>CM057341.1:621935425-624426566 GCA_030015575.1 Agapanthus africanus
TGTACCCAAAAGCCACCGTTTTGCACGCCCTCTTGGACGTGGTAAGGTGGAAATCAAAACACAGTGGGAATCACACAAGACTCTATGACGATCTCGGGTCTACAGACTACCCTGTACCAGTGTCACCGGAGAACTGCCATCTGACGTGTGGTATATCACCATCTGGGAGTTCTCGGCGAGTCCGTCCAGTGTACCCAGTCTCTACTGAGCACCCGTACACCATCTCTGATGTCAAACACCGATGGATATGGGATCATCCATCGCCCATCATATGGGTCAAGATGCGTATACGCTAGTCTACTCTGGTGTATCGATGCCCTGTCTCGATCTACCCTCGACTAGGAACATTTATAGGATGTACTCATCGACTACCATGGCCCCACTAGTATGATCTCATCATAATCCCAGTAGTCGCGTACAGATCCTAAGGGCTTTATCAACATGTGAGAGAAAGACAGTAAACCAATACAAGTCAACATGTTAAGGTAAAGTGAAACCAAATAGCATACTATCATGACGAGCAAGAAAGTCCTCTCTGTATATATCCAAGCATCCATCATAATATACATCATATGTACAACAATGGCCTCTAGGGCATATACATAACTAACAATCCCCTACTTGCACTAAGGCCAGCTGCTGTAGTATCTCATACCTAGCATCCCGAATAATCTTTCAAACTGTATCTGGGGAATGGCCTTCGTGAGTGGATCCGCAGTGTTGTCCTTCGTATCTACTCTCCTGACCTCGATCTGCCGGCAATCAACTATCTCCCTGATCAGGTGATACCGCCTCAGAATATGTCTGGATTTTTTATGGGATCTGGGTTCCTTGGCCAAAGCCACAGCTCCATTGTTATCGCAATACAGAGGTATTGGATGTTCAATGGATGGAACCACACCAATTTCAGTGATGAACTTCTTCATCCAGACAGCCTCTTTGGCAGCATCGTTGGCAGCGATGTATTCAGCCTCCATCGTCGAGTCTGCAACGATATCCTGTTTGGAACTCTTCCAACATACCGCCCTTCCATTGAGGGTAAAGACAAATCCCGAGTGCGACTTAAAGTCGTCCTTATCACTTTGAAAGCTGGAATCGGTAGAGGAATCCACCCGGGGTTCTCCGTTATCATACACCAAGAACATGTCTCTAGTCCTTCGTAAGTACTTGAGAATGTTCTTCACGGCTTTCCAGTGACTCTCTCCAGGATCTGCTTGATACCGACTCACTACACTTAGTGAGTATGCTACATCGGGTCTGGTGCATAGCATCGCATATATGATAGAGCCTATTGTCGAAGCATAGGGTATCCCTTACATGCGAGCTCTCTCCAAATCAGTCTTGGGAGACATCTCTTTAGAGAGAGTGAGTCCAGAGATCATGGGTTGGTTCCCACGCTTGGATTCTTCCATACTAAACCTCTTTAGTATGGTGTCAGTGTACTTGGGACAATCCCAGTATCCTTTTGGATCTATCTCTATAGATCCTAATCCCCAACATGGAGGAGGCATCACCTAGATCTTTCATTGAGAATTTTTATGATAAGAAGAGCTTGACTGATTGCAGCATAGGAATATCATTTCCTATCAAGAGTATGTCATCCACGTACAATACGAGAAAGACAACCTTACTCTCTGCTACCTTCTTATAGATACAAGGTTCATCTATGTTTTTGATGAAGTCAAACTCTTTGACTACTACATCAAAAAAGATGTTCCAACTCCGCGATACTTGCTTTACCCCATAAATGGATTTAAGCAGTTTGCACACCTTTCCGCTACTCCCACTATCTACGAAGCCCTCTGGCTGAGTCATGTACACGCACTCTTCTAAATCACCAGTTAGAAAGGCGGTCTTAACATCCATTTGCCAGATTTCGTAGTCATAGTATGCAGCAATGGCAAGAAAGATCTGGATGGACTTAAGCATAGCCACTGGAGAAAAGGTTTCGTCATAGTCCACACCTGGTCGTTGACGAAATCCCTTTGCTACAAGTCTAGCTTTGAAAGTCTCAACTTTTCCATCTACACCATATTTCTTTTTAAAAATCCACTTGCTCTCAATGGGTTTTACCCCTTCAGGAGCATTTTCTAAAATCCATACTTTATTGATGTTCATGGATTCCATCTTAGATCGCATTGCATCCAGCCGTTTCACAGAGTCACCACTCGTGATGGCCTGCTCGAAACTAGTCGGGTCATTATCTTCCATGATGCAATCCTCGCTTCCACCATCAATGAGAAAACCGTAATATCTCTCAGGTGGACGAGAAACCCTACTAGATCGGCGGAGAGGCTGGGGTTCGTCGGGTACTACTGAATCCTCTGGTTCTACTAAATCTTCAGTTGCATTTTGTGTTTCTGGAACCTCTTCCAGCTCTACCTCGTTGCCACTAATTCCTTTTGCAAGAAATTCCTTTTCCAAAAAGGTGGCATATTGAGAAACAAACACCTTTTGTTCTTCAGCGTGATAGAAAAAATATCCTTGAGAATTCTTAGGATATCCCACAAACTTGCAAAGAACTGACCGTGCCTCGAGTTTGTCTGGATTTTGCCTTTTGACATAGGCCGGACAACCCCATATCTTAACTCGTTTAAAATATGGTCTCTTCCCACTCCATATCTCATATGGTGTGGTAGGCACAGATTTAGACGGAACTTGATTCAATAGGTATGCTGCTGTCTCAAGCGCATAACCCCAGAAGGAAATAGGCAACTCAGCCTCGCTCATCATAGAGCGCGCCATATCTAATAGGGTGCGATTCCACCGTTCCGATACACCGTTGTGCTATGGTGTATAAGGAGGAGTAAGCTGAGAGAGAATCCCATTCTCTTTTAGATAATCTAGGAACTCATTGCTTAAGTATTCACCTCCTCGATCAGATCGAAGAATTTTAATACTTTTGCCCGTTTGATTCTCTACTTCGTGGTTATATTCTCTGAATTTCTCAAAAGCTTCAGACTTGTGTTTGATCAGGAACACATGTCCGAATCTAGAGAGATCGTCAGTGAATGTAATGAAGTAGGAAGAACCTTTCTTGGCATGCGTAGACATGGGACCGCATACATCACTATGTACCAGATCTAAGAGTTCAGTAACTCTTTCTCCGTGTCCACTAAACGGAGCTTTGGTCATTTTTCTTTTGAGACATGAATGGCAAGTATCATAAGATGATAATTCGAATGGATTCAAATAACCATCCTTATGTAACTTAGCCAGTTGTGTCGCATTGATATGACCAAGTCTACAATGCCACAAGAAGGATTCGTTCATTTCTGAACTCTTCCTCTTGTGCGTGTTTTGTATATTGAGGACTGTATTTTGATTTAGAATGAATATGCCATTATGTAACGAGCCTGATGCAATCAACTTTCGATCTAGAAATATGTTCATAACATTATCCTTTACTACAAAATTATATCCTTCTTTACTTAATAAAGAGACTGATATAATGTTGCACATCATGTTCGGTATATAATAGCACCCATTCAGAATCAGTGTATCACCACTTGGTAATACTAGGTGATATTCGCCAACTGCTTTGGCTGCAATATTTGCACCGTTCCCTACTTGAACGGAATGATCACCTTTTCCTAGTTCTCTACCTTTACGTAGCCCATGTAACAGTTTACATATGTGGGATCCTGATCCGGTATCTAATACCCAGGACGTAGGGTGAACTGAGAAACAGTTCTCAATTACTAACACACCTGAAGAAGATGCATCAACATGCATGTTCTTTTGGGCGGCATGAGAATCCAGATATTCTCCTGTTTCCTGTTCAGTCTAACTCTTATAAGAAAGAACGGGTCCAACGTTCCCCTGCTCAGTATAATAAGCGGGTTCAGTCAATACATCCATATTATTATCTTGATTATGGCCTGACATGGTCGCTACCTGGAGAGAGAGAGAAGAAAAAACTTTAGCGTATGCTCTTGCAAGATTAGATTGGTTATTATCTTATCTAATCAGGATGTCTCCCACTATTTTTATCAAATCTACCTTCAAACCCTAAAAGGTAAGATTAGCCGGGATTAATTACACCCTACAATTTCGTCAATCTTTCAGCCAGATCAGTGTCGGTACTTGAAGGAGGTTCCCCGTGCTCTCGCACGGACCTAATTAGAGAAAAACCTCGTTTTCCCAGAGACGTAACCCCGTTAACACTTTTCTAGACACCTACTTGATCGACTAATTTTCCTGTGTAAAACTCTCCCAGGAGTAACTCTTACTCACAGTGGGTATCGGGATCCAACTATCTCATTGATGGTATGCAATCTCATTGCAAATTTCAACACTTGAAATTCCCGATAATATTTTGCCCCTAGCAATTTATGACCTTAACATAGTCAACAAATCATAATTGCTAGCCAAGTTCAACACGTCATTTCCCGGTTGAATTAAACCCACCTGCACGACCCTTAACATAGTCAACAAAGTCGTACAACTACCCTAATCCAATCACATCTCATGTTTTAACAGATAAGTACTAATTAGCTACCGTACACTACGCCTTAACATAGTCAACAAACGTAGCACGAATACTAACTAGTCTTTATCTGAAATGACGGAGGGCTATGCAGGTTTTTTCAGAAAAACCATGAGCGTAATGAATTTGATATCGTCGTAGAATCATGTGAAATTTTGAAATGGAGTGTTTTTTAGGCTTTCATTAGTTTTGCTAAAGAGGTCACTCCCGGTGAAGGGATCTTGGCTCTTTCCTCATCGAATAAGGTGCAGGACATATCATATATATCACTGTGCAACGCAAAACACTAAAAGCAATCAAAAGACAAACCGAGTTTTGTAGCATCTGCCAGTTTCGCTAAAGAGATCACTCCTGGTGAAGGGATCTCAGCTCTTTCCTCATCGAATAAGGTGCAGGGTATATCATATATACCGCTATGCAAAGCAAAACTGTAGCTACCCTTTTTATAAAGTTTTGATTCTACAACATCTTTTAGGTTTCTTTTCTTTTTATTAATCTCATTATTAAAAATCCCATCAGCTTATGCTTCATAAGCATCACAGATAAATACGACGTACACTTATGCCATCCGCATTCACCTCGATGTCCCCTCGTGCACCGTTAGGTTAGGTAACTAACGACAGAGCAGGGCAGGGCTAGTGCGGGTGTAAAACATAAGTAACGTCTATATAATATATCATATATACTATATACTGTATCCATCACAATATCAAATGATCACATCACAGATATCGCAGCAGAAGCATAGATATAATGTGGATATACTAGGATGTCTGTATTTAGTATTTAGCCAACAATAAAATATACGGATTCCACAGTCGCAATGAATAGCCAAGCCCACACCCTGGACCCCTACGAGAGCGGCAAGCGACCCTACCAATTCTGGAGTTTAGGAGACCCGGTCTCGACTCCTCGAGATAGCCTCCCACTGAACCCCAGAACCCGGTCACCTGTGCTCCTCTCCTTGGGTCCATCCTAATGCGGAAAAGTAAATAATATACAACACTGGTGGCATCAACCTCAACCTGGAAGTGCCCCAAATAAAAGAATATTACATTACATTTGAATTTACATGAATGAAAATATAAAACTCTCATCTCACATAAAACCCCCGGCTATTCAATCGCGACAATCCTGCACATCATATCTCAGCAACATATAATATCTCATATCATCAACGTAAGTAAGTATGCATACACCGATCGTCGTTGATGTATAACAACGACAATCGGCAATACAACTACATACCACACTTACGGTCACAGAAAAGAAATTGTAAAACTACAGTATTTGGAATCCACAATCACTTTAGACATCATAAATCCGAAATATCACATACTTAGCATTTCATGCCTAACACAATGAATTCCACATATTGTATCACATTCCAGATAAATAGATAGTATTAAACTTTTCGAACAGATAATCAAATACCCAAAATTTCCTAAAGTGCTCAACACTTGAGCGGAGTTCAAATAATCCCAGAATATGTCACAGTACCAGTGATCCATCCGTAGAAGGGTCAAGCCAACGCCTCACATGTGGCACGCCGTACTGCCCCAAACCCGGAGGTTCAAAAGGCAGTTCAAGACGGTCACATAATCGAGTTAAGGTTTGTTGTCTTCTAAAGGGTCCACCGTGTAACTTGCACATTTTTCCAAAAGATTTAAACTCGAGAAAAGATTCAACACTTGAAAATTTTTCGTGTCGGGAAAAAGTGAGTTAATGATATCCGTTCGAACTTTTTAATGGTTTCTAAATATCCGGAAATAATAACGAATTTAAATATTCCGATCGAATCATCGATTACAAATTAAACCCCAGAATTCTCAACACTTGAGTCAGATTAAAAATACCCATAAAAATTAAATCACAGAAAGAGAAATAACTGTTGAAAAACTTGTCCTTGATTCTTCAATACTGCCGCGATTCCGCGGCCCAAGCGAGGTACGGCCGCGATTTCGCGGCGGTTTGTACGGAACATGGGCTCATTTTTCACAGAAGTTCTTATTTTTTCCTGATGATATTTTTAGGTATTTTTAATTCATAAAAATCCCAGATATTGAAAAATATCCAGAGAGGGGGTTAACTTTGTCGGTTCGGGTTCGATCGGAGTTTTAACTTCGTAAATACGTCGCCTAATGCTCTAGCTAGGCTCTGATACCACTGTAGGGTTCCTAGGCACACTTGTGAAGGTTCATAAAGCATAAAACATGCCCGAATAAAATTTTACTTGTGCCGAACAACCCAAAGACGGGATCTTTGAAAGATTATTAGGGTTTAGCTTGCAAGATGATATCTTTAAAGCTAAGTGTGAGGGATTACAAGCTTTGTAGTCCGCTCTTTCACTTCACAAGCTCCGAGTAGAAGTCCCTTCGCCGCGATGCACGATCTCCCGGACTCAAGAGAGGATCCATGCTAGCTCGAACGATCCATGCTAGCTTGAAGTGTTCCGATTCTCCGATGATCCATGCACGATCTCCCGGACTCAAGAGAGGCTCCACGACTCGAACGATCCATGCTAGCTTGAAGTGTTCCGATTCTCCGATAACCCAAGCTTTCTCACTCTAAAGAGATGAACACCCAAATCTAATGGGCTAGATTAGATGAGGATGATGGAGTAGTATTTTTTGCTTTCTTTTTAATTCACTTTCTCACAATAAATCATTACAAAACGAATTTCTAGTAAGCACTCTCTCAAAACTCAAGAGAGAAGAAGATGGAGAATAAAAGAATAATCCTTTTGTGTTGAATAGTAGTCAAGAGTATATGATTGATTATAGAACCATGGTCAAGGATGAGAGGTTAAAACTTGTAAAGAATAAACTAGAGTTAGGTTAAGGATAAGTATCAACCATAATATCTTAACCAAGACAAAATAGAATCCTTCTAGAATGAACAAGAAGAAGCTAACCCTAATCAAACCCTAATCCCTTTTTATCATCCTTAAACATGTTTTATAATAAATCATATCATGTCACAATAATATATATCACATATATATTATATATTTGCAACAAAAGAAAATAATACATTTAACATATATCGCTTATATATCAATGTATTAATCTGGTGAGAAAATGAAATAATAAAGCGAGCCAATATTAGATAATGTAATACAATATATCATATATATCATTATACATTAAATCATCGAATCAACACATGATCCAACGATCCGGCTATATCGAATATAACCGACTAATATAACATGTACCGATTCATTGAATCAACACTTGATCCGATGTCCCAATTCATCTCTAAATATCGCGAGAATATAATACTGTATCTCATATCGCATTATCCTGGGTCCTGCACATATCACATATGTGCCTCTACTCCGTTTTGCCTGAGCCAAGAAACCTCTGTGTAGGACTCTAAAGAATCGTTAATACGCCGGTACCAGGTGATGATCATATCAAACACCCACAAGCTGCAAGCGGTCAGCTAAACGTAACAGCCACCCAGGTATTGAGCGATCAGAAGATCAACAAGCTAGCATGTCCGTTCTCCTATGAATCCAATCAGAAACACTCCCGTACAGTCCGGTCTGTTCGTCTGATATGTCGCATATGAAGTTTAGGGGTGGTATACGTCAGACCCCAGTAACCGATAAGTCGTGTCGATATGAAGCTCATAACAGGTCGAGAAACTACTAGTAACACTTACCAGTATATCTCTATATCAGCCCTGGCCAGGGACTTCCAGTTATAGCCAATCGAACACAGCACAACATCAACTCCCTATACCGGGAGAGACGAATCCCCTCCTATCGCTCATTGCCTCCATGTGATTCGGGACTGTACCCAAAAGCCACCGTTTTGCATGCCCTCTTGGACGTGGTAAGGTGGAAATCAAAACACAGTGGGAATCACACAAGACTCTATGACGATCTCGGGTCTACAGACTACCCTATACCTGTGTCACCGGAGAACTGCCATCTGACGTGTGGTATATCACCATCTGGGAGTTCTCGGCGAGTCCGTCCAGTGTACCCAGTCTCCACTGAGCACCCGTACACCATCTCTGATGTCAAACACCGATGGATATGGGATCATCCATCGCCCATCATATGGGTCAAGATGCATATACGCTAGTCTACTCTGGTGTATCGATGCCCTGTCTCGATATACCCTCAACTAGGAACATTTATAGGATGTACTCATCGACTACCGTGGCCCCACTAATATGATCTCATCATAATCCCAGTAGTCGAGTACAAATCCTAAGGGCTTTATCAACATGTGAGAGAAAGACAGTAAACCAATACAAGTCAACATGTTAAGATAAAGTGAAACCAAATAGCATACTATCATGACGAGCAAGAAAGTCCTCTTTGCATATATCCAAGCATCCATTATAATATACATCATATGTACAACAATGGCCTCTAAGGCATATACATAACTAACAGTAGCTATAACTGATATATGCGTAAATATAAAGGTATAGCAAGATATAGATATCTACCTATTAGAAATGATGTAATATACCCCCCGGGTATAAGTGAAGTATGTATGCAAAGTATACATGTAGCTATGTTATTATGTGCGTATGTACCTATCACTAATGGTACAATACCCTATAAGTATACAGGTAACTAGCATGTAAGTATGTCAAGGCATATGTGTAAGCATATAGGTATACAGGTATGCTATAAGTCATATGCATAAAGAAATATGAATCAATGTCTCAATGTCTCTAACCAAACTATATCATATCTATAAGTGGGTTGTGCGTGTCATGGAAATTATTGACGGTGTGTATGGCATACAATCAGTGCTCGTGCAACATGAGCCGTCAATAATAGTGCAGTGTCTTAAGGATACTAGTCCGAGCACAACAATTAACTAAGCATTAGGGTGTATGCGCAATTCTAAATATAAAATAGAATATGCGACAAGTCAAGTCATTTCTAGCCCAGACGCATAATGCCATGCGGGCGATTCCCCTGTAGATGTTAAATCTACTCACCAACGCTCCTGACTAAGTGAAGCCTACCACCTGTTTTCCCTTTTTGTAGCGTCCGAAGTCCCCGCTTGCGAACCTAAAATTTCACAAACACATCACGCAAGCTAAATATCCTACATCGACGAAAAGACAACGAAACGAAATGAAAACGCCCTGAATATTACACTGCGCACTTAGCGCATCTAACGCGCACAATATCGGTAAAAAACCCTAACTAGGGTCGCTAAACTACGAACACTAAGTCTAGACTCCGATCGTCCTGATCGCGCAACACAACACAATTAAATGCGAGGAATATAATAGAAATCACCTCGCAACGGCCAATTGAAACCACGTCGGAAAAACCCCGAAACCTAGTAAACAAGTTATCGCAATAATTCACACTAGAACAAAGCTAACACAAATCTAGCGATTACAAATATCTTATATTAGCTTAACTAAGCTAACCAAACCATTTCCAAATTTTTAACACTTGCAATTTAAGTTTTAGAAAAAACGTAGTAAGCAATATTCTTAATTAAACAAAGTAGTACTTAACAAAACTTATCATTTTCTACTAGGTAAAGCCTTTTTTCTAATCACAAATTAACACTTCAATTAGCATTAAACACTTAAATCAAGTTTTAACCTTAACTTGAATTTCTTTAAAAAATTTATGAATAATGAATTAAACATGAAATTAAAAGCTTAAATTAACATCTAATTAAGCTAGCATAAAAATTTAAACTTAACAATTAAGGATTAGGGTTAGGGTTTTATACCTCAAATTAGAAAATAACTCCAAAATTTAATTCTCCAAAATGATGTCTTTCTTGAATATCCGAGCAAGATTAAGGTTGAAGAAAAATGGGTATTGATTTAATTAAGAATTTGTGTGATTTATTTTGGAATTTTGGAGATAAAATGAGCTTGGAGAATGAAGAAAGAGCAAAGGAGATGAAGTGGGCAGCACCTAAGGAAGGCTCGGCCAAAGGGTAGAAAAGGGGGGTGTTTTGTGCATAAAGTAAAGAACAATCTAGCTTGAAGCAATAAATGATCATTAAAGCCAAAATGCCACCTTTCATTTCTTTTTAAAATTTAATTCCATTGACCCAAAAAAAAATCAAGATATTTAAAAAGAAGGTTCTAAAATAATTGTAGTGAAGATTTCTAATGATTCTCATTTAGAATAAATTTCCCGATTTACGTGCATATTTTACCGGCTAAAAAAATATTTTATTTGGGAAAAATTCTATCTGAACCAAAACCTCTCATATACCCCCAAAGTTCGCGCACTAGCTTTATTTTAGATAAAAATATGTGCCAGCAAGTTTCTACGGACGTTTGATCGAAATCGGGTTAAAACGGAAAATACCGACTATTTTGCCCTAAAATGGAAAAATTCGCAAAACGATTTATAAAACGTTACAATCTCCCCCCTTATCAAAATTCGTCCGCGAATTTAAAATTTTCACTAAACGTACCTTCAAAGAGAAGATTACAAAACTCCCAAATCTCGCTCGCAGCCTTCCAAGTGATCACCTCACTATACAGCTACGTCCAAGAAAACCCTTCACAGATGGAAAGACCCTTGATCGAATTTTCTCCACCTGCCGAGCCATTAACATGATTGGCTGCCAGTGAACGAAACGATCGCGTCCAAGCTAAATGGTCTGATGCTGAATCGTGTGAGAAAGGTCATGAAGGTAATTGCAAAGGATTGACACAAGGAATACGGGGTGAATACTCAATAATCTGGGCAGAAGTGCCAAATTAAAGGCAACGGAACTAACTTGCTTAAGGATCTCAAAAGGACCAACAATCCTGGGATAAGCTTCCCAAAACTCAACACGTCATTCATCGAAAAAATCCGTAGGAATACATGAGCTCCCACTGCGAACTCAAGTCTGCGACCACAACGGTCGGCATAAGACCTCTGTCTGCACCGGGCTACTCTCATCCTGACCTGAACCAACCGGATCATCTCCGAAGTCTCTAGACTAGCTGGAGTCCAAAAATCCTACTTACGCAGAGTCTTCAACTGCTGAAAAACTCCGCTCGCATGCCACAGTCCAAAGAAAAGAAACCTCCCTTCCGGTCAGTTCAGTCAACTGTGCAGCACTACACTAGTAATCCTGCATGAAACGGCGGTAAAAACCTGCTAAGCCCAAAAATCTGCGGACCTCCGTCCGTACACAAGTCCGGGCCAAAGCTGTATGGCATCGATCTTCCTCGGAACCATATGAAAACCGTCTCCCATAACTACAAGACCTAGGAGTCAACACAAACAATCCTGAAGGAACACTCCGAGAATCTAGCAACAGCTGGGGCTCTCCCAATGTCTGCAAAACAAATCCTCAAAGTGCTACTCCAGTCACTCACGACACATTGAATAGACCAGAATGTCGTCAATAACACAACAATAACCGGTCGAGGAACGGACTGAAGAAATATGGTTCATCACCTCTACGAATGCTGCTAGGGCATTGATGAGTCCAATGACACCACCAAAACACACAAAGCCTCTAGAACGCACAAGGCAGTCTTAGGAATGTCATCACTCCGAACCCGCAACAATGATGACCTGATCCCGAACAAACTTAGAAAAATGTCTCGCACTCTGGAGCTGATCGAAGAAATCGTCAATGTGAGGTAAAGGATACCTATCCGCACCGTAAGCCGGTTCAATTGACAATCAATCAATACACAACCTCAACTTCCGTCCTTCTCCTTGACGAACAGAAATAGGAGCTCCCCAATGCGAAACGCTCATACGCTCAAGCCCCCCAACAAACAACTCTGCAGCTGATCCTTAAGCTCCCTAAGCTTCGCCGGCTCATCTGGAACAACGTCGGAAAACTCTCGCACAAAGGAAAGCCGGTCTAACAAACCCACTGTGGCTCCGGTATCACGAATGAACGCTAAGAATCCTCGACATCTTCTCTTCAAAAGCCGACTAGCGAAAAAGGCTGAATTCAAGCTGTGTGAGGCGGCACCACTGCCCTCCTATGCACAACAAGAACCGACTCGCCGGGAAAAAAAAACCTGTCTGTTTTTTCACGGCAGTCCACAGACGCATAGCACGTAAGTAACCAGTCCGTGCCAGGAGAACGTCAAATCCAGCATCTCTAAAAGGATCAAGTGACGGATGAATCTCCTAACCGATTGAAACACGACTGAAATACGTGTTGCGCAACAAAAGAATCGCTAACAGAAGTTAACACAATAAACGGCTGATCTAGGTAACCGACTCTCTTCCCAACCACGGCACAAGTATGTAAAACAAACAAGTACATCAACAGAATATAAGAATTTAGAATACCTAAAAACTCTGCATTGGACGCCCGTGCGTCCCAATAAGTAGAAGCAAACTCTCATGTCTGCCCCCTACCGCAACTGGCTGAAATCCTTCTCTGCCAACCTGTCCCCTCTGAGCGAATCCTCTATGACCACAACCTCTCTGCACATAAGCCTGACGCGGTACTAAGGAACAATGTCTGGCAAAGTGATGAAGGCTCCCGCATTGAAAACATCCACACGATGACTGTTGACCCTCCTGGGATGAGAGCTGAACGACTGTCCTCGTCCCAAGCCTCTGATACTCCCGCGACAGTCACGAAATCTGTCTCGACAACTAAGCCTCTATCTCTGGGCTGGTACACCGGTACGAGTCCTCCACGGTTCCGGAACTACCAAAGTCTCTGGAATACGTGTCTCGTCAACTAGGGCTACATTCACTGGTGCTATGTAAGTGACGGAATGCTGCATGATGATTGCAAGGAACAACTGGGTTACACGGGTGACAACCTCCTGTCGCTGCGCTCGAACGGCCTTAAACAATGAACTCATCGTCTGGCGCATGTCCTGCATCTCTGCCACAAGCCTAGCGATACTATCTGTCAAAGGCGGATCCATCTGCTCTTGTGCAATGAGAGTGCCATCCTGGTCAGTCCTTGACCCACCCGAGTCAACTCTGACCTCGGCCCTCGCTGCATCACTCTGAGTCCCCATAGTCGGCGGCGGCAAGGGCTATAAATAGAGATAGGATTCGATATGAACACGGAAATCAAATCACATAGATATGTCATCAAAGAAGGAATTTCAAGCAATTTGTACTAAGGTCACTTCAGGTGGAGTACCGCATCGTGAGTATGCCGCGGACATACACACTATGTTACTCTGCTTTAGCTACCTACTCCATCATACCAAGGTCATCCTACATACCAAAAGGTAAAAGCTAGCGCTCTGATACCAACTTTGTCACGACCCGAAATTGGCACGTGACGGCCCTAATACTACGCAATGTCTACAGGCGTAACGCAGTAAAAGAAAGCCAAAACCCAGAAATCTAAACCATTAAAAGACAAGAAAAGATAAGAAATATTGTTTAAACTTTTGAAAATCTCAGGTATAAATTCTTTAAGTCCAATTTACTTTCTTGAAAATTTCGGCAGGACCTTCTTTGTAAAAACCAACCCCAAAAATGGGTACAATATAAATATAAAGTAAAGCATCCCCAAACGGAAGAAAATACACGCCCAAAGGCGGAAAACAACCACCACAACAAATATACGACCCTGTAGCGAAGAAATAAAAGACGATAGAAAGGAAACTGTATACAAGACAACCAAGTCACAAAATAATACAATATCGTCCTCACCAAGTCTCTAAGTCAACAAGAAAATAGTAGATGGAGAGTACAAGGATCAAACTAATATACAATACAAAACGAATAACCACAAAACCCACCTAAGCAAACTGCATAATGTGAGCTGATGCGGTATCCGTAGCAAAAGATGATAAGATAGATGAATAGTCTGCCTCGACTACTCTGGGGAAAACGCTGCAAAACAACTATGGCACAACGGGGGTGAGTTGCCAACTCGTGAATAGTAAATAACATATGCAGGTAATCACAAGTATGCACATACAACGCGAATCTAACATATGCAATTAATAGCAATAAAAGGTCATATGAATGCAATAATCATGAAAGGTACACTAGCAGGTGCAACTAATACATGAAGAAACAATAATATGACAATCGGTATGCAATAATCAAGCAATAATGATATGAAAATGTATATATGCAACAGTCATGAAAGGTACTCTAGCAGGTACAACTAACACAAGAAGTAATGCATATAAATAAAGGTATGTAAATGCAACAGTCATGAAAGGTACTCTATCAGGTACAACTAATACATGAAACAGTGCATAAACAATAAATGTGGAGTATGGAATGAAACATGTCTTTTTCACGGAATCCTGACATCGTGGTAGGATCACAATTCATCAAGACAATCCAAATTCCAATTCCTCAAATCAACCCCCAAATTGGCTCTCATATCATATAAGTCTCACAAATCCTTAATGTACAATATCGAATAAACATCATATATCCTGAATGTACAAAATCAAGTGAATCTCATATATCCTTTATGTACAATATCAAGTAATCTCAAATGTCCTAAATCCAATATCAAGTGAATCTCTTATATTCTAGGTATATCTGCATGAATAAATATGATGAAGTATATGAATTTATATGTATACATATATATTAGCGTCACATTCCATTAATATATATATATATGTGCATATATAACAGCGTCCCATTCCACTGTTATATATACTTAGAAGTAAAATATCATGAAAACAATGTGTCAAGCATCGACACAGAAATGCTGATCTATCAGGTGCTGTCACCACGACTGGCACTGATAGGTACGTATCATACGCTATCCGAAAAGCACGAGTGCCTAGCTCTGACCCTCATCTTTCCACGTATCCATACGTGCATGACTCCTGTCGGTATCCCCACGATAACCGTTGAGTCATTGGTAATGTCACCGGAGTGTATGGTTCCCCTGCCAGGCTCAATCGGTAAGGTCCATCAATCGTCTTGCCCCGGGGTACCTCCGGGCCCCACCATATACCCACATACGGCCCCTGACTCCTCGCATGGGGTATATATATATTAGAACCGATAAATCTCATGGTTGATGCTGAAATAACATTTCAAGAGAAGCCGATTTTTTCAAAAATTGCATAATTTCATGAACTACCATGGTTCTCAAATCCAGAAAACATCATGAAAAATCCATATCTCAAAGCTAAATCCATGAATATAATATTTGCAACATAAAACTGAAATGTAAGCATATAAGGAAAAGCCGCTAATTAACTGCAACAAGTTAATATAAAATATCACGCGGTTCCTATTTTCTCTAATTCTAAATAACATCAAGTAAAGGTAAACATGTAGCTATAACTGATATATGCGTAAACATAAAGGTATAGCAAGATATAGATATCTACCTATCAGAAATGATGTAATATACCTCCGGGTATAAGTGAAGTATGTATGCAAAGTATACATGTGCTAAGTTATTATGTGTGTATGTACCTATCACTAATGGTACAATACCCTATAGGTATACAGGTAACTAGCATGTAAGTATGTCAAGGCATATGTATAAGCATATAGGTATACAGGTATGATATAAGTCATATGCAAAAAGAAATATGAATCAATATCTCAATGTCCCTAACCAAACTATATCATATCTATAAGTGGGTTGTGCGTGTCATGGCAATTATTGACGGTGTGTGTGGCATACAATCAGTGCTCGTGCAATATGAGCCGTCAATAATGGTACAGTGTCCTAAGGATACTAGTCCAAGCACAACAATTAACTAAGCAGTAGAGTGTATGCGGAATTCTAAATATGAAATAGAATATGCGACAAGTCAAGTCATTTCTAGCCCAGACGCATAACGCCATGCGGGCGATTCCCCTGTAGATGTTAAATCTACTTACCAACGCTCCTGGCTAAGTGAAGCCTACCACCTATTTTCCCTTGTCATAGCGTCCGAAGTCCCTGCTTACGAACCTAAAATTTCACAAACACATCACATAAGCTAAATATCCTACATCGACGAAAAGACAACGAAACGAAATGAAAACGCCCTGAAAATTACACTACGCACTTAGCGCATCTAACGCGTACGACATTGGTCAAAAACCCTAACTAGGGTTGCTAAACTACGAAACACTAAATCTAGACTCCGATCGTCCCGATCGCGCAATACAACATAATTAAATGCGAGGAATATAATTGAAATCACCCTGCAATGACCAATTAAAACCACGTCGGAAAAACCCTGAAACCTAATAAACAACTTATCGCAATAATTCGCAATAGAATAAAGCTAACAAAAATCTAGCGATTAGAAATATCTTATATTAGCTTAACTAAGCTAACCAAACCATTTCCAAATTTTTAACACTTGCAATTTAAGTTTTAGAAAAAACCTAGTAAGCAATATTCTTAATTAAAGAAAGTAGTACTTAACAAAAATTATCATATTCTACTAGGTTAAGCCTTTTTTCTAATCACAAATTAACACTTCAATTAACATTAAACACTTAAATCAAGCTTTAACCGTAAGTTGAATTTCTTAAAAAAAAATTATGAATAATGAATTAAACATGAAATTAAAAGCTTAAATTAACATCTAATTAAGCTAGCATAAACATTTAAACTTAACAATTATGGATTAGGGTTAGGATTTTATACCTCAAATTAGAAACCAACTCCAAAATTTAATCCTCCAAAATGATATCTTTCTTGAATATCCGAGCAAGATTAAGGTTGAAGAAAAATGGGTATTGATTTAATTATGAATTTGTGGGATTTATTTTGGAATTTTGGAGATAAAATGAGCTTGGAGACTGAAGAAAGAGCAAAAGAGATGAAGTGGGCAGCACCTAAGGAAGGCTCGGCCAAAGGGTAGAAAAAAGGGGGGGTGTTTTATGCAAAAAGTAAAGAACAATCTAGCTTAAAGCAATAATGATCATTAAAACCAAAATGCCACCTTTCATTTCGTTTCTTTTCTTTTTAAAATTTAATTCAATTGACCAAAAAAATCTAGATATTTAAAAAGAAGGTTCTAAAATAATTGTAGTGAATATTTCTAATGAATTCCGTTTAGAAGAAATTACCCGATTTACGTGCATATTTTACCGGCTAAAATAATATTTTATTTGTGAAAAATTCTATCTGAACCTGTAGGGTTCCTAGGCACTCTCAAGAGGTCTCACAAGGTATCAATCATGCCAATTTCAAATTTTAACGGTGCCGAGAAACCCTAATACGGATCGTTGGCTAGATATCTAGGCGAAAACATAAACTAGTTAACAACTTAACTACAAGGAATCGGAAATATAACCTTTGTAGATCCGGTGCTCCACCTCCATAGCTCCGCAACGAAGTCCCTTCGCTGTCCAAGTGAACTCCCGGACTCTAGCGTCGGCTTCGTCGAAGAATAAGCGAGCTAGGTCGTCGATGTCCATGCCGAAGATGATCTACGTCGAGGCATCGCTAGATCAAGCTCCACCTTCACCAAGCCTTGAAAACTTGTGAAGGAAACACACTCTACTACTTGGCAAGAGGTAGAGGATGAAGAAATAGGAAGTGGGTAGACTTTAGAATTGGATTTCTCACTCATTTCCAACAATCACCATTGATGGAGCTTAGTTTCTCTTCTTGAAGAAGAAGAAGAAGAAGAATGTTATTATGATAAGAATAATAAAAATGAGAAAATAAATTCATTCTTATCATAATTGAACCATAGTTAGGTGTAGAGAATCAATCATGGTTTAGTGGAATGGTTAGGTTAAGCATGAGACAAAAATGGTTACAAGGTTAAAGACTTCATGAAGCTTCATGAAGCATTTAAAGAAAGCCACCATTTTCTCATGCTCTTTTTCTTTTCCAAAAAGAATAAATGTATATATAAATTAATAAGAAAAACAAAACCCTAATTATCCACTTAACCATGGTTTAATTCTTTACACTTAACCAAAATGTATGTATCATCAAACATGATACAATCTAGTGCACAAAATCATATCGCATATGTAATGCACACATCCGAGTGAGAAAATCCATCTTAAAGTGAACCGATACTAGTTAATGCAAAGTAATATATCAAATATATAATTATGCATTAAATCATTAAATCAACACTTGATTCAATGATCCGGTCATGTCGCACAAAACCGACAGGTATCATTAGTAACAACTTATCGAATCAACACTTGATCCGATAACCCGGCTATATCGCATATAACCGATCAATGTCACATCGCGAGAATCGAATACAGTATCACATACTGGTATCATTCTCGGTCCCGCACATATCTCATATGCGCTCCTACTTCGTTTCGCTTGAGCCAGGAAACCTCTGTGTAGGACTCTAAAGACTCGTCAATACGCCGGCAGCAGATGATGATCATATCAAACATCCACAAGCCGCAAGCGGTCTGCTAAACGTAACGGCCACCCGGGTATTGAGCGATCAGAAGATCGACGAGCAAGCCCGCTCACACTCCTGTGAATCCAACCAGTAACACTTACCGTACAGTCCGGTCTGATCGTCTGATATGTCGCATATCTCACCTAGGGGTGGTAAACGTCAGACCCCAATAGCTCGATAAGTCGTGTCGATATGAGGTCTATAACAATTCGAGAAACTGCTGGTAACACTTACCAGTAAATCTCAGCAACCCTGGCCAGGGATTTCCTGTTATAGCCAATCAAACACAGCGCAACATCAACTCCCTATACCGGGAGAGACGAATCCCCTCCTATCGCTCATTGCCTCCATGTGACTCGGGACTGTACCCAAAAACCACCGTTTTGCACGCCCTCTTGGATGTGGTAAGATGGAAATCAAAGCACAGTGGGAACCACACAAGACTCTATGACGATCTCGGGTCAACAGACTACTCTGTACTAGTGTCACCAGAGAACTGCCATCTGACGTGAGGTATAATACCATCTGGGAGTTTTCGGCTAGTCCTTCCAGTGTACCCAGTCTCCACTGAGCACTCGTATATCATCTCTGATGTCAAACACCAATGGATATGGGATCATCCATCGCCCATCTGTATGGGTTGAGAAGGTACACGCTAGTCTACTCTGGTATATCGATGCCCCGTCTCGATACACCCACGACTAGGGACTTTGAAGGATGTACTTATGGACTACCATGTCCCCATTAGTATGATCCGCATCATAGTCCAGGTAGTCAAGTACAGATCCTAAGGGCTTTACCAACATGTAACAGAGAGACACCCAGTATACACGTTAAGGTAAAGTTCAACCAGATAGCATACTATCATGTCGAGCAAGAAAGTCCTCCCTATATATGTCCCAGCATCCACTACAATATACATCCTATGTATAGTAATGGCCTCTAGGGCATACATATAAATAACAGAACCAAAACCTCCCATATACCCCCAAAGTTCACGCACTAGCTTTATTTTAGCTAAAAATTGGTGCCGGCAAGTTTCAACGGACGTTTGATCGAATTCGGGTTAAAACGGAAAATACCGACTATTTTGCCCTAAAACGGAAAAATTCGCAAAACGATTTCTAAAACGTTACAGGTCCCTCTAGCAGGCACATCGTCATCCACACGAAATCTCTCTCTCGCCCTGGGGTACCATACTGGGTCTACCATGTACCCGCAATCGTCCTCATCCGCCTCCTCGAATCGGGTTTCACATGTCGCTCTCAGAACCAAGAAAACATATGGTGGACGCACTGAAATATCATATCAAGAGAAATAGGGTTTTTAAAACAGTACATGCTTTCTTTTGAAATCGCCACGGTTCTGAAATCCGGAAGTCTCATGAAAACAGCATATCTCAATGCGTAAAATCATAAAGCATGATGTACGTGACATATGATAGAAATGTAAGCATATTAGTACATCATGCAACATGGAATAGTAATATGCATATATCAAGGGAAAACCGCTTTTTGAAATGAATCCAGTTTTAAAATACATCTTGTGGTTCCCAAATCTCAAAAATCAAGCCAGAATCATCTATGTATGTGCAAATAAGTATGTATGCCAGTATGTCATACCAAGATTCATATCCTGATGCAACAATCCTACTGTGTAGTGACATGGCAATTATCGATGATGAAGTGTGTAAGCCAGCAAGCAGGTGTATGTGGAACATACACATCATCGATAATGGTGCTGGTGTCCTGACAACATGGGTTTAATATAACAATGAACATATTTAAACAAGCATGCGATGCGAACAACAAGAATATGCGGAAAAAGAATGATAAACACAACAGTGAAGAATCTACATCAATACATATATATATATATATATATATCATACAGTTTTGCCATTTGAAATAACACGAATCGGGGATTTTAGAAAAATAAGGGTTACGGTGTTTTTAAGAAAAGAAGCGTCTTTTGAAAATATCCGTAGAATCCCTTTTCCTGCCTTTAAAATACTCCCGATTAATTAGTTTTGAAATAGGTATGACTCGGGTCTAGTCTAACATCTACTAAGTAAACTACAGATCTAACTAACAAGCAAATCGAAAGGGTATGGAAACTACCAAAATCTTAGTCGATATATATATATATATATATATATATATATATATATAATAGTCGGTGATCCCGCCTTAATAGTATCACATACGATACAATATATAATATAGCATTCTCGAGTCAAGAGTGCGGATCTATCATCAATATAAAGCTCGTACGGTAAATCCATCGTACGGTATCCCAAATCTGGGTACGGGTCAATATCACATTCATCTCATCATTTATCTGGTATCCTTATCATCATATCTCAAGAACTGGGGAACTGATCTAAGTCTAGTACAACTGATACCATCTATATATATATATAAAAATGCGTGTGTAAATCACACGTCCAAGGCCCACTAAAATCTCATGCCGTATCTTATAATACGAACCACTTCATATCACCGATCTCATGACACCATGCCCAAACTCATCGACTCATCTCCAAATATCATCCACTATCCTCATCATCCATGTGTAGGTATACGAGTATATATATATATATATACACACACAGTCCCATACCTATGTATGTATGTATCTATATACATATATATATATATATATCCCTATATACGCACAAGTATAACAGTAAGCATGTGTGTGCGTGTGAGTGTAAACATATTTTAGGGTTCGCGATTAAGAAGCTATACCAGTTCACTTCTAAAAACCCTAATCTAACCATGAACACATAATCATATATGTATAGTATATGTATAGCATACTATACATCGAACGGTGGGGGTGCTATACGCCATCCACCCGACTTCCCCCGTAGATATAATCTACTCACCTTGACCTTCGCTTGCCGATGTCAACGTTGCCACGCGCTTGCTTGTCGTCTCAAAGTCTTCGCGATGGTACCTATATGTCATACGTATCGCGTCACATTAAAACCAAATCAAAACCAAAACGACACGCGGAACTCACATGGGTCAAAACCTATGGTCTACTCCCGCAAATCAACCCGATATCACTCGATATAGACGTACAAACGTCACGTGATCGAGATAAAGCACAAGTACAAAAATCTAGAATTTAAAATACGCAAAACTATAACTTGAATCAAAACGGCAACATGAGACAATGGTCCCAGATTTTGATCAAAGTGAAAACAATGTTCCAAAACAATACCGAAGTGATGTATAGGAGCATATGAGCAATGGGGGCAACCTGGGCACCTAACCCACCAAGGTGGCCGGCAACACAAGCCTAAATTCTGGACAGGCAGGTTCAGAGGGGGAGTTGGGGTCTCGTGTGCAGAGGGTGGTCTCCTGGTGGTCAAACTAAGTCCCTGGTATTATTTGTTTGTCTAAGAATTTCCCCGGGTCATCCCAGATTTCCCTGCACTCAATTTCATCACAAACCGATATTTACAGTTTTCTGTTTTCAGTTCCAGGTTTTGTATTGTGTTTGGTCTGAGTTTTTCTCAATTGTGAGGGGTTTAAGGTCATCACAAGAGTTCAATTTCACCAACACGACTCAAAAAAAATCCCACAACCCTCTCAAGAAATCTTCAAAGTTCACCAAACATCGCCAAATCAATTTTAAACTTGAAAAGAGGCTAAAGCACTTGAAATACTACACTATTTGTGAAAGTATTACCTCTTTCGGGACCCAAGAATCTCCTACGGCACCAAAATGCGAAATTTCTTGTCCAATGGATAGCTAGAGGGCTTGTGCATAAATTTTGTGAAGTGAGGATGGTCTTTTGATGGAGTTTTAGTGATGAAGTGGGGGGTTTTGAAGAGGAGGGAGGAGAGGTGCTGCCTTGGGCTGAAGGAGGAAGAAGAAAGACAAAGATGAAGAATTGGGAGGGATGAGCCATGACTTGGTTGACCCCTCACCCTCTCTCTCTCATGCCCATACCCCTTTCTTTAATCATATCTCTTTTCTTTTCTTTTCATTTTCTTTTCTTCTCTCCTCAATAGTAAACCCAAAACAAAGAATGAAAAATGATGATAAAGCCATGTAGGAAAATGTAACACAAGTGTGAAATGATATGGTGCATGTCTTGCACAAAACACGCTTAAAGCCCGATTAGAGATTTTTAATCACGATTAGCACTAAAATAGTGTCAAATAAATCATAAAATTTCATAATTTACATAAATCACATATATCACTGTCTTTTTAATAATTTTCATGATTTTTCCAATATTTTCCCAATTTATCGGTATTTAATTATACCGCCTTATTAAAATATTCAATATAATATTATTTAATTATAAAAATTCCAAAAAATAATATTTTATTTTTCTGAAATGTTACAGCACTAATAAAAGAAAGATGGAATAAATCTAAGGAGGTAGTGCCCAACTCTGGGGCGCCTCACATGTCCACACGTAATGGCCACAAGATTTAAGTGTTTAACACTTATATAAATAGACAGGGATTTGTACCCAAGGGCACCACACCAACTTTCGGGTGCCTCACGTTCCACACGTGAGCATCTCAAGTTTCAGTGTTTAACACTGCTTTATAGACTCACGTGAGAGCACATATATATTAGTGTTTAACACTATAAGAAGCCAACTTCAGCCCCAAATTGGCTAAGTCTTCTTGAGAATAAAATGTCTTGGATCTCCAAATAGACTGAGCCTCTATGCTCATGATTTCCCAATTGACCGGAATGTTGTCCATCACACATCTCCTAAGTTGATCTTAGTCATCCAAAAATGACTAATGATTCTCAGATGGTCCACCATGATCTCTCCCTTCAATCTGGAGTATGGTTCAAAGGTACATCTCTCCATACCTCTGATACATATCGTTGTAATTCTTCAACGTCATCAGAAAGATGGAGGGTCCCGACAACTAACAGCTCTTTTGGTACATTCCCAAACCTATGAGCACATCCCTTAAACTACAACGGACCGCAACGCCTTTAAAGTAACAACGGACCGCAACTTTCTTAAACTAAAGCAATAGAGCTCAAATGCTCTCTTGTTGTGTCTGAATGACCCTAAAAACCTGTTGAGTAGATCTTAGTCTAAAATTAGACTAACGTATCCTCAACAATTATTTAATTTGGTCTTAATCTCAAGTGAGATTAACGATCCTTAAACCAAACCAAACCCAAATATAAGAATATACGGATTTGGACTAATCCACACCCTACGAGCGACAACACAAATTAGTCTGCGTATACAATCTACGGGCAACCAAAAATAAAACAAACACACACAATACGTAGTGACCTTCTGGAGCAGGAGAAAGTGGTTATCGCTACGCGGTAACGTAATTAACTGCAGGAGCTTACGCCTGCAGAGAAAAGCGTCCACACAATCAAAAAACCCTCATAAATGAGTAGGAATCTGACGAAGTCTCCTACAACAGCCGCATCCATCCAGACCTCCAATACGCGGTGCCATAAATCAACTTGGCATCTTTGGAGAGGTGGACGGATAAACCCAATAACATCTTCCCCCAAAGTCAGGCAAGACGTTTGTCTTCCCAGTTTTCGTCGCTAAACACTCCTCCAGGGCCCTTTCCGCCCTACCTTCCGCAAGCTTCGCCGCCTCGCAAGACGCCCAAGCATCCCGCTTAATTGAATACCTCTGCCTCTTCATGAAATTGAAGACCCTATTGACCTCCCCTAGCTGTGCCTGGATAGCCCGGTGTAACATTTCAAAAAAATTAAATATTATTTTTTGGAATTTTTATAATTTAAATATTACTTTATTGAATATTTTAACAATTCGGTATAATTGAATACAAATAAATGGAGAAAAATTTGGAAAAATTATGGAAAATTCTAAAATAGGGTAATTTAGAGAATTATACCATTTTTACGTTGTTATGATTAGTTATATGCTAATTTAGTGCTGATCACAATTAAAAATCGCTAATCGGGTTTTCTGGCAATTTTGTGCAAAACATGCACATATCATTTCCTACACTTGTGTTGCATTTTTCTTTCCATAGTTTTATTTTGGGGTTCACTATTTGGGTAAGAAGGTTTTAGAAAAGAAAAGAAAAAGAATTGATTAGAATAATGTGGTAGTAGGTGAGTGAGAGAGAGAGAGAGGTGAGGGGGGTTCTTTTGACCATGAGACTTCTCTTATCTCATCATTTTCTTCATCCCTCTTCCTCCATCTCCTGCTGCAGCTGCTGCCCCTCTTCAAGCCCCAAATCATCTCACAAACTACACTAAAACCTTACTCTCATTTCATTAAAAGTGTGCACAAGCTCAAGATCTACACATTGGACCAAGAAAGCTAGGATTTTGGCCACTAGGGGCAACTCAAGAAAATTATTGAGTTGCCAAATATGGTATTTACTGAACCCTTAGCTTAGTTTTAGTGTTTCTTATACCCCATATTTAGTTTAGAACCGATATTGTGTGTTTTGTGGATTCAAGGAAAACCTAGTTAGGGTTTGAGGAAATTTTGTGTTGTAATGTGAAATTGAGCTCAGTAGAGCTTATATAAACACCTTAATGCATGATTTGAGACCTAAACCTGAGACTTAAGGCCCGGAATACGGATTTAGAAACCGATATCGGAAAATTTGTGGAATCTGTAAAGGTTTTAAGGGGTCTGCTATCAACCCGAGACTCTGAAAATTATTTTGAGTGGACAGTGAAGTGTGCAGGCACCAAGGAAGCTACCACCAGAACCCCAACCCCTAACTCATCTTCCCGGCCGCCAATTTAATCCTATTGGCCGTAATTTGCGGCCAGACCTGCTCCATTTTGTGTCGTTATGGTTCTGCTGCTCCTACATCTGTAGTTTAGGCCCCTGGTATGTATAGATTTGTCTAATTTGACCTAGGGTGAATTCTGGAGCCTATTTTCCTTAGTTGCTGTTTTGGATTTGTGTTTCCATATTCCGTATTTTTAATTATGAATTTGTGTATTGTGTTTTACCTCGACTATTTGGCGTTTATACGACAATACCGAGGATTGATTGATGGTTTTGGAAGGCGTGCCCATAGATTCTAACCTATAGGCCCTTATCGTATCGTTTGGGGTTTCGTGTGTCGTTTTAGCTTTGATTCAGTTTTAATACGTATTTACGATACTTTGACATGTAGGTACCCCATAAAGACTTCAGGACGACAAGCAAGCGCGTGGCGACGTCGACAAATAAAAACACAAGGTGAGTAGATTATATCTACATGGGGAAGTCGGGTGGATGGCATATCGAACCCCCGCAGTCCATAGTTGATATACTATATATTATATTTGATAGTTATAATGTGTCATGGATATGGTGTTAGGTGTATTATGGATAGCTTAGGGTTAGAAGTAAACTAGTATAGTTCATAGTCGCGAACCCTAGAATAGGTTTACACCCACACGCGCACCCTTGCATATTCACTATACTTACACTGTGTTGATGATAATATTGGATGACATTGGAGATGAGTCGATGATTTTGGGCATTGTGCCGTGAGATCGGTGATGTGATGTGATTCGTACTTGCGATACGACACGTGATCTTAGCGGGCCGTTGGGCATGTGTTTTACCCCTGCTTTCGTACTTATATAGATGGTATTGATTTGTACTAGACTTAGATCCGTATCCCAGATTATGCGATACGATGATAATGATACCTGATATTTGATGAGAGGAATGTGATACTGACCCATACCCAGCTATTGGGATGCCGTACGACGATTTACCGTACGAGCTTTATATTGATGATAGATCCGCACTCATGACTTGAGGATGCCATATGACATACTGTATTGTA
The DNA here is from genome assembly GCA_030015575.1 of Agapanthus africanus. Classification (NCBI taxonomy): domain Eukaryota; kingdom Viridiplantae; phylum Streptophyta; class Magnoliopsida; order Asparagales; family Amaryllidaceae; genus Agapanthus; species Agapanthus africanus. The sequence goes on from CM057341.1 coordinate 621,961,985, forward strand.
CTCAATACTATTGAGGCGGGATCACCGACTATATATAATTATATCAACTCAGATTTAGGTGGATTCCATACCCCTCCCGGTTGACTTGATACTTAGATCTGTAGTTTGCATAGTAGATGTTAGACTAGACCCGAGTCATACCTATTTCAAAAACTAACGAATCGGGAATATCTTAAAAAAACGGTAGCCCTTAGTTTACTAAAAACCCCGATTTGTCTTATTTCAAATAGCAAGCTGCATTACTATTCATTTACCATTTACTCTACGGCTCGCATTGCATTGCATGCTTATATGTTATTGATTCATATTCCTTTGTGCATATGCCTTTACATAGTTGCATGCTCGTATTAGTGTTCATGTTGCATGCATTAAAATTCATGGATTTCGCACTGTGATATGGTTGCATAAGATGATTCTGGATTGTTTTACTCATGCGTATATATATCAGTGGTATGGGACGCTGAAATATATATGTGTACCCATAGAGTATATATATATGAGTGGTATGGGACGCTGATATATATATACGCCTACTTAATATACCATCATGATGATCTATGCAAATTTACATATGCATTATGAGCTCGATGTGAGAGGAGCCTATGTGCTCGGAGCCTATGAGCTCGATGTGAGAGGAGCCTATGTGCTCGGAGCCTATGAGCTCGATTTGAGAGGAGCCTATATGCTCGGGGCCTTTATGGTCGATGGCATATTATATCTCCCTACCCTATATTTATTTTATATGCACTGCATCATATATTAGTAGTACCTGATAGAGTACCTTCATGGATGTTGCATACATATCGGATACTTGATATTGAGATATATATTTGTGTCGATGCTCGACACTGATTTTCTGATGACTTCATTCGTGATACCTTCTGCTTTCATTTCACCGCATACATACATCGTATTTATGATATGTTATTACGTGAGGCACTGGCACGAGTTCTTGGCAATACACTTATGCTCAGATGTTACATTATCACTTTACTATGCTTCAGACTTATTCATTTGAGCTTTATATTATATACTGATTGTATGGACCTAGGATTATGTCTTTCTTTCGATTTCTGCTTGTAGATATTTTCTATTCATGAGTTGGCAACTCACCCCCGTTGTGCCACAGTTCTTGCAGGTTTTCCGTACAGGTTCCATAGCGGCATTTCTGGCACACTGCTTTCTTTTGCGGGTGATTTGCTTGGTAGGTGGGTTCTTTGTATCAGAACCGCCGTTGTACATGTATTATTCATTATATCTAGAAATCCATCAACCAAAACTTGTATATTGTTCAGACTTAGACACTAGTGATGTATTATTTCGACTTTAGAGTCGCGCTCAGTAGTATTACGATTTTCTTACTTATTGGAGATTCTCTTGGGTTTTGATCCTCGCCCTTCAGCGTTGTATATTATATTGCTTGTGTGCGTTGTGCTCTTTGTTATGCGTAGCAAGTGTTTGATAAAATGCCTCAATGGAAAAATTTACAAAATAGGTTTCTTTACTCCTTATATGGTTTTAGATTTCTGGGCTTGGCTTACATGGATCAGATGCAGTCTTATAGACTTCATATGGTTCAAGGGCCAGTCATATGCTCTTTCGGGTTGTGACACCCGGTTAGATTCGGTCAGGTGCCGATGGGAATTCTTCAATTTATCGACCGTCGGGCCCTCCGCGACCAATCTCGAGTCGAGGAGGGATGCTTTCTCTTCTTCCTGTTGCAGCTGGGCGAGGAAATCTTCTTCTCACGAGGAAGATTCGCCGGCCTTCTTCATTGCCGAGGCCACCTCTTCGGACTCTATTGCAGCGAGGAGGGCGCAATGGTGGAGGACCTGGGGAAAACGGGAGCCGTGTAAGGAGCTAAAAAACACTCGGAGAAAATCTTGCAGAGTTACCGACCTGAACAGCCTTCTGAGCTATCGCCGCCACTTGGGCCTTCATAGTTCCTCGGGGGATCTTTGTCCCCGCTGCCTTCTCCATGTCCGCCAGTAAACTATCAGCCACAGAGAGCCCGAAGGCACATCGATGCAGAAGTCACCCTCTTGCACTTGAATCCCGACCGGGGAGCTGAGAAACCACCCTCTTTTGTCTCTTGAGTGGGGATCCGCTGGGGGTGGCGCTTCCATATTAGCCCGGGGGGCCGGATCTCACAAATGCTTATTCCCTCCCCTGCATCGTTCCTCCAAAACGGGGGGCGCTGTGGGAGCCTTGGCTGAAGGTGCTTGCCGGGAAGCCGCGCCCTGAGTAGACCAAAATGAGCTTGCGCCACCGCCCTTCCTCCCCAAGGCCTTGGCGGCCATGGCAGCCATAATCTTCTAGCGATCCATCGGCTCTGCGAGATACACATAAGAAAAAAATCAGCGACCAAAAACAGCGACTAAATTTGGATAAGTCTAAATAGATTGGCACAAGCCCTAACTTACCCACAAAGTTCGTGAGACTGAGCACCACCCAGCTCAAAGCCTGCTCGAAAAGCAGGACATCGGCCCGCTGGATCAGTTCCCATTGAGATATCACTCTTGCCTCGGGGTCATTCAACTGCGTAACCTTAGGACAGTCGGCCCTATGCCACTTGATGGGCACAAGACAATCCTCACCCTCTGGTGGCCCGACGAAGACAAACTTCTCCTTCCATTAGTGGATGGAAGAAGGGACAACCACTACCCTCAACCCAACCTCCCTACCTTTATGTTTTTTAATAAAAGGTTCACCCAGCTTGGTTCGTCCTTGCTGGTACCAGGGTGATTTTTATAGCAAAGAAAAGAAAGGGGTAAGCTCAAATCAAAGATGATCGAATCAATCTTCAACCGAACCAGAAAACTGAGGAAGATTCTCCATGAATTCGGCGCTAGCTGGCCCGGGGTGAGAAGGAAATAATGGATCATGGCACAAACCTCAAGCGAGAAGGGCAGCCGCGTCCCTGCCCGGAATGCTTCCAAGTACAGAGCAATCTCATTGCCATGCACCTGGTCTGCCCGCTCGCCCTCCCTGGCCAAATGGAGTGAATAGCCAGAGGGTATATGAAAACGGGCCCGGATGTCAGAAAGCTCATCCAGACGGTTCAAAATTGAGGGTGCATCACGGGTATTCCCGATGCGCACCATCGGGGCCCTTTTTGCCCCCCGACGACTAGGGATGAGTGCGTCGTCCCTCCTGGGAGGCGAGCCCGACACAGAAAACGAAGACAAAGATCAAGAAGAACTCTCTCGGCGATCGGAAGCCGAGGAGGAAGAAGACCCGCCGTGCTCGGCTCTAGAAGCTGAAGCCTCAACGCCTGACTCAACCCCTACTACGTCAATAGATATTTCGGTGGAAGACATCTAACCTAATTCAAGAAAGGTTTGGCCGAGGAAAGTTTTATGAGCTGAAGTTTCGACCTAAGCGGATGTACGCCGGGCAATCTTCAGAGGACAAGAGACGGTTAGGGTATAGTATCGGCCATGGGATGACCCTATCTATCTATACACTCAGCAAGAGGCAGCCAACGTCCCAGATCCGTTCCCGCCAAAACGAAGCGTCACGCCTAGCAGTCATCGGGACTCCACATGGCGATCGTCCATTGGACACATCCCCTCTCGCCAGGATTTGGGTGACAGCCCCTCATGTCCTGCCACCCAGTAGTGGACACATGGTGTTGGAGTTAGTGCCCTCAGAGTCAATTATTGGATCACAGGCACGTGATTGCAATGATTGAGGGAGGACCTATCCCGGTAGGACAGTCTTACTCGAGATGATAGTATGCTATCTGGTTTATCTTTATCATCGTGTACTGCTTTAGGTGACCTGACATGTCGCTATTACACGTTGATAGAGCCCCTAGGATTCTTGCTTGACTACCAGCAGTATGATGGCGATCATATACGTGGGAGCTGGTGGTCTATAAGCACATCCTTAAAAGGTCCCTAGTCGTAGGAGTTTCGAGACAGGGCATCGATACTCCGTTAGTAGACTAGTGTATACAGTCGAGACCCCGACGAGGGGCGGTGGCCGGTCTCACAAGCCACTGGTGTCAGTTGGTTCACCTAAGATGTATACAGGTGCTCATTGGGTTATGAGTACACCGGACAGGACTCGCCGGGAACCTGCTAGTTGGTCTTATACCAGATGTCAGATAGCAGTTCCCTGGTGACATGTGTACAGGTTAGTTCATCGACCTGAGATCGTCATTTGTCTCGTGTGAGTTCCCACTGTGCTTTGATTACTACCCTACCACGGCTCAAAGGAGTCGTGCAAACAGGTTTTAGTTGGGTACAGTCCCGAGCCACATGGAGGCAGTGAGCGGATCTGCAGGGGTTCGTCTCTCCCGGTATTGGGGGTGAGGTCGCGCTGTGTCTAGGAGAGCCATTACACAAAGCCCTCGGCCGAGGCAGGAGATTTACTGTTAGGTATTCCAGTAGTATCTCAGGGTGTTCTGGGCTACGCTCCGACACGACTTGTACCGCTTTTGGGGGTCTGACTTTCACCAACCCCCTAGGCCCGCCATGCGATACTCATAGACGAACGGACCGGACTGTACGGATATTGTCACTGACAGGCTCAGTTGGGTGTCGGGGTGAGCTTCCTCATCGACGTCCCATTTGGTCAATACCTGGTGGCCCGTCACGTATTGGCTTATACCTCTGACGTGCTAGTGGTTAAATCCACAGCCAAGGTATTGACGAGTCTTTAGAGTCCACCACACTCAGTTACAGTTACTCAAGTTTCGGGCGAAACGCTGTAGAGGCCGTATGGAGATATGGCAGGGTTCGATCAGATACGTGCGGTATTGCACGGATCGTGATCGGACGGTTTTTACTAGCCGGCTTTGGCTTAAGCCGGATTCTAGTATTTGATAGTGTAGTTTTGTCTCTTTGCATTTGTGTTCAGTGGGAATACAAATGCGGGCATGTATTTGCAGCAGTGGGGTTTTCCTGTAATTTATTACGGGATCGGTTTTCTGAAGTTGCCAGTTTGCATTCCGTTCCGGCCGGTTTTCCTTCATTCCTTCTCGGTCGGACTTTCTTGATGGAGGGTGTTAATTGCAAGTTTGCAATTAACATCTAGTGGAGGGCTTTCTTGCATATGTTGCATTATGATGAGACTTGCTTCATGATGATATTCTATTTTGGTCTCATCCTTGCTTTTCATTTGATGGTTTGATTTGTGAGTTGAAAAGAGTATTGAGAGTGACCTTTATCTTTGCATTATCATTTCTTTTTCACAATATGATAAATGGAGAGTTTTTCTTTTCTCTCTCCAATCTCATTCTAGAGAGAGGGGCCGGCCATTTGCTAGAGAAAGAGAGGGAGAGGAATAATATTTGGTGTGGCATTTCTCATCTTATTCCATGTTTGAAAAAGATAAGCTTCAAAAACTCATTTCCTTCTCTCCTTCTATTCTCCATTCCTCCACATCAAGGCAACCTCATAACCCCAAGAGACAAGTTCACTACACTATTCTATAGCAAGCCTTGGACGCGTCGGCTAGCCAACTTCGCGCCCGAGTTGCCTCGGTCAAGAGGCGGGAGCCCGTAAAAGATTCCGGCTACGTGGTGCCCTTTCCGACGAGCGAGGAGGTGACGGAGATTCCGCGGGAGATCGGAGTGGAGACGAAGACCGAAGGACACGGATCGCTCGGTATACTTCTCACCCTATCTCTTTAGTTAGCTAGCATAGGTTAATGGTTTCGATCCGGGTAATTGTCCGCGGTAGCGCCGTTTTTCCAAGTTCGCAAAAATTTTATTCCGCATTTTGGCCTCGAGAAAGAGGCCGGGGCGCTGCCGTGGCGCAACATGGTATCAGAGCCACGCCGTTAACCTACCTAGCTTGCTCTAGTATGTTTAGTGCTCGATCGAACGAAAATCCCCAAAAACCGTATTTTGTGCACATGTGTTCTCTGTTAAAATTTTTTGAGCTCCTAAAATTTTTCAGGTTGTTTCAGAGGCATGTACAAGCAATTATAAGAAATCTGGGAAAATACGATCCACTCATTCCATACTTCGACCGCGGAAGCGCGGCCAAACCCCTGGTTTGGCCGCGCTTGCGCGGCGGAAATAGGGAATTGTGGCACCATATTTTCCCAGTAAGCTTATCAGTTGGAAATAGGGCTTTTGGGATATTTTATTTGGGCCCAGTTTTTCTGTAAGTGCTACAGTAGTTTTTGGGGCCCACTTTGATATATTTGTTCGATCGGATATTTTAAACATGCCAGTTCACAGTATTTACATTATATCTGCGACCGTGAATGTCACTCGATCGGTAAATCCAGTCTAACTGCTATAGCCCGGTTAGACGGATTTGCGAACGTGACTTTCACGTTGATGTTCTATGTTTATGCTGTGATGTTGCGGATCGGTCGTGGGGGATAGCCTGGATGCAATGCTAGTGCAGTTTTGTTGTATTATGTACATTTGATATTGCGGGGCGAGCGTCCGACATGTGGACTGCCGTCACTGCCTGTTTGTATTATTCTTTTGGGGCACGACCTGGTTGCGGTCGATGTACCCGGTGTATGTATATTTTACTTTCTGTACTAGGATTACCCCGCGGAGGGGTGCACGGATAGCCGGGTTCTGGAGGGCAACGGGCCCGCATCTCATGGCATTGAGACGGAGGGGGCTTCAGTCTGGAATTGGCAGGCTATTCGCCGCACTCGTAGGGGGTACAGGTTGACCCAGGAGGGGTGCCCAAGTTACCGGATTCCGTGAAGTGCTGGGTGGTCCATTCACGGAGCTGAAGGGGGCTGCCTCGCTTCAGGTTTTGGCGGGTGACTTGCCGCACCCGTAGGGGTCTAGGATTTCATTGCACAGGCTATCCACACGACCAGGGGAACGTTGGGTTTCAGCAGCGGCTCTATGAAACCCGGGGTTTCCAGATATCTGTATTGTTCTGTGTTGATGTACATTTCTGTGATGCTGCATTCTATTCACGCCTTGAGCGAAATACTATATATTGGTATATATATTAGTAGATGTTGTATATGTTTTTCATCCGCGCTAGTCCAGTCCCCGCTCTGCCGTTAGTTAGCTAACCTAACGGGTGATGACGGGACCCAGTGGCGAATGCGGATGGCATATACGTACGTCAGTATATTTTCGTTCTTTGTGGTGTGATCATTTGATGGGACTGCATTGATTCGGATCAATGCAAGTTTAAACAAACCTATTCTGATGTTGTTGGAACATTTTTTTCAAAAAGCTGTTATTGCAAGGACGTTCACTTTTGTTTTGCATCGTGGTATTCATTTGGAATATCCTGCTCCTCAGTCGACGAGGCAAGGGCCGAGATCCCTTCACCGGGAGTGATCCCTTGGACAGAAGTTTGCGTCAGGGCATTAACTTCACTATAGCCGATTACTTTTGCTTTGCATCGTGATATTCAGTTGGAATATCCTGCACCTCATTCTACGGGGAAAGAGCCGAGATCCCTTCACCGGGAGTGACCTCTTTAGTAAAGGTTTTCGTCACTATATTTTCTAAAAGGCTATGCAGTTCCTTCAACGATATCAAGTTCATTACGTTAAAGGTTTTTCGCCAAAAACCAGTCGTAGCCCTCCGTCATTTCTTACAAGTATTACTTAGTATTCGTGCTGCGTTTGTTGACTGTGTCAAGGCGTAGTGTGCGGTAGCTAAGTAGTGTTTGTTTGCAGCATATTAATGGGATTGGTTAGGACAGTCGTGCGGCCTTGTTGACTGTGTCAAGGGCTCGTACGGGTGGGTTTAATGCAATCCAGGATAATGACGGGTTGAACTTGACTAGGACTCTTTGACTTGTTGACTGTGTCAAGGTCACTTGGGTCCTAGGGGTAAAAAAAATCACATCGGGAGTTTCAAAAGAACTGAAACTTGCTAGGTATGCGCATACCTTCTGGAGGGTGGTGACGTGAGTGGATTCCGTCACGTTATCATGCGATGAGAGTTGGATCCCGATTTCCACTGATGAGTTAGTTTACTCCTCGGGTGATCCCGACTAATTCTTCTTTCAGGTTTGGAGGAGAATTTGAGGTACAGTGGGAGGTTTCCTGATTAGATAAATTGGTAACCATTCTGATCTAGGTTAGAGTGCACGCTGAGTGTTTCTTTTCTCTCTCTCTGGCAGCGACCATTGACCCGACCCTGGACTTTGACTCAGTGACCAAGTTGACCGAACCTTCTTAACACTGGCTTTTGGATTGTCTGAGTTGCAGACCTCATTGCCACTCCTACTTTTACCCTTTTCTCCAGGACACCCCGTATTACTACGAACGTCCACTTCCATTGGACAAAACCATCGTATGGTTATATACGAACTCGAAGGACTTCGAGGATGGTTTCTGGTTCTGGAGAAAACGAATAGGATTATTCAGTTGTCTTTTCTTTTCACCTTCTCTCAGGTTGCGAGTACTCCTTGGCTTAGGAGTAGTACACCTATTACGCAGATTGGACAGTCTTCTTCCAAATCATAGGCTGGTGCCGACCGGTAGGGAATGAAGAAAACCAGTTAGCCTAAACGGTGTACAGAAGGTATTAAGGTTAAGACAAAGCAAGGGATTAGTAGGAGGGCAAAGTAAGTTGCGACTGCTATTCACGACCAAACCAAGTATTTCTTCGCCAATCCTAAATCACCTTTGTATTTCTCCAGGACACTCCGTATTACTACGAAGATCCCAGTTTATTGGATAATCCATCGTATGGTTATATACGAACTCGAAAGGAACTTGTTCCAGTTCGGGGATGGATCCTAGTTCAGGAGAAATAGGAATAAAGTACATTCAGGTGTCTTTTATCTTCACCTTCTCTCGCATTGCGAGTGCTCCTAGGATTAGGACAGTACACCCTTTATGCTTTTTGGATAGTCTTCTTCCAAGCCATAGGCTGGTGCCGAACGGTAGGGAAGGAAGAAAACCATTTGGCTTAAAGGGGTGTACAGAAGGTAATGACTAAAGACATATAAAGGGATTTGGAGAGGTGGCAAAGAATTATACGGTTACAGTTGTGAATCTGGATAATGGAAGAGGCATTACTAGGAATACCACGATACCCCAACGAAACATTTCAATGTTTCAGTTTCACTGTGTACTGTTAATGGAAAACTGATTTCCCAGTTAGACACTTGCTCCAGGGTATGTATTTACCAGGTTGGATTCTCACATCTGCATGGTTTTACAGATGTTGAGTGGGAGTAAGTTATTGGGAATTGGGTGATCATCCTCGTTATATCGGGATTCGTTGTAATCGGTGATATTTGAGGAGATCACCTGGGCTGTTTGCCGGTCGGCAAATATTTGGTTTTGAATATCCGCGGTTATGCACCAATTTCAAATTGATATATCTGTACGTCTATTTTCATAGAGTGAGATATACCTTTTGATATTATGTCTACGACATTTACCTATATCAGTGGATGGTTAGGTAAGGAGCATTAAACAGCGGTGTAATTCTTCTTAACCATAAGTACAGTTTTCAACCTACGACACACAGTGAAAGAGTTGTTAGACTCAGCGGACTTATACAGAGTATTGTATGTTGTCCAGTGTCCATTAGGACAGAGGGGTTGGTCCTCGTACTATATTCTGTTTACTTTTAACTTCTCTAGTTCTTAGACATATGTTTCGTGGAAACACAGGGTCTAAGTTTTGAGGAGTTATGGGTATTTGAATAGAGTAGAGAACCAGGTGTAGCAAGTATCGGGATTCTTCAAAGAGATCGAAGATGTAGATACTTGTGTATGGTATTCAGTTGATAGTAATGATGAAGACAGATTGCTTCTCTTTCAGGTTACTCATAATTGGAAGCATTCCTAAGTTGAGTAACGCTGATCGGCCTCCTTCCATTTAGTTGACATGCACTGGAGACAGCTGCATGATTTGAATCTGGTTCAATTAAATCAGTGCCTCTGGTTCTATATTGGATATAGAACAGTTCATATCTTAACGATGTTAAGGTACGGGGAGTTGTCCGGCTTATGCTTAAAACCAGACTCCGGATAACTCAAGGCACGTTTCTGTAATGGCTGTTTGTGGGTTGACCCAGGCTATGACGAGGGTTGACTTTCTACCATCTGGCAGATCAATAGAAATATTGTTCTAGACTCGCCACAGTTTTATTAAAAATGGATTTTTTCAAAAAAAGTAGTGGGAGTATGGTAGAACTGGAAGTGATTCCAGAACCACAAACGATTACTGAAGATTTGATAAGGAACCTAAAGATTCAATCTGGACTGACATTCCATTGGCCACTCCGCAGATACGGTGGGTAACTTCAGGCACCCGAGAGGTACTCCGGTAGCCTCAAGGACGGTGACAGGGAAGTTCTTGTTTACCCACACTTGCCATTGCTGTTGTTCCAGGCTGCGAGACCCGGTGAGAGGATGAGTATAGCGTCGTTCTAAACTAGCTTTAGAAGTGCGCGTCTATATGACTCCACCAGAGGGTTGTCGTAGTCAGTGGGAGCAGCGGAAGCATTGGTGAACATCAGGCTTATGTCTATTTATAGACTAAAGCAGATGTAGCGGAGATAGATCATCTGTTTCTGATGTGACAGTCATGGGTTTGACGTCATCAGAATAGGGGATGGATCTGTTGAGAAGGTAGTAGGAAGTGATATTCCTATACTACGATCGGTTATACTTTGGTCGTCACACAGTGTTTTCTCCACAAGGGACTTGGATATTATATCAGACATACTGGTCACTAGATCTATGGTTTTAGATCTAGATTTGGGTGGTTTCCCAATCAGGGTACTTTGACAGCATTCTAAGAGTATTTAGAATGGACGACTCCTGGCATGGTAGTGTACCTGCAGGTAATGGAGTCACCCTCTCTAAAGGTGTCTTACAGACTAAAGGGGAGAGGGATACGCATGATTGACAGATCACTTGCTTAGGCAATTGAGTCAATCATGAGATGTCAAGTACCACACCAGATGTTGTTCTTGCAGTAGGTGCAATAAGTTGATATTAATCCAATCCTGGAAAAACAGTCGGAAGCAGTTTTAGAACATAAGTGAATGTTCTAGGGATATGATAACGGCTGCCTCCTTTAGGAGACGGTTATCACTCCAGGCTTCCAAGGTGACATGGACGACAAGGAGGTTGTCAGAGTTATAGATTTTCCTTCTGACGAGGGGCAGTATTTTGGACAGGTGGTCCAAGGCAATACTGAGGGAGGCATGGCGCAGGATACTGATTAAGTTCAGTTGTTGATACAGTCTAAGAAGTTTGGATTTGGAGTTCATTTATGAGCTAGGTCCCATCAAACATCCAGACATTCTAAGACAGGTATTGCTCGTTTCGGGAGATGGCTTTCTCCGCGAACATGAGATATAGAGAGACATAGAAAGAAACATCTGAGCGGATCCACTCACTGAGGCTATTCCTCGAACGCAATAGTTTCGCAAACAGGTTTTGTGAGACTGACTAGTAGAGGAGTTGGGTGTTCGGTATCACACGGGCTGTGAGTATGCGACATCGCAATAATTAGCCTTGAGTGCAAGTGGGAGATTGTTGGAGTTAGTGCCCTCAGAGTCAATTATTGGATCACAGGCACGTGATTGCAATGATTGAGGGAGGACCTATCCCGGTAGGACAGTCTTACTCGAGATGATAGTATGCTATCTGGTTTATCTTTATCATCGTGTACTGCTTTAGGTGACCTGACATGTCGCTATTACACGTTGATAGAGCCCCTAGGATTCTTGCTTGACTACCAGCAGTATGATGGCGATCATATACGTGGGAGCTGGTGGTCTATAAGCACATCCTTAAAAGGTCCCTAGTCGTAGGAGTTTCGAGACAGGGCATCGATACTCCGTTAGTAGACTAGTGTATACAGTCGAGACCCCGACGAGGGGCGGTGGCCGGTCTCACAAGCCACTGGTGTCAGTTGGTTCACCTAAGATGTATACAGGTGCTCATTGGGTTATGAGTACACCGGACAGGACTCGCCGGGAACCTGCTAGTTGGTCTTATACCAGATGTCAGATAGCAGTTCCCTGGTGACATGTGTACAGGTTAGTTCATCGACCTGAGATCGTCATTTGTCTCGTGTGAGTTCCCACTGTGCTTTGATTACTACCCTACCACGGCTCAAAGGAGTCGTGCAAACAGGTTTTAGTTGGGTACAGTCCCGAGCCACATGGAGGCAGTGAGCGGATCTGCAGGGGTTCGTCTCTCCCGGTATTGGGGGTGAGGTCGCGCTGTGTCTAGGAGAGCCATTACACAAAGCCCTCGGCCGAGGCAGGAGATTTACTGTTAGGTATTCCAGTAGTATCTCAGGGTGTTCTGGGCTACGCTCCGACACGACTTGTACCGCTTTTGGGGGTCTGACTTTCACCAACCCCCTAGGCCCGCCATGCGATACTCATAGACGAACGGACCGGACTGTACGGATATTGTCACTGACAGGCTCAGTTGGGTGTCGGGGTGAGCTTCCTCATCGACGTCCCATTTGGTCAATACCTGGTGGCCCGTCACGTATTGGCTTATACCTCTGACGTGCTAGTGGTTAAATCCACAGCCAAGGTATTGACGAGTCTTTAGAGTCCACCACACTCAGTTACAGTTACTCAAGTTTCGGGCGAAACGCTGTAGAGGCCGTATGGAGATATGGCAGGGTTCGATCAGATACGTGCGGTATTGCACGGATCGTGATCGGACGATTTTTACTAGCCGGCTTTGGCTTAAGCCGGATTCTAGTATTTGATAGTGTAGTTTTGTCTCTTTGCATTTGTGTTCAGTGGGAATACAAATGCGGGCATGTATTTGCAGCAGTGGGGTTTTCCTGTAATTTATTACGGGATCGGTTTTCTGAAGTTGCCAGTTTGCATTCCGTTCCGGCCGGTTTTCCTTCATTCCTTCTCGGTCGGACTTTCTTGATGGAGGGTGTTAATTGCAAGTTTGCAATTAACATCTAGTGGAGGGCTTTCTTGCATATGTTGCATTATGATGAGACTTGCTTCATGATGATATTCTATTTTGGTCTCATCCTTGCTTTTCATTTGATGGTTTGATTTGTGAGTTGAAAAGAGTATTGAGAGTGACCTTTATCTTTGCATTATCATTTCTTTTTCACAATATGATAAATGGAGAGTTTTTCTTTTCTCTCTCCAATCTCATTCTAGAGAGAGGGGCCGGCCATTAGCTAGAGAAAGAGAGGGAGAGGAATAATATTTGGTGTGGCATTTCTCATCTTATTCCATGTTTGAAAAAGATAAGCTTCAAAAACTCATTTCCTTCTCTCCTTCTATTCTCCATTCCTCCACATCAAGGCAACCTCATAACCCCAAGAGACAAGTTCACTACACTATTCTATAGCAAGCCTTGGACGCGTCGGCTAGCCAACTTCGCGCCCGAGTTGCCTCGGTCAAGAGGCGGGAGCCCGTAAAAGATTCCGGCTACGTGGTGCCCTTTCCGACGAGCGAGGAGGTGACGGAGATTCCGCGGGAGATCGGAGTGGAGACGAAGACCGAAGGACACGGATCGCTCGGTATACTTCTCACCCTATCTCTTTAGTTAGCTAGCATAGGTTAATGGTTTCGATCCGGGTAATTGTCCGCGGTAGCGCCGTTTTTCCAAGTTCGCAAAAATTTTATTCCGCATTTTGGCCTCGAGAAAGAGGCCGGGGCGCTGCCGTGGCGCAACACATGGCGCATAGCCCAACCGACCGAGTGAATGAAACGGCGCCCCACTTTTTAAGCACAATCATTTCACTGATACGCTAACGTCACCAAAGATACACGTGAGAACTAAGGCCCTTCATGAGCCGCTACGTGGATCCAGGGATTCAAGATGACTAGCCTCCAAATATCATGTCTTCGTCGGACAACCCATTGCAGGGGAATCTTAGGCTGAATCGTTAAAAATCGGGCTTACCACTCTCAACCCTAACCATAAATAGGTCAGGGCGAGAGTGGTGGGCTAATGATGAGGCTCATAAATGAGTATTCCTCAGATTACGACATATAGCAGATGACGTTTCATTTACATAAGCCTACTAGACTCCTGGGAGCTATGGAGGGGAAACCAGTAAGGTGAATGGGTGACCTTCCTTGGTACCTCATCTCCGAAGTTGCACCCGACCTTTCGGAAACCTCCCCGGAGTACCTTCCCTTTGCGATTAGCAACCAGCCAACAACTCTCCCCCAGAGCAATCTGGCATCTGATCTTTACGGACTCCTCGCTCGTCTCCGAGCTACCCACCGAGCAGAGCTTCCTCGGCTCCCCTGTTCAGCCGAGAGCACAAAGCCTAAGCGCCCCCGTAATGGTTTCGTATATCTCGCCAAAGCAAGATCTCCGGTGCCCCACGTCCCATGCTAGCACACCCTTCCATTAACGAGCGCATCCCACTATGAATGGACGTATCCCGCTTTCTACGCGAACGTGCCGTGGGGGCGTAACGGACAGCAAAAATATCACACCGGTTCACTTCATGTGACCACTATATAAACCCCCTCCACCAGACGACTCAGGTAACTCGAATTCATTCTAATACGTTGCTACCATGCTATTATTCTGTAAGTCGATGTCGTGCACCCCACATGCTCGAGGGGAGGCGGAATTTGTAAAAAATGATCATTACGGGCTTCGCAACACCGACTAGAACCAAGGATCGAACATAAACCCTATCTAGCAAACTATACGAGATTTAACTACTATGATACGAAGTTATACCTCACGATTCAAGTCCTTTGGGTCTTCATTGCTGTCCTCCACTCGTCGTCGGCTCCAAGGATCGTAACGGATCATAGCAACCTCGACGGCCTCCTCGAGTCAAAGATGATCCACCCGAGAGTCTATAGTCCGAGCTCCTACCTCAAATCTGAGGTAACTACGGCTTCTAGTTCGCTAAACTAGAAGTCCTAAATGGTGTAGAGTGTGAATATAGAGTGCTTTGTCTCTTGGAACCCAAGGATTCTCAACACAAGAGAGCTTTTAGGGTTTTAGTTGAGAGGAAGAAGAAGAGAGCTAGCTTGAGGAAAGAGAAATGGATTTTGATAATGATAATAGAAAAAGAGATGGCTAACTTGATTTGACTACAAGCATTGCAAGACAATATCTCACCCAA
This sequence comes from Agapanthus africanus, assembly GCA_030015575.1. Taxonomy (NCBI): domain Eukaryota; kingdom Viridiplantae; phylum Streptophyta; class Magnoliopsida; order Asparagales; family Amaryllidaceae; genus Agapanthus; species Agapanthus africanus. Next base: position 621,977,003 of record CM057341.1, read on the forward strand.
AATATTTAGTGCCACAAAATATCTCATAAGAAATATCTAGTCAAAGAGTCAAACCAAGTCAAATGGTCAAACCATGTAGCCATGCCACAATTATCATTTACAAATATAACAAATACTTTACTCCACCTCATAATTGTTTTAATCAAGTCAATGGTCAAAACCCTAATGAGGTGTCTCCTTATATGTCCCTCTCATCCGTATATACATACCTGCATCCTTGTTCCGAGAAACACGAACACAAAGAGACGAAATTGATCCATCAATATAATACTACGATCTGGCTTAAACCAAAACCCACTAGTATTATCTGCCCGAACATCATACGTGCACAAGTGCACGTACGTGATCGAAGCCTTGCCGTAAAACCATACGGCCTCTACACCTTTTTCCCGGTGCAGGGAAACTCTCTATGTGGGACTCTAAAAACTCGACGTTACGCTGGCAGTGGGTTTAACCATAGGCCGAAAGCTGTACTAGCTGCTCATAATGGTCCCTAGGTAGATGTCGATAAGAAGGACGATGAGGAAACCCATCCGAACTCCTACTGAGCCTGAATGTGACAATCTTTGTACAGTCCGGTCTGTTCGTCTAAGAGTATCGCATATCGGGCCTAGGGAGCGGTAATCGTCAGACCCCTAATAGCGCAATAAGTCATGTCGGAGAGTAGCCCAATAAACCCTGAGAAACTACTAGAATAGCTACCAGTAAATCTCGCTTGCCTAGGCTAAGGACTTTGTGTAATGGCCTTCCAAACACGGTGCGATATCAACCCCCAATGCTGGGATAGACGAATCCTATCTAACCGCCACTGCCTCTAAGTTCTTCGGGACTACACCTAACTAATACCTGTTTGCACGACTCCTTTGAGTCATGGTAGGGTAGTAATCAAAGTACAGTGGGAATACACTTGATGTGAAGCAGCAGTGTCAAGTCGACGGACTAAGCTGTACTCATGTCACTTGGGAACTGCTACCCGACGACAGGTATAATACCCACCAGCAGTTCCCGGCGAGTCCTATCCAGTGTACTCATAACGTAATGAGCACCTACATAATATCTCCAGTACGACGTACTAATGGCTGTGGGACAGACCATCTTCCATGCTGGGATAAGAAGCGTATACACTAGTCTATTATGGAGTATCGAGGCCCCGTCTCGATAATCCTATGAATAGGGACCTGTATAGGATGTGCTTATATACTACCCAGCCCCCACTAGTGTGACTGCGATCACAACGCTGGTAATCAAGCATAGATCCTAAGGGCTCTACCAATATGTATAGGGGATACGCTAAAAGAAACGCATGCACATATTGAGGTAGAAACAAACCAAGTAGCATACTATCATTTCAAGCAAGACTGTTACTATATCCATGTATATCCCAAGCTCCTATTAAGTAATATACAATCCAGTATGATACAATAATGGCCTCTAGGGCATATATCTCTAACAATCTCCCACTTGCACTAAGGCCATATACTGGCTATCGCAGACTGAAGATCTCGAATAGACTCTCGAACACTGTCTAAGGGATGGCCTCTGTGAGTGGATCTACAGTGTTGTTCTCCGTATCTACTCTCCTCACCTCGATCTCCTGGGGATTAACGATTTCCCTGATCAGGTGGTACCGCCTGAAGATATGTATGGATCTCTGATGGGACCTAGGTTCCTTCACTAAAGCTATAGCGCCGTATGTTGTCACAATACTAAATTATTGGACCAACAATGGAAGGAACAACCTGAATTTCAATTAAGAACATCCATATCCAGACTGCCTCTTTTGCGGTGTCTCATGCAGCGAACTACTCCGTTTCAATCGTCGAGTCTGCAACGGTGTCCTGCTTGGAACTCTTCCAACAGACCGCTCCTCCATTGACGGTAAATCCATAACCTGACATGGACTTGGAGTCATTCTTATCACTCTAGAAGCTGGAGTTAACAAAGTTCTCAATCTGGAGGTCCTTTTTCCGCCATACACCAAGAACATCTCCTTAGTCCTTCTCAGGTACATGATAATGTTCTTTACTGCTTCCCAGTGCTTCTCCCCTGGATTTTGACTGATACCAGCTTTCCATGCTCAGTGCGTAAGATGCATCTAGTGTGGTACACAACATCGCATACATTATAGAGCCTACCGTAGAAGCGTAGGGTATAATCTACATGCGAGCCCTTTCCAAATAAGTCTTGGAAGACATCTCTTTGGAGAGGGTGATTCCGTGACAAGCCGGTAGACTACCGCGCTTAGAATCGTCCATACTAAATATTTTCAGTATGGTGTTGTTGTACCTTGACTGTAAAAGTCCAACCATTCTATTTGATCTGTCATGATAGATCTGGATCTCCACAATGTAGTTGGTATCACCCAGGTCATTCATGGAGAACCTCTGTGACCAGAATCCTTTGACTGATTGTAGCATAGGAATGTGATTTCCTATCAAGAGAATGTCATCCACGTACTCAACGAGGAATTCCACAGTTCTTGCTACAATCTTACTATAAATGCATGGTTCATCTGGATTTTTGATAAAGTCGAATTCTTTGACTGTCTCAATAAAAACAGATGTTCCAACTCCGCGATGCCTGTTTAGTCCATAAATAGACTTAAGGAACTTGCACACTGTCCCGCTGCTTGCACTCTGATTGAAACCCTCTGGCTGATCCATATAGGCGCATGCTTCCAAATCACCATTTTAGTAAAGCCGTCTCTACGTCCATCTGCCGGATCTCAAAATCTTGGAATGCAATAATGGCAAGAAAATTCCGAATGGATTTGAGCATAAACACTGGAAAAAAGGTTTCATCATGGTCCAAACCAGGTCTTTGATGAAAAACCTTTTGCAGCAAGTCTAGCCTTATAGGTTTCAACCTATCCATCTACACCAATCTTCTTTCTGAAGATCCATTTGCAGCCTACGGTTTTACCCCTTCTGGAGCATTGTTCAAAGTGCATACTTTGTTGGTGTACATGGACTCCATTTCGGTCCGCATTGCATCCGGCGATTTTATCGAGTCGCCGCCCTGAATGGATTACTGGAATCTAGTAGGCTCATCATTGTCAATGATGCAATTCTCTCAATCCCGTCTATGAGAAAACCATAGTATCTCTCAGGCGGATAAGACTGCCTACTAGTCCTGCGGATTGGCGTAGGGATGTCCGGTTCTTTTGAAACCTCTGGTTCTACCATACTTTCAGTAATAGTTTGTGGTTCTGGAATTTCTTCCAGTTCTATTGCGCTCCCACTATTTCCTTTTACAAAAAATTGATTTCTAAAAAGTGGGCATGACGAGGAACAAAAACCTTTTGTTCCTCTGCGTAATAGAAAAGATACCCCCTGGAGTTCTTTGGGTATCCCACAAACCTATATAGTACTGAGCGTATCTCGAGCTTGTACGCATACTGCTTTTCAACAAAAGCTGGACATCCCTATATTTTCAGATACTGAAGATAGGGTTTCTTCCCACTCCACATCTGATATGATGTGGTAGGCACACTCTTGGTAGGAACCTTATTCAAAAGATATGCAGTTGACTCTAGAGCATAACTTCAGAAGGATCACGACAACTCAGCATTACACATCAATGAACGAACAATATACAATAGGGTTTTGTTCCGCCTTTCCTATACACCGTTGTGTTGTAGTGAATATGGAGGAGTAAGCTGAGAAAGAATTTTACTCCCTTTTAGGTAATCCAGGAACTCGGCAATTTAAGTATTCACCATGTCGATCAGATCTCAGTGTCTTGATACTTTTTCCTGTTTGGTTTTCCATTTCATTCTTATATTCCCGGGATTTTTCAAAGGGTTCGGATTTATGCTTTCATAAGAAGACATGTCCTAACCTAAAGAAATTATCCGTAAAAGTAATGAAATAGTAATAGCCACTTCTTGCATCTATAAATATTGAACTACACACGTCGCTGTGTATGAGTCCCAAGAGCTCGCTCGCTCTTACTCCGTGTCCAGTGAAAGGAGTCTTTGTCATCTTCCCTATGAGACAAGATTGACAAGTTGCATAAGACTTATATTCGAACAGATCCAAATATCCCTCTCTATGTAACTTCGACAACCATGTTTTATTGATGTGACCCTGTCTACAATGCCATAAGAAAGTTTTATTTAATTCTGGAGACTTTCTTTTAAGTGTGTTCTGGACATTTAAAACTTGAGCTTGATTCAATATATACTTTCCTCTAATGTACCTGACCCAATCAAACTTTGATTTAGGTGGATGTCAACCACATCGCTTACATACTAGACTTGATACATACAAACAGTTACGTAGAATCAATATCTGCCCACATGTCAATTCTAGGTGATATACCCTATGGATACAACGTTCACGCTCATTCCGTTAGCAAACATGAGAGTCATATCACCTACCCTGATAACTCTACGGTTTCTCAAAGCATGTAATGAATTACAGATATGAGATCCTGATCCGGTATCTTGTACCCAGGAAGTAGAGTTAATTGACAAACTGTTTTCAATTACAAATACACCTGAAGTCGAAGCCACAACATGCTTTGGATCCTAGATTCTAGCTTTCCAAGCCCTGCATCCCTTCTGCCAATGCCATTTCGCGTAACAATAGGAACATCCCTCCTTACCTACAGTTAACCCCAAAACTTTTGCCCTTCCCTTTTCTTCTACCTTACTGACACCGCCTATCAGCTTTGTGGAGGTCTTCTTCTTCTCACCCTTGGCATCCGCCTTAGATCAAGAAGAGGAAGATTCCCTAATAAGCAGAACGGGTGTCTTCCTGGTTTCCTTCAGGGTGCCCTCAACTAGAATTATAACTTTCTTCCCCTGGGCGTAAGTAGGAGGTAGGGACTATAGAATCAAGTCAGCATATGACTCATTCTCCGACATGGTCTCCAGGTCCGTAAGCTTTTTAATATAGCTAATCATTATAGGGACGTGGTCCCCTACAGATGATCCGACATCCAACCTCGCTTGAAGTAATTCTTTCGAGGTCTCATATCATGCGATACGAGATTGCTCTCCATATAAAACATTGTTATGAAGGAAGATGGAAACCAAGTCCATCTTCTCGTGCTGCCTCTGGTATACACCATCAAATGAGGCCAACACGAGGCACTTGGCATTTGCACTGTCTTTTTCCCTTGTCTTACGGATATCAACATCCGCGACGATGGAAACTGGACCTTGGACGGCGGGGGGTATGAGTAGTAATGAGGTGTTCCAGCTTGTCATAGGTAATGGACATCTGGATAAACCTCTGCCAGTCAATATAGTATAACTCAGTCATTTTATTATATATCTGTAACCTAATCTGGTCACCTGGTTGCTGCAATTAGAGAGAGAGAAGAATACACTCAGCATGACACTCTTGCAAGTTTAAATTGGATTTTAATTTATCTAAACAGTATGGCTCCCACTGTTTCTCAAATTCTTCCTCAAACCATAAAAGAAGAATTAGTCAGGATTAATCTTACCGTACAATACTTGCGTAACCATTCGGCCAGGCTAGTGTCGGTACTTTGAGGGAGGTTTTGCAACGCTTTCGCGAAGTTCCCTAATTAAATAACCTCTTTTTCCTGGAGGCGTAGCCCCGCTAACACTGTTCTAGACACCTACTTGGTTTATAGCATTTATCGTTACGTGAAGAATCTCCCGAGGAGTAGCGGATACTCAAAGTAGGATCAGAACCCAAATATAATTGTGTGATAATGTTGAAGGAATCCTACCAATATTATCAAACTCTAAATGGTATGTAGAACAAGCAAGTTTCAGTTTCTTTAGAAACTCCCGATGTGGATTTTTACCCCATGCTCTTATGACCTTGACGAAGGCCAACAAATCATAAGTCACATGTCAAGTTCTACCCATCATTGTCCAGGTTCATTTGAACCCACCTGTATATACCCTTGATGAAGGCCAACAAAGTAATACGACTGTCCCAAACCAACGCATCTATCTATGCTACATATGAACACCCGACAGCTACGAATCACTATGCCTTGACGAAGGCTAACAAACATAGCTTGAATACTACTGACTATTCATATGAAATGACGGAGGGCTACGAATGGTTTTGGCGAAACCGTGAACGTAATGAACTTGATATAATCGAAGGAACCTGATATCTTTTAAAAGGAGTGGTTTAAGCTCCACATTTAAAAGTTCGTTGTTTTAAAATATACGAGTGGTTTTAAAATTTGTTCCAACGATTCAGCTTTAGTTTGTTTGCTTTGCATTAATTTAATGCAGTCCCATCAATTAACCTACCATTGCAGAAAACAACGAAAATACAACATACGCTTAATCCATCCGCATTCGCCACGGGACCCTGTCATCACCCGTTAGGTTACTTAACTAACAACAGAGCGGGGCCTGGACTAGCGCGGATGCAAAACACAAGCAACGTCTATTATATAATACATATATAATAATATCCATTCGTCAGACGCATTGATAGACATTCTATATCACAGATGAACACATTGGATATACTCGGAATTTCGCGTTTCGTTTGAGCCTGAAACGAAAGACGGATTCCACGGTCGTGATGAATAGCCAAACCCCACACTAGACCCCTACGGGTGCGGTAAACTACCCGCGAAATATTCGAAGTGAAGTGTCAAGACCCGTAATTTAGCACGTGACCGACACTTAAATTACGCAATGTCTAAAGGCGTGACGTAAATAAAGTAAGCCGAAGCCCAGAAAAATCTATACCTTTTGGCGGAAAATAGTGGAGGTGCAGTTTTGAAATAAAGGTATAAAAAATCATGTTTTTCTTGAAATGCATAGCAAATGAAACTTAAAAATGCAAGTGGATTATACTAGACTTGAAAACATATTTCGTCTTTAAAAATTTGGGCAGCACCTCCTTCGTATATTTTGATCCGAACATATATACACAACAATAAATAGGCATCCCCAAGCGGGAGCTAGCTTTTCGCCAATCGGCCGAATCACAACCACGAAATAACATATATACGACGCCCAACGGCGAAGAATCAACCCAGAAAGAACAATAAACGAGCAAGACATCAAAACTCAAGAAACGAACATAAACCCATCTCTATAAGTCTTGCACAATACCCTAGTCTGACTAGGTCTACCAATATACAATTCTAATATCTGATTTGATTGATCTGATGAAGTTTATCTAGATACAACGGAACATATAAAGTAAGAGAGTGGGAACGATCCAACATGTGTCCCACCTACCAAAGCAAAGACCATGAGCAATACTGCAACTGATCTCAAGTGGTCAAACCTGCAAGAACTGTGGCACAACGGGGGTGAGTTGCCAACTCGTGAGTAGAAAATATCAACAAGCAGAAATCGAATAAAACAACGATTTCCTAGGTCACTGTGTCCTGAAGGTAATACTATGATATCTAGGGTGACCAAGTACGCATATGTGTCAACAATCGAGTAAATACAATAACATATATAAATAAACATCTAACATCATATTCCTGTATGCATGTGGATATCATCCACGTGTCCATCAACGACACAAACAATATCATGAAACCTGAGTCTCCCACAATGACACTCGAACATCATGAAAATATAAGCCTGTATATATATATATGAGGATATCTACCACGTGTGTCCATCAACGACACATCAAAACCAAGGAACCTGAGTATCCAACACCAACACTCGAAACATCATGAAAACCCGTGTCCAGCATCGACACGTAAATCCTCATATCCCAGGCGCCGCATACTCATACCGGCCATCGTATCTATCTCATCTCAGGCGCCGCATCCTCAAATCGGTCCTCATATCCATCTCATATCATAACTCCAAAAGGGTATCCTCCGGATATCCGCCGAGCTCTATACAATCACCGGTAGGTAGTGCTCGCTCTGCCAGGCTCATCTTCTACACCACAAAAATCAATTCTTGCCCCGGGGTACCATACCTGTTGGGTTTCCTTAGCACCCTACTAGGTTTTCACAGCAACTACCGTGCCAAATTTAAAAAATTCTATGGTGCTAATTAATCTTAAGCTAGGATCAAGCTAGAGTAAATAGACAATATAACATGTAATCTACCATTACACTAAGTGAATGAGGAATACAACCTTTGTAGACCGGTCCTTCACTTCTAAAGCTCCGTGTAGTAGTCCCTTCGCTGCGAGTATCGATCTCCCGAACTCTAGTATCGGTTCTCCGGGAGAAATGAACAAGCTTGCTCGAAGTCTTCGAGGCCGAAGATGATCTACTTCGTGGAGACTCAAGCTCATGCTACCTCTTCACTAATTGTAAAATTATTGAAGCAAACATCCTAAACTTAATGGCAAGTAGTAGAGGATGATGATGTAGGAAGTGGGCTCTCTTTAGATTTATTTTTCTCACAATATTTTCTCACCTTGAGAAAAGCTAGTAAGCTTTTCTCATGAGGAAGAAGAAGCTCAAGTGAAGAAATAAGAGAATGAAATCATGAGGTGAGATTGTGAACCATGGTTGAGTTAGTGTCATACACTAACTCATGTAGAGAATAAACCATTCCTAGTTAATAATGGTTAGGTTAATAAATATCTACAAGTAAAACAAACTTAGTGAACTTGGTCAACGGTTCTACAAGCTTCTACAAGCTTCAACCATGTGACTTAATCCCGCTAATTTTGATTAACTTAGATAAATATAAACCCATCACATTATTAAGCATGGTGCAAGTCTCATACAGCCATGTCACATGTGGCATCTAGCATGACACAAAAGTTGTACATTAATATATATCACATATACAATAATGCACACAAGTGAAATAAGAAATCATAAGTGAGCTAATATTAATTAATGTAATCAAGTATATCTAATATACAATTATATATTAAATTATTAAATCAACACTTGATTTAATAATATGGCTATATCATATATAACCGACTAATATCAAATGCAACAACTTATCGAATCAATACTTGATCCGATAATCCGGTTATATCTCATATAACCGACCGATGTCACAAATCGCGAGAATAGAATGCGGTATCACATACGCGCAAAAATCTCTGTCCCGCACATATCACATATGTGCTCCTACTCCGTTTCGCATGAACCAGGAAACCACTGTGTAGGACTCTAAAGACTCGTCAATACGCTGGCAGTAGGTGATGATCATATCAAACACCCACAAGTCGCAAGCGGTTTGCCAAATGTAACGGCCACCCAGGTATTGAGCGATCAGAAGATCAACAAGCAAGCCTGCTCATACTCCTGCGAATCCAATCAGTAACACTACCATACAGTCCGGTCTCTTCATCTGATATGTCGCATATCTCGTCTAGGGGTGGTAAACATCAGACCCCAGTAACTCGATAAGTCATGCCGATATGAGGCTCATAACGGGTCGAGAAACTACTGGTAACACTTACCAGTAAATCTATGAAACAGCCCTGGCCAGGGACTTCCTGTTATAGCCAATCGCGCAGAGCGCAACATGAACTCCCTATACCGGGAGAGACGAATCCCCTCCTATCGCTCATTGCCTCCATGTGACTCGGGACTGTACCCAAAAACCACCATTTTGCACGTTCTCTTGAACATGGTAAGGTGTAAATCAAAGCACAGTGGGAATCACACAAGACTCTATGACGATCTCGGGTCAACAGACTAACCTGTACCAGTGTCACCAGAGAACTGCCCTCTGAGATGATGTATAATACCATCTGCGAGTTCTCGGCGAGTCCGTCCAATGTACCCAGTCTCTACTGAGCACCCGTATATCATCTTTGATGTCAAACACCAATGGATATGGAATCATCCATGGCCCATCTACATGCGTCGAGAAGCTATACGCTAGTCTACTCTGGTATATCGATGCCCCGTCTCGATATACCCACGACTAGGGACATTAAAGGATATACTCACAGACTACCTTTGTCCCACTAGTATGATCATCATCATAATCTAGGTAGTCAAGTACACATCCTAAGGGTTTTACCAACATGTAACAGAGAGAAAATTAGTGTACATGTTAAGATAAAGAGTAACCAGATAGCATACTATCATGTCGAGCAAGAAAGTCCTCCCTATATATGTCCAAGCATCCACTGCAATATACATCTCATATACAGTAATGGCCTCTAGGGCATACATATAACTAACAACCGGGTCCACCATGTACACGCAAACGACATCCACCAACTCCTCGAATCGGGTCTCAAACACAAGCTCAGAACTGAGAAAACTCATGGTAGACGTCTCGAAATATCATATCAAGAGAAACCGTGTGTTTAAAACAATACGCAATTTCCTTCGAAATATAACCACGGTTCTCAAATCCAGAGATCTCATGAAAGCAACATCTCAAGAGTATAACCATAAAGTAATAATATGAGCATATCAAGTATATCAGGAAAGCATGTCAAGTGATAGTACCGAACAATGAATGTACTTTTATGTTTAAGATCAATCTTATGATATGGCAGTTCTACTGTGTAAGTGACATGGAAATTCTACTGTATAAGTGGCATGGCAATTACCAATGAAGAATGTGTGTGAGCCGGCAAATCTGTGTATGTGTAACATGCGCATCAACGGTAATTGTGCAGGTGTACTAGCAATTGATATCATATAGCATTAAATACCGGCACGAGGGGTAATATCCTACACAACTTGAACAATAAATGGGCATACCTATCTACACGTGAAACATAAGGTCACTTTTAAACGATACACATCGTCATTGAAAATAGGTATGGTTCAGGTGGCAATTTTTATATCGGCGATCCCGCCTCATAACCTCCGATATGACAATAATCATCGATCATCATCCTCAATTCACTAGCGCGGATCAATCATCCGGTACATCTCATCGCATACGGTAATCCATCGTACGGGATCATCAAACAGAACAGGGAATCTATCGACCTATTACAATAATGAAGGTACGGATCTAATGTCTCGTACGGCATATTACTCATTTCTCATAAATATATCTATACACATATATCTCAAATACATTTGTATAAACGTCACATCTTATTAATTTCAAAACACCTCTATCTCAATCTCGTGTCGTGTTTATCGATCTCGATCTCGTATCATACCATTATCAACTCATACTTGTCTTCTTTCAATTCATATTCATTAGTGTCAACTTTCATCATATCAACTCTTTACTAAACCTTACTAAATCTTATAATTAGGTTATCTTAAGCTCGTAGCATATCCTTTATCAAAATATAATCATAAAACGATCTTCAATATCAATGGTTGCAGGTGTGCTATATGCCATCCACCCGACTTCCCCCGTAGATATAATCTACACACATGCTAAACTCCTCGCTTAGCTGAATTCGATGTGCCTCATTATCTTGGAAGTCCACGCGAAGGTACCTACAATCAATACACAATCGCAATTCTATTAAAACCAATATCCGAAAACCGATACGGCACATGGATTGCTTATAGGTTAGAACCTATAGCTTACGCATTCAAAAACAACCAAACAACCCTCATCCGTTGACGTATAAACGTCCAACAACGGAATCAAATCCAAATATAAAAACCACGCATTCCAAATATAGAAACCAAGAATTCATATATCGGAAAACATAGCTAAAACACTCGCAAACAACTTCCAGATCTTGGCTCAGGTGTTCATATCAGATTTTTGCATTTTCATACCGCCCAATTTTTATCACATTGCATATCGGTAGATACTCTTGAGCCGTGTTTGCTAGTCAATTGTAGGATACAGGTTCTCGGTTCTAAAAACGGTGAAATTCATGGAAAACACGACAAAATCCGGGTTCCTGCCAACCACAGATAAAACACGGATCTCCGCTCTTTATCCGTCTGTTGCCACACACCAGTTTAAGAGACAAAATGTCAAATCAATGTCGTTTTCATGCACAAGGCTCAATGGCAGCACAAGATCCAAGAAATCTACGCGGAGCTCGAGGAAATCATGACAAAAAGTCCACATCAAATCACCTTTTCCTCAACAGAAATTCTGGAAAAATCGTGAAGAAAATATGAAAAAATATATATACCAGAATAAAGGGTACATCAAACCAGGGGACCACAGAAAACCAGAGGAGACAACTCCTCTATTAGGCCGCGGATCCGCGGCCGTATGGTGGCGGCAGACGAAGATTTTCCAGGGGTGTTTTGGTCTTTTTATTTGTGTTCTGGTGGTTGCCCTAGGTTTTCATTTTTCAGCCTATAAATAGCCCAGAACTTTGTGAAGGAAAGGGTCCATAATCTTGTATTTTATTTTCTAGGTTTAGTTGTGTTTCTTCTTCCTCTTCTCATCTCTTCTCCATTAAAACTTGTAGTGAGCTTTGTGAGTGAAGAATGATGAATAAAGAAGACTCTTTTGCTATTATATCTTGTCTTGTTCTTTTATAATTGCTTGTAATTTTAATTTGTTAATTTAGTTGTTGTTATTTCTTGTTGTTTCTTTCTCTTCTCTTTTCCTTTATCATTAAAACAACCATGATGCTTACGCTTGATCCTTGCCAAAGTGAGGTCACAAATAGCTCGTTGTTATCTTCTAATCTCCTTCTTTCTATCTTCCTCTTTTGTTTTGTTTTCTTTTCATTATGATGTGTGAGTAGTTTTACACTTGTTAGGGTAGGATAAGGGAAGTTTGAGAGAAGGAAATCTCTCTCACTCTTTCCTTGCCCAACAACTTAATTCGACTCCCGCTAATTGAACCACAATCCGCTCCTTATGGCACCCTATCATACATGATAGCGGTGATTCCGTAGTGAGACCGGTTGTGGTTGAATTAACCGGAGGTTATGGCTAAGAGCCAAGAACGGACGGACAAGCACCAAAAGGAAGAACTTATGCGTTGGAAAGCCTATCTTAAACTCGCAAGTTCCTTCCTAGTCGTGCTAATCCCCGTTGTTGCCGATTACCGTAACACCGATATTAAGAGGTGCAACGAAAGAAGTGGGAGACTCCTAACTCAAACTAACCTAATCCTAACCCTAACAAGCTCTCTTTACACATCATTTTAACATTTAGATAATCACAAACAAATCTGGACTCTCGGACTTAACTCGTTAAAACACATAGAAAAAGACTCCCATCTCCCTGCGGACGACCCGTACTCAACCGGCTAGCTACAAGCGAAACCATCTTGATTGCGGTAATTAACTAAAACTTGAATACGCAGAACTTCTAACAATCAAATGGCGCCGTTGCCGGGGAGACGGTAGTTTATTTCTTTGTGTAATTTCGGGTTAACTTGTGAATATAAATATAACCGAAAAACAAAACAAAAAAATATATGTTGTAAAAATCATCTTGTTATTTTTGATTAGTTTTTGTGCAAATGTGCAGGAAAATACGAAGTTCGAGTTCAGTATCCAAGACGTAGAATATACGGAGTTCAAAATTCAGTGCCAAAGACGTGGGAAGATAGACCCACATTTCGCGGCTACACCGCGACGGACAAAATGAAGCAAACGGTCTACTTTAAGATTCTGGAGCAGTTCCAGTGAGCAAATCCATATTCAGGGTCTTAAAAACAGCAGATGACACCCAAAGAAGCCCAAACCAGAAAACTGAAGTCCCAATTCCTCAGAACCGCCGCGGAACCGCGGCATAAGCAAGCTTAGGCCGCGGAACCGCGGCCACTTGGTGGATTCAGGGTACCATTTTCTTTCTGTAAGTCTTTCTCCTCTCTCCCACTCCTCTGGAATCCAATAAACTGTGTTTTCTGCAGATTTCTTTGCGCAAACTCTTCTCCCCCTTCCAATAAACTGTTCTTGTGCAGGATTCTTTGCGCCGCGCTAAAAATAAAAATTGTTTGCAGTTGATTTGTTACCGCTTTGCATTGTTTAATACGGACTTAAGGGGCTTGAAACCAATTCAGATTGGGTGGGGATTTCATCACCCTTCCCAGGACCCCAAAAATCACAAAAGTATATGCATTGTCCATTGTAATTAAAAAATACTAGACTCAGCCCTAAGGACTTCACGCTCATTAGGAGAAGTTAACCGTGTTTAGAACCTCGCTTAACGGTATATTGTTTACGGGGTGTCTAGGAAAGTGTTAACGGCGCAACCGCCAAAAGAGAAAGGGTTACTTAATTAAGGAACTTCGCGAAAGCGTTGGAAAACCTCCCCTTATCTCTGCACTTACCTGGCCTCGTGATCAGTGTATCTTAAGCCCGTTTCTCGACACAGTTTTACTTCGACAATCAAGTTCTGGAGCAGGTCTAGCAGACCTAGGTAACCCTAGATCTAGGTGTGATTGTGCATATCTTGTTTGTGATTACTTAAAGCCGTAAGTCCGTACATATTTCTGTAAAGATCTTTCTAAAAAAAAAATCAAAAACTTATATAAAAACTTGCCCTTTGTCGCCAAATCCATTTTTCACCCACCACCCATCGTTTCTCCATTGACGTTTTCTTACCCTCACCTTCTCTGCTTTGACTATACTAAACTCGTTTAGTGTATGTCTGCTTGGACTCAGGACACTAGCACCCGTCTAGTCCGCGTTACGTTAGTCGCTACCGACTACGCGATCGACTCAGACGTCGATACTCCGTCCACTCCTCTTTCACCCCTTTCTTTGCCGGCCAACTCCGACGTTGACCGGAATTCTGTTCATACATCTTCACCTTCACCTTTACCAACCTCTTCTTCCGCGATGTCAGGATTTAATCCGAACATCTCTTTGACTACCCCTGGATTGGCTCCACCTCCTACGGAGACCAATAACCCACCACCACCGCCTGTTGTAGCGCCGCAGCGAATCGCGCTCCAGGATCGTTTCTATCCCACCCGTTCTGCACTTCCCACCTGCCTTTCTCTTCCACCGGCCAATGGGGACAACTTTGAAATTAAGCCCCACTTCATCAACATGCTTCCACGATTTCATGGGCTTGAATCTGAAGATGCCTATATCTTCATCAACAAATTTCAAAACGTCTGTGCCATGATGAAAACTACCCAACTGTCGGACGATGCTATACGTCTACGGGTCATTTCGTTCACTTTATGCGATCTTGCTGAAAAATGGCTGTATAGCACCGCTTCCCACTCAATAACCAGTTGGGACGAGTTTGTAAAAGTGTTTCTCAAGAAATTTTATCCGAATCATAAAACCGTAAGGATTCGAAATGAAATCAACCAATTCTCTCAGCTTCCTTCTGAACCCTTCTGGAAGTGCTTTGACCGGTACAAAGACCTTCTTGTTCAGTGTCCTCACCACGGTATAGAGAAATAGCAACTTTGCCAAACCTTATACGAGGGCCTGAACCCAGCAACGAAGCAGTTGTTGGAAACCATCTGTCAGGGCCACTTCCTATCGAAATCTGACGAGGAAGCGTGGCAGTTCTTTGACGACCTTGCGGAGCAAACGCTACAATGGGAGAGCACCATACCGACTTCTTCTTCTTCTACCTCCACTTCTACCGGTCAGTCTAGGGTAGGAATTCACCAACTTGATGTCTCTATTGTGATGAAAGCTGAAATGGCTGCAATAACAAGAAAGCTTGAAGCGATAGAGAGCAAATTTTCTTCTCCTGCTCCTGCCCCTATTCTCCCCCTTCATACCATTTGCGCTTGTTGTTCCGATCCTTCTCACTTGACCGAAGAGTGTCCTTACAATCCACCATCGCAAGGACAGGATCAGGTTAATGCTGCATTTCAGCAAAGACCGAGGAATGATCCATACTCTTCCACCTACAATCCCGGTTGGAGGAACCACCCCAATTTCGCCTGGAATCAGAATCAGAATCAATTCCAAGGCAACAATTTCCAAAGAGCCCCTCCGCCGCAACAACAAGCGCAACAACAAACTCAGTTTCAGCAGCCCTTCCAACCCCAACCTTTCCAAAATCAGACGAACAACTTTGCACCCAACAATTCTTTTCCACCAAACAACTTTGTTCCGTCAAACAACGATAAGGTTTCCTCGCTCGAACGAAGTCTGTAGGCGTTCGTTAAACAATCGACTCAATCCACCGCAAACATCCAGTCTTCCATTCAATCCTTAGTGCAACACACTGCCGCACATGGGCAAAGCATCAAGACCATCGAGGCCCAGATTGCACAGCTGAATGCGGCCTTAAGCGAGCGAGAAAAGGGGAAGCTCCCGTCCCAACCACTCCCAAATCCCGGTCACCCACAGAATGTACATGTTGCTCTTGAACAACAGAATCATAATGTGAGTGCCGTGACCACATTGAGATCGGGAAGGATGCTGCAAAACAACATCGGCACACGGATCAATGATGACACCCCGGCCGTTTCTTCTTCTACTTCTTCTACTTCTTCTTCTTCTTCATCTCCTGCTTCTTCGTCTTCTGAGCCTATTCTCCGTTCTTCACAAGGCTCTCCTTCCTCTTCTTCTGCTTTGAATGGACCCACTTCTCACTCCACGAAAACACCTATTCTGGGATCCGTTCCAACTCCACAATCTCCTCCACAAGCATTAGACTCAACCAATTTTAAAAATGTCCCATTTCCAAACCGGTTGATGTCTAATAAACAAAATCCTCAAATGGAGAAGATTCTTGAGTTATTTAAGCAGGTTAACATTAACATTCCTCTTTTAGATGCTGTCCAACAAGTCCCGTCCTACGCGAAAATTTTAAAAGACTTGTGCATGAAAAAGAGGAAGTCTCAGGTACCCAAGAAAGTTTTCTTGGCCAGTGCTGTGAGTGATGCCCTTACCCAATCTTTACCACAAAAACGGAAGGACCCTGGCTGTCCTACGATTTCTATTACTATTGGGGATAAGAACATCAACCGCGCACTATTAGATCTTGGTGCCAGTGTTAACCTGCTTCCGTATTCAGTATACGAGCAATTAGGCGTCGGAGAGCTGAAACCCACACACTGCACTCTTCAAATGGCCGACCGATCGATCACCCATCCTAGGGGTGAGCTAGAGGATGTGTTAATAAAAGTCGGGGACTTCATATTCCTCATTGACTTCATTGTATTAGACACACAGCCTGTAGCTAACCCCCGGAATCAAATTCCGGTGATACTCGGTCGCCCATTTCTTGCAACCTCAAATGCTGTGATCAATTGTCGCAATGGTTTGATGAACCTCTCTTTTGGAAACATGACGATTGAACTCAACATTTTTAGGTTGGAGAATCAGCCCGCCGAACCTAATGCTCATATACTGGACGTCTGCTCGATCCAGGAGATCACCCCAGAAGAATGTGAATTCGAGGAGTTTCTGTTTGATCACGATAATCTTGACTCCACTAGTGCGTTCCTCCTCGAACCTGCTGCTGTTTCTGCGCCCGACAACGACTATGAGTGTTTCACGTTCTCCAATGATCTTAGCCGCTCACCACCCGAGTTTGAATCCTTCGAATTTTCGGATGAGTTACCTGAACCATCCAACTCGGTCGCCTACACTCGTTTTGAACCTTTGCTGGAGTCCTTTGAGTTCGAGACCTCTGCACCAATCTTGCCTTCAATCGTTTCTCCTCCCACGCTCGAACTCAAGCCTTTGCCGTCTCACCTTAAGTACGCTTACTTGGGTGAGAACGAGACCCTTCCTGTCATCATCTCGGTTTCTCTAGCTCCAGAGCAAGAGAAAGCCCTTCTCGCGGTCTTGCACAGCAACAGGCAAGCTTTTGGCTGGTCCATGGCGGACATCAAGGGGATTAGTCCCCTGATCATTGAGCATCACATTCATCTGATGTATGATGCCAAACCAGCCCGGGATCCACAAAGACGTCTCAATCCAGTCATGAAAGAGGCTGTGAAGAAGGAGATCGTAAAATGTCTAGATAGTGGTATCATTTACCCTATCTCTGATAGCCAGTGGGTTAGCCCCATCCACGTTGTCCCCAAGAAGTCGGGCATCACGGTCATAACCAACGAGGCGAACGAGTTAATCCCTACTCGCACCCAAACTGGGTGGCGAGTATGCATCGATTACAGAAAACTCAACGCCGCAACGCGGAAAGACCATTTTCCGCTACCTTTCATTGACCAGATGCTTGAACGATTGGCGGACACGAGTACTACTGCTTTCTTGATGGCTACTCCGGCTATAATCAAATTCCCATCGCCGAAAAAGACCAGGACAAGACCACTTTCACTTGTCCTTTCGGCACGTTTGCATATCGTCGCATGCCCTTTGGGTTATGCAATGCGCCCGCTACCTTCCAGCGGTGTATGATGGGAATTTTCTCAGACATGGTGGAAAAATTTCTGGAGATTTTCATGGATGATTTCTCCATCTTCGGCGATTCCTTCAACGAGTGTTTGCTGCATCTTGACGCTGTCCTTACCCGATGTAAGGACAAGAATCTCACTTTGAATTGGGAGAAATGCCACTTCATGGTGCGTGAAGGTATTGTCTTAGGACATATCATCTCGCAAAATGGCATAGAGATTGACAAAGCAAAGATTGAGGTCATTTCCAATCTACCTCCTCCCCGATGCGTCAGAGATATCCGAGCCTTCCTTGGCCATGCCGGTTTCTATATACGGTTCATCAAGGACTTTAGCAAGATTGCTAGGCCCTTGACTCTTTTGCTGGCCAAGGATACGCCATTCGACTTCAACTCGAGCTGTGTGACTGCATTCGAGTCATTGAAAAGCTCACTCACTTCTGCTCCCGTTCTTTCTTCACCTGACTGGACGCACCCATTCGAGATTATGTGCGATGCATCCGACTTTGCCATTAGTGCTGTCCTTGGACAACACATCAACAAGATGCCGCACGTAATCTATTATGCGAGCCGAACCCTGAACGACGCCCAACTCAATTATACAACAACTGAGAAGGAATTCTTAGCTGTTGTATTTGCTTTAGAAAAGTTCAGGCCCTACCTCATCGGCTCTCCAGTCATTGTCTACACCGACCATTCTGCTCTGCGCCATCTTTTTGCGAAGAAAGATGCAAAATCTCGGTTAATCCGTTGGATCCTCTTGCTTCAAGAGTTTGACCTTGTCATTAAGGACAAACGAGGTTGTGAAAACGTGGTTGCCGACCATCTCTCACGACTTCCTTCTTCGCCTTCGCTTCCAATTCCGATCAACGACGTTTTCCCGGATGAACAGCTCTTGACAGTATCTTGCGAACCCTGGTTCGCAGATATTGTGAACTATTTGGCCACAGGATTACTACCAACTGAATGGTCAAGTCAGGACAGACTTCGCTTCTTATCCCAAGTAAAACACTTTTACTGGGATGAACCCTATTTGTTCAAGTACTGTCCCGACCAGATTATTCGTCGATGTGTCCCTGACGAGGAATTCAAGAGTGTGCTGTCATTTTGCCACGATCAAGCGTGTGGCGGGCATTTTGGGCCCAGAAAGACAGCCGAGAAGATCTTGCAATGTGGTTTCTACTGGCCACAACTCTTCAAAGACGCTCATGACTATTGCAAGACTTGCTCCTGGTGCCATCACATGGTCTGGATATCCCGGAGGAACGAGATGCCGCTCCAACCGATCTTGGTTGTGGAGATTTTCGATGATTGGGGGATAGATTTCATGGGGCCGTTTCCCAGCTCTTTTGGGAACTTGTACATCCTTCTCGCTGTTGATTACGTCTCTAAATGGGTCGAGGCTGTGCCCAGCCGGACTAACGACAACAAGGTTGTCGTTAGGTTTCTTAAAGAAAACATTTTCTCCCGTTTTGGGCACCCCCGAGCGATCATTAGCGACAATGGAAGTCATTTCTGCAACAAGACTTTCGAGGTCTTGATGAGGAAATACTCCATTAATCATAAGCTATCCACGCCCTACCATCCCCAAACCTGCGGTCAGGCCGAAGTTTCAAATCGGCAAATCAAGCAGATACTGGAGAAGACGGTTTCCAAGAACCGTAAGGATTGGTCGCTAAAACTCACTGATGCCCTTTGGGCATTTCGAACCGCTTATAAGACCGACCTTGGCATGTCTCCCTATCGGCTTGTGTACGGAAAGCCTGCCACCTACCTGTCGAAATAGAGCATCGCGCATTTTGGGCGATAAAGGAGCTGAATCTATCTCTCGAAGATGCGGGCAGCCATCGGAAGCTGCAACTGAACGAACTGAGCGAGCTTAGGGATGAGGCTTACGATAACGCGGTTGTCGTTAAGAATCGAACGAAGGTGTTTCATGATAAACACCTTTTGCGCAAAACCTTCGTACCTGGTCAGCAGGTACTGGCTTACGATACCAGACTTCACTTCCATCCTGGAAAGCTCAGATCTCGCTGGAAAGGGCCGTATTTTGTGCGGAATGTATATCCGCAGGGCGCTGTGGATTTGGAAAATCCGAAGGACGGTTCATTTTTCAAAGTGAACGGACACCGACTAAAATTGTACCTTAGCGCCGAACCAACAGAGGAGCTCCTGTTCTTACAGGAGCCGGTTTACCCTGCATAATCTTCCTCTGCCTACCTCCAAACTTCGGTTATCCAGCCAAGAACAGTGGACACTTTTCCAAATAAGTTTGGGGGTATGTATAAACCATTTTGTATATATTTGTGTATATTCTTTTTCTTTTTCTTTTCTTTAAAAACAAAAACAAAAAAAATTTGTGTATCGCTAACCGACAGTTTTGACCCTTCAAATGATCTCTTCATGCAATGACAGTGAGGACACTGTCCAGTTTAAGTTTGGGGGTACGCTCGGTACGCATTTCTTACCTTCGCATTCATATATATATTTTGCATCTGCATATTTAAATCCATAAAATCCATAAAAATCTGAAAATTTTCTAAAAACATAAAAACTTTTCTATCAAGTTAGCTAGTGGGAGAACTCAGATTCAACAATTCGACGGTTTTGTTTGATAAAATAAGAATAACTAAATCTTATGTTTAGATTTTGAAAACCTGAAAGATAACTCTCCTTTGAAGTTAACTATAGCTGATATACGTCTTTACATCACACTACACGTGTCGTCAGTTTTTGGGAATTAGACGACAAGTCTTTTATGTTTAAAAACTTTTAAACAGATAAATGATTTTCTGAGGATCAAATAGGTTTGTTCTGAAATAAGTAATGTCAAGAATAGTTTATGAAGTAAAGTGAATATGAAGGAATGTTATTGATGCCTTAATTGGAACTAAGTCTGAAAAATAACCCATCCGAAACTTGATTGGAATGATTACACACCAAAACCCACTAAACACGTCTTTTATCCAAAAAAAATAAAAATAACTGAACTGCCGGTTATATCTCCGTTCGTATTAAATCATCTGATTTTCATGCCCAACTGTCTTTTGTTTTTGGACCTAGGTAACTTGAGTAATTAAGTCCGCTGGGGTGTTTCTACACCTAATGCCCTAAAACCAACTGGTTTGGGTGCATTGGCCCAAAACTCGCTAAGAAGCCTAGAAAGTCCAGATTAAAACAAAATCAAGCAAGTGTTCTCTCCGAGTTAAAATTCCTAACGGTTCTTTGTGCGAGAATAATCTTGATAAAAGACAGGCTTTTATAAAATTTTTAGCGGAGATATGAAGGTTTTATTCTATGATAAAGACTATTGCACGTTTACAGAGGTGTGTATGAAATGAAAACAAGAAAAAGGTGGAGTGAAGAATAAGACCTAGTTTCCTGTTAGGGAAGATAGAAATTCTAAATTTGAAACTTTACTGGAAAACGAAACTTGAAAAATGCTTAACTCTTTATAAAACTTATGTGATCCTTTCAAAATTCTTATCCGGGCTTTATTATGAGGACCTTATTCGACCTTTCTAGAACTTAACGACACTATTTGCACTGCACGTGAAGACATATAAAAGCTGTAGTTAAATAAGAAGCGAGGTGTGAAAGATAAAGGTTCGATAGTCTAGACTTAGGATAATAGAATTGTTATTTTCTGAAACAAAACCTTAGGGTTTGAATCTTAGTTATTTTTACAAAACCAACTTGACCGGATTTTGTGGGTAGTATCCGCTGAAAACCCTCAGGAGACAACACTCCTCCTACTAGGGACACCTAGAGGTTTAAACGGCTTGTTGCACATGCTCAGTGCAATCGCGTTCCCTGCGAACGTGAGGTTAGGATTTTTTGTGAATAAATTGGCTTTGTTCGGGATGAGCAAATGATAAGTTTGGGGGTGTTTGTTCATATCAGATTTTTGTATTTTCATACCGCCCAATTTTTATCACATTGCATATCGGTAGATACTCTTGAGCCGTGTTTGCTAGTCAATTGCAGGATACAGGTTCTCGGTTCTAAAAACGGTGAAATTCATGGAAAACACGACAAAATCCAGGTTCCTGCCAACCACAGATAAAACACGGATCTCCGCTCTTTATCCGTCTGTTGCCACACACCAGTTTAAGAGACAAAATGTCAAATCAATGTCGTTTTCATGCACAAGGCTCAATGGCAGCACAAGATCTAAGAAATCTACGCGGAGCTCGAGGAAATCATGACAAAAAGTCCACATCAAATCACCTTTCCCTCAACAGAAATTCTGGAAAAATCGTGAAGAAAATATGAAAAAATATATATACCAGAATAAAGGGTACATCAAACCAGGGGACCACAGAAAACCAGAGGAGACAACTCCTCTATTAGGCCGCGGAACCGCGGCCAAAGCATGCTTAGGCCGCGGATCCGCGGCCGTATGGTGGCGGCAGACGAAGATTTTCCAGGGGTGTTTTGGTCTTTTTATTTGTGTTCTGGTGGTTGCCCTAGGTTTTCATTTTTCAGCCTATAAATAGCCCAGAACTTTGTGAAGGAAAGGGTCCATAATCTTGTATTTTATTTTCTAGGTTTAGTTGTGTTTCTTCTTCCTCTTTTCATCTCTTCTCCATTAAAACTTGTAGTGAGCTTTGTGAGTGAAGAATGATGAATAAAGAAGACTCTTTTGCTATTATATCTTGTCTTGTTCTTTTATAATTGCTTGTAATTTTAATTTGTTAACTTAGTTGTTGATATTTCTTGTTGTTTCTTTCTCTTCTCTTTTCCTTTGTCATTAAAACAACCATGATGCTTACGCTTGATCCTTGCCAAGGTGAGGTCGCAAATAACTAGTTGTTATCTTCTAATCTCCTTCTTTCTATCTTCCTCTTTTGTTTTGTTTTCTTTTCATTAAGATGTGTGAGTAGTTTTACACTTGTTAGGGTAGGATAAGGGAAGTTTGAGAGAAGGAAATCTCTCTCACTCTTTCCTTGCCCAACAACTTAATTCGACTCCCGCTAATTGAACCACAATCCGCTCCTTACGGCACCCTATCCTACATGATAGCGGTGATTCCGTAGTGAGACCGGTTGTGGTTGAATTAACCGGAGGTTATGGCTAAGAGCCAAGAACGGACGGACAAGCACCAAAAGGAAGAACTTATGCGTTGGAAAGCCTAGCTTATACTCGCAAGTTCCTTCCTAGTCGTGCTAATCCCCGTTGTTGCCGATTACCGTAACACCGATATTAAGAGGGGCAACGAAAGAAGTGGGAGACTCCTAACTCAAACTAACCTAATCCTAACCCTAACAAGCTCTCTTTACATATCATTTTAACAGTTAGATAATCACAAACAAATCTGGACTCTCGGACTTAACTCGTTAAAACACATAGAAAAAGAATCCAATCTCCCTGCGGACGACCCGTACTCAACCGGCTAGCTACAAGCGAAACCGTCTTGATTGCGGTAATTAACTAAAACTTGAACACGCAGAACTTCTAACAATCATCAGGTAATTAGGGACTAAACAAGCAAGTACAGGGGATAGGTTATAGGGTTAGGGAGCTACAGCCAAAAACTCAACACCATATCCCAACAGAAATCCGACGACAACATCACAAAATTCGATCTCGCCGACCAGAAGGAGGAGTTTTGGGTTCGTATTTTGGTGGTGGTCATCTGGTGGTCTACTAGATTAGTGGACTTGCTTGATTTTCTTAAAAATATATTATATTGCTCCAGATACCCTGTAGGCTAACAAATTCGACAAAACCAACACGAAACAATTTCTAAGTTCGTGTATCGGGTTCTAAACTCATTTCCAGGTTAGGGAATCAATCTCTAAGGTCTTACAAACACTCACTACACCTCAATTAATCACTTAACAACAACTTATAATTTTCTAAGATCGCATAACCTAATTAAATCAAATTCTAACTAAACTATGATATATAACACAAATACTAATTTAAAAGTGAAGGGATTACCTCATTTGGCAACTAAAGAGAATTCTTGAGTTGCCCAAAGTCTTCAAAATCCAAACTTGAATGGTTCAAAGAATTTAGAATAGGTTTTTGCATGTTTTTAATGAAGGTGGCAGGGGATTTTTGAAAGTATTTAGAGATGAGGCATGGAGGTAGTGAGGGAATGAAGGAGCACGGAGGAGATGAAGAAAAACTATAGGAAATGAAGGGATTAGGCAGCCAAGTCTCCCTCTCCGTCTCTTATCCTCACTCTCTTAACAAATATCTCTTTTGTTTTATCTCATTTTTAACCATGCCATCTAATTTTATTCTATTCACACTCAACTCTTGTTTTCTCTTTTCCTTTCTACTCTTTTGTTTTCTCTTTTCTTTTCTAATTCACACCACTCACAAACTCATAAGTCACAAACACAACACTTAACATGCACAAGACATGGTGCTCAAGTCATGAAAAAAATGTAGAAATACGGATCTGGCCAAAAATTCGATAAATATCATTATAATAGATAAATCATTTTAATCTCCGATCAATTTCCAAATATTAGTATATACTTATACTATTTTACGAAAAATCCCTCACGAACTATATCATTTTAATATTAAATTTCCAAAAATAATATTTTATATTTCTGAAATGTTATAGTCTTCCCACCTTAAATAAATTCGGTCACCGAATTTAAATTTAAATCCCCAAATGCTAATACATTTCAATAATTAGCTCAAATCAATGGGGCTCCGAAATCACGGAAGATACAGAAATACCACAGCGCATCATGTGCGCCTGAAAACGAGTACGAAACTCAAAATCAAACTCCGTCAAGAATCACGCAATCATCGAAGTTAAAATGGAAATATAAATCCCGAAATCCACTATTGGATTCAAATACACTATAGTCAAATCATGATACGTATATAGAACGCATCTTTGTAAAACTATTTTAAAAGTTGAATAACTCATGCAAAATCTTTCCCAAATCTCCGTGTTATGTGTAGCTCACGGCACAAGTGACGGACGATCATTTGTAAAGTAGTAAATATATACCTATTTATGTTTAGCTCAATTTACACGTCCTGCCTTTTTGAAATATCCCAGAAGGTTCTCTTTATAAAATTTCGTGTCACTCGCGGACACGTACGAAATAGTTAGACTATAGATCCTTTTTGAAAACCTCTTGGTAAACTTATCATGCATGCAAAACTACTCAAGCACTGTCCTCAGACCAGCCCTGCACGGCTACCATACAATATAGTATTCATCATCGAAGCGCAATACCTATAATAAAATCAGCCTCAAAAGGTGTTTCCAACATCACATGCGTCTGGTGCGCACGAAAAATAAAATCCAATATAAGTGCAACAATATGCACAAAAGCAAAATTAAGTGCAACGGGTATGCACGAAAGCATCTGTCCAGTGCAACGGATGTGCACGACAACAATATCAAATGCATCTATAGTACACGAAAGCATTTGTCTAGTGCAACGGATGTGCACGACAATCTCAACCCAGTGCAAATAACATGCACGAATGAAAATCCAAATCAAGTGCATCCAATATGCACGAATAAAAATCTCTATCGAGTGCACCCGGTGTACATAAAATCTCATATCATGCGCCCAATGTGCGCGAAAATCCAATCAAGTGCATCTAGTCCGTATAAAACATCCAGTGCAATTGTATGCACGATAACGAACATCAAGTGCAGTGCAGACGCTTACGAAAACATAAATCTGGTGCAAGAAATGCACGAAATACAAATCTGGTGCAACTAATGCACGAAAACTCATCAATATCTCAAATGCTCTAAAAAACAACATAGAGTATACCAAGGTGTATAGAATCATAAACGTGTGCAACTGTGTGCACAAAACATGAATCAATGCATGGCAAGAACATATACGCTATACCGAGTGCATAAGTAAAGGCAAGTGCATACAATATGCACGAAATGAAATCGACAGTATCGATTCAACGAAACCATAAATACGTGCCACGAAGGCATAAATTGATACCAAGTACAATATATATGCACAACTCATAAACCAATGTAGCGGTGTATAAACATAAATTGAGTGCAATAACTGTGCACAATGAAAATATCCAATTGGTGCAGCCACGGTGCAAAGAAACATAAATCACGAAACCCAATCATCGAAACCCAAGTCCAAGCGATAAAAGTGTGATAATCGGATCACAAAACACAAATCGCAATAAATGACATTGAGGTACACCTCCTACATTGTCGAAAAATATGCCGGTGCGCCCAAGGCTGGCAGATCTAGATCATCTACTTGCCTCCTACTCACGGTCTGGTATCTCCGGTCACTGGGTCCTCATTTTCTCTGTGGATTACCAATCTCATGATCCTTGGGCTCGTCGGCTCGGTTAGTTGTACTAACGGAACAGTCCCGCTTCGAAACTCCTCTGATCACCGCTTGGCCAATCAACCTGACCACTCTCAAACTGCACATTACTGACGGCGGCATCTGGCCCTCTGAATACGCATGCTATAACTGACCCCGGGTGAAAATCTCTATCGCTGCGGTGTCCTAGAAAGAACCTTGTCATGGCTTCTTCTGATCTCACCTATGCCGAACTAAACGAAGGTTGGCACTCTTGCTTAACTCTTTTCTCATAACAGGACAGCTGTGTCCTTAGCACGGCTTTCTTATTAAATTTGGCTGTATCTAACGCCTCTGCACATGTAACAATCCTTTAGCATCAACGGAGAGTAACAACAGCTCGCTAACATCACGCACAAACCTCTTGTTCCACTTTTCTTTATTATCGTCCACTTCGACGTCATCTCTTGCTGTCTGCATATTGCAATTCATTCTCGGCTACGGTCATTCTGGAGTCTCTCACATGAACTTGATATTAAGAACTCGGTATTTTCACCACTCTGTAGAAGATATCTAGCCGAACACGTCCTCGAAAACTCATCCAATCATCGGAAGAATACACTTTATTCATCCGTTCTCGATCAACTCACAACGCATCAGGGTGAGGTCGTTCTATCCGAAACTGGTCAACTTACCGATCTCACATCAGAGCATCCAACGAACAACATCCTCTCTTAATCGATCTACTCTAGATCCAAGCAAGATCCTTCAACTGGAATTCTTCAACTCAACTGAGCCTGCATCGGCACATCAAATCCGACGAATCATATCAGTCGCTCAACTTGAGATAGACTAGCTACCTCCTGTCACATCTCTGCCTGAAAGCTTCAGCGGTTTCAGCTCATAAACTCTAGAAATGACGTCCCAGCAATCTCAGCAATAACCAGTGCAAAACAGAACACTCGCCTCAAACGAGAGATCACAACACAACACTATACCTATACGTCCCTTTGTCACCAGAAACAACATCATGGTCAGTCCTCATCCGTGACGAACTCGCCCTGACCGAAACACTAGCAGCAGCTCAATCTGCGCTCAAACCATGGTGACAGGAACCTCAAGCAGGTATCGATAAAGATAGATCAATGAATGAAAGAAATCAACAGATCCCAAATAGATATATGATCATAGAAACGAATAGTATCAAAGATCTCAAGATAAGTACATCCTAAGGTTTCTTAAGTTGAGTATCGTATCGAAAATATGTCGTGGAACATGCGTATGGTACGTCACTCTACTCAAGCTACTTAATCCATCAATCAAGGTCAACCTATGAAACGAAAGTTCGGGTCTAATACCCCCCGTTAGGTCTAAGTTCCATAAGGTCAAGCCTAGGTTCCGAAATATATACGCCCTAGACTTCGCATAGTCAAACCCAGACTCAAACCAAGGTTAAACCTAACGCTATGATAGCAACTTTGTCATGACCCGTAATTTAGCACGTGACCGGCACTTAATTTATTCAACGTCTAAAGGTGTGATGTAAATCAAGTAAGCCGAAGCCCAGAAAAATCTAAACCTTTTTTCGAAAAATAGTAGGGGTGCGGTTTTGAAATAAAGGTATAATAATTCATGTTTTTTCTTGAAATGCATAGCAAATGAAACATGAAAATGCAAGTGGATTATACTAGAGTTCAAAATATGTTTCGTCTTTAAAAATTTGGGCAGCACTTCCCTCGTATATTTTGATCCGAACACATATGCACAATAATATTTAGGCATCCCCAAGCAGGAGCTAGCTCTTCACCAATCGGCGGAATCACAATCACGTAATAACATATATACGACACCCAACGGTGAAGAATCAGCCCAGAAAGAACAATAAAAGAGCAAGACATCAAAACTCAAGAAGCGAACATAAACCCATTGCTATAAGTCTCGCATAATACCCAAGTCTGACTAGGTCTACCAATATACAATTCTAGTCTCTGATTTGATTGATCTGATGGAGTTTATCTAGATACAATGGAATATATAAAGTACAAGAGTGGGAACGATCTAACATGTGTCTCACCTATCAAAGCAAACACCCTGAATGAAGCTGTGTGCCAGTGATACCGCAACTGATCCCAAGCGGACAAACCTGCAAGAACTGTGGTACAAAAGGGGTGAGTTGCCAACTCTTGAGTAGAAAACATCAGCAAGTAGAAATCGAATAAAACAATGATTTCTTTGGTCACTATATCCTGAAGATAATACTATGATATCTAGGGTGACCAAGTACGCATATGTGTCAACAATCAAGTAAATGCAATGACATATATAAATAAAGATCTAACATCATATGCCTGTATGCATGTCACGTGTCCATCAACGACACAAACAATATCATAGAACCTGAGTGTCCCACACTGACACTCGAACATCATGAAAACATAAGCCTGTATATATATGAGGATATCTACCACGTGTGTCCATCAACGACACATCAAAATCATAGAACCTGAGTGTCCAACACCGACACTCGAATTATAATGAAAACCCGTGTCCAGCATCGACACGTAAATCCTCATATCTCTGGCGCCGCATACTTATATCGGCCCTCGTATCTATCTCATCTCAGGTGCCGCATCCTCAGATCGGTCCTCATATCCATCTCATATCATAAATCTAAAACGGTATCCTCCGGATATCCGCCGAGCTCTATACAATCTTCGGTAGGTAGTGCTCCCTCTGCCAGGCTCATTGTCTACACTACAAAAATCATTTCTTGCCCCGGGTTACCATACCGGGTACACCATGTACCCGCAAATGGCATCCACCAACTCCTCGAATCGGGTCTCAAACACAAGCTCAGAACTGAGAAAACTCAAGGTGGACGTCTCGAAATATCATATCAAGAGAAACCGTGTTTTTAAAACAATATGCAATTTCCATCGAAATATAGCCACGGTTCTCAAATCCAGAGATCTCATGAAAACAACATCTCATGAATATAACAATAAAGTAATATGTATGCAACATAAAGTAGTAATATGGGCATATCAAGTATATCATGCAAGCATGTCAAGTGATAGTACTGAACAATGAATGTACTTTTATGTTTAAGATCAATCTCATGATATGGCAGTTCTACTGTGTAAGTGACATGGCAATTCTACTGTATAAGTGGTATGGTAATTACCGATGAAGAATGTGTGTGAGCCGGCAAATCTGTGTATGTGTAACATGCGCATCAACGGTAATTGTGCAGGTATACTAGCAATTGATATCATATAGCATTAAATACAGGTCCGTGGTGTGTACATCACGAGGGGTAATATCTTACACAACATGAACAGTAAATGGGTATACCTATCTACACGTGAAACATAAGGTCACTTTTAAACGATACACATCGTCGTTGAAAATAGGTATGGTTCAGGTGGCAATCTTTATATCGGCGATCCCGCCTCATAAAATCCGATATGACAATAATCATCGATCATCATCCTCAATTCACTAGCGCGGATCAATCATCTGGTATATCTCATCGCGTATGGTAATCCATCGTATGGGTTATCAAACAGAATAGGGAATCTATCGACCTATTACAATAATGAGGGTACGGATCTAAAGTCTCGTACGACATATTACTCATGTCTCATAAATATATCTATACACATATAACTCAAATCAAATTTGTATAAATGTCATATCTTATTAATTTCACAACACCTCTATCTCAATCTCGTGTCGTGTTTATCAATCTCGATCTCGTATCATACCATTATCAACTCATACTTGTCCTCTTTCAATTCATATTCATTAGTGTCAACTTTCATCATATCATCTCTTTACTAAATCTTACTAAATCTTATAATCAGGTTATCTTAAGCTCGTAGCATATCCTTTATCAAAATATAATCATAAAACGATCTTCAATATCAATGGTTGCGGGGGTGCTATATGCCATCCACCCGACTTCCCCCGTAGATATAATCTACTCACATGCTAAACTCCTCGCTTAGCTGAAGTCGATTTGCCTCGTCGTCTCGGAAGTCCACGCGAAGGTACCTACAGTCAATATACAATCTCAATTATATTAAAACCAATTCCCGAAAACTGATACAGCACACGGATTGATTATAGGTTAGAACCTATAGCCTACGCATGCAAAAACAACCAAACAACCCTCGTCTGTTGACGTACAAACGTCCAACGATGGAATCAAATCCAAATATAAAAACAACGCATTCCAAATATAAAAACTAAGAAATCATAAATCGGAAAACATAGCCAAGACACTCCCAAACAACTCCCAGATCTTGGCTCAGGTAATTAGGGACTAAACAAGAAAGTACAGGAGATAGGTTATAGGGTTAGGGAGCCACAACCAAAAACTCAACACCATAGCCCAACAGAAATTCGGCTACAACATCACAAAATCCGATATCGCCGGCCAGAAGGAGGAGTTTTGGGTTCGTATTTTGGTTGTGGTCTTCTTGTGGTCTATCTAGGTTAGTAGACTTGCTTGATTTTCTTAAAAATATCCCATATTGCTCCAGATACCCTGTAGGCTAACAAACTCCACAAAACCGACACGGAACAATTTCTATGTTCGTGTATCGGGTTCAATACTCATTTTCAGGTTAGGGAATTGATCTCTAAG
The DNA here is from genome assembly GCA_030015575.1 of Agapanthus africanus. Lineage (NCBI taxonomy): Eukaryota > Viridiplantae > Streptophyta > Magnoliopsida > Asparagales > Amaryllidaceae > Agapanthus > Agapanthus africanus. The sequence goes on from CM057341.1 coordinate 622,008,044, forward strand.
GTCTTATAAACACTCGCTACACCTCAATTAATCACTTAACAGCAACTTGTAATTTTCTAAGATCACATAACCTAATTAAATCAAACTCTAACTAAATTAGGATATATAACACAAATACTAATTTAAAAGTGAAGGGATTGCCTCATTTGGCAACTAAAGAGAATTCTTGAGTTGCCCAAAGTCTTCAAAATCCAAATTTGAATGGTTCAAAGGGTTTAGAACAGGTTTGTGCATGTTTTTAATGAAGGTGGCATGGGATTTTGGAAAGTATTTTGATATGAGGCATGGAGGTAGTGAGGGAATGAAGGAGCATGGAGGAGATGAAGAAAAACCATGGGAAATGATAGATTGGGTAGCCAAGTCTCACTCTCACTCGCCCTCTCTTATCCTTACTCTCCTAACAAATATCTCTTTTGTTTTATCTCATTTTTAACCATGGCATCTAATTTCTTTTTATTCACACTCAACTCTTGTTTTCTCTTTTCCTTTCTCTTTTCTTCTCATTCACACCACTTACAAACTCATAAGTCACAAACACAACACTTAACATGCACAAGATATGGTGCACAAGTCATGAAAAAAAATGTAAAAATACGGATATGGCCAAAAAATCGATAAATATCATTATAGTAAATAAATCATTTTAATTTCCGATCAATTTCCAAATATTGGTATATACTTATACCATTTTACGAGAAATCCCTATTCGCAAATCGAATAGTTTTCGTGAAATATATTATTTTAATATTAAATTTCCAAAAATAATATTTTATATTTCTGAAATATTACATGAAGCAATCTCCCTCAACAAAGTGAGTAGGCCACTCGGCACTTCAAAGTACCCGGTAGTTTGTGCACCCCACCTTGGGTCTATCCTAGAAGCAAAAACAATAAAAGAAATATTACAACGGTGACTACAAGCTCAACCCGGATGTGCCCCGCAAAAATAATATTACATCGCTTTACAAATTTACATCGAATGAAAGAATGAAAACCCTCATCTCACATCCCCGAATATTCATCCACGACGATCCAACAAGTTCATATACACAAACCAACATAACAACATTACAGATATGCGCAACCCCGACTAATCGATGTATAGCAATTAGTCGACATTTCCAAACACAAATATACACCACAAAGCTTGTAAAGTAACTACGACATTAGAATTCCGCACGCAATTAACAAACTTAACCAATTTTCCAAAACTTGAAAATCCAGTGAGCTAAAGTTCCAAAAACAATCGTTTTAAGCCAATCCGGGAGTCGAAACGAACTCGAAACACACCCGAACCTTCACGAGAATTTAGAGCACAAAATTAACTTCGATTTGGGTGGCCTAGAGGGGGTACCCCACCCCTGAGGCCACCATGAGGTGTCCAGGGGGTGAGGCAGACCCGAAACAGCCCAAGGTGGGGCAGTTTCGGGTCCCCACCGCCAAGACCACCTTGTGGTGGCCTTGGGGAGTGGGCCCAGCCGTTTGGCCACCGTGGAAGGTCCCCAGTGTGTGCAAGCTGCACCCCGCGGCTTCTCTATTCAAACCGTGAGCCCGCGGGATGTGCAAACAACTCAAAACTTAATTTTTGAAAACTGTTTTTCGGCAGATTTTGTGCGACAAAAAAATGGCGAAATTCCAACATCGCTACAAGCTATATAAGGTTTATGAGAAGCTCTGATAGCACTATATGTCGATATCGCGAACCCCACGTGTTTGTGGAGAGGCGGAATTTGCAAAAAATGATTTTTACGGGCTTCACAACACCAACTAGAACCAAGGATCGAACATAAACCCTAGCTAGCAAACTGCATGAGATTTAACTACTATGATATGTAGTTATACCTCATGATTCACATCCTTCGGGTCTTCATTACCGTCCTCCATGCATCGTTGGCTCTAAGGATCGTAACGGATCGTAGCAACCTCGACGGCCTCCTCGAGTCAAAGACGATCCACCCGAGAGTCTATAGTCCGAGCTCCTACCTCAAATCCGAGGTAACTACGGCTTCTACTTCGCTAAAATAGAAGTCCTAGATGGTATAGAGTGTGAATATGGAGTGCGTTGTCTCTTGAAACCCTAGAATTCTCAACACATGAGAGCATTTAGGGTTTTTAGTTGAGAGGAAGAAGAAGAGAGCTAGCTTGAAGAAAGAGAAATGGTTTTTGATAATGATAATAGAAAAAGAGATGGCTCACTTGATTTGACTACAAGCATGGTAAGAAAATATCTCACCCAAAATATCTAGTGCTACAAAATATCTCACAAGAAATATCTAGTCAAAGATTTAAACCAAGTCAAGCAGTCAAAACAAGTAGCTATGCCACAATTATCATTTACAAATATAACAAATACTTTTCTCTACCTCATAATTGTTTTAATCAAGTCAATGGTCAAAACCCTAATAAGATGTCTCCTTATATGCCCCTCTCATCCGTATATACATACCCGCATCCGTATTCCGAGAAACATGAATACAAAGAGAGGAAACTGATTCATTAATATAATAGTAGGATCTGCGTTAAACCAAAGCCCACTAGTATTATCCGCCCGAACATCATACGTGCACAAGTGCACGTACGTGATCGAAGCCCTGCAGTAAAACCATACGGCCTCTACACCTTTTGCCCGGTGCAGGGAAATTCTCTATGTAGGACTCTAAAGACTCGCCACTACGCTGGCAGTGGGTTTAACCACAGGCCGTAAGCGGTACTAGCTGCGCGTAATGGTCCCAAGGTAGATGTCGATAAGAAGACCGATGAGGAAACCCATCCGAACTCCTATTGAGCCTAAATATGACAATCTTTGTACAGTCCGGTATGTTCGTCTAAGAGTATCGCATATTGGGCATAGAGGGCGGTAATCGTCAAACCCCTAATAGCGCAATAAGTCGTGTCGGAGAGTAGCCCAATACACTCTGAGAAACTACTGGAATACCTAACAGTAAATCTTGCTTGCCTTGGCCAAGGACTTTGTGTAATGGCCTTCCGAACACAGCGCGATATCAACCTCCAATACCGGAAAAGACGAATCCTATCTAACTGCCACTGTCTCCAAGTGCTTCGGGACTGCACCCAACTACTACCTGTTTTCACGACTCCTTTGAGCCGTGGTAGGGTAGTAATCAAAGTACAGTGGGAACATAATAGAGGCTAAACAGCAGTTTCAAGTCGACGGACTAAGCTGTACTCATGTCACCTGGGAACTGCTACCCGACGACAGGTATAATACCCTCCAACAGTTCCCGACAAGTCCTGTCCGGTGTACTCATAACCTAATGAACAGCTGCATACTATTTCCAGTACGACGTACTAATGGTTGTGGGACAGACTATCTCCCCTGCTGGGATGAGAAGTGTATACACTAGTCTACTTGTTGGATATATGTATGCCCTAGAGGCCATTATATGATAGTGTATGTACTGATGTGTGTGTGTGTGTGTGTCTATATATATACATACATATATATATATATATATATATATATATATATTCAGAGGACTGTCTAGCTCGACATGATAGTATGCTATCTGGTTTCTCTTTATCATATGTTCACTTGATCGTGTTTTTACTCATTTGGTACATGTTGATAAAGCCCTAAGGATATTGGCTTGACTACTGGGATTATGATGTGGATCATACTAGTGGGAAACCTGTAGTTTATAAGCATATTCTTGAAATATTCCTAGTCTTAGGTATATCGAGACAGGGCATCGATATTCCAGTGTAGACTAGCGTATACCATTTTTGTTCCATATGATGGGCGATGGATGATCCCATATCCATCTGGTGTGCTGACACCAAAGATTGTATACGGGTTCTCAGTGTGACTGGTACACTAAGCGGACTCACCGAGAACTCCTATATGATATTATATCATACGTCGGATAGCAGTTCTCAGGTGACACTGGTACAGGTTAGTCTGTAGACCCGAGATCGCCATAGAGTCTTGTGTGTCCTCCCACTGTATCTTGATCTCCACCCTACTACAGCTCTACAGAGTCGTACAAACAGGTGGATTTTGGGTACAGTCCTGAGGCATATGGAGGCAATAAGCGATAGGCGGTGTTTTGTCTCTCTCGGTATTGGGGTTTGATGCTGTGCTATTCACGATTGGCTATAACAGGAAGTCCCTTGCTAGGGCTGCTGAGATATTACAGATAAGTGTTATCAGTAGTTTCTCGATTTGTTGTAGACCATATACCGGCATGACTTATTGAGTTATTGGGGTCGACGATTCCATCCCTAACTCAATATGCAGCATATCTGACGAAGAGACCGGACTATACGGTAAGTGTTGCCAGTTGGATTGACGGGAGTTTTGACAGGTTCGTTTGTTCTTTTTCTGATCGCTCAATACCCGGGTGGCCATTACGTTTAGCTGACCACTTGCGGCTTATAGGTGTTTGATGTGATCATCACCTACTGCCGGCGTATTGATGAGTCTTTGAGTCCCACACAGAAGTTTCCTTGCTCAGGCAAAACGATGTGGTGTGCATATGAGATATGCGCGAGAACTCGATTAAATACATGTATGAGATACCGTATGTTAATCGGGTGTTTTCTATTGGTCGGGTCATATGTGATATGACCGGTTTATTAAATCAAATGTTGATTTAATAATGACTTTTAGCTCACTTTTATTAAACCCTATTCTTTTGATGGTTGCATGCATGCATATGTACATGTTGATGTGCATACACACATACATACATGCAAATATGTCATAGTTGTTGATATATTGAAGACGGCAATGCAAGACTCACATGGTTCATATTAATATATAGTTTTTGTTTTAAGTTAAAAGATAAAGGAAAGTAACTAATGACTCATTTCTTTACAAATGACTCATTGTTTCTACACACTTCTTTGGTTGACCATTGACTTAACCTTGGTTAATTTCCTTTGTTCTTTAACTCATCACAAAATATCTAGATATTTATAATAACCATGGTTTGTTGTGAGAATGTCTCACATATATATATCCTTTTGTTTTATTTTTAAAACATAAGAATTATCATTATCTTCAAAAAGCTTTGCCATCTTCATCTTCCTCCTTTTTCAAGATCTTTTGAGATTTGTTTAGAGTGAGGAAAAGAAAACGAGAGGGTTTTAAGTGATAACATAAACCACTTCATCATCCTACACATCTCTTGCTCTCTTATGTAGGGTGTTTGCTCCACCGATTTGAAAGATTAAGTGAAGCAACAAGCATTGAGCAAAGGATTTCGGGTGGATCGTCGTGGACTCGGAAGTGTTCAAGCGAGCTTTTCCAAACTCTAGGAGATCCAAGGAGTCACCCTAGGAGGTCTACAAAGGTTGTAGTTTCTCCACTTAGTGATAGATTAATTTTTACATGTGATACTATTAGTTGTTACTCAATATTTCTAGTTCGATTCCTAGTTAAGTTTGCTTAGCACCTCTTAAAATTAATGTTGTGGCATGTGTGATGCTTCCAAACCCTATATGAGATGATAAGGAAACCCTACAGTGGTATCAGAGACAAGCTAGAGCTATAGAGTAACATAGACGACATTAAAAATCTCGAACGAACGAAAATCGACGCCCGAAGGGTGCTCTTTGGAAATTTTTCAAAAACGTGGATTTTTTCACATTAAAAATACTCAGAAAATTGTGCAGGGTATTTTATGGGCCCATAAGAAGTACGAAGCCCTAACTCCACTAAAGGACCGTGGAACCGTGGCAAGAATGGTCATTCTGCGGCGGTTCCGCGGCGCCGTTGGTGAAGCTTGGACTGTTCCTTCTTGCACTGGCCCGCATGTACTTGTTGCAGTTTTTCATAAATTTTAAATCTGCTCAAGTGTTGAGCTTTCTGAGAAGTCTTTGGGTGTTCAATCGTTCGATCGAATGTTTTAACTGTGCCTAGTTTATTAGTATTTGATACAATAATTGGAATCTACAAATTTGTTTGTTGCGTGTAAATCTAGCATTTCGGTCTCGGGAATAATCGGAAATCTTGTTGAATTATCCGACTTGTTTTGAAAAGGTGTTTTGATGGGTTAGACCTAAATGCGAGCTTTACATTGTTAGGCATGAAATCTTGGATACATGATATTCCGGGTTTGTGTTGTCTAAAGACAGTTACGATTCCAATTGTTGTAGTTTTTCATTTTATTTCTCTGTGACTGTAAGTGTAGTATGTGGTGTATCGCTGGTTTCATTGCCATACTTCAACGACAATCGGTGTACGCATACTTAGTTACGTTGATGATATGTGATATTATGTGTTGCTGAGATTTGATATGCAGGATTGTCATGATTGAATAGCCGGGGGTTTTATGTGAGATGAGAGTTTTCTTTTCATTCATGTAAAATTCAATTGTATGTAATATTCTTTTATTTGGGGCACTTCCGGGTTGAGGATGATGTCACCAGTGTTGTATATTATTTACTTTTCTGCATTAGGATAGACCCAAGGAGGGGAGCACAAGTGACCGGGTTCTGGGGTTCAGTGGGAGGCCATCTCGAGGAGTCGAGACTGGGTCTCCTAAACTCCAGAATTGGTAGGGTCGCTTTCTGCTCTCGTAGGGGTCTAGGGGTGTGGGCTTGGCTATTCATCGCGACCGTGGAATCCGTATTTTCTATTGATGGCTAAATACAAAATACGGACCTCCTAGATATCCCATATATTAAATGTGCTTCTGCTGCTTATATTCTTTGATGTGTTCATTTAATATATCTGAGACGAATGGAATATTATATATATGATATATAATAGACGTTGCTTATGTTTTGCACCCGTGCTAGCCCCATCCTGGTATGCCGTTAGTTAACTTAACGGTGCATAGCGGGACACTGTGACGAATGCGAGTGGCATAATCGTACGTTATATTTTCGTTTCTTTCTGTGATGGCTTAAGGAATTAAATGATGGGACCACATTAATGAGGTTAATGTAAAGAAAAATGAACCTAAAAAGATGTTATAGAATCGGATTTGAAACACACTCGGCCTTTTATGAAAAAGAAAGTTTCAAAATGCGGTGCTTAAGCCACTCCTTTTAAACCCATTGGATTCTACAACGATATCAAGTTCAAAGCGTTAAAAGTTTTCTTAAAAACTATCTGCAGCCCTCCGTCATTTTAGGAAGTAGAGTACTTAGTATTCGTGCTGCGTATTTTGATTTTAGTTAAGGCGCAGTGTACGGTAGCTAAGTGATGTCTTCCTACACTGCATATGATGCAGATTAGTTAGGACATTCATATGATTATGTTGAATTTAGTTAAGGGTCATGTGGGTGGGTCTAGTTAATCACGAAATGACGGGAAGAACTTGACTAGTACTTATGATATGTTGACTATAGTTAAGGTCATGAGTGCTAGGGGTAAAAATAATATCGGGAATTTCAAGAGTTGAAATTTGCGATGAGATTGCATACCTTCTATATAATAGTAGGATCCCGATCCCACTATTAGCAAAAGTTGCTCCTGGGAGAGTTTTGCACTTTACAATTAGCTAACCCATTAGGTATCTAGAAAGGTGTCAAACGGGGCTACGCCTCTGGAAAGAAGAGGTTTATTTTAATTAGGTCCGTGCGAAAGCACGGGGAACCTCCATCAAGTACCAGCACCGGCCTAGCTGAACGGTTAGCGAAGTTGTAGAATGTAATTAATCCCGGCTAGTTTTCATTTTAAAGGTTTTAAAGAAAATTTGATAAAAACAGTGGGAGACATCGATTAGACAAGATAATAACCAATCTGATCTTTGCAAGAGCTTTCGCTGAGTGTATTCTTTTCTCTCTCTTAATAGCAGATACAAATGTCAGGACTCAAGCTTCTGTTAGATAAAAATAAACTTAATGGGACCAATTATAATGACTGGCCGAGGAATCTCTACATTGCCTTGACTTATGATAAGGTATCATATGTCCTCCCAGCTCCAACCCCGCCCATCCTAGGTCCTAAACCTTCAGTTGCGGATAGGGAAATCCGCAAGACATGGGACGCTGACTGTTCCATGGCCAAATGCCTCGCGCTTGCATCGATGGATAACACACATCAGAAGCAACACGAGAATATGGACGTACAATCCGTATTCCTCCATACAAAAGAGTTGTATGGAGAGCAATCTCGCGTATTACGATACGAAGCATCCAGAAAGTTGTTTCAGATACGAATGGCCCCTGGCACAGCAGTAGGAGACCATGTTCTGAAGATGATAGCTTTTATAGAAGAGCTTGAGGACCTTGGGTGGATAATGGACAATGAGCAATATACGGATATCATTCCGCAGTCTCTCCCCTCCACCTTTGCTCAATTTATAGTTAACTTCAACATGCACAACATGGAGAAGGAACTACCTGAACTCCTTAATATGTTACGGAGTGCAGAGAGCACGCTGAAGTCAGTAAAGACTCCCATTTTGGGCGTTGGGCTATCTTCCTCCTCTCGCCCGAAGGCTAGGGCCAAGAGAAAGATGAAGAAGAAACCCACCAAACCTAAGGGCGGAGTCAAAAAGGTTAAGGGGAAAGACAAGTCCAAGGTTGGGGAATCGGGGAAAAGAGAATGTTTCCACTGCAAAAAGATGGGACACTGGAAGCGGAACTGTACTGAGTACCTTGAACTCAAGAATAAGCATGGTGATGCTTCAGCTTCAGGTGTGTTCGTAATTGAAAACTGTTTTTCTATTAACTCTGCTTCCTGGGTATTAGATACCGGTTCGGGTTCTCATATTTGCAATTCTGTGCAGACGTTGAGAAATAGCAGAGTTTTGAAGACAGGTGATCATACTCTCCAAGTTGGAAATGGTTCCCATGTAAATGCAGTTTCAGTAGGAGAGTATCACCTAGGGTTGCCATCGGGTTGTATATTGGTTTTGAACCCATGTTATTTTGTGCCAAGTATGATTTGTAATATTATATCCGTTTCTTTGTTAGACAATGAAGGATATCATTTTGCTGTGCAACACAATGTTATGTACATTAGACTTAATCAAGAGTTGATTAGTTGTGGTACACTTAATAACAGGATATACGTCCTTAATCAACACACAGTTTTCAACATTCAACACACAAGTAAAAGAAAATTTTCAGATATAAATGAAGCTTTTCTTTGGCATTGTAGACTTGGTCATATTAATGAAACAAGACTAAACAAGTTTCTTAAAGATGGATATTTAAATTCTTTTGAGTATAAATCTTATGCAACTTGCCAGTCTTTGTATCAAAGGCAAAATGACCAAAACTCCATTTACTGGACACGGAGAAAGAGCTATTGAGCTCCTAGGCTTCAAACATAGTGATGTATGTGGGCTAAGGTCTACACATGCAAGAGGCGGTATTTCTTACTTCATAACATTTACTGATGATTTCTCAAGATTCGGTCATGTGTTTTTGTTAAAGCATAAGTCTGAAGCTTTTGAGAAATTCAAGGAGTACAAACATGAAGTAGAAAACCAAACAGGAATGAGAATCAAGATACTTCGATCAAATCAAGGTGGAGAGTACTTAAGTACTGAGTGTAAGTCCATGCTACCTCTCCCGGTACTTTCGGGCATGCGGAATTTGGTGAAAAACAATTTTCTAGAGGCGGTAACACGGACTCAAAACCGGATCTTTGTTAAACATCTAACTAACATCCTAACTAGAGTTTACCTACTCGGTTAGGAGGCTATACCTTTCTTGAACTCCTTCTTCTTCGACTCCTTCAGGTGTACGGATCGGCCTCACCTCGTCGTCTCCTTGCGCCGAAGATGGATCCACCCAAAAGCTTCTACCTTTGGCTTCTTCTTCGAACTTTGAAGAAACTAGATCACTTGGCTTGCTAGGCCTTGTGAACTAGATGAGTAGAGGAATGTTTTGGTGTCTTTTTATCTCTAAGGCAATGAGTCTCAACACATGAGAATGGTTTGCCTTGAGGTAGAGAGAGCAAGAGGAAGAGGGAGAGCTTGAGAATGAGAGAGCTCAAGAGAGAGAAAGCAAATGATAGAATGAACCATACTCTTCTCATTCTCACCTCTCATAATCCAAAAGCCATCATAACAAAAATAGTAATCAGGTATTGTGTAAATGGTTTAAGTCAAAATGGCTATATCATTTCATGCACTCATTTTGCATAAATAAACAAGCAAGCAAAAGTCTTTGCCATGGAATGATAGCCATTGTCATGATGATGGTCAACTAGTCCAACCTAGTCAACCGGTCAATAATGTCAACAAGTCAACAAAGTCAACCCCTCAACAACCATGTCACTACAATACTTAATTAATATTAATGTTAATCATATATCTTATTATTATTAGGGTTAAGCAAAAGTCAATGGTCAACAGTCAACTGTCAACAGTCAACAACCAACAACCCCAATGAGAATACTCTGCCTCTGTCTCTCTGTCAACTGTGCATACACACCCGCATCTGCGTTCCGAGGAACACGAACACAAACGAGATAAAATCAATCCCAAAACGTAAACTAGGATCCGGCTTAAACCAAAACCCGCTAGTGTTAACTGTCCGGACACTGTATGCGCACAAGTGCACGGATGTGACCGGACCCTGTCGCAAAACCATGAGACCTGTCGCAAAACCATGCGACCTCTACTCTTTTGCCTAAAGGCGAATAGCTTTCTGTGTGGGACTCTAAAGACTCGACACTACGCTGGCAGTGGGTTTTACCACAGACCGCAAGCGGCACTAGCTGTGCGTAACGGTCCCCAGGTAGATGCCGACAAGAAAACTGACGAGGTTAAACCCATCTGAACTCCTACTGAGTCTGACTGTGACAATCTCCGTACAGTCCGGTCTGTTCGTCTGATACATTGCATGGCGGGCCTAGGGGGGCGGTAAACGTCAGTCCCCTAATAGCGGTACAAGTCATGTTGGAGTGAAGCCCAATACACCCTGAGATAACACAGGAAGCCTACCAGTACATCCCGCTTGCCCTGGCCAGGGACTACTCGTGTAATGGCTCTCCTAGACACAGCGCGATGTCAACCCCCAATACCGGTAGAGACGAATCCTATCTAACCATTACTGCCTCCAAGTGCTTCAGGACTGCACCCAACTACTACCTGTTTGCACGACTCCTTTGAGCCGTGGTAGGGTAGTAATCAAAGTACAGTGGGAACACACTCGAGGCGAAGTGACAGTGTCAAGTCAGCGGACTAAGCTGTACTCATGTCACCTGGGAACTGATAACTGACGATAGGTATAATACCAACCGGTCAGTTCCCGACGAGTCCTGTCCAGTGTACTCGTAACCCAACGAGCACCCGCATACTATCTCCAGTACAACGTACTGATGGCTGTGGGACAGACCATCTCCCACTCTGGGATGAGAAGCGCATGCGCTAGTCTACTCCGAAGTATCGATGCCCTGTCTCGATAGTCCTGCGACTAGGGACCTGCATAAGGATGTGCTTATAGATTACCCAACCCCCACTAGTGTGACTGCCATCACAACGCTGGTAATCAAGCAAAGATCCTATGAGCTCCACTAATGTGTATAGGTGATATACTAAAATAAACACAAGTACACATTGAAGTAGAAACAAACCAAGTAGCATACTACTATTTTGAGCAAGATTGTATATACAAGGTGAATATCCCAAGCTTCCATTAAGTAATATACAAACTAGTATGATACAGTAATGGCCTCTAGGGCATATACACTAACAATCTCCCACTTGCACTAAGGCCATGTACTGGCGTATCGAAGACCTATCATCTCGATCAGCAGCTCGAACTGAGTCTGGGGCAAGGCCTTAGTGAATGGATCTGCAGTGTTATCTTCTAAAGCAACCCTCCGAACCTCGATCTCCTGGCGATCCACGATCTCCCTGATCAGGTGATACCGCCTCAAGATGTGTCTGGATCTCTGATGGGACCTGGGTTCCTTCGCTAAAGCTATAGCCCCGTTGTTGTCGCAATACAGAGGTATTGGATCAACAATGGACGGAACCACCTGAAGTTCTTTCAAGAACTTCCTCATCCAGACAGCTTCCTTTGCGGCATCAGATGCAGCGATGTATTCCGCTTCCATCGTCGAGTCTGCAACGGTTTCCTGTTTGGAACTCTTCCAACACACCGCCCCTCCATTGAGGGTAAAGACAAAACCCGACATGGACTTGGAATCATCCTTGTCACTCTGGAAGCTGGAGTCAGCAAAGGCCTCGATCTGGAGGTCTTTTCCGCCATACACCAAGAACATCTCCTTAGTCCTTCTCAAGTACTTGAGAATGTTCTTTACCGCTATCCAGTGTTTCTCCCTAGGGTTTGACTGATACCGGCTTACCACACTCAGTGCATAAGCTACATCCGGTCTGGTACACAACACCGCATACATTATAGAGCCTACCGCAGAAGCGTAGGGTATAATAGACATGTGATCCCTCTCCAAATCAGTCTTGGGAGACATCTCTTTAGAGAGGGTGATCCCGTGACAAGCCGGTAGGTTACCGCGCTTGGAATCTTCCATACTGAATCTTTTCAGTATGGTGTCGATGTACCTGGACTGTGAAAGTCCTAATATCCTCTTGGATCTATCACGATGGATCCGGATCCCCAGGATGTATGAGGCATCACCCAGGTCTTTCATGGAGAACTTGTGTGACAAGAACCCCTTGACAGATTATAGCATAGGAATGTCATTTCCTATTAAGAGAATGTCATCCACGTATAAAACGAGGAATACTACAGTTCTCGCTACAAATCTACTATAAATTCATGGTTCATCTGGATTTTTGATAAAGCCAAATTCCTTGACCGTCTCATCAAAACAGATGTTCCAACTCCGCGATGCCCTCTTTAGTCCATAGATGGACTTAAGCAACTTGCACACCTTTCCGCTGCTCCCACTCTGAATGAATCCCTCTGGTTGGTCCATATAGACACACTCCTCTAAATTTCCATTTAGAAAAACGGTCTTTACGTCCATTTTTGTTGGTGTACATGGATTCCATTTCGGTCCTCATTGCATCTAGCCATTTTACCGAGTCAACGCTCTAAACGGCCTGCTGGAAGCTAGTAGGCTCATCATAATCTATGATGCAATCTTCTCTATCCCCGTCTATGAGAAAACCGTAGTATCTCTCGGGCGGATGAGACTGCCTACTACTCCTGCGGAGCGGCGTTGGAATGTCTTGTTCTTTTGAACCCTCTGGTTCCACTAAGCTTTCAGTAATAGTCTGTGGTTCTGGAATATCTTCCAGTTCTACTACGCTCGCACTAATTTCCTTTTCTAAGAACTGGTGTTCTAGAAAGTGGGCATGACGAGAAACAAAAACCTTTTGTTCCTCTTCACAGTAGAAGAAATATCCCTTGGAGTTCTTTGGATATCCCACAAACTTGCACTGTACTAAGCGTGCCTCGAGCTTGTCCGTATGCTGCTTTTTGACAAAAGCTGGATTTCCCCATGTCTTAATGTGATTGAGATGGGGCCTCTTCCCACACCACATCTCATATGGTGTAGTAGGCACAGTCTTAGTGGGAACTCGGTTCAAAAGGTATGCTGCTGATTCTAGCGCATACCCCCAGAATGATCGCGGTAACTCAGCGTTACTCATCATGGACCATACCATATCCAATAGGGTTCGGTTCCGTCTCTCCGATACACCGTTATGTTGCGGAGTGTATGGAGGAGTAAGCTGAGAGAGAATTCTGTTCTCTTTTAAATAGTTCAGGAACTCGGCACTCAAGTATTCACCACCTCGATCCGATCTTAGAATCTTGATACTTTTGCCGGTTTGTTTTTCTACTTCATTCTTATATTCCTGGAATTTTCCAAAGGCTTCGGACTTATGTTTCATTAAGAAGACATAACCGTACCTTGAAAAGTCATCCGTAAAAGTAATGAAGTAAGAATAACCGCTTCACGCATGTGTAGACATTGGACCGCACACGTCGCTGTGTACGAGTCCCAAGAGCTCGCTCGCTCTTACTCTGTGTCCAGTGAACGGAGTCTTTGTCATCTTTCCTTTGAGACAGGATTGACAAGTGGCATACGATTGATATTCGAACGGATTCAAATATCCTTCTGTATGTAACTTTGTCAACCTTCTCTCATTGATGTGACCCAGTTTACAATGCCATAAGAAAGTCTGATTTATTTCCGGAGACTTTCTTTCGCGTGTATTCTGGACATTGAAAATCTGTGGTTGATTTAATACGTATATACCATTGCTCAATGTACCTGACCCAATCAGAACTTGATTAAGGTGAATGTTCACAACATTGCTTACAAACGCAAATTCATAACCTTCTTTAGAAACCAAAGATACAGAAAGGATATTACAAGTTGCGTTGGGTACAAAAAAGCAATAACGCAAAACCAAAACATGTCCATCTGACATTCCCAGGTGATAGTCCCCCACGGCCTTAGCATCCATGCTAGCTCCGTTTGCAACTTTGAGGGTCATGTCACCTGCCTTCAAAACCCTACGGTTTCTCAACGCCTGCAAAGAATTACAGATATGAGATCCTGATCCGGTATCCAATACCCAGGAAGTAGAGTTTATTAAAAGACAGTTTTCAATAACATACACACCTGAAGCTGAAGCCGCAACCTGCTTCAGATCCTGTGTTCTGGCTTTCCAAGCCCTGCAATCATTCTTCCAGTGTCCCTTCTTATGACAATAGAAGCATTCTTTTTTATCCACAAGCTTTCCCACTTTCTTTGTTGCTTTTGCCTTTCCCTTCGTATCCACTTTACTAACACCGCCCCTTGGTTTGGCGGGGGCTTTCTTCTTCTTTCCCTTGGCTTTCGCCTTGGACCTAGAAGAGGAAGATCCTCCTACAAACAAAGTGGATGTTTCCCTACCTTTCTGTAGGGTGCCCTCTGCGCTCCTCAGCATGTTGAGGAGTTCTGAAAGTTCAACTTCCTTTTCTTGTAAGTTGAAGTTCAGGATAAACTGTGCGTAAGTGGAAGGAAGGGACTGGAGAATCAAGTCCGTATAGAGCTCATTCTCCAACGTGGTCCCAAGGTCCGCGAGCTCTTCTATGTAGCCAATCATCTTAAGCACGTGTTCCGCTACCGATGATCCGACGGCCAACCTTGCCGAAAATAACTTCTTCGACACTTCGTATCTTGCGATACGAGACTGCTCTCCATACAGTTCTTTTGTATGGAGAAATATGGATTCGAGGTCCATATTCTCCTGCCTCTTCTGATGTTCGTTGTCCATAGAGGCAAGCACGAGGCACTTGGCCTTCGCTCAATCGATTTCCCAGGTCTTACGGATTTCCTTATCCGCGACGCTGGTTTTGGGACCTGGGACAGGGGGAGCTTTGGTGGTAAGAAGATACCCCGGCTTGTCGTAAGTGATTGCCATCTTGACATTCCTGAGCCAATCTTTGTAGTTTGGCCCTGTCAGTATGTTTTTATCTAGAAGTAACTTAAGTCCAGTCATGTCGATTGGTCGCTGCAATTAGGAGAGAGAAGAAACACTCAGCATGATGCTCTTGCAAGTTTAGAATGGTTTTTAGTTTGTCTAAACAGGATGGCTCCCACTGTTTCTCGAATCCCTCCTCAAACCAAAAAGGAAGAATTAGTCAGGATCAATCTCACCGTACAATACTTGCTTAATCGTTCAGCCAGGCCAGTGTCGGTACTTCGAGGGAGGTTTTCCAACGATTTCGCGAAGTTCCTTAATTAAAAAACCTCTTTTCCCTAGGGGCGTAGCCCCGCTAACACCTTTCTAGACACTTACTTGGTTTATAACATTGATCGTTAAGTGAGAAATTTCCCGAGGAGTAGCATATACTCACAGTAGGATCGAGATCCAAATATCATCGCGTGACGAAACTGAAGGAATCCTACCAGAATTATCACACTCCAAATGGTATGCAACACTAGCAAGTTTCAGTTCTTTTGAAACTCCCGATGTGGATTTTTGCCCCATGCTCTTATGACCTTGACTTTGGCCAAAATATCATAAGTCACATGTCAAGTTCTACCCGTCATTCTCCAGGTTAATTTGGATCCACCCGTACCTACCCTTGACTTTGGCCAAAATGGTAGTACGACTGTCCCAAACCAACGCATCTATCTATGCTACACATGAATACCCAATAGCTACCAATCACTATGCCTTGACTTTGGCCAACATACACAACTTGAATACTATTGACTATTCATGTGAAACGACGGAGGGCTACGAATGGTTTTGGCAAAACCGTGAACGTAGTGAACTTGATATAATCGATGGAACGAGATAGCTTTTAAAAGGAGTGGCTCAAGCTCCGCATTTAAAAGTTAGTTTTGAAAAGAACCGAGTGGTTTTCCGAAAGTGTTTCAACGACTTTAACTTGGTTTGTTTTCTTGCATTAGTTCTTTTAATGCGTGATATTCTTGCATTAGTTCTTTTAATGCTGTTAGTGTATACGCCCTAGAGGCCATTACTGTATCATACTAGCTTGTATATTACTTGATGGAAGCTTGGGATATTCACAGTTGTATATACAATATTGCTCGAAATGGTAGTATGCTACTTGGTTTATCTCTGCTTTAATATATGCATGTGTTTCTTTTAGCATATCGCTGATATACATATTAGTAGAGCCCTTAGGATCTTTGCTTGATTACCAGCGTTGTGATGGCGCTCACACTCGTGGGAGCTGGGTGATCTATAAGAACATCCTTATACAGGTCCCTAGTCGTTGGACTATCGAGACAGGGCATCGATACTCTGGAGTAGACTAGCGTATGCGTTTCTCATCCTAGCATGGGAGACGGTCTGTCCCACAGCCGTCAGTACGTCGTACTTGAGATAGTATGCGGGTGCTCGTTAGGTTACGAGTACACTGGACAGGACTCGTCGGGAACTGTTGGTTGGAATTATACCTATCGTCGGTTATCAGTTCCCTGGTGACATGAGTACAGCTTAGTCCACTGACTTGACACTGTCACTTCGCCTCGAGTGTGTTCCCACTGCATTTTTCTTACTTCCCTACCACGGCTCAAAGGAGTCGTGCAAACAGGTAGTTTTTGGGTGCAGTCCCGAGGCATATGGAGGCAGTGACGGTTAGACAGGATTCGTCTCTCCCGGTATTGGGGGTTGACATCGTGCTGTGTCCAAGAGAGCCATTACATGAGTAGTCCCTGGCCAGGGCAAGCGAGATATACTGGTAGGTTTCCGGTGTTATCTCAGGGTGTTCTGGGCTACACTCCGACACGACTTGTACCGCTATTAGGGGAATGACGTTCACCGCCCCCTAGGCCCGCTATGCGATGTATCAGACGAACAGACCGGACCATACGGAGACTGTCACATACAGGCTCAGTAGGAGTTCAGATGGGGTTCACCTCGTCAGTCTTCTTATCGGCATCTACCTGGGGACCGTTACGTATAGCTAGTGCCGCTTGCGGTCTATGGTTAAACCTACTGCCAGCGTAGTGTCGAGTCTTTAGAGTCCCACACAGAGAGCTATTCGCTTTTAGGCAAAATGAGTAGAGGTCGCATGGTTTTGCGACAGGGTTCGTTCACATCCGCGCAGTTGTGCACGTTTGCTGTCCGGACAGCTTATACCAGCGGGCTTTGGTTTAAGCCGGATCCTAGTATATAATTTGGGATTGGTTTTTCTCATTGTATTCGTATTCCTCGGATCACGAATACGGGTGCGTATGCACAGTTGCTTGAGACAGAGGGAGAGGACTTTGATTATGGTTAATGACCATTGTCATTTTATTAACCCTAATTCTTATGTGTGTATTATGGTTAATTGATATTAGTTTAAATAATTATACATGGTTATGGTTGTTGACCATTTGACCTTCTTGACTTATTGACCTTGGTTGACACTTTGACCATCATCATTTCATTTGGAAGATGCTTTTTGATCCTTGCAATTTGCATTAAAAATGAAATGATAATGGTCATGTCTTGATTAAGCCATGACAATTATCTTACTAATTATCTAATTAAAATAATACACACATATATGTGAGAATGTTTCATTTTATTCTCATTCTATCATTCACTTACTCTCTCTTGTTCTTCCTCTCCCTAAAGCTTTCCCCTCTCATGTGTTGAGAAACACTTGAGCTTGAGAAAAACCTCTTCTTGATAATCTCTACTCTCATCTAGGGTTCAAGGATTAGCACTTCTTGCACCCTAGTTACTTCTAGCTTGGAGTTGAAGCCAAAGGTCGAGGCTTTCGGGTGGATCTTTCTTCGACGTGAGAAGACGACTAAGGTGACCTCCTTCCACCACTCCAAGGAGCAAGGAGAGAAGGACATAAAGCCCAAGGTATAACCTTTCTAGCACTTAGCTAGTTTCTAGTTAGCTTTAGCTTGTTTTTGTTTAGCAAAGATCCTTCATAGTCAAGTCCATGTTGCCTAAGCTCATAAAAATTCGATTTTTATTCCGTTTTCCGCCTGCCCACAAGTACCGGGGTGGGCAACGTGGACTTACAGTGGTATCAGAGACTAATTAAACATAAACTAGCTAGGTAGTAGAGTGTATCGAAGTTCGAATCGGAAAAATCGAAAAACAGAGTTTTCAAAACCCTAAGTTTCTGTTAATTTTTTTTCTGTTCAAAACAAAATAAATTATACTCCAAAAATCATCTCAGGGTTTTGTGAAGAAAGCCACCAAATACGATCCAGTGATTCGACTAAAGAGCCGCGGTTCCGCGGCAATAGCAAGTTATTGCCGCGCAACCGCGGCCGTCTTGGCTCTTCACTGTGTCGAGTTTGGTGCAGAGTATTTCTGGCTTGGTTTTAGGATTTTTAAGATGGTTTATATGTGCCAAGGTTTTCCAGAATTGAAATTTGTTTTTGGGGGCCTATAAATCCGTATTTTTTCCGAACATCAATAGACTTTGACTAAAAGGTTATATCTGTGATGTTTATATGTATTGAACGTCGGCTAATCGCTATATGTCGATTAGTCGGGGTTATACATATCTGTGATCTGTGATTGATGATCGTATGTGTATATGAATGGGTTGGATTGTCACGGATGAATAGCCGGGGTTGATGTGAGATGAGTGTTGCTTTTTCTTTCATTCATTGTAATATGTAAATTGATGTAATAATATTATTTGTATGGCCGCGCAACCGGGTCGGGGTTGTAGCCATCATTGTAAAATTCCTTTTACTGGTTTTGCTCCTAAGATAGACCCATGGAGGGGGTGCACAAACTACCGGGTATCTCGAAGTGCCGAGTGGCCTACTCACGGTGTTGAGGGAGGTTGCTTCGCTTCGGGTACTTAGCGGGTAGTTTGCCGCACCCGTAGGGGTCTTGGGTGGGGTATTGGCTATTCACCGCGACTGTGTAATCCGCTTTTCGTTGCAGGCTCGAACGGATTGCGGATTCCTAGTATATCCAATGTATTCATCTGTGATCTGTAATGTCTATCATTGCTATATATTTATATATGATAACTATTTAGGCGTTGCTTTTGTTTTACAGCCGTGCTAGCCCAGCCCCCGCTCTGTCGTTAGTTAACTAACCTAACGGGTGATGACGGGGCCCCGTGGCGAATGCGAATGGCATAAGCGTACGTCATATTTTGGTTGTTTTTTGCAATGGTAGGATTAAATGATAGGACGCATTAAAAGAACTAATGCAAGAAAATAAACCAAGTAAAAGTCGATTGGAACACTTTGAAAACCACTCGGTTCTTTTCAAAACTAAACTTTTAAACGCGGAGCTTGAACCACTCCTTTTAAAAGCTATCTCGTTCCATCGATTATATCAAGTTCACTACGTTCACGGTTTCGCCAAAACCATTCGTAGCCCTCCGTCATTCCACATGAATGGTCAAAAAGTATTCAAGCTATTTATTTTGGCCAAAGTCAAGGCATAGTGATTGGTAGCTATTGGGTATTCATGTGCAGCATAGATAGATGCGTTGGTTTAGGACAGTCGTGCTGCCATTTTGGCAAAAGTCAAGGGTAGGTACGGGTGGGTCCAAATTAACCAGGAGAATGACGGGTAGAACTTGACATGTGACTTATGATATTTTGGCCAAAGTCAAGGTCATAAGAGCATGGGGCAAAAATCCACATCGGGAGTTTCATAAGTACTGAAACTTGCTAGCGCTGTATACCATTTGGAGTGTGATAATTCTGGTAGGATTCCTTCGGTTTTATCACACGATGATATTTGGATCCCGATCCTACTGTGAGTATATGCTACTCCTCGGGAAAACTCTCACTTAACGATCAATACTATAAACTTAGTAGGTGTCTAGAAAGGTGTTAGCGGGGCTACGCCCACAGGGAAAAGAGGTTACTTAATTAAGGAACTTCGCGAAAGCGTTAGAAAACCTCCCTCGAAGTACCGACACTGGCCTGGCTGAACGGTTAAGCAAGTATTGTACGGTAAGATTGATCCTGACTAATCCTTTCTTTACGGTTGGAGAAGGGATTCGAGAGACAGTGGGAGCCATCTAGTTTAGATAAATTAAAAACCACTCTAAACTTGCAAGAGCATCATGCTAAAGTGTTTCTTTTCTCTCTCCTAATTGCAGCGACCATTCAACATGACCGGACTTAAGTTATTACTAGATAAAAACATATTGACAGGGCCAAACTACAAAGATTAGCTCAGGAATGTCAAGATGGTAATCACTTACGACAAGCTGGGGTATCTCCTTACCACCAAAGCTCCCCCTGTCCCAGGTCCCAAAACCAGTGTCGCGGATAGGGAAATCCGTAAGACATGGGAAATAGATTGCGCGAAGGCCAAATGCCTCGTACCTGCCTCGATGGACAACGAACATCAGAGGAGGCACGAGAATATGGACCTAGAGTCCATATTTCTTCATACAAAAGAACTGTATGGAGAGCAGTCTCGTATCGCAAGATACGAAGTGTCGAAGAAGTTGTTTTCGGCAAGGTTGGCCGTTGGATCTTCGGTAGCGGAACACGTGCTTAAGATGATTGGCTACATAGAGGAGCTCGCAGAACTTGGGACCACGTTGGAGAATGAGCTCTATACGTACTTGATTCTCCAGTCCATTCCTTCCACTTACACCCAGTTCATCCTGAACTTCAACTTACAGGAAAAAGAAGTTGAACTTTCAGAACTCCTCAACATGCTGAGGAGTGCAGAGGGCACCCTACAGAAAAGTAAGGAGACATCCACTTTGTTTGTAGGAGGATCTTCCTCTTCTAGATCCAAGGCGAAAGCCAAGGGTAAGAAGAAGAAAGCTCCCGCCAAACCAAGAGGCGGTGTCAGTAGAGTGAATACGAAGGGAAAAGGAAAAGCAACAAAGATAGCGGGAAAGCTGGTGGGGAAGGAAGAATGCTTCTATTGTCACAAAAGTGGTCACTGGAAACAGGATTGCAAGGCTTGGAAGGCCAGAACACAGGATTTGAAGCAAGTTGCGGCTTCAGCTTCAGGTGTGTATGTTATTGAGAACTGTCTATCAATAAACTCTACATCCTGGGTATTGGATAACGGATCAGGATCTCATATCTGTAATTCTTTGCAGGCGTTGAGAAAGCGTAGAGTTTTGAAGGCAGATGACATGACCCTCAGAGTTGCAAACGGTGCTAGCATGGATGCTGAGGCCGTGGGGGACTATCACCTGGGATTGTCGGATGGACACTTTTTGGTTTTACGTAGTTGTTATTATGTACCAAATGCAACCTGCAATATCATTTCTGTATCTTTATTATCTAAAGAAGGTTATGAATTTGCATTTGTAAGTAATGTAGTGAACATTCACCTTAATCAAGTTTTGATTGGGTCAGGTACATTGAACAACGGTATATACGTATTAAACCAACCACAGATTTTCAATGTCCAGAATACACACAAAAGAAAGTCTCCAGAAATCAATAAAACTTTCTTATGGCATTGTAGACTGGGTCACATCAGTGAGAGAAGGTTGACTAAGTTACATGCAGAAGGATATTTGGATCCGTTCGAATATTAATTGTATGCAACTTGTCAATCCTGTCTTAAAGGAAAGATGACAAAGACTCCGTTCACTGGACACGGAGTAAGAGCGAGCGAGCTCTTGGGACTCGTACACAGCGACGTGTGCGGTCCAATATCTACACATGCGCGAAGCGGTTATTCTTACTTCATTACTTTTACGGATGATTTCTCAAGGTTCGGAGATGTCTTCTTAATGAAGCATAAATCCGAAGCTTTTGAAAAGTTCCAGGAATATAAGAATGAAGTAGAAAAACAAACAGGCAAAAGTATCAAGGCACTGAGATCTGATCGAGGTGGTGAATACTTGAGTGCCGAGTTCCTTGGTTACTTAAAAGAGAATGGAATTCTCTCTCAGCTTACTCCTCCATACACTCCGCAACATAACGGTGTATCGGAGAGACGGAACCGAACCCTATTGGATATGGTACGGTCCATGATGAGTAACGCTGAGTTGCCGCGATCGTTCTGGAGATATGCGCTAGAATCAGCTGCATACCTTTTGAACCGAGTTCCCACTAAGACTGTGCCTACCACACCATATGAGTTATGGAGTGGAAAGAAACCCTATCTTCAATACCTAAAGATTTGGGGATGTCCAGCTTATGTCAAAAAGCAGCATACGGACAAGCTCGAGGCACGCTCAGTACTGTGCAAGTTTGTGGGATACCCAAAGAACTCCAGGGGGTATCTTTTCTATTACGCAGAGGAACAAAAGGTGTTTGTTTCTCGCCATGCCCACTTTCTAAAACACCAGTTCATAGAAAAAGAATTAAGTGGGAGCGCAATAGAGCTGGAAGAAATTCCAGAACCACAAGCTATTACTGAAAGCTTAGTAGAACCAGAGGGTTCGAAAGATCAGGACATTCCCACGCCACTCCGCAGGAGTAGTAGGCAGTCTCATCCGCCCGAGAGATACTACGGTTTTCTCATTGACGGGGATAGAGAGGATTGCATCATAGATTGTGATGAGCCTACTGGCTTCTAGCAAGCCATTCAGAGCGTCGATTCGGTAAAATGGCTGGATGCAATGCGGACCGAAATGGAGTCCATGTACACCAACAAAGTATGGACTTTGGACATTGCTCCAGATGGGGTAAAACCCGTAGGATGCAAGTGGATCTTCTAAAGGAAGATTGGTGTAGATGGACAGGTTGAGACCTATAAAGCTAGACTGGTTGCAAAGGGTTTTCGTCAAAGACCTGGTTTGGACTATGACGAAACCTTTTCCCCAGTAGCTATGCTGAAATCCATTCGGATCCTTCTTGCCATTGCTGCCTTCCACGATTATGAGATTTGGCAGATGGACGTAAAGACAGCTTTTCTAAATGGACATTAAAAGGAGTGTGTCTATATGGACCAGCCAGAGGGTTTCATTCAGAGTGGGAGCAGCGGAAAGGTGTGTAAGTTGCTTAAGTCCATTTATGGACTAAAGCAGGCATCGCGGAGTTGGAACATCTGTTTTGATGAGACGGTCAAGGAATTTGGCTTTATCAAAAATCCAGATGAACCATGCATCTATTGTAGATTTGTAGCGAGAACTGTAGTATTCCTCGTTTTATACGTGGATGACATTCTCTTAATAGGAAATGACATTCCTATGCTGCAATCTGTCAAGGGGTTCTTGTCACACAGGTTCTCCATGAAAGACCTGGGTGATGCCTCATACATTCTGGGTATCCGGATCTACCGTGATAGATCCAAGAGGATATTAGGACTTTCACAGTCCAGGTACATCGACACCATACTGAAGAGATTCAGTATGGAAGATTCCAAGCGCGGTAATCTACCGGCTTGTCACGGGATCACCCTCTCCAAAGAGATGTCTCCCAAGACTGATTTGGAGAGGGATCACATGTCTATTATACCCTACTCTTCTGCGGTAGGCTCTATAATGTATGTGATGTTGTGTACTAGACCGGATGTGGCTTATGCACTGAGTGTGGTAAGCAGGTATTAGTCAAACCCTGGGGAGAAACATTGGATAGCAGTAAAGAACATTCTCAAGTACCTGAGAAGGACTAAGGAGATGTTCTTGGTGTATGGCGGAAAAGACCTCCAGATTGAGGCCTTTGCTGACTCCAGCTTCCAGAGTGATAAGGATGATTCCAAGTCCATGTCGGGTTTTGTCTTCACCCTCAATGGAGGGGTGGTATGTTGGAAGAGCTCCAAACAGGAAACCGTTGCTGACTCGACTATGGAAGCGGAATACATCGCTGCATCTGATGCCGCAAAAGAAACTGTCTGGATGAGGAAGTTCTTGAGAGAACTTCAGGTGGTTCCGTCCATTGTTGACCAAATACCTCTGTATTGCGACAACAACGGGGCTATAGCTTTAGCGAAGGAACCCACGTCCCATCAGAAATCCAGACACATCTTAAGGCGGTATCACCTAATCAGGGAGATCGTGGATCGTCAGGAGATCGAGGTTCGGAAGGTTGCTTCAGAAGATAACACAGCAGATCCAATCACCAAGGCCTTGCCCCAGACTCAGTTCGAGCGGCTGATCGAGATGATAGGTCTTCGATACGCCAGTACATGGCCTTAGTGCAAGTGGGAGATTGTTAGTGTATATGCCCTAGAGGCCATTACTGTATCATACTAGCTTGTATATTACTTGATGGAAGCTTGGGATATTCACAGTTATATATACAATCTTGCTCGAAATGCTAGTATGCTACTTGGTTTGTCTCTGCTTTAATATGTGCATGTGTTTCTTGTAGCATATCGCTGATATACATATTAGTAGAGCCCTTAGGATCTTTGCTTGATTACCAGCGTTGTGATGGCGCTCACACTCGTGGGAGCTGGGTGGTCTATAAGCACATCCTTATACAGGTCCCTAGTCGTTGGACTATCGAGACAGGGCATCGATACTCCAGAGTAGACTAGCGTATGCGCTTCTCATCCCAGCGTGGGAGACGGTCTGTCCCACTGCCGTCAGTACGTCATACTTGAGATAGTATGCGGGTGCTCGTTAGGTTACGAGTACACTGGACAGGACTCGTCGGGAACTGTTGGTTGGTATTATACCTATCGTCAGTTATCAGTTCCCAGGTGACATGAGTACAGCTTAGTCCGCTGACATGACACTGTCACTTCGCCTCGAGTGTGTTCCCACTGCACTTTGATTACTAACCTACCACGGCTCAAAGGAGTCGTGCAAACAGGTAGTTTTTGGGTGCAGTCCTGAGGCACTTGGAGGCAGTGACGGTTAGACAGGATTCGTCTCTCCCGGTATTGGGGGTTGACATCGCGCTGTGTCCAGGAGAGCCATTACACGAGTAGTCCCTAGCCAGGGCAAGCGAGATATACTGGTAGGTTTCCAGTGTTATCTCAGAGTGTTTTGGGCTACACTCCGACACGACTTGTACCGCTATTAGGGGACTGACGTTCACCGCCCCCCTAGGCCCGCCATGCGATGTATCAGACGAACAGACCGGATTGTACGGAGACTGTCACATACAGGCTCAGTAGGAGTTCAGATGGGGTTCACCTCGTCAGTCTTCTTATCGACATCTACCTGGGGACCGTTACGTACAGCTAGTGCCGCTTGCGGTCTATGGTTAAACCCACTGCCAGCGTAGTGTCGAGTCATTAGAGTCCCACACAGAGAGCTATTCGCCTTTAGGCAAAATGAGTAGAGGTCGCATGGTTTTGCGACAGGGTTCGTTCACATCCGCGTACTTGTACACGTTTGCTGTCCGGACAGCTTATACTAGCAGGCTTTGGTTTAAGCCGGATCCTAGTATATGATTTGGGATTGGTTTTTCTCATTGTATTCGTATTCCTCGGATCACGAATACGGGTGCGTATGCACAGTTGCTTGAGACAGAGGGAGAGGGCTTTGATTAGGGTTAATGACCATTGTCATTTTATTAACCCTAATGCTTATGTGTGTATTATGGTTAATTGATATTAGTTTAAATAATTGTGCATGGTTATGGTTGTTGACCATTTGACCTTCTTGACTTATTGACCTTGGTTGACACTTTGACCATCATCATTTCATTTGGAAGATGCTTTTTGATCCTTGCAATTTGCATTAAAAATGAAATGATAATGGTCATGTCTTGATTAAGCCATGACAATTATCTTACTAATTATCTAATTAAAATAATACACACATATATGTGAGAATGTTTCATTTTATTCTCATTCTATCATTCACTTTCTCTCTCTTGTTCTTCCTCTCCCTCAAGCTCTCCCCTCTCATGTGTTGAGAAACACTTGAGCTTGAGAAAAACCTCTTCTTGATAATCTCTACTCTCATCTAGGGTTCAAGGATTAGCACTTCTTGCACCCTAGTTACTTCTAGCTTGGAGTTGAAGCCAAAGGTCGAGGCTTTCGGGTGGATCTTTCTTCGATGTGAGAAGACGACTAAGGTGACCTCCTTCCACCACTCCAAGGAGCAAGGAGAGAAGGACATAAAGCCCAAGGTATAACCTTTCTAGCACTTAGCTAGTTTCTAGTTAGCTTTAGCTTGTTTTTGTTTAGCAAAGATCCTTCATAGTCAAGTCCATGTTGCCTAAGCTCATAAAAATTCGATTTTTATTCCGTTTTCCGCCTCCCCGCAAGTACCGGGGTGGGCAACGTGGACTTACAAATGCGTCCTATCATTTAATCCTACCATTGCAGAAAACAATCAAAATATGACGTACGCTTATGCCATTCGCATTCGCCACGGGGCCCCGTCATTACCCGTTAGGTTACTTAACTAACGACAGAGCGGGGGCTGGGCTACCGCGGCTGTAAAACATAAGCAACGCCTAAATAATATCATATATTGATATATTGCAATGATAGCCATTTCAGATCACAGATGAACATATTGGATATACTAGGAATCCGCAATTCGTACGAGCCTGTAACGAAAAGCAGATTACACGGTCGCGGTAAATAGCTAATACCCCACCCAAGACCCCTACGGGTGCGGCAAACTACCCGCCAAGTACCCGAAGCGAAGCAACCTCCCTCAACTCCGTGAGTAGGCCACTCGGCACTTCGGTATACCCGGTAGTTTGTGCACCCCCTCCATGGGTCTATCTTAGGAGCAAAAACAGTAAAAAGAAATTATACAATGACGGCCACAACCCCGACCCGGTTGTGCGGCCATACAAATAATTATTACATCAATTTACAAATTTACATGAATTGAAAGAAAAGAAAACTCTCGTCTCACAACCCCCGGCTATTCACCCGCGACAATCCAATGAATTCATATACACATTCCAGCAACATTACAGATCACAGATTTGTATAACCCTGATTGGTAGATTTTCCATTGTGTTTGTAGAAAATTGTATATAGAAATCACAACCAAAAATTATTTGACCGCAATCAACTACGGTGTCAGATGTAGATTGTAAGTGAGTGCGGATCGTCCACAGGGACAGTGTAATAGTTCGTCTTTCGAATTTAGATGAGTTGAAACTTTAGAGAAAAGAAAACAAACAATTCATGATTTATATTTGAAGTTCAAGAATTAGAAAATATAGATCTAATAACAAGAAAAAGATAGAATCAAGAATTGATAGTTTGATGATTTTTCCAAACCAAATATCAAGAATCGAAATGCGGCTCGTAAGAATCGATCGGATCTATAGATGTGATGTAATCTTACAATTACTTATTCTTATCCTTCGATGAATTGATACTAGATCGATGATAATCGATCAAGAATTAGGGATTTCTTATGAAACTAGGGTTTCATCTTATCCCTTGTTCTTTCGTCGATATCATTCATATTCTAGCCTCTAGTAAATTCAAGAAATGATCGTGGATCCCTAATTTCGAGCGATCACAATCAAGAAAGCATCGCAACGAAACTAGGTCATCGATTCTTGAATTTGCTAGGGTTTACAAAACTCGTAGGACTCAAGAATCGTTTAAAGATTTGTTACATCATCATTCTATTGATCGTCTCGACTCCTTAACGAGCGGAGTATTACTCAAACATCACAACAAGAACTACAATTACACATTGAGATCTAATCATGATGCAAGAATTAAAAGAAAGCAAGATTCAAGAATTTCACCTTTTATTTATATCAACAATTTAGTTACATTCGCTCAAGAACTACAAGAGGAAGAACTCGATCGTCGATTTGGCTTCGCTCGTCTCCGTGGGTCGCGGATCGGCTTGGATCACTTGCCCGATTGAAGATCGGCTCGGCTCCTAAAAGGTTGAAGGCTTCTCGCTTGATTGGTACTCAAGATCTTGAATTTGGAGTGGAATTAGGGTTAGGGTTTCGCACAAGCCTTGTCACTAGACTTGTGGAAGAAGATGATGAAAGAGGGACTTTGCTAACTAAAAGATTCCTAAAGATTGAATAATCTTTTAACCCTAGGTCTAGGTTCCTATTTATAGACAACTAAACCCTAGATCTAGGATTTCAAAATCTAAGTTTCCCTCCTAAAGTTTGTTGAGGAAATTTGAATTTCCCTCCAAAAGTTAGTTAGAGGAGAAGCTTCTAGATGTGATTAGTTAGGAGGGAGCTTCTAGAAGAGGGTAGTTAGGAGCTTAATTAGGATTAGCCTTGCTTAATCTTCTTTGCTGATCTGGCAGTAGCTTCGAGAGAATTCTGGAATTTGAAGTATCATAAAGGAATGTGGGCCCTGGGAGAAGAATTATGCCCAAAAATTTATCTGCTGACGTGGCAATAATGCGGCGGATCCGCGGCGCAAGCAAGCTCCCGCCGCGGATCCGCGGCGCTTTGGAGTCTTCGTGGCTCTGGCTTTCTGGTACAGGCTTGGGCTGATGTATGGGCCTTTATTGTATATGTTGAATTTAATATCTCCTTCTGAAATGCTACCAGATCTGAAATCATGAAGTTGGCGTAATTTCTGATCAGCTCTTTTGTTTTTCTTCCGTATTTTCCTGCACAGACTCAAGACAAGTGTTGCTCAAATACAGAAATGATGCGATGCCATGAAATGCGGTTAATTTCCCTTAAAGTGTCGGTTTAAAAGTCTAATACATGAAATCTGATATTTTACGACTGATTTGCTAATATGTGAAATATGAATACCGAACACTTCTAAATGAGTGCAAATGTTAGGGAAATTGCCGTGTTAAAAATACATTATTTTCGACTGATCAAACCCCCACTAATCGACATATAGCGATTAGCAGACGTTCAATACAAATATCACATCACAAATAAAAACCCGTCAGCTTAAGTCTTTAGAATTTCGATAAAAAATACGGATTTTTAAGCCCCAAACACAAAATTTTCGTTCTGGAAAATCTGGATTGAAATGACATATTCCAAAATTCCCAAAATACCCCACTGAACAAACTGCAACCAAAATTTCCCACTGCCGAGTCAACTCGGCCGCGGAAACGCGGCGGGAGCATGCTCCCGCCGCGTTTCCGCGGCTCTTTGATCGGTTCAGTGGATGAAATTGTTGCAGTTTGCTATAAAAACCCAGAGTCGATTTTTGAAGCATGATTTATTACTTTTACAGTACTTTGAAAATCGACAGCAAGCATGAATTTTTGGTGTATTTCGTTGCTTTTTGTTTGATCGATCTTCTAGTTACTTTGCAAACATATTAGATACAGTTTAACTAGGCTCTGATACCACTGTAAGTCCATGCTACCTCTCCCGGTACTTTCGGGCATGCGGAATTTGGTGAAAAACAATTTTCTAGAGGCGGTAACATGGACTCAAAACCGGATCTTTGTTAAATATCTAACCAACATCCTAACTAGAGTTTACCTACTCGGTTAGGGGGCTATACCTTTCTTGAACTCCTTCGTCTTCGACTCCTTCCGGTGTACGGATCGGCCTCACCTCGTCGTCTCCTTGCGCCGAAGATGGATCCACCCGAAAGCTTCTACCTTTGGCTTCTTCTTTGAACTTTGAAGAAACTAGATCACTTGGCTTGCTAGGCCTTGTGAACTAGAATGAGTAGAGGAATGTTTTGGTGTCTTTTTATCTCTAAGGCAATGAGTCTCAACACATGAGAATGGTTTGCCTTGAGGTAGAGAGAGCAAGAGGAAGAGGGAGAGCTTGAGAATGAGAGAGCTCAAGAGAGAGAAAGCAAATGATAGAATGAACCATACTCTTCTCATTCTCACCTCTCATAATCCAAAAGCCATCATAACAAAAATAGTAATCAAATATTGTGTAAATGGTTTAAATCAAAATGGCTATATCATTTCATGCACTCATTTTGCATAAATAAACAAGCAAGCAAAAGTCTTTGCCATGGAATGATAGCCATTGTCATGATGATGGTCAACTAGTCCAACCTAGTCAACCGGTCAACAAAGTCAACCCCTCAACAACCATGACACTACAATACTTAATTAATATTAATGTTAATCATATATCTTATTCTTATTAGGGTTAAGCAAAAGTCAATGGTCAACAGTCAACTGTCAACAGTCAACAACCAACAACCCCAATGAGAATACCCTGCCTCTGTCTCTCTGTCAACTGTGCATACACACCCGCATCCGCGTTCCGAGGAACACGAACACAAACGAGATAAAATCAATCCCAAAACGTACACTAGGATCCGGCTTAAACCAAAACCCGCTAGTGTTAACTGTCCGGACACTGTACGCGCACAAGTGCACGGATGTGACCGGACCCTGTCGCAAAACCATGCGATCTGTTGCAAAACCATGCGACCTCTACTCTTTTGCCTAAAGGCGAATAGCTTTCTGTGTGGGACTCTGAAGACTCGACACTACGCTGGCAGTGGGTTTAACCACAGACTGCAAGCGGCACTAGCTGTGCGTAACGGTCCCCAGGTAGATGCCGACAAGAAGACTGACGAGGTGAAACCCATCTGAACTCCTACTGAGTCTGACTGTGACAATCTCCGTACAGTCCGGTCTGTTCGTCTGATACATCGCATGGCGGGCCTAGGGGGCGGTAAACGTCAGTCCCCTAATAGCGGTACAAGTCGTGTCGGAGTGAAGCCCAATACACCCTGAGATAACACTGGAAGCCTACCAGAATATCCCGCTTGCCCTGGCCAGGGACTACTCGCGTAATGGCTCTCCTAGACACAGCGCGATGTCAACCCCCAATACCGGGAGAGACGAATCCTATCTAACCGTCACTGCCTCCAAGTGCTTCGGGAATGCACCCAACTACTACCTGTTTGCACGACTCTTTTGAGCCGTGGTAGGGTAGTAATCAAAGTACAGTGGGAACATACTCGAGGCGAAGTGACAGTGTCAAGTCAGCGGACTAAGCCGTACTCATGTCACCTGGGAACTGATAACTGACGATAGGTATAATACCAACCGGTCAGTTCCCGACGAGTCATGTCCAGTGTACTCGTAACCCAACGAGCACCCGTATACTATCTCCAGTACGATGTACTGATGGCTGTGGGACAGACCATCTCCCACTCTGGGATGAGAAGCGCATGCGCTAGTCTACTCCGGAGTATCGATGCCCTGTTTCGATAGTCCTGCGACTAGGGACCTGCATAAGGATGTGCTTATAGATTACCCAGCCCCCACTAGTGTGACTGCCATCACAACGCTGGTAATCAAGCAAAGATCCTAAGGGCTCCACTAATGTGTATAGGTGATATACTAAAATAAACATAAGTACACATTGAAGTAGAAACAAACCAAGTAGCATACTACTATTTTGAGCAAGATTGTATATACAAGGTGAATATCCCAAGCTTCCATTAAGTAATATACAAACTAGTATGATACAGTAATGGCCTCTAGGGCATATACACTAACACTGAGTTCTTAGACTTCTTAAAAGAGAATGGGATTCTCTCTCAGCCCACTCCCCCTTACACACCACAGCAAAACGGTGTGTCAGAGCGGCGGAATCGTACCCTATTAGATATGGTACGATCCATGATGAGTGATTCTGAGTTACCCCTCTCGTTGTGGGGGCATGCATTGGAAACTGCAGCTTTTCTTTTAAACAAAGTTCCAACTAAGACCGTGTCTACCACTCCATATGAGATATGGCATGGGAAGAGACCATCTCTTAAATGAGTTAAGATTTAGGGTTGTCCGGCTTTTGTCAAAATGTAGAATCCAGACAAACTAGAGACACGATCGGTCAAATGTAAATTTGTGGGATATCCAAAACATTCGTTTGGTTATCTTTTCTACCACAAGGTGGAACAAAAGGTGTTTGTTTCTCAGTATACCACATTTTTATAAAATGAGATTTTTCCAAATGATACTAATGGCAATGTGGTAGATCTAGAAGAGGTTCTAGAAACACAAGTTACAAATGACGACTTGGCTGAACCTGATGTTGTAACAGAATCTAATGAACCTCAGCCACTCCGTAGATCTGGTAGGACTTCTCGCCTACCGGAGAGATACTATGGTTTTCTCATTGATGGTGATAGAGGAGATTGCATCATGGATGATGGTGATCCTGCCAGTTTTCATCAAGCTATCACGAGTGGTGACACTGTGAAAGGGCTGGATTCCATGAGATCCGAAATGGAGTCTATGTACACCAACAAAGTATGGACGTTAGAGAATGTACCCTCCGGGATAAAACCTGTAGACTGCAAATGGATCTTTAAAAGAAAGATCGGTGTAGATGGACAGGTAGAGACCTATAAGGCAAGGTTGGTAGCGAAAGGTTTTCGTTAAAGACCAGGTTTTGACTATGACGAGACTTTCTCTCCGGTAACCATGCTTAAAACCATTCGGATCCTACTTCCTATTGTTGCTCACTACGACTATGAAATCTGGCAGATGGACGTTAAAACTGCATTTCTAAATGGTGATTTAGATGAATGCATTTATATGGATTAGCCAGAAGGGATTCATTAACAGTGGGAGTAGCAGAAAAGCATGTAAGTTGCTTAAATCCATTTATGGATTAAAGAAGGCATCATGAAGTTGGAACATCTGTTTTGATGATGTTATCAAAGAGTTTGATTTCATTAAAAATCCAGATGAACCTTGTGTTTATAAGAAAACAGTAGGGAGATCTGTCGCATTCCTCGTATTGTACGTGGATGACATACTTCTAATAGGAAATGATATTCTTATGCTATAGTCGGTCAAATCATTCTTATCACAAAGGTTCTCCATGAAGGACCTGGGTGATCTCACATACATATTGGGCATACGGATCTATAGGGATAGATCCAAACGTTTATTGGGATTGTCCCAAACCAAGTGCATCAACACCATCCTAAAGAGGTTTAGTATGGAAGACTCCAAGCGGGGTGCCTTACCCGCTTGCCACGGGGTCACTCTCTCCAAGGAAGATTGGCCAAAGTCTGATAAAGAGAGAGCTCGCATGAGCATTATTCCCTATGCTTCGGTAGTAGGATCGATTATGTATGCGATGTTGTGTACACGTCCTGATGGAGCTTATGCACTTGGTGTAGTAAGCAGGTCTCAGTGAAACCCAGGAGAGAATCACTAGATTGCTGTGAAGAACATTCTTAAGTACTTGCGAAGGACTAAAGAATTGTTCTTGGTATATAGTAACGGGGATCTCCAAATGGAGGCCTTTACCGATTCAAGCTTCCAGAATGACAAGGATGAAGGCAAGTCTATCTCAGGGTTTGCATTTACCCTCAATGGAGGGATGGTAAGTTGGAAGAGTTCCAAACAGGATACCGTTGCAAACTCAACGATGGAAGCTGAGTACATTGCTGCAAATGATGCTGCCAAAGAAGTCGTTTGGATGAGGAAGTTCATCTCGGAGCAAGGAGTATTTCCAACCATTATTGATCCAATACCTTTGTATTATGACAATAATGGGACTATGGCGTTGGCCAAAGAGCCCAGGTCCCATCAGAAGTCCAGACACATCCTGAGGCGATATCATCTGATCTGGGAGATAGTTGATCACCACGAGATTGCGATTAAGAGAGTAGATACAAAGGACAACACTGCGGATCCATTCACCAAGGCCCTCCCTCAGCTGCAGCATGAGCAACTTTTTGAGATGTTGGGTATGAGATACCCCAATAATTTGCCTTAGTGCAAGTGGGAGATTGTTGGATATATGTATGCCGTAGAGGCCATTATAAAATAGTGTATGTACTGATGTGTGTGTGTGTGTATTCAGAGGACAGTCTTGCTCGACATGATATTAAGCTATCTGGTTTCTCTTTATCATATGTTCACTTGATCTTGTTTTTACTAATTTGGTACATGTTGATAAAGCCCTAAGGATATTGGCTTAACTACTGGGATTATGATGTGAATCATACTAGTGGGACACCCGTAGTTTATAAGCATATCCTTGAAATGTTCCTAGTTGTCACGCCCCGCTTCCCAAAATACGGAATACGAGGGATAGACAAGGCCAGCCATGCTCCTACGGTCAAGGAAATGTCCTGCCGTAGTCACACTTCGGCTTCTAGTTTATCATGGTAAACAGCAAATAATGCACAGGTAATGAGAAATACAGTAACTGGAACAAAACAGTAAAATGAACTGACCTGATGGGAAACAAAAGATATAACTCTGGATAGCAAAACAAGATGTCCGTGAAGTGCGTCTAGTCCTGGTCCAAGCTAAATCTTCTCCTCACACTGAGCATGCATACTCAGGTCGTCAGAGCGACACAATAGCAATATAATACATATAAATCATGTGACAACTCTACAGTAGTAACAGATATGTGTAACAATAAATCAATGACAACATGGATATGAATGTGCAGTAATCAATGCAGCGGAACAGTAAAAGCAGTAGAACGATAAACCACGTATGTCAACACAGTAAGTAAGATATCTCAATGCCAGTATCCCTATCGGTCTCTAAGTCTCTCTGTACAGGTCACTAAGCCTATCCAAGTGTGAGAGTCAACCACTCGTGAGTGTTAGTTGTATGTATGCCCTAGAGGCCAGTATTGTACAGATGATGTATATTATATTGGATGCTTGGACATATATAGAGATGACTTTCTTGCTCGACATGATAGTATGCTATCCGGTTGCTCTTTATCTTAACATGTACACTAGTCTCTTTATACTGTCTTATAGTTACATGTTGGTAAAGCCCTTAGGATTTGTACTTGACTACCTGGACTATGATGTAGATCATACTAGTGGGGACATGGTAGTCCATAAGTACATCCTTCAAGGTCCCTAGTCGTGGGTGTATCGAGACGGGGCATCGATATACCAGAGTAGACTAGCGTATATGCTTCTCGACCCATGTGATGGGCGATGGATGATCCCATATCCATTGGTGTTTGACATCAGAGATGGTATACGGGTGCTCAGTGGAGACTGGGTACACTGGACGGACTCGCCGAGAACTCCCAGATGGTATTATACCTCACGTCAGATGGCAGTTCTCAGGTGACACTTGTACAGGTTAGTCTGTAGACCCGAGATCGTCATAGAGTCTTGTGTGATTCCTACTGTGCTTTGATCCCCACCTTACCACGTCCATGAGGGCATGCAAAACGGTGGTCTTTAGGTACAGTCCCGAGTCACATGGAGGCAATGAGCGATAGGAGGGGTTTCGTCTCTCCCGGTATTGGGGGTTGATGTTGCGCAGTGCTCGATTGGCCGTAGCAGGGAAGTCCCTGGCCAGGGCTGATCAGAGATTTGCTGGTAAGTGTTACCAGTAGTTTCTCGACCCGTTACGAGCGTCACATCGGCACGACTTATCGGGTTATTGGGGTCTGACGTTTACCACCCCTAGACTTGATATGCGACATATCAGACGAAGAGACCGGACTGTATGGTAAGTGTTACTGGTCGGATTCGCAGGAGTGTGAGCGGGCTAGCTCGTCGATCTTCTGATCGCTCAATACCCGGGTGGCCGTTACGTTTAGCAGACCGCTTGCGGCTTGTGGGTGCTTGATATGATCATCATCTGCTACCGGCGTATTGACGAGTCTTTAGAGTCCTACACAGAGGTTTCCTGGCTCAAGCGAAATGAAATAGGAGCGCATATGAGATATGTGCAGGACCGAGAATGATGCGTGTATGTGATACCGCATTTCATTCTCGCGATATATGTTTCGATTGGTTATATTCGATATGACCTAGTTATCGAACCATTGATTCGATAAATCGATACATTGAATACTAGTCGGTTATGTGCGACATGACCGGATCATTGAATCAAGTGTTGATTTAATGATTTAATGTATAATTATATATTTGATATATTACTTTGCATTAACTAGTATTGGTTCACTTTAAACGGATTTTTCTCACTTGGATTGCACATTGTATATGTGATATACTTTTGTGCATCTTTTTGTATCATGTTTGATGATACTTGATCATATGGTTAAGTGAATAGAATTAAACCATGGTTATTATGATAATTAGGGTTTTGCATATTTAGTTATTCATTTATTTAGTTATTCATTTATTTGGATAAGTTTAAGATAAGAATGGTGGCTTTATTTGTTTTATATTGAAGCTTCATGAAGCTTTGACTTTGCTAACCATCCTTATCTTCATGCTTAACCCTAACCCATCCAAGTGACCATGGTTAATTCTCTACACTTAACCCTAGTTCAAGTTATGATAAGTATTTGATTTTCTATTTCTTTTGAAGATAACTTATCATAACTAGCTCATCTTTTTCTTCTTCTTCAAGCTTGCTACAACAATGGCAACTTGAGATCTAGTGAGATAAATCCAATTCTAAAGTGAACCCACCTCCTATTTCTTCACCCTCTACCTCTTGCCAAGTTGTTTTGGGTGTTTACTTCACAAGTTTCATAAGTTTGTGAAGTCGGAGCTTGAGTTTGTGCAACCACGACGTAGATCGTCTTTGACACAAAGCCGATGACCTATTCCGCTTATTTTCCCGATGAAGCCGATGATCGAGTCGAGGATTCATGATGGACAGCGAGGGCATGACCACGTGGAGCTAAGGAGGCGGAAATCCGGATCTACAAAGGTTGTAGCATCTCAACTTTAGTTAAATTGTTAACTAGTTTTATATTTCGCCTAGAATTCTAGCGACGATCCGTAGTCTAGGGTTTCTCGGCACCATATTTTTTAAATTTGGCATGTTCAATGCCTTGTGAGACCTCTATAGGGTGCATAAGAACCTTTCACTGGTATGAGAGCCTAGCTAGAGCCTTAGGCGAAGTCTAGACGGAGTTTGAAGTCCGGACGAACCCGAAACCCCGATGCCCAAGAGCTCTCTGGACATTTTATGAAATCTGGGAATTTTTGATATTAAAAATGCTTAAAAAATTCACCAAAGAATTCTAAGAATTACTGTGTAAAACGTTTCCCATGAACAGTTCAATGAGCCGCGGAAACGCGGCAGAAGCATGGCTTCTGCCGCTGTTCCGCGGTCATATAGTGACGTCAGCCCCACTTCTTTGCACAGTAATACCTGATAAATTCTGGTGAGTTTTCTGGGTATTTTTAAATTGATTTAAAGGTTGAGTGCTCTGGGGTTATATTGGGAATCGACGATTCGATCGGAATATCAAACTTTGTATAAGTGTTTTTCCAGATAACTGTAGAATATGTTAAAGAGTTCGACCGGATATAAATACCCAGGTTTTCCCCTGTCGGAATAATTCCAAGTATTGGATTTTTCTGTGGTTAAAAGACGTTCTGAGTAGTGCAAGTAACGCGATGGTCCCTCTAGAAGACAACAAACCTTAACTCGATTATGTGACCGTCTTGAACTGCCCTTTGAACCTTCGGGTTTGGGGCAGTACGGCGTGCCACATGTGAGGCGTTGGCTTGACCCTTCTACGGCTGGACCGTTGGTACTGAGGTATGAAGTGAATGTCTTTGAACCTATTTCATGTGTTGATCGGTGTCGGGAAAACTTGGGTGTTCGAATGTTCGATCGGAAAGTTTGATATATTCTATTTATCCGGAATTGGATACAATAATTGGAATTCACAAACAGTTATGAGATAACTGGATGAATGTTATAAATCTAGCAGTTTAGTCCCATACGATATTGAAAAGAGTTTTCGATAACGGACTAAAATGCGGGATTTATATCAGTTAGGCATGTGATGTCTAAAAAGGTTGCGGATTCCAACTGTTGTAGTTTTACACTTTCTTTTCTGTGACCGTAAGTGTAATATGTGATATCGCCGGTTTCGTTGCTATATGTCAACGACAATTGGGATGGACATATTTACTTACGTTGATGACATGTGATGTTATGTGTTGCTGGATATGTTATATTGGATCGTCGTGTTTGAATAGCCGGAGGGGTTTTATGTGAGATGAGTGTTTTTTCATTTTCATTCATGTAAAAACTTGTATGTAATATTCTTTCATTTGGGGCGCTTCCAGGTAGCGGAAGTTGTCACCCGTTGTATATTATTTGCTTTTCCGCATTAGGATAGACCCAAGGAGGGGAGCACAAGTAACCGGATTCTGGGGTCCAGTGGGAGACCAACTCGAGGAGTCGAGTCCGGGTCTCCTAACCCTAGAATTGGCAGGGTTGCTTGCCGCTCTCGTAGGGGTCTAGGGGTGTGGGATTGGCTATTCATCACGACCATGGAATCCGTGTTTTATACTGGCTCGTATTGAAAACACGGACGTCCTAGTATATCCAATATTTCATATGTTTATTCTGCTGCGATATCTGTGATGAGATCATGTGATGTTTCTGTGATGGATATAGTATATAGTATATATGATATATTATATAGATGTTACTTATGTTTTACACCCGCGCTAGCCCTGCCCTGCTCTGTCGTTAGTTACCTAACCTAACGGTGCACGAGGGGACATCGAGGCAAATGCGGATGGCATAAGTGTACGTCATATCTTTCTATGATGTTTAGGTATTTTAAATGATGGGACTTCATTAATGTGATTAATGAAAGAAAAGAAACCTAAGATGTTGTAGAATCAGATTTTAAATAAAACAGGTAGCTACAGTTCTTGCTTTGCATAGCGGTATATATGATATACCCTGCACCTTATTCGATGAGGAAATGACCGAGATCCCTTCACCAGGAGTGACTCCTTTAGCAATAACTGGCAGATGCTACACACTCGGTTTGGCTTTGATTGCTTTTAAGAGTTTTTGCTTTGCACAGTGATATATATGATATATCCCGCACCTCATTCGACGAGGAAAGGACCGAGATCCCTTCGCCGGGAGTGACTCCTTTAGCAAAACTAGAAAAGCCTCAAAATCACTCCATTTCAAAACTTCATTTGATTCTACAACGATATCAAGTTCATTACGCTCATGGTTTTCAGA
Source organism: Agapanthus africanus (assembly GCA_030015575.1). Classification (NCBI taxonomy): domain Eukaryota; kingdom Viridiplantae; phylum Streptophyta; class Magnoliopsida; order Asparagales; family Amaryllidaceae; genus Agapanthus; species Agapanthus africanus. The sequence continues at coordinate 622,047,038 of CM057341.1, forward strand.
AAAACCTGGCGTAGCCCTCCGTCATTTCAGATGAGTAGTAGTTAGTATTCGTGCTACGTTTGTTGGCCTGCGTCAAGGCGTAGTGTGCGGTAGCTAACTAGTATTTATCTGCTTATGCATATGATGCAGATTGGATTAGGGTAGTCGTGCGACTTTGTTGGCCTGCGTCAAGGGTCGTACGGGTGGGTTTAATTCAATCAGGAAATGACGGGTTGAACTTGACTAGCGCACTATGGTTTGTTGGCCTGCCTCAAGGTCATAGCACGCTAGGGGCAAAAGCATTATCGGGAATTTCAAGTGTTGAAATTTGCAATGAGATTGCATACCTTCTATGAGATAGTTGGATCCCGATATCCGCTGCGAGTAAGAGTTACTCCTGAGAGAGTTTTACACATTACAATTAGCCGATCAAGTAGGTGTCTAGAAAGGTGTTAACGAGGTTACGCCTCTGGGAAAACGAGGTTTACATTAATTAGGTTCGTGCGAAAGTACGGGGGACCTCCCTCAAAGTACCGACACTGGCCTGGCTGAAAGATTGGCGAACTTATAGTGTGTAATTAATCCCGGCTAGTCTTTCCTTTTAAGGTTTGGAGGAAGATTTGATAAAAAGCAGTGGGAGCCATCCTGATTAGATAAGATAATAACCAATCTGATCTTGCACGAGCATACGCTAAAGTGTTTTTTTCTCTCTCTCTCCAGGTAGCGACCATTTCATGCCCTAATAAAGATAATAATATGGATGTATTGACCGAACCCGCATGTTATACTGTGCTGGGGAACGTTGGTTCCGTTCTTTCTTATAAGAGTTATAGGAATGAACAGGAAATAGGGGAATACCAGGATTCCCATGCCACCCGATTGAAGAAAGTACATGTTGATGCATTTTCTTCGGGTGTGTTCGTTACTGAGAACTGTTTCTCCATTTGCTCTACGTCCTGGGTATTGGATACCGGGTCAGGATCCCATATATGTAATCAGTTACATGGGCTTAGGAAAGGTAGAGAACTTGGAGAAGGTGATAAAGACATAAGAGTAGGAAATGGTGCAATTGTTGCAGCCAAGACTGTCGGGGAATATCACCTTGTATTACCAACTGGTAATACATTGGTTCTGAACGAATGCTATTACATGCCGAACCTGATATGCAACATTATATCGGTTTCTTTATTAAGTAAAGAGGGATATAATTTTATATTACAGGACAATGTTATGAACATTTTCCATAACCAAAAGTTGGTTGGATCAGGCACGTTATGCAATGGCATTTATGTTCTAAATCAATCAACAGTTCTGAGCATAACAAACACACACAAGAGGAAGAGTTCTGAACTCAAAGAATCCTTCTTGTGGCATTGTAGACTGGGTCACATCAATGCGACACGACTAGCTAAATTGCATAAAGATGGTTATTTAAATCCGTTTGAATTTTCATCTTATGACACTTGCCAGTCATGTCTCAAAGGGAAGATGACCAAGACTCCGTTTACGGGACACGGAGAAAGAGTTACCGAACTCTTGGGACTTATACATAGTGATGTATGCGGTCCCATGTCTACACATGCCAGGGATGGTTCTTCATACTTCATTACATTCACTGACGATCTCTCTAGTTTCGGGTATGTGTTCCTGATGAAACACAAATCAGAAACTTTTGAGAAATTTAGGGAATATAAACAAGAAGTTGAGAACCAAACCGGAAAAAGTATTAAAATCCTACGATCTGATCGAGGAGGAGAATACTTAAGCAATGAATTCCTGGACTTCCTAAAAGAGAATGGGATTCTCTCTCAGCTGACTCCTCCATATACACCACAGCACAACGGTGTATCAGAACGGAGGAACCGCACCCTATTAGATATGGTGCGCTCTATGATGAGCACAGCTGAGTTACCTATTTCCTTCTGGGGATATGCACTGGAAACAGCTGCAGACCTATTGAATATGGTTCCCACCAAAACCGTGCCGACCACTCCATATGAGATATGGAAAGGAAAGAGACCATGTCTTAATTATGTTAAGATATGGGGTTGTCCGGCCTATATAAAAACGTAAAATCCGGACAAACTCGCGGCAAGGTCCATTCTGTGTAAGTTTATTGGATATCCCAAACATTCGCGAGGGTATATCTTCTACCACCCTGAGGAACAAAGAGTGTTTGTTTCTCGGCATGCCACCTTTTTAGAAAAGGAATTTCTTGAAAAAGAGATTAGTGGTCATGAGGTAGAACTGGAAGAGGTTCCAGCTGCAGAAGCTACAACAGAAGATCTGGTGGAACCAGAAGATTCCGTAGTTCCCGATGAACCCCAGCCACTCCGCCGATCTAGTAGGGTTCCTCGCCAACCTGAGAGATACTATGGTTTTCTCATTGATGGTGGAAGCGAGGATTGCATCATGGAGGATGATGACCCAACTAGCTTCGAGCAGGCCATCACGAGTGGGGACTCAGTGAAATGGCTGGATGCTATGCGGTCCGAGATGGATTCCATGTACACCAACAAAGTATGGACTTTGGAAGTTGCTCCTGAAGGGGTAAAACCCATTGGGAGCAAGTGGATCTTCAAGAAGAAACTTGGTGTAGATGGGAAAGTGGAGACTTTCAAAGCTAGACTTGTAGCAAAGGGTTTTCGTCAAAGACCAGGTGTGGACTATGACGAAACCTTTTCTCCAGTGGCTATGCTTAAATCCATCCGAATCATGCTTGCCATTGCTTCCTTTCATGACTACGAAATCTGGCAAATGGATGTTAAGACCGCCTTTCTAAATGGTGATTTAGAAGAGTGCGTGTACATGACTCAGCCAGAGGGCTTCGTAGACAGTGGGAGCAGCGGGAAGGTGTGCAAGCTGCTTAAATCCATTTATGGATTAAAGCAAGCACCACGGAGTTGGAACATCTGCTTTGACGTCGTTATCAAAGAGTTTGATTTCGTCAAAAATTCAGATGAACCTTGTGTCTACAAGAAGGTGGCAGAGAGTAAGGTTGTCTTCCTCGTATTGTACGTGGACGACATACTCTTGATAGGAAATGATATTCCTATGCTGCAATCGGTCAAGCTCTTCTTATCACAAAGATTCTCAATGAAAGATCTTGGTGATGCCTCCTGCATATTGGGAATTAGGATCTATAGAGATAGATCCAAACGGATTTTGGGATTGTCCCAATCCAGGTACATTGACATCATACTAAAGAGGTTTAGTATGGAAGAGTCCAAGCGTGGAAACTTGCCCACGATCTCTGGAGTCACTCTCTCCAAAGAGATGTCTCCTAAGACTGATTTGGAGAGAGCTCGCATGCAAGGTATACCCTATGCTTCGGCAGTAGGCTCTATCATGTATGCGATGCTATGTACCAGACCCGATGTAGCATACTCACTAAGTATAGTGAGCAGGTATCAAGCTGATCCTGGAGAGAGCCACTGGACAGCTGTGAAGAGCATTCTCAAGTACTTGCGAAGGACTAGAGATATGTTCTTGGTGTATGGTAACGGAGAACTCCAAGTAGAGTCCTTTACCGATTCGAGCTTCCAGAGTGATAAGGACGACTCTAAGTCGCAGTCGGGCTTTGTCTTTACCCTATACGGAGGGGCGGTTAGCTGGAAGAGTTCCAAGTAAGAAACCGTGGCAGACTCGACAATGGAGGCTGAATACATCGCTGCCAACGATGCTGCTAAAGAAGCTCTCTGGATCAAGAAGTTCATTACTGAACTTGGAGTGGTTCCATCCATTGAGCATCCAATACCTTTGTATTGCGATAACAATGGAGCGGTGGCTTTGGCCAAGGAACCCAGGTCCCATCAGCGATCCAGGCATATTCTGAGGCGGTATCACCTGATCCGGGAGATAGTTGATCTCCGGGAGATCGAGCTCAGGAGAGTTGACACGAAGAACAACACGGCGGATCCACACACGAAGGCCATTCCCCAGATACAGTTTGAGAGACTCTTCGGGATGCTCGGTATGAGATACTACAGCAGCTGGCCCTAGTGCAAGTGGGAGATTGTTAGTTGTATGTATGCCCTAGAGGCCAGTATTGTACAGATGATGTATATTATATTGGATGCTTGGACATATATAGAGATGACTTTCTTGCTCGACATGATAGTATGCTATCTGGTTGCTCTTTATCTTAACATGTACACTAGTCTCTTTATACTGTCTTATAGTTACATGTTGGTAAAGCCCTTAGGATTTGTACTTGACTACCTGGACTATGATGTAGATCATACTAGTGGGGACATGGTAGTCCATAAGTACATCCTTCAAGGTCCCTAGTCGTGGGTGTATCGAGACGGGGCATCGATATACCAGAGTAGACTAGCGTATATGCTTCTCGACCCATTTGATGGGCGATGGATGATCCCATATCCATTGGTGTTTGACATCAGAGATGGTATACGGGTGCTCAGTGGAGACTGGGTACACTGGACGGACTCGCCGAGAACTCCCAGATGGTATTATACCTCACGTCAGATGGCAGTTCTCAGGTGACACTTGTACAGGTTAGTCTGTAGACCCGAGATCGTCATAGAGTCTTGTGTGATTCCCACTGTGCTTTGATCTCCACCTTACCACGTCCATGAGGGCGTGCAAAACGGTGGTCTTTGGGTACAGTCCCGAGTCACATGGAGGCAATGAGCGATAGGAGGGGTTTCGTCTCTCCCGGTATTGGGGGTTGATGTTGCGCAGTGCTCGATTGGCCGTAGCAGGGAAGTCCCTGGCCAGGGCTGATCAGAGATTTGCTGGTAAGTGTTACCAGTAGTTTCTCGACCCGTTACGAGCCTCACATCGGCACGACTTATCGGGTTATTGGGGTCTGACGTTTACCACCCCTAGACTTGATATGCGACATATCAGACGAAGAGACCGGACTGTATGGTAAGTGTTACTGGTCGGATTCGCAGGAGTGTGAGTGGGCTAGCTCGTCGATCTTCTGATCGCTCAATACCCCGGTGGCCGTTACGTTTAGCAGACCGCTTGCGGCTTGTGGGTGCTTGATATGATCATCATCTGCTACCGGCGTATTGACGAGTCTTTAGAGTCCTACACAGAGGTTTCCTGGCTCAAGCGAAACGAAATAGGAGCGCATATGAGATATGTGCAGGACCGAGAATGATGCGTGTATGTGATACCGCATTTTATTCTCGCGATATATGTTTCGATTGGTTATATTCGATATGACCTAGTTATCGAATCATTGATTCGATAAATCGATACATTGAATACTAGTCGGTTATGTGCGACATGACCGGATCATTGAATCAAGTGTTGATTTAATGATTTAATGTATAATTATATATTTGATATATTACTTTGCATTAACTAGTATTGGTTCACTTTAAACGGATTTTTCTCACTTGGATTGCACATTGTATATGTGATATACTTTTGTGCATCTTTTTGTATCATGTTTGATGATACTTGATCATATGGTTAAGTGAATAGAATTAAACCATGGTTATTATGATAATTAGGGTTTTGCATATTTAGTTATTCATTTATTTAGTTATTCATTTATTTGGATAAGTTTAAGATAAGAATGGTGGCTTTATTTGTTTTATATTGAAGCTTCATGAAGCTTTGACTTTGCTAACCATCCTTATCTTCATGCTTAACCCTAACCCATCCAAGTGACCATGGTTAATTCTCTACACTTAACCCTAGTTCAAGTTATGATAAGTATTTGATTTTCTATTTTTTTTGAAGATAACTTATCATAACTAGCTCATCTTTTTCTTCTTCTTCAAGCTTGCTACAACAATGGAAACTTGAGATCTAGTGAGATAAATCCAATTCTAAAGTGAACCCACCTCCTATTTCTTCACCCTCTACCTCTTGCCAAGTTGTTTTGGGTGTTTACTTCACAAGTTTCATAAGTTTGTGAAGTCGGAGCTTGAGTTTGTGCAAGCTCGACGTAGATCGTCTTTGACACAAAGCCGACGACCTATTCCGCTTATTTTCCCGATGAAACCGATGATCGAGTCGAGGATTCATGATGGACAGCGAGGGCATGACCACGTGGAGCTAAGGAGGAGGAAATCCGGATCTACAAAGGTTGTAGCATCTCAACTTTAGTTAAATTGTTAACTAGTTTTATATTTCGCTTAGAATTCTAGCGACGATCCGTAGTCTAGGGTTTGTCGGCACCATATTTTTTAAATTTGGCATGTTCAATGCCTTGTGAGACCTCTATAGGGTGCATAGGAACCTTTCAGTGAGTGTCCTCCACCCAAGGGTAGAACCCAAGGGCAAGGAACCACGGGCCCAACATGTAACATGTATATCACGGTGAATATCACATACCCTGTAAATCTCCATATATCTCCCTAAATATATAAGCCGGCATGGGACTCCCGAGATTCTGTTGAACTCACACTTAAACTACCCCACACCCCGTGGTCTACATCAAACGCCAACCATAACCCTAAATACTAATCGATCCGTGACAAGTCTGCGCGAGAATTGGAGGCAGGACCTCCATCAAGCACGTCCCGACTAATACCTAAGGTAAATGACAGTGTCTGATGCCTTATCTGTGACACCCGTGCAAGCGCTTCCATAACTGTCCCATACCACTTATAGTTACACGTACACAGATCCCACAGACGTCGACAATGCAATAAATAATAGGGTCACTGATTGTGTACAAGTACGTATCACTTTCACTTATTCACGGATACACGAACACTGACGTACTTGCCACAATCATCACTAAAATCTAACACTGGGTAAATGCACGATGTCACTAGGTTATCACTGCAATGATATGGGTATGATATGATACGTAAACAGTATATGAAGCATGATTAAGGTGTCATAAAAATAGTTTTTTATCACTTGCACGATTTATCATGAAACGTACGTGTATAGTTTAGGGAAACGATACACAGGTAATAATTAGTATGCTCAGTTATCTATCCATCTGGTTTAGTTTCATGCCAATCGGATTCCAGGATTGCTAACTATAGCCATTTCATTTTAAGCGTTCACGGCTGGAAATCTGGTTTCAGAATCAGAAATCAGTTTCGCAACGCATTTTAATCCCAGTTGGTATCAGATTTTAGTGACACTACAGTTGGAAGAATTCTAGGGTTTTCAGTAAGGTTTTCAACGCAATAGACGGATTGTTAATCGCATCTGGACGTCAGGAGTTATACACTGTTTAACACTAATATGTCAGTTCTGATTCTGTTGGGACTGTTATGCGTCCCGATCTTTTAAATTACAGATTAAATATCAAACGGTAACGAAACAGAATGAAACTAATTGTTTTGTCTAGCTAACAGATTTATCTATAATAATCAGTGGAGTTCCGCAATCTATAATTTAAGGAGATCTTGTGGTACCCATTACGGAACAGCAAGCAACAACTGGAGTCGCTCTGGACTGCGGCCCAGAATCGCACTCCGATCCAAATATCATCACAATTTAAGTATAGGAATACCCGGAAACCAGTATAGGGTTAAAGTTCATCGAGTTGGCTTCGATTTGAGCCCTCGAACGCACCATTATAGTATGTATATGATTTATGGTGAATTTAATAGTTTTGAGGTACAAGAAAATTCCAGTTTTACGGTTAAATTTGGGGGTAGTTGTTTTAGTCGTTAACGGTCATTTTACCCAGCGAAACTTGCACACGGTATTCATCACAGTGAGGGCCAATGCAAGTAATCCAGTTCCGTCAATTCAGAAGAATATTTTCATTGGGAACATACGTCGGACATGTATGACACATAATTAATCTAAAAGTGTAACACTGATCTATGCAATTAACGATTGTAACTAGGATATATATAGCATGTAAGCAAGTAAAATACTTGCCTGGAATTGTCTCGGGGTTGCACAGCAGCAGTGGCGTCACGAACACGCGACACACGCGTGGCACGGCGTAGCACAGTTCAGCCTTTTGGAATCAGACAATCGTATCTACTCCAGTTACTCTCCGTGCGACCGGTATCACCACCGCCCGAATTGCTTTTGGTGTTGATTTGCGAGAGGAAGAGAGAGAAATTTCTGAGAACAGGGGGGGAATTTAGGGAACTAGAGAGAGTTAGAGAGAGAATAAGAGGGAGAGAGAGAGAGAGAGTTGTAGAGTGAGAGAGAGAGAGAGAGGAAACAGAGGAAGAGAGAGAGTGATAGGGGATGATGATGATGATGGGGATGAAGGGAGACGACTGAGACGGTTCAGGCTCGCCGGTGTCGGGGTATGGTGTCTGAGCTCGGGTGTGCAGGGGTTGGGGTTCTGGCGAGGTAGGCTCTGCTGAGGGGGTGCTGGTGAGGGTGAGGTTGAAGGGAACAGAGACAGAGGGGCTCGGTGGTGGTATCGCGGTGGTCGGAGTTATAGAGGGTGTTGATATTGGGTTCAGAGAGGTGCCGGCGGCGATGGGTGCACAGGTGGTCGGTTGCGGGTGATGGAGTCGACGATGGAGAAAGCTAAGGATGCAGGTGCTCGGTGTAGGGAGGAGAGATGGTGGAGGTCGGAGCTCCGGCGAGGGGAGCGGGTGAGGAAATTGGAGTGCAAGGGACACGTTTCGTGGGTGCAGGGGAAAGGGGAGGTGAGGAGGAAGGAAAGAGAGAGAGGGAGAAGACGTGGGGGATTGAAGGAGAGACGAGAGTCGCGTGTCATGGGGAGTAACGACGAGCGAGCGTGGCCGACAAGAGCGCGAGCGTGGGCGAAGGAGGCGGCGGAGAAGGCGGATCGCGCGTTGAAGGAGGTGAGCGGGAAATTGGGAGAGAGCCGTTGGGGAGAAGGATGAATAGGAGCGGGTCGGGTCGAGGAAGCGGGTGCGGGTTAGTCTGAAGCGGGAGCGGTCCGAAGGGGAGTTGGGCCGGCATTTGGGCTGCGGGATTTATTAGAATTGAGGGAAAAAATTTTAGAGGGCCGGGCTTTAAAGAAATAGAATTGGGCTGAGTTATGAAAATAAAAAGGGATTTGTGAAGGAAAAAGAGTGAGGGCCGGGCCTAAGGATTTAAAACAAATGGCTGAGGGGATTAGTTAGGTTTTAGGGTTTAGTTTTGAATAAATAAAAAGAAATGGGACTTTAAAATAAATAAATAATTATATAAAAATAAATAAAATTATAAATAAAAGAATTATAATTATAAATAAGAATAAATAGAATTCTAGAGTAACAAAATACAGATTTTGGTATAAAACGGGCTGGGTATTACACTAGTCATAGGTATATCGAGACAGGGCATCGATATTCCAGTGTAGACTAACGTATACCATTCTTGTTCCATATGATGGGCGATGGATGATCCCATATCCATCTGGTGTGCTGACACCAAATATTTTATACGGGTGCTCAGTGTGAATGGGTATACTGAACGGACTCACCGAGAACTTCTATATGGTATTATATCATATGTCGGATAGCAGTTCTCAGGAAACACTGGTACAGGTTAGTCTGTAGACCCGAGATCGCCATAGAATCTTGTGTGTCCTCCCACTGTATCTTGATCTCCACCCTACTATGGCTCTACAGAGTCGTACAAACAGGTGGATTTTGAGTACAGTCCCGAGGCATATGGAGGCAATGAGCGATAGGATGGGTTTTGTCTTTCCCGGTATTGGGGGTTGATGCTGTGTTGTGCACGATTGGCTATAACAGGAAGTCCCTGGCCAGGGCTGCAGAGATATTACTGATAAGTGTTATCAGTAGTTTCTCGATCTGTTGTAGACCATATACTGGCATGACTAATTGAGTTATTGGGGTTGACGATTCCATCTCCTCGATATGCAGCATATCTGACGAAGAGACCGGACTGTACGGTAAGTGTTGCCAGTTGGATTGACGGGAGTTTTGACAAGTTCGCTTGTTCTTCTTCTTATCGCTCAATACCCGGATGGCCGTTACGTTTAGCTGACCACTTGCGGCTTGTAGGTGTTTGATGTGATCATCACCTACTGCCGGCGTATTGACGAGTCTTTGAGTCCTACACAGATGTTTTCTAGCTAAGGCAAAACGATGTGGTGTGCATATGAGATATGTGCGGGAACTCGATTAAATACGTGTATGAGATACCGTATGTTAATCAGGTGTTTTCTATTGGTCGGGTCGTATGTGATATGACCGGTTTATTAAATCAAATGTTGATTTAATAATGACTTTTAGCTCACTTTTATTAAACCCTATTCTTTTGATAGATGCATGCATGTATATGTACATGTTGATGTGCATATACACATACATACATGCAAATATGTCATGGTTGTTGATATATTGAAGATGGCAATGCAAGACTCATATGGTTCATATTAATATATAGTTTTTGTTTTAAGTTAAAAGATAAAGGAAATTAACCAATGACTCATTTCTTTACAAATGACTCATAGTTTCTACACACTTCTTTGGTTGACCATTGACTTAACCTTGGTTAATTTCCTTTGTTCTTTAACTCATCACAAAATATCTAGATATTTATATTAACCATGGTTTGTTGTGAGAGTGTCTCACACATATATATATATATATATATATATATATATATATATATATATATCCTTTTGTTTTATTTTTAAAACATAAGAATTATCATTATCTTCAAAAAGCTTTGCCATCTTCATCTTCCTCCTTCATCAAGATCTTTTGAGATTTGTTTAGAGTGAGAAAAAGAAAAAGAGAGGGTTTTAAGTGATAACATAAACTACTTCATCATCCTACACATCTCTTGCTCTCTTGTGTAGGGTGTTTGCTCTACCGATTTGAAAGATCAAGTGAAGCAACAAGCTTTGAGCAAAGGACTTCGGGTGGATCGTCAGGGACTCGGAAGTGTTCAAGCGAGCTTTTCCAAACTCTAGGAGATCCAAGGAATCACCCTAAGAGGTCTACAAAGGTTGTAGTTTCTCCACTTAGTGATAGATTAATTTTTACATGTGATACTATTAGTTGTTACTCAATATTTCTAGTTCGATTTCTAGTTAAGTTTGCTTAGCGCCTCTTAAAATCAAAGTTGTGGCATGTGTGATGCTTCCAAACCCTATATGAGGTGATAAGGAAACCCAACAGTATCGATGCCCCGTCTCGATAATCCTTCGACTAGAGACCTGTATAGGATGTGCTTATAGACTACCCAGCCCCCACTAGTGTGGTTGCCATCATAACGCTGGTAATCAATCATAGATCCTAAGGGCTCTACCAATATGTATAAGCGATATGCTAAAAGAAACACATGCACATATTGAGCTAGAAACAAACCAGGTAGCATACTACCATTTCGAGCAAGACTGTTACTATATCCGTGTATATCCTAAGCTCCCATTAAGTAATATACAATCCAGTATGATACAGTAATGGCCTCTATGGCATATATCACTAACAATTCCTCGGTAATTACTCCATCATTGGAGGGTCTTATGGTGGTTTCATAGCTCGGGACTTCCCGTGCAGGTATCTCGGTGTCAACAACATTCTACAACACAATGAGATCTACATAGTCAATTCTCATTCTCAATCACAACTGTTCAGCATCGCTTATAGCAGAATCGATAGAGCACGACATCTGTGGGTGATTTCGATCTCCATCACTTATCAACATGGTCAAGGGGGGAGGAGATGAATCATTGTTGCTCGATGGGGAGGAAAAAGAATTTTTTTCCCTAATCGAAGTTTCAAAAAGTTTAGAAGACTCCAAACTCCCTTTTCGTAAAATCCTTATCAAGAATTTATGCAGTTATTCTTAACACACTCTCTCTCGCTCCCTCCTCCCTCCATGAATGTTAAACGAAAACTTGGTTGCATAAGCAATGTTTCCAGATAACCTTAAACATTGTGAAATCCCATTTAATGAAATAACATTTTCCACACATACAAATGAAGGTTTGTTTTAACTTAAATGAAACAGTGCTTTCAAAAATTGATGCAAAGCAGGTTACCAAAGGATATTTATGTCTTTGGAACCAAAACAAATTTTTTTAGCACTGGCCCTTAACCACTGACCTAGGCACACAATACGCTTACGCACATCAAACACCAGCACACAACACACATGCACCCAGAGGATCGACGAATTTTCTTCAAAAGCGTTAATTTGTGGGAACTTCGTCTTTTTGGTATTTCTAGGGTTCGAACCTCACACTCTCCCCAAGAGGGGAAGTGCCCATACGAATTGACCTATTACTCATTGGTGGACCAAAACAAGTTGAAACATGCAGATAAGAGATGTTGAATTTAGGATTGACTTCTGAAGCTCATAATTTTTGAATTGGACATCAAAACTTTTAGGGTAAATAGTCAAAAATAACCCTGTCTGCTTCAAACTTGCGTAAAAACCTCTGAGCCTTTTGCTTTTGTTAAAACTGGGCCCAATCAAAACCTATCTGTTGCCTGTAATATCTCGCAGTTGTCATCGCCAGTAATAACAAAAAGTTGCATGTAATATCTAAGCAATTACATATAATATTCAAACAGTTGAGAGAATATAAAGTCTAAATGAAATACAATACATGAGTTTTTCAACAATGTTTTGAACAGTAGCCCCTTGCGGACAATTTCGAAAATTACAGGGGTTTTTAGACAACTCCTGGATGGGCCGGGAGCTTTTTGACAATTTACCCTAATTGTTATTTCTATACCTTTTTGGAAACAGAGTAGTAAATTCTTTGAGGGGTCAGCATGCTATCTCATGTTGATTATCCTGGTCGATCATATTCTAAGGTTATTTGGATGATGCTCGGAACCTCCGCGGTTTATTACTTAGATTCTGCAGTTTTACTAGTTAAGCCGTTTTTCCTAATTTTTTTTATTTTTGAATTAGGAAATTTTTCATAATTTTGTGTTATTAGGATTTGACTATATAAAAAATTTCAGCCTTCTTTTATAGGCATTTTATTAAAATTTAGGGTGTTTTTTTAATGCCTCCTGATGATGCTCTATATTGGCGATCTCCCAGATCAGGACACGTGGCAGATGACGTGTCCCAGAACTCAGAAGAAAGGGCCCACAGGGGCCGACCAGGCCACCCCTGTACCCGACCTGCAAGCACAAGCAGTCTCACCTCAGAGCCCCCTGCGAATTGGCTTCCTCAGCCTCTTAGCTCGCCCCCGAGATACCACAGGACCAAGATACATCGGCCCTCCCGCTCGTTCCCGAGCTCTCCCGCCGAGGCCATCTTCCCCAGTCCCTCCGGCCGACCAACTCCACCACTCACAGGCATAACCTCCGCTCCGCAAATATCGACATGCGCAGATTCTCCGCCGGCAACATCCCACGTTCCATGCCATCACGATCCCCATTAATGGGATCTGCTCGTTACACGGGCGTGACGTCGGGAGAGTAACTGCCGGCGAGATTCTCGTGCCTGCTGCTGCATTCTGCTTCCACTATATAAAGCCCAATCATAGAGGGGTCAAGTAAGCTTTTTTCACCCCACTTAGCCGTTACTCTTCTCGGATCTCGTGCTGACTTGATCGTCGGAGGGTCCTCGGTGGTACCAAACCACCCTGGGACTTCCTTGCAGGTACTCGGCGCAAATTCCTCAAACCACCAATCTCCTCAAAACCCATTGAGACCCACACGCAACAAGAGATCATCTCCAAAATCCACCGGGAGATCGACGGAAGACAACATCTGACGGAGACCCGAAAAGGTCCTCCATCAGTTGGCGCCGTCTGTGGGAAACTAAACTCCATCAAAAAACAAAGTTGGCCTTCCGATCTCCATGCACATGGCAAGCGATCACCCTGAAGATCCAGGTACCAGCCGCCGCCTCCCCCTCAATGGAGGCACGGATGAACCTCCTCCGGCGACCGTCATCAACGCCCTCGCCGGCCGAATAGACCGACTACAGTCCATCTTGGAGGCGCTCATCCGCGTCCAAACAGCTGGGCCAAGGCCCTAGATCGCTGCTCCTCTGCCTCCAGAAGACTCTGCACTCGTCGGCACGGCTGACCACCGGCAGGCTATGACCCATGGCCACAGATCTCACGGGCCGATACTCATTGAAGCCCGTTGGGCGCCCCACAGCTCCATACCAAGATCCGCCGCCAGAGCACCTCGCCATAATCCTCCTCACGACCCTTACCCTCCTGAGGAGATGTCGGTCACCTCGCCTGTCCCCAAGCATGATCGACACCCCCTCCTTCGACGAGGTCGCACAGAAGGGGCTTGCCACGACGGCTCGAGGGCCACCTCGCTCGGGGATCTGAGGAACCTTATCGAGTGGAACTGGGGCCGCGCCCGAACGTAGATCTCCCACAGCAGAGGCCAGGGATAACAAGGCGCCGAATCCTTGGGGTACCACGGCCAACTCGACGCCCTCGAAAAGAAGATCGAGGGCATGCGCCGGGAAGGTCACCTCTTGGGCGACGGAATACGCCGCCGACTCGCTCACCAAGCCGCTTACCGAGGGACTGCTCGCTGTCCACGTCTCCTCGCGCAACAAGCCCCCGAAGGTCTCTCTGTTCGACGGGAACACCGACCCGAAAGACCATTTGGTTGCTTTCACCATGGGGATGTGCTTCCAGGACCATTCCGACGCCGCCCATTGCAGGGCCTTCCCAGCAACCCTCATCCACTCTGGTCGGGACCGGTTCCGAGGACTCGAGCCTCGCTCAATCTCAACATTTGACGAGCTGGCTACTCAGTTCCTTAGCTACTTCGTCGGGAACCGTCGACAGAGGCGCACGGTCGACTACCTCTTCATAATTAAGAGCGGGGATAAGGAGACGTTCAAAGCTTACGTCACCCGCTTCTACAATGCTCTCTTCGAGGTCCCCGAGCACCGGGATGAAACCGTCATCATGGCGCTCAGATCTGGTCTTAGGCACAAGGAGTGGTTGCGCTCCTTTTCGTTGGCGCAGCCTAAGACTATGGCCGAGGTCAAGGCATGGACCGAGCGTGAGATCCAGCTCGAGTTCGAGGTGAACACGAACCTCCCTCGATTTGAACAATCCGACCAGAAGAAAAGGGCTCGGGAAGATAAGCCAGAGTGTCAGCAGCCCTATCACCGGAAGTTCCAGGAGTACACCCCGCTCAACGTCTCCCTCGCAATGTTACTAGAGAAGGCCCTGGGCGAGGGGTTTTTCAAGTTCCTTCCATTCCCACGTCAGGCCTCGAAGCGAACCCGAGGCCCCTACTACGCCTTCCACCGGACGCTGGGCCATGCCATGGAGGATTGTAAGCAACTCCGGGATTACATCGAGGAGCTCATCCGATCGGGGCACCTCGCCACCTACTTAAGGGATATGCGGCAGGGTGACCGCGAGCAGGAGCAGCGTCCCCCTCCCGCCGAGCTGACAATCGGCCAGATCATGCTCGTTTCGGTAGATGACTAGTCCGGAGCCCAGGGAGCCCAATACCCGGTGCCGAGCACGGAGACCAACAAGCCACCAGGGAGCTCGGGCTACGCTAATAAGGTCATCTATTAGCACGTACTTTTCTTAGGGCAATGTAAACTCTTCCTAGGGTCTGTCGTAAATTTAATAAAGATCAATGGAACATTGCGAAAAAGAAGGATAGTTCTCATTTATTCAAGAAGGTATTATGGGCTCCTCAGCCATATATACAAAAAGAAAAAGAAAATTACAGCAGCGGGGGAAGGGGTGTAGAGAGCACTTCTCATGGTACTCAGTAAAGTTCTCCGCTAGCCGAGGCCTCGCGAGATCCAACCTCAGCCCTCGATTCCCCCCGCGCGCGTTGACATCGAGCCTCAGTTCGTAGCACTAGAAGACAAGCGCTACCGAGCGAGCCAGATGACTCACGGAGATCAGGCCGAAGCGCCTCAGAGACCGCAGCTTGCCCATGGCCTCGTCGTAGCGATGCTCGGACAAGGGGTTGTAAAGCCCCGGCGACGCCCTCCAAATGGAGTAGATCAACAGCTACAGCAAGGGGAGTGCCTGGGGAGCAGCCAGCCGAAGTGGTTTTCGATGCTCCCATAGACCAACTGCACCGTGTCCTCGGTGCAGTTCTGGTCATAGAGGTATACGTCTTCGAAGTGGACGACATCGGGGATGGTAAAGGGGAAGTCTTCCATTCTCAATGATCTGTGTACGAAGAATGGAAGGACCAGTGCTCCCTCAGCCTTATATAGCCCACTGCGCCCCAACGAAACCCAACAGCTGCCCGTTTTCGCCCGCAAAGTCTTACCACGTGGCGATCATTGAGCCTTCTCTGGCAGAATCGAAATGACGCGACTCTGGCGCTTCGCCTCCCCATGCATTCAATGTGCATGCTACGCGCACGTTCGCCGTGACCATTCCTGTTCCCCATACCTGCCATGGGATGGTCGGGTGAAACCTCATAAAGAATCGGCCAAGCATCTACCATTCTTGGCCATCCCTGGCCAGTAGCTTCCCTACATGCAACACCGGGGATCAAAGCCCTCTCAGAGAGGCAACCGTCCAGCTTCCCTGCCCGGTTATCCTTAGCAGGCCTACTATGTCCCCTCCATCACTAATGATCAAAGTCCTCCGTAGAGGCAGCCGAGCGGCTTCCCTGCTCAGCTATCCACGGCCGGTAACTTCCCTACTAGCAACGCCAGGGATCAAAGCCCTTGCCAAGAGGCAACCGCGCAGCTTCACTGCCCGGTTATCCTTAGCAGGCCTCCTACGGGCCCTCCAACGCTAAGGATCAAAGTCCTCCTTAGAGGCAGCTCAGCAGCTACCCTGCTCGGCTATCCCCAGCTGGTAGCTTCCTACCACAACCGACAGGGAACAAAAGCCCTCCCAGAGGCAGTCGAGCCCGACCTTCACTCGGCAATCCTTCCGGACAAAAGCACTCGCCAAGACGTACCGGGCAGTAACCCTGCTCGGCCAAGGGTCCTTGGTAGGCTTCTTACAGCCCCTCCCGCGCTAAGGACCAAAGTCCTCCTTTGAGGCGGTCGAGCCCGACCCTTTATTGGCGATCCCCGCCTGGTAGCTTCCTACAACAACCGACAAGGATCAAAGTCGTCGCTAAGAGGCACTAGGCAGTAACCCTGCTCAGTCCCCATCCTGAGGGATCAAAAGCCCTCGCAAGAGGCAACCGAGCCCGACCCTTGCTCGGTCATCTCCGGCTGGTAGCTCCCTACCCATGACGCCAGGGATCAAAGCCCTCGTAAGAGGCATCTGAACGGCTCCCCGCTCGGTCATCCCCGGCTGGTAGTTGCCTACCCACAATGCCAGAGATTAAAGCCCTTGCCAAGAGGCAACCATGTAGCTTTACTGCCCGGTCATCCTTAGCTGGCCTCCTACGGCCTCTCCAATGTTAAGATTCAAAGTCCTCCTTAGAGGCCGCTCAGTAGCTACCCTGCTCGGCTATCCCTGACCGGTAGCTTCCCTACTTGCAACGCCAGGGGTCGAAGCCCTCGTCAAAAGGAAACCGCGCAGCTTCACTGCCCGATTATCCTTAGCAGGCCTCCTACAGCCTCTCCAACGCTAAGGATCAAAGTCCTCCTTAGAGGCAGCTCAGCAGCTACCCTGCTCGGCATCCCCGGCTGGTAGCTTCCTACCACAACCGATAGGGATCAAAAGCCCTCCTAGAGGCAGTCGAGCCGGACCCTTGCTCGTCTATCCTTCAGGACAAAAGCTCTTGCCAAGAGGCACCGGGCAGTAACCCTGCTCGGCCAAGGGTCCTTGGTTGGCATCTTACAGCCCCTCCCGCGCTAAGGATCAAAGTCCTCCTTTGAGGCGGTCGAGCCCGACCCTTGCTCGGCTAACCCCGGCTGGTAGCTTCCTACGGGATCAAAGTCCTCGCCAAGAGGCACTGGGCAGTAATCCTGCTCATTCCCTGTCCTGAAGGATCAAAAGCCCTTGCAAGAGGCAACCGAGCCCGACCCTTGCTCGGTCATCTCAGGCTGGTAGCTCCTTACCCATAACGCCAGGGGTCAAAGCCCTCGCAAAGGGCATCCGAACGGCTACACCGCTCGGTCATACCAGATTGGTAGTTCCCTAACACGACGCCAGAGATCAAAGCCCTAGCCAAGAGGCAACTGCGCAGCTTCACTGCCCGGTTATCCTTAGCAGGCCTCCTATAGCCCCTCCAACGCTAAGGGTCAAAGTCATCCTTTGAGGCGGTCGAGCCCGACCCTTGCTCGGCTATCCCCGGCTGGTAGCTTCCTACCACAACCAACAGAGATCAAAGTCCTCGCCAAGAGGCACTGGGCAATAACCCTGCTCGGTCCCCGTCCTGAAGGATCAAATCC
Source organism: Agapanthus africanus (assembly GCA_030015575.1). Classification (NCBI taxonomy): domain Eukaryota; kingdom Viridiplantae; phylum Streptophyta; class Magnoliopsida; order Asparagales; family Amaryllidaceae; genus Agapanthus; species Agapanthus africanus. The sequence goes on from CM057341.1 coordinate 622,065,155, forward strand.
CTCCTTAAAGGCAGCCGAGCGGCTTCCCTGCTCGCCTATTCCCGGCGGGGAGCTTCCCTACTCGCAACGCCAGGGATCAAAGCCCTCGCCAAGGGATAATCGAGCAGCTTCCCTGCTCATTCATACCAATAGGCATCCTCCTACCTAACAGACGCTGCGGGTTTGTAGCCCTCATAACGAGGCCACTGAGCCTATTTATGCTCGGCACAACTACGGCGGACATCCCTCTGCCCATCACATGCAGCGGATCCGAAGCCCCAACAAGGGACATCAGGTCTATCCAAGTCTGAGCGATCCCCCCTCGACTTCGGGGCCATGGAGATGCCAGCGCTTGGCACACTTGGCAAGTGATCGAAATAAACTCGACGAACGATCGCTAAACAGATAGCCGACCTGACATGGAAGCCCAATAGTGCAAGCAAAGATATTTTACGAGCATTCTTCACAAACAGAAGATAAAGTGCAAACTGATGAAACCAAAAAAGTTTACTAACAAAAGCGAAGTCTTTACAAAGGGTATTTTGGGCTCCCCGGCCTTACAGACTGCCCGGAGGCTTACAAAAACTCCACAAGCGGCAAAATAAAAGGAGGAGGAAGATGGGTGCTTTAGGCCTCGGGGCTAGGCACGACCTCAGGGTCCTCGATATCTACCACGAGACGAGCAGGGTCCTCGGCAAACTCCTCGTCAGGAATCTCTTCGCATTGCTCATCGGCGTCCACGAGGGGGTATTCGGCCCGGAGCTCTTCATCGGCGAACTCTGGCATCTGGGCCTTAACGGCGTCGAGGGCCTCATGCCAGATGCGGGTGGTGACCATGGCTAAGTCATTGTAGATGTCCTTCGACTTCTTGTAACCCTCCACCGCCTTCGCTGCCGAGAGGTCGGCCTGGTCCACCGCCCCCAGCTCTTTCCGGAGGGTCCTCACCGTCTTCTTCAGGTTGCCGGCGAGCGCCTGAGCGTCCTCAAGCTTGACCTCGGCAGCCACGGCGGCCTCGCGGTGCCGGGTAACCTCTCGTTTCCCGGCTAACACCTCGACCTCCAGGGCGGCATCCCTCGCCATCGCTGCCTCCAGCTCCCGCTTGGAGCTCTCTTCCAGCGAGGCAAGTTGTTCCACGGCCTTCATCGCCGGGGCTATCACTTCGGCCCCCATGCGTAAGGCAAGGGCGACGTACTGGAGGATCTAAAAAAAATAAGAAAGAGGTCAGGAAGACGAAGGAAACGCAAAATCTCACAAGCAACCGAGCACTTACTTGCACGGACTCCTGGGCGATGGACGCCATCTGGGCCGTAAAGGTCCCCCTAGGGACCATGCCCCCTGCCGACCACTCAATTTCATGTAGCAGGCTATCCGCGACAGATAGCACCGAGCGCACCGCGAACCGGAGGCCCCCTCCTCCAACATGATCTGCGAGGGCAGGCCCCGAGGAGACTTACGGGAACCCCTCTTGAGTGGCTCCGATAGAGAGCCGGTCTCCTCCTCCGAGACCGGGTCCTCCAGAATTAGAGCCCGCTTTCGGCCCGGCGCTCTGCTAGGCACTGTGGCGGGATCCGCCCCCGAACGCTCAAGGGACACGGCCACCGGAGGCACCGGGACGGAGGCCGAAGGAGCCGAGACAGGCTTCGAATGAGAAGAGCTGGCGCTTCCTGCCTTCGTGACCTTCCTCGGCTGCCGCATGGAGACTCAGAGCTCGTCCATATCCATAGGTCCTGCATAAAACAAAATATAAAGAAGTCAGCGACACATGCAATATACAAGCCAAAAATCAAGTCTAACTTACCGACGAACTCGACGGGGCTGAGCCCGGCCCAACTCAGGACCCTTTCAGACAGCAGCATATCAAATCGGGGGACGGGCTCCCATGACGCCACCCTCACTGCGGCGGGGTCATTGGACTGGTTCTCCGGCAAGCATTTCTCCCTCGACCGCTTGGTGGGCACGGGCCAGACCTCGCCCTCGGGCGGCGCGACGAAGAAAAACTTCTTCTTCCAGTCGTGAATGGAAGAAGGCAGGGCTACAACCCCTATCCCGGTGGCGCCCCCCTGTTGCTTTCTAAAAGAGAGATAGACCCACCTCGGGTCGCCCGCTCAGCCCCCAGAATGATTTTTGAAAACAAGGGAGGAATTAAGGATGGAGAGGCTGAAGGGAACCGCCTGTAGCTTCAGGCGGATCAGGAAACCGAGTTGAATTCTCTATGAGTTCAGCACTAGCTGGACAGGGGCTAACCCGAAGAAGTTCAGCGCTACGGCGACCTCGGAAGAGAAGGGCGGGTGCATTCCACCCCAAAAAGCTTCCAAATACAGGATGATCTCCCTACCCCGTACTTGGTCTGCCTCTCTCCCTCCTTGGCCAGATGAAGCGTATAACGTGAGGGGATGTGGAAGTGAGCCCGAGCATTGGCGAGCTCGTCCTCATGCCTCACCCAACACGACGCGCCGGGGGTAACGTCTACCGCCTCCTCCCTGGGGCCTGCTCTCGCCGCGCTATCCCGGGAAGAGGATCTGACCCCTGCTCCCCGGGAAGACTCAGGCTCAACTAGAGGGTCCCTAGAACCTACTCCTCTACAGATTCTACGAAAGAAGACATCTAACCTGAAGAAGAGAGATCCTCGGGAAACGAAAGCAGAAGAAAGAAGACGAGCGCCGAGCAACCAGGACTTAGAGCGAGAAAAAATGAAGGAGTAGGTGCCCTGGGGTAGGCCCCACCCCTATTTATCACTGCAAGCGCCATCATCCAACCGCGCCTTTCATCTCCCACCAAAACGCCTCCTCGTGTCTGACGGCCCCGATTGCTCCACTTGTCGTCCCCACACTAGGCCTCGTCCCATCAGACGCCCCAGGTCTGCACACGTCGCGTCGGCCAACCGACGCTTGACACGTGGACCGTCACTTTAGTGACAGGATGCATGAACCGGCGCACCTTCCTTAAATGCAGAGATCTCGCCATGATTCGCTGGAAGAAAAGACAGCTGACAGCCCGGGGGACGCGTCCCTAAGAAATCTTAAGAGGGAGCTCACCCCGAGCGGCCCGGCAGTCCACTCTTGACCCGACCCGCCATCTGATCGGGACAAGAGCGAGGGGCTAATGATGATGGTCTATATTGGCGATCTCCCAGATCAGGACACGTGGCAGATGACGTGTCCCAGAACTCAGAAGAAAGGGACCACAGGGGCCGACCAGGCCACCCCTGTACCCGACCTGCAAGCACAAGCAGGCTCACCTTAGAGCCCCCTGCGAATTGTCTTCCTTGTCCTTTCAGCTCTCCTCCAAGCTACCACAGGACCAAGATACCTCGGCCCTCCCGTTCGTTCCCAAGATCTCCCGCCGAGGCCATCTTCCTCGGTCCCTCCGGCCGACCAACTCTACCACTCACAGGTGTAACCACCGCTCCGCAAATCTCGCCATGTGTAGATTATCCGCCGGCAACATCCCACGTTCTATGCCATCACGATCCCCATTAACGGACGATCCGCTCGTTACGCGGGTGTGACGTCGGGAGCATAACTGCCGGCGAGATTCTCGCGCCTGCTGCTGTGTGCTGCCGCCGCCACTATATAAACCTCCATCACAGAGGGCTCAAGTAAGCTTTTTTCACCCCACTTAGCCGTTACTCTGCTCGGATCTCATGCTAACTTGATCGTCGAAGGGTTCTCGGTGGTACCAAACCATCCCGGGACTTCCTTGCAGGTACTCGGTGCAAACTCCTCAAACCACCAATCTTCTTAAAACCCATTGAGACCCACACGCAACAGAAGATCACCTTCAAAATCCACCGGGAGATCGACGGAAGACAACATCTGACGGAGACCCACAAAGGACCTCCATCACCTCCTAATGTTGATCTCGGGTTTATCTTTGTCCGTTGACCCTCGCGCCTCTATAGTAAATCTATCGATTCCATCACTATGCAAGAAACCTTTGCTAAATTAGCACTTAAGAAGATGGGTAAATTATCTCTCTACATTTCAACGTAATTTGGATAAAAGGAGAAAATGAGGCACATATTGTCCTTGGGTTTGGGTTTTAATAGCAATAAATTTAGCCGAGTTTTTGCATGGAATAAGAAAAACTAAATTTTATTTTTAAGTGGGGATAGAAATTATGTAAACTTTAGTTTGCAAGGCCCTAAATCTGTTTTAAGAACTTTTTATGAGTGTTTGGTCTAGAGTTTTCTAAACTTCAAAATGTTGTTTTGAAGTTATCTAAAGCTCAATAAGTGATGTGCCGCCCTTGACACCGGCAAATAAAATCTGGTTCCATGGCCTATTCCACCCACAAGTTTCTTTTTTCTTCCCTCAGCCACAAGCCAAAGATCTTAATGCAAAACTATAAGACCTCATCACAAGCAATGGTAGATTGTTTTGTGGGGCCCCATAATATATAAATCTTTATAGTTGAGCATGTATGTCCACAGGAACCTATAGCTAAATGAAAGTTCAAACTTATGTGAGATGTGGTTAACGCTCAAAATAATGGAAGTGGAGAAAAAAATCCAAGGAACTTGTGGCTAGAGAAGAATAAGCCAGGCTGGGGCAAGGGGAGAGTGAGCGTTATCATCCTCACTCTTTGTGTTGAAATGGTCCCATTTCTGTAGCTTTTGAATAGGACATTGTTGAGAAATGGCCCAATGTATGTCTATGGGGAAGGGAGATGGGGGAGCCACATGTATTGCGTTCTCCTCTTTCTGAAACTTAATTTCAATTTCAATTTTTTTTTTATGTTGGAAACATGAACATTAGTTTCTCATTCGGATGTGGTGTCTTTCTATAACAAGAAAACAAGAAGAAAGGCTTGGGTGGGATTAAAGGAGAAAATTGTGTGAAGTAACACTCCTAACACTCCTAGAAAAGGTGTAAAGTAGCCCCCCCTATGAATTGGAAAAAAGGTGAGGAAAAAGTGAAGATAACTTTTCCTTTTTCATTCCGTTTTGTATATGAAGAGATTGTTAAGTCAAATTAAATCAACAAAATATATTTAGAAAAGTCATTAGCTTTCTATGTTTTAGTCTAGAAGTCATAAGTTTTTTGCCTTTAAAAAGATATCAAAAGTAAGTCTCGATCCACAATTTTTATCCTTTTAAATATGTCTTTGAAACTCTCTTAACAGGTATTAGCATATCATTTTGTAGCATTCTATTAAAGCTTAACATACATCTAGAGATCATGTGGTAATGATATAGAGAAATTGATAAATAGCTTATCTTCCTGCTATGGATCTGTAGGAACTCCTCGTTTGCTATATAGTGATGCTAATACCTGTCCAACGCCATCTAGAGGTTACCTATCTAATTTAAAGAAAATTTTCGTCCTTAAATCGTTTTGCTCAGAAGAGTTTGGTGCCACCATTTGGTCTTCTCCTTGTTTTCATGGTCCCTCAATTTCCTTTCCCCCTATCTATTGTCTTTTGAGAGTCCATTGTTCTCGAAAATTCGCAGCCATCATGGCTTCCTTTGCAAGAATGGTTCCTTACTGTATGTTAGCAAAACTTTGTATAGCATGTATGATATATATTTACATAATTAAAGATCCAGCCTGCTTGGTTTCCGGTTATAGGTGCCATTCTTCTACCAATTCTGAAGGCCAACATAAAGTCACTCGTTCATAGTTATTAAAATATTATACTATCTCGATTTACATTGTTATCACACAATCTAACAACTTAAATTATTTAGTAAAGTGGTTTCTTGGCATAGTATTAGTGCATAAGAATATCTTTTCATGGCATCTTCAGATCCCACTCCTACTTTTTAAAAGTTCATCATCTTCACAACATCAAACTAGGTTAAAAAATTTATCTTTATAGTGTTATCAATTTATTTCTATTTTTCGCTCACGATCTTACCTTACGGGCTATGTCGATGGTTTTTTACAATTCCCTTCTACCGAACTACTTGTATCCACCAGTAATGACGATCCAAATCCAGCATTCCATGTCTCGCAAAAGCAAAATCATCTTTTCTTGTGTTGGCTAATCTCTTCTCTCCCCAAGTCTATTTACGCGTAAGTTGTTTCTCATGATACCTCTTATGGCATTTGGAATTCCCTTGCCAAAATCTTTGCTTCCAGATCTCAAATAAGGATCAGCCAACTTGAATATCAATTATGCACATTGAAATGTGGCTCACTTTCAATCTCCGCGTTTATTTTGCAAGCTAAAACTCTTGCCAACAATGGAGCGGCTTCTTAGAAGCAACAGACTCTTAATTGGTTCAGAGCATTCTATCTGGATTAGGTCCAAATTATTTTCCATTGGCATCTTCAATCAACTCTTGTGTTGATCATATTTCGCTCCATGAATTTCTCGGCATCTCTATCATGACAAGGTTGAACCACGCCTTCCGGAGTTGTTATGGATGTTGCTACTTGAACATTTTTGTTGCGCCTTCTAATTTCTGACGTATCCTACAAGTTAGTTCATCATCTACTGCCTATGGCCGAGGGCGTGGTTATGGCTGCGGTCGCGAGCATGGTCACGGGCGTGGTCGTTAAGGTCGCGCCACAAATATTTGTCAGATCTGGTCACATGATGATCAACTGCTATTTTCGTAAGAAGTTTATTTCTTTTCCTCTTACCAGATCTACTCCGGATCATACTTGACATCTCAAACACTATCATTTGATCTGACATGATATTCGAGTTGGGTTTCCTAGCGTCCTGGCCGTGGACTACGGCTGTTGCAGAACGAAAAACTTTAAATTTTAAAAATCCGGCGCTAGAAAACTCGTCCAAAAATCTAACCATAAACCGAAATTAGGTATCTATAAGGGATCTATCTACTGTGAAAAGAAGTTATACCTAGAGACTCGTGTCCTTCGGGTCTTTACTCCTCTTTTAGAGATCTTTAGGCGATCTTGATCTAACTTGATGGCTGGTCTTCTCGGTCATAGATGATCCACCCAAGGGTTCTTGATTCAAGCTCCTACCTCTAAAAAGAAATAAACTAGGCAAACTAGTTTGCTAATCTAGTTTGCTTAATTGATTTGGTGATATTTAGTAGTAATTTTTCTATCTCAAAACCCTTGTTTCTCAACACATGAGAATGGTAACGTTTTGAATTGAAAATAAAATCAAGAAGAAGAAGAGTGTGAGCTCTCAAAGATGAGAGAGAAAGGCAACTCAAGAATAAGCATGGGAATGGCTAAGGATTTACTTTTATGAAGTATTTTCTTTTCATTTTAAAATCAACCATACTTCAATAGCGACAAGAATAAATGCTAAGACCATTCTTCATGCCATGCTTCAAACCATCTCTTTCTTTTCCACCTCATTTTCTATTTTCAAAAAAATATAAAAATAAACTTGATGAGGTGTCATCTTCTAGAAGATATTTTGTATGAATACAAAATACTTTCTACCATATATAAATACCCAATATCCGATTTACTATAATTAAATCAATATCCGATTTAATACTATAATAATACTATAATTAAATCAATATCCGATTTAATGAACCGGCTTAATCCTAAACACGCCAGTATCAACCGTTCGATCAAAAAATCTGGATAACACAAGAATATACATATCGAAATATGTACATGCAAATAATTAAATCAATACTTGATTTAATAATCCGGCTTAATCTTAAGCTGGTTAGTATTATTATTCGATCAAAACCCTGCACATATAAGCATAAGGCTACCATATCGTTTGGCCTGAATCAGAGAAACCCTCTGTGTGGGACTTTAAGACCCGACAGTACGCTGGCAGTGAGTTTAACCATAAGTACGTCAGCGGCACTAGCTGTACATAACGGCTACTCAGGTACCTGTAGAAAAGAAGGATGACGAGCAAGCCCATCCGGACCCCTACTGGGTTTATCCGTGATAATCTCCATACAGTCCGGTCTCTTCGTCTAAGAGTATCGCATACCGGGTCTAGGAGATGGTAAATGTCAGACTGTTAGTCGATGTTGCACATCCTCACAACACTTGTGGGGAGGCAGAAGTAGAAACCAATAATTTTGAAGCATGCAACATCGACTTTTGAAGCTGGATCGTATCCTAAACCATAACTAGTACCCTATCTAGGACTTTTAGCTACTATGATAGAGATTATACCTTCTTGAAACCGATCCTTCGGGTTTCTTTCCGTTGCGTTTCTGAGCTCCTTGGGTGCTTGGAATGATCTCGATCTTCGGTCACTGCTAAGCCATAGATGATCCACCCGAGAGTTTTGGATCAAGCTTCAACCTTCACTAAAGAGGTAACTAAGAAGTCAAACTTGCTAAGAGAGACTATTTAGATGATGTAGAGATAATCAAGTGGATTATTTGATCTCAAAACCTATGTTTCACAACTCATGTGAAGGATTAAGGTTGAGCTTGAGGGAGGAGATAATTTGGAGAGAGAATGTGAGAGTGAGAATGAGAAAAATGAACTATGTGTTGAATAAAAGAATAGCTAAGGATTTTGAATTATTGAAGCATGGATTATTTTACTCAAAAAATAATCAACCATGCTTCAATAGTAAGTCCAAATGAATATAATAATCCTTAGCCATGCTTTCGTCTATGCTTGGAAATTGTTAGTGTTATATGCCCTAGAGGGCATTATTTTATAGTACTAGTTTATATATTATATTTTGGAAGCTTGGGATATATACACGGATTTTATGATAATCTTGCTCAATATGGTAGTATGCTACTTGGTTTGTTTCTATTTAAATATGTGTATATATTTCTTTTAACGTATCGCTAATACATATTGACAGAGCCCTTAGGATGTTTGCTTGACTACCAGTGTTGTGATGGCAGTCACAATAGTGGGGGCTGGGTAGTCTATAAGCACATCCTTATACAGGTCCCTAGTTGTAGGATTATAAAGACAAGGCATCGATACTCCAGAGTAGACTGGTGTATACGTTTCTCATCCCAGCAGGGGAGATGATCTGTCCCACAGCCATTAGTATGCCGTACTGGAGATAGTATGCAGGTGCTCATTAGGTTATGAGTTACACTGGACAGACTCATAGGGTACTGCTAGTTGGTACTATACCTATCGTCAGGTTGTGAAAGTCTACCCTAGCACCACCATGAGGTCCAAGTGACATCAAGCATGCCAAATACAAATTTTTATAGGTGCTAAGCTAGACTAAACAAGATCGTTAACTAGATGATTAGGGTTTTAGGTTTGATATCAAAGTAAACTAAGAAGTAAAGATGGCTATACCCTCGTAGATCGAGTCCTTCACTTCATATGCTCCGTGTAGTAGTCCCGCGACTTCACTAGGCTCCACTTGAGGGTTTGGACGAGCTTCCTCAGATGACCTTCGTGCTGAAGATGATCCACGCGAAGTCCCTCCAACTCAAGCTGTAAGTCGATGTCTCGCACCCCACGTGTTCGTGGGGAGGCGGAAATTGCAAAAATTAATTTTTACATACTTCGCAACACCGATTTGAATCAAGGATCGATCATAAACCCTAACTAGCAAACTACTTGAGGTTTAACTACTCGGATGAATGTTATACCTTGTAGTATAATGTCCTTCGGGTCTTCTCGCTGTCCTCCTCGCTATCGTAGGCTCCGAGGATCGAAATGGATCGATGCTTCCTCGTCGGCTTCCTCGAGTCAAAGATGATCCATCCGAGAGTCTATAGTCCAAGCTCCAACCTCAAATCCTAGGTAATTATGGCAACTAGGTTGCTAAACTAGATGGCTAGGTGATGTAGAGAAAGAAGATTGAGTGGTTTGTCTTTTGGAACCCTAGGTTTCTCAACTCATGAGACTTAACGGTTGAGAGGAAGAAGAAGGAGGTGGCTTTAGAAAAGAGAAAATGTTTTTCATAATGATAATTGAGATAGCTACCATGATATGACTACAAACATGGTAAGAAAAATATCTCACCTAAAATATCTAGTGCCACAAAATATCTCACAAAATATCTAAGTCAAATAGTCAAACCAAATAGCCATGGCACAATTATCATTTATAAAAATAACCAATAATTTCCTCCACATCATACTTGTTTTAATCAAATCAATGGTCAAAACCCAAATGACGTTTCTCCTTCTAAAAAACAATCTTGAGTAATTACAAGAATGCCCCTCTCATCAGTATAAACATACCCGTATCCGCGTTTCGAGAAACACGAATACAATGAGACGAAACTGATCCATCAATATAATACTAGGATCCGGCTTAAACCATAAACCTACTAATATTATCCGCCCGAACATCATACGCGCACAAGTGCACATACGTGATCGAAATCCTACCGTAAAACAATACAGCCTTTACATCTTTCGCCCGATGCAGTGAAACTCTTTGTGTGGGACTCTAAAGACTCGACAGTACGCTGGCAGTGGGTTTAACCACAAGCCGCAAGCGGTACTAACTGCACGTAATGGCTACCCAGGTATCTATCGATAAGAAGGCCAATGAGCAAACCCATCTGAACTCCTACTGAGCCTGAATGTGACAATCTCCGTACAGTCCGGTCTGTTCGTCTAAGAGTAATAAGTCGTGCCGGAGTGTAGCCCAAAACACCCTGAGAAACTACCAGAGTGTAGCCTAAAACACCCCTAATAGGCAACTAGCTTGCTGCCTGTTTGTTTTTCCACTTCATTCTTATATTCCTGGAATTTCTCAAAGGCCTCGGATTTATGCTTCATCAAGAAGACATGTCCATACCTAGAGAAATCATCCGTAAAAGTAATGAAATAGGAATAACCATTTCGCTCATGTGTAGACATTGGACCACATACATCGCTGTGTATGAGTCCTAAGAGCTCGCTCGCTCTTACTCCGAGTCCAGTGAATGGAGTCTTTGTCATCTTTCCCATAAGACAAGATTGACAAGTTGAATAAGACTGATATTCGAACGGATCCAAATATCCCTCTCTATGTAGCTTCCTCAACCGTGTTTCATTGATGTGACCCAGTCTACAATACCATAAGAAAGCCTGATTTAGTTTCGGAGACTTTCTTTTATGTGTGTTCTGGACACTGAGAACCTGAGCTTGATTTAATACGTATATTCCGTTATCTAATGTACCTGACCCAAACAAAGCTTGATTTAGGTGGATGTGGACCACATCGCTTAAAAATGTAAAATCATATCCTTCCATAGAAAGTAAGGATACAAATATGATATTATATGTTAGACTAGGTACATATAAACAGTTACGTAGAATCAATATCTGCCCACTTGTCAATCCTATATGATATTCCCCTACGGATTCAGCCTCCATGCTCATTCCGTTCGCAACTTTTAGAGTCGTATCACCTACCCTGATAACTCTACGGTTTCTCAAAGCCTGTAATGTATTACACATATGAGATCCTGATTCGGTATCTAATACCCAGGAAGTAGAGTTAATTGACATGCAGTTTTCGATTACAAACACACCCAAAGTCAAAGCCGTAACAAGCTTCAGATCTTGGATTCTGGCTTTCAAAGCCATGCAATCCCTCTGCCAATGCCCTTTCCCGTGACAATAAGAACATCCCTCCTTCCCTACTGTTAGCTCTAAAACTTATGCCCTTCCCTGTCCCTCTACCTTACTGACATCGCAAGTTGGTTTTTTGGAGGTCTTCTTCTTCTCACCCTTTGCTTTCACCTTGGATGTAGAAGAGGAAGATTCCCCAAAAAGCAGAGTGGGTGTCTCCCTGGTTTCCTTCAGAATGTAAGTAGAACGTAGGGACTGTAGAATTAAGTCAGCATCTGACTGGTTCTCTAACATGGTCTCCAGGTCCATGAGCTCATCAATATAGCTAGTCATTGTAAGGACGTTGTCCCCTACAGATGACCTGATAGCCAACCTCGCTCAAAGAAATTCTTTTGAGGTCTCATATCTTGCGATACGAGATTGCTCTTCTTATAAACTTTGTTATGGAGGAAGACGGAAGCTAAGTCCATCTTCTCATGCTGCCTATGGTTCTCACTATCAATTGAGGCCAACACGAGGCACTTGGTATTCATACTATCCTTTTCCCTTGTCTTACGGATATCAATATCCGTGACAGTGGAAACTGGACCTGGGACGGCGGGGACTTGAGTAGTAATGAGGTAGTCCGGCTTGTCACAGGCAATGGACATCTGGACAAACCCTTGCCAGTCAATAAAGTCTGGCCCAGTCAATTTATTAGCTAAATGTAACCTAGGCGCGGTCAATTGGTCGCTGCAATTAGGAGAAAGAGAAGAAACACTTTAACATGATACTCTTGCAAGTTTAGAATGGTTTTTAATTTATCTAAACAGGATGTCTCCCACTGTTTCTCGAATCCTTCCTCAAACCATAAAAGAAGAATTAGTCAGGATTAATCTCACCATACAATACTTGCTTAACCGTTCAGCCAGGCTAGTGTCGGTGCTTCGAGGGAGATTTTACGACGCTTTCGCGAAGTTCCTTAATTAAATAACCTCTTTTCCCTATATGCATATCCCCGCTAACACTGTTCTAGACACCTGCTTGGTTTATAGCGTTGATCGTTAAGTGAAAAATCTCCCGAGGAGTAGCATATACTCACAGTAGGATCGGGATCCAAATATCATTGTGTGATAATCCTGAAGGAATCCTACCAATATTATCACACTCCAAATGGTATGCAGCACGAGCAAGTTTCAGTTTCTTTAGAAACTCCCGATGTGGATTTTTGCCCCATGCTCTTCCGACCTGGACGAAGGCCAACAAATCATAAGTCGCATGTCAAGTTCTACCCATCATTGTCCAGGTTAATTTGAACCCACCCGTATATACCCTTGACGAAGGCCAATAAAGTAATACGACTGTCCTAAACCAAAGCATATATCTATGATGCAAATGAACACCCAGCAGCTACCAATCACTGTGCCTTGACGAAGGCCAACAAACATAGCTTGAATACTACTGAATATTCATATGAAATGATGGAGGGCTATGAATGGTTTTGGCGAAACTATGAACGTAGTGAACTTGATATAATCGAAGGAACCTGATAGCTTTTAAAAGGAGTGGTTTAGGCTCTGCATTTTAAAAGACTGCTGTTTTGAATAAACCGAGTGGTTTTAAAAATTTTTCCAACGATTCAGCTTTGGCTTATTTGATTTGCATTATTGTAATGCAGTCCCATCATTTACACCTATCATCACAGAAAGAAATGAAAATTTGACGTACGCTTATGCCATCCGCATTCGCCATGGGGCCCCGTCATCACCCGTTAGGTTACTTAACTAACAACAGAGCGGGGGCTGGACTACCACAGATGCAAAACATAAGCAACGCCTACTAGATATAATATATAGATATATACATTCGTCTCAAGAAATAATAGGCATTCCAGATCACAGATGAACACATTGGATGTACTAGGAACACCACGTTTCGTTTAAGCCTGTAATGAAAGACGGATTCCACGGTCGTGATGAATAGCCAAACCCCACCCTAGACCCCTACGGGTGTGGAAAAATACTCGCAAAATATCCGAAGTGAAGCAACCTCCCTCATCAAAGTGAGTAGGCCACTCGGCACTTCAAAGTATCCGGTAGTTTGTGCATTCCACCTTGGGTCTATCCTAGAAGTAAAAACAATAAATGAAATAATACAACGGTGGATACAACATCAACCCGGATGTGTCCCGCAAAATAATATTACATCACTTTACAATTTATATCGAATGAAAGATAAAACACTCATCTCACATCCCCGGCTATTCATCCATGACGATTCAACAAGTTCATATACACAAACCAACATAACATCATCACAGATATGTGCAACCCCGACTAATCGACGTATAGCAATTAGTCGATGTTTCCAAACACATATACACATCATAAAGCTTGTAAATTAACTGCAACATTAAAATTCCACACCCAATTAGCAAGCTTAACCAATTTTCCAAAACTTGAAAATCCAGTGAGCCGATGTTCCAAAAACGATCGTTTTAAGCCAATCCGGGAGTCGAAATGAACTCGAAACCCGCACGAATCTTCACGGAGAGTTAGAGCACGAAATTAACTTCGAATTGGCAGGCCTAAAGGGGGTACCCTACCCCCGAGGCCACCACGAGGTGGCCAGGAGGTGAGGCAGACCCTAAACTGCTTAAGGTGGGGCAGTTTCGGGTCCCTATCGCCAAGATCACCTTGTGGTGGTCTTGGGGAGTGGGACCAGCTATATGGTTTCCCTCGAGGGTTCCCTGTAGTGCCCATGCCCTACCCCGCGGCTTCTCAGTTCAAACTGTGATCCCGTAGGGTGTGCAAACATCTCAAACTATCATTTTTGGAAACTGTTTTTCTCGGCAGTTTTTGCGCGACAAAAACGGCGGATTTATATCGCCGCTACAAGCTATCTAGGATTTATAAGAGGCTCCGAAACTGATCTAAGTCGATGTCGCATACTCCACGTGTTCGTGGGGAGGCGGAAACTGCAAAAAATGATTTTTACGGGCTTCGCAACATCGACTAGAACAAGGGATCGATCATAAACCCTAGCTAGCAAACTGTTTCAGGTTTAACTACTCGGATGAATGTTATACCTCATAGTATCATGTCCTTTAGGTCTTCTTACTGTCCTCCTCGTTATCGTAGGCTCCAAGGATCGAAAAAGATCGATGATTCCTCGTCGGTTTTCTCGAGTCAAAGACGATCCACCCGAGAGTCTATAATCCGAGCTCCAACCTTAAATCTGAGGTAACTAGAGCAACTAGCTTGCTAAACTAGATCCCCTAGGTGATGTAAAGAAAGAGGATGGAGTGGTTTGTCTCTTTGAACCCTAGCTTTCTCAACTCATGAGACTTAAGGGTTGAGAGGAAGAAGAAGGAGATGGCTTGAGGAAAGAGAAAATGTTTTCATAATGATAATTGAGATGGCTACCATGATATGACTACAGGAATGGAAAGAAAAATTTCGCACCCAAAATATCTAGTGCCGAAAAATATCTCACCCAAAATATCTTACAAAATATCTAAGTCAAATAGTGAAACCAAGTAGCCATGGCACAATTATCATTTATAAAAATAACAAATAATTTCCTCCACCTCATAATTGTTTTAATCAAGTCAATGGTCAAAACCCTAACGAGGTGTCTCCTTCTAAAAGATAATCTTGAGTAATTAGAAGAATGCCCCTCTCATCCGTATATACATAGCCGTATCCGCGTTTCGAGAAACACGAATACAATGAGACGAAACTGATCTATTAATATAATACTGGGATCTAGCTTAAACCAAAACCCGCTAGTAATAACCGCCTGAACATCATACGCACACAAGTGCATGTACGTGATCGAAGCTTTGCAGTAAAACCGTATGGCCTCTACATCTTTCGCCTTATGCGGGGAAACACTCTGTGTAGGACTCTAAAGACTCGACAGTATGCTGACAGTGCGTTTAACCACAAGCCGTAAGCGGTACTAGCTGCATGTAACGGCTACCCAGGTATCTGTCGATAAGAAGGCTGATGAGCAAACCCATCCGAACTTCTACTGAGCCTGAATGTGACAATCTCCGTACAGTCTGGTCTGTTCGTCTAAGAGTATCGCATATCGGTCTTAGGGGGCGGTAATCGTCAGACCCCTAATAGCGTAATATGTTGTGCCGGAGTGTAGCCAAAACACCCTGAGAAACTATTGGAATACCTACCAGTAAATCTCGATTGCCTTGACAAGGGACATTACGTAATGACCCTCCAAACAAAGCGCGATATCAACCTCCAATACCGGGAGAGACGAATCCTATTTAACCGCCTCTGCCTCTAAGTTCTTCGGGACTGCACCCAACTACCACCTGTTTGCATGACTCTTTTGAACCGTGGTAGGGTAGTAATCAATGTACAGTGGGAACACACTCGAGGCGAAGTAACAGTGTCAAGTCGACGGACTAAGCTGTACTCATGTCACCTAAGAACTGCTACCCGACGATAGGTATAGTAGCCACCAACAGTTCCCGACGAGTCATGTCCATTGTACTCATAACCTAATGAGCACCTGCATACTATCTCCACAACGACGTACTAATCGCTGTAGGACAGACCATTTCCCCTGCTAGGATGAGAAGCGTATACACTAGTCTACTCTGGAGTATCGATGCCCTGTCTCGATAATCCTACGACTAGTGACCTGTATAAGGGTGTGCTTCTGGATTACCCAGCCCCTACTAGTGTGACTGCCATCACAACGCTGGTAATCAAGCAAAGATCCTAATGGCTCTACCTGTTAGTTATATGTATGCCCTAGAGGCCATTACTGTACATATGATGTATATTGTAGTGGATGCTTGAACATATATAGTGAGGACTTTCTTGCTTGACATGATAGTATGCTATCTGGTTTCTCTTTATCTTAACATGTACTCTGAATGTCTCTATGATACATGTTGATAAAGCCCTTAGGATGAGTACTTGACTACCAGGACTATGATGTAGATCATACTGGTAGGGACAGAGTAGTCGCTAAGTACATCCTTCAAATGTTTCTAGTCGTAGGTGTATCGAGACAGGGCATCGATATACCATAGTAGACTAGCGTATGCTTCTCGACCCATATAGATGGGCGATGGATGATCCCATATCCATTGGTGTTTGACATCAGAGATAGTATACGGGTGCTCAGTGGAGACTAGGTACACTGGACGGACTCACCGAGAACTCCCAGATGGTATTATAACTTACGTCAGATGGCAGTTCTCAGGTGACACTGGTACAGGTTAGTCTGTAAACCCGAGATCGTTATCGAGTCTTGTGTGATTCCTACTGTACTTTGATTTCCACCTTATCATGTCCAAGAAGGCATGCAAAACGGTGGCTTTTGGGTATAGTCCCGAATCACATGAAGGCAACGTGCGATAGAAGGGGTTTCGTCTCTCCCAGTATAGAGAGTTAATGTTGCGCTGTGTTCGATTGGCTATAACTGGAAATCCCTGGCCAGGGCTGCTGAGATTTACTGGTAAGTGTTATCAGTAGTTTCTCGAACTGTTATGGACCTCATATCGACACGACTTATCGGTTACTGGTGTTAGTGTATATGCCCTAGAGGCCATTACTGTATCATACTGGTTTGTATATTACTTAATGGATGCTTGGGATATTCACCTTGTATATACAATCTTGCTCAAAATAGTAGTATGCTACTTGGTTTGTTTCTACTTCAATGTGTACATGTGTTTATATTTTGTATATCGCCTATACACATTAGTGGAGCCCTTAGGATCTTTGCTTGATTACCAGCGATGTGATGGCCGTCACACTAGTGGGGCTGGGTAATCTATAAGCACATCCTTATGCAGGTCCCTGGTCGCAGGACTATCGAGACAGGGCATCGATACTCCGGAGTAGACCAGCGCATGCGCTTCTCATCCCAGTGTGGGAGACGGTCTGTCCCACAGCCGTCAGTATGTCGTACTTGAGATAGTATGCGGGTGCTCGTTAGGTTACGGGTACACTGGACAGGACTCGTCGGGAACTGACTAGTTGGTATTATACCTATCGTCAGTTATCAGTTCCCTGGTGACATGAGTACAGCTTAGTCCGCTGACTTGACACTGTCACTTCGCCTCGGGTGTGTTCCCACTGTACTTTGATCACTACCCTACCACGGCTCAAAGGAGTCGTGCAAACAGGTGGTGGTTGGGTGCAGTCCCGAAGCATTTGGAGGCAGTGACGGTTAGACAGGATTCGTCTCTTCCGGTATTGGGGGTTGACATCGCGCTGTGTCTAGGAGAGCCATTACACGAGTAGTCCCTGGCCAGGGCAAACGAGATATACTGGTAGGTTTCCAGTGTTATCTCAGGGTGTTTTGGGCTTCGCTCCGGCACGACTTGTACCGCTATTGGGGGACTGACGTTTACCGCCCCCTAGGCCCGCCATGCGATGTATCAGACGAACAGACCGGACTGTACGGAGAATGTCACACTTAGGCTCAGTAGGAGTTCAGATGGGTTTCGCCTCGTCGGTCTTCTTGTCGGCATTACCTGGGGACCGTTACGCACAGCTAGTGCCGCTTGCGGTCTGTGGTTAAACCCACTGCCAGCGTAGTGTCGAGTCTTTAGAGTCCCACACAGAAAGCTTTTCGCCTTTAGGCAAAAGAGTAGAGGTCGCATGGTATTGCGACAGGTCGCATGGTTTTGCGACAGGGTTCGGTCACATCCGTGCACTTGTGCACGTACAGTGTCCGGACAGTTTACACTAGCGGGCTTTGGTTTAAGCCAGATCCTAGTGTATCTTATGGGATTGGATTTATCCAGTTTGCATTCGTGTTCCTCGGAACGCGGATGCGGGTGTGTATGCACAGTTGACAGGGAGGCACAGACAGCGGATTCTCATTAGGGTTGTTGACAGTTGACCGTTGACTTTTTGACTTTTTGCTCAACCCTAATGAGAATATGATATGCGATTAACTATTATATTAATTAAGTATTATGGTGACTTGGTTGTTGACTTTTGTTGACTTTCTTGACTTGTTGACTTTTGTTGACTTGTTGACTTTGTTGACCGGTTGACTAGGCTTGACTAGTTGACCATCATGATAACCATGGTTATCATTTCATGCCAAAGACTTTTACTTGCTTGTTCATTTGAGTAAAATGAGTGCATGACATGATAAGGTTATGGTTGCTTCAACCATCATATAAGACTTTTATTGATATGATGAGTTATGATTACATTGGATTATGAGAGGGTGAGAGACAAAAGAGAGCCTCATTCTTTCTTGCTCATTCTCTCTCTTATTCTTGAGCTCTCCTCTTGCTCTCACCCTCAACCTCTTGCTCCCTCTCTTGATCTATGGTTCTCTTGTCTCATGAGTTGAGAATCAAGAACCATAGATAAAATCCCATTCTATTTCTTCTCTACTCATTCTAGTTCACTAGGTTTAGCAAACCAAGTGAACTAGTTTCTTCAAAGAACGAAGAAGGACCTAAAGGTTGGAGCTTTCAAGTGGATCTATCTTCGGCGTACGGAGACACCGAGAAGGAGCCATCGAACCACCATCGGAGCTTGAAGACGAAGGAGTTCAAGTTTAGGTATAACCATCTCCATCCGAGTAGCTAACTCTCTTTAGCAAAGTTTGCTAGTTTTAGTTTAGTTAAAGATCCCGACTTTGCTTAGTCCATGTTGCCCCTTGCGCTGAAAATTTGATTTTTATACCGTTTCCGCCTCCCCGTAAGAACCGGGGGTCGCAACGTGGACTTACAGTGGTATCAGAGACTAACTAAACTTAAACTAGCTTGGTAGTGAAGTGTAACGAAGTTCGGAACCGGAAAAATAAAAAAAAACCAAACTTTTTGTCACGACCCGAAAGTACGGAACATGACCGGCACTTAAACTACGAACGTCTCGAGGCGTACGTAATCTAAGTAAACCGAAAACCCAGAAATCCAAACCAAGAAAAGTAGTAGAGTGCAGGAAAAAAACCAAATTAAAGCAAGTAGTTTCAATAGCATAAGCCGAATTATGCGGTTTTTAAAAGCATCAAAATTTTACTGAAAATTTCGGCAGAGTCTCCTTTGTAAATACTGGCCCCCAAACGGGATACAACATGAATAGTATACGAAATCAAGAAAAAGGCATCCCCAAGCGGGAGCTAGCTCTTCGTCAATCGACGGTCACAACCACACAAACAATAAAATATACAACGCCAACGGCGAGGATCAAAACTCAAAAGGAAACTCAAAACCACCAGAAATATAACGAGCGACTCTAAGGTCGAAAGAATAACCAACACTGGTCTCTATCTCAAAAATACATGTTTGGTTGATGGAATTCTAGATACAACAGAATAATGATATACAAGATAAATAATGGGGGTATGATACAAGTAAACCCACCTACTAGCAAATCACCCGAATGGAACTATGCCGCAAAGCCGTAATGAAACCTGTACGGCAAATCTGCAAGAAACTGGGGCACAACGGGGGTGAGTTGCCAACTCGTGAATAGAAAAACATCTACGCACAGAAATCGCATAAATAACGCAATCCTAGGTCAATGATCATAATATATCCTCAAAATAAGTATATAACATGCAGCCTATAACAAGGCTAGGGTAAATATCTAACCCGAGTATAATCTCATGTGCCCGTGTCAGTGCCTCAAGTAGCAATATATCATATGAATGAGGTATGAATGCATGAAACGGAATACATATAAATGAAGAAACTGTTTTCATAAATTAGTAAGATTTCCTTCGTATTTTTAAACTGAGGTATCATAAATGAAATCAGCATCAATAGTGTCTAGCATCGACACAAAACATAAATCTCACTGTCTCGAAATATCAATGTCTCAATCTCAATATCTAGGGCGCCGTCAATCCGGACCGGCCCCTACCATAAATCTCAAGACCACGACGGTATCCTCCGGATATCCGACGCGTCGGGTAAAATCACCGGTAGGTAGTACTCCCCTGCCAGGCTCAACGTCATCACCACATTCCTCTTGCCCCGGGGTACCGCACCGGGTCCACCATGTACCCAAAACGGTTCATCCGTCTCCTCGAATCGGGTTTCCAAATCCATCAGCAAACTCATGGTGGACGACTCATACATCATGGGAAAACCGCACTTTTTATTTTAAAAGAGAGAATATGTTTATTTGTGTTTTTGCGGTTTTCCTCCAAATCCAGAAAATCTCATAGAAATCCAAATCCAAACCTCAATAGCATGCAAAATAGTGAATATATGCATAAGAATCCATGAATGCGGCATAACAATGAATAACAGTATGCATGAAGTAGCAGGTAATAACTACAATGTCTAAACTATTCGCTAATGGGCTATGTCAAGCAATAATATATTTTCTAAGGTGTACGTGACATGGCAATTACCGATGAAGATGTGTGTGAGCCGGCAAGTAAGTGTACGTGGTACATACGCATCATCGGTAATGGTGCTGGTGTCCTATCAGCATGATATTAAAATGGAGTATGAAACATAATATAAGAATGCGATGCAAAGCGAACCACAAAAAAAGTGGGAGCTGAAACTAGACGTAACCAAAACTAACCTACATTAATCTAATATAAGTCCTACGAATGGTGCCTTTTGAAAAAAACACGAATCATGGGGTTTTGAAAATAGGGCTACGGTGTTTTTATGAAAAGATACGTCGTTTTTGAAATGTCCGTAGATTCCCTTGAGCTGTCTTTAAAAATGCCCACGATTCGTTAGTTTTTGAAATAGGTAAGAAGTCTAATCTACTCTAACAACTACACTAAACTATACGGCCGAACTAACAAGCTGAACTACAGGTAAGGGAACCGCCTAACATCTGAGTCGATATATAAATATATATAAGTCGGTGATCCCGCCTCAATAGTATCGCGTACGATACAGTATATCATCTGACATCCTCGAGTCATGAGCGCGGATCTATCATCAATATAGGCTCGTACGGTAAATCGTCGTACGGCATCCCAAAAGCTGGGTGTGGTTCAATATCACACTATCTCATCACATTTCAGATATCACTTATCATATCATAAAATCTGGGGTACTGATCTATGTCTAGTACAACTGATATCATCTTCAAAGTATGAATGCGGGGGTAAACACACATCCCGAACCCGCAAGAATCACATTTCGTATCCCAAATACGAATCATATCAAATCACCGATCTCGCGGCACAAAGCCCACATCATCGACTCAACTCCAAAGTCATCCCATATCATCAAACACCGTGCAAGTATAAGAAACATACAAGCGTATGCGTGTGGGTGCAAATCTATCCTATGGTTCGCAACTAGGAACTACGCTAGTTATTTCTACCCCTAACTAACCATAACACACTAACTATCACACATAAAAATATACTACATAGTACTAATTACGGACTGCGGGGGTGCTATACGCCATCCACCCGACTTCTCCCCGTAGATATAAATCTACTCACCTGGTCCTCACTCGCCGGTGTCGACGTCGCCACGCGCTTGCTTGTCGTCTCGAAGTCCACATGGGGTACCTACATATCATAACGCACCGTATCGCATTAAAAACCCAATTCAAAATCGAAACGGCATACGAAAACTAAATCGGCACGTGTATCATGCATAGGTCAAAACCTATCGCCTACACATGCAAGAATAGTCAAACCAACCCTCGATGTCGATGTACGAACGTCAAACCATCGAGAAAATCCAATCACACTCATTTGCACATTCACGAACACTAATTTTAATATAAAATAGGTTAAAACTCACGAAAACCCCAAATTCACTCTAAAAGCCGTTTTTCCGAAAAACTAGCAAGCAAAATTACCCGTTTTAGTACAAAACTCGATGTTTAAATGAATGTAGTGGCCAATATATTTATTAAATATCTTAAATAAGTCAATAAAACCATTTCCATAATTTAATCGCATAAATTTGCATAATTTCCAAAATCCTAGTTTGCAAAAATATCAATTTTTAACACATTTTAAAGCAAAATTCACAATTCATCAATTAAGCTTAGATTTGCATGATCCAAAGCATTAAACCACACTTAATAAAGCTAATGAAGCCAAGAAAAACCTAATCATATTTTTAATCCCAAGAATTTGACAAATTTCAAAAACCTAGTAAGCAATTTAGCAAATTAACACAATTTTAACAATTTTCAAAGTAACAATACACAAACAACCACTAAGCTTGGTTTTGCATAACCAAAGATTTTAAACCACTCATTAATATGTTAATGATGTGATGAAACCCTTACTGTATTTTGAATTCTCAATTTTGAAATTAATTATCAAAACCTAGTTTGCATAAACAAGTGATTTAGCTAAATGCTCAAGTAACAATTTAAAATTTAGCAACAAGATTTCACTTTGCATGTCTTGAGATGTGAGACTACTCATAATAACCATGATCCAAATACCCAAAACCCTAATTGATCACAAACCACTCTCTTGAATTTTTCAATCATACAATTAGAACCAATTAAAACCTAATTAAACACTTAATTAAGCTAACCTAAAGAAATTAACAACAATTTCACAAAAAGGGTCTCAATTTATACCTCACAATTTTGTAGATCTCACTTGAAATCTAGCCTCCCAAACTTGCTTCTAAGCTCCAAGATCAATGCTTGAATGACCAAGGAAAAATGGGTAAGGGTTAGAATTGGGATTTTTGATGGATTTTGAGGCAAATTCATGAATTTTTGAAGAGAAATGAGGGAAGAAAAGGGAGGGGGCTGTTGTTGAGGGGGAGGAATGGTTCGGCCAGAATTTTAGGAGGGAGAGAGAGAGTGTGAGATGAGTGTGGGTGTGGAAAAAGTCCAAGTCAAACTCTCTCCAAGTCAACACATAAACTTCTTCTCTCTTTATTCTATTCTTTTCTTTTCTTCTTTGAAATCCAAGTGAGGGGAAAGGGAGGGACTGCTGAATTCAGCAAAGGAATGAAGTAAATGGGGGTGTGTGGGTGTGGGTACGGGTGTGGGGTGATAAAAAATGATAAATACAATACCCCAAACATCCATTTACGCTAAAAAAAAGCCTTTTTACTTCAATAATTTCTAAACCGTTTTGGCAAATGATTTCGTTCCAAAAACCACATGATAAATTTTTATTTAATGTTTTATGATGCACAAAATTTGTTTCAACTCATTCCAATTTGTAATTTTCCCTAATTAAATGTATTAGTGACGGCTTAAAATATTAATAAAATAATATTTTTTTCAGAAAATTTGAAATTTCACCAGCGGCTCAATAAACACCAAATAATAGCAATTACATAGCTAGAATATGTATATTTAATTTTTATAATAAGATATTTGTATTTTGACTTTTTACAGAAAACCCCCTCATTTTACCGATTTTCCGAAATTTCACCGAAACGATTTTCAAAACGCTACAATCTTCCCCCCTTAAAGAAATTCGGTCCCCGAATTTAAATTCAAACTCCCCCAAATACTAAAATATCTAAGAAAACCCATCAAGTCGTCGGGGCTCCGAAATTGTAAATACATAAAACAAATCGTAGCGCAGCGCATGCGCTTGAAAAATGAGTATATAACTCAAATCAAAACTCCGTCAAGCATCCCGCAATCATCGGAGTCATGGAGAAGACATCAATGCCAAATCCAAATCAAAACCAATATGATATAACTCGAAACTATACATGTAAATATCGAATCTATATCTGTAAGTATCTGAAGGAAATGCATGCCAAACCTCTTTAAATCGCTGTGCAACGCGTATAACACTGCACAGTGGCGGACGTCTATCATAAGAAAATAACTATATACATATATACCTTTGTTTGAAATGTACGTTCCGCCGTTTTGGAAACAATTTAGAAGGGTCTCCTTATTTTAAACATTTCGTGTCATATCAGACACGTAGGTAAATACTGAGGCTATAGCTCGCTTTTTGGAAATCCCTTCAATAACTATCAATGCATGCAAAATGTATTCAGGTACTGTCCTCTGACTAGTCCTGCTCAGTACGAAAACACATAGCAATATCATAAAAACGTACTACTCTATAAGAAATCAATCCCAACATATGCACATGAATACTACGTGCGTCTGGTGCGCACGGAAATCAAATCCATGAATATGCTATACATGTGCACAGAAACAACATCTAAGTGCATCGGGTGTGCACGAAACATCTGTCGTAGGCAACATGTGTGCCTGACAGCAAAATCAGGTGCATCTAACATGCACGAAAAATCTCACTTTAGTGCATCTGGTGTGCATCAAAATCGCATCTCAAGACATGCGCGAAAATCCAAATCAGGCGCATCCATCGCGCACGAAATCATGAAATCCAATATCAAGCGCCGAACGTGCGCAAAATCAATCAGGTGCACAAGGTGCACAAAACAAATATCGAGTATCACCATCGAAATCGAAGTCCAGTGCATCTAAGTGCACGAGAGGCGTATCACTGCACTGCAAGCATATATCAACTATACAGAGTGCAGGAACCAAATCGTGTGCGTGCATATGCACAAAATCAACTCAAATGTCTAAAACCGTAAAATCACAAACATGTGAACTAAAGAACGAAAACGATATCAAGTGCAACACTGTGCAAAATCGTAAATACTCAGTAGGTGCAACCATGGTCCATGAAAACAATTATCATGAAACTCAATCATCAAAATCAATCCTGCGAATAGATCGCCCAAAATACCCAAAATCAATAATGGCGGAATAGTACCGCTCCAGCGCATCCTCTAAGAATCTCGGCAACTGTCGCGGTCACTAGTGGGACGTCTCGTCGATGATCATGAACTCTGTCCTGCTGGCGTGCGTAACCATGACCACTCCTGGGTCAAGGTCTTCACTGTGAATTACCAATCTTTCGATCCATCGGCTCATCGGCCCTGTCAGGTGTGCTAACGGGGACGATTCCTTTCTGGCACTTCTCTAGTCATCTCTTGGTCAATCATCGCGACCACTCGTAAGACAGCATATCACTGGCGTCGGCCTCTGGCTCTCCGAATGTACGTGACACATCTGATCCTGAGTGCAAGTATCATTGCAGCAGTGTCCTGGAAGGAATCCTGCTCACGGTCTCTTCCATGTCTCGTCTCTGCCAACTGTCCGGAAGTCATCATCCTTTCCTATATCTGCATCTTGCTCTGGAACGGCTGCATACCCATCGCGACTCCTTCTGGAAGGTAAGTCCAAGTACCATGCCTCGGCATGCGCATAGCATCTCTAATGTCGGCGGAGTGGAACGTCATCTCATCTAGATCTGGTGCGAACCTCTTACTCCACTTTTCTCTAATGTCGTCTGCTTTGGACTCGTCTCGTCGCGGCTGCATGGACTGAGCTCCAACGGCTATCCTCGTATCGGGAGTCTCCCAAGAAATGCATCTCACCACCTAGCATCCGAATTAAGTCGAGCCATCCGATCGAGTCGTCAAAACCTCATAATCCCCCAAGAGCTCAACATCTTGGGCACAGTTTATTAGTATCGAGTACATACCACAGCATCGGTGGTCCAGCCGTAGAAGGGCAAACCCAAGCCTCACTAATGGCGCCGCAGAACTGCCGCAAACCCGAAGGTTCAAAGGCTTTCACACGGTCATTAAGTCGAGTTAGGGTTTCATTCTTCTAGAGGGACCATAGAATTGCCTGCATGTCTTTCCGACTACTTTAAACTTGGATAAATAGGTTTCTGACAATCGATCGTCTCTGTCGACTCCCAACGTCTCCGCGTGAAGTCGTCTCTAGCTGGAATCAATCTATCTGATGACCTCGCATCGGGGTAGCGAACGAACCACCTGTCCTAGTCATTCATCATCGGGTGACTAGCGACCTTCTATCATCTATTCGTACAACTCGCCCGCCATAGTTCCAACATATGGGGCGATATCTCGTCGCTCGCAGCAACAACAGGCTCACTCGTCTGCACGCTGAACCATGCCTCAATCATCATGAATAAGCAACACACCAACGGTCATCAAGATTTGGCTGGCCTCTATCATTGGCTCAATCCTCTGATACTGATCGGCACGTCCGAGAAGTCTCATAAAGGCGATCCGCCAAACGCTCATGGCGCGGAAACACGGTAAAAAGATACATCTCTGCAATCGTGTGTCGCCGGAATTTCGCCCTGGTCAGTCCTCGTTCGTGACGAGCTTGTGCTGACCGCAACTCTAGCCGTAGCTCTCCTTGCCCGTAACCGTAGCAGCAAAACCAAACTGGTACCGATGAAGCTAGATCAGGAAGGAATATAATACTGAACAAGAAAATGTACATCCTAAGGCTTCTTAAGTGGAGTGGCGTGTCGTAGATATGCCGCGGAACATACCAACGGTACGTCACTCTACTTTAGTCACCTATTCCATCAACCAAGGGTCATCCTACGCTCCGAAGGTAAAACCTAACGCTCTGATACCAACTTTGTCACGACCCGAAAGTACGGAACATGACCGGCACTTAAACTACGAACGTCTCGAGGCGTACGTAATCTAAGTAAACCGAAAACCCAGAAATCCAAACCAAGAAAAGTAGTAGAGTGCAGGAAAAAAACCAAATTAAAGCAAGTAGTTTCAATAGCATAAGCCGAATTATGCGGTTTTTAAAAGCATCAAAATTTTACTGAAAATTTCGGCAGAGTCTCCTTTGTAAATACTGGCCCCCAAACGGGATACAACATGAATAGTATACGAAATCAAGAAAAAGGCATCCCCAAGCGGGAGCTAGCTCTTCGTCAATCGACGGTCACAACCACACAAACAATAAAATATACAACGCCAACGGCGAGGATCAAAACTCAAAAGGAAACTCAAAACCACCAGAAATATAACGAGCGACTCTAAGGTCGAAAGAATAACCAACACTGGTCTCTATCTCAAAAATACATGTTTGGTTGATGGAATTCTAGATACAACAGAATAATGATATACAAGATAAATAATGGGGGTATGATACAAGTAAACCCACCTACTAGCAAATCACCCGAATGGAACTATGCCGCAAAGCCGTAATGAAACCTGTACGGCAAATCTGCAAGAAACTGGGGCACAACGGGGGTGAGTTGCCAACTCGTGAATAGAAAAACATCTACGCACAGAAATCGCATAAATAACGCAATCCTAGGTCAATGATCATAATATATCCTCAAAATAAGTATATAACATGCAGCCTATAACAAGGCTAGGGTAAATATCTAACCCGAGTATAATCTCATGTGCCCGTGTCAGTGCCTCAAGTAGCAATATATCATATGAATGAGGTATGAATGCATGAAACGGAATACATATAAATGAAGAAACTGTTTTCATAAATTAGTAAGATTTCCTTCGTATTTTTAAACTGAGGTATCATAAATGAAATCAGCATCAATAGTGTCTAGCATCGACACAAAACATAAATCTCACTGTCTCGAAATATCAATGTCTCAATCTCAATATCTAGGGCGCCGTCAATCCGGACCGGCCCCTACCATAAATCTCAAGACCACGACGGTATCCTCCGGATATCCGACGCGTCGGGTAAAATCACCGGTAGGTAGTACTCCCCTGCCAGGCTCAACGTCATCACCACATTCCTCTTGCCCCGGGGTACCGCACCGGGTCCACCATGTACCCGAAACGGTTCATCCGTCTCCTCGAATCGGGTTTCCAAATCCATCAGCAAACTCATGGTGGACGACTCATACATCATGGGAAAACCGCACTTTTTATTTTAAAAGAGAGAATATGTTTATTTGTGTTTTTGCGGTTTTCCTCCAAATCCAGAAAATCTCATAGAAATCCAAATCCAAACCTCAATAGCATGCAAAATAGTGAATATATGCATAAGAATCCATGAATGCGGCATAACAATGAATAACAGTATGCATGAAGTAGCAGGTAATAACTACAATGTCTAAACTATTCGCTAATGGGCTATGTCAAGCAATAATATATTTTCTAAGGTGTACGTGACATGGCAATTACCGATGAAGATGTGTGTGAGCCGGCAAGTAAGTGTACGTGGTACATACGCATCATCGGTAATGGTGCTGGTGTCCTATCAGCATGATATTAAAATGGAGTATGAAACATAATATAAGAATGCGATGCAAAGCGAACCACAAAAAAAGTGGGAGCTGAAACTAGACGTAACCAAAACTAACCTACATTAATCTAATATAAGTCCTACGAATGGTGCCTTTTGAAAAAAACACGAATCATGGGGTTTTGAAAATAGGGCTACGGTGTTTTTATGAAAAGATACGTCGTTTTTGAAATGTCCGTAGATTCCCTTGAGCTGTCTTTAAAAATGCCCACGATTCGTTAGTTTTTGAAATAGGTAAGAAGTCTAATCTACTCTAACAACTACACTAAACTATACGGCCGAACTAACAAGCTGAACTACAGGTAAGGGAACCGCCTAACATCTGAGTCGATATATAAATATATATAAGTCGGTGATCCCGCCTCAATAGTATCGCGTACGATACAGTATATCATCTGACATCCTCGAGTCATGAGCGCGGATCTATCATCAATATAGGCTCGTACGGTAAATCGTCGTACGGCATCCCAAAAGCTGGGTGTGGTTCAATATCACACTATCTCATCACATTTCAGATATCACTTATCATATCATAAAATCTGGGGTACTGATCTATGTCTAGTACAACTGATATCATCTTCAAAGTATGAATGCGGGGGTAAACACACATCCCGAACCCGCAAGAATCACATTTCGTATCCCAAATACGAATCATATCAAATCACCGATCTCGCGGCACAAAGGCCACATCATCGACTCAACTCCAAAGTCATCCCATATCATCAAACACCGTGCAAGTATAAGAAACATACAAGCGTATGCGTGTGGGTGCAAATCTATCCTATGGTTCGCAACTAGGAACTACGCTAGTTATTTCTACCCCTAACTAACCATAACACACTAACTATCACACATAAAAATATACTACATAGTACTAATTACGGACTGCGGGGGTGCTATACGCCATCCACCCGACTTCTCCCCGTAGATATAAATCTACTCACCTGGTCCTCACTCGCCGGTGTCGACGTCGCCACGCGCTTGCTTGTCGTCTCGAAGTCCACATGGGGTACCTACATATCATAACGCACCGTATCGCATTAAAAACCCAATTCAAAATCGAAACGGCATACGAAAACTAAATCGGCACGTGTATCATGCATATGTCAAAACCTATCGCCTACACATGCAAGAATAGTCAAACCAACCCTCGATGTCGATGTACGAACGTCAAACCATCGAGAAAATCCAATCACACTCATTTGCACATTCACGAACACTAATTTTAATATAAAATAGGTTAAAACTCACGAAAACCCCAAATTCACTCTAAAAGCCGTTTTTCCGAAAAACTAGCAAGCAAAATTACCCGTTTTAGTACAAAACTCGATGTTTAAATGAATGTAGTGGCCAATATATTTATTAAATATCTTAAATAAGTCAATAAAACCATTTCCATAATTTAATCGCATAAATTTGCATAATTTCCAAAATCCTAGTTTGCAAAAATATCAATTTTTAACACATTTTAAAGCAAAATTCACAATTCATCAATTAAGCTTAGATTTGCATGATCCAAAGCATTAAACCACACTTAATAAAGCTAATGAAGCCAAGAAAAACCTAATCATATTTTTAATCCCAAGAATTTGACAAATTTCAAAAACCTAGTAAGCAATTTAGCAAATTAACACAATTTTAACAATTTTCAAAGTAACAATACACAAACAACCACTAAGCTTGGTTTTGCATAACCAAAGATTTTAAACCACTCATTAATATGTTAATGATGTGATGAAACCCTTACTATATTTTGAATTCTCAATTTTGAAATTAATTATCAAAACCTAGTTTGCATAAACAAGTGATTTAGCTAAATGCTCAAGTAACAATTTAAAATTTAGCAACAAGATTTCACTTTGCATGTCTTGAGATGTGAGACTACTCATAATAACCATGATCCAAATACCCAAAACCCTAATTGATCACAAACCACTCTCTTGAATTTTTCAATCATACAATTAGAACCAATTAAAACCTAATTAAACACTTAATTAAGCTAACCTAAAGAAATTAACAACAATTTCACAAAAAGGGTCTCAATTTATACCTCACAATTTTGTAGATCTCACTTGAAATCTAGCCTCCCAAACTTGCTTCTAAGCTCCAAGATCAATGCTTGAATGACCAAGGAAAAATGGGTAAGGGTTAGAATTGGGATTTTTGATGGATTTTGAGGCAAATTCATGAATTTTTGAAGAGAAATGAGGGAAGAAAAGGGAGGGGGCTGTTGTTGAGGGGGAGGAATGGTTCGGCCAGAATTTTAGGAGGGAGAGAGAGAGTGTGAGATGAGTGTGGGTGTGGAAAAAGTCCAAGTCAAACTCTCTCCAAGTCAACACATAAACTTCTTCTCTCTTTATTCTATTCTTTTCTTTTCTTCTTTGAAATCCAAGTGAGGGGAAAGGGAGGGACTGCTGAATTCAGCAAAGGAATGAAGTAAATGGGGGTGTGTGGGTGTGGGTACGGGTGTGGGGTGATAAAAAATGATAAATACAATACCCCAAACATCCATTTACGCTAAAAAAAAGCCTTTTTACTTCAATAATTTCTAAACCGTTTTGGCAAATGATTTCGTTCCAAAAACCACATGATAAATTTTTATTTAATGTTTTATGATGCACAAAATTTGTTTCAACTCATTCCAATTTGTAATTTTCCCTAATTAAATGTATTAGTGACGGCTTAAAATATTAATAAAATAATATTTTTTTCAGAAAATTTGAAATTTCACCAGCGGCTCAATAAACACCAAATAATAGCAATTACATAGCTAGAATATGTATATTTAATTTTTATAATAAGATATTTGTATTTTGACTTTTTACAGAAAACCCCCTCATTTTACCGATTTTCCGAAATTTCACCGAAACGATTTTCAAAACGCTACACTTTTACAAAACCTGAGTTTCTGTTGAAATTTTTTCTGGTCAAAATGAAAAACTTTATACTCCTAAATTCGGCTCAGGGTTTTGTGTGAACACCCATGAAAAACGGTCCACTGTTTCGTTCAAACCGCCGCGCTTCCGCCGCACGAGGTAGGCATGTGCCGCGGAAGCGCCGCGGTTTGTCGTCTTCTCTGCATCGTTTTTCGTGCAGTGTGTGTCTGTGTTGGTTTTGGGATTTTTGAAATATATTATATGTGCCCAGATTTTCCAGAAAAGAAATTTCCTTTTGGGGTCCTATAATTCCGTATTTTTTTCCGAACTTCACTGCACTTTGACTATGATGGTTATATCTGTGATGTTTGCATGTATTGAACGTTGGCTAATCGCTATAAGTCGATTGGTCGGGGTTATACATGATCTGTGTTTGATGCTGGAATGTGTATATAAATATGTTGGATTGTCGCGGGTGAATAGCCGGGGGTTGTGAGACGAGAGTTTTCTTTTCTTGCAATTCATGTAAATTTGTAAATTGATGTAATAATTATTTGTATGGCCGCACAACCGGGTCGGGGTTGTAGCCGTCATTGTATAATTTCTTTTTACTGTTTTTGCTCCTAGGATAGACCCATGGAGGGGTGCACAAACTACCGGGTATGCCGAAGTGTCGAGTGGCCTACTCATGGAGATGAGGGAGGTTGCTACGCTTCGGGTACTTGGCGGGTAGTTTGCCGCACCCGTAGGGGTCTTGGGTGGTGTTTTGGCTATTCACCGCGACCGTGTAATCTGTTTTTGTTACAGGCTCGTACAAATTACAGATTCCTAGTATATCCAATGTATTTATCTGTGATCTTAAATGTTTATCATTGCAGTATATCTATATATGATATTATTTAGGCGTTGCTTATGTTTTACAGACGCGCTAGCCCAGCCCCCGCTCTGTCGTTAGTTAAGTAACCTAACGGGTAATGACGGGGCCCAGTGGCGAATGCGAATGGCATAAGCGTACGTCATATTTTGGTTGTTTTCTGCAATGGTAGGATTAAATGATGGGACGCATTAAAAGAACTAATGCAAGAATATCACGCATTAAAAGAACTAATGCAAGATAATAAACCAAGTTAAAGTCGTTGGAACACTTTCGAAAAACCACTCGGTTCTTTTCAAAACAACTTTTAAATGCGGAGCTTGAGCCACTCCTTTTAAAAGCTATCTCGTTCCATCGACCAAATCAAGTTCACTACGTTCACGGTTTTGCCAAAACCATCCGTAGCCCTCCGTCGTTTCACATGAATAGTCAATAGTATTCAAGCTGTGTTTGTTGGCCAAAGTCAAGGCACAGTGATTGGTAGCTATTGGGTATTCATGTGCAGCATAGATAGATGCGTTGGTTTGGAACAGTCGTACTGCCTTGTTGGCCAAAGTCAAGGGTAGGTGCGGGTGGATTCAAATTAACCTGGAGAACGACGGGCAGAACTTGACATGTGACTTATGATTTGTTGGCCAAAGTCAAGGTCATAAGAGCATGGGGCAAAAATCCACATCGGGAGTTTCATAAGTACTGAAACTTGCTAGATTTGCATACCATTTGGAGTGTGATGATTCTGGTAGGATTCCTTCAGTTTCGTCATGCGACGATATTTGGATCCCGATCCTACTGTGAGTAATGCTACTCCTCGGGAAATTTCTCACTTAACGATCAATGCTATAAACCTAGTAGGTGCCTAGAAAGGTGTTAGCGGGGCTACGCCCCCAGGGAAAAGTGGTTCTTTAATTAAGGAACTTCGCGAAAGCGTTGGAAAACCTCCCTCGAAGTACCGACACCGGCCTGGCTGAACGGTTAAGCAAGTATTGTACGGTGGGATTGATCCTGACTAATTCTTCCTTTATGGTTTGAGGAGGGATTCGAGAAACAGTGGGAGCCATCCTGTTTAGACAAACTAAAAACCACTCTAAACTTGCAAGAGCATCATGCTGAGTGTTTCTTCTTCTCTCTCCTAATTGCAGCGACCAATCAACATGACTGGACTTAAGTTACTCCTAGATAAAAACAAACTGACAGGGCCAAACTACAAAGATTGACTCAGGAATGTCAAGATAGCAATCACTTATGACAAGCTGGGGTATCTTCTTACCACCAAAGCTCCCCCTGTCCCTGGTCCAACTTCCAGCGTCGCGGATAAGGAAATCCGCAAGACTTGGGAGATTGATAGCGCAAAGGCCAAATGCCTCCTGCTTGCCTCGATGAACAACGAACATCAGAGGAGGCATGAGAATATGGACATGGAATCCATATTGCTTCATACAAAAGAACTGTATGGAGAGCAATCTCGTATCGCAAGATACGAAGCGTCGAAAAAGTTATTTTCGACAAGAATGGCCGTCGGATCATCAGTAGCCGAGCACGTGCTAAAGATGATCGGCTTCATTGAGGAGCTCGCTGACCTAGGGATCACATTGGAGAGTGAGCTATATACGGATATAGTTCTCCAGTCCCTTCCTTCCACTTACGCCCAGTTTATACTGAACTTCAACTTACAAGAAAAAGAGGTTGAACTTTCAGAGCTCCTCAACATGCTGAGGAGCGCAGAGGGCACCCTACAGAAAGGTAGGGATACATCCACTTTGTTTATAGGAGGATCATCTTCTTCTAGGTCCAAGGCGAAAGCCAAGGGAAAGAAGAAGAAAGCCCCCGCCAAACCAAGGGGCGGTGTTAGTAAAGTGGATACGAAGGGAAAAGCAAAAGCAACAAAGATAGCGGGGAAGCTTGTGGATAAGGAAGAATGCTTCTATTGTCATAAGAAAGGACACTGGAAGAATGATTGCAGGGCCTGGAAGGCCAGAACACAGGAATTGAAGCAGGTTGCAGCTTCAGCTTCAGGTGTGTATGTTATTGAAAATTGTCTTTCAATAAACTCTACTTCCTGGGTATTGGATACCGGATCAAGATCTCATATCTGTAATTCTTTGCAGGCGTTGAGAAACCGTAGGGTTTTGAAGGCAGGTGACATGACCCTCAAAGTTGCGAACGGAGCTAGCATGGATGCTAAAGCCGTGGGGGACTATCACCTGGGAATGTCAGATGGACATGTTTTGGTTTTGCGTAATTGCTTTTTTATACCCAACGCAACTTGTAATATCATTTCTGTATCTTTAGTTTCTAAAGAAGGTTATGAATTTGCGTTTGTAAGTAATGTTGTAAACATTCACCTTAATCAAGTTTTGATTGGGTCAGGTACATTGAGTAATGGTATATACGTGTTAAACCAACCACAGATTTTCAACGTCCAGAATACACACAAAAGAAAGTCTCCGGAAATGAATCAGACTTTCTTATGGCATTGTAGATTGGGTCACATCAATGAGAGAAGGTTGACTAAGTTACATACAGAAGGATATTTGAATGCGTTCGAATATCAATGGTATGCCACTTGTCAATCTTGTCTCAAAGGAAAGATGACAAAGACTCCGTTTACTGGACAAGGAGTAAGAGCGAGCGAGCTCTTGGGACTCGTACACAGTGACGTGTGCGGTCCAATGTCTACACATGCCCGAAGCGGACATTCTTACTTCATTACTTTTACGGATGACTTCTCAAGGTACGGTTATGTCTTTTTGATGAAACATAAGTCCGAGGGCTTTGGAAAATTCCAGGAGTATAAGAATGAAGTAGAGAAACAGACCGGCAAAAGTATTAAGATTCTAAGATCGGATCGAGGTGGAGAATACTTAAGTGCCGAGTTCCTGGACTATTTAAAAGAGAACGGAATTCTCTCTCAGCTTACTCCTCCATACACCCCGCAACATAACGGTGTATCGGAGAGACGAAACCGCACCCTATTGGATATGGTGCGGTCCATGATGAGTAACGCTGAGTTACCGCGATCATTCTGGAGATATGCGCTAGAATCAGCCACATACCTTTTGAACCGAGTTCCTACTAAGACCGTGCCTACTACACCATATGAGATGTGGTGTGGGAAGAGACCCTATCTTAAGCATATTAAGACATGGGGATGTCCAGCTTTTATCAAAAAGCAGCATGCGGACAAGCTCGAGGCACGCTCAGTACAGTGCAAGTTTGTGGGATATCCAAAGAATTCCAAAGGATATTTCTTCTACTGTGAAGAGGAACAAAAAGTCCTTGTTTCTCGTCATGCCTACTTCTTGGAAACTGAGTTTTCGGAAACCCAGATAAGTGGGAGCACAGTAGAACTGGAAGAAATTCCAGAACCACGGACTATTACTGAAAGTTTAGTGGAACCAGAGGGTTCAACAGAACAGGACATTCCTACGCCGCTCCGCAGGAGTAGTAGGCAGTCTCATCCGCCCGAGAGATACTACGGTTTTCTCATAGACGGGGATAGAGAGGATTGCATCATAGATTATGATGAGCCTACTAGCTTCCAGCAGGCCGTTCAGAGCGTTGACTCAGTGAAATGGCTGGATGCAATGCGGACCGAAATGGAGTCCATGTACACCAACAAGGTATGGACGTTGGACATTGCTCCAGACGGGGTAAAACCCGTAGGATGCAAGTGGATCTTCAAAAGGAAGATTGGTGTAGATGGACAGGTTGAGACCTATAAAGCTAGGCTGGTAGCAAAGGGTTTTCGTCAAAGACCTGGCTTGGACTATGATGAAACCTTTTCTCTAGTAGCCATGCTGAAATCCATTCGGATCCTTCTTGCCATTGCTGCCTTCCACGATTATGAGATCTGGCAAATGGACGTAAAGACAGCTTTTCTAAATGGAAATTTAGAGGAGTGTGTCTATATGGACCAGCCGGAGGGTTTCATTCAGAGTGGGAGCAACGGAAAGGTGTGCAAGTTGCTTAAGTCCATCTATGGACTAAAGCAGGCGTCGCGGAGTTGGAACATCTGCTTTGATGAGGCGGTCAAAGAATTTGGCTTTATCAAAAATCCAGATGAACCATGCATCTATAGTAGATTTGTAGCGAGAACAGTGGTATTCCTCGTTTTATACGTGGATGACATTCTCTTAATAGGAAATGACATTCCTATGCTACAATCTGTCAAGGGGTTCTTGTCACACAGGTTCTCCATGAAAGACCTGGGTGATGCCTCATACATTCTGGGTATCCGGATCTACCGTGACAGATCCAAGAGGATATTAGGACTATCACAGTCCAGGTACATCGACACCATACTGAAGAGATTCAGTATGGAAGATTCCAAGCGCGGTAACCTACCGGCTTGTCACGGGATCACCCTCTCTAAAGAGATGTCTCCCAAGACTGATTTGGAGAGGGATCGCATGTCTATTATACCCTACGCTTCTGCGGTAGGCTCTATAATGTATGCGATGTTGTGTACCAGACCGGATGTAGCTTATGCACTGAGTGTGGTAAGCCGGTATCAGTCAAACCCTGGGGAGAAACACTGGATAGCGGTAAAGAACATTCTCAAGTACCTGAGAAGGACTAAGGAGATGTTCTTGGTGTATGGCGGAAAAGACCTCCAGATCGAGGCCTTTGCTGACTCCAGCTTCCAGAGTGACAAGGATGATTCCAAGTCCATGTCGGGTTTTGTCTTTACCCTCAATGGAGGGGCGGTGTGTTGGAAAAGTTCCAAACAGGAAACCGTTGCAGACTCGACGATGGAAGCGGAATACATCGCTGCATCTGATGCCGCAAAAGAAGCTGTCTGGATGAGGAAGTTCTTGAAAGAACTTCAGGTGGTTCCGTCCATTGTTGATCCAATACCTCTGTATTGCGACAACAACGGGGCTATAGCTTTAGCGAAGGAACCCAGGTCCCATCAGAAATCCAGGCACATCTTGAGGCGGTATCACCTAATTAGGGAGATCGTAGATCGCCAGGAGATCGAGGTTCGGAGAGTCGCTTCAGAAGATAACACTGCAGATCCATTCACTAAGGCCCTGCCCCAGACTCAGTTCGAGCGGCTGATCGAGATGATAGGTCTTCGATACGCCAGTACATGGCCTTAGTGCAAGTGGGAGATTGTTAGTGTATATGCCCTAGAGGCCATTACTGTATCATACTGGTTTGTATATTACTTAATGGATGCTTGGGATATTCACCTTGTATATACAATCTTGCTCAAAATAGTAGTATGCTACTTGGTTTGTTTCTACTTCAATGTGTACATGTGTTTATATTTTGTATATCGCCTATACACATTAGTGGAGCCCTTAGGATCTTTGCATGATTACCAGCGATGTGATGGCCGTCACACTAGTGGGGCTGGGTAATCTATAAGCACATCCTTATGCAGGTCTCTGGTCGCAGGACTATCGAGACAGGGCATCGATACTCCGGAGTAGACCAGCGCATGCGCTTCTCATCCCAGTGTGGGAGACGGTCTGTCCCACAGCCGTCAGTGCGTCGTACTTGAGATAGTATGCGGGTGCTCGTTAGGTTACGGGTACACTGGACAGGACTCGTCGGGAACTGACTAGTTGGTATTATACCTATCGTCAGTTATCAGTTCCCTGGTGACATGAGTACAGCTTAGTCCGCTGACTTGACACTGTCACTTCGCCTCGGGTGTGTCCCACTGTACTTTGATCACTACCCTACCACGGCTCAAAGGAGTCGTGCAAACAGGTGGTGGTTGGGTGCAGTCCCGAAGCACTTGGAGGCAGTGACGGTTAGACAGGATTCGTCTCTCCCGGTATTGGGGGTTGACATCGCGCTGTGTCTAGGAGAGCCATTACACGAGTAGTCCCTGGCCAGGGCAAACGAGATATACTGGTAGGTTTCCAGTGTTATCTCAGGGTGTTTTGGGCTTCGCTCCGGCACGACTTGTACCGCTATTGGGGGACTGACATTTACCGCCCCCTAGGCCTGCCATGCGATGTATCAGACGAACAGACCGGACTGTACGGAGAATGTCACACTTAGGCTCAGTAGGAGTTCAGATGGGTTTCGCCTCGTCGGTCTTCTTGTCGGCATTACCTAGGGACCGTTATGCACAGCTAGTGCCGCTTGCGGTCTGTGGTTAAACCCACTGCCAGCGTAGTGTCGAGTCTTTAGAGTCCCACACAGAAAGCTTTTCGCCTTTAGGCAAAAGAGTAGAGGTCGCATGGTATTGCGACAGGTCGCATGGTTTTGCGACAGGGTTCGGTCACATCCGTGCACTTGTGCACGTACAGTGTCCGGACAGTTTACACTAGCGGGCTTTGGTTTAAGCCAGATCCTAGTGTATCTTATGGGATTGGATTTATCCAGTTTGCATTCGTGTTCCTCGGAACGCGGATGCGGGTGTGTATGCACAGTTGACAGGGAGGCACAGACAGCGGATTCTCATTAGGGTTGTTGACAGTTGACCGTTGACTTTTTGACTTTTTGCTCAACCCTAATGAGAATATGATATGCGATTAACTATTATATTAATTAAGTATTATGGTGACTTGGTTGTTGACTTTTGTTGACTTTCTTGACTTGTTGACTTTTGTTGACTTGTTGACTTTGTTGACCGGTTGACTAGGCTTGACTAGTTGACCATCATGATAACCATGGTTATCATTTCATGCCAAAGACTTTTACTTGCTTGTTCATTTGAGTAAAATGAGTGCATGACATGATAAGGTTATGGTTGCTTCAACCATCACATAAGACTTTTATTGATATGATGAGTTATGATTACATTGGATTATGAGAGGGTGAGAGACAAAAGAGAGCCTCATTCTTTCTTGCTCATTCTCTCTCTTGTTCTTGAGCTCTCCTCTTGCTCTCACCCTCAACCTCTTGCTCCCTCTCTTGATCTATGGTTCTCTTGTCTCATGAGTTGAGAATCAAGAACCATAGATAAAATCCCATTCTATTTCTTCTCTACTCATTCTAGTTCACTAGGTTTAGCAAACCAAGTGAACTAGTTTCTTCAAAGAACGAAGAAGGAGCTAAAGGTTGGAGCTTTCAAGTGGATCTATCTTCGGCGTACGGAGACAACGAGAAGGAGCCATCGAACCACCATCGGAGCTTGAAGACGAAGGAGTTCAAGTTTAGGTATAACCATCTCCATCCGAGTAGCTAACTCTCTTTAGCAAAGTTTGCTAGTTTTAGTTTAGTTAAAGATCCCGACTTTGCTTAGTCCATGTTGCCCCTTACGCTGAAAATTTGATTTTTATACCGTTTCCGCCTCCCCGTAAGAACCGGGGGTCGCAACGTGGACTTACAACTGGGGTCTGACGTTTACCACCCGTAGACTGGATATGCGACATATCAGAGGAAGAGACCGGACTGTACGGGAGTGTTAGTGGTTGGATTCATAGGAGGATGTATAGGCTAGCTTGTTGATCTTCTGATCGCTCAATACCTGGGTGGCTGTTACGTTTAGCCGACCGCTTGCAGCTTGTGAGTGTTTGATATGGTCATCACCTACTACCGGCGTATTGACGATTCTTTAGAGTCCTACACAGAGGTTTCCTGGCTCAGTCAAAACGGATTAG
The DNA here is from genome assembly GCA_030015575.1 of Agapanthus africanus. Lineage (NCBI taxonomy): Eukaryota > Viridiplantae > Streptophyta > Magnoliopsida > Asparagales > Amaryllidaceae > Agapanthus > Agapanthus africanus. Next base: position 622,104,883 of record CM057341.1, read on the forward strand.
GAGCACATATGTGATATGTGCGGGACCGAGAACAATACGTGTATATGATACCGTATTAGATTCTCGTGATATGTGATATCGGCCGGGTATATGTGATATAGCCGGGTCATCGGATCAAGTGTTGATTCGATGAACTGATATATGTTATATTAGTCGGTTATATGCAATATAGCCGGATTATCGGATCGAGTGTTGATTCGATAATTTAATGTATAATTATATATTTGATATATTATATTACATTAACTAATATAAGCTCACTTAATAATACTTTTTCTCACTTGATAATATATTGATTTATATGCGATATACGTTAATTGTATTATTTTATTTTGTTACTATATATATTATATATGTGATATATAATATTGTAACAAGTTAGGCTTACAAATGCAACAAAGATTTAGAGATTAAACCAAGTTAGGGTTTGGATTAGGGTTAGCTTTTGGGTTAACTTTTTCATGAAGCTTCATGAAGCTTTTCTTTTGTCTTCATGCTTTGATATTTTGTGTAGATATTATTTAACCTAACCCAAATCCTTAACCATAGTTTATTCTCTACACGAGTTAAGACTCTCATTCTTAACTCATGGTTGCAATTGTAACCATAACAATAATTTCATTATTCTTCACAAATGGGTTTCTTCTTCTTCTTCCTCTTGAAAGCTTACTAGCTTTTGGGTTTGTGAAGATTTTGAGTGAGAAATTGAAAACAAAAGAGAGCAAAATTCATACTTCATCATCCTTATCTATTCAAGCAACTTAGATTAGGGTGTTTGCTTTGCTAATATTTTATTTGTGAAGTAAGAGCTTGGATTTGATATTCTTCAAGATAGATCATCTTAGTAGTTGAAGATTGGAAGCAAGCTTGCATCTTTGTCTTCATGGAGCCTCTCTAGAGTCCGGATACTTGATGATCGCAGCGAAGGGACCTCAACACGGAGCTTATGAAGCAAAGGAACGGACTACAAAGGTTGTAATCCCTGACTCTTAGATGTTAAAGTGTTAACATGCTAGTTTTGTTTGATTCTCTAGTTAAAGTTTCTAGGTTTAGGGTTATCTTCAATGGAAATTTTTTAACTTGGCATGGATGATGCCTCCCGAAACCTTGCTGCCGTTGTAGGTAACCCAGCAGTGGTATCAGAGCGTAGCTAGAGAATTAGACGGATAAGTGTAGGATTACGAAACCGAAACAATTCCTAAACACCCGATATCAAACCCTAGTTTCTATCGAATTATTTTTGGTGTCTAAAAATTTTCCAAACATGTGCAGAATCATGTATGTGATACATAGTGAACATGGCCCAAACCCCACCCCCCTGCTCGGACTTTGGCCAATCACTTGACCAAAAATTCCGAGCAGGACGGCCCTCCTATGGGTTCTGGGCTCCAGGTTTGGGTCATGGTCAGGTCTCTAGGGTTTGGTATTTTTGGTGTTGTTTGTTTTGGCTAAATTTGTATGAGATGTTTATTTACTCAAAAGCTAATTCGGAGTGTTTCGTATTCGCAATTCTAGCTTGGTTTTATGATTGTTTAGACAGTGTTAAAAAGTTCGAACGGATATCAATAACTCACTTTTTCTCCTGTCGGAAAATTTCCAAGTGTTGGATTTTTCCTTAGTTAAAGAACATTCAAAGTCGTGCAAGTAAAGCGGTGGACCCTCTAGAAGAACAAAACCTGTAACACCTTAGGATGTGTTTAGTGGCTAATTATATTTTAATAAATAATTTGTAATAAAAAGTTTACCAAATTGATTTTCAACTATTTTATCCTATTTAATGAATATTTTATTATAATTTTCCTAGCCTTGCACACACTTGTATATGTTAACTAGGGTGTTAATTTGGGGTCTAACCATGATTAGCAATCATGGTGAGCTAACCATTTTTCCTAATCTAGTTTAATAATGGTATTAGGTGCTTTGGGTTTTAATTGTGAATGGTTGTTTTTAAAATAAAATGAAAAAGGGTTTGAAAAATGATTTTCTTTTGTTGACGAAAGAGAGAGAAGAGCATGGGGCTACATGGTGTGAGCCATGCCTCATTAAATGAGGGAAGAGAAATAGAAGGGAGAGGTTTTGCCTTTTGCTCTCATTTCTCCCTCTCATTTTCTTTTCTCTCATTCTCTCACACTCACACACTCACACCAGCAGCTCAGCAGTAGCAGCAGAGGCTCCAGCAGCAGCACCATCAGCAGCAAGCAGCATCAGCATCAGCACAGGCAGCATCAGCAGCAGCTTCATTGCAGCAGCAACAACATGCAGCACCTGCATCACCAGCAGCTGTAGAAACTCAGTTCTTCTCCTTCACCTGCTTCTTAGGGTCCATTAGGGTATAATTTCTGAACTCAATCCCCTAGTTGCTAAGCTTGTGTGTTGTTTAGCTTCAGTTTACGATAAAAGTTAACTTTTGTGCTAATTATGGTGATTTGTGTAGGGTTTTGGTTAAGTGATGATTGTGTTGGTTAACCCTGCCTATTTAAGTGTTATTAGGGTCACCTTAACTGAGATTAACCCCAGATTTCACTAAAATACCATGGGGTTTCCATTTTGTGCAAAATTAAGCGATATTGTAGCTTTCTGTGATCTGCTTTTGATCCGGATCCTTTAAGAAAAATTGAGAAAACTGGAGCATGTTTACTAGGTTTAGACCACACCACCAGAATACGAATCCTCCATTCCCAAACCAGGCCGCAAATTTAAGCATTCTGGCTACAAATTGCGGCCAGGTAAGGGGCTGGGGTGTTGGGGTTTTTCCTATGGTGTTCTGCTGTGTTTTATAGTATGTTGGCATGTGCAATTTTGTGAGATTTTACCTGTAGCAAAATCTGAGATCAAATATCGATTTGCTTGTTCGTTTTAGTTGCGCGATACGCGCGAGGGTTCTGTGATCCAGCGTGTCGCGGCGTATCGGATAGTTTTAGACGCGTATATACACGTTTCAGCGTACCGTGCACAAGCGCGTTTAGTTCGCGACACGAAACTCTCGTTTGGTTTCGATATCGCGTTTTGCGAGATATTTTTCTTATATATGGATTTTTGTATAATTTCCAGGTTCGCAGACGGGTACGTCAGACGCAGCAACGAAAGGGAAGTAGGTGGTCGGCTACATGTAGCACGCGACCAGGTGAGTAGATTTATCATCTACAGGGGAATCTCCCGCATGGCGTTATGCGTCTGGGCTAGGAATGTTAATACCTGTCGCATATTCTAGGTTATATTTAGAATTGTGCATTCACCCTATTGCTTAGATGTAGTTGTATTATGACTAGTAGCCGTAGGACACTGCATATATTATTGACGATTCATGTTGCACGAGCACGGATTGTATGGTACATACACCGTCAATAATTGCCATGTCACACACACAAACCACTTATAGATATTATATTGCTTGGTTAGGGACCTACGACATTGACTCATATTACTCAGCACATATGACTTTTAGCTACAGGTATACCTTGCTCACATATTCCACTTATACCAAGGGGGTATACTACATCAGTTCATATAGGTAGATACCTATACCTTCTTACACCTGTATGTTACACATATATCAGTTACAGTTACATATTTACCTTTACTGATGTTTCTTAGCGTTTTCTTCCTTTTATATGCTTACATTTCAGTTATGTCGCACAGATTGTATTCATGGATTTGCGCATTCTTATATGGATTTTTCATGATGTTTTCTGGATTTGGGAACCGCGGGAGTTCATGAAACTATGCATTAATAGAAAAACCCGATTTCCTTGATATGATATTTGCGCATCCACCATGAGTTTTATCGGTTCTGATTTATATATACCCCTACGAGGAGGCGTCGAGGCCTTAGAGGGTACAAGGTGGGGCCCGGAGGTACCCCGGGGCAAGAAAGGGATGTCGATGTACCACGCCGATGAGCCCGGCAGGGGAACCATACCATCCGGTGACAGTTCCAATGACTCGGCGGTAATCATGGGGATACCGTTGGGAGTCATGTACGGATTGATACGTGAAAAGACGAGGGTCAGAGCTAGGCACTTGTGCTTTTCGGATAGCGTGTGATACGTACCTATCAGGATGCTAGTCTTGGTGATGGCATCTGATAGATCGGTATTTCTGTATCGATGCTTGGCACATTGGTTTTTATGATATTTCTAAGTACTTATGTATATATAATAGTGGGTTAGGTTGCTGTTATATATACCCTTACACCAATATTTGTGGAGTGGGACGCTAATATATGTATATTGACCTCATCATTTTTATTTATGCAAATATATTTAGGATGTTAGAATGTTACTTGAGATCTGACATTTGGGATATAGGTGATTTATTTGAGATTGGATATTGGATATATATACGAGACTCACTTGATTTGTACATTCGAGATATAAGGGATCTATTCGATATGGTACATTGAGGAGATGTGAGATTTATGTGATATGAGAGCCAATTGAAGGCTGATTTGAGGAATTGGGATTTTGAGTGTCTTGATGGATTGTTATCCTACCACGATGTCAGGATTCCGTGGAAATGACATATTTCACTCCATACCTCACATTTATCTGTTTTTGCACTGTTTCATGTATTAGTAATACCTGTTAGTGTACCCTTCATGATTGTTGCATATTTACATTCTCATATCCTTATTACATGATTATTGCATACTGATTGTCATATCAGTATTGCTTCATATATTTATTGTACCTGCTAGTGTACTTTCCATTATTCTGCATTCATATAAACTGTTATTACTGTTAATTGCATATCTTAGATTCATGCTGTACATACATACCTGCGATTACCTTCATATGTTATCTACTAATCACGAGTTGGCAACTCACTCCCGTTGTGCCACAGTTGTTTTGCAGGGTGTTTCCCCAGAGTAGTCGAGACAGGCTATTCATCTATCATCTTTTGCTACAGATACCGCATCAGCTCACAGTGTGCTATTTTGCTTAGGTGGGTTTTGGTGGCTATATGTATTTTGTATTGTATATTGATGTATCCTTATACTCTCCATCTACTGTTATTTTGTTGACTTAGAGACTTGGTGAGGACGATATTGTATATTATTTGTGGATTTGTTGTCTTTTATACAGTTTCCTTTCTATTGTCTTTATTTCTTCGCTACGGCGTCGTATATTTGTTGTGATTGTTGTTTTTCGCCTTGGGCGTGTATTTGCCCCCGTTTGGGGATGCTTCAATTATATTTATGTTGTACTCATCTTCGGCATAGTTTTTACAAAAGGGGGTGCTGACAAAATTTTAAAGAAAGAAAGTTGGACTTTTAAAGAATTTGGGTTGTGATTTCAAATGTTTCAAAACTGCTATTATCTTTTCTTGTCTTTTTTTTTATGGTTTAGATTTCTGGGTTTTGGCTTTCTTTTACTGCGTTACGTCTTTAGGCGTTGCGTAGTATTAGGGCCGTCACGTGCCAATTTCAGGTCGTGACAAAATTGGTATCAGAGCGCTATGTTTTACCTTTTGGAGTGTAGGATGACCTTGGTATGATGAAGTAGGTAGCTTAAGAAGTGTAACGTAGTGTGTGTATGTCTGCAGCATACCCACGATGCGGTACTTCGCCTTAAGTGACCTAAGTACAAATTGCTTGAAATTCCTTCCTTGATAATTCATATCCTTGTGATTCGATTTCCGTGTTCTTATCGAATCTTATCTCTATTTATAGCCTTGCCGCCGATGACTATGGGGAATCAGAGTGATGCAGCGAGGGCCGAGGTCAGAGTTGGTTCGGGTGAAACGAGCACTGACCAGGATGGCACTCTAGTTGCACAGGTGCAGACGGATCAGCCTTTGACAGATCAGCTCGCTAGGCCTGTGGTCGAGATGCAGGACTTGCGCCAGACGATGAGTTCATTTGTTGAGACCGTTCGAGCGCTACGACAGCAGGTTGTCACCCTTGTTACTCAGTTGTTTTTTGAGATCAGCATGCAGCAGTCGGTCACCTACATAGCACCAGTGGATGCACCTCCAGTTGACGAGGCACATATTCCAGAGACTCGGAGGGTTCCAGGACAGAGGAGGACTCGTACCAGTGTACCAGCCCAAAGACAGAGGTTTAGTCATCGAGACAGATTTCGTGGCCATCATGAGAGTAGCAGAGGCTTAGGACGAGGACAGTCGTTCAGCTCTCATCCCCAGGAGGGTCAGCAGTCGCCACTTGGATGTTTTCGATGCGGAAGCCTTCAGCACTTCGTCAGACATTGTTCCTTAGCACCTCGTCAGGGACATATTCAGAGAGGTCATGGACGTGGAAGGTTCGCTCAGAGGGGTCAGTCTAGTAGAGGAGGAGTTCAGTCTGTTGCGGGTAGGGGGCAGACACAGGAGTTTGCTTCTAGAGTTTTCAGGTATCCTTAATTCATATGTTCTTTTGATGTATTTGTTTGTTTTCCACACTTGTGCCTTGGTTGGGATGAAAGTCGTGTTGGGTAGATTAGCCGTTTGTTGTGTTAACTTCTGTCAGCGATTCTTTTGTTGCGCGACACGTATTTCAGTTGTGTGCCAATCGGATAGGAGATAGAGATTCGTCCGTCATTTTGGTCCTTCTAGAGATGTTGGATTTGACGTTCTCCTGGGCACGGACTGGTTAGCTACGTGCTAGGCGTCTGTGGACTACCGTGAGGAAATAGTCAGGTTTTGTTTTCCCCGGCGAGTCAGTTCTTGTTGTGCAGATGGACAGTGGTGCTGCCTCTCACAGCTTGAATTCAGCCTATTTCGCTAGTCGGCTTTTGAGGAGATGTCGTGGATTCTTGACGTTCATTCGTGATACCGTAGCCATAGTTGGTTTGTTAGACTGGGTTCCTTTCGTGCGAGAGTCTTTCGACGTTGTTCCAGATGAGCCGGCGAAGCTTAGGGAGCTTAAGGATCAGCTGCAGAGTTGTTCTGGGGGGGAGTTTCGTGCGTCTGAGTGTTTCGCATAATGGAGCTCCTATTTCTGATCGTCAAGGAGAAAGATGGCAGTTGAGGTTGTGTATCGATGGACCGTCAATTGAACCGGCTTACGGTGCGGATAGGTATCCTTTACCTCTCATTAACGATTTCTTCGATCAGCTCGAGAGTGCGAGACATTTTCTAAGTTTGTTCGGGATCAGGTCATCATTGTTGCGGGATCGGAGTGATGACATTCCGAAGACTTCCTTATGCGTGCTACGGGCCTTGTGTGTCTTGGTGTGTCATTGGACTCACCAGTGCCCTAGCAGCATTCGTAGATATGATGAACCGGATTTCTTCAGGCCGCTCCTCGATCAGTTATTGTTGTGTGATTTACGACATTCTGGTATAATTAATGTGTCTTGAGAAACTGGAACATCACTTGAGGATTTGTTATGTAGGTACTGGGAGAGCCCCAGCGGTTTGCTAGATTCTCGGAGTGTTCCTTTAGGCTTTCTTATGTTGACTCCTAGGTCTTGTAGTCACGGGAGACGGTTTCGTATGGTTCCGAGGAAGATCGTGGCCGTACAGCTTGGGCCCAGACTTGTGTGCAGGGCAGAGGTCCGTAGATTTTGGGCTTAGCGGGTTTATACTGCAGTTTCGTTCAGGATTGCTAGTGTAGTGTTGCACCGTTAACTGAATTAACCGGAATAGAGGTTTCTTTTCTTTGAACTGAGGCATGTGTGCGGAGTTTTCGGCAGTTGAAGATTCGGTTAACAACTGCATCAATTCTTTCTTTGCTTTCTGGTTCGGGCGACCTTGTGGTTTAACTGTGATGTTTCTTGAGTGGGGATCGAGTGTGTACTGAGGTGACACTATAGAGTTATTGCTTTTGCTTCCCTACATTAGAAGAAGTACGAGAAGGATATTCCATCTATGATCTGGAGATGGCCGCGGTGGGTTTACGTTGGAGATTTGGAGACACTATTTGTTCGAGAGTCGTGTCAGATTTTCACGGACCACCAGAGCTAATGTACATCTTCCTGCAGAGGATTTTGATTGTTGTGATAGTCTTCTGCAGATTTTCAGTTCTTGTGTGATCGTTGAGTACAGCTTAAGTTCGTCTCTACGGAGGGGACAGCTTGCTCAAGTCCGCGCCCGACCACTTTTCCTTAATCGCTTTTGCAAGACACTGCCCGCCGATGCTCGTTCGTCAGTGATACTTGAGCATACTAGGCTGGGTAATGATTCAGAGTCCTTGATTTGTGACACGGGTGTGCTAAGTTAGGGATGCGTTTATGTACCTGATATTATCGGGTAAAGACGTGAAATCCTAGAGCAAGCACATCAGTCAATTCTCTGTATTCATTCAAGTTCCACCAGCATTGACGTGACTTGTGAGGTAGTTACGGGTGGGCAGGGATGTAAAGAGAAGCTTTGGGTTTCGGTTCAAGGTGTCTGTATTGTTGTGTGTTTGGGTTGAGCATCTGAGACCGGCTGGAGAGTTGCAACTTTAACCGTTCCGAAGAGGGAGTGGGAGCAGATCTCCAAGAATTTTGTTATGGTGTCTACCCAGGTTTAGTCAGGGTGTGACTCCATTTGGATGCTTGTCATCCGGTTTTGCTCAGTTTTCTCAGTTGTTCTTTGTTAGTTGTGCGTTCGTATTAATTGTGGTCGGCAGTTGCGGATCGGCACTCGCCATTGTCATGATTCTTCTTCGATAGCTGTTATTAGGAGACACTCCAATTGGCAACCTTTAGCTTTAGGGGTTAGGTCGTGTCGATCACCAGTCTGTTGTTTTCTGACTCTGCGTAAGTAGAATTTTGGACCCCAGCCAGTCTAGAGACTTCGGAGATGATCCAGTTGTGTTAGGTCAGGATGAAAATTGTCCATTGCGAACAGAGGTCTTATGCCGACTGTGTTGGTCGTAGACTCGAGTCCGCAGGGACAGATCATATATTCCTACGGATTTTTCCGATGAATGACGTGTTAAATTTTGGGAAGCTTATCCCAGGATTTTAGGTCCTTTTGAGATCCTATAAGCGGGTTAGTTTCGTTGCCTTTAATTTGGCACTTCCACCCAGATTATTGAGAATTCTTCCCGTATTCCTTGTGTCGATACTTTGCAATTACCTTCATGACCTTTCTCACATGATTCAGCACCAGACTATTTAGCTTGGACGCGATCTTTCGTTCACCAACAGCCGATTGCATTAATGGCTCGGCAGGTGGAGAAACGTCGGTCAAGGGTCTTACCATCTGTGAAGGGTTTTTCTTGGACATAGCCGTATAGTGAGGTAATCACTTGGGAGGCTGTGAGCAAGATTTGAGAATTTGTAATTTATCCTTGAAGGTACGCTTTAGTAAGAATTTTAAATTCAGGGACGAATTTCATTAAGGGGGGAAGATTGTAACACCGTAGAATGTGTTTAGTGGCTAATTATATTTTAATATATGGTTTGTAATAAAAAGTTTACCAAATTGATTTTCAACTATTTTTTCCTATTTAATGAATATTTTATTATAATTTTCCTAGCCTTGCACACACTTGTTCATGTTAACTAGGGTGTTAATTTGGGGTCTAACCATGATTAGCAATCATAGTGAGCTAACCATTTTTCCTAATCTAGTTTAATAATGGTATTAGGTGCTTTTGAGTTTTAATTGTGAATGGTTGTTTTTAAAATAAAATGAAAAAGGGTTTGAAAAATGATTTTCTTTTGTTGACCAAAGAGAGAGAAGAGAATGGTGCTACATGGTGTGAGCCATGCCTCATTTAATGAGGGAAGAGATAGAGATGGGAGGGGTTTTGCCTTTTGCTCTCATTTCTCCCTCCCATTTTCTTTTCTCTCATTCTCTCACACTCACACACTCACACCAGCAGCTCAGCAGCAGCAGCAGCAGCAGAGGCTCCAGCAGCAGCACCAACAACAGCACCATCAGCACAGGCAGCATCAGCATCAGCACAGGCAGCATCAGCAGCAGCTTCATTGCAGCAGCAGCAACATGCAGCACCTGCATCACCAGCAGCTGTAGCAACTCAGTTCTTCTCCTTCACCTGCTTTCTAGGGTCCATTAGGGTATAATTTCTGAACTCAATCCCCTAGTTGCTAAGCTTGTGTGTTGTTTAGCTTCATTTTGCGATAAAAGTTAACTTTTGTGCTAATTATGGTGATTTTTGTAGGGTTTTGGTTAAGTGATGATTGTGTTGGTTAACCCTGCCTATTTAAGTGTTATTAGGGTCACCTTAACTGAGATTAACCCCAGATTTCACTAAAATACCATACGGTTTCCATTTTGTGCAAAATTAGTGTTTTTAAGTGATATTGTAGCTTTCTGTGATCTACTTTTGATCTGGATCTTTCAGGGAAAAATTGAGAAAACTGGAGTATGTTTATTAGGTTTAGACCACACCATAAGAACACGAATCCTCCATTCCCAAACCAAGCCGCAAAAATAAGCATTCTGGCCGCAAATTGCAGCCAGGTAAGGGGCTAGGGTGTTGGGGGTTTTTCCTATGGTAGTCTGCTGTGTTTTCTAGTATGTTGGCATGTGCAATTTTGTGAGATTTTACCTGTAGCAAAATCTGGGATCAAATATCGATTTGCTAGTTCGTTTTAGTTGTGTGATACGCGCGACACGTGAGTTGGTTCTGTGATCCAGCGTGTCGCGGTGTATTGATTGATCAAATAATTTAGTAACCGCAATCAAGAACGGCGTCGCTTGGTAGCTAGCCAGTGAGTATGGGTCGGTCCACAGGGATTTTGTGAATTTCCTAATTGCTCTTACGAGTTAATTCCGAACGGTGTGAAAGGATTGATTAAATCTAAAAACTAAATTAATCTAGATCTAAATCTTGTTAGGTTTAAGTTTAGGTTAAGTTTGGAAAGTTAATAAATCTCACCGCTTTCTATACCCATATTAATATCTATTAGGAGTTATGGTAATTATTAATAAAGGGGATTAGAACCATTCGGGAAGATGTTTCTTCCTCTAGGTTCTTGTCCTTCCTTTATCAATCCTTACCCTAACCTCTATGGAAAACACGCTCAACCGGGCCTTTATACTACGGTATCACCACTACCTCGTGGGATAGGGTGCCGTAGGGAGCGGTGTGTGCATGTATGCATGGAGTCCTATTAATTATATTTGATGGGCAAGAAAGGGGTGATAGATCTTCATCTCTCAAACCTTCCCCAAAGCTAACCCTAACAAGCGAGGAGACTACTCGCTCATTAGGGAATTTAAGAACAGATCTAAACTATCTATCTAGGGTAAGGAATTAAATCTAAACTAGGGAAAGAATAGAAATTACCTAGGGCAGATAATAAATTTAACCTAGGGCAGAAAATAAATTAAGAACTTTCAAATTGATGCTCTCCAAAAAGAATTCTGAATTTTATTAATGAAAGGAGGCATGACCTAATACAAGAATTTGGGTCTCTATTTATAGGACATAGAAAAACCCTAGGTTTATAATCACTGCATGTATGCTTTTACAAAAATATCCTTAGGAAGACTAGTCAGCGCCGCTTCAAGACTTGGTAAAATTTTTTGCCCCTACGGGTTCCGCACTGCCGTGGAACCGCGGCCGCGAGCCAGGTTTGGCCGCGGTTCCGTGACCAAAAGAGGATCTTGGCTGCTGAATTTTCTTATGCTAGTTCCTGGTGTCTTTGGCTTCCTATTTATTTGGTTGGTTCTTCACAATGTTGTCTTGTTCTCTCCCAGATCTCCACAGTGAATAATTGCAGTGGACTTTTACCGTTGCTTCGTGTCGAACTCTTGAACCTTGCGATGCCTTGTTCTTTGTGAACTGATCTTCATGTAGGCTTGATCAATATCCTTCTATTTGTTGGTTGTAGTCTCACTTTTGCATCGTCTTTTATCTTTTTAACTGTTTTTGTTCCGAGAACCTGTAACCTGTAACTATGTAGCAGACATGGGTCTAAAGCACCTATTTATTTGTAAAGAGAATAAGATTAGGGAATATAATACTGCAATATCATGATATGAACAAATACCCCCAAACTTATCTTTTGCTCGTCCTCGAGCAAACCTAGTTTTATTCTCGACAAAAACCTAACATCACTTTCGCAAGGAAACACGATTGCACTGAGCTCGTGCAACAAGCTGTTAAACCTCTAGGTGTCCCTAGTAGGAGGAGTGTTGTCTCCTGAGGGTTTTCAGCGGATACAATCCATAAAATCCTATCAATTAGGCCCATTGACTTTTATTCTCCAGTTAGGTTTTCCAACAAGGAATTCTATTATTTTCGACTTGTAAAATGTCCACCCATATTCTTCACGCTTCCTTATCATTTAACTTAAGATTATATATGTTCTATAGACCTATTTAGCTTTTGGCATCTCTTAAGTTTTCCTTCTAGGGTTCTATCTCAACTTGGGAATTTTTATCATCTCTATTAAAGATATAAGTCCTATTCTTCATTCCTATCTCTTATCTAAAACCGAATCACATACGCCTACGTGTGTGTATAAATCACCCCTACACTTGGAAATTCAAATCAAGCAATCATAATCTTGTCCGTTGTCCAAAGTACTTCTTAATTGGTGAATTTTTAAATGAATTTTGCTTACACATCCTTCATGCGACCGTTAATACTTCTTGAAGTACCAACGACCGACTACAAAATGCGTTTGCACTTTAAAGCGTAATTCCTAGTCTTGCAACACTTAAGGCTTTAGCAGTGACTCCCAAACCAGTTGATCTAAAGCACTAGGTGATGAAGCACCCTCGCTAAATATTTTTCTATTTTTACAGCCTTAAGTAATTACAAAAACCTGTGCTCATTTTTTTTCTTCTTTATTTACACTTGTATTTTTATTTTTCATCGTACTAAGGACTTTAGACAAGAGCATTTCAAGGTCTGTTCTACTATTCCAAGTTTCAAGGTTCGTGTTTATGCAATTTGTAGGATATACAATTTCAGAATCTAGACTTAAGCTTAGGAATTATTTTTCAAACTTATACTCTAATAAAAATATCAATACTTTTTCTTTGTTTTGACTTAGCCCAAGAAGTGAACTCAAAATTTGCCTATTTCTAAATAAACTACAAAGACATACTTTCTACAGTTAAATTTTAAGAAAGGTTATTTTTAGGGTTTTTAATTTACTAAGTCTAGATCTAGTTGTTCCTAGCTAGTTAACCTATTTGTCAAACTCAAGTCAATTATAACCAAAATTGAATACTTTAATTTTTATAATTTTTGAAGTTTTTCAATTTTTATGGATTTTAAAATAAGTATGCAAATGAAATTTTTTTTTATATATGAATGCGAACGAAGAAGGCTTACCGAGCATACCCCTAAACTTAAACTTGACAGTGTCCTCACTGTCATGCCACACCAAGAGGATCAAAATGTCGGCACACCCCTGTTTATTTATTTATAAATTTTTTTTTTATTATTGTTAGAAGAAAAACAAAATATATATACAACAGGGTTCCCCCCAAACTTAAGTAAAACAGCGTTAAAGTTCAGAGTTAGGGAGGAGAAAAATCAAACTATACAAGGCCTTACACAGACCAAAAGTTAGCACCAACCATTCAAAAATTCTATCGTGATAATGGTGGGGTTGATGAAAGAATGGAGTGTAAAGAAAAGAAATGAGAAGCATACGAGACCGTGTGGAGGTAGAAACGGTATACGGTCTCGGTGGAGGAGAATGGCGGAGGGGAAAAAGAAATGGTAGGGATTCTACTTCTTCGAGTGGAGGTTGATTAATCAAAAATTCGTATCGTTTAAGAATGCGAGTTCGCCGGCGAAAATATCTTCGAAACTTTCATCGATGGTCCGATTGAACATTTCAATCTCAAAAAGTGTCACGCCAGAATTCAACACACTTGATTGTGATACTAAAATTATCGAACTCAAAATATCGGATTGTGATTCATTAACACTCAGCATCATTAAAGGAAGATTAGAAGAACCAAAGAAAGTAGGAATACGAACTTGAGGGTGGGGATGGAGTGTATAAATTAGCACAATTTGTAATGACCGATGTGTAAAAAGCGATTGTGCTAATCTATCAACCCGCGGAAAAATGAGATTAAATCTCTCAAGATTTGTGAGCAAACATGGGTACGTCGAACTTAGTATTGGAGAAGAAAGCGTAATGTTCTCTTGCAAGGTCGGAACGAGGACGGAGGGAAGTGAGTGAGGAATGGTATTAGTTAAAGATTCAGGAGGGTGTACACAATCAGTGAAAGGGACATGATGAATTGGGAAATCCGACTCATCAAACAAAACTGGTTCATCCTCAATAATTTCCTCAATATTCTCCTCCAAATTTTGCTTATCCATGCCATTATCATCAAAATCAAGACGCATATGAAGTTCGGGAGAAACATTTAATGACTCGGGATGATGAATTGGACATAAAATTTCAATCAAATCTACGGGTTCATCATCCAAAATATTCCCGGCGTCTATATCCTCAATCAAGTGAAAATCAATTTTTTCTGACACCTCATCAAAAGCATGGATATTTATCAATGTAGGTTCTAGAGTGGAGGTGTAAAGTTCAAAAGGATTAGCTGTGGTTTCACTCGAAAGGGAATCTTCACAATCTGGTAAATCAAGCACTATAAGGTCACACGTTAAATATTTTATTTTCAACTTGTGAATCATTTGGGACAATCGATGGAAAACCGGAGTTGTGAGCTTCAATTGGGTATGGGTAGGTTTGATTTGGAAAGGTGTAGAACTCAATCTCTCCTCTCAAATTCTCACTCTGTCTAACCGCCTCCTCATACATTAGAATTTTTAGAGCTGGTTAGAAACGAGCTACCGGTTCACTAGGTTGCATAAGGGTGGCCATGGACGCATCCACATTCCTCATCATTTTGTTTGTTGCTAAAATATAAGTTTCCAACGACTGTTCCAAACTAGACATGGGTTGTGAAGGGGTTTCGGTAAAAGATTCGAAATTGTTTGGAGACATGAAACTCCCAAATGGCTGTGTAGAAGCAATGTCTAGTGAAGGTGGGAAAGTCGGGTAGGACTGGTAGGAATTGGATGATTGGACAGGAGTAGGATCAACATTTGGATAAAAAGGTGAATGGACTTGTTGATCCCTAGAACTGGATGTGTGGAGAGGAGTGAAAGATCGGCTATGAGATTGTGCAATATGCTCAGCAATAGACATCGGTTTAGGAGTTAGAACAGGACTCGAAAAAGTGGTATCAACGTACGAAGGTGGTGAAGGTTGACACGGTTGATACAAAGTGGATTTCAAAGTCGAACTGTTTCTCCTAGACGCTTCTATTTGATCTTTCAAAGAAATTTTGGGCATGGAGGGATCGTCCTTAAATCGACCGAAACAATTCACGTACGAAGTAAAGTTAGGTTCAGGATACCAAAGTTCAGCAAGAGATTTATGAGGTGGGGTACCCATGATGTGAGAAGGAGAAGAAAAAGAGTGTGGGGGTGGTGGTGGAGTGCAAGGATTTCTTAGCGACAAAAATTTTGCAAGTTGTTTTTTTTTTTAAAATGAATTTTTTCCTTTTTTTTTCTTTTTCTCTTTATTTGGAACTGTTTGCAAAAAAAATGTTTGATAATGGGCTTAAACACAAATGCAATCAACCACAAATGCACAATCAGGCCTAGATCTAGGGTCACCTAGGTCAGCTAGACAGCTCCTAACTGTTCCAAAGGGCTAGAAATAGGACCTCAAACCGCCTCTTCAACGCCAATTGCGGCCAGGTAAGTGCCAGGTGAGTGGGAGGCTCTCCACTGCAAATAGTGACCCAAATTAAGTAACCACTCGCCTTAGACACACTTGTCTAGACACCGCAAAGTCAGGTTAGGATCAACGGCCGATGCCTACAACTAGTCCTCGGTCCTATTGAGCGCGACGTCCTTAGGGCTGAGTCTAGTATTTTTTAAATTAAATATGGTCAATGCAAAATGCCTTATGTGATTTCTGGGGTCTTGGGAAGGGTGATGAAATCCCCACCCAATCTGGATTGGTTTCAAGCCCTTTAAAGTCCGATTAAAAATATGCAAAACAGTAATGACCACTTTTTAAAAAAATTGTTCTTTTTCTAAGCGCGGCGCAAAGAATCCTGCACAAAATCAATTTTTGGAAGGGGAAAGATTTTTTTTAAAGCGCAAAGAATCCTGCAGGAGATTTGACAAAAGATATATCGGGAATTACAGAGGAGAGAGAAAGAAACAAACAATGCTTTTTCCACCAGCTGAAGGCACCATACAGCCGCGTTTCCACGGTCTTAATAGGCAACTAGCGGCGGTTCCGTGGTGGGGGCGCCGGCTCGAGACCCGAAAAAAATTGCAGGTGCTGACGTCACGTAGCCGCCGCGGATGCGCGGTCAGAAGAAGGTTTAGGCGGCGGAATCGTGGTTGGTTGATCGGTTCACTTCTCCAGATTTTTTCTGTTGTTCCATTGTTGAAATCCTCTGCTGTTCAGATCTGCCTTTTTCTGTTTTGATCTCTGGATTTTTCCAGATCCGAACTCGATTGTAGATCCTGCAAAATTCAAACAAAAATACCCTTCAGAAAATACAAAGATGATAAATTTTTATATATTTTTTAAATTTTCAGTTTTTTATGATTTTTATGATTTATATTAACCCGAAATTGCAAAAAGGAAATACTACGCCATCCCCGGCAACGGCGCCATTTGATTGATCAAAGAATTTAGTAACCGCAATCAAGAACGGCGTCGCTTGGTAGCTAGTCAGTGAGTACGGGTCGGTCCACAGGGATTTTGTGAATTTCTTAATTGCTCTTACGAGTTAATTCCGAACGGTGTGAAAGGATTGATTAAATCTAAAAACTAAATTAATCTAGATCTAAGTCTTGCTAGGGTTAGGTTTATGTTAAGTTTGGAAAGTCAATAAATCTCACCGTTTTCTATACCCATATTAAGATCTATTAGGAGTTATGGTAATTATTAATAAAGGGGATTAGAACCATTCGGGAAGATGTTTCTTCCTCTAGGTTCTTGTCCTTCCTTTATCAATCCTTACCCTAACCTCCATGAAAAACACGCTCAACCAGGCCTTTATACTACGGTATCACCGCTACCTCATAGGATAGGGTGCCGTAGGGAGCATTGTGTGCATGTATGCATGGAGTCTTATTAATTATATGTGATGGGCAAGAAAGGGGTGAGAGATCTTCATCTCTCAAACCTTCCCCAAATCTAACCCTAACAAGCGAGGAGACTACTCGCTCATTAGGGAATTTAAGAACAGATCTAAACTATCTATCTATGGTAAGGAATTAAATCTAAACTAGGGAAAGAATAGAAATTACCTAGGGCAGATAATAAATTTAACCTAAGGCAGAAAATAAATTAAGAACTTTCAAATTGATGCTCTCCAAAAAGAATTCTGAATTTTATTAATGAAAGGAGGCATGACCTAATACAAGAATTTGGGTCTCTATTTATAGGACATAGAAAACCCTAGGTTTACAATCGCCGCATGTATGCTTTTACAAAAATACCCCTAGGAAGATTAGTCAGCGCCGCCTCAAGACTTGGTAAAATTTTTCGCTCCTACGGGCTCCGCACGGCCGCGGAACCGCGGCCGCGAGCCAGGTTTGGCCGCGGTTCCGCGGCCAAAAGAGGATCTTGGTTGCTGAATTTTCTTGTGCTGGTTCGTGGTGTCTTTGGCTTCCTATTTATTTGGTTGGTTCTTCATAATGTTGTCTTGTTCTCTCCCAGATCTCAATAGTGAATAATTGCAGTGGACTTTTACCGTTGCTTCGTGTCGAACTCTTGAACCTTGCGATGCCTTGTTCTTTGTGAATTGATCTTCATGTAGGCTTGATCAAGATCCTTCTATTTGTTGGTTGTAGTCTCACTTTTGCATCGTCTTTTATCTTTTTCACTGTTTTTGTTCCGAGAACCTGTAACCTGTAACTATGTAGCAAACATGGGTCAAAAGCACCTGTTTATTTTTAAAGAGAATAAGAATGGGGAATATAATAATGCAATATTATGATATGAACACGTATCGAATAGTTTTAGACGCGTATATACATGTTTCAGCGTACCGTGCACACGCGCGTTTAGTTCGCGAAGCGAGTCTCTCGTTTGGTTTCGATATCGTGTTTTGTGAGATATTTTCCTTATATATGGATTTTTGTATAATTTCCTTGTTCACAGGAGGGTACGTCAGACGCAGCAACGAAAGGGAAGTAGGTGGTCGGCTACGTGTAGCACGCGACCAGGTGAGTAGATTTAACATCTAAAGGGGAATCGCCCGCATAGCGTTATGCGTCTGGGCTAGGAATGTTAATACCTGTCGCATATTCTAGGTTATATTTAGAATTGTGCATTCACCATATTACTTAAATGTAGTTGTACTGTGACTAGTAGCCGTAGGACACTGCACATATTATTGACGATTCATGTTGCACGAGCACAGATTGTATGCTTCACACACCGTCAATAATTGCCATATCACACACACAAACCACTTATAGATATTATATTGCTTGGTTAGGAACTTGCGACATCGACTCATATTACTCAGCACATATGACTTTTAGCTACATGTATACTTTTCTCACATATTCCACTTATACCCAGGGGGTATACTACATCAATTCATATAGGTAGATACCTATACCTTGTTACACCTGTATGTTACACATATATCAATTACAGTTACATATTTACCTTTTCCGATATTTCTTAGCGGTTTCTTCCTTTTATATGCTTACAATTCAGTTATGTCGCACATATTGTATTCGTGGATTTGCGCATTCTTATATGGATTTTTCATGATGTTTTCTGGATTTGGGAACCGCGGGAGTTCATGGAATTATGCATTAATTGAAAAACCTGGAATTTCCTTGATATGATATTTGCGCATCCACTATGAGTTTTATCGGTTCTGATTTATATATACCACTACGAGGAGGCGTCGAGGCCGTAGAGGGTACATGGTGGGGCCCGGAGGTACCCCGGGGCAAGAAAGGGTATCGATGTACCACGCCGATGAGCCCGGCAGGGGAACCATACCATCCGGTGACAGTACCAATGACTCGGCGGTAATCATATATTGGATATAGTGCCCTAAGAGTCAATTATTGGATCACAGGCACGTGATTACAATGATTGAGGGAGGACTTATCCCAGTAGGACAGTCTTACTCAAGATGATAGTATGCTATCTGGTTTCTCTTTATCATCGTGTACTGCTTTAGGTGACCTGACAGGTCGCTATTACACGTTGATAGAGCCCTTAGGATTCTTGCTTGACTGCCAGCAGTATGAGGGCGATCATATACGTGGGAGCTGGTAGTCTACAAGCACATCCTTAAAAGGTCCCTAGTCATGGGAGTTTCGAGACATGGCATCGATACTCCAGAGTAGACTAGTGTATACAGTCGAGACCCCGACGAGGGGCGGTGTCCGGTCTCACAAGCCACTGGTGTCAGTTGGTTCACCTAAGATGTATACAGGTGCTCATTGGGTTATGAGTACACCGGACAGGACTCGCCGGGAACATGCTAGTTGGTCTTATACCTGATGTCAGATAGCAGTTCCCTGGTGACATGTGTACAGGTTAGTTTATCGACCTGTGGATCGTCATTTGTCTCGTGTGAGTTCCCACTGTACTTTGATTACTACCCTACCACGCTCAAAGGAGACGTGCAAACAGGTTTTAGTTTGGTACAGTCCCGAGCCACATGGAGGCAGTGAGCGGATCTGCAGGGGTTCGTCTCTCCCGGTATTGGGGGTGAGGCCGCGCTGTGTCTAGGAGAGCCTTTACACCAAGTCCTTAGCCAAGGCAGGAGATTTACTGGAAGGTATTCCAGTAGTATCTCAGGGTGTTCTGGGCTACACTCCGACATGACTTGTACCGCTTTTAGGGGTCTGACTTTTACCAACCCCTTAGGCCCGCCATGCGATGCTCATAGACGAACGGACCGGACTGTACGGATATTGTTACTGACAGGCTCAGTAGGGTGTCAGGATGAGTTCGCTCACAGACGTCCCTTTTGGTCAATAGCTGGTGGCCCGTCACGTATGGCTAATACCTCTGACATGCTAGTGGTTAAATCCACAGCCATAGTATTGACGAGTCTTTAGAGTCCCCCACAGACCAGTTGATCAAGTTTCGGGCGAAACGCTGTAGAGGCCGTATGGAGATATGGCAGGGTTCGATCAGATACATGCGGTATTGCACGGACCCTGATCGGACGGTTAATACTAGTGGGCTTTGGTTTAAGCCGGATCCTAGTATTGCACAGTGTAGATTTTGTCTCATTGCATTTGTATTCGGTCGGAATACAAATGCGGGTATGTATATACAGTAGCGGGGTTTTCCTGTAATTTATTACAGGATCAGTTTTTTGGAATTGCCAGTTTGTTTTCCGTTTCGGCCATTTTTCTTTGTATCTTTCATTGGCCGAAGATTGGTGGAGGAGGGCTAATTTGCATTTGTGCAAATAAGCATTGTGAGGGTTGTCCTTGCATATTGTTGTGTCATGATCACTTGACTTTCTTTAGTCATCATGGTTTGATTTGTGGAGATATGATGGCTTGACCTTTGGTGTCATGATGAGGTTTTGGAGTGTGGATTTGGTTCTAATGATTCTTGATCATGATCACTTTTTTCTCTCTCTCTCTTGTATCATTTGATCCACACCCCCTTTTGTTTTACTCTCTCTATTCCCATTATGCATGGCCGGCCAAGGGATTTTGGGGGCTGTCCAAACTCTTGTAGTAAGAATTTTTGCTCCCTTCATGCTACAAAATTCCCAAGTTCCTCCACAAAAGTTCAAATATCATTTCCTCCACCAAAAGGCAACTTCCCACAACCCCAAAAGAGATATAGTTTTCTACACTACATTCTACAGCAAATCTTGGGCACGTCGACTCGCCAACTTCGTGCCCGAGTTGCCTCGAACCAGAGGTAGGAGCCCGTAAAAGAAGCCGGCGATGTGGTGCCCTACCGGCAACGAGGTGGAGACCGGAGACTCCGCGAGGAGATCGGGACGACGACGAGAAGACCGAAGGACACGAATCGCTCGGTATATCTCTCTACCCCTTCCCTTGATAGCTAGGACTAGTTTAATGGCCCGTTCCGGGTTTTAGTGCGCGGTGGTGCCGGTTTGCTAGTTTGCAAAGTTTTTCGTTTCCACATTCCAGCGTCGGATTGACGGCCGGGGTGCCGCCGTGCACTTACATTGGTATAAGTGCCTCGCCATTGTAGGGTTCCTAGGCATCCTAATGAGGTCTCACAAGGCATCGAACATGCCAATTTCAAATTTTCTAGGTGCCGAGAAACCCGACTACGGACCGTTGGCTAGAAATCTAGGCGAAAAACAATCTAGTTAACAACTTAACTAATGGGATATCGGAATTACAACCTTTGTAGATCCGGTGCTCCACCTCCATAGCTCCGCAACGAAGTCGTCTCCGCTGTCCAAAAGGAATCCGGGCTCTAGAGTCGGCTTCGTCGGAGAAAAAGCGAGCTAGGTCGTCGATGTCCATGCCGAAGATGATCTACGTCGAGGCATCGCTAAATCAAGCTCCACCTTCACCAAGCCCTAAAAACTTATGAAGGAAACACACTCTACTACTTGGCAAGAGGTAGAGGATGGAGAAATAGGAAGTGGGTAGACTTTAGTTTTGGATTTCTCACTCATTTCATCAAGTTGGCATTGATGGTCAAGCTTTTCTTTTCTTGAAGGAAGAAGAAGAAGAAGAACATGAAGAAGATAAGTATTATGATAAGAATAAAAGAATAAATAAAAATCCATTCTTATCATAATTCTCACCATGGTTAGGTGTAGAGAATTAACTTGAGTTAATTGAATTGGTTAGGGTTAAGCATGAGACAAAATGGTGACTAAGTCAAAAGTTCATGAAGCTTCATGAAAGAAAACAAAAGAAGCCACCATTCTATTTTATGCAATTTATTTTCCAAAAATAAAAACAAATGAATAAATGAATAATCAAATAAAAACCCTAACCATTTCTTTAACCAAGGTTTAATTCTTTACACAAACCCTAATTTGCATGTATCATCAAATATGATACAAACAAGTGCACAAAATCATATCGCATATGCAATGCGCACAACCGAGCGAGAAAATCCATTTAAAGTGAACCGATACTAGTTAATGCAAAGTAATATATCAAATATATAATTATGCATTAAATCATTAAATCAACACTTGATTTAACGATCCGGTCATGACGCACATAACCGACTGGTATCATTAGTAACATCTTATCGAATCAACACTTGATCCGATAACCCGGCTATATCGCATATAACCGATCAATGTCACATCGCGAGAATCGAATACAGTATCACATACTCGTATTATTCTCGGTCCCGCACATATCTCATATGCGCTCCTATTTCGTTTCGCTTGAGCCAGGAAACCTCTGTGTAGGACTCTAAAGACTCGTCAATACGCCGGCAGCAGATGATGATCATATCAAGCATCCACAAGCCGCAAGCGGTCTGCTAAACGTAACGGCCACCCGGGTATTGATCGATCTGAAGATCGACGAGCAAGCCCGCTCACACTCCAGTGAATCCGACCAGTAACACTACCGTACAGTCCGGTCTGATCGTATGATATGTCGCATATCTCGCCTAGGGGTGGTAAACGTCAGACCCCAATAGCTCGATAAGTCGTGTTGATATGAGGTCTATAACAATTCGAGAAACTACTGGTAACAGTTACCAGTAAATCTCAGCAACCCTGGCCAGGGATTTCCTGTTATAGCCAATCGAACACAGCGCAACATCAACCCCCTATACCGGGAGAGACGAATCCCCTCCTATCGCTCATTGCCTCCATGTGACTCGGGACTGTACCCAAAAACCACCATTTTGCACGCCCTCTTGGACGTGGTAAGATGGAAATCAAAGCACAGTGGGAACCACACAAGACTCTATGACGATCTCGGGTCAACAGACTACTCTGTACCAGTGTCACCAGAGAACTGCCATCTGACGTGAGGTATAATACCATCTGGGAGTTCTCGGCGAGTCCGTCCAGTGTACCCAGTCTCTACTGAGCACCCGTATATCATCTCTGATGTCAAACACCAATGGATATGGGATCATCCATCGCCCATCTGTATGGGTCGAGAAGGTATACGCTAGTCTACTCTGGTATATCGATGCCCCGTCTCGATACACCCACGACTAGGGACATTGAAGGATGTACTTATGGACTACCATGTCCCCACTAGTATGATCCGCATCATAGTCCAGGTAGTCAAGTACAGATCCTAAGGGCTTTACCAACATGTAACAGGGAGACAATCAGTGTACACGTTAAGGTAAAGATCAACCAGATAGCATACTATCATGTCGAGCAAGAAAGTCCTCCCTATATATGTCCCAGCATCCACTACATTATACATCTTATGTATAGTAATGGCCTCTAGGGCATACATATAACTAACAATCTCCCACTTGCACTAGGTCCATCTGATAGCAGTGGTTGCAGTATCTCATACTGAACCATCCCATAAAAGTCTCTCTCTGGGAACAGGCCTTTGTGAGTGGATCTGTTGTGTTGTCCTCTAAGTCTACTCTCCTAACCTCGATCACCCTGGAGATCAACTATCTCCATGATCAGGCGATACTGCCTTAGAATAAGTCTGGATCACTGATGGGACCGGCGTTCCTCGGCATAAGCCACAATTCCATTGTCACACAATGGCAGGAACATAGTTCATCTTATGAACCAATATATACCCAAACAGCCTCTTTGGTAGTATCTTAAGAAACGATGTATCCTGCCTTTATCGTCTAGTATGTCACGGTATCTAGCTTGGAACTCTTCCAACATACCGTCCCTTTACTGAGGGTAAAGACAATGCCTGCGACTGACATTCAGTCGTCTTTATCACTCTGGAACCCTTCCAGTGATTCTCCCCAGGATCGATTGATACCATCTCACTACAACTAGTGAGAATCCTAACATCCAATTAGATCTATTTCATAGATCCAAACCCAGGATTTAGGAGGTATCACTTTGATCCTTTATGGAGAATCATTGTGATAAGCGGAGATTGACCGAGCGTAGCATAGGAAACTCCTTCCCTATCAAGAGTATGTTATCCGCGTACTCTACGAGGATCATCACCATACTCCCTACTACCTTTTTGTATATACAAGGTTCATATACCATTTTGATGATGTCAAACTCTTTGACCGCTTCATCAAAACAGATGTTCCAACTCCGCGATGCCTGCTTTATCCTATAAAGCATCTTGCACATGTTTCCGCTGCTCCCACTGTCTACGAAGCCCTCTGGCTGTGTACTTATAGACACTCTCTTCTAAACTTCATTTAGAAAAGCTGTCATGACGCCCAACCACCAGATATCGTAGTCATGGTATATAGCCGTGGCAAGTAGGATCTGGATGGACTTAAGCATAGCTACTTAGAAAAGGTTTCATCATCATCCATACCTGGTCAATGATGTAGACCTTTAACAAGTCTAGCTTTGAAAGTCTCAACTCTTCCATGTACACCAAGTAATCTTCTCAAGATATACTTGCTCCTGATGGGGATTTAACCCTTCAGATATAGCAACCAAAGTCCATACTTTGTTGGTGTATAAGGATTCCATCTCAGATCGATAAACATCCAGCCATTCTTACAGAGTCCCACTCCTGATGGCCAGCTCGAAACTAGTTGGGTCATCATCTCATGATGTAATCCTCGCTCCCACTGTCATAAAGAAACCGAAATATCTCTCACGTGGGTGAGGAACCCTACTAGATCGGCGGAGAGGCTGAGGTTCGTTGGTAACTATCGAATCCTTTGGTTCTTTCAAATCATCAGCTGCAGTTTGTATAGCTGGAACCTTTTCAGTTCTACATTACAGACCTTGCCTCGAGCTTGTCCGGATTTTGCTTTCAGACATAAGCCGGACAACCCCAAATCTTAAGCAACTTAAGAGATGGGCTCTTCCCTTTCCATATCACATATGAAGTGGTAGGCAACGAATTTGAACCCTATTCAATAGGTATGCAGCTTCTCAAGTGCATAACTCCCAAAAGGAAATAGGTAACTCAGTAGTACTCATCATAGAGCACACCTTATCATATAGGGTGTGATTGCTCCGCCCCGATATACCATCGTGCTATGGTGTATACGGAGGAGTAATGCTGAGAGAGAATCTCATTCACCTTTAGAACAATCCAGGATTTCCGTGCACAAGTATTCTCCTCCTTGATCTCATCATAGGACATAATACTTATACCCGTATTGGTTCTCTACTTCTAACTTATATTCTGTGAATATCTCAAAAGGTTCGGACTTGTGTTTCAACAGGAACATATGTCTGAATCTCGAGAGATTATCAGAGAACGTAATGAAGTACAAAGAACCGGTCTTCGCATATGTAGACTGGGGATCTACATACATCAACATGTATCATCCCAAGAGTTCACTAACTCTTTCTCTGTTTCCAATAAACAGAGCTATGGTCATCTTATCTTTGTGACATGACTGGCGAGTTTCACAAGATGTAAATTCAAACTGATTTAAATATGCATCTATATGTAACTCTAGCTAGTCGGGTCACATTGATCTGACCTAGTCTACAATGCCTCAAGAAGAATTCGTTCATTTCTGAACTCTTCCTCTTGTGTGTGTTCCATATACTAAGATCTGTAGTTTGATTTAGAACATCAATGCTTTTAGATAACGTGCCTGAACCGATCAACTTTTGATATAGGAAATGTTCAAAACATTATCCAACAATACAAAATTATATCCTTTCTTTACTAATAAAGAGACTGATATGATTTTGTATATCAGGTTCGGTATCTAATAACATTCGTTCAGAATCAATGTATTGGTAATACAGGGTGACAGTGACCAACAGACTTGGTTGCAACACTTGCCCCGTTTTCTGCCTCATGAAACTTATCACCCGTTCTCAGTTCTCTACCTTTCTGTAGCCCTATGTAACATATTACATATCTGGGATCCTGATCTGGTATCACATACCCAGGACGTAGAGGATACAGAGAAACAGTTCTTTGTAATGAACACACCCGAAGATGATGCATCATCATGCACTCTCCTCGTTTGGGCGGCACGGGAATTCTGGTAATCCCCAATTTCCTGCTCTGTCTTATAACAATTATAAGTTGGAGCGGGACCAACGTTCCCCAGCTCAGTATAACAAGCGGGTTCGGTCAATTATTCGTATTATTATCTTGATTAAGGCGTGATATGGTCGCAACCAGGAGAGAGAGAGAAGAAAACACTCAGCGTGCGCTCTTGCAAGAATAGATTGGTTATTATTTTATCTAATCAGGATGGCTCCCACTGCTTTTTATCAAATCTTCCTTCAAACCCCAAAAGGAAAGACTAGCCGGGATTAATTACACACTACAAGTTCGCCAATCTTTCAGCCAGGCCAGTGTCGGTACTTTGAGGGAGGTCCCCCGTGCTTTCGCACGAACCTAATTAATGTAAACCTCGTTTTCCCAGAGGCGTAACCCCGTTGACACCTTTCTAGACACCTACTTGATCGGCTAATTGTAATGTATAAAACTCTCCCAGGAGTAACTCTTACTCGCAGTGGGTATCGGGATCCAACTATCTCATAGAAGGTATGCAATCTCATTGCAAATTTCAACACTTGAAATTCCCGATAATATTTTACCCCTAGCAGCTATATGACCTTAACATAGTCAACAAATCATAAGTGCTAGTCAAGTTCAACCCGTCATTTCCCGATTGAATTAAACCCACCCGCACGACCCTTAACATAGTCAACAAAGTCGCACGACTACCCTAATCCAATCGCATCATATGCTTATGCAGATAAGCACTAATTAGCTACCGCACACTACGCCTTAACATAGTCAACAAACGTAGCACGAATACTAACTAGTACTTATCTGAAATGACGGAGGGCTGCGACAGGTTTTTCTGAAAACCTATTGCGTAATGAACTTGATATCGTTGCAGGATCGAATGAATTTTTTAAATGGAGTGTTTTTGAGGCTTTTCTAGTTTTTCTAAAGGAGTCACTCCCGGTGAAGGGATCGTCGGTCCTTTCCTCGTCGAATGAGGTGCGGGATATATCACATATATCACTGTGCAAAGCAAAAACTCTTAAAAGCAATCAAAAGACAAACCGAGTGTGTAGCATCTGCCAGTTATTGCTAAAGGAGTCACTCCCGGTGAAGGGATCTCGGTCCTTTCCTCATCGAATAAGGTGCAGGATATATCATATATACCGCTGTGCAAAGCAAGAACTCTAGCTACCTGTTTTATTTTGAAATTCGATTCTACAACATCTTAGGTTTCTTTTATTTCATTAATCATATTAATGAAGTCCCATCATACTGTACCTAAACATCACAGATAAATACGACGTACACTTATGCCATCCGCATTCGCCTCGATGTCCCCTCGTGCACCGTTAGGTTAGGTAACTAACGGCAGAGCGGGGCAGGGCTAGCGCGGGTGTAAAACATAAGTAACGTCTATATAATATATCATATATACTATATACTGTATCTATCATAGAACATATCACGATCACATCACATATATCGCAGCAGAAGAAACATATGAAATATTGGATATACTAGGACGTCCGTGTTTTCAATACGAGCCAGTATAAAACACGGATTCCACGGTCGTGATGAATAGCCAAACCCACACCCCTAGACCCCTATGAGAGCGGCAAGCAACCCTACCAATTCTAGAGTTAGGAGACCCGGACTCGACTCCTCGAGTTGGTCTCCCACTGGACTCCAGAACCCGGTTACTTGTGCCCTCCTCCTTGGGTCTATCCTAGTGCGGAAAAGTAAATAATATACAAAGGGTGACAACTTCCGCAACCTGGAAGCGCCCCAATAAAAGAATATTACATATAAGTATTTACATGAATGAAAATGAAAAACACTCATCTCACATAAAAACCCCCGGCTATTCAAACACGACGATCCAATATAACATATCCAGCAACACATAACATCACATGTCATCAACGTAAGTAAATATGCGCATCCCAATTGTCATTGACATATAGCAACGAAACCGTCGATTTCACATATTACACTTACGGTCACAGAAAAGAAAGTGTAAAACTACAACAGTTGGAATTCGCAACCTCCTCAGACATCGCATGCCTGACCAAATGAATTACTTAGACATCCCATGCCTAACAATTATAAACCCCGCATTTTAGTCTCATTATCGAAAACTCTTTTCAATATCAAGTCGGGCAATTCAACAAGATTCCCGACATGCTGATCGAAAGCTCGTCGCAAACTTCAGTAGACGGCCGCACCCCCGATACCGTCGACGAAGTGCACCAAGGCGGAACACCGCTACCGCGAGCACTCGGACGGATGCTTTCGGTGACGGGGTTCTCCTACAGTCACTTGGTCGGGGCTATGGAGCGAGGCTGTCTATTAAGTTTACCCGGGGAGTATCCGCGTACGCTACGTGATTGCGACGGACTTTTGATCACATCAAAATTCCATGGCAACCGATCAAGTGAGACTAAACTGCTATGTTTATAACATTCATTTAGTTATCACATAACTACCTGTGAATTCCAATTATTGTATCCCATTCCGGACAAATAGAAAATGTTAAACTTTCCGATCGAACAATCGAACACCCAAGTTTTCCCGATACAGATCAACACATGAAATAAGTCTAACAACATTCAGTTCGTGCCTCAGTAGCAACGGTCCAGCCGTAGAAGGGTCAAGCCAACGCCTCACATGTGGCACGCCGTACTGCCCCAAACCCGAAGGTTCAAAGGGCAGTTCAAGACGGTCACATAATCGAGTTAAGGTTTGTTGTCTTCTAAAGGGACCATCGCGTTACTTGCACTACTTAGAACGTCGTTAAACTACGGAAAAATCCAACACTTGGAAATTTCCCGACAGTGGAAAAATTGGGTATTTATATCCGGTCGAACTTTTTAACATATTGTAAAATATCCGGAATGCCACATAGACAAAATCTGATAATCCGATCGAACAATCGAATCCCCAAAACAACCCAGAACATTCAACTCTGGAATAAATTTTAAATATTCCCAGAAAATCCAGAATAATTAAATAGGAATTACTGTGCAGAAAAGAAGTGATGACGTCACCAGGAGACCGCTGAACCGCCGCATAAAGGGTCTTCTGCCGCGGTTCCGCCGCCGTTTAGATGAATCTTTCGCCTGAGTTTGCACAGTAATTCTTATAATTATTTATTGAATTTTTTAGGCATTTTTAATACACAAAAATCCGCATTTTCGGAAAAGGTCCAGAGAGCATATTCCGGGTGGGGTTTCGGTTCGATCGGGTTTCAAGTTTCGTTTAGACTTCGCCTAAGTCTCTAGCTAGGCTCTGATACCACTGTAGAGTTCCTAGGCATCCTAATGAGGTCTCACAAGGCATCGAACATGCCAATTTCAAATTTTCTAGGTGCCGAGAAATCCGACTACGGACTGTTGGCTAGAAATCTAGGCGAAAAACAATCTAGTTAACAACTAATGGGATATCGGAATTACAACCTTTGTAGATCCGGTGCTCCACCTCCATAGCTCCGCAACGAAGTCGTCTCCGCTGTCCAAAAGGAATCCGGGCTCTAGAGTCGGCTTCGTCGGAGAAAAAGCGAGCTAGGTCGTCGATGTCCATGCCGAAGATGATCTACGTCGAGGCATCGCTAAATCAAGCTCCACCTTCACCCAGCCCTAAAAACTTGTGAAGGAAACACACTCTACCACTTGGCAAGAGGTAGAGGATGAAGAAATAGGAAGTGGGTAGACTTTAGTTTTGGATTTCTCACTCATTTCATCAAGTTGCCATTGATGGTCAAGCTTTTCTTTTCTTGAAGGAAGAAGAAGAAGAAGAACATGAAGAAGATAAGTATTATGATAAGAATAAAAGAATAAATAAAAATCCATTCTTATCATAATTCTCACCATGGTTAGGTGTAGAGAATTAACTTGAGTTAATTGAATTGGTTAGGGTTAAGCATGAGACAAAATGGTGACTAAGTCAAAAGTTCATGAAGCTTCATGAAAGAAAACAAAAGAAGCCACCATTCTATTTTATGCAATTTATTTTCAAAAAATAAAAACAAATGAATAAATGAATAATCAAATAAAAACCCTAACCATTTCTTTAACCAAGGTTTAATTCTTTACACAAACCCTAATTTGCATGTATCATCAAATATGATACAAACAAGTGCACAAAATCATATCGCATATGCAATGCGCACAACCGAGCGAGAAAATCCATTTAAAGTGAACCGATACTAGTTAATGCAAAGTAATATATCAAATATATAATTATGCATTAAATCATTAAATCAACACTTGATTTAACGATCCGGTCATGACGCACATAACCGACTGGTATCATTAGTAACATCTTATCGAATCAACACTTGATCCGATAACCCGGCTATATCGCATATAACCGATCAATGTCACATCGCGAGAATCGAATACAGTATCACATACTCGTATTATTCTCGGTCCCGCACATATCTCATATGCGCTCCTATTTCGTTTCGCTTGAGCCAGGAAACCTCTGTGTAGGACTCTAAAGACTCGTCAATATGCCGGCAGCAGATGATGATCATATCAAGCATCCACAAGCCGCAAGCGGTCTGCTAAACGTAACGGCCACCCGGGTATTGATCGATCTGAAGATCGACGAGCAAGCCCGCTCACACTCCAGTGAATCCGACCAGTAACACTACCGTACAGTCCGGTCTGATCGTCTGATATGTCGCATATCTCGCCTAGGGGTGGTAAACGTCAGACCCCAATAGCTCGATAAGTCGTGTTGATATGAGGTCTATAACAATTCGAGAAACTACTGGTAACACTTACCAGTAAATCTCAGCAACCCTGGCCAGGGATTTCCTGTTATAGCCAATCGAACACAGCGCAACATTAACCCCCTATACCGGGAGAGACGAATCCCCTCCTATCGCTCATTGCCTCCATGTGACTCGGGACTGTACCCAAAAACCACCATTTTGCACGCCCTCTTGGACGTGGTAAGATGGAAATCAAAGCACAGTGGGAACCACACAAGACTCTATGACGATCTCGGGTCAACAGACTACTCTGTACCAGTGTCACCAGAGAACTGCCATCTGACGTGAGGTATAATACCATCTGGGAGTTCTCGGCGAGTCCGTCCAGTGTACCCAGTCTCTACTGAGCACCCGTATATCATCTCTGATGTCAAACACCAATGGATATGGGATCATCCATCGCCCATCTGTATGGGTCGAGAAGGTATACGCTAGTCTACTGTGGTATATCGATGCCCCGTCTCGATACACCCACGACTAGGGACATTGAAGGATGTACTTATGGACTACCATGTCCCCACTAGTATGATCCGCATCATAGTCCAGGTAGTCAAGTACAGATCCTAAGGGCTTTACCAACATGTAACAGGGAGACAATCAGTGTACACGTTAAGGTAAAGATCAACCAGATAGCATACTATCATGTCGAGCAAGAAAGTCCTCCCTATATATGTCCCGGCATCTACTACATTATACATCCTATGTATAGTAATGGCCTCTTGGGCATACATATAACTAACAGCCATTAACCTAGTCTAGCTTTGTCTAATGTGTTTACACTTCCGATCGAACAAAATTCCAAAAACATGCGTTTACAATAGCATCAGTTTCTGTCGAAATTTTTTGGAGTCCAAAAATTTTTCAGGTTGTTTTAAAATGATGTGCAGGGGATTATAAGCTTCCTGTAAAAATTTGGTCGCGCGATCTCATTACCCCACCGCGGAACCGCGGCCAAACCCATGCTTCGGCCGCGGTTCCGCCGCTGTTTTAACTGTTCAACGCACCAAATTTTTTCAGAGAGCTCCTGTGTAGAAAATAGGGTTTTTGGAACATTCTTTTTGGGCCCAGAATTGTTTTATGTGCCACAGTAGTGCTTGGGGCCCACTTGGGTAAATTTGATCGATCGAATTTTTTAAACATGTTAGTTCACAGTATTTACATTATATCTGCGACCGTGAATGTCACTTGATCGGTAAATCCTATCTAACTGCTATAGCCCGGTTAGACGGATTTGCGAACGTGACATTCACGTTGCTGTTCTGTGTTGTGCTGTGATGTTGCGGATTGGTCGTGGGGATAGCCTGGATGCAATGTTAGTACAGTTTTGGTTGTATTATGTACATTTGATATTGCGGGGCGAGCGTCCGACATGTGGACTTTCGTCACTGCCTGTTTGTATATTATTCTTTTGGGGCACGACCAGGTTGCGGTCGATGTACCCGTTGTATGTATATTTTACTTTCTATACTAGGATTGCCCCGCGGAGGGGTGCACGGGTAGCCGGGTTCTAGAGGGCAACAAGCCCGCATCTCATGGCGTTGAGACGGAGGGGGCTTCAATATAGAATTGGCGGGCTATTCGCCGCACCCGTAGGGGGTACAGGTTGACCCAGGAGGGGTGCCCAAGTTACCGGATTCCACGAAGTGCTGGGTGGTCCATTCACGTCGCTGAAGGGGGCTGCCTCGCTTCAGGTTTTGGCGGGTAACTTGCCGCGCCCGTAAGGGTCTAGGATTTCATTGCACAGGCTATCCACACGACCAGGGGAACGTCGGGTTTCTGTAGTGGCTCTGTGAAAACCGGGGATCCCAGATATCTGTATTGTTCTGTGATGCTATACATTTCTGTGATGTTGCATTTTATCACGCCTTGAGCGAAATATTATATATTGATATATATACTAGTAGATGTTGTATATGTTTTGGATCCGCGCTAGTCCAGTCCCCGCTCTATCGTTAGTTAACTAACCTAACGGGTAATGACGGGACCCAGCGGCGAATGCGGATGGCATATACGTATATCATTATTTTCGTTCTTTATTGGTGTGATCAATTGATGGGACTGCGTTGATTCGGATCAATGCAAGTTAAAAACAAACCTAATCTGATGTTGTTGGAACATTTTTCAAAAAGCTGTTATTGCAAGGGCGTTCTCTTTTGTTTAGCACAGTGGTATTCAGTTGGAATATCCTGCTCCTCAGTCGACGAGGCAAGGGCCGAGATCCCTTCACCGGGAGTGACCCCTTGGACAAAAGTTTGCGTCAGTTGGAATATCCTGCACCTCATTCTATGGGGAAAGAGCCGAGATCCCTTCACCGGGAATGACCTCTTTAGCAAAGGTTTTCGTCACTATATTTTTATAAAGCTATCTGGTTCCTTCAACGATATCAAGTTCATTACGTTAAAGGTTTTCACCAGAAACCATTCGTAGCCCTCCGTCATTTCATATGAATAGTCAATAGTATTCAAGCTGTGTTTGTTGGCCATAGTCAAGGCACAATGTTTGGTAGCTATTGGGTGTTCATATGCAGCATAGATAGATGCGTTGGTTTGGGACAGTCGTATAGCCTTGTTGGCCCTAGTCAAAGGCTTGTACGGGTGGGTTCAAATTAACCTGGACAATGACGGGTAGAACTTGACATGTGACTTATGATTTGTTGGCCTTAGTCAAGGTCATAAGAGCATGGGGCAAAAATTACATCGGGAGTTTCTAAAGAAGCTGAAACTTGCCAGATATGCACATACCTTCTGGAGTGTGATGACGTGAGCGGATTCCATCATGTTATCATGCGATGATAGTTGGATCCCGATTCCTACTGATGAGTTGGTTTACTCCTCGGGTGATCCCGACTAATTCTTCTTTCTGGTTTGGAGGAGAATTTGACGGTACAGTGGGAGGTTTCCAGATTAGATAAATTGGTAACCATTCTTATCTAGGTTAGAGTGCACGCTGAGTGTTTCTTTTCTCTCTCTCTTTGGCAGCGACCATTGACCCGACCCTTGACTATGACTCAGTGACCAAGTTGACCGAACCTTCTTAAACACTGGCTTTTGGATTATCAGAGTTGCAAACCTCATTGCCACTCCTACTTTTACCCTTTTCTCCAGGATACCCCGTATTACTACAAACGTCCACTTCCATTGGACAAAACCATCATATGGTTATATACGAACTTGAAGGAATTTATTCGAGGATGGTTTCTGGTTCTGGAGAAAACGAATAAGACTATTCAGTTGTCTTTTCCTTTTACTTTCTCTCAGGTTGCGAGTACTCCTTGGTTTAGGAGATAGAACACCTATTACGCAAATTGGATAGTCTTCTTCCAAACCTTAGGCTGGTGCCGAACGGTGGGGAATGAAGAAAACCAATTAGCATAACGATAGTGTACAGAAGGTATTATGTAAAGACAAAGAAAGGGATTAGAAGGAGGGCAAAGTAAATTGCGACTGTTATTCACGACCAAACCAGGTATTTCATTACCACTCCCACTTCACCTTTGTATTTCTCCAGGACACTCCGTATCACTACGAAGATCCACAGTTTATTGGATACTCCATCGTATGGTTATTTACGAACTCGAAAGGAACTTGTTCCAGTTCGGGGATGGATTCTGGTTCAGGAGAAATAGGAATAAGGTTTATTCGGTTGTCTTTTATCTTCACCTTCTCTCGCATTGCGAGTGCTCCTAAGATTAGGACAGTACACCCATTATGCTTATTGGATAGTCTTCTTCCAAACCATAGGCTGGTGCCGAACGGTAGGGAAGGAAGAAAACCATTTGGCCTAAAACGGTGTGCAGAAGGTAATGACTAAAGACATATAAAGGGATGTGGAGAGATGGCATAGAAATATACGGTTAAAGTTGTGAATCTGTTAATGGAAGAGGCATTACTAGGAATACCAGGATACCCCATCGAAACATTTCAATGTTTCAGTTTCACTGTGTACTGTTAAAAGAAAACTGATTTCCTAATTAGAAACTTGCTCCAGGGTATGTATTTACCAGGTATGATTCTCACATCTGTATGGTTTTACAGATGATGAGTGGGAGTGAGTTATTGGGAATTAGGTGATTATCCTCATTATATCGGAATTCGTTGTAATTGGTGATATTTGAGGAAATCGCCTGGGTTGTTTGCCGGACGGCAAATATTTGGTTTTGAATATCCGCTGTCATGCACCAATTTCAAATTGATATATCTGTACGTCTATTTTTATAGAGTGAGATATAATTTTTGAAATTATGTCCGTGACATTTACCTATATCAGTGGATGGTTAGGTAAGGAGCATTAAACAGCGGTGTAATTCTTCTTAACCATAAGTACAATTTTCAACTTACGACACAAAGGTATTGAGTTATCAGACTTAAGAGACTTATACAGAGTATTCTATGTTGTCCAGTGTCCATTAGGACAGAGGGGTTGGTCCTCGTACTATATTCGGTTTACTTATGACTTCTCTAGTTTTTAGATAAGTGTTTCGTAGAAACACAAGGTCCGAATTTTGAGAAGTTATAGGTATATGGATAAAGTAGAGAACCAGGTATTGCAAGTATCAGGATTCTTCAAGGTGATCGAAGATGTAGATACTTATGTGTGGTATTCAGTTGATAGTAATGATTAAGAGAACTTGCTTCTCTTTCAGGTTACTCATAATTGGAAGCATTCCTAAGTTGAGTAACGCTGATCGGCCTCCTTCCATTTAGTTGACATGCAATGGAGACAGCTGCATGATTTGAATCTGGTTCAATTAAATCAGTGCCTCTGGTTCTATATTAGATATAGAACAGTTCATATCTTAACGATGTTAAGGTACGGGGAGTTGTCCGGCTTATGCTTAAAACCAGACTCTGGATAACTCAAGGCACATTTCTGTAATGGCTGTTTGTGGGTTGACACAGGCTATGACGAGGGTTGACTTTCTACCATCTGGAAGATCAATAGTGATATTGTTCTAGACTCGCCGCAGTTTTAACAAAAATGGAATTTTTTTTCCAGAAAACAGTAGTGGGAGTATGGTAGAACTGGAAGTGATTCCAGAACCACAAACGATTACTGAAGATTTGATAGGAACCTAAAGATTCAATCTGGTTTGACATTCCATTGGCCACTCCGCAGATAAGGTGGGTAACTTCAGGCACCAGAGAGGTACTCCGGTAGCCTCAAGGACGGTGACAGGGAAGTTCTTGTTTACCCACACTTGCCATTGCTGTTGTTCCAGGCTGCGAGACCCGGCGGGAGGATGAGTATAGCGTCGTTCTAAACTGACTTTAGAAGTGTACGTCTATATGACTCTGCCAGAGGGTTGTCGTAGTCAGTGGGAGCAGCGGAAGCATTGGTGGACAAGGTGGCTTATGTCTATTTATAGACTAAAGCATATGTAGCGGAGATAGATCATCTATTTCTGATATGACAGTCATAGGTTTGACTTCATCAGAATAGGGGATGGATCTGTTAAGAAGGTAGTAGGGTGTGATGTCCTGGTATTTGGATGACATACACAGAGTAGGAAGTGATATTCCTATACTACGATCGATTATACTTTGGTCGTCACACAGTGGTTTCTCCACATGGGACTTGGACATTATATCAGACATTCTGGTTACTGGATCTATGGTTTTAGATCTAGATTTGGGTAGTTTCCCAATCAGGGTACTTAGACGGCATTCTAGAGGTGCTTTAGAATGGACGACTCCTGGCATGGTGGTGTACCTGCAGGTGATGGAGTCACCCTCTCTAAAGGTGTCTTACAGACTAAAGGGGAGAGGGATGTGCATGATTGGCAGATCACTTGCTTAGGCAATTGAGTCAATCATGAAATGTCAAGTACCACACCAGATGTTGTTTTTGCACTAGATACAATAAGTTGACATTGATCCAATCCTGGAGAAACAGTCGGAAGCAGTTTTAGAACATAAGTGGATGTTCTAGGGATATGATAACGACAGCCTCATTCGGGAGACAGTTATCATTCCAGGCTTCCAAGGTGACTTGGACGACAGGGAGGTTGTCAGAGTTATATTTTTCCTTCTGACGAGGGGCAGTATTTTGGACAGGTAGTCTAAGGAAATACTGAGGGAGCCATGGCGCAGGATACTGATTAAGTTCAGTTGACGATACAATCTAAGAAGTTTGGATTTGGAGTTCATTTATGAGCTAGGTCCCATCAGACATCCAGACACATTCTAAGACAGGTATTGCTCATTTCGGGAGATGGCTTCCTCCGCGAACTTAAGATATAGAGAGACATAGAAAGAAATATCATAGTGGATCCACTCACTGAGGCTGTTCCTCGAACGCAATAGTTTCATAAACGAACTTTGTGAGACAGAAAAGTAGAGGAGTTGGGTGTTCGGTATCACACGGGCTGTGAGTATGCGACATCGCAATAATTAGTCTTGAGTGCAAGTGGGAGATTGTTGGAGATAGTGCCCTCAGAGTCAATTATTGGATCGCAGGCACGTGATTGCAATGATTGAGGGAGGACCATCCCAGTAGGACAGTCTTACTCAAGATGATAGTATGCTATCTGGTTTATCTTTATCATCGTGTACTGCTTTAGGTGACCTGACAGGTCGCTATTACACGTTGATAGAGCCCCTAGGATTCTTGCTTGACTGCCAGCAGTATGAGGGCGATCATATACGTGGGAGCTGGTAGTCTACAAGCACATCCTTAAAAGGTCCCTAGTCGTGGGAGTTTCGAGACAGGGCATCGATACTCCAGAGTAGACTAGTGTATACAATCGAGACCCCGACGAGGGGCAGTGGCCGGTCTCACAAGCCACTGGTGTCAATTGGTTCACCTAAGATGTATATAGGTGCTTGTGTCAGCGAAGTCTTTCCGGGGGCACGGGTTGGAAGCATGAGCGATGAGCTTCTCAACTCAGGTGCCCGACCCTTACAGGTATACTTCATTGGGTTATGAGTACACCGGACATGACTCGCCGGGAACATGCTAGTTGGTCTTATACCTGATGTCAGATAGCAGTTTCCTGGTGACATTGTACAGGTTAGTTCATCGACCTGAGGATCGTCATTTGTCTCGTGTGAGTTCCCACTGTACTTTGATTACTACCCTACCACACTCAAAGGAGACGTGCAAACAGGTTTTAGTTGGGTACAGTCCCGAGCCACATGGAGGCAGTGAGCGGATCTGCAGGGGTTCGTCTCTCCCGGTATTGGGGGTGAGGTCGCGCTGTGTCTAGGAGAGCCTTTACACGAAGTCCTTGGCCAAGGCAGGATATTTACTGGTAGGTATTCCAGTAGTATCTCAGGGTGTTCTGGGCTACACTCCGACACGACTTGTACCGCTTTTGGGGGTCTGACTTTTACCAACCCCCTAGGCCCGCCATGCGATGCTTATAGACGAACGGACCAGACTGTACGGATATTGTCACTGACAGGCTCAATAGGGTGTCAGGACGAGTTCGCTCACAGACGTCCCTTTTGGTCAATAGCTGGTGGCCCATCACGTATGGCTAATACCTCTGACGTACTAATGGTTAAATCCACAGCCATAGTATTGACGAGTCTTTAGAGTCCCCCACAGACCAGTTGCTCAAGTTCGGGCGAAACGCTGTAGAGGCCGTATGGAGATATGGCAGGGTTCGATCAGATACGTGCGGTATTGCACGGATCCTGATCGGACGGTTAATACTAGCGGGCTTTGGTTTAAGCCGGATCCTTGTATTGCACAGTGTAGATTTTATCTCATTGCATTTGTATTCGATCGGAATACAAATGCGGGTATGTATATACAGTAGCGGGGTTTTCCTGTAATTTATTACAGGATCAGTTTTTTGGAGTTGCCAGTTTGTTTTCCGTTTCGGCCATTTTTCTTTGTATCTTTCATTGGCCGAAGATTGGTGGAGGAGGGCTTATTTGCATTTGTGCAAATAAGCATTGTGGAGAGTTGTCTTTGCATATTGTTGTGTCATGATCACTTGAATTTCTTTAGTCATTATGGTTTGATTTGTGGAGATATGATGGCTTGACCTTTGGTGTCATGATGAGGTTTTGGAGTGTGGATTTGGTTCTAATGATTCTTGATCATGATCACTTTTTTCTCTCTCTCTCTTGTATCATTTGATCCACACCCCCCTTTTGTGTTACTCTCTCCATTCCCATTATGCATGACAGGACAAGAGATTTTGGGGGCTGTCCAAATTCTTGTAGTGGGAATTTTTGCTCCCTTCAAGCTTCAAAATTCCCAAGTTCCTCCACAAAAGTTCATATATCATTTCCTCCACCAAAAGGCAACTTCCCACAACCCCAAAAGAGACATAGTTCTCTACACTACATTCTACAGCAAATCTTGGGCACGTCGACTCGCCAACTTCATGCCCGAGTTGCCTCGGACGAGAGGTGGGAGCCCGTAAAAGAAGCCGGCGATGTGGTCCCCTTCCGGCGACGAGGTGGAGACCGGAGACTCCACGAGGAGATCGGGACGACGACGAGAAGACCGAAGGACACGGATCACTCGGTATATCTCTCTACCCCTTCCCTTGATAGCTAAGACTAGTTTAATGGCCCGTTCCGGGTTTTAGTGCGCGGTGGTGCCGGTTTGCTAGTTTGCAAAGTTTTTCGTTTCCGCATTCCGGCGTCGGATTGACGGCCGGGGCGCCGCCGTGCACTTACATCATGGGGATACCGTTGGGAGTCATGTACATATTGATACGTGAATAGACGAGGGTCAGAGCTAGGCACTCGTGCTTTTCGGATAGCGTGAGATACGTACCTATCAGGATGCTAGTCTTGGTGACGACATCTGATAGATAAGTATTTCTGTGACGATGCTTGGCACATTTGTTTTTATGATATTTCTAATTACTTGTGTATATATGACAGTGGGTTAGGACGCTGTTATATATACCCTTACACCAATATTAGTGGAGTGGGACGCTAATATATGTGTATTGATCTCATCATTTTTATTTATGCAAATATATTTACGATGTTACAATGTTACTTGAGATCTGACATTTGGGATATAGGTGATTCATTTGAGATTGGATATTGGATATATATATGAGACTCACTTGAATTGTACATTCGGGATATAGGGGATCTATTCGATATGGTACATTGAGGAGATGTGTGACTTATGTGATATGAGAGCTAAATGGAGGCTGATTTGAGGAATTGGGATTTTGAGTGTCTTGATGGATTGTGATCCTACCACGATGTCAGGATTCCGTGGAAATGACACATTTCACTCTATACCTCACATTTATCTGTTTTTGCACTGTTTCATGTATTAGTAGTACCTGTTAGTGTACCCTTCATGATTGTTGCATATTTACATTCTCATATCCTTAT
Source organism: Agapanthus africanus (assembly GCA_030015575.1). Lineage (NCBI taxonomy): Eukaryota > Viridiplantae > Streptophyta > Magnoliopsida > Asparagales > Amaryllidaceae > Agapanthus > Agapanthus africanus. The sequence goes on from CM057341.1 coordinate 622,144,928, forward strand.
TGCTTGATTATTGCATACTGATTGTTATATCATTATTGCTTCATATATTTATTGTACCTGCTAGTATACTTTCCATTATTCTGCATTCATATGACCTTTTATTACTGTTAATTGCATATCTTAGATTCATGCTGTATGTACATACCTGCGATTACCTGCATATGTTATCTACTATTCATGAGTTGGCAACTCACCCCCGTTGTGCCACTGTTGTTTTGCAGGGTGTTTCCCCAGAGTAGTCGAGACAGGCTATTCATCTATCATCTTTTGCTACAGATACCGCATCGACTCACAGTGTGCTATTTTGCTTAGGTGGGTTTTGGTGGTTATCTGTATTTTGTATTGTATATTGATGTATCCTTGTACTCTCTATCTACTGTTATTTTGTTGACTTAGAGACTTGGTGATGACGATATTGTATATTATTTGTAGATTTGTTGTCTTTTACACAGTTTCCTTTCTATTGTCTTCATTTCTTCGCTACGACGTCGTATATTTGTTGTGATTGTTGTTTTCCGCCTTGGGCGTGTATTTGCTCCCGTTTGGGGATGCTTCATTTATATTTATGTTGTACTCATCTTTGGGCTAGTTTTTATAAAAGGGGGTGCTGCCAAAATTTTAAAGAAACAAAGTTTGACTTTTAAAGAATTTGGGTTGTGATTTCAAATGTTTCAAAACTGCTATTATCTTTTCTTGTCTTTTTTTTATGGTTTAGATTTCTGGGTTTTGGCTTTCTTTTACTGCGTTACGTCTTTAGGCGTTGCGTAGTATTAGGGCCGTCACGTGCCAATTTCGGGTCGTGACAAAACCTTAACTCGATTATGTGACCGTATGAACTACCTCTAAACCTTAGGGTTTTTAGGAGTTCAGCGTTGCCATATGTGAGGCGTTAGTTTGACCCTTCTACGGCTGGTCCATTGGTACTGTGGCATGTGATGGATGCTTTTAAACTAAGTTCAAGTGTTGAGCAAATAAGGAAATTTTGGGTGTTTATTGATTCGATCGGAATATTTAACATCATCTAACATTTTCTGTAACGTGATACAATATTTGGAATTCGCAAGTAGTTATGAGATAACTAATTTGAATGTTATAAATCTAGCAGTTTAGTCTCATTTGATCGGTTGCCACGGGATTTTGATGCGATCAAAAGTCCGTCGCAATCACGTACCGTACGCGGATACTCGCCGGGTAAACTTAATAGATAGCCATGCCTCATAGCCCCGACCAAGTTACTGAAGGAGAACCCCGTCGCCAAAAGCATCCATGCGGGTGCTCGCGGCAGTGATATTCCACCTTAGTGCACTTCGTCGACGGCATCGGAGGTGCGGCCGTCTACTAAAGTTTCCGATGAGCATTCGATCAGAATGTTAGGAATCTTGTTGAATTGCCCGACTAGTTATTGAAAAGTGTTTTCGGTATTGAGACTAAAATGCGGGGTTTATAATTGTTAGGCATGTGATGTCTAAGAAAATCATTTTGTTAGGCATGTGATGTCTAAAAGGTTGCGAATTCCAACGGTTGTAGTTTTACACTATCTTTTCTGCGACCGTAAGTGTAATATGTGGTGTATCGCCTGTTTCGGTGCTATATGTCAACGACAATTGGGATACGCATATTTACTTACGTTGATGACATGTGATGTTATGTGTTGCTTGGATATGTTATATTGGATCGTCGTGTTTTGAATAGCTGGGAGTTTTATGTGAGATAAGAGTTTTTCATTTTCATTCATGTAAAATTCATTGTATGTAATATTCTTTTATTGGGGCACTTCCGGGTTGACGATGATGTCACCATTGTATATTATTTACTTTTCCACATTAGGATAAACCCAAGACGGGGAGCACAAGTAACCGGGTTCTAGGGTCCAGTGGGAGACCATCTCGAGGAGTCGAGACCGGGTGTCCTAACTCTAGAATTGGTAGGGTTGCTTGTCGCTCTCATAGGGGTCTAGGGTTGTGGGATTGGCTATTCATCGCAACCGTGGAATCTGTATTTTATACAGGCTCACATTAAAACACGGACCTCCTAGTATATCCAATATTTCATATATGTTCTTCTGTTGCAATATTTTGTGATGAGATCATATTATTACCTGAGACGAATGTTTATATTATATATATGAGATATATATTGAATATTGTTGATTTCGTTTCAAACGTGATGCTTGTGAAGCATAATAAAATGGGACTTCATTAATGCGATTAATGAAATAAAAGAAAGCTAAAGATGTTGTGGAATCGAATTTTCAAAAACAGGTAGCTCTAATTGTTGCTTTGCAAAACGGTGTTCCTTGTAGAACATCCAGCACCTTATTCGATAAGGAAAGAGCCGAGATCCCTTCACCGGGAATGACCTCTTTAGCAATAACTGGCAGATTCTACAACCCTCGGTTTGTCTTTTGATTGCCTATAGTTTTTGCTTTGCATAGTGGTATTTGTGAAATACCCTGCACCTTATTCGATAAGAAAAGAGCAGAGATCCCTTCACCGGGAGTGACCTCTATAGCGAAACTAGTAAAAGCCTCAAAAGCACTCCATCTTAAATCATTTTATTCTACGACGATATCAAGTTCATTACGCAAAGGGTTTTCATAAAAACCTGTCGTAGCCCTGCGTCATTTCAGATAAATACTACTTAGTATTCGTGCTGCGGTAGATTGGCATGCGTCAAGGCGTAGTATACAGCAGCTAACTAGTGCTTATCTGCTAGCATATGATGCGATTGGATTAGGGTATTCGTACGGCGTTGTTTGGCATGCGTCAAGGGTCGTACGGGTGGGTTTAATTCAATCGGGAAATAACGAGTTGAACTTGTCTAGTAGCCTATGGTTTGTTGGCTTTCGTCAAAATCATAGGATGCTAGGGGTAAAATGTTATCGGGAATTTCAAGTGTTGAAATTTGCAATGAGATTGCATATCTTCTATGAGATAGTTGGATCCTGATACCCACTTCGAGTAAGAGTTACTCCTGTGAGAATTTTACACATTACAATTAACCGATCAAGTAGGTGTCTAGAATGGTGTCAATGGGGTTACACCCATGGAAAGACGAGGTTTATTTTAATTAGGTCCGTGCGAAAGAACGGGGAACCTCCCTCAAAATACCGGCACTGGCCTGACTGAAAGATTGGCGAAATTGTAGAGTGTAATTAATTCCGGCTAGTCTTTCCTTTTAGGGTTTGAAGGAAGATTTGACTAAAACAGTGGGAGCCATCCTGATTAGATATATTAATAACCAATCTAATCTTGCAAGAGTATATGCTAAGTGTTTTCTTCTCTCTCTCCAGGTAGCGACCATGTCACGCCTTAATCAAGATAATAATACGGATGTATTGACCGAACCCGCTTGTTATACTGAACTAGGGAACGTTAGTCCCGCTCTAACTTATAATTGTTATAAGACCGAGCAGGAAATAGGGGATTACCAGAATTCCCGTGCCGCCCAAACGAAGAACGTGTATGATGATGCATCTTCTTCGGGTGTATTCATTACCGAGAACTGTTTCTCAGTATCCTTTACGTCCTGGGTATGAGATACTGGATCAGGATCCCGTAAATGTAATCTATTACATGGGCTACAGATAGGTAGAGAACTGAGAAAGGGTGATAAGTTTTAAGAGTTAAAATTGGTGCAAGTGTTGCAGCCAAGTCTGTTGGTAGTTATCACCCTGTATTACCAAATACATTGATTCTTAACGAATGTTATTAGATACCGAACCTAATATACAATATCATATCAGTATCTTTATTAAGATAAAAAAAATGATATAATTTTTTATTGTTGGATAATGTTTTGAGCATTTCCTATATCAAGAGTTGATCGGTTCAGGCACGTTATCTAAAAGCATATACGTTCTAAATCAAACTACAGTTCCTAAAGTACAGAACACACACAAGAGGAAGAGTTCAGAAATGAACGAATCCTTCATGAGGTATTGCAGACTAGGTCATATCAATGCGACCCGACTAGCTAAGTTATATACAGATGCATATTTAAATTAGTTTGAATTTACATCTTGTGAAACTTGCCAGTAATGTCACAAAGATAAGATGACCATAGCTCAGTTTATTGGAAACAGAGAAAGAGTTAGTGAACTCTTGGGATTGATACATGATGATTTATGTTAGGTCCCCTGTCTACACATGCCAGGACCGGTTCTTTGTACTTTAGAAGTAAAGAACCAAAACGGGTATAAGTATTATGTCCTTATGATGAGATCAGGTAGGAGAATACTTAAGCACGGAATTTCTGGATTATTCTAAAGGAGAATGAGAATTCTCTCTCAGTATTACTCCTCCGTATACACCACAGCACGTTGGTATATCGGGGGGGAGCAATCGTACCCTATGTGATATGGTGTGCTCTATGATGAGTACTACTGAGTTACCTATTTCCTTTTGGGGGTTATGCACTTGTGAAGCCGCATACCTATTGAATAGGGTTCCAATCAAATCAGGTGCCTACCACTCCATATATCATATGGTATGGAAAGAGCCTATCTCTTAAGGATGTTGAGATTTGGGGTTGTCCGGCCTATATCTAAAAGCATGATCCAGACAAGCTCAAGGCAAGATCAGTTCTGTGGAAGTTTATAGGAGATTCCAAGCATTCGCAAGGGAATATCTTCTACCAAACCAAGGAACAAAAGGTGTTTTATTTCTCGGCATGCCACCTTTTGGAAAGGGAATCTCTTGTGAAGAAATTAGTGGTCATGAGGTAGAACTGGAAGGAGTTCCAGCTATGCAAACTACAGCTAATGATTTGGTAAAACCGAAGGATTCAATAGTTTCCAACGAACCTCAGCCTCTCCACCGATCTGGTAGGGTTCCTCATCCACCTGAGAGATACTTCGGTTTCTCTATGACAGTGGAAGCGAGGATTGCATCATGAGATGATGACCCAACTAGTTTCGAGCAGGCCATAAGGAGTGGGGACTCTGTAAGAATGGCTGGATGCTTAGCGATCTGAGATGGAATCCATATACACAAACAAAGTATGGACTTTGGTTTCTTTATCTGAAGGGTTAAATCCCCATCAGGAGAAAGCATATCTTGAGAAGATTATTTGGTGTACATGGAAAAGGTGAGACTTTCAAAGCTATGCTTAAGTCCATCCAGATCCTACTTGCCATTGCTACACACCATGACTACCATATCTGGCGGTTGGGTGTCATGACTGCTTTTCTAAATAATGATTTAGAAGAGAGCGTCTATAAGTACACCGCCAGAGGGCTTCGTAGGCAGTGGGAGCAGTGGAAATGTGTGTAAGCTGTTTTATGGGATAAATCAGGCATCGCGGAGTTGGAACATCTGTTTTGATGTGGTAGTCAAAGCGTTTGACTTCATCAAAATGGTAGATGAACCTTGTATATACAAAAAGGTAGTAGGGAGTATGGTGGTGATCCACGTATTGTACGTGGATCACATACTCTTGATAGGAAAGGAGTTTCCTATGCTACGCTCGGTCAATCTCCTCTTATCACAAGGATTCTCCATAAAGGATCAAGTTGATACCTGCTAAATCCTGGGTTTTGGATCTATGAGATAGATCTAATTGGATGTTAAAATTCTCACTAGGTGTAGTGAGACGGTATCAATAGATCCTGGGGAGAATCACTGGATAGCTTCCAGGGTGATAAGGACGACTAAATGTCAGTCATAAGCATTGTGTTTACCCTCAGTGGAGGGACGGTATGTTGGAAGAGTTCCAAGCAAGATACCGTTGCAAACTAGACGATTAAAGGCAAGATACATCATTACCAAGGATGCTACCAAAGAGGCGGTCTGGATATATATAAGTTCATGAGATGAACTTAGTTCCTACCATTGTGTGACATTGGAGTTGTGGCTTATGCCTAAGAACCCCCGTCCCATTAGAGATCCAGACATATTCTTAGGCTGTATCACCTGATCATGGAGATGGTTGATCTCCAGGAAGATCGAGGTCAGGAGAGTAGATACAGAGGACAACAACGCGGATCCATTCACAAAGGCCTATTTCCCAGTAGAGACTATTATGGGATGGTTGAGTATGAGATACTTCGACCACAGCCGATTGTTGGGTATGTGATAACACAAAAGATGGCCCTAGTGCAAAGGGATTTTGTTAGTGATATGTATGCCCTAGAGGCCATTTCTGTACATATGATGTATATTGTAGTGGATGCTTGGACATATATAGTGAGGACTTTCTTGCTCAACATGATAGTATGCTATCTGGTTTCTCTTTATCTTAACATGTACTCTGAATGTCTCTATGATACATGTTGATAAAGCCCTTAGGATGAGTATTTGACTATCAGGACTATGATGCAGATCATACTAGTAGGGACAGAGTAGTCGCTAAGTACATCCTTCAAATGTTCCTAGTCGTAGGTGTATCGAGACAGGGCATCGATATACCAGAGTTGACTAGCGTATGCTTCTCGACCCATGTAGATGGGTGATGGATGATCCCATATCCATTAGTGTTTGACATCAGAGATAGTATACGTGTGCTTAGTGGAGAGTGGGTACACTGGACGGACTCGCCGAGAACTCCCAGATGGTATTATACCTTACGTCAGATGGCAATTCTCTGGTGATACTGGTACAGGTTAGTTTGTAAACCCGAGATCGTCATAGAGTCTTGTGTGATTCCCACTGTACTTTGATTTCCACCTTACCACGTCCAAGAGGGCATGCAAAACGGTGGCTTTTGGATACAGTCCCGAATCACATGGAGGCAATGAGCGATAGGAGGGGTTTCGTCTCTCCCGGTATAGGGAGTTGATGTTGCGCTGTATTCGATTGGCTATAACTGGAAATCCCTGGCTAGGGATGCTGAGATTTACTCGTAAGTGTTATCAGTAGTTTCTCGAACTATTATGGACCTCATATCGACACGACTTATCGATTACTGGGGTCTGACGTTTACCACCCCTAGACTGGATATGCGACATATCAGATGAAGAGACCGGACTGTACAGGAGTGTTACTGGTTGGATTCATAGGTGAAGTACAGGCTTACTTGTTGATCTTTTGATCGCTCAATACCTGGGTGGTTGTAACGTATAGCTGACCGCTTGCAGCTTATGGGTGTTTGATATGATCCTCACCTACTGCCGGCGTATTGGCGATTCTTTAGAGTCCTACACAGAGATTTCCTGGCTCAGGAAATATGGAGTAGGAGCATATATGTGATATATGAGGGACCGAGAACAATACATATATGTGATACCGTATTAGATTCTCGCGATATGTGATATCGGCCGGGTATATGTGATATAGCCGGGTCATCGGATCAAGTGTTGATTCGATGAACCGATACATGTTATATTAGTCGGTTATATGCAATATAGCCGGATTATCGGATTAAGTGTTGATTCGATAATTTAATATATAATTATATATTTGATATATTATATTACATTAACTAATATAATCTCACTTAAAAATTCTTTTTCTCACTTGATAATACATTGATGTATATGCGATATATGTTAATTGTATTATTTTTATTTTGTTACTATATATATTATATATGTGATTATAATATTGTAACAAGTTAGGGTTACAAATGCAACAATGATTTAGAGATTAAACCAAGTTAGGGTTTAGATTAGGGTTAGCTTTTGGGTTAGCTTTTTCATGAAGCTTTCCTTTTGTCTTCATCCTTTGATATTTTGTGTAGATATTATTTAACCCAACCCAAACCCTTAACCTTAGTTTATTCTCTACATGAGTTAAGACTCTCATTCTTAACTCATGGTTGCAATTGTAACCATAACAATAATTTCATTATTCATCACAAATGGATTTCTTCTTCTTCTTTCGTCTTGAAAGCTTACTAGCTTTTGGGTTTGTGATGATTTTGAGTGAGAAATTGAAAACAAGAGAGAGCAAAATTCCTACTTCATCATCCTCATCTATTCTAGCCACTTAGATTAGGGTGTTTGCTTTGCTAATATTTGATTAGTGAAGCAAGAGCTTGGGTTTGAGATTCTTCAAGGTAGATCAACTTAGTAGTTGAAGATTGGAAGCAAGCTTGCATCTTTCTCTTCATGGAGCCTCTCTAGAGTCCGGATACTTGATGATCGCAGTCAAGGGACCTCAACACGGAGCTTATGAAGCGAAGGAACGGACTACAAAGGTTGTAATCCCTAACTCTTAGATGTTAAAGTGTTAACATGCTAGTTTTGTTTTATTCTCTAGTTAAAGTTCCTAGGTTTAGGGTTATCTTCAATGGCAAAATTTTAACTTGGCATAGATGATGCCTCCCAAAACATTGTTGCCGTTGTAGGTAACCCAGCACTACCAATATGTATAAGCAATATGCTAAGAGAAACACATGCACATATTGAGGTAGAAACAAACCAAGTAGTATACTACCATTTTGAGCAAGACTGTCAATATAACTGTGAATATCCCAAGATTCCATTAAGTAATATACAAACCGGTATGATACAATAATGGCCTCTAGGGCATATATCACTAACACAAGCTACCTCTACACTAAACTCTTTGGTGTAGGAAACACACTACACTTGATCGCTAGTCAAGTATAGGATGGTGAAGTAGGGGATAAGAAAGCTCACAAGTTTGTGTTCAAGCTTCATGGTTCACATCGCATGTGAGGGTTGAAGCTTGAACCATGACAATGAGGAAGATGAAGAAGCAAGAGAGCATATGAGAGAAACTAAAGAAAAATGGCTAAGTGTTAGAATGAAAATCAATTGTGAATGGCAACCCTTGACCCTCACTCATTCAAGCATGGAATTACTGCAATATAAAATTGCAACCATGCTTGAATAGTGAGTCAAGATGAATAAACAAACAAAAAAGCCAGTGTTGCGCCACGGCAGCGCCCCGGCCGTCTATCCGAGGCCAAAATGCGGAATCAAAATTTTTCTTAACTTTAAACTGGCGCTACCGCAGACAATATACCCGGATCGAAACCATTAACCTATACTAGCTAACAAGAGATGGGGTGAGAGATGTACCGAGCGATCCGAGTCTTCCGATCTTCTCGTCGTCGTCCCGATCTCCCGCGGAAACTCCGGTTGTCGCATCCTTGCCGGAAGGGCACCACATCGTCTGCATCTTTTACGGGCTCCCACCTCAATACCGAGGCAACTCGGGCACGAAGCTGGCAAGTCGACGTGCCCAAGACTTGCTGTAGGTTGTAGTGTAGAATCACTTTGTCTCATGGGGTTTGTGAAGATGCCTTGATGGAGGAATCAACAAGATATGAACTTGGGGATTTTTGTAGCAATTGAAAAATGAGATGGATGATAAATTTCCACACACCAAATCAAATGAACCATTCTCCTCTAATCAAGAAGTGGCCGGCCCCCCTTATGCCCAAATGGTGGAGGAAAATCAAAACTCATGAAGGGAGGTGAGTGTAGGAAAAATCAAGAGGTGACCACAAACAAACATCAACCATGCTTAATTCACATCAAACCCATATCCTTTCATATCACCATTAAAGCACCATTATGGATGAAAAACAAAAGATGCTTATCATAAAGAATACAAGTGCAAGAAACCCCTCCACAAATGTTATTTGCACAATTGAAAATAACCCCCTCCATCGGAAAAGTCCGGCCGGGAAAGAACAAATGAAAACCGGCCGGAACGGAAAGCAAACTGGCAACTCCAGAAAACTGGTCCCGTAATAAATTACAGGAAAACCCCGATACTGTGCATACACACCCGCATCTGTATTCCGTCCGGATACAAATGCAAAGAGACAAAATCTACACTGTACTAAACTAGGATCCGGCTTAAACCAAAGCCGGCTAGTAATATCCGTTCGATCCTGATCTGTGCAATACCGCACGTATCTGATCGAACCCTGCCATATATCCATACGGCTACTAGTACAAACCGTCCGTTCCTGATCCGTGCAATACCGCACGTATCTGATCGGACCCAGCCATATCTCCATACGGCCTTTACAGCGTTTCGCCTGAAAGCTTGAGTAACTGAAAGTGTGGTGGACTCTAAAGACTCATCAATACTATGGCTGTAGATTTAACCACTCGCACTTCAGAGGTATTAGCCAATACGTGACGGGCCACCAGCTATTGACCAAAAGGGACGTCGATGAGCGAACTCATCCTGACACCCTACTGAGCCTGTCAGTGACAATATCCGTACAGTCCGGTCCGTTCGTCTACGAGCATCGCATGGCGGGCCTAGGGGGTTGGTAAAAGTCAGACCCCCAAAGGCGGTACAAGTCGTGTCGGAGTGTAGCCCAGAACGCCCTGAGATACTACTGGAATACCTACCAGTAAATCTCCTGCCTCGGCCGAGGGCTTTGCGTAATGGCTCTCCTAGACACAGCGCGACCTCACCCCCAATACTGGGAGAGACGAACCCCTGCAGATCCGCTCACTGCCTCCATGTGGCTCAGGACTGTACCCAACTAAAACCTGTTTGCACGACTCCTTTGAGCCGTGGTAGGGTAGTAATCAAAGCACAGTGGGAACTCACACGAGACAAATGACGATCTCAGGTCGATGAACTAACCTGTACACATGTCACCTGGGAACTGCTATCTGACGTCTGGTATAATCCCAACTAGCAGGTTCCCGGCGAGTCCTGTCCGGTGTACTCATAACCCAATGAGCACCTGTATACATCTTAGGTGAACCAACTGACACCAGTGGCTTGTAAGACCGGCCACCGCCCCTCGTCGGGGTCTCGACTGTATACACTAGTCTACTAATGGAGTATCGATGCCCAGTCTCGAAACTTCCACGACTAGGGACCATTTAAGGATGTGCTTATAGACCCCAGCTCCCACGTATATGATCGCCATCATACTGCTGGTCGTCAAGCAAGAATCCTAGGGGCTCTATCAACGTGTAATAGCGACCTGTAAGGTCACCTGAAACAGTACACGATGATAAAGGTAAACCAGATATCATACTATCATCTCGAGTAAGACTGTTCTACCGGGATAGGTCCTCCCTCAATCATTGCAATCACGTTCCTGTGATCCAATAATTGACTCTGAGGGCACTATCTCCAACAGCCAGTGCCTTCAACCATGCTCCCAAAGTCTCCCCATTTTCCACCTTTTATTCTATTTTCAAAAAATAGAAAATACATGCCATGCTTCGTATAATAATATATATATTTATATATATCAAATATACATTAATATATATATATATATAAAGCAATTAGTGAGCTAATGATATTAGTTACCATATAATTATATCAAATATAATTTATATCAAATTATTAAATCAACACTTAATTTAATAATCCAGTTATATCACATATGACCAACTAATATCATTTATCTATCTATCATATTATCAAATCAACACTTGATTCAATAATCTAGTTATATCATATATAACCTAACAGATAACAGATAACTTCCAGATTACAATACGGTATCACATACTCGTATTTAATCAGGCTCACGCATATATCAACATATGTGCCCTATTTCGTTTCGCTTGAACCAGGAAACTTCTGTGTGGGACTCTGAAGACTCGTCAATATGCCAGCAGTAGGCGATGATCACATCAGTCATCTACAAGCCGTCAGCGGTACTAGCAGGACGTAACGGCTACTCGGGTATTGAGCGATATGAAGATCAACAAGCAAGCTTGTCCATACTCTTAATGAAGCCTATCAGTAACACTACCGTATAGTCCGGTCTCTTCGTCTAATATGTCGCATATAATATCTAGGGGTGGTAAACGTCAGACCCCAGTAACGTGATAAGTCATGCCGATATCTGGCCTATAACGGTTCGAGAAACTACTGATAACTCTTATCAGTAAATCTCAGCATCTGCCCTGGCCAGGGACATCCAGTTATAGCCAATCGAGTATAGCGCAACATCAACCCCCAATACCGGGAGAGATGAAACCCCTCCTATCGCTCATTTCCTCCATGTGACTCGGGACTGTACCTAAAATCCACCTGTTTGCACAACTCCTCTTGAGCGTGGTAGGGAGGAAATCAAAGCCAAGTGGAAGCCACACAAAACTCTATGACGATCTCGGGTCTACAGACTAACCTATACCAGTGTCACCAGAGGACTGCTATCTAACGATAGGTATAATTCTAACTAGGAGTCCTCGGCGAGTCCGTTCGGTGTACCCATTCTCCAATGAGCACCTGTATACAATCTTTGTTGTCACACACCAATGGTTGTGGGATCAACCATCGCCCTCTAAGGGACAACAAACGTACACACTAGTCTACTCTGGAATATCGATGCCCTTGTCTCGATATCCCCTCGACTAGGAACATTTAAAGGATATACTTTTGGAACACCCTGGTCCCACTAGTATGATCTCATTACAATCCTGGTAGTCAAGTACATATCATAAGGATCTTATCAACATGTAAGAGACAGACAGTATAAAAATACCAGTCTACATGTTAAGATAAAGGTGACCAGATAGCATACTATGATATCAAGCGAGAAATTCCTCTATATATATGTTCAAGCATCCATTATATCAACAATAATGACCTCTAGGGCATATATATTCCTAACAATCTCCCACTTGCACTAAGGCCAGTTGTTGTAGTATCTCATACCCAACGTCCTAAAAGTCTCTCGAATAGCATCTGGGGGATGGCCTCGGTGAGTGAATCCGCTGTGTTATCCTCTGTGTCAACTCTCCTAAGCTCAATCTCCCAGAGATCAACTATCTCCCTGATCTGGTGATACTGTCTAAGAATATGTCTGGATCGCTGATGGGACCAGGGTTCCTAGGCCAAAGTCACAACTCCATTGTCATCACTATACACAGGTACTTGATGCCCAATGGTAAGGACCAAGTTCATCATATGAACTTTATTCATCCAGAAAACCACTTTGGCAGCATCGTTGGTAGCGATGTAATCAGCTTCTATCAACAAGTCTTCTTCGGTATATAGCTTGGAACCCTTCCAACATACCGTCCCTCTACTGAGGGTGAAGACAAAACCCGAGACTGACTTTCAGTCGTCCTTATCACTCTGGAAGCTCGAATCGGTAAAGGACTCCACCTGGAGTTCACCGTTACCATACACCAAGAACATCTCTTTAGTCCTTCTAATGTACTTAAGAATGTTCTTCACAGCTTTCCAGTGGTTTTCCTCCAAATCTTTTCGATGGAGAACTTGTGTGATAAGAGGAGCTTGACCGAGTGTAGCGTAGGAACATTGTTTCCTATCAAGAGTATGTCATCCACGTACAATACGAGGAAGAAAACTTTACTCTCTACAACCTTCTTATATATACATGGTTCATCTATGTTTTTAATGAAGTTAAACTCTTTGACAGCTTCTTCAAAACAGACGTTCCATCTTCGCGGTGCCTACTTTAATCCGTAGATGGATTCGAGCAGCTTGCACACGCTTCCGCTACTCCTACTGTCTATGAATCCCTCTGGCAGTGTCATATACACGCTCTCTTCTAAATCACCATTTAGAAAAGCTGTTTTGATGTGCAGTCTGCCAGATTTCGTAGTTATAGTATGCAGCAGGGGCAAGCAAGATCCTGATGGACTTAAGAATAGCGACATGAGAAAATGTTTCATCATAGTCGACACCAGGTGATAGACGAAAACCTTTTGCTACAAGTCTAGCTTTGAAATTTTTAACTTTTCCATCTACACCAAATTATATTTCTCAAAGATCCTCTTGTTCCTGATGGGTTTTACCCCTTCAGTAACAATATACAAAGTCAATACTTTGTTGGTGTATATGGATTTCATCTCAGATCGCATAGCATCCAGCCGTTTCACAGAGTCCCCACTCGTGATGGCCTGCTCGAAACTAGTTGGGTTATCATCTCCATGATGCAATCCTCGCTCCCACCGTCTACGAGAAAACCGTAAGTATCTCTCAGGTGGATGAAGAACCCAACTAGACATGAGGAGTGGTTGCAGTTCGTCGAGGAATATTGAATCCTACACTTCCTCCAAATCGTCAGTTATAGTTTGCTTTGCTGGAACTTTTTCAAGTCTACCTCATCGCCATTAATTTCATTTACAATAAATTCTTCTTCCAAAAAGGTGGTATGTCGAGAAATAAACACCTTTTGTTCCTCGGTGTGGTAGAAGATATACCCTCGTGAATGTTTCGGATATCCTACGAACTTGCATAGAACTGACCTTGCCTCGAGTTTGTCCAGATTTTGCTATTCAACATAGGCCGGACAACCCCACATCTTAACTCGTTTAAGAGATAGTCTCTTCCCATTCGATATCTCATTTGGAGTGGTAGGCAACGGATTTGGTCGGAACTCTATTCAATAGATATGGAGCCATCTCAAGTGCATAACCCAAAAAGGAATAGGCAACTCAACAATACTCATCATAGAGCGCACCATATCTAATAGGGTGTGATTCCTCTATCGCGATATACTGTATTGCTGTAGTGTATATGGAGGAGTAAGATGAGAGAGAATCTCGCTCTCTTTTAAATAATCCCGGAATTTTATGCTCAAATATTCTCCTCCCCGATCATATCGAAGGATTTGAATACCTTTACCCATCTGGTTCTCAACTTCGTACTTATATTCCTTGAAATTCATAAAAGATTCAGATTTGTATTTCAACAAGAACATATGTCTGTATCTTGAGAGAACATCAGTGAATATAATAAAGTACGCGGAACCATCCCTAGCATGTGTAGTCATAGGACCGCATACATCACCATGTATCTATCTAAGAGTTCAGTAGCTCTTTCTCCGTTTCCAGTAAACGAAGATTTGGTCACCTAGACTTTGAGACATGACTGGAAAGTTTCATAAGATGTAAATTCGAACGGATTCAAATATGCATCCTTATAGAACTTTAGCTAGTCTTGTTTCATCGATATGACCCAGTCTACAATGCCACAAGAAGACTTCATTCATTTCTGAACTGTCCTCTCGTGTGTGTTCTGTACGTTTAGAACTGTGGTTTAATGCAGAATGTGTATACTGTTATACAACGTACCATACCCAAGCAACACTTGATTTAGGAAAATATTCACAATATTTTGGTATGGAATAACAATCGCTCAGAATCAATGAATTAACAGTTGGTAACACCAGGTGATATCTGCCAACTGCTATGGTTGCAACAATTGCACCATTCTCTGCTACTTAGAGACATATCACCCTATCCCAGTTCTCTACCTGTCTTCAGTGTTAGTTGTATGTATTCCCTAGAGGACATATATAGGGAGGACTTTCTTGCTTGATATTCATATCAGATTTTTGCATTTTTATACCGCCCATTGTTAATCACAGTGCATATAAGTAGGTACTTTTGATCTATGTTTGCTAAATTGTTGTAGGTTACAGGTTCTCAGTTCTTTACAGTGAAATTCATGAAAAGTCACAACAAATGCGGGACTACGACCAACAACAGATGAATATTGATCTCCACTAACCATCCGTATGATGCCGCCTACCAGTTCAAGGGACAAATGGAAAATCATTAGGCAATTCAATGCATAAAGCACAAGGGCAGCATAAGATCCAAAACTTCAACATGGAGATCAAGCCAAAAGTCCACATCATTCTGTACTGTTTGAAATCTAGAAGGAAATTAAAGAGATTCTAAGAAATCAAGTGAATAAAACAGAAGATATAAGCAACAAGGTGAAGCCCTGAAAAGATGGCCGCCACGGAACCGCGACCAATCAGGCACTTATGCCGCGGAACCGCGGCCGCGTTCTGCACATGTCTGTGGCAGTGTCGGTGCTTTGAATCGGCTCTCTTGGGGTAGTTCTGTAATTTCTTGTATGGATCAGAATATAAACCTAGGATTTTTCTACCTATAAATAGGAAAGCTCAAAGCCAAAATTGGCATGCCTCTTTTTATTTTTAGAATTAGAATTTAAAATTCGCTATGAAAAATTGTATTAAGTTTTTGAGAGGTTATCAATAAAATTAAGTTCTATTTATTTTTCTCGCATTTTTCTTATCGCATTTTATTATCTGCAATTTTTACTTGTTATTCTAGCAGTAGAATTTATTTATTGTTTTTCTTTTGTTTTGTTTTTTCTTCTATTTTCCTTTTATCATTAACAACGATGATGCTTGAGTATGATCCTTACCTAGGTGAGACCTTAAATAGCTAGTTGTAATTCGTCTTAACCTAAAATTCTTTCTACCTCCCCTTTTGTTTTATTTTTATCATTTTAATGGGTGGGAAATTTCTCACTTGTTAGGGCAGGAGAAGAAAGATTTGAGAGAAGGAAATCTCTCTCACTTCTTTCTTTGCCCAATACTTTAAATTTGGACTCCCTTTAATTGACCCACAATCCGTTCACTACGGCACCCTATCCTACATGATAGCGGTGATTCCCTAGTTAGTCCGATTGTCGTTGAATTAACCGGAGGTTAGGTCTAAGAGCCAAGAACGGACGGACAAGGACCAAAAGGATGAAACTAAGCATGGAAAGCCTAGCTTATACTTGTAAGTCTCTTCCTAGACGGGCTAATCCCCGTTGTTGCCGATTACTTTAACACCAATATTAATAACTAAGGCATTGAAAGAAGTGAGGAATTCCTAAAACTCGAACTAACCTAATGTTAGGTCCACGTTACCTCTCCCGGTACTTTCGGGGTTGCGGAAACGGTAAATCAAAATTTTTCTAAACTTTGTAACATGGACCGTAAAAGCCGGATCTTTACTAAACTAAACTAGCATACTTGCAAAGAAGAATTAACTACTCGGCAAAGTGGTTATACGTCAACTTGAACTCCTTCACTTCTTGTTGTTGTTCGTCTTTGATGTTCTTCTCTTCTTGTTCTTCTTCTCATCACTTGCTCAATGGTTGATCCGGACTTCGGTCACCTCCGCGGCCTCCTTGAGTCGAAGACGATCCACCCGAGAGATGTACACCGAGCTCCACCTCAAGCCGAGGTAACTAGGGCAAGGAGATTGCTAATCTAGAAGCCCTTGGTTGTGTAGAGAGGATGTATGGATGTGTTTGTCAAGTAGAATCCTTTTTCTCTCAACACATGAGATCAAAGGAGAAATCAAGAGGAGGAAGAAGAAGGAGATTTTCTAGCAACCATGGAGCTTCTCATTTCAAGAGAGAGAATGAGAATGAGCAAATGAAAAGCTTAACCAAGAGAAAAGCTAACCATGGTTGCAATAATGCACAAACATTAT
Organism: Agapanthus africanus; assembly: GCA_030015575.1. Taxonomy (NCBI): domain Eukaryota; kingdom Viridiplantae; phylum Streptophyta; class Magnoliopsida; order Asparagales; family Amaryllidaceae; genus Agapanthus; species Agapanthus africanus. Next base: position 622,162,053 of record CM057341.1, read on the forward strand.
CATTACCAATCCAATCAAGATAAAGGTGATGGCTACAAATGACATGACCATTATCATAACAAAATAAAAAGAAAACCAAAGAATACTTTAGATCTTCTAAGAAGATCCAAGTCAACTTTGGTCAAATGGTCAACAAAGTCAAGATGGTCAAACGGTCAATGTAATTAGCCATAACAAAATTATCAATGAAAGGATTAGTAAATAATGTCCCCGGCTCATTATGGTTTTGACCAAACGAACTGTCGAAACCCTAATGAGTCTGCCTCAAAATGGTTTTGACCGAATCAAGTGTCAAAACCCTAATGAGCCTGCCACATAGTGGTTTTGGCCGAACCAACTGCCAAAACCCTAATGAGGCACCTCCTCCTTCATCGCTCCAGAAAACTGTGCATACACACCTGCATCCGTATTCCGTAGAATGCGGATGCGCAGAAGACAAAACAAATCCATCCGTGCAATACTAGGATCTGGCTTAAACCAAAGCCCACCAGTACTGCCTGCCCGAACATCATACGCACACAAGTGTACGTAAGTGATCGCAGCCCTGCCGTAAAACCATACGGCCTCTACACGTTTCGCTCAGTGCAGGGAAACTCTCTGTGTGGGACTCTAAAGACTCGACACTACGCTGGCAGTGGGTTTAACCACAGACCGCAAGCGGCACTAGCTGTACGTAACGGCCCCCAGGTAGATGTCGATAAGAAGGCCGATGAGGTAAACCCATCCGAACTCCTACTGAGTCTGTATGTGACAATCTCCGTACAGTCCGGTCTGTTCGTCTGATACATCGCATGTCGGGCCTAGGGGGGCGGCAAGCGTCAGACCCCTAATAGCGGTACAAGTCGTGTCGGAGTGAAGCCCAGAACACCCTGAGATAACACTGGAACCTACCAGTATATCTCGCTTGCCCTGTCCAGGGACTACTCGTGTAATGGCTCTCCTAGACACAGCGCGATGTCACCCTCCAATACCGGGAGAGACGAATCCTGTCTAACCGTCACTGCCTCCAAGTGCTTCGGGACTGCTCCCAACTACTACCTGTTTGCACGACTCAGTAGAGCCGTGGTAGGGTAGTAATCAAAGAACAGTGGGAACACACTCGAGGCGAAGTGACAGTGTCAAGTCAGCGGACTAAGCTGTACTCATATCACCTGGGAAATGATAACTGACGATAGGTATAATACCAACCATCAGTTCCCGACGAGTCCTGTCCAGTGTACTCGTAACCTAACGAGCACCCGCATACTATCTCAAGTACGACGTACTGACGGCTGTGGGACAGACCGTCTCCCGTGCTGGGACGAGAAGCGCATACGCTAGTCTACTCCGGAGTATCGAAGCCCTATCTCGGTACTCCCACGACTAGGGACGTGTATAAGGATGTGCTTGTAGATTACCCAGCCCCAGGAGTGTGATCGCCATCACAATGCCGGTAATCAAGCAAAGATCCTAAGGGCTCTACTAATGCGTATAGGTGATATAATAAATAAACACACATGTACACATTAAAGCAGAGACAAACCAAGTAGCATACTACTATATTGAGCAAGATTGTCTGTACAACTGTGAATATCCCAAGCTTCCATCAAGTAATATACATACTAGTATGATACAGTAATGGCCTCTAGGGCATATACACTAACAATCTCCCACTTGCACTAAGGCCATGTACTGGCGTATCGAAGACCTATCATCTCGATCAGCCGCTCGAACTGAGTCTGGGGTAAGGCCTTCGTGAATGGGTCCGCAGTGTTGTCCTTTGTGTCCACTCTCCGCACCTCGATCTCCTGTCGATCAATGATCTCCCTGATCAGGTGATACCGCCTTAAGATGTGCCTGGATTTCTGATGGGACCTTGGTTCCTTCGCTAAAGCTATAGCCCCATTGTTATCGCAATACAAAGGTATTGGGTCAACAATGGACGGAACTACCTGAAGTTCACTAATGAACTTCTTTATCCAGACCGCCTCTTTTGCGGCATCGCTTGCAGCAATGTATTCAGCCTCCATCGTTGAGTCTGCGACGGTATCATGCTTGGAACTCCTCCAACATACCGCCCCTCCGTTGAGGGTAAACACAAAACCCGAGACAGACTTGCTGTCATCTTTGTCACTCTGGAAGCTTGAATCGGTAAAGGACTCGACCCTGAGGTCTCCATTACCGTAAACCAGGAACATCTCCTTAGTCCTTCTTAGGTACTTGAGAATGTTCTTCACTGCTGTCCAGTGGTCCTCCCCTGGGTCTGACTGATACCGGCTTACCGTGCTCAACGCGTAAGCTACATCTGGTCTTGTACATAGCATCGCATACATTATAGATCCTACCGCCGAAGCGTAGGGTATAGTGCTCATGCGAACCCTCTCCTCGTCAGTCTTCGGAGACATCTTCTTGGAGAGGGTAATTCCGTGCAATGCGGGTATGTTACCGCGCTTGGAATCCTCCATACTAAATCTCTTTAGTACGGTCTCTATGTACCTGGACTGCGAAAGTCCCAACAGTTTCTTGGATCTATCTCTATAGATCTTGATCCCCAGAATGTACGAGGCATCACCCAGGTCTTTCATGGAGAACCTTTGTGACAAAAATAGCTTGACCGATTGTAGCATAGGAATATCATTTCCTATCAAAAGAATGTCGTCCACGTACAAGACTAGGAATACGACAGTTCGTCCTACAATCTTCTTATATACACAGGGTTCATCTTCGTTCTTGATGAAATCAAATTCCTTGATTGCCTCATCAAAACAGATGTTCCAGCTCTGCGATGCCTGCTTTAATCCATAAATGGATTTAAGCAACTTGCACACCTTTCCGCTGCTCCCACTGTCTACGAAACCTTCTGGTTGATCCATGTAAACGCACTCTTCCAAACAACCGTTTAGGAAAGCCGTTTTAACATCCATCTGCCAGATTTCATAGTCGTGGAAGGCAGCAATGGCAAGTAGGATCCGAATGGATTTGAGTATAGCCACCGGAGAAAAAGTTTCATCATAGTCCAAACCAGGTCTTTGACGAAAACCTTTTGCAACGAGTCTAGCTTTATAGGTTTCCACCTGCCTATCTACACCAAGTTTCCTTTTGTAAATCCATTTGCATCCAACGGGTTTTACCCCAGGTGGAGCAATATCCAAGGTCCACACTTTATTGGCGTACATGGACTCCATTTCGGATTGCATTGCTTCCTGCCACTTATCAGAGTCCCTACTGATAATGGCCTGCCTGAAACTGGTAGGGTCATCTTCTTCCAAGATGCAATCCTCTCGATCCCCGTCTATGAGAAAACCGTAGTATCTCTCGGGCGGATGAGAAATCCTACCAGATCTGCGGAGTGGCTGAGGTTCGTTTGGGGTCATTGAATCTAGCGGTTCCTCCAAATTTTCAGTTACATTTTGTGGTCGCTGAATTTCTTCCAGTTCTACCGAACTCCCACTAGCTTCTTTTGCAAGAAACTCCCTTTCTAAGAAGGTAGCGTGGCGAGATACAAACACCTTCTGTTCCTCAGTGTGGTAGAACAGATATCCTAGTGAATCTTTAGGATATCCCACAAATTTACAGAGAACTGACCGTGCCTCTAACTTGTCCGGTTTCTGTGTTTTCACATAGGCCGGACAACCCCATATCTTAAATCGCTTAAGATACGGATTTCTTCCACTCCATATTTCATATGGAGTCTTAGGCACTGATTTGGATGGAACATAGTTCAATAGGTACGCTGCTGTCTGAAGCGCATGTCCCCAAAATGAAAGAGGTAACTCAGCACTACTCATCATGGATCGAACCATATCCAATAGGGTACGATTCCTCCGCTCCGATACACCGTTGTGCTGTGGTGTATAAGGAGGAGTAAGCTGAGAGAGAATACCATTCTCTTTTAAGTAGTCTAGGAATTCCGTGCTTAAGTACTCCCCTCCCCTGTCAGACCGGAGGATCTTGATACTTTTGCCTGTCTGGTTCTCTACTTCCTTTCTGAATTCCATGAATTTCTCAAAAGCTTCAGATTTGTGTTTCATCAGATACACATATCCGAACCTAGAGAGATCGTCAGTGAATGTGATGAAGTACGAGAACCCACCCCTTGCATGTATAGACATCGGACCACATACATCACTATGTACGAGTCCCAAGAGCTCTGCTGCTCTTTCTCCATGTCCGGTGAACGGAGATTTGGTCATCTTCCCTTTGAGACAAGAATGACAAGTTTCATAAGATGAAAACTCGAACGCATCCAAGAGTCCATCTTTATGCAACTTACTCAGTCTTTTCTCTCCGACATGACCAAGTCTACAATGCCACAAGTAGGATTCATTCGTATCTGAATTCTTCCTCTTGCGCGTGTTTTGTATATTGAGAACTGTATTCTGATTTAGAACGTAGATACCATTAAACAGTGTACCCTCTGCAACCAGTACCTTATCAAGGTAAATGTTCATGATATTCTTTTCAAGAACAAACTTATATCTATCTTTATCGAGTAAAGAAACTGATATGATGTTGCAAACCATGGAGGGTACATAGTAGCAATCGTTCAAAATCATAGTCTTGCCATTTGGCAATACTAGGTGATATTCACCGACGGCTGCCGCATTAACTTGTGCTCCGTTCGCTACTCTGAGCGACATATCACCCGGTGCAACTTTCCTACTTTTTCTCAGTCCTTGCAATAAATTACAGATATGAGATCTTGATCCGGTATCAAGTACCCAGGAGGTAGGGCTGACCGTAAAACAATTCTCAATTACAAGAACACTTGAAGTAGATGCAAAACCATGCTTCTTCTTCAACTGGGTATCCTGGAAATCCATACTTTCCTCTTTCCCATTCTCATACTCATGACTGTTGTCACTGTTAGTGTATATGCCCTAGAGGCCATTACTGTATCATACTAGTTTGTATATTACTTAATGGATGCTTGGGATATTCACCTTGTATATACAATCTTGCTCAAAATAGTAGTATGCTACTTGGTTTGTTTCTACTTCAATGTGTACATGTGTTTATTTTTGTATATCGCCTATACACATTAGTAGAGCCCTTAGGATCTTTGCTTGATTACCAGCGATGTGATGGCCGTCACACTAGTGGGGCTGGGTAATCTATAAGCACATCCTTATGCAGGTCCCTGGTCGCAGGACTATCGAGACAGGGCATCGATACTCCGGAGTAGACCAGCGCATGCGCTTCTCATCCCAGTGTGGGAGACGGTCTGTCCCACAGCCGTCAGTACGTCGTACTTGAGATAGTATGCGGGTGCTCGTTAGGTTACGGGTACACTGGACAGGACTCGTCGGGAACTGACTAGTTGGTATTATACCTATCGTCAGTTATCAGTTCCCAGGTGACATGAGTACAGCTTAGTCCGCTGACTTGACACTGTCACTCCGCCTCGAGTGTGTTCCCACTGTACTTTGATCACTACCCTACCACGGCTCAAAGGAGTCGTGCAAACAGGTAATGGTTGGGTGCAGTCCCGAAGCACTTGGAGGCAGTGACGGTTAGACAGGATTCGTCTCTCCCGGTATTGGGGGTTGACATCGCGCTGTGTCTAGGAGAGCCATTACACGAGTAGTCCCTGGCCAGGGCAAACGAGATATACTGGTAGGTTTCCAGTGATTATCTCAGGGTGTTTTGGGCTTCGCTCCGGCACGACTTGTACCGCTATTGGGGGACTGACGTTTACCGCCCCCTAGGCCCGCCATGCGATGTATCAGACGAACAGACCGGACTGTACGGAGAATGTCACACTCAGGCTCAGTAGGAGTTCAGATGGGTTTCGCCTCGTCGGTCTTCTTGTCGGCATTACCTGGGGACCGTTACGCACAGCTAGTGCCGCTTGCGGTCTGTGGTTAAACCCACTGCCAGCGTAGTGTCGAGTCTTTAGAGTCCCACACAGAAAGCTTTTCGCCTTTAGGCAAAACAGTAGAGGTCGCATGGTATTGCGACAGGTCGTATGGTTTTGCGACAGGGTTCGGTCACATTCGTGCACTTGTGCACGTACAGTGTCCGGACAGTTTACGCTAGCGGGCTTTGGTTTAAGCCAGATCCTAGTGTACCTTATGGGATTGGATTTATCCAGTTTGCATTCGTGTTCCTCGGAACGCGGATGCGGGTGTGTATGCACAGTTGACAGGGATGCAGAGGCAGCGGATTCTCATTAGGGTTGTTGACAGTTGACCGTTGACTTTTGACTTTTTGCTCAACCCTAATGAGAATATGATTTGTGATTAACTGTTATATTAATTAAGTATTATGGTGATATGGTTGTTGACTTGTTGACTTTTGTTGACTTGTTGACTTTGTTGACTTGTTGACTTTTGTTGACTTGTTGACCGGTTGACTAGGCTTGACTAGTTGACCATCATGATAACCATGGTTATCATTTCATGCCAAAGACTTTTTCTTGCTTGCTCATTTAAGTAAAATGAGTGCATGACATGATAAGCTTATGGTTGCTTCAAACCATCACATAAGACTTTTTTGATATGATGAGTTATGATCACTTTGGATTATGAGAGGGTGAAAGACAAAAGAGTTGCTCATTCTTTCTTGCTCATTCTCTCTCTTGTTCTTGAGCTCTCCTCTTGCTCTCACCCTCAACCTCTTGCTCCCTCTCTTGATCTATGGTTCTCTTGTCTCATGAGTTGAGAATCAAGAACCATAGATAAAGTCCCATTCTAAATCATCTCTACTCATTCTAGTTCACTAGGTTTAGCAAACCAAGTGAACTAGTTTCTTCAAAGAACGAAGAAGGAGCTAAAGGTTGGAGCTTTCAAGTGGATCTATCTTCGGCGTACGGAGACAACGAGAAGGAGCCATCGAACCACCATCGGAGCTTGAAGAGAAGGAGTTCAAGTTTAGGTATAACCATCTTCATCCGAGTAGCTAAATATCTTTAGCTTAGTATGCTAGTTTTAGTTTAGGTAAAGATCCCGACCTAGCTTAGTCCATGTTGCCTCTTGCGTTAAAATTTTGATTTTATACCGTTTCCGCCTCCCCGTAAGAACCGGGGGTCGCAACGTGGACTTACAGTGGTATCAGAGCCTAACTAAACTTAAACTAGCTTGGTAGTAAAGTGTAACGAAGTTCGGAACCGAAAAAAATCCAAAAACCTAACTTTTACCAAACCTGAGTTTCTGTTGAAATTTTTTCTGGTCAAAATGAAAAACTTTACACTTGTAAATTCGGCTCAGGGTTTTGTGTGAACACCCAAGAAAAACGATACAGTAATTCGTCCAAACCGCCGCCCTTCCGCCGCGTGAGCTAGGCATCCGCCGCGGAAGCGCCGCGCTTTGTCGTCTTCTGTGCATCGTTTTTCGTGCAGTGTGTGTCTGTGTTGGTTTTGGGATTTTTGGAATATATTATATGTGCCCAGATTTTCCAGAAAAGAAATTTCCTTTTGGGGTCCTATAATTCCGTATTTTTTCCGAACTTCACTGCACTTTGACTATGATGGTTATATCTGTGATGTTTGCATGTATTGAACGTCGGCTAATCGCTATAAGTCGATTGGTCGGGGTTATACATGATCTGTAATGTGCTGGAATGTGTATATAAATATGTTGGATTGTCGCGGGTGAATAGCCGGGGGTTGTGAGACGAGAGTTTTCTTTTCTTGCAATTCATGTAAATTTGTAAATTGATGTAATAATTATTTGTATGGCCGCACAACCGGGTCGGGGTTGTAGCCGTCATTGTATAATTTCTTTTTACTGTTTTTGCTCCTAGGATAGACCCATGGAGGGGTGCACAAACTACCGGGTATGCCGAAGTGTCGAGTGGCCTACTCATGGAGATGAGGGAGGTTGCTACGCTTCGGGTACTTGGCGGGTAGTTTGCCGCACCCGTAGGGGTCTTGGGTGGGGTTTTGGCTATTCACCGCGACCGTGTAATCTGTTTTTGTTACAGGCTCGTACAAATTACAGATTCCTAGTATATCCAATGTATTTATCTGTGATCTGAAATGTTTATCATTGCAGTATATCTATATATGATATTATTTAGGCGTTGTTTATGTTTTACAGACGCGCTAGCCCAGCCCCCGCTCTGTCGTTAGTTAAGTAACCTAACGGGTAATGACGGGGCCCCGTGGCGAATGCGAATGGCATAAGCGTACGTCATATTTTGGTTGTTTTCTGCAATGGTAGGATTAAATGATGGGACGCATTAAAAGAACTAATGCAAGAATATCACGCATTAAAAGAACTAATGCAAGATAATAAACCAAGTTAAAGTCGTTGGAACACTTTCGAAAAACCACTCGGTTCTTTTCAAAAACAACTTTTAAATGCGGAGCTTGAGCCACTCCTTTTAAAACCTATCTCGTTCCATCGACCAAATCAAGTTCACTACGTTCACTGTTTTGCCAAAACCATTCGTAGCCCTCCGTCGTTTCGTATGAATATTCAATAGTATTCAAGCTGTGTTTGTTGACCTTCGTCAAGGCATAGTGATTGGTAGCTATTGGGTATTCATATGTAGCATAGATAGATGCGTTGGTTTGGGACATTCGCATTACCTTGTTGACCTTCGTCAAGGGTATATACGGATGTATTCAAATTAACCTGGATAATGACGGGCAGAACTTGACATGTGACTTATGATTTGTTGACCTTCGTCAAGGTCATAAGAGCATGGGGCAAAAATCCACATCGGGAGTTTCATAAGTACTGAAACTTGCTAGATTTGCATACCATTTGGAGTGTGATGATTCTGGTAGGATTCCTTCAGTTTCGTCACGCGATGATATTTGGATCCCGATCCTACTGTGAGTATATGCTACTCCTCGGGAAATTTCTCACTTAACGATCAATGCTATAAACCTAGTAGGTGCCTAGAAAGGTGTTAGCGGGGCTACGCCCCCAGGGAAAAGAGGTTCTTTAATTAAGGAACTTCGCGAAAGCGTTGGAAAACCTCCCTCGAAGTACCGACACCGGCCTGGCTGAACGGTTAAGCAAGTATTGTACGGTGGGATTGATCCTGACTAATTCTTCCTTTATGGTTTGAGGAGGGATTCGAGAAACAGTGGGAGCCATCCTGTTTAGACAAACTAAAACCACTCTAAACTTGCAAGAGCATCATGCTGAGTGTTTCTTCTTCTCTCTCCTAATTGCAGCGACCATTCAACATGACTGGACTTAAGTTACTCCTAGATAAAAACAAACTGACAGGGCCAAACTACAAAGATTGGCTCAGGAATGTCAAGATAGCAATCACTTATGACAAGCTGGGGTATCTTCTTACCACCAAAGCTCCCCCTGTCCCTGGTCCAACTTCCAGCATCGCGGATAAGGAAATCCGCAAGACTTGGGAGATTGATAGCGCGAAGGCCAAGTGCCTCCTGCTTGCCTCGATGGACACCGAACATCAGAGGAGGCATGAGAATATGGACATGGAGTCCATATTGCTCCATACAAAAGAACTGTATGGAGAGCAATCACGTATCGCAAGATACGAAGCGTCGAAAAAGTTGTTTTCGACAAGAATGGCCGTCGGATCATCAGTAGCCGAGCATGTGCTAAAGATGATCGGCTACATTGAGGAGCTCGCTGACCTAGGGATCACATTAGAGAGTGAGCTATATACGGATATAGTTCTCCAGTCCCTTCCTTCCACTTACGCCCAGTTCATACTGAACTTCAACCTACAAGAAAAAGAGGTTGAACTTTCAGAGCTCCTCAACATGCTGAGGAGCGCAGAGGGCACCCTACAGAAAGGTAGGGATACATCCACTTTGTTTGTAGGAGGATCATCTTCTTCTAGGTCCAAGGCGAAAGCCAAGGGAAAGAAGAAGAAGGCCCCCGCCAAACCAAGGGGCGGTGTTAGTAAAGTGGATACGAAGGGAAAAGCAAAAGCAACAAAGATAGCGGGGAAGCTTGTGGATAAGGAAGAATGCTTCTATTGTCATAAGAAAGGACACTGGAAGAATGATTGCAGGGCCTGGAAGGCCAGAACACAGGAATTGAAGCAGGTTGCAGCTTCAGCTTCAGGTGTGTATGTTATTGAAATCTGTCTTTCAATAAACTCTACTTCCTGGGTATTGGATACCGCATCAGGATCTCATATCTGTAATTCTTTGCAGGCGTTGAGAAACCGTAGTGTTTTGAAGGCAGGTGACATGACCCTCAAAGTTGCAAACGGAGCTAGCATGGATGCTAAAGCCGTGGGGGACTATCACCTGGGAATGTCAGATGGACATGTTTTGGTTTTGCGTAATTGCTTTTTTGTACCCAACGCAACTTGTAATATCATTTCTGTATCTTTAGTTTCTAAAGAAGGTTATGAATTTGCGTTTGTAAGTAATGTTGTAAACATTCACCTTAATCAAGTTTTGATTGGGTCAGGTACATTGAGTAATGGTATATACGTGTTAAACCAACCACAGATTTTCAACGTCCAGAATACACACAAAAGAAAGTCTCCAGAACTAAATCAGACTTTCTTATGGCATTGTAGATTGGGTCACATCAATGAGAGAAGGTTGACTAAGTTACATACAGAAGGATATTTGAATGCGTTCGAATATCAATCGTATGCCACTTGTCAATCTTGTCTCAAAGGAAAGATGACAAAGACTCCGTTTACTGGACATGGAGTAAGAGCGAGCGAGCTCTTGGGACTCGTACACAGTGACGTGTGCGGTCCAATGTCTACACATGCCCGAAGCGGACATTCTTACTTCATTACTTTTACGGATGACTTCTCAAGGTACGGTTATGTCTTCTTAATGAAACATAAGTCCGAGGCCTTTGGAAAATTCCAGGAGTATAAGAATGAAGTAGAGAAACAGACCGGCAAAAGTATTAAGATTCTAAGATCGGATCGAGGTGGAGAATACTTAAGTGCCGAATTCCTGAATTACTTAAAAGAGAATGGTATTCTCTCTCAGCTTACTCCTCCATACACTCCGCAACATAATGGTGTATCGGAGAGACGGAACCGAACCCTATTGGATATGGTTCGGTCCATGATGAGTAACGCTGAGTTACCGCGATCATTCTGGGGATATGCACTAGAAGCAGCTGCGTATCTCTTGAACAAGGCTCCCACCAAGACTGTGCCTACCACCCCATATGAGATGTGGACTGGGAAGAAACCCTGTCTAAAGTATCTTAAGGTATGGGGATGTCTAGCTTTTGTAAAAAAGCAGCATGCGGACAAGCTTGAGGCACGTTCAGTACAGTGTAAGTTTGTGGGATACCCAAGGAACTCCAGGGGGTAACTTTTCTATTCCGCTGAGGAACAAAAGGTTTTTGTTTCTCAGCATGCCCGCTTCTTGGAAACTGAGTTTTTGGAAACCCAGATAAGTGGGAGCACAATAGAACTGGAAGAAGTTCCAGAACCACAGACTGATACTGAAAGCTTAGTGGAACCAGAGGGTTCAACAGAACAGGATATTCCTGCGCCACTCCGCAGGAGTAGTAGGCAGTCTCATCCGCCCGAGAGATACTACGGTTTTCTCATAGACGGGGATAGAGAGGATTGCATCATAGATTATGATGAGCCTACTAGCTTCCAGCAGGCCGTTCAGAGCGTTGACTCAGTGAAATGGCTGGATGCAATGCGGACCGAAATGGAGTCCATGTACACCAACAAGGTATGGACGTTGGACATTGCTCCAGACGGGGTAAAACCCGTAGGATGCAAGTGGATCTTCAAAAGGAAGATTGGTGTAGATGGACAGGTTGAGACCTATAAAGCTAGGCTGGTAGCAAAGGGTTTTCGTCAAAGACCTGGCTTGGACTACGACGAAACCTTTTCTCCAGTAGCCATGCTGAAATCCATTCGGATCCTTCTTGCCATTGCTGCCTTCCACGATTATGAGATCTGGCAAATGGACGTAAAGACAGCTTTTCTAAATGGAAATTTAGAGGAGTGTGTCTATATGGACCAACCAGAGGGTTTCATTCAGAGTGGGAGCAGCGGAAAGGTGTGCAAGTTGCTTAAGTCCATCTATGGGCTAAAGCAGGCATCGCGGAGTTGGAACATCTGCTTTGATGAGACGGTCAAAGAATTTGGCTTTATCAAAAATCCAGATGAACCATGCATCTATAGTAGATTTGTAGCGAGAACTGTAGTATTCCTCGTTTTGTACGTGGATGACATTCTCTTAATAGGAAATGACATTCCTATGCTACAATCTGTCAAGGGGTTATTGTCACACAGGTTCTCCATGAAAGACCTGGGTGATGCCTCATACATTCTGGGTATCCGGATCTACCGTGACAGATCCAAGAGGATATTAGGACTTTCACAGTCCAGGTACATCGACACCATACTGAAGAGGTTCAGTATGGAAGATTCCAAGCGCGGTAACCTACCGGCTTGTCACGGGATCACCCTCTCTAAAGAGATGTCTCCCAAGACTGATTTGGAGAGGGATCGCATGTCTATTATACCCTACGCTTCTGCGGTAGGCTCTATAATGTATGCGATGTTGTGTACCAGACCGGATGTAGCTTATGCACTGAGTGTGGTAAGCCGGTATCAGTCTAACCCTGGGGAGAAACACTGGATAGCGGTAAAGAACATTCTCAAGTACCTGAGAAGGACTAAGGAGATGTTCTTGGTGTATGGCGGAAAAGACCTCCAGATCGAGGCCTTTGCTGACTCCAGCTTCCAGAGTGACAAGGATGATTCCAAGTCCATGTCGGGTTTTGTCTTTACCCTCAATGGAGGGGCGGTGTGTTGGAAGAGTTCCAAACAAGAAACCGTTGCAGACTCGACGATGGAAGCGGAATACATCGCTGCATCTGATGCCGCAAAAGAAGCTGTCTAGATGAGGAAGTTCTTGAAAGAACTTCAGGTGGTTCCGTCCATTGTTGATCCAATACCTCTGTATTGCGACAACAACGGGGCTATAGCTTTAGCGAAGGAACCAAGGTCCCATCAGAAATCCAGGCACATCTTGAGGCGGTATCACCTGATCAGGGAGATCGTAGATCGCCAGGAGATCGAGGTTCGGAGAGTCGCTTCAGAAGATAACACTGCTGATCCATTCACCAAGGCCCTGCCCCAGACTCAGTTCGAGTGGCTGATCGAGATGATAGGTCTTCGATACGCCAGTACATGGCCTTAGTGCCAGTGGGAGATTGTTAGTGTATATGCCCTAGAGGCCATTACTGTATCATACTAGTTTGTATATTACTTAATGGATGCTTGGGATATTCACCTTGTATATACAATCTTGCTCAAAATAGTATTATGCTACTTGGTTTGTTTCTACTTCAATGTGTACATGTGTTTATTTTTGTATATCGCCTATACACATTAGTAGATCCCTTAGGATCTTTGCTTGATTACCAGCGATGTGATGGCCGTCACACTAGTGGGGCTGGGTAATCTATAAGCACATCCTTATGCAGGTCCCTGGTCGCAGGACTATCGAGACAGGGCATCGATACTCCGGAGTAGACCAGCGCATGCGCTTCTCATCCCAGTCTGGGAGACGGTCTGTCCCACAGCCGTCAGTACGTCGTACTTGAGATAGTATGCGGGTGCTCGTTAGGTTACGGGTACACTGGACAGGACTCGTCGGGAACTGACTAGTTGGTATTATACCTATCGTCAGTTATCAGTTCCCAGGTGACATGAGTACAGCTTAGTCCGCTGACTTGACACTGTCACTCCGCCTCGAGTGTGTTCCCACTGTACTTTGATCACTACCCTACCACGGCTCAAAGGAGTCGTGCAAACAGGTAATGGTTGGGTGCAGTCCCGAAGCACTTGGAGGCAGTGACGGTTAGACAGGATTCGTCTCTCCCGGTATTGGGGGTTGACATCGCGCTGTGTCTAGGAGAGCCATTACACGAGTAGTCCCTGGCCAGGGCAAACGAGATATACTGGTAGGTTTCCAGTGATTATCTCAGGGTGTTTTGGGCTTCGCTCCGGCACGACTTGTACCGCTATTGGGGGACTGACGTTTACCGCCCCCTAGGCCCGCCATGCGATGTATCAGACGAACAGACCGGACTGTACGGAGAATGTCACACTCAGGCTCAGTAGGAGTTCAGATGGGTTTCGCCTCGTCGGTCTTCTTGTCGGCATTACCTGGGGACCGTTACGCACAGCTAGTGCCGCTTGCGGTCTGTGGTTAAACCCACTGCCAGCGTAGTGTCGAGTCTTTAGAGTCCCACACAGAAAGCTTTTCGCCTTTAGGCAAAACAGTAGAGGTCGCATGGTATTGCGACAGGTCGCATGGTTTTGCGACAGGGTTCGGTCACATCCGTGCACTTGTGCACGTACAGTGTCCGGACAGTTTACGCTAGCGGGCTTTGGTTTAAGCCAGATCCTAGTGTACCTTATGGGATTGGATTTATCCAGTTTGCATTCGTGTTCCTCGGAACACGGATGCGGGTGTGTATGCACAGTTGACAGGGATGCAGAGGCAGCGGATTCTCATTAGGGTTGTTGACAGTTGACCGTTGACTTTTGACTTTTTGCTCAACCCTAATGAGAATATGATTTGTGATTAACTATTATATTAATTAAGTATTATGGTGATATGGTTGTTGACTTGTTGACTTTTGTTGACTTGTTGACTTTGTTGACTTGTTGACTTTTGTTGACTTGTTGACCGGTTGACTAGGCTTGACTAGTTGACCATCATGATAACCATGGTTATCATTTCATGCCAAAGACTTTTTCTTGCTTGCTCATTTGAGTAAAATGAGTGCATGACATGATAAGCTTATGGTTGCTTCAAACCATCACATAAGACTTTTTTGATATGATGAGTTATGATCACTTTGGATTATGAGAGGGTGAAAGACAAAAGAGTTGCTCATTCTTTCTTGCTCATTCTCTCTTTTGTTCTTGAGCTCTCCTCTTGCTCTCACCCTCAACCTCTTGCTCCCTCTCTTGATCTATGGTTCTCTTGTCTCATGAGTTGAGAATCAAGAACCATAGATAAAGTCCCATTCTAAATCATCTCTACTCATTCTAGTTCACTAGGTTTAGCAAACCAAGTGAACTAGTTTCTTCAAAGAACGAAGAAGGAGCTAAAGGTTGGAGCTTTCAAGTGGATCTATCTTCGGCGTACGGAGACAACGAGAAGGAGCCATCGAACCTCCATCGGAGCTTGAAGAGAAGGAGTTCAAGTTTAGGTATAACCATCTTCATCCGAGTAGCTAAATATCTTTAGCTTAGTATGCTAGTTTTAGTTTAGGTAAAGATCCCGACCTAGCTTAGTCCATGTTGCCTCTTGCGTTAAAATTTTGATTTTATACCGTTTCCGCCTCCCCATAAGAACCGGGGGTCGCAACGTGGACTTACAGTCACAAGTTAGAGCTGAACCAACTTTCCCCAGTCCCGAATAAGAATTCGGTTCGGTCAAGCGATACATTTTATTATCTTGATTAGGGCGTGAAAAGGTTGCTGCCTGGAGAGAGAGAAAAGAAACACTCAGCGTATGCTCTTGCAAGATTAGATTGGTTTATTAATTTATCTAACCAGGATGTCTCCCACTGTTTACTCAAATTCTTCTTAAAACCTTTTAAAAGAAGAACTAGCCGGGTTTTAATTCACGTCACAATACTTGCTTAACCTTTCAGCCAGGCTAGTGTCGGTACTTCGAGGGAGGTTTTCCAACGCTTTCGCGAAGTTCCTTAATTAAATAACCTCTTTTCCCTGGGGGCGTAACCCCGCTAACACCTTTCTAGACACCTACTAGGTTTATAGCATTGATCGTTAAGTGAAATAATCTCCCGAGAGTAATCCAACTCATCAGTGGGATCGGGATCCAACCATCATTGTGTGATGACCTAGATGGAATCCACTCTAGTCACCACACTCCAGAAGGTATGCTAAATCTGCAAGTTTCAGTACTTTTGAAACTCCCGATGTGGTTTTTTCCCCTAGGACCCAAGTGATCTTGACGGAGTCAACAAATCAAAGAGTCCTAGTCAAGTTCAGCCTGTCATTATCTGGATTGCATTAAACCCACCCGCATAACCCTTGACGGAGTCAACAAGGTTATACGACTGTCCTAATCAATCCCATATACCAATACAAACAAGCAGCACTTAGCTACCGTACACTACGCCTTGACGGAGTCAACAAACCCAGCACGAATACTAAGTGTTACTTGTAAGAAATGACGGAGGGCTACGGCTGGGTTTTTGGCGAAAAACCCGTTAACGTAATGAACTTCATATCGTTGGAGGAACCTGGTAACCTTTTTGAAAATATAGTGGCGAAAACTTTTGCTAAAGAGGTCACTCCCTGTGAAGGGATCTCGGCTCTTTCCTCGTCGAATGAGGTGCAGGATATTCCAAACTGAATACCTCGATGCAAAGCAAGAATAATCGACTATAGTGAAGTTATTACCCTGACGCAAACTTTTGTCCAAGGGGTCACTCCCGGTGAAGGGATCTCGGCCCTTGCCTCGTCGACTGAGGTGCTGGGCATTCACAATCGAATACCGCGATGCAAAACAAAAATGAACGTCCTTGCAATAACAGCTTTTTGAAAAACTTGTTCCAACAACGTCTTTTAGGTTTATTTTCTTGCATTAGTTCTTTTAATGCGTGATATTCTTGCATTAGTTCTTTTAATGCGTCCCATCATTTAATCCTACCATTGCAGAAAACAACCAAAATATGACGTACGCTTATGCCATTCGCATTCGCCACGGGGTCCCGTCATCACTCGTTAGGTTACTTAACTAATGACAGAGCGGGGGCTGGGCTAGCGCGGCTGTAAAACATAAGCAACGCCTAAATAGTAAAGCAATGACAGACATTACAGATCACAGATGAATACATTGGATATACTAGCAATCCGCAATCCTTTCGAGCCTGCAACGAAAAGCGGATTACACGGTCGCGGTGAATAGCCAAATACCCCACCCAAGACCCCTACGGGTGCGGCAAACTACCCACCAAGTACTCGGCAGTTTGTGCACCCCTCCATGGGTCTATCCTAGGAGCAAAAACAGTAAAAAGAATTATACAATGACGGCTACAACCCCGACCCGGTTGTGCGGCCAAACAAATAATAATATTACATCAATTTACATTTACAATGAATGAAAGAAAAACAAAAGCTCATCTCACATCCACCCCGGCTATTCACCCGCGACAGTCCAACACATTCATATACACATTCCAATATCAAACACAGATCACAGAGATGTATAACCCTGACTAATCGACTTATAGCGATTAGCCGACGTTCAATACATACAAACATCACAGATATAACCGATGTAGTTAAAGTGTAGTGAAGTTCCGAAAAAAAATGGATTTATAGGCCCCCAAAAGTAAATTTTAGTTCTGGAAAATCTGGGCACATTTAACATATCCTAAAAATCCCAAAACCAACACAGAAACACTCTGCACCAAATTCGAAGCAGAGAGGGGACCAGACGGCCGCGCTTCCGCGGCAAGAGCTCCCTATTGCCGCGGATCCGCGCTCCTCTAATCTCCTCTCTGGTTCGTATTTGGTGGTTTTCTTTACAAAAGCCTGAGATAATTTTTGGTGTATAACAAATCTCATTTTGACCAGAAAACAAATTAACAGAAACTTGGGTTTTGCAAAGTTTGGTTTTTGGATTTTCCGGTTCCGAAACTTCGTTACACTTCACTACCTAGCTAGTTTAAGTTTAGTTAGGCTCTGATACCACTGTTAGGTCCACGTTACCTCTCCCGGTACTTTCGGGGTTGCGGAAACGGTAAATCAAAATTTTTCTAAACATTGTAACATGGACCGTAAAAGCCGGATCTTTACTAAACTAAACTAGCATACTTGCAAAGAAGAATTAACTACTCGGCAAAGTGGTTATACCTCAACTTGAACTCCTTCACTTCTTGTTGTTGTTCTTCTTTGATGTTCTTCTCTTCTTGTTCTTATTCTCATCGCTTGCTCAATGGTTGATCCGGACTTCGGTCACCTCCGCGGCCTCCTTGAGTCGAAGACGATCCACCCGAGAGATGTACACCGAGCTCCACCTCAAGCCGAGGTAACTAGGGCAAGGAGATTGCTAATCTAGAAGCCCTTGGTTGTGTAGAGAGGATGTATGGATGTGTTTGTCAAGTAGAATCCTTTTTCTCTCAACACATGAGATCAAAGGAGAAATCAAGAGGAGGAAGAAGATGGAGATTTTCTAGCAACCATGGAACTTCTCATTTCAAGAGAGAGAATGAGAATGAGCAAATGAAAAGCTTAACCAAGAGAAAAGCTAACCATGGTTGCAATAATGCACAAACATTATCATTACCAATCCAATCAAGATAAAGGTGATGGCTACAAATGACATGACCATTATCATAACTAAATAAAAAGAAAACCAAAGAATACTTTAGATCTTCTAAGAAGATCCAAGTCAACTTTGGTCAATTGGTCAACAAAGTCAAGATGGTCAAACGGTCAATGTAATTAGCCATAACAAAAATATCAATGAAAGGATTAGTAAATAATGTCCCCGGCTCATTATGGTTTTGACCAAACGAACTGTCGAAACCCTAATGAGTCCGCCTCAAAATGGTTTTGACCGAATCAACTGTCAAAACCCTAATGAGCCTGCCACATAGTGGTTTTGGCCGAACCAACTGCCAAAACCCTAATGAGGCACCTCCTCCTTCATCGTTCCAGAAAACTGTGCACACACACCTGCATCCGTATTCCGTAGAATGCGGATGCGCAGAAGACAAAACAAATCCATCCGTGCAATACTAGGATCTGGCTTAAACCAAAGCCCACCAGTACTGCCTGCCCGAACATCATACGCACACAAGTGTACGTAAGTGATCGCAGCCCTGCCGTAAAACCATACGGCCTCTACACGTTTCGCTCAGTGCAGGGAAACTCTCTGTGTGGGACTCTAAAGACTCGACACTACGCTGGCAGTGGGTTTAACCACAGACCGCAAGCGGCACTAGCTGTACGTAACGGCCCCCAGGTAGATGTCGATAAGAAGGCCGATGAGGTAAACCCATCCGAACTCCTACTGAGTCTGTATGTGACAATCTCCGTACAGTCCGGTCTGTTCGTCTGATACATCGCATGTCGGGCCTAGGGGGGCGGCAAGCGTCAGACCCCTAATAGCGGTACAAGTCGTGTCGGAGTGAAGCCCAGAACACCCTGAGATAACACTGGAACCTACCAGTATATCTCGCTTGCCCTGGCCAGGGACTACTCGTGTAATGGCTCTCCTAGACACAGCGCGATGTCACCCCCCAATACCGGGAGAGACGAATCCTGTCTAACCGTCACTGCCTCCAAGTGCTTCGGGACTGCTCCCAACTACTACCTGTTTGCACGACTCAGTAGAGCTGTGGTAGGGTAGTAATCAAAGAACAGTGGGAACACACTCGAGGCGAAGTGACAGTGTCAAGTCAGCGGACTAAGCTGTACTCATGTCACCTGGGAACTGATAACTGACGATAGGTATAATACCAACCATCAGTTCCCGACGAGTCCTGTCCAGTGTACTCGTAACCTAACGAGCACCCGCATACTATCTCAAGTACGACGTACTGACGGCTGTGGGACAGACCGTCTCCCGTGCTGGGACGAGAAGCGCATACGCTAGTCTACTCCGGAGTATCGATGCCCTATCTCGGTACTCCCACGACTAGGGACGTGTATAAGGATGTGCTTGTAGATTACCCAGCCCCCACGAGTGTGATCGCCATCACAACGCCGGTAATCAAGCAAAGATCCTAAGGGCTCTACTAATGCGTATAGGTGATATAATAAATAAACACACATGTACACATTAAAGCAGAGACAAACCAAGTAGCATACTACTATATTGAGCAAGATTGTCTGTACAACTGTGAATATCCCAAGCTTCCATCAAGTAATATACATACTAGTATGATACAGTAATGGCCTCTAGGGCATATACACTAACACCTAATCCTTACCCTAGCAAGTCCTTTATCATCTTTTATCTCGTTAGTAGATCATAACACAAAACCCAAAATATTTGGATTTAACTCGTTAAAATATAAAGAAAAAGATTCCATTTCCCTTTGGATCGACCCATACTCAACCGGTTAGCTACCAAGCGACACCATCTTGATTGCGGTAATTAAATTTTAAACACAGAAAATCTCCAACAATCAAATGGCGCCGTTGCCGGGGAGGCGGTAATTTCTTTCTTTGTGTAATTTCGGGTTAATTAAAAAAAATTGAAAATATAAAAATTGAAAAACCAAAACAAAAAAAAAATCGTCTTTTTATTTTTGATTATTTTTGTGCAACTGTGCAGGCTTGGAGCAAACTCTGTTTCAGTTCTAGAGAAAACTCAGTGAACAAATCAAGATTCAAGGGATCTAAACAGGTAAAGGAAAACCAACTCAGCACAGAGACAAAATTTGAAGTAGTCAACCTTCTGTAAAGCCGCGGAACCGCGACAGAAGCAAAGGTTTGACCGCGGAACCGCGGTTAACAGGTGACGTCAGCCACTAAAAACTCTCTGTGAGTATCTCTTTTCTCCTCTCCTCTCTTATGCACTCCACTAAAATAGTTTTCCTGCAGGATTCTTTGCACAGATTCTCTTCCCCTCCAATAAACTGATTTTTGTGCGGGATTCTTTGCACAGATTCTCTTCCCCTCCAATAAACTGATTTTGTGCAGAATTCTTTGCGCCGCAGCAAAAATAAAATTTTTGAAAGTGTTTTAGATTTTTGGTTGTTACTGCTTTGCATAACTAATATGGACTTTAAGGGGCTATAACACCAATTTCGATTGTGTGGGGATTTCATCACCCTTCCTAAGACCCCAAAAATCACTAAAAGCATATGCATTACCCTTGAGCTAAATTAAAAAATATCTAGACTCAGCCAACTAACGGATGCCGTGCTCATTAAGACAGAGGAGGGTTGTGGGCATTCAATTGTTTATCTCAACGTGACTTTGTGGTGCCTAGGCTAGACAAGTAAGAAAGGTAATTTTAAAATGGCCGTCTCACGGTGATTCGTGAGCGGAACCCTCATTTCTTCATTTGTGCTTATCTGGCCACAATTGGCAGTGAAGAGATGATTTGAGGGTTATCTCACAACTTGTCACTTTGGAACAGTTAGGAGCAGTCTAGTGGATTTAGAAGACCCTAGCTCTAGGTGTGTTGTGCATATTGTGATTGTGCTTATGAAAAGTTTAGTCCCATAGTTCCGTATTCTTTCAAACAAACAATTTTCAAAACTCCAAAAACAAACAGTTTTTTTTATAAAAAAATAAATAAATAAATAAAAATATAAAAAAAAATTCACCACTTTTTCACTCTTCCAACATAGGTACTCCACCTCGCAAAACTCTTACCGAACTTTAGTATCCACAACCAGACATTACTTCCTACGGTTCTTGCTTTGGTCGAATTTCGAACGACCCCTCCATGCCCAAAATATCTTTGAAAGATCGGACAAACCATCTATGACAAACACTTGCACTCCGCAATACAATTCGTATCAACCATTTCAACCTCCCCCACCCCTTTACGTTGATACCCTTTTACGAATCGTCCATTGTCCATCGCTGAACGTATTGAACAATCACGTAGCCGATCTTTCACTCCTTTCACCACTGCGAATTCTATGAATCAACAATTCCTTTCACCTTCTTATCCGTATGTTGATCCTATCTCTGTCCAACCATTCAATTCCTATAAGTCCTAGCCTACTTTTGCACCTTCCCTAAACATTGCTTCTGAACAGCCATTAGGGAGTTTTCAGTATCCAAACAACTTTAAATCTTTTACTGAAATTCCTTCACAACCTATATCTAGTCTTGAACAGTCGTTGGAAGACTTTAGGGTAGCGTCATGCCAACAGATGATGGATTTGAATGCGTCCATGGCTGCCCTCATACAACCTAGTGACCCGGTAGCTAGTTTCCAACTAGCTCCAAATTTTCCAATGTATGATAAGGCGGTTGGACAGATTGAGAATTTGAGTGGAGAGAGTGAGTTGTGCACCCTTCCAAATCAAACCTACCCATCCCCAATTGAATCCCAC
Organism: Agapanthus africanus; assembly: GCA_030015575.1. NCBI lineage: Eukaryota > Viridiplantae > Streptophyta > Magnoliopsida > Asparagales > Amaryllidaceae > Agapanthus > Agapanthus africanus. The sequence goes on from CM057341.1 coordinate 622,184,003, forward strand.
AACTACGGTTTTGAATGTCTATCAAGTGTCCTAAATGATTCACCAGTTGAAGATAGAACGATTAATAAATTGTGCAACTTTGTAGTGTTTGATTTACCTGATTATGAAAGGTCCCTTTCGAGTGAAACCATCACCAATCCTTTTGACCTCTACACCTGCATTCTAGAACCTGAATTGATTAATATCCATGGTTCTGATGAGGTGTCTAAAAAAAATTGATTTTCACTTGGTTGAGGATATCGACGCTAGGAATATTTCGGATGATGAACCCACAGATTTGGATGAGTTTCTCTCTCCAATTCATCATCCCGAGTCATTAACTGTTTTTCCCGAACTTCATATGCGTCTAGATTTTGATGATAAATGCATGGATGAGATAACTTTTGAGGGGAATTTTGAGGATAGTATTGAGGATGAACTAGTTTTTCTTGATGAGTCGGATTTTCCAATTCATCATGTCCCTTCCACTGACTGTGTACACCCTCCTGAACCGTTAACTATTACCCTTCCTCAATCACTTGCCTCGACCCTTTCCATCGTTCTGACCGCGCAAGACGCCGTATCACCTTCATTATCTGTGTCTGGTTTACCAAGTTCGGCGTACCCATGTTTTCTCACGAATCTTGAGGGATTTGACCCAATTTTTCGCCATATTGATAGAATAGTACAATCCATCTTTTCACATCGATCATTACAGATTGTACTAATTTATTCAATTCATTTTCACCATCAAGTTCGTACACCATTTCTTTTTCCCTTCCACCATTCTTCTCCTCCACCGAGACCGTGTACTGCTTCTATCTCTATACGGTCTCGTGTGTTTCCCATTTCTTTTCTCTACATTCCATTCTTTCACCAACCACACCATTATAACGGTAAAATTTTTGAATGGTAGGTGCTAACGTTTGGCCTGTATAAGGTCTTGTATAGCTTGATACTGTGTTTTTCTCCCTCCTAACTCTGAACTTTAATGCTTAAACAGTGGAAACACTATTTCACATAAGTTTGGGGGGACCTTTTTGTGTATATATATATATATTTTGTTTTCTTTTTCTGTTAATAATAAAAATATATAAATAATAAATAAACAAACAGGGGAGTGCCGACAATTTTGACTCTCTTGGTGTAGCCTGACTCTCTTGGTGTAGCCTGATAGTGAGGGCACTGTCAAGTTTAAGTTTGGGGGTGTGCTCGGTAAGCTTTCTTCCTTCACATTCATGTGTATATTTTTGCATTTGCATACTTATTTTAAGACCCATAAAAATCAAAAATTAAAAAATTGAAAATTTCAATTTTGGCCATATTTGACTTAAGTTCAGCATGACGGTTGATAGTTAGGAAAAACTAGATCCTAAACTTAGTAAATTAAAAACCCTAAAAATAACCTTTCTTAAAGTTTAACTGTAGAAAATATACGTCCTTGTAGTTTATTTAGAAATAGGCAAATTTTGAGTTTAGTTCTTAGGCTAAATCGAAACAATGGAAGAATATTGAAAGCTCTATTTGAAATATAAGTCTGAAAAATAATTCTGAACCTTAAGCCCAAATTCTGAAAATATATACCCTACTTCACGCACTCACACACATCTTGAAACTTGGGATAGTAGAGGATACCTTGAAATGCTCTTGTCTAAAATCCTTAATATGAAGGAAAATAAAATAAAAGTATAAGTGTTGAATAAAGAGATAAAAAAATGAACACTGGTTTTGTAATTGCTTAAGGTAACATAAATAAAAAAATATAACGAGGGTGCTTTATCACCTAGTGCCTTAGACCAACTGGTTTGGGAGTCATTGCTAAGCCTTAGGTATTGCAAGACGAGGAATGATGCCTAAATGCGCAAGCACATTTTGTAATCGGTCATTTAGCACCTCAAGAAGTATTAACGGTCTCATGAAGGATGTGTGAGCAATTTCATCTAAAATTCACCAACTAAAAGTATTTTGGAAGATGGACAAGAGTATGATAACTTGAATTGAATTTCCAAGTGTAGGGGTGATAATTACACACACGTAAGGGTATATAATTAGAGTTTGGAGGAGAGATAGGAATAAAAAATAGGGTTTATATCTTTGGTAGAGATGATAAAAATTCCTGAGTTAAGATTGCACCTTAGAAGGAAAACTTAGGAGATGCTGAAAGCTTTATAAACTGGCAAAACGTATATGATCTAAGGTTAAATGAAAAGAAAGTATGAAGAATACAGGTTGATGGTTTCTAAGTTGAAGATAATAGAATTTCTTGCTAAAATACTGAATTGAAGAATTAGAGTCAATGGCCAAATTGATCGGATTTTGTGGGTAGTATCCGCTGAAAACCCTAAGGAGACAACACTCCTCCTACTAGGGACACCTAGAGGTTTAACGGCTTGTTGCACGAGCTCAGTGCAATCGCGTTCCCTGCGAAAGTGAGGTTAAGACTTTTTGAGAATAAAATTGGTTTTGCTCGGGACGAGCAAAAGATAAGTTTAGGGGTATTTGTTCATATCAGATTTTTATATTTTTATATCGCCCATTCATAATCACAGTGCATATAAGTAGGTACTTTTGATCCATGTTTGCTAAATAGTTGCAGGTTACAGGTTCTCAGCTCTTTACAGTGAAATTCATGAAAAGTCACAACAACTGCTGGACTGCGACCAACAACAGATGAATATTGATCTCCGCTAACCATCCGTATGATACCGCCTACCAGTTCAAGGGATAAATGGAAAATCATTAGGAACTTCAATGCACAAAGCACAAGGGCAGCACAAGATCCAAGACTTTAACGCAGAGCTCAAGGTAAAAGTCCACATCATTCTACACTGTTGGAAATCTGAAAGGAAATTGAAGAGATTCTGAGAAACCAAGTGAATAAAACAGATGATATAAGCAATATGGAGAAGCCCTGAAAAGATGGCCCCCACGATTCCACCAATTAGCCACGGAACCGCGGCCAATCAGGCATTTATGCCGCGGAACCGCGGCCGCGTTCTGCACATGTCGGTAGCAGTGTCGGTGCTTTGACTCGGCTATCTTGGGGTAGTTCTGTAATTTCATGTATGGATCGGAATGTAAACCTTGGGTTTTTCTATCTATAAATAGGAAAGCTCAAAGCCAAAATTGGCATGCCTCTTTTTATTTTTAGAATTAGAATTTAAAATTCTCTCTGAAAAATTGTAGTAAGTTTTTGAGAGGTTATCAATAAAAGTAAGTTCTATTTATTTTTCTCGCATTTTTCTTATCGCATTTTATTATCTGCAATTTTTATTTGTTATTCTAGCAGTAGAATTTATTTATTTTTTTTCTTTTGTTTTGTTCTTTCTTCTATTTTCTTTTTATCATTAACAACGATGATGCTTGAGTAAGATTCTTGCCTAGGTGAGGTCTCAAATAGCTAGTTGTAATTCCTTTTAACCTAGAATTCATTCTACCTTCCCTTCTGTTTTATTTTTATCATTTTAATGGGTGAGTAATTTCTCACTTGTTACGGTAGGAGAAGGAAGATTTGAGAGAAGGAAATCTCTCTCACTCCTTCCTTTGCCCAACACTTTAAATTTGGACCCCCTTTAATTGACCCACAATCAGCTCACTACGGCACCCTATCCTACATGATAGCGGTGATTCCCTAGTTAGACCGGTTGTGGTTGAATTAACCGGAGGTTAGGGCTAAGAGCCAAGAACGGATGGATAAGGACCAAAAGGAAGAAACTAAGCATCGAAAGCCTAGCTTATACTTGTAAGTCTCTTCCTAGACGTGCTAATCCCCGTTGTTTCCGATTACCTTAACACCAATATTAATAATTAAGGCATTGAAAGAAGTGAGGAATTCCTAAAACTCAAACTAACCTAATCCTCACCCTAGAAAGTCTTTTATCATCTTTTATCTCGTTAGTAGATCTTAACACAAAACCCAAAATATTCGGATTTAACTCGTTAAAATATAAAGAAAAAGATTCCATCTCCCTGTGGATCGACCCATACTCAACCGGCTAGCTACCAAGCGACACCATCTTGATTGCGGTAATTAAATTTTAAACACAGAAAATCTCTAAACAATCAAATGGCGCCGTTGCCGGGGAGACGGTAATTTCTTTCTTTGTGTAATTTCGGGTTAATTAAAAAAAATTGAAAATATAAAATTTGAAAAACCAAAACAAAAAAAAAACATCTTGTTATTTTTGATTATTTTTGTGCAAGTGTGCAGGCTTGGAGCAAACTCTATTTCAGCTCTGGAGCAAACTCAGTTAACAAATCAAGATTCAGGGGATCTAAAAAGGTAAAGGAAAACCAACTCAGCACAGAGACAAAATTTGAAGCAGTCAACCTTCTGTTAAGCCGCGGAACCGCGGCAGAAGCAAGGGTTTGACTGTGAAACCGCGGTCAACAGGTGACGTCAGCAACTAAAAACTCTCTGTGAGTATCTCTTTTCTCCTCTCCTCTCCTCTGCACTCCACTGAAATATTTTTCCTGCAGGATTCTTCGCACAGATTCTCTTCCCCTCCAATAAACTGATTTTTGTGCAGGATTCTTTGCACAGATTCTCTTCCGCTCCAATAAACTGATTTTTGTGCAGGATTCTTTACGCCGCAGCCAAAATAAAATTTTTGAAACTGTTTTAGATTTTTGGTTGTTACTGCTTTGCATAACTAATACGGACTTTATGGGGCTATAACACCAATTCAGATTGGGTGGGGATTTCATCACCCTTCCTAAGACCCCAAAAATCACTAAAAGAATATGCATTACCCTTGAGTTAAATTAAAAAATATGTAGACTCAGCCAACTAAGGACTGTCGTGCTCATTAGGACAGAGGAGGGTTGTGGGCATTCAATCGTTTATCTAAACTTGACTTTGTGGTGCCTACGCTAGACAAGTAAGAAAGGTAATTTTAAAAGGCCCGTCTCATGGTGATTCGTGAGCGGAACCCTCCTTTCTTCATTTGTGCTTACCTGGCCACAATTGGCAGTGAAGAGACGATTTGATGGTTATCTCACAACTTGTCACTTTGGAACAGTTAGGAGGAGTCTAGTGGACTTTGAAGAACCTAGCTTTAGGTGTGTTGTGCATATTGTGATTGTTCTTATGAAAAGTTTAGTCCCATAATTCCGTATTCTTTCAAACAAACAATTTTCAAAACTCCAAAAACAATCAAGTTTTTTTAAAAAAATATAAATAAATAAAAAATATATATAAAAAATTCACCACTTTTTCACTCTTCCAACATGGGTACCCCACCTCGCAAAACTCTTGCCGAACTTTGGGACCCATAACCAGACATTACTTCCTACGGTTCTTGCTTTGGTCGAATTTCGAACGACCCCTCCATGGAAAAAATATCCTTGAAAGATTGGATAGACCATCTAGAACAAACACTTGCACTCCGCAATCCACTTCATATCAACCATTTCAACCTCCCCTACCCCTTTACGTTGATACCCTTTTTGCGAATCGTCCATTGTCCATCGCTGAACGTATTGAACAATCCCGTAGCCGATCTTTCACTCCGTTCACCACTGCGAATTCTTTGGATCAATGTTCAGTCGAAAATAATGCAATCTGTAACATATCAATTTCCTCATTATTCTGATCATTTAAGGATAGTTGATATAAATATAACACATATTCCCAGTTTGTCTGGAAATTACTAAATATCCCGTGTTATATATATATTCAACGTTCTTTATAGAAAATTGTGTGTTTATTACTACATGCATGATATTGTATGTCTCAACACATTTCATCAAGGTTGTGTGCAGAAAATTCTTCAGGTCAAAGAACCGGAATCACAAAAGCGCCGATAAATTACAGCAAGTCAAAGAATTCAAATCTGGCAGAGATTCAGAAAAGATAAAAAGATTTCAGATATCAGAAGAAGACCCAAACATCAACAGAAGAAGAGCACAGAAAAATGATGCAGAGATCTCATTAAATGGCCACGGATCCACGGCCGAGTCGGCCGAGTTACCGCGGTTCCGCGGCCGAGTTAAGGGATTAGGGTGACATGTCTCTCCAGAAGCTTCATTCTAACAACCTCGCTTACCTTAGATGTTCCAGTATAACAGACTTCTTCTGCAAACTTCTCTGCATAACAACCTTCTTCTAGAAGGCTCCTTGTAACAATCTTATTCTAGAAGGCTCTCTCGAACAACATTATTCTAGAAGGTTCTCTCTAACAATCTAGATTTTGGAGGGAAATTTGAATTTAAATTTATAAAAGGAGATCTAGATCTAGGGTTGTTGAGTTGTTCATTAATTGGGGGTTCAATAATTTCACACACAAGTTGAGTGACACAACTTGTGATCCAATCCAAACCCAAACCCAAATCAAATCCCAAAGCCAAATCAAGATCCATTGAGAAGCAAATTAAGCGAGCAATCAACGATCCTTCATTGCAACGTGGATCATCATCCGAGCAAGAGATCCACGATGATCCACGGCTCATGGCGATCGAACTTCGCAAAGATCGACTACAAATTCACCTCTTCATAGGAGCGATCGAGAACTTAATCTTGTACCTCGAATTGAGGAGTTGTGTAAATTTGAAGAAAATTTAATGAAGGCGATAAATTGTTAATTCTCGTTTTCATTACATTCTTACATTATGAAATTTCTTGATTCTTGATTCATTAATTTTCATGATGTGTGAGTGAAATCTCCGCTTGTAACGGAATCGAGAGAATCAGTAGATCTAGTGATGATGAAATCATTTTACCAATCTTAAGTCTTATGAGAATTGTAAACTCTATGAAAAAGAATTGTCAATGTCCTAATTTGGATCGAAATCAATGTTCTTGATTATTTCGTTGCAAATTAGGGATCAAATGATTGATGATCCTCTTTGTTAGATGCTAGAATTGAATGAGGCTCAATGAAAAGATAAGGGATAGTGAAGGAGAAACCCTAGTTTCTTCAATAGATCCCTAATCTTCATTCATTCATCATCGATCTAGCTACAATCCATCAATAGATAAGATTCATCATAATTAGTATTCATCATAGCTACTAGTTCGATCGATTCCTACAAGCTACTCTACAGATGTTGATAACTAAATTGATTTGGATATCTTCTTGATTCTTTATCTATTTCTTTATGTTTCTTAGAAATCAAATCTCACAAATCTTAAATCAACTATCTTGAATTTTCTTTAATATTTTCAATTCGACTCATCTAAAGCAAAATCGAAAAAGTACTCGCATCTCAGTGAACGATCCGTATTCATTAACGCGCTACATCGACACCGTTTATTGATTGCGGTATAAATGTCTTTGGTTGTGATAAAACATTTCCTTACACACAAAAGATGATCATCAAATGGCGCCGTTGCCGGGGAAGCGTGCTATTTTGTTCCTTCTTGTTATTTGAGTTGAAAATTTATTATTCCATCAACTTTTAATCCAAGAATCGCTTCAAGTGCTTAATGTTTAGTGTTTAAATTTTTGCGAGGGAATCTGGAATCATTTCGTCAGTTAGATCAAGATTCAGAGAAGATCTACAAATTCCAGAGAAGTACAAGAAGCTACAGGAAAAGTTTGAAACCCTACTTCCTCTATTCCACCACGGATCCGCAGTGCAGTGCTGGTTTTTGCGGCGGTTCCGCCGCCGTTTAGGCGTTTCACTGTTCTCAACTTCTGTGGTATATTCTCTATTCTCTTCTTTTCTCTCTAATCTTGTCCAATAACAAATTTTCTTTAAGATTCTTTCCAAAATTCGCAGCACGCTAAAAGAAATAAAATTCCTGTTGCGTTTCTTGAAATTGGTTGTTTGTACATATTTTTATATGGAAATTAAGGGGCAAAGACCAAATTCAGATTAGGTGTGGATTTCATTACCCTTCCTATGCCCCGCAAATCACAAAATGAGCATCCGCATTACCCTTCATTAATTAAAAAATATCTAGACAAGACTCTAAGGGCCGTCGCGCTCAATTAGGACAGAAGAAGGTTGTGGGTAATCTATTGCTTATCCGCATTTCTTTTTTGGTGTCTAAGGCAAGTGGTTACTTAATTAGGACCACTAATTACATAGTGGAGAACCTCCCACTTACCTCGCCACAGAAGGGATAAAGAGACGGTAGAGGATTTATCCTGCGATTTGTCTTCTGGAAGTCTAGGAGCGGTCTAGTGACTTGATCTAGGTGGCCATTAGATCTATGGTGGTGTGTGCATTTTTTGTGATTTGATTTTTCAAAACAAGTATTTTTCAAAACAAACACCAAACCAACTTTCCCCTAAATATCACAACGCTGCCATTTGTGCTACAACCGTTTAGCACATGTTAGGCTGGACACGGGATTCTATTTCCCGTCTTATCCGCGTTTCTTTTATCGACCCTACAGTCGGTAATTCTTCGTCTTCTTTCCCACCACCCACTACGACTGCAATGGATGAATTTCCATTAAAATTTAACACCACTCTACCACTGCCCGCAGGTGCGCAGAATCCTCCACGCATTTCTCTCTAAGAGAGATGATATCCTTCACGTGTTCCCGTTCCTATCTGTCTTTCTATACCACCAGCCAATGGGGACAATTTCGAAATTAAACCTCATTTCATCAAACTTTTACCCAAATTTCACGTGCTCGAGTCTGATGACGCATACGTTTTTATCACCGAATTCTAAAACTTATGTGCTTTGATGGGTAATTCACAATTGTCTGTTGATGCTATGCGTTTACGTCTTCTCCCATTCACTTTGTGCAATTTAGCCGAGAAATGGCTTTATAACACAACCGCATATTCTATTTCAACATGGGACGAGTTCGTTGCAGCATTGCTTAAGAAATTTTATCCCAATCATAAAACTGCCCGTGTTCGGAGCGAAATCATCAAATTTACCCAACTTCCTAATGAACCATTTTAGAAATGGTTTGAACGGTTCAAGGATCTTCTTTTACAATGCCCTCATCACGAAATTCCTAGATGGGATCTGTGTCGACTTATCTATGAGGGTATTGATCTCACAACTAAACAGATGCTTGAAACCATGTGTCATTGTCAATTCCTGCATAAAGATGATGGCGAAGCTTGGAAATATCTAGAAGATTTAGCTCAAAACACATTATAATGGGAAAGTGTTAGACCACCATCACCTAGGGAAGATATCAATCAGCTCGATATTTCCGTCACAATGAGAGCCAAAATGGCCGCAATACAAAGGAAACTCGATGCTATAGAAAACAGATCCTCTTCTGCCTCCCTAAACCAATACACACTTCCCAAAACTGTGTGTGGTTGTCGTTCCAACCCATCACATTCAACGGAAGAATGTCCTTTGAATGTACCGTCTCAAGGTCACACTAATACTGCATTTCAGCAACAACCTAGAAACGATCATTCTTCTTCCACATATAATCAAGGTTAGAGGAATCACCCTGATTTTGCTTGGAACCAACACCAAACTCAAAACACGGTTCCAAACCAGAATGACTTTCAAATGGTCCCTCCACAACAGCAACCACCACAACTGAATCAGCACCCCTTTCAACCACAAAATTTTCAAAACCCGGCTAACAATTTTGATCCTTCTTCTGCCGGTACTGCTACACCCTCTGCACTCGACATGTTCATTACACGGTCCATGCAAACGGATGACATTTTAACATCTTCTATCAAGACATTAGTGCAAAACACTGTCTCCCACGGTGAGAGTATCAAATTGATAGAAGCACAAATTGCACAATTGACTGCAGCAATGAGTGCTAGAAAGAAAGGGAATCTTCCAGCTCAACCCCTACCAGATCCTGGACCCTCGCATTATAATGATGTGAGTGCTATTACCACGTTGAGATCTGGAAGAGTGCTAGACAATCATGTGGGTGATCATACTGATGTTGAGGAATCAATTGAATCCCAGGCTTCCACTTCTACTTCCACTTCCATTTCTACTTCTACTTCTTACCCTATTTTTTCTAATTTACCTTCTTCTTCCGAGCCTGTTCTCCATTTTCCCTAAGGCTCGAACCCTCTACCCACTTCATCCTTCCCACCCCCATAAACTTCTCCACAAATGTTGGACCCAACACTTATTGATAGAGCTCCATTTCCAAACAGATTGAGGGCCAACAAACCTAATGCACAAATGGAGAAGATTGTGGACATGTTCAAGCAAGCTAACATCAATATCCCTCTCCTAGATGCTATCCAATAAGTTCCATCTTATGCGAAAATTTTTAAGAACTTGTGCACTAGGAAGAGGAAGACTCAAGTGCTGAAAAAAGTTTTCATGTCGAGTACTGTAAACACAATTTTTCCCCAATAATTACCAAGGAAACGTAAGGACCCTGGCTGTCCTACAATTTCTATTTCTATTGGGGGTAAGAATATCAATCGTGCTTTACTCAATTTAGGCGCTAGTGTGAACTTGCTTCCTTATTCAGTCTATGAGCAATTAGGTATCGGAGAGTTAAAGCCCTCGAACACAACTCTCCAGATGGCAGACCGATCTATCACCAAACCAAGGGGTGAACTTGAGGATGTGTTGATAAAAGTCGGGGAATTTATATTCCTTGTGAACATTATTATTTTGGATACACAGCCTGTAGCGAACCCACGGAATCAAATTCTGGTAATTCTCGGTCGACCCTTTTTGGCTACTTCCAATGCTGTAATCAATTGTCGAAATGGCTCTATGAACCTATCTTTCGGAAATAGGTCAATTGAGCTTAACATTTACAAGTTGGGAAGTCAACCTTCCGAGTCTCATGCTCGAGTATGTTCTGTCGAATTAATGGATGTCGACAGCAGCGAATTGGATCAGCTTCACGATACTGATCTAGACTCTTTTCATACGTTGTTGTTTGACCCAGATATGTATCATATACACACGGACCCTTCTTTTGAGTTGTCCGGGTCAACATCTAACGCTTATTCTGAATTTTTCATAGAGTCTGAGTATCATTCCATTCTTGCCAATGACATTATTCTTCGGGATATCGATGAAAGCTTCACTGATGAACTTGCATTTTTAGTAAACATGGGTGTTGAGATGAATCATCTCCAAACCAAACAAATTGAACCTCCACCCCTTCTTCTTCACAATCACGAGAATGCAAGTAATCCATTATCATCATCATGGTGTCGTCTCTCCAATTTGAGACGCAAATCCATTCCATCCCACCACTTGTTTCTTCTCCACTTTTTCCTGGCTCTCAACAACATGTTCTTCCACCAATCGGTTTGTTACACTGATAAAATTTTTGAATGGTTGGTGGACTTTCGGTCTTTGTAAGGCTTTGCATTGATCAGTAACTTTACCCCCTCTTGTGATTTTAAATGCATAATATTGTTTAACTCATGTTTAGGGGGGGTATATTTGGCTCTTGAAAATAAAAGTTGTCCTCAAATTTGTGAGCCAAAATTAAGTTTGGGGGAGATTTTCACATCCATATTTCTTGACCCCGCTCATAAATTTTCCTCCCAAGCTTACAAGTTTTTGAGATTTAACGGATGGCAACAGTGAGGACACTGTTCTAAACAAGTTTGGGAGAGGTTTGTGCTAATTTACGCATCACTCTGCATCATACTTTGCATAAGCACAAAACATATAATAAATATTTTTTTTTACATAAATAAGATAATAAAAGACTAGAAAGTGAAAAATTACATCTAAAAGATTGAAAAATTTAAGAAAACCAAGAAAGTTAGAAGTTTTCTTAAATGAAACTAGTATAAGTAGTTATGAGCCGTTGTCCCAAGGGTTAGTAAGATAAAGGAAGTCACTAATCTGAGGATAAAAATAAGTCTGAAAAATAGTTCTTATTCTGGAAGCCAAACATTTGAATGTTGATACCCTACTATATGCACGTACACACGTCTTGAAACTCGGGATTGTTGGGGTCGAAAATTGCACCTCGGTTGACCAAGTCAAATTCAATGTCAACCCCAAGCCAAGTGGGCCCATGCCTGAGTCGAGCCCGAAGATGAAGCGGGCGGCCTACCCACATGCCAAGATAAAAATTTTGTAATAAATAATTTTGGTGTATTACTTTTATTTTATTCTATGAATAAACGTAAGAAAAATAGGCATAAAGCCAAATTTTTGTAAAGCATATGGCTTATTTGCAAAAAGAAATGGCACATGAGCCATGGGATGGGCAAAATGCCATTTTTGTAAAGCCTAAGGGGCTATATGTAAAGTGTATAGCCTATAAAGGCAAGGATAATGAAAATATCCCAAAAACATTTTCTCTCTCCAAAGAGCAAATCTAGATCTGAGATCTTTCTCCTTTCTCAAGGTTCTAAAAACTTTCTTCTTTCTTTTGAATTAATCAAGAGTTTTACTCTTCCTTTTATAAAACTAAATAGTTTTCCACCACAAAACACACAAAGGGAACTCAGATCTTCAATCAGATCTGAAAAAAAAAGAGATTTTTAAAATCTCACATCTCTTGATCTTCAAGATCCTGCCAACAGAGGAGGAAGAAGAAGACCCATCTCCAGAAACCCCAATTTGGGGAAGAACTAGGGCTCAAGAGAAGAAGCCCTTCATCAGCTTCAAAACATCCTTGGAGTTTAACTCCTCATATATATATACACACACACACAAAAAATAATAAGTGCTCCTTTCTGGGAGTACAACTCCCATTACAGAGACCATGTCCCTTTTTGCGCTCGAGCGCCCACGTGCTGACACATGGAGCGCTAGCGCTCTTGCGCTCAGAGCGCTAGCGCCTAAAGCGCTAGTGCCCGAGCGCCCACGTGCTGACACGTGGAGCGCTAGCGCTCTTGCGCCTAAAGCGCTAGCGCCCGAGCGCCCACGTGCTGACACGTGGAGCGCTAGCGCTCTTGCGCCTAAAGCGCTAGCGCCCGAGCGCCCATGTGCTGACACATGGAGCACTAGCGCTCTTGCGCTTAAAGCGCTAGCGCCCCAGCGCCCACGTGCTGACACGCGGAGCGCTAGCGCTCAAACAGCTAGCGCTCTTGCGCTCAGAGCGCTAGTGCCCGAGCTCCCACATGCTGACATGTAGGGCGCTAGCGCTCAAAGCGCTAGCACCCAAAGCGCTAGCACCCAAAGCGCTGGCGCTTTTCCGCACGCATCATCTGGATGCCCTTTTCCTTTCTTTTTTTATATATATGTATACACACACACACACATACTCTACAACACTGTCCCTCCCAAAAAAAATTTTTGGGTCGGGGCGCTGCCTCGCACCCCGCAAGGGGGCTGCTAGCCCCCTTGACCCCCAGCCCGCTATCCGGGTAGCGGGACCCCCGTAAAAACTCTGCGTGGCTCCCTATATATCCAAGCCCCCCTCTAAAACAAAACACAGGTATACTGCATATTGAGTTCGCATGACCAGTTTAACCCGTTAATCAGAGGTTCCCTCGCTCCAAAGGCGAGGGGTAATTAACGACAGCTTAGTCCACGGCTGCCGGAGATTCGGATCCCCACAATCAATAAACCCCAGCCTGCCCTAGGCAAGGGGAATCTGTAATGCGCCTGACAAGCGCACGCGTATTCCTATCTCAATGGGGTGACGAAAAACACCTTACAAGGATAGTAGATGATACCTTGAAATACTCTTGTCTAAAAGCCAAAGTATGAAGGAAATAATAAATGATGAAAAAATAAAATGGTGTAGAAAAATGAACACTGATTTTGTAATCACCAAGACAGAATAAAAAAATATAGCGAGTGTGCTTCATCACCTAGTGCCTTAAGCCAACTGGTTTGGGAGTCACTGCTAAGCCTTGTTAGTTGTATGTATGCCCTAGAGGCCAGTATTTTTCAGATGATGTATATTTTATGCTTGGACATATATAGAGAGGACTTTCTTGCTCGATATAATAGTATGCTATCTGGTTGCTCTTTACTTTAACATGTATACTTGTCTCTTTATACTGTCTTATAGTTACATGTTGGTAAAGCCCTTAGGATGTCTACTTGACTACCTGGACTATGATGCGGATCATACAAGTGGGGACATAGTAGTCCATAAGTACATCCTTCAAGGTCCCTAGTCGTGGGTGTATCGAGATGGGGCATCGATATACTAGAGTAGACTAGCGTATACGCTTCTCGACCCGTGAGATGGGCGATGGATGATCCCATATCCATCAGTGTTTGACATCAGAGATGGTATACAGGTGCTCAGTGGAGACTGGGTACACTGGACGGACTCGCCGAGAACTCGCAGATGGTATTATACCTCACGTCAGATGGCAGTTCTCTGGTGACACTTGTGCAGGTTAGTCTGTAGACCCGAGATCATCATAGAGTCTTGTGTGATTCCTACTGTGCTTTGATTTCCACCTTACCACGTCCATGAGGGTGTGCAAAACGGTGGTTTTTGGGTACGGTCCCTAGTCACACAGAGGCAATGAGCGATAGGAGGAGTTTCGTCTTTCCTGGTATTGGGGGTTGATGTTGCGCTGTTCTCGATTGGCCGTAACAGGGAAGTCCCTGGCCAGAGCTGATTTAGAGATTTACTGGTAAGTGTTACCAGTAGTTTCTCGACCCGTTAGGTGCCTCACATCGGCACGACTTATCGGTTATTGGGGTCTGACGTTTACCACCCCTAGACTTGATATGCGACATATCAGACGAGAAGACCGGACTGTACAGGAAGTGTTACCGGCAGGCTTTTACAGGAGTTGGAGCGGGCTTGCTTGCTGATCTTCTGATCGCTCAATACCCGGGTAGCTGTTACGTCCAGCTAGTACCGCTGACGGCTTGTGAGTGCTTGATGTGATCATCATCTACTGACGGCGTATTGACGAGTCTTTAGAGTCCTACACAGAGGTTTTACTGGCTCAGGCGAAACGAAATAGGAGAACATATGTGATATGTGCAGGACCGAGAATAATGCGTGTATGTGATACCGTATTCTATTCTCGCGACTTTTAGTATCGGTCTGTTATATATGATATTACCGGGTTATCGAATCAAGTGTTGATTCGATAAGTCGATACGATGAATGTTAGTCGGTTATATGAGATATGACCGGATTATTAAGTCAAGTGTTGATTTAATGATTAAGTGTATAATTGTATATTAGATATACTAGTTTACATTTACTAACACTTGTTCACTTTAGGTTTTTTTTTGCTCACACTTGCACACTTGAATATATATATATATATATATGATATATATATTAAAAGTGTTTTCTTTTGTATCATGGTTGATGATACACTAAACATGGGTATACAAGACACACACCATTCTATTTTTAAATGGTGGTTTACATTTATTTAAGGTAATTACAAATTAGTGGAATTTTTTCATAAGCATAAAGCTTTTAGAAGCTTGTGGATGCTTTGAAAAAGTCCACTTATTTTGTTTTACCTTAGATCTTTGTTTAACCTAACCATTTAGAATTAGCTATGGTTATGTCTCTACAAGAGTTAGTATATGATACTCACTCACCATGGTTTGCATTCTCACTTGATCATTATCCTCATCTCTTTCTTTTCTTCTTCTTCTTCATTGCAAAAGGAAAAAGCTTGCTAGGGTTTGATCCAAAGTGAGAAAGAGTGTGAGAAATAAAATTCTAAAGAGAACACACTTCCTATTTCTCCATCCTCTACTAGATTAGCACTTTAGTATAGGGTGTTTGCTTCACTAATTCTCAAGTTAGTTAAGTGGAAGCTTGAGTCGGAATTCCCTCGACGTAGATCATCTTCGGCCTCGGAGACTTCAAGCAAGGTCGCACCTTTCGCCTCGTGATGCCATGCAAGGGTCCGGGAGAACCATGATCGCAGCGAAGGGACTTCATCAAGGAGCTAAAGAAGTGGAGGAATGATCTACAAAGGTTGTATTTCGTATCCCTTTAGAGTAAAGTTGTTTACTTGCTATTTTGTGTCGCCTAAACTCTAGTATACGATCTTGCTTAGGGTTGTTCGGCACCTAAAAATTTAATTTTGGCATGGTCGATACCTTGTAGAGCCTTGTTAGTGTGCCTAGTAACCCTACAAGCCTTAGGTGTTGCAAGACGAAGAAAATACTAAATACGCCTAACCTGTGAGCACATTTAGTAATCGGTCGGTTAGTACCTCAAGACTTATTAACGGTCGTATGAAAAATGTGTGAGCAAATCAATCTAAATATTCACCGACTAAAAATTACTGAGATAGATGGAAAAGAGTATGATAGCTTGAATTGAATTCTTCGAGTGTAGGGATGTCCTTTACACACACGTAGGGGTATATGATCGGTGTTTGGAAGAAAGGTAGTAATGAAAAATAAGGCGATGTTTTATTAAGTGATAATATGATTTCTAACATCTTTTCATGACTATTAAGATAGGGCTCATGACAACCGAAAATTTAGTGTAGTTGGAAACTCTGATTTTCAAAGTCTTTCTTTTATAATTCCGATCTTTACATGTAACATTCACAGTCTTTCTTTTATTATAGGATTTTGTGGGTGCAATCCGCTGAAAACCCTCAGGATGTAACATTCCTCCTACTAGGGACACCTAGAGGTTTAAAGGCTTGTTGCACGTACTCAGTGCAATCGTGTGTTGCCTAAGAAAGTGTGCTAGTTAGTTTTTCATTTTCTTAAATTTTCTCCTTCTCTTGAATAAAACAAGTTTGCTCGAGACGATAAAAATTAAGTTTAGGGGAATTTGTTCAGTCGAAAATAATGCAATTTGTAACATATCAATTTCCTCATTATTCTGATCATTTAAGGATAGTTGATATAAATATAACGCATATTACCAGTTTGTCTGGAAAATACTAAATATCCCGTGTTATATATATATTCAACGTTGTTTATACAAAATTGTTTGTTTATTACTACATGCATGATATTGTATGTCTCAACACTTTTCATCAAGGTTGTGTGCAGAAAATTCTTTAGGTCAAAGAACCGGAATCACAAAAGTGTCGATAAATTACAGCAAGTCAAAGAATTCAAATCTGGCAGAGATTCAGAAGAGGTAAAAGATTCCAGATATCATAAGAAGACCCGAACATCAACAGAAGAAGAGCACAGAAAAATGATGCAGATATCTCATTAAATGGCCATGGATCCGTGGCCGAGTCGGCCGAGTTGCCGCGGTTCCGCGGCCGAGTTGAGGGATTAGGGTGACGTGTCTCTCCAGAAGCTTTATTCTAACAACCTCGCTTACCTTAGATGTTCCAGTGTAACAGAATTCTTCTGGAAACTTCTCTGCATAACAACCTTTTTCTAGAAGGCTCCTTATAACAAGCTTCTTCTAGAAGGCTCCTTGTAACAAGCTTATTCTAGAAGGCTCTCTCCAACAACCTTATTCTAGAAAGTTCTCTCTAACAACCTAGCTTTTAGAGGGAAATTTGAATTTGAATATATAAAAGGAAATCTAGATCTAGGGTTGTTGAGTTGTTCATTAATTGGGGGTTCAATAATTTCACACACAAGTTGATTGACACAACTTCTGATCCAATCCAAACCCTAACCCAAATCAAATCCCAAAGCCAAATCAAGATCCATTGAGAAGAAAATCAAGCGAGCAATCAACGATCTTTCATCGCAATGCTGATCATCATCCGAGCAAGTGATCTATGACAATCCACGACTCACGGCGATCGAGCATCGTAAAGATCGACGACAAATTCACCTCTTTAAAGGAGTGATCGAGAGCTTAATCTTGTACCTCGAATTGAGGAGTTGTGTAAATTTGAAGAAGATTTAATGATGGTGAAAAATTGTTAATTCTCGTTTTCATTACATTCTTGTATTATAAAATTTCTTGATTCTTGATTCATTAATTTTCATGAAGTGTAAGTGAAATCTCCGCCTGTAACGGAATCGAGAGAATTAGTAGATCTAATGATGGTGAAATCATTTTACCAATCTAAAGTCTTATGAGAATTATAAACTCTAGGAAAACGAATTGTCAATGACCTAATTTGGATCGAAATCAGTGCTCTTGATTATTTTGTTGCAAATTAGGGATCAAATGATCAATGATCCTCTTTGCTAGAGGCTAGAATTGAATGAGGATTAATGAAAAGACATGTGATAGTGAAGGAGAAAGCCTAGTTTCTTCAATAGATCCCTAATCTTCATTCATTCATCATCGATCTAGCCACAATCCATCAATAGATAAGATTCCTCAAAATTAGTATTCATCATAGCTATTAATTCGATCGATTCCTACAAGCTACTCTACAAATCTTGATAACTAAATTGATTTGGACATCTTCTTGATTCTTGATCTATTTCTTTATGTTTCTTAGAAATCAAATCTCACAAATCTTGAATCAACTATCTTGAATTTTCTTTTATATTTTCAATTGGACTCATCAAAAGCAAAATCGAGCAAGTACTCGCATCTCAGTGGACGATCCGTATTCATTAACGTGCTACATCGACACTGTTAATTGATTGCGGTATAAATTTCTTTGGTTGTGATAAAAAATTTCTTTACACACAAAAGATGATCAATCAATCAACAATTCCATTCACCTTCTTATCCGTATGTTGATCCTACCCCTGTCCAACCATTCAATTCCTACCAGTCCTACCCGACTTTTGCACCTTCCCTAGACATTGCTTCTGAACAGCCTTTTGGGAGTTTCCAGTATCCAAACAACTTTGAATCTTTTACTGAAACTCCTTCACAACCCATGTCTAGTCTGGAACAGTCGTTGGAAGACTTTAGTGTAAGTCTATGGTAGCGCCCCGGCCGTCTTTCAGACGCCAAATGCGGAACAAAATCTTTTATAACTGGCGCTATCGCATACTATAACCCGGATCTGCCATTAACGCTAAACTAACAAACTACAAAGTGGACAAAAAGGTTATACCGAACGATCCGAGTCTTTCGTTCTTTAACCATCATCTCACGCTCCGTTGCGGCTGCTCCGATCTCCTGGCTCCTCGTCGAGGTGGCACCACATCTACGGATCTTTAAACGGGCTCCCGCCTCTGACCCGAGGCAACTCGGTCATCAAGTTTGCTAAAAGAGATGACCAAGACTGATGTAGAGAATGAGTAGAACACTTTGTCTCACTTAGTCCAAAGCCATGGACAAACGGTTAATGAAGTTGCCTTTTGGAATCGGGTGATGGAAAAATGAGCTATATGAAATTACATGAAGTAAAACTATCATAATCTTTTTTTCCTAAAATCAATCCTTAGCCTCCAAATGAAGTGGCAGGCCATTATCAAGAGGGGGGTGAGTGTAAGAGAGGGGAGAGTGACCATAACAATTAATGAAGAGAATGATTCATCTAACACCTTGCATTTATCACTAATGCATACATTGAATCAAAAAACCCTAGTCATCAAAACATTAAATGAACATTTAATGCAACCATGAGTCACCAATCCTTGTCACCTTCTAGAACCTTCTAGAATCACGACTCACCTCATGACTCACCCAATGAAGGAAAGATAAATCCGTATTAAACCAAATGTCTAATACGGGTGATAGAAAACTGGAAACTGGCAACTTCCAAAAGCAATCCCGAAACGAATTTCAGGATAACCCCGTAACAATATAAATGTACCCGCATTTGTATTACGACCGAATACAAATGCAACTGAGACAAAGATATTATATCTACACAGTATAATACTCGGATCCGGCTTAAACCAAAGCCCACCAGTATTATCTGCCCGAAATATAACACGTACGTAAACGCACGTGCATTTTCAGAACCCTGCCATAAAACCATACGGCCTTTACAGCGTTTCGCCCGAACTTGGGAAACTATCTGTGGCGGACTCTAATGACTCGTCAGTACCCTAGCAGTGGGTTTAACCACAAGCACGTCGGCGGCACTAGAAGTGCGTAACGGCTGCCCATGTACTGACCTCAAGGGTAGCTGATGAGCGAACTCATCCTGAAACCCTACTGAGCCTAATAGTGACAATATACATACAGTCCGGTCCGTTCGTCTATGAGTATCGCATATCGGGCCTAGGGGCTGGTAACGCCAGACCCCCAATAGCAGTATAAGTCGTGTCGGAGACAAGCCCTGAACACCCTGAGAAACTACTGGAATACTTACCAGTAATTCTCACCTGCCTTGGCTAAGGACTTGGTGTAATGGCTTTCCTAGACACAGCACGATCTCACCCCCAATACCCGGAGAGACGAATCCCCTGCCGATTCGCTCACCTGCCTCCATGTGGCTCGGGACTGTACCCAAAAAAGACCTGTTTGCACGACTCCTTTAAGCCGTGGTAGGGTAGAAATCAAAGCATAGTAGGAACTCACACGAGACAAATGACGACCTCGGGTCGATGAACTAAGCTGTACACATGTCACCAGGGAACTGCTATCTGACAATAGGTATAATACCAACTAGCAGGTTCCCGGTGAGTCCTGTCCGGTGTACTCATAACCCAATGAGCACCTGTATACATCTTAGGTGATCCAACTGACACCAGTGGCTTGTGAGACCGGCCACCATCCCTCGTCGGGGTCTCGACTGTATACACTAGTCTACTCCGGAGTATCGATGCCCTGTCTCGGTACTCCCACGACTAGGGACCACAATTAAGGATGTGCTTATAGACTACCCAACTCTCACGTATATGATCGCCATCATACTGTTGGTAGTCAAGCAAGATCCTAAGGCCTCTATCAAAGTGTAATCGTGATCAGTCACCTGAACCTATACACGACTGATAAAGGCAAACCAGATAGCATACTATCATCTCGAGTAAGACTGTGCTACCGGTATAGGTCCTCCTCAATCATTGCAATCACGTACCTGCGATCCAATAATTGACTTTGAGGGCACTATATCCAACAATCTTCCACTTGCACTTAAGGCTAATTATTACGATGTCGCATACTCACAGCCCGTGTGATACCGAACATCCAACTCCTCTACTAATCAGTTTCACAAAGCCTGTTTGTAAAACTCTTGTGTTCAAGAAATAACCTCAGTGAGTGGATCCGCCCTGATGTTTCTTTCTATGTCTCTCTTAATCTTAAGTTCACGGAGAAAGCCATCTCCCGAATTGAGTAATACCTGTCTTAGAATATGTCTGGATATCTGATAGGACCTAGTTCAGAAATGAACTCCAAATCCAAACTTCTTAGACTGTATCGATAACTGAACCTAATCAGTATCCTGCACCATGCCTCCCACAGTATCCCCTTGGACCACCTGTCCATAATACTGTCCCCTTCGTCAGAGGGAAAACTATAACTCTGACAATCACTCTGTCATCCATGTCACCTTTGAAGCCTGGAATGATAACCGTCTCTCGAAGGAGGCTGCCGTCATCAAATCCGTAGAACATGCACTTATGTTCTAAAACTGCTTCCTTATGTTTCTTCAGGATTGGATTAATATAAACTTATTGTATCTAGTGCAAAAACAACATCTGGTGCAGTACTTGACATCTCACGATTGACTCAATTGCCTAAGCAAGTGATCTGCCAATCATCCGCATCCCTCTCCCCTTTAGTCTGTAAGACACCTTTAGAGAGGGTGACTCCATCACCTGCAGGTGCACCACCATGCCAGGAGTCAACTATTCTAAAAACTATTAGAATACTGTCAAAATACCCACATTAGGAAACTACCCAAATCTAGATCTAAAACCATAGATCTAGAAACCAGAATGTCTGATATTATATCCATATCCTGTCTGGAGAAACAACTGTGTGACGACCACAGTACAACCGATCGTAGTATAGGAATTTTACTTCCTACTCTGTGTATGTCATCCAAATACCAGGACATCACACCCTACTACCTTCTTAACAGATCCATCCCCTATTCTGATGAAGTCAAAGCCATGACTGTCACATCAAAACTAGATGATCTATCTCCGCTATATCTGCTCTAGTCTATAAATAGACATAAGCTACTTGCCCACTATACTTCCGCTGCTCCCACTGACCACAACAACCCTCTGGCAGAATAATATATACGTGCACTTCTAAAGCTAGTTTAGAATGACACTATACTTAACCTCCTGCCGGGTCTCATAGTCTGGAACAACAGTAGTGTCAAGTCTGGGTAAGCAAGAACCTCCCTGTCGCCGTCCTTGAGGCTATCAGAGTACCTCTTCGGTGTCTGAGGTTACCCACCATATCCGTGGAGTGGCTATTGGAATGTCAAAACTGATTGAATCTATAGGTCCTATTAAATTTTTGTAATCGTTTGCGGTTCTGGAATCACTTCCAGTTCTACTATACTCCCACTACTGTTTTCTGAAAAAATCCATTTTACTAAAACTGTAGCGAGTGAAGAACAATATCATTATTGATCTTCCAGTTGGTAGAAAATCAACCCTCGACATAGCCCGGGCCAACCCATAAACTGCCATTACAGAAACGTGCCTTGAGTTATCCAGAGTCTGGTTTTAAGCATAAGCCGGACAACTCCCCGTACCTTAACATCGTTAAGATATGAACCATTCTATATCCAATATAGAAACTTTGGCACTTATTTAATTGGAACCAGATTCTAATCATGCAGCTGTCTCCAGTGCATATCAACTTAATGGAGAGAGGCTAATCAGCATTACCCAACTTAGGAATCCATCCAATTATGAGTAACCCGAAAGAGAAACAAATTTCTCAAAACCATTACTATCATCTGAATACCAATGACAAGAATCTACATCTTTGATCTCTTTGAACAATCCCGATACTTGCGACATTTGGTTCTCTACTTTATTCTTATACCCACAACTTCTCAAAACTTAGACCTTGTATTTCTACAAAACACTTGTCTAAAAACTAGAGAAGTCATAAGTAAACAAAACATAGTATGAGGACCTCCCCTTTGTCCTGATGGACACTGGACAACATACAATACTCTGTATAAGTCCGCTGAGTTTAATAACTCAAAACCTGTGGGTCGTAGGTTGAAAACTGTACCCTGGCGATTTCCTCAAATATCACCAATTACAACGAATTCCGATATAATGAGGATGATTACCTAATTCCCAATAAGTTACTCCCACTCATCATCTGTAAAACCATACAAATATGAGAATGAAACCTGGTAAAATACATACCCTTGGAGTAAGTATTTAATCGGGAAAACAGTTTTCTTTTAACAATGCACTGAAACATGAAAATGCTTCGTAGGGGTATCCTGGTATTTCTAGTAATGCCTCTTCCATAATCCAATTCATGACTTTAACCGTATATTTTATTGCCATCTCTCCAAATCCCTTTATTTGTCTTTAGTCATTATCTTCTGTACACCATCGTTAGGCTAAATAGTTTTCTTCCTTCCCTACCCTTCGGCACCAGCCTATGGTTCGGAAGAAGACTATCCAGTAAGCATAATAGGTGTACCCTCCTAAACCAAGGAGTACTCGCAACTTGAGAGAAGGTGATGATAAAAGACAACTGAATAATACCTTATTCTATTAAAGGTGAAATAGGAGTGGCGATGAAGTACGAGGTTTGGTCGTGAATGATAGCAGTCGCAATTTACTTTGCCCTCTTTCTAATCCCTTTATTTTGTCTTTACATATTACCTTCTGTACACCCTACTTAGGCTAATTGGTTTTCTTCATTCCCTACCTTTCGGCACCTGCCTATGGTTTGGAAGAAGACTATCCAATAAGCATAATTGGTGTACTCTCCTAAACCAAGGAGCCCTCGCAACCTGAGAGAAGGTGATAATAAAAGACAACTGAATAAACCAATTCTACTTCTTCTGAACCTGGATCCATCCTCGAAGAAGTCCCTTCGAGTTCGTATATAACCATACGATGGATCTATCCAATGGAAGTGGATACTCGTAGTGATACGAGGTGTTCTGAGAAATGCAAAGGGTAAAAGAAGGAGTGGCAATGACTTATGCAACTCAGAAAATCCAAAAGCCAGTATTTTAAGAAGGTTCGGTCAACTTGGTCACTGAGTCATAGTCTAGGGTCGGTCAATGGTCGCTGCCAGAGAGAGAGAGAAAAGAAACACTCTGCGTGCACTCTAACCTAGATCAGAATGGTTATCACTTTATCTAATCTGGAAACCTCCCACTGTCCTGTCAAATTCTCTTCCAAACCTGAAAGAAGAATCAATCGGGATCACCCGAAGAGTAAACCAACACATCAGTGGGAATCGGGATCCAACTCTCATCGCATGATAACGTGATGGAATCCACTCACGTTATCACACTCCAGAAGGTATGCGTATACTTGGCAAGTTTCAGTTTCTTTAGTGTTAGTTGTATGTATGCCCTAGAGGCCAGTATTGTATAGATGATGTATATTATATTGGATGCTTGGACATATATAGAGATGACTTTCTTGCTCGATATGATAGTATGCTATCTGGTTGCTCTTTATCTTAACATGTATACTAGTTTCTTTATACTGTCTTATAGTTACATGTTGGTAAAGCCCTTATGATGTGTACTTGACTACCTGGACTATGATGCGGATCATACTAGTGGGGACATGGTAGTCCATAAGTACATCCTTTAAGGTCCCTAGTCGTGGGTGTATCGAGACGGGGCATCGATATACCAGTGTAGACTAGCGTATATGCTTCTCGACCCATGAGATGAGCGATGGATGATCCCATATCCATTGGTGTTTGACATCTGTGATGGTATACGGGTGCTCAGTGGAGACTGGGTACACTGGACGGACTCGCCGAGAACTCCCAGATGGTATTATACCTCACGTCAGATGGCAGTTCTCAGGTGACACTTGTGCAGGTTAGTCTGTAGACCCAAGATCGTCATAGAGTCTTGTGTGATTCCCACTGTGCTTTGATTTCCACCTTACCATGTCCACAAGGGCATGCAAAACGGTGGATTTTGGGTACAGTCCCGAGTCACACGGAGGCAATGAGCGATAGTAGGGGTTTCGTCTCTCCCGGTATTGGGGGTTGATGTTGCACTGTGCTCGATTGGCCGTAACAGGGAAGTCCCTTGCTAGGGCTGATTAGAGATTTACTGGTAAGTGTTACCAGTAGTTTCTCGACCCGTTATGAGCCTCACATCGGCACGACTTATCGGTTATTGGGGTCTGACGTTTACCACCCCTGGACTTGATATGTGACATATCAGACGAGGAGACTGGACTGCACGGTAGTGTTGCCGGTTGGCTCGATGGGAGTTGTAGCAGGTTCGCTTGTTTTCTTCTGATCGCTCAATTGCCGGGTGGCCGTTACGTTTAGCTGACCGCTTGCGGCTTGGGGGTGCTTGATATGATCATCACCCACTGCCGGCGTATTGATGAGTCTTAGAGTCCCACAAAGGAGTTACCTACTCCAGGCGAAACGTTGTGGTGCGTGTATGCGATATACGCATGGACCCGGATTAAAATGCGCGTATGGGATACCGTATATTGATCAGGCGGCTTGCTTTTGGTGAGGTCATATGTGATATGGCCGGATTAATAAATCAAGTGTTGATTTATCATTTAACCATTAGTTTTCTCACTTGAAATCCTTTCTTGTACATGATGGATGTATGCATACATGTATGCTTTCTTTCTTTTAGTTTCTTGCACATATGGATGTGCATACATACATACATACATCATCTATAATGTTTGATTACACATTGAATATGATGGCAATATAAGACTCACACCATGGTTAAATATATGGATTATTATTTAATTTTTTGTTAAAACAAAAGATATAAAGAAAAGGATAATTCATGCTTAGTTTCTACACTCTTCTTAAACCTAACCATGCTCACCTACTCCTAACCATGAGTTAACCTTATCTTTGTGTTTTAACTCAAATTAAATAATATCTTAAACATTTAACCATGGTTTGAGATGAGAAGGAATAAATATATATACATATATTTTCATTTTTCCTTTAAGGAGTTATCTTTTTACTCTTGTTAAAAGAAAGCCATCATCTTCTTCCTCCTTCACCATTTGCTCTCTAGACTTTTGTAGTGAGCAATATACTCATCAAGTTAGGTTTTTGAAGTGAGAAAAGCCACCACAATATCATTCTACACAAGTTTAGCCCACTTGTTTAGAGTGTTCTCTTCATTTCTCCTCTTGAAAAGTGAAGTTACAAGCTTGGACTAGGAGCTTCGGGTGGATCGTCGTGGACACTAGAAGACTTCAAGAGAACCTTCCTCCAACACTCAAGAGGCTAAAGAGTCTAGCGAAGGGAGCTACAAAGGTTGTAGTCTCGAAACCCTAGTCTTTGTTGCCTTTATTGTTTACAAACCCTAATTTTCTAGGATAGATCCGATGTTGTTAACTTAGCACCCTAAAGATTCCATCTTTAGTACATGTGATGCTTCCAATTCCTTCATGAGGTGCTAGGCTAACCCAACATTGGTATCAGAGCCGACCTAGAACATTAGGCGACACTTTTACGGAGTAAAAACTCCGATCGAACTAAAATACGGAGTTTCGAGACCTTCTCTGGAAATTTTTTAAAACGTGACATTTTTCAGAATTAAAAATACTTAAAAAATACAGCTGGAAAATATAAGAAATACTGTGAAATACGAACCCATGATCCGAACAAACCGCCGCGGAACCGCGGCCAATCCTTGCTTAGGCCGTGGATCCACGGCAGTACAGAGGATTTATGTCTTCCTTTTTCCACAGTAATTCCTAAAACTGCTTGTATATTGTTTTAGCTATGTTTAATCTGAATCTAGTACTGTATATTCTGGAGATGGTTTTGGACTCGACGATTCGATCGGAATTTTCATTTCGTTGTTTTTCCGAGTAAATTAGAAAGTATTGAAGTGTTCGAACGAGTATGATTTGCTCACTATTCATGGGGTTTAAATATTTTGGAGATATGTGCAAGTTTTGTGGTGGACCCTCTACAAGACAACAAACCTTAACTCGATTATGTGACCGTCTCGAACTGCCCTTTGAACCTTAGGGTTTGGGGCAATACGGCATGCCACATGTGAGGCGTTGGCTTGACCCTTCTACGGCTGGACCGCTACTACTGTGTCACACTCCGGGTTTTTGAACTCCGCTCAAGTGTTGAGCTTTAGGAAATCTTGGGTATTTGATCGTTCGTTCGAAAACTTTAATACTGTCTATTTATCTGGAATGTGATGCAATGTATGGAATTCATATTACTAGACATGAAATACGAAGTATGTGATATTTCGCATTTATGATGTCTAAAGAGAATGTGGATTCCAGATATTGCAGTTTTACACTTTCTTTTCTGTGACCGTAAGTGTAGTATGTCGATATCGCCAGTTTCGTTGCTATACGTCAACGACAATCGGGGTATGCATACTTACTTACGTTGATGATATGAGATATTATGTGTTGCTGAGATATGATGTGCAGGATTGTCGCGATTGAATAGCGGGGTTTTTTTTTATGTGAGATGAGAGTTTTATATTTTCATTCATGTAAATTCAAATGTAATGTAATATTCTTTTATTTGGGGCACTTCCGGGTTGAGGTCGATGCCACCAGTGTTGTATATTATTTACTTTTCCGCATTAGGATGGACCCAAGGAGGGGAGCACGGGTGACCGGGTTCTGGGGTTCAGTGGGAGGCCATCTCGAGGAGTCGAGACCAGGTCTCCTAAACTCCAGAATTGGTAGGGTCGCTTGCCGCTCTCGTAGGGGTCCAGGGTGTGGGAGTGGCTATTCATCGTGACTGTGGAATCCGTATTTTCTATTGTTGGCTAAATATTAAATACGGACGTCCTAGTATATCCCATATTATATCTATGTTTCTGCTGCGATATCTATGATGTGATCATGTGATGTGCTGTGATAGATACTTTATATAGTATATATGATATATTATATAGACGTTACTTATGTTTTACACCCGCGCCAGCCTTGCCCCGCTCTGTCGTTAGTTACCTAACCTAACGGTGCACGAGGGGACATCGAGGTGAATGCGGATGGCATAAGTGTACGTCGTATTTATCTGTGATGTTTAGGTGACTTAAATGATGGGACTTCATTAATGTGATTAATGAAAGAAAAGAAACCTAAAAGTTGTTGTAGAATCAAATTTTAAATAAAAAAAAGGGTAGCTACAGTTTTGCTTTGCATAGCGGTATATATGATATACCCTGCACCTTATTCGATGGGGAAAGAGCCGAGATCCCTTCACCGGGAGTGACCTCTTTAGCAAAACAGGCAGATGCTACAACACTCGGTTTGACTTTTGACTGCTTTTGGAGTTTTGCTTTGCATAGTGATATATATGATATGTCCTGCACCTTATTCGATGAGGAAAGAGCCGAGATCCCTTCACCGGGAGTTACCTCTTTAGCAAAACTAATAAAAGCCTCAAAATCACTCCATTTCAAAATTCATTCGATTCTACAACGATATCAAGTTCATTACGCTTATGGTTTTCTGAAAAACCTGCGTAGCCCTCCGTCATTTTAGATAGATATTATTTAGTATTCGTGCTATGTTTGTTGACTTAGTCAAGGCATAGTGTACGGTAGCTAAATAGTGTTTATCTGTTAAAACATGAGATGTGATTGGATTAGGGTATTCACACGGCCTTGTTGACTCAGTCAAGGGTCGTACAGATGGGTTTAATTCAATCGAGAAATGTACGGGTTGAACTTGACCTGCGATTTATGGTTTGTTGACTTAGTCAAGGTCATAAATCGCTAGGGGCAAAATATTATCGGGAATTTCAAGTGTTGAAATTTGCAATGAGATTGCATACCTTCTATGAGATAGTTGGATCCCGATACCCACTGCGAGTAATTGTTACTCCTGGAAGAGTTTTACATAGGACAATTAGCCGATCAAGTAGGTGTCTAGAAAGGTGTCAACGGGGTTACGCCTCTGGGAAAACGAGATTTACTTTAATTAGGTCCGTGCGACAGCACGGGGAACCTCCCTCAAAGTACCGACACTGGCCTGGCTGAAAGATCGGCGAAGTTGTAGGGTGTAATTAATCCCGGCTAGTCTTTCCTTTTAGGGTTTGAAACAAGATTTGATAAAAACAGTGGGAGCCATCCTGATTAGATAAGATAATAACCAATCTGATCTTGCAAGAGCATACGCTAAAGTGTTTTCTTCTCTCTCTCTCCAGGTCGCGACCATGTCATACCTTAATCAAGATAATAATGTGGATGTATTGACTAAACCCGCATGTTATACTGTGCAGGGGAACGTTGGACCCGTTCTTTCTTATAAGAGTTATAAGACTGAACAGGGAATAGGAGAATATCTAGATTCTCACGCCGCCCAAAAGAACATGCATGTTGATGCATCTTCTTCAGGTGTGTTAGTTATTGGGAACTGTTTTTCAGTTCACCCTACGTTCTGGGTATTAGATACCGGATCAGGATCCCACATATGTAAAATATTACATGGGCTACGTAAAGGTAGAGAACTGGGAAAAGGTGATCATTCCGTTCAAGTAGCGAATGGGGCAAATGTTGCAGCCAAAGCAGTTGGCAAATATCACCTGGTATTACCAAGTGGTGATACACTAATTCTGAATGAGTGCTATTATATACCGAACATGATGTGCAACATTATATCAGTTTCTTTATTAAGTAAAGAAGGATATAATTTTGTAGTAAAGGATAATGTTATGAACATATTCCTAGATCAAAAGTTGATTGTATCAGGCTCGTTACATAATGGCATATTCATTCTCAATCAAAATACAGTCCTCAATATACAAAACACACACAAGAGGAAAAGCTCAGAAATGAACGAATCCTTCTTATGGCACTATAGACTTGGCCATATCAATGAGACACGGCTAGCTAAGTTACATAAGAATGGATATTTGAATTCTTTCGAATTATCATCTTATGACACTTTCCATTCATGTCTCAAAGGAAAAATGACCAAAACTCCGTTTAGTGGACACGGAGAAAGAGTTACTGAACTCTTAGGGATGGTACATAGTGATGTATGCGGTCCTATGTCTATACACGCCAGGAACGGTTCTTCCTACTTCATTACATTCACTGACGATCTTTCTAGATACGGGCATGTATTCCTGTTGAAACACAAGTCTGAAGCTTTTGAGAAATTCAGAGAATATAAGCACGAAGTAGAGAACCAAACGGGCAAAAGTATTAAGATTCTTCGATCAGATCGAGGAGGTGAATACTTAAGTATTGAATTCCTAGATTATCTAAAAGAGAATGGGATTCTCTCTCAGCTTACTCTTCCTTATACACCATAGCACAACGGTGTATCGGAACGAAGGAATCACACCCTATTAGATATGGTGCGCTCAATGATGAGCGATGTTGAGTTACCTATTTCCTTTTGGGGGTATGCGCTTGAGACAGCCATATACCTATTGAATCTGGTTCCGTCTAAATCTGTACCTACCACACCATATGAGATATGGAGTGGGAAGTGACCATATTTTAAACGAATTAAGATATGGGGTTGTCCGGCTTATGTCAAAAAGCAAAATCCGGACAAACTCGAGGCACGATCAGTTCTTTGCAAGTTTGTGGGATATCCAAAGAATTCTCAAGGATATTTTTTCTACCAAGCTGAGGAATAAAAAGTGTTTGTTGCTCAACATGCCACCTTTTTGGAAAGGGAATTTCTTGCAAAAGAAATTAGTGGCAAAGAGGTAGAGCTGGAAGAGGTTACAGCACCACAAACTACAACTGATGATTTAGTAGAACCGGAGGATTCAGTAGTACCCGACGAACCCTGGCCTCTCCGCCGATCTAGTAGGGTTTCTCGTCCACCTATGAGATACTACGGTTTTCTCATTGACGGTGGAAGCGAGGATTGCATCATGGAGGATGATGACCAAACTAGTTTCGAGCAGGCTATCACGAGTAGAGACTCAGTGAAATGGCTGGATGCAATGCGGTCCGAGATGGAATCCATATACACCAACAAAGTATGGACTTAGGAAGTTGCTCCTGAAGAGGTAAAACCCATTGGGAGCAAGTGGATCTTCAAGAAAAAATTTAGTGTAGATGGGAAAGTGGAGACTTTCAAAGCTAGACTTGTTGTAAAGGGTTTTCGTCAAAGACCAGCTGTGGACTATGACGAAACCTTTTCTCCAGTGGCTATGCTTAAATCCATCCGGATCATGCTTGCCATCGCTGCATATAACGACTACAAAATCTGGCAAATGGATGTTAAGACCGCCTTTCTAAACGGTGATTTAGAAGAGTGCGTGTACATGACTCAGCCAGAGGGCTTCGTAGATAGTGGGAGCAGCGGGAAGGTGTGCAAGCTGCTTAAATCCATTTATGGATTAAAGCAAGCATTGCGGAGTTGGGACATCTGCTTTGACGTCGTTATCAAAGAGTTTGATTTCATCAAAAACATAGATGAACCTTGTATTTACAAGAAGGTAGCAGAGAGTAAGGTTGTCTTCCTCGTATTGTACGTGGACGTCATACTCTTGATAGGAAATGATATTCCTATGCTGCAGTCGGTCAAGCTCTTCTTATCACAAAGATTCTCAATGAAAGATCTTGGTGATGCCTCCTGCATATTGGGAATTAGGATCTATAGAGATAGTTCCAAACGGATATTGGGATTGTCCCAATCCAGGTACATTGACACCATACTAAAGAGGTTTAGTATGGAAGAATCCAAGCGTGGGAACCTACCCACGATCTCTGGAGTCACTCTCTCCAAAGAGATGTCTCCCAAGACTGATTTGGACAGAGCTCCCATGCAAGGGATACCCTATGCTTCGGCTGTAGGCTCTATTATGTACGCGATGCTATGTACCAAACCCGATGTAGCATACTCACTAAGTGTAGTGAGCAGGTATCAAGCTGATCCTGGAGAGAGTCACTAGACAGCTGTAAAGAGCATTCTCAAGTACTTGCGAAGGACTAAAGAGATGCTCTTGGTGTATGGTAACGGAGAACTCCAAGTGGAGTCCTTTACTGATTCGAGCTTCCAGAGTGATAAGGACGACTCTAAGTCGCAGTCGGGATTTGTCTTTACCCTTTACGGAGGGGCGGTTAGCTGGAAGAGTTCCAAGCAGGAAACCGTGGCAGACTCGACGATGGAGGCTGAATACATCGCTGCCAACGATGCTGCCAAAGAGGCTGTCTAGATCAAGAAGTTCATTACTGAACTTAGAGTGGTTCCATCCATTGAGCATCCAATACCTTTGTATTACGATAACAATGGAGCGGTGGCTTTGGCCAAGGAACCCATGTCCCATCAGCGATCCAGGCATATTCTGAGGCGGTATCACCTGATCCGGAAGATAGTTGATCGCCAGGAGATCGAGGTCAGGAGGGTTGACACGAAGAACAACACAGCGGATCCACTCACGATGGCCATTCCCCAGATACAGTTTGAGTGACTCTTCGGGATGCTCGGTATACGATACTACAGCAGCTGGCCCTAGTGCAAGTGGGAGATTGTAAGTTGTATGTATGCCCTAGAGGCCAGTATTGTACAGATGATGTATATTATATTGGATGCTTGGACATATATAGAGATGACTTTCTCGCTCGATATGATAGTATGCTATATGGTTGCTCTTTATCTTAACATGTATACTAGTCTCTTTATACTGTCTTATAGTTACATGTTGGTAAAGCCCTTAGGATGTGTACTTGACTACCTGGACTATGATACGGATCATACTAGTGGGGACATGGTAGTCCATAAATACATCATTTAAGGTCCCTAGTCGTGGGTGTATCGAGACGGGGCATGGATATACCAGTGTAGACTAGCGTATACGCTTCTCGACCCATGAGATGGGCGATGGATGATCCTATATCCATTGGTGTTTGACATCAGAGATGGTATACGGGTGCTCAGTGGAGACTGGGTACACTGGACGGACATACCGAGAACTCCCAGATGGTATTATACCTCACGTCAGATGGCAGTTCTCAGGTGACACTTGTGCAGGTTAGTCTGTAGACCCAAGATCGTCATAGAGTCTTGTGTGATTCCTACTGTGCTTTGATTTCCACCTTACCACATCCACAAGGGCGTGCAAAACGGTGGATTTTGGGTACAGTCCCGAGTCACACGGAGGCAATGAGCGATAGTAGGGGTTTCGTCTCTCCCGGTATTGGGGGTTGATGTTGCACTGTGCTCGATTAGCCTTAACAGGGAAGTCCCTGGCTAGGACTGATTAGAGATTTACTGGTAAGTGTTACCAGTAGTTTCTCGACCCGTTATGAGCCTCATATCGGCACGACTTATCGGTTATTGGGGTCTGATGTTTACCACCCTTAGACTTGATATGTGACATATCAGACGAGGAGACCGGACTGCACGGTAGTGTTGCCGGTTGGCTCGATGGGAGTTGTAGCAGGTTCGCTTGTTTTCTTCTGATCGCTCAATAGCCGGGTGGCCGTTACGTTTAGCTGACCGCTTGCGGCTTGGGGGTGCTTGATATGATCATCACCCACTGCCGGCGTATTGATGAGTCTTAGAGTCCCACAAAGGAGTTACCTAGTCCAGGCGAAACGTTGTGGTGCGCGTATGCGATATACGCATGGACCCGATTAAAATGCGCGTATGGGATACCGTATATTGATCAGGCAGCTTGCTTTTGGTGAGGTCATATGTGATATGGACGGATTGATAAATCAAGTGTTGATTTATCATTTAACCATTAGTTTTCTCACTTGAAATCCTTTCTTGTACATGATGGATGTATGCATACATGTATGCTTTCTTTCTTTTAGTTTCTTGCACATATGGATGTGCATACATACATACATACATCATTTATCATGGTTGATTACACGTTGAATATGATGGCAATATAAGACTCACACCATGGTTAAATATATGGATTATTATTTAATTTTTTATTAAAACAAAAGATATAAAGAAAAGGATAATTCATGCTTAGTTTCTACACTCTTCTTAAACCTAACCATGCTCACCTACTCCTAACCATGAGTTAACCTTCTCTTTGCGTTTTAATTCAAATTAAATAATATCTTAAACATTTAACCATGGTTTGAGATGAGAAGGCATAAATATATATACATATATTTTCATTTTTCCTTTAAGGAGTTATCTTTTTACTCTTGTTAAAAGAAAGCCATCATCTTCTTCCTCCTTCACCATTTGCTCTCTAGACTTTTGTAGTGAGCAATATACTCATCAAGTTAGGTTTTTGAAGTGAGAAAAGCCACCACAATATCATTCTACAAAAGTTTAGCCCACTTAATTAGAGTGTTCTCTTCATTTCTCCTCTTGAAAAGTGAAGTTACAAGCTTGGACTAGGAGCTTCGGGTGGATCGTCGTAGACACTAGAACTCTTCAAGAGAACCTTCCTCCAACACTCAAGAGGCCAAAGAGTCTAGCGAAGGGAGCTACAAAGGTTGTAGTCTCGAAACCCTAGTCTTTGTTGCCTTTATTGTTTAGAAACCCTAATTTTCTAGCATAGATCCGATGTTTGTTAACTTAGCACCCTAAAGATTCCATCTTTGGTACATGTGATGCTTCCAATTCCTTTATGAGGTGCTAGGCTATCCCAACATTTAGGAACTCCCGATATGAATTTTGCCCCATGCTCTTATGACCTTGGCTTTAGTCAAAATGTCATAAGTCACATGCCAAGTTCTACCCGTCACTATCTTGTCGATTTGAACCCACCCGCACATGCCCCTAACTTTGGCCAATCGGCAGAACGACTGTCCGAAACCAACTCATCTATCTATGCAACAAATGAATACCCAGCATCTTCCAAACACTATGACTTAACTTTGGCTAAAATGCATAACTTGAATACTACTGAATACCCAAAAGAAATGACGGAGGGCTACGGCTGGTTTTTGGCGAAAAACCTTTAACGTAGTGAACTTGATATCGCTGAAGGAACCTGATAGCTTTTTAAAATATAGTGGCGAAAACCTTTTGCTAAAGAGGTCACTCCCGATGAAGAGATCTCGGCTCTTTCCTCATGGAATTAGGTGCAGGATATTCCAACTGAATACCGCGATGCAAAGCAACATGTAATCGACTTTAGTGAAGTTATTACCCTGACGCAAACTTCTGCCTAAGGGGTCAGTCCCAGTGAAGGGATATCGGCCCTTGTCCCGTCGAATGAGGTGCAGGATATTCCACTGAATACCGCTATGCAAAACAAAAGGAAACGTCTTTGTAATAACACTTTTTAAATTTGTTCCAAAAACTGCAAACAGGTTTGCTTTCCTTTGCATTGATCAGAATCAACGCAGTCCCATCAATCAATTATACCAGAAAAGAACGAAAATAAAATGTACGTATATGCCATCCGCATTCATCACTGGGTCCCGTCATCAACCGTTAGGTTACTTAACTAACGACAGAGCGGGGACAGAACTAGCGCGGGTGCAAAACATATACAACATCTAATAGTATATATACCAATATACAATAATCGCTCCAGGCGTGATAATATGCAATATTACAGAAAAGTAATAAGCATCACAGAACAATACAGATAATCGGGGATCCCCGGATTTCACAGAGCCGCTGCTGAAACCCGACGTTCCCCTGGTCATGTGGATAGCCTGTGCAATGAAACCTAGACCCCTACGGGTGCGGCAAGTTACCCGCCAAAACCTGAAGCGAGGCATCCCCTTACAGCAAAGTGAATGGACCACCCTGCACTTCACGAAATCCGGTATCTTGAGCACCCCTCCTTGGGTCAACCTGTACCCCATACGAGTGCGGCGAATAGTCTGCCAATTCCAGAGTGAGGCCCCTCTGCCTCTCAAAGCCATGAGATACGGACCCATTGCCCTCCAGATCCCGGCTATCCGTGCACTCCTTCGCGGGGTAAAACTAGTACAGAAATGAAAAATATGTACAACTGGTACATCGACCTCAACCTGGTCGTGCCCCAAAAGAATATTATACAACAGGCAGTGACGGCAGTCCACATGTTGGACGCTCGCCCCGCAATATCAAATGTACAAATAAATCCAAACTGCACTACCATTGCACACTGCTATCCACCACGACAAATCCGCAACATCACAGCACAACACAGAACATCAACGCTAATGTCACGTTCACAAACCCGTCTAAAAGAACTATAGCAATCAGACGCGGTTTACCGATCAAATGACATTCCCGGTCGGAGATATAATGTAAGCACTGTAAACTAACATGTTTAAATTTCGATCGACTAAATATCACGAAGTGGGCCCCACGAACATCTGTTGAACAGTAACAAAATCTGGGCCCAAAAGATATATACCAAAAACCCCAATTTCCAGTCAAGAAGCTACTGTGCAAATTTGGGGCCATGATCTCACAGAATGGCCGTGGATGCGCGGTCAAACCTATGGTTTGACCGCGATTCCGCGGCGTTCTTGTTGATTCACGTGCCCAAATTTGTACGGTGTGCTTATAAAACCCTGCACAGATTTCTGTGATATATAAAATAATTTTTGGAACCCTTTAAAAATCAACAGAAACTGTGAACTTGAATTTTGTGGTTTTCGATATCCGGTTCGATCGATGTTTTAAACGCGTTAGCACAAGTTAGTAAAGCAAAATGGTCAGGCTCTGATACCACTGTAAGTCTACGGTAGCGCCCCGGCCGTCTACAGACGCCAAATGCGGAACAAAAACTTTTTAACTGGCGCTATCGTATACTATAACCCGGATCTGCCATTATTGCTAAACTAACAAACTGTAAGAGAGTAGAAAGGTTATACCGAACGATCCGAGTCCTTCGTTCTTTAACCATCATCCCACACTCCGTTGCGGCTGCTCCGATCTCTTCGATCTCCGATCTGTTCGTCCAGGTGGCACCACGTCAACGATTCTTTAAACGGGCTCCCGCCTCTGACTCGAGGCAACTCGATCGTCAAGTTTGCTAAAAGAGACGACCAAGATTGATGTAGAGAATGAGTAGAATATTTTGTCTCGCTTCGTCCAAAGCCATGGACGAACGGTTAATGAAGTTGCCAATTAAGTCGGGTGATGAAATGAAATGAGCTATGAAATTTCCATACACCCCAAAAACTATCATAATCTTTTAACAACCATCAAGTGATAGAGAGAGGGGGGAAGGGGCCGGCCATACTTATAGAGGTGGGGGGTGATGGTAAGAGAGGGGGAGGTAACCATAAGATAAATATCTAGTGTGAACACAAGAAATATCTACTGTGAACACAAAGTATGAACATAATAAATGCACCATAAATGAACAAGTGAGTCACAAGCCTAATCACCTCTTCCTGAACCATCTAGAAGCTTCCACACTCATCCAAGAAAAGATAAATCCGTCTTCAACCGAATTTTAAAAAACGGCTGATAGAAAACTGGAAACTGGTAACTTCCAAAAGTGATCCTGAAACGAATTTCAGGATAACCCTGTAACTTTATAAATATACCCGCATTTGTATTATGACCGAGTACAAATGCAACTGAGACAAACATATTATATCTACTCAATATAATACTCGGATCCGGCTTAAACCAAAGCCGACCAGTATCATCTGCCCGAAATCTAACACGTGCGTAAACGCACGTGCATTTTCCGAACCCTGCCATAAAACCATACGGCCTCTACAACGTTTCGCCCGAACTTGAGAAACTGTCTGTGGGGGACTCTAATGACTCGTCAGTACCCTGGCAGTGGGTTTAACCATAAACCGTCAGCGGCACTAGCTATGCGTAACAGCTGCCCATGGAATGACCTTAAGGGAGGCCGATGAGCGAACTCATCCGGAAACCCTACTGAGCCTAACAGTGACAATGTATATACAGTCCGGTTTGTTCGTCTATGAGTATCGCATATCAGCCTAGGGGACTAGTAACATCAGACCCCCAATAGTAGTATAAGTCGTGTGGGAGTGTAGCCTAATAACACCCTGAGATACTACTGGAGTACCTACCAGTAAATCTCCTGCCACGGCCGTGGGCTTTGTGTAATGGCTCTCCTAGACACATCACGATCTCACCCCCAATACCGGGAGCGACGAATCCTCTGCCGATCCGCTCACGTGCCTCCATGTGGCTCGGGACTGTATCCAAAAACTACCTGTTTGCACGACTCCTTTGAGCCGTGGTAGGATAGAAATCAAAGCACAGTGGGAACTCACACGAGACAAATGACGACCTCAGGTCGATGAACTAACCTGTACACATGTCACCAGGGAACTGCTATCTGACGATATGTATAATACCAACTAGCAGGTTCCCGGCGAGTCCTGTCCAGTGTATTCATAACCCAATGAGCACCTGTATACATCTTTGATGATCCAACTGACACCAGTGGCTTTTGAGACCGGCCACCGTCCCTCGTCGGGATCTCGACTGTATACACTAGTCTATTCCGGAGTATCGATGCCCTGTCTCGAAACTCCCACGACTAGGGACCACAATTAAGGATATGCGTATAAACTACCCAACTCTCATGTATATGATCGCCATCATACTGTTGGTAGTAAAGCAAGATCCTAAGGGCTCTATCAAAGTGTAACATGTAATCAGTCACCTGAACATGTACACGACTGATAAAGGCAAACCAGATAGCATACCATCATCTCGAGTAAGACTGTCCTACCGGTAAAGGTCCTCCGCAATCATTGCAATCACGTGCCTGCGATCCAATAATTGACTCTGAGGGCACTATCTCCAACAGTGACATCAGTGAGTCATGGGTCGGCTCTTCTACGGATGGTTCATAGGAGCCGTGGTATGTTCTGGGTACTTTTTGAACTCCGCTCAAGTGTTGAGCTCTTTGGGAAAGTTTGGGTGTTTGTTTATTTGATCAAAAAGTTTAACATCGTCTAGCTATCTGTGATATGATACAATATTTGGAATCCACAAATTTAGTTATATGATAACTAGTTTGAATTTTATAAATCTAGCAGTTTAGTCTCATTTGATCTGTTGCCATGGAATTTTGATGTGGATCAAAAGTCCGTCGCAATTACGTAGTGTATGCGGATACTCGCCGGGTAACCTTATTAGATAGCCACGCCCTATAGCCCCAACCAAGTGACTGTAGGAGAACCCCATCGCCAAAAGCATCCGTTCGGGTGCTCGCGGCCACGGTGTTCCTCCTTAGTGCACTTCGTCGACGGCATCGAGGGTGTGGCCGTCTACTAAAGTTTTCGACGTGCATTCGATCAGGTTATCGAGGATCTTGTTGAATTACCCGACAGTTTATTAAAAATTGTTTTCGATATAGAGACTAAAATGTGGGGTTTATAATTGTTAGGCATGTGATGTCTAAGGAATTCATTTGGTTAGGCATGAAATCCAAAGTATGTGATACATTGGGTTTATGATGTCTAAGGTGGTTGCGGATTCCAATTGTTATAGTTTTTCACTTTCTTTTCTGCGATTGTAAGTGTAATATGTGGTGTATCGCCGGTTTTGTTGTTATATGTCAACGACAATTGGGATACGCATATTTACTTACGTTGATGACATGTGATGTTATGTGTTGCTGTGATATGTTATATTGGATCGTCGTGTTTTGAATAGCCGGGGGTTTTATGTGAGATAAGAGTTTTTTATTTTCATTCATGTAAAAGCTTGTATGTAATATTCTTTTATTGGGGCACTTCCGGGTTGAGGATGATGTCACCATTAATGTATATTATTTACTTTTCCGCATTAGGTAGACCCAAGGAGGAGAGCACAAGTAACCGGGTTCTAGGTTCCAGTGGGAGACCACCTCGAGGAGTCGAGACCGGGTCTCCTAAATCTAGAAATTGTAAGGTTGCTTGCCGCTCTCATAGGGGTCTAGGGATGTGGGTTTTGATATTCATCACGATCGTGGAATCCGCGTTTTTTACAGGCTTAATTTAAAATGCAGAATTCCTAATATATCCAATATTTAATATGTGTTCTTCTGCTGCTGATATTCTGTGACGTGATCACTTTATATGCTGAGACGAATGCCTATATTATATATATGATATATAATAAATAATGTTGCTTTCGTTTCTTATGTGATTGTTAGGAAGCATAAATTGATGGGACTTCATTAATGAGATTAATGAAATAAAAGAAACCTATAGAGTAGAAACTTGTTTTAAAAACTGGTAGCTCTAGTTCTTGCTTTGCATAACTGTATTCCTTGTAGAATATCCAGCACCTTATTCGATAAGGAAAGAGCTGAGATCCCTTCACCGGGAGTGACCACTTTACCGAAACTAGCAGATACTACAACCCACTCGGTTTGTCTTTTGATTGTTTCTATAGTTTTTGCTTTGCATAGTGGTATTTATGAAATATCCCGCACCTTATTCGAAAAGGAAAGAGCCGAGATCTCTTCACCGGAAGTGACCTCTTTAGCAAAACTAGTAAAAGCCTCAAAAACACTCCTTTTAAAATTCACTCGATTCTACAACGATATCAAGTTCATTACGCAAAAGGTTTTCTTAAAAACCTGTCGTAGCCCTCCATAATTTCAGATAAGTAGTATTTAGTATTCGTGCTACGGTAGTTTGGCCTCCGTCAAGGCATAGTTTTCGGTAGCTGATTAGTACTTATCTGTAGCATGAGATGCGATTGGATTAGAGTATTCATACGGCGTTGTTTGGCCTCCGTCAAAGGTCGTGCGGGTGGGTCTAATTCAATCAAGAAATGAATTGGTTGAACTTGACTAGCGCCCTATGGGTAGTTTGGCCTCCGTCAAGGTCATAGGACGCTAGGGTTAAAAACTATTATCGGGAATTTCAAGTATTGAAATTTGCGATGAGATTTCATACCTTCTATGAGATAGTTGGATCCCGATACCCACTACGAGTAAGAGTTACTCCTGGGAGAGTTTTACACATTAAAATTAGCCAATAAAGTAGGTGTCTAGAAAGGTGTTAACGGGGTTACGCCCCTAGGAAAATGTGGTTTATTTTAATTAGGTCCGTGCGAAAGCACGGGGAACCTCCCTCAAAGTACCGGCACTGGCCTGGCCGAAAGATTGGCGAACTTGTAGGGTGTAATTAATCCAGGCTAATCTTATCTTTTAGGGTTTGAAGGAAGATTTGATAAAAACAGTGGGAGCCATCCTGATTAGTTAAAATAATAAACAATCTGATCTTGCAAGAGAACACGCAGAGTGTTTTCTTCTCTCTCTCCTGGTAGCAACCATGTCACTGTTAGTGTATATGCCCTAGAGGCCATTACTGTATCATACTAGTTTGTATATTACTTGATGGAAGCTTGGGATATTCACAGTTGTATATACAATCTTGCTCGAAATGGTAGTATGCTACTTGGTTTATCTTTGCTTTAATATGTGCATGTGTTTCTTTTAGCATATCACTGATATACATATTAGTAAAGCCCTTAGGATCTTTGCTTGATTACCAGCGTTGTGATGGCGCTCACACTCGTGGGAGCTGGGTGATTTATAAGCACATCCTTATACTGGTCCCTAGTCGTTGGACTATCGAGACAGGGCATCGATACTCCGGAGTAGACTAGCGTATGCGCTTCTCATCCCAGCGTGGGAGACAGTCTGTCCCACAGCCGTCAGTACGTCGTACTTGAGATAGTATGCGGGTGCTCGTTAGGTTACGAGTACACTGGACAGGACTCGTCGGGGACTGTTGGTTGGTAGTATGCCTATCGTCAGTTATCAGTTCCCAGGTGATATGAGTACAGCTTAGTCCGCTGACTTGACACTGTCACTTCGCCTCGAGTGTGTTCCCACTACACTTTGATTACTACCCTACCACGGCTCAAAGGAGTCGTGCAAACAGGTAGTTTTTGGGTGCTGTCCCGAAGCACTTGGAGACAGTGACGGTTAGACAGGATTCGTCTCTCCCGGTATTGGGGGTTGACATCACGCTGTGTCCAGGAGAGCCATTACACGAGTAGTCCCTGGCCAGGGCAAGCGAGATATACTGGTAGGTTTCCAGTGTTATCTCAGGGTGTTCTGGGCTACACTCCGACACGACTTGTACCGCTATTAGGGGACTGACGTTCACCGCCCCCTAGGCCCGCCATGCGATGTATCAGACGAACAGACCGGACTGTACGGAGATTGTCATATACAGGCTTAGTAGGAGTTCATATGGGGTTCACCTCGTCAGTCTTCTTATCGACATCTACCTGGGGACCGTTACGTACAGCTAGTGCCGCTTGCGGTCTGTGGTTAAACCCACTGCCAGCGTAGTGTCGAGTCTTAAGAGTCCCACACAGAGAGCTATTCGCCTTTAGGCAAAATGAGTAGAGGTCGCATGGTTTTGCGACAGGGTTCGTTCGCATCCGCGCACTTGTGCACGTTTGCTGTCCGGACAGTTTATACTAGCGGCCTTTTGGTTTAAGACGGATCCTAGTATATGATTTGGGATTGGTTTTTCTCATTGTATTCATGTTCCTCGGATCACGAATGCGGGTGCGTATGCACAGTTGTTTGAGACAGAGGTAGAGGACCTTGATTAAGGTTAATGGCTATTGTCATTTTATTAACCCTAATACTTATGTGTGTATTATAGTTAATTGATAATTAGTTTAATAATTGTGCATGGTTATGGTTGTTGACCATTTGACTTCCTTGACTTGTTGACCTAGGTTGACACTTTGACCATCATCATTTCTTTTGGAAGATGCTTTTTGATCCTTGCAAATTGAAATGATAATGGTCACATCATGATTAACCATGAAAATTATCTTACTAATTATCTAATTAAAATAATACCCATATATTTGTGAGAATGGTTGATTCTATTCTCATTCTATCATTTCATTTCTCTCTCTTGTTCTTCCTCTCCCTCAAGCTCTCCCCTCTCATGTGTTGAGAAACACTTGAGCTTGAGAAAAACCCTCTCTTGATCATCTCTACTCTCATCTAGGGTTGAAGGACTAGCACTTCTTGAACCCTAGTCACTTCTAGCTTGGAGTTGAAGCCAAAGGTTGAGGCTTTCGGGTGGATCTTTCTTTGATGGGAGAAGACGACAAGGTGACCTCCTTCCACTACTCCAAGGAGCAAGGAGAGAAGGACATAAAGACCAAAGGTATAACTTTTCTAGCACTTAGCTAATTTCTAGTTAGCTTTAGCAAGTTTTTGTTTAGCAAAGATCCTTTAATGTCTAGTCCATGTTGCCTAAGCTCATAAAAATCCGATTTTTATTCCGTTTTCCGCCTCCCCGCAAGTACCGGGGTTGGCAACGTGGACTTACAGTGGTATCAGAGCCTAACTAAACATAAACTAGCTAGGTAGTGAAGTGTAACGAAGTTCGAAACCGAAAAATCCAAAAACCGAGTTTTCAAAAACCCTAGTTTCTGTTAAAAACCAAATTTTCTATGCACCTAAAATCATCTCAGGGGTTTTTAAAGAACACCACCAAACCCGGTCCAGTGATTCGTCTAAACCGCCGCATTTCCGCGGCAATAGCAAGCTATTGCCGTGGAACCGCCGCCGTTTGGACTCTTCACCGAGTCGAGTTTGGTGCAGTTTTCTTAAGGCTTGGTTTTAGGATTTTTAAGATGGTTTATATGTGCCCAGATTTTCCAGAATAGAAATTTATTTTTGGGGGCCTATAAATCCGTATTTTTTCCGAACTTCACTATACTTTGACTATGACGGTTATATCTGTGATGTTTGGATGTATTGAACGTCGGCTAATCGCTATATGTCGATTAGTCGGGGTTATACATATCTGTGATCTGTGTTTGAT
This sequence comes from Agapanthus africanus, assembly GCA_030015575.1. Classification (NCBI taxonomy): domain Eukaryota; kingdom Viridiplantae; phylum Streptophyta; class Magnoliopsida; order Asparagales; family Amaryllidaceae; genus Agapanthus; species Agapanthus africanus. The sequence continues at coordinate 622,227,373 of CM057341.1, forward strand.
ATTGGTATGTGTATATGAATGGGTTGGATTTTCGCGGGTGAATAGCTGGGGTGGATATGAGATGAGTGTTGCCTTTTCTTTCATTCATTTGTAATATGTAAATTGATGTAATATTATTATTTGTATGGCCGCACAACCGGGTCGGGGTTGTAGCCGTCATTGTATAATTCTTTTTACTGTTTTTGCTCCCAGGATAGACCCATGGAGGGGGTACACAAACTACCGGGTATCTCGAAGTGCCGAGTGGCCTACTCACGGTGGTGAGGGAGGTTGCTTCGCTTCGGGTACTTGGCGGGTAGTTTGCCGCACCCGTAGGGGTCTTGGGAGGGGTATTTGGCTATTCACCGCGACCGTGTAATCCGCTTTTCATTGCAGGCTCGAACGGATTGCGGATTCCTAGTATATCCAATGTATTCATCTGTGATCTGTAATGTCTATCATTGCTATATATTTATATATGATAACTATTTAGGCGTTGCTTATGTTTTACAGCCGCGCTAGCCTAGCCCCCGCTCTGTCGTTAGTTAAGTAACCTAACGGGTGATGACGGGGCCCCGTGGCGAATGCGAATGGCATAAGCGTACGTCATATTTTGGTTGTTTTCTGCAATGGTAGGATTAAATGATGGGACGCATTAAAAGAACTAATGCAAGAAAATAAACCAAGTAAAAGTCGATTGGAACACTTTGAAAACCACTCGGTTCTTTTCAAAACTAAACTTTTAAACGCGGAGCTTGAACCACTCCTTTTTTAAAAGCTATCTCGTTCCATCGATTATATCAAGTTCACTACGTTCACGGTTTCGCCAAAACCATCCATAGCCCTCCATCATTTCGGTTAAATATTCGGTAGCATTTAAGCAATGTATTTTGACCTCACGCCAAGGCATAGTGATTGGTAGCTGCCGGATATTTATCTGTTGCATATATAGAATGCGTTGGTTTGAGACAGTCGTACTGCCGTTTTGGCCTACGTCAAGGGTAGGTACGGGTGGGTTCAAATTAACAGGATAATGATGGGAAGAACTTGACATGTGACTTATGACATTTTGACCTCACGCCAAGGTCATAAGAGCATGGGGCAAAAATCCACATCGGGAGTTTCATAAGTACTGAAACTTGCTAGCGCTGCATACCATTTGGAGTGTGATAATTCTGGTAGGATTCCTTCGGTTTTATCACGCGATGATATTTGGATCCCGATCCTACTGTGTGTATATGCTACTCCTCGGGAAAACTCTCACTTAACGATCGATGCTATAAACTTAGTAGGTGTCTAGAAAGGTGTTAGCGGGGCTACGCCCACAGGGAAAATAGGTTACTTAATTAAGGAACTTCGCGAAAGCGTTGGAAAACCTCCCTCGAAGTACCGACACTGGCCTGGCTGAACGGTTAAGCAAGTATTGTACGGTGAGAGTGATCCTGACTAATCTTTTCTTCACGGTTTGAGAAGGGATTCGAGAGACAGTGGGAGCCATCCAGTTTAGACAAACTAAATACCACTCTAAACTTGCAAGAGCATCATGCTAAAGTGTTTCTTTTCTCTCTCCTAATTGCAGCGACCATTCAACATGACCGGACTTAAGTTATTACTAGATAAAAATATACTGACAGGGCCAAACTACAAAGATTAGCTCAGGAATGTCAAGATGGCAATCACTTATGACAAGTTGGGGTATGTAGTTACCACCAAAGCTCCCCTGTCCCAGGTCCCACCTCCAGCGTCGCGGATGTAGAAATCCGTAAGACATGGGGGATAGATTGCGCGAGGGCCAGATGCCTCATACTAGCCTCGATGGACAACGAACATCAGAGGAGGCACGAGAATATGGACCTAGAGTCCATATTTCTTCATACAAAAGAACTGTATGGAGAGCAGTCTCGTACCGCAAGATACGAAGTGTCGAAGAAGCTTTTTTCGGCAAGGTTGGCCGTCGGATCATCGGTAGCGGAACACGTGCTTAAGATGATTGGCTACATTGAGGAGCTCGCGGTCCTTGGGACCACGTTGGAGAATGAACTCTATACTGATTTGATTCTCCAGTCCCTTCCTTCCACTTACGCCTAGTTCATTCTTAACTTCAACATGCAAGGAAAGGAGGTTGAACTTTCCGAACTTCTGAACATGTTGAGGACTGCTGAGGGCACCCTACAGAAAGGTAAGGAGACATCCACTTTGTTTGTAGGAGGATCTTCCTCTTCTAGGTCCAGGGCAAAAGCCAAGGGCAAGAAGAAGAAAGCCCCCGCCAAACCAAGAGGCGGTGTCAGTAAAGTAGATACGAAGGGAAAACGAAAAGCAACAAAGATAGCGGGGAAGCTAGTGGGGAAGGATGAATGCTTCTATTGTCACAAAAGTGGTCACTGGAAACAGGATTGCAAGGCTTGGAAGGCCAGAACACAGGATTTGAAGCGAGTTGCAGCTTCAGCTTCAGGTGTGTATGTTATTGAAAACTGTCTATCAATAAACTCTACATCCTGGGTATTGGATACCGGATCAGGATCTCATATCTGTAATTCTTTGCAGGCGTTGAGAAAGCGTAGAGTTTTGAAGACAGGTGACATGACCCTCAAAGTTGCGAACGGTGCTAGCATGGATGCTGAGGCCGTGGGGGACTATCACCTGGGATTGTCGGATGGACATTTTTTGGTTTTGCGTAGTTGATATTATGTACCAAATGCAACCTGTAATATCATTTATGTATCATTATTGTCTAAAGAAGGTTATGAATTTGCATTTGTAAGTAATGTAGTAAACATTCACCTTAATCAAGTTTTGTTTGGGTCAGGTACATTGAACAACGATATATACATATTAAACCAGCCATAGATTTTCAATGTCCAGAATACACACAAAAGAAAGTCTCCAGAAATCGATAAAACTTTCTTATGGCATTGTAGACTGGGTCACATCAATGAGAGAAGGTTGACTAAGTTACATGCAGAAGGATATTTGGATTTATTCGAATATCAATCGTATGCCACTTGTCAATCCTGTCTCAAAGGAAAAATGACAAAGACTCCGTTTACTGGACAAGGAGAAAGAGCGAGCGAGCTCTTGGGACTCATACACAGCGACGTGTGCGGTCCAATGTCTACACATGTGCGAAGCGGTTATTCTTACTTCATTACTTTTACGGATGATTTCTCAAGGTTCGGACATGTCTTCTTAATGAAGCATAAATCCGAAGCTTTTGATAAGTTCCAGGAATATAAGAATGAAGTAGAAAAACAAACAGGCAAAAGTATCAAGGCACTGAGATCTGATCGAGGTGGTGAATACTTAAGTGCCGAGTTCCTAGGTTACTTAAAAGAGAATGGAATTCTCTCTCAGCTTACTCCTCCATACACTCCGCAACATAATGGTGTATCGGAGAGACGGAACCGAACCCTATTGGATATGGTACGGTCCATGATGAGTAATGCTGAGTTGCCGCGATCGTTCTGGGGATATGCGCTAGAAACAGCTGCATACCTTTTGAACCGTGTTCCCACTAAGACTGTGCCTACCACACCATATGAGTTATGGAGTGGCAAGAAACCCTATCTTCAATACCTGAAGATTTGGGGATGTCCAGCTTATGTCAAAAAGCAGCATACGGACAAGCTCGAGGCACGCTCAGTACTGTGCAAGTTTGTGGGATACCCAAAGAACTCCAGGGGGTATCTTTTCTATTACGCAGAGGACCAAAAAGTCCTTGTTTCTTGTAATGCCCATTTTCTGGAACATCAGTTCTTAGAAAAAGAAATAAGTGGGAGCACAATAGAACTGGAAGAAATTCCAGAACCACAAGCTATTACTGAAAGCTTAGCAGAACCAGAGGGTTCGAAAGATCAGGACATTCCCACGCCACTCCGCAGGAGTAGTAGGCAGTCTCATCCGCCCGAGAGATACTACGGTTTTCTCATTGATGGGGATAGAGATGATTGCATCATAGACCTTGATGAGCCTACTAGCTTCCAGCAAGCCATTCAGAGCGTCGACTCGGTAAAATGGCTGGATGCAATGCGGACCGAAATGGAGTCCAGGTACACCAACAAAGTATGGACGTTGGACATTGCTCCAGATGGGGTAAAACCCATAGGATGCAAGTGGATCTTCAAAAGGAAGATTGGTGTAGATGGACAGGTTGAGACCTATAAAGCTAGACTGGTAGCAAAGAGTTTTCGTCAATGACCTGGTTTGGACTATGAAGAAACCTTTTCTCCAGTAGCTATGCTGAAATCCATTCGGATCCTTCTTGCCATTGCTGCCTTCCACGATTATGAGATTTGGCAGATGGACGTAAAGACAGCTTTTCTAAATGGTCATTTAGAGGAGTGTGTCTATATGGACCAGCCAGAGGGTTTCATTCAGGGTAGGAGCAGCGGAAAGGTGTGCAAGTTGCTCAAGTCCATTTATGGACTAAAGCAGGCATCGCGGAGTTGGAACATCTGTTTTGATGAGACGGTCAAGGAATTTGGCTTTATCAAAAATCCAGATGAACCATGCATCTATTGTAGATTTGTAGCGAGAACTGTAGTATTCCTCGTTTTATATGTGGATGACATTCTCTTAATAGGAAATGACATTCCTATGCTACAATCTGTCAAGGGGTTCTTGTCACACAGGTTCTCCATGAAAGACCTGGGTGATGCCTCATACATTCTGGGTATCCGGATCTACCATGACAGATCCAAGAGGATATTAGGACTTTCGCAGTCCAGGTACAACGACACCATACTGAAGAGATTCAGTATGGAAGATTCCAAGCGTGGTAATCTACCGGCTTGTCTTGGGATCACTCTCTCCAAAGAGATGTCTCCCAAGACTGATTTGGAGAGGGATCGCATGTCTATTATACCCTACGCTTCTACGGTAGGCTCTATAATGTATGCGATGTTGTGTACCAGACCGGATGTGGCATATGCACTGAGTGTGGTAAGCAGGTATCAGTCAAACCCTGGGGAGAAACATTGGATAGCAGTGAAGAACATTCTCAAGTACCTGAGAAGGACTAAGGAGATGTTCTTGGTGTATGGCGGAAAAGACCTGCAGATTGAGGCCTTTGCTGACTCCAGCTTCCAGAGTGACAAGGATGATTCCAAGTCCATGTCGGGTTTTGTCTTTACCCTCAATGCAGGGGCGGTGTGTTGGAAGAGCTCCAAACAGGAAACCGTTGCTGACTCGACTATGGAAGCGGAATACATCGCTGCATCTGATGCCGCAAAAGAAGCTGTCTGGATAAGGAAGTTCTTGAGAGAACTTCAGGTGGTTCCGTCCATTGTTGACCCAATACCTCTGTATTGCGACAACAACGGGGCTATAGCTTTAGCGAAGGAACCCAGGTCCCATCAGAAATCCAGACACATCTTAAGGCGGCATCACCTGATCTTGGAGATCGTGGATCGCCAGGAGATCGAGGTCCGGAGGGTTGCATCAGAGGATAACACAGCAGATCCATTCACCAAGGCCTTGCCCCAGACTCAGTTCGAGCGGCTGATCGAGATGATAGGTCTTCGATACGCCAGTACATGGCCTTAGTGCAAGTGGGAGATTGTTAGTGTATATGCCCTAGAGGCCATTACTGTATCATACTAGTTTGTATATTACTTGATGGAAGCTTGGGATATTCACAGTTGTATATACAATCTTGCTCGAAATGGTAGTATGCTACTTGGTTTATCTCTGCTTTAATATGTGCATGTGTTTCTTTTAGCAAATCGCTGATATACATATTAGTAGAGCCCTTAGGATCTTTTCTTGATTACCAGCGTTGTGATGGCGCTCACACTCGTGGGAGCTGGGTGATCTATAAGCACATCCTTATACTGGTCCCTAGTCGTTGGACTATCAAGACAGGGCATCGATACTCCGGAGTAGACTAGCGTATGCGCTTCTCATCCCAGCGTGGGAGACGGTCTGTCCCACAGCCGTCAGTACATCGTACTTGAGATAGTATGCGGGTGCTCGTTAGGTTACGAATACACTGAACAGGACTCGTTGGGGACTGTTGGTTGGTAGTATACCTATCGTCAGTTATCAGTTCCCAGAAGACATGAGTCTAGCTTAGTCCGCTGACTTGACACTGTCACTTCGCCTCGAGTGTGTTCCCACTACACTTTGATTACTACCCTACCACGGCTCAAAGGAGTCGTGCAAACAGGTAGTTTTTGGGTGCAGTCCCGAAGCACTTGGAGGCAGTGACGGTTAGACAGGATTCGTCTCTCCCGGTATTGGGGGTTGACATCGCGCAGTGTCCAGGAGAGCCATTACACGAGTAGTCCCTGGCCAGGGCAAGCGAGATATACTGGTAGGTTTCCAGTGTTATCTCATGGTGTTCTGGGCTACACTCCGACACGACTTGTACCGCTATTAGGGGACAGACGTTCACCGCCCCCTAGGCCCGCCATGCGATGTATCAGACGAACAGATCGGACTGTACGGAGATTGTCACATACAGGCTCAGTAGGAGTTCAGATGGGGTTCACCTCGTCAGTCTTCTTATCGACATCTACCTGGGGACCGTTACGTACAGCTAGTGCCGCTTGCGGTCTGTGGTTAAACCCACTGCCAGCGTAGTGTCGAGTCTTTAGAGTCCCACACAGAGAGCTGTTCGCCTTTAGGCAAAATTAGTAGAGGTCGCATGGTTTTGCGACAGGGTTCGTTCGCATCCGCGCACTTGTGCACGTTTGCTGTCCGGACAGTTTATACTAGCGGGCTTTTGGTTTAAGCCGGATCCTAGTATATGATTTGGGATTGGTTTTTCTCATTGTATTCGTGTTCCTCGGATCACGAATGCGGGTGCGTATGCATAGTTGTTTGAGACAGAGGGAGAGGACCTTGATTAGGGTTAATGGCTATTGTCATTTTATTAACCCTAATGCTTATGTGTGTATTATAGTTAATTGATAATTAGTTTAATAATTGTGCATGGTTATGGTTGTTGACCATTTGACTTCCTTGACTTGTTGACCTAGGTTGACACTTTGACCATCATCATTTCTTTTGGAAGATGCTTTTTGATCCTTGCAAATTGAAATGATAATGGTCACATCATGATTAACCATGACAATTATCTTACTAATTATCTAATTAAAATAATACCCATATATTTGTGAGAATGGTTGATTCTATTCTCATTCTATCATTTCATTTCTCTCTCTTGTTCTTCCTCTCCCTCAAGCTCTCCCCTCTCATGTGTTGAGAAACACTTGAGCTTGAGAAAAACCCTCTCTTGATCATCTCTACTCTCATCTAGGGTTGAAGGACTAGCACTTCTTGAACCCTAGTCACTTCTAGCTTGGAGTTGCAGCCAAAGGTTGAGGCTTTCGGGTGGATCTTTCTTTGACGGGAGAAGACGACAAGGTGACCTCCTTCCACTACTCCAAGGAGCAAGGAGAGAAGGACATAAAGAACAAAGGTATAACTTTTCTAGCACTTAGCTAGTTTCTAGTTAGCTTTAGCAAATTTTTGTTTAGCAAAGATCCTTTAATGTCTAGTCCATGTTGCCTAAGCTCATAAAAATCCGATTTTTATTCCGTTTTCCGCCTCCCCGCAAGTACCTGGGTCGGCAACGTGGACTTACAGTCACGCCTTAATCAAGATAATAATATGGATGCATTGACCGAACCTACCATTATACTGTGCTACGGAATGTTGGTTCCGCTCTATCTTATAACTGTTATAAGTCCGAGCAGGAAATAGGCAAATATCCAGATTCCCATGCCACGCAATCGAAGAAAGTGCTTGTTGATACATCTTCTTCGGGTATGTTCATTATTGAGAACCGTTTCTCAGTATCCTCTACGTCCTGGGTATATGATACCGGATCAGGATCCCGCATATGTAATATGTTACATGTCTATAGAAATGTAGAGAACTGGGAATGGGTGATATGTCTCTAAGTGTTAGAAAATGGTGCAATTGTTGCAGCCAAGTCAGTTGGCAAATATCACCTTGTGTTACCAAATGGTAAATACATTGATTCTAAACAAATGTTATTAGATATCGAACCTGATATACAACATTACATCGGTTTCTTTAATGAGTTAAAGAAGGATATAATTTTGTATTGGAGGATAATGTTGTGAACATTTTCCTGAATCAAGAGTTGATTGGACCATGCACGTTATGTAATGGAATATATGTTCTAAATCAAACCACAGTTCAAAATATCTAGAACACACACAAGAGGAGTAGTTCAGAAATGAACAAATCCTTCTTGTGGCATTGTAGACTAGGTCATATCAATGCGACGAACAGCTAAGTACCATACGGATGAATATTAGAATCTGTTCGAATTTTTCATCTAATGCCACTTGCCAGTCTTGTCTCAAAGGTAAAATGACCTATACTCTGTTTACTGGAAACAGAGAAAGAGTTACTGATCTCTTGTGACGGATACATGATGATGTATACGGTCCTATGTCTACAAATACCAAGGTTGGTTCTTCGTACTTCATTATATTCACTGATCATATCTCGAGATTCGGACATATGTTCCAGTTGAAACACAAATCTGAAACTTTTGAGAAATTCAAGAAATATAAGCTTGAAGTTGAGAACCAAACGGGTAGAAATATTAAGTCCTTCGATGTGATCGGAGAAGGGAATACTTGGGCATGGAGCTCCTAGATTTTCTAAACAGAGAATGAGATTCTCTCTCAGCTTACTCCTTCGAATACACCACAACATAATGGTGTATCGGGGCGGAGGTATCGCACCCTATGAGATATGATGCGCTCTATGATGAGTACTGCTGAGTTACCTGTTTCCTTTTGGAGTTATGCACTTGAGAAGATGCATACCTATTGAATGGGGTTCCAAACAAATCAGTGCCTACCACTCTATATGAGATATTGTATGGGAAGAGACCATGTCTTAAATGAGTTAAGATATGGGGTTGTCCGGCCTATGTTGAAAAGCAAAATCCGGACAAGCTCAAGGCAGGGTCGGTTCTGTATAATTTTGTTAGGATAACCCAAACATTTGTGAGGGAATATCTTCTACCAATCTGAGGAGCAAATGGCGTTTCGTTTCTCAACAAGCCACCTTTTTAGAAAAGGAATTTCTTGTGAAGAAATTAGTGGACATGAGATAGAACTGGAAGGAGTTCCAGCTAGACAAACTAACAGCTAATGATTTGGTGAAACCAAAGGATTCAATAGTCTCCAACGAAGCTCAGCCTCTCGGCAAATCTGGTAGAGTTCCTCATCCACTTGAGAGATACTACGGTCTTCTCGGTGACAGTGGGAGCGAGGATTGCATCTTGGTAGATGATGGCCCAACTAGGTTCAGGTAGGCCATCACGAGTGGTGACTCTGTGTAAAGGCTGGATGCTATGCGATCAAAGATGGAATCCATGTACATCAACAAAGTTTGACTTTGCATGTTGCACCTGAAGGGGTAAAAGCCATTGGGAGCAAATGGATCTTGAGAAGATTCTTAGTATAGATGGAAAAGTTAAGACATTCAAAGTTATGCTTAAGTCCATCAGGATCAATGCGCGCATCGCGGAGTTGGAACATCTGTTTTGATATGGCAGTCAAAGAGTTTGACTTCATCAAAAAGGTAGATGAACCTTGTATATACAAGAAGGCTGTAGAGAGTAAGGTTGCCATCCACGTATTGTACGTAGATGACATACTCTTGATAGGAAATGGTTTCCTATGCTACACTTGGTCTATCTCCTCTTATCATAGGGATTCTCCATAGAAGATCTGGATGATACCTACTACATCTTGTGGATTAAGATCTATGATGATAGATCTAAGTTGATGTTAGGAGTGTCCTAAATCCAGGTACATTAACATCGTACTAAAGAGGTTTAGTATGGGAGATTCTAAGCGTGGTGGTTCTTCCACTTACTCGAGAATCACTCTCTCCAAAAAGATGTCTTCCAAGGCTGATTTGGAGAGAGCTTGCATTCAAGGGATACCCTATGCTTCTGCAGTAGGCTCTGCTATCTAGGTTAGCAAACTAGATACCCGAGTCGCTTCGGTTTTGAGGCGGGAGCCCGTATTACTAACCCTTGACATGGATCTTCTTCGATGTGGGGAGACCGGAGAGCAAACTTGATCGAGGAAGCCGCAAGGAGCTTGGAACAGAGGTTGAAGACCGAAAGACTCAGATCATTCGGTATAACCTCTCTAAACTCCTTTACATATAGCTAGTATAGGGTTAATGGTACAATCCGGGAATCGGGTTCCGTTAGCGTCGGGTCTTTTAAAGTTTTTGTTCTGTATTTGGCTACGGATTGATGGCCGGGACACTGGCGTAACCCAACATGGTATCAGATCAAACCCATTAACCCCATACTAACTCATTGCGACATTAGAAATCCGTCGTTTTTGTCATGCAAAACTGCCGACAAAAACAGTTCCGAAAACTGAAAGTTTGAGATGTTTGCATACCCCGCGGGCTCACGTTTTGAACTGAGAAGCTGTGGAGTGATGCATGGGAACCCCGAGGAATCCCCAGGGGTGACCGAATGGCTGGGTCCTCTCCCCAAGACCACCACAAGGAGGTCTTGGCGGTGGGGACCCGAAACTGCCCTATCTTTGACAGTTTCGGGTCTGCCTCACCCACTGGCCACCTCGTGGTGGCCTCGGGGGTAGGGTACCTCCTCTAGGCCCCCCAACTTAAAGTTAATTTCGTGCTCTAACTCCCCGCGATAGTTCGGGCGCGTTTCGTTTTGATTCGGACTTCCGAATTGTCTTTAAACGGTCAAATTTTGGAACATTAGCTCACTGTTTTTTTCGATGGTTTCGGAAATTGGTTTGGTTTGCTAATTGCGTGCAGAATTCTAATGTCGTAGTTTACAGTACATACATTACAATCTGGGACGGTGAATGTCATTAGAGCGGTACAACTTGTCTATTTGCTATAGTTCTTTTAGACGAGTTTGCAAACGTGACATTCATGTTGATGTTCTGTGTTGTGATGTGTGTTGGCTGGATCGTCGTGGTGGATATCCTGGGTGCAATATTAGTACAGGTTAGTTTTATTTGTATATTTGATATCGCGGGGCGAGCGTCTGACATGTGGACTGTCGTCACTGCCTGTTTGTATATTATTTATTTGGAGCACGACCGGGTTGAGGTCGATATCACCGTTGTACTTATTTTTTTCTGTATTAGGATTACCCCACGGCGGAGTGCACGGATAGCTGGGTTTTAGAGGGCAACAGGCCCACATCTCATGGCATTGAGACAGAGGGGCCTCACACTAGAATTGGCGGGCTATTCGCCGCACTCGTAAGGGGTACAGGTTGACCCAAGGAAGAGTGCTCAAGTTACCGGATTCCGTGAAGTGCCGGGTGGCCCATTCACTTTGATGAAGGGGGCTGCCTCGCTTTTGGTTTTGGCAGGTAACTTTCCGCACTCATAGGGGTCTAGGTTTTCATTGCACAGGCTATCCACACGACCCGGGGAACGTCGGTTTTCAGTTGCGGCTCAAAGGAAACCCGGGGCTCCCAGATTATCACTATTGTTGTGTGATGCTTATCTCTTATCTGTGATGTTGCATTTATCATGCCTGGAGCGATTATTATATATTGTTATATATATGCTAGTAGATGTTGTATATGTTTTGCACCCACGATAGTCCGGTCCCCGCTCTGTCGTTAGTTAAGTAACCTAACGAATGATGACGGGACCCAGTGGTGAATGCGGATGGCATATAAGTACATCATATTTTGTTCTTTTCTGGTGTGATTAATTGATGGGACTACATTGATTCTGATCAATGTAAGAAAAACAAACCTATTCGATGTTGTTGGAACATTTTTCAAAATCTGTTATTACAAGGACGTTTTCTTTTGTTTTGCACAGTGGTATTCGTTAAGAATATCCAGCACCTCATTCGATGAGGCAAGGGCCGAGATCCCTTCACCGAGAGTGATCCCTTGGGCAGAAGTTTGCGTCAGGGTAATAACTTCACTATAGTCGATTAATTTTTTCTTTGCATCACGGTATTCAGTTGGGAATATCCTGCACCTTATTCCACGAGGAAATTGCCGAGATCCCTTTACCAGGAGTGACCTCTTTAGCAAAGGTTTTCGCCACTATATATTTGTAAAGCTATTCGGTTCCTTCAACGATATCAAGTTCATTACGTTAAAGGTTTTTCACCAAAAACCATTCGCAGCCCTCCGTCAATTCAGACGGGTTGCACTTAGTATTCATGCTATGTTTGTTTACCATCGTCATGGCATAATGTATGGTAGCTGTTTGCTACTTTTATGTTGCATAGATAGATGGGTTGGTTTGGGACAGTCGTACATCCTTGTTGACCTTCGTCAAGGGCGAGTACGGGTGGGTTCAAATTAACCTGGACAATGACGGGTAGAACATGACATGTGACTTATGATTTGTTGACCTTCGTCAAGGTCATAAGAGCATGGGGTAAAAATCGCATCGGGAGTTTCTAAAGAAACTGAAACTTGCCAGGCATGCGCATACCTTCTGGTGTGTGATAACTTGAGTGGATTCCATCAGGTTATCATGCGATGATATTTGGATCCCGATTCCCACTGATGAGTTGGTTTTCTCCTCGGGTGATTTTAGATGATCCCGACTAATTCTTCTTCTGGGTTTAGAGGAGAATTTAAGGATACAGTGGGAGATATCCTGATTAGATAAAGTGATTAACCATTCTGATCTACGTTAGAGTGCACGCTGAGTATTTCTTTTCTCTCTCTCTTTGGCAGCGACCATGGCCCGACCTTAGACTATAACTTAGTAACCAAGTTAACCGAGCCTTCTTAAAACACACTGGCTTTTGTATTGTCAGAGTTGCATACTTCATTGCCACTCCTACTTTTACCCATTTCTTTTATCCGGTGCATTCCATGTTACTACAAAGATCCCCTTTCATTGGATATGACCATCGTATAGTTACATACGAACTCGAAGAAACTTGTTTCAGATTCGAGGATGGTTTCCGGTTCTAGAGAAATTGAATAGGACTATTCAGTTGTCTTTTCCTTTTACCTTCTCCCAGCTTATAAGGGCTTCTAGGATTAGGAAAGGGTACACCTATTGCGCTTATTGGATAGTCTTCTTCCATACCATAGGCAGGTGCCGAAAAGTGGGGAAGGAAGAAAACCAATTAGCCTAAGTGTGGTGTACATAAGGTAATAAGTAAAGACAAATAAAAGGATTAGAAAGAGGGCAAAGTAAATTGCAACTACTATCATTCACGACGAAACCGCATATATCATCGCCACTCCTACTTCACCTTTGAATTTCTCTAGAACACCCTGTATCAATACGAAGATCCACATTTATAGGATAATCCATCGTATATTTACATACGAATTCGAAGGAACTTGTTCCAATTCGAGAATGGATTCTGGTTCAGGAGAAATTGAATAAGGATTATTCGGGTTGTCTTTTCCCCTTTACCTTCTCTCAGGTGGAGTGAGCTCCTTGTATTAAGAGAGTACACCTATTACGCTTATTGGATAGTCTTCTTCCGAACCATAGGCTGGTGCCAAACGGTAGGAAAGGAAGAAAACCATTTTGCCTAAGGGAGGTGTACAAAAGGTAATGAGTAATGACAAATAAAGGGATTTGGAGAGATGACAAGAATATATACGGTTATAGTCTTGAATCTGGATAATGGAAGAGGAATTACTAGGAATACCCGGATACCCCTTCGAAACATTTTCATGTTTCAGTTTCACTATGCGTTGTTAATTGAAAACTGATTTCCCAATTAGATCCTTACTCCAGGGTATGTATTTACCAGGTTTGATTCTCACATCTGTATGGCTTTATAGATGATGAGTGGGTGTAAGTTATTGGGATTATATCGGAATTCGTTGTTGTCACGACCCGAAAGAGCACGTGACTGGCCCTTGATCCATATGAAGTCTATAGGACTCCATCTGATCCAAGTAAGCCGAAAGCCCAGAAATCTAAAACCATTTAAGAAATAAGTAAAGAATTTGGTTTAAAGAAGTGAAGAAATACATGTTTGAAATCAAGATTTTTAAATAACTAAGCCGAAGGTACGTTTTGAAAACAATAAGTCTTTTCTAAAAATTTCGGCAGAGTTTCTTTTGTAAAACTGGCCCCGAATGGGGTACAACAAGGATAACAATATATATACAATGATAAAGGCATCCCCAAGCGGGAGCTAGCTCTTCGTCAATCGACGGTCACAACCACACATGCAACAATGATATACAACGCCAATTGGCGAGGATCAAATCCAAAAGAAGCTCAAAAGCAACAAGAAAACCGCAATACTACTAAGCGCGACTCTAAGGTCGAATAATACATCACTAAAGTCTAGGTCTGAAACAATATATAAGTTTTGGTTGATGGAAATTCTAGATACAATGAATAAAGTAAATACAATGGTGGTTCTTGATGCGAAAGAATCCACCTACCAAAAGCAAATCACCCGCAAGAAGGTAGTGTGCCAGAAATGCCGCAATGGAACCTGTACGGCAGAACCTGCAAGAACTGTGGCACAACGGGGGTGAGTTGCCAACTCGTGAATAGAAACATCTACAAGCAGAAACCGAATGCAAGACATAAACCTAAGTCAACGATCAGTAATATAATCCACAAGAGTACATCTGAGTGTAATAAGGTGGCAAGGTAACATCTAATCATGTATGTGTTAGTGTATATGCCCTAGAGGCCATTACTGTATCATACTAGTTTGTATATTACTTAATGGAAGCTTGGGATATTCACAGTTGTATATACAATCTTGCTCGAAATGGTAGTATGCTACTTGGTTTGTCTCTGCTTTAATATGTGCATGTGTTTCTTTTAGCATATTGCTGGTATACATATTAGTAGAGCCCTTAGGATCTTTGCTTGATTACCAGCGTTGTGATGGCGCTCGCACTCGTGGGAGCTGGGTAATCTATAAGCACATCCTTATACAGGTCCCTGGTCGTTGGACTATCGAGACAGGGCATCGATACTCCGGAGTAGACTAGCGCATGCGCTTCTCATCCCAGTGTGGGAGACGGTCTGTCCCACAGCCGTTAGTACGTCGTACTTGGGATAGTATGCGGGTGCTCGTTAGGTTACGAGTACACTGGACAGGACTCGTCGGGAACTGTTGGTTGGTAATATACCTATCGTCAGTTATCAGTTCCCAGGTGACATGAGTACAGCTTAGTCCGCTGACTTGACACTGTCACTTCGCCTCGAGTGTGTTCCCACTACACTTTGATTACTACCCTACCACGGCTCAAAGGAGATGTGCAAACAGGTAGTTTTTGGGTGCAGTCCCGAAGCACTTGGAGGCAGTGACGGTTAGACAGGATTCGTCTCTCCCGGTATTAGGGGTTGACATCGCGCTGTGTCCAGGAGAGCCATTACACGAGTATTCCCTGGCCAGGGCAAGCGAGATATACTGGTAGGTTTCCAGTGTTATCTCAGGGTGTTCTGGGCTACACTCCGACATGACTTGTACCGCTATTAGGGGACTGACGTTCACCGCCCCCCTAGGCCCGCCATGCGATGTATCAGACGAACAGACCGGACTGTACGGAGATTGTCACATACAGGCTCAGTAGGAGTGCAGATGGGGTTCACCTCGTCAGTCTTCTTATCGACATCTATCTGGGGACCGTTACGTACAGCTAGTGCCGCTTGCGGTCTGTGGTTAAACCCACTGCCAGCGTAGTGTCGAGTCTTTAGAGTCCCACACAGAGAGCTATTCGCCTTTAGGCAAAATGAGTAGAGGTCGCATGGTTTTCCGACAGGGTTCGTTCGCATCCGCGCACTTGTGCACGTTTGCTGTCCGGACAGTTTATACTAGCGGGCTTTGGTTTAAGCCGGATCCTAGTATATGATTAGAGATTGGTTTTTCTCATTGTGTTCGTGTTCCTCGGATCACGAATGCGGGTGCGTATGCACAGTTGCTTGAGATTGAGGGAGAGGACCTTGATTAGGGTTAATGGCTATTGTCATTTTATTAACCCTAATATTTATGTGTGTGTTATTGTTAATTAGTAATTAGTTTGATAATTATCCATGGTTGTGGTTATTGACCTTTTGACTTCTTTGACTTGTTGACCAAGGTTGACACTTTGACCATCATAATTTCTTTTGGAAGATGCTTTTTGATCTTTGCAATTTGAAATGATAATGGTCATGTCATGATTTACCATGATAATTATCTAGCTAATTATTCAATTAAATTAATTCACACATATTAGTGAGAAGAGCTCTATTATTTTCTCATTCTCTCATATCATTTCTCTCTCTTGTTCATCCTCTCCCTCAAGCTCTCTCCCTCTCATGTGTTGAGAAACAAAAAGCTTGAGAAAAACCTTCACTTGATCCTCTCTACTCTCTTCTAGGGTTCAAGTCTTAGCATTTCTTGCACTCTAGTTACTCCTAGCTTGGAGTTGAAGCTAAAGGTGGTGGCTTTCAAGTGGATCTTTCTTTGACGGGAGAAGACAAGCAAGGTGAACTCTTTCTACCATTCCTAGGAGCAAGGAGAGAAGGACTAAAGACCAAAGGTATAACCTTTCATCACTTAGCTACTTTGTAGTTAGGGTTAGCAAGTTTTCGTTTAGCAAAGATCCTCACAAGCAAAGTCCATGTTGCCTAAGTCATTAAAAATCCGTTTTTTATTATGTTTTCCGCCTCCCGTAAGCACCGGGATGGGCAACACGGACTTACAGTGGTATCAGAGCCTAACTAAACCTAAACTAGCTAAGTAGTTAAGTGTAACGAAGTTTCGAAACCGGAAAATCGAAAAACCAAACTCGAAAAACCCTAGTTTCTATTAATTTTTTTTCTGGTCAAAATAAAAAACTTTATACTTCAAAAATTATCTCAGGGTTTTGTGTGAAATACCACCAAAGACGAACCAGAGAGGAGTCTAGAGGACCGCGCTTCCGCGGCATAAGGAAGCTCTTGCCGCGGAAGCGCGGCCGTCTTGTCACCTCTCTGCATCGTTTTTGGTGCAGTATGTTTCTGTGTTGGTTTTGGGATTTTTAGGATATATTATATGTGCCCAGATTTTCCAGAACTAAAATTTACTTTTGGGGGCCTATAAATCCGTATTTTTCGGAACTTCACTACACTTTAACTACATCGGTTATATCTGTAATGCTTGCATGTATTGAACGTCGGCTAATCGCTATAAGACGATTAGTCGGGGTTATACATGATCTGTGATTGTTATTGGTTTGTGGATATGAATGGATTGGATTGTCGCGGGTGAATGGCCGGGGTGGATGTGAGATGAGCGTTGTTTTTCTTTCATTCATTTGTAACATGTAAATTGATGTAATAATATTCTTTGTATGGCCGCACAACCGGGTCGGGGTTGTAGCCGTCATTGTATAATTCTTTTTACTGTTTTTGCTCCTAGGATAGACCCATGGAGGGGGTGCACAAACTACCGGGTATCTCGAAGTGCCGAGTGGCCTACTCACGGTGGTGAGGGAGGTTGCTTCGCTTCGGGTGCTTGGCGGGTAGTTTGCCGCACCCGTAGGGGTCTTGGGTGGGGTATTGGCTATTCACCGCGACCGTGTAATCCGCTTTGCGTTGCAGGCTCGAACGCATTGCGGATTCCTAGTATATCCAATGTATTCATCTGTGATCTGTAATGTCTATCATTGCTATATATTTATATATAATAACTATTTAGGCGTTGCTTATGTTTTACAGCCGCGCTAGCCCAGCCCCCGCTCTGTCGTTAGTTAAGTAACCTAACGGGTGATGACGGGGCCCCGTGGCGAATGCGAATGGCATAAGCGTACGTCATATTTTGGTTGTTTTCTGCAATGGTAGGATTAAATGATGGGACGCATTAAAAGAACTAATGCAAGAAATAAACCAAGTAAAAGTCGATTGGAACACTTTGAAAACCACTCGGTTCTTTTCAAAACTAAACTTTTAAACGCGGAGCTTGAACCACTCCTTTTAAAAGCTATCTCGTTCCATCGATTATATCAAGTTCACTACGTTCACGGTTTCGCCAAAACAATCCGTAGCCCTCCATCATTTCGGTTAAATATTCGGTAGTATTCAAGCTATGTATTTTGACCTCACGCCAAGGCATAGTGATTGGTAGCTACCGGATATTTATCCGTTGCATAGATAGAATGCGTTGATTTGAGACAGTCGTACTGCCGTTTTGGCCTACGTTAAGGGTAGGTACGGGTGGGTTCAAATTAACCAGGATAATGATGGGAAGAACTTGACATGTGACTTATGACATTTTGACCTCACGCCAAGGTCATAAGAGCATGGGGAAAAAATCCACATCGGTAGTTTCATAAGTACTGAAACTTGCTAGCGTTGCATACCATTTGGAGTGTGATAATTCTGGTAGGATTCCTTCGGCTTTATCACGCGATGATATTTGGATCCCGATCCTACTGTGAGTATATGCTACTCCTCGGGAAAACTCTCACTTAACGATCAATGCTATAAACCTAGTAGGTGCCTAGAAAGGTGTTAGCGGGGCTACGCCCACAGGGAAAAGAGGTTACTTAATTAAGGAACTTCGCGAAAGCGTTGGAAAACCTCCCTCGAAGTACCGACACTGGCCTGGCTGAACGGTTAAGCAAGTATTGTACGGTGAGAATGATCCCGGCTAATCCTTTTCTTTACGGTTTGAGAAGGGATTCGAGAGACAGTGGGAGCCATCCAGTTTAGACAAACTAAAAACCACTCTAAACTTGCAAGAGCATCATGCTAAAGTGTTTCTTTTCTCTCTCCTAATTGCAGCGACCATTCAAGATGACCGGACTTAAGTTACTATTAGATAAAAACATATTGACAGGGCCAAACTACAAAGATTGGCTCAGGAATGTCAAGATGGCTATCACTTATGACAAGCTGGGGTATATACTTACCACCAAAGCTCCCCCTGTCCCAGGTCCCACCTCCAGCGTCGCGGATGTTGAAATCCGTAAGACATGGGAGATAGATTGCGCGAGGGCCAGATGCCTCGTACTAGCCTCGATGGACAACGACCATCAGAGGAGGCACGAGAATATGGACCTAGAGTCCATATTTCTCCATACAAAAGAACTGTATGGAGAGCAGTCTCGTATCGCTAGATACGAAGTGTCGAAGAAGCTCTTTTCGGCAAGGTTGGCCGTCGGATCATCGGTAGCGGACCACGTGCTTAAGATGATCGGCTACATAGAGGAGCTCGCGGACCTTGGGACCACATTGGAGAATGAACTCTATACCGATTTGATTCTCCAGTCCCTTCCTTCCACTTACGCCCAGTTCATTCTTAACTTCAACATGCAAGGAAAGGAGGTTGAACTTGCCGAACTTCTGAACATGTTGAGGACTGCTGAGGGCACCCTACAGAAGGGTAGGGAGACATCCACTTTGTTTGTAGGAGGATCTTCCTCTTCTAGGTCCAGGGCGAAAGCCAAGGGCAAGAAGAAGAAAGCCCCCGCCAAACCAAGAGGCGGTGTCGGTAAAGTGGATACGAAGGGAAAGGGTAAAGCAACAAAGGTAGCGGGGAAGCTGGTGGGGAAGGAAGAATGCTTCTATTGTCACAAAAGTGGTCACTGGAAACAAGATTGCAAGGCTTGGAAAGCCAGAACACAGGATTTGAAGCGAGTTGCAGCTTCAGCTTCAGGTGTGTATGTTATTGAAAAATGTCTATCAATAAGCTCTAATTCCTGGGTATTGGATACCGGATCAGGATCTCATATCTGTAATTCTTTGCAGGCGTTGAGAAAGCGTAGAGTTTTGAAGGCAGGTGACATGACCCTCAGAGTTGCGAACGGTGCTAGCATGGATGCTGAGGCCGTGGGGGACTATCACCTGGGATTATCAGATGGACACTTTTTGGTTTTGCGTAGTTGTTATTATGTACCAAATGCAACCTGTAATATCATTTCTGTATCTTTATTATCTAAAGAAGGTTATGAATTTGCATTTGTAAGTAATGTAGTGAACATTCACCTTAATCAAGTGTTGATTGGGTCAGGTACATTGAACAACGGTATATACGTTTTAAACCAACCACAGATTTTCAATATCCAGAATACACACAAAAGAAAGTCTCCAGAAATTAATAAAACTTTCTTATGGCATTGTAGACTGGGTCACATCAACGAGAGAAGATTGACTAAGTTACATACTGAAGGATATTTAGATTCGTTCGAATATAAATCGTATGCAACTTGTCAATCCTGTCTCAAAGGAAAGATGACAAAGGCTCCGTTTTCTGGACACGGAGAAAGAGCGAGCGAGCTCTTGGGACTCGTACACAGCGACGTGTGCGGTCCAATGTCTATACATGCGCGAAGCGGTTTTTCTTACTTCATAACTTTTACGGATGATTTCTCAAGATTCGGACATGTCTTCTTAATGAAGCATAAATCCGAAGCTTTTGATAAGTTCCAGGAATATAAGAATGAAGTAGAAAAACAAACAGGCAAAAGTATCAAGATCCTAAGATCGGATCGAGGAGGAGAATACTTAAGTGCCGAATTCCTGAATTACTTAAAAGAGAATGGAATTCTCTCTCAGCATACTCCTCCATACACTCCGCAACATAACGGTGTATCGGAGAGACGGAACCGAACCCTATTGGATATGGTACGGTCCATGATGAGTAACGCTGAGTTACCGCGATCATTCTGGGGATATGCGCTAGAAACAGCTGCATATCTTTTGAACCGTGTTCCCACTAAGACTGTGCCTACCACACCATATGAGTTATGGAGTGGGAAGAAACCCTATCTTCAATACTTGAAGATTTGGGGATGTCCAGCTTATGTCAAAAAGCAGCATGTGGACAAGCTCGAGGCACGCTCAGTACTGTGCAAGTTTGTGGGATACCCAAAGAACTCCAGGGGGTATCTTTTCTATTACGCAGAGGAACAAAAAGTCCTTGTTTCTCGCAATGCCCACTTTCTAGAACATCAGTTCATAGAAAAAGAAATAAGTGGGAGCGCAATAGAACTGGAAGAAATTCCAGAACCACAAACTACTACTGAAAGTTTAGTGGAACCAGAAGGTTCAAAAGAACTGGACATTCCTATGCCACTCCAAAGGAGTAGTAGGCAGTCTCATCCACCCGAGAGATACTACGGTTTTCTCATTGACGGGGATAGAGAAGACTGCATCCTGGATTGTGATGAGCCTACTAGCTTCCAGCAAGCCATTCAGAGCGTCGACTCGGTAAAATGGCTGGATGCAATGCGGACTGAGATGGAGTCCATGTACACCAACAAGGTATGGACGTTGGACATTGCTCTAGACGGGGTAAAACCCGTAGGATGCAAGTGGATCTTCAAAAGGAAGATTGGTGTAGATGGACAGGTTGAGACCTATAAAGCTAGACTGGTAGCAAAGGGTTTTCGTCAGCGACCTGGTTTGGACTATGACGAAACCTTTTCTCCAGTAGCTATGCTGAAATCCATTCGGATCCTTCTTGCCATCGCTGCTTTCCACGATTATGAGATTTGGCAGATGGACGTAAAGACAGCTTTTCTAAATGGTCATTTAGAGGAGTGTGTCTATATGGACCAGCCAGAGGGTTTCATTCAGGGTGGGAGCAGCGGAAAGGTGTGCAAGTTGCTCAAGTCCATTTATGGACTCAAGCAGGCATCGCGGAGTTGGAACATCTGTTTTGATGAGACGGTCAAAGAATTTGGCTTTATCAAAAATCCAGATGAACCATGCATCTATTGTAGATTTGTAGCGAGAACTGTAGTATTCCTCGTTTTATACGTGGATGACATTCTCTTAATAGGAAATGACATTCCTATGCTACAATCTGTCAAGGGGTTCTTGTCATACAGGTTCTCCATGAAAGACCTGGGTGATGCCTCCTACATTCTGGGTATCCGGATCTACCGTGACAGATCCAAGAGGATATTAGGACTCTCGCAGTCCAGGTACATCGACACCATACTGAAGAGATTCAGTATGGAAGATTCCAAGCGCGGTAATCTACCGGCTTGTCACGGGATCACCCTCTCCAAAGAGATGTCTCCCAAGACTGATTTGGAGAGGGATCGCATGTCTATTATACCCTACGCTTCTGCGGTAGGCTCTATAATGTATGCGATGTTGTGTACCAGACCGGATGTGGCTTATGCACTGAGTGTGGTAAGCAGGTATCAGTCAAACCCTGGGGAGAAACATTGGATAGCAGTAAAGAACATTCTCAAGTACCTGAGAAGGACTAAGGAGATGTTCTTGGTGTATGGCGGAAAAGACCTGCAGGTTGAGGCCTTTGCTGACTCCAGCTTCCAGAGTGACAAGGATGATTCTAAGTCCATGTCGGGTTTTGTCTTTACCCTCAATGGAGGGGCGGTGTGTTGGAAGAGCTCCAAACAGGAAACCGTTGCTGACTCGACTATGGAAGCGGAATACATCGCTGCATCTGATGCCGCAAAAGAAGCTGTCTGGATGAGGAAGTTCTTAAAAGAACTTCAGGTGGTTCCGTCCATTGTTGACCCAATACCTCTGTATTGCGACAACAACGGGGCTATAGCTTTAGCGAAGGAACCCAGGTCCCATCAGAAATCCAGACACATCTTAAGGCGGTATCACCTGATCAGGGAGATCGTAGATCGCCAGGAGATCGAGGTCCGGAGAGTTGCATCAGAGGATAACACAGCAGATCCATTCACGAAGGCCCTACCCCAGACTCAGTTCGAGCGGCTGATCGAGATGATAGGTCTTCGATACGCCAGTACATGGCCTTAGTGCAAGTGGGAGATTGTTAGTGTATATGCCCTAGAGGCCATTACTGTATCATACTAGTTTGTATATTACTTAATGGAAGCTTGGGATATTCACAGTTGTATATACAATCTTGCTCGAAATGGTAGTATGCTACTTGGTTTGTCTCTGCTTTAATATGTGCATGTGTTTCTTTTAGCATATTGCTGGTATACATATTAGTAGAGCCCTTAGGATCTTTGCTTGATTACCAGCGTTGTGATGGCGCTCGCACTCGTGGGAGCTGGGTAATCTATAAGCACATCCTTATACAGGTCCCTGGTCGTTGGACTATCGAGACAGGGCATCGATACTCCGGAGTAGACTAGCGCATGCGCTTCTCATCCCAGTGTGGGAGACGGTCTGTCCCACAGCCGTTAGTACGTCGTACTTGGGATAGTATGCGGGTGCTCGTTAGGTTACGAGTACACTGGACAGGACTCGTCGGGAACTGTTGGTTGGTAATATACCTATCGTCAGTTATCAGTTCCCAGGTGACATGAGTACAGCTTAGTCCGCTGACTTGACACTGTCACTTCGCCTCGAGTGTGTTCCCACTGCACTTTGATTACTACCCTACCACGGCTCAAAGGAGATGTGCAAACAGGTAGTTTTTGGGTGCAGTCCCGAAGCACTTGGAGGCAGTGACGGTTAGACAGGATTCGTCTCTCCCGGTATTGGGGGTTGACATCGCGCTGTGTCCAGGAGAGCCATTACACGAGTAGTCCCTGGCCAGGGCAAGCGAGATATACTGGTAGGTTTCCAGTGTTATCTCAGGGTGTTCTGGGCTACACTCCGACACGACTTGTACCGCTATTAGGGGACTGACGTTCACCGCCCCCCTAGGCCCGCCATGCGATGTATCAGACGAACAGACCGGACTGTACGGAGATTGTCACATACAGGCTCAGTAGGAGTGCAGATGGGGTTCACCTCGTCAGTCTTCTTATCGACATCTACCTGGGGACCGTTACGTACAGCTAGTGCCGCTTGCGGTCTGTGGTTAAACCCACTGCCAGCGTAGTGTCGAGTCTTTAGAGTCCCACACAGAGAGCTATTCGCCTTTAGGCAAAATGAGTAGAGGTCGCATGGTTTTGCGACAGGGTTCGTTCGCATCCGCGCACTTGTGCACGTTTGCTGTCCGGACAGTTTATACTAGCGGGCTTTTGGTTTAAGCCGGATCCTAGTACATGATTAGAGATTGGTTTTTCTCATTGTGTTCGTGTTCCTCGGATCACGAATGCGGGTGCGTATGCACAGTTGCTTGAGATTGAGGGAGAGGACCTTGATTTGGGTTAATGGCTATTGTCATTTTATTAACCCTAATATTTATGTGTGTGTTATTGTTAATTAGTAATTAGTTTGATAATTATCCATGGTTGTGGTTATTGACCTTTTGACATCTTTGACTTGTTGACCAAGGTTGACACTTTGACCATCATAATTTCTTTTGGAAGATGCTTTTTGATCTTTGCAATTTGAAATGATAATGGTCATGTCATGATTTACCATGATAATTATCTAGCTAATTATTCAATTAAATTAATTCACACATATTAGTGAGAAGAGCTCTATTATTTTCTCATTCTCTCATATCATTTCTCTCTCTTGTTCATCCTCTCCCTCAAGCTCTCTCCCTCTCATGTGTTGAGAAACAAAAAGCTTGAGAAAAACCTTCACTTGATCCTCTCTACTCTCTTCTAGGGTTCAAGTCTTAGCATTTCTTGCACTCTAGTTACTCTTAGCTTGGAGTTGAAGCTAAAGGTGGTGGCTTTCAAGTGGATCTTTCTTTGACGGGAGAAGACAAGCAAGGTGAACTCTTTCTACCATTCCTAGGAGCAAGGAGAGAAGGACTAAAGACCAAAGGTATAACCTTTCATCACTTAGCTACTTTGTAGTTAGGGTTAGCAAGTTTTCGTTTAGCAAAGATCCTCACAAGCAAAGTCCATGTTGCCTAAGTCATTAAAAATCCGTTTTTTATTATGTTTTCCGCCTCCCGTAAGCACCGGGATGGGCAACACGGACTTACAGTATGTAGTGCCAGGTACTCAGGTAAAAACATGTCATCAGTATAAAGTATGTCTGCATGAAGTAAATATGAAGAAATATCAATGATATCAATACATATATATTAGCGTCCCATACCACTAATATTGGTGTAAGGGTATATATAACAGCGCCCTCATACCCTGTTATATATACAAATGAAGTATGATAAGTGTAAATCCAGTCTGTATATGTGTGGAACCCGTCCACCCGTCACTCACTGACGATAAGCATCATGTATGCAATGTGAGGATATAAACAAAATCATAGAAAAACATCATGAAACCCGTGCCTAGCATCGACAAGTAAATCCTCCTGTATCGGGCATCCGTCATTCCGGATCAGCCCTCTCTCAGAGTATATATATCGGGAATCCGTCAGTCCGGGTCATCCCTCTCTCAATACATCGGGCATCCGTCATTCCGGGTCAGCCCTCTCTCTGAGTATATATATCGGGAATCCGTCAGTCCGGGTCATCCCTCTCTCAATACATCGGGCATCCGTCATTCCGGGTCAGCCCTCTCTCTGAGTATATATCGGGAATCCGTCAGTCCGGGTCATCCCTCTCTCAATACATCGGGCATCCGTCATTCCGGGTCAGCCCTCCCTCTGAGTATATATCGGGAATCCGTCAGTCCGGGTCATCCCTTTCTCAATACATGCCTCTAGCACCGAGAAAATACGGGGCGACGCCCCAAATATCATATCAAGAGAACCGGGTTTTTCATAATAAAGCATCTTTTCTTAAACAATCCCACGGTCCTCAAAATCAGAAATCACATGAAAATCCACATCAAGAATAAATCCAATGCGATGTGCTATGCAATCAATCCATGATGTATGCGACATGTAAAGAAAGGTAATCATATCGGAATCATGCAACATGGAATAGTAATGTGCATATGTCGAGGGAAACCGCCCCTTTAGAATGAATCATCTATGATTGTGTACAGGTACATGTGTACAATATGCCAAGCAAGAATCATATCATGAATGCAACAGTACTACAGTGCAGTGGCATGGCAATTATCGATGATGAAGTGTGTGAGCCGGCAAAATAGTGTATGTGAAACATACGCATCATCGATAATGGTGCTGGTGTCCTATCAGCATGATAATAATATAGCAATGAACATATGCCAGCAGTGCGAATAGCATGAAAATGCAGAATCTAATAGTCAACACCACAGTGAAGTATCTACTATGCAAACTACATCTAAGTATGAGGTCGATCAGGAGGGGTAGGTGTGGAAATCACCTAAATCTGAGTCAATGTATATATATATATATAGATATATAGTCGGTGATCCCGCCTCAATGTCATATCGTAAGAATCCTCGAGTTATGAGTGCGGATCTATCATCAATATCGGCTCGTACGGTAAATCATCGTACGGCATCCCAATAGCTGGGTACAGGTCAACATCTCACTATCTCATCACATAACAGGCATCACTATCATCAGATCACATCATCTGGGGGTACTACTCTATGTCTAGTACAAGTCGATACCATCAATAAAGTATGCATGCGGGGGTAAACACATATCCCAAGCCCGCAAGAAACACAAGTCATATCCCACATATGAATCGTATCAAATCACCGATCTCACGGCACCAAGCCCACATCATCGACTCATCTCCAAAGTCATCACATATCATCAATCACAGTGCAAGTATAAGTGATAAGCAAGGGTGTGTGTGTGGGTGTAATTCTATCCTAGGGTTCGCGACTATAAACTACACTAGTCACTTCTAACCCTATACTATCCATAATACACTTATTATCACAATAAACTACATAGCAATCTATCTACGGACTGCGGGGGTGCTATACGCCATCCACCCGACTTCCCCCAGTAGATATAATCTACTCACCTTGCATCATCATTTGCGGACGTCACCACGCATTTGCTTGTCGTCCTGAAGTCTTCATGGGTACCTACACATCAAATATCGTATATGCGCATTAAAACCAAATCCAAGCTGAAACGGCGCATGAAATCCAAAACGATACGATAAGGGGGCCTATAGGTGAGAACCTATGGCACGCCTTCAAAACCATCAATAAATCCTCTATATCGTCGTATAAACGACAAATAGTCGAGGCAAAACACATTCCACCATTTCAGAATCAAAAATACGGAATACGGAAACACGAATCCAAAATAGCAACTTAGGATATATGTCCCAGATTTTACCCTAGATAGAATCTGTCAAAACTAGAAGTACCCAGGGCCAAGAATTGAGGAAATAGGGCCTGGCACGCAAAACGAGGAAGTTCCTCTCAGGTCTGGCCGCAAATTGCGGCCAGAAAGGGGATTTTGGCGGCCTGAAGGTGGAGTGGGGAGCTAGGGTTTGGGGTGATGGTTCATTAGTGCCTGCACATCTCACTGTCCACTCAATATTATTTTAGGAGTCTCGGGGTGTTAGCAGATTCTCAATCACAGTGACAGATTCCAGATTTTCCCCGATATTGGTTTCTAAAATCCGTATTCTGGTTTTAGCTTCATGTTTGGGTTCCAATTCAAACACTAGGGTGTTGGTAAGACCTCTACTGAGCTCAATTTCATAATACAACACAAGTTCCTCTCAAACCCTAACTAGGTTTTCATCAAGTCCATAATATCACACAATATCGGTTAAATCTTAACATGGGGTTATAGGAAAGGCTATAATTAAGCTAATGGTTCAGAAATTAACTCCATTAGCAACTCAAGAAAATTCTTCAGTTGCCCCTAGTGGCCAAAATCCTTGCTTCTTTAGCTCCATGTGTAGATCTAGGGGTTTTGCACAATTTTAATGAAAGGAGATTGGGGTTTTGGAGTGATTTTTGAGATGAAGTGAGGAGTTGAAGAGGGGAAGGAAAGGGCTAGGGCAGCAGCAGCAGCAAGGGAGAGTGAGAGAGGAAGAGAAATGAGAATGAAGGAGAATGGCTAAGGGTTTAAGTCAATGGTCCACCTCTCTCTCTCACCTACCCTCATTCTTTAATCTTTTTCTTTTCCCCCAAAACCCTTCTCACAAGAATAGTAGCTCCAAATAACATGAAAGAAAAATGCACAAGTGTGATAAAAATGATATGTGCAAGTTTTGCACAAAATTGCCAAAAAACCCGATTAGCGATTTTAATCGCGATTAGCACTAAATTAGTGTCAAACTAATCACAAAACTTTAAAATGTCATAATTCACTAATTTACCCTATTTTAGAATTTTCCATAATTTTTCTCAAATTGTTCCTATTTATTTGCATTTAATTATAGATTTAATATTAAAATAATCAATAAAATAATATTAAATTATAAAAATTCCCAAAATTAATATTTTATATTTTTGAAAATGTTACAATCTACCCCCCTTAAAGAAATTCGGTCCCCGAATTTAAATTTAAACCCCCAATACTAAAACATTTTCAGTAATAATCCAATTTGTCGGGGCTCCGAAAATATCAATACAGAGAGAATATCATAAAATGTACTGCTCTACTAGAAATCAATCCCAAAATGCATATATAAGAATATCCTATGCGTCTGGTGCGCAAGGAATCAAAATCCATAAATGTGTCAAACAGGTATACAAAACAACATCTAGGTGCAACTGGTGTGCACGAAACATCTGTCGTAGGCAACGTGTGTGCCTGACAGAAAAAAATCAGGTGCATGTGACATGCACGAAGAATCCCGATTTAGTGCATCTGGCGTGCACCAAAATCGTATATCAAAACACTTAAGGTGCATGAAAACCACGCTGGAAGTGCAACTCAAATCACTGCATACGGTAGGCATGAAATCTCAATCAATATCTCAAATGTAATAACTCTGCGCAAATATATAAATATCCAGTGGGTGCATGAAACCAATATCACGAAACACAATCATCAAAACTAAATCATGCAAACAGAACGCCCAAAATACCGAAATCCAAAATGACGGATACGTGATAATCGAATCACAAAATCACAAATCATAAATACCGTCGTCGGTAGCTCCTCCTTCGAGGTCAAGAAGGAGTCGGTGCATCCACTGCTAGCAGCGCAGGATATCTACTTAGCTCTTGTTCACGGTCTGGCGTCCTCTGACTCTGGGTCCTTATCTTCTTTGCGGATTCCCTATCTCGCAGTCAATCGGCTCATCGGCCCTGTCAGGTGTGCTAACGGGGACGATTCCGTTCTGGCACTTCTCTGGTCAAACCTCACGACTACTCGTACGGCAGCATATCACTGGCGTCGGCCTCTGGCTCTCTGAATGCACGTCACACATCTGATCCTGGGTGCAAACATCATTGCAGCAACGTCCTGGAAGGAATCCTGCTCAAGGTCTCTTCCAAACATGCCTATGCCGATCTGTACGGAGGCTGGTACTCTTACACAACCTCCTTACACTGGAGAGACATCTGTGTCCTCAACACAAAATTTTCTCGGAAACTGGTCACATCCCAACGTCTCTGTAAGCATATCAGGTCTCTAGTCTCGACGGGAAGTAATGGCAGCTCGTCAGTGTCTCACACGAACCTCTCGTCCCGCTAGGTGCATATCACATCTCTGATGTCGGCGGAGTGGGACGTCATCTCGTCGAAATCTCGTACGAACTCTTTTCTTCACTCTGCTCAAATGTCGACTGATTCGGACTTAACTCATCGTGGCTACACGAACTGCGCTCCGACGGCTACGCTCGCATCTGGAGTCTCCCAAGCAGTGTCCCATCACGATATCCGAAAGATGTCGAACCATCCGATCGACTCGTCAGATCCTCATAATCCCCCAAGAGCTCACATCTCGGGCACAGTTTAATAGTATCGAGTACATGCCACAGCGTCGGTGGTCCAGCCGTAGAAGGGCAAACCCAAGCCTCACTAATGGCGCCGAGGAACCGCCGCAAACCCGAAGGTTCAAAGGCTTTCACACGGTCATTAAGTCGAGTTAGGGTTTCATTCTTCTAGAGGGTCCATAGAATCACCTGCATGTCTTTCCGTATACTTTAAACTTGGAAAATGGCTCCTGACATTCGATCGTCTCTATCGACTCTCAACGAACCTGTGTGAAGTCGTCTCTAGCCGGAAACAATCTATCTGATGACCTCGCATCGGTAACCGAACGAACCACATGTCCTAGTCATTTATCCTCAGGTGACTAGCGACTCACTAACACGTCTCCAAGAACATGCTCATGCTGCAGTAGCTCCAACCATCTGGGCGATATCTCATCATTTGCTGCAGCAACTGGCTCATTCGCCTGTACGCCGAACAGCGCCTCAATCCTCCAGGAAAGGCAATACACAAGCGGTCATCTCTGAATCAGCCTGCTCTAGATCTGAGTAAGACTCTCCACACTGGAAATCTTCAACTCATCTGGGCCCGCCCCGGCGCAAAATCGGACGGATCACCTTCGTCTCTCAAACCGGGTAGACTAGCTATCATCCGTCGCATATCCGCCTGAAAGCTCCGGCAAATCTCAGCTCGTAAGCTCCGAAAGCAACGTCCTGCCAATCTCAGCAACAGCTGGTCCATCTGTCTGCACGGTAGGCGACATCACAATCTCTGAGGTGTGTTGTACATCAACAGTCCTCTCTCAACTGGCAGCTCTAACAACGGCCCGATCACCCGGTGCAAGACCAAGCACTCGCCTCCACTAGAGGTCAAAATCACCAATACTAACTCGAGACGTTCCCATGTCACCCGAAAACACAATGGTCGGCCCTCGTACCAGACGAGCTCACACCGGCCGTAACCCTAGCAGCAGCCCAAACTGCGCTCAAACATGGTGACAGGAACCTCAATCGAGTATCAAAGAGAGCACATCAGTGGCCAGAAGGGAAACAACAGATCCAAAGTGGATACATGATCATAGGAAGGAACAGCATCAATGAAGGTATGATCATGAAACTAATAGAATCGGGGATCTCAAATAGATGTATAACCCAGGATATAAAGAGAATCACTGATCTCGAAAAATATGCACATCCTAAGGTTCCTTAAGCGGAGTAGCGTGTCGTAAGTATGCCGCGGAACATACCAACGGTACGTCACTCTACTTTAGTCACCTATTCCATCAACCAAGGGTCATCCTAAAACGACGAAAGTTCGGGTCTAATACCCCCTCGACCAAGTCTAAGTTCCGTAAGGTCAAGCCTAAGTTCCGTATATAAATAACTCCCTAGGCTCCACATAGTCAAACTTATACACGAACCAAGGTCAACCTAGCGCTCTGATACCAACTTTGTCACGACCCGAAAGAGCACGTGACTGGCCCTTGAACTATATGAAGTCTATAGGACTCCATCTGATCCAAGTAAGCCGAAAGCCCAGAAATCTAAAACCATTTAAGAAATAAGTAAAGAATTTGGTTTAAAGAAGTGATGAAATACATGTTTGAAATCAAGATTTTTAAATAACTAAGCCGAAGGTACGTTTTGAAAACAATAAGTCTTTTCTAAAAATTTCGGCAGAGTTTCTTTTGTAAAACTGGCCCCGAATGGGGTACAACAAGGATAACAATATATAGACAATGATAAAGGCATCCCCAAGCGGGAGCTAGCTCTTCGTCAATCGACGGTCACAACCACACATGCAACAATGATATACAACGCCAATTGGCGAGGATCAAATCCAAAAGAAGCTCAAAAGCAACAAGAAAACCGCAATACTACTAAGCGCGACTCTAAGGTCGAATAATACATCACTAAAGTCTAGGTCTGAAACAATATACAAGTTTTGGTTGATGGAAATTCTAGATACAATGAATAAAGTAAATACAATGGTGGTTCTTGATGCGAAAGAATCCACCTACCAAAAGCAAATCACCCGCAAGAAGGTAGTGTGCCAGAAATGCCGCAATGGAACCTGTACGGCAGAACCTGCAAGAACTGTGGCACAACGGGGGTGAGTTGCCAACTCGTGAATAGAAACATCTACAAGCAGAAACCGAATGCAAGACATAAACCTAAGTCAACGATCAGTAATATAATCCACAAGAGTATATCTGAGTGTAATAAGGTGGCAAGGTAACATCTAATCATGTATGTAGTGCCAGGTACTCAGGTAAAAACATGTCATCAGTATAAAGTATGTCTGCATGAAGTAAATATGAAGAAATATCAATGATATCAATACACATATATTAGCGTCCCATACCACTAATATTGGTGTAAGGGTATATATAACAGCGCCCTCATACCCTGTTATATATACAAATGAAGTATGATAAGTGTAAATCCAGTCTGTATATGTGTGGAACCCGTCCACCCGTCACTCACTGACGATAAGCATCATGTATGCAATGTGAGGATATAAACAAAATCATGGAAAAACATCATGAAACCCGTGCCTAGCATCGACACGTAAATCCTCCTGTATCGGGCATCCGTCATTCCGGATCAGCCCTCTCTCAGAGTATATATATCGGGAATCCGTCAGTCCGGGTCATCCCTCTCTCAATACATCGGGCATCCGTCATTCCGGGTCAGCCCTCTCTCTGAGTATATATATCGGGAATCCGTCAGTCCGGGTCATCCCTCTCTCAATACATCGGGCATCCGTCATTCCGGGTCAGCCCTCTCTCTGAGTATATATCGGGAATCCGTCAGTCCGGGTCATCCCTCTCTCAATACATCGGGCATCCGTCATTCCGGGTCAGCCCTCCCTCTGAGTATATATCGGGAATCCGTCAGTCCGGGTCATCCCTTTCTCAATACATGCCTCTAGCACCGAGAAAATACGGGGCGACGCCCCAAATATCATATCAAGGGAACCGGGTTTTTCATAATAAAGCATCTTTTCTTAAATAATCCCACGGTCCTCAAAATCAGAAATCACATGAAAATCCACATCAAGAATAAATCCAATGCGATGTGCTGTGCAATCAATCCATGATGTATGCGACATGTAAAGAAAGGTAATCATATCGGAATCATGCAACATGGAATAGTAATGTGCATATGTCAAGGGAAACCGCCCCTTTAGAATGAATCATCTATGATTGTGTACATGTACATGTGTACAATATGCCAAGCAAGAATCATATCATGAATGCAACAGTACTACAGTGCAGTGGCATGGCAATTATTGATGATGAAGTGTGTGAGCCGGCAAAATAGTGTATGTGAAACATACGCATCATCGATAATGGTGCTGGTGTCCTATCAGCATGATAATAATATAGCAATGAACATATGCCAGTAGTGCGAATAGCATGAAAATGCAGAATCTAATAGTCAACACCACAGTGAAGTATCCACTATGCAAACTACATCTAAGTATGAGGTCGATCAGGAGGGGTAGGTGTGGAAATCACCTAAATCTGAGTCAATGTATATATATATATATAGATATATAGTCGGTGATCCCGCCTCAATGTCATATCGTAAGAATCCTCGAGTTATGAGTGCGGATCTATCATCAATATCGGCTCGTACGGTAAATCATCGTACGGCATCCCAATAGCTGGGTACAGGTCAACATCTCACTATCTCATCACATAACAGGCATCACTATCATCAGATCACATCATCTGGGGGTACTACTCTATGTCTAGTACAAGTCGATACCATCAATAAAGTATGCATGCGGGGGTAAACACATATCCCAAGCCCGCAAGAAACACAAGTCATATCCCACATATGAATCGTATCAAATCACCGATCTCACGGCACCAAGCCCACATCATCGACTCATCTCCAAAGTCATCACATATCATCAATCACAGTGCAAGTATAAGTGATAAGCAAGGGTGTGTGTGTGGGTGTAATTCTATCCTAGGGTTCGCGACTATGAACTACACAAGTCACTTCTAACCCTATACTATCCATAATACACTTATTATCACAATAAACTACATAGTAATCTATCTACGGACTGCGGGGGTGCTATACGCCATCCACCCGACTTCCCCCTGTAGATATAATCTACTCACCTTGCATCATCATTTGCGGACGTCACCACGCATTTGCTTGTCGTCCCGAAGTCTTCATGGGTACCTACACATCAAATATCGTATATGCGCATTAAAACCAAATCCAAGCTAAAACGGCACATGAAATCCAAAACGATACGATAAGGGGGCCTATAGGTGAGAACCTATGGCACGCCTTCAAAACCATCAATAAATCCTCTATATCGTCGTATAAACGACAAATAGTCGAGGCAAAACACATTCCACCATTTCAAAATCAAAAATACGGAATACGGAAACACGAATCCAAAATAGCAACTTAGGATATATGTCCCAGATTTTACCCTAGATAGAATCTGTCAAAACTAGAAGTACCCAGGGCCAAGAATTGAGGAAATAGGGCCTGGCACGCAAAACGAGGAAGTTCCTCTCAGGTCTGGCCGCAAATTGCGGCCAGAAAGGGGATTTTGGCAGCCTGAAGGTGGAGTGGGGAGCTAGGGTTTGGGGTGATGGTTCATTAGTGCCTGCACATCTCACTGTCCACTCAATATTATTTTAGGAGTCTCGGGGTGTTAGCAGATTCTCAATCACAGTGACAGATTCCAGATTTTCCCCGATATTGGTTTCTAAAATCCGTATTCTGGTTTTAGCTTCATGTTTGGGTTCCAATTCAAACACTAGGGTGTTGGTAAGACCTCTACTGAGCTCAATTTCATAATACAACACAAGTTCCTCTCAAACCCTAACTAGGTTTTCACCAAGTCCATAATATCACACAATATCGGTTAAATCTTAACATGGGGTTATAGGAAAGGCTATAATTAAGCTAATGGTTCAGAAATTACCTCCAGTAGCAACTCAAGAAAATTCTTCAGTTGCCCCTAGTGGCCAAAATCCTTGCTTCTTTAGCTCCATGTGTAGATCTAGGGATTTTGCACAATTTTAATGAAAGGAGATTGGGGTTTTGGAGTGATTTTTGAGATGAAGTGAGGAGTTGAAGAGGGGAGGGAAAGGGCTAGGGCAGCAGCAGCAGCAAGGGAGAGTGAGAGAGGAAGAGAAATGAGAATGAAGGAGAATGGCTAAGGGTTTAAGTCAATGGTCCACCTCTCTCTCTCACCTACCCTCATTCTTTAATCTTTTTCTTTTCCCCCAAAACCCTTCTCACAAGAATAGTAGCTCGAAATAACATGAAAGAAAAATGCACAAGTGTGATAAAAATGATATGTGCAAGTTTTGCACAAAATTGCCAAAAAACCCGATTAGCGATTTTAATCGCGATTAGCACTAAATTAGTGTCAAACTAATCACAAAACTTAAAAATGTCATAATTCACTAATTTACCCTATTTTAGAATTTTCCATAATTTTTCTCAAATTTTTCCTATTTATTTGCATTTAATTATAGATTTAATATTAAAATAATCAATAAAATAATATTAAATTATAAAAATTCCCAAAATTAATATTTTATATTTTTGAAAATGTTACAGTTGTAATTGGTGATATTTGAGGAAGTCACCTGTAGTTTTGCCTGACGGCAAATATTTGGTTTTGAATATCCGTTGTTATGCACCAATTTCAAACTGATATATCTGTACGTTTATTTTATAAAGTGAGATATAACTTTTTGAAATTATGTCCATGACATTTACCTATATCAGTCGATGATTGGGTAAGGAGTATTAAACAGCGGTGTAATTCTTCTTAACCATAATGTCACGACACAAAATTTGGCACGTGACGACCCTTACACTACGCAACGTCTACAGGCGCAACGCAATTTAAATAAGCCGAAAACCCAGCAATCCAAACCATCAAAAGTACTAAGTGATGAGAACATTGTTAAAACTTTTGAAATCTCAAATAAAAATTCTTTAAAGTCCAAATTTATTTCCTTTAAAATTTTGGCAGCACCTCCTTTGTAAAAACAAGCCCCCAAACGGGTACAACATAAATATAAGTAAAAGTATCCCCAAACGAGAGCAAATCCATGCCCAAAGGCGGAAAACAACCACCACAACAGATATACGACGTCGTAGCGAAGAAAAAACGATATAAAGTGAAACAGTATGAAATACCTCCAAGTCACAAAATAATATACAAAATCGTCCTCACAACTCGTCTCTAAATCAATACATGAAGTAGTAGATGGAGAGTACTGGATACAACGAATATACAATGAGCAATATGGGATAACCACAAAACCTACCTATAGCAAAACCGCACACAGTCAGCCTTAACGGTATCCGCTGCAAAAAATGATGTGATAAGAAGAAAAGCCCTGCCGCGACTGCCCTGAGGGGCTACCTGCAAAACACTGTGGCGCATCGGGGGTGAGTTGCCAACTCGTGAATAGTAAATAACATATGTAGGTAATCGCAAGTATGCACGTACTGCGATGGTCTATTATATGCAAGCTGATAGCAATAAGTGGCAATATGTAAATGCAACAGTCATGCAAGGTACTCTATCAGGTACTACTAATACATGAAGCAATGCATATCAAATAAATGCAGAGTATGGAATAAAACACATCCTGTAAGTCTCATGAAACCTGAATGTCTAACATCGACACCCGAAAATATCATGAAAACTAGTGTCTAGTATCGACACATAAATACTCATCTATCAGGCGTCGTCACCACGACTAACCCTGATAGGTATGTATCATACGCTACCGAAACCCGAATGCCCAGCTTCGACACTCGAAATTCCATGTATCCATACGTACATGACTTCGGTCGGTATCTCTGCGATCACCGCCGAGTCAAATACTGTCACCGGTAGGTAGGACTCCCCCACTAACTCATCGCCATCACCTGCGATCTTCTTGCCCCGGGTACCTCCGGGCCCCCACCATGTACCCGCACACGGCGCACTCCACTCCTCGCATAAGGTATATATCACTAAATCAGAACCGAGAAATCTCATGGTGGACGCAATCAAAATATCATATCAAGAGAAACCGGGTTTTTCAAATAATGCATAATTTCATGAAACCGCCATGGTCCTCAAATCCAGAAAACATCAAGTAATGAAGAAGTATAATTGCATAGATCATTATATATATATATATATACATATATAACAACGTCCCATACCAATGATATATATATATATACATATATATATATATATATATATATATATATATATATATCAGCGTCCCATACCACTGATATATATACTTAGGAGTAAACATCATATGAAATCCATATCTCAATGCGAAAATCCATGAATATAATATATGCAACATGAAACAGTAACATGAGCATATAAAGGAAAAACTGCTATTTAACGACAACAAGTTATTAAGTATATCATGCGGTTCCTAATTTCTCCAAAATCCAACACAATATCATATAATGGTGAATATGTAGCTATAAAAAGATATGAGTATATACCTATCAATAAAGATGTAATACCCTCCAGGTATATGTGTAGCTATATCAAGGTATATGGGTGTACATGTAGGTATGTAGGTATTATATACATGTAGCTATGTCTCATATATGTATATACCTATCACTAATGATGTAATACCATACTGGTGTATGTAAGTATGTATGCAAGATGTATATGTAGCTATGTCTCATATGTGTATATACCTATCACTAATGGTACAATACCATATAGGTATAGGGTAGCTAGCATGTAGGCATGGCAAGGCATATGTATAAGCATGTAGGTATACAGGTATGCTATATGTCATATGCATAAAGGAATATGAATCAATGTCTCAATGTCCCTAACCAATACAATATCACATGTGTATAGGTGTAAGCTATATCTCGTATGTATATGGGTTGTGCGTGTCATGGCAATTATCGACGGTGTGTGTGGCATACAATCAGTGCTCGTGCAACATGAGCCGTCAATAATAGTGCAGTGTCCAATGGGTACAAGTCCAAGTACAACAAGTAATAATATGCAATCAATTTTATGCGCAAACTCTATATGTGCA
The DNA here is from genome assembly GCA_030015575.1 of Agapanthus africanus. Taxonomy (NCBI): domain Eukaryota; kingdom Viridiplantae; phylum Streptophyta; class Magnoliopsida; order Asparagales; family Amaryllidaceae; genus Agapanthus; species Agapanthus africanus. The sequence continues at coordinate 622,264,941 of CM057341.1, forward strand.
ATATAAATATGCGACTATTATCATATCATATCTAGCCCTGACGCATAACATCATGCGGGCGATTCCCCTGTAGATATTAAATCTACTCACAGACGATCCTGGCTAAGTAAAGCCAACCACTCGCTTTCCCTTCTTCGCAGCGTCCGAAGTCTTCTCCTGCGTCCCTAAGATCATAAAACAATAAAGCAAGTGTATATTAGCAATCGACCAATAACAAGTACAAACTACGTTTGACCGACGCACCAACTCTAAACATACTCTCGAGTGTTCGTTTAATAACCAATGTGCATAGCGACACTACGTAACCAACCCAAAAGCCAAAGCTACACAAAGTACACGTACCGTGACGGATAACGTAACACACGTAATCGTAACAAAAAAAACTAGCAAAGTGATCCCAGATTTTTTATACAGTGTAAACTCAAAAATCAAACAGTATCAAACACACTAAAATAGATGCAGACAGCTACCCTAGAAAAACTAATCCCAAACTCCCCTCACAGGCTGAGGTCGCCGGAAAAACCCTACATGCCGCCGTCCAAATCCGAGCAATAGGGGTTCGTGCTTTAGGTGAAGGCTTAGGGTCTCTGGTACAACACAACAATACTGCTAGATTTTTTAGTACACACTCTGGGTCTCAGCAAATCACAGATATCACAAAATGACACTAAAAAATACGATATGTGCACAAAACTTTACTTTAAGTGTTCTAAACTGAAACGAATAAGCTAAGCAACACTAAAAATACCTACTTAACAGATAGAGATCATTACCTAACCACACAAGCTCAAAAATCCTAGCTTTCCAAGCTCCAAGGCATCCAAGAGGAAAAACAAGGTTTATGAAGTGATTTGGGTGATGTTTTGAAGAAGATTAGTGTAGGTTTTATGATGAATGAGTAAGTGTTCAGTTGAGATGAAAAGAGAAGAAGATAAATGAGAAAGAGATGAAGTGAGAGAGAATAAAAGAGGGTGAGATGAAAAGAGAAAGAGAGGTGAGGATAAGGGTGAGTGCACCATTTCATTAACTCTCTCATTAATGCAAACCATGCCCTCACATGAGTCACCATGCCACCTCCTCTCCAATCCAAAACACAAAGAAATATCTCTCCACAAATATCTAGAGGTTTAGGGTTAAATCAAAGCAAACGATTCGGATTTGGTTAAGTTGTCATGGTCACTAAACAAGATTAACACAAACACGCCCTCACATTAACATGCACATGTGTGTGCAAGCCATAACAAATAATAATAAATTATTAATTAAATGTTATAAAATGTGAGAAACCCAAATTGGTAAACTTTTTACCAAAAACCCGCATTACCGCTTAATTAACACTAATCGAAAATCTAAGGTGTTGTACATAAGTACAGTTTTCAACCTATGACGCGTAGGATTTTGTTAGTTATATATATGCCTTAGAGGCCATTACTGTACATAGGATGTATATTGTAGTGGATGCTGGGACATATATAGGAAGGACTTTCTCGCTCGACATGATAGTACGCTATCTGGTTGCTCTTTATCTTAACATGTATACTTGTAGTCTCTCTATTACATGTTGATAAAGCCCTTAGGATGTGTACTCGACTTCCAGGACTATGATGTAGCTCATACTAGTGGGGCCTGGGTAGTCCATGAGTACATCCTTCAATGTTCCTAGTCATGGGAATATCGAGACGGGGCATCAATATTCCAGAGTAGACTAGCGTATATCTTCTCGATCCATGTGATGGGCGATGGATGATCCCATATCCATTGGTGTTTGACATCAGAGACGGTGTGCGGGTGCTCAGTGGAGACTGGGTACACTGAACGGACTCGCCGAGAACTCCCAGTTGGTATTATACCACACGTCAGAACGCAGTTCTCTGGTGACACTGGTACAGCTTAGTCTGTTGACCCGAGATCGTCATAGAGTCTTGTGTGTCTCCCACTGTGCTTTGATTTCCACCCTACCACGGCTCTACTGAGTCGTGCAAACAGGTGGTTTTTGGGTACAGTCCCGATTCACATGGAGGCAATGAGCGATAGGAGGGGATTCGTCTCTCCCGGTATTGGGGGTTGATGTTGCGCTATGCTCGACTGGCCATAACTGGAAATCCCTGGCCAGGGTTGCAGTGATATACTGGTAAGAGTTATCAGTAGTTTCACGCTATGTTATGGACCTTACGTCAGCATGACTTATCAAGCTACTGGGGTCTGACGTTTACCACCCCTAGGCGAGATATGCGACATATCAGACGAACAGACCGGACTGTACGGTAAGTGTTGCAAGTTGGATTCACAGGAGTGTGAGCGGGCTTGCTCGTTGATCTTCTGATCACTCAATACTCGGCTGGCCGTTACATTTAGCAGACCGCTTGCGGCTTGTGGGTGTTTGATATGATCATCACCTGCTGCCGGCGTATTGACGAGTCTTTAGAGTCCTACACAGAGGTTTCCTGGCTCAAGCGAAACGAAATAGGAGCGCATATGAGATATGTGCGGGACCGAGAATAATACCAGTATATGATACAGAATTCTATTCTCACGATTTATATCATTGGACGGTTATATGAGATATAGCCGGGTTACCGAATCAAGTGTTGATTCGATACATTGATACACTTGATATTAGTCGGTTATATGCGATATGACCGGATCATTAAATCAAGTGTTGATTTAATGATTTAATGTATAATTATATATTTGATATATTACTTTACATTAACTAGTATTTGTTCCCTTAAGATTGATTTTCTCACTTGATGTGCACAAGTAGTATATGTGATATATTTTTGTGCACTTGATTGTATCATGTTTGATGATACATGCAAACTTGGGTGTGTGCTATATACCATGTTTAGTTAATGGTTAGGGTTTCATTTGCCTTATTTATTTATTTCATTTATTTATTTTTGGCAAGAAACAAAAATAAAATGGTGGTGGCTTTTCTCATTTTGGCTTGAAGCTTCATAGCATCTTTGACAAAGTCTAAGCCATTTTGTTTTATTCTTAACCCAACCATTAGCCTAAACCCTAGTTTAGTCTCTACACTAGTTACACTCACCCATGGTTGCTAAATGATAAGGATCACTTGATTTTCCATTATTGATAATTCATTTTCTTCTCTTCTTCTTCATCTTCTTCAAGAGGTGAAAAAAGCTTACTAGAAAATTACAAGTGATGAATCCAAGTGAGAAATCCAAATCCAAAGTGAACCCACTTCCTATTTCTTCATCCTCTACCACTTGCCATGTTGTATAGGGTGTTTTCTTCACAAGTTTCATGATTTAGTGAAGATGGAGCTTGAGTTTGAGTTGCCTCGACGTAGATCATCTTCGTCATCGAAGCCAACGACCTAGCCCGATCATTTCTCCGACGAAACCATCACTAGAGTCCGGGATCCGATGATCGCAGCGGAGGGACATCATCACGGAGCTAAAGAGGTGGAGGACCGAATCTACAAAGGTTGTAGTCACTTTCACTTTATAGTAAAGTTGTTTGCTTGTTTTGTTTCGCCTTACCTCTAGTAACGATCTAGTTTAGGGTTCTTTGGCACATAGAAATTTTTTGAATTGGGCATGTTTGATCAGTTATAGAACCTCATGGATGTGCCTAGGAACCCTACAGTGGTATCAGAGCCTAATTAGAGCTTTAGGCGAAGAGTAGGTGATGTTAGAAGTCCGATCGAACCCGAAACCCTAATTCAAAAACCTTCTCTGTACAATTTTTCAAAACTGTGATTTTTGTGAATTAAAAATATGCAGAAAAATTAGCAGGCATTTATAAGAAATACTGTGCTGCACGTGCGCCTGAGTCGACTAAAGCGCCGCGGAACCGCGGCACGAGCATGACTCGTGCGGCGGTTCCTCGGCTATACAGTCACATTATTTTGTGAATTTTGCACAGTAATTTCTTTCTTTAGTTGCTAAGTTTTCTGGGAATTTTTAAATTATACTCAAGAGTTGAGTTTTCTGGGTTGTATTGGAAGTTCGTTGTTTCGATCGAAAGTTTAACTTCGTCTATGTGTTTTTCCGGGTATTTTGCAACATGTTGAATAGTTCGACCGGATATAAATACCCAATTTTTCCCCTGTCGGGAAATTTCCAAATGTTGGATTTTTCCGTGGTTTAAGAACGTTCTAAGTAGTGCAAGTAACGCGATGGACCCTCTAGAAGAAAACAAACCTTAACTCGATTATGTGACCGTCTTGAACTGCCCTTTGAACCTTAGGGTTTGCGGCAGTACGGCGTGCCACATGTGAGGCATTGGCTTGACCCTTCTACGGCTGGACCGTTGCTACTGTGGCATGAAGTGGATATTTTTAAACTTATTTCATGTGTTGAGCTGTTTCGGGAAAGCTTGGGTGTTTGATTGTTCGATCGAAAAGTTTAACATTTTCTATTTATCTGGAATGTGATACAATATTTGGAATTCACAAGTAGTGATGAGATAACTAATATGAATGTTATAAACATAGCAGTTTAGTCTCACTTGATCGGTTGCCGCGGAATTTTGATGCGATCAAAAGTCCGTCACAATCACGTAGCGTACGCGGATATTCGCCGGGTAAACTTAATAGACAGCCACACCCCATAGCCCCGACCAAGTGACTGTAGGAGAACCCCGTTGCCAAAAGCATCCGTTCGGGTGCTCGCGGCAACAGTGTTCCGCCTTGGTGCACTTCGTCAACGGCATCGGGGGTGCGGCCGCCTACTAAAGTTTACGACGAGCATTCGATCAAAATGGCGGGAATCTTGTTGAATTGCCCGACTTGATATTGAAAAGAGTTTTCGATAATGAGACTAAACTTCGGGGTTTATAATTGTTAGGCATGCGATATCTAAGGAATTCATTTGGTTAGGCATGCGATGTCTAAAGAGGTTGTGGATTCCAACTGTTGTAGTTTTACACTTTCTTTTCTGCGACCGTAAGTGTAATATATGATATCGCCGGTTTCGTTGCTATATGTCAACGACAATTGGGATACGCATGTTTACTTACGTTGATGACATGTGATGTTATGTGTTACTGGATATGTTATATTGGATCGTCGTGTTTGAATAGCCGGGGGGGTTTTATGTGAGATGAGTGTTTTTCATTTTCATTCATGTAAAAACTTGTATGTAATATTCTTTTATTGGGGCACTTCCAGGTTGGGGAAGATGTCACCATTGTATATTATTTACTTTTCCGCATTAGGATTGACCCAAGGAGGGGAGCATAAGTAACCGGGTTCTAGGGTCCAGTGGGAGACAATCTCGAGGAGTCGAGTCCGGGTCTCCTAACCCTAGAATTGGTAGGGTTGCTTGCCGCTCTCGTAGGGGTCTAGGGGTATGGGTTTGGCTATTCATCGCGACCATGGAATCCGTGTTTTATACTGGCTCGTATTAAAAACATGGACTTCCTAGTATATCCAATATTTCATATGATATTTTCTGCTGCGTTATCTGTGATGTGATCATGTGATATGTTCAGATAGATATTGCATATAGTATATATGATATATTATATAGACGTTGCTTATGTTTTACACCCGCGCTGGCCCTGCCTCGCTCTGGCGTTAGTTACCTAACCTAACGGTGCAGACGGGACATCGAGGCGAATGCGGATGGTATAAGCGTACGTTATATTTATCTGTGATGTTTAGGTGGACTTAAATGATGGGACATTCATTAATGAGATTAATGAAAGAAAATAAAACTAAAAGATGTTGTGGAATCGAATTTCAAAATAAAACAGGTAGCTACAGTTCTTGCTTTGCATCGCGGTGTTCCTTGTAGAACATCCTGCACCTTATTCGATAAGGAAAGGACCGAGATCCCTTCACCGGGAGTGACTCCTTTAGCAATAACTGGCAGATGCTACAACCCTCGGTTTGTCTTTTGATTGCTTCTATAGTTTCTGCTTTGCACAGCGGTATATATGATATATCCTGCACCTTATTCAATGAGGAAAGGGCCGACGATCCCTTCACCGGGAGTGACCCCTTTAGCAAAACTAGAAAAACCTCAAAAACACTCCATTTAAAAACCATTTGATTGCGCAACGAGATCATGTTCAAAGCGTTAAAGGTTTTATTAAAAACCATCCGCAACCCTCCGTCATTTTAGGAAGTAGAGTACTTAGTATTCGTACTGTGTTTGTTGACCATAGTCAAGGCACAGTGTACGGTAGCTAAGTGATGTCTTCCTACACCGCATATGATGCGATTAGTTAGGACAGTCGCGTGACTTTGTTGACCTTAGTTAAGAGTCATGTGGGTAGGTCTAATTAATCACAAAATGACGGGTAGAACTTGACTAGTGCTTATGATTTGTTGACCATAGTTAAGGTCATAGGTGCTAAAGGTAAAAACCACTATCGGGAGTTTCAAGTGTTGAAATTTGCAATGAGATTGCATACCTTCTATATGATAGTTGGATCCCGATACCCACTGCGAGTAATTGTTACTCCTGGGAGAGTTTTGCACTTTGTAATTAGCCGATCAAGTAGGTGTCTAGAAAGGTGTCAACGGGGTTACGCCTATGGGAAAACGAGGTTTACTTTAATTAGGTCCGTGCGAAAGCACGGGCAGCCTCCCTCAAAGTACCGACACTGGCCTGGCTGAAAGATTGGCGAACTTGTAGAGTGTAATTAATCCCGGCTAGTCTTTCCTTTTAGGGTTTGAAGGAAGATTTGATAAAAACAGTGGGAGCCATCCTGATTAGATAAAATAAATAACCAATCTAATCTTGCAAGAGCGCACGCAGATTGTTTTCTTTTCGCTCTCTCCAGGTAGCGACCATATCATGCCTTAATCAAGATAATAATATGGATGTATTGACCGAACCCGCTTATTATACTGAGCTGGGGAACGTTGGTCCCGCTCCAACTTATAATTGTTATAAGACAGAGCAAGAAATAGGGGAATACCAGAATTCCTATGCCGCCCAAACGAAGAAAGTGCATATGACTCATCTCCTTCGGGTGTGTTCATTATAAAGAACTGTTTCTCAGTCTCCTCTACGTCCTAGGTATTAGATACCGGATCAGGATCCCGCAAATGTAATCCGTTATATAGGGCTACAGAAAGGTAGAGAACTGAGTACGGGTGATAAGTTTCATGAGACACAAAACGGTGCAAGTGTTACAGCCAAATCTGTTGGTCACTGTCACCCTATATTACCAATACATTGATTCTGAAAAAATGCTATTAGATACCGAACCTGATATAGAAAATCATATCATTCTCTTTATTAGTAAAGAAAGGATATAATTTTGTATTGTTGGATATTGTTTTGAACATTTCCTATATCAAAAGTTGATCAGTTCAGGCACGTTATCTAAAAGCATTGACGTTCTAAATCAAACTACAGTTCCTAATATACAGAACACACACAAGAGGAAGAGTTCAGAAATGAACGAATCCTTCTTGAGGTATTGTAGACTAGGTCATATCAATGCGACCCGACTGGATAAAGTTACATTTAGATGCATATTTAAATCAGTTTGAATTTACATCTTGTGAAACTTGCCAGTCATGTCACAAAGATTAGATGACCATAGCTCTGTTTAATGGAAATAGAGAAAGAGTAAATGAACTCTTGGGACTGATACATGATGATGTATGTAAGGTCCCCTGTCTACACATGCCAGGACCGGTTCTTTGTACGTCATTACATTCTCTGATGATCTCTCAAGTTTCAGTCACATGTTCCTGTTGAAACACAAGTCCGAAACTTTTGAGATAATCACCGAATATAAGTTAGAAGTAGAGAACCAAAAATACGGGTATAAGTATTATGTCCTATGATAAGATCAGGGAGGAGAATACTTGTGCATAGAATTCCTGGACTATTCTAAAGGAGAATGAGATTCTCTCTCCGTATTACTCCTCTGAATATACCACAGCACAACGGTGTATCGGGGTGGAGCAATCGCACCATATTAGATATGGTGTGCTTTATGATGAGTATTACTGAGTTACCTGTTTCTTTTAAGGGGTTGTGCACTTGAGAAGCTGCATACCTATTGAATTAGGTTCGAATCAGATCACTGCCTACCACTCCATATAAGATATGGTATGGGAAGAGCCTATCTCTTATGTAAGTTAAGATTTGGGATTGTCCGGCCTATGTCAAAAGCAAAATCTGGACAAGATCGAGGCAAGGTCAGTTCTGTAGAACTGGAAAAGTTCCAGCTATACAAACTACAGCTAATGATTTGACAGAACCAAAGGATTCAATAGTCCCCAACGAACCTCAGCCTCTCCGCCGATCTAGCAGGATTCCTCATCCGCCTGAGAGATACTTTGGTGTCTCGATGACAGTGGGAGCGAGGAATGCATCATGAGATGATGACCCAACTAGTTTCGAGCAAGCCATCAAGAGTGGGGACTCTGTAAGAATGGCTGGATGTTTAGCGATCTGAGATGGAATCCATGTACACCAACAAAGTATGGACTTTGGTTGCTATATCTGAAGGGTTAAATCCCCATCAGGAGCAAGTATATCTTGAGAAGATTACTTGGTGTAGATGGAAAAGTTGAGACTTTCAAAGCTAGACTTGTTAAAGATTTTTGTCATCGACCAGGCGTGGATAATGATGAAAACTTTTCCAGTGGCTATGCTTAAGTCCATCCAGATCCTACTTGCCATTGCTACATACCATGACTACGATATCTGGTGGTTGGGTGCCACGACTACTTTTCTAAATAATGATTTAGAAGAGAACGTCTATAAGAACACATCCAGAGGGCTTCGTAAACAGTGGGAGCAGCGGAAACGTTTGTGAGTTGCTTTACAGAATAAAGCAGGCATCGCGGAGTTGGAATATCTGTTTTGATGTGGTAGTCAAAGAGTTTGACTTCATCAAAATAGTAGATGAACCTTGTATATACAAAACGGTAGTAGAGGGTAAGGTGGTCATCCTCGATTTGTACGTAGACAACATACTCTTGATAGGAAAAGAGTTTCCTATGCTACGCTCGGTCAATCTCTTCTTATCACATGGATTTTCCATATAGGATCAAAGTGATACCTCCTAATTCCTGGGTTTTGGATCTATAAGATAGATCTAAATGGATGTTAGGGTTCTCACTAGGTTTAGTGAGTTGGTATCAATCGATCCTGGGGAGAATCACTGGAAAGGTTCCAGGATGATAAGGACGACTGAAAGTCAGTCGCAGGTATTGTCTTTACCCTTAGTAAAGGGACGGTATGTTGGAAGAGTTCCAATCTAGATACCGTGGCAAACTAGACGATAAAGGCTGGTAATATCGCTATTAAAGATACTACCAAAGAGGCAGTTTGGGTGTATATTGGTTCATGAGATGAACTAGGTTCCTACCATTGTGTGACAATGGAAGTGTGGCTTTTTCCCAGGAACCCTGTTCCCATCAGTGACCCAGACATATTCTAAGGCAGCATCACCTGATCATGGAGATAATTGATCTCTAGGGTGATCGAGGATAGGAGAGTAGACTAAGAGGACAACGCGGCGGATCCACTCACAAAGGCTTTTTCTCAGAGAGAGACTTATATGGGATGGTTGAGTATTAGATACTGCAACCACTACTACAGATGGCCCTAGTGTAAGTGGGAGATTGTTAGTTATATGTATGCCCTAGAGGCCATTGCTGTACATAGGATGTATATTGTAGTGGATGCTGGGACATATATAGGAAGGACTTTCTCGCTCGACATGATAGTACGCTATCTGGTTGCTCTTTATCTTAACATGTATACTTGCAGTCTCTCTATTACATGTTGATAAAGCCCTTAGGATGTGTACTCGACTTCCAGGACTATGATGTAGATCATACTAGTGGGGCCTGGGTAGTCCATGAGTACATCCTTCAATATTCCTAGTCGTGGGAATATCGAGACGGGGCATCGATATTCCAGAGTAGACTAGCATATATCTTCTCGATCCATGTGATGAGCGATGGATGATCCCATATCCATTGGTGTTTGACATCAGAGACGGTATGCGGGTGCTCAGTGGAGACTGGGTACACTGAACGGACTCGCCGAGAACTCCCAGTTGGTATTATACCTCAAGTCAGACGGCAGTTCTCTGGTGACACTGGTACAGCTTAGTCTGTTGACCCGAGATCGTCATAGAGTCTTGTGTGTCTCCCACTGTGCTTTGATTTCCACCCTACCATGGCTCTACTGAGTCGTGCAAACAGGTGGTTTTTGGGTACAGTCCCGATTCACATGGAGGCAATGAGCGATAGGAGAGGATTCGTCTCTCCCGGTATTGGGGGTTGATGTTGCGCTATGCTCGACTGGCCATAACTGGAAATCCCTGGCCAGGGTTGCAGTGATATACTGGTAAGATTTATCAGTAGTTTCACGCTATGTTATGGACCTTACGTCGGCATGACTTATCAAGCTACTGGGGTCTGACGTTTACCACCCCTAGGCGAGATATACGACATATCAGACGAACAGACCGGACTGTACTGTAAGTGTTGCTGGTTGGATTCACAGGAGTGTGAGCGGGCTTGCTCGTTGATCTTCTGATCGCTCAATACCCGGGTGGCCGTTACGTTTAATAGACCGCTTGCGGCTTGTGGGTGTTTGATATGATCATCACCTGCTGCCGGCGACTTGACGAGTCTTTAGAGTCCTACACAGAGGTTTTCTGGCTCAAGCGAAACGAATTAGGAGCGCATATGAGATATGTGCGGGACCGAGAATAATACCAGTATGTGATACTGAATTCTATTCTCACGATTTATATCATTGGACGGTTATATGAGATATAGCCGGGTTACCGAATCAAGTGTTGATTCAATACATTGATACACTTGATATTAGTCGGTTATATGCGATATGACCGGATCATTAAATCAAGTGTTGATTTAATGATTTAATGTATAATTATATAGTTGATATATTACTTTACATTAACTAGTATTTGTTCACTTAAGATTGATTTTCTCATTTGATGTGCACAAGTAGTATATGTGATATATTTTTGTGCACTTGATTGTATCATGTTTGATGATACATGCAAACTTGGGTGTGTGCTATACACCATGTTTAGTTAATGGTTAGAGTTTCATTTGCCTTATTTATTTATTTCATTTATTTATTTTTGGCAAGAAACAAAAACAAAATGGTGGTGGCTTTTCTCATTTTGGCTTGAAGCTTCATGAAGCTTCATAGCATCTTTTACAAAGTCTAAGCCATTTTGTTTTATTCTTAACCCAACCACTAGCCTAAACCCTAGTTTAGTCTCTACACTAGTTACACTCACCCATGGCTGCTAAATGATAAGGATCATTTGATTTTCCATTATTGATAATTCATTTTCTTTTCTTCTTCTTCATCTTCTTCAAGAGGTGAAAAAGCTTACTAGAAAATTACAACTGATGAATCCAAGTGAGAAATCCAAATCCAAAGTGAACCCAATTTCTATTTCTTCATCCTTTACCACTTGCCATGTTGTATAGAGTGTTTTCTTCACAAGTTTTATGACTTAGTGAAGATGGAGCTTGAGTTTGAGTTGCCTCGACGTAGATCATATTCGGCATCGAAGTCAACGACCCAGCCCGATCATTTCTCCGACGAAACCATCGCTAGAGTCCGGGATCCGATGATCGCAGCAGAGGGACATCATCACGGAGCTAAAGAGGTGGAGGACCGGATCTACAAAGGTTGTAGTCACTTTCACTTTATAGTAAAGTTGTTTGCTTGTTTTGTTTCGCCTTACCTCTAGTAACGATCTAGTTTAGGGTTCTTTGGCACATAGAAATTTTTTGAATTGGACATGTTTGATCAGTTGTAGAACCTCATGGGTGTGCCTAGGAACCCTACATATTTGAGTTATTCAAGTTAGGGGACTTATACAAAGTATTGTATGTTGTCCAGTGTCCATCAGGACAAAGGGATTGGTACTCGTACTATATTCTGTTTACTTGTAACTTCTCCAGTTTTAGACAAGTATTTCGTAGAAATACAAGGTCCAATTTTGAGAAGTTATAGGTATAAGAATAAAGTAGAGAACCATGTGTTGCAAATATTGGGATTCTTCAAGATGATCGAAGATGTAGATACTTATGTATGGTATTTAGTTGATAGTAATGGTTTTGAGAACTTGCTTCTCTTTTAGGTTACTCATATCTGGATGCAATCCTAGTTGAGTAATGCTGATCGGCCTCCTCCCATTTAGTTGACATGCACTGGAGTCAGGTGCATAATTTGAATCTGGTTCCAATTAAATCAGTGCCTCTATTTCTATATTGTATATAGAATGGTTCATATCTTAATGATGTAAAGGTATATGGAGTTGTCCGGCTTATGCTTAAAACCAGACTCTGGAAAACTCATGGCATGTTTCAGTAATGGCGGTTTGTGGGTTATCCCGGGCTATGACGAGGGTTAACTTTCTACCATCTGGAAGATCAATAGTGATATTGTTCTTGAATCGCCACAGTTTTAGTAAAATGAATTTTGTCAGAAAACAGTAGTGGGTGTATGGTAGAATTGGAAGTGATTCCAGAACCACAAACAATTACTGAAAATTTAATAGAACCTAAAGATTCAATCAGGTTTGACATTCCATTATCCACTCCGCGGATATAGTAGGTAACCTCAGGCACCCGAGAGATACTTCGGTATCCTCAAAGACGGTGACAGTGAGGTTCTTGTTCTCCCAGACTTGCCATTACTGTTGTTCTAGACTATGAGACCCGGCACGAGGATGAGTATAGCATCGTTCTAAACTACCTTTAGAAGTGCACATATATATGACTCTGCCAGAGGGTTGTTATAGTCAGTGTCACGACCCGAAATGGCACATGACTGGCACTTAAATCATATGAAGTCTATAGGACCCCATCTAATTCAAGTAAGCCAAAAAAATGCCAGAAATCTAAACCATTTAAAAGAAGAAAGAAGGAAAATTTTAGTTTTAAAGCAAGTAGTTTAACAACATAAGCCGAAATATGCATTTTTAAAATATCAAGTCTTTTCGGAAAATTTTGGCAGAGTTTCCTTTGTAAATACTGGCCCCAAAAGGGTACAATAAGCATAATATGAATAAAGGCATCCCCAAGCGGGAGCTAGCTCTTCGCCAATTGGCGGTCACAACCACGCAAACAATATAATATAAAATGCCGAAAGGCGAGAATCAAAACTCAAAAGGAAACTGAATAACATCAAGAAAACCATAATAATACAAACGCGGCTCTGAGGTCGAAATAATATACAACTGGTCTTCTAAGTCTGTAAATATACAAGGATGGTTGATGGAGTTTCTAGATACAACTGAAATATAAATAAAATACAATGGTGGTCACGATGTAAGTGAACCCACCTATCAAAGCAATCACCCGGGAAGAAGAAGTGTGCCAGCAAAGCCGCCAAGAAAGCCTGTACGGCAAACCTGCAAGAAACTGTGGCACAACGGGGGTGAGTTGCCAACTCGTGAGTAGAAAACATCACAGAGCAAAAATCGCATGTATGACTCAATCCAAGGTCATACGATCAGTAATATATATATCCTCATAATGATGGAGCCTGAAGCATCTAATAATGGAAAGAGTAAACATCTATGCATAAGTGTAATCCCATATGCTCGTGTCAGTGCCTCAGGTAGCAATATATCATAAATATGATGTATGAATGCATGAAAACAGAATGCATCTAAATGTGGAAACTGTTTTATTATCTCAGTAAGATTTCTGTATAAAATCGAGTATCATCATTGAAATCATGCAGAAAATCAGTGTCAATCATCGATACAAAATATAAATCTCAAATCTCGATATCTCAGGCTCCGGCTATCCGGACTGGCCTATATCATCAAATCTCAAGATCTCAGGCTCCGGCCTGTATCATCAAATATCAATATCTAGGGCTCCGGCTATCCGGATTGGCCCAAATCCTCAAATAAAAGACCACGTCGGTATCCTCCGGATATCCGGTGCATCACAATAAAATCACCGGTCGGTAGTGCTCCCCTGTCTCAGGCTCAACGCCATCATCTGTGACCTTCTCGTCCCAGGATACCATACCCGGTCCACCATGCACCCGCAGACGGTTCCTCCTCCTCCTCAAATCGGGTGTATGATATCGCTCAAGAGCAGAGAAAACTCATGGTGGACGTATCTCAATTCATATCAGGAGAAAACCGCAATTTTCTATCTTTTGAAAATGATAATCAGGTTATAAATCTTTACGGTTTCTCCAAATCCAGAAATCTCATGGAAAACCGAAATAACAATCTCAAGAGTAAAAATACTAAATACTGGGCTCCGGCAATCCGGACTGGCCCTATAATATTGCATGACAATGAATATATGAGTGCATCTGATATCAAGCAAAGAATGCAATAATTAAACTAGCATATGAAAGCAATAACATATAGGAACTATCAGCTAGCAAGCTATGTCAATGAAATAATGTTCTCTAAAGTATACGTGACATAGCAATTATCGATGAAGATGTGTGTGAGCCGGCAAGCGAGTGTACGTGGAGCATACGCATCATCGGTAATGGTGCTGGTGTCTAAACAATAGGTTTCATCATTACTAACGAAAATACATATAAGCATGCAATGCAATGCGAACGGCGGAATAAATGGAAAATGAATAGTAAATGCAGCGATATAGAAATATACATTCCTATATACGAGTCATACAGTTTTTGGTATCTGAAATCGCACGAATCGTGGTGTTTAGAAAATAGGGCTACGGTGTTTTTATGAAAAAGTACATCCTTTGAAATATCCGTAGTATCCCTTGGCCTGTCTTTAAAATACTCATGATTCGTTAGTTTTAGAAATAAGTATGGCTCGTGCTCAGTCTAACACGTACTAAGTAACTACAGGATTAAACTAACAGACTAGTCGAAAAGGGTAAGAAAATCTACCAAAGTCTGAGTCGATCTATATATATGTAGTACTCGGTGATCTCGCCTCAATAGTATCGCGTACGATACAATATATAATATGACATCCTCGAGTCAAGAGTGTGGATCTCTCATCATAATTATATCTCGTACGGTAAATCCATCGTACGGCATCCCAAATCTGGGTACGGGTCGAATATCACATTTATCTCATCATTTATCTGGTATCCTTATCATCATATATCATGAACTGGGGTACTGATCTAAGTCTAGTACAATACTGATACCATATACATAAATATATGCGTGTGTATGAAAACAAATCGCCTAAAGATCCGCTATAATATCATGTCGTATCTCATAATACGAACCAAATCACATCACCGATCTCGTGGCATCATGCCCAATCACATCGACTCATCTCAAAGTACCATGTACTATCCTCATTATCCATGTATATGTATACGTGTGTGTGTATATATATATAGATACATAGTCCCATACCTATGTGTGTGTGTGTATATATACATATCCTCATATACGCATAAGTAATATAAAATGTATGCGTGTGTGTGTGCGTGTACCTTATTCTAAGGTTTCGCGAATAAGAAGCTAAACTAAGTTATTTCTAATTATACTAAAACTAACCCATGAACAAATAAAACTTATCTGATAATATTTTAGTCTCACAATACATATGTGTATATATAATATATACCGTATGCTGCACTACGAACTGCGGGAGTGCTATACATCATCCACCCGACTTCCCCCATAGATATATCTACTCACCTTGATCCTTACTTGCCGAAGTCGATGTCGCCACGCCCTTGCTAGTCGTCCCGGAGTTCACGCGGAGGTACCTACATGTCATAACACATCGTATCGCATTAAAATCCAATTCGCAATCGAAACAACACACGAATCACTCATAGGTTAAAACCTATGGTCTACTCACGCAAATCAACCAAACAACACCTGATATAGACGTACAAACATCAAGTGACCGATATAAAACCAAATCCAAAACTTCAAGTCGTTAAAACGCAGAAAACATTAAGCAGCAACTTAGAAAACTGGTCCCAGATTTTGTTTCCGGTAAAATCAACCTAAACAAACAATACTGAGATGTTGTATATGAGGTATATGAGCCTCAGAAGCAAATTCAACACGATCCTCCACTTTTTGGCCGGCCACATTGGCCAAAAATTCGGTGAGCTCGGTTTGGAAGGCTTAGAAAGGGTTAGTATCATCAGGGTGGCTTCCTAGTGGTCCATCTAGGTTAGTGGTGTTGTTTGTTTTTCTCAGAATCTCCCCGGGTTGCTCCAGATTTCCTGTAGGCACCTAATTAACACAAAACCGACATTGGGATTTCTAAAGTCCAAGTTTGGGGTTCTAGCTCTGGCTTGGTCCAAGTTTTAGACACTAAAAGGGGTTTCTAATCACTAATACATCTCAAATGCACCACCACAACTCGAAATCCTTTAAACCTCCTCTAGAAATTTTCAAGTATCACTAAACTACAAAAAATGTATTCTAAACTAGTATGGATGTTAAAGTAAATAAATTACCACTCTAATGGTGAAGAAAATACCTCATTTTGCAATTCAAGAACTTTCTTGAGTTGCTCCAAGTGCTCAAAATCAAATTTTGCTTGGTTCTCCATGCTTGTAGTGAGCTTGTGCATGTTTTAGTGAAGAGGGTGAAGTGTTTTGAGTTGTTTTTGGTGGAGTTGTGAGGGTTTAGAGGAGATGGGGGAGTGAGGGCAGCCATGAGAGGAAGATGGAGAAGAAAAATGATGAAGAGATATGAAGGATAAATAAATGGGAGCTAGGTCAATGAACCCCTCACCTCTCTCTCTCTTCTCTCCCTTGCCCATACTCTTTTGTTTATTCTTTTCCTTTCCTTTTCGTTTCTTTTAATTTCCTTTTCATTTTAAACACAAATGAAAACCCCAATTAAAACCATAGTCACACAAAAAGGAAAATAATAAGGTTTGTAACATGAAATGGTGCATGTCATGCACAAAACCGGATTAACGCATAATTAGCAATTATTAATCAAGTTTAGAAATAAACTTGTATATAACTAATCTTATAACTTTATAAAATGTCTAAATCATATACCATTCTTTCAAAATCAACAATTTACATATATTTCCAAATATTTCCCAATTATCAGTATTTAATTATACCGCAACATTAAAATATTCATAATATTTATTATTTTAATTATTTAATTTCCCAAAAATAATATTTTATTTTTCTGAAATATTACAATCTTCCCCCCTTTAAAGAAATTCGATCTCTGAATTTAAATTTAAACCCCTCAAATACTAAAATATTTCAATAAAATGATCCAGTCGTCGGGGCTCCGAAATCATAAATACATAAAACACATTGTAGCGCAATGCATGTGCATGAAAAAAAACGAGTATATAAACCAAAATCAAAACTCCGTCAAGCATCCCGTAATCATCGGAGTTATGGTGAAGTCACCAACGTCAAAATCCAATACGAAAACCAACATGATATACATCGAAACTATACATGTAAACATCGTTAAAACATCAGAAATAAATGCATGCCAAACCTTTTCAATTCGCTGTGCGATGCGCATATCACTGCACAGTGGCGAACGTCTATTGTAAGAAAATAATTCAATATACATATGTATATCTTTTTTTTAACATACGTCCCGCCGTTTGGAAAATAATTTAGAAGGGTTTCCTTTGTAAAATGTTTCGTGTCATCTCGGACACGTAGGTAAATACTGAGACTATAGCTCCCTTTTGGAAATCCCTTCGATAACTATCGATGCATGCAAAAACATAGTCAGGTACTGTCCTCGGACTAGTCCTGCTCAGCTACTATACCAAATAGTAAATATCATAAAAACATCAGCTTAAGGGAAAATCAATCCCAAAATGTATATAAGAATGCCACGTGCGTCTGGTGCTCACGGAAATCGAAATCAATGAATGTGCCACACATGTGTACAGAAATAAAATCTAAGTGCAACGGGTGTGCACGAATATTAGGTGCATCTGATATGCACGAAGAATCCCGATTTAGTGCATCTAGCGTGTGTTGGAGATAGTGCCCTCAGAGTCAATTATTGGATCACAGACATGCGATTGCAATGATTGAGGGAGGACATATCCCGGTAGGACAGTCTTACTCAAAATGATAGTATGATATCTGGTTTATCTTTATCATTGTGTACTGCTTTAGATGACCTGACAGGTCGCTATTACACATTGATAGAGCCCCTAGGATTCTTGCTTGACTGCCAGCAGTATGAGGGCGATCATATACGTGGGAGCTGGTATTCTATAAGCACATCCTTAAAAGGTCCCTAGTCGTGGGAGTTTCGAGACATGGCATCGATATTCCAGAGTAGACTAGTGTATAAAGTCAAGACCCCAACGAGGGGCGGTGGCCGGTCTCACAATCCACTGGTGTCAGTTGGATCACCTAAGATGTATACAGGTGCTCATTGGGTTATGAGTACACCGGACAGGACTCGCCGGGAACATGCTAGTTGGTCTTATACCTGACGTCAGATAGCAGTTCCCTGGTGACATGTGTACAGCTTAGTTCATCGACCTGAGGATCGTCATTTGTCTCGTGTGAGTTCCTACTGTACTTTGATTACTACCCTACCACGCTCAAAGGAGACGTGCAAACAGGTTTTAGTTGGGTACAGTCCCGAGCCACATGGAGGCAGTGAGCGGATCTTCAGGGGTTTGTCTCTCCCGGTATTGGGGGTGAGGTCGCGCTGTGTCTAGGAGAGCCATTACACGAAGTCCTTGGCCAAGGCAGGAGATTTACTGGTAGGTATTCCAGTAGTATCTCAGGGTGTTCTGGACTGATCTCTGACACGACTTGTACCGCTTTTGGGGGTCTGACATTTACAAACCCCCTAGGGCCGCCATGCGATGCTCATAGACAAACGGACCGGACTCTACGGATATTGTCACTGACAGGCTCAGTAGGGTGTCAGGCTGAGTTCGCTCACAGACGTCCCTTTTGGTCAATAGCTGGTAGCCCGTCATGTATGGCTAATACCTCTGACGTTCTAGTGGTTAAATCCACAGCCATAGTATTGACGAGTCTTTAGAGTCCCCCACAGACAGTTGCTCAAGTTTCGGGCGAAACACTGTAGAGGCCGTATGGAGATATGGCAGGGTTCGATCAGATACATGCGGTATTGCACGGATCAGGATCGGACGGTTAATACTAGCCGGCTTTGGTTTAAGCCGGATCCTAGTATAGTACAGTGTAGATTTTGTCTCATTGCATTTGTATTCGGTCGGAATACAGATGCGGGTGTGTATACACAGTATCGGGGTTTTCCTGTAATTTATTACGGGACCAGTTTTCTGGAGTTGCCAGTTTGCTTTCCGTTTCAGCCATATTTCTTTGTATCTTTCATTGGCTGAAGATTGGTGGAGGAGGGCTTATTTGCATTTGTGCAAATAAGTATTGTGGAGGGTGTTGCTTGCATATTGATTGTATCATGATAATTCCTCCACCATTTGACTTCTTCTTCTTTTCATCATGGTTGTTGATGATTAGTTGATTGAGTATTGGTTTTGGTTGTTGATCATTGCTTGACTTTGGAGTAATGATGATGGTTGGTTCAGTGTGGTTTTGAGTGTGTGATCATCTCCTTTCATGATAACCTTTTTGATCTCTCTCTCTCTTGCATTATTCTTGTGAGACTCTCCCTCATTCATTCACTCTCTTCTCTTCCTCATGCCATGGCCGGCCAAGGGTTAAGGGCTGTCCAAATTTTGTTTCTGAGAATTTTTGCTCTTTTCATGCTACAAAAATTCCCATGTTCATTCACAAAAAGCTTACATTTCAATCCTCCACCAAAGGCAACTTCAAGTAAACCCCTAGAGACATTAAGAGCACTACACTATATTCTACAGCAAATCTTGGGCACGTCGACTCGCCAGCTTCGTGCCCGAGTTGCCTCGGTATAGAGGTGGGAGCCCGTAAAAGAAGCCGGCGACGTGGTGCCCTTCCGGCGACGAGGTGGAGACCGGAGATTCCGCGGGGAGATCGGGACGACGATGAGAAGACCGAAGGACACGGATCGCTTGGTATATCTCTCTACCCCTCTCTAGATAGCTAGGACTAGATTAATGGCACGATCCGGGTTTATAGTGCGCGGTGGTACCGGTTTTAAAAGTTAAAGTTAATCATCGCTTCCGCATTCCGGCGTTGGATTGATGGCCGGGGCGCCGCCGTGCACTTACAGTGGTATCAGAGCCTCGCCATTAACCTAGTCTAGCTTTGTCTAATGTGTTTACGTTTCCGATCAAACAAAAATCCCAAAACCGCGTTTTCATGCATATTAGTTTTCTGTCGAAATTTTTTGGGCTTCAAAAATTTTTCAGTATGTTGCAGAATGATGTGCAGGGACATTTTAGCTTACTGTAAAAATTCGACACCATGATTCAATAGGAAGACCGCGGAACCGCGGCCAAAACCCCCTTATGGCCGCGGTTCCGCGGCGGTTCTGTGTTATTATTGTGCCAATTTTTTCCAGTGGGCTTTTGGGTTGGAAATAGGGGTTTTGGAATATTATTTTTGGGCCCAGAATTTCTTTAAGTGCTACAGTAAAGCTTGGGCCCACTTGGTAAAATTTGATCGATCGAAAATATTAAACACATTAGTTCACAGTATTTACATTATATCTGCGACCGTGAATGTCACTCGATCGGTAAATCCTGTCTAACTGCTATAGCCCGGTTAGACGGATTTGCGAACGTGAGATTCACGTTGATGTTCTGTGATTGTGCTGTGATGTTGCGGATTGGTCGTGGGGGATAGCCTGGATGCAATGCTAGTACAGTTTTTTGTTGTATTATGTACATTTTATATTGCGGGGCGAGCGTCCGACATGTGGACTGCCGTCACTGCCTGTTTGTATTATTATTTTAGGGCACGACCAGGTTGCGGTCGATGTACCCGTTGTATGTATATTTTACTTTCTGTACTAGGATTGCCCCGCGGAGGGGTGCACGGATAGCTGGGTTCTAGAGGGCAACGAGCCCGCATCTCATGGCATTGAGACGGAGGGGGCTTTACTATAGAATTGGCGGGCTATTCGCCGCACTCGTAGGGGGTACAGGTTGACCCAGGAGGGGTGCCCAAGTTACCGGATTCCGTGAAGTGCTGGGTGGTCCATTCACGTTGCTGAAAGGGGCTGCCTCGCTTCAGGTTTTGGCGGGTAACTTGCCGCGCCCATAGGGGTCTAGGATTTCATTGCACAGGCTATCCACACGACCAGGTGAACGTCGGGTTTCAGTAGCAGCTCTGTGTGTAAGTGCACGGCGGCGCCCCGGCCGTCAATCCGACGGCCAAATGCGGAAGCGGTGATAAACTTTAATTTTTCTTGAACTGGCAAGCCGCCGTGCACTAATACCCGGATCGAACCACTAACTAGTCCTAGCTAACTACAAGATGGGGAAGAGAGATATACCGACTGATCCAAGTCCTCCGGTCTTCTCGTCGTCGTCCCGATCTCCTGCGGAAGCTCCGGTCTCCACCTCGTCGCCGGAAGTGCACCACATCGCCTACTTCTTTTACGGGCTCCCACCTCAATGCCGAGGAAACTCGGGCACGAAACTGGCTAGTCGACGTGCCCAAGATTTGCTGTAGAATATCTAGTGAGCAAGTCTCAATTTTGGGGTTCATGGAGATGCCTTTGTGGTGGAGGAAAAAGAACTTGGAGAGAGGTGAGGAAAAATGTGATATCCAAAAGAATGAGAGTATCAATTTTCTCCCAACCAAAAGAGAAGCATTTTTCTCATCCCTTTCCAATAGTGGCCGGCCCCCTTAGGTGATTGGAGAGAGAGAGCAAAGACAAGGGGGTTGGTGGAAAGCAAGTGATGATGAAACAATCAAATGATGACAACAAAAACCCAACACTCCAAAGCAACCATCATCTTTCCACAAGTCAAAACATGATGACAAGAAGAAGTCAAGAAGTCAAGGTCAAAGGATGGTCTCCATCATAAAACCATCATGAAGCAACAATAAGCAAAGACCCCCTCCACAAATGCTTATTTGCAACAATGCAAATAAGCCCTCCTCCACCAAACTTCGGCCAATGAACGATACAAAGGAAATCGGCCGAAACGGAAAGCAAACTGGCAACTCCAGAAAACTGGTCCCGTAATGAATTACAGGAAAACCCCCGATACTGTGCATACACACCCGCATTTGTATTCCAACCGAAATACAAATGCAATGAGACAAAATCTATACTGTACTATACTAGGATCCGGCTTAAACCAAAGCCGGCTAGTATTATCCGTTCGATCCTGATCCGTGCAATACCGCAGGTATCTGATCGAACCCTGCCATATATCCATACGGCCTGTAGTACAAACTGTCCGATCCTGATCCATGCAATACCGCACGTATCCGATCGGACCTTGCCATATCTCCATATGGCCTCTACAGCCTTTCGCCCGAAAGCTGAGTAACTGAATGTGGGGGACTCTAAAGACTCGTCAACACCTTGGTTGTGGATTTAACCACTAGCACGTCAGAGGTATACGGCAATAGGTAACGGGCTACCAGGTACTGACTAAAAGGGATGTCTGTGAGCGAACTCAGCCTGACAACCCTACTGAGCCTGTCAGTGACAATATCCGTACAGTCCGGTCCATTCGTCTATGAGCATCGCATGGCGGGCCTAGGGGGTTGGTAAAAGTAAGACCCCCAAAAGCGGTACAAGTCGTGTCGGAGTGTAGCCCAGAACACCCTGAGATACTACTGGAATACCTACCAGTAAATCTCCTTGCCTCGGCCGAGGGCTTCGTGTAATGGCTCTCCTAGACACAGCGCGACCTCACCACCAATACCGGGAGAGACGAACCCCTGAAGATGCGCTCACTGCCTCCATGTGGCTCGGGACTGTACCCAACTAAAACCTGTTTGCACGACTGCTTTGAGCCGTGGTAGGGAAGTAATCAAAGTACAGTGGGAACTCACACAAGACAAATGACGATTCCCAGGTCGATGAACTAACCTGTACACATGTCACCAGGGAACTGCTATCTGACGTCTGGTATATGACCAACTAGCATGTTCCCGGCGAGTCCTGTGCGGTGTACTCATAACCCAATGAGCACCTGTATACATCTTAGGTGATCCAACTGACACCAGTGGCTTACGAGACCGGCCACCGTCCCTTGTCGGGGTCTTGACTGTATACACTAGTCTACTGTGGAGTATCGATGCCCTGTCTCGAAACTCTCACGACTAGGGACCATTTAAGGATATGCTTATAGACCCCAGCTCCCACTTATATGATCGCCCTCATACTGCTGGTGGTCAAGCAAGAATCCTAGGGGCTCTACTAACGTGTAATAGCGACTTGTCAGGTCACCTGAAGCAGTACACGATGATAAAGGTAAACCAGATAGCATACTATCATCTCGAGTAAGACTGTCCTACCGGGATAGGTCCTCCATCAATCATTGCAATCACGTACCTGTGACCTAATAATTGACTCTGAGGGCACTATCTCCAACAATCTCCCACTTGCACTCAAGGCTAATTATTGCGATGTCGCATACTCACAGCCCGTGTGATACCGAACACCCAACTCCTCTACTAGTCAGTCTCACAAAGCCTGTTTGAGAAACTATTGCGTTCGAGGAATAGCCCTAGTGAGTGGATCCGCTTTGTTGTCTCTTTCTATGTCTCCCTATATCTCAAGTTCGCGGAGAAAGTCATCTCCCGAAATGAGCAATACCTGTCTTAGAATGTGTCTGGATGTCTGATGGGACATAGCTCATAAATGAACTTCAAATCCAAACTTCTTAGACTGTATCGTCAACTGAACTTAATCAGTATCCTGTGCCATGCCACCCTCAGTATTGCCTTGGACCACCTGTCCAAAATACTGCCCCTCATCAGAAGGAAAACCATAACTCTGACAACCTCCTTGTCGTCCAGGTCACCTTGGAAGCCTGGAATGATAACTGTCTCCCGCATGAGGCTATCGTTATCATATCCCTAGAACATCCACTTATGTTCTATAACTGCTTCCGACTGTTTCTCCAGGATTGGATCAATGTCAACTTATTGCATCTAGTGCAAGAACAATATCTGGTATGGTACTTGACATCTCATGATTGACTCAATTGCCTAAGCAAGTGATCTGCCAATCATGCACATCCCTCTCCCCTTTAGTCTGTAAGACACCTTTAGAGAGGGTGACTCCATCACTTGCAGGTACACTACCGTGCCAGGAGTCGTTCATCCTAAATACTCATAGAATGCTATCTAAGAACCCAGATTGGGAAACCACCCAAATCTAGATCTAAAACCATAGATCTAGTAACCAGTATGTCTGATATAAAGTCCAAGTCCCATGTGGAGAAAACACTGTGTGACGACCAAAGTATAACCGATTGTAGTATAGGAGTTTCTTTTCCTACTCTGTGTATGTCATCCAAATACCAGGATATCACACCCTACTACCTTTTCAACAGATCCATCCCCTATTCTGATGAAGTCAAACCCATGACTGTCACGTCAGAAGTAGAAGATCTATCTCCGCTACATCTGCTTTAGTCTATAAATAGACATAAGCTACCTGTCCACCAATGCTTCTGCTGCTCCCACTGACTATGACAACCCTCTGGCAGAGTCATATAGACGTATACTTCTAAAACTAGTTTAGAACGACGCTATACCCATCCTCCCACCGGGTCTCGCAGCGTGGAACAACAGCAATGGTTATTGTGGGTAAACAAGAACTTCCCTGTCACCGTCCTTGAGGCTACCGGAGTACCTCTCGGGTGCCTGAAGTTACCCACCTTATCTGCGGAGTGGCCAATGGAATGTCAAACCAGATTGAATCTTTAGGTTCGTATCAAATCTTCAGTAATCGTTTGTGGTTCTGGAATCACTTCCAGTTCTACCATACTCCCACTACTGTTTTTCTGAAAAAATCCATTTTTTAATAAAACTGTGGCGAGCCTAGAACAATATCGCTATTGTTCATCCAGATGGTAGAAAGTCAACCCTCGTCATAGCCTGGGTCAACCCACAAACAGCCATTACAGAAACGTGTCTTGAGTTGTCCAGTGTCTGGTTTTAAGCATAAACCGGACAACTCCCCGTACCTTAACATCGTTAAGATATGAACTGTTCTATATCCAATATAGAAACAGAGGCACTGATTTAATTGAACCAGATCCAAATCATGCAACTATCTCCGGTGCATGTCAACTAAATGGAAGGAGGCCGATCAGCGTTACTCAACTTAGGAATACTTCCAATTATGAGTAACCTGAAAGAGAAGCAAGTTTTCTCAGTCATTACTATCAACTGAATACCATACGGAAGTATCTACATCTTCGATCACTTTGAAGAATCCCGATACTTGCTACACCTGGTTCTCTACTCTATTCAAATACCTATAACTTCTCAAAATTCGGACCCTGTGTTTCCACGAAACACCTGTCTAAAAACTAGAGAAGTCATAAGTAAACCGAATATAGTACGAGGACCAACCCCTCTGTCCTGATGGACCCTGAACAACATACAATACTCTGTATAAGTCCCTTGAGCCTGATAACTCATTCACTGTGTGTCGTAGGTTGAAAACTGTACTTATGGTTAAGAAGAATTACACCGCTGTTTAATGCTCCTTACCTAACCATCCACTGATATAGGTAAATGTCACAGACATAATTTCAAAAAGGTATATCTCACTCTATGAGAATAGACGTACAGATATATCGATTTGAAATTGGTGCATAACAGCGGATATTCAAAACCAAATATTTGCCGACCGGCAAACTACCCAGGTGACTTCCTCAAATATCACCGATTACAACGAATCCCGATATAATGAGGATGATCACCTAATTCCCAATAACTTACTCCCACTCATCATCTGTAAAACCATACAGATGTGAGAATCGTAACTGGTAAATACATACCCTGGAGTAAGTATCTAATCGGGAAATCAGTTTTCCTTTAACAGTACACAGTGAGACTGAAATATTGAAATGTTTCGATGGGGTATTCTGGTATTCCTAGTAATGCCTCTTCCAGATTCACGACTGTAACCGTATAGTTCTTTGCCACCTCTCCAAATCCCTTCATATGTCTTTAGTCATTACCTTCTGTACACCCCTTTAGGCCAAATAGTTTTCTTCCTACCCTACCGTTCGGCACCAGCCTATGGTTTGGAAGAAGACTATCCAATAAGCATAATGGGTGTACTGTCCTAATCCTAGGAGCACTCGCAATGCGAGAGAAGGTGAAAATAAAAGACAACCGAATAAACCTTATTCCTATTTCTCCTGGACGAGAATCCATCCCCGAACTGGAACAAGTTCCTTTCGAGTTCGTATATAACCATACGATGGAGTATCCAATAAATCGTGGATCTTCGTAGTAATACGGAGTGTCCTGGAGAAATACAAAGGTGATGTGGGAGTGGTAACGAAATACCTGTTTTGGTCGTGAATATCAGTTGCAATTTACTTTGCCCTCTTACTAATCCCTTGCTTTGTCTGAACTTAATACCTTCTGTACACCATCGTTAGGCTAATTGGTTTTCTTCATTCCCTACCGGTCGGCACCTGCCTATGGTTTGGAAGAAGACTATCCAATTTGCATAATAGGTGTACTACCCCTAAACCAAGGAGTACTCGCAACCTGAGAGAAGGTAAAAGGAAAAGACAACTGAATGATCCTATCCGTTTTCTCCAGAACCTGAAACCATCCTCGAATAAATTCTTTCGAGTTCGTATCTAACCATACGATGGTTTTGTCCAATGGAAGTGGACGTTCGTAGTAGTACGGGGTGTCCTGGAGAAAAGGGTAAAAGTAGGAGTGGCAATGAGGTTCGCAACTCTGATAATCCAAAAGCCGGTGTTAAAGAAGGTTCGGTCAACTTGGTCACTGAGTCATAGTCTTAGGGTCGGGTCAATGGTCGCTGCCAAGAGAGAGGGAGAAAAGAAACACTCAGTGTGCACTCTAACCTAGATCAGAATGGTTACCAATTTATCTAATCAGGAAACCTCCCACTGTACCTCAAATTCTCCTCCAAACCTAAAAGAAGAATTAGTCGGGAATACCCGAGGAGTAAACTAACTCATCAGTGGGAATCGGGATCCAACTCTCATCGCATGATAACGTGACGTAATCCGCTCACGTCATCACACTCCAGAAGGTATGCGCATATCTGGCAAGTTTCAGTTCTTTTGAAACTTCCGATGTGGATTTCTGCCCCATGCTCTTATGACCTTAACGAAGGTCAACAAATCATAAGTCACATGTCAAGTTCCACCCGTCATTGTCCAGGTTAATTTGAATCCACCCGTACAAGCCCTTGACGAAGGCCAACAAGGCTATACGACTGTCCCAAACCAATGCATCTATCTATGCAGCAGAAAGGTAACAAGCAGCTACCATACACTATGCCTTGACGAAGGTCAACAAACATAGCATGAATACTACGTGCTACCCGTCTGAAACGACGGAGGGCTACGAATGGTTTCTGGCGAAAACCTTTAACGTAATGAACTTGATATCGTTGAAGGAACGGATAGCTTTTAAAAATATAGTGACGAAAACCGTTGCTAAAGAGGTCACTCCCGGTGAAGGGATCTCGGCTCTTTTCCCGTAGAATGGGGTGCAGGATATTCCAATTGAATACCACGGTGCAAAGCAAAAGTAATCGGCTATAGTGAAGTCATTGCCCTGACGCAAACTTTTGTCCAAGGGGTCACTCCCGGTGAAGGGATCTCGGCCCTTGCCTCGTCGACTGAGGAGCAGGATATTCCAAATGAATACTACGATGCAAAACAAAGGTGAACGTTCTTGCAATAACAGCTTTTTGAAAAGTGTTCCAACAACATCAGAATAGGTTTGTTTAACTTGCATTGATCCGAATCAATGCAGTCCCATCAATTGATCACACACAAAGAACGAAAATAATATGACGTACGTATATGCCATCCGCATTCGCCACTGGGTCCCGTCATTACCCGTTAGGTTAGCTAACTAACGACAGAGCGGGGACTGGACTAGCGCGGATGCAAAACATATACAACATCTACTAATATATATACCAATATATTATATTCGCTCAAGGCGTGATAAAAAGCAACATCACAGAAATGTACAGCATCACAGAACAATACAGATATCTGGGATCCCCGGGTTTCACAGAGCCACTACTGAAACCCGACGTTCCCCTGGTCGTGTGGATAGCCTGTGCAATGAAAACCTAGACCCCTACGGGCGCGGCAAGTTACCCGCCAAAACCTGAAGCGAGGCAGCCCCCTTTAGCAACGTGAATGGACCACCCAGCACTTCACGGAATCCGGCAACTTGGGCACCCCTCCTGGGTCTACCTGTACCCCCTACGAGTGCGGCGAATAGCACGCCAATCTTAGAGTAAAGCCCCCTCCGTCTCAATGCCATGAGATGCGGGCTTGTTGCCCTCTAGAACCCGGCTATCCGTGCACCCCTCCGCGGGGTAATCCTAGTATAGAAAGTAAAATATACATACAACGGGTACATCGACCGCAACCTGGCCGTGCCCCAAAATAATAATGCAATCAGGCAGTGACGGCAGTCCACATGTCGGACGCTCGCCCCGCAATATCAAATGTACATAATACAACCACAACTGTACTAGCATTGCATCCAGGCTATCCCCACGACCGATCCGCAACATCACAGCAAAATCAGAACATCAACGTGAAAGTCACGTTCGCAAATCCGTCTAACCGAGCTATAGCAGTTAGACTGGATTTACCGATCAAGTGACATTCAAGGTCGCAAATATAATGTAAATACTGTGAAATAATGTGTTCAAAATATCCGATCAATCAAATTTTAACAAGTGGGCCCCCAAGCATTACTGTTGCAGATCAGGAAATTCTGGGCCTAATATTAATATTCCAAAACCCCAACTTTAACCCCAGAAAGATACTGTAGAAATTTGGTGCAGGGATCTAAACAGTGTGCGGCGGAACCGCGGCCCAAAAGGGGGTTTGGCCGCGGTTCCGCGCTTCCACAGTGGACTCACCCTGTCGAATTTCTACAGTAGCCTTTTAATCTCCAGTACATCAATTTTATACAACCTGAAAAAATTTTGGAGACCAAAAAATTTCAACAGAAAACTGTCGCTAGCAAAAATGTAGATTTTGGAATTTTGGTCGATCGGAAATGCAAAACACATTAAACCAAGCTAGACTAAGTTAATGGCGAGGCTCTGATACCACTGTAAGTGCACGGCGGCGCCCCGGCCGTCAATCCGACGGCCAAATGCGGAAGCGGTGATAAACTTTAATTTTTCTCGAACTGGCAAGCCGCCGCGCACTAATACCCGGATCGAACCACTAACTAGTCCTAGCTAACTACAAGATGGGGAAGAGAGATATACCGACTGATCCAAGTCCTCCGGTCTTCTCGTCGTCGTCCCGATCTCCTGCGGAAGCTCCGGTCTCCACCTCGTCGCCGGAAGTGCACCACATCGCCTACTTCTTTTACGGGCTCCCACCTCAATGCCGAGGCAACTCGGGCACGAAACTGGCTAGTCGACGTGCCCAAGATTTGCTGTAGAATATCTAGTGAGCAAGTCTCAATTTTGGGGTTCATGGAGATGCCTTTGTGGTGGAGGAAAAAGAACTTGGAGAGAGGTGAGGAAAAATGTGATATCCAAAAGAATGAGAGTATCAATTTTCTCCCAACCAAAAGAGAAGCATTTTTCTCATCCCTTTCCAATAGTGGCCGGCCCCCTTAGATGATTGGAGAGAGAGAGCAAAGACAAGGGGGTGGGTGGAAAGCAAGTGATGATGAAACAATCAAATGATGACAACAAAAACCCAACACTCCAAAGCAACCATCATCTTTCCACAAGTCAAAACATGATGACAAGAAGAAGTCAAGAAGTCAAGGTCAAAGGATGGGCTCCATCATAAAACCATCATGAAGCAAGAATAAGCAAAGACCCCCTCCACAAATGCTTATTTGCAACAATGCAAATAAGCCATCCTCCACCAAACTTCGGCCAATGAACGATACAAAGGAAATCGGCCGAAACGGAAAGCAAACTGGCAACTCCAGAAAACTGGTCCCGTAATGAATTACAGGAAAACCCCCGATACTGTGCATACACACCCGCATTTGTATTCCAACCGAAATACAAATGCAATGAGACAAAATCTACACTGTACTATACTAGGATCCGGCTTAAACCAAAGTCGGCTAGTATTATCCGTTCGATCCTGATCCGTGAAATACCGCACGTATCTGATCGAACCCTGCCATATATCCATACGGCCTGTAGTACAAACTGTCCGATCCTGATCCATGCAATACCGCACGTATCCGATCGGACCTTGCCATATCTCCATATGGCCTCTACAGCCTTTCGCCCGAAAGCTGAGTAACTGAATGTGGGGGACTCTAAAGACTCGTCAACACCATGGTTGTGGATTTAACCACTAGCACGTCAGAGGTATAAGCCAATATGTAACGGGCTACCAGGTACTGACTAAAAGGGATGTCTGTGAGCGAACTCAGCCTGACAACCCTACTGAGCCTGTCAGTGACAATATCCGTACAGTCCGGTCCGTTCGTCTATGAGCATCGCATGGCGGGCCTAGGGGGTTGGTAAAAGTAAGACCCCCAAAAGCGGTACAAGTTGTGTCGGAGTGTAGCCCAAAACACCCTGAGATACTACTGGAATACCTACCAGTAAATCTCCTTGCCTCGGCCGAGGGCTTCGTGTAATGGCTCTCCTAGACACTGCGCGACCTCACCCCCAATACCGGGAGAGACGAACCCCTGAAGATGCGCTCACTGCCTCCATGTGGCTCGGGACTGTACCCAACTAAAACCGGTTTGCACGACTCCTTTGAGCCGTGGTAGGGTAGTAATCAAAGTACAGTGGGAACTCACACAAGACAAATGACGATCCCCAGGTCGATGAACTAACCTATACACATGTCACCAGGGAACTGCCATCTGACGTCTGGTATATGACCAACTAGCATGTTCCCGGCGAGTCCTGTCCGGTGTACTCATAACCCAATGAGCACCTGTATACATCTTAGGTGATCCAACTGACACCAGTGGCTTATGAGACCGGCCACCGCCCCTCGTCGGGGTCTTGACTGTATACACTAGTCTACTCTGGAGTATCGATGCCCTGTCTCGAAACTCTCACGACTAGGGACCATTTAAGGATATGCTTATAGACCCCAGCTCCCACTTATATGATCGCCCTCATACTGCTGGTGGTCAAGCAAGAATCCTAGGGGCTCTACCAACGTGTAATAGCGACTTGTCAGGTCACCTGAAGCAGTACACGATGATAAAGGTAAACCAGATAGCATACTATCATCTCGAGTAAGACTGTCCTACCGGGATAGGTCCTCTATCAATCATTGCAATCACGTACCTGTGACCTAATAATTGACTCTGAGGGCACTATCTCCAACACTGTGAAACCCGGGGATCCCAGATATCTGTATTATTCTGTGATGTTGTACATTTCTGTGATGTTGCATTTTATCACGCCTTGAGCGAAATTTTATATATTGATATATATATATATATACTAGTAGATGTTGTATATGTTTTGCATCCGTGCTAGTCCAGTCCCCGCTCTGTCGTTAGTTAGCTAACCTAACGGGTAATGACGGGACCCAGTGGCGAATGCGGATGGAATATACGTACATCAGTATATTTTCGTTCTTTGTGGTGTGATCAATTGATGGGATGGCATTGATTCGGATCAATGCAAGTTAAAAACAAACCTAATCTGATGTTGTTGGAACTTTTTCAAAAAGCTGTTATTGCAAGGACGTTCACTTTTGTTTTGCACCGTGGTATTCAGTTGGAATATCCTGCTCCTCAGTCGACGAGGCAAGGGCCGAGATCCCCTTACCGGGAGTGACCCCTTGGACAGAAGTTTGCGTCAGGGCAATAACTTCACAATAGCCGATTACTTTTGCTTTGCATCGTGGTATTCAGTTGGAATATCCTGCACCTCATTCTACGGGGAAAGAGCCGAGATCCCTTCACCGGGAGTGACCTCTTTAGCAAAGGTTTTCGTCACTATATTTTTAAAAGCTATCCGGTTCCTTCAACGATATCAAGTTCATTACGTTAATGGTTTTCGCCAGAAGCCATTCGTAGCTCTCCATCATTTCAGTTAAATATTCGGTAGTATTCAAGCTATGTATTTTGACCTCACGCCAAGGCATAGTGATTGGTAGCTGCCGGGTATTTATCTGTTGCATAGATAGATGCGTTGGTTTGGGACAGTCGTACTACTATTTTGGCCTACGTCAAGGGTATGTACGGGTGGGTTCAAATTAACATGGACAATGATGGGTAGAACTTGACATGTGACTTATGATATTTTGACCTCACGCTAAGGTCATAAGAGCATGGGGCAAATATCACATCGGGAGTTTCTAAAGAAACTGAAACTTGCCAGATATGCGCATACCTTCTGGAGTGTGATAGCGTGAGTGGATTCCGTCACGTTATCATGCGATGATAGTTGGATCCCGATTCCCACTGATGAGTTGGTTTACTCCTCGGGTGATCCCGACTAATTCTTCTTTCAGGTTTGGAGGAGAATTTGACGGTACAGTGGGGGGTTTCTAGATTAGATAAATTGGTAACCATTCTGATCTAGGTTAGAGTGCACGCTGAGTGTTTCTTTTCTCTCTCTCTTTGGTAGCGACCATTGACCCGACCCTAGACTATGACTCAGTGACCAAGTTGACCGAACCTTCTTAAACACTGGCTTTTGGATTTTCAGAGTTGCAGACCCCATTGTCACTCCTACTTTTACCCTTTTCTCCAGGACACCCCGTATTACTACGAACGTCCACTTCCATTGGACAAAACCATCGTATGGTTATATACGAACTCGAAGGGATTTATTTGAGGATGGTTTCCGGTTCTGGAGAAATCGAATAGGACTATTCAGTTGTCTTTTCCTTTTACCTTCTCTCGCATTGCGAGTACTCCTTGGTTTAGGAGATAGTACACCTATTACGCAATTGGATTGTCTTCTTCCAGACCATAGGCAGGTGCCGACCGGTAGGGAATGAAGAAAACCAATTAGCCTAACGATGGTGTACAGAAGGTATTATGTAAAGACAAAGAAAGGGATTAGAAGGAGGGCAAAGTAAATTGCGACTGATATTCACGACCAAACCAGGTATTTCATTACCACTCCCACTTCACCTTTGTATTTCTCCAGGACACTCCGTATCACTACGAAGATCCACAGTTTAATGGATACTCCATCGTATGGTTATATACGAACTCGAAAGAAACTTGTTCCAGTTCGGGGATGGATTCTGGTTCAGGAGAAATAGGAATAAGGTTTATTCGGTTGTCTTTTATCCTCACCTTCTCTCGCATTGTGAGTGCTCCTAGGATTAGGACAGTACACCCATTATGCTTATTGGATAGTCTTCTTCCAAACCATAGGCTGGTGCCGAACGGTAGGGAAGGAAGAAAACCATTGGGCCTAAAGGGGTGTGCAGAAGGTAATGACTAAAGACATATAAAGGGATTTGGAGAGGTGGCAAAGAGATATACGGTTACAGTTGTGAATCTGGATAATGGACGAGGCATTACTAGGAATACCAGGATACCCCATCGAAATATTTCAATGTTTCAGTTTCACTGTGTACTGTTAAAGGAAAACTGATTTCCCGATTAGATACTTATTCCAGGGTATGTATTTACCAGGTATGATTCTCATATCTGTATGGTTTTACAGATGATGAGTGGGAGTAAATTATTGGGAATTAGGTGATCTTGCTCATTATATCGGAATTCGTTGTAATTGGTGATATTTGAGGAAATTTCCTGGGTTGTTTGCCGGTCGGCAAATATTTGGTTTTGAATATCCTCTGTCATGCACCAATTTCAAATTGATATATCTGTACGTCTATTTTCATAGAGTGAGATATACCTTTTTGAAATTATGTCTACGACATTTACCTATATCAGTGGATGGTTAGGTAAGGAGCATTAAACAGCGTTGTAATTCTTCTTAACCATAAGTACAGTTTTCAACGTACGACATACAGTGAATGAGTTATCAGACTCAAGGGACTTATACAGAGTATTGTATGTTGTCCAGTATCCATTAGGACAGAGGGGTTGGTCCTTGTACTAGATTATGTTTACTTGTGACTTCTCTGGTTCTTAGACATGTGTTTCGTAGAAACACAAGGTCTGAGTTTTGAGAAGTTATAGGTATAAGAATAGAGTAGAGAACCAGATATTGCAAGTATCGGGATTCTTCAAGGTGATCGAAGATGTAGATACTTGTGTGTGGTATTCAGTTGATAGTAATGATTAAGAGAACTTGCTTCTCTTTAAGGTTACTCATAATTGGAAGCATTCCTAAGTTGAGTAACGCTGATCGGCCTCTTTCCATTTTAGTTGACATGCACTGGGGACAGCTGCATGATTTGAATCTGGTTCAATAAAATCAGTGCCTCTTGTCCTATATTGGATATAGAACAGTTCGTATCTTAACGATGTTAAGGTACAGGGAGTTGTCCGGCTTATGATTAAAAACAGACTCTGGATAACTCAAGGCACGTTTCTGTAATGGCTGTTTGTGGGTTGACCCAGGATATGACGAGGGTTCACTTTCTACCATCTGAAAGATCAATAGTGATATTGTTCTAGACTCGCCACAGTTTTAATAAAAATGGATTTTTTCAGAAAACAGTAGTAGGAGTATGGTAGAACTGGAAGTGATTCCAAAACCACAAACGATTACTGAAGATTTGATAGGAACCTAAAGATTCAATCTTGTTTGACATTCCATTGGCCACTCCGCAGATAAGGTGGGTAACTTCAGGCACCCGAGAGGTACTCCGGTAGCCTCAAGGACGGTGACAGGGAAGTTCTTGTTTACCCACACTTGCCATTGTTGTTGTTCCAGACTGTGAAACCCGGCAGGAGGATGAGTATAGCGTCGTTCTAAACTAGCTTTAGAAGTGTATGTCTATATGACTCTGCCAGAGGGTTGTCGTAGTCAGTGGGAGCTGCGGAAGCATGGTGGATAAGAGCTTATGTCTATTTATAGACTAAAGCAGATACAGCGGAGATAGATCATCTATTTCTGATGTGACAGTCATAGGTTTGACTTCATCAGAATAGGGGATGGATCTGTTAAGAAGGTAGTAGGGTGTGATGTCCTGGTATTTGGATGACATACACAGAGTAGGAAATGATATTCCTATACTACGATCGGTTATACTTTGGTTGTCACACAGTAGTTTCTCCACATGGGACTTGGATGTTATATCAAGACATTCTGGTTACTGGATCTATGGTTTTAGATCTAGATTTGGGTGGTTTCCCAATTAAGGGTACTTAGACAGCATTCTAAGAGTATTTAGAATGGACGACTCCTGGCACGGTAGTGTACCTGCAGGTGATGGAGTCACCCTCTCTAAAGGTGTCTTACAGACTAAAGGGGAGAAGGATGTGCATGATTGGCAGATCACTCGCTTAGGAAATTGAGTCAATCATGAGATGTCAAGTACCACACCAGATGTTGTTTTTGCAGCAGATGCAGTAAGTTGACATTGATCCAATCCTAGAGAAACAGTCGGAAGCAGTTTTAGAACATAAGTGGATGTTCTAGGGTTATGATAACGACAGCCTCATTCGGGAGACGGTTATCATTCCAGGCTTCCAAGGTGACCTGGACGACAAGGAGGTTGTCAGAGTTATAGTTTTCCTTCTGACGAGGGGCAGTATTTTGGACAGGTGGTCCAAGGCAATACCGAAGGAGGCATGGCGCAGGATACTGATTAAGTTCAGTTGACGATATAGTCTGAGAAGTTTGGATTTGGAGTTCATTTATGAGCTAGGTCCCATCAGACATCCAGACACATTCTAAGACAGGTATTGCTCATTTCGGGATATGGCTTTCTCCGCGAACTTGAGATATAGAGAGACATAGAAAGAAACATCAAGGCGGATCCACTCACTGAGGTTATTCCTCGAACGCGATAGTTTCGCAAACGAGCTTTGTAAGACTGACTAGTAGAGGAGTTGGGTGTTCGGTATCACACGGGCTGTGAGTATGCGACATCGCAATAATTAGCCTTGAGTGCAAGTGGGAGATTGTTGGAGATAGTGCCCTCAGGGTCAATTATTGGATCACAGGCACGTGATTGCAATGATTGAGGGAGGACCTATCCCGGTAGGACAGTCTTACTCAAGATGATAGTATGCTATCTGGTTTTTCTTTATCATTGTGTACTGCTTTAGGTGACCTGACAGGTCGCTATTACACGTTGATAGAGCCCCTAGGATTCTTGCTTGACTGCCAGCAGTATGAGGGCGATCATATACGCGGGAGCTGTA
The DNA here is from genome assembly GCA_030015575.1 of Agapanthus africanus. NCBI lineage: Eukaryota > Viridiplantae > Streptophyta > Magnoliopsida > Asparagales > Amaryllidaceae > Agapanthus > Agapanthus africanus. The sequence continues at coordinate 622,301,209 of CM057341.1, forward strand.
AGGTTCCTAGGCACGCTAATGAAGTCTCACAAGGCATCAACCATGCCAATTTCAAATTTTACGGGTGTCGAGAAACCCTAATACGGATCGTTAACTAGAATTTTAGGCGAAAAGAAACAAGTAAACGACTTTACTCTAAGTGAACGGAAATACAACCTTTGTAGATCCGGTCCTCCACCTCCATAGCTCCGCAATGAAGTCTCCTCGCTGTCCAAATGGAAACCCGGGCTCTAGCGTCGGCTTCATCGGAGAAATGGGCGGGCAAGGTCGTCGGCTTCGTGCCGAAGATGATCTACGTCGAGGCATCACAAGATCAAGCTCCCACTTCACCAAGTCATGAAACTTGTGAAGAAAACACCCTTTACTACTTGGCAAGAGGTAGAGGATGAAGAAATAGGAGGTGGGTTCACTTTAGAATTGGATTTCTCACTCAATTGCTCAAGTTGCCATTGATGAAACAAGCTTTCTTCTTGAAGAAGAAAAAGAAGAAGATGAAAATGTTATGATAAGTATATCCAAAATGAATAATAAAATCAATACTTATCATATGGCATCCATGATTAGGTGTAGAGAATAGACCATGGTTAATTGGAAGGGTTAGGGTTAAACATGAAGACAAAATGGTCACTAGGTCAAAGCTTCAAAAACAAACAAAGAAAGCCACCATTTTCTCTTCATCATTTTATTTTGATAAAATAAACAAAATGGTTAAATAAATGAATAAATGAATAAGTAAATGAAGCAAAAGAAACCCTAACCATTGACCAACCATGGTTTAAACTATACACCAAACTATCATGTATCATCAAACATGATACAATCAAATGCACAAAAGTATATCATATATACAATGTGCACTTCAAGTGAGAAAATCCTTTTTAAGTGAACCTTTATTAGTTAATGTAAAGTGATATATCAAATACATAATTATACATTAAATCATTAAATCAACACTTGATTTAACGACCCGGTCATATCGCATATAACAGACTAATATCAATAGTAACAACTTATCGAATCAACACTTGATCCGATAACCCGGCTATAACGCATATAACCGATCAATGTTACAAATCGCGAGAATGGAATACGGTATCACATACACGCATTATTCTCGGTCCCGCACATATCTCATATGCGCTCCTATTTCGTTTCGCTTGAGCCAGGAAACCTCTGTGTAGGACTCTAAAGACTCGTCAATACGCCGGCAGTAGGTGATGATCATATCAAACACCCACAAGCCGCAAGCGGTCTGCTAAACGTAACGGCCACCCGGGTATTGAGCGATCAGAAGATCGATGAGCAAGCCCGCTCACACTCCTGTGAATCCAACCAGTTACACTTACCGTACAGTCCGGTCTGATCGTCTGATATGTCGCATATTTCGCCTAGGGGTGGTAAACGTCAGACCCCAATAGCTCGATAAGTCGTGTCGATATGAGGTCTATAACAATTCAAGAAACTACTGGTAACACTTACCAGTAAATCTCAGCAACACTGGCCAGGGATTTCCGGTTATAGCCAATCGAACACTGCGCAACATCAACCCCCTATACCGGGAGAGACGAATCCCCTCCTATCGCTCATTGCCTACATGTGACTCGGGACTGTACCCAAAAACCACCGTTTTGCACGCCCTCTTGGACGTGGTAAGATGGAAATCAAAGCACAGTGGGAACCACACAAGACTCTATGACGATCTCGGGTCAACAGACTACTCTGTACCAGTGTCACCAGAGAACTGCCATCTGACGTATGGTATAATACTATCTTGGAGTTCTCGGCGAGTTTGTCCAGTGTACCCAGTCTCCACTGAGCACCCGTATATCATCTCTGATGTCAAACACCAATGGATATGGGATCATCCATCGCCCATCTCTATGGATCGAGAAGGTATATGCTAGTCTACTCTGGTATATCGATGCCCCGTCTTGATACACCCTCGACTAGGGACCTTGAAGGATGTACTTATGGACTACCATGTCCCCACTAGTATGATCCGCATCATAGTCTAGGTAGTCAAGTACACATCCTAAGGGCTTTACCAACATGTATCGGAGAGACAATCAGTGTTCACATTAAGGTAAAGATCAACCAGATAGCATACTATCATGTCGAGCAAGAAAGTCCTCCCTATATATGTCCCAGCATCCACTACAATATACATCCAATGTACAGTAATGGCCTCTAGGGCATACATATAACTAACAGGAGCTGGTAGTCTATATGCACATCCTTAAATGGTCCCTAGTCGTGGGAGTTTCGAGACAGGGCATCGATACTCCAGAGTAGACTAGTGTATACAGTCGAGACCCCGACGAGGGGCGGTGGCCGGTCTCACAAGCCACTGGTGTCAGTTGGATCACCTAAGATGTATACAGGTGCTCATTGGGTTATGAGTACACCGGACAGGACTCGCCGGGAACATGCTAGTTGGTCTTATACCTGACGTCAGATAGCAGTTCCTTGGTGACATGTGTACAGGTTAGTTCATCGACCTGAGGATCGTCATTTGTCTCGTGTGAGTTCCCATTGTACTTTGATTACTACCCTACCACGCTCAAAGGAGACGTGCAAACAGGTTTTAGTTGGGTACAGTCCCGAGCCACATGGAGGCAGTGAGTGGATCTTCAGGGGTTCGTCTCTCCCAGTATTAGGGGTGAGGTCGCGCTGTGTCTAGGAGAGCCATTACACGAAGTCCTTGGCCAAGGCAGGAGATTACTGGTAGGTATTCCAGTAGTATCTCAGGGTGTTCTGGGCTGATCTCTGACACGACCTGTACCGCTTTTAGGGGTCTGACTTTTACCAAACCCCTAGGCCAGCCATGCGATGCTCATAGACAAACGGACCGGACTCTACGGATATTGTCACTGACAGGCTCAGTAGGATGTCAGGCTGAGTTCGCTCACAGACGTCCTTTTTGGTCAATAGCTGGTAGCCCGTCACGTATGGCTAATACCTCTGACGTGCTAGTGGTTAAATCCACAGCCATAGTATTAATGAGTCTTTAGAGTCCCCCACAGACAGTTGCTCAAGTTTCGGGCGAAACGCTGTAGAGGCCTTATGGAGATATGGCAGGGTTCGATCAGATACGTGCGGTATTGCACGGATCAGGATCGGACGGTTAATACTAGCCGGCTTTGGTTTAAGCCGGATCCTAGTATAGTACAGTGTAGATTTTGTCTCATTGCATTTGTATTCGGTCGGAATACAGATGCGGGTGTGTATACACAGTATCGGGGTTTTCCTGTAATTTATTACGGGACCAGTTTTCTAGAGTTGCCAGTTTGCTTTCCGTTTCAGCTATATTTCTTTGTATCTTTCATTAGCTGAAGATTGGTGGAGGAGAGCTTATTTGCATTTGTGCAAATAAGTATTGTGGAGGGTGTTACTTGCATATTGATTGTATCATGATAATTCCTCCACCATTTGACTTCTTCTTCTTTTCATCATGGTTGTTGATGATTAGTTGATTGAGTATTGGTTTTGGTTGTTGATCATTGCTTGACTTTGGAGTAATGATAATGGTTGGTTGAGTGTGGTTTTGAGTGTGTGATCATCTCCTTTCATGATAACCTTTTTGATCTCTCTCTCTTGCATTATTCTTGTGAGACTCTCCCTCATTCACTCACTCTCTTCTCTTCCTTATGCCATGGGCGGCCAAGGGTTAAGGGGCTGTCCAAATTTTGTTTGTGGGAATTTTTGCTCTTTTCATGCTACAAAAATTCCCAAGTTCATTCACAAAAAGCTTACATTTCAATCCTCCACCAAAGGCAACTTCATGTAAACCCCTAGAGACATTAAGAGCACTACACTATATTCTACAGCAAATCTTGGGCACGTCGACTCGCCAGCTTCGTGCCCGAGTTGCCTCGGTATAGAGGTGTGAGCCCGTAAAAGAAGCCGGCGACGTGGTGCCCTTCCGGCGATGAGGTGGAGACAGGAGATTTTGCGGGGAGATCGGGATGACGATGAGAAGACCGAAGGACACGGATCGCTCGGTATATCTCTCTACCCCTCTCTAGATAGCTAGGACTAGATTAATAGCACGATCCGGGTTTATAGTGCGCGGTGGTGCCGATTTTAAAAGTTAAAGTTAATCATCGCTTCCGCATTCCGGCGTCGGATTGACGGCCGGGGCGCCGCCGTGCACTTACACCGTGCACCATAATCGCATCAAGTGCGTCAAGTATGCGCAAGAATCCAAATCAAGTGCACAAGGTGCACGAAAACAAATATCGAGTAGCACAATCAAAATCGACGGTATACAACACATCTCAATCCAAATCCAAGTCAGGTATACCGTGGTATATAATCTCACAACCATGTACATCAGCATGCACAAAATCGCATCAAAATACTAAAGTGCATGAAAACTATGCCGAAATCATAAGTCAAATCACATGCATACCATAGGCATGAAATCAAAATCAAGCTCTCTAATGATATCAAATCGAAGTCAAGTGCAACTGTGGTGCACAAAATCTCAATCATGCAAATAAATCGCCCAAATTACCGAAATCAAAGATGGTGGAAACAGTCCCGCTCTGGCACATCCTCCAAAGATCTCTAGCCAACCATCAAGGTCACTCATAACATGTCTCGTCGACGATGCCGAACTCTGGCCTACTGGGTGTGCACAAATGACCGATCCTGGTCCAAGTCATCTCGTATAGTATTCCAGAATGGTTCTGTCGAAGTCTCCGCCAAATCTCGTTTCTGCCGAACTGCCCGGAAGTTATCACCCTTTACTAAATCTATTTCTTGTTCCGGAACGGCTGCATACTCATCACGACTCTTTCTGAAAGATATATTCATATACAATGCCTCTGCATGCGTATCACATCTCTGATGTCAACAGACTGGAACGTCATCTCATCGAAATCTCATACGAACCTCTTACTCCACTTTTCACTAATGCCGACTGATTCAGACTCGTCTCTTCGTAGTTGCATGGACTACGCTCCAACGACTATACTCATATCTAGAGTCTCCCAAGCAATGTATCCCATCACATCATATCCGAACGATGTCGAACCTTTCGATCAATTTGTCAAGGTTCCATAATCCTCCAAGAGCTCAACATCTTGAGTACAGTTTAATAATATCCAGTACATACCACAGTACCTATGGACCATCCGTAGAAGGGCAAACCCAAGCCTCATCAATGGCACCGCGGAACTGCTGCAAATCCTAAGGTTCAAAAGCGTTCCCATGGTCACTATATCAAGTTAGGGTTTCATTCTTCTAGAGGGTCCACGGAATTACTTGCATGTTTTTCCGAATACTTTAAACTTGGAAAATGGGTTTCTAACATTCGATCGCTTTCCTTTGACTCCCAACGTACCTGCGTAAAGTCTCCTCTAGCTGGAATCAATCAATCTGATGATCTCGCAAAGGGATAGGCAACGAATCACATGTCCTAGTCATTCCTCCTTGGGTAATGTTCATCTCATAATTTTGCATTATTATATTCCCCATTCTTAATCATTTTACAAATAAATAGATTCTTTTGATCCATTTCTGTTGAATAGTCGCAGGTTATAGGTTCTCGGAACAATACAATGAAAATGGTGAAAAGACGCTACAAAAGTGAGACTACGACCAACAAATAGAAGAATCTTTATCATGCCTACAGTTTGAGGGACAAACGAAGATCAATAAATAGCACTGCAAGATTCAAGACTTCAACACGAAGCGAACGGTAAAAGTCCACAACATTCTGCACTGTGGAAATCTGGAAGAAACTAGAAGACATTCTGAGAAACCAAGTGAAGAAACCAAAAGCCAAATGAAATAGGAAGTACACACCTGAGAAAATGAGCCAGAAAGCACTCAAGATGGCCGCGGATCCGCGGCCAAACAAGGCATATGGCCGCGGTTCCGCGGACGTGCTAAGCACGTGTCGGTGCAAAAATGTCGGTGGGTGGCGGTGCGTTGACCAGGCTTCTCAGGGAAGTTTTGTAAATTTAGATATGGATCAGACGTAAACCCTAAGGTTTCTATAATCTATAAATAGGAACCCTACAGCTCTTTTTGGAGCATGCCTCTTTTTAATTCCTAGTTTTAGAATTTATATTCCATGTAAATGTTCGAAGAGTGCATCAAATAAAAAGTAAGTTTTTCTTTATCTTGCCTTAGTTTAATTTCTTTTCTGCCCTAGTTATTTAGTTATAAATTTTATTCATCTGCCGTAGTTTAGTTAATTAGGTTGTTAAAAATAAACAAAAAAATGAACTCGTTTATCAATTCCCTAATGAGTGAGTAGTTCCTCACTTGTTAGGGTTAGGTTTGGGAAAGGTTTGAGAGATGAAAATCTCTCACCCCTTTCATGCCCATTCAACATTTTAAATAGGACTCTATGCATACATACACACATCGCTCACTATGGCACCCTATCCCACGAGGTAGCGGTGATACCATAGTTAAAGACCGGTTGTGTATGTTTTCCATGGAGGTTAGGGTAAAAGTTAAGAAAGGACGGACAAGGACCTAGAGGAAGAAACCTAGTTTCTTCCCGATCGTGCTAATCCCCTTTGTTAACAATTACCTTAACACCTAAAAGTTCTTAATTAGGGCATAGAAAGCTGTGAGAATAATTAATTTTCCAAACTAACCTAAACCTAACCCTAGCAAGGTTTTAATCCTAATCAAACTCAACTTTAGTTTTTATTGATAATCAAACCTAGCACAATTGGAATTGACTCGTTAGAACAACTAGAAAATATATAAAATCCCTGTGGACCGACCCATATTCAACCGGCTAGCTACCAAGCAACACCGTTCTTGATTGCGGTTAATTCTTTGATCACAAAATTGCCTAAGCACATAAGTCTCACGTAACAATCAAATGGCGCCGTTGCCGGGGATGGCGTAGTTATTTTCTTTTTGTAATTTCGGGTTGATTAAAAGTTAAAAAATCATACAAAACTGAAAAATATAAAATATAAAAAAGTTATCATCTTGTTATTTTTTGAAGGGTTTTCATTTGAATTTTGCAGGATCGAAGGGACGAACAGATTCAGATCTGGAAAAATCCAGTGAGCAAAACAGCAAACATCTGAACAAACAGAGGAAAACAACAACAGAGAAACAGAAGAATTTTGGAGATCTGAACCGCCAAGTCAACCGTGGAACCACCGCTAATACCTACCTTTGACCGCGGATCCGCCGCGGCTTGCTGACATCATCAAGACAAAACCTCTCTGTAAGCCATCTTTTCTTCTCTGTAACCCCCTGATCTCCTCTGGAAAAATTTTCCTGTAGGGTTCTTTGCGCAAAAACTTCTCTCCCTTCTCCAATAACTTGATCTTGTGCAGTATTCTTTGCGCCGCAGTAAAAGAAAAAATTTTGGCAAGTGTTTTGTGTGTTTTACTTCTTTGCACTTTTAAAACCGACTTTAAGGGGCTATAACACCAATCCAGATTGGGTGGGGATTTCATTACCCTTCCTAGGACCCCAAAAATCACAAAAAGCATTTTGCATAAACCATCGAGTTAATTAAAAAAGATTAGACTCAGCCTATAAGGACTGTCGTGCTCATTAGGACAAAGGAATAGTTGTAGGCATCGGTCATTTATCTAAGCCAGACTTTGTGGTGCTTAGACTAGACAAGTGGGAAAGGTAATTTTAAAAGGCCCGTCTCACGGTGATTCGTGAGCGGTTCCTCCTTTCTTTACTTGTGCTTACCTGGCCACAATTGGCGGTGAAGAGGCTATTTGAGGATCTCACAACTTGCCCTTTGGAACAGTTAGGAGAAGTCTAGTTGACCTAGGAGACCCTAGATCTAAGCTTGATTGTGCATATTATGATTGCTTGAACGTGTGTCTAAGCTTTTTATAAAAATCTTTTGCAAAAACTCCTTATAAAAAAAACACAAAACAAAAAATTTTTACAAAAAAAAACCTTTCCAATTTGTCGCTAGAAATCCTTCGCACACCACTTCCTTCCATTGACGTTGTCTTACCCCCACCTTCTGTTTTTACTTTTTGACTACACTGCACCTCTTTAGTGTATGTCCAGTTGGACTAAGAACACTAGCGCCCGTTTAGTCCGTGTCTCGTTGGTGTCGACTGACGACGCTTTCGACTCCGAAATCGAAATTCCCTCCGCTTCCTTATCTTCATCTTCATATTCTTCATCTTCTAAGGAGATATCGGGATTCAATCTTAACAACCCCTTACCTGCGGGACTGATTCCACCTCCACTAGGTGCGAATAACCCACCACACCTTCCTGTCGAAGTACCACAACGAATCGCGCTCCAGGATCTTTTTTATCCCATCCGCACCGCACTTCCCACTTGTCTTTCATTTCCACCGGCCAATGGGGATAACTTTGAAATTAAACCCCACTTCATCAACATGTTTCCCAAATTTCACGGGCTGGAATCCGAAGATGCCTATATCTGTAGGGTTCCTAGGCACACTCAAGAGGTTTCACGACTGATCAACCATGGCAAAATCAAATTTTACGGTGCCGAGAAACCCTAAACTAGATCGTTAACTAGAGATTAGGTGAAAACAAATGCAAGTAAACAACTTTAGTCTAAAGTGAACGGAAAATATAACCTTTGTAGATCCGGTCCTCCACCTCCATTGCTCCGTGTTGACGTCCCTCCGCTGCGATCATCGGATCCCGGACTCTGGCGAAGGTTTCGTCGGAGAAATGATCGGGCTAGGTCGTCGACTTCGATGCCGAAGATGATCTACGTCGAGGCAACTCAAGATCAAGCTCCAACTTCACCAAGTCATGAAACTTGTGAAGAAAACACCCTATACTACTTGGCAAGTGGTAGAGGATGAAGAAATGCGAAGTGGGTTCACTTTAGAATTGGATTTCTCACTCATTTTCTCAAGTCACCATTGAAGCTAGCAAGCTTCTTTCTTCTTGAAGAAGAAGAAGAAGAAGAAGAAAAAGAATATGATAAGAATAATAAATAAAATGGAAATAAAGTCATTCTTATCATTTTAGCAACCATGGTTAAGTGTAGAGAATAAACTAAGGTTAGGTGAATGGTCAGGTTTAGGAAAGAAAACAAGAATGGTCAAAGCTTCTTGAAGCTTCAAAGAAACAAACAAAAGAAGCAACCTTTTTCTTTTCTTGCCCTAAAATAAATAAATAAAATAAATAGTTAAGAAAAGATAACAAAACCCTAACCATTCACTTAAACATGGTTTAAAGTAAACCTACATCCAAGCTTGCATGTATCATCAAACATGATACAATCAAGTGCACAAAAATATATCACATATACAATGTGCACATCAAGTGAGAAAATCTATTTTAAGTGAAAATACTAGTTAATGCAAAGTAATATATCAAATATATAATTATACATTAAATCATTAAATCAACACTTGATTTAACGATCCGGTCATATCGCATATGACCGACTAATATTCAATGTATCGGCTTATCGAATCAATCCTTGATTCGATAACTAGGTTATATCGCATACAACCAATCGATACATTCATCGCGAGAATAGAATACGGTATCACATACACGTATTATTCTCGGTCCCGCACATATCTCATATGCGCTCCTATTTCGTTTCGCTTGAGCCAGGAAACCTCTGTGTAGGACTCTAAAGACTCGTCAATACGCCGGCAGCAGGTGATGATCATATCAAACACCCACAAGCTGCAAGCGGTCTGCTAAACGTAACGGCCACCGGGTATTGAGCGATCAGAAGATCGACGAGCAAGCCCGCTCACACTCCTGTGAATCCAACCAGTAACACTTACCGTACAGTCCGGTCTGTTCGTCTGATATGTCGCATATCTCGCCTAGGGGTGGTAAACGTCAGACCCCAATAGCTCGATAAGTCATGTCGATATGAGATCTATAATAGTTCGAGAAACTACTGGTAATACTTACCAGTCAATCTCAGCAACCATGGCCAGGGATTTCCGATTATAGCCAATCGAACACAGTGCAACATCAACTCCCTATACCGGGAGAGACGAATTCCCTCCTATCGCTCATTGCCTCCATGTGATTCGGGACTGTACCCAAAAACCACCATTTTGCACGCCCTCTTGGACATGGTAAGGTGGAAATCAAAGCACAGTGGGAATCACACAAGACTTTATGACGATCTCGGGTCTACAGACTAACCTGTACCAGTGTCACCAGAGAACTGCCATCTGACGTAAGGTATAATACCATGTGGGAGTTCTCGGCGAGTCCGTCCAGTGTACCCAGTCTCCACTGAGCACCCGTAGATCATCTCTGATGTCAAACACCAATGGATATGGGATCATCCATCGCCCATCTGTATAGGTCGAGAAGGTATACGCTAGTCAACTCTGGTATATCGATGCCCCGTCTCGATACACCCACGACTAGGGACCTTGAAGGATGTACTTATGGACTACCATGTCCCCACTAGTATGATCCGCATCATAGTCCAGGTAGTCAAGTACACATCCTAAGGGCTTTACCAACATGTAACAGAGAGACAATCAGTGTACATGTTAAGGTAAAGAGCAACCAGATAGCATACTATCATGTCGAGCAAGAAAGTCCTCCCTATATATGTCCCAACATCCACTACAATATACATCCTATGTACAGTAATGGCCTCTAGGGCCTACATATAACTAACAATCTCCCTCTTGCACTAGGGCCATCTGTAGCAGTGCTTGCAGTATCTCATACTCAACCATCCCATAAAAGTCTCTCTCTGGGGAAAGGCCTTTGTGAGTGGATCCGTCGTGTTATCCTCTGAGTCTGCTCTCCTAACCTCGATCGCCCTGGAGATCAACCATCTCCATGATCAGGTGATACTGCCTTAGAATATGTCTGGATCGCTGATGGGATGGATGTTCCTTGGCATAAGCCACAACTCCATTGTCACACAATGGGAGGAACTAAGTTCATCTCATAAACTAATATACACCCAGACAGCCTCTTTGGTAGCATCTTAAGTAGCGATGTATCCAGCCTTTATCTTCTAGTATGCCATGGTATCTATCTTGGAACTCTTCCAACATACCGTCCCTTTACTGAGGGTAAAGACAGTGTCTGTGACTGACTTTCAGTCGTCCTTATCACCCTGGAACCTTTCTAGTGATTCTCCCCAGGATCAACTGATACCATCTCACTACAACTAGTGAGTATCCTAACATCCAATTAAATCTATCTCAAAGATCCAAAACCAAGGATTTAGGAGGTATCACTTTGATCCTATATGGAGAATCATTGTGATAAGCGGAGATTGACCGAGCGTAGCATAGGAAACTCCTTCCCTATCAAGAGTATGTCATCCACGTACTCTATGAGGATGGTCACCATACTCCCTACTACCTTTTTGTTTATACAAGGTTCATCTACCATTTTGATGATGTCAAACTCTTTGACTAATACATCAAAATAGATGTTCCAACTCCGCGATGCCTGCTTTATCACATAAAACATCTTGCACACGTTTCCGCTGCTCCCATTGTCTACGAATCCCTATGACTGTGAACTTACAGATTCTCTTTTCTGAAACATCATTTTAGAAAAGCAGTCATGACACCCAACCGCCAGATATTGTAGTCATGGTATGTAGCCGTGGCAAGTAGGATCTGGATGGACTTAAGCATAGCTCCTTAGAAAAAGTTTCATCATGATCTATACCTGGTCAATGATGTAAACCTTTAACAAGTCTCAACTTTTCCATGTACACCAAGTAATCTTCTCAAGATATACTTGCTCCTGATGGGGATTTAACCCTTCAGCTAAAGCAACCAAAGTCCATACTTTGTTGATGTATAAGGATTCCATCTCAGATCGCTAAGCATCCAGCTATTCTTACAGAGTCCCCACTCTCGATGGCCTGCTCGAAACTAGTTGGGTCATCATCTCATGATGCAATCCTTGCTCCCACTGTCATCGAGAAACCGAAGTATCTCTCAGGTGGGTGAGGAACCCTGCTAGATCGGCGGAGAGGCTGAGGTTCGTTGGTTACTATTGAATCCTTCGGTTCTACCAAATCATCTGCTGTAGTTTATATAGCTGGAACCTTGCTAGTTCTACATAACAAACCTTGCGTCGAGCTTGTCCGGATTTTTCTTTTAGACATAGTCCGGACAACCCCAAATCTTAACCAACTTAAGATATGGGCTCTTCCCTTTCCATATCACATATGAAGTGGTTGGCAACTGATTTGATTTGAACCCTATTCAATAGGTATGCAGCTTCTCAAGTGCATAACTCCCAAAAGGAAAATAGGAAACTCAGTAGTACTCATCATAGAGCACACCATATCACATAGGGTGCTATTGCTCCGCCCCGATATACCATCGTGCTATGGTGTATATGGAGGAGTAATGCTAAGAGAGAATCTCATTCTCCTTTAGAATAGTCCAGGAATTCTATGCACAAGTATTCTCCTCCTTGATCTCATCAAAGGACATAATACTTATACCCGTATTGGTTCTCTACTTCTAACTTATATTCTGTGAATATCTCAAAAGGTTCGGACTTGTGTTTCAACAGGAACATATGACTGAATCTTGAGAGATCATCAGAGAATGTAATGAAGTACAAAGAACCGGTCCTGGCATGTGTAGATAGGGGACCTTACATACATTATCATGTATCAGTCCCAAGAGTTAACTAACTCTTTCTCTGTTTCCAATAAACAGAGCCGAGGTCATTATATCTTTGTGACATGACTCGCAAGTTTTATAAGATGTAAATTCAAACTGATTTAAATATGCATCTTCTATGTAACTTAAGCTAGTCGGGTCACATTGATATGACCTAGTCTACAATACCTCAAAAAGGATCCGTTCATTTCTGAACTATTCCTCCTGTGTGTGTTCCGTATACTAAGAACTGTAGTTTGATTTAGAACATCAATGCTTTTAGATAATGTGCCTGAACTGATCAACTTTTGATATAGGAAATGTTCAAAACATTATCCAACAATGCAAAATTTTATCATTTCTTTACTAAAAGAGACCGATATAATTTTGTATTTCAGGTTCGGTATCTAATAACATTCGTTCAGAATCAATGTATTTGGAATATAGGGTGACAGTGACCAACAGACTTGGGTGCAACACTTGCACCGTTTTCTGCCTCATGAAACCCATCACCCGTTCTCAGTTCTCTACCTTTCTGTAGCCCTATGTAACAGATTACATATCTGGGATCCTGATCTGGTATCAAATACCCAGGACGTAGAGGATACAGAGAAACAGTTCTTTGTAATGAACACACCCGAAGGAGATGCATCATATGCACTTTCTTCGTTTGGGCGGCACGGGAATTCTGGTAATCCCCAATTTCCTTCCTTGTCTTATAACAATTATAAGTTGGAGCGGGGCCAACGTTCCCCAGCTTAGTATAACAAGCGGGTTCGGTCAATACATTGTATTATTATCTTGATTAAGGCGTGATATGGTCGCTACCTGGAGAGAGAGAGAAGAAAACACTCTGCGTGCGCTCTTGCAAGAATAGATTGGTTATTATTTTATCTAATCAGGATGGCTCCCACTGTTTTTATCAAATCTTCCTTCAAACCCTAAAAGGAAAGACTAGCCGGGATTAATTACACGCTACAAGTCTGCCAATCTTTCAGCCAGGCCAGTGTCGGTACTTTGAGGGAGGTTCCCCGTGCTTTCGCACGGACCTAATTACAGTAAACCTCGTTTTCCCAGAGGCGTAACCCCGTTGACACTTTTCTAGACACCTACTTGATCGTCTAATTGTAATGTGTAAAACTCTCCCATGAATAAAAATTACTCGCAGTGGGTATCGGGATCCAACTATCTCATAGAAGGTATGCAATCTCATTGCAAATTTCAACACTTGAAATTCCCGATAATATTTTGCCCCTAACATCCTATGACCTTAACAAAGGCCAAGAAACCATAGGAAGCTAGTCAAGTTCAACCCGTCATTTTCTGATTGAATTAAACCCACCCGCACGACCCTTGACAAAGGCCAACAACGTCGCACGACTACCCTAACCCAATCTGCATCATATGCATAAGCAGATAAGCACCTGTCAGCTACCGCACACTACGCCTTGACAAAGGCCAACAAACGCAGCTCGAATACTAACTACTACTTATCTGAAATGACGGAGGGCTACGACAGGTTTTTCTGAAAACCTATTGCGTAATGAACTTGATATCGTTGTAGAATCAAATGATTTTAAAATGGAGTGTTTTTTAGGCTTTTTCTAGTTTTGCTAAAGGGGTCACTCCCGGTGAAGAGATCGTCGGCCCTTTCCTCGTCGAATGAGGTGCGGAATATATCATATATATCGCTGTGCAAAGCAGAAACTATAGAAGCAATCAAAAGACAAACCGAGTGTGTAGCATCTGCCAGTTATTGCTAAAGGGGTCACTCCCGGTGAAGGGATCGTCGGCCCTTTCCTCATCGAATAAGATGCAGGATATATCATATATACCGCTGTGCAAAGCAAGAACTGTAGCTACCTGTTTTATCTTTGAAATTCGATTCTACAACATCTTTAGGTTTCTTTTCTTTCATTAATCACATTAATGAAGTCCCATCATTTAAGTACATAAACATCACAGATAAATACGACGTACACTTATGCCATCCGCATTCGCCTCGATGTCCTCTCGTGCACCGTTAGGTTAGGTAACTAACGACAGAGCAGGGCAGGGCTAGCACGGGTGTAAAACATAAGTAGCGTCTATATAATATATCATATATACTATATACAGTATTTATCGCAGAACATCAAATGATCATATCACAGATATCGCAGCAGAAGAAACATATGAAACATTGGATATACTAGGACGTCCGTGTTTTCAATACGAGCCAGTATAAAACACGGATTCCACGGTGGCGATGAATAGCCAAACCCACACCCCTAGACCCCTACGAGAGCGGCAAGCAACCCTACCAATTCTAAAGTTAGGAGACCCGGACTCGACTCCTCGAGTTGGTCTCCCACTGGACTCCAGAACCCGGTTACTTGTGCCCTCCTCCTTGGGTCTATCCTAGTGCGGAAAAGTAAATAATATACAAAAGGTGACATCTTACGCAATGTGGAAGTGCCCCAATAAAAGAATATTACATACAAATTTTTTACATGAATGAAAATGAAAAACACTCATCTCACATAAAAAAAAACCCCGGCTATTCAAACACGACGATCCAATATAACATATCCAGCAACACATAACATCACATGCCATCAACGTAAGTAAATATGCCCATCCCAATTGTCGTTGACATATAGCAACGAACCCGGCGATATCACATATTACACTTACGGTCGCAGAAAAGAAAGTGTAAAACTACAACAGTTGGAATCCGCAAACTCTTTAGACATCGCATGCCTAACCAAATGAATTCCTTAGACATCGCATGCCTAACAATTATAAACCCCGCATTTTAGTCTCATTATCGAAAACACTTTTCAATATCTAGTCGGGCAATTCAACAAGATTCCCGGCATTTTGATCGAATGCTCGTCGCAAACTTTAGTAGGAAGCCACACCCCCGATGCCATCGACGAAGTGCACCAAGGAGGAACACCGCTGCCGCGAGCACCCGAACGGATGCTTTTAGCGACGGGGTTCTCCTACAGTCACTTGGTCGGGGCTATGGGGCGTGGTTATCTATTAGGTTTTACCGGCGAGTATCCGCGTACGCTACGAGATTGCGACGGACTTTTGATCGCATCAAAATTCCGTGGCAACCGATCAAGTGAGACTAAAGTGCTATGTTTATAACATCCAAATCAGTTATAACATAACTACTTGTGGATTCCAAATATTGTATCACATTCCAGATAAACAGAAAATGTTAAACTTTCCGATCGAACAGTCAAACACCCAAGTTTTCCCGAAACTACTCAACACATGAAATAAGTTTAAAAACATTCACTTCATGCCTCAGTACCAACGGTCCAGCCGTAGAAGGGTCAAGCCAACGCCTCACATGTGGCACGCCGTACTGCCCCAAACCCTAAGGTTCAAAGGGCAGTTCAAGACGGTCACATAATCGAGTTAAGGTTTGTTGTCTTCTAGAGGGACCATCGCGTTACTTGCACTACTTAGAACGTCATTAAACTTTGGAAAATCCAACAATTGGAAAATTCCCGGCAGAGGAAAAAATGGGTATTTATATCCGGTCGAACTTTTTAACATATTCTAAAAATACTCGGAAAAACATAGTAAACAAAGTTAAATAATCCGATCGAATCATCGAGTCCCCAATACAACCCCAGAACACTCAACTCTTGAGTCATAATAAAAATACCCATAAAATATAAATCACAGAAATAGGAATTATGGTGCAAAAATGATAACCTAAATCCTCTGTACGGCCGTGGAACCGCGGCCCAAGCAGGCTATTGCCGCGGTTCCGCGGTGGAATGTACGATTTAGGGGGTCGATTTTCACCACAATTCTTATATTTCCCTGCTGTATTTTTCAGGTATTTTTAATTCAGAAAAATCCACAATTTTCAAAAATGTACAGAGAAGGGTCAAGGATTAGGGTTTCGGGTTCGATCGGGTTTCTAACTCCGTCTACGCATCGCCTAAGGCTCTAGCTAGTCTCTGATACCACTGTAAGGTTCCTAGGCACACTCAAGAGGTTCCACAACTGATCAACCATGTCAAAATCAAATTTTACGGTGCCGAGAAACCCTAAACTAGATCGTTAATTAGAGATTAGGCGAAAACAAATGCAAGTAAACAACTTTACTCTAAAGTGAACGGAAAATACAACCTTTGTAGATCCGGTCCTCCACCTCCATAGCTCCGCGTTGACGTCCGTCCGCTGCGATCATCGGATCCCGGACTCTGGCGATGGTTTCGTCAGAGAAATGATCGGGCTAGGTCATCGACTTCGATGCCGAAGATGATCTACGTCGAGGCAACTCAAGATCAAGCTCCAACTTCACCAAGTCATGAAACTTGTGAAGAAAACACCCTATACTACTTGGCAAGTGGTAGAGGATGAAGAAATAGGAAGTGGGTTCACTTTAGAATTGGATTTCTCACTCTTTTTCTCAACTCACCAATGAAGCTAGCAAGCTTCTTTCTTCTTGAAGAAGAAGAAGAAGAAGAAGAAGAAGAAGAAAAAGAATATGATAAGAATAATAAATAAAATGGAAATAAAGTCATTCTTATCATTTTAGAAACCATGGTTAAGTGTAGAGAATAAACTAAGGTTAGGTGAATGGTTAGGTTTAGGAAAGAAAACAAGAATGGTCAAAGCTTCTTGAAGCTTCAAAGAAACGAACAAAAGAAGCAACCTTTTTCTTTTCTTGCCCTAAAATAAATAAATAAAATAAATAGTTAAGAAAAGATAACAAAACCCTAACCATTCACTTAAACATGGTCTAAAGTAAACCTACATCCAAGCTTGCATGTATCATCAAACATGATACAATCAAGTGCACAAAAATATATCACATATACAATGTGCACATCAAGTGAGAAAATCTATTTTAAGTGAACCAATACTAGTTAATGCAAAGTAATATATCAAATATATAATTATACATTAAATCATTAAATCAACACTTGATTTAACGATCCGGTCATATCGCATATGACCGACTAATATTCAATGTATCGGCTTATCGAATCAATCCTTGATTCGATAACTAGGTTATATCGCATACAACCAATCGATACATTCATCGCGAGAATAGAATACGGTATCACATACACGCATTATTCTCGGTCCTGCACATATCTCATATGCGCTCCTATTTCGTTTCGCTTGAGCCAGGAAACCTCTGTATAGGACTCTACAGACCCGTCAATACGCCGACAGCAGGTGATGATCATATCAAACACCCACAAGCCGCAAGCGGTCTGCTAAACGTAACGGCCACCCGGGTATTGAGCGATCAGAAGATCGACGAGCAAGCCCGTTCACACTCCTGTGAATCCAACCAGTAACACTTACCATACAGTCCGGTCTGTTCGTCTGATATGTCGCATATCTCGCCTAGGGGTAGTAAACGTCAGACCCCAATAGCTCGATAAGTCATGTCGATATGAGGTCTATAACAGTTCGAGAAACTACTGGTAATACTTACCAGTAAATCTCAGCAACCCTGGCCAGGGATTTCCGGTTATAGCCAATCGAACACAGTGCAACATCAACTCCCTATACCGGGAGAGACGAATCCCCTCCTATCGCTCATTACCTCCATGTGATTCGGGACTGTACCCAAAAACCACCATTTTGCACACCCTCTTGGACGTGGTAAGGTGGAAATCAAAGCACAGTGGGAATCACACAAGACTCTATGACGATCTCGGGTCTACAGACTAACCTGTACCAGTGTCACCAGAGAACTGCCATCTGACGTAAGGTATAATACCATCTGGGAGTTCTCAGCGAGTCCGTCCAGTGTACCCAGTCTCCACTGAGCACCCGTATATCATCTCTGATGTCAAACACCAATGGATATGGGATCATCCATCGCCCATCTGTATGGGTCGAAAAGGTATACGCTAGTCTACTCTGGTATATCGATGCCCCGTCTCGTTACACCTACGACCAGGGACATTGATGGATGTACTTATGGACTACCATGTCCCTACTAGTATGATCCGCATCATAGTCCAGGTAGTCAAGTACACATCCTAAGGGCTTTACCAACATGTAACAGCGAGACAATCAGTGTACACGTTAAGGTAAAGAGCAACCAGATAGCATACTATCATGTCGAGCAAGAAAGTCCTCCCTATATATGTCCCAGCATCCACTACAATATACATCCTATGTACAGTAATGGCCTCTAGGGCATATATATAACTAACAATATCTTTATAAACAAATTCCAGAATGTTTGCGCAATGATGAAGACCACACAAATTTCTGATGATGCTATAAAGCTACGTGTCATTCCATTCACTTTATATGACCTAGCTGAAAAATGGTTATATAGCATAGCATCACTCTCGATAAAAAATTAGGAAGAGTTTGTTAAGGCTTTTCTAAAAAAGTTTTACCCACACCACAAGACCGCGAGAATTCGCAACGAAATTATTCAATTTTCCCAGCTTCCTTCTGAACCTTTTTAGAAGTGTTTTGTAATATTTAAGGACCTCCTTGTTCAGTGCCCTCACCACGGTATCGAGAATTTGCAACTTTGCCAAACTTTATACAAAGGACTGAACCCAGCAACTAAGCAGTTGTTGGAAACCATTTGTCAAGGTCACTTTCTTACAAAATCAAGCGAGGAAGCTTGGCAGTTTCTCGATGATCTTGATGAACAAACACTTCAGTGGGAAAGCACTAAGACCACCTCATCTACTTCATCAGGTCAGTCTAGGGCAGGCATACATCAACTTGATATGTCGATTACAATGAAGGCCGAAATGGCTGCGCTCACGAAAAAACTAGAAGCAATTGAGAGAAAATTCTCATCGCCTTCTCCTGCCCCAGTTTTACCCCCACGAACTGTTTGCGCTTGTTGTTCGGATCCGTCCCATCTTACTAAAGAGTGTCCTTACAACCCACCTGTTCAAGGACAAGATCAAGTCAATGCTGCCTTTCAGCAAAGACAAAGAAATGATCCATACTCTTCGACTTATAATCTTGTTTGGAGGAGCCACCCAAATTTTGCTTAGAATCAAAATCAACAACAATTCCAAGGCAACAACAACTTTCAAAGGCACCTCCACAACAACAAGCCCCTCAACAAACTCAATATCAGCAACCTTTCCAACCCCAACCTTACCCAAACCAAATGAACAATTTTGTACCCAACAACTCTTATCCTCAAAACAATTTTGTTCAGCCGAATAACGATAAGGTTTCCTCACTAGAACGAAGTTTGGATGTGTTTTTAAAACAATCTACACAATCCGCAACAAGGTTGGAAACTTCCATTCAGTCTTTGGTGCAAAACAGTGCTTCACATGATCAGAGCATCAA
This sequence comes from Agapanthus africanus, assembly GCA_030015575.1. NCBI lineage: Eukaryota > Viridiplantae > Streptophyta > Magnoliopsida > Asparagales > Amaryllidaceae > Agapanthus > Agapanthus africanus. The sequence goes on from CM057341.1 coordinate 622,321,103, forward strand.
ATCAATTGAGGCCCAAATTGCAGAACTAAATGCTGCGTTAAGCGAGCGAGAAAAAGGAAAGCTTCCGTCTCAACCATTGCCAAATCCCGGTCACACACACAATGCACATGTTGCTTATGAACAACAAAATCATAATGTAAATGCTGTGACCACGTTGAGATCTGGAAGAGTGTTGTACAATAATGTGGGTATTAGTGATGACACCCCTGTCGGTTCTTCTTCTTCTTCTTCTTCTTCTTCTTCTTCTTCTTCATCATCATCATCATCTTCATCTTCTTCAGAGCCTATTCTTCATTCTTCACAAGGCTCTACTTCTTCTAATTCAAACGGACCCACATCTCACTTCATGAAAACACCAACACTGGGATCCACTCCAACTCCGCAATCTACTCCACAAACATTGGACTCAACAAATTTTCAAAATGTTCCGTTTCCAGACAGGTTGTGATCCAATAAACCTACTCCCCAAATGGAGAAAATTCTGGAGTTATTCAAACTGGTTAGTATTAACATACCTCTCTTGGATGCAATCCAACAAGTCCCTTCTTACGCTAAAATCTTAAAGGACTTATGCACCAAAAAGAGGAAGTCACAAGTACCCAAGAAAGTTTTCGTGGCTAGTGCTGTAAGTGATGCTCTTATCCAACCTTTACCCCAAAAACATAAGGACCCCGGCTGTCCTACAATTTCAATAACAATTGGGGATAAGAACATCAATCGAGCACTTTTAGATCTTGGTGCTAGTGTTAATTTGCTACCCTATTCAGTATATGAACAATTAGGCGTTGGGGAGCTTAAACCCACACATTGTACTCTCCAAATGGTCGACCGATCCATCACCCATCCTAGGGGTGAGTTAGAGGATGTGTTAATTAAAGTAGGGGATTTCATTTTCCCCGTTGATTTCATTGTTATGGACATACAGCCTGTAGCTAACCCCCGGAGTCAAATTCCGGTGATACTCGGTCGACCATTCCCTACGACTTCTAATGCGGTGATCAATTATCGAAATGGTTCGATGAACCTATCTTTTGGAAATATGACAATTGCACTCAACATTTTTAAGTTGGGGAATCAGCCCTCCAAGCCTAATGCTAGTATACTTGATGTTTGCTCGATCCACGAGATCACACAGGAGGACTGTGAGCTCGAAAAATTTCTGTTCGATCACAGCAGTTTTGACACCGCTAGTGCATTCCTCCTTGAATCTGATACAGCTTTCACACCAGATAACAATTATGAGTGTTTCACTTTTTTGGACGATTTTGAAGACTCACCACCGGAGTTTGAGTCCTTTGATTTTTCGGATGAGTTAGCTAAACCATCCGACTCGGTTTCTTACACTCGTTTAGAACCATTGTTGGAATCCTTCGAGTTCGAGACAGTTTCACCAATTTTACCTTCAATTGTTTCACCTCCGAAAATCGAACTCAAGCTTTTGCCGTCTCACCTTAAATATGCTTACCAAGGTGAGAATGAGACCCTTCCTGTTATTATATCGGCAACTCTAGCTCTCGAGCAAGAGAAAGCCCTTTTAATGGTCTTACAAAATAACCGGCAAGCTTTTGGCTGGACTATGGCGGACATCAAGGGGATTAGTCCCCTCATAGTTGAACATCATGTACATATGATGGATGATACCAAGCCAGTAAGGGATCCACAGAGACGCCTCAACCCCATAATGAAGGAGGCTGTCAAAAAGGAGATTGTAAAATGTCTTGATAGTGGTATCATTTACCCTATTTCTGATAGCCAATGAGTTAGCCCCATTCATGTTGTCCCAAAGAAATCGGGCATAACGGTCATAACCAATGAGGAGAATGAGTTAATACCTACTCGCACCCAAACTGGGTGGCGAGTTTGCATCGATTATAGAAAACTCAACGCTGCGACACGGAAAGACCACTTTCCGTTACCTTTTATTGACCAAATGCTAGAACGATTGGCTGGGCATGAATTTTACTGCTTTTTGGATGGCTATTTCGGCTATAATCAAGTTCCCATCGCTGAAAAGGATCAAGACAAGACCACATTTACTTGTCCTTTCGGTACATTCGCTTACCGTCGCATGCCCTTTGGGTTATGCAATGCACCCGTTACTTTCCAGCGGTGTATGATGGGGATCTTTTCAGACACGGTGGAGAAATTTTTGGAGATTTTTATGGATGATTTCTCCATTTTCGGCGACTCCTTTGATGAGTGTTTGATACACTTAGACGCAGTTCTTACCCGCTGTAGGGATAAGAACCTAACTTTAAATTGGGAGAAATGCCACTTTATGGTACGAGAGGGTATTGTCTTAGGACATATCATCTCGCAAAACGGCATTGAGATTGATAAAGCCAAGATTGAAGTCATTTCCAATCTTCCTCCTCCCAAGTGCGTCAAAGACATCCGAGCCTTCCTTGGCCATGCCGGTTTTTATAGACAGTTCATCAAGGATTTTAGCAAGATAGCTAGACTCTTGACTCTTTTATTGGCCAATGATGCCACATTTGATTTTGACTCTACCTGCATGAAAGCGTTCGAGTCATTGAAACACTCACTTATTTCTGCGCCCATTCTTTCATCTCCCGACTGGACGCATCCATTTGAAATTATGTGCGATGCATCTGATTTCGCCATTGGTGCTGTCCTTGGACAGCACATTAATAAGATGACGCACGTAATTTATTACGCTAGCCGAATATTAAACGAGGCCTAATTGAATTACACAACAACTGAAAAAGAATTCTTAGCCGTTGTGTTTGCACTAGAAAAAATCAGGCCCTATTTAATCGGCTCTCCAGTGATTGTTTACACGGACCACTCAGCTCTTCGCCATCTTTTCGCAAAGAAGGATGCTAAATCTCGGCTAATACGTTGGATCCTCTTACTACAAGAGTTTGACCTTTTCATAAGAGACAAGAGAAGATGTGAAAACGTAGTTGCCGACCACCTTTCACGACTTCCTTCTTCGCCTACACTCGAAATTCCTATTAAAGATGTTTTTCCCGATGAGCAGCTCTTAACCGTGTCATGCAAACCTTGGTTCGCTGATATAGTAAATTATTTTGCCACCGGACTGATACCTAACGATTGGTCGAATCAGAACAGACTCCGATTCCTGTCCCAAGTAAAATATTTTTACTAGGATGAACCGTATCACTTTAAATACTGTTCCAACCAAATCATTCATCGGTGTGTCCCCGACAACGAGTTTAAGAGCGTGCTGTCATTCTGCCATGATCAAGCGTGTAGCGGGCATTTTAGCCCTAAGAAGACAGCAGAAAAAATCTTGCAGTGTGGCTTCTATTGGCTACGACTTTTTAAAGATGCATACGAATACTGCAAGATATGCTCCCAGTGCCAACACTTAGGCCGGATATCTCAGAGAAATGAAATGCTGCTCCAACCAATTTTGGTTGTTGAGATTTTTGATGTTTGGGGAATAGACTTCATGGGACCATTTCCCAATTCTTTTGAGAACATGTACATTCAACTTGTTGTTGACTATGTTTCAAAATGGGTCGAGGCTGTGCCCAGCCGAACTAATGACAACAAGGTTGTCGTTAGATTTCTCAAGGAAAACATTTTTTCTCAATTTGGGCATCCTCGCGCGATCATCAGTGACAATGAATCTCACTTCTGTAATAGGACTGTTGAGTTCTTAATGCGCAAATACTCCATTACTCACAAATTGTCAACACCATATCATCCTCAAACTTGTGGGCAAGCCAAGTGTTGGGGTAAAAATTTACACCCCGGTTGACCGAGTCAAAATCCAAGTCAACTCCAAGCTAAGTGGGCCCAATCCCAGATCCAGTGGGCCCATGCCCGGGTCGACCCCGAACATGAAGCGGCCGGCCTCCCCCCACGCCAAGATAAAAATTTTGTAATAAACAATTTTGTTGTATTTCTTTTATTTTATTTTATGGATAAACGTAAGAAAAATAGGCATAAAGCCAAATTTTTGTAAAAGCCCATGGCTTATGTGCAAAAAGAAGTGGCACATGAGCCATGGAATGGGCAAAATGCCATTTTGTGAAGCCCAAGGGGCTATGTGTAAAGTGTATAGCCTATAAAGGCAAAGATAATGAAATATATCAAGAAATTTTTTCTCTCTCTCAAATTTTTTTTTCAGATCTGAGATCTTTTCTCCTTCTTCAAGGTTCCAAAACCTTCCTTTTTCTCTTGAATTAAACCAAGAGTTTTACTCTTCTTTTTATAAAACAAATTAGTTTTTCACCACAAAACTCATAAAGGGGAACTCAGATCTTCCATTAGATCTCAAAAAGAAGAGATTTTTAGAAATCCCATATTTCTTGATCTTCAAGATCCAGCTAACAGAGGAGGAGGAAGAAGAACACCGTTCACTAAAAAAAAACAAAAAACATACACCCAGGAGTCTAACTCCTCTCTGATTTCTCTTCTGAGAATTTTTTTTTTAGGCTAAAAGCCTCTTTTTCTCGCCGGCGCTCAAGTGCAGAGCGCCCGCGTGCCGACACGTGGCGCGCTTGCGCTCAGGCGCAAGCGCTCGAGCGCAAGTCGCCCCCGTGCCGACACGTGGCGCGCTTGCGCTCCAGCGCAAGCGCTCGAGCGCAAGTCGCCCCCGTGCCGACACGTGGCGCGCTTGCGCTCAAGCGCAAGTGCTCGAGCGCAAGTCGCCCCCGTGCCGACACGTGGCGCGCTTGCGCTCCAGCGCCCAACGCTCCAGCGCGGAGCACCCACGTACCGACACGTGGCACTCTAGCGCCTGAGCGCACAGCACCTAGGCGTACAGCACCCAAGGTGCTGTCCCCACGCATCCTTTGGATGTCTTTTCCCCTTTTTACATATACACATGTATATCTGTACATATGTATACATATTTACATACACACATACTCCACGACACTGTCCCTGTTAGAAAAAAATTTCTAACGGGGCGCTGCCCCGCACCCCTCAAGGGGGCTGCTAGCCCCCTTGACCCCCAGCCCGCTATCCGGGTAGCGGGACCCCCGTAAAAACTCTGCGTAGCTCCCGATATATCCAAAACCCCCTTTTAAAACAAAACACACGCACCCCACACATTGAGTTCGCATGACCAGTTTAACCCGTTAATCGGAGGTTCCCTCGCCCCAAAGGCGAGGGGTAATTAACGGCAGCTTAGTCCGCGGCTGCCGGAGATTCGGATCCCCACAATCATTAAACCCCAGCCTACCCTAGGCAGGAGGAATCTGTAGTACGCCTGACAAGCGTGCGTGTATTCCCATCTCAATGGGGTGACGAAAAACACCCTACACCAAGGTTTTGAATCGACAGATTAAACAAATTTTGGAGAAAATGGTTTCCAAAAACCGTAAAGATTGGTCATCAAAACTGATTAATGCACTATGGGCATTCCGCACTGCCCACAATACTGATCTTATCATGTCTCCATACAGGCTTGTTTATGGAAAGGCTTACCACCTTCCTGTTGAGATAGAGCATAAGGCATTTTAGGCGATTAAAGAGTTGAACATATCTTTGGGAGATGAGAGCAGCAATAGAAAGCTGCAACTGAATGAATTAGATGAGCTGCGGGATGAGGCCTATGAGAACGCAGTAATTGTTAAAAACTGAATGAAGGTGTTCCATGACAAACACCTTATGCGCAAGACGTTTAAACCTGGTCAACAGGTTTTTCTTTATGACACTCGGTTACACTTCCATCCCAGCAAGCTCAGATCTCGATGGAAAGGGCCATTTTTGGTATGCACTGTATATCCGCACGATGCGGTAGATCTAGAAAACCCAGAGGACGGTACACTGTTTAATGTAAATGGGCATCGACTTAAACCGTTCCTCACTGCGGACCCGTCGGAGGAGCTCCTGTTTTTGCAGGAGCCGATTTACACTGACTAATCCTCCTCCATATACCCCCAAATTTTCGATCATCTAGAAAAAACATTGTTTCAAACAAGTTTGGGGGTATGTATCATTTGTAATTATATAAATAAAAAACAACATTAAAAAATAAAAATAAAAAAATAAAAAAAATTTGGGTATTTTTGAAAATTTCCAAATTTAATAATAAAAAAAATTTAAAAATAAAATTTTTATTTGCAAATAATTTCCTCTTTTTAGAGGGGTTTATTTGCAAATACCCATCACACTTCCCCCTATATATATAGACCCCGACCCTCTCTGTGCTCACAAACCTTAATTTCATCTTCTACAAAACCCTAGCCGCCACCGCCTCAAACATTTCCTGCGAGTTCCTTCTGTGCCGCCGCGGAACCGCCGCCCAGAGCCGCTTCCCATCGCGCTTCATTGTCTTCTGCCTCTGATTTTCTCAGAGGCGGTTCGATCTCTGAAACTCCTCTCTGTTTTTAATTTTTTTTAGATCTGTAGCTTATCTGATGGCACCAAATATGCAACTTGAGCATGATTTCTCACAGATCTTCTCACACACGATATATTGGAGTTACTTTGCTAATGAAATAGCATGTAGGGGCTGGAATTTTTTGATATATAGTCACCCAAACGCTTACGCCCTTCCGGAATTAGTCACTCATTTTTACGAGTGTATGGAAGAAGGCTGTCTTGCCCAATATGGCTTTATCAAATTACTGTGGGGTGATAGGGAAATAATAATTGATAAAGACTTCATACATGAAGTCACTTTAATCCCTAGGATACCTGTTCATGATCAACCACTGCAGTTTGAAGATTACATGCCCTTAATGGGTAATGATTGCTCGAGGGAACCGCGGAAGGGGATCCAAGCGAGAACCCTTTTCGCCAATGTTTTAACTGTGTGCCGGTAGGCACAAAACAATAATTTTGGGAGTTCCCACAACACCACATTTTTCACTCCATCACTGCATGTTGTGCACACACTTATGACTAGGAACCTTAGATTCGATATGTGCACGGTTTTACTGAACTCAATTGGTGCGGGCAAAAGAACCACGAACTACCCTTGCCCCATGCTAGTGACACAACTGTGTCGCTATTTCCTCCCCGTGGAGGAGTTTGAATTTTACATGCTTGGAGGCATACCTGTCAGGCTTCTCATTAAGGGCGTATCTACGTCCTATACACGCTTGACAGATGTTTGGTCAAGAACAGAACCGGCGGAACACGTGCCCGCAAGAACACCTAGCTCCAGCTCGACCCCGAGCGAGGGAGAACTCACCCTCTTAGAACATGCAAATTTAATGAGAAGAGCTGTTAGGGGGATTGATGAGTTGAGGGGGATAGCAAGGGAGCATGATCGGCGTTAGACTGAATTAGAGCAGGGGATCCGAACCCTGCTAGCTTGGGAGGAGCGTTCCTGTTCACGCTCAAGGGGGCGGCATGGGGCCGAGCAGTGAGGGCACTGCTTTTGGTAAGTTTGGGGGAGGTGGTGGTTGTAAATAGTTATCATTTGCATTGCATATTTTTTTAAATTTTTGTATATATTTTTTTCATTTTCTTTTGCATGTTTAATTCCGCATTGCATCTTTATAAAAAATTATAAAATTTGATGAAAAAAAATGAAAATGAAAATAAAAAAAATATAAAAAGAAAAAAATCAAATAAAAACTGAAAAATTTTAAAAATTATAAAAATTGAAAAAATCAATTTTGGCCATAATTGACTTGAGTTTAACAAGACGGTTAACTAACTAGGAAAAACTAGATCCAAAACTTAGTAAATAAAAAACCCTAAAAATAACCTTTCTTAAAATTTAACGGTAGAAAATATATGTCTTTGTAGTTTACTTAGAAATAGGCAAATTTTGAGTTCACTTCTTAGGCTAAGTCAAAATAAAGGAAGAGTGTTGAAATTTTTATTAAAGTGTAAGTCTGAAAAATAATCCCTAAGCTTAAGTCTAAATTCTGAAAATATATACCCTACAACTTACACAAACACGAACCTTGAAACTTGGAATATTAGAGGATACCTTGAAATGCTCTGGTCTAAAATCCTTAGTATGAAGGAAAATAAAATTATAAGTGTGAATAAACAGATATAAAAAAATGAACACTGGTTTTGTAATTACTTAAGGCTGCGTAAAAAAAATATATAGCGAGGGTGCTTTATCACCTAGTGCCATAGACCTACTGGTTTGGGAGTCACTGCTAAACCCCTTAGGTATTACAAGACGAGGAATTACGTCTTAATTTGCAAACACATTTTGTAATCGGTCGTTAGTACCTTAAGAAGTATTAACGGTCGCATGAAGGATGTGTGAGCAATTTAATCTAAAAATTCACCAACTAAAAGTACTTTGGACGATGGACAAAAGTATAAGAGCTTGAATTGAATTTCCAAGTGTAGGAGTGATACATACACAGACGTAGAGGTATGTGATTGGGGTTTGGATGAGAGATAGGAATGAAAAATAGGACTTATATATTTAGTAGAGATGATAAAAATTCCTAAGTTGAGATGGAACCTTAGAAGGAAAATTCAAAAGATGCTAAAAGCTAGGTAAATTTACAGAACATATACATCTTAAGTTAAATGATAAGGAAGCGTGAAAAATATGGGTTGATAAATTTTGAGTTGAGGATAATAGAATTTCTTGCTAGAAAACCGAATTGAAGAATAAAAGTCAATAGGCCAAATTGATAGGATTTTGTGGGTAGTATCCACTGAAAACCCTCAGGAGACAACACTCCTCCTACTGGGGACACATAGAGGATTAACGGCTTGTTGCACGAGCTCAGTACAATCGCGTTTCCCTGCGAAAGCGAGGTTAGGTTTTTTCGAGAATAAAATTGTTTTGCTCGGGACGAGAAAAAGATAAGTTTGGGGGTATTTGTTCATCTCATAATTTTGCATTATTATATTCTCCATTCTTAATCATTTTACAAATAAATAGGTGATTTTGATCCATGTCTGTTGAATAGTTGCAGGTTACAGGTTCTCAGAACAATACAGTGAAAATGGTGAAAAGACGCTACAAAAGTGAGACTACGACCAACAAATAGAAGAATCTTTATCATGCCTACAGTTTGATGGACAAACGAAGATCAATAAACATTTCACAAAGTACAAAGGCAGCGCATGATTCAAGACTTCAACACGAAGCAAACGGTAAAAGTCCACAACATTCTGCACTGTGGAAATCTGGAAGAAACTAGAAGACATTCTGAGAAACCAAATGAAGAAACCAGAAGCCAAATGCAAAAGGAAGTACACCTGAGAAAATGAGCCAGAAAGCACTCAAGATGGCCGCAGTTCCGTGGCCATGCTAAGCACGTGTCGGTGCAAAAATGTCGGTGGGTGGCTGTGCGTTGACCAAGCTTCTCAGGGTAGTTTTGTAAATTTAGATATGGAACAGATGTAAACCCTAAGGTTTCTATAATCTATAAATAGGAACCCTACAGCTCTTTTTGGAGCATGCCTCTTTTTAATTCCTAGTTTTAGAATTTTTATTCCCTGCAAATGTTCGAAGAGTGCATCAAATAAAAAGTAAGTTTTTCTTTATCTTGCCTTAGTTTAATTTCTTTTCTGCCCTAGTTATTTAGTTATAAATTTTATTCATCTGCCGTAATTTAGTTAATTAGGTTATTAAAAATAAACAAAAAAAATGAACTCGTTTATCAATTCCCTAATGAGTGAGTAGTTCCTCACTTGTTAGGGTTAGGTCAGGCGAAGGTTTGAGAGATGAAAATCTCTCACCCCTTTCTTGCCCATTCAACATTTTAAATAGGACTCTATGCATACATACACACACCGCTCACTTTGGCACCCTATCCCACGAGGTAGCGGTGATACCATAGTTAAAGACCGGTTGTGTATGTTTTCCATGGAGGTTAGGGTAAGAGTTAAGAAAGGACGGACAAGGACCTAGAGGAATAAACCTAGTTTCTTCCCGATCGTGCTAATCCCCTTTGTTAACAATTACCTTAACACCTAAAAGTTCTTAATTAGGGCATAGAAAGCGGTGAGAATAATTGATTTTCCAAACTAACCTAAACCTAACCCTAGCAAGGTTTAAATCCTAATCAAACTCAACTTTAGTTTTTATTGATAATCAAACCTACCACAATTGGAATTGACTCGTTAGAACAACTAGAAAATACACAAAATCCATGTGGACCGACCCGTATTCAACCGGCTAGCTACCAAGCGACACCGTGTTTGATTGCGATTAATACTTTGATCACAAAATAGCGTAAGCACATAAGTCTCACGTAACAATCAGGTGACTAGCAATCTTCTATCATATCTCTAAGTACAACTCATGCGGCGTTAGCTTCAAACATATGGGCGACATCTCGTCAGTCGCAGCAATAACTGAATCATTCGTCCACACGCTGAACAGTGCCTCAACCATCAAGAACAATGGGTGCATTGACGGTCATCACATTCTGGCTGGCCTCTAGCAGTGGCCCAATCCTATGGTGCTGATCTGCACGTCCGAGAAATTTTGTAAAAGCAATCCGTCAAACGCTCATGGCGCGAAAATACAATAGGACGATACATCTATGCAATCGTTTTTCCCTGGAATCACGCCCTGGTCAGTCCTCGTCCGTGACGAGCTCATGCCGACGCAACACTAGCCGTAGCTCTCTCTGCCTGTGTAATCGTGGCAACAAAAACCATAAACCGATATTGATGAGGATAGATCATATGAATGAATATAATACTGCGCAAGGAAATGTACATCCTAAGGCTTTTTAAGCGGAGTAGCATATCGAAAGTATGCCGCGGAACATAAACACGGTACGTTACTCTCCTTATGTCACATACTCCATCAACCAATGTCAACCTATGCGACGAAAGTTCGGGTCTAATAACCCCTTGACCAAGTCTAAGTCCCGTAAGGTCAAGCCTAGGTTCCGAATATATATACACCCTAGACTCCGCATAGTCAAATATAGACTCGAACCAAGATTAACCTAGCGTTCTGATACCAACTTTGTTACAACCCGAAATGGCACGTGACTGGCACTTGAATCTTATGAAGTCTATAGGACCCCATCTAATTCAAGTAAGCCAAAAAAATCCCAGAAATCTAAACCATTTAAAAAAAGAAAGAAGGAAAATTTTAGTTTTAAAGCAAGTAGTTTAACAACATAAGCCGAAGTATGCATTTTTAAAACATCAAGTCTTTTCTGAAAATTTTGATAGAGTTTCCTTTGTAAATACTAGCCCCCCAAAATGGTACAATAAGCATAATATGAATAAAGGCATTTCCAAGTGGGAGCTAGCTCTTTGCCAATTGGCGGTCACAACCACGCAAAAAATATAATATACAACGCCGAAAGGCGAGGATCAAAACTCAAAAGGAAACTCAATAACATCAAGAAAACCATAATAATACAAACGCGACTCTAAGATCGAAATAATATACAACTGGTCTTCTACGTCTATAAATATACAAGACTGGTTGATGGAGTTTCTAGATACAACTAAAATATAAATAAAATACAATGGTGGTCACGATGAAAGTAAACCCACCTACCAAAGCAATCACCCGGGAAGAAGCAGTGTGCAAGCAAAGCCGCAAAGGAAACCTGTACGGCAAACCTGTAAGAAACTGTGGCACAACGGGGGTGAGTTGCCAACTCGTGAGTAGAAAACATCACAGAGCAGAAATCGCATGTATGACTCAATCCTAGGTCATACTGTCACGACCCAAAATTGGCCCGTGACGGCCCTAGTACTACGCAACGCCCTAAGACGTAACGTAGTAAAAGAAAGCCAAAACCCAGAAATCTAAACCATAAAAATACGGAAAAGATAATATAAGTTTTTGAAACATTTGAAATCGCAACCCAAATTCTTTAAAAGTCCTACTTTATTTCTTTAAAATTTTGGCAACACTCCTTTTTGTAAAAACTAACCCAAGATGAATACAACACAAAATATGAAGCTATAGCGAAGAAATAAAGACAATATAGAAAAAGCTGTATATACAAAAGACAACAAACCCACAATTAATATATAAAAGCGTCCTCACAAGTCTCTAAGTCAACAACATAATAGTAGATGGAGAGTACAAGATACAACGAATGTACAATACAAAATACAGATGACCACCAAAACCCACCTAAGCAAAATAGTACTGTGAGCTGATGCGGTATCTGTAGCAAAAGATGATAGCGGAAAAGCTGAATAGCGGAATAGCCTGCCTCGACTACTCTGGGGAACAACCTGAAACACCTGTGGCACAACGGGGATGAGTTGCCAACTCGTGAATAGTAGATAACATATGCAGGTAATCGCAGGAATGTACGTACAGCATGAATCTAAGATATGTGATTACAGTAATAACATGTCATGCAAATGCTGAATAAAGGAAAGTACAGTAGCAGGTACAATCATTATGTGAAGCACTAGTAACATGACAATAATATGCAATAACCATGCAATAGGGATATGAGAATATGAATATGCAACTATCATAAGGGTACACTAACAGGTACTACCAATATATGAATCTATGCATAAAATAGATAAGTGTGAGGTATGGGGTGGAATATGTCATTTTCACGGAAACCTAACATCGTGGCAGGATCACAATACATCAAGACACTCAAATCCACAATTTCCTCAAATCAGCCCCCCAAACTGGGCTCTCACAACATATAAGTCTCACATCACCTCAATCTACAATATCGAATAACCCTCCTATATCTCGAATGTACAAATCAACAATCTCTTTCATATCCAATATCCAATGTCAATGAATCACCTATATCCCAAGTCGAATCTCAAGTAAGTTTCTAACATCCTAAAGGTATATATATTTGTAGAAATAAATATGATGGGGGCAATACACATATATTAGCGTCCCATTCCACTAATATTGGTGTAAGGGTATATATAACAATGGCTAATCCCCTGTTATATATACAAAGGTATAAAAAGAAATATCATGAAAACAATATACCAAGCATCGACACAGAAATCCTGATAGGTACGTATCATACGCTGTCCCGAAAGCACGAGTGCCTAGCTCTGACCCTCGCCTTTCGACGTATGCATACGTGCATGACTCCCAACGGTGTCTCCATGACCCCCGCCGAGTCATCAGTACTGTCACCGGTAGGTACTAGCCCGCCTCCAGTCTCAATCGGCAAAATCCATCGATCTTCTTGCCGAGGAGAACCATACCGGGCCCCACCATGTACCCTCATATGGCAACCACACCTCGTATGGAGCATATAATCAGAACCGATAAATCTCATGGTGGCTGCGCAAATATCATATCAAGGAAACTGGGTTTTTCAATGTATGCATAATTTCATTAACTCCCGCGGTTCCCAAATCCAGAAATCATCATGTGAAATCCAAATAACAATGCGCAAATCCAGGAATAAATATATGCGATATATATATCTGAAATGCGAGCATATAAATGAGAATATGTAGCTGGAACCAGATGTATGCGAAACCAATAAAGTACAACTAAGTAACATCGGTAAAGGTAAATATATGATTGCATCTGAATATGTGTGTAACATACAGGTATAGCAATGTATAGGTATCTACCTATAGGAACTGATGTCGTATACCCCCTGGGTATAAGAAGAATATGAGTAAGATATACCTGTAGATGTATCGTAAAGGGTAAGTGTACCTATCACTAATGGTACGATACTCTATAGGTATATAGGTATGGTAATGTCATATGTGATAAGCAGTACGAATCAATGTCACAAGGTGCCTAACCAAGCAATATAATATCTATAATGGTTTGTGTGTGACATGACAATTATTGACGGTGTGTGTGTAGCATACAATCCGTGCTCGTGCAATATGAACCGTCAATAATGTGTGCAGTGCCCTACGGCTACTAGTTACCATTCAACTATATCTAAGTAAAATAGGGTAAAGGCGCAATTCTAACAATGACGTAGAATATGCGACAAGTATTGAATCCTAGCCCAGACGCATAACGCCATGCGGACGATTCCCCTGTAGATGTTAAATCTACTCACCTACGCTCCACGCTATGTGAATCCTACCATCTGCTCCCCACTATAGTAGTGTCCGCAGTCCCTACCTGCAAACCTGCAAATAAGACACGGAAATATATATAAGCCAAATATTCCGCGAAACGCGATATCGAACCAAAACGAGAAACTCGCGTCGCGAACTAATCGCGCGTGTGCACGAAACGCTGAATCGTATGTGTACGCGTCTAAAGCCATCGCGACACGCCGCGATACGCTGGATCACAGAACCCACTCACGTATCGCGCGTATCGCGCAAACACAATGGACATGAAAAGCGGTATATGACCCCAGATTTTCCTACAGGTAAAATATTACAAAACTAGACATGCCAAGGACCTAGACAACACATAAAAGAGCCCTACACAAAACCCCAACACCCCTGCCCCCTGCTTGGCCGCAATTTGCGGCCAAACTGAATTAATTGGCGGTCACAGTAGAGAATGGGGGTTTCGTGTTCTGGTGGTGTTATCTATACCTAGTGTACATGCTCCAGTTTCCTCAATTTTGTTCTGTAGGGTCCGGGTCCATAGCAGATTCCAGATGTCACAAATATCGCTTAAAACACCAATTTTCACTAAAAAGGAAACCCTATGGTATTTTAGTGTAATCTGGGCTATTTCTCAGTGAAGTGACCCTATTAACACTAAAATAGGTAGGGTTATCTAACACAATCGCCACTTATCCAAAAGTCCACACAAAACACCTTAATTAGCACTAAACTCACTAATTAACACAAACCGACACCAAACTACGCACAAGCTAGTAATAAAGGGAATTGGGTCTAAGAGTTATACCCTAAAGACCCCCAAGAAGCAGGTGAAGAAGTGGAGAAGAGTTGCTGTAGGCTGCTGGAGCTCCTGCTACTGCTGTTGCTGCCTGCTGCTCCTGCTGCTACTGATGATGATGATGCTGTTGATGATGATGATGATGATGATGCTACTGAAGGCTGATGCTTCTGTTGATGATGCAGGTAAGTGTGTGTGTGTGTGTGTGTGTGTTTGAGAGTGAGGGAAATGAGAGTGAGAGTGAGAAATGAGAGAAACAAACAACCCTCTCCTTCTCACTCTCTCTCACTTCATTAAAGAGGCATGGCTCACCATGTAGCCCATGCTCCTTCTCTCTCTCAAAGTCAACATTCAACCAAAATAAAACCCTTTTAACTTCATTTTTTCATTTTTTAAAAAGAACCATAACACTTAAACAAAAAAATATTAACTTAAAGAGAATGGGTTAATCTATCATGCTTGCTAAACATGGTCTAACCCCATCTCTAAAACTTAAGTTATCATGCACAAGTGTGTGTGTGCCTAACAAAATTCTAATAAAATACTTAATAAATAGGATAAAATATTTAGAACTTAATTTGGTAAACTTTTTATTAAAAACTGTTGGATATATGTGTGCCCTAGAGGCCATTATGTGATAGTGGATGTATCTATACATGTATATATTCAGTATGCATTCTTGCTCGACATGTTAGTATGCTATCTGGTTCTTCTTTATCTGACATGTTGATTTGATCATGCTTGTTATTCACTCATACATGCTGATAAAGCCCTGAGGATATTGGCTTGACTGCTCTGATTATGATGGAGATCATACTAGTGGGACATCTGTAGTCTATAAGCATATCCTGGAAAGTCCCTAGTCGTAGGTATATCGAGACGGGGCATTGATATACCAGAGTAGACTAGCGTATATGATGCTAGACCCATGCGATGGGCGATGGATGTTCCCACATTCATCGGTGTTTGACATCAAGATCATATACGGGTGCTCAGTGGTGACTGGGTACACTGGACGGACTCGCCAAGAACTCCTATATGGAATTATATCTATCGTCGGATAGCAGTTCTCAGGTAACACTGGTACAGGTTAGTCTATAGACCCGAGATCGTCATGGAGTCTTGTGTGCTCTCCCATTGTACTTTGATTGCCACCCTACCACAGCTCTACTGAGTCGTGCAAACAGGTGGCCGTTGGGTACAGTCCCGAGACACACGAAGGCAATGAGCGATAGGAGGGGTTTCGTCTCTCCTGGTATTGGAGGTTGATGTTGTGCTGTGCCCGACTGGTTATATCAGTAAGTCCCTGGCCAGGGCTGCTGAGATTTGCTGATAAGTGTTATCGGTAGTTTCTCGATCTGTTATAGACCATTCACCGGCACGACTTATTGAGTTATTAGGGTCGACGTGACCATCCCTAGGCTCGATATGCAGCATATCTAACGAAGAGACCGGACTGTACGGTTGTGTTGCCGGATGGCTCGACGGGAGTTGTAGCAGGTTCGCTTGTTTTCTTCTGATCGCTCAATACCCGGGTGGCCGTTACGTTTAGCTGACCGCTTGCGGTTTGGGGGTACCTGATATGATCATCACCCTCTGCCGGCGTATTGACGAGTCTTAGAGTCCCACAAAGGAGTTACCTAGTCCAGGCGAAATGTTGTGGTGCGCGTATGCGATATGCGCAAGCACCCGATTAAAATGTGCGTATTTGATACCGAACATTGATTGGGTGAACTGCTTTTGGTGGGGTCATATGAGATGACCGGATTGATAAATCAAGTGTTGATTTATCATTTAACCATTAGTTTTCTCACTTAAAACCTTTTCTTGGATGATGGATGTGTGCATGCATGTGTGCTTTTCTTTCTTTCTTTCATGCTAGTTTCATGCACATATGAATGTGCATACATACACACATACATACACCCATCTATCATGGTTGTTTACATATGGAAATGGTGGCAATATATGACTCACACCATGGATTAAATAATGGATTATTATTTAATTTTGGTTTTAAAACAAAATGAAAAGAAAAGGATAATTCTTACTAGTTTCTACATTCTTCTTTTAACCTAACCTTGCTCACCTACCTCTTAACTTGAGTTATCCTTCTCTTTATCATTTAAAACTCAAGTTAAATAATGTCTCCATCACTTTAACCATGGTTCATAGTAAGAAGAAATAAAATATATATTGATATATTTCTTTTTCTTCTTGTGAGTTATCTTTATCTTATTACCTCTTATGAAAAATATTGCCACCATCTTCTTCTTCTTTCTCATTTGCTCTCTAGCTTTTTCTGGTGAGTAAATCACACTTAAAGAAAGGTTTTTGAAGTGAGAATCTTAACCACAAATTCAATTTACACAAGTTTAGCCAACTTGTTTAGAGTGTTCTCTTCGGTTTTAAGAAGTTGCGAGCTTGGACGGAGAACTCTGTGGTGGATCGTCGTGGACACAAGAGGACTTCAAGAGGACTTCCATTCAACACCCTAGAGACCAAGGAGTCCAGCAAAAGGGAGCTACAAAGGTTGTAGTCTCGAAACCCTAGATTAGTTCGCTTTATAATTCGAAACCCTAATTTTCTAGGATCGATTCCTTTGCATGTTCGTTTAGCACCATAAAAATTTAAACTTTTGGACATGTGTTGCTTCAAAACTCTTTATAGGGTGCTAAACAAACCTTTCACTGGTATCAGAGCCGACCTAGAACATTAGGCGACCCTTTTACGAAGTTAAAACTCCGATCGAATCGAAATACGGTTTTTTAGGGTGCTCTCTGGAAATTTTCTAAAAATTGACATTTTTCAGAATTAAAAATATGTAAAAAATACAGCAGGAAAAAATAAGGATTACGGTACAAAAATTATTCCATGAACAGTGATTGTTGCCGCGGAAACGCGGCCTAAGCTTGCTTAGGCCGCGGTTCCGCGGCCGTATGTATTAATTGTTGGATAATTTTTTTACAGTAATTCATTAATCTGCTTGTATATTTTTTTGGATATTTTTAATCTGTATTTAGTTTTGAAAAATTCTGGAGATGATTTTGGACCCGTCGATTCGATCGGAATTTTGTTTTCGTGGTTTTTCTGGGTAAATTAGAAAGTATTGAAGTGTTTGAACGACTATCATTTGCTCACTATTCACGGGGTTTAAATACTTTGGAGATACGTGCAAGTCTTTTTATGGTGGACCCTCTAGAAGACAACAAACCTTAACTCGATTATGTGACCGTCTTGAACTGCCCATTGAACCTTAGGGTTTGGTGCAGTACGGCGTGCCACATGTGAGGCTTTGGCTTGACCCTTTTACGGCTGGACCGCTACTACTGTGTCACACTCCGGATTTTTTGAACCCTGCTCAAGTGTTGAGCTTTAGTGAATCTTGGGTACTTGATCGTTCGTTCGAAAACTTTAATACTGTCTGTTTATCTGGAATTTGATACAATATGTGGAATTCATATAGTTTAGGCATGATATACGAAATATGTGATATTTTGCATTTATGATGTCTGAAGAGAATGTGGATTCCAAATATTGTAGTTTTACACTTTCTTTTCTGTGACCGTAAGTGTAGTATGTCCGATATCGCCGGTTTCGTTGCTATACGTCAACGACAATTGGGGTATGCATACTTACTTACGTTGATGATATGAGATATTATGTGTTGCTGAGATATGATGTGCAGGATTGTCGCGATCGAATAGCCGGGGGGGTTTTATGTGAGATGAGAGTTTTATATTTTCATTCATGTAAATTCAAATGTATTGTAATATTCTTTTATTTGGGGCACTTCCGGGTTGAGGTTGTGTCACCAGTGTTGTATATTATTTACTTTTCCGCATTAGGATGGACCCAAGGAGGGGAGCACAGGTGACCGGGTTCTGGGGTTCAGTGGGAGGCCATCTCGAGGAGTCGAGACCGGGTATCCTAAACTCCAGGATCGGTAGGGTCACTTGCCGCTCTCGTAGGGGTCCAGGGTGTGGGCTTGGCTATTCATCGCGACTGTGGAATCCGTATTTTCTATTCTGGCTAAATACTAAATACGGACGTCCTAGTATATCCCACGTTATATATATATTTTTGCTGCCTGTGTTCTGTGATATCTGAGACGAATGACATATTATATATATATTATATATATATGATATATAGTAGACGTTGCTTATGTTTTACACCCGCGCTAGTCCCGTCCCGGTATGCCGTTAGTTAAGTAACCTAACGGTGCATAACGGAACATTGCGGCGAATGCGGATGGCATAAGTGTACGTGTTATTTTCGTTTCTTTTCTGTGATTGGCTTAAGGACTTAAATGATGGGATTACATTAATGTGATTAATGTAAAGAAAATAAACCTGAAAAGATGTTGTAGAATCGGATTTGAAAACCACTCGGCTATTTATGAAAAAGCTATATTTCAAAACTGAGGAGCTTAAGCCACTCCTTTTGAAAACCATTTGATTCTACAACGATATCAAGTTCAAAGCGTTAAAGATTTTCTTAAAAATCATTTGCAACCCTCCGTCATTTTAGGAAGTAGAGTACTTAGTATTCGTTCTACGTTTGTTGACTTTAGTTAAGGCGTAGTGTACGGTAGCTAAGTGATGTCTTCCTACACTGCATATGATGCATATTAATTAGGACATTCATACGACCTTGTTGACCATAGTTAAGGGTCATATGGGTGGGTCTAATTGATCAAGAAATGACGGGTAGAACTTGACTGGTACTTATGATTTGTTGACCATAGTTAAGGTCATAAGTGCTAGGTATAAAAACCACATCGGGAATTTCAATAGTTGAAATTTGCAATGAGATTGCATACCTTCCATGTGATGGTTGGATCCCGATCCCACTGTGGGCAATAGTTGCTCCTAGGAGAGTTTTACAGTTTACAATTAGCTAACTCATTAGGTGTCTAGAAAGGTGTTAACGGGGCTCCGCCTCTGGGAAAACGAGGTTTACTCTAATTAGGTCCGTGCGAAAGCACGGGGAACCTCCCTCAAAGTACCGACACTGGCCTGGCTGAACGGTTAGCGAAGTTGTAGACTGTAATTAATCCTGGCTAGTTTTTCTTTTTAAGGTTTGAAAGAAAAACTCGATAGAAGCAGTGGGAAACATCGATTAGACAAGATAATAACCAATCTGATCTATGCAAGAGCTTTCGCTGAGTGTATTCTTTTCTCTCTCTTAATGGCAGATACCCATGACTGGACTCAAGCTTTTACTAGATAAAAACAAACTGAATGGGACCAACTATAAAGACTGGCTGAGGAATCTGAAAATCGCCTTGACTTATGATAAAGTAGCATATGTCCTCACGGCTTCAGCCCCGCCCGTCCCTGGTCCAAAATCCTCAGTTGCGGACATTGAAGTCCGTAAGACATGGGACGCTAACTGTGCCACGGCCACATGCCTCGCGCTTGCATCGATGGATAACACACATCAAAAGCAGCACGAGGACATGGACATTCACGGTATATTGCTCCATACAAAGGAGTTGTATGGGGAGCAATCTCGCGTATTACGATACGAAGCATCAAAGAAATTGTTTCAGATGCGAATGGCCCCTGGCACACCAGTAGGAGACCATGTTCTGAAGATGATAGCTCTTATAGAAGAGCTTGAGGACCTTGGATGGACAATGGACAATGAACAATATATAGATATTATTCTGCAGTCCCTCCCCTCCACCTTTGCTCAGTTCATAGTGAACTTCAACATGCATGGCATGGAGAAGGACCTCCCTGAACTCCTTAATATGTTAAGGAGTGCAGAGAGCACTATGAAGTTAGCAAAAACTCCCGTTATGACTATTGGACAGTCTTCCTCTTCTCGCCCGAAAGCCAAGGCCAAGGGAAAGAAAAAGAAGAAACCCACTAATCCTAAGGGCGGAGTTAAAAAGGTGAAGGGAAAGGGAAAGTCCAAGGCTGGAGACTCGGGGAAAGGCGAATGTTTTCATTGCCATAAGACAGGACATTGGAAGCGCAATTGCACGGAGTACTTAAGTCTCAAGAAGAAGCATGGTGATGCTTCTGCTTCAGGTGCGTTTGTGACTGAAAACTGTTTTTCTATAAACTCTGCTTCCTGGGTATTAGATACCGGTTCAGGTTCTCACATTTGCAATTCTATGCAGGGGCTGAGAAATAGCAAGGTTTTGAAGACAGGTGACCATACTCTCCGCGTTGGAAATGGTTCCAATGTACATACAGTCGCAGTGGGAGAGTATCACTTGGGGTTGCCATCTGGATGTATTTTGATTTTGAATCCATGTTATTTTGTACCAAGTATGCTATGTAATATAATATCCGTTTCTTTGTTGGACAATGAAGGATATAATTTTGTGTTGCAGAACAATGTTATGAACATTCACCTGAATCAAATGTTGGTTGGGTATGGTAGGCTTAATAACGGAATATATGTCCTAAATCAACACACAGTTTTCAGTATACAACACACTAATAAAAGAAAACTTTTAGAATTAAATGAAGCTTTTCTTTGGCATTGTAGACTTGGTCATATTAATGAAACAAGACTAAACAAGTTACACAAAGATGGATATTTAAACTCTTTTAAATATAAATCTTATGCGACTTGCTAGTCTTGTATCAAGGGTAAAATGACCAAAACTCCGTTTACCGGACACGGAGAAAGAGCTACTCAGCTCCTTGGCCTCATACATAGTGATGTATGTGGGCCAATGTCTACACAGGCTAGAGGCGGTTTTTCATACTTCATTACATTCACTGACGACTTCTCAAGATTCGGTCATGTATTTTTATTAAAGCACAAGTACGACGCTTTCGAGAAATTCATTGAATATAAACAAGAAGTAGAAAAACAAACCGACTTGAGTATTAAGATGCTTCGATCAGATCGAGGTGGTGAGTATCTCAGTACAGAATTTGCAAACTTCTTAAAAGAGAATGGGATTCTCTCTCAGCTCACTCCTCCTTACACACCACAGCACAACGGTGTGTCAGAACGACGGAATAGGACCCTATTAGATATGGTCTGGTCCATGATGAGTGACGCTGAGTTACCAGTCTCGTTTTGGGGGCATGCATTGGAGACTGCAACGTTTCTGCTGAACAGGGTTCCAACTAAAGCCGTGTCTACCACGCCATATGAGATATGGAATGGGAAGAGACCATCTCTTAAGAGAATTAAGATTTGGGGTTGCCCGGCCTATGTTAAAAAGCAGAATCCGGACAAACTCGAGACACGGTCGGTCATGTGTAACTTTGTGGGATATCCAAAGAATTTTTATGGATATCTATTCTACCACAAAGAGGAACAAAAAGTGTTTGTTTCTCAGTATGCCACATTCCTGGAAAAAGAGTTTTTCACAGATAAAGATGATGGCAAGGTGGTGGATCTAGAAGAGGTTCTAGAGACACAAACTACAAATGACGATTTGGTTGAACCGGCTGTTGCAGCAGAAACTGAAGAACCTCGGCCACTCCGTAGGTCTGGTAGGACTTCTCGCCCACCGGAGAGGTACTACGGTTTCCTCATTGATGGTAACGGAGAAGATTGCATCATGGATGATGATCCTACCAGTTTTCAGCAAGCTATCACGAGTAAAGACTCTGTGAAGTGGCTGGATGCCATGAGATCCGAAATGGAGTCTATGTACACCAACAAAGTGTGGACTTTGGACGTTGTACCGCCTGGGGTAAAACCTGTAGGGTGCAAATGGATCTTTAAAAGAAAGATTGGTGTAGATGGGCAAGTGGAGACCTATAAGGCAAGACTTGTGGCGAAGGGTTTTCGTCAAAGACCAGGTTTGGACTATGACGAGACTTTTTCTCCCGTAGCCATGCTAAAATCCATTCGGATCCTACTTGCTATTGCTGCTCACTACGACTATGAAATCTGGCAGATGGACGTTAAAACCGCGTTTCTAAATGGAAATTTGGAAGAATGCGTTTATATGGATCAGCTAGAGGGCTTCATTAATAGTGGGAGCAGCGGGAAATCATGTAAATTGCTTAAATCCATATATGGGTTAAAGCAGGCATCACGGAGTTGGAACATCTGTTTCGATGATGTCATCAAATAGTTTGATTTCATCAAAAATCCAGATGAACCTTGTGTTTATAAGAAGGCTGTAAGGAGAGCTATTACATTCCTCGTATTGTACGTGGAAGACATTCTTTTGATAGGAAATGATATTCCTATGCTACAGTCGGTCAAATCTTTCTGATCACTGAGGTTCTCCATGAAGGACCTGGGTGATGCCACGTATATTCTGGGCATAAGGATCTATAGGGATAGATCCAAAAGGTTATTGGGATTGTCCCAAACCAGGTACATTGACACCATCCTAAAAAGGTTTAGTATGGAAGACTCCAAGCGGGGTGCCTTACCCGCTTGCCATGGAGTCACTCTCTCCAAGGATTCTTGTCCAAAGACCGATGAAGAGAGAGCTCGCATGAGTATTATACCCTATGCTTCGGCAGTAGGATCTATAATGTATGCGATGTTATGTACACGCCCAGATGTAGCTTACGCACTTAGTGGTGTAAGCAGGTATCAATCCAACCCAGGGGAGAATCACTGGACAGCAAAGAAGAACATTCTTAAGTACTTGCGAAGGACTAAAGAATTGTTCTTGGTGTATGGTAATGGAGATCTCCAAATGGAGGCCTTTACCGATTCGAGCTTCCAGAGCGATAAGGACGACAGCAAATCTATCTCTGGGTTTGTATTTACCCTCAATGGAGGGGCGGTGAGTTGGAAGAGTTCCAAACAAGATACCGTTGCAGACTCTACGATGGAAGCTGAGTACATTGCTGCAAATGATGCCGCCAAGGAAGCCGTCTAGATGAAGAAGTTCGTCTCGGAGCTAGGAGTAGTTCCAACCATTATTGATCCAATACCTTTGTATTGTGACAATAATGGGGCTATGGCGTTAGCCAAGGAGCCCAGATCCCATCAACAGTCCAGACACATCCTGAGGCATTTTCATTTGATCAGGGAGATTGTAGATCACCGCGAGATCGAGATTAAGAGGGTAGACACAAAGAATAACGCCGCGGATCCATTCACCAAGGCCCTCCCTCAGCCGCAGCATGAGCGACTTTTTGAGAAGTTGGGTATGAGATACGCCAATAACTGGCCTTAGTGCAAGTGGGAAATTGTTGGATATATGTATGCCCTAGAGGCCATTATATGATAGTGGATGTATCTATACATGTATATATTCAGTATGCATTCTTGCTCGACATGATAGTATGCTATCTGGTTCTTCTTTATCTGACATGTTGATTTGATCATGCTTGTTATTCACTCATACATGCTGATAAAGCCCTGAGGATATTGGCTTGACTGCTCTGATTATGATGGAGATCATACTAGTGGGACATCTGTAGTCTATAAGCATATCCTGGAAAGTCCCTAGTCGTAGGTATATCGAGACGGGGCATTGATATACCAGAGTAGACTAGCGTATATGATGCTAGACCCATGCGATGGGCGATGGATATTCCCACATTCATCGATGTTTGACATCAAGATCATATACGGGTGCTCAGTGGTGACTGGGTACACTGGACGGACTCGCCAAGAACTCCTATATGGAATTATATCTATCGTCGAATACCAGTTCTCAGGTAACACTGGTACAGGTTAGTCTGTAGACCCGAGATCGTCATGGAGTCTTGTGTGCTCTCCCACTGTACTTTGATTGCCACCCTACCACGGCTCTACTGAGTCGTGCAAACAGGTAGCCGTTGGGTACAGTCCCGAGACACACGAAGGCAATGAGCGATAGGAGGGGTTTCGTCTCTCCCGGTATTGGGGGTTGATGTTGGGCTGTGCCCGACTAGTTATATCAGTAAGTTCCTGGCCAGGGCTGCTGAGATTTGCTGATAAGTGTTATCGGTAGTTTCTCGATCTGTTATAGACCATTCACCGGCACGACTTATTGAGTTATTAGGGTCGACGTGACCATCCATAGGCTCGATATGCAGCATATCTGACGAAGAGACCGGACTGTACGGTAGTGTTGCCGGATGGCTCGACGGGAGTTGTAGCAGGTTCGCTTGTTTTCTTCTGATCGCTCAATACCCGGGTGGCCGTTACGTTTAGCTGACCGCTTGCAGTTTGGGGGTACCTGATATGATCATCACCCTCTGCCGGCGTATTGACGAGTCTTAGAGTCCCACAAAGGAGTTACCCAGTCCAGGCGAAACGTTGTGGTGCGCGTATGCGATATGCGCAAGCACCCGATTAAAATGTGCGTATTTGATACCGAACATTGATCGGGTGAACAGCTTTTGGTGGGGTCATATGAGATATGACCGGCTTGATAAATCAAGTGTTGATTTATCATTTAACCATTAGTTTTCTCACTTAAAACCTTTTCTTGGATGATGGATGTGTGCATGCATGTATGCTTTTCTTTCTTTCTTTCATGCTAGTTTCATGCACATATGAATGTGCATACATACACACATACATACACCCATATATCATGGTTGTTTACATATGGAAATGGTGGCAATATAAGACTCACACCATGGATTAAATAATGGATTATTATTTAATTTTGGTTTTAAAACAAAATGAAAAGAAAAGGATAATTCTTACTAGTTTCTACATTCTTCTTTTAACCTAACCTTGCTCACTTACCTCTTAACTTGAGTTATCCTTCTCTTTATCATTTAAAACTCAAGTTAAATAATGTCTCCATCACTTTAACCATGGTTCATAGTAAGAAGAAATAAAATATATATTGATATATTTCTTTTTCTTCTTGTGAGTTATCTTTATCTTATTACCTCTTGTGAAAAATATTGCCACCATCTTCTTCCTCTTTCTCATTTGCTCTCTAGCTTTTTCTAGTGAGTAAATCACACTTAAAGAAAGGTTTTTGAAGTGAGAATCTTAACCACAACTTCATTCTACACAAGTTTAGCCAACTTGTTTAGAGTGTTCTCTTCGGTTTTACGAAGTTGCGAGCTTGGACGGAGAACTCCGTGGTGGATCGTCGTGGACACAAGAGGACTTCAAGAGGACTTCCATTCAACACCCTAGAGACCAAGGAGTCCAGCGAAAGGGAGCTACAAAGGTTGTAGTCTCGAAACCCTTGATTAGTTCGCTTTATATTTCGAAACCCTAATTTTCTAGGATCGATTCCTTTGCATGTTCGTTTAGCACCATAAAAATTTAAACTTTTGGACATGTGTTGCTTCAAAACTCTTCATAGGGTGCTAAACAAACCTTTCAAAAACAATACATTAAAATATAATTAGCTACAAAACACATTCTAAGGTGTTACAATCTCCCCCTCCCTAAAAAGAAATTCGTCCCCGAATTTTAAAAATATACCGATACGCGTACCTTCAAAGAGAAGATTAAAATCCTCAAATCTCGCTCGCAGCCTCGCAAGTGACTAACTCACTATTCGGCTACGTCAATGGAAAACCCTTCATAGATGGCAAGACCCTTGACCGACGTTTCTCTGCCTGCCGAGCCATTAACACAATTGGCTGCTGGCGAACGAAAGATCGCGTCCAAGCTAAATGGTCTGGTGCCAAATCATGTGAGAAGGTCATGAAGGTAGTTGTAAAGCATCATCACAAGGAATACGGGGTGAAAATCCAATAATCTGGGCGGAAGTGCCAATTTAAGGCAACGAAACTAACTTGCTTATAGGATCTCAGAAAGACCTAAATCCTGGGACAAGCTTCCCAAAATCCAACACGTCATGCATCGGAAAGTCCGCAGGAATACAAGATCTGTCCCTGCGAACTCGAGTCTATGACCAACACAGTCGGCATAAGACCTCAGTTCGCAATGGACAATTCCCATCCTGACCTAACACAGCTGGACCATCTCCGAAGTCTCTAGACTAGCTGGGGTCCAAGGTCCTACTTACGCAGAGTCAGAAAGATAACAGACTGGTGATCGACACGACCTAACCCCTAAACTTAAAGGTGGCCAATTGGAGTGTCTCCTGATAACAGCTATCGAAGGCGAACCCTAATGATGGCGAGTGACGACCCCCAACTGCTGACAACAATCAAAACAAACACACAACTTAGCAAGAAACAACTGAGCACATTGAGTATAACCGGACGACAAGAATCCGAATGGAGTCACACCCTGATTAAACTTGGGTAGAAACCATAACGAAATTTATAGAGATCTGCTCCCACTCCTACTTCGGAACGGTAAAAGATTGCAATTCTCCAGCCGGCCTCAGATGATCAACCCAAGCACACCACAAGACAGACTCCTTGAAATGAAACCTGAAATTTCTCATTACATCCTTGTCCACCTGTA
Organism: Agapanthus africanus; assembly: GCA_030015575.1. Taxonomy (NCBI): domain Eukaryota; kingdom Viridiplantae; phylum Streptophyta; class Magnoliopsida; order Asparagales; family Amaryllidaceae; genus Agapanthus; species Agapanthus africanus. The sequence goes on from CM057341.1 coordinate 622,348,089, forward strand.
ACTATCTCACAAGTCACGCTTAATGTTGGTGGAACTTGAATGCATATAGAGAGTTGATAGATGCGCATGTTCTAGGATTACACGTCTCTACCCGATGAGGTCGGGTACACAAACGTGTCCCTAACTTAGCACGTCATTGTCACAAATCAGGGTCTCCGAATCATTATCCAGCCGAGTATGCTCAAGTATCACTGACGAACAAGCATAGGCGGGCAGAGTCTCGCGAAAACGATTTAAGGAAAGTGGTCGGGCGCGGACATGAGCAAGCTGTACCCTCCGTAGAGACGAACTTATGCTGTACTCAACGATCACACAAGAACTGTAAATCTGCAGAAGACTATCACAACAATCAAAATCCGCTGCAGGAAGATGTACATTAAGCTCTGCTGGTCCGTGGAAAATCTGACACGACTCTCAACCAAGTAGTGTCTCCAAACTCCAACGCAAAACCACCGCGGCCATCTCCAGATCATAAGTGGAATATCCTCCTCGTACTTCCTCCAATGTAGGGAAGCAAAAGTGATAACTCTATAGTGTCACCTTAGTACACACTCGAGCCCACTCAAGAAACATTACAGTTAAACAACAAGGTCGCCCGAACCAAAGGCAAAGAAAGAACTGATGCAGTTGTTTAACAGAATCTTCAACTGCTGAAAACTCCGCACACATGCCTCAGTCCAAAGAAAAGAAACCTCCTTTTCGGTCCATTCAGTCGACGGTGCAGCACTACTCTAGCAATCCTGCACGAAACGGCGGTAAAAACCTGCTAATCCCAACCATCTGCGGTCTCCGTCCTGCACACATGTCTGGATCTAAGCTGCACGGCCACGATCTCCCTCGGAACCATACGAAACCGTCTCCCGTGACTACATGACCTAGGAGTCAACACAAAACAAGCCTGAAGAAACACTCCGAGAATTTAGCAAACTGCTGGTACTCTCCCAGTATCTGCATAACAAATCCTCAGGTGCTACTCCTGTTCCTCAAGACACATTAGGTAGACCAAAATGTCGTAAATAACACAACAATGACTGGTCGAGGAACGGCCTGCAGAAATCTGGTTCATCACATCTACGAATGCTGCTAGGGCATCAGTGAATCCAATGACTCACTAAAACACACCAGGCCCGTAGCACGCACAAGGAAGTCTTCGGAATGCCATCACTCCGAATCCGTAGTAATGATGACCCGATCCCAAGCAAACTTAGAAAATGTCTTGCACTCTAGAGCTGATCGAAGAAATCGTCAATGCGAGGTAAGGGATACCTATCCGCACCGTAAGCCGGTTCAATTGACGATCCGTCGATACACAACCTCAAACTGCCGTCCTTCCTCCTCGACGAACAGAAATAGGAGCTTCCAAAAGCGAAACACTTAGACGCACAAAACTCCCCTAAACCACAACTCTGCAGCTGATACTTAAGCTCCCAAGCTTCGCCGGCTCATCCGGAACAACGTCGGAAAAACTCTCGCACGAAAGGAACCCGATCCAACAATCCCACTGTGGCCCCGGTATCACGAATGAACGCCAAGAATCCACGACATCTCCTCAGTAGCCGACTAGCGAAAAAGGCTGAATTCAAGCTGTGAGAGGCGACACAATTATCCATCTACACAACAAGAACTGACTTGCCGGGAAAACAAACTTGACTGTTTCCTCACGGTAGTCCACAGACGCCTAGCACGTAGTTAACCAGTCCGTGCCCAGGAGAACATCAAATCCAACATCTCTAGAAGGATCGAAACGATAGACGAATCTCTATCTCCTATCCGATTGGCACACAACTGAATACGCGTCGCGCAACAAAAGAATCGCTGACAGAAGTTAACACAACTACGACTAAACTACCCAACCACGGTACAAGCATGAAAAACAAACGAATACATGAAGAGAACCAGCGAATTAAAGATACCTGAAAACTCCACATTGGACGTCTGCACGTCCCGATGAGTAGAAGCAAACTCCTGTGTCTGCCCTCCACCCGCAGCTGGATGAACTCCTCTGGTAGACTGAGCCCTCTGAGCAAATCTTCCACGTCTACGGCCTCTATGAGTACGATCCTGACGCCGTGCTGAGGAACAATCCCTGACGAAGTGCTGAAGTCTTCCGCATCGAAAACATCCACGCGCTGACTGCTGACCATCCTGGGGATGAGAGCTGAACGATTGTCTTCGTCCTAAGCCTCTGCTATTCCCGCGACGGCCACGAAATCTGTCTCGATAACCAAACCTCTGCCTCTGGGCTAGTACGCTGGTACGAGTCTTCCACTGTCCTGGAACTCTCTGAGCCTCTGGATTATGTGCCTCGTCAACTGGAGCTGCAACCACTGGTGCTATGTAGGTGACGGACTGCTGCATGCTGACCGTAAGTGACAACTGAGTAACAGGGGTGACAACCTCCTGTCGTAGCTCCCGAACGATATCAACCAATGAACTCATAGTCTGGCGGAAGTCCTGCATCTCTGCCATAAGCCTATCAATAGTATATATCGCAGGCTGATCCGTCTGCACCTGTGCAACTAGAGTGCCATCCTGGTCAGTACTCGTCTCATCCGAGCCAACTCTGACCTCGGCCCTCGCTGCATCACTCTGAGTCCCCATAGTCATCGGCGGCAAGGCTATAAATAGATATAAGATTCGATGAGAACAAGGAATCGAATCTTAAGGATATGAATCATCAAGGAAGGAATTTCTAGCAAAATTGTACTTAGGTCACTTAATGCAAAGTACCGCACCGTGCGTATGCTGCAGACATACACACTCTACGTTACTCTGTTTAAGCTACCTACTCCATCATACTAAGGTCATCCTACACTCCGAAAGGTAAAACCTAACGCTCTGATACCAACTTTATCACGACCCAAAATTGGCCCGTGACGGCCCTAGTACTACGCAACGCCCTAAGACGTAACGTAGTAAAAGAAAGCCAAAACCCAGAAATCTAAACCATAAAAATACGGAAAAGATAATATAAGTTTTTGAAACATTTGAAATCGCAACCCAAACTCTTTAAAAGTGCTACTTTATTTTTTTAAAATTTTGGCAACACCCTTTTTTGTAAAAACTAACCCAAGATGAATAGAACACAAAATATGAAGCTATAGCGAAGAAATAAAGACAATAGAGAAAAAGCTGTATATACAAAAGACAACAAACCCATAATTAATATACAAAAGCGTCATCACCAAGTCTCTAAGTCAACAACATAATAGTAGATGGAGAGTACAAGATACAACGAATGTACAATACAAAATATAGATGACCACCAAAACCCACCTAAGCAAAATAGTACTGTGAGCTGATGCGGTATCTGTAGCAAAAGATGATAGCGGAAAAGCTTAATAGCGGAATAGCCTGCCTCGACTACTCTGGGGAACAACCTGAAACACCTGTGGCACAACGGGGGTGAGTTACCAACTCGTGAATAGTAGATAACATATGCAGGTAATCGCAGGAATGTACGTACAGCATGAATCTAAGATATGTGAGTACAGTAATAACATGTCATGCAAATGCTGAATAAATGAAAGTACAGTAGCAGGTACAATCACTATGTGAAGCAATAGTAACATGACAATAATATGCAATAACCATGCAATAGGGATATGAGAATGTGAATATGCAACTATCATAAGGGTACACTAACAGGTACTACCAATATATGAATCTATGCATAAAATAGATAAGTGTGAGGTATGGGGTGGAATATGTCATTTCCACGGAAACCTAACATCGTGGCAGGATCACAATCCATCAAGACACTCAAATCCACAATTTCCTCAAATCAGCCCCCCAAACTGGGCTCTCACAACATATAAGTCTCACATCACCTGAATCTACAATATCGAATAGCCCTCCTATATCTCGAATGTACAAATCAACAATCTCTTTCATATCCAATATCCAATGTCAATGAATCACCTATATCCCAAGTCGAATCTCAAGTAAGTTTCTAACATCCTAAAGGTATATATATTTGCAGAAATAAATATGATGGGGGCAATACACATATATTAGCGTCCCATTCCACTAATATTGGTGTAAGGGTATATATAACAACGGCTAATCCCCTGTTATATATACAAAGGTATTAAAAGAAATATCATGAAAACAATATGCCAAGCATCGACACAGAAATCCTGATAGGTACGTATCATACGCTGTCCCGAAAGCACGAGTGCCTAGCTCTGACCCTCGCCTTTCGACGTATGCATACGTGCATGACTCCCAACGGTGTCTCCATGACCCCCGCCGAGTCATCAGTACTGTCACCGGTGGGTACTAGCCCGCCTCCAGGCTCAATCGGTAAAATCCATCGATCTTCTTGCCGAGGGGAACCATACCGGGCCCCACCATGTACCCTCATACGGCAACCACACCTCGTATGGAGCATATAATCAGAACCGATAAATCTCATGGTGGCTGCGCAAATATCATATCAAGGAAACCGGGTTTTTCAATGTATGCATAATTTCATGAACTCCCGCGGTTCCCAAATCCAGAAATCATCATGTGAAATCCAAATAACAATGCGCAAATCCAGGAATAAATATATGCGATATATATATCTGAAATGCGAGCATATAAATGAGAATATGTAGCTGGAACCAGATGTATGCGAAACCAATAAGGTATAACTAAGTAACATCGGTAAAGGTAAATATATGATTGCATCTGAATATGTGTGTAATATGCAGGTGTAGCAATGTATAGGTATCTACCTATAGGAACTGATGTCGTATACCCCCTGGGTATAAGAAGAATATGAGTAAGATATACCTGTAGATGTATCGTAAAGGGTAAGTGTACCTATCACTAATGGTACGATACTCTATAGGTATATAGGTATGGTAATGTCATATGTGATAAGCAGTACGAATCAATGTCACAAGGTGCCTAACCAAGCGATATAATATCTATAATGGTTTGTGTGTGACATGACAATTATTGACGGTGTGTGTAGCATACAATCCGTGCTCGTGCAATATGAACCGTCAATAATGTGTGCAGTGCCCTACGGCTACTAGTCACCGTACAACTATATCTAAGAAAAATAGGGTAAAGGCGCAATTCTAACAATGACGTAGAATATGCGACAAGTATTGAATCATAGCCCAGACGCATAACGCCATGCGGGCGATTCCCCTGTAGATGTTAAATCTACTCATCTACGCTCCACGCTAGGTGAATCCTACCATCTGCTCCCCCCTGTAGTAGTGTCCGCAGTCCCTGCCTGCAAACCTGCAAATAAGACACGGAAATATATATAAGCCAAATATTCCGCGAAACGCGATATCGAACCAAAACGAGAAACTCGCGTCGTGAACTAATCGCGTGTGTGCACGATACGCTGAATCGTGTATGTACGCGTCTAAAGCCATCGCGACACGCCGCGATACGCTGGATCACAGAACCCACTCACGTATCGCGCGTATCGCGCAAACACAACGGACATGAAAAGCGGTATATGACCCCAGATTTTCCTACAGGTAAAATATTACAAAACTAGACATGCCAAGGACCTAGACAACACATAAGAGAGCCCTACACAAAACCCTAACACCCCTGCCCCCTACTTGGCCGCAATTTGCGGCCAAACTGAATTAATTAGCGGCCACAGTAGAGAATGGGTGTCTCGTGTTCTGGTGGTGTTATCTATACCTAGTGTACATGCTCCAGTTTCCTCAATTTTGTTCTGTAGGGTCCGGGTCCATAGCAGATTCCAGATGTCACAAATATCGCTTAAAAACACCAATTTTCACTAAAAAGGAAACTCTATGGTATTTTAGTGTAATCTGGGCTATTTCTCAGTGAAGTGACCCTATTAACACTAAAATAGGTAGGGTTATCTAACACAATCGCCACTTATCCAAAAGTCCACACAAAACACCTTAATTAGCACTAAACTCACTAATTAACACAAACTGACACCAAACTACGCACAAGCTAGTAATAAAGGGAATTGGGTCTAAAAGTTATACCCTAAAGGCCCCGAAGAAGCAGGTGAAGAAGTGGAGAAGAGTTGTTGTAGGTTGCTGGAGCTCCTGCTACTGCTGTTGCTACCTGCTGCTCCTGCTGCTGCTGCTGATGATGATGATGATGATGATGATGTTGATGATGATGATGATGATGATGCTACTGAAGGCTGCTGCTTCTGCTGCTGATGCAGGTAACTGTGTGTGTGTGTGTGTGTGTGTGTGTGTGTGTGTGTGTTTCAGAGTGAGAGTGAGAAATGAGAGAAACAAACAACCCCCTCCTTCTCACTCTCTCTCACTTCATTAAAGAGGCATGGCTCACCATGTAGCCCATGCTCCTTCTCTCTCTCAAAGTCAACATTCAACCAAAATAAAACCCTTTTAACTTCATTTTTTTCATTTTTTAAAAAGAACCATAACACTTAAACAAAAAAATATTAACTTAAAGAGAATGGGTTAATCTATCATGCTTGCTAAACATGGTCTAACCCCATCTCTAAACCCTAGTTATCATGCACAAGTGTGTGTGTGCCTAATAAAATTCTAATAAAATACTTAATAAATAGGATAAAATATTTAGAACTTAATTTGGTAAACTTTTTATTAAAAACCATACAATAAAATATAATTAGCTACAAAACACATTCTAAGGTGTTGCACATACGATCAGTAATATATATATCCTCAAAATGATGGAACCTGAAGCATCAAATAATGGAAATGGTAAACATCTATGCATAAGTGTAATCCCATGTGCTCGTGTCAGTGCCTCAAATAGCAATATATCATAAATATAATGTATGAATGCATGAAAACAGAATGCATCTAAATGTGGAAACTGTTTTCTTATCTTAGTGAGATTTCTATATAAAATCGAGTATTATCAATGAAATCATGCAGAAAATCAGTGTCAATCATCGACCAAAAATATAAATCTCGATATCTCAGGCTCCGGCTATCCGGACTGGCCAATATCATCAAATCTCAAGATCTCAGGCTCCGGCTATCTGGAATGGCCTGTATCATCAAATATCAATATCTGGGACTCCGACTATCCGGATTGGCCCAAATCCTCAAATAAAGACCACATCGGTATCCTCTGGATATCCGACGCGTCACAATAAAATCACCAGTCAGTAGCGCTCCCCTGTCTCAGGCTCAACGCCATCATCTGCGACCTTCTCGCCCAGGGGTACCGTACCGGGTCCACCATGCACCCACAGACGGTTCATCATCCTCCTCGAATCGGGTGTATGATATTGCTCAAGAGCAGAGAAAACTCATGGTGGACGTATCTTAATTCATATCAGGAGAAAACCGCAATTTTCTATCTTTTGAAAATGATAATCAGTTTATAAATCTTTGCGGTTTCTCGAAATCCAGAAATCTCATGGAAATCCGAAATAACAATCTCAAGAGTAAATAATACTAAATACTGGGCTCCAGCAATCTTGATTGGCCCTATAATATTGCATGACAATGAATATATGAATGCATCTAATATCAAGCAAAGAATGCAATAATTAAATTAGCATATGAAAGCAATAACATATAGAAACTATCAGCTAGCAAGCTATGTCAATGAAATAATGTTCTCTAAAGTGTACATGACATAGCAATTACCGATGAAGATGTGTGTGAGTCGAAAAGCGAGTGTACGTGGAGCATACGCATTATCGGTAATGGTGCTGGTGTCCTAACAACAGGTTTCATCATTACTAACGAAAATACATATAAGCATGCAATGCAATGTGAACAGCAGAATAAATAGAAAATGAATAGTAAATGCAGCAATAAAGAAATATACATTCCTATATATGAGTCATACAGTTTTTGGTATCTGAAATCGCACGAATCGTGGTGTTTAGAAAATAGATCTATGGTGTTTTTATGAAAAAGTGCATCTTTTGAAATATCCGTAGTATCCCTTGGCCTGTCCTTAAAATACTCACGATTCGTTAGTTTTGGATATAAGTATGGCTCATGCTTAGTCTAACACCCACTAAGTAACTACAGGATTAAACTAACAGACTAGTCGAAAAGGGTAAGGAAATCCACCTAAGTCTGAGTCGATCTATTTATATGTAGTAGTCAGTGATCTCGCCTTAATAGTATCACGTACGTTACAATATATAATATGACATTCTCGAGTCCAGAGTGCGGATCTATCATCATAATTATATCTCGTACGGTAAATCCATCGTACGGCATCCCAAATCTGGGTACGGGTCGAATATCACATTTATCTCATCATTTATCTTGTATCCATATCATCATATATCATGAACTGGGTACTGGTCTAAGTCTAGTACAATACTGATACCATATACATAAATATATGCGTGTGTATGAAAACACAACCTTTAATGATCCGCTATAATATCCTGCTGTATCTCATAATACGAACAAAATCACATCACCGATTTCGTGGCATCGTGCCTAATCACATCGACTCATCTCCAAGTACCATGTACTATCCTCATTATCCATGTATATGTATACGTATATATATATATACATAGTCGTATACCTATGTGTGTGGGTACACACACATATCCCCATATATGCATAAGTAATATAAAATGTGTGTGCGTGTGCGTGCGTGCGTGTACCTTATTCTAGGGTTTTCGTGACTAAGAAACTAAACTAAGTTACTTCTAATTATACTAGAACTAATCCATGAACACCTAAAACTTATCTGATAATCTTATAGTCTCACAATACATATTTGTATGTATAATATATATCGTATGCTACACTAGGAACTGCGAGGGTACATAACGCCATCCACCTGACTTCCCCTGTAGATATATATCTACTCACCTTGATCCTTACTTGCCGAAGTCGATGTAGCCACGCCCTTGCTTGTCGTCCCGGAGTTCACGCGGAGCTACCTACATTTCATAACACATCGTATCACATTAAAATCCAATTCGCAGTCGAAATGACACACGAATCACTCATAGGTTAAAACCTATGGTCTACTCACGCAAATCAACCAAACAACACCCAATAGACGTACAAACGTCAAGTGACCGATATAAAACCAAAACCAAAACTTCAAGTTGTTAAAACCCACAAAACATTAAGCAGCAACTGAGAAAACTGGTCCCAGATTTTTTTTCCAGGTAAAATCAAGCTAAACAAACAATATTGGGATGTTGTATATGAGGTATATGAGCTACAGAAGCAAATTCAAAACAATCCTCCACTTTTTGGCCAGGCACATTGGCCAAAAATTTGGTGAGCTCGGTTTGGAAGGCTCAGAAAGCGTTTGTATCGTCAGGGTGGCTTCCTAGTGGTCCATCTGTAAGTCCACGTTGCTCACCCCGGTTCTTACGGGGAGGCGGAAACGGCGAAAAACAATTTTTGACGCAAAGGCAACATGGACTAAAAGAAGGATCTTTGCTAAACTAGCAAACTACAAGAGGTGCTATCTACTATGCCATAGAGATTATACCTCACGATACCCGTCCTTCGGGTCTTCTCTCCGCTGTCCTGCTCGTCCATCCACGCTCCGAGGATCGATCCGGATCTTGATCACCTCCGCGGCCTTCTTGAGTCGAAGACGATCCACCCGAGAGATGTGCTCCGAGCTCCACCTCGAGTCGAGGCAACTAGGGCAACAAGATCGCTAGTCTTGATGTCCTAGAATGTGTAGAAGAGGTAGATGGAAGTGTTTGTCAATTTGGATCCTTTTTCTCTCAACACATGAGATCAAAGGATTTTTCAAGAGGAGGAAGAAGAACTAGCAACCATGGAGCTCTTTTCTTTTTCTTCTCACAAGAGAGAGAATGAGAAAAAGAGAAATGAAATTATCAACTAAAGAAAATGAACCATGGTTGCAATAATACATAAACATCATCATTACCAATCCTTTCATGATAAAGTTGATGGCTACTAATCGAATTGACCATTTTCATAATCCAAAAATAAAAAGAAATCCAAAGAAAACTCTAGACCTCTTATGAAGGTCCAAGTCAACTTTGGTCAAACGGTCAACAAAGTCAAGTATGGTCAAATGGTCAAAGCAATTAGCCATCACACAATAATCACTAAAAAGATTAGTAAATAATGTCCCCGGCTCATTATGGTTTTGACCGAACCAACTGCCAAAACCCTAATGAGTCCGCCTTAAAATGGTTTTGATCGAATCAACTGTCAAAACCCTAATGAGGCACCTCCTTCTTCTTCGCTTCTCAAAATTGTGCATACACACCCGCATCCGCATTTCGTAGAATGTGAATGCACAGAAGACAAAACAAATCCATCCGTGCAATACTAGAATCCGGCTTAAACCAAAGCCTACTAGTATTGCCTGCCCGAACAGCATACGCACACAAGTGCACGTAAGTGATCGTAGCCCTGCCGTAAAACCATACGGCCTCTACACATTTCGCTCAGTGCAGGGAAACTCTCTGTGTGGGACTCTAAAGACTCGACACTACGCTGGCAGTGGATTTAACCATAGACCGCAAGCGGCACTAGCTGTACGTAACGGTCCCCAGGTAGATGTCGATAAGAAGGCCGATGAGGTAAACCCATCCGAACTCCTACTGAGCCTGTATGTGACAATCACCGTACAGTCCGGTCCGTTCGTCTGAGAATATCGCATGGCGGGCCTAGGGGGTGGTAAACGTCAGTCCCCTAATAGCGGTACAAGTCGTGTCGGAGTGTAGCCCAGAACACCCTGAGATAACACTGGAAACCTACCAGTATATCTCGCTTTCCCTGGCCAGGGACTACATGTGTAATGGCTCTCCTAGACACAGCGTGATATCAACCCCCAATACCGGGAGAGACGAATCCTGTCTAACCGTCACTGCCTCCAAGTGCTTCTGGACTGCACCCAACTACTACCTGTTTGCACGACTCCTTTGAGCCGTGGTAGGGTAGTAATCTAACTACAGTGGGAACACACTCGAGGCGAAGTGACATTGTCAAGTCAACGGACTAAGCTGTACTTATGTCACCTGGGAACTGATAACTGACGATAGGTATAATACCAACCATCAGTTCCCGACGAGTCCTGTCCAGTGTACTCGTAACCTAACGAGCATCAGCATACTATCTCAAGTACGACGTACTGACGGCTGTGGGACAGACTGTCTCCCATGCTGGGATAAGAAGCGTATACGCTAGTCTACTCCGGAGTATCGATGACCTGTCTCGATAGTCCTACGACTAGGGACCTGTATAAGGATGTGCTTATAGATTACCCAGCCCCCATAAGTGTGACTGCCATCACAATGCTAGTAATCAAGCAAAGATCCTAAGGGCTCTACTAATATGTATAAGCGATATGCTAAAAGAAACACATGAACATATTGAAGTAGAAACAAACCAAGTAGCATACTACCATTTTGAGCAAGATTGTCTATACAACTGTGAATATCCCAAGCTTCCATCAAGTAATATACAAACTAGTATGATACAGTAATGGCCTCTAGGGCATATACACTAACAATCTCCCACTTGCACTAAGGCCATGTACTGGCGTATCGAAGACCTATCATCTCGATCAGCCGCTCGAACTGAGTCTGGGGTAGGGCCTTTGTGAATGGATCTGCAGTGTTATTCTCTGAATCTACTCTCTTCACCTCGATCTCCCGGCGATCTACGATCTCCCTGATCAGGTGGTACCGCCTCAAAATGTGCCTGGACTTCTGATGGGACCTGGGTTCCTTCAGTAAAGCTATAGCGCCGTTGTTGTCGCAATACAGCGGTATTGGATCAACAATGGTGGGAAACACCTGAAGCTCCGCGAGGAACTTCTTCATCCAGACAGCTTCCTTTGCGGCATCGCAAGCAGCTATGTACTTCGCTTCCATAGTTGAGTCAGCAACGGTTTCCTGCTTGGAACTCTTCCAGCAAACCACTCCTTCATTGAGGGTAAAGACATAACCCGACATGGATTTGGAGTCATCCTTGTCACTCTGGAAGCTGGAGTCAGCAAAGGCCTCAATCTGGTGGTCTTTTCCGCCATACACCAAGAACATCTCCTTAGTCCTTCTCAGGTACTTGAGAATGTTCTTTACTGCTATCCAGTGTTTCTCCCCTGGGTCTGACTGATACCGGCTTACAACGCTCAATGCGTATGCTACATCTGGTCTGGTACATAACATCGCATACATTATAGAGCCTACCGCAGAAGCGTAGGGTATAATAGACATTCGATCCCTTTCCAAATCAGTCTTGGGAGACATCTCTTTGGAGAGGGTGATCCCGTGACAAGCCGGTAAATTACCGCGCTTGGAATCTTCCATACTGAATCTTTTCAGTATGGTGTCGATGTACCTGGACTGTGAAAGTCCCAACATCCTCTTAGATCTATCACGATAGATCTGGATCCCCAGAATGTAGTTGGCATCGCCCAGGTCCTTCATAGAGAACCTCTGTGACAAGAATCCTTTGACTGACTATAGCATAGGAATATCATTTTCTATTAGGAGAATGTCATCCACATACAAGACGAGGCATACCACAGTTCTCCCTACAATCTTACTGTAAATGCATGGTTCATCTGGGTTTTTGATAAAGTCGAATTTTTTGACAGTATCATCAAAGCAGATGTTCCAACTCCGCGATACCTGCTTCAGTCCATAGATGGACTTGAGCAACTTGCACACTTTACCGCTGCTCCCACTCTGAATGAATCCCTCCGATTGATCCATATAGACGCACTCTTCTAAATTTCCATTTAGGAAAGCCGTCTTTATGTCCATCTGCCAGATTTCATAATCGTGGAAAGCAGCAATGGCAAGAAGGATGTGAATGGATTTGAGCATAGCCACTGGAGAAAAGGTCTCGTCATAGTCCAAACCAGGTCTTTGACGAAAACCCTTTGCAACAAGTCTAGCTTTATAGGTTTCAACCTGCCCATCTACACCAATCTTCTTTCTGAAGATCCATTTGCAGCCTACGGGTTTTACCCCTTCTGGAGCAAAGTCCAAAGTCCAAACTTTCTTAGTGTACATGGACTCCATCTCGGTCCGCATTGCATCCAGCCATTTTACCGAGTCACCGCTCTGAATGGCCTGCTGGAAGCTAGTAGGCTCACCATAATCAATAGTGCAATCCTCTCTATCCCCGTCTATGAGAAAACCGTAGTATCTCTCGGGCGGATGAGACTGCCTACTACTCCTACGGAGCGGCGTAGGAATGTCCTGTTCTTTCGAACCCTCTGGTTCTACTAAGCTTTCAGTAATAGCTGGTGGTTCTGGAATTTCTTCCAGTTCTATTGCGCTCCCACTTATCTGGTTTTCCAAAAACTCAGTTTCCAAGAAGCGGGCATGACGAGAAACAAAAACCTTTTGTTCCTCTGCGTAATAGAAAAGATACCCCTTGGAGTTCTTTGGGTATCCCACAAACTTACACTGTACTGAGCGTGCCTCGAGTTTGTCCGCATGCTGCTTTTTGACAAAAGCTGGACATCCCCATGTCTTAATGTGCTTAAGATAGGGTTTCTTCGCACACCACATCTGATATGGTGTAGTAGGCACAGTCTTAGTTAGAACCCGGTTCAAGAGGTATGCAGCTGATTCTAGCGCATAACTCCAGAAAGATCGCGGTAACTCAGCCTTACTTATCATGGAACGAACCATATCCAGTAGGGTTCAATTCCGCCTTTCCGATACACCATTGTGTTGTGGTGTGTATGGAGGAGTAAGCTGAGAGAGAATTCCATTCTCTTTTAAGTAGCCCAGAAACTTGGCACTACAGTATTCACCACCTCGATCAGATCTCAGTGTCTTGATACTTTTGCATGTTTGTTTTTCAACTTCATTCTTGTATTCCCGAAATTTCTCAAAGGCCTCGGATTTATGCTTCATCAGGAAGACATGACCATACCTAGAAAAATCATCTATAAAAGTAATGAAGTATGAATAACCACTTCGCGCATGTGTAGACATTGGACCACACACGTCACTGTGTATGAGTCCTAAGAGCTCGCTTGCTCTTTCTCTGTGTCCAGTGAACGGAGTCTTTGTCATCTTTCCCATGAGACAAGATTCACAAGTGGCATAAGACTGGTACTCGAACGGATCCAAGTATCCTTCTTTATGTAACTTTGTTAACCGTGTCTCATTAATGTGACCCAGTCTACAATGCCATAAGAAAGCCTGATTTAATTCCGGAGACTTTCTTTTAAGTGTGTTCTGGACACTGAAAATCTGAGCTTGATTTAATATGTATATCCCCTTTTTAATGTACCTGACCCAATCAGAACTTGATTTAGGTGAATGTTGACCACATCGCTTACAAAAGTAAAATTATATCCTTCCTTAGAAAGTAAAGATACAGATATTATATTACAAGTCGCACCTGGTACATAAAAACAGTCACGCAGAATCAATATCTGCCCAGTTGTCAGTCCAAGATGATATTCCCCTACGGATTCAGCGTACATGCTCATTCCGTTAGCTACCCTGAGAGTCATATCACCTATCTTGATAACCCTACGGTTTCTCAGAGCCTGTAACGAATTACAGATGTGAGATCCAGATCCGGTATCCAATACCCAGGAAGTAGGGTTATATGACATACAGCTCTCTATTACAAACACACCCTAAGCCGAAGCCACAACATGCTTCAAATTCTGGCTACTGGCTTTGCTAGCCCTGCAATCCTTCTGCCAATGTCCATTCTCGTAACAATAGGAACTTCCCTCTTTTACTACATCCAGTCCCGAAACTGTTGCCCTTCCCTTTCCTTCTAGTTCCCTGGTTTCCTTCAGGGTAGAAGGTAGAGACTGTAGAATCAAGTCAGCATCTGACCCGTTCTTCAACGTGGTCTTCAGGTCCGTGAGCTCAAAATAGCTGGTCTCTGTAAGGACGTTGCCCCCTACAGATGACCCGATAGCCAACCTCGCTGGAAGCAATTCGTTCGAGGTCTCATATCTTGCGATACGAGATTGCTCTCCATATAAATCTTTGTTATGGAGGAAGATAGAAACTAAGTCCATCTTCTCGTGCTGCCTCTGGTATGCACCATCAACTGAGGGTAACACGAGGCACTTGGCTTTCGCACAGTCTTTTTCCGATGTCTTTTGCATATCAATATCCGTGACAGGGGAAACTGGTCCTGAGAAGGCAAGGGTTGGATTAGTTAAGAGGTGTCCTTTCATGACTCGAAAGTACGGAACATGACCGGCACTTAAACTACGAACGTCTCGAGGCGTACGTAATCTAAGTAAACCGAAAACCCAGAAATCCAAACCAAGAAAAGATGTAGAGTGCAGGAAAAACCAACTTAAAGCAAGTAGTTTCAATAGCATAAGCCGAATTATGCAGGTTTTTTTTAAAAACATAAAAAAATTCCTGAAAATTTCGGCAGAGTCTCCTTTGTAAATACTGGCTCCCAAACGGGATACAACATGAATAGTATACGAAATCAATAAAAAGGTATCCACAAGTGGGAGCTAGCTCTTCGTCAATCGACGGTCACAACCACACAAGCAATATAATATACAACGCCAAGGGCGAGGATCAAAACTCAAAAGGAAACTCAAAACAACCAGAAATCCACAGAAATACAAGGCGCGACTCTAAGGTCGAAAGAATAACATCACTGGTCTCTATCTCAAAATAAATACATGTTTGGTTGATGGAACTTCTAGATACAACAGAATAATGATATACAAAATATATAATGGGGGTACGATACAAGTAAACCCACCTACTAGCAAATCACCCGAACAAAACTATGCCCGCAGAGCCGTAAAGAACCCTGTACGGCAAACCTGCAAGAAACTGGGGCACAACGGGGGTGAGTTGCCAACTCGTGAGTAGAAAAACATCTACGCACAGAAATCGCATAAATAACGCAATCCTAGGTCAAAGATCATAATATATCCTCAAATAAATAACCAGCAACCCATAACAATGGTTAGGGCAAATATCTAACCCAAGTGTAAATCAATGTGCCGTGTCAGTGCCTCTTGTAGCAATGTATGAATGCATGAAACAGAATGCATGTACTGAAGAAAACTGCTTTCATAAATCAGTGAAATTTCTGTATTCTAAAAGTGAGTTACCATAAATGAAATCAGCATAAAACAGTGCCCAGCATCGACACAAAACAAGTGTCCAAATATCTCGATATCTCTGTATCACAATCTCTGTACCTCAATATCTCAAAATCTCAATCACAATATCTAGGGCGCCGTCAATCCAGACCGGCCCCTACCATATATCTCAAGACCACGACGGTATCCTCCGGATATCCGACGCGTCGGTTAATATCACCGGTCGGTAGTGCTCCCCTGCCGGGCTCAACGTCAACAACACATTCCTCTTGCCCCGGGGTATCGCACCGGGCCCACCATGTACCCGAAACGGTTCCTCCACTCCTCGAATCGGGTCTCGAAATCCATCAGCAAACTCATGGTGGACGACTCATACATCATGGGAAAACCGCACTTTTTATTTTAAAAGGGAAAAAAGGTTTATTTATGTTTTTTGCGGTTTTCCTCCAAATCCAAGAAATCTCATGAAATCCGAATCCAAATCATCAATAGCATGTAAAAAGTGAATATAGGCATGAGAATCCATGAATGCGACACAACAGTGAATAATAACATGCATGAAACAGTAGGCAATAACTACAATGTCAACTAGCATATAAGGCAAGTACATTAATATCATGTCTAATCTATAAGCTAACAACCTATGTCAAATGAAATAGTATTTTCTAAAGTGTTCGTGACATGGCAATTACCGATGAAGATGTGTGTGAGCCGGCAAGTAAGTGTACGTGGTACATACGCATCATCGGTAATGGTGCTGGTGTCATAACAGCATATCAATAATGGAGTATGAAACATAATATAAGCATGCGATGCGAAGCGAACCACAATAATGAGCGCGAGCTGAATACTACACGCAACTATAACTAATCTGCATTAATCTAATATAAGTCCTACAAATGGTGCCTTTTGAAATAACACGAATCATGGGGTTTTGAAAATAGGGGCTACGGTGTTTTTATGAAAAGATACGTCTTTTGAAATATCCGTAGGATCCCTTGGGCTGTCTTTTAAAATACCCACGATTCGTTAGTTTTTGAAATAGGTAAGAATCGACTCTAATCTAACAACTAAACTAAACTAAATGGCTAAGCTAACAAGCTGGACTACAGGTAAGGAAACCGTCTAACATCTGAGTCGATACATATACATACATGTATATATATTAGTCGGTGATCCCGCCTCAATAATATCATATCCGATACCATATCTAAAATCAGACATCCCAAGTCAAGAGTGCGGATCAATCATCAATATAGCTCGTACGTAAATCCGTCGTACGGCATCCCAAATCTGGGTACGGGTCAATATCACATTCATCATACTATTCACCTGGTATCCTCTTTATCAAATATCATGATCGGGGTACTGATCTACGTCTAGTACAATACTGATACCGCCTAAGTATGCAAGGACGTGTGTGAAACACTACGTCAAGGACCCGCTACAACTTCATGTCGTATCTCAAATACGAATCCTGCCATATCACCGAATTCACAACCTCAAAACAAATCTCATCGACTCATCTCAGACCCAAGTATCATCCTCAAATCCGTATGTGAACACATAGTCCCATACCCATGTGAACACATAACTATAAAGAATCCCATGAGCACATATAAATAGGGATGTATGCAAGTATGTATGTGTGTATGTGTAGTGCAACACTACCCTAGGGTTCGCAACACTAAAATAATCCAACACACCAATATCCATCCTAAACATCGTTATTAATCCCAAATAACATATAATAATTGTTGGTGTGTATACGCATCCGTATACACCACCACGGACTGCGGGGTTGCTATACGCCATCCACCCGACTTCTCCCCGTAGATATAAATCTACTCACATGGTCCTCGCTCGCCGGTGCCGACGTCGCCACGCGCTTGCTTGTCGTCTCGAAGTCCACATAGGGGTACCTACATATCACAACGTATCGTATCGCATAAAAACCAAATCCGAAATCTATACGGTATATGAAAACCAATTCGGCACGCGTAGCACGCAGATGTCAAAACCTATCGGCTACGCATGCAAGAATAGCTAAAGCAACCCTCGATGTCGATCTACAAACGTCAAATCATCGAGAAAAACCCAAACACACCCATTTACGCATTCCCAAACACTAATTATAATATGAATTAGGTTGCAATTCACAAAAACCTCAAACTCACTTGAAAAGCCATTTTTCAGAAAAGCCATTTTTCCGAAATATCATAATAAAGTCATATAAACCATTCCTATAATTTAATCTCATTAAATTTCATTAACTCCAAAATTCTAGTTTGTAAACATATCAATTTTAACACTTTTTAAAGTAAAATTCACAATTCATCAATTAAGCTTAGTTTTGCATATACTATAGTATTAAACCAAAATTTATAATGTTAATAATGTCATGAAACCTTAATCATATTTTAATCTAAACCATTTAATAAATTTCCAAAAACCTATTTAGCAAATTAGCATAATTTGTACAATTTTAAAAAAACAATTAGTAACCTAGTAATTAACTTTGTTTTAGCATGCCCACTAGATAATAACCACACAATTAGATCATGATCAAATGACCTAAACCCTAACTTAGTATTCAAAACCCTTTCTTTAAATTTCAAACTTGAAATTTAAAACCCTAATTTAACACCTAATAGCTAGATTGAAGTAATCTAACAACAATTTAAGCATAAGGTTATGATTATACCACACAAGCTTGAGATCAAACTTGCAAAAATATTAGCCTCCAACAATGATTTCATGCTCCAAGATCCATGCTTGAATAGCTAAAGAATAATGGGTAAAGCTTGGATTTAGAATTAGCTTTGAATTTTTGAGGAAAAGGGTGGATTTTTGATAGAAAAATTGGGGATTTTGATGGAAAATGAGATGAAGAATTTGGGGGCTGTTGTGGGTTCAGATTTTGGCCAGAATTGGTGGGGATTGGGTGAGGGAGGAGAGAGAGTGAGGTGGGGAAAGTCCACTCTAGTCAAAGTCCACTCTAATTCTATCATTTTCTACTCTTTTCTTTTCTTTTCTTTGACAAAAGAAGTGATTGGAGAGCAGGAGAGGGGGAGGGCTGTCATGGTGGGGCCGGCCACATGTAGAGAGGGACAGAGGGTGAGGTGTGGGTGTGTGGGTTAGGGAAAAAGATAAATGTATTACCCCAACTCCCGTTAACACTAAATTCCACCGAAAAAAGCATTTTTCTTCGATATTTTCTAAACCGTTTTGGCAAACGATTTCATTTCAAAAACTACATGATAAAATTTTATTTAATGTGTCATGATGCACAAAATTTGTTTCAACTCATTCCAATTTGTAATTTTCCCTAATTAAATGTATTAGTGACGGCTTAAAATAATAATAAAATAATTTTTTTCAGAAAATTTGAAATTTCACCAGTGGCTCAATAAACACCAAATACTAGCAATTACATAGCTAGAATATGTATATTTAATTTTATAATAAAGATATTTGCATTTTAACTTTTTTACAGAAAACCCCTTTATTTTACTGATTTTTTTCGAAATTTCACCGAAACGATTTTCAAAACGTTACAATCTTCCCCCCTTAAAGAAATTCGGTCCCCGAATTTAAATTCAAACTCCCCCCAAATATAAAAACATCTAAGCAAAACCATCAAGTCGGCGGGGCTCCGAAATCATAAGTACATAAAACGCATCATAGCGCAATGCATGCGCATGAGTAATGGGTAGATAACTCGAAATCAAAACTCCGTCAAGCATCCCGCAATCATCGGAGTCAAGGTGAAGACACGAATGCCAAATCTCAAGCAAGACCGATATGCTATAAATCGGAACTATACATGCAAATATCAGGAGGAAATGCATGCCAAATCCTTTAAGTTGCTGTGCAATGCACATAACACTGCACAGTGGCGGACGTCTATAATAAGAAAATAACTATATACATATATACCTTTGTTTGAAATGTACGTTCCGCCGTTTTGGGAAACAATTTAGAAGGGTTTTCCTTGTTTTAAACGTTTCGCGTCACATCATACACGTAGGTAGATACTGAGACTATAGCTCGCTTTTTGGAATTCCCTTCAATAGCTATCAATGCATGCAAAATACATTCCGGTACTGTCCTCTGACTAGTCCTGCTTAGTATGAAAACACATCGCAATTATCATAAAAAAACGTACTGCTCTATAAGAAATCAATCCCAAAATACGCGTATGAATACTACGTGCGTCTGGTGCGCACGACAATCAAAATCCATATACGTGCTATACAAGTGCACAGAAACAAGATCTAAGTGCATCGGGTGTGCACAAAGCATCTGTCGTAGGCAACGTGTGTACCTGACAGCAAAATCAGGTTCAGCTGACATGCACGAAAAAATCTCGATTTAGTGCATCTGGTGTGCACCAAAATCGCATCTCAAGACATGCGCGAAAACCCAAAACCAGGGGCATCCATCATGCACGAAATCATGAAATCCAATATCAAGCGACGAACATGCGCAAAATCAAATCAGGTGCACTAGGTGCACAAAACAAATATCGAGTATCATAATCGAAATCGAAGTCCAGTGCATCTAAGTGCACCAAAGGCGTATCACTGCACTGCAAGCATATATAAACTATACAGAGTGCAGGAACCAAATCGTGTGCGTGCATACGCACAAAATCAACACAAATGTCTAAAACCGTAAAATCACAACCACGTGAAACCAAAGCACGAAAACGATATCAAGTGCAACACTGTGCAAAGATCGTAAATCCTCAATCATCAAAATCAAATCATGCGAATAAATCACCCAAAACATCGAAATCAATAATGGCGGAATAGTACCGCTCAAGTGCATCCTCTAAGAATCTCGGGCCAACTGTCGCGGTCACTAGAGGGACGTCTCGTCGATGATCATGAACTCTGGCCTGCTGGTGTGCGTAACAATGACCACTCCAGGGTCAAGGACTTCACTGTGAATTACCAATCTCTCGGTCCATCGGCTCATCGGCCCTGTCAGGTGTGCTAACGGGGATGATTCCGTTCTGGCACTTCTCTGGTCATCTCTCGGTCAATCATCGCGACCACTCGTAAGACAGCATATCACCGGCGTCGGCCTCTGGCTCTCTGAATGTACGTGACATATCTGATCCTGGGTGCAAGTATCATTGCAGCAGTGTCCTGGAAGGAATCCTGCTCACGGTCTCTTCCATGTCTCGTCTCTGCCAACTGTCCGGAAGTCATCGTCCTTTCCTATATCTGCATCTTTCTCTGGAACGACTGCATACTCATCGCGACTCCTTCTGGAAGGTAAATCCAAGTACCATGCCTCGGCATGCGCATCGCATCTCTGATGTCGGCGGAGTGGAACGTCATCTCATCTAGATCTGGTACGAACCTCTTACTTCACTTTTCTCTAATGTCGTCTGCTTTGGACTCGTCTCATCGCGGCTGCATGGACTGAGCTCCAACGGCTATCCTCGTATCGGGAGTCTCCCAAGAAATGCATCTCACCACCTAGCATCCGAATTAAGTCGAGCCATCCGATCGAGTCGTCAAAACCTCATAATCCCCCAAGAGCTCAACATCTTGGGCACAGTTTAATAGTATCGAGTACATGCCACAGCATCGGTGGTCCAGCCGTAGAAGGGCAAACCCAAGCCTCACTAATGGCGCCGTAGAACTGCCGCAAACCCGAAGGTTCAAAGGCTTTCACACGGTCATTAAGTCGAGTTAGGGTTTCATTCTTCTAGAGGGACCATAGAATTGCCTTCATGTCTTTCCGACTACTTTAAACTTGGAATAATAGGTTTCTAAAATTCGATCGTCTCTGTCGACTCCCAACGTCTCCGCGTGAAGTCGTCTCTAGCTGGAATCAATCTATCCGATGACCTCACATCGGGGTAGGCGAACGATTCACATGTCCTAGTCATTCATCCTCGATGACTAGCGACCTTCTATCATCTCTTAGAACAACTCATTCTGCACTAACTCCAGCATCTGGGGCAGTATCTCGTCGTTCGCGGCAATAACTGGCTCGCTCGTCTGCACGCTGAACGGTGCCTCAATCATCAGGAGTAAGCAATACTTCAATGGTCATCAAAATCTGGCTGGCCTCTATCAGTGGCTCAATCCTCTAGTGCAAATCGGCACGTCCGAGTAACCTCATAAAGGCGATCCGCCAAACGCTCGTGGCGCGGAAACACAGTAAAAAGACACATCTCCGCAATCGTGTGTCGCCAGAACTTCGCCCTGGTCAGTCCTCGTTCGTGACGAGCTCGTGCTGACCGCAACTCAAGCTGTAGCTCTCCCTGCCCGTAATCGTGGCAGCAAAACCTTAACTGGTACTGATAAGGCTTGATCGGAATGAATATAATACTGAGCAAAGAAATGTACATCCTAAGGCTTCTTAAGTGGAGTAGCGTATCGTAAATATGCCGCGGAACATACCTACGGTACGTCACTCTACTTTAGTCACCTATTCCATCAACCAAGGGTCATCCTACACTCCGAAGGTAAAACCTAACGCTCTGATACCAACTTTGTCACGGCCCGAAAGTACGGAACATGACCGGCACTTAAACTATGAACATCTCGAGGCGTACGTAATCTAAGTAAACCGAAAACCCAGAAATCCAAACCAAGAAAAGATGTAGAGTGCAGGAAAAACCAACTTAAAGCAAGTAGTTTCAATAGCATAAGCCGAATTATGCGGGTTTTTTTTTAAAAACATCAAAAATTTCCTGGAAATTTCGGCACGGTCTCCTTTGTAAATACTGGCTCCCAAACGGGATACAACATGAATAGTATACGAAATCAATAAAAAGGTATCCCCAAGCGGGAGCTAGCTCTTCGTCAATCGACGGTCACAACCACACAAGCAATATAATATACAACGCCAAGGGCGAGGATCAAAACTCAAAAGGAAACTCAAAACAACAAGAAATCCACAGAAATACAACGCGCGACTCTAAGGTCGAAAGAATAACATCACTGGTCTCTTTCTCAAAATAAATACATGTTTGGTTGATGGAACTTCTAGATACAACAGAATAATGATATACAAGATATATAATGGGGGTACGATACAAGTAAACCCACCTACTAGCAAATCACCCGAACGAAACTATGCCCGCAGAGCCGTAAAGAACCCTGTACGGCAAACCTGCAAGAAACTGGGGCACAACGGGGGTGAGTTGCCAACTCGTGAGTAGAAAAACATCTACGCACAGAAATCGCATAAATAACGCAATCCTAGGTCAAAAATCATAATATATCCTCAAATAAATAACCAGCAACCCATAACAATGGTTAGGGCAAATATCTAACCCAAGTGTAAATCAATGTGCCGTGTCAGTGCCTCTGGTAGCAATGTATGAATGCATGAAACAGAATGCATGTACTGAAGAAAACTGCTTTCATAAATCAGTGAGATTTCTGTATTCTAAAAGTGAGGTACCATAAATGAAATCAGCATAAAACAGTGCCCAGTATCGACACAAAACAAGTGTCCAAATATCTCGATATCTCTGTATCACAATCTTTATACCTCAATATCTCAAAATCTCAATCACAATATCTAGGGCGCCGTCAATCCAGACCGGCCCCTACCATCTATCTCAAGACCACGACGGTATCCTCCGGATATCCGACGCGTCGGTTAATATCACCGGTCGGTAGTGCTCTCCTGCAGGGCTCAACGTCAACAACACATTCCTCTTGCCCCGGGGTACCGCACCGGGCCCACCATGTACCCGAAACGGTTCCTCCACTCCTCGAATCGGGTCTCGAAATCCATCAGCAAACTCATGGTGGACGACTCATACATCATGGGAAAACCGCACTTTTTATTTTAAAAGAGAGAAAAGGTTTATTTATGTTTTTTTCGGTTTTCCTCCAAATCCAAGAAATCTCATGAAATCTGAATCCAAGTCATCAATAGCATGTAAACAGTGAATATAGGCATGAGAATCCATGAATGCGACACAACAGTGAATAATAACATGCATGAAGTAGTAGGCAATAACTACAATGTCAACTAGCATATAAGGCAAGTACATTAATATCATGTCTAAACTATAAGCTAACAACCTATGTCAAATGAAATAGTATTTTCTAAAGTGTTCGTGACATGGCAATTACCGATGAAGATGTGTGTGAGCCGGCAAGTAAGTGTACGTGGTACATACGCATCATCGGTAATGGTGCTGGTGTCCTAACAACATATCAATAATGGAGTATGAAGCATAATATAAGCATGCGATGCGAAGCGAACCACAATAATGAGCGGGAGCTGAATACTTGACGCAATTATAACTAATCTGCATTAATCTAATATAAGTCCTACAAATGGTGCCTTTTGAAATAACACGAATCATGGGGTTTTGAAAATAGGGGCTACGGTGTTTTTATAAAAAGATACGTCTTTTGAAATATCCGTAGGATCCCTTGGGCTGTCTTTTAAAATACCCACGATTCGTTAGTTTTTGAAATAGGTAAGAATCGACTCTAATCTAACAACTAAACTAAACTAAAGGGCTAAGCTAACAAGCTGGACTACAGGTAAGGAAACCGCCAAACATCTGAGTCGATACATATACATATCTGTATATATATTAGTTGGTGATCCCGCCTCAATAATATCATATCCGATACCATATCTAAAATCAGACATCCCAAGTCAAGAGTGCGGATCAATCATCAATATAGCTCATACGTAAATCCGTCGTACGGCATCCCAAATCTGGGTACGGGCCAATTTCACATTCATCATACTATTCACCTGGTATCCTCTTTATCAAATATCATGATCGGGGTACTAATCTACGTCTAGTACAATACTGATACCGCCTAAGTATGCAAGGACGTGTGTGAAACACTACGTCAAGGACCCGCTACAACGTCATGTCGTATCTCAAATACGAATCCTGCCATATCACCGAATTCACAACCTCAAAACAAATCTCATCGACTCATCTCAGACCCAAGTATCATCCTCAAATCCGTATGTGAACACATAGTCCCATACCCATGTGAACACATAACTATAAAGAATCCCATGAGCACATATAAATAAGGATGTATGCAAGTATGTATGTGTGTATGTGTAGTGCAACACTACCTTAGGGTTCGCAACACTAAAATAATCCAACACACCAATATCCATCCTAAACATCGTTATTAATCCCAAATAACATATAATAATTGTTGGTGTGTATACGCATCCGTATACACCACCACGGACTGCGGGGGTGCTATACGTCATCCACCCGACTTCTCCCCGTAGATATAAATCTACTCACCTGGTCCTCGCTCGCCGGTGCCGACGTCGCCACGCGCTTGCTTGTCGTCTCGAAGTCCACATAGAGGTACCTACATATCACAACGTATCGTATCGCATAAAAACCAAATCCGAAATCGATATGGTATATGAAAACCAATTCGGCACGCGTAGTACGCAGATGTCAAAATCTATCGGCTACGCATGCAAGAATAGCTAAAGCAACCCTCGATGTCGATCTACAAACGTCAAATCATCGAGAAAAACCCAAACACACACATTTACGCATTCCCAAACACTAATTATAATATGAATTAGGTTGCAATTCAAAAAAACCTCAAACTAACTTGAAAAGCCATTTTTCCGAAAATCAAGCAAGCAAAAATCTTAGCCTCCAACAATGATTTCATGCTCCAAGATCCATGCTTGAATAGCTAAAGAATAATGGGTAAAGCTTGGATTTAGAATTAGCTTTGAATTTTTGAGAAAAAGGGTGGATTTTTGATAGAAAATTTGGGGATTTTGATGGAAAATGAGATGAAGAATTTGGGGGTTGTTGTGGGTTCAGATTTTGGCCAGAATTGGTGGGGATTGGGTGAGGGAGGAGAGAGAGTGAGGTGGGGAAAGTCCACTCTAGTCAAAGTCCACTCTAATTCTATCATTTTCTACTCTTTTCTTTTCTTTTCTTTGACAAAAGAAGTGATTGGAGAGAGGGAGAGGGGGAGGGCTGTCATGGTGGGGCCGGCCACATGTGGAGAGGGAGAGAGGGTGAGGTGTGGGTGTGTGGGTTAGGGAAAAAGATAAATGTATTACCCCAACTCCCGTTAACACTAAATTTCACCGAAAAAAGCCATTTTCTTCGATATTTTCTAAACCGTTTTGGCAAACGATTTCATTTCAAAAACCACATAATAAAATTTTATTTAATGTGTCATGATGCACAAAATTTGTTTCAACTCATTCCAATTTGTAATTTTCCCTAATTAAATGTATTAGTGACGGCTTAAAATAATAATAAAATAATTTTTTTCAGAAAATTTAAAATTTCACCAGTGGCTCAATAAACACCAAATACTAGCAATTACATAGCTAGAATATGTATATTTAATTTTATAATAAAGATATTTGCATTTTGACTTTTTTACAGAAAACCCCCTTATTTTACCGATTTTTTTCGAAATTTCACCGAAACGATTTTCAAAACGTTACAATGTATCGTTCCAATTTTATCGGATGTCCCCGTTGTTGTTAGATAATAACCACACAATTAGATCATGATCAAATGACCTAAACCCTAACTTAGTATTCAAAACCCTTTCTTTAAATTTCAAACTTGAAATTTAAAACCCTAATTTAACACCTAATAGCTAGATTGAAGTAATCTAACAACAATTTAAGCATAAGGTTATGATTATACCTCACAAGCTTGAGATCAAACTTGCAAAAATCTTAGCCTCCAACAATGATTTCATGCTCCAAGATCCATGCTTGAATAGCTAAAGAATAATGGGTAAAGCTTGGATTTAGAATTAGCTTTGAATTTTTGAGAAAAAGGGTGGATTTTTGATAGAAAATTTGGTGATTTTGATGGAAAATGAGATGAAGAATTTGGGGGTTGTTGTGGGTTCAGATTTTGGCCAGAATTGGTGGGGATTGGGTGAGGGAGGAGAGAGAGTGAGGTGGGGAAAATCCACTCTAGTCAAAGTCCACTCTAATTCTATCATTTTCTACTCTTTTCTTTTCTTTTCTTTGACAAAAGAAGTGATTGGAGAGAGGGAGAGGGGGAGGGCTGTCATGGTGGGGCCGGCCACATGTGGAGAGGGAGAGAGGGTGAGGTGTGGGTGTGTGGGTTAGGGAAATAGATAAATGTATTACCCCAACTCCCGTTAACACTAAATTTTACCGAAAAAAGCCTTTTTCTTCGATATTTTCTAAACCGTTATGGCAAACGATTTCATTTCAAAAACCACATGATAAAATTTTATTTAATGTGTCATGATGCACAAAATTTGTTTCAACTCATTCCAATTTGTAATTTTCCCTAATTAAATGTATTAGTGACGGCTTAAAATAATAATAAAATAATTTTTTTCAGAAAATTTGAAATTTCACCAGTGGCTCAATAAACACCAATTACTAGTAATTACATAGTTAGAATATATATATTTAATTTTATAATAAAGATATTTGTATTTTGACTTTTTTACAGAAAACCCCCTTATTTTACCGATTTTTTTCGAAATTTCACCGAAACGATTTTCAAAACGTTACATGTCCGAGCTTGTCATGGGAAATGGTCATCTGAACAGACCTTTGCCAGTCATAACAATCAGATTCAGTCAATTTATTATCTAGATGTAACCTAGGTGCGGTCACTGGGTCGCTGCAATTAAGAGAGAGAGAGAGAAGAAAATACTCAGTATGATGCTCTTGCAAGTTTAGATTGGTTTTAATTTATCTAAACAAGATGGCTCCCACTGTCTCTCGAATCCCTCCTCAAACCATAAAGAAAGAATTAGTCGAGATCAATCTCACAGTACAATACTTGCTTAACCGTTCAGCCAGGCCAGTGTCGGTACTTCGAGGGAGGTTTTCCAACGCTTTCGCGAAGTTCCTTAATTAAGTAACCTCTTTTTCCTGTGGGCGTAGCCCCGCTAACACCTTTCTAGACACCTACTTGGTTTATAGCATTGATCGCTAAGTGAGAAAGTTCCCGAGGAGTAGCATATACTTACAGTAAGATCGGGATCCAAATATCATCGTGTGATAAAACTGAAGGAATCCTACCAGAATCATTACACTCCAAATGGTATGCAGTGCTAGCAAGTTTCAGTTTCTTTAGAAACTCCCGATGTGGATTTTTGCCCCATGCTCTTATGACCTTGACTTTGGCCAACAAATCATAAGTCACATGTCAAGTTCTACCCGTCATTCTCCAGGTTAATTTGAACCCACCCGTACCTACCCTTGACTTTGGCCAACAAGGCAGTACGACTGTCCCAAACCAACGCGTTTATCTATGTTGCATATGAATATCCAATAGCTACCAAACACTGTGCCTTGACTTTGGCCAACAAACACAGCTTGAATACTATTGACTATCCATATGAAATGACGGAGGGCTACGAATGGTTTTGGCGAAACCGTGAACGTAGTGAACTTGATATAATCGAAGGAACCTTGATAGCTTTTAAAAGGAGTGGTTTAAGCTCCGCGTTTAAAAGTTGTTTTCGAAAAGAAACCGAGTGGTTTTGAAATTGTTCCAACGACTTTACTTGGTTTATTTTCTTGCATTAATTTTAATGCGTCCCATCATTTAATCCTACCATTGCAGAAAACAACGAAAATATGACGTACGCTTATGCCATCCGCATTCGCCACGGGGTCCCGTCATCACCCGTTAGGTTACTTAACTAACGACAGAGCGAGGGCTGGACTAGCGCAGATGCAAAACATAAGCAACGCCTAAATAGATATCATATATAGATATATACATTCGTCAGATGCAATGATAGCCATTCCAGATCATAGTTGAACACTTTGGATATACTAAGAATCTGCGATTCGTTCGAGCCTGCAACGAAAAGCGGATTACACGGTCGCGATGAATAGCCAATACCCCACCCTAGACCCCTACGGGTGCGGCAAACTACCCGCCAAGTACCCGAAGCGAAGCAATCTCTCTCAACAACGTGAGTAGGCCACTCGGCACTTCGAGATACCCGTTAGTTTGTGCACCCCACCTTGGGTCTATCCTAGGAGCAAAAACAGTAAAAGAAATTATACAATGGCGGCTACAACCTCATCCCGGATGTGCGGCCATAAAATAATATTACATCAATTACAAATTTTACATGAATGAATGAAAAAGAAACTCTCATCTCACATCCACCCGGCTATTCATCCGCGACAATCCAACGAATTCATATCCACAAACAATCAACATTACAGATCACAGATATGTATAACCCCCACTAATCGACGTATAGCGATTAGCAGACGGTCAATACATATATCACATCATAGATAGTATCCATTAGCCTAAGTATACGGAATTTCGATCAAAATACGGATTTGTAACCACCCCAAAAACAAATTTGTTCTCTGGAAAATCTGGGCAGAAACAAACTATACTAAAAATCCCAAAACATCCGAATAAGAACACTGCACAAAACCCGGTCCACGGCCGAGTCAACTTGGCCGCGGTTCCGCGGCAGGAAGCATGTTCTTGCCGCGGATCCTCGGCGCTTTGACCGAGTCACTGGATCGTTTTTGTTCTGTGTTTTTACAAAACCCTGAGCCGATTTTTCATGTATGTTAAATCATTTTTAGAGCAGTATAAAAAATCGGCAGAAACATGGTTTTTCCGGACGTGTTTTGCGATTTTTTTTCCGATCGAAATTCTAAACACTTCGCTAACTTGCTAGTTTATGTTTAGCAAGGCTCTGATACCACTGTAAGTCCATGTTGCTCACCCCGGTTCTTACGGGGAGGCGGAAACGGTGAAAAACAATTTTTGGCGCAAAGGCAACATGGACTAAAAGAAGGATCTTTGCTAAACTACAAACTAGCAAACTACAAGAGGTGCTATCTACTATACCATAGAGATTATACCTTATGATACCGTTCCTTCGGGTCTTCTCGCCGCTGTCCTGCTCGTCCATCCACGCTCCGAGGATCGATACGGATCTTGATCACCTCTGCGGCCTTCTTGAGTCGAAGACGATCCACCCGAGAGATGTGCTCTGAGCTCCACCTCGAGCCGAGGCAACTAGGGCAACAAGATCGCTAGTCTTGATGCCCTAGGATGTGTAGAAGAGGTAGATGGAAGTGTTTGTCTATTTGGATCCTTTTTCTCTCAACACATGAGAACAAAGGATTTTTCAAGAGGAGGAAGAAGAACTAGCAACCATGGAACTCTTTTCTTTTTCTTCTCACAAGAGAGAGAATGAGAAAGAGAGAAATGAAATTATCAACTAAAGAAAATGAACCATGGTTGCAATAATACATAAACATCATCATTACCAATCCTTTCATGATAAAGTTGATGGCTACTAATTAAATTGACCATTTTCATAATCCAAATATAAAAAGAAATCCAAAGAAAACTCTAGACCTCTCATGAAGGTCCAAGTCAACTTTGGTCAAACGGTCAACAAAGTCAAGTATGGTCAAAGCAATTAGCCATCACACAATAATCACTAAAAAGATTAGTAAATAATCTCCCCATCTCATTATGGTTTTGACCGAACCAACTGCCAAAACTTAATGAGTCCGCCTCAAAATGGTTTTGACCGAATCAACTGTCAAAACCCTAATGAGGCACCTCCTTCTTCTTCGCTCCTCAAAACTGTGCATACACACCCGCATCCGCATTTCGTAGAATGCGAATGCACAGAAGACAAAACAAATCCATCCGTGCAATACTAGAATCCGGCTTAAACCAAAGCCCACTAGTATTGCCTGCCCGAACAGCATACGCACACAAGTGCATGTAAGTGATCGTAGCCCTGCCGTAAAACCATATGGCCTCTACACGTTTCGCTCAGTGCAGTGTAACTCTCTGTGTGGGACTCTAAAGACTCGACACTACGCTGGCAGTGGGTTTAAACACAGACCACAAGTGGCACTAGCTGTACGTAACGGTCCCCAGGTAGATGTCGATAAGAAGGCCGATGAGGTAAACCCATCCGAACTCCTACTGAGCCTGTATATGACAATCTCTGTACAGTCCGGTCTGTTCGTCTGAGAATATCGCATGGCGGGCCTAGAGGGGTGGTAAACGTCAGTCCCCTAATAGCGGTACAAGTCGTGTCGGAGTGTAGCCTAGAACACCCTGAGATAACACTAGAAACCTACCAGTATATCTCGCTTGCCCTGGCCAGGGACTACATGTGTAATGGCTCTCCTAGACACAGCGCGATATCAACCCCCAATACCGGGAGAGACGAATCCTGTCTAACCGTCACTGCCTCCAAGTGCTTCGGGACTGCACCCAACTACTACCTGTTTGCATGACTCCTTTGAGCCATGGTAAGGTAGTAATCTAAGTACAGTGGGAACACACTCGAGGCGAAGTGACAGTGTCAAGTCAGCGCACTAAGCTGTACTCATGTCACCTGGGAACTGATAACTGATGATAGGTATAATACCAACCATCAGTTCCCGATGAGTCCTGTCCAGTGTACTCGTAACCTAACGAGCACCCGCATACTATCTCAAGTACGATGTACTGATGGTTGTGGGATAGACCGTCTCCCGTGCTGGGATGAGAAGCGTATACGCTAGTCTACTCCGGAGTATCGATGCCCTGTCTCGATAGTCCTATGACTAGGGACCTGTATAAGGATGTGCTTATAGATTACCCAGCCCCCACAAGTGTAACTGCCATCACAACGCTGGTAATCAAGCAAAGATCCTAAGGGCTCTACTAATATGTATAAGCGATATGCTAAAAAAAAACACATGTACATATTGAAGTAGAAACAAACCAAGTAGCATACTACCATTTTGAGCAAGATTGTCTATACAACTGTGAATATCCCAAGCTTCCATCAAGTAATATACAAACTAGTATGATACAGTAATGGCCTCTAGGGCATATACACTAACACCATCTAGGTTAGTGGTGTTGTTTGTTTTTCTCAAAATCTTCCCAGGTTGCTCCAGATTCCCTATAGGCACCTAAATTAACACAAAACCGACATTTGGATTTCTAAACTCCAAGTTTGGGGTTCTAGCTCTGGCTTGGTCCAAGTTTTAGACACTAAAGGGGGTTTGTAATCACTAATACATCTCAAATGCACCATCACAACTCAAAATCCTTTAAACCTCCTCTAGAAATTATTCAAGTATCACTAAACTACACAAAATGGATTCTAAACTAGTATGGATGTTAAAGTAAATAGATTACCACTCTAATGGTGAAGAAAATATCTCATTTGGCAACTCAAGAACTTTCTTGAGTTGCCCCAAGTGCTCAAAATCAAATTTTGCTTCGTTATCCATGCTTGTAGTGAGCTTGTGCATATTTTTAGTGAAGAGGGTGAAGTGTTTTGAGTTGTTTTTGATGGAGTTGTGAGGGTTTAGTGGAGGTGGGGGAGTGAGGGCAGCCATGAGAGGAAGATGGAGAAGAAGAATGATGAAGTGATATGAAGGATAAACAAATGGGAGTTAGGTCAATGAACCCCTCACCTCTCTCTCTCTCTCTCTCTTCTCTCTCTTACCCATACTCTTTTGTTTATTTTTTTCTTTTTCTTTTCTTTTCTTTTGTTTTCCTTTTCTTTTTAAACACAAATGAAAACCCCAATTAAAACCATCGTCACACAAAAAGGAAAATAATAAGGTTTATAACATGAATGGTGCATGTCATGCACAAAACCGGATTAATGCATAATTAGCAATTATTAATCAAGTTTAGAAATAAATTTGTATAAAACTAATCTTATAACTTTATAAAATGTCTAAATTATATAATATTCTTTCAAAATCAACAATTTACATATATTTCCAAATATTTTCTAATTATCAGTATTTAATTATACCACAACATTAAAATATTCATAATATTTATTATTTTAATTATTTAATTTTCCAAAAATAATATTTTATTTTTCTGAAATATTACAAGTCAGTTAGAGCAGCGGAAGTATAGTGGACAAGTAGCTTGTGTCTATTTATAGACTAAAGCAAGTATAGCGGAGATAGATCGTCTATTTTTGATGTGACAGTCATGAGCTTTGACTTCATCAGAATAGGAGATAGATCTGTTAAGAAGGTAGTAGGATGTGATGTCCTGGTATTTGGATGACATGCACTTTGTAGGAAGTGAAATTCCTATACTACGATCGGTTATACTGTGTTTGTCACACAGTGGTTTTCCACAAAGGATATGGATATTATATCAAGTATTCTGGTTACTGGATCTATGGTTTTAGATCTAGATTTCAGTAGTTTCCCAATCTGGGCACTTAGACAGTATTCTAAAGTTGTTTTAGAATGGACGACTCCTGGCATGGTGGTGTACCTGCAGGTGATGGAGTCACCCTCTCTAAAGGTGTCTTGCAGACTAAAGGGGAGAGAGATGTGCATGATTGGCATATCACTTGCTTAGGCAATTGAGTCAATCTTGATATGTCAAGTACTACACCAGATGTTGTTTTTGCACTAGCTGCAATAAGTTTATATTAATCCAATCCTGAAGAAACATTCGGAAGCAGTTTATGAACATAAGTGGATGTTCTAGGGATATGGTAACGGCACCCTCCTTCGAGAGACGGTTATCATTTCAGGCTTCCAAGGTGACCTGGATGACAGAGCGACTGTCAGAGTTATAGTTTTCCCTCTTTTGAGGGACAGTATATTGGAAAGGTGGTCCAAGAGGATACTGAGGAAGGCATGGCGCAGGATACTGATTAAATTCAGTGGACAATACAGTCTAAGAAGTTTGCTGGATTTGGAGTTCATTTATGAACTGGGTCCCATCAGATATACAGACATATTCTAAGACAGGTATTGCTCATTTCGGAAGATGGCTTACTCCGCGAACTTGAGATAAAAAGAGATACAAAAAGAAACTTTAGAGTGGATCCACTCACTGAGGCTATTTCTCGAACACAATAGTTTTACAAATGAGCTTTGTGAGACTGATTAGTAGAGAAGTTGGATGTTCGGTATCACACGGGTTGTGAGTATGCAACATCGCAATAATTATCCTTAAGTGCAAGTGGAAGATTGTTGGCTATAGTGCCCTTAAGTCAATTATTGGATCGCAGGCACGAGATTGCGATGATTGAAGGAGGACCTGTACCGGTAGAACAGTTTTACTCGAGATGATAGTATGCTATCTGGTTTGTCTTTATCATCGTGTACATGCTTCAAGTGATATTACAGATCACTATTACATGTTGATAGAGCCCTTAGGATTCCTTCTTGACTGCCAGCAGTATGATGGCGATCATATACGTGGGAGCTGGGTGGTCTATAGGCACATCCTTAAATGTCCATAGTCATGGGAGTTTCGAGACCAGGCATCGACACTCCAGAGTAGACTAGTGTATACTGATCGAGACCCCGACGAGAGGCGGTGGACGGTCTCACAAGCTATTGGTGTCAGTTTGTTCACCTAAGATGTATACAAGTGCTCATTTGGTTATGAGTACACTGGACGGACTCGCCGGGAACATGCTAGTTGGTATTATACCTATTGTCAGATAGCAGTTCCCTGGTGACATGTGTACAGGTTAGTCTATCGACCTGAGATCGTCATTTATCTCGGGTGAATTCCCTCCGTGCTTTGATTACTACCCTACCACGGCTCAAAAGAGTCGTGCAAACATGTTTTAGTTGGGTACAGTCCCAAGCCACATGGAGGCAGTGAGCGAATCGTCGGGGATTCATCTCTCCAGGTATTTGTGGTTGATGTCGCGGTGTGCACGGGTGGTCATCACTAGAAATCCTTGGCCAAGGTAGTTGAGAATTACTGATTCGGATCTGTTGCTTCTCAGGTGGTGATGGGTTTCATACCGACACTAAATGTTGCGTTATTAGATGTCTGACTTTATCCACCTCCTAGACTCGATATGCGATACTCATAGACGAACGGACTGGACTGTACGGATATTGTCACTGTTAGGCTCAGTAGGGGTTTCAGGATGAGTTTGCTCGTCGGCCTCTCTTTCGCTCAATACCTAGGTAACCGTTACGTACAGCTAGTGCCACTGACATGCTTGTGGTTAAACCCACTGCCAGCGTATTGACGAGTCTTTAGACTCCCACACAGAGGGTTTCCTGGTTCGGGCGAAACATTGTAGAGGCCGTATGGTTTTATGGCAGTGTTCGATCATATACGTGCACTTGTGCACGGATCATGATCGGACTAGTGGGCTTTGGTTTAAGCCGGATCCTAGTATTCTATTGTTGGATTATTTTCGTCTCGTTGTATTCGTATTCAGTTGGAATACGGATGCGGGTATGTATATACGGATGAGGGGTATTCTTGTAATTTGTTACAAGATTACTTTAGTTGATGCTATTTCTTTTTTGTTATAAACATTTAGGGTTTTAAATTTTTATTTGGTGGGAAAGTGTGAGTCATGGTTGGCATGGGTTCATACATGTGCACTTGTGACTCATAGTGGTAGGTCATGGTGGCATGATGTGTGTTTTGTAGTGTTGTAAGATATTTTTGTGAGATATTTTTTCTTGAGTTGTTTTCTTTAGTTGCTTTATTATTATTGATATAACACTCACTCTCACAACACTCACAAAAAACACAAGGGGAAAAAGGCAGCAGACACATTCTTCACTTGCCTCTTTTCTTTTGCCAAGCTTTTGCTTCACACTTCTTCCACTCTTGGCAACTTCTTCAACCTCCACCCAAACCCTCTCATGAGTTGAGAATCCTTGGGTGTTTTGAGACAAAATAATCACACATTCTTTAAATCATCTTTGGCTATCTAGGTTAGCAAACTAGATACCCGAGTTGCTTCGGTTTTGAGGCGGGAGCCCGTATTACTAACTCTCGATGTGGATCCTCTTCGATGTGGGGAGATCGGAGAGCAAACTTGATCGAGGAAGTCGTGAGGAGCTTGGGACAGAGGTTGAAGACCGAAGGACTCAGATCATTCGGTATAACCTCTCTAAACTCCTTTACATATAGCAGTATAGGGTTAATGATACGATCCGGGAATCGGGTTCCGATAGCGCCGGATTTTTTAAATTTGTTCCGCATTTAGCCACGGATTGATGGCCGGGGCGCTGGCGTAATCCAATAGACACCTGTAACGCTTTGAAAATCGTTTAGGTAATTTTTCGATAATCGGTAAAAATAATCAGTATTTTCCGTAAAATGTAAAAATAATTATTTTCCATTATAGGCCTAATTATACAAAATTTAGATAAGAAATTGCTAGAAATTGGTTAATTAATTGTCACTTAAAAATTTCTAGTCATTTAAAAAAAATTCCTTAATTAATTATTTTTAATATTATTTTAAGCTTTTAAATATACATTAAATTTATGATAAATACAAATTTGAATGGGTAAATTATACACTTAGGATCCATTAAAAACTTAAATCTAGTAGTAACAAAAATTTTACCAAGACATTACAAGACTAGTTGTTTCTATGGTCAAAATGAAATTTAAAATGAAATTTTAAATAAGAAATTGATGTGAAATGCATTAATGAGTTAAGAAGGGGTTCTTTTAACCTAGAAACATCTACACAAACACACACACCCCATCCATTCCCCTTGGCCGAGAGCTGCTGCTGCCATCCCCCCATTTTTCCCATCTCTTTTTGCTTCTAATTCATCTCAAAATCCATCAAAAATCCACAAATTTCTTCACAAATTCAAAGCAAATCCTAATTCTATCTCTTTTCAAGCCCAATTTATTTTAGAACATGGAGAAAAGAGGCATCTTTGGAGCCTTTGTGCAAGCTAGGGTTCAAACTTGTGAGGTAAAATTCTAACCATTTAGCTAAATTGTAGTTTAATTATGCTAATATAGAATTTTGAAGTGTTAATTTAATAGTAATTGCTTGTTTATGAAATTCAAGAAAGGGGTTTGATTTTGGATTAGGGTTTGAAGCATTGCTAATAGGTTGAATTAAATGTTGTGGCTAGCTAGTTGTGTGGTTGGATGATTATGCTTGATAGTGGTCATTTTGTCGTTAATCCGTGATGTTTGCACCGAATTTGGAATGTTAGTGCTTACTAGGTTTTTTATATAATTAAGTGGTGAATTAATTGTGATATCTTGACGATATTATTAACATCTCCTACGACATTTAGGGTATGTGAATGCGAAATTTGGTTTGATCGGGATTAGTTTTGACGGTTGTTTCGAACGACGATTCTAGTTAAGGTTATAGTAATTGTCGTGTGTGTCGCGCACCTAGTGCACAATGTGCCTAACTTGTTGACGTTGATTCTTTCATTTTGTGACTTTGTGTCATTTCAGGAATATGTAATATTATGTTTTGTGTTGTACAATTTTAGGATCGGTTGCGGAAATATCAGACGCGGCGTGCAAGGGCAAAGCAGTAGTTGGATCGGATTAGCGAGGCGTCCGGGTGAGTAGACGTACACATCTATGGGGGGATCGTCTGGATGGCGCGAGGCGCCCGACACTTAGGGTTGCTAGTAGTAGTTGCATTCATATGCATATCCGTCTAGTTATTCATCTGCTGTCATCGCATGGTTATTTATATACCTATGTGTGATATCACCTCTTAGGACACATACACCATTACCATTGGCTCATGTTGCACGTGCACTATTCATGTGAACACACATGCTTTTGGTAATTGCCATGCCACGAGCACTTTAGAACCTGCTTAGTTTAGTATCAAACACTTGCATCATACATGATACATTGAATTGCAATGCATGCATACACCACACTTCATTATCATGCTTATATAGATTCCTCGTCATAAACTACATTGCATAACATTGATATCATAGGCATCTATCATTTGCAACATGTCGGATATTGTGATTTCTTGAGGATTTTACTATTGATGAGATTTCTGGATTTTAGGGAAAACCACAAGAATTTTCCAAACTCGTTATGTTTTAAAAAGGCAAGTTGCAGTTTTCTCGTGATGTATGTGTCTTCCACCATGAGTTTTCATGTTTTCTGTTGGATTTCGAGACTCGATTCGAGAAGTGGATGAACCGAATCGGGTACATGGTGGGCCCAGTATGGTACCCGGGATAAGAAGCTCGAGTTGCAGACGATAAGCCTGGCAGGCGAAGACTACCTACCGGTGATGTCTGGCGCGGCGAATATCCGGAGGATACCGACCGTTGTCATGAGATTTGATGATATGGGCCGATCCGGACTGACGGAGCCCGAGGTATTAAGATATTGACATAGTGATACATTGAGACAGATATATTTCCATATTTGGTATCGATGCTTGACACGGTTTTCGGATGATTTTATTGATGGTACCTTAGCTATT
This sequence comes from Agapanthus africanus, assembly GCA_030015575.1. Taxonomy (NCBI): domain Eukaryota; kingdom Viridiplantae; phylum Streptophyta; class Magnoliopsida; order Asparagales; family Amaryllidaceae; genus Agapanthus; species Agapanthus africanus. Next base: position 622,386,322 of record CM057341.1, read on the forward strand.
GTACAGATATTTTTCTAAGTTAAGAATGCAGAGATCATCGTATTTAAACACTTATAGATTTCGTATAGATTTTGCATTCATGTGCATACAAACTAGTGGCATCACATCATATCTAGACATACAAGTTGTGACGCATTTGCGTGCATTCTTACGATAACCTTATTAGATGTTATTTTCTACTCACGAGCTAGCAACTCACCCCCGTTGTGCCACATTGTCTTGCAGGTCAGACCCGTCCGCCTTATAGCGGCAGGCGTATCTTTTTATTGGCTTCTTTTGCTTAGACTCACGACATAGCTCGTAGGTGGGTTGCGAGGACACTTTTCCTATTTTTGTACTATCATTGTATCTTGTATTCTCCATTTACCACTTCTTATTTTGTATACGCGACCTAGTGTTGAGACTGAGAGATTTGTGTATATGTGGTTCCTCTGGGGTCGAGCTCACTTGAGCCGACATTGTGTTTTTCTTATTTTTGGGTTTCTTTATGTTTATTTGCTTGATATTGCATATATATTGCGTGTAGTTGTGATCCGCTTTGGGAGAAGAGCTAGCTTCCGCTTAGGGATGCCATTATATCATTACAGGTTTATATATCTTGTTGTACCCGTTTTGGGGCCAGTATTTACAAAAGAGACTCTGCCGAAATTTTCAGAAGATTTTGATGTTTTTAAAAAGGGATTAATATAACTTAATTGGTTTAAAAATCATTTTCATAAAAGGTTTTCCTTCACTCTTATTGTTTATGGTTTAGACTTTCTGGGCTTTGGCTGACTTAGGTTACGTTATGCCTTGAGACGTGTCATAATCTAAGTGCCAATCACGTTCCGTACTTTCGGGTCGTGACAAAGTTGGTATCAGAGCGATAGGTTTTACCTTTCTGAATATAGGATGACCCTTGGTAGATGGAATAGGTGACTTAAGCAGACTGGCGTAGCGTGGGTATATTCCGCGGCATACTTACGATACGGTACTCCGCCTAAGTGACCTTAGGACATAATTGCTTGTATTTCTTTTCTTGATTCCATGCATCCCTTGATTCAATTGCAATTTTCTTATCGCTCATGTTTCTTATTCCCGCTTCAATGCCGCCAAAGACTACGAGGGCTCAAAGGGCTGCCGCTAGGGATGAGATTCGAGCGGGCTCGTCTGAGGCGAGGATCGAGCAGGACGATATGCCTACCCATCAGGGTCAGATTGATCCACCTTCTCTAAAACGTATTGCCAGATTAGAGGCCGGTATGCAAGAGTTGCTCCAGATGATGGAATCTTTAGTTGAGGCCAGTCGGACACAGAGATCTGAAGATGTTCCTTCTACCGCACAGACCACGATTGTACCTGCTGCCCAGACAGTTGCTCCTGCTACTATTATGACTATCCCCGTATCATTATAGGAGTTTATGAGGCTGAGACCTCCAGCTTTTACCGGTACAGATGCGACAGAGGACCCGCAGGCATTTCTCGATAGGATGAATATGATTTTCCGTTCGTTGAAGTGTTCTGATGATAGATGGGTGGAGTTTATGAGTTTTTGTCTGGAAGGCCTTGCTCAGACGTGGTACGATTCAGTAGAGAGAGGCCGAGCTGCAGGTCTACCTCCTATGACTTGGAATGAGTTCACAGCTGCATTTCTTGCCCGTTTTCTTCCAGAGAGTGTCCAAGATGCTCGAGCGCATCGTTTTGAGTCTTTGCGCAAGACTCCTGGGATGACAGTGTCCAGTATGATATACAGTTTACTCTGTTGTCTCGATACGCTCCGTACCTAGTAGATACTGAAGAGAAGAGGATAAAGAGGTTTGTGCGAGGACTTGACACACAGTTATTCCTTGCCATCGGCACCCAGCACTTTGACACATACGCAGCCGCGATGGATGCAGCCTTACTTTTGGAGGAGCGAATTTCAGAGACTCCGGTCCTTTCTGGGCCGAAGCGGATTCGTACAGATACGCCAGCCCAGCGGCAGGTGGGTAGACACCGTGATAGATTCTTTCCGGGAGATGGTGGCGGCAGAGGATTGAGACGGGGTCAGTTATTTGGTTCTTATCCACAGACCCAGCAGTCGTCGCTAGGATGTTTTCGGTGTGGGAGTCATTACCATCGTATCAGAGACTGTACCATAGGGCGCCAGGGCGCGGCGGCAGTCCTACATGTGACCATACCACCTTCACCACCTCCTCAGAGAGCTTTACTTCCTACCCCTGATGATGCTCCATGCCAGGAAGATGCTCCTAGAGGTCGTGGGCGTGGCGTTCCTGTTCAGAGAGGATGAGGCGACAGAGGCAGAGGACAGCCAGCTATTAGTGGTGGACAGGCCCGAGTATTCGCTTTGACTCTGCAGGATGCGCAGGCATCCAATGCCATTGTGACAGGTACTCTGCCAGTATGTTCTTTTGATGCACGGGTATTATTTGAAACAGGCTCCACACATTCTTATGTATCCACATACTTTGCACCGAGGTTGGGCCGAGAGTCTTCTTCGTTAGATCAGCCGCTTGTTATTATTACTCTGGTAGGCGAGTCGTTTGCTGCTCGTTTTGTGTACCGATCGTGTCCTGTTCGTATCGAGGAGAGAGATTCTTCAGTTGATTTGATTCTCCTCGATATGCTAGACTTCGACGTTCTTCTTGGTATGGACTGGCTAGCCACCTGTTATGCATCTGTGGACTGCCGTGAGAAGGCAGTCAGATTCAGCTTTCCTGGTGAGCCGGTTCTTGTTATTCAGGGAGATCGTAGCGCCACCCTTCCCAGCTTGATTTCTTCTCTTCGCACTGGTCAGCTCTTGCGGAAAGGGTGTCAGGGATTCATAGCCTATGTTTGTGATACTAGCGCCACAGAGGTTCCATTGGACCAGGTCCCTATTGTGAGAGAGTTTCCTGATGTATTTCCTGACGAGCTGCCTGGTCTGCCACCAGAGCGCGAGATTGAGTTCTGCATTGACTTGATCCTCGGCACGGGGCCTATCTCTTTACCGCCTTATCGGATGGCCCCGGCAGAGCTTAAAGAGCTGAAGGATCAGTTGCAGGACTTGCTGGATAAAGGGCTTATCTGACCGAGTGTGTCACCTTGGGGTGCCCCCATCCTGTTTGTTAAGAAGAAAGATGACAGTATGAGCTTATGCATTGATTATCGTCAGCTGAACCGGATTACTGTGCAGAACAGATATCCCCTACCCCGCATTGACGACTTATTTGATCAGCTCCAGGGTGCGAGGTATTTCTCAAAGGTTGATTTACGGTCAGGTTATCACCAATTGCGGGTTCGGAAGGAGGATATTCCGAAGACCGCTTTCCGTACACGATATGGTCATTATGAGTTCTTGGTGATGTCGTTCGGGCTCACCAATTCCCCGACAGCATTTATGGACTTGATGAACCGTGTATTCAGGCCGTATCTTGATCGGTTCATTATTGTGTTCATTGACGACATCTTAGTTTTCTCTCGGAGACGGGAGGAGCATGAGCAGCACTTGCGTATCATATTGCAGACTTTGAGGGAGAATCAATTGTTCGACAAATTTTCCAAGTGCGTATTCTGGCTAGACAGTGTCGACTTTTGGGCCATGTGGTGATGAGAGATGGTATTTGTGTGGACCCGAAGAAGATCGAGGCAGTTCAGCGTTGGCCCAGGCCGGTATCAGTTACTGAGGTTCGCAGCTTTTTAGGTCTGGCTGGCTATTATCGACGTTTTTTCCAAGATTTCTCTCGTATTGCTGCACCATTGACTGGGTTGACCCGAAAGGGGGTTCCTTTTGATTGGACCGAGGCACGTGAGGATAGCTTCCAGCAGTTGAAGACTCGTTTGACTACTGCACCAGTGTTATCTTTGCCTTTAGGATCAGGCGGTTTTGTGGTATATTGTGATGCTTCTCGAGTGGGGCTGGGCTGTGTATTGATGTAGCACGGCAGGGTTATCGCGTATGCTTCTCGGCAGTTGAGGAAGCACGAGCAGAACTACCCCACTCATGATTTAGAGATGGATGCAGTGGTGTTTGCACTCAAAATATGGAGACATTACCTATACGGCGAGTTGTGCCAGATATTCACAGACCACAAGAGCTTGAAGTATATCTTTCAGCAGCAAGATCTAAATCTGAGACAGCGCCGTTGGATGGAGTTGGTAAAAGACTATGACTGTGAAATTCTATACCATCCGGGCAAGGCGAATGTGGTGGATGATGCTTTGAGTAGAAGGCCCGGAGGTAGCCTATCTTGTTTGAGCGCAGTACAGATGCAGTCGACGGCGGATTGGCAGGTTTTATGTGACAGCAGAGTGCAGTTCGAGTTTACTCTTACAGGGGGACAGCTGGCCCATTTCAGAGCACGCCCACAGTTACTTGACCGTATCCGCGAGGTACAGTCCGGTGATGCCCGTTTTTTAGAGATTATCGAGCAGATTTAGCAGGGCAGAGTTTCCAAGTTCGTGATTGATGAACAGGGGATACTTTGATTTGGGACTCGACTGTGCGTACCAGATTCTGAGGGACTGAGGCATGATATTCTTGAGGAGGCACATAGATCAGTATACAGTGTTCATCCAGGTTCCACCAAGATGTACCATCATTTGAAAGAGGTTTACTGGTAGGATGGGATGAAGAAGGATGTTACGGACTTCGTATCGAGATGCCTGACTTATCAGCAAGTCAAGGCCGAGCACCAGAGGCCAGCCTGCGAGTTACAGCCTTTGCCCATTCCTGAGTGGAAGTGGGAACAGGTCTCCATGGACTTTATTATGGGTCTACCCAGGACTAGTCGAGGGTATGACTCTATTTGGGTGATTGTAGATCGACTGATGAAAGCCGCTCACTTTCTACAAGCAATGACCACTTTTGGATTTGCTTAGTACGCCCAGGTTTATATTGATGAGATCGTGCGACTGCATGGCGTCCCGACTTTCATCGTGTCTGACCGGGGCACCCAGTTTACCAGCCGATTATGGCAGAAACTTCAGGAGGCTTTGGGCACCCGATTGAGTTTTAGCACAGCTTTTCATCCGCAGACTGAAGGTCAGTCAAAGCGTACTATTCATACTCTTGAGGACATGCTCAGAGCTTGTGTTTTAGATTTCGGTGGTAGCTGGAATCGTCATTTGCCCTTGATCGAGTTCTCCTACAATAATAGCTTCCAGGAGACGATTCAGATGGCACCTTCTGACGCTCTATATGGGAGGAAATATCGATCACCCGTATGTTGGACAGAGCTCAGGGAAAGTAGTATTTTGGGGCCGCAGATCATACAGGAGACGACCGAAAAGATACAGCTGATTCAGGACGAGATGAGGGCGGCCCAGAGTAGGCAGAAATCATATGCTGACAGGCGCCGTCGCCGACTCGAGTTCGCTGTTGGCGATCATATTTTCCTGAGGGTCTCTCCGATGAAGGGCGTGATGAGATTTGGGCGGAAAGGGAAGCTTAGACCTAGATATGTTGGTCCCTTCGAGATCCTAGAGCGTGTCAGTTCGGTGGCTTATCGGTTGGCTCTTCCGCCCAGCTTTCCAGATGTCCACCCTGTGTTCCATGTTTCGATACTCCGCAAGTACCTTCATGACCCTTCTCATGCGATTCAGCACCAGACGATCTAGCTGGTGCATGATCTTTCATTCACCGAGCAGCCGGTGGTCATTTTGGATCGGCAGGTGAAGAAATTGAGGTCGAAGGTTATACCGTCCGTCAAGATTCTTTGGCATGGCCCGAACAGCAAGGAGGTCACCTGGGAGACCAAGGACGAGATGAGGAAGAAATACCCCCATCTTTCTGAAGGTACGCGCAGTTAAAATTTAAATTCAGGGACCGAATTTCAACAAGGGGGGAAGATTGTAACGCTTTGAAAATCGTTTAGGTAATTTTTCGATACTCGGTAAAAATAATCAGTATTTTCCGTAAAATATAAAAATAATTATTTTCCATTATAGGCCTAATTATACAAAATTTAGATAAGAAATTGCTAGAAATTGGTTAATTAATTGTCACTAAAAAATTTCTAGTCATTTAAAAAAAATTCCTTAATTAGTTATTTTTAATATTATTTTAATTTTTTAAATATAAATTAAATTAGTGATAAATAAAAAATTTAATGGGTAAATTACACACTTAGAATCCATTACAAACTAAAATCTAGTTGTAACAAAAATTTTATCACGACATTACAAGACTAGTTGTTTCTATGGTCAAAATGAAATTTAAAATGAAATTTTAAATAAGAAATTGATGTGAAATGTATTAATGAGTTAAGAAGGGGTTCTTTTAACCTAGAAACATCTACACACTCACACACACACCCCATCCCTTCCCCTTGGCCGAGAGCTGCTGCTGCCATCCCCCCATTTTCCAAATCTCTTTTTACTTCTAATTTCATCTCAAAATCCATTAAAAATCCACAAATTTCTTCACAAATTCAAAGCAAATCATAATTCTATCTCTTCTCAAGCCTAATTTAGTTTAAAACATGGAGAAAAAAGGTATCTTTGGAGGCTAGGTGCAAGCTAGGGTTCAAACTTGTGAGGTAAAATTCTAACCTTTTAGCTAAATTGTAGTTTAATTATGCAAATATAGAATTTTGAAGTGTTAATTTAATAGTAATTTCTTGTTTATGAAATTCAAGAAAGGGTTTGATTTTGGATTAGGGTTTGAATCATTGCTAATAGGTTGAATTAAATGTTGTGGCTAGCTAGTTGTGTGGTTGGATGATTATGCTTGATAGTGGTCATTTTGTCATTAATCCGCGATGTTTGCACCGAATTTGGAATGTTAGTGCTTACTTGGTTTTTTATATAATTAAGTGGTGAATTAATTGTGATATATTGATGATATTATTAGCATCTCCTATGACATTTAGGGTGTGTGAATGCGAAATTTGGTTTGATCCGGTTTAGTTTTGACGGTTATTCCGAACGACGATTCTAGTTAAGGTTATAGTGATTGTCGTGTGTGTTCCGCGCACCTAGTGCACAATGTGCCTAACTTGTGGACGTTGATTCTTTCATTTTGTGACTTCGCGTCGTTTCAGGAATATGTAATCTTATGTTTTGTGTTGAGCAATTTTAGGATCGGTTGCGGAAATATCGGATGCGGCGTACAAGGGCAAAGCTATGGTTGGATCAAATTAGCGAGGCGTCCGGGTGAGTAGATGTACACATCTATGGGGAATCGTCTAGATGGCGTGAGGCGCCCGACACTTAGGGTTGCTAGTAGTTGTTGCATTCATATGCATATCCTTCTAGTTATTCATCCGCTGGTATCACATGGTTATTTATATACCTATGTGTGATATCATCTCTTAGGACACTTACACCATTACCATTGGCTCATATTGCATGCACACTATTCATGTGAACACACACGCCATTGGTAATTGCCATGCCACGAGCACTTTAGAACCTGCTTAGTTCAGTATCAAACACTTGCATCATACATGATACATTGAATTGCAATGCATGCATATACCCCACTTCTTTATCATGCTTATATAGATTCCTCGTCATAAACTATATTGCATAACATTGATATCATAGGCATCTATCATTTGCAACATGTCAGATATTGTGATTTCTCGAGGATTTTACTATTGATGAGATTTCTGGATTTGGGGGAAACCGCAAGAATTTTCCAAACTTGTTATGTTTTAAAAAGGCAAATTGCGGTTTTCTCGTGATGTATGTGTCGTCCACCATAAATTTTCATGTTTTCTGTTGGATTTCGAGACCCGATTCGAGGAGTGGATGAACCGTCTCGGGTACATGGTGGGCCCGGTATGGTACCCCGGAGCAAGAAGCTCGAGTTGTAGACGATGAGCCTGGCAGGGGAAGACTACCTACCGGTGAAGTCTGGCACGGCGGATATCCGGAGGATACCGACCGTTGTCGTGAGATTTGATGATATGAGCCGATCCGGACTGACGGAGCCCAAGGTATTCAGATATTGACATAGTAAGACATTAAGACAGATATATTTCCATATTTGGTGTCGATGCTTGACACGGTTTTCGGATGATTTCATTGATGGTACCTTAGCTATTGTACAGATATTTTTCTAAGTTAAGAATGCAGAGATCATCGTTTTTAAACACTTAAAGATTTCATATTGATTTTGCATTCATGAGCATACATACTAGTGGCATCACATCATGTCTAGACATACAAGTTGTGACGCATTTGCATGTATTCTTACGATAGCCTTATTAGATGTTATTTTCTACTCACGAGCTGGCAACTCACCCCCGTTGTGCCACAGTGTCTTGCAGGTCGGACCCGTCAGCCTTGTAGCGGCAGGCGTATCTTTTCATTGGTTTCTTTTGCTTAGACTCGCGAAATAGCTCGTAGGTTGGTTGCGAGGACACTTTGTCTCTTTTTGTACTATCATTGTATCTAGTATTCTCTATCTACCACTTCTTATTTTGTATATGCGACCTAGTGATGAGACTAAGAGATTTGTGTATATGTGGTTCCTCTAGGGTCGAGCTCACTTGAGCCGACGTTGTGTTTTTCTTATTTTTGGGTTTCTTCATGCTTATTTGCTTGAAATTGCATATATATTGCGTGTTGTTGTGATCCGCCTTGGGCTAAGAGCTAGCTCCCGCTTGGGGATGCCATTATATCATTACAGGTTTATATATCTTGTTGTACCCGTTTTGGGGCCAGTATTTACAAAGGAAACCCTGCCGAAATTTTCGGAAGATTTTGATGTTTTTAAAAAAGGATTAATATAACTTAATTGGTTTAAAAATCGTTTTCATAAAAGGTTTTCCTTCACTCTTATTGTTTATAGTTTAGACTTTCTGGGCTTTGGCTGACTTAGGTTACGTTATGCCTTGAAACGTCTCGTAATCTAAGTGCCAGTCACGTTCCGTACTTTCGGGTCGTGACAACACCACAAAAGAAATGAGGATAAGCGATAGATTACCCACGACCCTCCTCTGTCCTAATTTAATGCGACGTTCCTTAGAGTGTTGGTCTAGATATTTTTTAATTAATGTAGGGTAATGCGGATACTCGTTTTGTCATTTGTGGGGCCTAGGAAGGGTGATGAAATCCCCACCTAATCTGAATTGTGGTCTTGCCCCTTAATGTCCGTATTAACAATATGCAAAAAAAACCGCAAAACAAAACACGGAAAAAGATTTTTTTTAGCGGCGATATTTTGCAAAGAATCCTGCAGAAAAATATATTATTGAATTTTTCAGAGGAGAGAGAAAGATATAGGAAAGCTACCAGAGAAGTTTGGAACCCTAAGTCCCTAATTATGTCGCGGTTCCGCCTCCAAAATGGACTTCTTGCCGCGGAGTTGAGAGCTCTTTTGAAAAATTTTGCTACGGTGGCCTCCCTTGCTTCTATGGACTCCTTTGAAGGTCTCTAAATCTCAATTTCCTCATTCCAGTGACTCCAGATTCTCTTGCAAAATTCTCACACTAATCGTTAAATACACAATTTGCTGTTTTATTTTATTTTATGATTTGGATCGAATAGGAATTCAACAGGGATAGTAAGAAAAAAAATTACGCGTGTATCCCCAGCAACGGCGCCATTTGATTGATTCTATTTTCGAGTGTGTAGTAACTGCAATCAATAACGGTATCGCGTGTAGCAAGTCGAGATGAGTACAGATCGTCCACAGGAATATGTGGTATTGGGATTCCTTAGCACCTAGCCTAGGGTTTGCAAGCATCATATATGCTACAACAAAAATTCAAGGGGGTGCTAAGCAATCAAACTAAGAATCATGCTAGAAAACTAGGGTAACAAAAACTTGTAATCTAACATTATAAAGAGAAGTGAACTAGAATACAAACTTTGTAGATCCGGTCATTCACTTCTAAAGCTCTGTGTTGACGTCCCTTCGCTGCGATCATCGAGCTCCCGGACTCTAGTGATGGTTTCCTCGGAGAAATGAACGGATTTGCTCGTAGTCTTCGAGTTCGAAGATGATCTACGTCGAGAAGACTCAAACCCAGGCTAACCCTTCACTTGGTCATAAACTTTGTGAAGAGAACACCCTAAACTAAATGGTAAGTAGTAGAAGATGATGAAATAGGAAGTGGGTTCACTTTAGATTTATTTTTCTCACTTTGTTTCTTCACTTAGAAAAAAAACCTAGAAAGTTTTTTTCTTTTGGATGAAGTAGAAGAAGAAGAAGAATGAGAATGAAAACTCAAGTGAAGTGCAACCATAGGTAAGTTAACATCATATACTAACCTTTGTAGAGATTTAACCATAATTTTAGATAATGGTTTGGTTAATAAATATCTCAGGTGAGACAAATTAGTGGACTAAGTCAATGGAATCCACAAGCTTCTATAAGCTTGCAACCATGACCAATGTCCACAATATTTGAATTACCAAAATAAATAAAATCCAAATACATTATCATGGTCATGGTGTAAGTCTCATACATACAAGTTGCATGTGGCATCTAGCATAACACAATTCATGTACATCAATATATATATCATATATATATACTTTGTGCACATCAAGTGAGAAAATAATCTTAAGTGAACCAATAGTAGTTAATGTAAAGCAATATATCATATATATAATTATAAATTAAATCATTAAATCAACACTTGATTTAATAATCCGGTCATATAACATATAACCGACTAATATAATGTGTACCAATATATCGAATTAACACTTGATTCAATAACCCGGCTATATCGCATATAACCGACCGATGATACAAATCGCGAGAATAGAATACAGTATCACATACTGGTATTATTCTCGGTCCCTCACATATCTCATATGCGCTCCAATTTCGTTTCTCTTGAGCCAGAAAACCTCTGTGTAGGACTCTAAAGATTCGTCAATACGCCGGCAGTAGGTGGTGATCATATCACTCACCCACAAGCCGCAAGTGGTCTGCTAAACGTAACGGCCACCCGGGTATTGAGCGATCAGAAGATCAATGAGCAAGCCTGCTCACACTCCTGCGAATCCAATCAGTAACACTTACCGCACAGTCCGGTCTGTTCTTCTAATATGTCGCATATCTTGTCTAGGGGTGGTAAACGTTACACCCAAGTAGCTTGATAAGTCATGCCGATGTAAGTTCCATAACGGTCGTGAAACTACTGATAACACTTACCAGTAAATCAAAGCAACCATGGCCAGGGATTTCCAGTTATGGCCTGTCGAGCATAGCGCAACATCAACCCCCATTACCGGGAAAGACGAATCCCCTCCTATCGCTCATTGCCTCCATGTGACTCGGGACTGTACCTAAAAACCACCTGTTTGCACGACTCAGTAGAGCCGTGGTAGGGTGGAAATCAAAGTACAGTGGGAAACACACAAGACTCTATGACGATCTCGGGTCGACAGACTAAGCTGTACCAGTGTCACCAGAGAACTGCCATCTGACGTGAGGTATAATACCATCTGGGAGTTCTCGGCGAGTCCGTTCAGTGTATCCCATCTCTACTGAGCACCCGTATACCATCTCTGATGTCAAACACCAATGGATATGGGAACATCCATCGCCCATCACATGGGTCGAGAAGATATACGCTAGTCTACTCTGAAATATCGATGCCCCGTCTCAATATTCCCACGACTAGGAACATTGAAGGATGTACTCATAGACTACCCAAGCCCCACTAGTATGATCTGCATCATAATCCTGGAAGTCGAGTACACACCCTAAGGGCTTTATCAACATGTAACAAAGAGACATCATGTGTACATGTTAAGATAAATAGCAACCAGATAGCGTACTATTATGTCGAGCAAGAAAGTCCTCCCTATATATGTCCCAGCATCCGTTATAATATACATCTCATGTAGAATAATGGCCTCTAGGGCATACATACAACTAACAATCTCCCACTTGCACTAAGGCCATATGTTGTAGTATCTAATACCCAACAATCCCATAATTGTCTCTCTCTGGTAAAAGGCCTTTGTGAGTGGATCCGCCGTGTTGTCCTCTGAGTCTTCTCTCCTAACCTCGATCTCCCTAGAGATCAACCTTCTCCATGATCAGGTGATACTGCCTTAGAATATGTCTGGGTCACTGATAGGACTGGGGTTCCTAGGGTAAAGCCACACCTCCATTGTCTCATAATGGAAGGAACCTAGTTCATCTCATGAACTAATATACACCCAGACTTCCTCTTTAATAGCGATGTATCCAGCCTTTATCGTCTAGTTTGCCACGGTATGTAGCTTGGAACTCTTCCAACATACCGTCCCTCCACTGAGGGTAAAGATAATGCCTGTGACTGACATTCAGTCGTTCTTACCACCCTGGAAGCTATCCAGTGATTCTCCCCAGGATCGATTGATACCATCTCACTATACCTTGTGAGAATCCTAACATCCATTTAGATCTATCTCATAGATCCAAAACCCAGGATTTAGGAGGTATCACCTAGATCCTACATAGAGAATCAATATGATAAGAGGAGATTGACCGTACGTAGCATAGGAAACTCTTTTCCTATCAAGAGTGCGTCGTCCACATACAATACAAGGATGACCACCTTACTCTCTACTACCTTTTTGTAGATACAAGGTTCATCTACCATTTTGATGAAGTCAAACTCTTTGACTACCACATTAAAACAGACGTTTCAACTCTGCGATGTCTGCTTTAACTTTTAAGCAGCTTGCACACGTTTCTGCTACTCCCACTGTCTACGAAGCCCTCTGGCTGTGAACTTATAGACGTTCTCTTCTAAATTATTATTTAGAAAAAGCAGTCATGACACCCAACCACCAGATATCGTAATCATGGTATGTTGCAATGGAAAGTAGGATCCGGAATGACTTAAGCATAGCCACTGGAAAAGGTTTCATTATTATCCACGCCTGGTCGATGACGAGAACCTTTAACAAGTCTAGCTTTGAAAGTCTCAACTTTTCCATCTACACCAAGTAATCTTCTCAAGATATACTTGCTCCTGATAGGGATTTAACCCTTCAGATGTAGCAACTAAAGTCCATACTTTGTTGGTGTATATAGATTCCATCTCAGATCGCTAAGCATCCAGCCATTCTTACAGAGTCGCTACTCTTAATGGCCTGCTCGAAACTAGTTGGGTCATCATCTCATGATGTAATCTTCGCTTCCACTGTCATCGAGAAACCGAAGTATCTCTCAGGAGGATGAGGAACCCTACCAGATCGGCGGAGAGGCTGAGGTTCGTCGGTAACTATTGAATCCTTATTCAATAGGTATGCAGCTTCACAAGTGCATAACCGCCAAAAGGAAACAGGTAACTCAGTAGTACTCATCATAGAGCGCACCATATCTAATAGGGTGCGATTGCTCCGCCCCGATATACTGTTGTGCTGTGGTGTATACGGAGGAGTAATGCTGAGAGAGAATCTCATTCTCCATTAGAATAGTCCAAGAATTCCATGCAAAAGAATTCTCCTCCCTGATAACTTCATAGGATATAATACTTATTCCCGATTTTGGTTCTTTACTTCTGTCTTATATTCTTTGAAGTTCTCAAAAGCTTCAGACATGTGTTTCAACAGGAACATGCGTCCGAATCTTGAGAGATCATCAGTGAATATAAGGAAGTATAAAGAACCATCCCTGGCATTTGTAGACAGGGGACTTACTACATCATTATGTATCAGTCCCAAGAGTTCACTAACCCTTTCTCTGTTTCAAGTAAACGGAGATATGGTCATCTTATCTTTGTGACATGACTGGCAAGTTTCAAAAGATGTAAATTCAAACTGATTTAAATATGCATCTAAATGTAACTTAGCTAGTCGGGTCGCATTGATATGACCTAGTCTACAATACCTCAAGAGGAATTCGTTCATTTCTGAATTCTTCCTCTTGTGTATTCTGTACATTAAGAACTGTGGTTTGATTTAGAATGTATATGCTTTTAGATAACGTGCCTGAACCGATCAACTCTTGATATAGGAAATGTTCAAAACATTATCCAACAATACAAAATTATATCGTTCTTTAGTAAATAAAGAGACCGATATGATGTTGTATATCAGGTTCGTTCGGTATCTAATAACATTCATTCAGAATCAATGTATTTGGTAATACAGGGTGATAACTGCCAACACCTTGGCTGCAACAATTGCATCGTTTTCAACTCTTGAAAGTTATCACCCGTTCTCAGTTCTCTACCTATCTGTAGCCCATGTAACATATTACATATCTGGGATCCTGATCCGGTATCAAATAGCCAGGACGTAGAGGATACTGAGAAACAGTTCTTTGTAATGAACACAAATGAAGGAGATGCATCATCATGCATTTTCTTCGTTTGGGCGGTATGGGAATCCTGGTATTCCCCTATTTCCTGCTCGATCTTATAACAATTATAAGTTAGAGCGGGACCAACGTTCCCCAGCTCAGTATAACAAGCGGGTTCGGTCAATACATCCATATTATTATCTTGATTAAGGCGTGACATGGTCGCTACCTGGAGAGAGAAAGAAGAAAACACTCTGCGTGCGCTCTTGCAAGATTAGATTGATTATATATATTTTAATTAATCAGGATGGCTCCCACTGTTTTTATCAAATCTTCCTTCAAACTCTAAAAGGAAAGACTATCCGGAATTAATTACACTTTATAAGTTCGCCAATCTTTCAGCCAGGCCAGTGCCGGTACTTTGAGGGAGGTTCCCCGCGCTTTCGCACGGACCTAATTAAAATAAACCTCATTTTCCTAGGGGCGTAACCCCGTTGACACCTTTCTAGACACCTACTTGATCGGCTAATTGTAAAGTACAAAACTCTCCAAGGAGTAACAATTACTCGCAGTGGGTATCAGGATCCAACTGTCATATAGAAGGTATGCAATCTCATTGCAAATTTCAACACTTGAAACTCCCGATAATGGTTTTTACCCCTAGCACTTATGACCTTAACTATGGTCAATAAATCATAAGTACTAGTCAAGTTCTATCCATCATTTCATGATTAATTAGACCCACCCACATGACCCTTAACTAAGGTCAACAAAGTCACATGACTGTCGTAACTAATCGCATCATATGCTGTGTAGGAAGACATCGTTTAGCTACCGTACACTGTGCCTTAACTAAGGTCAACAAATACAGCACGAATACTAAGTACTCTACATCCTAAAATGACGGAGGGTTGCGGATGGTTTTTAAGAAAACCTTTAACGCTTTGAACTTAATCTCGTTGCAGAATCAAATGATTTAAAATGGAGGGTTTTTTAGGCTTTTGCTAGTTTCGCTAAAGATGTCACTCCCGGTGAGGGGATCTCGACTCTTTCCTCATGGAATGAGGTGCAGGATATTCACAATACCACTGTGCAAAGCAAGAACTAGGAAAGCAATCAAAAGACAAACCGAAGGTTGTAGCATCTGCTAGTTATAACAAACAGCGGGTCAATCTAAAAAAAAGTCGAGGTCACTCCCAGTGAAGGGATCTCGGCTCTTTCCTTATCGAATAAGGTGATGGATATTCTACAAGGAATACCGCTATGCAAAGCAACAACTAAAGCTACCTATTTTTGAAAATTCGATTCCACAACATATTTTAGGTTTATTTTCTTTCATTAATCTCATTAATGAATGTCTCATCATTTAAGTTACCTAAACATTACAAATAAATACAACGTACGCTTGTGCCATCTGCATTCGCCTTGATGTCCCGTCATGCACCGTTAGGTTAGGTAACTAACGGCAGAACGGGGCAGGGATAGCACGGGTGTAAAACATAACCAACATCTATATAATATATCATATATACTATATACAGTATCTATCTACACATATCAAATGATCACATCACAGATAACGCAGCAGAAAACAACATATGAAATGTTCGATATACTAGGATGTCCGTTTTATTTTGAGCCTGTATAAAACACGGATTCCACGGTCATGATGAATAGCCTATCCCACATCCCTAGACCCCTACGAGAGTGGCAAGCAACCCTACCAATTCTAGAGTTAGGAGACCCGGACTCGACGCTTCGAGATGGTCTCCCACTGGACTCTAGAACCGGGTTACTTGTGCTCCCCTCCTTAGGTCAATCCTAATGCGGAAAAGTAAATAATATACATCAACGGTGACATCTTCCTCAACCCGGAAGTGCCCCAATAAAATAATATTATATACAAGTTTTTACATGAATGAAAAAGAAAAACACTCATCTTACATAAAAACTCCCGGCTATTCAAACACGACGATCCAATATAACATATCCAGCAACACATAACATCACATGTCATCAACGTAAGTAAATATGCATATCCCAATTGTTATTGACGTATAGCAACGAAACAGACAATACCACACATATTACACTTACGGTCGCAGAAAAGAAAATGAAAACTGCAACAGTTGGAATCCGTAACCACCTTAGACATCACATGCCTAACTAAATGAATTCCTTAGACATCGCATGCCTAATAATTATAAACCCCGCATTTTAGTCTAGATATTGAAAACACTTTCTAATAATCAGTCAGGAAATTCAACAAGATTCCCGACATCCCGATCGAATGTTCGTCGGAAACTTTAGTAGACGGCCGCACCCCCCGATACCAACGACGAAGTGCACTTAGGCGGAACACCGCGGCCGCGAGCACCCGGACGGATGCTTTTTGGCAACGGAGTTCTCCTACAGTCACTTGGTCGGGGTTATGGGGCGTGGCTATCTAGTAATGTTACCCGGCGAGTATCCAAATACACAAAGTGATTACGACAGACTTTTGATTGCATCAAAATCCCGTGGCAACCGATCAAATGAGACTAAATTGCTAGACTTATAAAATTCAAATATTGTTGATTCCAAGTATTGTATCACAATATATATAGAGTATGTTAAACATTTCGAGCAAATCAACCAACACCCGTATCTTCCAATGAGCTCAACACTTGAGTGAATTTAAAGTACCCAAAACGTGCCACAGTACCTGTAATCCAGCCATAGGAGGGTCAAACCAACACCTCGCCTATGACACCACGGAACTACAGAGAACCCTAGGGTTCAAGACGTGGTTCCGAGGGCATAGAATCGAGTTAAGGTTTATGTTCTTCTAGAGGGTCCATAGAGTTACTTGCACGAACATTGAATAATTAACTTGGAAAAATTCCAACACTTGGAAATTTCAGAGGGGGTCATGGGATGCTGTTTGAAATTCATTCGATGTATTAAACATAGCCTAGGTTACCATTACTATGCTAAAAAAATACGAATACGAAATACTCCGCAAAGAGTCCATAACGCAATTATCATCACATGAAAATCTGGACTACCAAACAATACCAGAAACCCCAAAATATGAAGACTAGAGCACTGGTGCAATACGAGGAGGGAAGGAGCACACACGGCCGGCTATGCCGGAAAAAGAGCCCTAGTGCTCGGCTAAAATCCGAGCCCCCCTTCGTATTCCACCTGTGTTCTTATAATCTCCAGTACATCACTCTGCAGTTGCTAAAATATTTTTTAAACTGCTTTTTTAAAAATTTCCAGAGAGCAATTTTCAAGGTTTCTAAAATCGTATTTTTGCGGAGTTTTTCGGTTTCAGATTGTCTTAACATCGTCCAAGTTTCTAGTAAGGCTCTGATACCATGTTGGGATTCCTTAGCACCTAGCCTAGGGTTTGCAAGCATCACACATGCCACAACAAAAATTCAAGGGGGGTGCTAAGCAATCAAACTAAGAATCATGCTAGAAAACTAAGGTAACAAAAACTTGTAATCTAACATTACAAAGAGAAGTGAACTAGAATACAACCTTTGTAGATCCGGTCCTTCACTTCTAAAGCTCCGTGTTGACATCCCTTTGCTGCGATCATCGAGCTCCTGGACTCTAGTGATGGTTTCCTCGGAGAAATGAACGGATTTTCTCGTAGTCTTCGAGACCGAAGATGATCTGCGTCGAGGAGACTCAAACCCAAGCTAACCCTTCACTTGGTCATAAACTTTGTGAAGAGAACACCCTAAACTAAATGGCAAGTAGTAGAGGATGATGAAATAGGAAATGGGTTCATTTTAGATTTATTTTTCTCACTTTGTTTCTTCACTTAGAAAAAAAACCTAGAAAGCCTTTTTCTTTTGGATGAAGAAGAAGAAGAAGAAAAAGAATGAGAATGAAAACTCAAGTGAAGATATTTACAACCATGGGTAAGTTAGCAGCATATACTAACCTTTGTAGAGATTTAACCATGATTTTAGATAATAGTTTGGTTAATAAATATCTTAGGTGAGACAAATTAGTGGACTAAGTCAATGGAATCCACAAGCTTCTACAAGCTTGCAACCATGACCAATTTCCACTATATTTGAATTACCAAAATAAATAAAATCCAAATACATTATCATGGTCATTGTGTAAGTTTCATACATACATACAAGTTGCATGTGGCATCTAGCATGACACAATTCATGTACATCAATATATATATCATATATATACACTTTGTGCACATCAAGTGAGAAAATAATCTTAAGTGAACCAATACTAGTTAACGTAAAGTAATATATCATATATATAATTATACATTAAATCATTAAATCAACACTTGATTTAAGGATCCGGTCATATCACATATAACCGACTAGTATCATGTGTATCAATATATCGAATCAACACTTGATTCGATAACCCGGCTATATCGCATATAACCGACCGATGATACAAATCGTGAGAATAGAATACAGTATCACATACTGGAATTATTCTCGGTCCCGCACATATCTCATATGCGCTCCTATTTCATTTCGCTTGAGCCAGGAAACCTCTGTGTAGGACTCTAAAGATTCGTCAATACGCCGGCAGTAGGTGGTCATCATATCAGTCACCCAAAAGCCGCAAGTGATTTGCTAAACGTAACGGCCACCCGGGTATTGAGCGATCAGAAGATCAACGAGCAAGCCTGCTCACACTCCTGCGAATCCAATCAGTAACACTTACCGCACATTCCGGTCTGTTCATCTAATATGTCGCATATCTTGCCTAGGGGTGGTAAACGTCAGACCCCAGTAGCTTGATAAATCATGCCGATGTAAGGTCCATAAAGGTCGTGAAACTACTGATAACACTTACCAGTAAATCACAACAACCCTGGCCAGGGATTTCCAGTTATAGCCAGTCGAGCATAGCGCAACATCAACCCCCAATACCGGAAGAGACGAATCCCCTCCTATCGCTCATTGCCTCCATATGATTTGGGACTGTACCCAAAAACCACCTGTTTGCATGACTCAGTAGAGCTGTGGTAGGGTGGAAATCAAAGCACAGTGGGAGACACACAAGATTCTATGACGATCTCGGGTCGACAAACTAAGCTGTACGAGTGTCACCAGAGAACTGCCATCTGACGTGAGGTATAATACCATCTGGGAGTTCTCGGCGAGTCCGTTCAGTGTACCCAGTCTCCACTGAGCACCCGTATACCATCTCTGATGTCAAACACTAATGGATATGGGAACATCCATCGCCCATCACATGGGTCGAGAAGATATACGCTTGTCTACTCTGGAATATCGATGCCCCGTCTCGATATTCCCACGACTAGGAACATCGAAGGATGTACTCATGGACCACCCAGGCCCACTAGTATGATCTGCATCATAATCCTGGAAGTCGAGTACACATCCTAAGGGCTTTATCAACATGTAACAAAGAGACATCATGTGTACATGTTAAGATAAAGAGCAATCAGATAGCGTACTATCATGTCGAGCAAGAAAGTCCTCCCTCTATATGTCCCAGCATCCATTATAATATACATCTCATATACAATAATGGCCTCTAAAGCATACATACAACTAACATGTGGAACTTTTAATTTTACTTTAGACATGTTGATTGAAAAGAGGAAGGAGAATAAAGACTAGTGAAGAATAGTTTCTAGATCTACATCGAAATACGGATGTAGAATGTATAGTTTTTAGATCTAGTTTAAATACGGATATAGAATATATAAGAAAAAGGCTTGTAGAGTTCGTTAGGATTTAGTAGTCATGGATGACTAATAAAGATCACTCCTTTATCTATTGATAGATTTAAAACTAGACAGATAGTGATGAATGAGAATTAGGGTTCTTGGAAGAAACTAGGGTTTCCACTCTATTGACCCTTATACTTTCGTTGATCTCTTTTCATGTCTAACCATTAACAAAACAATTGTTAATCTGATCTCAAATCGCGGTCGAGACGAGTAATAAATTGGTAGTGCTCCCGATAAGGATGTTAACAATTCTTTTGCTAAAGTATATAAACTTTATAAGGCATAAAAGAAATTAAAGTATTTTCTCATCCATTTTTCTACCATAATCCTACGAACCCTATCAAGTGGAGAATTTCTCGCGCATGATGGAGATAGAAGAAGAACGGATAGAGACTGAATTCATAATGCAGAAATTAAAATTAATCTAATGATCTACCTTTATTAATCAACTTTACAATTACAAAACCTTCGAGTTTAGATTACAAGAAGAAGAAGATTGTCACGACCCGAAATAGCACGTAACTGGCACTTGAATCATATGAAATCTATAGGCCCCCATCTAATTTAAGTAAGCCAAAAATCCCAGAATTCTAAAACCATTTTAAAGAAGATGTGAAGAAAACTTATTTTAAAGCAAGTGGTTTTAATAACATAAGCCGTAGGCATTTTTAAAATCTCAAGTCTTTTCTGAAAATTTCGGCAGAGTTTCCTTTGTAAACACTGGCCCCTAAAGGGTACAACAAGCATAATATGAATAAAGGCATCCCTAAGTGGGAGCTAGCTCTTCATCAATTGACGGTCACAACCACGCAAACAATATAATATACAACGCCAAAGGGTGAGGACCAAATCTCAAAAGGAAACTAACATCATCAAGAAAACCATAATAATACAAACGCGACTATAAGGTCGAAAGAATATATAACTGGTCTTCTAAGTCTAATAAATATACAAGTCTGGTTGATAGAGTTTCTAGATATAACAGAGTATAAATATAGTACAATGGTGGTCCCGAAGCAAGTGAACCTACCTACCAAAGCAACCACCCAGAATGGAAGCATTGTGCCAGAAAGCCGCAATGAACCTGTACGGCAAAACCTGCAAGAAACTGTGGCACAACGGGGTTGAGTTGCCAACTCGTGAGTAGAAAATATCACAGAGCAGAAATAGTTTGTATGACTCAATCCTAGGTCAAAACGATCAGTAATATATATCCTCAATATGATAAAATCTGAAGCATGATAAGGTGGTAAGGGTAAACATCAATACATAAGTGTAATACCAAGTGCTCATGTCAGTGCTTCAGGTAGCAACATAACATAAATATGAGGTATGATCAATGTAATCAACATAAATCAGTGCCAACTATATACTCAAGTATATAAGTATGTGGATATCATCCAACTATGTAATCAATACCTGTATGCATGTGGATCTCGTCCACGTGTCAACCAATGACACAACAACATCATGCATGTAAATGTTATAAAAGCATATGCATGAAAGTATGAGAGTATAAATCAATGTGTGTCCCTCGCGACATATCAAAATCATGGAACCTGGGTGTCCAACATCGACACTCGAAAACATCATGAAACCCGTGTCCAGCATCGACACGTAAATCCTCATATCTCGGGCTCCGTCACTCTGGATCGGCCCATATCATCTCTCGACTCTGGTCGGTATCCTCCGGATATCCGTCGAGCCCAAATACTATCACCGGTAGGTAGTAGTCCTTCTTCCTAGCTTACCGTCTACTGCACAGCAATCTTTTCTCGCCCCGGGGTACCATACCGGGTCCACCATGTACCCGCAATCGGGCTCGTCCAGCTCCTCGAATCGGGTTTCACATGTCACACGTATCAGAACTGAGAAAACGCATGGTGGATGCAGAAATATCATATCAAGAGAAACCGGATTTTTAAAACAATACATACTTTCTTTTAAAATGACCACGGTTCTCAAATCCAGAAATCTCATGAAAACAGCATATCTCAATACGTAAAATCATAAAGCGTGATGTATGCGACATATGATAGAAATGTAAGCATATCCGTATATCATGCAACATGGAACAGTGATGTGACATATTAAGGGAAAACCGCTCTTTTAAATGATTCCAGTTTTAAAATATATCCTGCGGTTCCCAATTTCTCTAAGGTCAAATGCAATATCGTATAAAGGTGCATATGTAACTATAGCAAGTAAATTATGCAAGGGGTTATATCATGATGCAGCAATCCTACTCTGTAGTGACATAGCAATTACCGACGATGGTGTGTGTGAGCCGGCAAGTGTTCGTAGACTTACGCATCATCGGTAATAGTGCTGGTGTCCTGATAACATGGGTTTAATATAACAATAAATATATTTAAACATGCAATGCGCCGCGAGTAGTAAGAATATGCGGAAAATAAATAATACACGCAACAATAAAGAATCTACATCAATATATGTGAGTCACACAGTTTTGACATTTGAAATAACACGAATCGTGGTGTTTTTGGTAAATAGGGACTACGGTGTTTTTAAGAAAAGGTACATCCTTTGAAATATCCATAGAATCTCTTGTCCTGTCTTTAAAATACTCGCGATTCGTTAGTTTTGAAATAGGTATGACTCGAGTCTAGTCCAACATCTACAAGTAACTATAGGACTAAACTAACAGGCTAATCGAAAAGGTACGGAAACCACCTAAATCTGAGTCGATACATATAAATATAATAGTCGGTGATCCCACCTCAATAGTATCACATACGATACAATATATAACATGACATTCTCGAGTCAAGAGTGCGGATCTATCATCAATATAAATCTCGTACGGTAAATCCATCGTACGGCATCCCAATCTGGGTACGGGTCGAATCTCACATTTATCTCATCATTTATCCGGTATCCTTATCCTCATATCCTGTAATAAGGATACTGATCTAAGTCCAGTACAAACTGATACCATCTGCATATATATGCGTGTATGAAAACACACGCCTAAAGGCTCGCTATAATCTCATGTCGTATCTCATAATACGAATCAGAACATATCACCGATCTCATGGCATCATGCCTAATCTCATTGACTCATCTCCAAGTGCCACGTACAATCCTCATCATCCATGTATAGGTATCCATATATATATACACACACACACACACACACACATAGTCCCATACCTATGTGTGTGTGTGTGTACATATCCCCATATACGTACAAGTAAAACAAAGTAAGCATGTGTGTGCGTGTGGGTGTAAACCTTATTCTATGGTTCGCGTCTAAACTAACTAACGACACTATCATCCAATTATACTAAAATAAACCCTTGATCTTCTAAGGTCGTACTTATTAACCATCCAAGTTTCACAACACGTAATCATATATATATATATATAACTATAATATACATATCAAGGGCTACACTATGAACTGCGGGGGTGCTATACGCCATCCACCCGACTTCCCCCGTAGATATATATCTACTCACCTTGATCTTCGCTTGCCGTTGTCGATGTCGCCACACGCTTGCTTGTCGTCTCGATGTCCTCGTGACGGTACCTATATATCATAACATATCGTGCCGTATTAAAATCCAATTCAAAACCAAAACGACACACGAATCGCACATAGGTCAAAACCTATGGTCTACTCACACAAAAGAGCCCAAAAACACCCGATATGGACGTAAAAACGTCAAGTGACCGAATACAATACCAAACACTAAAACCAAGAATTCAAAATACGTAAAACATAACCCCGAATCAAAATAGCAACTCAAGAATTCACTCCCGGATATTAGTTCAGGTGAAAAAAAGATGCACAAACAGTACTGGGGTGCTATATATGGTGTATATGAGCTATGGAAGCAACCTAGACCCCAAACTCAAAAATGTCGCCGGCCACTATAGCCCTAAATCCGGCCACCTCGGTTGGATATGCCTAGAATGTGTTCGTATTGGTAGGGTGGCCTCGTAGTGGTCAATCTAGGCTTGTGGTGTTGTTTGCTTTTCTCGTAATAATCCCAGGTTACACCAGATTCCCTGTAGGCCTCAATTTCATCACAAAACCAACATGAACAGTTTCAGATTTGGGTTTTTAGGTTTTAGTTAAGGTTTGGTCTGGGTTCTAGACACTATGGGGGGATTAAGGTCACCACTAAAGTTCAATGGTACTATCACAACTCAAGAATCCATCAAAACCTCTTCTAGAATTTTCTAAGTTCACTAAATCAAACTTAAACACTTCTAAACTTACATGAATGCTAAAGAAAATGTAATACTACTCTAATGGTGAAAGGATTACCTCATTTGACAACTCAAGAATTTTCTTGAGTTGCCCCAAGTGCTCAAAATCCATCCTTTCTTGGTCCAAAGTGCTTTAGAGGAGCTTGTGCATGTTTTCAATGAAGTGGGGATGAAGTTTTGATATTGTTTTGGGGGTGTTTTAAGGTGTTTGAGGAGGGGGAAGAGAAGGGGCAACCATAAGAAGAAGAAGAAGAAGAAGAAGAAGAAAAGATGAAGATGATGAAGTGAGAATGATGAGCCATGGTCCAAGGTTTGACCCCTCACCTCTCTCTCCTTTCTCTCTCATGCCCATACCCATTATTCTAATCCATTTTCTTTTCTTTTTCTTTTATTTTGTTTTGTTTTCTTCTCTTTTGAATTAATACCATGCATGAAAAGAAGAAAGAAACCATGGTGGAAAATGTAACAAGTGTTTGTAAATGTGACATGCTGCATGTCATGTGCACAAAACCGGATTAATGCAAGATTAGCGATATTTAATCGCGATTAGCATTAAAATGGAATATAATTAATCATAAAAATTTATAATTTGATTAAATCATATAAAACGCCCTTATTTCAGTAATTCCTATAATTTTCCAAATATTTTCCACTTTATCGGTATTTAATTATACCGTATTATTAAAATATTCATAATATTTATTATTTAATCATAAACATTCCCAAAAATGATATTTTATTTTTCTGAAATGTTACAGTCTTCCCCCTTAAAGAAATTCGGTCCCCGAATTTAAATTTAAACTCTCTCAATTTCTAAAACATTTCAGTAAAATGATACAGTCGTCGAGGCTCCGAAATCATAAATACATAAAACACATCGTAGCGCAATGCATGCGCATGAAAAAAATGAGTATATAAACCAAAAATCAAAACTTCGTCAAGCATCCCTCAATCATCGGTGTTATGGTGAAGACATCAATGTCTAAATCCAATACGAAAACCAACATGATATACATCAAAACTATACATGTAAACATTGTGGTAAATTTGTCAAACATCTGAAAGATATGCATGCCAAACCTTTTTAAGTCACTGTGCGATGCGCGTATCACTGCACAGTGGCGAACGCCTATTGTAAGAAAATAACTATATATATATATATATATATCCTTTATATTACATACACGTCCCGCCGTTTTGAAAATAATTTAGAAGGGTTTCCTTTATAAAATGTTTCGTGTCATCTCGGACACGTAGGTAAATACTGAGACTATAGCTCTTTCTTTGGAAATCCCTTCGATGACTATTAATGCATGCAAAAATATATTCAGGTACTGTCCTCTGACTAGTCCTGCTCAGCTATTATACCAAATAGTAAATATCATAAAACGTACTGCTCCCAAATAGCCAATCTCAAATGAGTATAAGACCGCCACGTGCGTCTGGTGCGCACGGAAACCCTAATCCATAAATGTGCCATACATGTGCACAGAAACAAAATCTAAGTGCAACGGGTGTGCACGAAACAGCTGTCAAAGGAACGGGTGTGCCCGATAGCAATAGCAGGTGCATCTGATATGCACGAAGAATCTCGATGCAGTGTCTCTGATGTGCACCAAAATTGCATCAAGCGCGTCAAGTCTGCGCAAAATCCAAATCAAATGCACAAGGTGTACGAAAACAAATATCGAGTATCACAATCGAAAACGACGGTATACTATTAGATATAGTGCCCTCAATGTCAATTATTGGATCGCAGGCACGTGATTGCAACGATTGAGGGAGGACGTATGCCGAAAGGACGGTCTTACTCAAGATGATAGTATGCTATCTGGTTTATCTTTATCATCGTGTACATGCTTTAGGTAATATTACAGATCACAATTACACGTTGATAGAGCCCTTAGGATTCTTGCTTGACTACCAGCAGTATGATGGCAATCATATACGTGAGAGTTGGGAAGTCTATAAGCACATCCTTAAAGTGGTCCCTAGTCGTGGGAGTTTCGAGACTGGGCATCGATACTCCATTAGTAGACTAGTGTATACAGTCGAGACCCCGACGAGGGGCAGTGGCCGGTCTTACAAACCATTGGTGCCAGTTGGTTCACCTAAGATGTATACAGGTGCTTATTGGGTTATGAGTACACCGGACAGGACTCGCTGGGAACATGCTAGTTGGTATTATACCTGACGTCAGATAGCAGTTCCGTGGTGACATGTGTACAGATTAGTTCATCGACCTGAGATCATCATTTGTCTCGTATGAGTTCCCTCTGTGCTTTGATTACTAACCTACCACGGCTCAAAGGAGTCGTGCAAACAGGTTTTAGTTGGGTACAGTCCCGAGCCACATGGAGGCAATGAGCGGATCGGCAGAGGTTTCGTCTCTCCCGGTATTGGGGGTGAGATTGTGCTGTGTCTAGGAGAGCCATTACACGAAGTCCTTGGCCAAGGCAGGAGATTTACTGGTAGGTATTCCAGTAGTATCTCAGGGTGTTCTGGGCTATACTCCGACATGACTTGTACCGCTTTTGGGGGTCTAACTTTTACCAACCCCCTAGGCCTGACATGCGATGATCATAGACGAACGGACCGGACTGTACGGATATTGTCACTGACAGGCTCAGTAGGCTGTTAGGATGAGTTCGCTCATCGGCCTCCCTTTTGGTCAATACATGGTAGCCCGTTACGTACAGCTAGTACCACTGACGTGCTAGTGGTTAAATTCACATCTAGTGTATTGACGAGTCTTTAAAGTCCCCCATAGACAGTTTCTCAAGTTTCGGGCGAAATGTTGTAGTGGCCGTATGATATTATGGCAGGGTTCGATCATATACGTGCAGTAGTGCACGGATCATGATCGGACGGATCATACTAGTGGGCTTTGGTTTAAGCCGTATTCTAGTATTAGATTTTTTAGATTACTTTAGTCTCATTGCATTCGCATTCAGTCGGAATACGGATGCAATTATGTATATACAGGTGAGGGGTATCCTTATGATCCGTCACGAGTTTACTTTAGTAGATGCCATTCTCCTTTTATTGTTGCAAACATTTGGATTAATATTTGCAAATGGAAATTGTGAGCTCAAATTCATGATTAGGAGCATTAATTGTGACACATGCATAAGTGATGACTCATGGTCTCTTTATTTGTGCATATGTCACATTTTGGATTGATTTAGGTGTTGAAATGATAAGAGGAGAGAGAGGGCAGCCATATGGCTTGAGGTTGCTCTTGTGTTGAGAATTTTTCTATCTCACTCTCATTATCATTCCAACATAAAAGAGAAAGAAAGCTCTTCTTCTTCCTCTTCTTTCTTGAACTCACTATCTCCATTAATGGCATCCACTTCAACCTCCATCCATACACTCTCATGCGTTGAGAATCAATGGATGCTTGAGACAAAGTTTTCACACACATTCTCTA
Organism: Agapanthus africanus; assembly: GCA_030015575.1. Classification (NCBI taxonomy): domain Eukaryota; kingdom Viridiplantae; phylum Streptophyta; class Magnoliopsida; order Asparagales; family Amaryllidaceae; genus Agapanthus; species Agapanthus africanus. The sequence goes on from CM057341.1 coordinate 622,413,907, forward strand.
CATCATCTTGGACACGTCGGCTAGCAAACTTCGTGTCCGAGTTGCTTCGGATGAAGCTGTAACGTTTTAAAATAAATAAATAAATAAATAAAATTCTTTAAGTGAATTTTATGATTTTCGGTAAAGTAAAACGTAGTTTTCGTAAAACTAAACCGTAATTATTTTTCATTATAAATTTAAAAATACCTATTTTAATTATGTAATTACTGGTAAATGGTGTTTATTTAGTCACTTATAAATTTTTAGTTTAATTAAATATTTTTCCTAAATTAATTATTTTAAATATTAACATAAACTTTATTTATACACTAAATTAGTGTAAATTACAAATTTGAAAGGGTTTAATTTGCAAAAATGAACCATTACATATTAGAATCAAGTGTTTTTATGCAAAATTATTTTTCAAATATTTTCATGATTCTAGATTTTTCTAGGGTCAATTCTTATAAGAAGAAAATTATTAAATAAAGAATTTCATGAAAAGACATAAAGAAGGTAATATTTTGGAGAACTTTCTACACCATTCCTCATTCATTTCTTTCTCTCTTTTTCATCCCTAATATGGCCGGCCTCCTCCCCATGGCAGCCCCCCATTTTCCCCACTTGTTTTTGTTACAAAAATCCATCAAAATCCATCAAAAATTCAATAAAAAACCCACAAAATCCTAATTAATTCCTACCTTCTATTCTTTGCTCATTTTTACATGGATTTTGGAGTTGGAAAGCATTCTTTTTGGAGGGAAATTTTCATGGTTGAATCTCACATGTGGAGGTATAAATTTCATTCTTATGTTTTATTGTTATTAAATGTTTCATTCTAGCATAATTAGATTTAATAAATTAATTCTATCTAAAATTTCAAAATTCAAGTTAGGGTTTATAAAATCAAGTTATGGTTTTTATTAATTAAGTAGGGTTATAATAACTAGTTTAACATTTTTAGAAGTTGAAAATCTTGTATGGATGATATATTGTAAATTGTTTATCCAAAATTGTTTAAATTAAACCATTTTTGCAAACTAAATTTCTATATATTGTATATATTGGTGAGATAAAATTCCAATTAATGTTTGTAACACTAGATGGTGGTTTTAATGGGGATATTAACTTGTTAGTGGAATGAAAAACTTAATTTGGTTACTAGTTTTTATTGATAATTGAGAAATTGTGAGAAAAATGCTATTTTGTTAACTAGATTTTAGAAAATTCTTAAATAAATGAGATTTAAAATCTAAATTATGATTTCATTATATTATTATCATCATGAATTGTAGTTTAATACGTTAATTCATGCAAATCAAGTTTAGTTATGATATTGTGAAATTTTGCTTGCAAAGTGTTAAAATTGATTAAATTGCAAACTAGAATTTACAATTTAATACAAATTAGTGTAATAAAAATATGGTAATGGTTTATATAATCTAGTTATGTTATTTAATGAATATTATGACCATTAGTTTCTTTTAAATATCATGTTTTGAAGTAAAACGGTAAATTGACATTTTCAAGGTTTTTTTCAAATTGGACGATTTGATCGACTTTAGGGTTTCGAAGATTTAAACCAGGTTTTATATTATAAATAATGGGTTTTGAAACTACGAGTTATTTATTGATGTTTATTTCGATCAATCGGCATTTGTACACCGATATCGAGCGATATTTGGTTCTTTTGCATGAGCGGGACATAGGTTTTAACCTATGCGCGTTTCGTGCGTCGTTTTGATTTTTGTCCGTGATTCAGTTTACGATATTATATATGCTTGCGTATAGATACCTCTCGCGTGGACTTCGGACGAGAAAGAAGAGGAGGGCGACATTGTCTTCGGCAGACAAGGACCAGGTGAGTAGATATATATCTACGGGGGAAGTCGGGTAGATGGCGTTTAGCACCCCCGCAAATGTAGAATAGGAATATTACTTATTTTCATTAGGAAGCTAGACGTGACCTTAGATTCTTGGTGAGTAGGACTCTAGTAATGACCTTGGTTGGACTAAACGGATTTTAGAAAGACCTTGCCAGAGGATGAATATCTTGGAGGAGATTCGTAGGTTTCAGGTAGACACACACACACGCACGCACAGAAACTCGATGTGGTGTATACGTGCATGTGTATATATATAGGACTAGGTGTAGGTATATATATACACAACACGTATATGTGATACAGGGATGTGATATGATACACGGGGATGAAACAGTATAACTGGGCTTGATGCCGTGATTCTTGGCTATACAGTCGTATTATAATGTTAGCGGATCATTAGAAAATGAGATAATGAATAGGTATACATAAATAATAATGGGTGGTGATGATATTGAGATACATGAGACTCTAAAATAAAACCCGGACTATAACCTGTGCCTGAAATTACAATATGATATATGTGTGACTTGATTACGATATCATATAGGTGTGACTTGATTACGATATCCTATAGGTGTGACTTGATTACGATATGATATAAGTGTGACTTAATCACAATATGATACATGTGACATGATATTTCTGAGGATAAATTAACGATGTATATTTATGCTGGCAATGATATATGATTGATGTATGCGATTATAGTACAATACCTTGATCATGACATGATTTGATGATGATATTATACGAATGATGAGACACATAGGTGATACTTGACCCGTACCCCGATATTGGGATGCCGTACGATGGATTTTACCGTACGGGGCATAGATGTGATGATTGATCCGCACTCTTCATTTGAGGAAGCCGTACTACGTACGTGACTCTATTGAGGCTGGATCGCCGACTATTAGAGATATGGACTCAGACCTTAGATGGACTCTTATTTCTTATCGACTAGTTTCTTAGGTTTAGTTCCTCAGGAGGTTAGATGGACACTAGTTTGGGCTCGAGTCATATAATTGTAGTTATACTTGTATATCAAATGAGTTGTTAATACATATCTGTCTTTACATTCAGACCTTAATTATCATGGTGCATGTTTATACATATGTTTCTATAATCAGTATAAAACTCTGTCTGTTAGGACACCAGCACCATTACCGATGATGCGCATATTCCACGCACACTTATTTGTCGGCTCACACACATCATCATCGGTAACTGCTATGTCACGTACAGTTTAGAACATATTATCTTTTATTGATAGAATCAGCTAACAGCTAGATTGATATAATATTGTGATTACTCTCTGGTGTTAGTCTAGACATAGCATTTATTATTTAGACATTTCATGCATTCACATTTCCAAGTTATCATGCAGTATTGTGGGGTTTATGCCGACATTTATTATTTACTTACTCATGATTTTGGGATTTTGGATTTCTATGAGATTTCTGGATTTTGGAGAAAACCGCAATAATATATATATATATATAAACTTCTCTCTCTCCTCCTCTCTTTTTAAAATATAAGTTGCGGTTTTCTCGTGATGTATGTGTCGTCCACCATGAAATTTCATGTTTTCTGTTGGATTTCGAGACCCGATTCGAGGAGTGGATGAACCGTCTCGGGTACATGGTGGGCCCGGTATGGTACCCCGGGGCAAGAAGATCGAGTTGTAGACGATGAGCCTGGCAGGGGAAGACTACCTACCGGTGATGTCTGGCACGGCGGATATCCGGAGGATACCGACCGTTGTCGTGAGATTTGATGATATGGGCCGATCCGGACTGACGGAGCCCGAGATATTGAGACTATGAGATATTGAAACTATGAGGTATTGAGACTTGAGATTTACATGTTTTGTGTCGATGCTTGACACGGATTTCCATGGATTTCATCGATGATATTTTAGATTTCTATACAAATTTACCATGATAAAAGTTAAAGATTTTCTTTATACAGATATATCCAGATTTCAGGATTGATTGTTTTACATTCATGGTGCATGCATACTCATTCACATGACATATTATTATTTGAGGCACTGACATGAGCACGGAGTATTTGCACTTACACGTAGTTTATTACCCTGCCATTACTAGATGACTAGTGATATAGTAGTCTATTATTATGACCTAGAACAGCGTCATGCATTCGATTTCTTTTCGTAGATGTCTTCTACTCACGAGTTGGCAACTCACCCCCGTTGTGCCAAATTTTATTACAAGTTCAATATACAGGTTTCCTTGGCAGCTTGATGGGACATCCTTTCATTCAGGGTGATTTGTACGGTAGGTTGGTTCACTTGTATCTGGACCGCCGTTGTACTTTTATTATTTCATTTGTATCTAGTAAGCTCCATCAACCAAACTTGTATCACTTAATAGTTTACTGGACCAGTTATTTATTTCGACCTTAGAGTCGCGTTTATATTATTATGATATCTGGTGAATTTGTTTTCTTTTAAGTTTTGAGCCTCGCCCTTTGGCGTTGTATACTATTGTGCACTGATGTGGTTGTTTCCGCCTTTTGGCGTAGAGCTAGCTCCCGTTTGGGGATGCTTTTTATTGTTTGTATATATATTATTCTTGTTTGTACCGTTTGGGAACATTTTTTACAAAGGAGACTCTGCCGAAATTTTTGAGAAAATTGGATGTTGCTTTTAAACTTGTTTTCTACATGTTTTCCTTTACTTCTTCTTCTTTTTATTGTTTAGATTTCTGGGCTTCGGCTTACTTAGATTACGTTGCGCCTCTAGACGCTTCGTAATCTAAGTGCCGGTCACGTTCCGTACTTTCGGGTCATGACAAAGTTGGTATCAGAGCGCTAGGTTTAACCTTTGTATATGTCTAGGGTGACCCTTGGTTGATGGAGTAGGCGACTTAGGTAGAGTGACGTACCGTGGGTATGATCCACGGAATACTTACGATACGCTACTCTTCTTAAGTAGCCTTAGGATATACATTTCTTTGCACCGCATTTCATTCGTTCCTTTGATCTATCTTCGTCGATATCGGATGGTGGTTTCTGTTACCACGGGCGCACTGGCAGAGGGAGCTGCGGCTTCAATGTGATAACCAATAGGGTATCATTTATTCTTGAAGATTGAAGTATTGTTTAGCGTGCGGACGAAGGGTATTCACATGCCGTCCAGACGAAGTTAAAAGATTTGAACGATTGTCACTAACCCATTTTCCCAAGTTTAAGGTATTCGGAAGAACATGCAGGTATTTCTATGGACCCTCTAGAAGAATGAAACCCTAACTCGACATAATGACCACGAGAACGCCCTTGAACCTTAGGGTTTACGGCAGTTCCGCGGTGCCATTAGTGAGGCTTGGGTTTGCCCTTATACGGCTGGTCCGCAGATGCTGGGGTATGTACTGGATATTTTAAAACTGTACTTGAGTTTTGAGCTCTCAGGGAATTACGGGATTTTGATGAATCGATCGAAAAGTTTAATGTAGTCCGGATATCAGGTGAAGGGATAGATTACGTGGGAGACTCTAGATACGAGTATTGCCGATGGTAGCGCAGTCAGCACAGCTACGAAGAGACGAGTTCGAAGCAGGCGACATCAGAGGAAAGAGGCGTACATTGATGATAGTGTTTACGATTGTGATTTGGTGATTTGAATTTCATATTTCCGTTGATTGGATTTTGGTATTTTGAGGATTTTGTTCTACGATTGGTATTTCTTATGTGTACATTCATTATATTCTATGCGTATTTCATATATCGGTTGTATTGATGTTGTTTTGTACCTACCCAGTACACTCGATTTGGTTTTATACATTTTGAGATTTTGATTTGATTTCGTGCATGTAGGTTACACATGATTTTGACATATGCTTCGACCTAGTTTTTATGCATTTTCGTACTGTGATTTCGATTTTGATATTCGGTGTATGTTTTCGTGCACCATGTGCACCTGATTGAGATTCTTGCGCAAACTTGGCGCACTTGATGCGATTCTGTGCACACCAGATGCACTAAATCGGGGTTTTGTGCAGATTAGATGCACCTGATATTAGAGTCGTGCACGCCCGTTGCACTTGACAGATATTTTTGGTGCACACCTGTTGCACTCAGTTTTATTTTTGTGTGTATTCGTGGCATCTGTATTTAGTTTCGATTTCAGTGCGCACCGGATGCACATGATATTTTTATGATGTGATTGGGATTGATTTCAGTTTGAGCAGTATAGTCACGACCCGAAAGTACGGAACGTGACCGGCACTTAGATTACGAAGCAACTAGAGGCGCAGCGTAACCTAAGTAAGCCGAAGCCCAGAAATCTAAACCATAAAAAGAAGAAGTAAAGGAAAACATGTAGAAAACAAGTTTAAAAGCAACATCCAATTTTCTCAAAAATTTCGGCAGAGTCACCTTTGTAAAAACTGGCCCCAAACGAGTACAAACAAGAATAATATATATACAAACAATAAAAAGCATCCACAAACAAGAGCTAGCTCTACGTCAAAAGGCGGAAATAACCACACCAATGCACAATAGTATATAACGCCAAAGGGCGAGACTCAAAACTTAAAAGAAAACAAATCCACCAGATACCATAATAATACAAGCGCGACTCTAAGGTCAAAAAAAATAACTGGTCCAGTAAACTGTCAAGTAATACAAGTTTGGTTGATGGAGCTTACTAGATACAAATGAAATAATTAAAAGTACAACGGCGGTCCAGATACAAGTGAACCAACCTACCGTGCAAATCACCCTGAATGAAATGATGGGCCAGCAAGCTGCCAAGGAAACCTGTACATCGAACCTGTAATAAAATTTGGCACAACGGGGGTGAGTTGCCAACTCGTGAGTAGAAAACATCTACGAAAAGAAATCGAATGCACGACGCTGTCCTAGGTCATATAATATACTAATATACTACTAGTCATCAAGTAAAGACAGGGTAATAAACTACGTGTAAGTGCAAATGCTCCATGCTCGTGTCAGTGCCTCAAATAATAATATGTCATGTGAATGAGTATGTATGCACCATGAATGAAAAACAATCAGTCCTGAAATCTGGATATATCTGTATAAGAAATCTTTAACTTTTATCATGGTAATTTATATAGAAATCTGAATATCATCGATGTAATCCATGGAAATCCGTGTCAAGCATCGACACAAAACATATAAATCTCAAGTCTCAATACCTCATAGTCTCAATATCTCGGGCTCCGTCAGTCTGGATCGGCCCATATCATCAAATCTCACGACAACGGTCGGTATCCCCCGGATATCCGCCGCACCAGACATCACCGGTAGGTAGCCTTCCCCTGCCAGGCTCATCGTCTACAACTCGATCTTCTTGCCCTGGGGTACCATACCGGGCCCACCATGTACCCGAGACGGTTCATCCACTCCTCGAATCGGGTCTCGAAATCCAACAGAAAATATGAAATCTCATGGTGGACGACACATACATCACGAGAAAACCGCAACTTATATTTTAAAAAGAGAAGAGGAGAGAGAGAAGTTTTTATATATATTCTTGCGGTTTTCCCCAAAAATCCAGAAATCTCTTAGAAATTCAAAAATCCCAATATCATGAGTAAGCAAATGATAAGTATCGGCATAATCCCCATAATACTGCATGATAACATGAAAATGTGAATGCATGACATGTCTAAGTAATAAGTGCAATGTCTAGACTAACATCTGAGAGTAATCACAATATTATATTGATCAAGTCTCTAACTGATTCTATCAATAAAATATAATATATTCTAAAGTGTACGTGACATAGCAATTACCGATGATGATGTGTGTGAGCCGGCAATAAGTGTGCGTGGAATATGCGTATCATCGGTAATGGTGCTGGTGTCCTAAAAGGCAGAGTTTCATACTGATTAGAGAAACATATGTATGAACATGCAACATGATGATTACGGTCTGAATGTAAAGACAGATGTGTATAACCACTCATTTGTAATATACATGTCTAACTACAACAATATAACTCGAGCCTAAACTAGTATCTATCTAACCTCCTAAAGAACTAAACCTAAAAAACTAGCCGAAAAGAAATAAGAGTCCACCTAAGATCTGAGTCCATATCTCTAATAGTCGGCGATCCAGCCTCAATAGCGTCACGTGCGTAGTACGGCTTCCTCAAATCAAGAGTGCGGATCATGTTAGTTATATGTATGCCCTAGAGGCCATTACTGTACATTGGATGTATATTGTAGTGGATGCTGGGACATATATAGGTAGGACTTTCTTGCTCGACATGATAGTACGCTATCTGGTTGCTCTTTATCTTAACGTGTATACCTTCTGTCTCTCTGATTACATGTTGATAAAGCCCTTAGGATGTGTACTCGACTTCCAGGACTATGATGCAGATCATACTAGTGGGGCCTGGGTAGTCAATGAATACATCCTTCATTGTTCCTAGTCGTGGGAATATCGAGACGGGGCATCGATATTCCAGAGTAGACTAGCGTATATCTTCTCGACCCATGCGATGGGCGATGGATGATCCTATATCCATTGGTGTTTGACATCGGAGATGGTATGCGGGTGCTCAGTGCAAACTGGGTATACTGAACGGACTCGCCGAGAACTCCCAGATGGTATTATACCTCACGTCAGATGGCAGTTCTCTGGTGACACTGGTACAGCTTAGTCTGTTGACCCGAGATCGTCATAGAGTCTTGTGTGTCTCCCACTGTGCTTTAATTTCTACCCTACCACGGCTCTACTGAGGCGTGCAAACAGGTGGTTTTTGGGTACAGTCCCGATTCACATGGAGGCATGAGCGATAGGAGGGGATTCATCTCTCCCGGTATTGGGGGTTGATGTTGTGCTATGCTCGACTGGCCATAACAGGAAATCCCTGGCCAGGGTTGCAGTGATATACTGGTAAGAGTTATCAGTAGTTTCACGAATGTTATGGACCTCAAGTCGGCATGACTTATCGAGCTACTGGGGTCTGACGTTTACCACCCCTAGGCGAGATATGCGACATATCAGACGAACAGACCGAACTGTACGGTAAGTGTTACTGGTTGGATTCACAGGAGTGTGAGCGGGCTTGCTCGTCGATCTTCTGATCGCTCAATACCCGGGTGGCCGTTACGTTTAGCAGACCGCTTGCGGCTTGTGGGTGTTTGATATGATCATCACCTGCTGCCGGCGTATTGACGAGTCTTTAGAGTCCTACACAGAGGTTTCCTGGCTCAAGCGAAACGAAATAGGAGCGCATATGAGATATGTGCGGGACCGAGAATAATGCGTGTATGTGATACCGTATTTCATTCTCGCGATGAATGTGTCGAATGGTTGTGTGCGATATAACCTAGTTATCGAATCAAGGATTGATTCGATAAGCCGATACATTGGATACTAGCCGGTTATATGCGACATGACCGGATCATTGAATCAACTGTTGATTTAATGATTTAATGTATAATTATATATTTGATATATTACTTTGCATTAACTAGTATTGGTTCACTTTAAATGGATTTTCTCACTTGAATTGTGCAAGTTGTATATGTGATATACATTTGTGCACATGATTGTATCATGTTTGATGATACATCCAAGCTTGGGTTTGTGTAAAGAATTGACCATGGTTATATGAATAGTTAGGGTTTCATTTTATTTACTTATTCTTTTATTTATTCTTTTTGTTTATTTTGGAAAAAGAAAATGATAAAGAAAATGAAATGGTGGCTTATTTTGTTTGTAGTTGAAGTTTCTTGAAACTTTGACTAAGTGACCATTTTGTCTTCTTTCTTAACCCTAACCCTTCAAACTAATCTTAGTCAATTCTCTACACCTAACTAAGGTTAATGATATGATAAGTATTATATTTTATTTTCTATTTTTATTAACTTATCATATCTTCTTCTTCTTCTTCATCTTCTTCCTCCATGAAGAAAGCTTGCTACTCCAATGGCAAGTGATGAAAACTAGTGAGAAATCCAATTCTAAAGTGAACCCACATCCTATTTCTTCATCCTCTACCTCTTGCCAAGTAGTATAGGGTGTTTCCTTCACAAGTTTTCTTAACTTGGTGAAGTTGGAGCTTAATCTAGCGATGCCTCGACGTAGATCATCTTCGGCATCGTCGTCGATGACCTAGCCCGTTTTTCCTCCGATGAAACCACCGTGAGAGTCATGGTTCGATTTGGACAGCGGAGAGGACTTCATCACGGAGCCTAGAAGGTGGAGGACCGGATCTACAAAGTTTGTAGCCCCTTCCCTTTAGCTATATTTCCGTTTACTTGCTTGCATCGCCTATTTATATCTAGTTAACGATCCGTATTAGGGTTTGTAGGCACTTGTAAAATTTCAATTGGCCATGTTTGATCACTTATGAGACTTCATTAGAGTGCCTAGGAACCCTATAGTGGTATCAGAGCTACTAGGCATTGGATGTCGACCTATGGGGGGTTCTCACTGTGTGACAGTGTGGCGAAGCATAGGCTCTTACCCCCAGGGTGTCCCGAGACCGGAAGGTATTCCGGCGGGTTGTAGTCCTCGCGAGGGGGCATGCGTAAAAAGTAGCTGCTGAGGGACCCGTTGGTGCCACGGTGACCCCATTGGATGGGGTGGCTGCCTGACCTACAGTGGTATCAGAGCCTAGCTAGAGCCTTATGCGAAGTCCCGACGGAGTTAGAAGTCCGATCGACCCAAAACCCCGACTTTGAAATGCTCTCTGGACTTTTTTGTAAAATGTGGATTTTTGCAGATTAAAAATATTCAGAAAAATCAGCAGGAAGATCTAAGGATTATGGTAAAATTCGAGGACCTGATTCCATAAAGGCGCCGCGGATCCGCGGCATGAGCATGCTCATGCGGCGGTTCCACGGCCAGTTTGTCGTTTTATGCATCCAATTTTGCACAGTAATCCTTAGTTGTCTGTGCTGGTTTTCCTGGGGATTTTTAATAATTTTTTCCAGAGTTTCATTTTCTGGGTTGTATTGGGGACTCAGTGTATCGATCGGATTGTCTAATTTTGTCGGTGTGCTTTTCCGGGTATTTTTAGAATATGTTAAAAAGTTCGACCGGATATAAATACCCAATTTTTCCCTGCCGGGAAATTTCCAATTGTTGGATTTTTCCGTAGTTTAACGACGTTCTAAGTAGTGCAAGTAACGCGATGGACCCTCTAGAAGACAACAAACCTTAACTCGATTATGTGACCGTCTTGAACTGCCCTTTGAACCTTCGGGTTTGGGGGAGTACGGAGTGCCACATGTGAGGCGTTGGCTTGACCCTTCTACGGCTGGACCGTTGGTACTGAGGCATGAACTGAATGTTGTTAGACTTATTTCATGTGTTGAGCTGTTTCGGGAAAACTTGGGTGTTCAAATGTTCAATCGGAAAGTTTAACATTTTCTGTTTATCCGGAATGTGATACAACAATTGGAATTCACAAAAGTTATGTGATAACTGAATGAATGTTATAGACATAGCACTTTAGTCTCACTTGATCGGTTGCCACGGAGTTTTTATGTGATCAAAAGTCCGTCGCAATCACGTAGCGTACGCGGATACTCGCCGGGTAAACTTAATAGACAGCCTCACTCCATAGCCCCGACCAAGTGACTGTAGGAGAACCCCGTCGCCGAAAGCATCCGTTCGGGTGCTCGCGGCAGCGGTGTTCCGCCTTGGTGCACTTTGTCGACGGCGTTAGGGGTGCGGCCGCTTACTAAAGTTTGCGACGAGCATTCGATCAGAATGTCGGGAATCTTGTTGAATTGCCCGACTTGATATTGAAAAGTGTTTTCGATTTTGAGACTAAAATGCGGGGTTTATAATTGTTAGGCATGCGATGTCTAAGTAATTCATTTGATTAGGCATGTGATGTCTAAAGAGGTTGCGGATTCCAATTGTTGTAGTTTTACACTTTCTTTTCTGTGACCGTTAGTGTAATATGTGATATCGCCGGTTTTGTTGCTATATGTCAACGACAATTGGGATGCGCATATTTACTTACGTTGATGACATGTGATGTTATGTGTTGCTGGATATGTTATATTGGATCGTCATGTTTGAATAGCCGGGGGGGTTTTTATGTGAGATGAGTGTTTTTCATTTTCATTCATGTAAAAACTTGTATGTAATATTCTTTTATTGGGGCACTTCCAGGTTGCGGAAGTTGTCACCGTTGTTGTATATTATTTACTTTTCTGCACTAGGATAGACCCAAGGAGGGGAGCACAAGTAACCGGGTTCTGGGGTCCAGTGGGAGACCAACTCGAGGAGTCGAGTCCGGGTCACCTAACCCTAGAATTGGTAGGGTTGCTTGCCGCTCTCGTAGGGGTCTAGGGGTGTGGGATTGGCTATTCATCACGACCGTGGAATCCGTGTTTTATACTGGCTCATATTGAAAACACGGACGTCCTAGTATATCCAATATTTCATATGTTTCTTCTGCTGTGATTTATCTGTGATGTGATCATGTGATGTTCTGTGACAGATATTATATATAGTATATATGATATATTATATAAACATTGCTTATGTTTTACACCCGCGCTACCCCTGCCCCGCTCTGCCGTTAGTTACCTAACCTAACGGTGCAGACGGGACATCGAGGCGAATGCAGATGGCATAAGCGTACGTTATATTTATCTGTGATGGTTAGGTGGACTTAAATGATGGGATATTCATTAATGAGATTAATGAAAGAAAATAAACCTAATTGATGTTGTGGAATCGAATTTCAAAATAAAACAGGTAGTTACAGTTCTTGCTTTGCATCGCGGTGTTCATTATAGAACATCCTGCACCTTATTCGATGAGGAAAGGACCGAGATCCCTTCACCGAGAGTGACTCCTTTAGCAATAACTGGCAGATGCTACAACCCTCGGTTTGTCTTTGATCGCTTCTATAGTTTCCGCTTTGCACAGTGATATATATGATATATCCTGCACCTCATTCGACGAGGAAAGGGCCGACGATCCCTTCACCGGGAGTGACCCCTTTAGCAAAACTAGAAAAGCCTCGAAAACATTCCATTTAAAAACCATTTGATTCCGCAACGAGATCAAGTTCAAAGCATTAAAGGTTTTCACAAAAACCATTCGCAACCCTCCGTCCTTTTAGGAAGTAGAGTACTTAGTATTCGTGCTGTGTTTGTTGACCATAGTCAAGGCACAGTGTACGGTAGCTAAGTGATGTCTTCCTAGACCGCATATGATGCGATTAGTTAAGACAGTCGCGTGACTTTGTTGACCTTAGTTAAGGATCATGTGGGTGGGTCTAATTAATCACGAAATGACGGGTAGAACTTGACTAGTACTTATGATTTGTGGACCATAGTTAAGGTCATAGGTGCTAGGGGTAAAAACCTTTATCGGGTGTTTCAAGTGTTGAAATTTGCAATGAGATTGCATACCTTCTATATGATAGTTGGATCCCGATACCCACTGTGAGTAATTGTTACTCCTGGGAGAGTTTTGCACTTTGCAATTAGCCGATCAAGTAGGTGTCTAGAAAGGTGTCAACGGGGTTACGCCTCTGGGAAAACGAGGTTTACTGTAATTAGGTCCGTGCGAAAGCATGGGGAACCTCCCTCAAAGTACCGACACTGGCCTGGCTGAAAGATTGGCGAACTTGTAGAGTGTAATTAATCCCGGCTAGTCTTTCCTTTTAAGGTTTGAAGGAAGATTTGATAAAAACAGTGGGAGCCATCCTGATTAGATAAAATATATAACCAATCTGATCTTGCAAGAGCGCACGCAGAGTGTTTTCTTCTCTCTCTCTCCTGGTAGCGACCATATCACGCCTTAATCAAGATAATAAAATGGATGTATTGACCGAACCCGCTTGTTATTCTGAGCTGGGGAACGTTGGTCCCGCTCCAACTTATAATTGTTATAAGACAGAGCAGGAAATAGGGAATACCAGAATTCCTATGCCGCCCAAACGAAGACAGTGCATATGATGCATCTCCTTCGGGTGTGTTCATTACAAAGAACTGTTTCTCAGTATCCTCTGCATCCTGGGTATATGATACCGGATCAGGATCCCAGATATGTAATCTGTTACATAAGGCTACAAAAAGGTAGAAAAACTGAGAACGGGTGATAAGTTTCATGAGGCAGAAAACGGGACAAGTGTTGCAGCCAAGTCTGTTGGTCACTGTCACCCTGTATTATCAATACATTGATTCTGAACAAATACTATTAGATACCGAACCTGATATACAAAATCATATCAGTCTCTTTATAAGTAAAGAAATGATATAATTTTGTATTGTTGGATAATGTTTTGAACATTTCCTATATCAAAAGTTGATCGGTTCAGGCACGTTATCTAAAAGCATTGACGTTCTAAATCAAACTACAGTTCCTTGTATACTGAACACACACAAGAGGAAGAGTTCAGAAATGAACAAATTCTTCTTGAGGTATTGTATACTAGGTCACATCAATGCGACCCGACTGGCTGAAGTTATATTTTAGATGCATATTTAAATTAGTTTGAATTTACATCTTGTGAAACTTGTCAGTCATGTCGCAAAGATTAGATGACCATAGCTCCGTTTGCTGAAAACTGAGAAAGAGTTAGTAAACTTTTGGGACTGATGCATGATGATGTATGTAAGGTCTCCTGTCTACACATGCCAGGACTGGTTCTTTATACTTCATTATATTCTCTGATAATCTTTCAAGATTCTGACATATGTTCCTGTTGAAACACAAGTCCGAACCTTTTGAGATATTCACAGAATATAAGTTAGAAGTAGAGAACCAATAACCGGGTATAAGTATTATGTCCTATGATGAGATCAGGGAGGAGAATACTTGTGCATGGCATTCCTGGACCATTCTAAAGGAAAATGAGATTCTCTCTCAGTATTACTCCTCTGAATACACCACAGCACAACGGTGTATCGGGGCGGAGCAATCACACAATATTAGATATCGTGTGCTATATGATGAGTATTACTGAGTTACCTATTTCCTTTTGGATGTTATGCGCTTGAGAAGCTGCATACCTATTGAATTAGGTTCGAATCAAATCACTGCCTACCACTTCATATGTGATATGGAAAGGGAAGATCCTATCTCTTAAGTAAGTTAAGATTTGGGATTGTCCGGCCTATGTCAAAAGCAAAATCCGGACAAGATCAAGGCAAGGTCAGTTCTGTAGAACTGGAAAGGTTCCAGCTATACGAAACTACAGCTGAAGATTTGACAGAACCAAAGGATTCTATAGTCCCCGACGAACCTCAGCCTCTCCGCCGATCTGGTAGGGTTCCTCGCCTGCCTGAGAGATACCTCGGTTTGTCGATGACAGTGGGAGCGAGGATTGCATCATGAGATGATGACCCAACTAGATTCGAGCAGGCCATCAAGAGTAGGGACTCTGTAAGAATGGCTGGATGCTTAGCGGTCTGAGATGGAATCCATATACACCAACAAAGTATGGACTTTGGTTGCTATATCTGAAGGGTTAAATCCCCATCAGGAGCAAGTATATCTTAAGAAGATTACTTGGTGTACATGGAAAAGTTGTGACTTTCAAAGCTAGACTTGTTAAAGTTTTTCGTCATCAACCAGGCACGGATAATGATGAAACCTTTTCCAGGGACTATGTTTAAATCCATCCAGATCCTACTTGCCACGGCTACATACCATGACTACGATATCTGGTGGTTGGGTGCCATGACTACTTTTCTAAATATTGATTTAGAAGAGAACGTCTATAAGAACACAGCCAGAGGGCCTCGTAGACATTGGGAGCAGCGGAAACGTGTGCAAGATGCTTTATAAGATAAAGCAGGCATCGCGTAGTTGGAACATCTGTTTTGATGGATTAGTTAAAGAAGTTGACATCATCAAAATGGTAGATAAACCTTGTATAAACAAAAAGGTAGTAGGGAGTATGGTGACGATCCTCGTAGAGTACGTGGATGACATACTCTTGTTAGGGAAGGAATTTCCTATGCTACGCTCGATCAATCTCCGCTTATCACAATGATTTTCCATATAGGATCAAAGTGATACCTACTAAATCCTAAGCTTTGGATCTATGAGATAGATTTAATTGGATGTTAGGATACTCACTAGTTGTAGTGAGATGGTATCAATCGATCCTGGGGAGAATCACTGGAAGGGTTCCAGAGTGATAAGGACGACTGAATGTCAGTCGCAGGCATTGTCTTTACCCTTAGTAAAGGGACGGTATGTTGGAAGATTTCCAAGCTAGATACCGTGACAAACTATAAGATAAAGGCTGGTAACATCGTTATTAAAGATACTACCAAAGAGGCAGTTTGGGTGTATATTGGTTCATAAGATGAACTAGGTTCCTGCCATTGTATGACAATGGAAGTGTGGTTTTGGCCCTGGAACCCTGGTCCCATCAGTGACCCAGACATATTCTGAGGAAGCATCACCTGATCATGGAGATAGTTGATCTCCAGGGTGATCGAGGTTAGGAGAGTAGACTCAGAGGACGACACGGCGGATCCACTCACGAAGGCCTTTTCCCCAAAGAGAGACGTTTAGGGGATGGTTGAGTATTAGATACTACAACCACTGCTACAGATGGCCCTAGTGCAAGTGGGAGATTGTTAGTTATATGTTTGCCCTAGAGGCCATTACTGTACATTGGATGTATATTGTAGTGGATGCTGGGACATATATAGGTAGGACTTTCTTGCTCGACATGATAGTACGCTATCTGGTTGCTCTTTATCTTAACGTGTATACCTTCTGTCTCTCTGATTACATGTTGATAAAGCCCTTAGGATGTGTACTCGACTTCCAGGACTATGATGCAGATCATACTAGTGGGGCCTGGGTAGTCAATGAATACATCCTTCATTGTTCCTAGTCGTGGGAATATCGAGACGGGGCATCGATATTCCAGAGTAGTCTACCGTATATCTTCTAGACCCATGCGATGGGCGATGGATGATCCCATATCCATTGGTGTTAGACATCGGAGATGGTATGCGGGTGCTCAGTGCAGACTGGGTACACTGAACGGACTCGCCGAGAACTCCCAGATGGTATTATACCTCACGTCAGATGGCAGTTCTCTGGTGACACTGATACAGCTTAGTCTGTTGACCCGAGATCGTCATAGAGTCTTGTGTGTCTCCCACTGTGCTTTGATTTCCACCCTACCACGGCTCTACTGAGTCATGCAAACAGATGGTTTTTGGGTACAGTCCCGGTTCACATGGAGGCAATGAGCGATAGGAGGGGATTCGTTTCTCCCGGTATTGGGGGTTGATGTTGTGCTATGCTCGACTGGCCATAACAGGAATCCCTGGCCAGGGTTGCAGTGATATACTGGTAAGAGTTATCAGTAGTTTCACGAATGTTATGGACCTCAAGTCGACATGACTTATCGAGCTACTGGGGTCTGACGTTTACCACCCCTAGGCGAGATATGCGACATATCAGACGAACAGACCGGACTATACGGTAAGTGTTACTGGTTGGATTCACAGGAGTGTGAGCGGGCTTGCTCGTCGATCTTCTGATCGCTCAATACCCGGGTGGCCGTTACGTTTAGCAGACCGCTTGCGGCTTGTGGGTGTTTGATATGATCATCACCTGCTGCCGGCGTATTGACGAGTATTTAGAGTCCTACACAGAGGTTTCCTGGCTCAAGCGAAACGAAATAGGAGCGCATATGAGATATGTGCGGGACCGAGAATAATGCGTGTATGTGATACCGTATTTCATTCTCGCGATGAATGTGTCGAATGGTTGTATGCGATATAACCTAGTTATCGAATCAAGGATTGATTCGATAAGCCGATACATTGGATACTAGCCGGTTATATGCGACATGACCGGATCATTGAATCAAGTGTTGATTTAATGATTTAATGTATAATTATATATTTGATATATTACTTTGCATTAACTAGTATTGGTTCACTTTTAATGGATTTTCTCACTTGAATTGTGCAAGTTGTATATGTGATATACATTTGTGCATATGATTGTATCATGTTTGATGATACATGCAAGCTTGGGTTTGTGTAAAGAATTGACCATGGTTATATGAATGGTTAGGGTTTCATTTTATTTACTTATTCTTTTATTTATTCTTTTTGTTTATTTTGGAAAAAGAAAATGATAAAGAAAATGAAATGGTGGCTTATTTTGTTTGTAGTTGAAGTTTCTTGAAACTTTGACTAAGTGACCATTTTGTCTTCTTTCTTAACCCTAACCCTTCAAACTAACCTTAGTCAATTCTCTACACCTAACTAAGGTTAATGATATGATAAGTATTATATTTTCTTTTCTATTTTTATTAACTTATCATATCTTCTTCTTCTTCATCTTCTTCCTCCATGAAGAAAGCTTGCTACTCCAATGGCAAGTGATGAAAACTAGTGAAAAATCCAATTCTAAAGTGAACCCACATCCTATTTCTTCATCCTCTACCTCTTGCCAAGTAGTATAGGGTGTTTCCTTCACAAGTTTTCTTGACTTGGTGAAGTTGGAGCTTGATCTAGCGATGTCTCGACGTAGATCATCTTCGGCATCGTCGTCGATGACCTAGCCCATTTTTCCTCCGATGAAACCAACGTTAGAGTCATGGTTCGATTTGGACAGCGGAGAGGACTTCATCACGGAGCCTAGGAGGTGGAGGACCGGATCTACAAAGGTTGTAGCCCCTTCCCTTTAGCTATATTTCCGTTTACTTGCTTGCATCGCCTATATATATCTAGTTAACGATCCGTATTAGGGTTTGTAGGCACTTGTAAAATTTCAATTGGCCATGTTTGATCACTTGTGAGACTTTATTAGAGTGCCTAGGAACCCTACAGATCAATCATCACATCTATGCCTCGTACGGTAAAATCCATCGTACGGCATCCCAATATCGGGGTACGGGTCAAGTATCACCTACGTGTCTCATCATTCATATAATATCATCATCAAATCATGTCATGATCAAGTTACAGTACTGTAATTGCATACATCGATCATATATCATTGCCAGCACAAATATACATCGTTAATTTATCCACAGAAATTGTTGGAGATAGTGCCCTCAGAGTCAATTATTGGATCACAGGCACGTGATTGCAATGATTGAGGGAGGACCTATCCCGGTAGGACAGTCTTACTCGAGATGATAGTATGCTATCTGGTTTATCTTTATCATCGTGTACTGCTTTAAGTGACCTTACATGTCGCTATTACACGTTGATAGAGCCCCTAGGATTCTTGCTTGGCTACCAGCAGTATGATGGCAATCATATACGTGGGAGCTGGGGTCTATAAGCACATCCTTAAAAGGTCCCTAGTCGTGGGAGTTTCGAGACTGGGCATCGATACTCCATTAGTAGACTAGTGTATACAGTCGAGACCCCGACGAGGGGCGGTGGCCGGTCTCTCAAGCCACTGGTGTCAGTTGGTTCACCTGAGATGTATACAGGTGCTCATTGGGTTGTGAGTACACTGGACAGGACTCGCCGGGAACCTGCTAGTTGGGATTATACCAGACGTCAGATAGCAGTTCCCAGGTGACATGTGTACAGGTTAGTTCATCGACCTGAGATCGTCATTTGTCTCGTGTGAGTTCCCACTGTGCTTTGATTACTACCCTACCACGGCTCAAAGGAGTCGTGCAAACAGGTTTTAGTTGGGTACAGTCCCGAGCCACATGGAGGCAGTGAGCGGATCTGCAGGGGTTCGTCTCTCCCGGTATTGGGGGTGAGGTCACGCTGTGTCTAGGAGAGCCATTACACAAAGCCCTCGGCCGAGGCAGGAGATTTACTGGTAGGTATTCCAGTAGTATCTCAGGGTGTTCTGGGCTTCACTCCGACACGACTTGTACCGCTTTTGGGGGTCTGACTTTAACCAACCCCCTAGGCCCGCCATGCGATGCTCATAGACGAACGGACGGACTGTATGGATATTGTCACTGACAGGCTCAGTAGGGTGTCAGGATGAGTTCGCTCATCGACGTCCCTTTTGGTCAATAGCTGGTGGCCCGTTACGTATTGGCTTATACCTCTGACGTGCTAGTGGTTAAATCCACAGCCATAGTATTGACGAGTCTTTAGAGTCCACCACACTTTCAGTTACTCAAGCTTTCGGGCGAAACGCTGTAGAGGCCATATGGAGATATGGCAGGGTCCGATCAGATACGTGCGATATTGCACGGATCAGGATCGGACGGTTTGTACTAGTAGCCGTATGGATATATGGCAGGGTTCGATCAGATACGTGCGGTATTGCACGGATCAGGATCGAATGGATATTACTAGCCGGCTTTTGTTTAAGCCGGATCCTAGTTTAGTACAGTGTAGATTTTGTCTCTTTGCATTTGTATCCGGTCGGAATACTGATGTGGGTGTGTATGCACAGTATCGGGTTTTTCCTGTAATTTATTACGGGACCAGTTTTCTGGAGTTGCCAGTTTGCATTCCGTTCCGGCCGGTTTTCCTTTGTTCTTTCCCGGCCGGACTTTTCCGATGGAGGGTGTTATTTGCAAGTTTGCAAATAACACATTGTGGAGGGGTTTCATGCAATTGGTTTGATTATGATAGCATCTTTTTTATTCCTTTCTTTTCTATCATCATTCCTTGCATTAATTGAGAAAAGAAAGGGTATGGTTTGGATGTGCTTTTGTTATGATGATGTTTTGGTATGGTCACCTCTTCTAATCTCTTACACTCACCTCCCTCTTATGTTTGTGTTTTCCTCCACCGTTCTCATAAATATATGGCCGGCCACATTTGTGAAAGGAGATGAGAGAGTTTTCTTTTTGGTGAGGGTGTGGGAAAATTATCATTGATATCATTTTTCATTGCTACAAAAATCCCCAAGTTCATATCTTGTTGATTCCTCCATCAAGGCAACTTCACCAACCCAAAAGAGACTATGATTCTACACTACATTCTATAGCACATCTTGGGCATGTCGACTTGCCAGCTTCATGCCCGAGTTGCCTCGGTATACAGGCGGGAGCCTATAAAAGATACAGACGATGTGGTGCCCTTCCTGCAAGGAGGCGACGACCGGAGTTTCCGCGGGAGATCGGGACGATGACGAGAAGACCGGAGGACTCGGATCACTCGGTATATCTCTCTCCCTTTCTCTTTTTAGCTAGTATCGGTTAATGGTTACGATCCGGGTATATTGTCCGCGGTAGCGCCAGTTTAAAGTTAAGAAAAATTTTGATTCCGCATTTTGGCCTCGGATAGACGGCCGGGGCGCTGCCGTGGCGCAACATGGTATCAGAGCCACGCCATTAACCTTGTATAGCTTGTTCTGATGTGTTTTACTTATCCGATCGACCAAAATTCCAAAACTTGCATTTTTGTTCACATCAGTTTTCTGTTGAAATTTTTTGGTCTCGAAAAATTTTTCAGGTTGTCTCAGAATGATTTGCAGGGAGTTCTAAGAACACTGAAAAAATTCGACAACACGATCCCTCCGTACGACCGCGGAACCGCGGCCATTACCACTCTTGAGGCCGCGGATCAGCCGCATGAATGAGGGATCATGTCATAATTTTTTTGCAGTGGGCTTGTGGGCTAAAAATAGGGGTTTTGGAATATTAAAATTGGGCCCAGATTTTCTGTGAGTGCTACAGTATTGCTTGGGGGCCCACTTGTTACTTTTTGATCGATTGGATATTTTAAACACATTATTTCACAGTATTTACATTATATCTGCGACCGTGAATATCACTTGATCGGTAAATCCTGTCTAACTGCTATAGCCCGGTTAGACGGATTTGCGAACGTGATTTTCACGTTGATGTTCTGTGTTTATGCTGTGTTGTTGCGGATCGGTCGTGGGGGATAGCCTGGATGCAATGTTAGTACAGTTTTGTTTTATATGTACATTTGATATTGCGGGGCGAGCGTCCAACATGTGGACTGCCGTCACTGCCTGTTTGTATTATTCTTTTGGGGCACGACCTGGTTGCGGTCGATGTACCCGGTGTATGTATATTTTACTTTCTGTACTAGGATTGCCCCGCGGTGGGGTGCACGGATAGCCGGGTTCTGGAGGGCAACAAGCCCGCATCTCATGGCATTGGGACGGAGGGGGCTTCACTCCAGGATTGGCGTGCTATTCGCCGCACTCGTAGGGGGTACAGGTTGACCCAGGAGGGGTGCCCGAGTTACCGGATTCCGTGAAGTGCTGGGTGGTCCATTCACGTTGCTGAAAGGGGCTGCCTCGCTTCAGGTTTTGGCGGGTGACTTGCCGCACCCGTAGGGGTCTAGGTTTTCATTGCGCAGGCTATCCACACGACCAGGGGAACGTCGGGTTTCAGCAGCGGCTCTGTGAAACCCGGGGCTTCCAGATATCTGTATTGTTCTGTGATGCTGTACATTTCTGTGATGTTGCATTTTATTCACGCCTTGAGCGAAAATTATATATTGGTATATATATTAGTAGATGTTTAATATGTTTTACATCCGCGCTAGTCCAGTCCCCGCTCTGCCGTTAGTTAGCTAACCTAACGGGGGATGACGGGACCCAGTGGCAAATGCAGATGGCATATACGTACGTCAGTATATTTTCGTTCTTTGTGGTGTGATCAATTGATGGGACTGCATTGATTCGGATCAATGCAAGATAAACAAACCTAATCTGATGTTGTTAGAACACTTTTCAAAAAGCTGTTATTGCAAGGACGTTCACTTTTGTTTTGCATCGTGGTATTCATTTAGAATATCCTGCTCCTCAGTCGACGAGGCAAGGGCCGAGATCCCTTCACCGGGAGTGACCCCTTGGACAGAAGTTTGCGTCAGGGCATTAACTTCACTATAGCCGATTACTTTTGCTTTGCATCGTGGTATTCAGTTGGAATATCCTGCACCTCATTCTACGGGGAAAGAGCCGAGATCCCTTCACCGGGAGTGACCTCTTTAGCAAAGGTTTTCGTCACTATATTTTTATACAAAGTTATGCAGTTCCTTCAACGATATCAAGTTCATTACGTTAAAGGTTTTTCGCCAAAAACTAGCCGTAGCCCTCCGTCATTTCCTACAGGTATTATTTAGTATTCGTGCTGCGTTTGTTGACCTAGTCAAGACGTAGTGTTCGGTAGCTAAGTGGTACTTGTTTGTTGCATAAGTAGGATTGGTTATGACAGTCGTGCGGCCTTGTTGACCTAGTCAAGGGCATGTACGGGTGGGTTTAATGCAATCCAGAATAATGACGGGTTGAACTTGACTGGCGGTTTATGGTTTGTTGACCTAGTCAAGGTCATAAACCGCTTGGGGTAAAAATCACATCGAGAGTTTCAAAAGAACTGAAACTTGCCAGACATGCGCATACCTTCTGGAGTGTGGTGACGTGAGTGGATTCCGTCATGCTATCATGCGATGATAGTTGGATCCCGATTCCCACTGATGAGTTGGTTTACTCTTCGGGTGACCCCGACTAATTCTTCTTTCAGGTTTGGGGAAGAATTTAAGGTTACAGTGGGAGGTTTCCAGATCAGATAAAGTGATAACCTTTCTGATCTAGGTTAGAGTGCACGCTGAGTGTTTCTTTTCTCTCTCTCTTTGGCAGCAACCATTGACCCGACCCTGGACTATGACTCAGTGACCAAGTTGACCGAACCTTCTTAACACTAGCTTTTGGATTGTCAGAGTTGCAAACCTCGTTGCCACTCCTACTTTTACCCTTTTCTCCAGGACACCCCGTATTACTACGAACGTCCACTTCCATTGGACAAAACCATCGTATGGTTATATACGAACTCGAAGGACTTCGAGGATGGTTCCTGGTTCTGGAGAAAACGAATAGGATTATTCAGTTGTCTTTTCTTTTCACCTTCTCTCATTGCGAGTACTCCTTGGTTTAGGAGATAGTACGCCTATTACGCAAATTGGATAGTCTTCTTCCAAACCATAGGCAGGTGCCGAACGGTGGGGAATGAAGAAAACCAATTAGCATAACGATGGTGTACAGAAGGTATTAAGTTAAGACAAAGAAAGGGATTAGTAAGAGGGCAAAGTAAATTGCGACTGTTATTCACGACCAAACCGAGTATTTCTTCGCCAAACCTAAATCACCTTTGTATTTCTCCAGGACACTCCGTATCACTACGAAGATCCACAGTTTATTTGGATACTCCATCGTATGGTTATATACGAACTCGAAAGGAACTTGTTTCAGTTCGGGGATGGATTCTGGTTCAGGAGAAATAGGAATAAGATTTATTCAGTTGTCTTTTATCTTCACCTTCTCTCGCATTGCGAGTGCTCCTAGGACTAGGACAGTACACCCATTATGCTTATTGGATAGTCTTCTTCCAAACCATAGGCTGGTGCCGAACGGTAGGGAAGGAAGAAAACCAATTGGCCTAAAGGGGTGTGCAGAAGGTAATGACTAAAGACATATAAAGGGATTTGGAGAGGTGTCAAAGAATTAAACGGTTATAGTTGTGAATCTGGATAATGGTAGAGGCATTACTAGGAATACCAGGATACCCTATCGAAACATTTCAATGTTTCAATTCAACTGTGTACTGTTAAAAGAAAACTGATTTCCCGATTAGACACTTGCTCCAGGGTATGTATTTACCAGGTTTGATTCTCACATCTGCATGGTTTTACAGATGATGAGTGGGAGTAAGTTATTGGGAATAGGGTGATCATCCTCATTATATTGGGATTCGTTGTAATCGGTGATATTTGAGGAGATCATCTGGGCTGTTTGCAGGTCGGCAAATATTTGGTTTTGAATATCCGCTGTTGTGCACCAATTTCAAATTGATATATCTGTACGTCTATTTTCATAGAGTGAGATATACCTTTTGATATTATGTCGATGACATTTACCTATATCAGTGGATGGTTAGGTAAGGAGCATTAAACAGCGGTGTAATTCTTCTTAACCATAAGTACAGTTTTCAACCTACGACACACAGTGAAAGAGTTGTTAGACTCAGCGGACTTATACAGAGTATTGTATATTGTCCAGTGTCCATTAGGACAGAGGGGTTGGTCCTCATACTATATTCTATTTACCTTTAACTTCTCTAGTTCTTAGACATGTGTTTCGTAGAAACACAGGGTCTAAGTTTTGAGGAGTTATAGGTATTTGAATAGAGTAGAGTACCAGGTGTAGCAAGTATCGGGATTCTTCAAAGTGATCGAAGATGTAGATACTTGTGTATGGTATTCAGTTGATAGTAATGATAAAGAGAAATTGCTTCTCTTTCAGGTCACTCATAATTGGAAGCATTCCTAAGTTGAGTAACGCTGATCGGCCTCCTTCCATTTATTTGACATGCACAGGAGATAGCTGCATGATTTGAATCTGGTTCATTTAAATCAGTGCCTCTGGTTCTATATTGGATATAGAACAGTTCATATCTTAACGATGTTAAGGTACGGGGAGTTGTCCGGCTTATGATCAAAACCAGACACTGGACAACTCAAGGCACGTTTCTGTAATAGCTGTTTGTGGGTTGACCCAGGCTATGACGAGGGTTGACTTTCTACCATCTGGAAGATCAATAGTGATATTGTTCTTAACTCGCCACATTTTAAAAGGAAATGGTTATTTTTTCAGAAAACAGCAGTGGGAGTATGGTAGAACTGGAAGCGATTCCAGAACCGCAAACGATTACTGAAGATTTGATAAGGAACCTAAAGATTCAATCTGGTTTGACATTCTATTGGCCACTCCGCAGATACGGTGGGTAACTTCAGGCACCCGAGAGGTACTCCGGTAGCCTCAAGGACGGTGACAGGGAAGTTCTTGTTTACCCACACTTGCCATTGCTATTGTTCCAGGCTCCGAGACCCGGCAGGAGGATGAATATAGCGTCATTCTAAACTAGTTTTAGAAGTGCACGTCTATATGACTCTGCCAGAGGGTTGTCATAGTCAGTGGGAGCAGCGGAAGCATTGGTGGACATCAGGCTTATGTCTATTTATAGACTAAAGCAGATATAGCGGAGATAGATCATCTATTTCTGATGTGAAGTCATAGGTTTGACTTCATCAGAATAAGGGATGGATCTATTAAGAAGGTAGTAGGGTGTGATGTCCTGGTATTTGATGACATACACAGAGTAGGAAGTGATATTCCTATACTACGATCGGTTATATTTTGGTTGTCACACAGTGTTTTCTCCACACAGGACTTGGATATTATATCAGACATTCTGGTTACTAGATCTATAGTTTTAGATCTAGATTTGGGTGGTTTCCTAATCTGGGTACCTTGACAGCATTCTATGAGTATTTAGAATGGACGACTCCTGCCACGGTAGTACACCTGCAGGTAATGGAGTCACCCTCTCTAAAGGTGTCTTACAGACTAAAGGAGAGAGGGATACGCATGATTGACAGATCACTTGCTTAGGCAATTGAGTCAGTCATGAGATGTCAAGTACCACACCAGATGTTGTTCTTGCAGTAGATGCAATAAGTTGATATTAATCCAATCCTGGAGAAACAATCGGAAGCAGTTTTAGGACATAAGTGCGTGTTCTAGGGATGTGATAACGACAGCCTCTTTTAGGAGACGGTTATCATTCCAGGCTTCCAAGGTGACATGGATGGCAGAGTGGCTGTCAGAGTTATAGTTTCTCCTTCTGACGAGGGGCAGTATTTTGGACAGGTGGTCCAAGGCAATACTGAGGGAGGCATGGCGCTGGGTACTGATTAAGTTCAGTTGACGATACAGTCTAAGAAGTTTGGATTTGGAGTTCATTTATGAGCTAGGTCCCATCAGACATCCAGACATTCTAAGACATGTATTGCTCATTTCGGGAGATGGTTTTCTCTGCGAACTTGAGATATAGAGAGACATAGAAAGAAACATCACAGCGGATCCACTCAATGAGGCTATTCCTCGAACGCAATAGTCTCGCAAACGAGCTTTGTAAGACTGACTAGTAGAGGAGTTGGGTGTTCGGTATCACACGGGCTGTGAGTATGCGACATCGCAATAATTAGCCTTGAGTGCAAGTGGGAGATTGTTAGAGATAGTGCCCTCAGAGTCAATTATTGGATCACAGGCACGTGATTGCAATGATTGAGGGAGGACCTATCCCGGTAGGACAGTCTTACTCGAGATGATAGTATGCTATCTGCTTTATCTTTATCATCGTGTACTGCTTTAGGTGACCTGACATGTCGCTATTACAAGTTGATAGAGCCCCTAGGATTCTTGCTTGACTACCAGCAGTATGATGGCGATCATATACGTGGGAGCTGGGGTCTATAAGCACATCCTTAAAAGGTCCCTAGTCGTGGGAGTTTCGAGACTGGGCATCGATACTCCATTAGTAGACTAGTGTATACAGTCGAGACCCCGACGAGGGGCGGTGGCCGGTCTCTCAAGCCACTGGTGTCAGTTGGTTCACCTAAGATGTATACAGGTGCTCATTGGGTTGTGAGTACACTGGACAGGACTCGCCGGGAACCTGCTAGTTGGGATTATACCATACGTCAGATAGCAGTTCCCAGGTGACATGTGTACAGGTTAGTTCATCGACCTGAGATCGTCATTTGTCTCGTGTTAGTTCCCACTGTGCTTTGATTACTACCCTACCACGGCTCAAAGTAGTCGTGCAAACAGGTTTTAGTTGGGTACAGTCCCGAGCCACATGGAGGCAGTGAGCGGATCTGCAGGGGTTCGTCTCTCCCGGTATTGGGGGTGAGGTCGCGCTGTGTCTAGGAGAGCCATTACACAAAGCCCTCGGCCGAGGCAGGAGATTTACTGGTAGGTATTCCAGTAGTATCTCAGGGTGTTCTAGGCTTCACTCCGACACGACTTGTACCGCCTTTGGGGGTCTGACTTTAACCAACCCCCTAGGCCCGCCATGCGATGCTCATAGACGAACGGACCGGACTGTACGGATATTGTCACTGACAGGCTCAGTAGGGTGTCAGGATGAGTTCGCTCATCGACGTCCCTTTTGGTCAATAGCTGGTGGCCCGTTACGTATTGGCTTATACCTCTGACGTGCTAGTGGTTAAATCCACAGCCATAGTATTGACGAGTCTTTAGAGTCCACCACACTTTCAGTTACTCAAGCTTTCGGGCGAAACGCTGTAGAGGCCATATGGAGATATGGCAGGGTCCAATCAGATACGTGCGGTATTGCACGGATCAGGATCGGACGGTTTGTACTAGTAGCCGTATGGATATATGGCAGGGTTCGATCAGATACGTGCGGTATTGCACGGATCAGGATCGAACGGATATTACTAGCCGGCTTTTGTTTAAGCCGGATCCTAGTTTAGTACAGTGTAGATTTTGTCTCTTTGCATTTGTATCCGGTCGGAATACTGATGCGGGTGTGTATGCACAGTATCGGGGTTTTCCTGTAATTTATTACGGGACCGGTTTTCTGGGGTTGCCAGTTTGCATTCCGTTCCGGCCGGTTTTCCTTTGTTCTTTCCCGGCCGGACTTTTCCGATGGAGGGTGTTATTTGCAAGTTTGCAAATAACACATTGTGGAGGGGTTTCATGCAATTGGTTTGATTATGATAGCATCTTTTTTATTCCTTTCTTTTCTATCATCATTCCTTGCATTAATTGAGAAAAGAAAGGGTATGGTTTGGATGTGCTTTTGTTATGATGATGTTTTGGTGTGGTCACCTCTTCTAATCTCCTACACTCACCTCCCTCTTATGTTTGTGTTTTCCTCCACCCTTCTCATAAATATATGGCCGGCCACATTTGTGAAAGGAGATGAGAGAGTTTTCTTTTTGGTGAGGGTGTGGGAAAATTATCATTGATATCATTTTTCATTGCTACAAAAATCCCCAAGTTCATATCTTGTTGATTCCTCCATCAAGGCAACTTCACCAACCCAAAAGAGACTATGATTCTACACTACATTCTATAGCACATCTTGGGCATGTCGACTTGCCAGCTTCATGCCCGAGTTGCCTCGGTATACAGGCGGGAGCCCGTAAAAGATACAGACGATGTGGTGCCCTTCCGGCAAGGAGGCGACGACCGGAGTTTCCGCGGGAGATCGGGACGATGACGAGAAGACCGAAGGACTCGGATCACTCGGTATATCTCTCTCCCTTTCTCTTTTTAGCTAGTATCGGTTAATGGTTACGATCCGGGTATATTGTCCGCGGTAGCGCCAGTTTAAAGTTAAGAAAAATTTTGATTCCGCATTTTGGCCTCGGATAGACGGCCGTGGCGCTGCCGTGGCGCAACAGAAATATCATGTCACATGTATCATTTTGTGATTAACTCACACCTATATGATATCGTAATCAAGTCACACCTATATGATATCTTAATCAAGTCACACATATATCATATCGTAATTTCTGGCACAGGTTACGGTCCGGATTCTATTTTAGAGTCCCATGTACCTCAATATCATCACCACCCATTTTTATTTATGTATTCCTATTCATTATCTTATTTTCTAATGATCCGCTACGTCATAACACGACCGTATAGCCAAGAATCACGGCATCAAGCCCGGTTATATTGTTTCATCTCCGTGTATCATATCACATCCTTGTATCACATATACGTGTTATGTATATATATATATATACCTACACCTAGTCCTATATATATATATATACATACACGTATACACCACGTCGAGTTCTGTGTGTGCGTATGTGTGTATCTACCTGAAACCAACGAATCTCCTCCAAGATATTCATCCTCGGATAAGGTCTTTCTAAATCAATCTAGTCCAACCTAAGGTCATTACTGGGGTCGTACTCACCGAAATTCTAAGGTCACATCTGGCTTCCTAATGACAATAAGTAATATACCTATTCTACGTTTGCGGGGGTGCTAAATGCTATCCACCCGACTTCCCCCGTAGATATACATCTACTCACCTGGTCCATGTCTGCCGAAGACGGTGTTGCCATCCTCTTCTTCATCGTCCGAAATCCACGTGAGGGGTACCTATATGCAAACACATATAATATCGTAAACTGAATCACGGACAGAACTGAAACGACGCACGAAACGGGCATAAGTTAAAACCTATGACCCGCTCATGCAAAAGAACCAAATATCGCGCTCGATATCGGCGTACAAATGCCGATTGATCGAGATAAAACACCAACAAACAACTCATAGTTTTAAAACTCATTACTTATAATATAAAACATGATTTAATTCATCGAAACCCTAAAATCGATCAAATCGTCCGATTTCGTAAAAACCTGAAAACGCCAATTTACCGTTTTACTTCAAAACTCGATGTTTAAATGAAACCAATGGTCATAATACTCTTTAAATAGCATAACTAGACTATATAAACCATTACTATATTTTTAACACCCTAATTTGTATTAAATTGAAATTCTAGTTTGCAAACTTGCCCGATTTCGATACTTTTAAGCAAAATTTCACAATTTCACTTCTAGACTTGATTTTGCATGAATTAACTTATTAAACTACAATTCATGATGATAGTAATATAATGAAACAATAAATTATATTTTAAATCTCATTCATTTAAGAATTTCTAAAATCTAGTTAGCAAAATAGCATTTTTCTCACAATTTCTCAATTATAAATAAAAACTAGTATCCAAATTAAGTTTTCCATTCCACTAACAAGTTAATATCCTCATTAAAACCACAATCTAGTGTTACAAATATTAATTGAAATTTTATCTCACCAATATATACAATATATAGAAATCTAGTTTGCAAAATTGTTTAATTTAAACAATTTTGGATAAACAATTTACAATATAACAACCATACAAGATTTCCCAAATTCTAAAAATGATAAACTAGTTATAATAACCCTACTTAATTAATAGAAACCATAACTTGATTTTATAAACCCCTAACTTGAATTTTGAAACTTGTAAATAGAATTAATTAATTAAATCTAAATATGCTAGAATGAAACATTTAATAACAATAAATCATAAGAATAAAATTTATGCCTCCACAACATGAAATCCAAACATGAAAATATGCCTCCAAAATAATGGATTTCCATCTCCAAGATCCATGCTAAATAGGTCAAAGAATATTGGGTAAGGGTTGGATATGAATTTTGAGGTTTATTTTGGAATTTATGATGAAATTTTGATGATTTTTGTAACAAAATCAAGTGGAGAAAAATGGGGTGGGGGGTGGGGCTGCCATGGGGAAGTGGCCGGCCATGTTAGGGAGGAAAGGGAGAGAAAGAAAAGAGTGAAGAATGATGTAGAAACTTCTCCCAAACAACACATCCTTTATGTCTTTTCATTAAATTCTTTATTTAATAATTTTCTTCTTATAAAAATTGATCCTAGAAAAGTCTAGAATCATGAAAATATTTGAGAAAGAATTTTGCATAAAAACACTTGATTCTAACATGGCATGGCTCATTTTATAAAATTAACCCATTTCAAATTTGTAATTTACAATAATTTAATGTAAAAATAAAGCGTATGTAAATTTTTAAAATAATTAATTAAGGAAAAATATTTAATTAAACTAAAAATTTATAAATGACTAAATAAACACCATTTACTAGTAATTACATAATTAAAATAGGTCTTTTTTAAAATTTATAATGAAAAATAATTACGGTTTTGTTTTACTAAAAATACGT
Source organism: Agapanthus africanus (assembly GCA_030015575.1). Lineage (NCBI taxonomy): Eukaryota > Viridiplantae > Streptophyta > Magnoliopsida > Asparagales > Amaryllidaceae > Agapanthus > Agapanthus africanus. The sequence continues at coordinate 622,445,292 of CM057341.1, forward strand.
TTTACTTTACCGAAAATCATAAAATTCACTTAAAGAATTTTATTTATAAATACGTTTTACTTTACCGAAAATCATAAAATTCACTTAAAGAATTTTATTTATTTAATTATTTGTTTATTTATTTATTTTAAAACGTTACAATCTTCCCCCCTTTAAGAAATTCGATCCCCGAATTTAAATTAATACTCCCCCTCCAATTACTAAAAGATTTAGCAAGACACTCAAATCGTCGGGGCTCCGAAATCATCAATACATAAAACACATTTTTAGCGCGATGCATGCGCACGAAAAAAACAAGTATATAACTCAAAATCAAAACTCCGTCAAACATAATGCAATCATCGGAGTTATGTTGAAAATAGAATATCCAAGCACAATACAAAAACCAACATAATATACATCAAATCTATAACTTATATATTGTGCGCATCGTAGTAAAATCGTCTAAACATCTTAATAAAGAAGCATGCAAAAACCCCTCTTGAAAATCGCCGTGCGATGCACGTGTCACGGCATAAGTAGCGGACATTTATTTTAAAAAAATAGCTATATATATATATATCTATATATCTTTTATTTAACATACACGTCCCGCCTGGTTACCAAATCAACAGTAATGATTATAAAAACATACTGCTTAAACTGAAATCAATCCCAATCACATCATAAAAATATCATGTGCGTCCAGTGCGCACTGAAATCGAAACTAAATACAGATGCCACGAATACACACAAAAACAAAACTAAGAGCAACAGGTGTGCACCAAAAACATCTGTCAAGTGCAACGGGCGTGCACGACTCTAATATCAGGTGCATCTGATCTGCACAAAACCCCGATTTAGTGCATCTGGTGTGCGCAAAATCGCATCAAGTGCGCCAAGTGTGTGCAAGAATCTCTATCAGGTGCACATGGTGCACGAAAACATATACCGAATATCGAAATCGAAATCACAGTACGAAAATGCATGAAAACTAGGTTGAAGCATATGTCAAAATCATGTGTAACCCATATGCACGAAATCAAATCAGTATCTCAAAATGTATAAAACCAAATCAAGTGCACTTGGTGTGTACAAAACAACATCAATACAACTGATATATATAAAATACAAATAGAATGTAATGAATGTACACATAAGAAATACCAATCGTAGAACAAAACCCTCAAAATACCAAAATCCAAACAACGGAAATATGAAATTCAAATCACCAAATCACAATCGTAAACACTATCGTCAATGTGCGCCTCTTTTCTCGGATGTCGACTGCTTCGAACTCGTCTCTTCATAGGTGTGCTTACTACGCCACCAACGGCGATACACATATCGAGAGTCTCCCCCATAAGCTATCCCTTCATCTGATATCCGAACTACATTAAACTTTTCGATCGATTCATCAAAATCCCATAATTCCCCGAGAGCTCAACACTCAAGTACAGTTTAAAAATATCCAGTACATACCCCAGCATCTGCGGACCAGCCATAGAAGGGCAAACCCAAGCCTCACTAATGGCACCGCGGAACTGCCGTAAACCCTAAGTTTTAAGGGCGTTCTGATTGTCATTATGTCGAGTTAGGGTTTCATTCTTCTAGAGGGTCCATAGAAATACCTGCATGTTCTTCCGAATACCTTAAACTTGGGAAAATGGGTTTCTGACAATCGTTCGAATCCTTTAACTTCGTCTGGACGGCATGTGAATACCCTTCGTCTGCACGCTAAACAATGCTTCAATCCTCAAGAATAAACGATACCCTAATGGTTATCGCATTCGAGCCGCAGCTCCCTCTGCCAGTGCGCCCATGGTAACAGAAACCACCATCCGATATCGACGAAGATAGATCAAAGGAACGAATGAAATGCGGTGCAAAGAAATGTACATCCTAAGGCTACATAAGAAGAGTAGCGTATCATAAGTATGCCGCGGATCATACCCACGGTACGTCACTCTACCTAAGTCGCCTACTCCATCAACCAAGGATCACCTTAGACATATACAAAGGTTAAACCTAGCGCTCTGATACCAACTTTGTCACGACCCGAAAGTACGGAACGTGACCGGCACTTAGATTACGAAGCGTCTAGAGGCGCAACGTAACCTAAATAAGCCGAAGCCCAAAAATCTAAACCATAAAAAGAAGAAGTAAAGGAAAACAAGTAGAAAACAAGTTTAAAAACAACATCCAATTTTCTCAAAAATTTCGGCAGAGTCTCCTTTGTAAAAACTGGCCCCAAACAGGTACAAACAAGAATAATATATATACAAACAATTAAAAGCATCCCCAAACGGGAGCTAGCTCTACGACAAAAAACGGAAACAACCACACCAATGCACAATAGTACACAACGCCAAAGGGCGAGGCTCAAAACTTAAAAGAAAACAAATCCACCAGATACCATAATAATACAAGCGCGACTCTAAGGTCAAAAAAAATAACTGGTCTAGTAAACTATCAAGTAATACAAGTTTGGTTGATGGAGCTTACTAGATACAAATGAAATAATTAAAAGTACAACGGCGGTCCAGATACAAGTGAACCAACCTACCGTGCAAATCACCCTGAATGAAATGATGTGCCAGCAAGCTGCCAAGGAAACCTGTACATCGAACCTGTAATAAAATTTGGCACAACGGGGGTGAGTTGCCAACTCGTGAGTAGAAGACATCTACGAAAAGAAATCGAATGCACGACGCTGTCCTAGGTCATATAATATACTAATATACTACTAGTCATCAAGTAAAGATAGGGTAATAAACTACGTGTAAGTGCAAATGCTCCGTGCTCGTGTCAGTGCCTCAAATAATAATATGTCATGTGAATGAGTATGCATGCACCATGAATGTAAAACAATCAGTCCGGAAATCTGGATATATCTGTATAAAGAAAATCTTTAACTTTTATCATGGTAATTTGTATAGAAATCTGAATATCATTGATGAAATCCATGGAAATCCGTGTCAAGAATCGACACAAAACATGTAAATCTCAAGTCTCAATACCTCATAGTCTCAATATCTTGGGCTCCGTCAGTCCGGATCGGCCCATATCATCAAATCTCAAGACAACGGTCGGTATCCTCCGGATATCCGCCGTGCCAGACATCACCGGTAGGTAGCCTTCCCCTGCCAGGCTCATCGTCTACAACTCGATCTTCTTTCCCCGGGGTACCACACCGGGCCCACCATGTACCCGAGACGGTTCATCCACTCCTCGAATCGGGTCTCGAAATCCAACATAAAACATGAAATCTCATGGTGGACGACACATACATCACGAGAAAACCGCAACTTATATTTTAAAAAGAGAAGAGGAGAGAGAGAAGTTTTTATATAAATTCTTGCGGTTTTTCCCAAAAATCCAGAAATCTCATAGAAATTCAAAAATCCCAATATCATGAGTAAGCAAATTATAAGTATCGGCATAATCCCCACAATACTGCATGATAACATGAAAATGTGAATGCATGACATGTCTAAGTAATAAGTGCAATGTCTAGACTAACATCTGAGAGTAATCACAATGTTATATTGATCAAGTCTCTAGCTGATTCTATCAATAAAATATAATATATTCTAAAGTGTACATGACATAGCAATTACCGATGATGATGTGTGTAAGCCGGCAATAAGTGTGCGTGGAATATGCGCATCATCGATAATGGTGCTGGTGTCCTAACAGGCAGAGTTTCATACTGATTAGAGAAACATATGTACGAACATGCAACATGATAATTATGGTCTGAATGTAAAGACCGATGTGTATAACCACTCATTTGTAATATACATGTCTAACTACAACTATATAACTCGAGCCTAAACTAGTATCTATCTAACCTCCTAAGGAACTAAACCAAAGAAACTAGTCGATAAGAAATAAGAGTCCACCTAAGGTCTGAGTCCATATCTCTAATAGTCAGCGATCCAGCCTCAATAGCGTCACGTACGTAGTACGGCTTCCTCAAATCAAGAGTGCGGATCAATCATCACATCTATGCCTCGTACGGTAAAATCCATCGTACGGCATCCCAATATCGGGGTACGGGTCAAGTATCACCTACGTGTCTCATCATTCGTATAATATCATCATCAAATCATGTCATGATCAAGGTACTGTACTGTAATTGCATACATCGATCATATATCATTGCCAGCACAAATATACATCGTTAATTTATCCTCAGAAATATCATGTCACATGTATCATATTGTGATTAAGTCACACTTATATCATATCGTAATCAAGTCACACATATATGATGTCGTAATCAAGTCACACCTATATGATATCGTAATCAAGTCACACATATATCATATCGTAATTTCAGGCACAGGTTACGGTCCGGATTCTATTTTAGAGTCACATGTACCTCAATATCATCACCACCCATTTTTATTTATGTATACCTACTCATTATCTCATTTTCTAATGATCCGCTACATCATAACACGACTGTATATCCAAGATTCATGGCATCAAGCCCAGTTATATTGTTTCATCCCCGTGTATCATATCACATCCTTGTATCACATATACGTGTTGTGTGTGTATATATATATACCTACACCTAGTCCTATATATATATACATACACGTATACACCACGTCGAGTTCTGTGTGTGCGTGTGTGTATCTACCTGAAACCTTCGAATCTTTTTCAAGATATTCATCCTCGGGTAAGGTCTTTCTAAATCAATCTAGTCCAACCTAAGGTCATTACTGGGGTCGTACTCACCGAAATTCTAAGGTCAGGCTTCCTAATAACAATAAGTAATATACTTATTCTACGTTTGCGGGGGTGCTAAACGCCATCCACCCGACTTCCCCCGTAGATATACATCTACTCACCTGGTCCATGTCTGCCGAAGACGGTGTCGCCATCCTCTTCTTCATCGTCCGAAATCCACGTGAGGGGTACCTATATGCAAACACATATAATATCGTAAACTGAATAACGGACAGAACCGAAACGACGCACGAAATGCGCATAGGTTAAAACCTATGACCCGCTCATGCAAAAGAACCAAATATCGCTCGATATCGGCGTACAAACGCCGATTGATCGAAATAAAACACCAACAAACAACTCATAGTTTTAAAACTCATTACTTATAATATAAAACTGTTAGTGTATATGCCCTAGAGGCCATTACTAGTTTGTATATTATTTAATGGAAGCTTGGGATATTCACCTTGTATATACAATCTTGCTCAAAATAGTAGTATGCTACTTGGTTTGTTTCTACTTCAATGTGTACTTGTGTTTATTTTAGTATATCACCTATACACATTAGTGGAGCCCTTAGGATCTTTGCTTGATTACCAGCGTTGTGATGGCAGTCATACTAGTGGGGGCTGGGTAATCTATAAGCACATCCTTATGCAGGTCCCTAGTCGCAGGACTATCGAGACAGGGCATCGATACTCCGGAGTAGACTAGCGCATGCGCTTCTCATCCCAGAGTAGGAGATGGTCTGTCCCACAGCCATCAGTACGTCATACTCGAGATAGTATGCGGGTGCTCGTTGGGTTACGAGTACACTGGACAGGACTCGTCGGGAACTGACCGGTTCGTATTATACCTATCGTCGGTTATCAGTTCCCAGGTGACATGAATACAGCTTAGTCCGCTGACTTGACACTGTCACTTCGCCTCGAGTATGTTCCCACTGTACTTTGATTAATACCCTACCACGGCTCAAAGGAGTCGTGCAAACAGGTAGTAGTTGGGTGCAGTCCCGAAGCACTTGGAGGCAGTGACGGTTAGACAGGATTCGTCTCTCCCGGTATTGGGGGTTGACATCGCGCTGTGTCTAGGAGAGCCATTACACGAGTAGTCCCTGGCCAGGGCAAGCGGGATATACTGGTAGGCTTCCAGTGTTATCTCAGGGTGTATTGGGCTTCACTCCGACACGACTTGTACCGCTATTAAGGGACCGACGTTTACCGCCCCCCTAGGCCCGCCATGCGATGTATCAGACGAACAGACCGGAATGTACGGAGATTGTCACATTCAGGCTCAGTAGGAGTTCAGATGGGTTTCACCTCGTCAGTCTTCTTATCGGCATCTACCTGGGGACCGTTACGCACAGCTAGTGCCGCTTGCGGTCTGTGGTTAAACCCACTGCCAGCGTAGTGTCGAGTCTTTAGAGTCCCATACAGAAAGCTATTCACCTTTAGGCAAAAGAATAGTGGTCGCATGGTTTTGCGACAGGTCGCATGGTTTTGCGACAGGGTTTGGTCACATCCGTGCACTTGTGCACGTACAGTGTCCGGACAGTTAACACTAGCGGGCTTTGGTTTAAGCCAGATCCTAGTGTACGTTTTGGGATTGGTTTTATCTCGTTTGTATTCATGTTCCTTGGAACGCGGATGCGGGTGTGTATGCACAGTTGACAGAGAGACAGAGGCAGAGGATTCTCATTAGGGTTGTTGACCGTTGACTGTTGACTATTGACTTTTTGCTCAACCCTAATGAGAATATGATATGTAATTAACAATTATATTAATTAAGTATTATAGTGACATGGTTGTTGAGGGGTTGACTTTGTTGGCTTGTTGACTTTGTTGACCGGTTGACTAGGTTGGACTAGTTGACCATCATGATGACAATGGCTATCATTTCATGGCAAAGACTTTTGCTTGCTTGATCTCTTGTGCAATATGAGTGCATGAAATGATATAGCCATTTTGACTTAAACCATTTACACAATACTTGATTACTATTTTTGTGATGATGGTTTTGTATTATGAGAGCCAAGTGAGAAAAGTCTTGCTCATTCTATCATTGGCTTTCTCTCTCTTGAGCTCTCATCTCCTTCCTCTTGCTCTCCCTCTCTTTAGTCTATGGTTCACTTGTCTCATGTGTTGAGAACCAAGAACCATAGAGAAAATCCCAACACACTCTCCTCTACTCACTCTAGTTCACAAGGTTTGGCAAACCGAGTGAACTAGTTTCTTCAAAGTTGAAAGAAGAAGCCAAAGGTAGAAGCTTTCAGGTGGATCGATCTTCGGCGCAAGGAGACGACGGGGTGAAGCCGATCCGGAAAACTATCGAGGCTTGAAGACAAAGGAGTTCAAGAAAGAAAGGTATAACCCCCTAACCGAGTAGTTAACAACTCCTAGTTAGGTTGTTAGTTAGATGTTTAACAAAGATCCGGTTTTGAGTCCATGTTACCGCCTCTAGAAAATTGTTTTTCACCAAATTCCGCATGCCCGAAAGTACCGGGAGAGGTAGCATGGACTTACAGTGGTATCAGAGCCTAGTTAAACTCTATCTAACATGTTAGCAAAGTAACTAGAAGATCGATCAAACAAAAAGTCACGAAATACACCAAAAATTCATGCTTGCAGTCGATTTTCAAAGTACTGTAAAAGTAATAAATCATGCTTCAAAAATCGACTCAGGGTTTTTATAGCAAACTGCAAAAATTTCATCCACTGAACCGATCAAAGAGCCGCGGAAACGCGGCGGGAGCGTGCTCCCGCCGCGGTTCCGCGGCCGAGTTGACTCGGCAGTGGGAAATTTTGGTTGCAGTTTGTTCAGTGGGGTATTTTGGGAATTTTGGAATATGTGTTTTCAGCCCAGATTTTCCAGAACGAAAATTTTGTGTTTGGGGCCTAAAAATCCATATTTTTGATCGAACTTCTAAAGAGTTAAGCTGACGGGTTTTTATCTGTGATGTGATATTTGTATTGAACGTCTGCTAATCGCTATATGTCGATTAGTGGGGGTTATACAAATCTGTGATCTGTAATGTTGCTGGAATGTGTATATGAATTCATTGGATTGTCGCGGGTGAATAGCCGGGGGTTGTGAGACGAGAGTTTTCTTTTCTTTCAATTCATGTAAATTTGTAAATTGATGTAATAATTATTTGTATGGCCGCACAACCGGGTCGGGGTTGTAGCCGTCATTGTATAATTTCTTTTTACTGTTTTTGCTCCTAGGATAGACCCATGGAGGGGGTGCACAAACTACCGGGTATGCCGAAGTGCCGAGTGGCCTACTCACGGAGTTGAGGGAGGTTGCTTCGCTTCGGGTACTTGGCGGGTAGTTTGCCGCACCCGTAGGGGTCTTGGATGGGGTATTGGCTATTCACCGCGACCGTGCAATCTACTTTTCGTTACAGGCTCGTACGAATTGCGGATTCCTAGTATATCCAATGTGTTCATCTGTGATCTGAAATGGCTACCATTGCAATATATCTATATATGATATTATTTAGGCGTTGCTTATGTTTTACAGCCGTGCTAGCCCAGCCCCCGCTCTGTCGTTAGTTAAGTAACCTAACGGGTAATGACGGGGCCCCGTGGCGAATGCGAATGGCATAAGCGTACGTCATATTTTGGTTGTTTTCTGCAATGGTAGGATTAAATAATGGGACGCATTAAAAGAACTAATGCAAGAATATCACGCATTAAAAGAACTAATGCAAGAAAATAAACCAAGTTAAAGTCGTTGGAACACTTTCAGAAAACCACTCGGTTCTTTTCAAAACTAACTTTTAAATGCGGAGCTTGAGCCACTCCTTTTAAAAGCTATCTCGTTCCATCGATTATATCAAGTTCACTACGTTCACGGTTTTGCCAAAACCATTCGTAGCCCTCCGTCGTTTCACATGAATAGTCAATAGTATTCAAGCTGTGTATGTTGGCCAAAGTAAAGGCATAGTGATTGGTAGCTATTGGGTATTCATGTGTAGCATAGATAGATGCGTTGGTTTGGGACAGTCGTACTGCCATTTTGGCCAAAGTCAAGGGTAAGTATGGGTGGATCCAAATTAACCTGGAGAATGACGGGTAGAACTTGACATGTGACTTATGATATTTTGGCTAAAGTCAAGGTCATAAGAGCATGGGGCAAAAATCCACATCGGGAGTTTCAAAAGAACTGAAACTTGCTAGTGTTGCATACCATTTGGAGTGTGATGATTCTGGTAGGATTCCTTCAGTTTCGTCACGCAATGATATTTGGATCCCGATCCTACTGTGAGTATATGCTACTCCTCGGGAAATTTCTCACTTAACGATCAATGCTATAAACCAAGTAGGTGTCTAGAAAGGTGTTAGCCGGGCTACGCCCCCAGGGAAAAGAGGTTATTTAATTAAGGAACTTCGCGAAAGCGTTGGAAAACCTCCCTCGAAGTACCGACACTAGCCTGGCTGAACGGTTAAGCAAGTATTGTACGGTGAGATTGATCCTGACTAATTCTTCCTTTTTGGTTTGAGGAGGGATTCGAGAAACAGTGGGAGCCATCTTGTTTAGACAAACTAAAAACCATTCTAAACTTGCAGAGCATCAAGCTGAGTGTTTCTTCTCTCTCCTAATTGCAGCGACCAATCGACATGACTAGACTTAAGTTACTCCTAGATAAAAACATACTGACAGGGCCAAACTACAAAAATTGGCTCAGGAATGTCAAGATGGCAATCACTTACGACAAGCTGGGGTATCTTCTTACCACCAAAGCTCCCTCTGTCCCAGGTCCCAAAACCAGCGTCGCGGATAAGAAAATCCGTAAGACCTGGGAACTAGATTGTGCGAAGGCCAAGTGCCTCGTGCTTGCCTCTATAGACAACGAACATCAGAGGAGGCACGAGAATATGGACCTCGAATCCATATTTCTCCATACAAAAGAACTGTATGGAGAGCAGTCTCGTATCGCAAGATACGAAGTGTCGAAGAAGTTATTTTCGGCAAGGTTGGCCGTCGGATCATCGGTAGCGGAACACGTGCTTAAGATGATTGGCTACATAGAAGAGCTCGCGGACCTTGGGACCACATTGGAGAATGAGCTCTATACGGACTTGATTCTCCAGTCCCTTCCTTCCACTTACGCCCAGTTTATCCTGAACTTCAACTTACAAGATAAGGAAGTTGAACTTTCAGAACTCCTCAACATACTGAGGAGCGCAGAGGGCACCCTACAGAAGGGTAGGGAAACATCCACTTTGTTTGTAGGAGGATCTTCCCCTTCTAGGTCCAAGACGAAAGCCAAGGGAAAGAAGAAGAAAGCCCCCGCCAAACCAAGGGGCGGTGTTAGTAAAGTGGATACGAAGGGAAAGGCAAAAGCAACAAAGAAAGTGGGAAAGCTTGTGGATAAGGAAGAATGCTTCTATTGTCATAAGAAGGGACACTGGAAGAATGATTGCAGGGCTTGGAAAGCCAGAACACAGGATCTGAAGCAGGTTGTGGCTTCAGCTTCAGGTGTGTATGTTATTGAAAACTGTCTTTCAATAAACTCTACTTCCTAGGTATTGGATACCAGATCAGGATCTCATATCTGTAATTCTTTGCAGGCGTTGAGAAACCGTAGGGTTTTGAAGGCAGGTGACATGACCCTCAAAGTTGCAAACGGAGCTAGCATGGATGCTAAGGCCGTGGGGGACTATCACCTGGGAATGTCAGATGGACATGTTTTGGTTTTGCGTAATTGCTTTTTTGTACCCAACGCAACTTGTAATATCATTTCTGTATCTTTGGTTTCTAAAGAAGGTTATGAATTTGCGTTTGTAAGCAATGTTGTGAACATTCACCTTAATCAAGTTCTGATTGGGTCAGGTACATTGAGCAATGGTATATACGTATTAAACCAACCACAGATTTTCAATGTCCAGAATACACACAAAAGAAAGTCTCCGGAAATAAATCAGACTTTCTTGTGGCATTGTAGACTGGGTCACATCAATGAGAGAAGGTTGACAAAGTTACATACAGAAGGATATTTGAATCCGTTCGAATATCAATCGTATGCCACTTGTCAATCCTGTCTCAAAGGAAAGATGACAAAGACTCCGTTCACTGGACACGGAGTAAGAGCGAGCGAGCTCTTGGGACTCGTACACAGCGACGTGTGCGGTCCAATGTCTACACATGCGCGAAGCGGTTATTCTTACTTCATTACTTTTACGGATGACTTTTCAAGGTACAATTATGTCTTCTTAATGAAACATAAGTCCGAAGCCTTTGGAAAATTCCAGGAATATATGAATGAAGTAGAAAAACAAACCGGCAAAAGTATCAAGATTCTAAGATCGGATCGAGGTGGTGAATACTTGAGTGCCGAGTTCCTGAACTATTTAAAAGAGAACGGAATTCTCTCTCAGCTTACTCCTCCATACACTCCGCAACATAACGGTGTATCGGAGAGACGGAACCGAACCCTATTGGATATGGTACAGTCCATGATAAGTAACGCTGAGTTACCGCGATCATTCTGGGGGTATGCGCTAGAATCAGATGCATACCTTTTGAACCGAGTTCCCACTAAGACTGTGCCTACCACACCATATGAGATGTGGTGCGGGAAGAGGCCCCATCTTAATCACATTAAGACATGGGGAAGTCCAGCTTTTGTCAAAAAGCAGCATGCGGACAAGCTCGAGGCACGCTCAGTACAGTGCAAGTTTGTGGGATATCCAAAGAACTCCAAGGGATATTTCTTCTACTGCGAAGAGGAACAAAAGGTTTTTGTTTCTCGTCATGCCCACTTTCTAGAACACCAGTTCTTAGAAAAGGAAATTAGTGGGAGCGCGGTAGAACTGGAAGAAATTCCAGAACCACAGACTATTACTGAAAGCTTAGTGGAACCAGAAGGTTCAAAAGAACAAGACATTCTTACGCCGCGCCACAGGAGTAGTAGGCAGTCTCACCCGCCCGAGAGATACTACGGTTTTCTCATAGACGGGGATAGAGAGGATTGCATCATAGATTATGATGAGCCTACAAGCTTCCAGCAGGCCGTTCAGAGCGTTGACTCGGTAAAATGGCTGGATGCAATGCGGACCGAAATGGAGTCCATGTACACCAACAAAGTATGGACGTTGGACATTGCTCCAGACGGGGTAAAACCCGTAGGATGCAAGTGGATCTTCAAAAGGAAGATTGGTGTAGATGGACAGGTTGAGACCTATAAAGCTAGACTTGTTGCAAAGGGTTTCCGTCAAAGACCTGGCTTGGACTATGACGAAACCTTTTCTCCAGTGGCTATGCTAAAATCCATTTGGATCCTTATTGCCATTGCTGCCTTCCACGATTATGAGATCTGGCAAATGGACGTAAAGACCGCTTTTCTAAATGGAAATTTAGAGGAGTGTGTCTATATGGACCAACCAGAGGGTTTCATTCAGAGTGGGAGCAGCGGAAAGGTGTGCAAGTTGCTTAAGTCCATCTATGGACTAAAGCAGGAATCGCGGAGTTGGAACATCTGTTTTGATGAGACGGTCAAGGAATTTGGCTTTATCAAAAATCCAGATGAACCATGCATCTATAGTAGATTTGTAGCGAGAACTGTAGTATTCCTCGTTTTATACGTGGATGACATTCTCTTAATAGGAAATGACATTCCTATGCTACAATCTGTCAAGGGGTTCTTGTCACACAGGTTCTCCATGAAAGACCTGGGTGATGCCTCATACATCCTGGGGATCCGGATCCATCGTGATAGATCCAAGAGGATATTAGGACTTTCACAGTCCAGGTACATCGACACCATACTGAAAAGATTCAGTATGGAAGATTCCAAGCGCGGTAACCTACCGGCTTGTCACGGGATCACCCTCTCTAAAGAGATGTCTCCCAAGACTGATTTGGAGAGGGATCGCATGTCTATTATACCCTACGCTTCTGCGGTAGGCTCTATAATGTATGCGATGTTGTGCACCAGACCGGATGTAGCTTATGCACTGAGTGTGGTAAGCCGGTATCAGTCAAACCCTTGGGAGAAACACTAGATAGCGGTAAAGAACATTCTCAAGTACCTGAGAAGGACCAAGGAGATGTTCTTGGTGTATGGCGGAAAAGACCTCCAGATCGAGGCCTTTGCTGACTCCAGCTTCCAGAGTGACAAGGATGATTCCAAGTCCATGTCGGGTTTTGTCTTTACCCTCAATGGAGGGGCGGTGTGTTGGAAGAGTTCCAAACAGGAAACCGTTGTAGACTCGACGATGGAAGCGGAATACATCGCTGCATCTGATGCCGCAAAGGAAGCTGTCTGGATGAGGAAGTTCTTGAAAGAACTTCAGGTGGTTCCGTCCATTGTTGATCCAATACCTCTGTATTGCGACAACAACGGGGCTATAGTTTTAGCGAAGGAACCCAGGTCCCATCAGAGATCCAGACACATCTTGAGGCGGTATCACCTGATCAGGGAGATCGTGGATCGCCAGGAGATCGAGGTTCGGAGGGTCGCTTCAGAAGATAACACTGCAGTCCATTCACCAAGGCCTTGCCCCAGACTCAGTTCGAGCGGCTGATCGAGATGATAGGTCTTCGATACGCCAGTACATGGCCTTAGTGCAAGTGGGAGATTGTTAGTGTATATGCCCTAGAGGCCATTACTGTATCATACTAGTTTGTATATTACTTAATGAAAGCTTGGGATATTCACCTTGTATATACAATCTTGCTCAAAATAGTAGTATGCTACTTGGTTTGTTTCTACTTCAATGTGTACTTGTGTTTATTTTAGTATATCACCTATACACATTAGTGGAGCCCTTAAGATCTTTGCTTGATTCCCAGCGTTGTGATGGCAGTCACACTAGTGGGGGCTGGGTAATCTATAAGCACATCCTTATGCAGGTCCCTAGTCGCAGGACTATCGAGACAGGGCATCGATACTCCAGAGTAGACTAGCGCATGCGCTTCTCATCCCAGAGTGGGAGATGGTCTGTCCCACAGCCATCAGTACGTCGTACTGGGGATAGTATGCGGGTGCTCGTTGGGTTACGAGTACACTGGACAGGACTCGTCGGGAACTGACCGGTTCGTATTATACCTATCGTCAGTTATCAGTTCCCAGGTGACATGAGTACAGCTTAGTCCGCTGACTTGACACTGTCACTTCGCCTCGAGTGTGTTCCCACTGTACTTTGATTACTACCCTACCACGGCTCAAAGGAGTCGTGCAAACAGGTAGTAGTTGGGTGCAGTCCCGAAGCACTTGGAGGCAGTGACGGTTAGACAGGATTCGTCTCTCCCGGTATTGGGGGTTGACATCGCGCTGTGTCTAGGAGAGCCATTACAGGAGTAGTCCCTAGCCAGGGCAAGCGGGATATACTGGTAGGCTTCCAGTGTTATCTCAGGGTGTATTAGGCTTCACTCCGACACGACTTGTACCGCTATTAAGGGACTGACGTTTACCGCCCCCTAGGCCCGCCATGCGATGTATCAGACGAACAGACCGGACTGTACGGAGATTGTCACATTCAGGCTCAGTAGGAGTTCAGATGGGTTTCACCTCGTCAGTCTTCTTATCGGCATCTACCTGGGGACCGTTACGCACAGCTAGTGCCGCTTGCGGTCTGTGGTTAAACCCACTGCCAGCGTAGTGTCGAGTCTTTAGAGTCCCATACAGAAAGCTATTCACCTTTAGGCAAAAGAGTAGTGGTCGCATGGTTTTGCGACAGGTCGCATGGTTTTGCGACAGGGTTTGGTCACATCCGTGCACTTGTGCATGTACAGTGTCCGGACAGTTAACACTAGCGGGCTTTGGTTTAAGCCAGATCCTAGTGTACGTTTTGGGATTGGTTTTATCTCGTTTGTATTCGTGTTCCTCGGAACGCGGATGCGGGTGTGTATGCACATTTGACAGAGAGACAGAGGCAGAGGATTCTCATTAGGGTTGTTGACCGTTGACTGTTGACTATTGACTTTTTGCTCAACCCTAATGAGAATATGATATGTAATTAACAATTATATTAATTAAGTATTATAGTGACATGGTTGTTGAGGGGTTGACTTTGTTGACTTGTTGACTTTGTTGACCGGTTGACTAGGTTGGACTAGTTGACCATGATGATGACAATGGCTATCATTTCATGGCAAAGACTTTTGCTTGCTTGATCTCTTGTGCAATATGAGTGCATGAAATGATATAGCCATTTTGACTTAAACCATTTACACAATACTTGATTACTATTTTTGTGATAATGGTTTTGGATTATGAGAGCCAAGTGAGAAAAGTCTTGCTCATTATATCATTGGCTTTCTCTCTCTTGAGCTCTCATCTCCTTCCTCTTGCTCTCCCTCTCTTTAGTCTATGGTTCACTTGTCTTATGTGTTGAGAACCAAGAACCATAGAGAAAATCCCAACACACTCTCCTCTACTCACTCTAGTTCACAAGGTTTGGCAAACCGAGTGAACTAGTTTCTTCAAAGTTCGAAGAAGAAGCCAAAGGTAGAAGCTTTCAGGTGGATCGATCTTCGGCGCAAGGAGACGACGAGGTGAAGCCGATCCGGACAACCATCGAGGCTTGAAGACGAAGGAGTTCAAGAAAGAAAGGTATAACCCCCTAACCGAGTAGTTAACAACTCCTAGTTAGGTTGTTAGTTAGATGTTTAACAAAGATCCGGTTTTGAGTCCATGTTACCGCCTCTAGAAAATTGTTTTTCACCAAATTCCGCATGTCCGAAAGTACCGGGAGAGGTAGCATGGACTTACAAAAAGATGATTTAATACATCGAAACCCTAAAATTGATCAAACCGTCCGATTTCGTAAAAACCTGAAAACATCAATTTACCGTTTTACTTCAAAACTCGATATTTAAATGAAACTAATGGTCATAATACTCTTTAAATAGCATAACTAGACTATATAAACCATTACTATATTTTTAACACCCTAATTTGTATTAAATTGAAATTCTAGTTTGCAAACTTGCCCGATTTCGATACTTTTAAGCAAAATTTCACAATTTCACTTCTAAACTTGATTTTGCACGAATAAACTTATTGAACTACAATTCATGATGGTAGTAATATAATGAAACCATAAATTAGATTTTAAATCTCATTCATTTAAGAATTCCTAAAATCTAGTTAGCAAAATAGCATTTTTCTCACAATTTCTCAATTATAAATAGAAACTAGTAACCAAATTAAGTTTTTCATTCCACTAACAAGTTAATATCCTCATTAAAACCACAATCTAGTGTTACAAACATTAATTGGAATTTTATCTCACCAATATATACAATATATAGAAATCTAGTATGCAAAATTGTTTAATTTAAACAATTTTGGATAAACAATTTACAATATATCAACCATATAAGATTTCCCAATTCTAAAAATGTTAAACTAGTTATAATAACCCTACTTAATTAATAGAAACCATAACTTGATTTTATAAACCCTAACTTGAATTTTGAAACTTGTAAATAGAATTAATTAATTAAATCTAAATATGCTAGAATGAAACATTTAATAACAATAAATCATAAGAATAAAATTTATACCTCCACAACCTGAAATCCAAACATCAAAATATAACTCCAAAATAATGTATTTCCATCTCCAAGATCCATGCTAAATAGGTCAAAGAATATTGGGTAAGGGTTGGATATGAATTTTGAGGTTTATTTTTGATGAAATTTTGATGATTTTTGTAACAAAATCAAGTGGAGAAAAATGGGGGGGCTGCTATGGGGAAGTGGCCGGCCATGTTAGGGAGGAAAGGGAGAGAAAGAAAAGAGTGAAGAATGATGTAGAAACTTCTCCCAAAACAACACATCCTTTATGTCTTTTCATTAAATTCTTTAATTAATAATTTTCTTCTTATAAAAATTGATCCTAGAAAAGTCTAGAATCATGAAAATATTTGAGAAAGAATTTTGCATAAAAACACTTGATTCTAACATGGCATGGCTCATTTTATAAAATTAACCCATTTCAAATTTGTAATTTACACTAATTTAATGTAAAAATAAAGCTTATGTAAAATTTTAAAATAATTAATTAAGGAAAAATATTTAATTAAACTAAAAATTTATAAGTGACTAAATAAACACCATTTACAAGTAATTACATAATTAAAATAGGTTTTTTTAAAAATTTATAATGAAAAATAATTACAGTTTTGTTTTACGAAAAATACGTTTTACTTTACCGAAAATCATAAAATTCACTTAAAGAATTTTATTTATTTAATTATTTATTTATTTATTTTTAAAACGTTACAAGTATGTTTTTATAATCATTACTATTTTATTCAGTAACCAGGCGGGACGTGTATGTTAAATAAAAGATATATATGTATAGTTATTTTTTTAAAATAAACGTCCACTACTTATGCCGTGACACGTGCATCACACGGCGATTTTCAAAAGGGGTTCTTGCATGCTTCTTTATCCAGATATTTGGACGATTTTACTACGATACGCACTATATATAAGTTATAGTTTTTATGTATATTATGTTGGTTTTCGTATTGGGTTTCGATATTTTATTTTCGCCATAACTCCGATGATTGCGTTATGCTTGACGGAGTTGATTTTAGTTATGTATTGATGATTTCGGAGCCACGACGATTTGAGTGTTTTGGCTGAATGTTTTAGTAATTGGGGGGAGTTTTAATTTAAATTCGGGGATCGAATTTCTTAAAGGGGGGAAGATTGTAACGTTTTAAAATAAATAAATAAATAAATAAAATTCTTTAAGTGAATTTTTTGATTTTCGGTAAAGTAAAACGTAGTTTTAGTAAAACTAAACCGTAATTAATTTTCATTATAAATTTAAAAATACCTTTTTTAATTATGTAATTACTATTAAATGGTGTTTATTTAGTCACTTGTAAATTTTTAGTTTAATTAAATATTTTTCCTAAATTAATTATTTTAAATATTAACATAAACTTTATTTATACACTAAATTAGTGTAAATTACAAATTTGAATGGGTTTAATTTGCAAAAATGAACCATTACATATTAGAATCAAGTTTTTTTTATACAAAATTCTTTTTCATATATTTTCATGATTCTAGATTTTTCTAGGGTCAATTCTTATAAGAAGAAAATTATTAAATAAAGAATTTCATGAAAAGACATAAAGAAGGTGATATTTTGGAGAACTTTCTACACCATTCCTCATTCATTTCTTTCTCTCTTTTCATCCCTAATATGGCCGGCCTCCTCCCCATGGTAGCCCCCATTTTTCCCACTTGTTTTTGTTACAAAAATCCATCAAAATTCATCAAAAATTCAATAAAAAATCTACAAAATCCTAATTAATTCCTACCCTCTATTCTTTACTCATTTTTACATGGATTTTGGAGTTGGAAAGCATTCTTTTTGGAGGCAAATTTTCATGGTTGGATCTCACATGTGGAGGTATAAATTTCATTTTTATGTTTTATTGTTATTAAATGTTTCATTCTAGCATAATTAGATTTAATAAATTAATTCTATCTACAAGTTTCAAAATTTAAGTTAGGGTTTATAAAATCAAATTATGGTTTTTATTAATTAAGTAGGGTTGTAATAACTAGTTTAACATTTTTAAAAGTGGAAAATCTTGTATGGATGATATATTGTAAATTGTTTATCCAAAATTGTTTAAATTAAACCATTTTTGCAAACTAGATTTCTATATATTGTATATATTGGTGAGATAAAATTCCAATTAATGTTTGTAACACTAGATGGTGGTTTTAATGGGGATATTAACTTGTTAGTGGAATGAAAAACTTAATTTGGTTACTAGCTTTTATTGATAATTGAGAAATTGTGAGAAAAATGATATTTTGTTAACTAGATTTTAGAAAATTCTTAAATAAATGAGATTTAAAATCTAAATTATGATTTCATTATATTATTATCATCATGAATTGTAGTTAATACATTAATTCATGCAAATCAAGTTTATTTGTGATAGTGAAATTTTGCTTGCAAAGTGTTAAAATTGATTAAATTGCAAACTAGAATTTACAATTTAATACAAATTAGTGTAATAAAAATATGGTAATGGTTTCTATAATCTAGTTATGTTATTTAATGAATATTAAGACCATTAGTTTCTTTTAAACATCAAGTTTTGAAGTAAAACGGTAAATTGGCATTTTCAAGGTTTTTTTCAAATTGGACGATTTGATCGACTTTAGGGTTTTGATGATTTAATCAGGTTTTATATTATAAATAATGGGTTTTGAAACTAAGAGTTGTTTATTGATATTTATCTCGATCAATCGGCGTTTGTACGCCGATATTGAGCGATATTTGGTTCTTTTGCATGAGCGGGACATAGGTTTTAACCTATGCGCGTTTCGTGCGTCGTTTTGATTTTTGTCCATGATTCAGTTTACGATATTATATATGTTTGCGTATAGGTACCTCTCGCGTGGACTTCGGACGAGGAAGAAGAGGAGGGCGACATCGTCTTCGGCAGACAAGGACCAGGTGAGTAGATGTATATCTACGGGGGAAGTCGGGTGGATGGCGTTTAGCACCCCCGCAAACGTAGAATAGGAATATTACTTATTGTCATTTGGAAGCTAGACGTGGCCTTAGATTCTTGGTGAGTAGGACCCTAGTAATGACCTTAGGTTGGACTAGACGGATTTTAGAAAGACCTTACCAGAGGATGAATATCTTGGAGGAGATTCGTAGGTTTCAGGTAGATACACACACGCACACACAGAAACTCGACGTGGTGTATACGTGTATGTGTATATATATATAGGACTGGGTGTAGGTATATATATACACAACACATATATGTGATACAGGGATGTGATATGATACACGGGGATGAAACAGTATAACTGGGCTTGATGCCGTGATTCTTGGCTATACAGTCGTATTATAATGTTAGCGGATCTTTAGAAAATGAGATAATGAATAGGTATACATAAATAATAATGGGTGGTGATGATATTGAGGTACATGGGACTCTAAAATAGAACCCGGACTGTAACCTGTGCCTGAAATTACAATATGATATATGTATGACTTGATTACGAAATCATATAGGTGTGACTTGATTACGATATCATATAGGTGTGACTTGATTACGATATGATATAAGTGTGACTTAATCACAATATGATACATGTGACATGATATTTCTGAGGATAAATTAACGATGTATATTTATGCTGGCAATGATATATGATTGATGTATGTGATTACAGTACAATACCTTGATCATGACATGATTTGATGATGATATTATACTTATGATGAGACACGTAGGTGATACTTGACCCGTACCCCGATATTGGGATGCCGTACGATTGATTTTACCGTACGGGGCATAGATGTAATGATTGATCCGCACTCTTGATTTGAGGAAGCCGTACTACGTACGTGACGCTATTGAGATTGGATCGCCGACTATTAGAGATATGGACTCAGACCTTAGGTGGACTCTTATTTCTTATCGACTAGTTTCTTAGGTTTAGTTCCTTTGGAGGTTAGATGGACACTAGTTTGGGTTCGAGTCATATAGTTGTAGTTATACTTGTATATCAAATGAGTGGTTAATACACATCCGTCTTTACATTCAGACCGTAATCATCATGGTGCATGTTCATACATATGTTTCTATAATTAGTATAAAACTCTGCCTGTTAGGACACCAGCACCATTACCGATGATGCGCATATTCTACGCACACTTATTTACCGGCTCACACACATCATCATCGGTAATTGCTATGTCACGTACACTTTAGAACATATTATCTTTTATTGATAGAATCAGCTAACAGCTACATTGATATAATATTGTGATTACTCTCTGGTGTTAATCTAGACATGGCATTTATTATTTAGACATTTCATGCATTCACATTTCCATGTTATCATGAAGTATTGTGGGGCTTATGCCGACATTTATCATTTACTTACTCATGATTTTAGGATTTTGGATTTCTATGAGATTTCTGGATTTTGGGGAAAAACCGCAATAGTATATATATAAAAACTTCTCTCTCTCCTCCTCTCTTTTTAAAATATAAGTTGCGGTTTTCTCGTGATGTATGTATCATCCACTATGAGATTTCATGTTTTCTGTTGGATTTCGAGACCCGTTTCGAAGAGTGGATGAACTGTCTCGGGTACATGGTGGGCCCGGTATGGTACCCCGGGGCAAGAAGATTGAGTTCTAGACGATGATCCTGGCAGCGGAGGACTACCTACCGGTGATGTCTGGCGCGACGGATATCCGGAGGATACCGACCGTTGTCGTGATATTTGATGATATGGGTTGATCCGGACTGACGGAGCCCGAGATATTGAGACTTTGAGATATTGAGACTATGAGGTTTTGAGACTTGAGATTTACATGTTTTGTGTCGATGCTTGACACGGATTTCCATGGATTTTATCGATGATATTTCACATTTCTATACAAATTTACCATGATAAAAGTTAAAGATTTTCTTTATACAGATATATCCAGATTTCAGGATTGATTTTTTTACATTCATGGTGCATGAATACTCATTCACATGACTTATTATTATTTGAGGCACTGACACGAGCATGGAGTATTTGCACTTACACGTAGTTTATTACTCTGCCATTACTAGATGACTAGTGATATAGTAGTGTATTATTATGACCTAGGACAGCGTCGTGCATTTGATTTCTTTTCGTAGATGTCTTCTACTCACGAGTTGGCAACTCACCCCCGTTGTGCCAAATTTTATTACAGGTTCGATGTACAGGTTTCCTTGGCAGCTTGCTGGCACATCCTTTCATTCAGGGTGATTTGCACGGTAGGTTGGTTCACTTATATCTGGACCACCGTTGTACTTTTATTATTTCATTTGTATCAAGTAAGCTCCATCAACCAAACTTGTATTACTTGATAGTTTACTGGACCAGTTATTTATTTCGAACTTAGAATCGCGCTTGTATTATTATGGTATCTGGTGGATTTGTTTTCTTTTAAGTTTTTAGCCTCGCCCTTTGGCGTTGTATACTATTGTGCACTGATGTGGTTGTTTCCGCCTTTTGGTGTAGAGCTAGCTCCCGTTTGGGGATGCTTTTTATTGTTTGTATATATATTATTCTTGTTTGTATCCGTTTGGGGTCAGTTTTTACAAAGGAGACTCTGCCAAAATTTTTGAGAAAATTGGATGTTGCTTTTAAACTTGTTTTCTACATGTTTTCCTTTACTTCTTCTTCTTTTTATGGTTTAGATTTCTGAGCTTCGGCTTACTTAGGTTACGTTGCGCCTCTAGACGCTTCGTAATCTAAGTGCCGGTCACGTTCCGTACTTTCGGGTCGTGACAGAAGCGGGAGCCCGTACAAAGACTCATTAATGTGGTGCCCTTCCGACGAGGAGACCGGAGATCGTAGATGCCGCGAGGAGTTTGGGATGGTGGCCAAAGACTGAAGGACACAGATCGATCGGTATAGCCACTTTCACTTCTTAGTAGTAAGAAAGTATAGCGTTAATGGTTCGATCCGGGTGAAAGACTACGATAGCGCCGGTTTCCTAAAAAGTTTTTGTTTCCGCATTTGGCCTCGGATTGACGGTTGGGGCGCTACCGTAGACTTACATGGTATAAGTGTTAGTTATATGTATACTCTAGAGGCCATTACTGTACATACGATGTATATTGTAATGGATGCTTGGACATATATAGGGAGGGCTTTCTTGCTCGACATGATAGTATGCTATCTGGTTGTATTTTATCTTAACATATACTCTGATAGTCTCTATGTTACATGTTGATAAAGCCCTTAGGATTTGTACTCGACTACTGGGACTATGATGAGATCATACTAGTGGAGGCTATGGTAGTCGACGAGTACATCCTATAACTGTTCCTAGTCGAGGGTGTATCGAGACAGGGCATCGATGCACCAGAGTAGACTAGCGTATACGCATCTTGACCTATATGATGGGCGATGGATGATCCCATATCCGTCAGTGTTTGACATCAAGGATGGTGTACGGGTGCTCAGTAGAGAATGGGTACACTGGACGGACTCGCCGAGAACTCCCAGATGGTATTATACCTCACGTCAGATGGCAGTTCTCCGGTGACACTGGTACAGAGTAGTCTGTTGACCCGAGATCGTCATAGAGTCTTGTGTGATTCCCACTGTGCTTTGATTTCCATCATACCACGTCCAAGAGGGCGTGCAAAAAGGTGGCTTTTGGGTACAGTCCTGAATCACATGGAGGCAATAAGCGATAGGAGGGAATTCGTCTCTCCCGGTATAGGGAGTTGATGTTGCGC
The DNA here is from genome assembly GCA_030015575.1 of Agapanthus africanus. Lineage (NCBI taxonomy): Eukaryota > Viridiplantae > Streptophyta > Magnoliopsida > Asparagales > Amaryllidaceae > Agapanthus > Agapanthus africanus. The sequence goes on from CM057341.1 coordinate 622,468,265, forward strand.
TGTGTTCGATTGGCTATAACTAGAAATCCCTGGCCAGGGTTGTTGAGATTTACTGGTAAGTGTTATCAGTAGTTTCTCGAACTGTTATGGACCTCTTATCGACACGACTTATCGAGCTACCGGGGTCTGACGTTTACCACCCCTAGGCGAGATATGCGACATATCAGACGACGAGACCGGACTGTACGGGAGTGTTACTCACTGGATTCACAAGAGAATGTACAAGCTTACTTGTTGATCTTCTGAGCACTCAATACCTGGGTGGCTGTTAGGTTTATCTGACCGCTTGAAGCTTGTATGTGTTTGATATGATCATCACCTACTGCTGGCGTATTGACAATTCTTTAGAGTCCTACACAGAGGTTTCTTGTCTCAGACAAAACGGAGTAGGAGCACATATGTGATATGTCCGGGACCGAGAACAATACGTGTATGTGATAGCGTACTAGATTCTCGCGATATGAGATATCGGCCGGGTATATGTGATATAGCCGGGTCATTGGATCAAGTGTTGATTCGATGAACTGATAAAGATTATATTAGTCGATTATTGGTGAAATAACCGGATTATCGAATCAAGTGTCGATTCGATAATTTAATGTATAATTATATATTTGATATATTAAATTACATTAACTGATATAAGCTCACTAAAAGAATCTTTTTCTCACTCGGGTAATACATTGATATATATGCGATATATGTTAATTGTATTATTTTATTTTGTTACAATAAATATTGTATATGTGATATATAATATTGTAACATGTTAGGGTTATTAATGAAACATGTTTAGTGGAGATTAAACATGGTTAGGGTTTGATTTGGGTTAATCTTTTCTAGAACCTTCTAGAAGGTTTTATTTTGTTTTGTGCAAAGATATTTGTGTTGATATTTTGCATAGATATTTGTTTAACCCAACCAAACCTTTAACCATGATTCAATCTCTACAAGGGTTAGTTCTTCTCACATAAACCATAGTTGCATTTCTAACCTTACACTTGAGTTATTCATTATTCATCACAAAAGGATTACTATTCTTCTTCTTCTTCCTTGAGCTTTTGAAAAGCTTTCTAGGTTTTTCTTATGTGATGAAAATGAGTGAGATTAAGAAAATAAATGAGAGCTAAAATCCTACTTCATCATCCTAATCTATCCTAGCCATTTAGATTAGGGTGTTTACTTCATTTAGTGAGTGAAAGCTTGTGTTAATGAAACTTCAAGGTAGATCATCTTTGTTATCGAAGATCGGAAGCGAGCCTGCATCTTTCTCTTCGTGGAGCCTCTCAAGAGTCCGGGAAAGCAATGATCACAGCGAAGGGACCACAACACGGAGCTTATGAAGTGAAGGACCGGACTACAAAGGTTGTAATTCCAAACTCTTAGATGTTAAAGTGTTTAACATGCTTTGTTTCGCCTAATCTCTAGTCTAAGATCTTGGTATAGGGTTGTTCGGCATGGCTAAATTTTAATTCGGGCATGGTTGATGCGTTATAGACCCTTGTGCGTGTGCCTAGTAACCCTACAGTGGTATCAGAGCCAAGCTAGAGCTTTAGGCGAAGTCTGGGCGAAGTTTAAAATCCGATCGAACCCCGAAACCCCAAAACATACCCTTCTCTGGAAATTTTGTAAAAATGTTGATTTTTTCATATTAAAAATACTCAAAAAAATCAGCAGGGAAATACAAGAATTACTGTGCAGCACGTGCCTCCAATTCCTTTAATGCACCGCGCAACCGCGGCAATGACCTAGCTTGCGTGGCGGTTCCGCGGCCAAACAGTAACATTAGGGTTTACTGTTTGCACAGTAATGTCCGTATTTCTTTCCTGATATTTTTGGGAATTTTTTATTTCTACTCAAGTGTTGAGTTTTCTGGGATGTATTGGGGACTCGTTGATTCGATCAGATAATTTAACTCCGTTTAAGTTTTTTCCGGATAATTTTAGAAACTGTTAAAAAGTTTGAACGGATATCAATAACTCACTTTTTCCAAGTCGGAAAATTTTTCAAAAGTTGGATTTTTTCTCGAGTTTGAAACTTCCGGAAAATCATGCAAGTAACGCGGTGGACCCTCTAGAAGAACACAAACCTTAACTCGATTATGTGACCGTCTGAACCGCCTCTGAACCTTAGGGTTTGGGGAAGTACGGCGTTGCCACATGTGAGGCGTTGGCTTGACCCTTCTACGGCTGGACCATTGTGTTAGTTATATGTATGCCCTAGAGGCCATTACTGTACATACGATGTATATTGTAATGGATGCTTGGACATATATAGGGAGGACTTTTTTGCTCGACATGATAGTACGCTATCTGGTTGCTCTTTATCTTAACATGTACTCTGATTGTCTCTATGTTACATGTTGATAAAGCCCTTAGGATATGTACTCGACTACTGGGACTATGATGAGATCATACTAGTGGGGCCACGGTAGTCGACGAGTACATCCTATAACTGTTCCTAGTCGAGGGTGTATCGAGACAGGGTATCGATATACCAGAGTAGACTAGCGTATACGCATCTTGACCCATATGATGGGCGATGGATGATCCCATATCCATCGGTGTTTGACATCAAGGATGGTGTACGGATGCTGAGTAGCGACTGGGTACACTGTACGGACTCGCCGAGAACGCCCAGATGGTATTATACCTCACATCAGATGGCAGTTCTCCGGTGACACTGGTACAGGTTAGTCTGTTGACCCGAGATCGTCATAGAGTCATGTGTGATTCCCACTGTGCTTTGATTTCCATCATACCACGTCCAAGAAGGCGTGCAAAAAGGTGGCTTTTGGGTACAGTCCCGAATCACATAGAGGCAATGAGCGATAGGAGGGGATTCGTCTCTCCCGGTATAGGGAGTTGATGTTGTGCTGTGTTCGATTGGCTATAACTGGAAATCCCTGGCCAGGGTTGTTGAGATTTACTGGTAAGTGTTATCAGTAGTATCTCGAACTATTATAGACCTCATATCGACACAACTTATCAAGCTATTGGGGTCTGACGTTTACCACCCCTAGGCGAGATATGCGACATATCAGACGACGAGACCGGACTGTATGGGAGTGTTACTGATTGGATTCATAGGAGAATGTACAGGCTTGCTTGTTGATCTTCTGAGCGCTCAATACCTGGGTGGCTGTTACGTTTAGCTAACCGCTTGCAGCTTGTGGGTGTTTGATATGATCATTATCTACTGCCGGCGTATTGACGATTCTTTAGAGTCCTACACATAGGTTTCTTGACTCAGGCAAAACGGAGTAGGAGCACATATGTGATATGTGCGGGACCGAGGATAATACGATATGAGATACCGTATTCTATTCTCGCGATATTTGATATCAGCCGGGTCATCGGATTAAGTGTTGATTCGATGAATCGGTAAATGATATATTATTCGGTTATATGGGATATAGCCGAATTGTCGGATCGAGTGTTGATTCGATAATTTAATGTATAATAATATATATGATATATTAAATTACATTAACTAATATTATCTCACTAATAGATTCTTTTTCTCACTCGGGTAATACATTGATATATATGCGATGTATGTTAATTGTATTATTTTGTTACAATAAATATTGTATATGTGATATATAATATTGTAACATGTTATAATTATTAATGCAACATGTTTAGTGGAGATTAAACAAGATTAGGGTTTGATTTGGGTTAGCACATTCTTGTAGCTTCTAGAAGCTTTTCTTTTTGTCATGAACAAAGATATTTGTGTTGATATTTTTACATGACTCATGCTTTAACCCAACCCAAACCCTAGTCTTAGTTAAATCTCTACAAAGGTTTAGTTAACTATGGTTGCATAAATGATTATGACAACATTTCATTATTCATCACAAATGATTATTCAACTTCTTCTTCCTTCTTTCGTCATGGAAAAGCTTACTAGGTTTTTTCTAAGTGAGAATAAGAAAACAAATGAGAGCAAAAATCCTACTTCATCATCCACATCTACCCTTGCCATTTAGATGAGAGTGTTCACTTCATTTTGTGAGTGATAGCTTGTGTTAATGAAACTTCAAGGTAGATCATCTTTGTTATCGAAAATCGGAAGCAAGCTTGCACCTTGCTCTTCGTGGAGGCTCTCGAGAGTCCGAAACACGATGATCGCAGTGAAGGGACCTCAACACGAAACTTTAGAAGTAAAGGACCAGATCTACAAAGGTTGTAATCCCTCTTGTTAGTTATATGTATGCCCTAGAGGCCATTACTGTACATACGATGTATATTGTAATGGATGCTTGGACATATATAGGGAGGACTTTCTTGCTCGACATGATAGTATGCTGTCTGGTTGTACTTTATCTTAACATATACTCTGATTGTCTCTATATTACATGTTGATAAAGCGCTTAGGATATGTACTCGACTACTGGGACTATGATGAGATCATACTAGTGGGGCCACGGTAGTCGACGAGTACATCCTATAACTGTTCCTAGTCGAGGGTGTATCGAGACAGGGCATCGATACACCAGAGTAGACTAGCGTATACGCATCTTGACCCATATGATGGGCGATGGATGATCCCATATCCATCGGTTTTTGACATCAAGGATGGTGTACGGGTGCTCAGTGGAGACTGGGTACACTGGACGGACTCGCCGAGAACTCCCAGATGGTATTATACCTCACGTCAGATGGCAGTTCTCCGGTGACACTGGTACACAGTAGTCTGTTAACCCGAGATCGTCATAGAGACTTGTGTGATTCCCATTGTGCTTTGATTTCCATCATACCACGTCCAAGAGGGCGTGCAAAAAGGTGGCTTTTGGGTACAGTCCCGAATCACATGGAGGCAATGAGCGATAGGAGGGGATTCGTCTCTCCCGGTATAGGGAGTTGATGTTGTGCTGTGTTCGATTGGCTATAATCGGAAATCCCTGGCCAGGGTTGCTGAGATTTACTGGTAAGTGTTATCAGTAGTTTCTCGAACTGTTATAGACCTCGTATCGATACGACTTATCGAGCTACTGGGGTCTGACATTTACCACCCCTAGGCGAGATATGCAACATATCAGACGACGAGACCGGACTGTATGGGAGTGTTACTGTTTGGATTCACAGAAGAATGTACAGGCTTGCTTGTTGATCTTCTGAGCGCTCAATACCTGGGTAGCTGTTACGTTTAGCTGACCGCTTGCAGCTTGTGGGTGTTTGATATGATCATCACCTACTGCCGGCGTATTGACGATTCTTTAGAGTCTTACACAGAGGTTTCTTGACTCAGGCAAAACGAAGTAGGAGCACATATGTGATATGTGTGGGACCGAGGATATTACGATATGAGATACCGTATTCTATTCTCGCGATATTTGATATCAGCCGGGTCATCGGATCAAGTGTTGATTCGATGAATTGGTACGGATAAATATTAGTCGGTTATATGCGATATAGCCGGATTGTCGGATCAAGTGTTGATTCGATAATTTAATGTATAATAATATATATGATATATTAAATTACATTAACTAATATTAGCTCACTAAAAGATTCTTTTTCTCACTCGGGTAATACATTGATATATATGCGATATATGTTAAATGTATTATTTTATTTTGTTACAATAAATATTATATATGTGATATATAATATTGTAACATGATATGGTTATTAATGCAACATGATTAGTGGAGATTAAATATGGTTAGGGTTTGATTAGGGTTAAGCTATTCTAGAAGTTTCAAGAAGGTTTTTTATTTTGTTTTGTGTAAGATATTTTGTGAAGATATTTGCTTAACCAAACCCAAACCCTTGACCATGGTTGTTTCTCTACAAGGGTTAAAGATTCATTCTTAACTATGGTTGAATTTCTAACCTCACTAATGAGTTATTCATTATTCATCACAAAAGAATTCCATCTTCTTCTTCCTTCTCTTTTCATGGAAAAGCTTTCTTGATTTGATTTTGTGATGATAAATGAGTGAGAAATAGAAAATAAAAGAGAGCAAAAATCCCACTTCTTCATCCTTATCTTCCCTTGCCATTTAGATGAGGGTGTTCACTTCATATTTTGAGTGTTAGCTTGTGTTAACTAAACTTCAAGGTAAATCATCTTTGTATCGAAGATCGGAAGCAAGACTGCATCTTTCTCTTCGTGGAACCTCTCGAGAGTCCGGAACACGATGATCGCAGCGAAGGGACTTCAACACGGAGCTTAAGAAGTGAAGGACCGGATCTACAAAGGTTGTAATCCCTCTCACTTAGTGTTAAACTGGTTGCATGTTAGTTTTCGCCTAATCTCTAGTTTAATGATCCGGCTTCGGGTTGTTTGGCACGGCTAATTTTTTAATCGGGCATGGTTGATGCCTCGTAGAACCTTGTGTGCATGCCTAGCAACCCTACAGTGGTATCAGAGCCATGCTAGAGCTTTAGGCGAAGTCTAAACGAAGTTTAAATTCCGATCGAACCCGAAAACCCCGACACGAACCCTTCTCTGTACATTTTTCAAAAATGTGGTTTTTTCCGAATTAAAAATGCTCAGAAAATTAAGTAGGAAAAACTAAGAATTACTGTGAAGTACGGACCTCTAACTCGAAAATTTGACCGCGGAACCGCGGCTAAATCAAGGGTTTTGCGGCGGTTCCGCGGCCAAAATTTGGACTTAGTCCCTGGAATTTCACTTAATTATTCTTAGGTCCTTTATTGTTATTTTTTTCTGGGAATATTTTAATTCCACTCAAGTGTTGAGTTTTCTAGGGTTATATTGGGGACTCGTTGATTGGATCGGATATTTTAACTTTTTTTAGTTTGTCTGGATAATTTTTAGAAACTGTTAAAAAGTTCGAACGGATATCAATAACTCACTTTTTCCCCTATCGGAAAATTTTTCAAAAGTAGGAATTTTTCTCGAGTTTAAGAACGTTCTAAGTCATGCAAGTAACGCGGTGGACCCTCTAGAAGAAAACAAACCTTAACTCGATTATGTGACCGTCTGGAACTGCCTCTAAACCTTAGGGTTTGCGGCAGTACGGCGTGCCATATGTGAGGCGTTGGCTTGACCCTTCTACGGCTCGACCATTGGTACTATGGCATATGATGGATGTTTTTAAACTGATTTCAAGTGTTGAGATATATTGGGGAAATCTTGAGTGTTTGATTATTCGATCGGAAAGTTTAACATTGTCTATTTATCTGGAATGTGATACAATATTTGGAATCCACAGGTAGTTATGAGATAACTAATTTGAATGTTATAAATCTAGCACTTCAGTCTCAAATTGATCGGTTGCCACGGAATTTTGATGTGATCAAAAGTCCGTCGCAATCACGTAGCGTACGCGGATACTCGCCTGGTAAACTTAATAAACAGCTACGCCCCATAGCCCCGACCAAGTGACTGTAGGAGAACCCCATCGCCGAAAGCATCCGTTCGGGTGCTTGCGGCAGCGGTGTTCCGCCTTAGTGCACTTCGTCGTCGGCATCTGGAGGTACGGCCGTCTACTAAAGTTTGCGACGAGCATTCGATCAAACAATCGGGAATCTTGTTGAATTGCCCGACTTGATATTGAAAAGAGTTTTCGATAATGAGACTAAAATACGGGGTTTATAATTGTTAGGCATGCGATGTCTAAGGAATTCATTTTGTTAGGCATGCGATGTCTAAGAAGGTTGCGGATTCCAACTGTTGTAGTTTTACACTTTCTTTTCTATGACCGTAAGCGTAGTATGTGGTGTATCGCCGGCTTCGTTGCTATACATCGACGACAATCAGGATACGTATACTTGCTTACGTTGATGATATGAGATATTATGTGTTGCTGTGATATATTCTATTGGATCGTCGCGTTCTGAATAGCTGGGGTTTTTATGTGAGATGAGAGTTTTTTCTTTTTCATTCATGTAAAATTCATTTGTATGTAATATTCTTTTATTGGGGCACTTCCGGGATGAGGTTGATGTCACCCTTGTATATTATTTACTTTTCCACACTAAGATAGACCCAAGACGGGGAGCACAAGTAACCGGGTTCTAGGGTCCAGTGGGAGACCATCTCGAGGAGTCGAGACCGGGTCTCCTAACCCTAGAATTGGCAGTGTTGCTTGCCGCTCTCGTAGGAGTCTAGGGATGTGGGTTTGGCTATTCATCGCGACCGTGGAATCCGTGTTTTATACAGGCTCGTATTGAAAACACGGACGTCCTAGTATATCCAATATTTCATATATGTTCTTCTGCTGCAATGTTCTGTGATGAGATCATATTACTGCCTGTGACGAATGTTTATATTATATATATGAGATATATGTTATATTGCAGATTTCGTTTCAAAAGAGATGCTTGCGAAGCATGATAAAATGGGACTTCATTAATGAGATTAATGAAAATAAAAGACACCTAAAGATGTTGCAGAAACTTGTTTAAAAAAAAACCGGTAGCTCTAGTTCTTGCTTTGCATAGCGGTGTTCTTTGTAGAACATCCAACACCTTATTCGATAAGGAAAGAGCCGAGATCTCTTCACCGGGAGTGACCTCTTTAGTGAAACTAGCAGATGCTACAAACTCGGTTTGTCTTTTGATTGTTTCTATAGTTTTTGCTTTGCATAGTGATATTTGTGAAATATCCTGCACCTTATTCGATGAGGAAAGGGCCGACGATCCCTTCACCGGGAGTGACCCCTTTAGCAAAACTAGAAAAGCCTAAAAAACACTCCATTTAAAAATCGCTCGATTCTACAACGATATCAAGTTCATTACGCAAATGGTTTTCTTAAAAACCTGTCGTAGCCCTCCGTCATTTCAGATAAGTACTTCATAGTATTCGTGCTGCGTTTGTTGGCTTTCGTCAAGGCGTAGTGTGCGGTAGCTATTTATGCTTATCTGTATAAGCATATGATGCGATTGAGTTAGGGTAGTCGTGCGACTTTGTTGGCATTCGTCAAGGGCCGTGCGGGTGGGATTAATTCAATCGAGAAATGACGGGTTGAACTTGACTAGTAGCCTATGATTTGTTGGCATTCGTCAAGGTCATAGGACGCTAGGGGTAAAATATTATTGGGAATTTCAAGTGTTGAAATTTGCAATGAGATTGCATACCTTCTATGAGATAGTTGGATCCCGATACCCGCTGCGAGTAAGAGTTACTCCTGGGAGAGTTTTACACATTACAATTAGCCGATCAAGTAGGTGTCTAGAAAGGTGTTAACGGGGTTACGCCTATGGGAAAACGAGGTTTACATTAATTAGGTTCGTGCGAAAGCACGGGGGACCTCCCTCAAAGTACCGACACTGGCCTGGCTGAAAGATTGGCGAACTTGTAGCGTGTAATTAATCCCGGCTAGTCTTTCCTTTTAGGGTTTGAAGGAAGATTTGATTAAAACAGTGGGAGACATCCTGATTAGATATATTAGATAACCAATCTAATCTTGCAAGAGCATACGCTGAGTGTTTTCTTCTCTCTCTCCAGGTAGTGACCATATCACGCCTTAATCAAGATAATAAAACGGATATATTAACCGAACCCGCTTGTTATACTGAGCTGGGGAAGGTTGGTCCCGCTCCAACTTATAATTGTTATAAGACAGAGCAGGAAATAGGGGATTACCAGAATTCTCGTGCCGCCCAAACGAAGAAAGTGCATACTGATGCATCATCTTCGGGTGTGTTCATTACAGAGAACTGTTTCTCAGTATCCTTTACGTCCTGTGTATTTGATACCGGATCAGGATCCCGCATATGTAATCTGTTACATGGGCTACAGATAGGTAGAGAACTGAGAACGGGTGATAAGTTTCATGAGATAGAAACGGTGCAAGTATTGCAGCCAAGTCTGTTGGTCACTATCACCCTGTATTACCAGAATACATTGATTCTGAACGAATGTTATTAGATACCGAACCTGATATACAAAATCATATCAGTCTCTTTATTAGTAAAAAAGGATATAATTTTGTATTGTTGGATAATGTTTTGAACATTTCCTATATCAAGAGTTGATCGGTTCAGGCACGTTATCTAAAAGCATTGACGTTCTAAATCAAACTACAGTTCTTAGTATACGGAATACACACAAGAGGAAGAGTTCAGAAATGAACGAATCCTTCTTGAGGCATTGTAGACTAGGTCATATCAATGCGACACGACTAGCTAAGTTACATTTAGATACATATTTAAATCTGTTTGAATTTATATCTTGTGAAACTTGCCGGTCATGTCACAAAGATAAGATGACCATAGCTCTGTTTATTGGAAACAGAGAAAGAGTTAGTGAACTCTTGGGATTGATACATGCTGATGTATGAAGGTCCCCTGTCTACACATGCCGAGACCGGTTCTTTATACTTCATTACATTCTCTGATGATCTCTCAAGATTCAGACATATGTTCCTGTTGAAACACAAGTCCGAACCTTTTGAGATATTCACAGAATATAAGTTAGAAGTAGAGAACCAAAAGCGGGTATAAGTATTATGTCCTTTGATGAGATCAGGGAGGAGAATACTTGAGCACGGAATTCCTGAATTATTCTAAAGGAGAATGAGATTCTATCTCAGCATTACTCCTCCGTGTACACCATAGCACGATGGTATATCGGGGCGGAGCAATAACACCCTATGTGATATGGTGTGCTCTATGATGAGTACTACTGAGTTTCCTATTTCCTTTTAGGAGTTATGCACTTGAGAAGCTGCATACCTATTGAATAGGGTTCAAATCAAATCAGTTGCCTACCACTTCATATGTGATATGGAAAGGGAAGAGCCCATATCTTAAGTTTGCTAAGATTTGGGGTTGTCCGGCCTGTGTCTATAAAGCAAAATCCGGATAAGCTCGAGGCAAGGTTTGTTATGTACAACTGGAAATGTTCCAGCTATACAAACTGCAGCTGATGATTTGGTAGAACCAAAGGATTCAATAGTTTCCAACGAACCTCAGCCTCTCCGTCGATCTAGTAGGGTTCCTCACCCACCTGAGAGATACTTCGGTTTCTCTATGACAGTGGGAGTGAGGATTGCATCATGAGATGATGACCCAACTAGTTTCGAGCTGGCCATCAGGAGTGGGACTCTGTAAGAATGGTTGGATGCTTAGTGATCTGAGATGGAATCCCTATACACCAACAAAGTATGGACTTTGGTTGCTTTATCTGAAAGGTTAAATCCCCATCAAGAGCAAGTATATCTTGAGAAGATTACTTGGTGTACATGGAAAAGTTGAGACTTTCAAAGCTATGCTTAAGTCCATCCAGATCCTACTTGCCACGGCTACATACCATGACTACGATATCTGGTGGTTGGGTGTCATGACAGCTTTTCTAAATGATGTTTTAGAAGAGAGCGTCTATAAGTACACAGCCAGAGGGCTTCATAGACAGTGGGAGCAGTGGAAACGTGTGCAAGATGCTTTATAAGATAAAGCAGGCATCGCGGAGTTGGAACATCTGTTTTGATGTGGTAGTAAAAGAGTTTGATTTCATCAAAATAGTAGATGAACCTAGTATATACAAAAAGGTAGTAGGGAGTATGGTGGTGATCCTCATAGAGTACGTGGTGTAGGGTTCTTAGGCACACCCATGAGGTTCTACAACAGATCAAACTTGCCAAAATCAAAATTTTTCTATGTGCCAAGTAACCCTAAGCAAGATCGTAACTAGAGGATAGGAGAAAACGATTGCAAGTTAACAACTTTAAGTAAAAAGGAAGTGACTACAACCTTTGTAGATCCGGTCTTCCACCTCCATAGCTCCGTGATGACGTCCCTCCGCTGCGATCATCGGATCCCAGACTCTGTCGATGGTTTCGTCGGAGAAATGATCGGGCTAGGTCGTCGACTTCGATGCCGAAGATGATCTACGTCGAGGCAACTCAAGATCAAGCTCCAACTTCACCAAGTCATGAAACTTGTGAAGAAAACACCCTATACTACATGGCAAGTGGTAGAGGATGAAGAAATAGGATGTGGGTTCACTTTAGAATTGGATTTCTCACTCTTTTTCTCATGGAACCATTAAAGCTAGCAAGCTTTCATGAAGCTTGATGAAGATGAAGATGAAGAAAGAATAAAAAGAATTCTCTTAAAAAGAAAATCCAAGTAATTCTTATCATAATGCAACCATGGTTGAGTGTAGAGAATAAACTATGGTTAGGTGAATGGTTAGGTTAAGCAAAAGAAACAAAAATGGTCAAAGCTTCTAGAAGCTTCAAGGAAAAACAAAAGAAGCAACCATTTCTTTTCTTGCTAAAAAGAATGAATAAATGAATTATAAATAATCAAGAAAAGATAACAAAACCCTAACCATTCACTTAAACATGGTTTAAAGTAAACATACACCCAAGTTTGCATGTATCATCAAACATGATACAAACCAGTGCACAAAACTATATCATATATACAATGTGCACATCAAGTGAGAAAATCCATCTTAAGTGAACCAATACTAGTTAATGCAAAATAATATATCAAATATATAATTATATATTAAATCATTAAATCAACACTTGATTTAATGATCCGGTCATATTGCATATAACCGACTAATATCAAGTGTATCAATGTATCGAATCAATACTTGATTCGGTAACCCGGCTATATCTCATATAACCGTCCAATGATACAAATCGCGAGAATAGAATCCAGTATCTCATACTGGTATTATTCTCGGTCCCGCACATATCTCATATGCGCTCCTATTTCATTTTGCTTGAGCCAGGAAACCTCTGTGTAGGACTCTAAAGACTCGTCAATACGCCGGCAGCAGGTGATGATCATATCAAACACCCACAAGCCGCAAGCGTTCTGCTAAACGTAACGGCCACCCGGGTATTGAGCGATCAGAAGATCGACGAGCAAGCCCGCTCACACTCCTGTGAATCCAACCAGTAATACTTACCGTACAGTCCGGTCTGTTCGTCTGATATGTCGCATATCTCGCCTAGGGGTGGTAAACATCAGACCCAGTAGCTTGATAAGTCATGCCGATATAAAGTCCATAACATAGCATGAAACTACTGATAACACTTACCAGTAGATCACTGCAACCCTGGCCAGGGATTTCCATTTATGGCCAGTCGTGCATAGCGCAACATCAACCCCCAATACCGGGAGAGACGAATCCCCTCCTATCACTCATTGCCTCCATGTGAATCGGGACTGTACCCAAAAATCACCTATTTGCACGCTTCAGTAGAGCCGTGGTAGGGTGGAAATCAAAGCACAGTGGGAGACGCACAAGACTCTATAACGATCTCGGGTCAACAGACTAAGCTGTACCAGTATCACTAGAGAACTACTATCTGACGTGAGGTATAATACCATCAGAGAGTTCTCGGCGAGTCCGTTCAGTGTACCCAGTCTCCACTGAGCACCCACATACCATCTCTGATGTCAAACACCAATGGATATGGGATCATCCATCGCCCATCACATGGGTCGAGAAGATATACACTAGTCTACTCTGGAATATCGATACCCCGTCTCGATATTCCCACGACTAGGAACATTGAAGGATGTAGTCATAGACTACCCAGGCCCTACTAGTACGATCTACATCATAGTCTTGGAAGTCGAGTAGACATCCTAAGGGCTTTATCAACATGTAACAGAGAGACAGAAAGTATACATGTTAAGATAAAGAGCAACCGGATAGCATACTATCATGTCGAGCAAGAAAGTCCTACCTATGTATGTCCCAGCATCCACTACAATATACATCCAATATATAGTAATGGCCTCTAGGGCATACATATAACTAACAATCTCCCACTTGCACTAGGGCCATCTGTAGCAGTGGTTGCAGTATCTCATACTCAACCATCCCTTATAAGTATCTCTCTGGGAATAAGCCTTTGTGAATGGATCCGCCGTGTTGTCCTCTGGGTCTAATCTCCTAACCTCGATCACCCTGGAGATCAACTATCTCCATGATCAGGTGATGCTGCCTCAGAATATGTCTAGGTCACTGATGGGACTAGGGTTCCAGGGCCAAAGCCTCACTTCCATTGTCATACAATGGTAGGAACCTAGTTCATCTTATGAACCAATATACACCCAAACTTCCTCATAGGTAGTATCTTTAATAGCGATGTTACCAGCCTTTATCGTCTAGTTTGCCACGGTATCTAGCTTGGAACTCTTCCAACATACCGTCCCTTTACTGAGGGTAAAGACAATGCCTGTGATTGACATTCAGTCGTCCTTATCACTCTGGAACCTTTCCAGTGATTCACCCCAGGATCGATTGATACCATCTCACTAACCTAGTGAGAAACCTAACATCCTTATAGATATAAATCCTAGGATTTAGGAGGTATTACCTTTATCCTATTGGAGAATCCTTATGATAAGAGGATTGACCGTGTGTAGTATAGGAAACTCTTTTCCTATCAAGAGTATGTTGCCCACGTACAATACGAGGATGACCACCTTACTCTCTACTATCGTTTTGTATATACAAGGTTCATCTACCATTTTGATGAAGTCAAACCCTTCGACTACCACATCAAAACAGACGTTCCAACTCCGCGATGCCTGCTTTATTATGTAAAGCATCTTGCCCACGTTTCCGCTGCTCCCACTGTCTACGAGGCCCTCTGGCTGTGTACTTATAGACGCGCTCTTCTAAAACATCATTTAGAAAAGCAGTCATGGCACACAACCGCCAGATGTTATAGTCATGGTATGTAGCCGTGGCAAGTAGGATCTGGATGGACTTAAGCATAGCTACTTAGAAACGGTTTCATTATAATCCATACCTGGTCAATGATGCAAACTTTTAACAAGTCTAGCTTTGAAAGTCTCAACTTTTCCATTTACACCAAGTAATCTTCTCAAGATATACTTGCTTCTGATGGGGATTTAACCCTTCAGATATAGCATCCAAAGTCCATACTTTGTTGGTGTACATGGGTTCCATCTCAGATCGCTAAGCATCCATCCATTCTTCCAAAGTCCCTACTCTTGATGGCCTGCTCGAAACTAGTTGGGTCATCATCTCATGATGCAATCCTCGCTCCCACTGTCATCGAGAAACCGAAGTATCTCTCAGGTGGATGAGGAACCCTGCTAGTTCGGCGGAGAGGCTGAGGTTCGTCGGGGACTATTGAATCCTTTGGTTCTTTCAAATCAGCTGCAGTTTTGTATAGTTGGAACCTTTTCCGGTTCTACAGAACTGACCTTGCCTCGATCTTGTCCGGATTTTGCTTTTGACATAGGCCGGACAATCCCAAATCTTAACTTACTTAAGAGATAGGCTCTTCCCATACCATATCTTATATGGAGTGGTAGGCAGTGATCTGATTCGAACCTAATTCAATAGGTATGCAGCTTCTCAAGTGCACAACTCCAAAAGGAAATAGGTAACTCAGTAGTACTCATCATAGAGCACACCATATCTAATACGGTGCGATTGCTCCGCCCTGATACACCGTTGTGTTGTGGTGTATTCAGAGGAGTAATACGGAGAGAGAATCTCATTCTCCTTAAGAATAGTCCAGGAACTCTATGCACAAGTATTATCCTCCTTGATCTTATCATAGGACATAATACTTATACCCGTATTGGTTCCCTACTTCTAGCTTATATTCTGTGAATATCTCAAAAGGTTCACACTTGTGTTTCAACAGGAACATATATCTGAATCTTGAGAGATCATCAGAGAACGTAATGAAGTATAAAGAATCGGTCCTGGCATGTGTAGATAGGGGACCTTACATACATCATCATGTATTAGTCCCAAGAGTTCACTATCTCTTTCTCTGTTTCCAATAAACAGAGCTATGGTCATTTTATATTTGTAACATGACTGGCAAGTTTCACAAGATGTAAATTCAAACTGATTTAAATATGCATCTAAAATGTAACTTAAGCTAGTCGGGTCACATTGATATGACCTAGTCTACAATACCTCAAGAAGGAATCGTTCATATCTGAACTCTTCCTCTTGTGTTTGTTCTGTATACTAGGAACTGTAGTTTGATTTAGAACGTCAATGCTTTTAGATAATATGCCTGAACCGATCAACTTTTGATATAGGAAATGTTCAAAACATTATCCATCAATACAAAATTTTATCATTTCTTTACTAATAAAGAGACTGATATGATTTTGTATATCAGGCTCGGTATCTAATAGCATTTGTTCAGAATCAATGTATTTGTAATACTGGGTGACAGTGGCCAACAGACCTGGCTGCAACACTTGCACCGTTTTCTGTCTCATGAAACTTATCACCCGTTCTCAGTTTTCTACCTTTCTGTAGCCCTATGTAACAGATTACATATCTGGGATCCTGATCCGGTATCAAATACCCAGGATGCAGAGGATACTGAGAAACAGTTCTTTGTAATGAACACACCCGAAGGAGATGCATCTCATGCACTTTCTTCGTTTGGGCGGCATGGGAATCCTGGTATTCCCCTATTTCCTGCTCGGTCTTATAACAATTATAAGTTGGAGTGGGACCAACGTTCCCCAGCTCAGTATAACAAGCGGGTTCGGTTAATACATCCATATTATTATCTTGATTAAGGCGTGATATGGTCGCTACCTGGAGAGAGAGAGAAGAAAACACTCTGGGTGCGCTCTTGCAAGATTAGATTGGTTATTTATATTATCTAATCAGGATGGCTCCCACTGTTTTTATCAAATCTTCCTTCAAACCTTAAAAGGAAAGACTAGCCGGGATTAATTACACTCTACAAGTTCACCAATCTTTCAGCCAGGCCAGTGTCGATACTTTGAGGGAGGTTCCCCGTGCTTTCGCACAGACCTAATTACAATAAACCTCGTTTTCCTAGAGGCGTAACCCCGTTGACACCTTTCTAGACACCTACTTGATCGGCTAATTGTAAAGTGCAAAACTCTTCCAGGAGTAACAATTACTCGCAGTGGGTATCGAGATCCAACTATCATATAGAAGGTATGCAATCTCATTGCAAATTTCAACACTTGAAACTCCCGATAAAATTTTATATCCCTAGCACTTATGACCTTAACTATGGTCAACAAATCATAAGCACTAGTCAAGTTCTACCCGTCATTTCGTGATTAATTAGACCCACCCACATGACCCTTAACTAAGGTCAACAAAGTCACGCGACTGTCCTAACTAATCGCATCATATGCGGTGTAGGAAGACATCACTTAGCTACCGTACACTGTGCCTTGACTATGGTCAACAAACACAGCACGAATACTAAGTACTCTACTTCCTAAAATGACGGAGGGTTGCGGCTAGTTTTTAAGAAAACCTTTAACGCTTTGAACTTGATCTCGTTGCGGAATCAAATGGTTTTTAAATGGAGTGTTTTTGAAGCTTTTCTAGTTTTGCTAAAGGGGTCACTCCCAGCGAAAGGATCGTCGGCCCTTTCCTCGTCGAATGAGGTGCGGGATATATCATATATATCACTGTGCAAAGCAGAAACTATAGAAGCAATCAAAAGACAAACCGAGGGTTGTAGCATCTGCCAGTTATCGCTAAAGGGGTCACTCCCGGTGAATGGATCGTCGGCCCTTTCCTCATCGAATAAGGTGCAGGATGTTCTACAAGGAACACCGCGATGCAAAGCAAGAACTGTAGCTACCTGTTTTATTTTTGAAATTCGATTCCACAACATCTTTTAGGCTTATTTTATTTTATTAATCACATTAATGAATGTCCCATCATATAAGCCCACCTAAACATCACAGATAAATATAACGTACGCTTATGCCATCCGCATTCGCCTTGATGTCCCGTCTGCACCGTTAGGTTAGGTAACTAATGCCAGAGCGAGGCAGGGCTAGCACGGGTGTAAAACATAAGCAACGTCTATAAAATATATCATATACACTATATACAATATCTATCTGAACATATCACATGATCACATCACAGATAACGCAGCAGAAAATATCATATGAAATATTGGATATACCAGGACGTCCGTGTTTTTAATACGAGCCAGTATAAAACACGGATTCCACGGTCGTGATGAATAGCCAATCCCAGACCCTTAGACCCCTACGAGAGCGGCAAGCAACCCTACCAATTCTATGGTTAGGAGACCCGGACTCGACTCCTCGAGATGGTCTCCCACTGGACCCTAGAACCCGGTTACTTGTGCTCCCCTCCTTGGGTCTATCCTAATACGGAAAAGTAAATAATATACAAATGGTGACATCATCTGCAACCTGAAAGTGCCCCACTAAAAGAATATTACATACAAGTTTTTACATGAATGAAAATGAAAAAACACTCATCTCACATAAAAAAAACCCGGCTATTCAAACACGACGATCCAATATAACATATCCAGCAACACATAACATCACATGTCATCAACGTAAGTAAATATGCGTATCCCAATTGTCGTTGACATATAGCAACGAAACCGGCGATATCACATATTACACTTACGGTCGCAGAAAAGAAAATGTAAAACTACAACAGTTGGAATCCGCAACCTCTTTAGACATCGCATGCCTAATCAAATGAATTCCTTAGACATCGCATGCCTAACAATTATAAACCCCGCATTTTAGTCTCATTATCGAAAACTCTTTTCAATATCAAGTAGGGCAATTCAACAAGATTCCCGACATCCTGATCGAATTCTCGTCACAAACTTCAGTAGACGGCTGCACCCCCGATGCCGCCGACGAAGTGCACCAAGGCGGAACACCGCTGCCGCGAGCACCCGAACGGATGCTTTCGGCAACGGGGTTCTCCTACAGTCACTTAGTCGGGGCTATGGAGCGAGGCTGTCTATTAAGTTTACCCGGCGAGTATCCGTGTACGCTACGTGATTGCGACGGACTTTTGATCACATCAAAATTCCGTAGCAACCGATCAAGTGAGACTAAACCGCTAGATTTATAACATTCATTCAGTTATCTCATAACTACTTGTGAATTCCAATTATTGTATCACATTCCGGATAAATAGAAAATGTCAAACTTTCCGATCGAACAATCAAACACCCAAGTTTTCCCAAAACAGCTGAACACATGAAACAAGTTTAAAAACATTCACTTCATGCCTCAGTACCAACGGTCCAGCTGTAGAAGGGTCAAGCCAACGCCTCACATGTGGCACGCCGTACTGCCCCAAACCCTAAGGTTCAAAGGGCAGTTCAAGACGATCACATAATCGAATTAAGGTTTGTTGTCTTCTAGAGGGACCATCGCGTTACTTGCACTACTTAGAACATCATTAAACTACGGAAAAATCCAACAATTGGAAATTTCCCGGCAGGGGAAAAAGTGGGTATTTATATCCGGTCGAACTTTTTAACATGTTCTAAAAATACCCGGAAAAGCACATAGACAAATTTTGATAATCCGATCAAACCTACGAACTCCCAATACAACCCAGAATACTCAACTCTTGAGTAGAATTTAAAAATTACCAGAAAATACATCACCAAAATATAGGAATTACTGTGCAAAATTTAATGGAAGAAGCGGCCGTACGGCCGCGGAACCGCCGCTCGAGCCAGGCTCCTGCCGCGGTTCTGCGGCGGTTTAGTTGAGTTAGGTTCTCGTTTTGCAAAGTATTTCTTAGAAAAGCCTGCTGATTTTTCTGCATATTTTTAATTTGGAAAAAACCCAGTTTTGAAAAAATGTACAGAGAAGGGTTTTAAACTAGGGTTTCGGGTTCGATCGGACTTCTAACATCATCTATACTTCGCCTAAGGCTCTGGCTAGGCTCTGATACCACTGTAAGGTCCCTAGGCACACCCATGAGGTTCTACAACAGATCAAACTTGCCAAAATCAAAATTTTTCTATGTGCCAAGTAACCCTAAGCAAGATCATAACTAGAGGATAGGCGTAAACGATTGCAAGTTAACAACTTTAAGTAAAAAGGAAGTGACTACAACCTTTGTAGATCCAGTCCTCCACCTCCATAGCTCCGTGATGACATCCCTCCGCTGCGATCATCGGATCCCGGACTCTGTCGATGGTTTCGTCGGAGAAATGATCGGGCTAGGTCGTCGACTTCGATGCCGAAGATGATCTACGTCGAGGCAACTCAAGATCAAGCTCCAACTTCACCAAGTCATGAAACTTGTGAAGAAAACACCCTATACTACATGGCAAGTGGTAGAGGATGAAGAAATAGGAAGTGGATTCACTTTAGAATTGGATTTCTCACTCTTTTTATCATGGCACCATTAAAGCTAGCAAGCTTTCATGAAGCTTGATGAAGATGAAGATGAAGAAAGAATAAAAAGAATTCTCTTAAAAAGAAAATCCAAGTCATTCTTATCATAATGCAACCATGGTTGAGTGTAGAGAATAAACTATGGTTAGGTGAATGGTTAGGTTAAGCAAAAGGAACAAAAATGGTCAAAGCTTCTTGAAGCTTCAAGGAAAAACAAAAGAAGCAACCATTTCTTTTCTTGCTAAAAAGAATGAATAAATGAATTATAAATAATCAAGAAAAGATAACAAAACCCTAACCATTCACTTAAACATGGTTTAAAGTAAACATACACCCAAGTTTGCATATATCATCAAACATGATACAAACTAGTGCACAAAACTATATCATATATACAATGTGCACATCAAGTGAGAAAATCCATCTTAAGTGAACCAATACTAGTTAATGCAAAGTAATATATCAAATATATAATTATACATTAAATCATTAAATCAACACTTGATTTAATGATCCGATCATATTGCATACAACCGACTAATATCAAGTGTATCAATGTATCGAATCAATACTTGATTCGGTAACCCGGCTATATCTCATATAACCGTCCAATGATACAAATCGTGAGAATAGAATCCAGTATCTCATACTGGTATTATTCTCGGTCCCGCACATATCTCATATGCGCTCCTATTTCGTTTTGCTTGAGCCAGGAAACCTCTGTGCAGGACTCTAAAGACTCGTCAATACGCCGGCAGCAGGTGATGATCATATCAAACACCCACAAGCCGCAAGCGGTCTGCTAAACGTAACGGCCACCCGGGTATTGAGCGATCAGAAGATCGATGAGCAAGCCCGCTCACACTCCTGTGAATCCAACCAGTAACACTTACCGTACAGTCCGGTATGTTCGTCTGATATGTCGCATATCTCGCCTAGGGGTGGTAAACGTCAGACCCCAGTAGCTTGATAAGTCATGCCGATATAAGGTCCATAACATAGCATGAAACTACTGATAACACTTACCAGTAGATCACTGCAACCCTGTCCAGAGATTTCCAGTTATGGCCAGTCGGGCATAGCGCAACATCAACCCCTAATACCGGGAGAGACGAATCCCCTCCTATCGCTCATTGCCTCCATATGAATCGGGACTGTACCCAAAAACCACCTGTTTGCACGCCTCAGTAGAGCCGTGATAGGGTGGAAATCAAAGCACAGTATGAGACACACAAGACTCTATAACGATCTCGGGTCAACAGACTAAGCTGTACCGGTGTCACCAGAGAACTGCCATCTGACGTGAGGTATAATACCATCTGGGAGTTCTCGGTGAGTCCGTTCAGTGTACCCAGTCTCCACTGAGCACCCACATACCATCTCTGATGTCAAACACCAATGGATATGGGATCATCCATCGCCCATCACATGGGTCGAGAAGATATACACTAGTCTACTCTGGAATATCGATGCCCCGTCTCGATATTCCCACGAATAGGAACATTGAAGGATGTACTCATGGACTACCCAGGCCCCACTAGTACGATCTACATCATAGTCCTGGAAGTCGAGTAGACATCCTAAGGGCTTTATCAACATGTAACAGAGAGACAGAAAGTATACATGTTAAGATAAAGAGCAACCAGATAGCTTACTATCATGTCGAGCAAGAAAGTCCTACCTATATATGTCCCATCATCCACTACAATATACATCCAATGTACAGTAATGGCCTCTAGGGCATACATATAACTAACACGTGGATGACATACTCTTGATATGGAAAGAGTTTCCTATGCTACGCTCGGTCAATCTCTGCTATTCACAAGGATTCTCCATATAAGATCACACTGATACCTCCTAAATCCTGAGTTATGGATCTATAAGATAGATCTATTTGGATGTTAGGATTCTCACTAGGAGTAGTGAGATGGTATCAATCAATCCTGGGGAGAATCACTGGAAAGGTTCCAGGGTGATAAGGACGACTGAATGTCAGTCGCAGGCATTGTCTATACCCTCAGTGGAGGGACGGTATGTTGGAAGAGTTCCAAGCTAGATACCGTGACATACTAGACGATTAAAGGCAAGATACATCGTTACCAAGGATGCTACCAATGAGGCAGTCTGGATATATATAAGTTCATGAGATGAACTTCGTTCCTACCATTGTGTGACAATGGAGTTGTGGTTTTAGCCAAGGAACTACCGTCCCATCAGATATTGTCACGACCCGAAAATACGGAACGTGACCGGCACTTAGATTACGAAACGTCTAGAGGCGCAACGTAACCTAAGTAAGCCGAAGCCCGGAAATCTAAACCATATAAAAGGAGAAGAAGTAAAATAAAACACGAAGAAAAACATGTTCAAAAGTATCAGCAAATTTTCCCAAAAATTTCGGCAGAGTCTCCTCTGTAAAAACTGGCCCCAAATGGGTACAACAAGTACAATATACATAAACAATAAAAAGCATCCCCAAACGGGAGCTAGCTCAACGCCAACAGGCGAAAACAACCACAACAAGCACAATAATATACAACGCTAAAGGGCGAGGCTCAAAACTCAAAAGAAAACAAATCCACCAAATCAGAATAAAACACGCGACTCTAAGTTCGAAATAAATAAATGGTCTAATAATCTATCAAATAATACAAGTTTGGTTGATGGAGCTTTCTAGATACAAATGAAATAATAAAAATACAACGGCGGTCTAGATACAAATGAACCAACCTACCGTGCAAATCACCCGGAAAGAAATCATGTGCTAGCAATCTGCCAAGGAACCCTGTATATCAACCTGTAATAAAATTTGGCACAACGGGGGTGAGTTGCCAACTCGTGAGTAGAAGACATCTACGAAAAGAAATCGAATGCACGACGCTATCCTAGGTCATAATGATACACTACTAAGTCCCAATCATCTAGTAATGGCAGGGTAATACTACGTGTAAATGCAAATACTCCGTGCTCGTGTCAGTGCCTCATATAATACTATATCATAAGAATGAGTATGCATGCACCATGAATGTAACATAACCAATCCTGAAATCTAGATATATTCGCATGAGAAGTCTTTAGCTTTTACCATGTAAAATCTGTATAGAAATCTGAAATAGCAACAATGAAATCCATGGAACTCCGTGTCAAGCATCGACACAAAACATGTAAATCTCAAGTCTCAGTACCTCAAAATCTCAATGTCTCATAGTCTCAATATCTCAGGTTCCGTCAGTCCGGATCGGCCCATATCATCAAATCTCACGACAACGGTCGGTATCCTCCGAATATCCGCCGTGCCAGACATCACCGGTAGGTAGCCTTCTCCTGCCAGGCTCATCGTCTACAACTCGATCTTCTTGCCCCGGGGTACCATACCGGGCCCACCATGTACCCGAGACGGTTCATCCACTCCTCGAATCGGGTCTCGAAATCCAACAGAAAACGTGAAATCTCATGGTGGACGACACACACATCACGAGAAAACCGCATCTTATGTTTTAAAAAGAGAGGAGGAGAGAGAGGGAAGTTTTTTATATATTCTTGCGGTTTTCCCCCAAAATCCAGAAATCTCATAGAAAACCAGAATCCCAAAATCATGAGTAAGTATATGATAAGTGTCAGCATATGCTCATAATACTGCATGATAACATGGAAATATGAATGCATGAAATGTCTAATTAATCAATGCCATGTCTATACTAACACCAGAGAGTAATCACAATATTATACCGATCTAGCTGTTTGCTGATCCTATCAATAAAAGATAACATGATCTAAAGTGTACGTGATATAGCAATTACCGATGATGATGTGTGTGAGCCGGCAAATAAGTGTGCGTGGAATATGCGCATCATCGGTAATGGTGCTGGTGTCCTAACAGGCAAAGTTTATACTGATTATAGAAACATATGTATGAACATGCAACATTATGATTACAGTATGAATGTTAAGACAGATGTGCAATAACCACTCATTTGATATACAAATATAACTACAACTATATGTCTCGAGCCTAACTAATGTCCATCTAACCTCCTAAGGAACTAAACCTAAGAACTAGTCGATAAGAAATAGGGGTACACTTAAAGTTTGAGTCCATATCTCTAATAGTCGGCGATCCAGCCTCATTAGCATCACGTACGTAGTACGATTTTCTCGAAACAAGAGTGCGGATCAATCATCACATCTATGCCTCGTACGGTAAAATCCATCGTACGGCATCCCAATATCGGGGTACGGGTCAAGTATCATCTACGAGTCTCATCATTCGTATGATATCATCATCAACACATGTCATGATCAAGGTGCTATACTGTAATCGCATACATCAAACATATATCATTGTCACATATATCATATCTTGATCAAGTCACATATGTCAAATCATGATTAAGTCGCCTATAAGATATCGAAATCACGTTACACCTTTATGATATCGCAATCAAGTTACATCTATATGATGTTGTAATCAAGTCACACATATAACATATCAAAATATCAATCACATATTACGGTTCGGGTGCTATTTTAGAGTCGCATGTACCTCTATATCATCACCACCCTTTATTATCTATGTATACCCATTCGTTATATCATTTTTGTAATGATCCGCTAACATCATAATACGATCGTATAGTCAAGAATCACGGCAACAAGCCCAGCTATACTGTTTCATTTCCGTGTATCATATCACATCATTGTATCCCATATACGTGTTGTATATATATATATATACCTATACCTAGTCCTATATATATATATACATACACGTATACACCACGTCGAGTTTCAGTGTGCGCGTGTGTGTGCATCTACCTGAAGCCTACGAATCTCTTCCAAGGTATTTATCCTCTGGTATGGTCTTCCTAAATCAGTCTAGTCCAGCCTAGGGGCATTACTAGGGTCCTACTCATTAAGAATTTAGGGTCACATCTGGTTTCCTAATATCAATACGTACCGTTCCTATTCTACGTGCGGGGGTGGTAAACGCCATCCACCCGACTTTCCCCCGTAGATATACATCTACTCACCTAGTCCTTGTCTGCCGAAGACGGTGTCACCATCATCTCCTTCATCGACCGCAGTCCACATGAGGGGTACCTATACGCAAACATATATATAGTATCGTAAACTGAATCACATACAAAAGTCAAAACGACGCAAGGAACAAGCATAGGTTAAAACCTATGTCCCGTTCACGCAAAAGAACCAAATATCGCTCGATATCGGCGTAAAAACTCCGATGGATCGAGATAAAACATCAACAAATAACTCATAGTTTTAAAACTCATTACTTATATTATAAAACATGATTAAATCCATCGAAACCCTAAAATCGATCAAACAGTCCGATTTCAAAAAACCCGAAAATGCCAATTTACCGTTTTACTTCAAACATGATGTTTAAATGAAACTAATGGTCGTGATACTCATTAAATAACCTAAATAGATTATAGAAACCATTACCATATTTTTCTCACACTAATTTGTATGAAAAATAGATTCCTAGTTTGCAATTTTATCAACTTTATACATTTTACAAGCAAAATACCACAATTCTACCACTAAACATGATTTTACATGGATTAACTTACTAAACTACAATTCATGATGATGATAATATAATGAAACTATAATTTAAATTTTTACTCTCATTTATTTAAGAATTTCCAAAACTAGTTAGCAAAAATAGCAATTTTTATCATAATTTATCCATTATCAATAAAACTAGTAACTAACTTGAGTTTTTTCATTCAACCAACAAATTAAAATTCTCTTTAAAAGCACACTCTAGTGTTATAAACATTAATTGAAATTTTATTTCACCAAAAATTATGTTTTATAGAAACCTAGTTAGCAAAATATTTAATTTAAACAATTTTAAATGAACAAATTACAATTCAACAACCATGCAAGATTTTCCCATTCTAAAAGTGTTGAACTAATTATTATAACCCTATTTAATTAATAAAAATTATAACTTGATTTAACAACCCTAACTTGAATTTTTGAAAATTTAAATAGAAACCATAATTAATTTTGCAATTAAGCTAGATTAATAAAGCAAACCACAATTTAATTATGGTTTAGGATTTATACCTCAAGTGATATGGATCAACATGAAAACTTAGCCTCCCAAAGATGCTAATTTTGCTCCAAGAACCAAACTAAAATAAGCAAGAATGGTGGGTAGGAATTTATATAGGAATTTGTGGGTTTTTATTTGGATTTTTAATGAATTTTTGATGGATTTTTGATGCAAAATGAAGTGGGGAAATTTTGGGGCAGCCAAGAGGTGAGGCCGGCCATGGCAAAGTGAGGAAATAGAGTGAAGTGAGAGTGTGTAGAAATGTGTAGAAGACTTCTTTAGTTAATGCCTCTTTCTTGTCATATCAATAATTATTCCATTTTATTTATTTCTACTTAAATTTTCCTATAGAAAACTCTAGAATTATGAAGACACATTGCAACAAAATAAACATATTACAAACCAAATTCTAATATGTCATGGTTCACATTTGCAAATTAAAACCATTCAAATTTGTAATTTACACTAATTTAGTGTAAAAATAAAGATTGTGTTAATATTTAAAATAATTAATTTAGGAAAAATATTTAATTAAACTAAAAATTTATAAGTGGATAAATAAACACCATTTACTAGTAATTACATAATTAAAATAGGTATTTTTTGAAATTATAATGAAAAACAATTACGGTTTAGTTTTATGAAAAATACATTTTACTTTACCGAAAATCATAAAATTCACTTAAACGATTTTATTTATTTAATTATTTTTAAAACGTTACAGATATCCGGATATAATTCTTAGGCAGTATCACCTGATCATGGAGATGGTTGATCTCTAGGGAGATCGAGGTTAGGAGAGTAGAAACAGAGGACAACACCGCGGATCCACTCACAAAGGCCTTTTTCCCTGTAGAGACTTTTATGGGATGGTTGAGTATGAGATACTTCAACCGCAGCTAATTGTTGGGTATGCGATACCACAACAGATGGCCCTAGTGCAAGTGGGAGATTGTTAGTTATATGTATGCCCTAGAGACCATTACTGTACATACGATGTATATTGTAATGGATGCTTGGACATATATAGGGAGGACTTTCTTGCTCGACATGATAGTATGCTATCTGGTTGTACTTTATCTTAACATGCACTCTGATTGTCTCTATATTACATGTTGATAAAGCCCTTAGGAAATGTACTCGACTACTGGGACTATGATGAGATCATACTAGTGGGGCCACGGTAGTCGACGAGTACATCCTATAACTGTTCCTAGTCGAGGGTGTATCGAGACAGGGCATCGATACACCAGAGTAGACTAGCGTATATGCATCTTGACCCATATGATGGGCGATGGATGATCCCATATCCATCGGTGTTTGACATCAAGGATGGTGTACGGGTGCTCAGTGGAGACTGGGTACACTGGACGGACTCGCCGAGAACTCCCAGATGGTATTATACCTCACGTCAGATGGCAGTTCTCCGGCGACACTGGTACAGAGTAGTCTGTTAACCCGAGATCTTCATAGAGTCTTGTGTGATTCCCACTGTGCTTTGATTTCCATCATACCACGTCCAAGAGGGCGTGCAAAAAGGTGGCTTTTGGGTACAGTCCCGAATCACATAGAGGCAATGAATGATAGGAGGGGATTCGTCTCTCCCGGTATAGGGAGTTGATGTTGTGTTGTGTTCGATTGGCTATAACCGGAAATCCCTGGCCAAGGTTGCTGAGATTTACTGGTAAGTTTATCAGTAGTTTCTCGAACTGTTATAGACCTCATATCGACACGACTTATCGAGCTACTGGGGTCTGACGTTTACCACCCCTAGGCGAGATATGCAACATATCAGACGACGAGACCGGACTGTACGGGAGTGTTACTGTTTGGATTCACAGAAGAATGTACAGGCTTGCTTGTTGATCTTCTGAGCGCTCAATACCTGGGTAGCTGTTACGTTTAGCTGACCGCTTGCAGCTTGTGGGTGTTTGATATGATCATCACCTACTGCCGGCGTATTGACGATTCTTTAGAGTCCTATACAAAGGTTTCTTGACTCAGGCAAAACGGAGTAGGAGCACATATGTGATATGTGTGGGACCGAGGATAATACGATATAAGATACCGTATTCTATTCTCGCGATATTTGATATCAGCCGGGTCATCGGATCAAGTGTTGATTCGATGAATCGGTACGGATAAATATTAGTCGGTTATATGCGATATAGCCGGATTGTCGGATCAAGTGTTGATTCGATAATTTAATGTATAATAATATATATGATATATTAAATTACATTAACTAATATTAGCTCACTAAAAGATTCTTTTTCTCACTCGGGTAATACATTGATATATATGCGATATATGTTAAATGTATTATTTTATTTTGTTACAATAAATATTATATATGTGATATATAATATTGTAACATGATATGGTTATTAATGCAACATGATTAGTGGAGATTAAACATGGTTAGGGTTTGATTAGGGTTAAGCTATTCTAGAAGTTTCTAGAAGGTTTTTTATTTTGTTTTGTGTAAGATATTTTGTGAAGATATTTGCTTAACCAAACCCAAACCCTTGACCATGGTTGTTTCTCTACAAGGGTTAAAGATTCATTCTTAACTATGGTTGCATTTCTAACCTCACTAATGAGTTATTCATTATTCATCACAAAAGGATTCCATCTTCTTCTTCCTTCTCTTTTCATGGAAAAGCTTTCTTGATTTGATTTTGTGATGATAAATGAGTGAGAAATAGAAAATAAAAGAGAGCAAAAATCCCACTTCTTCATCCTCATCTTCCCTTGCCATTTAGATGAGGGTGTTCACTTCATATTTTGAGTGTTAGCTTGTGTTAACGAAACTTCAAGGTAAATCATCTTGGTATCGAAGATCGGAAGCAAGACTGCATCTTTCTCTTCGTGGAACCTCTCGAGAGTCCGGAACATGATGATCGCAGCGAAGGGACTTCAACACGGAGCTTAAGAAGTGAAGGACCGGATCTACAAAGGTTGTAATCCCTCTCACTTAGTGTTAAACTGTTTAGCATGTTAGTTTTCGCCTAATCTCTAGTTTAAAGATCCGGATTCGGGTTGTTCGGCACGGCTAATTTTTTAATCGGGCATGGTTGATGCCTCGTAGAATCTTGTGCTCGTGCCTAGCAACCCTACACCTCTCACTTAGTGTTAAGGTGTTTAACATGCTTGTTTTCGCTTAATCTCTAGTCTAAGATCTTGGTTTAGGGTTGTTCGGCATGGCTAAATTTTTAATCGGGCATGGTTGATACCTCATAGACCCTTGTGGCAGTGCTTAGCATCCCTACACATTGGTACTGTGGCATGTAATGGATATTTTTTGAACTCCGCTTAAGTGTTGAGCTATTTGGGAAATCTTGGGTGTTTGATTATTTGATCGGAAAGTTTAACATTGTCTTTTTATCTGGAATGTGATACAATATTTGGAATCCACAAGTAGTTATGAAATAACTAATTTGAATGTTATAAATCTAGCAGTTCAGTCTCAAATGATCAGTTGCCACGGGATTTTGATGTGATCAAAAGTCCGTCGCAATCACGTAGCGTACGCGGATACTCGCTGGGTAAACTTAATAGACAGCCACGCCCCATTGCCCCGACTAAGTGACTGTAGGAGAACACCGTCGCCAAAAGCATCCGTTCGGGTGCTCGCGGCAGCGGTATTCCGCCTTAGTGCACTTCGTCGACAGCATTCGGGGGTGCGGACGTCTACTAAAGTTTGCGACGAGCATTCGATTAGGATGTCGGGAATCTTGTTGAATTGCCCGACTTGATATTGAAAAGAGTTTTCGATAATGAGACTAAAATGCGGGGCTTATAATTGTTAGGCATACGATGTCTAAGGAATTCATTTGGTTAGGCATGAGATGTCTAAGGAGATTGCGGATTCCAATTGTTGTAGTTTTACACTTTCTTTTCTGTGACCGTAAGCGTAGTATGTGGTGTATCGCCGGCTTCGTTGCTATACATCAACGACAATCGGGATACGCATACCTGCTTAAGTTGATGATATGAGATATTATGTGTTGCTGTGATATGTTATATTGGAACGTCGTGTTATGAATAGCCGGGGGTTTTATGTGAGATGAGAGTTTTTCTTTTTCCATTCATGTAAAATTCATTTGTCTGTAATATTCTTTTATTGGGGCACTTCCGGGCTGAGGATGATGTCACAATTGTATATTATTTATTTTTCCGCATTAGGTAGACCCAAGGCGGGGAGCACAAGTAACCGGGTTCTGGGGTCCAGTAGGAGACCATCTCGAGGAGTCGAGACCGGGTCTCCTAACCCTAGAATTGGCAGTGTTGTTTGCCGCTCTCGTAGGGGTCTAGGGATATGGATTTGGCTATTCATCGCAACCGTGGAATCCGTGTTTTATACAGGCTCGTATTAAAACACGGACGTCCTAGTATATCCAATATTTCATATATATTCTTCTGCTGCAATGTTCTGTGATGAGATCATATTACTGTCTGAGACGAATGTTTATATTATATATATGAGATATATGTTATATTGCAGATTTCGTTTCAAATGTGATGCTTGTGAAGCATAATAAAATGGGACTTCATTAATGAGATTAATGAAATAAAAGAAACCTAAAGATATTGTAGAAACTTGTTTAAAAACTGGTAGCTCTAGTTCTGTCACGGCCCGAAATAGCCCGTGACTGGCACTTGAATCATATGAAGCCTATAAGACCCCATCTAATTCAAGTAAGCCAAAAGCCCAGAAATCTAAACCATTTTTAAGTAATAAATAAAAGGAAATAGTTTTAGGAAGTGAAGAAAGCAAGTTTTTAAAACAAGGGTTTTGAAATAAGTAAGCCGAATATGCATTTTTAAAATTTATAGTCTTTTCTGAAAATTTCGGCAGAGTTTCCTTTGTAAATACTGGCCCCGAACGGGGTACAACAAGAATAATATATATGCAATGATAAATGGCATCCCCAAGCGGGAGCTAGCTCTTCGTCAATCGACGGTCACAACCACGCAAGCAGTATAATATACAACGCCAAGGGCGAGGATCAAAACTCAAAGGAAAACTCAAAATCAGCATGAAATCCATAATACGACAACGCGCGACTCTAAGGTCGAAATAATACATAACTGGTTTTCTAAGTCTGAAACAATATACAAGTTTTGGTTGATGGAATTACTAGATACAACTGAATAATACATGTACAATGGTGGTTCTGATGCAAAAGAACCCACCTACCAAAACAAGTCACCCGTAATGGAAGCAATGTGCCAGAAAAGCCGCAATGAAACCTGTACGGCAAAACCTGTAAGAAACTGTGGCACAACGGGGGTGAGTTGCCAAATCGTGAATAGAAAACATCACAGAGCAAAAATCGTATGTATGACGCATCCTAGGTCAATACGATCAGATATATATAAACCTCAATATGAATAAATCTGAAGCATGCTAAAGTGTCAATGTAGCCACTATACATGAGTGTAATGCCAAATGCTCGTGCCAGTGCCTCAGGTAATAACATATTATAAATATGAGGTATGATCAATGTAATCAAATCTGTAAGTATGTGGATCCCGTCCACTCGTCACCCAATGACAATAACCATCATGCATGTAAATATCATAAGCATTTGCATGGAAGTATGAGGATATAAACCATTTGTGTCCCTCGCGACACATCAAAATCATGGAACCGGAGTGTCCAGCATCGACACTCGAAAACATTATGAAAGCTGTGCCCAGCATCGGCACGTAAATTCTCATATATCGGGCTCCATCTGCGGAATCGGCCCTCGGCCCCAGCAGTACGGATCGTCCCATATCCATCTATCGACTCTGGTCAGTATCCTCTGGATAACCGCCAGGTCCAACCAATCACCAATAAGTACTCGCCACCCTGCCAGGCTCATCGTATTCTCCACAAAAAACATTTCTTGCCCCGGGGAACCATATCGGGTCCACCATGTACCCACAATCGGCCTCATCCGCCTCTTCGAATCGGGTTTCACATATCGCTCTCAGCACCGAGAAAACACATGGTCGACGCACTGAAATATCATATCAAGGGTAACCGGGTTTTTAAAACAATTACATATTCTCTTTTGAAATACCCACGGTTCCCAAATCCAGAAATATCATGGAAACAACATATCTCAATGCGTATAATCAGAAAGCATGATGTATGCGACATGTAAAAGAAATGTAAGCATATCAGTATGTCATGCAACACGGAATAGTAATATGCACATATTTAGGGAAGACCGCTTCTTTAAAATGAATAGGCTTTAAAAGGTATCTTGCGGTTCCCAAATCTCTAATCAAGCCAGAATCATCAATGTATGTGCAAATACGTATGCATGCACGTATGGGTGTACAATAGGAATACACAGTATATAAGTACACAAGTATGCCATGCAAGGGCCATATCCTGAATGCAACAGTACTGCAGTGTAGTGACATGGCAATTATCGATGATGAAGTGTGTGAGCCGGCGAGCAGTGTACGTGGAACATACGCATCATCGATAATGGTGCTGGTATCCTAACAGCCTGGTTGTAATATAGCAATAAACATAAGCAATGCAATGCAAATAGCATGAATATGCGGAATTGAATAATCAACGCAACAGTGAAGAATCTACATCAATAAATATATCATGCAGCTTGCCATTTGAAATAAGACGAATCGGGATTTTTGGTAAAATAAGGGCTACGGTGTTTTTTAGAAAAGATGCATCGTTTGAAAATATCCGTAGAATCCCTTTTTTCCTATCTTTAAAATATCCCCGATTCGTTAGTTTTTGAAATAGGTATGACTCGGGTCTAGTCTAATGTCTACTAAGTAATCTACATCTAACTATCAAGTCAATCGGGAGGGGTATGAAAACCACCTAAATCTGAGTCAATATATATATATATATAATATAACAGTCGGTGATCCCGCCTCAATAGTATCATATACGATCCATCATCTATAATATGACATCCTCAAGTCAAGAGTGCGGATCTATCATCAATATATAGCTCGTACGGTACATCCGTCATACGGCCTCCCAAATCTGGGTACGGGTCAAATGTCACATCTATCACACTATTCATCTGGTATCATCTTTATCAAATATCATGATCCGGGGTACTGACCTACGTCTAGTACAATAATGATACCATCTATGTATGCATGCGTGTGTATGAAATGCTACGTCAAAGGACCCGCTAAAACATCGTGTCGTATCTCAAATACGAACCCGGTCATATCACCGATCTCACGGCCTCGAATCCAATCTCATCGACTCATCTCAAATCCCAAGTACTATCCTCATAATCCGTGTATATGTATACGTATATATATATACATAGTCCCATACCCATGTGTGTGTGTATATATATATATACATATCCCCATGTACGCACAGGTAAAAGAATGAATGTATGCAAGTATGTATGTGCGTGTGTGGGTGCAACCACTACTCTAAGGTTTCGCAACTAGCACTAAACCAATCCAAGAACACCTAGAATCCATCTTTATCATCAATAAACTCAAATCAACATATGATATATATATGTGTGTGTATACGCATTCGTATACATCACAACGAACTGCGGGGGTGCTATACGCCATCCACCCGACTTCCCCCGTAGATATAATCTACTCACCTTGCTTCTTGTGTGCCGACGCCGATGTCGCCATCTTCATCTTCAACGTCTCGACATCACGTGGGGTACCTACACATATAACGTATCGTATCGCGTTAAATCAAATTCAAAGACGAAACGACACACGAAAACCAAAACGATACGCATAGGTTAGAACCTATCTACTACTCTTTCAAAACCACCAAATAACACTTGATATAGACGTACAAACGTCAAGCGATCAAGTACAATACCAAATATGAAAACTTGAATTCATAAACAACACTAAATACAAGGCAGAAACCAAGAAAACATGCCCCAGATTTTAGTTCAGGTCCAAACTAGGTGCACAAACAATACTGGGATGAAGTATAGGGTACATATAAGCTATGGAAACAACCTGGACACCCCCACCCACTAAGGGGCCGGCCACATGCCTATCAAAACCGGCCTCCTCGGTTTTGGGGATGAATTGGGGCCTCGAACTTGCAGGGGGGTCTCCTATGGTCTCAAATGGGTCCCTGGGGTTGTTTGTTTATCTCGTTTTGGTCCCGGTTCACTCCAGATTTCCCTGCACCCTCAAAGTCATCACAAACTGACATGAAAGTTCCATAATTCCGTATTTTTTGGTTTCAGTTTTTGTTAGGTCAGGGTTTTAGACAATAGGGGGTCTATGGTCATCATTAAAGTCCAATTGCACAGCCACAACTCAATTTAACCCTAGTCCTCTCTAGGGTTTTCCAAAGTTCGCCAAACTCGCCAAATCGATACTAAACTTTAAAAGAGGCTTAAACACAAGAAATACTACACTAATTGTGAAGGAAATACCTCAATAGACACTCATGAATCCTCCTACAGCACCAAAACACAAACTTTCTTGGTCCATAGGGTTGCTTGTGAGCTTGTGCACCTTTTTAGTGAAATGGGTGTGGGGTTTTGAGATGATATTCATGGTAATTTGAGGGTTTGAAGAGAGGAGGAAGTGAGGAGCAGGAGCAGTAGCAGCAACATGAGGGAGAAGGAGAGAAATGAGTGAAGAAATGAGAAGAAATGTGTCACGACCCGCAGGGTACGGAACGTGACTAGCACTTAAGTTTACGAAACGTCTCAAGACGTCCGTAAAATAAGTAAGCCAAAGCCCAGAAACCAAAACCAAATAAGCAAAAGAGTGAAGGAAAACAAATCAATTGAAAGCGAGTTTATCAAATAAGTCATATCAAACCTTTTTAAAAACAATATTAATTTTTCCGAAAATTTCGGCAGAGCCTCCCTTGTAAATACTGGCCCCTAAAATGGGTACAATAAGAATATATATAAATACAACAAATAAGGCATCCCCAAGCGGGAGCTAGCTCTTCGTCACAAGGCGGTCACAAATCCCACGCAATATAAAACAACAACATGCAAAATAATCATAAAGAAGCATAAGAAAAACCGCATGTCGACTCAAGTGAGCTCGACCCCAAAATACAGCATAAGAAGTTCACAAATCTCACAGTCTCATCTCTAGGTCAATATACAACAATACTGGTAGATACAGTAGATGGAGTACTCTAGATACAATGAATATACAAGATGGTACAAAAAATAATAATACAACCCACCTACGAGCAAAAACCTCGAGTCCTGGCAAGAGAAGCAAAAGAAGCGGTGCGCCCGCCGCTACTGTGCTGACAGAGCGGACCTGCAAAAGACTGTGGCACAACGGGGTGAGTTGCCAACTCGTGAGTAATAAATAACATATATAGAGGCTATCGCAAGTATGCACACAAGCATCCTAGCATCTATAGTACAGGTATGGCAGGACATAATAGCAGGTATGTATGCAATATGAATATACTAGCAGGTATGAATGCAATGTGAATCAACTCGTGATCTGAATGTGTAAGTATAAGAAATCATGTTTTTCCTTTAGGAATCTCTTTTGAAATACCAGCACAATACCAATAGAATCAACAAGAACTTGTGTCCAGCAACGACACCTCAAAACTATCACAAATCTCATATATCCATGTCATAGTATCTCTGGCCTCAGCCATCCGGCTGACCCATCTCAATATCAATATCTCATCATCTCGCGGCCACAGTCGGTATCCTCTGGATATCCGCCGTGCCAAACAGTCACCGGTAGGTAATCCGTCCCCTGCCAGGCTCATCGTCAGCAACACGAGCTTCTTGCCCCGGGGTACCTTACCGGGCCCACCATGTACCCGAGACGGTTCATCCAACTCCTCGAAACGGGTCTCGAAAACCACAGCAAACTCATGGTGGACGACACTTACATCACTAGAAAACCGCAATTTACATATTTAAAAAAAAATAATAAGTTTAGAAATTTTGCGGCTTTCCCCCGAAATCCAGAAATATCACAAAATCTTAAGAAATCCTCATAAATGCATATGCCAATGATAATGAATGCATATGGTATCAATAATCAAGTTGCGATGTATGATTGATAGACTAGGCATGAACAAATAACATGATGAGGTACATGTACATGAATAGCAATCCTACGATTTCATTTTAAGGAATTAAAGGCAATAGCACAGGTTTAAGCATCAATTATAGTAAAAGGTTTCAAATTGTAGGTTATCTAGTGTGGTGGCATGGCAATTACCAGGGCGTGTGTGTAAGCATGAATAGTGCTCGTGCTGTATATAAAAACCCTGGCAATGGTGCATGTATCCTATAGAATGGGTTCGCATATGTAGGTCAAATAAGGTATGGATGTAGTTACTAATATCACTAAAATCTTAACTACTTAAACTATCGGGAGACTTGCGCCATCCAAGCGATAGTCCCCCGTAGATGTTAAATCTACTCACCGGAATCCCTAGCTAGCCACGTCCAATCACCGCTTTCCCCTTTCGTGCCGCGTCTGACGTCTCCGCGGCCGAACCTGGAATTTACATCAATACCAAACATAGGGTTACATATCAAGAACGACGCAAATCCCAAATGAAAATACTAACGTTCACAAGCTAGGTACAACGTGCACAAGGTGTGCGGAACACACGCGAAAATCGCAAAAACTAACTAAAATCGTCGATTTGGTCGCCCGGCAAAGCTAAAACCCGAACACTAAAAAAAACCGCACTCACACATCCTAAATATCATAGGATATGCCAAAAATATCATCAAGATATCGCAAATAATTCATCACAATATTTTTATAAAAACCTAGTAAGTACTAAAAATTCCAAATATCGGCGCAACATCGCGGTTTTTGCGATAAAGTGCTCACATCATCGCACAATCCTACAATCCACACAACTAGCTAGCCACAACACTCAATTTAACTCATTTACCATGCTTCAAAACACATTTTCCATAAACAACCCTTTCTAGAATTTCATAACTAGCAATCTTAATCCAAACTATACATGAAAACCCCTAAATTAACACTAGTTTATAGCCCAATTAGCAAGTTAACCTCTTAGATTAGGTTAGCAAAACAACTAGATAACAAAATAACTTAATTAATCTCATAATGGTGTTCTAAACCATAATTAAAAGTCAAGCCATGAACTAAAAAAACTAGATTAGAAATTAACACTAATTTAACATTTCAAAGTTCAAATTTAGCATAATACAACTAACAATTAACCATATATTAGAAATTATACCTCCCAAGCCTAAACCCTTGGTTGCTCTAACCACTCAAGACACCTCTTTTCTCTAAGATTTGAACAAATTTAGGTTTGAGAGGAGGTGGAAAAAGGGTTTGCTTTGAATTTGTGAAAGAAATTTTGGATTTTGATGGATTTTTGTGATAAAAATGAAGCAAAAAGGGAATGAGAATTGGGGAATTTTCTTGGGCTGTTGCTGCAGGAATTCTTAGCTGTTGAGGAGTGGGGAGAGGTGTGGGGGAGTTGGGGAAAGGTGTAGAGAAAGTTTCAAAGTCAAAAGACCAAATCAAACAACAAAACCCATACCCAATTTAATATATTAAAACCCTTATCATATCATTTTGTTCAAATGAGATGGGGAAAAATTTTGTGGGCTTGCTGCTGAGGTGGGGCCGGCCAAGAGGGTGTGAGGATGAGTGTGAGAGAGTGCACAAAAATTTTTATGCAAAAAGACCCCCTACAAGTCCAAATTTGCAAGTTTTAGCTTAAATTCAATAAATTTCGTTTTTCATAATAAAAATTAGTTAAAACTTGAAATAAAATACTAAAAATTTATATTACAACTAGATTTTAATTAACATGATTTTAAAGATTAAAATTAGCCCAAAGAAATTTGTATTTATCGCTAATTTAATATATTTTCTTACCGGCTTAAAATAATATTAAAAAATTGAAAAATAGGGAAATTTTTTTAAATGACCAAAAATTAATAAGTAACTCATTAGCTACTAAAAACTAGCAATTACCTATCCAAATTAGGTATAATTAGTCCTAAACTGCAAAATAACAAAAAAGACGGTTTGCGGAAAAATACCGAATTTTCACCGATTTTCAGAAAAACATCAAAACGACTTTTCAAGGTGCTACAAAATGGCTAAGTCAAACACCCTCACCTACTCTTTCTCTCTCTCACCATACATATATATTATATTCCAATTTAAAATCCCCTTTTCTTTTCTTCAAATCCTTCTCACTCAAATAGTAAACCCAAAGTGATATGGTAGAAATGCACAAGTGTAAAGCAATCAAAAATGATATGTGCATGTTTTGCACAAAAATGCCAAAAATTCGATTAGCGATTTTTAATCGCGATTAGCACTAAATTAGCATATAATTAATCATAAAAACTTTAAAATGGCATAATTCCATAAAATACCCTATTTTAGAATTTTCCATAATTTTTCCAAAATTTTTCCCATTTATCTGTATTTAATTATACCGAAATATTAAAATATTCAATAAAATAATATTAAATTATAAAAATTCCCAAAAATAATATTTTATTTTTTTGAAATGTTACAAGTTCTTGCTTTGCGTAGCGGTGTTCCTTGTAGAGCATCCAGCACCTTATTCGATAAGGAAAGAGCCGAGATCCCTTCACCGGGAGTGAGCTCTTTAGCGAAACTAGCAGATGCTACAAACTCGGTTTGTCTTTTGATTGTTTCTATAGTTTTTGCTTTGCATAGTGGTATTTATGAAATATACTGCACCTTATTCGATAAGGAAAGAGCCGACGATCCCTTCACCGGGAGTGACCTCTTTAGCAAAACTAGAAAAGGCCTCAAAAACATTCCATTCAAAATCACTCGATTCTACAACGATATCAAGTTCATTACGCAAATGGTTTTCTTAAAAATCTGTCGTAGCCCTCCGTCATTTCAGATAAGTACTACTTAGTATTCGTGCTGCGGTAGTTTGGCATTCGTCAAGGCGTAGTGTACGGTAGCTAACTAGTGCTTATCTGCTAGCATACGATGCGATTGGATTAGGGTATTCGTGCGGCGTTGTTTGGCATTCGTCAAGGGTCGTGCGGATGTGTTTAATTCAATCAGGAAATGTACGGGTTGAACTTGACTAGCGGACTATGGGTGGTTTGGTATTCGTCCAGGTCATAGGACGCTAGGGGTAAAATATTATTGGGAATTTCAAGTGTTGAAATTTGCAATGAGATTGCATACCTTCTATGAGATAGTTGGATCCCGATACCCGCTGCGAGTAAGAGTTACTCCTGGGAGAGTTTTAGACATTACAATTAGCCGATCAAGTAGGTGTCTAGAAAGGTGTCAACGGGGTTACGCCCCTGGGAAAACGAAGTTTATTTTAATTTGGTCCGTGCGAAAGCACGGGGAACCTCCCTCAAAGCACCGGCACTGGCCTGGCTGAAAGATTGACGAAATTGTAGAGTGTAATTAATCCCGGCTAGTCTTTCCTTTTAGGGTTTGAAGGAAGATTTGACTAAAACAGTGGGAGACATCCTGATTAGATAAATTGATAACCAATCTAATCTTGTAAAAGCGCACGCTGAGTGTTTTCTTCTCTCTCTCCTGGTTACGACTATGTCACGCCTTAATCAAGATAATAATACGGATGTATTGACCGAACCCGCTAGTTATACTGCACTTAGGAACGTTGGTCCCACTCCAACTTATAATTGTTATAAGACAGAGCAGGAAATCGGGGGTTACCAGAATTCCCGTGCCGCCCAAATGAAGAAAGTGCATGCTGATGCATCTTCTTCGGGTGTGTTCATTACAGAGAACTGTTTCTCAGTATTCTTTACGTCCTGGGTATGAGATACCGGATCAGGATCCCAGATATATAATTTGTTACATGGGCTACAGATAGGTAGAGAACTGAGAACGGGTGATAAGTTTCAAGAGTTGGAAATGATGCAAGTGTTGCAGCCAAGTCTGTTGGCAGTTATTACCCTATATTATCAGAATACATTGATTCTGAACAAATGTTATTAGATACCGAACCTGATATATAACATCATATCAGTCTCTTTATTAGTAAAGAAAAGATATAATTTTGTATTGTTGGATAATGTTTTGAACATTTCCTATATCAAGATTTGATCGGTTCAGGCACATTATCTAAAAGCATTGACGTTCTAAATCAAACTACAGTTCTCAGTATACAGATTACACACAAGAGCAAGAGTTCAGAAATGAACGAATCCTTCTTGAGGTATTGTAGACTAGGTCATATCAATGCGACCCGACTAGCTGAAGTTACATAAAGATGCATATTTAAATTAGTTTGGATTTACATCTTGTAAAAACTTACCAGTCATATCACAGAGATAAGATGACCACAGCTCTGTTTATTGGAAACAGAGAAAGAGTTAGTGAACTCTTGGGATTGATACATGTTGATGTATGAGATCCCCTGTCTACACATGCCAGGACCGGTTCTTTATACTTCATTACATTCTCTGATGATCTCTCAAGATTCAGACATATGTTCCTGTTGAAACACAAGTCTGAAGCTTTTGAGATATTCACAGAATATAAGTTAGAAGTAGAGAACCAAAAACGGGTATAAGTATTTTGTCCTTTGATGAAATCAGGGAGGAGAATACTTGAGCACGGGATTCATGGACTATTCTAAAGGAGAATGAGATTCTCTCTCAGCATTACTCCTTCGAATACACCACAGCACGTCGGTGTATCGGGGTGGAGCAATCACACCATATATGATATGGTGTGCTCTATGATGAGTACTACTGAGTTTCCTATTTCCTTTTGGGAGTTATGCACTTGAGAAGCTGCATACCTATTGAATAGGGTTCCAATCAAATCAGTTACCTACCACTTCATATGTGATATGGAATGGGAAGAGCCCATATCTTAAGTATGTTAAGATTTGGGGTTGTCCAGCCTATGCCTAAAAGCATAATCCGGACAAGCTCGAGGCAAAGTCAGTTCTGTAGAAGTTTGTTGGATATCCCAAGCATTTGCAAGGAAATATCTTCTACCTAACCGAGGAACAAAAGATGTTTTGTTTCTCAGCATGCCACCTTTGTGAAAGGGAATTTCTTGTGAAGAAATTAGTGGTCATAAGGTAGAACTGGAAAGAGTTCCAGCTATACAAACTGCAGCTGGTGATTTGGTAGAACCAAAGGATTCAATAGATTCTAACGAACCTCAGCCTCTCCGCCGATCTAGTAGGGTTCCTCACCCACCTGAGAGATACTTCGGTTTCTCTATGACAGTGGGAGCGAGGATTGCATCATGAGATGATGACCCAACTAATTTCGAGCAGGCCATCAGGAGTGGGACTCTGTAAGAATGGCTGGATGCTTAGCGATCTGAGATGGAATCCTTATACACCAACAAAGTATGGACTTTGGTTGCTTTGTCTGAAGGGTTAAATCCCCATCAGGAGCAAGTATATCTTGAGAAGATTACTTGGTGTACATGGAAAAGTTGAGACTTTCAAAGCTATGCTTAAGTCCATCCAGATCCTACTTGCCACGGCTACGTACCATGACTACGATATCTGGCAGTTGGGTGTAATGACTGCTTTTCTAAATGATGATTTGGAAGAGAGCGTCTATAAGTACACGGCCAGAGGGCTTCATAGACAGTGGGAGCAGCGGAAACGTGAGCAAGATGTTTTATGTGATAAATCAGG
The DNA here is from genome assembly GCA_030015575.1 of Agapanthus africanus. Lineage (NCBI taxonomy): Eukaryota > Viridiplantae > Streptophyta > Magnoliopsida > Asparagales > Amaryllidaceae > Agapanthus > Agapanthus africanus. Next base: position 622,510,104 of record CM057341.1, read on the forward strand.
CATCGCGGAGTTGGAACGTCTGTTTTGATGTAGTAGTCAAAGAGTTTGACTTCATCAAAAAGGTAGATGAACCTTGTATAAACAAAAAGGTAGTAGAGAGTATGGTGGTGATCCTCATAGAGTACATGGATGACACACTCTTGATAGGGAAGGAGTTTCCTATGCTACGCTCGGTCCATCTCCGCTTATCACAAGGATTCTCCATATAGAATCAAGGTGATACCTTATAAATCCTGGGTTATTGGATCTATGAGATAGATCTAATTGGATGTTATGATTCTCACTAGTTGTAGTGAGATGGTATCAATCGATCCTGGGGAGAATAACTGGAAACGGTTCCAGGGTGATAAGGACGACTGAATGTCAGTCACAGGCATTGTCTTTACCTTCAGTGGAGGGACGGTATGTTGGAAGAGTTCCAAGCTTGATACCGTGACTTACTAGACGATTAAAGGTAAGATACATCGTTACCAAGAATGCTACCAAAGAAGCAATCTGGATATATAAGTTCATGAGATGAACTTCGTTCCTACCAATGTGTGACAATGGAGTTGTGGCTAATGCCTAGGACCCCCGTCCCATCAGAAATCCAGATATAATTCTTAGGCAGTATCACCTGATCATAGAGATGGTTGATCTCCAGGGAGATCTAGGTTAGGTGAGTAGACACAGAGGACAACAGCACGGATCCACTCACGAAGGCCTTTTTCCCAGTAGAGACTTTTTATGGGATGGATGATATGAGATACTTCAACCACAGCTAATTGTTGGGTATGTGATACCACAACAGATGGCCCTAGTACAAGTGGGAGATTTTTAGTTATATGTATGCCCTAGAGGCCATTACTGTACATACGATTTATATTGTAATGGATGCTTGGACATATATAGGGAGGACTTTCTTGCTCGACATGATAGTATGCTATCTGGTTGTACTTTATCTTAAAATATACTCTGATAGTCTCTATGTTACATGTTGATAAAGCCCTTAGGATATGTACTCGACTACTGAGACTATGATGAGATCATACTAGTGGGGGCCATGGTAGTTGACGAGTACATCCTATAACTGTTCCTAGTCGAGGGTGTATCGAGACAGGGCATCGATGCACCAGAGTAGACTAGCGTATACGCATCTTGACCCATATGATGGGCAATGGATGATCCCATATCCATCGGTGTTTGACATCAAGGATGGTGTACGGGTGCTCAGTAGAGACTGGGTACACTGGACGGACTCGCCGAGAACTCCCAGATGGTATTATACCTCACGTCAGATGGCAGTTCTCCGGTGACACTGGTACAGAGTAGTCTGTTGACCCGAGATCGTCATAGAGTCTTGTGTGATTCCCACTGTGCTTTGATTTCCATCATACCACGTCCAAGAGGGCGTGCAAAAAGGTGGCTTTTGGGTACAGTCCCGAATCACATAGAGGCAATGAGCGATAGGAGGGGATTCGTCTCTCCCGGTATAGGGAGTTGATGTTGCGCTGTGTTCGATTGGCTATAACTAGAAATCCCTGGCCGGGGTTGTTGAGATTTACTGGTAAGTGTTATCGGTAGTTTCTTAAACTGTTATGGACCTCATATCGACACGACTTATCGAGCTACTGGGGTCTGACGTTTACCACCCCTAGGCGAGATATGCGACATATCAGACGACGAGATCGGACTGTACGGGAGTGTTACTGACTGGATTCACAGGAGAATGTACAGGCTTGCTTGTTGATCTTCTGAGTGCTCAATACCTGGGTGGCTGTTACGTTTAGCTGACCGCTTGCAGCTTGTGGGTGTTTGATATGATCATCACCTACTGCCGGCGTATTAACGATTCTTTATAGTCCTACAAAGAGGTTTCTTGGCTCAGGCAAAACGGAGTAGGAGCACATATGTGATATGTGCAGGACCGAGAACAATATGTGTATGTGATACCGTACTAGATTCTCGCGATATGAGATATCGACCGGGTATATATGATATAACCGGGTCATCGGATCAAGTGTTGATTCGATGAACTGATAAAGATTATATTAGTCGGTTATTTGTGAAATAGCCGGATTATCGAATCAAGTGTTGATTCGATAATTTAATGTATAATTATATATTTGATATATTAAATTACATTAACTGATATAAGCTCACTAAAAGATTCTTTTTCTCACTCGGGTAATACATTGATATGTATGCGATATATGTTAATTGTATTATTTTATTTTGTTACAATAAATATTGTATATGTGATATATAATATTGTAACATATTAGGGTTATTAATGCAACATGTTTAGTGGAGATTAAACATGGTTAGGGTTTGATTTGGGTTAATCTTTTCTAGAACCTTCTAGAAGGTTTTATTTTGTTTTGTGTAAAGATATTTGTGTTGATATTTTGCATAGATAGTTGTTTAACCCAACCAAACCTTTAACCATGATTAAATATCTACAAGGGTTAGTTCTTCTCACATAAACCATAGTTGAATTTCTAACATTACACTTGAGTTATTCATTATTCATCACAAAAGGATTACTATTCTTCTTCTTCTTCCTTGAGCTTTTGAAAAGCTTTCTAGGTTTTTCTTATGTGATGAAAATGAGTGAGATTAAAAAAAAAAATGAGAGCTAAAATCTTACTTCATCATCCTAATCTATCCTAGCCATTTAGATTAGGGTGTTTACTTTATTTAGTGAGTGAAAACTTGTGTTAATGAAACTTCAAGGTAGATCATCTTTGTTATCGAAGATCGGAAGCGAGCTTACATCTTTCTTTTCGTGGAGCCTCTCAAGAGTCTGGGAAATTGATGACCGCAGCGAAGGGACCACAATACGGAGCTTATGAAGTGAAGGACCGGACTATAAAGGTTATAATCCCAAACTTTTAGATGTTAAATTGTTTAACATACTTTGTTTCGCCTAATCTCTAGTCTAAGATCTTGGTTTAGGGTTGTTCGGCACAGCTAAATTTTAATTCGGGCATGGTTGATGCCTTATAGACCCTTGTGCATGTGCCTAGTAACCCTACAATAAGAGCCATGCAATTTACCTTTACTAGTTTGTTATAACATATTTAAAACATCGATCGATCAAAATTTCCGAAACTGCATTTCAAAGTTCAAAGTTTCTGTCGAAATTTTTTTGTCGTCGAAAAATTATTTTGAGTGTTTCAGAAAATCAGGCAGGCTTTTCTAAGACTTCTGTAGAAATTTGGTAGCGTGAGTCGACAGTAACGCCGTGGAACCGCGGCAATACCCACATTTTAGCCGCGGTTCCGCCGCAGTTATGTGGCTTCAGTGCACCATATTTCTTGTGCTGGTCTTTTGTATGGAATTGCGGTTTCTGGAATATTTTGTTTGGGCCCAAATTTGTTACAGTACTGGATTTGTGCTTGGGGCCCACTTCGGAAATTTTGTCGGTCGAAATTTAAAGAAGTTAGTTCGCAGTACTTATATTACTATCTATGACCGTGAATGTCATTCGAGCGGTAAATCTTGTCTAATTGCTATAGCTCTTTTAGACGGATTTGCGAACGTGACATTCACGTTGATGTTCTGTATTGTGCTGTGTTGTTGCGGATTTGTCGTGGTGGATAGCTTGGTGCAATGTTAGTACAGTTTTGTTATATTTGTACATTTGATATTGCGGGGCGAGCGTCCAACATGTGGACTGCCGTCACTGCCTATTTGTATATTATTCTTTTGGGGCACGACCGGGTTGAGGTCAATGTACCCGTTGTATATATTTTTACTTTCTGTACTAGGATTACCCCAAGGTGGAGTGCACAGATAGCCGGGTTCTAGAGGGCAACGAGCCCGAATCTCATGGCTTTGAGACGGAGGGGGATTTACTCTAGAATTGGTGGGCTATTCGCCGCACTCGTAGGGGGTATAAGTTGACCCAAAGAGGGTTTCTCAAGTTACCGGATTCCGTGAAGTGCTGGGTGGTCCATTCACTTTGTTGAAGGGGGCTGCCTCGCTTCAGGTTTTGGCGAGTAACTTGCCGCGCCCGTTGGGATCTAGGATTTCATTGCACAGGCTATCCACACGACCAAGGGAACGTTAGGTTTCACTTGCGGCTCGAAGGAAACCCGGGGATCCCAGATTATCTGTATTGTTCTATGATGCTTATTACTTTTCTGTGATGTTGCATTTTTCACGCCTGGAGTGATTATTATATATTGCTATATATATACTAGCAGATGTTGTATATGTTTTACACCCACGCTAGTCCAGTCCCCGCTCTGTCGTTAGTTAAGTAACCTAACGGGTGATGACAGGACCCAGTGGCGAATGCGGATGGCATATACGTACATCATATTTTCGTTCTTTATTGGTGTGATCAATTGATGGGACTGCATTGATTTGGATCAATGCAAACTAAACAAACCTGTTTGATATTGTTGGAACAATTTTTCAAAAAGCTATTATTACAAGGATGTTCTCTTTTGTTTTGCACAGTGGTATTCGGTTATGAATATCCAACACCTCATTCTACGAGGCAAGAGCCGAGATCCCTTCATCGGGAGTGACCCCTTGGACAGAAGTTTGCGTCAGGATAATAATTTCACTATAGTCGATTACTTTTTTCTTTGCATCGCGGTATTCAGTTGGAATATCCTGCACCTCATTCTACGGGGAAAGAGTCGAGATCCCTTCACTGGGAGTGACCTCTTTAGCAAAGGTTTTCGCTACTATATATTTGTAAAAAGCTATCTGGTTCCTTCAACGATATCAAGTTCATTACGTTAAACGTTTTTCGCCAAAAACCATTCGTAGCTCTCCGTCATTTCAGACGGGTAGCACTTAGTATTCATGCTATGTTTGTTGGCTTTAGTCAAGGCATAGTGTATGGTAGCTATTTGTTACTTTTCTGTTGCATAAATAGATGCGTTGGTTTGGGACAGTCGTACAGCCTTGTTGGCCCTAGTCAAGGGCTTGTACGGGAGGGTTCAAATTAACCTGGACAATGACGGGTAGAACTTGACATGTGACTTATGATTTGTTGGCCTCAGTCAAGGTCATAAGAGTATGGGGTAAAAATCACATCGGGAGTTTCAAACATACAGGAAACTTGCCAGATATGCGCATACCTTCTGGAGTGTAATAACGTGAGTGAATTCCATCACGTTATCATGCAATGATAGTTGGATCCCGATTCCTACTGATGAGTTGGTTTACTCCTCGGATGATCCCGACAAATTCTTCTTTCAGGTTTGGAGGAGAATTTGAGATTACAGTGGGAGGTTTCCTGATTAGATAAATTGATAACCATTCTGATCTTGGTTAGAGTGCACGCAGAGTGTTTCTTTTCTCTCTCTCTTTGGCAGCGACCATGGCCTGACCCTAGACTATGACTCAATGACCAAGATTAACCGAACCTTCTTAAAACACTGGCTTTTGGATTGTCTGAGTTGCATACCTCATTGCCACTCCTACTTTTATCCTTTTTCTCTGGAACATTTCATATCACTACGAACGTCCACTTCCATTGGATAAAACCATCGTATGGTTATATACGAACTCGAAGGAACTTGTTCCAGATTCGAGGATGGTTTCCGGTTCTGGAGAAAATGAATAGGACTATTCAGTTGTCTTTTCATCTTTACCTTCTCCCGGGTTGCGAGGGCTCCTAGGATTAGGAGAAGAGTACACCTATTACGCTTATTGGATAGTCTTCTTCCAAACCATAGGCAGGTGCCGAAAGGTAGGGAATGAAGAAAACTGATTAGCCTAAGTGTGGTGTACAGAAGGTATTAAGTAAAGACAAATAAAGGGATCAGAAAGAAGGCAAAGTAAATGGCAACTGCTATCATTCATGACTAAACCACATATTTCATCGCCACTCCTACTTCATCTTGGTATTTCTCCAGAACACACCGTATCACTACGAAGATCCACAGTTATTGGATATTCCATCGTATGGTTATATACGAACTCGAAGGAACTTATTCCAGATCGGGGATGGATTCTGGTTCAGGAGAAATGGGAATAAGGTTTATTCAGTTGTCTTTTATCTTCACCTTCTCTCAGGTTACGAGTGCTCCTAGGATTAGGAGAGTACACCCATTATGCTTATTGGATAGTCTTCTTCCAAACCATAGGCTGATGCCGAACGGCGGGGAAGGAAGAAAACCATTTGGTCTAAAAGTGGTGTACAGAAGGTAATGACTAAAGACATATAAAGGGATTTGGAGAGATGGCAAAGAAATATACGGTTACAGTTGTGAACCTGATAATGGAAGAGGCATTACTAGGAATACCCGGATACCCCTTCAAAACATTTACATGTTTCAGTTTCACTGTGTATTGTTAAAAGAAAACTGATTTCCCAATTAGCCCTTACTCCAGGGTATGTATTTACCAGATTTAATTCTCACATCTGTATGGTTTTACAGATGATGAGTGGGAGTAAGTTATTAGGAATTAGGTGATCATCCTCATTATATCGGGATTCGTTGTAATTGGTGATATTTGAGGAAATCGTCTGGGTTATTGCCGGACGACAAATATTTGATTTTGAATATCCGTTGTTATGCACCAATTTCAAACTGATATATCTGTACGTTTATTTTTATAAGTGAGATATAACCTTTTGAAATTATGTCCATGATATTTACCTATATCAGTTGATGGTTAGGTAAGGAGCATTTAACAGTGGTGTAATTCTTCATAATCATAGTACAGTTTTCAACCTACGATGCACAGGGTTTGAGTTATTCAACTCAACGGACTTATACAATGTATTGTATATTGTCCAGTGTCCATTAGGGCAGAGGGATTGGTCCTCATACTATATTCTATTTACTTGTGACTTCTTTAGTTTTAGACAAGTGTTTCGTAGAAATGCAAGGTCTAAGTTTTGAGAAGTTATAGGTATATGAATAAAGTAGAGAACCAGGTATTGCAAGTATCAGGATTCTTCAAGTTGATCGAAGATGTAGATACTTGTGTATGGTATTCAGTTGATAGTAATGATTATGAGAACATGCTTCTCTTTCAGGTTACTCATATCTGGATGCATTCCTAAGTTGAGTAATGTTGATCGGCCTCTCTCCATTTAGTTGACATGCACTGGAGACAGCTGCATGATTTGAATCTGGTTCCAATTAAATCAGTGTCTTTGTTTCTATATTGGATATAGAATAGTTCATATTTTAACAATGTTAAGGTACGGGGAGTTGTCCGGCTTATGCTTAAAACCAGACTCTGGATAACTCAAGGCGCGTTTCTGTAATGGCTGTTTGTGGGTTAGCCCAGGCTATGACGAGGGTTGACTTTCTACCATCTGGAAGATCAATAGTGATATTGTTCTTGGCTCGCCACATTTTTAATAAAAATAGATTTCTTCATAAAATAGTAGTGGGAGTATGGTAGAACTGGAAGTGATTCCATAACCGCAAATGATTACTGAAAATTTGATAAGAACCTAAAGATTCAATCTGGTTTGACATTCCATTGGCCACTCCGTAGATATGGTAGGTAACCTTAAGCACCCGAGAGGTACTCTGGTATCCTCAAGGATGGTGACAGTGAGGTTCTTGTTTACCCAGACTTGACACTACTGTTGTTCCAGACTATGAGACCCGGCAGGAGGATGAATATAGCGTCGTTCTAAACTAACTTTAGAAGTGCATGTGTATATGACTCTGCCAGAGGGTTGTCATAGTCAGTGGGAGCAGCGGAAGCATAGTGGACAAGTAGCTTATGTGTATTTATAGACTAAAGCAGATATAGCGAAGATAGATCATCTATTTTTAATGTGAAAGTCATGGGCTTTGACTTCATCAGAAAAAGGGATGGATCTGTTAAGAACGTAGTAGGGTATGATGTCCTGGTATTTGGATGACATACACAGAGTAGGAAGTGAAATTCCTATACTATAATCGGTTATACTTTGGTTTTCATACAGTGGTTTCTCCACATAGGATATGGATATTATATCAGACATTATGGTTACTAGATCTATGGTTTTAGATCTAGATTTGGGTAGTTTCCCAATCTGGGTACTTAAACAGCATTCTACAGGTATTTTGGAATGGACGACTCCTGGCACGGTAGTATACCTGCAGGTGATGGAGTCACCCTCTCTAAAGGTGTCTTACAGACTAAAGGGGAGAGGGATGTGCATGATTGACATATCACTTGCTTAGGCAATTGTGTCAATCACGAGATATCAAGTACCACACCAGGTGTTGTTTTTGCACTAGGTGCAATAAGTTGATACTAATCCAATCCTGGAGAAACATTCAGAAGCAGTTTTAGAACATAAGTGGATGTTCTAGGGATATGATAACGACAGCCTCTTTCGGGATACGGTTATCATTCCAGACTTCCAAGGTGACCTGGATGACAGAGTGACTGTCAGAGTTATAGTTATCCCTCTGACAAGGGGCAGTAGTTTGGACAGAAGGTCCAAACGGATACTGAGGGAGGCATGGCGCAGGATACTGATTAAGTTCAGTTGACGATACAGTCTAAGAAGTTTAGATTTGGAGTTCATTTATGAACTAGGTCCCATCAGATATCCAGACATATTCTAAGACAGGTATTGCTCATTTCGGGAGATGACTTTCTCCGTGAACTTGAGATAAAGAGAGACATAGAAAGAAACATCAGAGCAGATCCACTCACTAAGGTTATTCCTCGAACACAATAGTTTCACAAACGGGCTTTGTGAGACTGATTAGTAGATGAATTGGGTGTTCGGTATCACACGGGCTGTGAGTATGCGACATCACAATAATTAGCCTTGAGTGCAAGTGGGAGATTGTTGGATTTAGTGCCCTCAAAGTCAATTATTGGATCGCAGGCATGTGATTGCAATGATTGAGGGAGGACCTATGCCGGAAGGACAGTCATACTCAAGATGATAGTATGCTATCTGGTTTATTTTTATCATTGTGTACATGGTTTAGGTGATATTACAGATCACAATTACACGTTGATAGAGCTCTTAGGATTCTTTCTTGACTACAAGCAGTATGATGGCGATCATATACGTGAGAGTTAGGTAGTCTATAAGCATATCCTTAAAGTGGTCCCTAGTCGTTGGAGTTTCGAGACTGGGCATCGATACTCCATTAGTAGACTAGTGTATACAGTCGAGACCCCGACGAGGGGCGGTGGCCAGTCTCATAAACCATTGGTGTCAGTTAGTTCACCTAAGATGTATACAGGTGCTCATTGGGTTATGAGTACACCGAACAGGACTCGCCGGGAACATGCTAGTTGGTATTATACCTGACGTCAGATAGCAGTTCCCTGGTGACATGTGTACAGGTTAGTTCATCGACCTAAGATCGTTATTTGTCTCGTGTGAGTTTCCACTGTGCTTTGATTACTACCCTACCACGGCTCAAAGGAGTCATGCAAACAGGTTTTAGTTGGGTACAGTCCCGAGCCACATGGAGGCAGTGAGCGGATCGGCAGGGGTTTCGTCTCTCCCGGTATTGAGGGTGAGATCGCGCTGTGTCTAGGAGAGCCATTACACGAAGTCTTTGGCTAAGGCAGGGGATTTACTGGTTGGTATTCCAGTAGTATCTCAGGGTGTTCTGGGCTATACTCCAACACGACTTGTACCGCTTTTGGGGGTCTGACTTTTACAAACCCCCTAGGCCTGACATGCGATGCTCATAGACGAACGGACCGGACTGTACAGATATTGTCACTGACAGGCTCAGTAGGGTGTTAGGATGAGTTCGCTCATCGGCCTCCCTTTTGGTCAATACCTGGTAGCCCGTTACGTACAGCTAGTACCACTGACGTGCTAGTGGTTAAACCCACATCCAGTGTATTGACGAGTCTTTAGAGTCCCCCACAGACAGTTTATCAAGTTTCGGGCGAAACGTTGTAGAGACCGTATGATATTATGGAAGGGCTCGATCATATACGTGCAGTAGTGCACGGATCATGATCGGACGGATCATACTAGTGGGCTTTGGTTTAAGCCGGATCCTAGTATTAGATTTGTTGGATTACTTTAGTCTCATTGCATTCGCATCCAGTCGGAATGCGGATGCAAGTATGTATATACAGGTGAGGGGTATCCTTATGATCCGTCACGAGTTTACTTTAGTAGATGCCATTCTCTTTTTATTGTTGAAAACATTTGGATTAATGTTTGCAAATGGAAATTGTGAGCTCAAAGTCATGATTAGGAGCATTAATTGTGACACATGCACAAGTGATGACTCATGATCTCTTTATTTGTGCATATGTCACATTTTGGATTGATTTAGGTGTTGAAATGATAAGAGGAGAGAGAGGGCAGCCATATAGCTTGAGGTTTCTCTTGTGTTGAGAATTTTTCTATCTCACTCTCATTATCATTCCAACACAAAAGAAAAAGAAAGCTCTTCTTCTTCCTCTTCTTTCTTGAGCTCACTATCTCCATTAATGGCATCCACTTCAACCTCCATCCATACACTCTCATGCGTTGAGAATCAATGGATGCTTGAGAAAAAATTATCACGCACATTCTCCATATCACCTTGGACACGTCGGCTAGCAAACTTCATGTCCGAGTTGCTTCGGATGAAGCAGGAGCCCGTAAAAAGACTCATTGATGTGGTGCCCTTCCGACGAGGAGACCGGAGATCGGAGATGCCGCGAGCAGCTTGGGATGGTGGCCAAAGATCGAAGAACACGGATTGATCGGTATAGCCAATCTCACTTCTTAGTAGTTAGCTAGTTTAGCGTTAATGGTTCGATCCGGGTAAAAGACTACGATAGCACCGGTTTCCTAAAAAGTTTTTGTTTCCGCATTTGGCCTCGGATTGACGGCCGGGGCGCTACCGTAGACTTACATATACAACACATCTCAATCTAAATTCAAATCAGGTATACCGTGGTATATAATTTCACAACCATGTGCATCAGCGTGCTCAATATCGAATCAAAATACTAAAAATGCATGAAAACTATGCCGAAAGCATATGTCAAATCACATGCATACCATAGGCATGAAATCAAAATCAACCTCTCGAATGACATCAAATCGAAGTCAAGTGCAACTGTGGTGCACAAAATCTCAATCATGCAAATAAATCACCCAAAATATCAGGCATGAAATCAAAATCAACATCTCGAATGACATCAAATCGAAGTCAAGTGCAACTGTGGTGCACAAAATCTTAATCATGCAAATAAATCGCCCAAAATATCAAAATCAAAGATGACGGAAATAGTCCCGCTCTAGCACATCCTCTAAAGATCTCTGGCCAACTGTCATGGTCACTCACAGCATATATCGTCGACGATGCCGAACTCTGGCCTACTAGGTGTGCGTAATATGACCGATCCTGGGTCCAAATCTTCTCATATTGTATTCCAGAAAGGTTCTGTCGAAATCTCCCCCAAATCTCGTTCCTGCCGAACTGCCCGGAATTCATCATCTTTTACTAAATCTATTTCTTGTTCCGGAACGACTGCATACTCATCACGACTCCTTCTGGAAGATATATCTATATACAACGCCTCTGCATGCGTATCACATCTTTGATGTCAGCGGAGTGGAATGTTATATCATCAAAATCTCGTACGAACCTCTTACTCCACTTTTCTCTAGTGTCGACTGATTCGGACTCGTCTTTTCGTGGCTATATGGGCTGCACTCCAACGGCTATACTCATATCTGGAGTCTCCCAAGCAATGTATCCCATCACATGATATCCGAATGATGTCGAACCTTCCGATCAATTAATCAAAGTTCCATAACCCCCCAAGAGCTCAACATCTTGAGTACAGTTTAATAGTATTCTAGTACATGCCACAGTATCTATGGACCAACCGTAGAAGGGAAAACCTAAGCCTCATTAATGGCACCGCGAAACTGCTGTAAACCCTAAGGTTTCAAAGTGTTCTCATGGTCATTATATCGAGTTAGGGTTTCATTCTTCTAGAGAATACACGGAATTACTTGCATATTTTTCCCGAATACTTTAAACTTGGAAAAATGGATTTTCTAACATTCGATCGTCTTCTTTTGACTTCCAATGTACCTGCGTGAAGTCGTCTCTAGCTGGAATCAATCAATCTGATGACCTCGCGTCGGGGTAGGCAATGAATCACATGTCCTAATCATTCCTCCTTTGGTGACTAGCGATCTTCTATCATATCTCTAAGTACAACTCGTGCGGCGTTAGCTTCAAACATTTGGGCGACATCTCGTTAGTCGCAGCAGCAACTGAATCATTCATCCGCACGCTGAACAATGCCTCAATCATCAAGAATAATCGGTGCATTGATGGTCATCGCAATCTGGCTGGCCTCTAGCAGTGGCCTAATCCTCTGGTGCTGATCTGCACGTCCAAGAAATCTCGTATAAGCGATCCATCAAACGCTCATGGCGTGAAAACACAATAAAACGACGTCTCTATGCAATCGTATGTCCCTGAAATCATGCCCTGGTCAGTCCTCATTCGTGACGAGCTCATGTTGACCGCAACTCTAGCCGTAGCTCTCTCTGCCCGTGTAATCGTGGCAGCAAAACCCATAAACCAATATCGATGAGGATAGATCATAGGAATGAATATAATGTTGTGCAAGGAAATGTACATCCTAAGGCTCCTTCAGCGGAATAGCGTATCGTAAGTATGCCGCGGAACATACACACGGTACGTCACTCTCCTTATGTCACCAACTCCATCAACCAAGGTCAACCTACGCGATGAAAGTTCGGGTCTAATACCCCCCTCGACTAAGTCTAAGTTCCGTAAGGTCAAGCCTATATTCCGTATATATACAAACGCCCTAGGCTCCGCATAGTCAAACATAGACTCGAACCAAGCTTAACCTAGCGCTTTGATACCAACTTTGTCACGACCCGAAATAGCACGTGACTAGCACTTGAATCATATGAAGTTATAGGACCCCATCTAATTCAAGTAAGCCAAAAATCCTAGAAATCTAAAACCATTTTAAAGAAGAAGTGAAGAAAACTTATTTTAAAATAAGTGGTTTTAATAACATAAGCCGAAATATGTATTTTTAAAATCTCAAGTCTTTTCTGAAAATTTCGGCAGAGTTTCCTTTGTAAACACTGGCCCCCAAAGGGTATAACAAACATAATATGAATAAAGACATCTCCAAGCGGGAGCTAGCTCTTCGTCAATTGACGGTCACAACCACGCAAGCAATATAATATACAACGCCGAAGGGCGAGGACCAAAACTCAAAAGGAAACTAACATCATCAAGAAAACCATAATAATACAAGCGTGACTCTAAGGTCGAAAGAATAAACAACTGGTCTTCTAAGTCTAATAAATATACAAGTCTGGTTGATGGAGTTTCTAGATACAACAGAGTATAAATATAGTACAATGGTGGTCCCGAAGCAAGTGAACCCACCTACCAAAGCAACCACCCAGAATCGAAGCAGTGTGCCAGAAAGCTGCAACGAACCTGTGCGGCAAAACCTGCAAGAAACTATGGAACAACGGGGGTGAGTTGCCAACTCGTGAGTAGAAAACATCACAGAGCAGAAATCGTATATATGACTTAATCCTAGGTCAAAACGATTAGTAATATATATCCTCAATATAATAAAGTCTGAAGCATGATAAGGTGGCAAGGATAAACATCTATATATAAGTGCAATACCAAGTGCTCGTGTCAGTGCCTCGGGTAGCAACATATCATAAATATAAGATATGATCAATGTAATCAACATGAATCAGTGCCAACTATATACTCAAGTCTATAAGTATGTGGATATCATCCAACTATGTAATTAATGCCTATATGCATGTGGATCTCATTCACGTGTCAACCAATGACACAACAACATCATGCATGTAAATGTCATAAAAGCATATGAATGAAAGTATGAGAATATAAATCAACGTGAGTCTCTCGTGACACATCAAAATCATGGAACCTGGGTGTCCAACATCGACACTCGAAAACATCTTGAAACCCGTGTCCAGCATCGAAACGTAAATCCTTATATCTCGGGCTCCGTCGGTCCGGATCGGCCTACGGGCTCCGTCAGTCCAGATCGGCCCACGGGCTCCGTCAGTCCGAATCGGCCCATATCATCTCTCGACTCCGGTCGGTATCCTCCGGATATCCGCCGAGCCTAAATACTATCACCGGTAGGTATTAGTCCCTATGCCTGGCTCACCGTCTACTGCATAGCAATCCTTTCTCGCCCCGGGGTACCATACCGGGTCCACCATGTACCCGCAATCGGCCTCGTCCAGCTCCTTGAATCGGGTTTCACATGTCACACGTCTCAGAACCGAGAAAACGCATGGTAGACGCAGAAATATCATATCAAGAGAAACCGGATTTTTAAAACAATACATACTTTCTTTTAAAATGACCACGGTTCTCAAATCCAGAAATCTCATGAAAACAACATATCTCAATACGTAAAATCATAAAGCGTGATGTATGCGACATATGATAGAAATGTAAGCATATCCGTATATCATGCAACATGGAACAGTGATGTGACATATTAAGGGAAAACCGCTCTTTTAAATGATTCCAGTTTTAAAATATATCCTGCGGTTCCCAATTTCTCTAAGGTCAAATGCAATATCGTATAAAGGTGCATATGTAACTATAGCAAGTAAATTATGCAAGGAGTTATATCATGATGCAGCAATCCTACTGTGTAGTGACATAGCAATTACCGACGATGATGTGTGTGAGCCGGTAAGTGTTCGTAGACTTACGCATCATCGGTAATAGTGCTGGTGTCCTGATAACATTGGTTTAATATAACAATAAACACATTTAAACATGCAATGCGCCGTGAGTAGTAAGAATATGCGGAAAATGAATAATACACGCAACAATAAAGAATCTACATCAATATATGTGAGTCACACAGTTTTGACATTTGAAATAACACGAATCGTGGTGTTTTTGGTAAATAGGGACTACGGTATTTTTAAGAAAAGGTACATCCTTTGAAATATCCTAGAATCCCTTGTCCTGTCTTTAAAATACTCACGATTCGTTAGTTTTGAAATAGGTATGACTCGAGTCTAGTCTAACATCTACAAGTAACTACAGGACTAAACTAACAGGCTAATCGAAAAGGTATGGAAACCACCTAAATCTAAGTCGATACATATAAATATAATAGTCGGTGATCCCGCCTCAATAGTATCACATACGATACAGTATATAACATGACATCCTCGAGTCAAGAGTGCGGATCTATCATCAATATAAAGATCGTACGGTAAATCCATCGTCAGGCATCCCAATCTGAGTACGGGTTGAATCTCACATTTATCTCATCATTTATCTGGTATCCTTATCCTCATATCCTGTAATAGGGGTACTGATCTAAGTCTAGTACAAGCTGATACCATCTGCATATATATGCGTGTATGAAAACACACGCCTAAAGGCCCGCTATAATCTCATGTCGTATCTCAAAATACAAATCAGAACATATCACCGATCTCATGGCATCATGCCTAATCTCATCGACTCATCTCCAAGTATCACGTACAATCCTCATCATCCATGTATAGGTATCCGTATATATATATATATATATATATATATATATATATATACACATAGTTCCATACCTATATGTGTATATATATATATACATATCCCGATATACGCACAAGTAAAACAAAGTAAGCATGTGTGTGCATGTGGGTGTAAACCGTATTCTAGGGTTCGCGTCTAAACTAACTAACGACACTATCATCCAATTATACTAAAATTAACCCATGATCTTGTTAGTGTATATGCCCTAGGGGCCATTATTGTATCATACTTGTATGTATATTACTTAATGGAAGCTTGGGATATTCACAGTTGTATATACAGTCTTGCTAAAAATGGTAGTATGCTACTTGGTTTGTGTCTACTTTCATATGTGCATATGTTCCTTGTAACGTATCACTTATACATATTAGTAGAGCCCATAGGTTCTTTGCTTGATTACCAGCGTTGTGATGGCAGACACACTAGTGGAGGCTGGGTAGTCTATAAGCAACATCCTATACAGGTCTCTAGTCGTAGGATTATCGAGACAGGGCATCGATATTCCAGAGTAGACTAGTGTGTACGCTTCTCATCCCAGTTTGGGAGATGGTCTGTCCCATAGCCATCAGTACGTCATACTGGACATAGTATACAGGTGCTCGTTAGGTTACGGGTACACCGGACAGGACTCGCAGGGGAACTGATTGGTTGGTATTATACCCGACGTCAGTTAACAGTTCCCAGGTGACATGAGTACAACATAGTCCGCAGACTTGACACTACTACTTCGCCTCGAGTGTGTCCCACTGTTCTTAGATTGCTACCCTACCACGGCTCAAAGGAGTCGTGCAAACAGGTAGCAGTTGGGTGCAGTCCCGAGCACTTAGAGGCAGTAGTGGTTAGATAGGATTCATCTCTCCCGGTATTGGGAGATGATATCGCGTTGTGTCAGAGAGCCATTACGCAAAGTCCCTGGCCAGGGCAAGCGAGATTTACTGGTAGGTTCCAGTAGTTTTCTCAGGGTGTAATGGGCTACGCTCCGGCATGACTTATACAGCTATTAGGGGACTGACGCTTGCCGCCCCCTAGGCTCGATATGCGATAGTCTTAGACGAACAGACCGGACTGTACGGAGATTGTCACATCAGGCTCAGTTGGAGTTCGGATGAGTTTCCTCATCGGCCTTCTTATCGACATCTACCTGGGGACCGTTACGTACAGCTAGTGCCGCTTGCGGTCTGTGGTTAAACCCACTGCCAGCGTAGTGTCGAGTCTTTAGAGTCCCATACAGAAAGTTTCCCTGCTCCAGGCGAAACGATATAGAGGTCGTATCGTTTTACGACAAGGGTTCGGACGCGTACGTGTGTTTACGCACGTACGACTTTTTCGGACAATTTTTACTAGCCGGTTTTGGTTTAAGCCAGATTCTAGTATCGGGTTATTGGATTTATACAGTCTAAAGTTTTTCCGTGTTTTCACGGATTGGAGGGGCGTTCTCGTAATTTGTCGGGAAGCTTTTAGAAGCATGGTGACTTGGGGGGTAAGGTGGCATTGCATTAAATGAGATTAGTGACTCATTTGTGTGATTCATCCATGTCATTAATGCATCATAAATGCTTAATGACTCATGGAGATGAATCACTCAAATGCATTTATGAAGCATGGTTGATTAATCATTTATTTATTTATTTGATAAATAATAATGCTTCATAAATATTATGATAGATCATTATCTCATTTCATTCTCATCTTCACCTTCTCTCTCCTCAAGCTCACTCTCTCTTCAAACCCTAACCCTAACCTCTCATGTGTTGAGATCAAGGGTTAGCTAGACTAATACATCTATAACCTCACTCTATATCCCCTAGGTAGCTTAGATTAGCAGTTTAAGCAACTTAGTTATCTCAAGTTTGAGATTAAGCTTGGCGTAGGAGCTTTCGGGTGGATCGTCTTTGATTCGAGGAGGCCGTTGAGGTGCCGATGTTCCAAGGAGTCTAAGAGGAGTGGAGGACCGCGATGAAGACCCGAAGGAAAAGTAACGTGAGGTATAACTTCGTATCCGAGTAGTTAAACCTCTAGTAGATAGTTAGCAATGGTTTAGATACGATTCATGTGCTCAAGTCCGTGTTACGAAGCTTTGATAATCGTTTTTCATATATTCCGCCTCCCCGCAAGTTCATGGGGTGCGTGACATGGACTTAAAGTGGTATCAGAGCCAACTAAACCATTACTAGCTTGTTAGCAACTAATTAGAAGTTCGATCGACGGAAAACACGAAAACAAAACCCTGAAAATTCCATGTTTCTGTTAATTTTAAACCTATCTGAAAAATTATTTGATATGTCTTAAAAATCACAGTAGGGAATTTGATGAATTATGGGAAAATACGAGCTCACAAAACGACAAGACAGCCGTGGATCTGCGGCCAAATAGTGCTTCTGGCTGCGGATCCGCCGCCGAGTCAACTCGGTTTTGACTCCGATTTTCTCTGTTATTCATAATTTTTGGTGTTTTGTCTTCCAGTATGTTCTGTTTCTACCCAGGTTACTTCAGTGCAGGTTTGCTTTTAGGGTAGACACGGAATATGGTAATCGATCGATATTCTAAGATATTTGCTAATTGGGATTTTATCTGTAATGTTTAATGTGTTCGTAAACCTCCCCTAACTGCTAGTATGTCGGTTGGCAGGGGGTTGCACATTTCTGTAATGTTTACTGTTTGTGTATATGAACTGTATTGGACTGTTGTGATGATTAGCCGGGGTTTGAGATGTGTTTAATATTCATTCATTCAATGTAAATGTAATTTGATGTAATATTCTTTTGCGGGGCACATCCAGGTTGCGGTTGTAGCCACCGTTGTATTATTTCATTTTTACTGTTTTTGCTCCTAGGATAGACCCAAGGTGGGGTACACAAACTACCGGGTATGTTGAAGTGTTTAGTGGCCTACTCACGTTGTTGAGGGAGACCGCTTCACTTCGGGTACTTGGCGGGTAGTTTGTCGTACCCGTAGGGGTCTAGGGTGGGGTAATGGCTATTCATCATAACTCTGTAATCCGTCTTTTATTGCAGGCTCAAAGTAAATGCGGATTGCTAGTAAATCCAATAAAGTTCATCTGTGATCTGGAATGCTTATTATTACGTCTGACGAATGTACAATATCTATATATGATAGCTATTAGACGCCACTTATGTTTTACACCCGCGCTAGCCCAGCCCCCACTCTGTCGTTAGTTAAGTAACTTAACGGGTGATGACGAGACCCAGTGGCGAATGCGGATGGCATAAGAGGACGTGGTATTTTCGTTGTTTTCTGTAATGATAGGATAAATGATGGGACGCATTATTATAATGCAAAGAAAATAAACCAAAGTTCAATCGTTGGAACAAATTTAAAAGAAACCACTCGGTTATTTTAAAAGATCAGAATTTTTAATTGCGGAGCTTTAACCACTCCTTTTCAAAAAGTATCAGGTTCCTTCGATTATATCAAGTTCACTACGTTCACGGTTTTGCCAAAACCATTCGTAGCCCTCCGTCATTTCAGTTAAATATTCAGTAGTATTCAAGCTATGTATTTTGACCTTCGCCAAGGCATAGTGATTGGTAGCTGCTGGATATTTATCTGTAGCATAGATAGATGCGTTGATTTGGGACAGTCGTACTACTATTTTGGCCTTCGTCAAGGGTATGTATGGGTGGGTTCAAATTAACCTGGATAATGACGGGTAGAACTTGACATGTGACTTATGATATGTTGGCCTTCGTCAAGGTCATAAGAGCATGGGGCAAAAATCAACATCGGGAATTTCTAAAGAAACTGAAATTTGCAGAGAGATGCATACCATTTTGGAGTTTGATGAATGTTGGTAGGATTCCTTCAACATTATCATACGATGATATTTTGGATCCCAATCCTACTGTGAGTACATGCTACTTATCAGGAGATTCGTCACTTAACGATCAATGCTATAAACCAAGTAGGTGCCTAGAAAGGTGTCAGCGGGGTTACGCCCCCAGAGAAAAGAGGTTATTTAATTAAGGAACTTCGCGAAAGCGTTGAAAAACCTCCCTCGAAGTATCGACACTGACCTGGCTGAATGGTTAAGCTAGAATTGTACGGTGAGAATAGTCCTGGCTAATTTTCTTTCATGGTTTGAGGAGTGATTCGAGAAAAGTAGGAGCCATCCTGTTTAGGTAAATTAAAAACCACTCTAAACTTGCAAGAGTATCATGCTAATTCTTCTCTCTCTCTCTTAAATTGCAGCGACCTTGTGACCACACATAGATTACATCTAGATAAGAAATTGACTGAATCTGACTTATATGACTGGCAAAGGTCTGTCCAGATATCCATTGGCTATGACAAGCTGGACCACCCTATTACTACTGAAGATCCCGCCGTCCCAGGTCCAGTTTCCACTGTCGCAGATATGGATATCCGTCAGACAAGGGAAAAAGATAAAGCGAAAGCTAAGTGCCTCGTGTTAGCTTCAGTTGATGGTTGTTCCCCTCCGAAAGACGGTGCACAAGACTGCGATGTCTTGGCACTGAGATTCGGGGCAGATGCTAATTGGTGCTATCCGTTCACCTCTCCGAAGATGCCAAGTTGATTTATGGCACCATATATCGAAGGTTTAAACAGATGCGGCCGATGTAGCAGACTTCGTCAGATTCCCCCTCGTTTGAGGGGTTTTTTATTGTGGGGACGCTCTTCCCTGCAGGCGCAAGCTCCTGCAGTTAATTATGCTACTGCATCGCGGTAACAACTTTCTCCTTCTCCAGATGGTCACTTCGTGTCGTGGGTGTTTATTATGTTTTTGGTTTCCCGTGGATTGTATACGGAGACTAATTTATGTCGTCGCCCGTAGGACGTGGATTTGTCCAAATCCGTATTTTCTTAGATTTGGTTTTGGGGTTTTGGTTTGAGGATACGTTAGCCATATTTGAGGCTAAGATCAACTCAAATGTTTGTTAAGGATACGTTAGTCCAGTTTGGGACTAAGATCGACTTAACGGGATCGTTTAGATCCGACAAAAGAGAGTTTGGGCTCTATTGTTCCAGTTTAGGGACATAGTGGTCCATTGAATGTATGGCCGTCGGGACCCGTCACCTCTCTGAAGACGCTGAAGGATTACAACGACAGGTGTCAGAGGAGTTCAGAGATATACCCTTGGACCAAAGTTGGTTGGGTGATCCATAGTCCAATTTGGGACTAAAGTCTGTTTGAAGGTTTAAGGATACGTTAGCCATATTTGAAGCTAAGATCAACTTAAACGGTTGTTAAGGATACGTTAGTCCAGTTTGGGACTAAGATCGACTTAACGGGATCGTTTAGATCCGACAAAAGAGCGTTTGGGCTCTATTGTTCCAGTTTAGGGACGTAGTGGTCCATTACCAGTTTAGGGACATGGTGGTCCATTACCAGTTTAGGGACATGGTGGTCCATTGGTAGTTTAAGGACGCATAAGTCCATGGGTTTAAGGACCCCACAGTCCATATGGGTGTGTTTAAGGACGCATTAGTCCGTTAGTTTAAGGACGCATAAGTCCGCGGGTTTAAGGACCCCACAGTCCGTATCTTGGTTTAGGGACGCATAAGTCCATGAGTTTAAGGACCCCACAGTCCGTGTTGATGTGTGGTTGTCGGGGCCCGTTACCTCTCTGAAGACGTTGAAGGATTACAACGACAAATATCAGAGGAGTTCAGAGATGTACCATTGAACCAATGAGTGGGTTGAAAGAGCAGATGTGCTCAGTTCAAGATGATTTGAGGACTTATGGCCAGTTTGGGCTAAGTCCAAAATATTGTCCCTCTGTTGGTCCATTGAAGGAGAGGCTTTGCCTCTGGCCATTTAGCCAATTGGGCCAATGCCTAGTGTTAAACACTAAAGACCAATCAGTGTTGAACACTGGGAATGAGATTGATAAGTTAGTGTTTAACACTAAAAGATAGTTGTTGTTAAACACCAGCAACAAGGCTTTCAAATTAGTGTTAAACACTAAAACAGATCAAAACACTCGCAGCAGAGATCTCAAATTAGTGTTAAACACTAAGGTAATCAGTGTTGAACACTGCAAATAAAGCTCTTTGATTAGTGTTGAACACTAAGGCCAAACTGTGTTTTAACACTGGATTCAGGTGTTCCAATTTAGCGTTAGACGCTAAGGCAAGAAAGGTCACGTGGTAGCACGTGAGGGCGCCCTCCCTTCATTTGTTCTGCTGAGAATATCGCATCTTTTGGAGCATCACGTGCCATCACGTGACGGGTGTTTAAATGGAGTATGTTAAAGCCTCTTCCAAGGGTCACGTGGGTCACGTGAGGCACTGCCTCAAAGGGGCTTTTCTGTAGATCTTTTTGGGGGTCACGTGGTGACACGTGACCCTGCCTCTATGTATGTTTTTTTTAGAAGATCTGTTAATCCCTTTCAGGAATTAAATTCCTCGTAGGGTTGAACCCTGGCAATAATTTCAGAGGAATTAAATTCCTACTTCCTTTTGAAGATTTATATTCTGGGATAGAGTTGAACTCTGAATTTTCTGTAGAATTAAATTCCTCAAATATGTAAAGAACTGAATAGGGTTAAACCCTAATAAAAGCTTTAAGGAATTAAACTCCCACTCTCTGTTAAAGAATTATTCTGGGGAATGAGATTAAGGGAATTAAATTCCTGTTGTTTTAACAGAACTAAGTTCTTAACTAGGGTTAAACCCTGATTCTGCTCATTCACAGGGTCAAACCCTAATTTTATTTTAAAGGCATTAAATTCCTATAGTTCTGTGAGAATTAAATTCTCGTGCTTCTATTCCCTCTCTATGCTTTGGATCTGCATGGCAGGATCTCAACCCATTGAGAATTAAATTCTCAACTCAAGGGGAGATGTGCACTTTACAGATCCTCCACCAAAGAGAGAACTATGTTCTTCTGTTTTTATATCAGAGTTAAACTCTGTTGAGAATTAAACTTTCTTTTCCTTTCAAAAAGGCCTTCCCCTTCTTACCTAGGGTTTTCTTTTGCAGAAGATCCAAATTTCTCCAAAGTATCAAGGCTCCCCTCTTTTTTGTCTCGATTCCTTTCTGCCTTTTTATCTCTCTCTTTTTCTCTCTCCCTCGCTGTGTCTCTTGGCTCCTATTTATAGGAGAAGCAGCCGAATCAATTTGTTTTGGCGAATCTTTCATTGAGAGATTTGATTTGTATTCACCATTTGTTTTGGACCTTTGGATTATTAGGTGAATTTTATTCACCATTGGATTTTAAATCCAGAGATTCTCCTTTGTTATTTCGGTTAGATTTAAAGGAGAAATCTTTCCAAATTCGAGATTTTCCCATAGATAGATGGTATTTAATCACCTTTAAATCTTTAATTTAATCGGTTGCTTTGGAAAGATTTAAGAGGTATTTTCTCAGAATTTAATTTCTGTTAACAGATAGGCTTTGAAAGCCGGTCACGTGTGACCACGTGACCCTTGGTCACGTGTGGGCACGTGACCCCCTTGGAACGAGCCCTCTTCTTTCTTTCTGCGCTCTACTTTCTGGTCACTGCTTAGCTGTCACGTGCCACCACATGACAACTGGTCATGTGTGAGCACGTGACCCTGGCCTGGAGCCTTTTTTCTTGATTCAATCAGGGAATTGAGTCTGCTGCTTTCGAGTGTCACGTGCCAACACGTGACCCTGGTCACGTGGGAGCACGTGACCCTTTCTGAAGCCCTTTTCTTTGATGTAGTTGGGAAACTGAATTTGCCTTGCCGATGCATTTAGATGTCACGTGCCAACACGTGACTGCTGGTCACGTGTGAGCACGTGACCCTTTTCTGAAGCCTCTTCCGTGGGCTTTCCTGATTTTAAATCAGGAAACAAATGCCCCCACAGCGTTGTTCTCACGTGTCTGCACGTTAGTGCAACGCTGTCACCTTTTGTGACCGTTGGATTCCTCTAGGGATTTGGGGAGACGAAACATTTCCATCACCTCCTATAAATACCCATGTCTCTTCAGAAGAGCCTTCACTTTGCTCATCTTCTTCCTTTGAGAACTTTTTTCCCTTGAGAATTTAATTCTCATTTCCAGAGCTTAGTTCTCTGTCTCAGATATTTTCCAGAGTTTAACTCTGTTGAAGAATCCCTTTTCCTCAGGTAATAATGTTGAACGGTCGAAGCCCCTTTGTTTTAAAAGAACTCTCTGGATTTAAATCCACATTAAGGGTTTCACAAAGAACCTGTTTTTTCTTCAATTTCTTTAACCAAATATGAGACCACTTAACCTTGAACAGTAGATCTCTTAGGGTCGGATGATCCTTGGGGAGATGATGATGACAGTTCGACTCCATGGAATTTAATTCCATCCAAAAATGTCTCTGGGAATTTAATTCCCTTCTCTTAATAAGGAATTTAATTCCTATGAAGATCTCAGTTTCTTCATACGGAGGCTTCTTGGGGTCTCTTGACCCGAGATTGTCCTTCTGCAATTAATGAAACGGGAGCTTTGTAATGATGTCTTCTGTGGGAATTTAATTCCTTTGATCTTGTTGGATCCATTGTAGAGCCCGAGACAGATCCTGTTGAGGGAATGTGTAGGGTTACCATTCTTTATTTAATGAGGATATTCCCTTTGTTTTATTATAACTATTTGGTCTCATTATTAATGAGCCGTCATCCTGATTCTGTGGGGCCCATATGTTTTGTAGCCAATGGTCCCAGAAAAATCTGCTGTTGCTTTCTTAACTAGTCTTCATGCTCATGCATGGATATATATCGCTGACTTTGCTTTTAACGGTCTTCTTTTATTGGATTTCAGGTGCGATGGCTTCCGTTCCGTGCTTTCCCTTTTCTCGCTCGGAGGCTGCTTTTCCTCAGTCACCGTCTGATGAGGAAGCGATGGCGATGATCCGGGCCCATGACCCGAACTGCACCAACCTTCTTCAATGGGGATCTTGGTATAGTCAGATTATTCAGCGTCGCCGGAGTTTTCTTTGCGCGGTACCGACGGAGCCCACTTTCCCATTCTTACCGATGGACCCTTCGAGAACGGTTTTTGCTGTGGAAATGCCCAACTGGACTCCAACGGGGAGGCTCGAGCCTTCGACGACCGGTATTCCGAACCATCCGATCCCGGCCATAGACATCTTAGGGCGGCGTATTTGCCAGGGCGAGGCCCACTCGTGGGGGCAAATTTATAAGATAGGGCTCACTCCTCGACACCCTACGGGCTACCTTCTCTGGGCTCGCTACATTCTTTCTGCCCATCATGCGCGGCTGCAGAAAGTCGGGCTTTATCAGGCAATATACGCGTCACTCTTCCATTATAAGTCCCCGCATGTTTGGTGGGTTAAAGCGTTTTTGAAACAATGGAATCTTCCCACCAACACTTTCATTCTAGGAGATCGCGAGGTTTCGATCTCTCTAGCAGAATTCTATGACATCTCGGGGTTGCCAATCAGGGGTAGTCTGTATGAGGAGTTGCTGCCTTCTGATGAGTACATTTTTGAACCTGAGCCCGCCCCAGTTGACGGCCTGTCTGCTGAGAATGCCGTTCGCCACAAGCCTCCCAGTTTAATCAAGGCGCTAGGTATCTTCGACCGATTATTCACCGAATCCGAAGAGCAGGGTTTTACTTTCAAGAGCTTCATTGCTCGTTTCCTTCGCGAGGACGCCTTATCGAAGACAGCTCCGAAGTTTGCCAACATTGGAGACCCCTTTGGGTTCGGTCCGAAGAAGCTGCCGACCACTGAATCGGATTTACCTCAGTACTACATCCCTATTATGTCGCCGACATCTTTTGAATCTATTGCTGTTCCAGGCATGGACGAGGAGACGTTCTTCGTGGGGTTTGTTAGTGTCTAGCTCAGTTGGTTCGTTATCACTATGCATCGCCGCTTCATGAGAGCCTCGGTCATCTACCCGGCTCATCGTATTGCTGAGGGGACGCGGTTGGCCATCGGCATCCCGGATTTGGCGCACCTCTATCATGGATTGGGCACCGCAGCTAATACCTCTACACCCGACGTGGATGTAGTGAACTTTTCGCTTCATTATTTCACGTCCTGGGTCGAAATGCATGTGCTGGGGGCTTTCGCTATGCATCAGAGGCCCGCGTTTTACGACGCCTATCCCTTCCCGCGACTTATGCGATTGGTGGGTGCTTCTGCCGCTGACCCGACTCAATATGGGGCTATTCGGGTGCTGATTTCTCCTCACGCAGCCGCTGGCGGGCTGGTTTTTAATGATCGGGTCTTGTCTACTCCCTCGGGTCCAGTTCAACAACTCTGGGATCAGTCGAAAGACAACGCACCTTCTTTGAAGCCCCGAGAGGCCGCCCATTTGTATACAATTAGACCGGGCTACTTGGTGTTTCGCCAGGACAGTGCATCTCTTTTCATGCGGTACAATCCGCATCGATTTGCCCGACAGCTTGGATACGACCAGGGTGTTCCTTTCGAGGCTTTTTTAGTCACCCCGATCCCTTCGCTCGATGCCGTTCGCGATGCCGCTCATCATTTCATGAGGCTAAACACCGGCTCCCGTTTCATGGTCCCTGAAGCTGAGTGCATGCCCCGGTGCGTGGGTGCGTTTACGGGTTGGTATCTTCATCGAATCAGCCCAATTATTCTTGAGGAAAGAAGGGTGCTTCTTGGTCATGATGCCCCTCCTCAGGTTCCGGGGGCTAAGCTGCGACTGAGGGTTCCGGTCCGCTTCCCTCTGAGGGAGATTGGCACCGCGCTCATTCCGGGGGAGTCAGGGGTAGACCTTACTCTAACAGCTGGTATGCCCTTGGGTTCCCGATCGCGGGGTAGATGGGCCCCAGTAGTAGCACCCCTGCCGGTGGCGGCACCACCCCCTGTGGCGTCGACAATGGCGATGTCATCCTCGATTGTGGCACCGAGCGAGAGTAATAGGGATGAGGGCGCCGAGGGCGATGTGGGCCGGCGCCGCCCTAAGGCTTCGTGAAGGGGGAAGCGGTCATCCTCAGCGACCGGCTCTGGGTCTAAGCGGCGGAGGAAAGCGGCCACCAACCTGCTCGATTCTTTGGCGGAGTCTGAGCCTATTCTTGAAGATGAACCATTGGCCCTGCAAGAGTCAGATGCTGGACTTCTCTTCCCGAGTTCGGCTGATGAGGAGGCCGCACAGTTGGCTGAGGCCATACGGCGTTCAAAAGACGCGTCTGATAACGCTAAGGTTCCGAAGAAGTCTTATCCCGCTGTAATTTTTTACGAAGACCCTTCGTGGATTCGGCGGCGATTTATCGGTCCTTCGGAGGAATGGGGGGAAAGGGCTTTGAAGCAGGCCACTTCAGAGGACGCAGCAGACGCACTTTCTTTATGGACCGGCGGTCATGAGTCTGCCCTTGAACCCCGGTGAGCCTACCTCCTTGAGAAGGAGCATCGGCTTGAAGAAGCCATATTGAGGGCTTCTTTGCGTATAGGTACGTTGTGTTTCTTTTGTAGTCTTTTCGATTATTTATGCTCGTGCATATGTATCATTATTCTTATTCGAATCGTGCAGAATCTTCGACGCTGGGGGAGCTCTCTACGGGCCCATTAAAGCTAAAGCCCGCCGAAATTCTCAATGAAGCCTTGCTTGATGTGGAAGGGGCTGATGAGGCTGCTCCTCTCATGGTAGAGCCTCTAGCGGCGGTTCTCGATCAGGGAGCGCTTGCCCCTTTGGGGGAAGCTCCTTTGGAGGTCGCCGCCCCAATGACCCTTACTGAGGGCGGCTCAGAGGCTGGAAGAGAGGTAGTCAGGACTACCCTTCCTTTGTTGAATCCTGATGTTACGGCGGAGACCGTTGAAGCTGCTATCCCCCCGGCTTAGAATGGGAGGAGCGTTGGAGGTAACCCTCTGCGTTTTAATTTATCAACCCTTTCATAGTCTGAACTCTTTTATCTTTCCCAGAATTGGACGATCTGGCGGCCACTATCGCTGATCTGTCGCTTCGACAGTCATTTCAGCGTTTATTGGAGATAGCAGCTCCGCAGGCGATCTCCCCTCAGCGTATTGTCCTTTCCTCCGGGCGAGGTTAGTGTCATTCGCCATTTTTTGTTTTACCATAGCATTGTTACTATTTTGCGAAATGACGTTGATGTCTCTCATAGTTTTAGAAGCTGACAATGAGGTTGAGGTCGTTGAAGGGCCAGGGGAACCTTCAGCTCCTACTTGCATGACTGTCGGTGAGTGACATTTTATTATAATCCCGTTCGTTCTGTGCTTAAGAATTTTACTAACATTTGTCAAATTTGAACAGCCCTGCCAGTCTCCATGGCTTTGGAATCGCGCATCGTGATGCCGCCCGGCCCTTACGCTTTGCGGGCTTCAGAACGCTTGGCCCAATTGAGCCTTGTCTCCCTATCATCTTTCGTCGAGGAGCTCCGTGCTGGTAGCGCGACCACAGCCGAAGCATTTGCCGCTGAAGCTAACGGTTCTCTTCCTTTTCTCGCCACCTATCATAGTGAGGAGGTGATGCGGGTCTGGGTGGAGTTCTGTAGGAAGGTGGAGGCTTGTTTGCACGCTCTTGAATGTTCTCGCCTTTCCTCGGAAGCCGTGGCTGTGAAAGCGGAGTTGTGGGGTCTGATAGCACGATGTGCGGCCAACATGACGTCATGCGAGAAGAGGCTTGGCCGCAAATTCTCGGAGAGGGAATTGGCTTCTAAGGCGCTAAGCGAGCTTCAGGCCAGCCTCACAGCCAAGGCCAACAAAGCATACGAACTCTGGCGAGTGCTCCGGGAGTCTATAAAAGAGGTGGTGGCCCTCGATAAAGCTGCCACGTTCACTCGTGAGAGGGTCGAGGCTCATAAAGCCACCGAGAAAGAGCTCGAGGCTCGGCTTGCTTCGTATCAGGCTCAGCAAGCTCAGGCGGAGGCTCGTCTTCTGGAGATCTTGTGTCATGAAGCCGTGGCTCAGTGACAAAACGATGAGCTGGTAAAATTACTACACCGCCCGCCAGCTTGAGGACTTGTATCTTTTCCCCTTTTTTTTTGTACATACTCATGGATGAGAGTATCTTTCTTTTTTGTTTCTTTCATAGATTGTACTTTGTATCTATTTTGGTTTATGAATAAAAGATACATTTTTCCTCTCAACGGTGTGTCCCCTTTCTATTGAATGTATTCTGCGGATATTCTATCTTGATCTCCTTGCAGGACAGCGATGGCTCAGGATTCAGGGTTAAGATCTGCTTCCTAAGACTTTTGCATTTTATGAGCCATGAGGGTCTCATAAAGAGTCTTTCCCCCTACAGGTCGAGAAGATCCCATAGGTGTAAGTTCTTCTTAAGAATCGTGAGGATACTTAAGCGAGTTTTCCCTTGAGAGTCGTAAGGGATCTCACAAGAGAGTTTTTCTTCCTTACAGGTCGTGAGGACTTGTAAGTGCTGGATGTGGTCACCCTTGTCCGTGTTTTACGGAGTCAGGGGTTTCTCCAGGTATCTTAGTTTAAAGACGTCGCGGTCAAGGTTAAGGACCTCATAGTCCGTGGATTTAAGGACTCCACAGTCCGATGTTAGTTTTAAGACATCACGGTCAAGGTTAAGGACTTCATAGTCCGTGGATTTAGGGACTCCACAGTCCGATGTTAGGTTGCAGGGACCCGTCACCTTTTTGAAGACGTTGAGGAATTACAGCGTCAAGCATCAAAGGAGTGAAGAGATGTACCCTTAAACCAAGGCAGAATCCATAGGGAATCGGGGTGGTTGATCGTTAGTTTTAAGACATCACGGTCGAGGTTAAGGACATCATAGTCCGTGGATTTTAAGGACTCCACAGTCCGGTATTTGCTCTGGATGCTTCACACGGGTTCACTGCCGTGCTTGGCGAGGACCAGGCTCCGCTCTGGGTGTTTTCCGTGGGGTCAAAGAGTGACGTTATCCGTGTTCCACGTAATCAGGAATTTTGCACTAGATGCTTCACACGGGTTCACTGCCGTGCTCGGAGAGAACTAGACTCCACTCTGGATGCTTCACACGGGTTCACTGCCGTGCTCTGCGAGGACCAGGATTCGCTCTGGACGTTTTCCACGGGGTCAAAGAGTGACGTTATCCGCGTTCCACGTAACCAGGAATTTTGCACTAGATGCTTCACACGGGTTCACTGCCGTGCTCGGCGAGAACTAGGCTCCGCTCTGGATGCTTCACACGGGTTCACTGCCGTGCTCTGCGAGGACCAGGATCCGCTCTGGACGTTTTCCACGGGGTCAAAGAGTGACGTTATCCGCGTTCCACGTAACCAGGAATTTTGCACTAGATGCTTCACACGGGTTCACTACCGTGCTCGGCGAGGACTAGGCTCCGCTCTGGATGCTTCACACGGGTTCACTGCCGTGCTCTGCGAGGACCAGGATCCGCTCTGGACGTTTTCCATGGGGTCAAAGAGTGACGTTATCCGCGTTCCACATAACCAGGAATTTTGCACTAGATGCTTCACACGGGTTCACTGCCGTGCTCGGCGAGGACTAGGCTCCGCTCTGGATGCTTCACACGGGTTCACTGCCGTGCTCTGCGAGGACCAGGATCCGCTCTGGACATTTTCCACAGGGTCAAAGAGTGACGTTATCCGCGTTCCACGTAACCAGGAATTTTGCTGATTGTATCCGCATTTCACGGGATGGAGGTTTGACTGTTGGCGATATGTATACCACCGAGCCATGGAACTGGGAGCTGTCGCTGCTCCGCTTTGTTTGAAGTTGTGTCCGTCGTTACGAGACGAGTGTTGAGATGATCTCTAGGTCGCTTGTGGCCCGTCGAGATTTAGCTTCTATCTTTTGTGAAACATGGGGGGGAGGTATGTTCCCTTTTTGTTTATGCTCTTGGATTGTGTACAGGGTGTGATGGAACATCGCCTGTAGGGCATAAATTTTATTTTTATTTTATCTCTTTTTCCGTGATGCTCTATCGTTTCAGCTTTTATATCACGAAGGTCGCGATTGCCCCATCATTTCGGCTATTTTTCGCGGTGCCCAATCATTTCGGCTATTTATTTATTTTCTACTCGCTGCTTTTTATTGCGAGTTGCCCCATCATTTCGGCTATTTTTCATGCATACATTTTTACTTGCTGCTTTTTATTACAAGTTGCCCCATCATTTCGGCTATTTCGTATGCATGCGTGGCTCGCTAGCTTTTTCGCCGCAAGCTTGGATTTTAGACACCGATTTCAGCATCAGCACCGCTACAACTTGGATGTTGCCAGGAGCGAATCATCATTTGCCTCTGTCGATGTTGAACAAAGGTGGCCTAGCAAACAGGGTTAAGGGTCCTGTCGACCAAGGCTTTTAACTTCATGAGCCGTAAGGGTCTCACAAAGGTATTTTTTCCTACAAGTCGTGAGGATCTTGTAGGTGTATTTTTTCCCTAGGAATCGTGAGGATCCCTAAGTGTATGTTCCTCTGTAAGTCGTAAGGATCCTACAAGAGGGTTTTCCCCTTATAAGTCGAAAGAAATTATAAGGGTTGTTCACCATATGGACATGTCCCAAGTCACGGGTGCGACTTTGCTGGGGAAATGTTTATTCGCGCCCGTGGATTGTATACAAATGCCAGTATTAAGCCACTTGTAGGGCAATATCGAAGGTTGTGGGGGATTTGCTTAAGAACAAGTTTAGGTTTCTGCAACTTAAGACTTTCAAATCTCATGAGCCGTGAGGGTCCCATAAGAGAATTCTCCTTACGAGTCGTAAGGATCTTGCAAGTGTATTTTCTCCTTAGGAATCGTGAGGATCCCTAAGTGTGTTGCTCCTTTGTGAGTCGTAAGGATCTCACGCGGGTGGTTTCTCTTTACATGGTCGAGAGGACCCTGTAAGTGTCTTTTAACGAGGTTGCGCCCTTTCAGGTTTTCACGAACACTGCCGGTAGTCCTGCTGTTTTTACTCACGGAGCCCTTTCAGGTTTTCGTCCGTGCCCATTTTTCTTATGGATATATCGTTTTTTTTTATTCTTTTTATTTTTTTTATATATATTTTTTTACTCTCTTTTTGTCCATCTCGTCAGCCTAAGGATGCTGCGGTAGTAGTTTTATGGACGTTTCGGTCCGTCGTCAGTTTGAGGACATTTTGGTCCGTCGTTAGTTTAAAGACGTTTCGGTCCATCGTTAGTTTAAGGACATTTCAGTCCATCGATAGTTTAAAGACGTTTCGGTCCATCGATAGTTTAGGGACGTTTTGGTCCGTTGTTAGTTTAAGGGCGTTTCGGTCCGTTATTAGTTTTAGGACATTTCGGTCCATCAATAGTTTAAGGACGTTTCGGTCCGTCGTTAAGGGGAAGGTCGGCTACTGCTTATAAGGTCTGAGCTTAGGAAGATAGCGAGCGGACATAGTCGTCGTCATCTATCATTGACCCAGGCTGTGGCTCATTAAGCATAGTATTTCTTTAAGAAGCGGCCATTTATTGGCCTGATAGGCCTTCCACCGTGCATGTCCATGAGTAGATAGGCTCCACCCTAGTAGACCTTGTCTATGATATACGGGCCTTCATAGTTCGGCTCAAATTTTCCCCGCTTGGCACGATTAGGGATCATAGGTCTTTTGACCACTAGTACGAGTTCGCCCTGGCGGAATGTCCTCGGCCTGGTCAATCTTTCGTACGAGCGCGTCATCTTTGCTTTGTAGGCCTCTAGATTTTGTTGCGCTATGAGCCGGGTTTCATCGAGGGCATCGAGCTCCTCAAGACGAAGGTGAGCATTTTCTTCGTCCGTCGGCTCGTAGTGGGCTGCCACTCGTAGAGAGGGTAACTCTATCTCTAGGGGGAGCACTGCTTCCGTCCCAAATACCAACGCGTACGGCGTTGTGTTCGTGGCCGTCTTGAACGTAGTTCGATAGGCCCAAAGGGCCTCTTGCAGCCTCTCATGCCAGTCCTTCTTATTTCGGGACACCGTCTTTTTTATGATCTTTGTCAAGGTCTTATTGAAGGCCTCGGCCAGACCGTTAGCTCGCGGATTGTAAACTGAAGAATATCTCCAGTCTATATTGTGCTGCTGCGCGAAGCGGCTAATCTTATGGCTTCTGTAGGCTGGCCCGTTATCGGAGATAATCCGCCATGGAGTTCCAAACCAATAGATGACATGCGTCTTGAAGAAGTGGAGGATATTCTCCGTCTTCACTTCCTTCAATGGTACTGCTTCCGCCCATTTGGAGAAGTAATCAGTCGTTGCCAAGATGAAACGATGTCCCCTGGACGATGCTGGTTCAATGGGGCCGACTATGTCAGTCCCCCACATTTCGAACGGCCAGCTAGCCATCATTGGATATAGTGGATTCGGATGCTGGTGGATGAAATCCCCGTGGATTTGGCACGAGTGGCACTGCTTCGCATATTCGAGGCAGTCCTGGATCATCGTGGGCCAGTAGTAACCCATCCGTTTAATTTTTAACTTCATCTTTGGGCCTGGTTGATGAGAACCACAGATTCCGTCATGAACCTCTTGAACGAGTCTTTCTGCTTCGCCAGGTCCTAAACATCTCAGCCACAGAGAATCAAACGACCTCTTATACAGAGTATTATTGACGAAAGCGAAAGCTAGAGCTCGTTTTATGAGCTGATGTCTTAAGGACGCTTCTTCGGGCATTCGGTGGGACTTAAAGTAGTCTATGAAGACTTCCCTCCAGTCCTCAACCTTCTCACGGTCTTTTATTTATAGGGTCGTTTGCTCAGTCGCACCCTTTTCTTCGTATAACTCGGGAGATATTTTTGCTGGGGCGAGCACTCAACGGCTTTGTACCATGATTTTGACGTCATCGAGGTTCTCGTCAGCCAGTTCTTTAGCGAGCTTGGCTAGCGCGTCTGCTTTGCTATTTTCCGCACGTTGTATACTTTCCAAAGTGTAGGAGGGAATTTAGGTCAATAGTTGTTGCACCTTTTCGCCGTACTTCACCAGCTCCGGTTTGCACGTTTGGTAGTCGCCATTTACTTGACTAACGACCAGTTGAGAATCCCCGTATATAAGGAGGTCTTCAATTCCCATGTCAATGGCAATCTCGAGGCCTGCTATCAAAGTTTCGTATTCGGCTTTATTGTTCGTCCTCGATTCCGTTAAGGAGAAAGCAAAGCGCATTATCCCTCCTTGTGGGGTTACGAAGATAAGGCCTACTCCCGATTTGATTATGGGGGTACATTGTTTGCGCTTCTTCATGGAAGATGCCCCGTCAAAATAGAGTTCCCATCGGGTATCACTGCCGCCGATCGCATCAAATGCATGTTCGTCCGGCAAATCGCAGTTCAGAGGAGAACCGGCAGGTACTGGATGCTCAGCAAGGAAGTCGGCAATGGCCTGGCCTTTCACTGCCTTAAGAGGTCGATACGTTATCGAGAACTCCATCAGGAGTAGAGCCCATTTAGCGAGTCGACCCATCAATATAGCCTTTGACATCAAATATTTAAGGGGGTCTACCTTCGAGATGAGACGGACTTCGTGCGCCAACGCATAGTGCCTGAGTTTTATTATTGCGAAGATTAACGCCAAGCAGTGTTTTTCAAAGGGAGAGTAGTTACTTTCTGCCCCCAGCAGAACTCGACTTAGGTAGTAGAGTGCTCTTTCTTTTCCTTGATCGTTCTCTTGTGCCCACAATGCGCCTAAGGAACCTTCGAGGGCGGTTGTATAAAGAATGAGGGGTTTTCCCTTAACCGGCGCAGCCAACACCGGAGGGTTCTGCAGGTACTGCTTGATCTCGTCTAGTGCACCTTGGCATTTGTGATCCCAAACGAATGGAGTTCCCTTCTTCATCATGTGGCTGTAAGGAAGGCACTTTCCTGAAAGATTGGCGATAAACCTCCGGATGTATGCGAGCTTCCCTTGGAGAGACCGCAACTGTATGAGGGTTCTTGGCGGAGGCATTTCCATGATCGCCTTGATCTTAGATGGATCTATTTCGATACCTCGGTGTCGGATGATGAATCCCAGGAATTTACCCGAGGAGACTCCAAACGCGCATTTGAGGGGATTCATCTTCAAATTATATTGCCGAAGGCGTTGAAATACAGTCTCCAGATGCTTTAAATGCTCTTCGTATGACATGCTCTTTACTACAAGGTCATCGATATAGCACTCGACGATGTCATGTATGAGGTCGTCGAAGATCTTTGTCATGGCCCTTTGATAGGTAGCGCCAGCGTTCTTTAGACCAAAGGGCATAACCCTGTAGCAGAATATACCCAAAGGGGTCCGGAAAGCGGTGTGCTTCTGGTCTTCGGGATGTATCTTTATCTGATTGTACCCTGATGAACCGTCCATAAAGGAGAAAACCTCATGAGTGGACGTGTTGTTTATCATTAGCTCGGTTACCGGTATTGGGAAATCGTCCTTTGGGCAGGCTTTGTTGAGATCCCTGAAATCCACGCATATGCATACCGTCCTATTTTTCTTCATTACCGGGACGATGTTGGCGATCCAATCGGGATACTGGACTTCTTGGATAAATCCAGAATCGATCAGCTTCTTGACTTCGGCGTTTATGTTCATCACAAGCTCGAGCCGCATCCTTCTCGGCGCCTGCTTGACTGGCTTGATATCTGGGGATATTGCTAATTTATGCACAGCAATCTCCGGATCCAATCCTGGCATTTCGGAATAGTTCCACGCGAAGCAGTCTTTATATTGTAGAAGCACGTTCTTTAACGCAGCCACCCTTTCTTCAGATAGCAGCTCGCTAACAAATGTCGGTCGCGGATCATCTGCCGCTCCCA
This sequence comes from Agapanthus africanus, assembly GCA_030015575.1. NCBI lineage: Eukaryota > Viridiplantae > Streptophyta > Magnoliopsida > Asparagales > Amaryllidaceae > Agapanthus > Agapanthus africanus. The sequence goes on from CM057341.1 coordinate 622,545,220, forward strand.
ACTCAATCTTCTTGAGGTTATCTGCAGTAGTATGTATGCCATCTTCCAGTTCTTTCGGAGCTGGCGGAAATTCTGAGATCACCTCATCATCGCTGTTCTCAAAGCACCAGGGAAGGTCATCCATGTTCTCAGACTCTTCTTTTAATATCGTAATCGTGTAACATGTGCGAATCCGCTTCCAGGACTGAGGTGGATCTGATTATGCTTTTGCGGTTTTGAGTTCGTGCTTTTGTGGCGGCGTTACCCTCCAGCCGTCGGATAAAGCGAATCTGCCCTGTTGGTACTGGTCCTCGACCCAGTTCTTGAAGGTGAAGCAGTCTTCGGTAGGATGTCCTATGGCTCGGTGATAAGAGCAATAGCTCAGATGAGACACCTTGTTAGCTTTCTCAGGGTGCTTAGATTGTTAGTGTATATGCCCTAGAGGCCATTACTGTATCATACTAGTTTGTATATTACTTAATGGAAGCTTGGGATATTCACCTTGTATATACAATCTTGCTCAAAATAGTAGTATGCTACTTGGTTTGTTTCTACTTCAATGTGTACATGTGTTTATTTTTGTATATCGTCTATACACATTAGTGGAGCCCTTAGGATCTTTGCTTGATTACCAGCGATGTGATGGCCGTCACACTAGTGGGGCTGGGTAATCTATAAGCACATCCTTTTGCAGGTCCCTGGTCGCAGGACTATCGAGACAGGGCATCGATACTCCGGAGTAGACCAGCGCATGCGCTTCTCATCCCAGTATGGGAGACGGTCTGTCCCACAGCCGTCAGTAAGTCGTACTTGAGATAGTATGCGGGTACTCGTTAGGTTACGGGTACACTGGATAGGACTCGTCGGGAACTGACTAGTTGGTATTATGCCTATCGTCAGTTATCAGTTCCCAGGTGACATGAGTACAGCTTAGTCCGCTGACTTGACACTGTCACTTCGCCTCGAATGTGTTCCCACTGTACTTTGATTACTACCCTACCACGGCTCAAAGGAGCCGTGCAAACAGGTAGTAGTTGGGTGCAGTCCCGAAGCACTTGGAGGCAGTGACGGTTAGACAGGATTCATCTCTCCCGGTATTAGGGGTTGACATCGCGCTGTGTCTAGAAGAGCCATTACACGAGTAGTCCCTGGCCAGGGCAAACGAGATATACTGGTAGGCTTCCAGTGTTATCTCAGGGTGTTTTGGGCTTCGCTCCGGCACGACTTGTACCGCTATTTGGGGACTGACGTTTACCACCCCCTAGGCCCGCCATGCGATGTATCAGACAAACAGACCGGACTGTACGGAGAATGTCACATTCAGGCTCAGTAGGAGTTCAGATGGGTTTCGCCTCGTCGGTCTTCTTGTCGGCATTACCTGGGGACCGTTACGCACAGCTAGTGCCGCTTGCGGTCTGTGGTTAAACCCACTGCCAGCGTAGTGTCGAGTCTTTAGAGTCCCACACAGAAAGCTTTTCGCCTTTAGGAAAAAGAGTAGAGGTCGCATGGTTTTGCGACAGAGTTCGGTCACATCCGTGCACTTGTGCACGTACAGTGTCCGGACAGTTTACACTAGCGGGCTTTGGTTTAAGCCAGATCCTAGTGTACCTTTTGGGATTGGATTTATCCAGTATGCATTCGTGTTCCTCGGAACGCGGATGCGGGTGTGTATGCACAGATGACGGGGAGACGGAGGCAGCGGATTCTCATTAGGGTTGTTGACAGTTGACCGTTGACTATTTGACTTTTTGCTCAACCCTAATGAGAATATGATATGTGATTAATTATTATATTAATTAAGTATTATGGTGACATGGTTGTTGACTTTTGTTGACTTTGTTGACTTGTTGACTTTTGTTGACTTGTTGACTTTGTTGACCGGTTGACTAGGCTTGACTAGTTGACCATCATGATAACCATAGCCATCATTTCATGGCAAAGACTTTTGCTTGCTTGCTCATTTGTGCAAAATGAGTGCATGAAATGATATGGTTATGGTTGCTTCAACCATCACATAACACTTGATTTGGTATAATGAGTTATGATGGTTTTGGATTATGAGAGAGTGAAAGACAAAAGACTTGCCCATTCTTTCTTGCTCATTCTCTCTCTTGTTCTTGAGCTCTCTTGCTCTTGCTTTCACCCTCTTCCTCTTGCTCCCTCTCTTGACTCTATGGTTCACATATCTCATGAGTTGAGAATCAAGAACCATAGATAAAATCCCATACAAACTCTTCTCTACTCATTCTAGTTCACAAGGTTTAGCAAACCGAGTGAACTAGTTTCTTCAAAGTTCGAAGAAGGAGCCAAAGGTTGGAGCTTTCAGGTGGATCTATCTTCGGCGTACGGAGACGACGGGAAGAAGCCAATCCGGACCTCCATCGGAGCTTGAAGACGAAGGAGTTCAAGACAAGCAAGGTATAACCCCCTAACCGAGTAGTTAGAAACTCGTAGTTAGGTTGTTAGTTAGATGTTTAACCAAGATCCGGGTTATAGGTCCATGTTACCACCTCTATAAAAATCGTTTTTTACCAAATTCCGCATGCCCGAAAGTACCGGGAGAGGTAGCATGGACTTACAGTGGTACCAGAGCCTAGTTAAACTCTATCTAACATGTTAGCAAGTAACTAGAAGATCGATCAAAGAAAAAGTCCCGAAAACGAACCCCAAAATTCGAAGTTTCTGTCGATTTTTATACTGTTCAAAAGTTGATTATTTTCACACCTAAAATCGACTCAGGGTTTTCTGTGAATACTGTAGAAATTTGGTCCAGTGATCCCATCAAAGAGCCGCGGAAACGCGGCAATAGCTTGCTATTGCCGCGGTTCCACGGCCGACTTGGCTCCTCTCTGTTCTTTCTTTGCTACAGTATTCTCATAGGGGTATTTTGGGATTTTTGGTATATGTGTTTTCTGCCCAGATTTTCCAGAACGAAAATTTTATTTTTGGGGTCCCGAAAATCCGTATTTTTGATCGAACTTCTAAAAGACTTAAGCTAACGGGTTTTTCTGTAATGTGATATTTGTATTGAATGTCTACTAATCGCTATATGTCGATTAGTGGGGGTTATACAAATCTGTGATCTGTAATGTTGCTGGAATGTGTATATGAATATGTTGGATTGTCGCGGGTGAATAGCCGGGGGTTGTGAGACGAGAGTTTTCTTTTCTTTCAATTCATGTAAATTTGTAAATTGATGTAATAATTATTTGTATGGCCGCACAACCGGGTCGGGGTTGTAGCCGTCATTGTATAATTTCTTTTTACTGTTTTTGCTCCTAGGATAGACCCATGGAGGGGGTGCACAAACTACCGGGTATGCCGAAGTGTCGAATGGCCTACTCATGGAGATGAGGGAGGTTGCTACGCTTCGGGTACTTGGCGGGTAGTTTGCCGCACCCGTAGGGGTCTTGGGTGGGGTATTGGCTATTCACCGCGACCGTGTAATCTGTTTTTCGTTACAGGCTCGTGCGAATTACAGATTCCTAGTATATCTAATGTATTCATCTGTGATCTGAAATGTTTATCATTGCAGTATATCTATATATGATATTATTTAGGCGTTGCTTATGTTTTACAGACGCGCTAGCCTAGCCCCTGCTCTGTCGTTAGTTAAGTAACCTAACGGGTAATGATGGGGCCCAGTGGCGAATGCGAATGGCATAAGCGTACGTCATATTTTGGTCGTTTTCTGCAATGGTAGGATTAAATGATGGGACGCATTAAAAGAACTAATGCAAGAATATCACGCATTAAAAGAACTAATGCAAGATAATAAACCAAGATTAAAGTCGTTGGAACACTTTCAAAAAACCACTCGGTTCTTTTCAAAAACAACTTTTAAATGCGGAGCTTGAGCCACTCCTTTTAAAAGCTATCTCATTCCATCGACTATATCAAGTTCACTACGTTCACGGTTTTGCCAAAACCATCCGTAGCCCTCCATCATTTCAGTTAAATGTTCGGTAGTATTCAAGCTATGTATTTTGACCTCATGCCAAGGCATAATGATTGGTAGCTGCCGGATATTTATCTGTTGCATAGATAGAATGTGTTGGTTTGAGACAGTCGTACTGCCATTTTGGCCTACGTCAAGGGTATGTACGGGTGGGTTCAAATTAACCTGGATAATGATGGGATGAACTTGACATGTGACATATGACATTTTGACCTCACGCCAAGGTCATAAGAGCATGGGGCAAAAATCTACATCGGGAGTTTCATAAGTACTGAAACTTGCTAGATTTGCATACCATTTGGAGTGTGATGATTCTGGTAGGATTCCTTCAGTTTCGTCACGCGATGATATTTGGATCCCGATCCTACTGTGAGTATATGCTACTCCTCGGGAAATTTCTCACTAAACGATCAATACTATAAACCTAGTAGGTGCCTAGAAAGATGTTAGCGGGGCTACGCCCCCAGGGAAAAGAGGTACTTTAATTAAGGAACTTCGCGAAAGCGTTGGAAAACCTCCCTCGAAGTACCGACACCGGCCTGGCTGAACGGTTAAGCAAGTATTGTGCGGTGGGATTGATCCCGACTAATTCTTCCTTTATGGTTTGAGGAGGGATTCGAGAAACAGTGGGAGCCATCCTGTTTAGACAAACTAAAAACCACCCTAAACTTGCAAGAGCATCATGCAGAGTGTTTCTTCTTCTCTCTCCTAATTGCAGCGACCAATCGACATGACTGGACTTAAGTTACTTCTAGATAAAAATATACTGACAGGGCCAAACTACAAAGATTGGCTCAGGAATGTCAAGATGGCAATCACTTACGACAAGCTGGGGTATCTTCTTACCACCAAAGCTCCCCCTGTCCCTGGTCCCACTTCCAGCGTCGCGGATAAGGAAATCCGCAAGACTTGGGAGATTGATAGCGCGAAGGCCAAGTGCCTCGTACTTTCCTCGATGGACAACGAACATCAGAGGAGGCACGAGAATATGGACCTTGAATCCATATTTCTCCATACAAAAGAACTGTATGGAGAGCAATCTCGTATCGCAAGATACGAAGTGTCGAAAAAGTTGTTTTCGGCAAAGATGGCCGTCGGATCATCAGTAGCCGAGCACGTGCTAAAGATGATCGGCTAGATTGAGAAGCTCGCGGACCTGGGGACCACATTGGAGAGTGAGCTCTATACAGATATAGTTCTCCAGTCCCTTCCTTCCACTTACGCCCAGTTTATACTGAACTTCAACTTACAAGAAAAAGAGGTTGAACTTTCAGAGCTCCTCAACATGCTGAGGAGCGCAGAGGGCACCCTACAGAAAAGTAGGGAAACATCCACTTTGTTTGTAGGAGGATCATCTTCTTCTAGGTCCAAGGCGAAATCCAAGGGAAAGAAGAAGAAAGCCCCCGCCAAACCAAGGGGCGGTGTTAGTAAAGTGGATACGAAGGGAAAAGCTAAAGCAACAAAGAAAGCGGGGAAGCTTGTGGATAAGGAAGAATGCTTCTATTGTCATAAGAAAGGACACTGGAAGAATGATTGCAGGGCTTGGAAGGCCAGAACACAGGAATTGAAGCAGGTTGCAGCTTCAGCTTCAGGTGTGTATGTTATTGAAAACTGTCTATCAATAAACTCTACTTCCTGGGTATTGGATACCGGATCAGGATCTCATATCTGTAATTCTTTGCAGGCATTGAGAAACCGTAGGGTTTTGAAGGCAGGTGACATGACCCTCAGAGTTGCGAACGGAGCTAGCATGGATGCTAAAGCCGTAGGGGACTATCACCCGGGAATGTCAAATGGACATGTTTTGGTTTTGCGTAATTGCTTTTTTGTACCCAACGCAACTTGTAATATCATTTCTGTATCTTTAGTTTCTAAAGAAGGTTATGAATTTGCGTTTGTAAGTAATGTTGTAAACATTCACCTTAATCAAGTTCAGATTGGGTCAGGTACATTGAGTAATGGTATATACGTATTAAACCAACCACAGATTTTCAATGTCCAGAATACACACAAAAGAAAGTCTCCAGAAATCAATCAGGCTTTCTTATGGCATTGTAGACTGGGTCACATCAATGAGAGAAGGTTGACGAAGTTACATACAGAAGGATATTTGAATCCGTTCGAATATCAATCGTATGCCACTTGTCAATCCTGTCTCAAAGGAAAGATGACAAAGACTCCGTTTACTGGACATGGAGAGAGAGCGAGCGAGCTCTTGGGACTCGTAGACAGTGACGTGTGCGGTCCAATGTCTACACATGCGCGAAGCGGTTATTCTTACTTCATTACTTTTACGGATGACTTCTCTGTTAGTGTATATGCCCTAGAGGCCATTACTGTATCATACTGGTTTGTATATTACTTAATGGATGCTTGGGATATTCACCTTGTATATACAATCTTGCTCAAAATAGTAGTATGCTACTTGGTTTGTTTCTACTTCAATGTGTACATGTGTTTATTTTTGTATATCGCCTATACACATTAGTAGAGCCCTTAGGATCTTTGCTTGATTACCAGCGATGTGATGGCCGTCACACTAGTGGGGCTGGGTAATCTATAAGCACATCCTTATGCAGGTCCCTGGTCGCAGGACTATCGAGACAGGGCATCGATACTCCGGGGTAGACCAGCGCATGCGCTTCTCATCCCAGTGTGGGAGACGGTCTGTCCCACAGCCGTCAGTACGTCGTACTTGAGATAGTATGCGGGTGCTCGTTAGGTTACGGGTACACTGGACAGGACTCGTCGGGAACTGACTAGTTGGTATTATACCTATCGTCAGTTATCAGTTCCCAGATGACATGAGTACAGCTTAGTCCGCTGACTTGACACTGTCACTTCGCCTCGGGTGTGTTCCCACTGTACTTTGATCACTACCCTACCACGGCTCAAAGGAGTCGTGCAAACAGGTGGTGGTTGGGTGCAGTCCCGAAGCACTTGGAGGCAGTGACGGTTAGACAGGATTCGTCTCTCCCGGTATTGGGGGTTGACATCGCGCTGTGTCTAGGAGAGCCATTACACGAGTAGTCCCTGGCCAGGGCAAACGAGATATACTGGTAGGTTTCCAGTGTTATCTCAGGGTGTATTGGGCTTCACTCCGGCACGACTTGTACCGCTATTGGGGGACTGACGTTTACCGCCCCCTAGGCCCGCCATGCGATGTATCAGACGAACAGACCGGACTGTACGGAGAATGTCACACTCAGGCTCAGTAGGAGTTCAGATGGGTTTCGCCTCGTCGGTCTTCTTGTCGGCATTACCTGGGGACCGTTACGCACAGCTAGTGCCGCTTGCGGTCTGTGGTTAAACCCACTGCCAGCGTAGTGTCGAGTCTTTAGAGTCCCACACAGAAAGCTTTTCGCCTTTAGGCAAAAGAGTAGAGGTCGCATGGTATTGCGACAGGTCGCATGGTTTTGCGACAGGGTTCGGTCACGTCCGTGCACTTGTGCACATACAGTGTCCGGACAGTTTACACTAGCGGGCTTTGGTTTAAGCCAGATCCTAGTGTACCTTATGGGATTGGATTTATCCAGTTTGCATTCGTGTTCCTCGGAACGCGGATGCGGGTGTGTATGCACAGTTGACAGGGAGGCAGAGGCAGCGGATTCTCATTAGGGTTGTTGACAGTTGACCGTTGACTTTTTGACTTTATGCTCAACCCTAATGAGAATATGATATGTGATTAACTATTATATTAATTAAGTATTATGGTGATATGGTTGTTGACTTGTTGACTTTTGTTGACTTGTTGACTTTGGTGACTTGTTGACTTTTGTTGACTTGTTGACCGGTTGACTAGGCTTGACTAGTTGACCATCATGATAACCATGGTTATCATTTCATGCCAAAGACTTTTACTTGCTTGTTCATTTGAGTAAAATGAGTGCATGACATGATAAGGTTATGGTTGCTTCTAACCATCACATAAGACTTTTTTGATATGATGAGTTATGATCACTTTGGATTATGAGAGGGTGAGAGTCAAAATACTTGCTCATTCTTTCTTGCTCATTCTCTCTCTTGTTCTTGAGCTCTCCTCTTGCTCTCACCCTCAACCTCTTGCTCCCTCTCTTGATCTATGGTTCTCTTGTCTCATGAGTTGAGAATCAAGAACCATAGACAAAATCCCATTCTATTTCCTCTCTACTCATTCTAGTTCACTAGGTTTAGCGAACCAAGTGAACTAGTTTCTTCAAAGAACGAAGAAGGAGCTAAAGGTTGGAGCTTTCAAGTGGATCTATCTTCGGCGTACGGAGACGACGAGAAGGAGCCATCGGACCACCACCGGAGCTTGAAGACGAAGGAGTTCAAGACAAGCTAGGTATAACCATCTTCATCCGAGTAGCTAAATATCTTTAGCTTAGTATGCTAGTTTTAGTTTAGGTAAAGATCCCGACCTAGCTTAGTCCATGTTGCCTCTTGCGTTAAAATTTTGATTTTATACCGTTTCCGCCTCCCCGTAAGAACCGGGGGTCGCAACGTGGACTTACAGTGGTATCAGAGCCAAACTAAACTTAAACTAGCTTGGTAGTAAAGTGTAACGAAGTTCGGAACCGAAAAAAAAATCCAAAAACCAAACTTTTACAAAATCTGAGTTTCTGTTGAAATTTTTTCTGGTCAAAATGAAAAACTTTATACTCCTAAATTCGGCTCAGGGTTTTGTGTGAACACCCAAGAAAAACGATACAGTAATTCGTCGAAACCGCCGCCCTTCCGCCGCGCGAGCTAGGTAGCCGCCGCGGAACCGCCGCGCTTTGTCGTCTTCTGTGCATCGTTTTTCGTGCAGTGTGTGTCTGTGTTGGTTTTGGGATTTTTGAAATATATTATATGTGCCCAGATTTTCCAGAAAAGAAATTTCCTTTTGGGGTCCTATAATTCCGTATTTTTCCGAACTTCACTGCACTTTGACTATGATGGTTATATCTGTGATGTTTGCATGTATTGAACGTCGGCTAATCGCTATAAGTCGATTGGTCGGGGTTATACATGATCTGTAATGTGCTGGAATGTGTATATAAATATGTTGGATTGTCGCGGGTGAATAGCCGGGGGTTGTGAGATGAGAGTTTTCTTTTCTTGCAATTCATGTAAATCTGTAAATTGATGTAATAATTATTTGTATGGCCGCACAACCGGGTCGGGGTTGTAGCCGTCATTGTATAATTTCTTTTTACTGTTTTTGCTCCTAGGATAGACCCATAGAGGGGTGCACAAACTACCGGGTATGCCGAAGTGTCGAGTGGCCTACTCATGGAGATGAGGGAGGTTGCTACGCTTCGGGTACTTGGCGGGTAGTTTGCCGCACCCGTAGGGGTCTTGGGTGGGGTTTTGGCTATTCACCGCGACCGTATTATCTGTTTTTGTTACAGGCTCGTACAAATTACAGATTGCTAGTATATCCAATGTATTTATCTGTGATCTGAAAAGTTTATCATTGCAGTATATCTATATATGATATTATTTAGGCGTTGCTTATGTTTTACAGACGCGCTAGCCCAGCCCCCGCTCTGTCGTTAGTTAAGTAACCTAACGGGTAATGACGGGGCCCCGTGGCGAATGCGAATGGCATAAGCGTACGTCATATTTTGGTTGTTTTCTGCAATGGTAGGATTAAATGATGGGACGCATTAAAAGAACTAATGCAAGAATATCACGCATTAAAAGAACTAATGCAAGATAATAAACCAAGTTAAAGTCGTTGGAACACTTTCGAAAAACCACTCGGTTCTTTTCAAAAACAACTTTTAAATACGGAGCTTGAGCCACTCCTTTTAAAAGCTATCTCGTTCCATCGACCAAATCAAGTTCACTACGTTCACGGTTTTGCCAAAACCATCCGTAGCCCTCCGTCGTTTCACATGAATAGTCAATAGTATTCAAGCTGTATTTGTTGGCCAAAGTCAAGGCACAGTGATTGGTAGCTATTGGGTATTCATGTGCAGCATAGATAGATGCGTTGGTTTGGAACAGTCGTACTGCCTTGTTGGCCAAAGTCAAGGGTAGGTGCGGGTGGATTCAAATTAACCTGGAGAACGACGGGCAGAACTTGACATGTGACTTATGATTTGTTGGCCAAAGTCAAGGTCATAAGAGCATGGGGCAAAAATCCACATCAGGAGTTTCATAAGTACTGAAACTTGCTAGATTTGCATACCATTTGGAGTGTGATGATTCTGGTAGGATTCCTTCAGTTTCGTCACGCAATGATATTTGGATCCCGATCCTACTGTGAGTATATGCTACTCCTCGGGAAATTTCTCACTTAACGATCAATGCTATAAACCTAGTAGGTGCCTAGAAAGGTGTTAGCGGGGCTACGCCCCCAGGGAAAAGAGGTTCTCTAATTAAGGAACTTCGCGAAAGCGTTGGAAAACCTCCCTCGAAGTACCGACACCGGCCTGGCTGAACGGTTAAGCAAGTATTGTACGGTGGGATTGATCCTGACTAATTCTTCCTTTATGGTTTGAGGAGGAATTCGAGAAACAGTGGGAGCCATCCTGTTTAGACAAACTAAAAACCACTCTAAACTTGCAAGAGCATCATGCTGAGTGTTTCTTCTTCTCTCTCCTAATTGCAGCGACCAATCAACATGACTGGACTTAAGTTACTCCTAGATAAAAACAAACTGACAGGGCCAAACTACAAAGATTGGCTCAGGAATGTCAAGATAGCAATCACTTATGACAAGCTGGGGTATCTTCTTACCACCAAAGCTCCCCCTGTCCCTGGTCCAACTTCCAGCGTCGCGGATAAGGAAATCCGCAAGACTTGGGAGATTGATAGCGCGAAGGCCAAGTGCCTCCTGCTTGCCTCGATGGACAACGAACATCAGAGGAGGCATGAGAATATGGACATGGAGTCCATATTGCTCCATACAAAAGAACTGTATGGAGAGCAATCACGTATCGCAAGATACGAAGCGTCGAAAAAGTTATTTTCGACAAGAATGGCCGTCGGATCATCAGTAGCCGAGCACGTGCTAAAGATGATCGGCTTCATTGAGGAGCTTGCTGACCTAGGGATCACATTGGAGAGTGAGCTATATACGGATATAGTTCTCCAGTCCCTTCCTTCCACTTACGCCCAGTTTATACTGAACTTCAACTTACAAGAAAAAGAGGTTGAACTTTCAGAGCTCCTCAACATGCTGAGGAGCGCAGAGGGCACCCTACAGAAAAGTAGGAATACATCCACTTTGTTTGTAGGAGGATCATCTTCTTCTAGGTCCAAGGCGAAAGCCAAGGGAAAGAAGAAGAAGGCCCCCGCCAAACCAAGGGGCGGTGTTAGTAAAGTGGATACGAAGGGAAAAGGAAAAGCAACAAAGATAGCGGGGAAGCTTGTGGATAAGGAAGAATGCTTCTATTGTCATAAGAAAGGATACTGGAAGAATGATTGCAGGGCCTGGAAGGCCAGAACACAGGAATTGAAGCAGGTTGCAGCTTCAGCTTCAGGTGTGTATGTTATTGAAAACTGTCTTTCAATAAACTCTACTTCCTGGGTATTGGATACCGGATCAGGATCTCATATCTGTAATTCTTTGCAGGCATTGAGAAACCGTAGTGTTTTGAAAGCAGGTGACATGACCCTCAGAGTTGCAAACGGAGCTAGCATGGATGCTAAAGCCGTGGGGGACTATCACCTGGGAATGTCAGATGGATAAGTTTTGGTTTTGCGTAATTGCTTTTTTGTACCCAACGCAACTTGTAATATCATTTCTGTATCTTTAGTTTCTAAAGAAGGTTATGAATTTGCGTTTGTAAGTAATGTTGTAAACATTCACCTTAATCAAGTATTGATTGGGTCAGGTACTCTGAGTAATGGTATATACGTGTTAAACCAACCACAGATTTTTAATGTCCAGAATACACACAAAAGAAAGTCTCCAGAAATAAATCTGACTTTCTTATGGCATTGTAGATTGGGTCACATCAATGAGAGAAGGTTGACTAAGTTACATACAGAAGGATATTTGAATGCGTTCGAATATCAATCGTATGCCACTTGTCAACCTTGTCTCAAAGGAAAGATGACAAAGACTCCGTTTACTGGACAAGGAGTAAGAGCGAGCGAGCTCTTGGGACTCGTACACAGTGACGTGTGCGGTCCAATGTCTACACATGCCCGAAGCGGACATTCTTACTTCATTACTTTTACGTATGACTTCTCAAGGTACGGCTATGTCTTCTTAATGAAACATAAGTCCGAGGCCTTTGGAAAATTCCAGGAGTATAAGAATGAAGTAGAGAAACAGACCGGCAAAAGTATTAAGATTCTAAGATCGGATCGAGGTGGAGAATACTTAAGTGCCGAGTTCCTGGACTATTTAAAAGAGAACGGAATTCTCTCTCAGCTTACTCCTCCATACACCCCGCAACATAACGGTGTATCGGAGAGACGGAACCGCACCCTATTGGATATGGTGCGGTCCATGATGGGTAATGCTGAGTTACCGCGATCATTCTGGGGGTATGCGCTAGAATCAGCAGCGTACCTTTTGAACCGAGTTCCGACTAAGACTGTGCCTTCCACACCATATGAAATGTGGTGTGGGAAAAGACCCTATCTTAAGCACATTAAGACATGGGGATGTCCGGCTTTTGTCAAAAAGCAGCATGCGGATAAGCTCGAGGCACGCTCAGTACAGTGCAAGTTTGTGGGGTATCCAAAGAACTCAAAAGGATATTTCTTCTACTGTGAAGAGCAACAAAAAGTTCTTGTTTCTCGTCATGCCTACTTCTTGGAAACTGAGTTTTTGGAAAACCAGATAAGTGGGAGCACAGTAGAACTGGAAGAAATTCCAGAACCACGGACTGTTACTGAAAGTTTAGTGGAACCAGAAGGTTCGGTAGAACAGGACATTCCTACGCCGCTCCGCAGAAGTAGTAGGCAGTCTCATCCGCCCGAGAGATACTACGGTTTTCTCATAGACGGGGATAGAGAGGATTGCATCATAGATTATGATGAGCCTACTAGCTTCCAGCAGGCCGTTCAGAGCGTTGACTCAGTGAAATGGCTGGATGCAATGCGGACCGAAATGGAGTCCATGTACACCAACAAGGTATGGACGTTGGACATTGCTCCAGACGGGGTAAAACCCGTAGGATGCAAGTGGATCTTCAAAAGGAAGATTGGTGTAGATGGACAGGTTGAGACCTATAAAGCTAGGCTGGTAGCAAAGGGTTTTCGTTAACGACCTGGCCTGGACTACGACGAAACCTTTTCTCCAGTAGCCATGCTGAAATCCATTCGGATCCTTCTTGCCATTGCTGCCTTCCACGATTATGAGATCTGGCAAATGGACGTAAAGACAGCTTTTCTAAATGGAAATTTAGAGGAGTGTGTCTATATGGACCAGCCAGAGGGTTTCATTCAGAGTGGGAGCAGCGGAAAGGTGTGCAAGTTGCTTAAGTCCATCTATGGACTAAAGCAGGCATCGCGGAGTTGGAACATCTGTTTTGATGAGACGGTCAAAGAATTTGGCTTTATCAAAAATCCAGATGAACCATGCATCTATAGTAGATTTGTAGCGAGAACTGTAGTATTCCTCGTTTTATACGTGGATGACATTCTCTTAATAGGAAATGACATTCCTATGCTACAATCTGTCAAGGGGTTCTTGTCACACAGGTTCTCCATGAAAGACCTGGGTGATGCCTCATACATTCTGGGTATCCGGATCTACCGTGACAGATCCAAGAGGATATTAGGACTTTCACAGTCCAGGTACATCGACACCATACTGAAGAGGTTCAGTATGGAAGATTCCAAGCGCGGTAACCTACCGGCTTGTCACGGGATCACCCTCTCTAAAGAGATGTCTCCCAAGACTGATTTGGAGAGGGATCGCATGGCTATTATACCCTACGCTTCTGCGGTAGGCTCTATAATGTATGCGATGTTGTGTACCAGACCGGATGTAGCTTATGCACTGAGTGTGGTAAGCCGGTATCAGTCTAACCCTGGGGAGAAACACTGGATAGCGGTAAAGAATATTCTCAAGTACCTGAGAAGGACTAAGGAGATGTTCTTGGTGTATGGCGGAAAAGACCTCCAGATCGAGGCCTTTGCTGACTCCAGCTTCCAGAGTGACAAGGATGATTCCAAGTCCATGTCGGGTTTTGTCTTTACCCTCAATGGAGGGGCGGTGTGTTGGAAGAGTTCCAAACAGGAAACCGTTGCAGACTCGACGATGGAAGCGGAATACATCGCTGCATCTGATGCCGCAAAAGAAGCTGTCTGGATAAGGAAGTTCTTGAAAGAACTTCAGGTGGTTCCGTCCATTGTTGATCCAATACCTCTGTATTGCGACAACAACGGGGCTATAGCTTTAGCGAAGGAACCCAGGTCCCATCAGAGATCCAGGCACATCTTAAGGCGGTATCACCTGATCAGGGAGATCGTAGATCGCCAGGAGATCGAGGTTCGGAGAGTCGCTTCAGAAGATAACACTGCTGATCTATTCACCAAGGCCCTGCCCCAGACTCAGTTCGAGCGGCTGATCGAGATGATAGGTCTTCGATACGCCAGTACATGGCCTTAGTGCAAGTGGGAGATTGTTAGTGTATATGCCCTAGAGGCCATTACTGTATCATACTGGTTTGTATATTACTTAATGGATGCTTGGGATATTCACCTTGTATATACAATCTTGCTCAAAATAGTAGTATGCTACTTGGTTTGTTTCTACTTCAATGTGTACATGTGTTTATTTTTGTATATCGCCTATACACATTAGTAGAGCCCTTAGGATCTTTGCTTGATTACCAGCGATGTGATGGCCGTCACACTAGTGGGGCTGGGTAATCTATAAGCACATCCTTATGCAGGTCCCTGGTCGCAGGACTATCGAGACAGGGCATCGATACTCCGGGGTAGACCAGCGCATGCGCTTCTCATCCCAGTGTGGGAGACGGTCTGTCCCACAGCCGTCAGTACGTCGTACTTGAGATAGTATGCGGGTGCTCGTTAGGTTACGGGTACACTGGACAGGACTCGTCGGGAACTGACTAGTTGGTATTATACCTATCGTCAGTTATCAGTTCCCAGGTGACATGAGTACAGCTTAGTCCGCTGACTTAACACTGTCACTTCGCCTCGGGTGTGTTCCCACTGTACTTTGATCACTACCCTACCACGGCTCAAAGGAGTCGTGCAAACAGGTGGTGGTTGGGTGCAGTCCCGAAGCACTTGGAGGCAGTGACGGTTAGACAGGATTCGTCTCTCCCGGTATTGGGGGTTGACATCGCGCTGTGTCTAGGAGAGCCATTACACGAGTAGTCCCTGGCCAGGGCAAACGAGATATACTGGTAGGTTTCCAGTGTTATCTCAGGGTGTATTGGGCTTCACTCCGGCACGACTTGTACCGCTATTGGGGGACTGACGTTTACCGCCCCCTAGGCCCGCCATGCGATGTATCAGACGAACAGACCGGACTGTACGGAGAATGTCACACTCAGGCTCAGTAGGAGTTCAGATGGGTTTCGCCTCGTCGGTCTTCTTGTCGGCATTACCTGGGGACCGTTACGCACAGCTAGTGCCGCTTGCGGTCTGTGGTTAAACCCACTGCCAGCGTAGTGTCGAGTCTTTAGAGTCCCACACAGAAAGCTTTTCGCCTTTAGGCAAAAGAGTAGAGGTCGCATGGTATTGCGACAGGTCGCATGGTTTTGCGACAGGGTTCGGTGTCCGTGCACTTGTGCACGTACAGTGTCCGGACAGTTTACACTAGCGGGCTTTGGTTTAAGCCAGATCCTAGTGTACCTTATGGGATTGGATTTATCCAGTTTGCATTCGTGTTCCTCGGAACGCGGATGCGGGTGTGTATGCACAGTTGACAGGGAGGCAGAGGCAGCGGATTCTCATTAGGGTTGTTGACAGTTGACCGTTGACTTTTTGACTTTATGCTCAACCCTAATGAGAATATGATATGTGATTAACTATTATATTAATTAAGTATTATGGTGATATGGTTGTTGACTTGTTGACTTTTGTTGACTTGTTGACTTTGGTGACTTGTTGAATTTTGTTGACTTGTTGACCGGTTGACTAGGCTTGACTAGTTGACCATCATGATAACCATGGTTATCATTTCATGCCAAAGACTTTTACTTGCTTGTTCATTTGAGTAAAATGAGTGCATGACATGATAAGGTTATGGTTGCTTCTAACCATCACATAAGACTTTTTTGATATGATGAGTTATGATCACTTTGGATTATGAGAGGGTGAGAGTCAAAATACTTGCTCATTCTTTCTTGCTCATTCTCTCTCTTGTTCTTGAGCTCTCCTCTTGCTCTCACCCTCAACCTCTTGCTCCCTCTCTTGATCTATGGTTCTCTTGTCTCATGAGTTGAGAATCAAGAACCATAGACAAAATCCCATTCTATTTCCTCTCTACTCATTCTAGTTCACTAGGTTTAGCAAACCAAGTGAACTAGTTTCTTCAAAGAACGAAGAAGGAGCTAAAGGTTGGAGCTTTCAAGTGGATCTATCTTTAGCGTACGGAGACGACGAGAAGGAGCCATCGGACCACCACCGGAGCTTGAAGACGAAGGAGTTCAAGACAAGCTAGGTATAACCATCTTCATCCGAGTAGCTAAATATCTTTAGCTTAGTATGCTAGTTTTAGTTTAGGTAAAGATCCCGACCTAGCTTAGTCCATGTTGCCTCTTGCGTTAAAATTTTGATTTTATACCGTTTCCGCCTCCCCGTAAGAACCGGGGGTCGTAACGTGGACTTACATTCTCAAGGTACGGTTATGTCTTCTTAATGAAACATAAGTCCGAAGCCTTTGGAAAATTCCAGGAGTATAAGAATGAAGTAGAAAAACAGACCGGCAAAAGTATCAAGATTCTAAGATCGGATCGAGGTGGTGAATACTTGAGTGCCGAGATCCTGGACTATTTAAAAGAGAATGGAATTCTCTCTCAGCTTACTCCTCCATACACTCCGCAACACAACGGTGTATCGGAGAGACGGAACCGCACCCTATTGGATATGGTGCGGTCCATGATGAGTAACGCTGAGTTACCGCGATCATTCTGGGGATATGCGCTAGAATCAGCCGCATACCTTTTGAACCGAGTTCCTACTAAGACTGTGCCTACCACACCATATGAGTTATGGAGTGGGAAGAAACCCTATCTTCAATATCTGAAGATCTAGGGATGTCCAGCTTTTGTCAAAAAGCAGCATGCGGACAAACTCGAGGCACGCTCAGTACTGTGCAAGTTTGTGGGATACCCAAAGAACACCAGGGGGTATCTTTTCTACTACACAGAGGAACAAAAAGTCCTTGTTTCTCGCAATGCCCACTTTCTAGAACACCAGTTCTTGGAAAAGGAAACAAGTGGGAGCGCAGTAGAACTGGAAGAAATTTCAGAACCACAGACTATTACTGAAAGCTTAGTGGAACCAGAAGGTTCAAAAGAACAGGACATTCCTACGCCGCTCCGCAGGAGTAGTAGGCAGACTCATCCGCCCGAGAGATACTACGGCTTTCTCATAGACAGGGATAGAGAGGATTGCATCATAGATTATGATGAGCCTACTAGCTCCAGCAGGCCATTCAGAGCGTTGACTCAGTCAAATGGCTGGATGCAATGCGGACCGAAATGGAGTCCATGTACACCAACAAGGTATGGACGTTGGACATTGCTCCAGACGGGGTAAAACCCGTAGGATGCAAGTGGATCTTCAAAAGGAAGATTGGTGTAGATGGACAGGTTGAGACCTATAAAGCTAGGCTGGTAGCAAAGGGTTTTCGTCAAAGACCTGGCTTGGACTATGACGAAACCTTTTCTCCAGTAGCCATGCTGAAATCCATTCAGATCCTTCTTGCCATTGCTGCCTTCCACGATTATGAGATCTGGCAAATGGACGTAAAGACCGCTTTTCTAAATGGAAATTTAGAGGAGTGTCTATATGGACCAACCAGAGGGTTTCATTCAGAGTGGGAGCAGCGGAAAGGTGTGCAAGTTGCTTAAGTCCATCTATGGACTAAAGCAGGCATCGCGGAGTTGGAACATCTGCTTTGATGAGACGGTCAAAGAATTTGGCTTTATCAAAAATCCAGATGAACCATGCATCTATAGTAGATTTGTAGCGAGAACTGTAGTATTCCTCGTTTTATACGTGGATGACATTCTCTTAATAGGAAATGACATTCCTATGCTACAATCTGTCAAGGGGTTCTTGTCACACAGGTTCTCCATGAAAGACCTGGGTGATGCCTCATACATCCTGGGGATCCGGATCCATCGTGATAGATCCAAGAGAATATTAGGACTTTCACAGTCCAGGTACATCGGCACCGTACTGAAAAGATTCAGTATGGAAGATTCCAAGCGCGGTAACCTACCAGCTTGTCACGGGATCACCCTCTCTAAAGAGATGTCTCCCAAGACTGATTTGGAGAGGGATCGATGTCTATTATACCCTATGCTTCTGCGGTAGGCTCTATAATGTATGCGATGTTGTGTACCAGACCGGATGTAGCTTATGCACTGAGTGTGGTAAGCCGGTATCAGTCAAACCCTGGGGAGAAACACTGGATAGCGGTAAAGAACATTCTCAAGTACCTGAGAAGGATTAAGGAGATATTCTTGGTGTATGGCGGAAAAGACCTCCAGATCGAGGCCTTTGCTGACTCCGGCTTCCAGAGTGACAAGGATGATTCCAAGTCCATGTCGGGTTTTGTCTTTACCCTCAATGGAGGGGCGGTGTGTTGGAAGAGTTCCAAACAAGAAACCGTTGCGGACTCGACGATGGAAGCGGAATACATCGCTGCATCTGATGCCGCAAAAGAAGCTGTCTGGATGAGGAAGTTCTTGAAAGAACTTCAGGTGGTTCCGTCCATTGTTAATCCAATACCTCTGTATTGAGACAACAACGGGGCTATAGCTTTAGCGAAGGAACCCAGGTCCCATCAGAGATCCAGGCACATCTTGAGGCGGTATCACCTGATCAGGGAGATCGTGGATCGCCAGGAGATCGAGGTTCGGAGAGTCGCTTCAGAAGATAACACTGCAGATCCATTCACCAAGGCCCTACCCCAGACTCAGTTCGAGCGGCTGATCGAGATGATAGGTCTTCGATACGCCAGTACATGGCCTTAGTGCAAGTGGGAGATTGTTAGTGTATATGCCCTAGAGGCAATTACTGTATCATACTAGTTTGTATATTACTTAATGGAAGCTTGGGATATTCACCTTGTATATACAATCTTGCTCAAAATAGTAATATGCTACTTGGTTTGTTTCTACTTCAATGTGTACATGTGTTTATTTTTGTATATCGCCTATACACATTAGTGGAGCCCTTAGGATCTTTGCTTGATTACCAGCGATGTGATGGCCATCACACTAGTGGGGCTGGGTAATCTATAAGCACATCCTTATGCAGGTCCCTGGTCGCAGGACTATCGAGACAGGGCATCGATACTCCGGAGTAGACCAGCGCATGCGCTTCTCATCCCAGTGTGGGAGACGGTCTGTCCCACAGCCGTCAGTAAGTCGTACTTGAGATAGTATGCGGGTGCTCGTTAGGTTACGGGTACACTGGACAGGACTCGTCGGGAACTGACTAGTTGGTATTATGCCTATCGTCAGTTATCAGTTCCCAGGTGACATAAGTACAGCTTAGTCCGCTGACTTGACACTGTCACTTCGCCTCGAGTGTGTTCCCACTGTACTTTGATTACTACCCTACCACGGCTCAAAGGAGCCGTGCAAACAGGTAGTAGTTGGGTGCAGTCCCGAAGCACTTGGAGGCAGTGACGGTTAGACAGGATTCGTCTCTCCCGGTATTAGGGGTTGACATCGCGCTGTGTCTAGGAGAGCCATTACACGAGTAGTCCCTGGCCAGGGCAAACGAGATATACTGGTAGGCTTCCAGTGTTATCTCAGGGTGTTTTGGGATTCGCTCCGGCACGACTTGTACCGCTATTGGGGGACTGACGTTTACCACTCCCTAGGCCCGCCATGCGATGTATCAGACGAACAGACCGGACTGTACGGAGAATGTCACATTCAGGCTCAGTAGGAGTTCAGATGGGTTTCGCCTCCTCGGTCTTCTTGTCGGCATTACCTGAGGACCGTTATGCACAGCTAGTGCCGCTTGCGGTCTGTGGTTAAACCCACTGCCAGCGTAGTGTCGAGTCTTTAGAGTCCCATACAGAAAGCTTTTCGCCTTTAGGCAAAAGTGTAGAGGTCGCATGGTTTTGCGACAGGTCGCATGGTTTTGCGACAGAGTTCGGTCACATCCGTGCACTTGTGCACGTACAGTGTCCGGACAGTTTACACTAACGGGCTTTGGTTTAAGCCAGATCCTAGTGTACCTTTTGGGATTGGATTTATCCAGTATGCATTCGTGTTCCTCGGAACGCGGATGCGGGTGTGTATGCACAGATGACGGGGAGACAGAGGCAGCGGATTCTCATTAGGGTTGTTGACAGTTGACCGTTGACTATTTGACTTTTTGCTCAACCCTAATGAGAATATGATATGTGATTAACTATTATATTAATTAAGTATTATGGTGACATGGTTGTTGACTTTTGTTGACTTTGTTGACTTGTTGACTTTTGTTGACTTGTTGACTTTGTTGACCGGTTGACTAGGCTTGACTAGTTGACCATCATGATAACCATAGCCATCATTTCATGGCAAAGACTTTTGCTTGCTTGCTCATTTGTGCAAAATGAGTGCATGAAATGATATGGTTATAGTTGCTTCAACCATCACATAACACTTGATTTGGTATAATGAGTTATGATGGTTTTGGATTATGAGAGGGTGAAAGACAAAAGACTTGCTCATTCTTTCTTCCTCATTCTCTCTCTTGTTCTTGAGCTCTCTTGCTCTTGCTTTCACCCTCTTCCTCTTGCTCCCTCTCTTGACTCTATGGTTCACATATCTCATGAGTTGAGAATCAAGAACCATAGATAAAATCCCATACAAACTCTTCTCTACTCATTCTAGTTCACAAGGTTTAGCAAACCGAGTGAACTAGTTTCCTCAAAGTTCGAAGAAGGAGCCAAAGGTTGGAGCTTTCAGGTGGATCTATCTTCGGCGTACGGAGACGACGAGAAGAAGCCAATCCAGACCATCATCGGAGCTTGAAGACGAAGGAGTTCAAGACAAGCAAGGTATAACCCCCTAACCGAGTAGTTAGAAACTCGTAGTTAGGTTGTTAGTTAGATGTTTAACCAAGATCCGGGTTATAGGTCCATGTTACCACCTCTATAAAAATCGTTTTTTACCAAATTCCGCATGCCCGAAAGTACCGGGAGAGGTAGCATGGACTTACAGCTTAGACTCTGGAAGCGCGATCATTTGATGTTTTATAGCGAGCTCGAGTAACCTCTCCGTCTTGTCTCGGGGGAAGGAGTACGCTCGACTCATCTTCTTCATGAGGGACAAATCCGAGCCGCGCAATATCCGATCACGTAACTCTCTAATCCTGCGTCATTGTTGTCGGCTCCCCTTTCCGCTTCTTGATTTATTTCTGCCTCTGCGTCGGGCCTTTCGTACAATGGGTTGACAGGGATGAGCATCTTCATCTTTTGCAGCCTGTTGAAATAGACGTTGCGCCCTGGCCATCTCGTAGATGGCCATCTCGCGGTTGTATTCTTCCCAAGCTTTTTGACCCGCTTTCCTGATAAGCTTGTCCATCCGTTCTTCAAATGACGGACTCGGCACTTCAATCGCGGGCTCTAGTTTTGATGAGGGGTTGGCATTTCCCGACAGGGCGTCCTCTTCTTCATCAAAGGTATATATGACGTAGCTACTGTGAGCCCGTTCCCGTTTTCCGGCTCTCACGTACCCAAGCCCAAGTGTTTCCATTTTCCCGTTGGGCAATTTTCGTTGAGTCCCAGGGACATCCCAAATCCTGTTGTAGAACCGAGCTTGTCGAACAGTCTGTTTTAAGGGTACTCCTTGGTGCTTCAATAGCCTCTTTAGTCCATTTGTGTAGTATCTGGGCAAACGGATGGGTTGGAGCCTGTCGAGTGTAGCATCCGCGCCATGCCAGATCTCTCTCTCTACTTTCGTCTCTGAGGATCGGTAGAATAGGATTGCCTTCTCACTCCTTTGCCTGGGAGGGACGTAAAACGTTTGCAGGTCCTGCACATTGTAAGCTTGAAGTGTGTCGAGCTCCTTGTAGTGTTCTCGCGGCACCATGGTGATTTGCAAACTCTGATCATCGCTAGGGGGTGCTTGTATTGACGGCCAATTGGAGAACATGGCATTAACCTCATCTTCCGAGTCACTTCCGAAGATCAACATGGGGGCGGACGTCCCCGGGTTATTGCATCGAGACGGCCCAGCGTAAACTATCTCTTCTTCTTCTTCGGTATCTCTCCCGAAAACAGGGATAGTGGCGGCGGCTTTGTTCTCCGGCTTACGATTCTTTTCTGTATCCTCGAAGTCTGGCAAAAAGTATTTTGCATCTTCGTGCTTGCAGACTTCGTTTATGGAGAATGGGTTCAGCTCTCCTGTTACGGTATACTCGAAACCATCCTTAAAGTACTTCATACACTGATGCTGTGTAGAAGGGATGATGTTGTACTCGTGTAACCAAGGACGACCGAGCAAGGCGTTGTAGTAGGTCTTGGCATCAATGACATGGAATTTGATGTCTGTGACGAGCAGTCCGAAGCGTAGTGTTAGTATTACAGATCCGAGAGTCCGTGACGATTGTGAATCGAAACAGGAAGTGGTAATTTTGTCACGAGCGAGGTGTTGCACACTCATGCAAATTTCCTTTAACACCCGAACGTTAAGGAGATTGACGGAGGATCCATTATCCACTAGGATCTTGCCTATCTTGATATCATGGCAGTATCCAGAGACATATAGGGGACGGTTGTGGTCGCACGTCCCGAGAAGGAGGTCTTCGTCACCGAAAGTGATGTCGGCCGTATGCACTTCCTCCAGTTCATCCTTCATCCTTTCAGTGGCGAGGAAGGCTTGGAATTGCTCAGGTTGTTGTAACGCCTTAATCAGTGACTCTCGCGCTTCTTTTGATAATAGGAGGGCATCGAGAATGCTAAGCTGAGAAGGTAGCTTCCTTAGGTGTGCCAGGATATTGTAGTCCACCTTACCCTTCCTGGGAGGGTCTTTGGTAGTCAGCTCTTTCATGACTTGGTCATCTAAAGTGATATCCTCAGTGACCTTTTCCTTTCCCTTATCTTTTCTATTTGTGGGCCCGAGATTCCTTTCCGGGAGCGTACGATTGCGCAGCTGAATGTTTTTGCAGGCCTCCGGTTCTTCCTCTTTCCCCAAAACGAATTCCTTAAAGAGAGGGCCCAGAGCCTTTTCTTCATCAGAGTCGCTCCCAAAGGTGAGAACTTGTGACCCTCTGGCGTTAGCCATGCAACAGTTGCCAGTGGTCCTGTTGTGCCCGTCGGCAGTACTTCTTCGTTCCCGACGAGTCTTGCGTTTCATGCGCTTAAAATGTTGCCGATGAGCAACATATCCTTGCCACCATATCCTAAAGGCGTCGCACTCCTCCGTGGGGTGCGAAATTTTCCGATGATATGCGCAATAATTAGGGTGCCTCTCCGCCCCCATTGAGCGTGTTTTCTTCCGAGGGTGGTAGCTTCATTCCCATTGACATGGCTTTGACAAACCTTTTCCTCGTCTCGAATATCTTTTTGTCTACATCGGATGTCTTTTGATCTAGCGGGAGTGCTTCGACTCTTTCGTTCAGTCGCTTGAGTTTGGCTCCTTCCGATGCGGCCATCTCACGCTCCTGATCCGCTTTACTCTTCAGACGAATCTCGTCTAGAAAGGCGTCGATCATTTCATCTGTTGGCCACACACGCTCTGGTTCAGGCTCTACCCCCAGTTTCTTAGTGCTAGGTGTTTTTTCATCGTCAGTAAACGAGCGGGAGATTACGTTACAACTCGCCACGTATCCCTCGGATTCATCCGACGAACTCTCTCCATCATCTTCCTCTCGAAAGATGTGGTTGAGGAACTCTTGCAGCATGACAGGAGTTCGCGCCTTTTGATTGTACTCTTCCATCGCGTCGATCTGCTTCTGCAAGTTCGTGCGCTTGTCTCCAGGCTTCACATGCTTCTTGGATTTCTTCTTCTTTTTCTTCAAAGATTTTGACGGTTGGGCGTGAGTATTTAGGCCATCACCACGAGTCTTCATAGTCGGGCACGGCTTCAACATCCCTTCGATAATTTAAGGTTCAAGCGGGTCCTTCCATTCGATTGCAGGGCACACATGAAGGTCCCTCAGCATTCTTTTGGTTTTAGTTGACAGCACGACCTCCCATGGAGTTTCTTCAATAAAGGAACAGGTTACCCCCGGTGTATCTGCTTTCTTAGGAGTATGCGGCTGTGGTGGGTTCACCTTCCACTTTTCAGACAGTGCAAACTTCCCCTGGAGGTATTGATCTTCAATCCATCCTTTGAAGACGAAGCAATCCTCAATCGGATGACTTACCGTTTGATGATAAGGGCAATAGTTAGGGTTATTCACCTCAGTGGGTTGTGGCGGTCGCCTTGGATTTGGTAGGTTTATAAGTATGTTGCGTACTGCCAGCTCGAATAGCCGCTTCGTCTTGTCCCGTGGGAACGAGTAGGGACGCTTCATCTTCTCATTATAATACCGGCGTCTTTCTTCCAGTTGATCCATCAGCTTTAGGGCATTGGGTTGCTGCTGAGCATTCGCGACGAAGGTGGCCTTTCCCTTACCCTTGTCATTCCGAGGTTCTGGCTTCGGGGGAGGTGGTCTATAACCCATCTGGTCCATCTGAGCCAACTTGTCGATTAAAGCCTGGAATGTGGTTGGCTTAAAGAACATCATAAACTGGGAGATAGTTGCGTGAGGGTCTAGGGTTCCCACGAACATGCCCACTGCGGGCGCTTCCTCAATGCGTTGCTCGCATTTCGACCACAAATTCCGCCAGCGTATAGCATACTGGACCCAAGTTTCGCCTGGTTTTACCCTGGCGTTAATCAATGCCGTTATTGGAGTGCGTTCGCTGGCGTTTGCGAATCGCTGAGTGAATAGCAACTCCATTTCAGCGAACGTCTTGATAGAATCGTTCGGGAGTTCCGAATACCATTCGAACGCTGTTTCTGATAAGCTGCCCACGAACTGGCGAAGCAACAGTTTATCATCACCGCTGGTGTTACCGCAAAGGGCCCTGAACTGGGCGACATGTTGATGGGGATTGCCGGTCCCTTTGTAAACATGGAACTTGGGAATTGTGTAACCCGGCGGGTACCTGATTTGGTCGTACCAGCTTGGATACGGCCGGCCCGTTTTTACGACTTGACCAGCTGCCTCAGTCGCGTGATGAACCCGGATTTGCTGGGCTATATAGTCGACCAAATCAGCCTTAAAGATTGTCTCCTCCTTGGCCGTTGAGAGGGACGGTGGTAGATTTGACGTTTCCCCCCTGTCGTCTTCAAGGACGATCGGGGGATCCTCAGGGGGTGGGTCTTGTTGGATCATCATTCCTATCATATTTGGAAGAGAAGGCCCATACGCTGTATGTTGGCTGCTTGTTCAGCAGCCTCTTTGTCCTTCTTCTCCAATATTCGGCGAAGGAACTCAGCGTCGGTTTCTTCCTCCTGGCGTTCGTCTGAGTACGTTTCTGGGTTTTCTTTTGGCCCGGTAAGTGCGGCCATAGCGTTCATCATTTCCTGGAGCTTTTGCTGTTGCTCCTGAGCTTTGGTCACCGACCATGTAAGCGGTCTATGACCCGTAGATGCACGGCTGTCTTCCTTTCCTGAAGCCATGTATACGGTATGGACCATCATGCCCCCAAACTTAGGGCGTCTGGGCTTAGTGCATTTAGCTGTCGTTGCAGGCTGGGGGATCTTCTCTGGCTTCTTCCTTTTATGAGCAGTGGCAGTTGAGGGGGCCGTTGAGGCAGGCACCCAGACAGTGTTTCGTGGTTTAGCCTGGTGACTGGCTTCCTGTTGGATTTTCAGCTTCTTGTGTTGGCGGGAGAAGTTTGGATCGATCATCGAGTCTCGGGCCTGCCGCCAAACCTTATAGATTCTGGAAGACAGCCGTTGTGGGGATCGGGGTTGTTCTGGCTTTATTTCCGCAACCTTTTTTAGTGGAGGAGGAGACTTCTTTAGCATTGCGGTAGGAGAATTCCTACGCACCTTATTTAGCATCTCAAAGCTGTTCCCAGTTGGAACAGCAGCATTAACTTCTGCCATCGGGGATGGTGGAGTTAGCCCAGAGGGGGAGTTGCCCCCAGCCTTCCTTACTCGGCGCCAGTGGCGACGTCGAGCGTGTCGAGCGGACGGCGTTGGTTCAGCGATGAGAATAGCTTCGTCTTGCCCCCTGTGTAGGTGGGGGGTCGTTGCTGGTGTTAGCCTGTCAAAGACCGACGTCCTTTGGATAGCAGGAGCGGGAGCTGGAGCCGTCAATCTTGTAAAGACCGACTTTGTGGCAGGGGAAGCCGCTTTGACGGCTTCAGGAGCAGGACCGGTCACTTTCTTAGAAGCAGCCTTCTCTGGGATTGTAGGCCTCATTGTGGGTCCACAGGAGTCTTGGCCCAATCTAGAGAAGACTGAGGTGCTGGTGTTGGGCGACCCGTTGAGAGGGGCCACGGCAGGGGTAAGACGATCAAAGACCGACTTCTTAGGAGCTTCCTCTGTCAGCACCGGCGCGGTGAAGCTTGTCGGTGGGAGCATGGTCCCAAAAAACAATCCTGAGGTGGCTCGAGTGACCTGTTCCACGGGCATTGTGAATAGCGAAGCAGCTTGGGGCCCGTAGGCTATACCTCCTGGCGAGGCGGAGCGCCGGTCGCAGTTGCAGTTGGAGTCTTTCGCACAAGTAGAAGCCATTGATTCTTTGCTTTCTGCAATAAGCAAAACGCCAAATCTTAGTACCTTGAAACCTAAGGGCAACCATTAGCGAACCGCGATTGGTTCGCGAATCACGACACACGAAGTGTGGAGTGGAAAGAGGAAAAGGTCCCACCGGGCGTGCCAGAATCTGTTCCCCTCCGAAAGACGGCGCACAAGACTGCGATGTCTTGGCACTGAGATTCGGGGCAGATGCTAATTGGTGCTATCCGTTCACCTCTCCGAAGATGCCAAGTTGATTTATGGCACCATATATCGAAGGTTTAAACAGATGCGGCCGATGTAGCAGACTTCGTCAGATTCCCCCTCGTTTGAGGGGTTTTTGATTGTGGGGACGCTCTACCCTACAGGCGCAAGCCCCTGCAGTTAATTACGCTACCGCATCGCGGTAATAACTTTCTCCTTCTCCAGATGGTCACTTCGTGTCGTGGGTGTTTATTATGTTTTTGGTTGCCCGTGGATTGTATACAGAGACTAATTTATGTCGTCGCCCGTAGGACGTGGATTAGTCCAAATCCGTATTTTCTTAGATTTGGTTTTGGGGTTTTGGTTTGAGGATACGTTAGCCATATTTGAGGCTAAGATCAACTCAAACGTTTGTTAAGGATACGTTAGTCCAGTTTGGAACTAAGATCGACTTAACGGGATCGTTTAGATCCGACAAAAGAGCGTTTGGGCTCTATTGTTCCAGTTTAGGGACATAGTGGTCCATTGAATGTATGGCCGTCGGGACCCGTCACCTCTCTGACGACGTTGAAGGATTACAATGACAGGTGTCAGAGGAGTTCAGAGATGTACCCTTGGAACAAAGTTGGTTGGGTGATCCATAGTCCAATTTGGGACTAAAGTCTGTTTGAAGGTTTAAGGATACGTTAGCCATATTTGAAGCTAAGATCAACTTAAACGGTTGTTAAGGATACGTTAGTCCAGTTTGGGACTAAGATCGACTTAACGGGATCGTTTAGATCCGACAAAAGAGCGTTTGGGCTCTATTGTTCCAGTTTAGGGACATAGTGGTCCATTTCCAGTTTAGGGACGTGGTGGTCCATTTCCAGTTTAGGGACATGGTGATCCATTACCAGTTTAAGGACATGGTGGTCCATTGGTAGTTTAAGGGCGCATAAGTCCATGGGTTTAAGGACCCCACAGTCCATATGGGTGTGTATAAGGACGCATTAGTCCGTTAGTTTAAGGACGCATAAGTCCGCAGGTTTAAGGACCCCACAGTCCGTATCTTGGTTTAGGGACGCATAAGTCCATGAGTTTAAGGACCCCACAGTCCGTGTTGATATGTGGTTGTCGGGACCCGTCACCTCTCTGAAGACGTTGAAGGATTACAACGACAAATATCAGAGGAGTTCAGAGATGTACCCTTGAACCAATGAGTGGGTTGAAAGAGCAGATGTGCTCAGTTCAAGATGATTTGAGGACTTATGGCCAGTTTGGGCTAAGTCCAAAATATTGGCCCTCTGTTGGTCCATTGAAGGAGAGGCTTTGCCTCTGGCCATTTAGCTAATTGGGCCATTGCCTAGTGTTAAACACTAAAGACCAATCAGTGTTGAACACTGGGAATGAGATTGATAAGTTAGTGTTTAACACTAAAAGATAGTTGGTGTTAAACACCAGCAACAAGGCTTTCAAATTAGTGTTAAACACTAAAACAGATCAAAACACCGGCAGCAGAGATCTCAAATTAGTGTTAAACACTAAGGTAATCAGTGTTGAACACTGCAAATAAAGCTCTTTGATTAGTGTTGAACACTAAGGCCAAACAGTGTTTTAACACTGGATTCAGGGGTTCCAATTTAGCGTTAGACGCTAAGGAAAGAGGGGTCACGTGGTAGCATGTGAGGGCGCCCTCCCTTCATTTGTTCTGCTGAGAATATCGCATCTTTTGGAGCATCACGTGCCATCACGTGACGGGTGTTTAAATGGAGTATGTTAAAGCCTCTGCCAAGGGTCGCGTGGGTCACGTGAGGCACTGCCTCAAAGGGGCTTTTCTGTAGATCTTTTTGGGGGTCATGTGGTGACACGTGACCCTGCCTCTATGTATGTTTTTTTTAGAAGATCTGTTAATCCCTTTCAGGAATTAAATTCCTCGTAGGGTTGAACCCTGGCAATAATTTCAGAGAAATTAAATTCCTACTTCCTTTTGAAGATTTATATTCTGGGATAGAGTTGAACTCTGAATTTTCTGTAGAATTAAATTTCTCATATATGTGAAGAATTGAATAGGGTTAAACCCTAATAAAAGCTTTAAGAAATTAAACTCCCACTCTCTGTTAAAGAATTATTCTGGGGAATGAGATTAAGGGAATTAAATTCCTGTTGTTTTAACAGAACTAAGTTCTTAACTAGGGTTAAACCCTGATTCTGCTCATTCACAGGGTCAAACCCTAATTTTATTTTAAAGGAATTAAATTCCTATAGTTCTGTGAGAATTAAATTCTCGTGCTTCCATTCCCTCTCTATGCTTTGGATCTGCATGGCAGGATCTCAACCCATTGAGAATTAAATTCTCAACTCAAGGGGAGATGTGCACTTTACAGATCCTCCACCAAAAAGAGAACTATGTTCTTCTGTTTTTATATCAGAGTTAAACTCTGTTGAAAATTAAACTTTCTTTTCCTTTCAAAAAGGCCTTCCCCTTCTTACCTAGGGTTTTCTTTTGCAGAAGATCCAAATTTCTCCAAAGTATCAAGGCTCCCCTCTTTTTTGTCTCGATTCCTTTGTGCCTTTTTATCTCTCTCTTTTTCTCTCTCCCCCGCTGTGTCTCTTGGCTCCTATTTATAGGAGAAGCAGCCGAATCAATTAGTTTTGGCGAATCTTTCATTGAGAGATTTGATTTGTATTCACCATTTGTTTTGGACCTTTGGATTATTAGGTGAATTTTATTCACCATTGGATTTTAAATCCAGATATTCTCCTTGTTATTTCGGTTAGATTTAAAGGGGAAATCTTTCCAAATTCGAGATTTTCCCATAGATAGATGGTATTTAATCACCTTTAAATCTTTAATTTAATCGGTTGCTTTGGAAAGATTTATGAGGTCTTTTCTCAGAATTTAATTTCTGTTAACAGATAGGTTTTGAAAGCCGGTCACGTGTGACCACGTGACCCTTGGTCACGTGTGGGCACGTGACCCCCTTAGAACGAGCTCTCTTCTTTCTTTCTGCGCTCTACTTTCTGGTCGCTGCTTAGCTGTCACGTGCCACCACGTGACAACTGGTCATGTGTGAGCACGTGACCCTGGCCTGGAGCCTTTTTCTTGATTCAATCAGGGAATTGAGTCTGCTGCTTTCGAGTGTCACGTGCCAACACGTGACCCTGGTCACGTGGGAGCACGTGAACCTTTCTGAAGCCCTTTTCTTTGATGTAGTTGGGAAACTGAATTTTCCTTGCCGATGCATTTAGATGTCACGTGCCAACACATGATTGCTGGTCACGTGTGAGCACGTGACCCTTTTCTGAAGCCTCTTCCGTTGGCTTTCCTGATTTTAAATCAGAAAACAATGGTGTATACCAGAAGCAGCACGAGAAGATGGGCTTAGTTTCCATCTTTCTCCATAATAAAGATTTATATGGAGAGCAATCTCATATCACTAGATATGAAACCTCGAACGAATTAATTCAAGCGAGGTTAGCTGACGGGTCATCTGTAGGGGACAACGTCCTTACAATGACTAGCTGTATTGATGAGCTCCAGGACCTGGAGACCGCGTTGGGAAACGAGTCAAATACTAACTTGATTCTACAGTCTCTGCCTTCTACCCTGAAGGAAACCAGGGAAGGAGAAGGAAAGAGAAAGGCAAAAGTTTTGGGACTGGATATAGTAAAACAGGGACGTTCCTATTGTTACAGGAATGAACATTGGCAGAAAGATTGCAGGGCTTTAGAAGCCAGTAGCCAGGATTCGAAGCATGTTGTGGCTTCAGCTTCGGGTGTGTTTATAACAGAAAACTGTATGTCAGTTAACCCTACTTCCTGGGTATTGGATACCGGGTCAGGAACTTACATCTGTAATTCTTTACAGGCTCTGAGAAACCGTTGGGTTATCGGGATAGGTGATATGACCCTCACAGTTGCTAACGGAATGAGCATGGACGCTGAATCTGTAGGGGAATATCATCTTGGACTAACAACTGGGCAGATATTGATTCTGCGTAACTGTTTTTATGTACCAGGTACGACTTGTAATATCATATCTGTACCCTTACTTTCTAAGGAAGGATATGATTTTACTTTTACAAGAGATGTGGTTCACATCCACCTAAATCAAGTTTTGATTGGGTCAGGTACATTAGAAAACGGAATATACATATTAAATCAAGCTCAAATTTTCAGTGTCCAGAACACACTTAAAAGAAAGTCTCCGGAAACAAATCAGGCTTTCTTATGGCATTGTAGACTGGGTCACATCAATGAGAGAAGATTAACAAAGTTACATAGAGAGGGATACTTGGATCCGTTCGAGTATCAGTCTTATACCACTTGTGAATCTTGTCTCATGGGAAAGATGACAAAGACTCCATTCACTGGACACGGAGAAAGAGCGAGCGAGCTCTTAGGACTCATACACAGTGACGTGTGTGGTCCAATGTCTACACATGCGTGAGGTGGTTATTCCTACTTCATTACTTTTACGGATAATTTCTCTAGGTATGGACATATCTTCTTGATGAAGCATAAATCCGAGGCCTTTGAGAAATTCCAGGAATACAAGAATGAAGTGGAAAAACAAACAGGCAAAAGTATAAAGACACTGAGATCTGATCGAGGTGGTGAATACTTAAGTGCCGAGTTCCTGGATTACTTAAAAGAGAATGGAATTCTCTCTCAGCTTACTCCTCCATACACACCACAACACAACTGTGTATCAGAAAGGAGGAATCGAACCCTATTGGATATGGTTCGTTCCATGATGAGTAAGGCTGAGTTACCGCGATCTTTCTGGGGTTATGCACTAGAATCAGCCGCATATCTTTTGAACAAGGTTCTAACCAAAACTATGCCTACCACACCATATCAGATGTGGAGTGGGAAGAAACCCTGTCTTCAGTACCTGAAGACATGGGGATGTCCAGCTTTTGTAAAAAAGCAGTATCCGGACAAGCTCGAGGCACGCTCAGTACTGTGTAAGTTTGTGGGATACCCAAAGAACTCCAGGGGGTATTTTTCTGTTACGCAGAGGAACAAAAGGTTTTTGTTTCTCGTAATGCCCATTTTCTAGAATATCAATTTTTAGAAAAGGAAACAAGTGGGAACGAAATAGAACTGGAAGAAATTCCAGAACAACAAACTACTACTGAAGGTATGGTAGAACCAGAAGTTTCAGAAGAAAGGGACATCCCGACGCCACTCCACAGGAGTAGCAGGCAATCGCATCCGCCCGAGAGATACTACGGTTTTCTCATAGACGGGGATAGAGAGGATTGCACTATTGACTATGGAGAGCCTACTAGGTTCCAGCAAGCCATTCAGAGCAGCGACTCGGTAAAATGGCTGGATGCAATGCGGACCGAAATGGAGCCCATGTACACTAACAAAGTATGGACTTTGGACATTGCTCCAGATGCGGTAAAACCCGTAGGATGCAAATGGATCATCAAAAAGAAGATTGGTGTAGATAGACAGGTTGAAACCTATAAAGCTAGACTTGTTGCAAAGGGTTTCCGTCAAAGACCTGGTTTGGACTATGACGAAACCTTTTCTCCAGTAGCTATGCTAAAATCCATTAGGGTCCTTCTTGCTATTGCTGCCTTCCACGATTATGAGATCTGGCAGATGGACATAAAGACGGCTTTTCTAAATGGAAATTTAGAAGAGAGTGTCTATATGGATCAGCCAGAAGGATTCATTCAGAGTGGGAGCAGCAGTAAAGTATGCAAGCTGCTTAAGTCCATTTATGGACTAAAGCAGGCATCGCGGAGTTGGAACATCTGTTTTGATGATGCTGTCAAAGAATTTGACTTTATCAAAAATCCAGTAAGATTGTAGGGAGAGCTGTAGTATTCCTCGTCTTGTACATGGATGACATTCTCCAATAGGAAATGATATTCCTATGTTACAGTCAGTCAAAAGATTCTTGTCACATAAATTCTCCATGAATGACCTGGGTGATGCCACCTACATTCTGGGGATCCGGATCTATCGTGATAGATCAAAAAGGATGTTGGGACTTTCGTAGTCCAGGTACATAGACGCCATAGTGAAAAGATTCAGTATGGATGATTCTAAGCACGGTAACCTACCGGCTTGTCACGGAATCACCCTCTCCAAAGAGATGTCTCCCAAGACTGATTTGGAAAGGGATCGCATGTCGATTATACCCTACGCTTCTGCGGTAGGCTCTATAATGTATGCGATGTTATGTACTAAACCAGATGTAGCATACGCATTGAGCGTCGTAAGCAGGTATCAAGCAAACCCAGGGGAGAAACACTGGATAGCCGTAAAGAACATTCTCAAGTACCTGAGAAGGACTAAGGAGATGTCTTGGTATATGGCGGAAAAGACCTCCAGATGGAGGCCTTTGCCGACTCCGGCTTCCAGAGTGACAAGGATGACTCCAAATCCATGCCGGGCTATGTCTTTACCCTCAATGGAGGGGCGATCTGTTGGAAGAGTTCCAAGCAGGAGACCGTTGCTGACTCAACAATGGAAGCGGAGTACATAGCTGCTTGCGATGCCGCAAAAGAAGCTGTCTGGATGAAGAAGTTCCTCACAGAACTTCAGGTGGTTCCTACCAGTGTTGATCCAATAGCTCTGTATTGTGACAACAACGGCGCTATAGCTTTAGCGAAGGAACCCAGGTCCCATTAGAAATCCAGACACATCTTACGGCGGTATCACCTGATCAGGGAGATCGTAGATCGCCGGGAGATCGAGGTGAAGAGAGTAGAGACGGAGAATAACATTGCTGATCCATTCACAAAGGCCCTTCCTCAGACGCAGTTCGAGAGGCTATTCGAGATGATAGGTCTACGATATGCCAGCTCATGGCCCTAGTGCAAGTAGGAGATTGTTAGTGTATATGCCCTAGGGGCCATTATTGTATACTTGTATGTATATTACTTAATGGAAGCTTGGGATATTCACAGTTGTATATACAGTCTTGCTAAAAATGGTAGTATGCTACTTGGTTTGTGTCTACTTTAATATGTGCATATGTTTCTTGTAACGTATCACTTATACATATTAATAGAGCCCCTAGGTTCTTTGCTTGATTACCAGCGTTGTGATGGCAGTCATACTAATAGGGGCTGGGTAGTCTATAAGCAACATCCTATATATGTCCCTAGTCGTAGGATTATCGAGACAGGGCATCGATACTCCAGAGTAAACTAGTGTGTACGCTTCTCATCCCAGTTGGGGAGATGGTCTGTCCCATAGCCATCAGTACGTCGTACTGGAGATAGTATACAGGTGCTCGTTAGGTTACGGGTACACCGGACAGGACTCGCAGGGGAACTGATTGGTTGGTATTATACCCGACGTCAGTTAACAGTTTCCAGGTGACATGAGTATAGCATAGTCCGTGTAAGTGCACGGTAGCGCCGCGGCCGTCTAACAGACGCCAAATGCGGAACAAAAACTTTTTACAACTAGTGCTATCGCGTACTATAACCCGGATCTACCATTAAAGCTAAACTAACAAACTACAAAGTGGGTAGAAGAGTTATACCGAACGATCCGAGTCCTTCGGTCTTCAACCATCATCCCACGCTTCGTTGCGGCTGCTCCGATCTCCTGAATCTCCAGTCTCGTCGTCCAGGTGGCACCATGTCGACGGATCATTAAACGGGCTCTCGCCTCTTAACCGAGGCAACTCGGTCGTCAAGTTTGCTAAAAGAGACGACCAAGATGATGTAGAGAATGAGTAGAACACTTTGTCTCGTTACGTCCAAAGTCACGGACGAACGGTTAATGAAGTTGCCTTTTGGATCGGGTGATGGAATGAAAAGAGCTATGAAATTTCCATACACATAAACTATAATCTTTTCTCAAAAACAACAAGTGAGAGAGTGTGTCAAGAGGAGGGGAGGGGGCCGGCCATCATATAGGAAGAGGGTGTGAGTGTAGGAGCAAGGTGGGTGAGTGTAAGCAAAGCTTATCATGAGAAAATATCTTAGCACCAAGTATGAACACATTAATGTAACTAATGAATCATCATACTTAGTCACCAAAACATTAATGAACATTTAAAGCACAAATGAGTCACATGCCACCTCATCATCCAAGTCACCATCTAGAAGCTTCCACACTCATCTCATGAAAAGATAAATCCGCATTTAATCGAATGTTAAATACGGCTGATAGAAAACTGGAAACTGGAAACTTCCAAAAGTGATCCTGAAACGAATTTCAGGATAACACCGTACCAGTATAAACATACCCGCATTTGTATTACGACCGAATACAAATGCAACTGAGACAAAGATATTATATCTACACAGTATAATACGCGGATCCGGCTTAAACCAAAGCCTTATCTGCCCGAAAAATGACACGTGCGAAAACGCACGTGCCTTTTCCAAACCCTGCCATAAAACCATACGGCCTCTACAACGTTTCACCCGAACTTGGGAAACGGTCTGTGGGGGACTCTAATGACTCATCAACACACTGGCACTGGGTATAACCACTAGCACGTCAGAGGTACGAGCTATACGTAACGATTGCCTATGTATTGATTGGAAGGGAAGCTGATGAGCGAACTCATCCTTAAACCCTACTGAGCCCGATAGTGACAATATCCGTACAGTCCGGTCCGTTCGTCTAAAGAGTATCGCATATCGAGTCTAGGGGGGTGGATAAAGTCAGACCCCTAATAACACGATAATTCGTGTCGGTATGAAGCCCATCACCTCCTAAGAAACTACTGATCCAAATCAGTAATTCTCCACTACCTCGGCTGAGGATTTCTAGTGATGGCTACCCGTGCACTGTGCGACATCAACCCCCAATACCGGGAGAGACGAATCCCCGACGATCCGCTCACTGCCTCCATGTGGCTCGGGACTGTACCCAACTAAAACCTGTTTGCACGTCTCCTTTGAGCGTGGTAGGGTAGTAATCTAAGCACAGTGGGAACTCACATGAGACAAATGACGATCTCAGGTCGACAAACTAACCTGTACACATGTCACCAGGGAACTGCTATCTGACGATATGTATAATACCAACTAGCATGTTCCTGGCGAGTCCTGTCCGGTATACTCATAACCTAATGAGCACCTGTATACATCTTAGGTGAACCAACTGACACCAATGGCTTGTGAGACCGGCCACCGCCCCTCGTCGGGGTCTCAACTGTATACACTAGTCTACTCTGGAGTATCGATGCCCTGTCTCGAAACTCCCACGACTAGGGACACTTTTAAGGATGTGCTTATAGACCCCAGCTCCCATGTATATGATCGACATCATACTGCTGGCAGTCAAGCAAGAATCCAATGGACTCTATCATCATGCAATAGTGAACTAAAGCATGTATACGATGATAAAGACAAACCAGATAGCATACTATCATCTCGAGCAAGACTGTCATTATCGGTATAGGTCCTCCCTCAATCATTGCAATCACGTACCTGCGATCCAATAATTGACTTTGAGGGTACTATATCCAACAGTCCGCAGACTTGACACTGCTACTTCGCCTCGAGTGTGTCCCACTGTTCTTAGATTGCTACCCTACCACGGCTCAAAGGAGTCGTGCAAACAGGTAGCAGTTGGGTGCAGTCCCGAGCACTTAGAGACAGTAGTGGTTAGTCAGGATTCGTCTCTCCCGGTATTGACAGATGATATCGCGCTATGTCAGAGAGCCATTACGCAAAGTCCCTGGCCAGGGCAAGCGAGATTTACTGGTAGGTTCCAGTAGTTTTCTCAGGGTGTAATGGGCTACGCTCCGACATGACTTATACAGCTATTAGGGGACTGACGCTTGCCGCCCCCTAGGCTCGATATGCGATAGTCTTAGACGAACAGACCGGACTGTACGAAGATTGTCACATGAGGTTCAGTGGGAGTTCGGATGAGATTCCTCATCGGCCTTCTATCGACATGTACCTGGGGACCGTTACGTACAGCTAGTGCCGCTTGCGGTCTGTGGTTAAACCCACTGTCAGTGTAGTGTTGAGTCTTTAGAGTCCCACACAGAGAGTTTCCCTGCTCCAGGCGAAACGATATAGAGGTCGTATGGTTTTACGACAAGGGTTCGGACGCGTACATGTGTTTACACACGTACGACTTTTTCGGACAGTTTTTACTAGCCGGCTTTGGTTTAAGCCAGATTCTAGTATCGGGTTATTGGATTTATACAGTCTAAAGTTTTTCCGTGTTTTCACGGATTGGAGGGGCGTTCTCGTAATTTGTCGGGAAGCTTCTAAAAGCATGGTGACTTGGGGGGTAAGGTGGCATTGCATTAAATGAGATTAGTGACTCATTTGTGTGATTCATCCATGTCATTAATGCATCATAAATGCTTAATGACTCATGAAGATGAATCACTCAAATGCATTTATGAAGCATGGTTGATTAATCATTTATTTATTTATTTGATAAATAATAATGCTTCATAAATATTATGATAGATCATTATCTCATTTCATTCTCATCTTCTCCTTCTCTCTCCTCAAGCTTACTCTCTCTTCAAACCCTAACCCTAACCTCTCATGTGTTGAGATCAAGGGTTAGCTAGACTAATACATCCATAACCTCACTCTATATCCCCTAGGTAGCTTAGATTAGCACTTTAAGCAACCTAGTTATCTCAAGTTTGAGATTAAGCTTGGTGTAGGAGATTTCGGGTGGATCGTCTTTGATTCGAGGAGGCCGTTGAGGTGCCGATGTTCCAAGGAGCCTACGAGGAGTGGAGGACCGCGATGAAGACCCAAAAGACAGGTAACGTGAGGTATAATTTCGTATCCGAGTAATTAAACCTCTAATAAATAGTTAGCAATGGTTTAGATACGATTCATGCGCTCAAGTCCGTGTTACGAAACTTTGATAATCGTTTTTCATATATTCCGCCTCCCCGCAAGTTTGTGGGGTGCGTGACATGGACTTACAGATCTTCTAAGGTCGTACTTATTAACCATCCAAGTTTCACAACACGTAATCATATATATATAACTATAATATATATATCAAGGGTTACACTACGAACTGCAGGGGTGCTATATACCATCCACCAAACTTCCCCCGTAGATATATATCTACTCATCTTGATCTTCGCTTGCCATTGTCGATATTGCTACGTGCTTGCTTGTCGTCTCAAGTCCTCATAAGGGTACCTACATATCATAACATATCGTGTCGCATTAAAATCCAATTCAAAACCAAAACGACACACGAATCTCACATAGGTCAAAACCTATGGTCTACTCACACAAAAGAGCCCAAAAGCACCCGATATAGACGTACAAACGTCAAGTGACCGAATGCAATACCAAATACTAAAACCAAGAATTCAAAATACGTAAAACATAACCCCGAATCAAAACAACAACTAAAGAATTCACTCTCAGATTTTAGTTCAGGTAAAAAAAGGTGCACAAACAGTACTGGGGTGCTATATAGGGTGTATATTAGCTATGGAAGCAACCTAGACCCTAAACTCAAAAATGTGGCCGGCCACTATAGCCTTAAATCCGGCTACCTCTGTTGGAGATTTGCTTTTCTCAAGTACTCAAAATTGTGGTAGGGTGGTCTCGTAGTGGTCAATCTAGGCTTGTGGTGTTATTTGCTTTTCTCGTAATAATCCCAGGTTACACCAGATTCCCTGTAAGCCTCAATTTCATCACAAAACCGACATGAACAGTTTCAGATTTGGGTTTTCAGGTTTCAGTTAAGGTTTGGTCTGGGTTCTAGACACTATGGGGGGTTTAAGGTCAACACTAAAGTTCAATGGCACTATCACAACTCAAGAATCCATCAAACCCCTTCTAGAATTTTCTAAGTTCACTAAATCAAACTTAAACACTTCTAAACTTGCATGAAAGCTAAAACAAATATAATACTACTCTAATGGTGCAAGGATTACCACATTTGGCAACTTAAGAATTTTCTTGAGTTGCCCCAAGCGCTCAAAATCCATCATTTCTTGGTCCAAACTGCTTTAGAGGAGCCTGTGCATGTTTTTAATGAAGTGGGGATAAAATTTTGATATTGTTTTGGGAGTGTTTTGAGGTGTTTGAAGAGGGGGAAGAGAGGGGCAGCCATGAGAAGAAGAAGAAGAAAAGATGAAGATGATGAAATGAGAATAATGAGCCATGGTCCAAGGTTTGACCCCTCACCTCTCTCTCCTTTCTCTCTCATGCCCATACCCATTATTCTAATCCATTTTCTTTTCTTTTTCTTTTCTTTTGCTTTGTTTTCTTCTCTTTTGAATTAATACCATGCATGAAAAGAAGAAGGAAACCATGGTGGAAAATGTAATAAGTGTTTTTAAATGTGACATGGTGCATGTCATGTGCACAAAACCGGATTAACGCAAGATTAGCGATATTTAATCACGATTAGCATTAAAATGGAATATAATTAATCATAAAAATTTATAATTTTCTTAAATCATATAAAACGCCCTCATTTCAGTAATTCCTATAATTTTTCAAATATTTTCCACTTTATCGGTATTTAATTATACCGCATTATTAAAATATTCATAATATTTATTATTTAATCATAAACATTCCCAAAAATAATATTTTATTTTTCTGAAATGTTACAAAGATGCTCTCGATCGACCTGTCGTGGATCACTTGTTCTTTGACGGTGATTTACTTCGTTGAAAAGGTTGATGCCTTCTAAGTTTAGCCATCGATCTTTTATATAGTCCCAAAACCAGAAACCAAAGATCCCAAGAATTAGGGTTTGTTGAGACGATCCTACACAGAAAATCCCACATCCTAACTCCTCTATATAGTTTCTGATCCGCCGCATTAAGTATGGCTTGGCCGCGGTTGGGCGACAATCTGGGGGATTTTGTAGGGTTCCTAGGCACTCTCAAGAGGTCTCACAAGGCAACAACCATGCCAATTTCAAATTTTACAAGTGCCGAGAAACTCTAATACAGATCGTTAACTAGAATTTTAGGCGAAAAAGGAAACTAGTTAACATCTTAACTAAAAGTAGGAAACTACAACCTTTGTAGATCCGGTTATCCACTTCCTTAGCTCCACGTAGTTGTCCCCTCGCTGTCCATCTCGAATCCCGGACTCTCGCATCGGCTTCATCGGAGAAATGAGCGGAACAGTCGTCGGCTACGATGCCGAAGATGATCTACGTCGAGGTTACACAAGATCAAGCTCCAACTTCACCAAGTTGTAAAACTTGTGAAGAAAACACCCTATACTACTTGGCAAGAGGTAGATGGTGAAGAAATAGGAGGTGGGTTCACTTTAGAATTGGATTTCTCACACTTTTACTCAAGAAGCCATTGATGATGGCAAGCTTTTTCTTGAAGAAGAAGAAGAAGCTCAAGATAGAATACAAATGAGTATATCTTTTAAAATGCAAAAGAAATGAATACTTATCATAATATGAACCATGGTTAGGTGTAGAGAATTGACTAAGGTTAGATGAATGGTTAGGGTTAAGCATGAAGACAAAATGGTCACTTTGGTCAAAGCTTCATGAAGCTTCAACAAGCTTCAACAATGATAGCAACCATTTTGTTTTCTTTTGCAATTTCTTTTTAATCCAAATTAAAAAGATAAATGAATGAATAAATAAAAACCCTAACCATTTACTTAACCAAAGTTTAATTCTTTACACTTAACCAAATGAGCAAGCATCATCAAACATGATACAAACATGTGCACAAAAGTATATCACATATACAACTTGCACATCAAGTGAGAAAATCCATTTAAAGTGAACCAATACTAGTTAATGCAAAGTAATATATCAAATATATAATTATACATTAAATCATTAAATCAACACTTGATTTAACGATCCGGTCATGTCGCACATAACCGACTAGTATACAATGTATCGATTTATCGAATCAACGATTCGATAACTAGGTTATATCGCATACAACCAATCGAAACATTCATCGCGAGAATGAAATACGGTATCACATACTCGCATTATTCTCGGTCCCGCACATATCTCATATGCGCTCCTATTTCGTTTCGCTTGAGCCAGGAAACCCCTGTGTAGGACTCTAAAGGCTCGTCAATACGCCGGTAGCAGATGATGATCATATCAAGCACCCACAAGCCGCAAGCGGTCTGCTAAATGTTGTAAGTGCACGGCGACGCCCCGGCCTTCAAACCGACGGCCAAATGCGGAAACGGTGATAAACTTTAATTTTGCGGACTTAGCAAACCGGCACCACCGCGCACTAAACACCCGGATCGTAACCATTAACAAGTCTAAGCTAACTAGAAGACGGGTTAGAGATATACCGACTGATCCGAGTCCTCCGGTCTTCTTCTCCACTCCGATCTCCTCGCGGAAACTTCGGTCGTCGCCTCTTCGCCGGAAGGGCACCACATCGCCTGCATCTTTTACGGGCTCCCGCCTCTATACCGAGGCAACTCGGGCATGAAGCTGGCAAGTCGACATGCCCAAGACTTGCTGTAGGATGTGTAGTGTAGAATCGTAGTCTCTTTTGGGGTGGTTGCCATTTGAAGATGATGGAGGAAACATGATAAGAAAAATGGTGCTTGCATTTTTCTTAACATGAAAAATGAGATCAAGAATCCTACCCTCTCAAAGATGAAGCTCTCTTCTTCTTCTTCTCTTCTTCTCTCTTTTTTAATGAAAACTCTCATACTTAGAAAATGGTGGAGCAAAGATTATGAAGCATGAAGGGAGGCGAGTGTAGGAGAAAAGCAAGGGTGACCACAAACAAACATAATCATCACAATCTTACATGCAAACCATACCCTCTCAAATCACCATTAAATGCAAAAGCATGGAGTAAAAGAAATGAAGCTATCATAATAAATCTTTTTGCAAGAAACCCCCTCCACAAAAGTTATTCGCACAATTGCAAATAACCCCCTCCATCGGAAAAGTCCGGCCGGGAAAGAACAAAGGAAAACCGGCCGGAACGGAATGCAAACTGGCAACTCCAGAAAACTGGTCCCGTAATAAATTACAGGAAAACCCCGATACTGTGCATACACACCCGCATCTGTAATCCGTCCGGATACAAATACAAAGAGACAAAATCTACATTGTACTAAACTAAGATCCGGCATAAACCAAAGCCGGCTAGTAATATCCGTTCGATCCTGATCCGTGCAATACCGCACGTATCTGACCGAACCCTGCCATATATCTATACGGCCACTAGTACAAACTGTCCGATCCTGATCCGTGCAAAACCGCACGTATCTGATCGGACCCTACCATATCTCCATACGGCCTCTACAGCGTTTCGCCCGAAAGCTTGAGTAACTGAAAGTGTGGTGGACTCTAAAGACTCGTCAATACTATGGCTGTGGATTTAACCACTAGCACGTCAGAGGTATAAGCCAATACGTAACGGGCCACCAGCTGTTGACCAAAAGGGACGTCGATGAGCGAACTCATCCTGACACCCTACTGAGCCTGTCAGTGACAATATCCGTACAGTTCGGTCCGTTCGTCTATGAGCATCGCATGTCGGGCCTAGGGGGTGGGTAAAAGTCAGACCCCCAAAAGCGGTACAAGTCTTGTCGGAGTGTAGCCCAGAACACCCTGAGATACTACTGGAATACCTACCAGTAAATCTCCTGCCTTGGCCAAGGACTTCGTGTAATGGCTCTCCTAGACACAGCGCGACCTCACCCCCAATACCGGGAGAGACGAACCCCCGAAGATCCGCTCACTGCCTCCATGTGGCTCGGGAATGTACCCAACTAAAACCTGTTTGCACGACTCCTTTGAGCCGTGGTAGGGTAGTAATCAAAGCACAGTGGGAACTCACACGAGACAAATGACGATCCCCAGGTCGATGAACTAACCTGTACACATGTCACCTGGGAACTGCTATCTGACGTCAGGTATAAGACCAACTAGCATGTTCCCGGCGAGTCCTGTCCGGTGTACTCATAACCCAATGAGCATCTGTATACATCTTAGGTGAACCAACTGACACCAGTGGCTTGTGAGACCGGCCACCGCCCCTCGTCGGGGTCTCGACTGTATACACTAGTCTACTCTGGAGAATCGATGCCCTGTCTCGAAACTCCCACGACTAGGGACCTTTTAAGGATGTGCTTATAGACTCCAGCTCTCACGTATATGATCGCCCTCATACTGCTGGTAGTCAAGCAAGAATCCTAGGGGCTCTATCAACGTGCAATAGCGACATGTCAGGTCACCTAAAGCAGTACACGATGATAAAGGTAAACCAGATAGCATACTATCATCTCGAGTAAGACTGTCCTACCGGGATAGGTCCTCCCTCAATCATTGCAATCACGTGCCTGTGATCCAATAATTGACTCTGAGGGCACTATCTCCAACAATCTCCCACTTGCACTCAAGGCTAATTATTGCGATGTCGCATACTCACAGCCCGTGTGATACCGAACACCCAACTCCTCTACAGGTCAGTCTCACAAAGCTCGTTTGCGAAACTATTGCGTTCGAGGATTAGCCTCAGTGAGTGGATCCGCTCTGGTGTTTCTTTCTATGTCTCTCTATATCTCAAGTTCGCGGAGAAAGCCATCTCCCGAAATGAGCAATACCTGTCTTAGAATGTCTGGATGTCTGATGGG
Organism: Agapanthus africanus; assembly: GCA_030015575.1. Taxonomy (NCBI): domain Eukaryota; kingdom Viridiplantae; phylum Streptophyta; class Magnoliopsida; order Asparagales; family Amaryllidaceae; genus Agapanthus; species Agapanthus africanus. Next base: position 622,588,728 of record CM057341.1, read on the forward strand.
ACCTAGCTCATAAATGAACTCCAAATCCAAACTTCTTAGACTGTATCGTCAACTGAACTTAATCAGTATCCTGCGCCATGCCTCCCTCAGTATTGCCTTGGATCACCTGTCCAAAATACTGCCCCTCGTCAGAGGGAAAACTATAACTCTGACAACCTCCTTGTCGTCCATGTCACCTTGGAAGCCTGGAATGATAACTGTCTCCCAAATGAGGCTGTCGTTATCATATCCCTAGAACATCCACTTATGTTCTAAAACTGCTTCCGACTGTTTCTCCAGGATTGGATCAATGTCAACTTATTGCATCTATTGCAAGATCAACATCTGGTGTGGTACTTGACATCTCATGATTGACTCAATTGCCTAAGCAAGTGATCTGCCAATCATGCACATCCCTCTCTACTTTAGTCTATAAGACACCTTTAGAGAGGGTGACTCCATCACCTGCAGGTACACTACCGTGCCCGGAGTCGTCCATTCTAAATATTTTTAGAATGCTGTCAAAGTACCCTGATTGGGAAACCACCCAAATCTAGATCTAAAACCATAGATCTAGTAACCAGTATGTCTGATATAATGTCCAAGTCCCTTGTGGAGAAACCACTGTGTGACGACCAAAATATAACCGATCGTAGTATAGGAATATCACTTCCTACTACCTTCTCAACAGATCCATCCCCTATTCTGATGACGTCAAACCTATGACTGTCACATAAAAAAAAAACAGATGATCTAACTCCGCTATATCTGCTTTAGTCTATAAATAGACATAAGCCTGATGTCCACCAATGCTTCCGCTGCTCCCACTGACTACGAAAACCCTCTGGCAGAGTCATATAGATGTGCACTTCTAAAGCTAGTTTAGAACGACGCTATACTCATCCTCCTGCTGGGTCTCGCAGCCTGGAACAACAACAATGGCAAGTGTGGGTAAACAAGAACTTCCCTGTCACCGTCCTTGAGGCTACCGGAGTACCTCTCGGGTGCCTGAAGTTACCCACCTTATCTGCGGAGTGGCCAATGGAATGTCAAAACAGATTGAATCTTTAGGTTCCTTATCAAATCTTCAGTAATCGTTTGCGGTTCTGGAATCACTTCCAGTTCTACCATACTCCCACTACTGTTTTTGAAAAAATCCATTTTTATTAAAACTGTGGCGAGTCAAGAACAATATCACTATTGATCTTTCTTATGGTAGAAAATCAACCCTCGTCATAGCCTGGGTCAACCCACAAACAGCCATTACAGAAACGTGCCTTGAGTTATTCAGAGTCTGGTTTTAATCATAAGCCGGACAACTCCCCGTACCTTAACAATGTTAAGATATGAACTGTACTATATCCAATATAGAACCAGAGGCACTGATTTAATTGAACCAGATTCAAATCATGCAGCTATCTCCAGTGCATGTCAACTAAATGGAAGGAGGCCGATCAGCGTTACTCAACTTAGGAATGCTTCCAATTATGAGTAACCTGAAAGAGAAGCAATTTCTCTTTGTCATTACTATCAACTGAATACCATACACAAGTATCTACATCTTCGATCACTTTGAAGAATCCCGATACTTGTTACACCTGGTTCTCTACTCTATTCAAATACCTATAACTCCTCAAAACTTAGACCCTGTGTTTCTACGAAACACATGTCTAAGAACTAGAGAAGTTAAAAGTAAACAGAATATAGTATGAGGACCTACCCCTTTGTCCTAATGGACACTGGACAACATACAATACTCTGTATAAGTCCGCTGAGTCTAACAACTCTTTCACTGTGTGTCGTAGGTTGAAAACTGTACTTATGGTTAAGAAGAATTACACCGCTGTTTAATGCTCCTTACCTAACCATCCACTGATATAGGTAAATGTCATCGACATAATATTAAAAGGTATATCTCACTCTATGAAAATAGACGTACAGATATATCGATTTGAAATCGGTGCATAACAGCGGATATTCAAAACCAAACATTTGCCGACCGGCAAACAGCCCAGGTGATCTCCTCAAATATCACCGATTTCAACGAATCCCGATATAATGAGGATGATCACCCAATTCCCAATAACTTACTCCCACTCATCATCTGTAAAACCATACAGATGTGAGAATCAAACCTGGTAAATACATACCCTGGAGCAAGTGTCTAATCAGGAAATCAGTTTTTATTTAACAGTACACAGTGAAACTGAAACATTGAAATGTTTCGATGGGGTATCCTGGTATTCCTAGTAATGCCTCTACCATTATCCAGATTCACAACTATAACCGCATAATTTTTTGCCACCTCTCCAAATCCCTTTATATGTCTTTAGTCGTTACCTTCTGCACACCCCTTAGGCCAAATGGTTTTCTTCCTTCCCTACCGTTCGGCACCAGCCTATGGTTTGGAAGAAGACTATCCAATAAGCATAATGGGTGTACTGTCCTAGTCCTGGGAGCACTCGCAATGCGAGAGAAGGTGAAGGAAAAAGACAACCGAATAAACCTTATTCCTACTTCTCCTGGACCAGAATCCATCCCCGAACTGGAACAAGTTCCTTTCGAGTTCGTATATAACCATACGATGGAGTATCCAATAAACTGTGGATCTTCGTAGTGATACGGAGTGTCCTGGAGAAATATAAAGGTGATTTAGGATTGGCGAAGAAATAGTTGGTTTGGTCGTGAATATCAGTCGCAATTTACTTTGCCCTCTTACTAATCCCTTGCTTTGTCTTAATCTTAATACCTTCTGCACATCGTTTAGGCTAATTGGTTTTCTTCATTCCCTACCGGTCGGCACCAGCCTAAGGTTTGGAAGAAGACTATCCAATTTGCATAATAGGTGTACTATCTCCTAAACCAAGGAGTACTCACAACTTGAGAGAAGGTAAAAGGGAAAAGACAACTGAATAATCCTATCCGTTTTCTCCAGAACCGGAAACCATCCTCGAATTCCTTCGAGTTCGTATCTAACCATACGATGGTTTTGTCCAATGGAAGTGGACGTTCGCAGTAATACGGGGTGTCCTGGAGAAAAGGGTAAAAGTAGGAGTGGCAATGAGGTCTGCAACTCTGACAATCCAAAAGCCAGTGTTAAGAAGGTTCGGTCAACTTGGTCACTGAGTCATGGTCTTAGGGTCGGGTCAATGGTCGCTGCCAGAGAGAGAGAGAAAAGAAACACTCAGCGTGCACTCTAACCTAGATCAGAATGGTTATCACTTTATCTAATCTGGAAACCTCCCACTGTACCTCAAATTCTCCTCCAAACCTGAAAGAAGAATTAGTCGGGGTCACCCGAGGAGTAAACCAACTCATCAGTGGGAATCGGGATCCAACTATCATCGCATGATAACGTGACGGAATCCGCTCATGCTATCACACTCCAGAAGGTATGCGCATATCTGGCAAGTTTCAGTTCTTTTGAAACTCCCGATGTGGATTTTTACCCCATGCTCTTATGACCTTGACTATGGCCAACAAATCATAAGTCACATGTCAAGTTCTACCCTTCATTATCCAGGTTGATTTGAACCCACCCGTACAAGCCCTTGACTAGGGCCAATAAGGCTATACGACTGTCCCAAACCAACGCATCTATCTATGCTGCATATGAATAACCAACAGCTACCAAACACTGTGCCTTGACTATGGCCAACAAACACAGCTTGAATACTATTGACTATCCATATGAAACGACGGAGGGCTACGAATGGTTTCTGGCGAAAACCTTTAACGTAATGAACTTGATATCGTTGAAGGAACGGATAGCTTTTAGAAAATATAGTGACGAAAACCTTTACTAAAGAGGTCACTCCCGGTGAAGGGATTTCGGCTCTTTCCCCGTAGAATGAGGTGCAGGATATTCCAACTGAATACCACGATGCAAAGCAAAAGTAATCGGCTATAGTGAAGTTAATGCCCTGACGCAAACTTCTGTCCAAGGGGTCACTCCCGGTGAAGGGATCTCGGCCCCTGCCTCGTCGACTGAGGAGCAGGATATTCCAAATGAATACCACGATGCAAAACAGAAATGAACGTCCTTGCAATAACAGCTTTTTGAAAAGTGTTCCAACAACATCAGAATAGGTTTGTTTTAACTTGCATTGATCCGAATCAATGCAGTCCCATCAATTGATCACACCACAAAGAACGAAAATATACTGACGTACGCATATGCCATCCGCATTCGCCACTGGGTCCCGTCATCACCCGTTAGGTTAGCTAACTAACGGCAGAGCGAGGACTGGACTAGAGCGGATGAAAAACATATACAACATCTACTAATATATATACCAATATATTATATTCGCTCAAGGCGTGAATAAAATGCAACATCACAGAAATGTACAGCATCACAGAACATGACAGATATCTGGGATCCCCGGGTTTCACAGAGCCACTACTGAAACCCGACGTTCCCCTGGTCGTGTGGATAGCCTGTGCAATGAAATCCTATACCCCCTACGAGTGCGGCGAATAGCCAGCCAATCCTGGAGTGAAGCCCCCTCCGTCCCAATGCCATGAGATGCGGGCTTGTTGCCTTCTAGAACTCGGCTATCCGTGCACCCCTACGCGGGGTAACCCTAGTACAGAAAGTAAAATATACAAACAATGGGTACATCGACCGCAACCTGGTCGTGCCCCAAAATAAAAATACAAACAGGCAGTGACGGCAGTACACATGTCGGACGCTCGCCCCGCAATATCAAATGTACATAATACAACAACACTGTACTAGCATTGCATCCAGGCTATCCCCCACGACCGATCCGCAACATCACAGCATAAACATAGAACATCAACGTGAAAGTCACGTTCGCAAATCCGTCTAACCGGGCTATAGCAGTTAGACTGGATTTACCGATCGAGTGACATTCACGGTCGCAGATATAATGTAAATACTGTGAAAAATGTGTTTAAAATTTTCCGATTGATCAAACAATTAACAAGTGGGCCCCAAAGAAAACTGTAGCACTCACAGAAATAATTGGCCCAACTTTAATATTCCAAAACCCCTAATAACAGCCCAGAAGCCCACTGGAGAATTACGAAGCAATGATCCCATCAACCTGCGGCGGAACCGCGGCAACAAGGGGGTTCTTGCCGCGGTTCCGCGCTCGAGGTGAGGGTTCATTGTCTCGTTTTTTCCCAGAGTCCTTAGAACTCCCTGCACATCATTCTGAGACCACCTGAAAAATTTTTAGACTTCAAAAAATTTCAACTGAAACTGATGTGAAGGAAAAATACGGTTTTTGGAATTTTGGTCGATCGGAACTGAAAAACACATCAAACGAAGCTAGACGAAGTTAATGGCGAGGCTCTGATACCACTGTAAGTGCACGGCGGCGCCCCGGCCGTCAAACCGACGGCCAAATGCGGAAACGGTAATAAACTTTAATTTTGCGGACTTAGCAAACCGGCACCACCGCGCACTAAACACCCGGATCGTAACCATTAACAAGTCTAAGCTAACTAGAAGACGGGTTAGAGATATACCGACTGATCCGAGTCCTCCATTCTTCTTCTCCACTCCGATCTCCTCGCGGAAACTTCGGTCGTCGCCTCTTCGCCGGAAGGGCACCACATCGCCTGCATCTTTTACGGGCTCCCGCCTCTATACCGAGGCAACTCGGGCATGAAGCTGGCAAGTCGACATGCCCAAGACTTGCTGTAGGATGTGTAGTGTAGAATCGTAGTCTCTTTTAGGGTGGTTGCCATTTGAAGATGATGGAGGAAACATGATAAGAAAAATGGTGCTTGCATTTTTCTTAACATGAAAAATGAGATCAAGAATCCTACTCTCTCAAAGATGAAGCTCTCTTCTTCTTCTTCTCTTCTTCTCTCTTTTTTAATGAAAACTCTCATACTTAGAAAATGGTGGAGCAAAGATTATGAAGCATGAAGGGAGGTGAGTGTAGGAGAAAAGCAAGGGTGACCACAAACAAACATAATCATCACAATCTTACATGCAAACCATACCCTCTCAAATCACCATTAAATGCAAAAGCATGGAGTAAAAGAAATGAAGCTATCATAATAAATCTTTTTGCAAGAAACCCCCTCCACAAAAGTTATTCGCACAATTGCAAATAACCCCCTCCATCGGAAAAGTCCGGCCGGGAAAGAACTAAGGAAAACCGGCCGGAACGGAATGCAAACTGGCAACTCCAGAAAACTGGTCCCGTAATAAATTACAGGAAAACCCCGATACTGTGCATACACACCCGCATTTGTATTCCGTCCGGATACAAATGCAAAGAGACAAAATCTACATTGTACTAAACTAAGATCCGGCTTAAACCAAAGCCGGCTAGTAATATCCATTCGATCCTGATCCGTGCAATACCGCACGTATCTGACCGAACCCTGCCATATATCTATACGGCCACTAGTACAAACTGTCCGATCCTGATCCGTGCAAAACCGCACGTATCTGATCGGACCCTGCCATATCTCCATACGGCCTCTACAGCGTTTCGCCCGAAAGCTTGAGTAACTGAAAGTGTGGTGGACTCTAAATGCCTGACTTGTCAGCAAGTCAAGGCCGAGCACCAGAGGCCAGCCGGTGAGTTACAGCCTTTGCCCATCTCTGAGTGGAAGTGGGAGCAGGTCTCCATGGACTTCATTGTGGGTCTACCCAGGACCAGTCGAGGGTATGACTCTATTTGGGTGATTGTGGATCGACTGACGAAAGCGGCTCACTTCCTGCCAGTAAAGACCACTTTTGGATTTTCTCAGTATGCCCAGGTTTATATTGATGAGATAGTGCGACTGCATGGTGTTCCGACTTGCATCGTGTCCGAACAGGGCACCCAGTTTACCAGCCGATTGTGGCAGAAACTTCAGGAAGCTTTGGGCACCCGATTGAGTTTTAGCACAGCCTTTCACCCGCAGACTGACGGACAGTCGGAGCGTACTATTCAGACTCTTGAGGACATGCTCAGAGCTTGTGTTTTAGATTTCGGTGGTAGCTGGGATCGTCATTTTCCTTTGATCGAGTTTTCCTACAATAATAGCTTCCAGGAGACGATTCAGATGGCACCTTTCGAGACTTTATATGGGAAGAGATGTCGATCGCCGGTGTGCTGGACAGAACTCAGGGAGAGCAGTATTTTGGGCCCGCAGATCGTACAGGAGACGACCGAGAAGATACAGCTGATTCGGGACAGGATGAGGTCAGCACAGAGTAGGCAGAAATCATATGCTGACAGGCGCCGTCGCCGACTCGAGTTTGCTGTTGGCGATCATGTTTTCCTAAAGGTCTCTCCGATAAAAGGTGTGATGAGATTTGGGCAGAAAGGGAAGCTGAGTCCTAGATATGTTGGTCCTTTCGAGATCCTAGAGCGTGTTGGTCCAGTCGCTTATCGGTTAGCTCTTCCGCCCAGCTTCCCTGATGTTCACCCCGTGTTCCATGTCTCGATGCTCCGCAAGTACCTTCATGATCCTTCCCATGCGATTCAGCACCAGACGATCCAGCTAGAGCGTGATCTTTCATTCACCGAGCAGCCGGTGGTCATTCAGGATCGGCAGGTAATGAAATTGAGGTCGAAGGTTATACCGTCCGTCAAGGTCCTTTGGCGTGGCCCGAACAGCGAGGAGGTCACCTAGGAGACCGAGGTCGAGATGAGGAAGAGATATCCCCATCTTTTTGAAGGTACGCGTAGTTAAATTCTAAATTCGGGGACCGAATTTCTTTAACGGGGGAAGATTGTAACACTTCGAAAATCCTTTAGGCAGTTTTTCGGTAATCGGCTAAATTTATCAGCTTTTTCCGTAAAAAGTCAAAATAGGTATTTTTTTCTTTGTAGACCTAATTATACAAAATTTAGATAAGATATTACTATAAATTGGTCACTAAAATGTTACTTAAAATTTTCTAGTTAAATAAAAAAAAATTCGTAATTAATTATTTTTAATATTATTTTAAGCTTTTAAAAATACATTAAATTAGTTATAAATACAAATTTAATTAGGTAAATTACACATTTAGGAAATATTATAAACTAAAATATAGTGTTAATAAACTGTATCATGACTTTGCAAGAAGGTAGTTTTTTGGTTTGAAATTTATCAAAAAATGAATTTAAATGGGGTCTTTTGTGAAAAGGTTGATGTGAAATGCATTAATTGAGGTTTGAGGGGTTTTATTGACCTAGAAACATCTACACAAAACCCCCATCACCTTTCTCCACCTGCTGGCCGAGCTCCAAACTGCAGCTATCCCCTCCCATTTTCTCACTTCTTTTGCTACAATTTTCATATCAAATCCATTAAAAAAAAATTCACAAATCCCTTCTCAATTCAAAGCAAATCCTAATTCTATCTCTCCTCAAACCAATTTAGTTTAAAAACGTGAAGAAGGGAGGCATATTTGGGGACTTGAGCAAGCTAGGGTTCAACTTGTGAGGTGAAAATTCTAAACTAGTTGTTAAATTGTAGCTTAATTGTGCTACAATAGAACTTTAAAGTATTAATTTAGTAGTAATTGCTTGTTATGAAATTCAAGAAAGGGATTTGATTTTGAATTAGGGTTTGTAGCATGGTTAATGGATTAAAGTTAGGGTTTTGGTTATCTAATTGGTTAGAGTGCTTAATTGTGCGATGTTGCGCTCGCTAGATCGATAATTTGCGATATTTGTATCAAAAACGGTATGCAAATGCTTACTAGGTTTTTATGTAAATTAGGAGGTAATCTAATTGCGATATATGGACGATGTAATTAGCATCATATACGACTATTAGTATGCGCGAATACGGGTTTTGTCTAGTCGGGTTTTAGTTTTGTCGATTGCCCGAAATTACGATTCTAGTTAAGATTTAGTGATTTTCATGAGTGTTCCGCACACCTTGTGCATGTTGTGCCTAACTTGTGAGCGTTGATCTTTTTATATTGACTTGGTGTCATTTTAGGATATGTAATCTTATGCTTGGTGTTGTGCAAATATAGGATCGGTCGCGGAAACATCGGACGCGGAGCGCAAAGGCAAGGCGGTGGTCGGATCGGATTAGCGAGACTTTCAGGTGAGTAGATGTATTCATCTATGGGGAAATCGTCTGGATGGCGCGAGGCGCCCCCTAGTTAGGATTACCTTATTTCTTGCAAGACTTGTATTGTTAGTTAGCTTACCCCTTTATTTACATTGCATACCCTTATAGCTAACCGTATACTAGATTGCATGGATATTCATATACACATATGTGATATCACAGCGTAGGACACGAACACCAATACCATTGGCATCTGTTGCACGCACACTATTCATTTGACACACATGCCTTTGGTAATTGCCATGCCACGTACACCATAGAACCTGTTTAGCTTAGTATCGCCACTTGCATCATACATGATATATGAAATTGCATAGCATGTATATACCTCGCATCATCATCATACTTGCATAGATTTCTAGCCACAAATCACATCGCATACCTTGATATCATAGACATTTTTCATATACATCATGTTGGACATTATGATTTTCTTGAGAATTTCAGTATTGCTGCGATTTCTGAATTTTTGGGGAAAACCGCAAGAATTTAACAAAAGCTTATATTTATAATTTTTAAAAGGAAGTTGCGGTTTTCTCGTGATGTATGTGTCGTCCACCATGAGTTTTCATGTTTTCTGTTGGATTTCGAGGAGTGGATGAACCGTCTTGGGTACATGGTAGGCCCGGTATGGTACCCCGGGGCAAGAAGATCGAGTTGTAGATGATGAGCCTGGCAGGGGAAGACTACCTACCGGTGATGTCTGGCGCGGTGGATATTCGGAGGATACCGACCGTTGTCGTGAGATTTGATGATATGGGCCGATACGGACTGACGAAGCCCGATATTTTGAGACATTGATACAGTGAGACATTGGGACAGATGTGATTTCATATTTGGTGTCGATGCTTGACACGGGTTTTCAGATGTTTTCTTGATGGTACTCAGCTATTATACAAATATTCTTTTTCTAAAGTTAAGAATGCAGAACTCTTAGCATTTAAAACATTTAAAGATTTAGTAATGACATTGCATACATGTGCATGCATACTAGAGGTATTATATCACATCTGAACATACATGCTGTGACGCATTTGCGTGCATTCTTATGATTGCCTTATTAGATGTTATATTCTACTCACGAACTGGCAACTCACCCCCGTTGTGCCATAGTGTCTTGCTTGTCGGACTCATCAGTCTAGCAGCGGCGGCTTATTTTGTTACTGACTTCTTTTGCTCAGATTCGCGACACTGCTCGTAGGTCGGTTGCGAGAGTGCCTTTATCTCTTTTCTTTTGTACTATTTTTTATATCTAGTATTCTCCATCTACCATTCCTTATGTGTATATGCGACCTAGTGATGAGACAGAGAGATTTGTGTATATGTGGTTTCTTTTGGGTCGAGCTCACTTGAGCCGACGTTGTGTTTTCTTACATTTTGCATTTTTTATGCTCTTTTCTTGATATTGCATATACATATTGCGTGTGGTTGTGATCCGCCTTGGGCGAAGAGCTAGCTCCCGCTTGGGGATGCCATTTTGTGATTAACAGGTTATATATATCTTGTTGTACCCATTTTGGGGGATAGAATTTACAAGGGAGACTCTGCCGAAATTTTCGGGAAATTTTTGAGGTTTTATTTTGAAAGGGGTTCAATGTAACTTAATTGTTTTAAAAATCGTTTTCATTTAAGGTTTTCCTTCACTCTCTTTTGATTTTGGTTTAGATTTTTCTGGGCTTTGGCTGACTTAGGTTACGGTACGCCTTTAGACGTCTCGTAATCTAAGTGCCAGTCACGTTCCGTACCTTCGGGCCGTGACACATCTGAACCCCTACTGAGCCTGAATGTGACAGTCCCCGTACAGTCTGGTCTGTTCGTCTGATACATCGCATGGCGTGCCTAGGGGGCGGTAAACGTCAGTCCCCTAATAGCGGTACAAGTCGTGTCGGAGTGTAGCCCAGAACACCCTGAGATAACACTGGAAACCTACCAGTATATTTCACTTGCCCTGGCCAGGGACTACTTATGTAATGGCTCTCCTGGACACAGCGCGATGTCAACCCCCAATACCGGGAGAGACGAATCATGTCCAACCGTCACTGCCTCTAAGTGCTTCGGGACTGCACCCAACTACTACCTGTTTGCACGACTCCTTTGAGCCGTGGTTGGGTAGTAATCAAAGTACAGAGGGAACACACTCGAGGCGAAGTGACAGTGTCAAGTCAGCGGACTAAGCTGTATTCATGTCACCTGCGAACTGATAACTGACGATAGGTATAATACCAACCAACAGTTCCCGACGAGTCCTGTGCAATGTACTCGTAACCTAACGAGCACCCGTATACTATCTCAAGTACGACGTACTGACGGCTGTCGGACAGACCGTCTCCCACGGTGGGATGAAAAGCGCATACGCTAGTCTACTCCGAAGTATCGATGCCCTGTCTCGATAGTCCTACGACTAGGGACCTGTATAAGGATGTGCTTATGGATTACCCAGCCCCCACGAGTGTGAGCGCCATCACAACGCTGGTAATCAAGCAAAGATCCTAAGGGCTCTACTAATATGTATAGGTGATATAATAAAAGAAACACATGTACACATTAAAGCAGAGACAAACCAAGTAGCATACTACTATTTCGAGCAAGATTGTCTATACAACTGTGAATATCCCAAGCTTCCATCAAGTAATATACATACTAGTATGATACAGTAATGGCCTCTACGGCATATACACTAACAATCTCCCACTTGCACTAAGGCCATATACTGGCGTATCAAAGACCTATCATCTCGATCAGCCGCTCGAACTGAGTCTGGGGTAAGGCCTTCGTGAATGGATCTACAGTGTTATCTTCTGAAGCAACCCTCCAAACCTCGATCTCCTGGCGATCCACGATCTCCCTGATCAGGTGATACCGCCTCAAGATGTGTCTGGATTTCTAATGGGACCTGGGTTCATTCGCTAAAGTTATAGCCCCGTTGTTGTCGCAATACAGAGGTATTGGATCAACAATGGACGGAACCACCCGAAGTTCTTTCAAGGACTTCCTCACCCAGACAGGTTCTTTTGCGGCATCAGATGCAGCGATGTATTTCGCTTCCATAGTCGAGTCCGTAACGGTTTCCTGTTTGGAGCTCTTCCAACACACCGCCCCTCCATTGAGGGTAAAGACAAAACCCGACATGGACTTAGAATCATCCTTGTCACTCTGGAAGCTGGAGTCAGCAAAGGCCTCAATCTAGAGGTCTTGTCCGCCATACACCAAGAACATCTCCTTAGTCCATCTCAGGTACTTGAGAATGTTCTTTACCGCTATCCAATGTTTCTCCCTAGGGTTTGACTGATACCTGCTTACCACACTCTGTGCATAAGCCACGTCTGGTCTGGTACACAACATCGCATACATTATCGAGCCTACCGCAGAAGCGTAGGGTATAATAGACATGCGGTCCCTCTCCAAATCAGTCTTGGGAGACATCTCTTTGGAGAGGGTGATCCCGTGACAAGCCGGTAGATTACCGCGTGATTGAAACGATTTCGGATTGTGTAGTTTTGAGAAAATTGTAAAGAAATCACAACCAAAAATATTTGACCGCAATCAACTACGGTGTCGGATGTAGATTGTTAGTGAGTGCGGATCGTCCACAGGGAAAGTGTAATCGTTCGTCTTTTGAATTAGATGAGTCGAAACTTTAAGAAAAGAAAACAAAACAATTCATGATTTAAATTTTGTATTTCAAGAAAAAGAAAATATCTAGATCTAAGAAAAGTAAAAGATAGAATCAATAATTGATCGTTTGATGATTTTTCCAATCAAATATCAAGAATCTAAATGAGGCTCGTAGGAATCGATCGGATCTATAGATGTGATGTAATCTTACAATTACGTATTCCTATCCTTCGATGAATTGATACTAGATCGATGATGATCGATGAGAATTAGAGACTTCTTATGAAACTAGGGTTTCATCTTATCTCTTGTTCTTTCGTCGATATCATTCATATTCTAGCCTCTAGTAAATTCAAGAAACGATCGTAGATCCCTAATTTCGAGCGATCACAATCAAGAAAGCATCGCTACGAAACTAGGTCATCGATTCTTGAACTTGCTAGGGTTTACAAAACTCGTAGGACTTAAAAATCGTATTAAGATTTGTTACATCATCATTCTACAATCGTCTCGACTCCTTTACGAGCGGAGTTTTACTCAAACATCACAACAAGAACAACAATTATAAATTGAGATCTAATCATGATGCAAGAATTAAAAGAAAGCAAGATTAAAGAATTTCACCTTTTATTTATATCAACAATTTCATTACATTCGCTCAAGAACTACAAGAGGAAGAATTCGATCGTCGACTTGGCTTCGCTCGTCTCCGTGGATCGCGGATCGGCTTGAATCACTTACCCGATTAAAGGTCGGCTCGGCTCCTAAAAGGTTGAAGGCTTCTCGCTTGATTTGGTACTCAAGATCTTGGATTTGGAGTGGAATTAGGGTTAGGGTTTCGCACAAGCCTTGTCACGAGACTTGTGGAAGAAGATGATGAAAGAGGGAATGAGAGATTATTTAATGAACTAGCTAACTAAAGAACTCCCTCTAATGATGAACCACCTCAACCCTTAGATTTTGGCTCCTATTTATAGATAACTAACCCTAGATCTAGGATTTCAAATTCTAAGTTTCCCTCCAAAAGTTTGTTGAGGGAATTCAAATTTCCCTCCAAAAGTTAGTTAGGGGAGAAGCTTCTAGATGTGATTAGTTAGGAGGTAGCTTGTAGAAGAGGTTAGTTAGGAGCTTAATTAGGATTAGCCTTGCTTAATGATCTTTGCTGATCTGGCAGTAGCTTCGAGAGAATTATGGAATTTGACCTATCTGAAATGAATGTGGCCCCAGAGATTGAGATTCTGCACTGAATTTGGACGGCTGACGTGGCAGAAGCGCGGCGGATCCGCGGCTTATGCATGTTCCTGCCGCGGATCCGCGGCTACATATGGGCTTTGGGCTTCCATTCTTCTGGTACAGTCTTGGGATGATTGTTGGGCCTTCTTTTGATATATAGAATTGTATAATTCCTTCTAAATTGCTACCAGATCTGAAATGATTTAGTTGGCGTATTTTTGATCAGCCCTTTTGCTTTTCTTCCGTATTTCCTGCACAGACTCAAGACAAGTGTTGCGCAAATACAGAAATGATGCGATGCCATGAAATGCGGTTAATTCCCTTTAAAGTGTCGGTTTAAAAGTCTAACACATGCAATCTGGTATTTTACGACTGATTTGCTAATATGTGAAATATGAATACCGAACACTTCTAAATGTATGCAAAATATGGGGAAATTGCCGTGTTAAAAATACATTATTTTCGACTGAGCAAATACCCCCAAACTTAATTTCGATCGTCTCGAGCGAATGTTTTATTAAAAAGAGAAGGAGAAAATAAAGAAAGAAAAAAAAACTAACTAGCACACTTTCATAGGCAACACGATTGCACTGAGCACGTGCAACAAGCCTTTAAACCTCTAGGTGTCCCTAGTAGGAGGAGTGTTGTCTCCTGCGGGTTTTCAGCGGATTGCACCCACAAAATCCAATAATAAAAGGAAGATCATGAATATTACATTTAAAGACAAGAATTGTAAAAGAAAAGCCTTGAAAATTAGGGTTTCCAACTAAGCTAGCTTTTCGGTTGTCATGAGCCCTATCTTAATAGTCATGAAAAGATGTTAGAAATCACGTCCTCCCTCAATAAAACATCGTCCTATTCTTCATTCCTATCTTTCTTCCAAACATCGATCATATAACCCTGCGTGTGTGTAAAGACATCCCTACACCCGGAGAATTCAATTCAAGCTATCATACTCTTGCCCATCAGCCTCAGTACTTTTTAATTAATGAATATTTAGATGAGATTGCTCACACACTTTCATGCGACCGTTAATACTTCTTGAGGTACTAAACGACCGATTACTCATGTGCTTGCTTACTTGGTGTATTTTCCTCGTCTTGCACCACCTCAGGCATAGCAATGACTCCCAGACCAGTTGGCCTTAGGGCACTAGGTGAAGAAGCACCCTCGCTATATATTTTTTTATTGCCCTCGGTGATAACAAAACCAGTGTTCATTTTTCTCACCACTTTATATTTTCTTCATTTTTTATTTTTTTATTTTTTTTATTTCCTTCATACTTTTGGCTTTAAGACAAGAGCATTTCAAGGTATCCTCTACTATCCCAGGCTTTAAGACGTGTGTAAGTGCGAATAGCAGGGTAGCCACGTTCAAAATGTTTGGCTTCCAGAATAGAAACTATTTTTCAGACTTATTTTTATCCTCAGATTAGTGACGTCCTTCATCTTACTAACCCTTGGGACAACGGCTCATAACTACTTATTACTAGTTCGTATAAGAAAACTTCTAATTTTCTTAGTTTTCTTAAATTTTTCTAATCTCATGAATGTAATTTTTCACTATCTAAACTTTTATTATCTTATTTATGTACAAAAATATTTTTATCTTTTTGAAATTTTTTAAATTTTTATAGGTTTTGAAAAAAATGTTTTGTGCTTATGCAATGTATGATGCAAATGATGCAAAAATAGGCACAAACCTCCCCCAAACTTGTTTTCAACAGTGTCCTCACTGTTGCCATCTGCTAAATCTCGAAAAACCTGTAAGCTTGGGAGGAATTCTTAGTAGGGGCAAAATATTTATGTGAAGAACCTCCCCCAAACTTATTTTTGGCTCAAAATTTTGTAAAAATTTTCTTTTTAGGAGCCAGAAAAATATACCCCCCCAAACTTGAGTTATGCAATGTTAAGCTTTGAAAATCACAAGTGGGGGTCAAAAATCATTGGTCGATGCCAAGCTTTGCAAAGACCGAAAGTTAATACCAACCATTCAAAAATTTTATCAATGCAGTGCTCGGGTTGGTGGAAGAAGAAGTGGGGAAAAGGTAAGGGGTGGAATAGAATGTGTGTGCGTCTCATTTTGGAGAGACGATGCAGTGAATGTGATGGATTACTCGCATTCTTTTTACAATTCAGAAGAAGGGGTGGAGGTTCAATTTCATTGATTGGGAGATGATTCATCTCAACACCCGTGTCATTCAAAAATGCGAGTTCATCAGCGAAGATCTCCTCAAAAGTTCCATCTATACCCCGATGAATAATGTCATCACAAAGTGCGGGGTGATCTTCAGACTCTAAGAACAGTTCATAATCCGTGTTAATTGTTGACCCGGACATCTCGGTGGAAGAGTCCGTATGTGTATGATACATAGTTGGGTCAAACAATAACGTGTGAAAAGAGTCAAGATCAATATCAGGAGGATCATCAAATTCGCTGCTGTCGACATCCATTAAGTCGACAGAACAGACCTGAGCAGTAGGTTCGGAGGGTACACTTCCTAACTTGTAAATGTTTAGTTCTATTGACCTATTCCCGAAAGATAGGGTCATAGAACCGTTACGACATTTGATAATAGCATTGGAAGTGGCCAAAAAGGGGCGACCTAAAATCACCGGAATTTGATTCCGTGGGTTCGCTACAGGCTGTGTATCAATTACAATAAAATCTACCGAGAATATAAATTCTCCGATTTTTATTAACACATCCTCCAGTTCACCCCTAGGTTTGGTGATCGATCGGTCAGCCATCTGGAGAGTGCAATTGGTTGGCTTCAACTCTCCGATCCCTTATTGCTCATAGACAGAATATGGAAGCAAGTTAACACTAGCGCCAAGGTCTAGTAGAGCACGGTTAATGTGTTTTTCCCCAATAGAAACGGAAATAGTAGGATATCCAGGATCCTTACGTTTCCTCGGTAATTGCTGGGGGAAAGCCGTGTCTATTGTTTTTTCCATGAATATCTTTTTGGGCGCTTGAGTCTTCCTCTTTCTAGTGCACAAGTTCTTAAGAGTTTTTGCATAGGACGGAACTTGTTGGATGTCATCTAGGAGAGGGATGTTGGTGTTTACTTGCTTAAAAATGTTCATAATCTTCTCCATATGTGGACTCGGTGTGTTAGCCCTTAACCGATTAGGTAAGGTGCTTTAGCAATAAGCGCTGGGTCCATCATAGGAGAAGGAAGTGTGTGTGGAACCGATCCCAGAATAGAAGTGGGGATCGTCCGTGGAGGGGTAAAAGAGGTGGGCTGTAGTGGCGAGCCTTTTGGGAAACGAAGAATAAGCTCGGAAGAAGGTGGTGGGGTAGAAGAACTGGGGTCAGAATTAGAAGTGTGTTTGTGAGGAAAGGTCTCAGCCGGGGTGTTATTGATTGATTTATCGGTATCATCAAACTCTTCCCCAACGTGATGGTCAAGCACTCTTCCAGATCTCAACGTGATCTCATCCACATGATGTGAATAGCCAGGATTGGGTAAAGGTTGAGCTGGAAGTTTCCCTTTCTCTCGTGCACTCATTTCGGCTTTTAGTTGTGCAATTTGTGCTTCCATCGATTTGATATTATCATTTTGAGAGATAATGATCTTCATCACATTCTCAATGGAAGATTGCAAACTTGCCGTCCCTTGGATGGATTGTTTCATGAAAGTATCCAAGGTTTGTGCTAGTGCAGAGGTATTATCTGTACCGGTCAATTGCAAAAGACTAGACGGTGCAAAAGTGTTGGCCGGATTTTGGAAATTTTGTGCTTGAAAGGGGTGCTGACTCAATTGAAGTTGTGGGTGCTGTTGTGGTGGAGGGGCCTCTTGGAAATTGTTTTGGGTTGAAACCGTGTTTTGAAATTGGGATTGGTTCCAATCAAAGTTAGGGTGATTCCTCCAACCCTGATCATATGTGGAGGAAAATGGATCGTTTCTAGGTCTTTGAAATGCGGCATTGGTTTGCTCATGACCTTGAAACGGACAGTCTTCCGTCAAGTGAGACGGATCAGAACAGCAGCCACATACAGTTTTGGAGAGTGATATTTGACTTAGGGCGGCGGCTAAAAATTTATTTTCCATATTCTCGAGTTTCTTATTGATAGCTGCAATGTCAGCTTTAACTTCTATGGAAATATCATTGCCATCCCTAGATGATTGACTCACACCCTCCCACTGTAAAAGATTTTTCAGCGAAATCTTTTAGAAATTTCCAGGCTTCCCCATTATCTTTGGTCATAAAGTTGCCTTGACACATGGATTCAAGGGTCTGTCTTGTGTAAGGAGTAATGCCCTCATAAATGATTCGGCACAGTTCCCATCTCGGGATGCCGTGATGTGGACATTGGACTAATAGATCCTTGAAACGTTCAAGACATTTTGAAAATGTTTCATTTGGAAGCTGGGTGAATTGATAGATTTTGCTACGGACTCGAGCTGTCTTTTGATGTGGGTAGAATTTCTTAAGGAATGCTTTGACGAATTCGTCCCAATTCGAAATGGAATGTGCGGTAGTGTTATATAGCCACTTCTCGGCTAAATCGCACAAAGTGAATGGGAGAAGACGAAGACGGAAAGCATCCACAGAAAGCTGTGAAGTACCCATCATTGCGCATACATTTTCGAATTTCGTGATAAACACGTATGCGTCCTCAGACTCGAGACCGTGGAATTTTGGTAGAAGGTTGATGTATTGGGGTTTTATTTGAAAATTTTCCCCGTTGGCTGGTGGAATGGAAAGACAGGTGGAAAGTGGGCCTCGTGTAGGATAGCACCTCTCTTGGAGAGAGATGCGAGGTGGATTCTGCGCACCAACGGACGGCGGCAGAGTAGTGGAAAAGAAGTTCGATGGAGGTGGATCCATCGGAGTGGGTGTGGTGGTGGGTAAAAGAAAGGGTAAATGTAGAAATACCGACTTTAGGGTCGATCAGGGAAACGCGGACTTAGCGGGCACTAGAAACCCGTGTCCAGCCTATCTTGTACTAAAAAGGGTTAGTACAAGTGGCAGCGTGAATTTATAATTAGGGGAAAGAAATGAATGCGGTGTTTGTTTTGAAAAATAATACGGATTTTTGAAAAAATGATGCAACACAACAAATGCAACACACAAAAACCCTAGAATCTAGTGGTCACCTAGGTCCGGCTCTAGACCGCTCCTAACTGCCAAAAGACAAGTCGCAGGATAGAATCCTCCACTGCCTCTTTGTCCCCCTGTGGCCGGATAAGTGCCAGGTAAGTGGGAAGGTACTCCACTACGTAAGTAGTGGGCCTAATTAAAAACCACTAGCCTTAGACACACTCGCCTTAGACACCACAAGAAAACGCGGATAAGCAATGAATTACCCACGGCCTTCTCTTGTCCTAATTGAGCGCGACGGTCCTTAGAGTCATCTCTAGATTTCTTTTAATTAATGAGGGTCAATGCGGATGCAAGTTTTGCGATTTTCGGGGCCTAGGAAGGGTAATGAAATCCCCACCTAATTTGGATTTGGTCGTGCCCCTTAATTTCCGTATTAATATGCAAACAACCAAGAATCAAAACACGCACAAATTTTAATTTGCTTTTTGCGGCGCAGCGATTATTTGCAAAGAATCCTGCACAAAATGTTAGTTGGAGCTAAAAAGAGGAAAGAGGAGAAGGTAAGAAGCTTACAGAGGAAGTTTGGCACAGAGATCCCTTCAATAAAGCGCGGAACCGCCGCGGATGAGGCTCTAATGCCGCGGAAGGGCGGTGGTAAGTTGGGATCAGTGCACTGAAATTTGTGCACAAGCTCCTGTTCACCTACACAGCTCTCTGGAATGCTCAGAAAAATTTTATCCAAGCTCCAATGATTCCAGAATTCCTCGCAATCAAATCACAACACACGTATTAGTGTTTGCACGAATTTTGATCACAAAATTTAGATGGAATAAAATTTTCAACTCAAATTTCAAAATACGAACTATTAGCGCACTATCCCCAGCAGCGGCGCCATTTGATTGAAACGATTTCGGATTGTGTAGTTTTGAGAAAATTGTAAAGAAATCACAACCAAAAATATTTGACCGCAATCAACTACGGTGTCGGATGTAGATTGTTAGTGAGTGCGGATCGTCCACAGGGAAAGTGTAATCGTTCGTCTTTTGAATTAGATGAGTCGAAACTTTAAGAAAACAAAACAAAATAATTCATGATTTAAATTTTGTATTTCAAGAAAAAGAAAATATCTAGATCTAAGAAAAGTAAAAGATAGAATCAAGAATTGATCGTTTGATGATTTTTCCAATCAAATATCAAGAATCTAAATGAGGCTCGTAGGAATCGATCGGATCTATAGATGTGATGTAATCTTACAATTACGTATTCCTATCCTTCGATGAATTGATACTAGATCGATGATGATCGATGAGAATTAGAGACTTCTTGTGAAACTAGGGTTTCATCTTATCTCTTGTTCTTTCGTCGATATCATTCATATTCTAGCCTCTAGTAAATTCAAGAAACGATCGTAGATCCCTAATTTCGAGCGATCACAATCAAGAAAGCATCGCTACGAAACTAGGTCATCGATTCTTGAACTTGCTAGGGTTTACAAAACTCGTAGGACTTAAAAATCGTATTAAGATTTGTTACATCATCATTCTACAATCGTCTCGACTCCTTTACGAGCGGAGTTTTACTCAAACATCACAACAAGAACAACAATTATAAATTGAGATCTAATCATGATGCAAGAATTATAAGAAAGCAAGATTAAAGAATTTCACCTTTTATTTATATCAACAATTTCATTACATTCGCTCAAGAACTACAAGAGGAAGAATTCGATCATCGACTTGGCTTCGCTCGTCTCCGTGGATCGCGGATCGGCTTGGATCACTTGCCCGATTGAAGATCGGCTTGGCTCCTAAAAGGTTGAAGGCTTCTCGCTTGATTTGGTACTCAAGATCTTGGATTTGGAGTGGAATTAGGGTTAGGGTTTCGCACAAGCCTTGTCACGAGACTTGTGGAAGAAGATGATGAAAGAGGGAATGAGAGATTATTTAATGAACTAGCTAACTAAAGAACTCCCTCTAATGATGAACCACCTCAACCCTTAGATTTTGGCTCCTATTTATAGATAACTAACCCTAGATCTAGGATTTCAAATTCTAAGTTTCCCTCCAAAAGTTTGTTGAGGGAATTCAAATTTCCCTCCAAAAGTTAGTTAGGGGAGAAGCTTCTAGATGTGATTAGTTAGGAGGTAGCTTCTAGAAGAGGTTAGTTAGGAGCTTAATTAGGATTAGCCTTGCTTAATGATCTTTGCTGATCTGGCAGTAGCTTCGAGAGAATTATGGAATTTGACCTATCAGAAATGAATGTGGCCCCAGAGATTGAGATTCTGCACTGAATTTGGACGGCTGACGTGGCAGAAGCGCGGCGGATCCGCGGCTTATGCATGTTCCTGCCGCGGATCCGCGGCTACATATGGGCTTTGGGCTTCCATTCTTCTGGTACAGTCTTAGGATGATTGTTGGGCCTTCTTTTGATATATAGAATTGTATAATTCCTTCTAAATTGCTACCAGATCTGAAATGATTTAGTTGGCGTATTTTTGATCAGCTCTTTTGCTTTTCTTCCGTATTTCCTGCACAGACTCAAGACAAATGTTGCGCAAATACAGAAATGATGCGATGCCATGAAATGCGGTTAATTTCCTTTAAAGTGTCGGTTTAAAAGTCTAACACATGCAATCTGGTATTTTACGACTGATTTGCTAATATGTGAAATATGAATACCGAACATTTCTAAATGTATGCAAAAGATGGGGAAATTGCCGTGTTAAAAATACATTATTTTCGACTGATCACCGCGCTTGGAATCTTCCATACTGAATCTTTTCAGTATGGTGTCGATGTACTTGGACTGTGAGAGTCCTAAAATCCTCTTGGATCTGTCACGGTAGATCCACATCCCCAGAATGTATGAGGCATCACCCAGGTCTTTCATGGAGAACCTGTGTGACAAGAACCTTTTGACAGATTGTAGCATAGGAATGTCATTTCCTATTAAGAGAATGTCATTCACGTATAAAACGAGGAATACTACAGTTCTCGCTACAAATCTACAATAGATGCATGGTTCATCTGGATTTTTGATAAATCCAAATTCCTTGACCGTCTCATCAAAACAGATGTTCCAACTCCGCGATGCCTGCTTTAGTCCATAAATGGACTTAAGCAACTTGCACACCTTTCCGCTGCTCCCACTCTGAATGAAACCCTCTGGCTGGTCCATATAGACACACTCCTCTAAATTTCCATTTAGAAAAGCGGTCTTTACGTCCATATGCCAAATCTCATAATCGTGGAAGGTAGCAATGGCAAGAAGGATCCGAATGGATTTCAGCATAGCTACTCCAATCCAGGTCGCTGACGAAAACCCTTTGCAACCAGTCTAGCTTTATTGGTCTCAACCTGTCCATCTACACCAATCTTCCTTTTGAAGATCCACTTGCATCCTACAGGTTTTACCCCATCTGGAGCAATGTCCAACGTCCATACTTTGTTAGTGTACATGGACACCATTTCGGTCCGCATTGCATCCAGCCATTTTACCGAGTCAACGCTTTGAAGGGCTTGCTGGAAGCTAGTCGGCTCATCACAATCTATGATGCAATCCTCTCTATCCCCGTCTATGAGAAAACCGTAGTATCTCTCGGGCGGATGAGACTGGCTACTACTCCTGCGGAGTGGCGTGGGAATGTTCTGATCTTTCGAACCCTCTGGTTCTACTAAGCTTTCAGTAATAGCTCGTGGTTCTGGAATTTCTTCCAGTTCTTTTGCGCTCCCACTAATTTCCTTTTCCAAGAACTGGTGTCCTAGAAAGTGGGCATGACGAGAAACAAAACCTTTTGTTCCTCTTCGCAATAGAAGAAATATCCCTTGGAGTTCTTTGGATATCCCACAAACTTGAACTGTACTGAGCGTGCCTCGAGCTTATCCGCATGCTGCTTTTTGACAAAAGCTGGACATCCCCATGTCTTAATGTGATTAAGATAGGGTCTCTTCCCACACCATATCTGATATGGTGTAGTAGGCACAGTCTTAGTTGGAACTCGGTTCAAAAGGTATGCAGCTGATTCTAGCGCATATCCCCAGAACGATCGCGGTAACTCAGCGTTACTCATCATGGACCGTACCATATCCAATAGGATTCGGTTCCGTCTCTCCGATACACCGTTATGTTGCGGAGTGTATGGAGGAGTAAGCTGAGAGAGAATTCCATTCTCTTTTAAGTAACCCAGGAACTCGGCACTCAAGTATTCACCACCTCGATCAGATCTCAGTTCCTTGATACTTTTGCCTGTTTGTTTTTCTACTTCATTCTTGTATTCCTGGAATTTTTCAAAGGCCTCGGATTTATGTTTCATTAAGAAGATATATCCGTACCTTGAAAAGTCATCCGTAAAAGTAATGAAGTAAGAATAGCCGCTTCGTGCATGCGTAGACATTGGACCGCACACGTTGCTGTGTACGAGTCCCAAGAGCTCGCTCGCTCTTACTCCGTGTCCAGTGAACGGAGTCTTTGTCATCTTTCCTTTGAGACAGGATTGACAAGTTGCATACGATCGATATTCGAACGGATCCAAATATCCTTCTGTATGTAACTTCGTCAACCTTCTCTCATTAATGTGACCGAGTCTACAATGCCATAAGAAAGCCTGATTGATTTCCGGGGACTTTCTTTTGTGTGTATTCTGGACATTGAAAATCTGTGGTTGGTTTAATACGTATATACCGTTGTTTAATGTACCTGACCCAATCAAAACTTGATTAAGGTGAATGTTCACTACATTACTTACAAATGCAAATTCATAACCTTCTTTAGATAATAAAGATACAGAAATGAAATTACAAGTTGCATTTGGTACAAAATAACAACTACGCAAAACCAAAAAGTGTCCATCTGACAATCCCAGGTGATAGTCCCCAACGGCCTCAGCATCCATGCTAGCTCTGTTTGCAACTCTGAGGGTCATATCACCTGCCTTCAAAACCCTACGCTTTCTCAACGCCTGCAAAGAATTACAGATATGAGATCCTGATCCGGTATCCAATACCCAGGAAGTAGAGTTTATTGATAGACAGTTTTCAATAACATACACACCTGAAACTGAAGCCGCAACTCGCTTCAGATCCAGTGTTCTGGCCTTCCAAGCCTTACAATACGGTTTCCAATGTCCACTTTTGTGACAGTAGAAGCATTCTTCCTTTCCCACCAGCTTTCCCGCTACCTTTGTTGCCTTTCCCTTTCCCTTCGTATCCACTTTACTGACACCGCCCCTTAGTTTGGCGGGGGCTTTCTTCTTCTTTCCCTTGGCTTTCGCCCTGGACCTAGAAGAGGAAGATCCTCCTACAAACAAAGTGGATGTCTCCCTACGTTTCTGTAGGGTGCCCTCAGCACTCCTCAACGTGTTCAGAAGTTCGGAAAGTTCAACCTCCTTTCCTTGCATGTTGAAGTTTAGGACAAACTGGGCGTAAGTGGAAGGAAGGGACTGGAGAATCAAGTCAGTGTAGAGTTCATTCTCCAACGTGGTCCCAAGGTCCGCGAGCTCCTCTATGTAGCCAATCATCTTAAGCACGTGTTCCGCTACCGATGATCCAACGGTCAATCTTGCCGAAAATAGCTTTTTCGACACTTCGTATCTTGTGATACGAGACTGCTCTCCATACAATTCTTTTGTATAGAGAAATATGGACACTAGGTCCATATTCTCGTGCCTCCTCTGATGTTCGTTGTCCATAGAGGCAAGCACGAGGCATTTGGCCTTCGCGCAATCGATCTCCCATATCTTACGGATTTCTATATCCGCGACGCTGGAGGTGCGACCTGGGACAGGGGGAGCTTTGGTGGTAAGGACATACCCCAACTTGTCCTAAGTGATTGCCATCTTGACATTCCTGAGCCAATCTTTATAGTTTGGCTCTGTCAGTATGTTTTTATCTAGTAATAACTTAAGTCCGGTCATGTTGAATGGTCACTGCAATTAGGAGAGAGAAAAGAAACAATTTAGCATGATGCTCTTGCAAGTTTAGAGTGGTTTTAGTTTGTCTAAATAGGATGGCTCCCACTGTCTCTCGAATCCCTCCTCAAACCATAAAGGAAGAATTAGTCGGGATCAATCTCACCGTACAATAC
Organism: Agapanthus africanus; assembly: GCA_030015575.1. Taxonomy (NCBI): domain Eukaryota; kingdom Viridiplantae; phylum Streptophyta; class Magnoliopsida; order Asparagales; family Amaryllidaceae; genus Agapanthus; species Agapanthus africanus. The sequence continues at coordinate 622,613,741 of CM057341.1, forward strand.
TTGCTTAACCGTTCAACCAGGCCAGTGTCGGTACTTCGAAGGAGGTTTTCCAACGCTTTCGCGAAGTTCCTTAATTATGTAACCTCTTTTCCCTGTGGGCGTAGCCCCGCTAACACCTTTCTAGACACCTACTAGGTTTATAGCATTGATCGTTAAGTGAGAGATTTCCCGAGGAGTAGCATATACTCACAGCAGGATCGGGATCCAAATATCATCGCGTGATAAAACTGAAGGAATCCTACCAGAATCATCACACTCCAAATGGTATGCAGCGCTAGCAAGTTTCAGTACTTATGAAACTCCCGATGTGGATTTTTGCCCAATGCTCTTATGACCTTGACTTTGGCCAAAATATCATAAGTCACATGTCAAGTTCTACCCATCATTCTCCTGGTTAATTTGGACCCACCCGTACCAACCCTTGACTTTGGCCAAAATGGCAGCACGACTGTCCCAAACCAACGCATCTACCTATGCTGCACATGAATACCCAATAGCTATCAATCACCATGCCTTGACTTTGGCCAACATACATAGCTTGAATACTTTTTGACCATTCATGTGGAATGACGGAGGGCTATGAATGGTTTTGGCGAAACCGTGAACGTAGTGAACTTGATATAATCGATGGAACGAGATAGCTTTTAAAAGGAGTGGTTCAAGCTCCGTATTTAAAAGTTTAGTTTTGAAAAGAACCGAGTGGTTTTCAAAGTGTTCCAATCGACTTTTACTTGGTTTATTTTCTTGCATTAATCTTAATGCGTCCCATTTTTTAATCCTACCATTGCAGAAAACAACCAAAATATGGTGTACGCTTATGCCATCCGCATTTGCCATGGGGCCCCGTCATCACCCGTTAGGTTACTTAACTAACGACAGAGCGGGGGCTGGACTAGCGCGGATGCAAAACATAAGCAACACCTAAATAGTTATCATATATAGATATATAGCAATGATAGCCATTACAGATCACTGATGAACACTTTGGATATACTAGGAATCCGCGATTCGTTTGAGCCTGCAACGAAAAGCGGATTACACGGTCGCGATGAATAGCCAATACCCCACCCAAGACCCTTTCGGGTGCGGCACACTACCCGCCAAGTATCCGAAGCGAAGCAACCTCCCTCAACGACGTGAGTAGGCCACCCGGCACTTCAAGATACCCGGTAGTTTGTGCACCCCACCATGGGTCTATCCTAGGAGCAAAAACAGTAAAAAGAAATTATACAATGACGGCTACAACCCCGACCCGATTGTGCGGCCAAATAAATAATATTACATCAATTTACATATTACATGAATGAAAGAAAAAAGAAACTCTCATCTCACATCCGCCCCGGCTATTCATCCGCGACAATCCACCGAGTTCATATACACAAACCAATAAGCATTACAGATCACAGATATGTATAACCCCCACTAATCGACGTATAGCGATTAGCAGACAATCAATACATATAAACATCACAGATATAACCCAATAGTCAAAGTATAGTGAAGTTCGATCAAAAATACGGATTTATAGCCACCCCAAATACAAATTTCTATTCTAGAAAATCTGGGCAGAAATAAAATATCTTAAAAATCCCAAAACCATTACAGAAGAACACTGCACCAAACTCGGTCCAGAACCGAGTCAACTCGGCCGCGGTTCCGCGGCAAGAAGCATGTTCTTGCCGCGGAAACGCGGCGCTTTGAACAGTTCACTGGATCGTCTTTGGTGAGTTTCTTAACAAAACCCTGAGCCTATTTTTGAAATATGATTTATTATTTTTAGAGCAGAAAAAAAAAACAGAAACTTAGAGTTTTGAAATTTTAGTTTTGCAATTTTTACCGATCGAACTTCTATACACTTTACTAACTAGCTAGTTTATGTTTAGTTAGGCTCTCATACCACTGTAAGTCCACGTTGCCCATCCCGGTGCTTGCGGGGAGGCGGAAACGGTATAAAAATCGGATTTTTATCGAACTAGGCAATATGGACTATCAAAAGGAGGATCTTTGCTAAACGAAAACTTACTACAAAGCTAACTAGTTTTAGCTACATGGAAGAAAAGTTATACCTGCGGCTTTATGTCCTTCTCTCCTTACTCCATGGAGTGAACGGAAGTGATCTCCTTGTCGTCTTCTCTAGTCGAAGAAGGATCCACCCGAGAGCCTCAACTTTTGGCTTCAACTTCAAGCTAGAAGTAACTAAGATGCTAGAAGTGCTAATCCTAGAACCTTAAAAGGGAGTAGAGATTATTTTAGAAAGGTTTATCTCAAGCTCAAGTATTTCTCAACTCATGAGAGGGGAGAGCTAGAGAGAGAGGAAGAGGAGGAGAGAGAATCTATATGATAGAATGAGGAAAATAATGAACCATTCTCACATATATGTGTGAATTATGTAAATTAGATAATTAGCAAGATAATTGTCATGGTTAATCAAGACTTGACCATTATCATTTCACATTAAATGCAAATTGCAAGGATCAAAGAGCATCTTTTATATGGAATGATGATGGTCAACATGTCAACCTAAGTCAACAAGTCAAGATAGTCAAATGGTCAACAACCCTAACCATGCACAATTATATTTAACTAATATCAATTAATCATAATGCACACATAAGCATTAGGGTTAAGAAAATGATAATATTCATCAACCCTAATCAAAGTCCTCTCCCTCTGTCTCAATCAACTCTGCATACGCACCCGTATCCGTGATCCGAGGAACACGAATACAAAGAGATAAAACCAATCCCAAATCATATACAAGGATCCGGCTTAAACCAAAGCCCGCTAGTATAAGCTGTCCGGACAGCAAATGTGCATAAGTGCGCCAATGTGAACGAACCCTGTCGCAAAACTATGCGACATCTACTCATTTTGCCTAAAGGCGAATAACTCTCTGTGTGGGACTCTAAAGACTCGACACTACGCTGGCAGTGGGTTTAACCACAGACCGCAAGTGGCACTAGCTGTACGTAACGGTTCCCAGGTAGATGCCGATAAGAAGACTGACGAGGTGAACCCATCTGAACTCCTACTGAGCCTGAATGTGACAGTCTCCGTACAGTCCGGTCTGTTCGTCTGATACATCGCATGGCGGGCCTAAGAGTGCGGTAAACGTCAGTCCCCTAATAGCGGTACAAGTCGTGTCGGAGTGTAGCCCAGAACACCCTGAGATAATACTGGAAACCTACCAGTATATCTCGCTTGCCCTGGCCAGAGACTACTTGTGTAATGGCTCTCCTGGACACAGCGCAATGTCAACCCCCAATACCGGGAGAGACGAATTCTGTCTAATCATCACTGCCTCCAAGTGCTTCGGGACTGCACCCAACTACTACCTGTTTGCACGACTCCTTTGAGCCGTGGTAGGGCAGTAATCAAAGTACAGTGGGAAGACACTCGGGGCGAAGTGACAGTGTCAAGTCAGCGGACTAAGCTGTAGTCATGTCACCTGGGAACTGATAACTGACGATAGGTATAATACCAACCAACAGTTCCCGACGAGTCCTGTCCAGTGTACTCGTAACCTAACGAGCACCCGCATACTATCTCAAGTACGACGTACTGACGGCTGTGGGACAGACCGTCTGCCATGCTGGGATGAGAAGCGCATACGCTAGTCTACTCCGGAGTATCGATGCCCTGTCTCGATAGTCCTACGACTAGGGACCTGTATAAGGATGTGCTTATGAATTACCCAGCCCCCATGAGTGTGAGCGCCATCACAACGCTGGTAATCAAGCAAAGATCCTAAGGGCTCTACTAATATGTATAGGTGGTATAATAAAAGAAACACATGTACACATTAAAGCAGAGACAAACCAAGTAACATGCTACCATTTCGAGCAAGATTGTCTATACAATTGTGAATATTCCAAGCTTCCATCAAGTAATATACATACTAGTATGATACAGTAATGGTCTCTAGGGCATATACACTAACATGCAGTGTCCTAAGGGTACAAGTCCAAACACAACTAATAACTAAGCAATAAGGTGTATGCGTAACTCTATCTATGAAATAAAATATGCGACAATTCATAACATCTCTAGCCCTGACATATAATGCCATGCGGGCGATTCACATGTAGATGTTAAATCTACTCACCAACGCTCCTGGCTAAGTAAAACCTACCACCTGTTTTCCCTTCTTCGCAGCGCTCGAAGTCCCCGCCGGCAAACCTATAACATAAAATAAAATAACAGGTATATATTAGCAATAGACCCAAAACACGTACAAACTACGTTGACCAATCCGACAACACAAAATTTACTCTCAAGTGTTCGTATTGTGGCTAACGCGCATAGCGATACTACGAAACCAACTCAAGAGCAAAAGCTACACAAAGACACGAACGATATCAGCACGACCCTAACTAGGAACGCAAAGCCACACAACTACCAAGCCTAGACTCTGATCGTACCGATCGCGTATTCACAACGCAATAAATAGCGTGGAAATCAATATAATTAACGTCGCAACGTCAAAAGAAACCCATGCCTAAAACTTACCGAATTCTAGTAAGAAGCATATATCATTTTAGCACCAAACTACAAACTTTTTACCAAAATACAATTTACAAGCATCACTAATTAGCAAGAATAAACCATTTAAATCTTTACTATAATTTTAATCTCATCTAATTAGGATTAGCAAAAGTCTAGTTTGTAATTAAGATAATTAGGTAATTAGGAAAATAACATTTAACAAGCAAGCAAATTAAGTTAAGTTTTCTTTTGATTAAAACAAACAATTAACCTATTCACTAATCAAAACCGTAATTAATTATCCAAAAACCATATCTAGAATTTTAAAAATGAAATTAAATAGTTTAAATTAAACATCTAATGAAACTAATTAAAGTATTATCACCACAAAAAGTGATTAGTGTTTGGATTTATCCCTTCAAAGAAACACAACTTGAAACTTGAAAATCCAAAGATTAGCCTCCAAAAAACCTCACTTGAATGAAGAACAAAGCTTGTTTTGTGATAAGAAAAGATGGATTTGGATTTAATTATGAATTTGTGTGAATATTTGTTGAATTTTGAGGATTTATTTAGACTTGAATTTGATGAAATGAGGTGAGAAGAGAGAAGGGGCAACAAGCATGCAAGTGGCCGGCCAAGTGAAATGGGGGGGGGGGGGGTGTTTGTGAAAAAAAAATCAAGAAAGTTCTAGCTAAAAATTGACAATAAATGCTCATTAATGCATTTTGCCACCTTTTCTTTTCTTTTCTTTAAAAATTAATTCCATTTGCTCACAAAATATCTAGATAATAGAAGAGAAAGTTTAATAAAATATCTAGTGATTAGATTAGCATTAAACCACATTAGTAGTAATTAACCCAAGCCAAAAAGTAATTACCACTAATAAAGTGCATAAATAAAACATTAAAATAATAATTAATTAGGAAAAAATTCTATGTAAACCAAAACTTCCCATTGACCCCCAAAGTCTGCGCACTCACTTTATTCTAGCTAAATTAGGTGCCGACAAGTCTATACAGAAGTTTGATCACAATCGAGTTAAAACGGAAAACACCGACTATTTTACCCTAAAAACCGAAATTTCGTAAAACGATTTCTAAAACGTTAAAGTTCGAGTCTTAGACGAGTTAATGAATAATTGTATATATGTGTGTTCAGTTTTATCCTAAGTGTTCGTATTTTATGTTCAAGTAAACTTGTTAAGGTTAAGGTCGGTTAGTAGAGTTAGGATTAGTCTTATGCTTATCTTTTGCCATTCTTAAAACGATGTTGGGATAATCGAAAGTAGCGGGGATTAGGAGGACGTAGGAATGGGATTTGCGAGTTTAAGCGATCTATCGAACGCTAAATCCATTCCTAGTGCCCCGTGTCTGTCCGCTAAATACTCTTATCCCAACCCTCGGCCAAACACCCGCAACCATGTATCTAATTAATTCATAACTACATGTCACGTTGTAGTGCGCTTAAAGGACTTCTCGACATAGGTCGCGGTTATATGTCACATATAGCGTGCCTAAGTGAGGAGGTTGTGTTTGTTTGGTCGAGGTCCGTTTCAAAATGTTTGGCGAAGAGAAGCACAAGGGAATTTTTTCCGTTCCTCATATCACCTTCCTTAGCCTTAACAAGTGTGGAATTATTCACACATTACAAAAGAAAATAAAACAAAACAAGAAGGAAAAAAAGAAGGAAAAGGAAAAATAATACGGCTTTACAAATGATGCAAGCTAACAACTTGGGTCCTCACCTAAGCAAGAAACTCCGTCAAGTATCACAACTTGAAAATAATTCGGATAAGAGAAGAAAAAAATAGAGCAAGAAATAACAACTAGTTAACAACAATTATAAAAGTTACACTAGAATTAAAATACAATGCAAGAATTAGAAGATACAAGTTAAAAATAACAAACCCGCATCTTCATTTCATCATCCACTCAATGTTCTCACTACATTTCAATGGAGAATACATAAAGAAGAAGAAGAAGAATTAAAGCTAAACTAAATCCTAACAAAATAAACCATCCTTTGGCTTGGCACAAAACTCGGCTATTTATAGGCTTAGTGTTGAAATCGTAGGGCAAGATTCTGAGCCCATACAGAGTTACCAAACTACCCCAAAAATCCGAGTTGACACTGAGTCAACTCGGCCACGGAACCGCCGCATAAGTGGCCAATTGGCCGCGGTTCTGCGGCGGGTTTGAGGGATAGGTTTGTGGTTTTTTCTGGGGTTTCTTGTGTTGCTTTGTTCAGTTGTTCTACATGTTCCAAATTGCAAATTGCTTCCACAATTTCTTCATATCTGCAACAGTCCAAAATGGCTTCAAAAATAATTCTTTTGACCTTATCTCCCTCGAGCTCCGCACACCAATTGAATCTTGAGCTGCCCCTCTCGTGCTCTGTGCTTGTCCGAGACATGAATGACCACTGTCATTTGTCTTGTCTCATGAATTGGTAAGTGGCACTGGACGGATACGGGTGACCGGAATCCGGCTTTTATCTGTCGATAATAGATGTTCTGGATTTTGGAGTAACAATGGAGACTTTTTATCATTTGCGTCATTTTGGACTAGGAACGTATAACCTATAAATATGTAGGAAACACGGATTAAAAGTATCTGCCTATAAACAAACGAGCATATGAATGGTCGGTATTAAATGCAATATTTTGGTATTAACCGTAATCTATCGCTTATCCGCATTACTTTTATGGTGTCTAGGCATGTGTGTCTAAGGCAAGTGGTTACTTAATTAGGCCCACTATTTTTGGTGATTCGTATAGCGGATACCTCACACTTACCTGGCACTTATTTGGCCACAAGAGCGATAAAGAGCTGGTAGAGAATTGATCCTGCGGCTTGTCCTTTGGAAGTCAAGGAGCGGTCTAGAGACTTGACCAAGGTAACCTTACTTCTAGGATTGATTGTGCATTTTTGTGTGATTTATCTCACGTCCGACATTTTTCAAAACATTCCAATTTTAAATCACACAAATGCTGCCACGTGCGCTAAACCAGCTTAGTGCATGCTTGGCTGGACACAGGATTCTAGTGCCCATCTTGTCCGCGTTCCTGCTATCGACTCCGAAGTCAGCACTTCTTCATCTTCTTTTTCCCTTCTACCCACCACATCGACTAAGGTGGACGGTTCTCCATCAGATTATAACACCACTCTGCCGCCACCATTCGGTGTGCAGAATCCACCGCGCATATCTCTCCAAGAGAGATGCTACCCTATACGCGGTCCCTTTTCTACCTGTTTATCTATTCCACCAGCCAATGGGGATAATTTTGAAATTAAACCCCATTTTATAACCCTGTTTCCCAAATTCCACGGCCTTGATTCTAAAGACACATACATTTTTATCACCAAATTCGAAAACGTGTGCGCAATGATGGGTACGTCACAACTGTCTGTGGATGCTATGAGATTGCGTCTTCTTTCTTTCACTTTGTGCGATTTAACAGAAAAATGGTTTTATAATACTGCCGCACACAATATTACCAATTGGGATGAATTCGTGATAGCATTCCTTAAGAAATTTTACCCCAATCATAAGACCGCCCGTGTTCGGAGCGAAATCAACTAGTTTACCCAGCTTCCCAATGAACCATTTTGGAAGTGCTTTGAATGGTTTAAGAATCTTCTTATCCAATGTCCTCATCATGGAAAACATAGTTGGGATCTGTGCAGAATTATATAAGAGGGCATTACTCCAGCGACAAAGTTGATGTTTGAAACCATGTGTCAATCCAATTTCATGTCCAAACATGATGGTGAAGCTTGGAAATTTCTGGAAGATTACGCTTTGTAGTGGGAAAGCGTTAGACCATCATCTATGGGAGGTATCCATCAGCTCGATGTTTCCATCGTAGTGAAAGCCGAAATGGCAGTAATGCAGAAGAAACTCGACGCTATGGAGAACAAATTTTCATCAATCTCCCTAAACCAGGTTACGCTTCCCAAGACCTTGTGTGGTTGCTATTCCGATCCATCACATTTGACGAAAGAATGTCCTATGTATGCACCGTTTCAAGGACAAGTACACACTAATGCTACTTTTCAGCAGCGACCTAGAAACGATCCTTATTCTTCCACGTACAATCAAGGATGGTGGAATCATCCTAATTTTTCTTGGAACCAAAACCAAACCCAAAATCTAAACCAGTTCCAAAGCAATTATCAAATACCTCCTCCACAGCAGCAGCAACCACACCCACAGAGGCAGCACCCCTTTCAATCACAACCTTTTTAAAATCCGGCCAACAATTCTACAACTTATAATAATTCTTTCCAAATGGCCGGTACCGAAAACTCATCTGCACTCAAACAAAGCGTGGATATGTTTATTAAACATTCCATGCAATCAACGGATGATATAAAGTCTTCTATCCGAGCATTAACACAGACCACCACCTCCAATAGTAAAGTATAAAATCGATAGAAGCACAACTTGCACAAATAAATGCCGCGATGAGTGCGAGAGAAAAAGGGAAACTTCCATCTCAAACCCTACCGAATCCTGGCCACTCACAAAGTCATAATGTGAGTGCCGTTACCACGTTGAGATCGTGAATAGTGTTGAACAATCAAATGGGTGAACAGATTGATGATGAGGAATCAATTGAAACCCCGGCTTCCATTTCTTGCCCTATTTCGTCTAGTCTCCCACCTTCTTCCGAGCCTATTCTCTGTTTTCCCCAAGGTTCAAACCCTTCGCCCATTTCCTCTAGTCGACTTAAAACGATCCCTACTCTAATTCTAGGATCGATTCTATCGCCACAAACTTCTCCACAAATGTTGGACCCAAAATTTATTTATAAAGCTCTGTTTCCAAACAGGTTGAGGGCCAACAAACCTAACGCACAAATGGAAAAAATTGTGGAAATGTTTAAGTAAGTTAACATACATATCCCTCTCCTATATGCTATTTAACAAGTTTCGTCTTATGCAAAAATCCATAAAGACTTGTGCACTATGAAGAGAAAAACTCAAGTGCCGAAAAAGGTATTCATAACAAGTAACGCGAGCACAGTTTTTACCCAACAATTACCTAAAAAACGTAAGGACCCCGGTTGTCCTACAATATCTATAACTATTGGGCGTAAAAGTACAAATCGTGCTCTACTTGACCTCGGCGCTAGTGTTAACATGCTTCCATATTCTGTCTATGAGAAGCTAGGTATAGTAGAGTTTAAACCAGCCCACTGCACTCTCCAGATGTCAGACTAATCTATCGCCCAACCTAGGGGTGAACTAGAGGATGTGTTAATCAAAGTCGGGAAATTCATATTCCCTGTGGACTTTATTGTTTTAGATACACAGCCTGTGGCGAACCTATGCAACCAAATCCCGGTGATACTCGGTCGACCTTTCTAAGCAACTTCCAATGCTGTCATTAATTGTCGTAACGGTTCTATGAACTTATCCTTCAGGAAGATGACAATTGAGCTTAATATTTACAAGCTAGGAAGTCAACCATCTGAACCTTCTACTCATTTAATCGATGTCTGTTCTAGTAACGAGATAGCTTCCGACAGCTGTGAAGCTGAAGTACTTTGCTGTGATGATCTCGACAACACTAGTGCGACATTGTTTGATCTGAAAAATTAATATAGTAAGGATATCTTCGATGAGACCATCCCAGAGTTTGAATCCTTTGACTCTTCACAAAAGTCAGTAGCGCTTTCCGAGTCAATATCCTTCGCAAATTATGAACTTCTTAGGGAGTCCTAGTATCATTCCCTTACTCCACCTTCCATCATCTCTCCGCCGATACTAGATCTCAAACTGCTACCTTCTCATCTTAAATATGCATATTTAGGTGAGAATGAGTCTTTACCCGTGATCATATCTGCTTCTCTAGCTTTAGAGCAAAAGAACGCACTTTTTTGGGTATTGAGATCAAATCGGTAGGTATTTGGTTGGACAATGGCTGACATCAAAGGGATTAGTCCCTTAATTGTTGAACATTATATACATCTAATGGATGAAACCAAACCAACCTGAGACCTCTAAAGACGGTTGAATCCCGTCATGAAGGAGGCGGGAAAGAAAGAAATCATCAAGTGCCTAGATAATAGTATAATTTACCCAATATCTGATAGCTAATGGGTAAGTCCTATTCATGTGGTCCCTAAAAATTCTGGAATCACAGTCATAATTAATGAGGCTAATGATTTGATCCAAACACGCACCCAAACTTGGTGGCGCGTATGTATTAATTACAGAAAACTCAATGCCGCAATGAGTAAAGATCACGTCCATCTACCTTTCATTGACTAGATGTTAGAACGATTACACGGACTTGAATACTATTGTTTTTTGGACAGATACTCTGGCTATAACCAGATCCCCATCGCTGAAAAGGATCAAGATAAAACAACATTTACTTGTCTTTTCGGTATTTTTTCTTATAGATGCATGCCCTTTGGGTTATGCAATACTCCCGCTACATTTCAGCGGTGTATGATAGGGATATTCTCAGACATGGTTGAGAACTTTCTCGAGATATTTATGGACGATTTCTCCATATTTGGGGACTTCTTTGAGGAATGCCTAAGTCATCTTGACGCGGTTCTTACCTGCTGTAAGGATAATTGAGAAAAATTTCATTTCATGGTCCAAGAAGGTATTGTCCTTGGAGATATCATTTCACGAAAAGGCATAGAGGTTGACAGAGCTAAAATTGTTGTCATCCATAACCTTCCTCCTCCTAATTGCTTCAAAGATATACGATCTTTTCTTGGTCATGCAGGAATTTATAAGAGATTCATTAAGGACTTTAGCAAAATTGCTAGACCCTTAACTATTCTCTTGGCCAAGGATATGTTGGAGATAGTGCCCTCAGAGTCAATTATTAGGTCACAGGTACGTGATTGCAATGATTGATGGAGGACCTATCCCGGTAGGACAGTCTTACTCGAGATGATAGTATGCTATCTGGTTTACCTTTATCATCGTGTACTGCTTTAAGTGACCTGACAAGTCGCTATTACACGTTGGTAGAGCCCCTAGGATTCTTGCTTGACCACCAGCAGTATGAGGGCGATCATATAAGTGGGAGCTGGGGTCTATAAGCACATCCTTAAATGGTCCCTAGTCGTATGAGTTTCGAGACAGGGCATCGATACTCCAGAGTAGACTAGTGTATACAGTCGAGACCCCGACGAGGGGCGGTGGCCGGTCTCACAAGCCACTGGTGTCAGTTGGATCACCTAAGATGTATACAGATGCTCATTGGGTTATGAGTACACCGGACAGGACTCGCCGGGAACATGCTAGTTGGTCATATACCAGACGTCAGATGGCAGTTCCCTGGTGACATGTGTGCAGGTTAGTTCATCGACCTGGGGATCGTCATTTGTCTCGTGTGAGTTCCCACTGTACTTTGATTACTACCCTACCACGGCTCAAAGGAGTCATGCAAACAGGTTTTAGTTGGGTACAGTCCCGAGCCACATGGAGGCAGTGAGCGTATCTTCAGGGGTTCGTTTCTCCCGGTATTGGGGGTGAGGTCGCGCTGTGTCTAGGAGAGCCATTACACGAAGCCCTCGGCCGAGGCAAGGAAATTTACTGGTAGGTATTCCAGTAGTATCTCAGGGTATTCTGGGATACACTCCGACACGACTTGTACCGCTTTTGGGGGTCTGACTTTTACCAACCCCCTAGGCCCGCCATGCGATGCTCATAGACGAACGGACCGAACTGTACAGATATTGTCACTGACAGGCTCAGTAGGGTTGTCAGGTTGAGTTCGCTCACGGACGTCCCTTTTAGTCAATACCTGGTAGCCCGTTACGTATTGGCTTATACCTCTGACGTGCTAGTGGTTAAATCCACAGCCAAGGTGTTGACGAGTCTTTAGAGTCCCCCACATTCAGTTACTCAGCTTTCGGGCGAAAAGTTGTGTTAGTTATATGTATGCCCTAGAGGCCATTACTGTACATAGGATGTATATTGTAGTGGATGCTGGGACATATATAGGGAGGACTTTCTTGCTCGACATGATAGTATGCTATCTGGTTGCTCTTTACCTTAATGTGTACACTGATTGTCTCTCTGTTACATGTTGGTAAAGCCCTTAGGATGTGTGCTTGACTACCTGGACTATGATGCGGATCATACTAGTGGGGACATGGTAGTCCATAAGTACATCCTTCAAAGTCTCTAGTCGTGGGTATATCGAGACGGGGCATCGATATACCAGAATAGACTAGCGTATGCCTTCTCGACCCATACAGATGGGCGATGGATGATCCCATATCCATTGGTGTTTGACATCAGAGGAGATATACGGGTGCTCAGTAGAGACTGGGTACACTGGACGGACTCGCCGAGAACTCCCAGATGGTATTATACCTCACGTCAGATGGCAGTTCTCTGGTGACACTGGTACAGAGTAGTCTGTTGACCCGAGATCGTCATAGAGTCTTGTGTGGTTCCCACTGTGCTTTGATTTCCATCTTACCACGTCCAAGAGGGCGTGCAAAATGGTGGTTTTTGGGTACAGTCCCGAGTCACATGGAGGCAATGAGCGATAGGAGGGGATTCGTCTCTCCCGGTATAGGGAGTTGATGTTGTGCTGTGTTCGATTGGCTATAACAGGAAATCCCTGGCCAGGGTTGCTGAGATTTACTGGTAAGTGTTACCAGTAGTTTCTCGAAAAGTTATAGACCTCATATCGACACGACTTATCAAGCTATTGGGGTCTGACGTTTACCACCCCTAGGCAAGATATGCGACATATCAGACGATCAGACCGGACTGTACGGAAGTGTTACTGGTCGGATTCACTGGAGTGTGAGCGGGCTTGCTCGTCGATCTTCAGATCGCTCAATACCCGGGTGGCCGTTACGTTTAGCAGACCGCTTGCGGCTTGTGGGTGTTTGATATGATCATCGCCTGCTGCCGGCGTATTGACGAGTCTTTAGAGTCCTACACAGAAGTTTCCTGGCTCAAGCGAAACGAAATAGGAGCGCATATGAGATATGTGCGGGACCGAGAATAATGCGTGTATGTGATACCGTATTCCATTCTCGCGATCAATGTATCGATTATGTTATATGCGATATACCCTAGTTATCGAATCAAAGGTTGATTCGATAAGCCGATACATAGGATACTGATCGGTTATATGCGATATGACCGGATCGTTAAATCAAGTGTTGATTTAATGATTTAATGTATAATTATATATTTGATATATTACTTTGCATTAACTAGTATCGGTTCACTTTAAATGGATATTCTCACTCGGGTGTGCGCATTGCTTATGCGATATGATTTTGTGCACATGTTTGTATCATGTTTGATGATACATGCTTTTTGGTTAAGTGTAAAGTATCAAACCTTGGTTAATGAAATGGTTAGGGTTTACTATTTCCTTATTCATTTATTTATTTATTTATTCTTTTTGGAAATTGATAAGCATTAAGAGAAAATGGTGGCTTAATTTGTTTTCTAGCAAAAGCTTCTTGAAGCTTTGACCAAAGTCACCCTTTTTGTCTCATGCTTAACCCTATCCACTTCACTAACCCTAGTTCACTCTCTACAACTAACCATGGTTCACTTATGATAAGAATGGATTATTCTTTTCATTTTAATTTATTCTTATCATAACTCTTTCTTCTTCTTCTTCATCTTCTTCTTTGAAGAAGCTTGAGGTCATCAATGGTGATTGATGCAAATGAGTGAGAAATCCAATTCTAAAGTCTACCCACTTCCTATTTCTTCATCCTCTACCTCTTGCCAAGTAGTAGAGTGTGTTTCCTTCACAAGTTTTCATGGCTTGGTGAAGGTGGAGCTTGATCTTGCGATGCTTCGACGTAGATCATCTTCGGCACGTCGTCGACGACCTAGCCCGTCTATTCTCCGATGAAGCCGACTCTAGAGCCCGGACAATTTTTGGACAGCGGAGAGGACTTCTTCATGGAGCTATGGAGGTGGACAAATGGATCTACAAAGGTTGTATATCCGTATCCCTTAGTTAAGTGTTAACTAGTTTTAGTTTCGCCTAGTTTTCTAGCAAACGATCCGTAGTCGGGTCTCTCGGCACCTATAATTTTTGAAATTTCCATGGTTGATGGCTTGTGAGACCTCACTAGTGTGCCTAGGAACCCTACAGTGGTATCAGAGCCTAGCTAGAGCCTTAGGCGAAGTCCAGACGGATTTTGAATTCCGAACGAACCCGAAACCCTATTACAAATTGCTCTCTGGACTTTTTCCGAAAATGCGGATTTTTGTGTATTAAAAATGCCTAAAAAATTCAATAAATAATTATAAGAATTACTGTGCAAACTCAGGCGAAAGATTCATCTAAACGGCGGCGGAACCGCGGCATAAGCCCAGCTTATGCGGCGGTTCCGCGGTCCCCTGGTGACGTCATCACATCTTTTCTGCACAGTAATTCCTATTTAATTATTCTGGATTTTCTGGGAATATTTAAAATTTATTCCAGAGTTGAATTTTCTGCAGTTGTTTTGGGAATTCGGTGTTTCGATCGGATTATCAAATTTTGTCTGTTTGGCTTTCCGGATAAATTTTAGAATATGTTAAAAAGTTCGACCGGATATAAACACCCAATTTTTCCCCTGTCGGGAAATTTCCATGTGTTGGATTTTTCCGTAGTTTAACGACGTTCTAAGTAGTGCAAGTAACGCGATGGTCCCTCTAGAAGTCAACAAACCTTAACTCGATTATGTGACCGTCTTGAACTGCCCTTTGAACCTTCGGGTTTGGGGCAGTACGGCGTGCCACATGTGAGACGTTGGCTTGACCCTTCTACGGCTGGACCGTTGGTACTGAGGCACGAACTGAATGTTGTTAGACTTATTTCATGTGTTGGATCGTATCGGGAAAACTTGGGTGTTCGATTGTTCGATCGGAAAGTTTAACATTTTCTGTTTATCTGGAATGTGATACAATAATTGGAATTCACAAAAGTTATGAGATAACCGAAATGAATATTATAAACATAGCAGTTCAGTCTCACTTGATCGGTTGCCACAGAATTTTGATGTGATCAAAAGTCCGTCGCAATCACGTAGTGTACGCGGATACTCGCCGATAAACTTAATAGACAGCCTCGCTCCATAGCCCCGACAAAGTGACTGTAGGAGAACCCCGTCGCCGAAAGCATCCATTCGGGTGCTCGCGGCAGCGGTGTTCCGCCTTGGTGCACTTCGTCGACGGTATCGGGGGTGCGGCCGTCTACTGAAGTTTGTGACGAGCATTCGATCTGAATGTCGGGAATCCTGTTGAATTGCCCGACTTGATATTGAAAAGTGTTTTCGATAATGAGACTAAAATGCGGGGTTTATAATTGTTAGGCATGCGATGTCTAAGGAATTCATTTGGTCAGGCATGTGATGTCTGAGATGGTTGCGGATTCCAACTGTTGTAGTTTTACACTTTCTTTTCTGTGACCGTAAGTGTAATATGTGATATCGCCGGTTTCGTTGCTATATGTCAACGACAATTGGGATGGACATATTTACTTACGTTGATGACATGTGATGTTATGTGTTGCTGGATATGTTATATTGGATCGTCGTGTTTGAATAGCCGGGGGTTTTTATGTGAGATGAGTGTTTTCTTTTTCATTCATGTAAAAACTTGTATGTAATATTCTTTTATTGGGGCGCTTCCAGGTTGCGGAAGTTGTCACCGTTGATGTATATTATTTACTTTTCCGCACTAGGATAGACCCAAGGAGGAGGGCACAAGTAACCGGGTTCTGGAGTCCAGTGGGAGACCAACTCGAGGAGTCGAGTACGGGTCTCCTAACTCCAGAATTGGTAGGGTTGCTTGGCGCTCTCGTAGGGGTCTAGGGGTGTGGGTTTGGCTATTCATCGCGACCGTGGAATCCGTGTTTTATACTGGCTCGTATCGAAAACACGGACGTCCTAGTATATCCAATATTTCATATGTTTCTTCTGCTGCGATATCTGTGATGTGATCATGTGATGTTCTTTGATAGATACAGTATATAGTATATATGATATATTATATAGACGTTACTTATGTTTTACACCCGCGCTAGCCCTGCCCCGCTCTGCCGTTAGTTACCTAACCTAACGGTGCACGAGGGGACATCGAGGCGAATGCGGATGGCATAAGTGTAGGTCGTATTTTTCTGTGATGTTTAGGTACTTAAATGATGGGACTTCATTAATGTGATTAATGAAATAAAAGAAACCTAAGATGTTGTAGAATCGAATTTCAAAATAAAACAGGTAGCTACAGTTCTTGCTTTGCACAGCGGTATATATGATATATCCTGCACCTTATTCGATAAGGAAAGGACCGAGATCCCTTCACCGGGAGTGACTCCTTTAGCAATAACTGGCAGATGCTACACACTCGGTTTGTCTTTTGATTGCTTTTGAGTGTTTTTGCTTTGCACAGTGATATATATGATATATCCCGCACCTCATTCGACGAGGAAAGGACCGACGATCCCTTCACCGGGAGTGACTCCTTTAGCAAAACTAGAAAAGCCTAAAAAACACTCCATTTTAAAAATCATTTGATTCTACAACGATATCAAGTTCATTACGCAATGGGTTTTCAGAAAAACCTGTCGTCGCCCTCCGTCATTTCAGATAAGTAGTAGTTAGTATTCGTGCTACGTTTGTTGGTCTGCGTCAAGGCGTAGTGTGCGGTAGCTAACTGGTGCTTATCTACATAAGCATATGATGTGATTGGATTAGGGTAGTCGTGCGACTTTGTTGGCCTGCGTCAAGGGTCGTGCGGGTGGGTTTAATTCAATCAGGAAATGACAGGTTGAACTTGACTAGCGGACTATGGTTTGTTGGCCTGCGTCAAGGTCATAGGACGCTAGGGGCAAAATATTATCGGGAATTTCAAGTGTTGAAATTTGCAATGAGATTGCATACCTTCTATGAGATAGTTGGAACCCTATACCCGCTGCGAGTAAGAGTTACTCCTGGGAGAGTTTTATACATTACAATTAGCCGATCAAGTAGGTGTCTAGAAAGGTGTTAACGAGATTACGCCTCTGGGAAAACGAGGTTTATATTAATTAGGTTCGTGCGAAAGCACGGGGGACCTCCCTCAAAGTACCGACACTGGCCTGGCTGAAAGATTGGCGAACTTGTAGTGTGTAATTAATCCCGGCTAGTCTTTCCTTTTAGGGTTTGAAGGAAGATTTGATAAAAAGCAGTGGGAGCCATCCTGATTAGATAAAATAATAACCAATCTATTCTTGACAGAGCGCACGCTGAGTGTTTTCTTCTCTCTCTCTCCAGGTAGCGACCATATCACGCCTTAATCAAGATAAGAATACGGATTATTGACCGAACCCGCTTGTTATACTGAGCTGGGGAACGTTGGTCCCGCTCCAACTTATAATTGTTATAAGACAGAACAGGAAATTGGGGAATACCAGATTTCCCGTGCCGCCCAAACGAAGAGAGTGCATGCTGATGCATCATCTTCGGGTGTGTTCGTTACAAAGAGCTGTTTCTCAGTATCCTCTACATCCTGGGTATATGATACCGGATCAGGATCCCAGATATGTAATCTGTTACAAAGGGCTACAGATAGGTAGAGAACTGAGAACGGGTGATAAGTTTCATGAGGCAGAAAATGGGGCAAATGTTGCAGCCAAGTCTGTTGGTCACTGTCACCCTGTATTACCAATACATTGATTCTGAACGAATGTTATTAGATACCGAACCTGATATACAAAATCATATCAGTCTCTTTATTAACAAAGAAATGATAAAATTTTGTATTGTTGGATAATGTTTTGAACATTTCCTATATCAAAAGTTGATCGGTTCAGGCACGTTATCTAAAAGCATTGAAGTTCTAAATCAAACTACAGTTCTTAGTATACGGATCACACACAAGAGGAAGAGTTCAGAAATGAACGAATTCTTCTTGTGGCATTGTAGACTAGGTCAGATCAATGTGACCCGACTAGCTAGAGTTACATATAGATGCATATTTAAATCAGTTTGAATTTACATCTTGTGAAACTCGCCTGTCATGTCACAAAGATAAGATGACCATAGCTCCGTTTACTGGAAACAGTGAAAGAGTTAATGAACTCTTGGGACTGATACATGATGATGTATGTAAGGTCTCCTGTCTACACATGCCAAGACCGGTTCTTTGTACTTCATTACATTCTCTGATAATCTCTCAAGATTCAGACATATGTTCCTGTTGAAACACAAGTCCGAACCTTTTGAGATATTCACAGAATATGATTTAGAAGTAGAGAACCAAAATACGGGTATAAGTATTATGTCCTTTGATGTGATCGAGGAGGAGAATACTTGAGCACGGAAATCCTGGATTATTCTAAAGGAGAATGAGATTCACTCTCAGCATTACTCCTCCGTATACACCATAGCACGATGGTATATCGGGGCGGAGCAATCACACCCTATATGATAAGGTGTGCTCTATGATGAGTACTACTGAGTTAGCTATTTCCTTTTGGGAGTTATGCACTTGAGAAGCTGCATACCTATTGAATAGGGTTCAAATCAAATCAGTTGCCTACCATTTCATATGTGATATGGAAAGGGAAGAGCCCATCTCTTAAGTTGGTTAAGATTTGGGGTTGTCCAGCCTATGTCTGAAAAGTATAATCCGGACAAGCTCGAGGCAAGGTCTGTTATGTAGAACTGGAAGTGTTCCAGCTATACAAACTACAGCTGATGATTTGAAAGAACCAAAGGATTCAGTAGATTCCAACGAACCTCAGCCTCTCCGCCGATCTAGTAGGGTTCCTCACCCACCTGAGAGATACTTCAGTTTCTCTATGACAGTGGGAGCAAGGATTGCATCATGAGATGATGACCCAACTAGTTTCGAGCTGGCCATCAGGAGTGGGACTCTGTAAGAATGGCTGGATGCTTAGCGATCTGAGATGGAATCCATGTACACCAACAAAGTATGGACTTTGGTTGCTATATCTGAAGGGTTAAATCCCCATCAGGAGCAAGTATATCTTGAGAAGATTACTTGGTGTAGATGGAAAAGTTGAGACTTTCAAAGCTAGACTTGTTAAAGGTTTTCGTCATCGACCAGGCGTGGATTATGATGAAACCTTTTCAAGTAGCTATGCTTGAGTCCATCCAGATCCTACTTGCCACGACTACATACCATGAATACGATATCTGGTGGTTGGGTGTCTTGACTGCTTTTCTAAATGATGATTTAGAAGAGAGAGTCTATAAGTACACAGCCAGAGGGCCTCGTAGACAGTGGGAGCAGCGGAAACGTGTGCAAGATGCTTTATAGGATTAAAGCAGGCATCGCGGAGTTGGAACATCTATTTTGATAGATTAGTCAAAGGGTTTGACATCATCAAAATGGTAGATGAACCTTGTATAAACAAAAAGATAGTAGGGAGTATGGTGGTGATCCTTGTAGTGTACGTGGATGTCATGCTCTTGATAGGGAAGGAGTTTCCTATGCTACGCTCGGTCAATCTCCGCTTATCACAATGATTCTCCATAAAGGATCAAAGTGATACCTCCTAAATCCTGGATTTTGGATCTATGAGATAGATCTAAATAGATGTTAGGATACTCACTAGTTGTAGTGAGATAGTATCAATTGATCCTGGGGGGAATCACTGGAAGTGTTCCAGGGTGATAAAGACGACTGAATGTCAGTCACAGGCATTGTCTTTACCCTCAGTAAAGGGACGGTATGTTGGAAGAGTTCCAAGCTAGATACCGTGACATACTAGAAGATAAAGCCAGGATACATCGCTACTTAAGATGCTACCCTAAAGGCTGTTTGGGTGTATATTGGTTCATGAGATGAACTACGTTCCCACCATTGTGAGACAATGGAGTTGTGGCTTATGCCAAGGAACGTCCGTCCCATCAGTGATCCAGACATATTCTAAGGCAGTATCACTTGATCATGGAGATGGTTGATCTCCAGGGAGATCGAGGTTAGGAGAGTAGACTCAGAGGACAACACAGCGGATCCACTCACAAAGGCCTGTTCCCAGAGAGAGACTTTTATGGGATGGTTGAGTATGAGATACTGCAACCACTGCTACAGATGGCCCTAGTGCAAGTGGGAGATTGTTAGTTATATGTATGCCGTAGAGGCCATTACTGTACATAGGATGTATATTGTAGTGGATGCTGGGATATATATAGGGAGGACTTTCTTGCTCGACATGATAGTATGCTATCTGGTTGCTCTTTATCTTAACGTGTACACTGATTGTCTCTCTGTTACATGTTGGTAAAGCCCTTAGGATGTGTGCTTGACTACCTGGACTATGATGCGGATCATACTAGTGGGGACATGGTAGTCCATAAGTACATCCTTCAAAGTCCCTAGTCATGGGTATATCGAGACGGGGTATCGATATACCAGAGTAGACTAGCGTATGCCATCTCGTCCCATACAGATGGGCGATGGATTATCCCATATCTATTGGTGTTTGACATCAGAGGAGATATACGGGTGCTCAGTAGAGACTGGGTACACTGGACGGACTCGCTGAGAACTCCCAGATGGTATTATACCTCACGTCAGATGGCAGTTCTCTGGTGACACTGGTATAGAGTAGTCTGTTGACCCGAGATCGTCATAGAGTCTTGTGTGGTTCCCACTGTGCTTTGATTTCCATCTTACCACGTCCAAGAGGGCGTGCAAAACGGTGGTTTTTGGGTACAGTCCCGAGTCACATGGAGGCAATGAGCGATAGGAGGGGATTCGTCTCTCCCGGTATAGGGAGTTGATGTTGTGCTGTGTTCGATTGGCTATAACAGGAAATCCCTGCCCAGGGTTGCTGAGATTTACTAGTAAGTGTTACCAGTAGTTTCTCGAAAAGTTATAGACCTCATATCGACACGACTTATCAAGCTATTGGGGTCTGACGTTTACCATCCCTAGGCGAGATATGCGACATATCAGACGATCAGACCGGACTTTACGGAAGTGTTACTGGTCGGATTCACTGGAGTGTGAGCGGGCTTGCTCGTCGATCTTCAGATCGCTCAATACCCGGGTGGCCGTTACGTTTAGCAGACCGCTTGCGGCTTGTGGGTGTTTGATATGATCATCGCCTGCTGCCGGCGTATTGACGAGTCTTTAGAGTCCTACACAGAAGTTTCCTGGCTCAAGCGAAACAAAATAGGAGCGCATATGAGATATGTGCGGGACCGAGAATAATGCGTGTATGTGATACCGTATTCCATTCTCACGATCAATGTATCGATTAGGTTATATGCGATATACCCTAGTTATCGAATCAAAGGTTGATTCGATAAGCCGATACATAGGATACTGGTCGGTTATATGCGATATGACCGGATCGTTAAATCAAGTGTTGATTTAATGATTTAATGTATAATTATATATTTGATATATTACTTTGCATTAACTAGTATCGGTTCACTTTAAATGGATATTCTCACTCGGGTGTGCGCATTGCATATGCGATATGATTTTGTGCACATGTTTGTATCATGTTTGATGATACATGCTTTTTGGTTAAGTGTAAAGTATCAAACCTTGGTTAATGAAATGGTTAGGGTTTACTATTTCCTTATTCATTTATTCATTTATTTATTCTTTTTGGAAATTGATAAGCATTAAGAGAAAATGGTGGCTTAATTTGTTTTCTAGCAAAAGCTTCTTGAAGCTTTGACCAAAGTCACCCTTTTTGTCTCATGCTTAACCCTATCCACTTCACTAACCCTAGTTCACTCTCTACAACTAACCATGGTTCACTTATGATAAGAATGGATTATTCTTTTCATTTTAATTTATTCTTATCATAACTCTTTCTTCTTCTTCTTCATCTTCTTCTTTGAAGAAGCTTGAGGTCATCAATGGTGATTGATGCAAATGAGTGAGAAATCCAATTCTAAAGTCTACCCACTTCCTATTTCTTCATCCTCTACCTCTTGCCAAGTAGTAGAGTGTGTTTCCTTCACAAGTTTTCATGGCTTGGTGAAGGTGGAGCTTGATCTTGCGATGCTTCGACGTAGATCATCTTCGGCACGTCGTCGACGACCTAGCCCGTCTATTCTCCGATGAAGCCGACTCTAGAGCCCGGACAATTTTTGGACAGCGGAGAGGACTTCTTCATGGAGCTATGGAGGTGGACAAACGGATCTACAAACGTTGTATATCCGTATCCCTTAGTTAAGTGTTAACTAGTTTTAGTTTCGCCTAGTTTTCTAGCAAACGATCCGTAGTCGGGTCTCTCGGCACCTATAATTTTTGAAATTGCCATGGTTGATGGCTTGTGAGACCTCACTAGTGTGCCTAGGAACCCTACAAGTTGTAGAGGCCGTATGGAGATATGGCAAGGTCCGATCAGATACGTGCGGTATTGCACGGATCTGGATCGGACAGTTTGTACTATAGGCCGTATGGTTATATGGCAGGGTTCGATCAGATACGTGCGGTATTGCACGGATCAGGATCGAACGGATAATACTAGCCGGCTTTGGTTTATGCCGGATCCTAGTATAGTACAGTGTAGATTTTGTCTCATTGCATTTGTATTTCAGTCGGAATACAAATGCGGGTGTGTATGCACAGTATAGGGGTTTTCCTGTAATTTATTACGGGACCAGTTTTCTGGAGTTGCTAGTTTGCTTTCCGTTTCGGCCAATTTCCTTTGTATCGTTCATTGGCCGAAGTTTGGTGGAGGGGGGCTTATTTGCATTGTTGCAAATAAGTGTTTGTGGAGGGTGTTCTTTGCTTATATTTGTATCATGATGGTTTCATGATGGAGCCCATCCCTTGACCTTTCTTGCTTGACTTTGTGAGGTGATGATGGTGGTGTTGGAGTGTTGTTTTATTTGCTATCATGGTAGGTGGTTGAGTGTGGTTTTTGTTTTGGTGACCATGTTCTTTCATGATAACCATTCCTCTCTCTCTCTCTTGCATGATATGAGTATGGCTCCCATTATTTTTGTGACTCTCTCCATTCTCACTCTCCTCTCTATTGTGATGGCCGGCCACTCTCTTGGTGGGGCTGTCCAAACATTTTGGTGTGGGTTTTTGGCTCATTTCATGTTGCAAAAATCCCACAAGTTCCATCTCCAAACTCCATAGTTCATCCCTCCACAAAAAGGCAATTCCTACAACCCCAAAATGAGACTTGAGCACTACACTTTCTACAGCAAATCTTGGGCACGTCGACTAGCCAGCTTCGTGCCCGAGTTGCCTCGGCATTGAGGTGGGAGCCCGTAAAAGAAGTAGGCGATGTGGTGCACTTCCGGCGACGAGGTGGAGACCGGAGTTTCCGCAGGAGATCGGGACGACGATGAGAAGACCGGAGGACTCGGATCAGTCGGTATATCTCTCTTCCCCTTCTTGTAGTTAGCTAGGACTAATTAATTGTTCGATCCGGGTATTAGTGCGCGGCAGTTTGCCAGTTCAAGAAAAATTAAAGTTTATTACCGCTTCCGCATTTGGCCGTCGGATTGACGGCCGGGACGCCGCCGTGCACTTACAGTGGTATCAGAGCCTCGCCATTAACTTAGTCTAGCTTGGTTTAATGTGTTTTGCATTTCCGATCGACCAAAATTCCAAAATCTACATTTTTCAAAGCGACAGTTTTCTGTTGAAATTTTTTGGTCTCCAAAAATTTTTCAGGTTGTATATCAGGTTGTATAAAATTGAAGTACTGGAGACCACTAGGCTACTGTAGAAATTCGACAGGGTGAATCGACAGTGGAGGCGCGGAACCGCGGCCAAAACCCCCTTTGGGCCGCGTTTCCGCCGCGCTCTGTGGAGATCCCTGCACCAAATTCCTACAGTGTCTTTGTGGGCTTAAAATATGGGTTTTGGAATATTAATTTTGGGCCCAGAATTTCTTGATGTGCTACAGTAGTACTTGGGGGCCCACTTGTTAAAGTTTGATCGATCGGATATTTTAAACACATTATTTCACAGTATTTACATTATATCTGCGACCGTGAATGTCACTTGATCGGTAAATCCAGTCTAACTGCTATAGCCCGGTTAGACGGATTTGCGAACGTGACTTTCACGTTGATGTTCTGTTTTTGCTGTGATGTTGCGGATCGGTCGTGGGGGATAGCCTGGATGCAATGCTAGTACAGTTGTGGTTGTATTATGTACATTTGATATTGCGGGACGAGCGTCCGACATGTGGACTGCCGTCACTGCCTGATTGTATTATTCTTTTGGGGCACGGCCAGGTTGCGGTCGATGTACCCGTTGTATATATATTTTACTTTCTGTACTAGGATTACCCAGCGGTGGGGTGCACGGATAGCCGGGTTCTGGAGGGCAACAAGCCCGCATCTCATGGCATTGAGACGGAGGGGGCTTCACTCTAGGACTGGCGGGCTATTCGCCGCACTCGTAGGGGGTACAGGTTGACCCAGGAGGGGTGCCAAAGTTACCGGATTCCGTGAAGTGCTGGGTGGTCCATTCACGGTGCTGAAGGGGGCTGCCTCGCTTCAGGTTTTGGCGGGTAACTTGCCGCGCCCGTAGGGGTCTAGGATTTCATTGCACAGGCTATCCACACGACCAGGGGAACGTCGGGTTTCAGTAGTGGCTCTGTGAAACCCGGGGATCCCAGATATCTGTATTGTTTCTGTGATGCTGTTCATTCTCTGTGATGTTGCATTTTATCACGCCTTGAGCGAATATAATATATTGGTATATATATTAGTAGATGTTGTATATGTTTTGCATCCGCGCTAGTCCAGTCCCCGCTCTGTCGTTAGTTAGCTAACCTAACGGGTAATGACGGGACCCAGTGGCGAATGCGGATGGCATATACGTACGTCATAATATTTTCGTTCTTTTTGGTGTGATCAACTGATGGGACTGCATTGATTCGGATCAATGCAAGTTAAAAACAAACCTAATCTGATGTTGTAGGAACACTTTTCAAAAAGCTGTTATTGCAAGGACGTTCTCTTTTGTTTTGCATCGTGATATTCAGTTGGAATATCCTGCTCCTCAGTCGACGAGGCAAGGGCCGAGATCCCTTCACCGGGAGTGACCCCTTGGACAGAAGTTTGCGTCAGGGCATTAACTTCACTATAGCCGATTACTTTTGCTTTGCATCGCGGTATTCATTTGGAATATCCTGCACCCCATTCTACGGGGAAAGAGCCGAGATCCCTTCACCGGGAGTGACCTCTTTAGCAACGGTTTTCGTCACTATATTTTCAAAAAGCTATCCGTTCCTTCAACGATATCAAGTTCATTACGTTAAAGGTTTTCGCCAGAAACCATTCGTAGCCCTCCATCATTTCAGTTAAATATTCGGTAGTATTCAAGCTATGTATTTTGACCTCACGCCAAGGCATAGTGATTGGTAGCTGCCGGGTATTTATCTGTTGCATAGATAGATGCGTTGGTTTGGGACAGTCGTACTACTATTTTGGCCTACGTCAAGGGTATGTACGGGTGGGTTCAAATTAACCTGGATAATGATAGGCAGAACTTGACATGTGACTTATGATATTTTGACCTCACGCCAAGGTCATAAGAGCATGGGGCAAAAATCTCATCGGGAGTTTCAAAAGAACTGAAACTTGCCAGATATGCGCATACCTTCTGGAGTGTGACACCGTGAGCGGATTCCGTCACGTTGTCATGTGATGATAGTTGGATCCCGATTCCTACTGATGAGTTAGTTTACTCCTCGGGTGACCCCGACTAATTCTTCTTTCAGGTTTGGAGGAGAATTTGAGGTACAGTGGGAGGTTTCCAGATTAGATAAATTGGTAACCATTCTGATTTAGGATAGAGTGCACGCTGAGTGTTTCTTTTCTCTCTCTCTCTTTGGCAGCGACCATTGACCCGACCCTAAGACTATGACTCAGTGACCAAGTTGACCGAACCTTCTTAACACTGGCTTTTGGATTGTCAGAGTTGCAAACCTCATTGCCACTCCTACTATTACCCTTTTCTCCAGGACACCCCGTATTACTACGAACGTCCACTTCCATTGGACAAAACCATCGTATGGTTAGATACGAACTCGAAAGAATTTATTCGAGGATGGTTTCCGGTTCTGGAGAAAACGGATAGGATTATTCAGTTGTCTTTTCCTTTTTACCTTCTCTCAAGTTGCGAGTACTCCTTGGCTTAGGAGTTAGTACACCTATTACGCAAATTGGATAGTCTTCTTCCAAACCATAGGCAGGTGCCGACCGGTAGGGAATGAAGAAAACCAATTAGCATAACGATGGTGTGCAGAAGGTATTAAGTTAAGACAAAGCAAGGGATTAGTAAAAGGGCAAAGTAAATTGCGACTGATATTCACGACCAAACCAAGTATTCCTTCGCCAATCCTAAATCACCTTTGTATTTCTCCAGGACACTCCGTATCACTACGAAGATCCACAGTTTATTGGATACTCCATCGTATGGTTATATACGAACTCGAAAGGAACTTGTTCCAGTTCGGGGATGGATTCTGGTTCAGGAGAAATAGGAATAAGATTTATTCAGGTGTCTTTTATCTTCACCTTCTCTCGCTTTGCGAGTGTTCCTAGGATTGGGACAGTACACCCATTATGCTTATTGGATAGTCTTCTTCCAAACCATAGGCTGGTGCCGAACGGTAGGGAAGGAAGAAAACCATTAGGCCTAAAGGGGTGTGCAGAAGGTAATGACTAAAGACATATGAAGGGATTTGGTGGCAAAGAACTATACGGTTACAGTCGTGAATCCGGAAGAGGCATTACTAGGAATACCCAGATACCCCATCGAAACAATTCAATGTTTCAGTTTCACTGTGTACTGTTAAAAGAAAACTGATTTCCCGATTAGATACTTACTCCAGGGTATGTATTTACCAGGTACGATTCTCACATCTGTATGGTTTTACAGATGATGAGTGGGAGTAAGTTATTTGGAATTGGGTGATCATCCTCATTATATCAGGATTCGTTGTAATCGGTGATATTTGAGGAAGTCACCTGGACTGTTTGCCGGACGACAAATATTTGGTTTTGAATATCCGCTTTTATGCACCAATTTCAAATTGATATATCTGTACGTCTATTTTCATAGAGTGAGATATATCTTTCTGAAATTATGTCTATGACATTTACCTATATCAGTGGATGGTTAGGTAAGGAGCATTAAACAGCGGTGTAATTCTTCTTAACCATAAGTACAGTTCTCAACCTACGACACACAGTGAATGAGTTATCAGACTCAAGAGACTTATACAGAGTATTGTATGTTGTCCAGGGTCCATCAGGACAGAGGGGTTGGTCCTCGTACTATATTCGGTTTACTTATGACTTCTCTAGTTTTTAGACAGGTGTTTCGTGGAAACACAGGGTCCGAATTTTGAGAAGTTATAGGTATTTGAATAGAGTAGAGAACCAGGTGCAGCAAGTATCGGGATTCTTCAAAGTGATCGAAGATGTAGATACTTGTATATGGTATTCAGTTGATAGTAGTGATTAAGAGAAATTGCTTCTCTTTCAGGTTACTCATAATTGGAAGCATTCCTAAGTTGAGTAACGCTGATCGGCCTCCTTCCATTTAGTTGACATGCACTGGAGACAGCTGCATGATTTGAATCTGGTTCAATTAAATCAGTGCCTCTGGTTCTATATTGGATATAGAACAGTTCATATCTTAACGATGTTAAGGTACGGGGAGTTGTCCGGTTTATGATTAAAACCAGACACTGGATAACTCAAGGCATGTTTCTGTAATGGCTGTTTGTGGGTTGACCCAGGCTATGACGAGGGTTGATTTTCTACCATCTGGATGGACAATAGCGATATTGTTCTAGACTCGCCACAGTTTTAATAAAAATGGATTTTTTCAGAAAACAGTAGTGGGAGTATGGTAGAACTGGAAATGATTCCAGAACCACAAACGATTACTGAAGATTTGATAGGAACCTAAAGATTCAATCTGGTTTGACATTCCATTGGCCACTCCGCAGATAAGATGGGTAACTTCAGGCACCCGAGAGGTACTACGGTAGCCTCAAGGACGGTGACGGGGAAGTTCTTGTTTACCCAGGTTTGCCATTGGTGTTGTTCCAGACTGTGAGACCCGGCAGGAGGATGAGTATAGCGTCGTTCTAAACTAGTTTTAGAAGTGTACGTCTGTATGACTCTGCCAGAGGGTTGTCGTAGTCAGTGGGAGCAGCGGAAGCATTGGTGGACATGTGGCTTATGTCTATTTGTAGACTAAAGCACATGTGGCGGAGATAGATCATCTATTTCTGACGTGACAGTCATGGGTTTGACTTCATCAGAATAGAGGATGGATCTGTTGAGAAGGTAGTAGGGTGTGATATCCTGGTATTTGGATGACATACACAGAGTAGGAAAGGAAACTCCTATACTACAATCGGTTATACTTTGGTCGTCACACAGTGGTTTCTCCACAAAGGAAATGGATTTTATATCAGACATACTGGTTACTAGATCTATGGTTATAGATCTAGATTTGGGTATTCTCCCAATCTGTGTACTTAGACAGCATTCTAAGAGTATTTAGAATGGACGACTCCTAGCACGGTAGTGTACCTGCAGGTAATGGAGTCACCCTCTCTGAAGGTGTCTTATAGACTAAAGTGGAGAGGGATGTGCATGATTGGCAGAACACTTGCTCAGGCAATTGAGTCAATCATGAGATGTCAAGTGCCACACCAGATGTTGTTCTTGCACTAGATGCAATAAGTTGACATTAATCCAATCCTAGAGAAACGGTCGGAAGCAGTTTTAGAACATAAGTGGATGTTCTAGGGATATGATAACGACAGCCTCATTCGGGAGACAGTTATCATTCCAGGCTTCCAAGGTGACCTGGACGACAAGGAGGTCGTCAGAGTTATAGTTTTCCTTCTGACGAGGGGCAGTATTTTGGACAGGTGGTCCAAGGCAATACTGAGGGTGGCATGGCGCAGGATACTGATTAAGTTCAGTTGACGATACAGTCTAAGAAGTTTAGATTTGGAGTTCATTTATGAGCTAGGTCCCATCAGATATCCAGACACATTCTAAGACAGGTATTGCTCATTTCGGGAGATGGCTTTCTCCGCGAACTTGAGATATAGAGAGACATAGAAAGAAACATCAAGGCGGATCCACTCACTGAGGCTATTCCTCGAACGCAATAGTTTCGCAAACGAGCTTTGTGAGACTGACTAGTAGAGGAGTTGGGTGTTCGGTATCACACGGGCTGTGAGTATGCGACATCGCAATAATTAGCCTTGAGTGCAAGTGGGAGATTGTTGGAGATAGTGCCCTCAGAGTCAATTATTAGGTCACAGGTACGTGATTGCAATGATTGATGGAGGACCGATCCCGGTAGGACAGTCTTACTCGAGATGATAGTATGCTATCTGGTTTACCTTTATCATCGTGTACTGCTTTAAGTGACCTGACAAGTCGCTATTACACGTTGGTAGAGCCCCTAGGATTCTTGCTTGACCACCAGCAGTATGAGGGCGATCATATAAGTAGGAGCTGGGGTCTATAAGCACATCCTTAAATGGTCCCTAGTCATGTGAGTTTCGAGACAGGGCATCGATACTCCAGAGTAGACTAGTGTATACAGTCGAGACCCCGACGAGGGGCGGTGGCCGGTCTCACAAGCCACTGGTGTCAGTTGGATCACCTAAGATGTGTACAGGTGCTCATTGGGTTATGAGTACACCGGACAGGACTCGCCGGGAACATGCTAGTTAGTCATATACCAGACGTCAGATGGCAGTTCCCTGGTGACATGTATGCAGGTTAGTTCATCGACCTGGGGATCGTCATTTGTCTCGTGTGAGTTCCCACTGTACTTTGATTACTACCCTACCACGGCTCAAAGGAGTCGTGCAAACAGGTTTTAGTTGGGTACAGTCCCGAGCCACATGGTGGCAGTGAGCGTATCTTCAGGGGTTCGTCTCTCCCGGTATTGGGGGTGAGGTCGCGCTGTGTCTAGGAGAGCCATTACACGAAGCCCTCGGCCGAGGCAAGGAGATTTACTGGTAGGTATTCCAGTAGTATTTCAGGGTGTTCTGGGATACACTCCGACACGACTTGTACCGCTTTTGGGGGTCTGACTTTTACCAACCCCCTAGGCCCGCCATGCGATGCTCATAGACGAACGGACTGGACTGTACGGATATTGTCACTGACAGGCTCAGTAGGGTTGTCAGGCTGAGTTCGCTCACGGACGTCCCTTTTAGTCAATACCTGGTAGCCCGTTACGTATTGGCTTATACCTCTGACGTGCTAGTGGTTAAATCCACAGCCAAGGTGTTGACGAGTCTTTAGAGTCCCCCACATTCAGTTACTCAGCTTTCGGGCGAAAAGTTGTAGAGGCCGTATGGAGATATGGCAAGGTCCGATCAGATACGTGCGGTATTGCACGGATCTGGATCGGACAGTTTGTACTATAGGCCGTATGGTTATATGGCAGGGTTCGATCAGATACGTGCGGTATTGCACGGATCAGGATCGAACGGATAATACTAGCCGGCTTTGGTTTAAGCCGGATCCTAGTATAGTACAGTGTAGATTTTGTCTCATTGCATTTGTATTTCAGTCGGAATACAAATGCGGGTGTGTAAGCACAGTATAGGGGTTTTCCTGTAATTTATTACGGGACCAGTTTTCTGGAGTTGCCAGTTTGCTTTCCGTTTCGGCCAATTTCCTTTGTATCGTTCATTGGCTGAAGTTTGGTGGAGGAGGGCTTATTTGCATTGTTGCAAATAAGTGTTTGTGGAGGGTGTTCTTTGCTTATATTTGTATCATGATGGTTTCATGATGGAGCCCATCCCTTGACCTTTCTTGCTTGACTTTGTGAGGTGATGATGGTGGTGTTGGAGTGTTGTTTTATTTGCTATCATGGTAGGTGGTCGAGTGTGGTTTTTGTTTTGGTGACCATGTTCTTTCATGATAACCATTCCTCTCTCTCTCTCTTGCATGATATGAGTATGGCTCCCATTATTTTTGTGACTCTCTCCATTCTCACTCTCCTCTCTATTGTGATGGCCGGCCACTCTCTTGGTGGGGCTGTCCAAACATTTTGGTGTGGGTTTTTGGCTCATTTCATGTTGCAAAAATCCCACAAGTTCCATCTCCAAACTCCATAGTTCATCCCTCCACAAAAAGGCAATTCCTACAACCCCAAAATGAGACTTGAGCACTACACTTTCTACAGCAAATCTTGGGCACGTCGACTAGCCAGCTTCGTGCCCGAGTTGCCTCGGCATTGAGGTGGGAGCCCGTAAAAGAAGTAGGTGATGTGGTGCACTTCCGGCGACAAGGTGGAGACCGGAGTTTCCGCAGGAGATCGGGACGACGATAAGAAGACCGGAGGACTCGGATTAGTCGGTATATCTCACTTCCCCTTCTTGTAGTTAGCTAGGACTAATTAATGGTTCGATCCGGGTATTAGTGCGCGGCGGTTCGCCAGTTCAAGAAAAATTAAAGTTTATCACCGCTTCCGCATTTGGCCGTCGGATTGACGGCCGGGGCGCCGCCGTGCACTTACAGGATACAATATTTCACTTCGATTCGGACTGTGAGGCTACTTTTGAATCGCTTAAAAGATCTCTCACTACAACCCATATTCTATCATCTCCGGATTGGAACCACCCGTTCGAGCTTTTGTGTGATGCATCAGATTTTGCAATTGGTGCAGTCTTAGGACAACACATTGAAAAGATGCCACATGTAATTTATTATGCAAGTAGGATCTTGAACGATGCACAAATTAATTACACAACTACCGAGAAAGAACTCTTGGCAGTTGTATTTGCATTAGAAAACTTCAAGCCCTACTTGATTGGCTCACCAATAGTGGTTTACACCAATCACTCTGCCCTACGACACCTTTTATCGAAGAAGGATGTTAAGGCCATACTAATATGTTGGATCATATTGTTACATGAATTATATCTTGTCATATGAAACAAGAGTGGATATGAAAACGTTCTAGCAGACAATCTTTCACGCATCAATTCTTCACCAATGTTGACCGTGCCAATAAATGAGTCCTTCCCAGACGGACAACTCTTGACCGTATCCTACGAACCTTGATTCGTGGATATTGTGAATTATCTAGCGACGGGACTTATTCCTAGCGATTGGTCGAAACAAGACAATCTTCGATTTCTATCCCAAGTAAAACACTTTTACTGGGATGAACCTTATTTGTTTAAGTATTATTCGGATCAAATCATTCGCAGATGTGTCCCTAACGATGAATTCAAGAGAGTATTGTCTTTTCGTCATGATCAGGCATGTAGTGGTTATTTTGGTCCACGTAAAACGGCGGAGAAAGTTTTGCAATGTAGTTTTTATTGGCCAAAATTATTTAAAGATGCTTATGATCAATAAAAAACTTGCCATTAGTGTCAACACATGGATCGGATTTCACGAAGAAATGAGATGCCGCTTCAACCTATCTTGGTTGTTGAGATATTCGATGTTCGGGGTATTGATTTTATGGGCATTTTTCCCAGCTCTTTTGAGAATTTATATATCTTGTAAGCGGTTGGTTGATTATTTCACAAAATGGGTGGAAGTAATACCGTGTCGCACTAATTACAACAAGATTGTTATTATGTTCTTTAAAGAAAATATGTTTTCGCGATTTGGGCACCCTGGCCCTATAATTAGCGACAACAGGACACATTTCTGTAATCAATCTTTCGAGACTTTGATGCGGAAATATTCAATCAACCACAAACTTTCTACACCCTATCATCCTCAAACGAGCGGTCAAGCTGAGATTTCCAATAGACAGATCAAACAAATTATGGAGAAGACGTTTTCTTAAAACCATAAAGATTGGTCAACCTAATTGACGGATTCTTTTTGGGCATTTCGTACCGTTTATAAGACCGATCTTGATATGACTCCATACCGTCTAGTTTGGGGGTAGTTTCCATTTGACTATTATTTCACCCCACCTCCATATTTCGGTAACATTTTCTCATTTTAAGAATAGAGGTGAGTGAAAACAGAGTTAACTGAATATATGTGCATGCCAAAGTATAAGTTTGGGGGTAGTTTTCATTTGACTAATATTTTACCCCTATTAATTTCTCTTCCCAAATTTACAGGTCTATGCATTCAATGACAACATCAGTGAGGACACAGCTGAAAACAGGTTTGGGGGGAGGTTTGTATTCACTGAATTATCTTTTGGTACTAGGCACTATATAAAATTTTCTTTTCATAATAATGTTGGGATGCGGCGTCGCCCCGGCCGTCTGACTGACGCCAAATGCGGAACAAATTTTTTTTACAAAACCGGCGCTACCGCAACCCAAATATCCGGATCGTTCCATTAACCATAAACTAGAAAACTGTAAAGGAGTTCGGAAAGATTATACCGATCGATCCGTGTCCTTCGGTCTTCAATCTCTGTGCCAAGCTCCTCGCTACTGCGCCGACGAAGTTTGCTCTCCGATCTTGCTCGTAGAAGTGGCTCCACGTCGATGAATCTGTATACGGGCTCCCGCCTCAAATACCGAGGCAACTCGGACATGAAGTTTGCTAGCCGACATGTCCAAGAATGATGTAGAGAGAGTGTGGAATATATTATCTCAAGATACCCAAACTTTTGGGTGGAGGTAGATTAGAGTTGCCATTTGGAATGATTTTGTGAGCAAAGAATTTTTTAGCAATGAGAAGAAAAATTCAGCCCTTTAACAAGATGTGCTCGGCCATTCTTGTGAGGAAATGGCACTAAGGATTTTTAAAATGGGGCACTCTGGAATTGGCAGAATGAAGCGGTGAGACTCACATGAAAAAGTGAGTGAAGGAATATATATGATTATATATTTAATCAATCACTCCAAAACAAACAAGAAGCCCTCCAATATAGTGTGCTCGGATTCTAAAAAATTCTTCTGTGTGGAAATAAGAATGAGGTGATGGTTTTTGTCAAGTGATTGTCTCAAATTTTTCCACCACAAAAGAAACCTCCCAATAAAGAGCTGGCGAGATTGCAGATGGCCCCCCAATGGCCCATGCAGCCCCCTTACATAAAAGACCATGCCCATTTAATGCATGGCCATGCCTCATTAAATGAGCAGAGCCTCCCCCCTCCAAGAAAATCAGTGCAAACTAAAAGGTCAAGGTCAAATGGTCAAGGAAAAAATAAATTGCTCACAACGAATACATATAGATCATGATGTTTCAGACGGAAAAAAAACTAGCAACTCCGAAAGTAATCTCGTAATGAATAACGAATTATGAGATTACCCTTAAACTTTAAATACATACCCGCATTTGTATTCCGACCGAATATAAATGCAATGAGACAAAAATATTCCTACAGTATAATACTAGGATCCGGCTTAAACCAACCCCGCTAGTATTATCCGTCCGATCCTGATCCGTGCACAAGTGCACGGATATAATCGAACCCCGCCATATATCTATACGGCCTCTACAACGTTTCGCCCGAACTTGGGAAAATTTCTGTGGGGGACTCTAACGACTCATCAATACACTAGCACTGGGTATAACCACTAGCACGTCAGAGGTACTAGCTGTACGAAACAGTTGCCCATGTATTGATCGGAAGGGATGCTGACGAGTGAACTCATCCAGAAAACCCGACTGAGCCTGACAGTGACAATATCCGTACAGTCCGGTCCGTTCGTCTATGAGTATCGTATATAGGGACTAGGGGGCTGGTAAATGTCAGACCCCAATAGTTGTATAAGTCGTGTCAGAGAGTAGCCCAGAATACCCTGAGTACTACTGGAATACCTACCA
This sequence comes from Agapanthus africanus, assembly GCA_030015575.1. NCBI lineage: Eukaryota > Viridiplantae > Streptophyta > Magnoliopsida > Asparagales > Amaryllidaceae > Agapanthus > Agapanthus africanus. The sequence goes on from CM057341.1 coordinate 622,648,950, forward strand.
GTAAATCTCGATAACCCTGTCCAGGGATTTCGTGTAATGGCTCTCCTAAACACAGCGCTATCTCACCCCCAATACCGGGAGAGATGAATCCCCGATGATCCGCTCACTGCCTCCATGTGGCTAGGGACTGTACCCAACTAAAACCTGTTTGCACGACTCCTTTGAGCCGTGGTAGGGTAGTAATCAAAGCACAGTGGGAACTCACACGAGACAAATGACGATCTCAGGTCGACAGACTAACCTGTGCACATGTCACCTGGGAACTGCTATCTGACGATATGTATAATACAAACTAGCATGTTCTCGGCGAGTCCTGTCCGGTGTACTCATAACTCAATGAGCACCTGTATACATCTTAGGTGAACCAACTGACACCAATGACTTGTGAGACCGGCCACCGCCCCTCGTCGGGGTCTCGACTGTATACACTAGTCTACTGTGGAGTATCGATGCCCTGTCTCGAAACTCCCATGATTAGGGACACTTTAAGGATGTGCTTATAGACCCCAGCTCCCACATATATGATCGCCATAATACCGTTGGCAGTCAAGCAAGAATCCTACGGGCTCTATCAACATGCAATAGTGAACTAAAGTATTTACACGATGATAAAGACAAACTAGATAGCATACTATCATCTCGAGCAAGACAGTCATATCGGTATAGGTCCTCCCTCAATCATTACAAGCACGTACCTGCGATCCAATAATTGACTTTGAGGGCACTATATCCAACAAATAAAAGATTAAAAAGTGAAAAATTACATATGAAAGATAGGAATAATTTGAGAAAAGCAAGAAATTTAGATGTTTTCTTAAACAAATAAGTAGTTATGAGTCGTTATCCTAAGGGTTAGTAAGATGAAGGAAATTACTAATCTGAGGATAAAAATTAGTCTGAAAATTAATCCTTATTCTTGAGGCCAAACATCTGAATGTTGATACCCTACTATACGCACTTGCACACATCTTGAAACTTGGGACAGTAGACGATACTTTGAAATGCTCTTGTCTAAAAGACTTAGTATGAAGAAAAATCTATATATATATATATATATATATATATAAGTGGTGAAAAAAATGAATACTGGTTTTTTAATTACCAAGGCAGCATAAAAAAATATAGCGAGGGTGCTTTATCACCTAGTGCTTTAGACCAACTGGTTTAGGAGCCACTGCTAAGCCTTAGGTGTCGCAAGACGAGGAATTACGCCTTAATAATGCGAGCACATTTTGTAATCGGTCGGTTAGTAACTCAAGAAATATTGACGGTCGCATGAAGAATGTGTGAGCAATTCCATCTAAAGTATTCACCAACTAAAAAGTACTAAGGAAAATGGACAAGAATATAATAGCTTGAATTGAATTCTCTAAGTGTAGGGATTTCTTTTACACACACGTAGGGGTATATGATAGATTTTTGGAAGATAGATAGGGAGGAAAACTAAAGGAGATGTTTTATTGAGAGATTATATCATTTCTAACATCTTTTCACAACCGTTAAGATAGGGCTCAGGGTAACTGAAAGCTGTTGTATTTAGAAACTCTTATTTTCAAGTTCTTTCTTTTGTAGTTCTTATTTTTGTACATAACTTTCATCTTCTTTCTTTTATTATAGGATTTTATTGGTGTAATCCGCTGAAAACTCTAAGGGGACAACACTCCTCCTACTAGGGACACCTAGAGTTTTAGCGGCTTGTTGCACGTGCTCGGTGCAATCGTGTTGCTTACGAAAGTGTGCTATTAGGTTTTTCTTTCTTTTTCTCCTTCTGTTGAATAGCTAGTTTTTTCGGGATGATCAAAGTTAAGTTTGGTGGTATTTGTTCAGTCGAAAATACTGCATATTTGATATAACATTTTCCTTAATTTTCTTATATATTTAAAGTTGTTTATTATAAATATGAAACATATGAGGTTTTTTCTGCAAAATTTCTATTTTCATATGTTTATATATTATAATTAACATTATGAAGAAAAATGTATGCATATAATATTTATAGAATATTTTGATAATTTATATATGCGTATCATATCAAATATCCTTAACCAATATTCTTAAAATATAATATCATATAAAATGATTAGGATAATATCTCAAAAAAACCAAATATTACTAACATTATTCTTTGAGATATGGTGCAAGTTTTGGCTCAGGTCAAGAGAGCGAGATGTTGGGATGTCGGAAATCAAAAATCTGCCGAAATATTATAGAAAATCGAAGAATCAATACTGGTAGAGACTCAAGAAATATTTTCAATTTCCAGACATCAGCTAAATCTCCATGTGTCACAGGAATAAAGCCCAGAAATTTGCATCCAAGATCCCACCAAACAACCGCGGATCCGCGGCCAAACCATGAAATATGCGACGGATCCGCGGTCGATTCACCGAGTCAGGAGTTGGGATTTTCAGGTTGGATTTGCTACAACTAACCCTAATTCTATGGATCTTTAGTTTCTGGATTTGGGGCTATATAAAGGACCGAGGGCTAAACCTAGAACTCATTAAACCGACGAGATCATGAAGTCTAAGGCAACTCAAGAATCCAAGTTGATCATCAGCTGTTCATCTACCTCCTTAAGAAGAGATTGAGAAGCAAACTAGGGTTTTGTAATCACATTTTAAAGGATCAAAGTGTAATTGACCAAGTTGATTAATAAAGGTAGTTGTTTTATTCTTATAGCATTTTATTTTCTTTTTTTATATCATTATCTCTATCCGTTCTTTTATCTCCTTCATGCGCGAGTAATTCTCCGCTTGATATGGTTCGTAGGATTAGGGTAGATCAATGAATGAAAATAATCCTTTAACTCCATTTACGTCCTATAATGTTTATAAACTTTATCAAAAGAATAGTTAACATCCTAATCGGGCGCGCTATCAATTCATTGATAGTCACGACCACGATTTGATATTAGATAAACAATTGTTTTGTTAAAGGCTAAACATGAACGGAGATTCATGTAAAGATAAGGGTTAAGAGTGGGAACCCTATTCCCTCCAAAAACCCTAATCTACATGCATCTTTGTCATCTAGTTTTAAATCTATTAAAAGATAAAAAGAGTAATCTTTAATTAATCGTCCATGACTTCTAAATCATAACGAACCCTACAAGCCCACTTCTGATATAAAATCTACATCCGTAGTTAAACTATATCTATATTTTACATCCGTGTTTGACGAGATCTAGAATCTATAACTCTTCTTCATTATTCTTCTGTTCTTCCTCTTTTTCAACTTGTCTAACGTAACATGGAAAGATTCAACGTTTTCCTGAGGACGACCTGTACTCATCTCGGTCTAGCTACACGTGAAACCGTTATTGATTGCGGTTATTCTATAAACACTTCTTTAAAACATATCAATCAGTACCTCACCGGGTCCACCATGTATCCGCAGACGGTGCATCCGCTTCATCGAATTAGATATAATACATACGTGCCTCAAGAACCGAGAAAACTCATGATGGATGCCACACACATCATATCACGAGAAACAACAAATTTCTATTTTGAAATGATAATAAGTTTATAAAATTCCTTTGTGGTTTTCCCCAAATCTAGAAATCTCATGAATACGTAAATCTCTAAGAAAATAAAAATATATGAATATGTGAATAACTATGAATGTCAATGATATCAACATGATGCAATGCGATGTAAGTTTAGAAGACTACATATGAATGATGATGCAATAAGGTATATATGACTAGCAATCCTATATATCCATCGTGGTGAAATAAATTTTCACGACCCAAAAAGCTATGGAACGTGACTTGCACTTAAATTACGAAACGTCTCGAGGCGTACATAATCTAATTAAGCCAAAACCCAGAAATCAAAACCAAAAGAGCAGTAGAGTGAAGGAAAAACCAAAATACATAAAGAAACTTCCAAATAATTAAGTCGCATCAAGTCTTTTAAAAGCAACATCACATTTCCCAAAAATTTCGGCAAAGTCTCCTTTGTAAAAACTGGCCCCAAAACGGGTGCAAAACTGGAATAGACATATAACATGAATAAGGCATCTCCAAGCGGGAGCTAGCTCTTCGCCGAAGAGAACTCAAATCTCACACAATGTAAATTATCAATGTGCAAAAATAAGCATAAAAGGCATAAGTTATAACCATCATATCGGCTCAAGTGAGCTCGACCGAGAGAAACAACATAAATGTCCAAAAATCTCACAGTCTCGTCTCTAGGTCAATATACATCAATACAAGTAAAAGGTACAGTAGATGGAGTACTCTAGATACAATGAGTATATAAGGTGGAAGCAAAATAATATCATAACCTACCTACGAGCAAAAGTATCAAGTCCAGGCAAAAGGAGCAAGTGCATCCGCCGCTACAGTGCTGGCGGAGCGGACCTGCAAAAAGGCTGTGGCACAACGAGGGTGAGTTGCCAACTCGTGAGTAATAAATGACATCTATAGAGGCTATCGTAAGTATGCACGCAAAGTGTCATAACTCAACAATACTGATATGGCATGATATACTAGCAGATATGTATGCAACATGAATCAATTTACAATACTAATCTGGCATGATGTACTAGTAGGTATGTATGCAACATGAATAAATTTTAACCCATGATAAGAATAGGTTGATATAAGAAAATCATTATTTTCTGCTTAGAAAACTCTTTTGAAATATCAGCACAATATCAATAGAATAAACAGAAATCCGTGTCCAGCATCGACACCTCAACCGACTATCTCAAAATCTCAAGTATCGGTATCACAATATCTCAGGCTCCAACCATCCGGCTGGCCCATCTTAAAGTATCAATATCCCAATATCTCACGACCACGGTCGGTATCCTCTGGATATCCGCCGCGCCAACAATCACCGGTAGGTAGTCAGCCCCTGCCAGGCTCATTATCTACAAATCGATCTTCTTTCCCCTGGGTACCTTACCCGGCCCACCATGTACCCGAGACGGTTCATCCAACTCCCCGAAACGGGTCTCGAAAACCAACAGAAAACCCATGGTGGACGACATATGTATCATATCACGAGAAAAACCGCAACTTTCAATGTTTAAAATAATATAGGTTTATTAAATCCTTGCGGGTTTTCCCCAAAATCTCATAAATCACAATTGTTGAAATCTTCAAGAAAATCATCATAAGTGCACATGTCAATGATAATGAATGCCTATCGTATGAACAAGTCGAACTGCAATGTATCACTAATAGACTAGGCATGAACGAATGATGTAATGAGGTACATGCATATGACTAGCAATCCTACATGTTCATCTTGAGGAATTTAAATGCATTAGCACAGGTTTAAGCATCATATATGGTGAAATTGTTCTAGATTTCAGGTTATACAAGTTATCTAATGTTGTGGCATAGCAATTTCCAAGGCGTGTGTGTCCGCATGAATAGTGCTCGTGCTGCATAAAACCCTGGCAATGGTGCAAGTGTCCTATGAAATGAGTTCGCACATGTATGTTGTAAGTCCACGTTGCGACCCCCGGTTCTTATGGGGAGGAGGAAACGGTATAAAATCAAAATTTTAACGCAAGAGGCAACATGGACTAAGCTAGGTCGGGATCTTTACCTAAACTAAAACTAGCATACTAAGCTAAAGATATTTAGCTACTCGGATGAAGATGGTTATACCTAAACTTGAACTCCTTCTCTTCAAGCTCCGATGGTGGTTCGATGGCTCCTTCTCGTTGTCTCCGTACGCCGAAGATAGATCCACTTGAAAGCTCTAACCTTTAGCTCCTTCTTCGTTCTTTGAAGAAACTAGTTCACTTGGTTTGCTAAACCTAGTGAACTAGAATGAGTAGAGATGATTTAGAATGGGATTTTATCTATGGTTCTTGATTCTCAACTCATGAGACAAGAGAACCATAGATCAAGAGAGGGAGCAAGAGGTTGAGGGTGAGAGCAAGAGGAGAGCTCAAGAACAAGAGAGAGAATGAGCAAGAAAGAATGAGCAACTCTTTTGTCTTTCACCCTCTCATAATCCAAAGTGATCATAACTCATCATATCAAAAAAGTCTTATGTGATGGTTAGAAGCAACCATAACCTTATCATGTCATGCACTCATTTTACTCAAATGAGCAAGCAAGAAAAAGTCTTTGGCATGAAATGATAACCATGGTTATCATGATGGTCAACTAGTCAAGCCTAGTCAACCGGTCAACAAGTCAACAAAAGTCAACAAGTCAACAAAGTCAACAAGTCAACAACCCTAATGAGAATTCGCCGCCTCTGCCTCCCTGTCAACTGTGCATACACACCCGCATCCGCGTTCCGAGGAACACGAATGCAATCTGGATAAATCCAATCCCATAAGGTACACTAGGATCTGGCTTAAACCAAAGCCCGCTAGTGTAAACTGTCCGGACACTGTACGTGCACAAGTGGACGGATGTGATCGAACCCTGTCGCAAAACCATGCGACCTGTCGCAATACCATGCGACCTCTACTCTTTTGTCTAAAGGCGAAAAGCTTTCTGTGTGGGACTCTAAAGACTCGACACTACGCTGGCAGTGGGTTTAACCACAGACCGCAAGCGGCACTAGCTGTGTGTAACGGTCCCCAGGTAATGCCGACAAGAAGACCGACGAGGCGAAACCCATCTGAACTCCTACTGAGCCTGAGTGTGACATTCTCCGTACAGTCCGGTCTGTTCGTCTGATACATCGCATGGCGGGCCTAGGGGGCGGTAAACGTCAGTCCCCCAATAGCGGTACAAGTCGTGCCGGAGCGAAGCCCAAAACACCCTGAGATAACACTGGAAACCTACCAGTATATCTCGTTTGCCCTGGCCAGGGACTACTCGTGTAATGGCTCTCCTAGACACAGCGCGATGTCAACCCCCAATACCGGGAGAGACGAATCCTGTCTAACCGTCACTGCCTCCAAGTGCTTCGGGACTGCACCCAACCACTACCTGTTTGCACGACTCCTTTGAGCCGTGGTAGGGTAGTGATCAAAGTACAGTGGGAACACACTCGAGGCGAAGTGACAGTGTCAAGTCAGCGGACTAAGCTGTACTCATGTCACCTGGGAACTGATAACTGACGATAGGTATAATACCAACTAGTCAGTTCCCGACGAGTCCTGTCCAGTGTACCCGTAACCTAACGAGCACCCGCATACTATCTCAAGTACGACGTACTGACGGCTGTGGGACAGACCGTCTCCCACACTGGGATGAGAAGCGCATGCGCTGGTCTACTCCGGAGTATCGATGCCCTGTCTCGATAGTCCTGCGACCAGGGACCGGCATAAGGATGTGCTTATAGATTACCCAGCCCCACTAGTGTGACGGCCATCACATCGCTGGTAATCAAGCAAAGATCCTAAGGGCTCTACTAATGTGTATAGGCGATATACAAAAATAAACACATGTACACATTGAAGTAGAAACAAACCAAGTAGCATACTACTATTTTGAGCAAGATTGTATATACAAGGTGAATATCCCAAGCATCCATTAAGTAATATACAAACTAGTATGATACAGTAATGGCCTCTAGGGCATATACACTAACAATCTCCCACTTGCACTAAGGCCATGTACTGGCGTATCGAAGACCTATCATCTCGATCAGCCGCTCGAACTGAGTCTGGGGCAAGGCCTTGGTGAATGGATCTGCAGTGTTGTCTTCTGAAGCGACTCTCCGAACCTCGATCTCCTGGCGATCTACGATCTCCCTGATCAGGTGATACCGCCTCAAGATGTGCCTGGATCTCTGATGGGACCTGGGTTCCTTCGCTAATGCTATAGCCCCGTTGTTGTCGCAATACAGAGGTATTGGATCAACAATGGACGGAACCACCTGAAGTTCTTTCAAGAACTTCCTCATCCAGACAGCTTCTTTTGCGGCATCAGATGCAGCGATGTATTCCGCTTCCATCGTCGAGTCTGCAACGGTTTCCTGTTTGGAACTCTTCCAACACACCGCCCCTCCATTAAGGGTAAAGACAAAACCCGACATGGACTTGGAATCATCCTTGTCACTCTGGAAGCTGGAGTCAGCAAAGGCCTCGATCTGGAGGTCTTTTCCGCCATACACCAAGAACATCTCCTTAGTCCTTCTCAGGTACTTGAGAATGTTCTTTACCGCTATCCAGTGTTTCTCCCCAGGGTTAGACTGATACCGGCTTACCACACTCAGTGCATAAGCTACATCCGGTCTGGTACACAACATCGCATACATTATAGAGCCTACCGCAGAAGCGTAGGGTATAATAGACATGCGATCCCTCTCCAAATCAGTCTTGGGAGACATCTCTTTAGAGAGGGTGATCCCGTGACAAGCCGGTAGGTTACCGCGCTTAGAATCTTCCATACTGAACCTTTTCAGTATGGTGTCGATGTACCTGGACTGTGAAAGTCCTAATATCCTCTTGGATCTGTCACGGTAGATCCGGATACCCAGAATGTATGAGGAATCACCCAGGTCTTTCATGGAGAACCTGTGTGACAAGAACCCCTTGACAGATTGTAGCATAGGAATGTCATTTCCTATTAAGAGAATGTCATCCACGTATAAAACGAGGAATACTACAGTTCTCGCTACAAATCTACTATAGATGCATGGTTCATCTGGATTTTTGATAAAGCTAAATTCTTTGACCGTTTCATCAAAGCAGATGTTCCAACTCCGCGACGCCTGCTTTAGTCCATAGATGGACTTAAGCAACTTGCACACCTTTCCGCTGCTCCCACTCTGAATGAAACCCTCTGGTTGGTCCATATAGACACACTCCTCTAAATTTCCATTTAGAAAAGCTGTCTTTACGTCCATTTGCCAGATCTCATAATCGTGGAAGGCAGCAATGGCAAGAAGGATCCGAATGGATTTCAGCATGGCTACTGGAGAAAAGGTTTCGTCGTAGTCCAAGCCAGGTCTTTGACGGAAACCCTTTGCTACCAGCCTAGCTTTATAGGTCTCAACCTGTCCATCTACACCAATCTTCCTTTTGAAGATCCACTTGCATCCTACGGGTTTTACCCCGTCTGGAGCAATGTCCAACGTCCATACCTTGTTGGTGTACATGGACTCCATTTCGGTCCGCATTGCATCCAGCCATTTCACTGAGTCAACGCTCTGAACGGCCTGCTGGAAGCTAGTAGGCTCATCATAATCTATGATGCAATCCTCTCTATCCCCGTCTATGAGAAAACCGTAGTATCTCTCGGGCGGATGAGACTGCCTACTACTCCTGCGGAGCGGCGTAGGAATGTCCTGTTCTGTTGAACCCTCTGGTTCCACTAAACTTTCAGTAATAGTCCGTGGTTCTGGAATTTCTTCCAGTTCTACTGTGCTCCCACTTATCTGGGTTTCCAAAAACTCAGTTTCCAAGAAGTAGGCATGACGAGAAACAAGGACTTTTTGTTGCTCTTCACAGTAGAAGAAATATCCTTTGGAATTCTTTGGATATCCCACAAACTTGCACTGTACTGAGCGTGCCTCGAGCTTGTCCGCATGCTGCTTTTTGACAAAAGCTGGACATCCCCATGTCTTAATATGCTTAAGATAGGGTCTCTTCCCACACCACATCTCATATGGTGTAGTAGGCACGGTCTTAGTAGGAACTCGGTTCAAAAGGTATGCGGCTGATTCTAGCGCATACCCCAAGAATGATCGCGGCAACTCAGCGTTACTCATCATGGACCGCACCATATCCAATAGGGTGCGGTTCCGTCTCTCCGATACACCGTTATGTTGCGGGGTGTATGGAGGAGTAAGCTGAGAGAGAATTCCGTTCTCTTTTAAATAGTCCAGGAACTCGGCACTTAAGTATTCTCGACCTCGATCCGATCTTAGAATCTTAATACTTTTGCCGGTCTGTTTCTCTACTTCATTCTTATACTCCTGGAATTTTCCAAAGGCCTCGGACTTATGTTTCATCAAGAAGACATAACCGTATCTTGAGAAGTCATCCGTAAAAGTAATGAAGTAAGAATGTCCGCTTCGGGCATGTGTAGACATTGGACAGCACACGTCACTGTGTACGAGTCCTAAGAGCTCGCTCGCTCTTACTCCTTGTCCAGTAAACGGAGTCTTTGTCATCTTTCCTTTGAGACAAGATTGACAAGTGGCATACGATTGATATTCGAACGCATTCAAATATCCTTCTGTATGTAACTTAGTCAACCTTCTCTCATTGATGTGACCCAATCTACAATGCCATAAGAAAGTCTGATTCATTTCCGGAGACTTTCTTTTGTGTGTATTCTGGACGTTGAAAATCTGTGGTTGGTTTAACACGTATATACCATTACTCAATGTACCTGACCCAATCAAAACTTGATTAAGGTGAATGTTTACAACATTACTTACAAACGCAAATTCATAACCTTCTTTAGAAACTAAAGATACAGAAATGATATTACAAGTTGCGTTGGGTACAAAAAAGCAATTACGCAAAACCAAAACATGTCCATCTGACATTCCCAGGTGATAGTCCCCCACGGCTTTAGCATCCATGCTAGCTCCGTTCGCAACTCTGAGGGTCATGTCACCTGCCTTCAAAACCCTACGGTTTCTCAACGCCTGCAAAGAATTACAGATATGAGATCCTGATCCGGTATCCAATACCCAGGAAGTAGAGTTTATTGAAAGACAGTTTTCAATAACATACACACCTGAAGCTGAAGCTGCAACCTGCTTCAATTCCTGTGTTCTGGCCTTCCAGGCCCTGCAATCATTCTTCCAGTGTCCTTTCTTATGACAATAGAAGCATTCTTCCTTATCCACAAGCTTCCCCGCTATCTTTGTTGCTTTACCTTTTCCCTTCGTATCCACTTTACTAACACCGCCCCTTGGTTTGGCGGGGGCCTTCTTCTTCTTTCCCTTGGCTTTCGCCTTGGACCTAGAAGAAGATGATCCTCCTACAAACAAAGTGGATGTATCCCTACCTTTCTGTAGGGTGCCCTCTGCGCTCCTCAGCATGTTGAGGAGCTCTGAAAGTTCAACCTCTTTTTCTTGTAAGTTGAAGTTCAGTATAAACTGGGCGTAAGTGGAAGGAAGGGACTGGAGAACTATATCCGTATATAGCTCACTCTCCAATGTGATCCCTAGGTCAGCGAGCTCCTCAATGTAGCCTATCATCTTTAGCACATGCTCGGCTACTGATGATCCGACGTCCATTCTTGTCGAAAATAACTTTTTCGACGCTTTGTATCTTGCGATACGTGATTGCTCTCCATACAGTTCTTTTGTATGGAGCAATATTGACTCCATGTCCATATTCTCATGCCTCCTCTGATGTTCGTTGTCCATCGAGGCAAGCAGGAGGCATTTGGCCTTCGCGCTATCAATCTCCCAAGTCTTACGGATTTCCTTATCCGCGACACTGGAAGTTGGACCAGGGACAGGGGGAGCTTTGGTGGTAAGAAGATACCCCAGCTTGTCATAAGTGATTGCTATCTTGACATTCCTGAGCCAATCTTTGTAGTTTGGCCCTGTCAGTTTGTTTTTATCTAGGAGTAACTTAAGTCCAGTCATGTTGATTGGTCGCTGCAATTAGGAGAGAGAAGAAGAAACACTCAGCATGATGCTCTTGCAAGTTTAGAGTGGTTTTTAGTTTGTCTAAACAGGATGGCTCCCACTGTTTCTCGAATCCCTCCTCAAACCATAAAGGAAGAATTAGCCGGGATCAATCCCACCGCACAATACTTGCTTAACCGTTCAGCCAGGCCGGTGTCGGTACTTCGAGGGAGGTTTTCCAACGCTTTCGCGAAGTTCCTTAATTAAAGAACCTCTTTTCCCTGGGGGCGTAGCCCCGCTAACACCTTTCTAGGCACCTACTAGGTTTATAGCATTGATCGATTAGTGAGAAATTTCCCGAGGAGTAGCATATACTCACAGTAGGATCGGGATCCAAATATCATAGCGTGACGAAACTGAAGGAATCCTACCAGAATCATCACACTCCAAATGGTATGCAAATCTAGCAAGTTTCAGTACTTATGAAACTCCCGATGTGGATTTTTACCCCATGCTCTTATGACCTTGACTTTGGCCAACAAATCATAAGTCACATGTCAAGTTCTGCCCGTCGTTGTCCAGGCTAATTTGAATCCACCCGCACATACCCTTGACTTTGGCCAACAAGGCAGTACGACTGTTCCAAACCAACGCATCTATCTATGCTGCACATGAATACACAATAGCTACCAATCACTGTGCCTTGACTTTGGCCAACAAACACAGCTTGATTACTATTGACTATTCATGTGAAACGACGGAGGGCTACGGATGGTTTTGGCAAAACCGTGAACGTAGTGAACTTGATTTAGTCGATGGAACGAGATAGCTTTTAAATGGAGTGGCTCAAGCTCCGCATTTAAAAGTTGTTTTTGAAAAGAACCGAGTGGTTTTTCGAAAGTGTTCCAACGACTTTAACTTGGTTTATTATCTTGCATTAGTTCTTTTAATGCGTGATATTCTTGCATTAGTTCTTTTAATGCGTCCCATCATTTAATCCTACCATTGCAGAAAACAACTAAAATATGACGTACGCTTATGCCATTCGCATTCGCCACGGGGCCCCGTCATTACCCGTTAGGTTACTTAACTAACGACAGAGCGGGGGCTGGGCTAGCGCGTCTGTAAAACATAAGCAACGCCTAAATAATATCTTATATAGATATACTGCAATGATAAACATTTCAGATCACAGATAAATACCTTGGATATACTAGGAATCTGTAATTTGTACGAGCCTGTAACAAAAACAGATTACACGGTCGCGGTGAATAGCCAAAACCCCACCCAAGACCCCTACGGGTGCGGCAAACTACCCGCCAAGTACCCGAAGCGTAGCAACCTCCCTCATCTCCATGAGTAGGCCACTCGACACTTCGTCATACCCGGTAGTTTGTGCACCCCTCCATGGGTCTATCCTAGGAGCAAAAACAGTAAAAAGAAATTATACAATGACGGCTACAACCCCGACCCGGTTGTGCGGCCATACAAATAATTATTACATCAATTTACAAATTTACATGAATTGCAAGAAAAGAAAACTCTCGTCTCACAACCCCCGGCTATTCACCCGCGACAATCCAACATATTTATATACGCATTCCAGCACATTACAGATCATGTATAACCCCGACCAATCGACTTATAGCGATTAGCCGACGTTCAATACATGCAAACATCACAGATATAACCATCTAGTCAAAGTGCAGTGAAGTTCGGAAAAAATACGGAATTATAGGACCCCAAAAGGAAATTTCTTTTATGGAAAATCTGGGGACATATAATATATTTCAAAAATCCCAAAACCAACACAGACATACACTGCACGAAACACGATGCACAGAAGACGACAAACCGCGGCGCTTCCGCGGCACATGCCTACCTCGTGCGGCGGAAGCGCGGCGGTTTGAATGAATTAGGGCAACGTTTTTCTTGGGTGTTCACACAAAACCCTGAGCCGAATTTAAAAGTATAAAGTTTTTCATTTTGACCAGAAAAAATTTCAACAGAAACTCAGGTTTTGTTAAAGTTAGGTTTTTGGATTTTTTTTTCGGTTCCGAACTTCGTTACACTTTACTACCAAGCTAGTTTAAGTTTAGTTAGGCTCTGATACCACTGGAAGTCCACGTTGCGACCCCCGGTTCTTACGGGGAGGCGGAAACGGTATAAAATCAAAATTTTAACGCAAGAGGCAACATGGACTAAGCTAGGTCGGGATCTTTACCTAAACTAAAACTAGCATACTAAGCTAAAGATATTTAGCTACTCGGATGAAGATGGTTATACCTAAACTTGAACTCCTTCTCTTCAAGCTCCGATGGTGGTTCGATGGCTCCTTCTCGTTGTCTCCGTACGCCGAAGATAGATCCACTTGAAAGCTCCAACCTTTAGCTCCTTCTTCGTTCTTTGAAGAAACTAGTTCACTTGGTTTGCTAAACCTAGTGAACTAGAATGAGTAGAGATGATTTAGAATGGGATTTTATCTATGGTTCTTGATTCTCAACTCATGAGACAAGAGAACCATAGATCAAGAGAGGGAGCAAGAGGTTGAGGGTGAGAGCAAGAGGAGAGCTCAAGAACAAGAGAGAGAATGAGCAAGAAAGAATGAGCAACTCTTTTGTCTTTCACCCTCTCATAATCCAAAGTGATCATAACTCATCATATCAAAAAAGTCTTATGTGATGGTTAGAAGCAACCATAACCTTATCATGTCATGCGCTCATTTTACTCAAATGAGCAAGCAAGAAAAAGTCTTTGGCATGAAATGATAACCATGGTTATCATGATGGTCAACTAGTCAAGCCTAGTCAACGGTCAACAAGTCAACAAAAGTCAACAAGTCAACAAAGTCAACAAGTCAACAACCCTAATGAGAATCCGCCGCCTCTGCCTCCCTGTCAACTGTGCATACACACCCGCATCCGCGTTCCGAGGAACACGAATGCAAACTGGATAAATCCAATCCCATAAGGTACACTAGGATCTGGCTTAAACCAAAGCCCGCTAGTGTAAACTGTCCGGACACTGTACCTGCACAAGTGCACGGATGTGATCGAACCCTGTCGCAAAACCATGCGACCTGTCGCAATACCATGCGACCTGTCGCAATACCATGCGACCTCTACTCTTTTGCCTAAAGGCGAAAAGCTTTCTGTGTGGGACTCTAAAGACTCGACACTACGCTGGCAGTGGGTTTAACCACAGACCGCAAGCGGCACTAGCTGTGTGTAACGGTCCCCAGGTAATGCCGACAAGAAGACCGACGAGGCGAAACCCATCTGAACTCCTACTGAGCCTGAGTGTGACATTCTCCGTACAGTCATGTCTGTTCGTCTGATACATCGCATGGCGGGCCTAGGGGGCGGTAAACGTCAGTCCCCCAATAGCGGTACAAGTCGTGCCGGAGCGAAGCCCAAAACACCCTGAGATAACACTGGAAACCTACCAGTATATCTCGTTTGCCCTGGCCAGGGACTACTCGTGTAATGGCTCTCCTAGACACAGCGCGATGTCAACCCCCAATACCGGGAGAGACGAATCCTGTCTAACCGTCACTGCCTCCAAGTGCTTCGGGACTGCACCCAACCACTACCTGTTTGCACGACTCCTTTGAGCCGTGGTAGGGTAGTGATCAAAGTACAGTGGAAACACACTCGAGGCGAAGTGACAGTGTCAAGTCAGCGGACTAAACTGTACTCATGTCACCTGGGAACTGATAACTGACGATAGGTATAATACCAACTAGTCAGTTCCCGACGAGTCCTGTCCAGTGTACCCGTAACCTAACGAGCACCCGCATACTATCTCAAGTACGATGTACTGACGGCTGTGGGACAGACCGTCTCCCACACTGGGATGAGAAGCGCATGCGCTGGTCTACTCCGGAGTATCGATGCCCTGTCTCGATAGTCCTGCGACCAGGGACCGGCATAAGGATGTGCTTATAGATTACCCAGCCCCACTAGTGTGACGGCCATCACATCGCTGGTAATCAAGCAAAGATCCTAAGGGCTCTACTAATGTGTATAGGCGATATACAAAAATAAACACATGTACACATTGAAGTAGAAACAAACCAAGTAGCATACTACTATTTTGAGCAAGATTGTATATACAAGGTGAATATCCCAAGCATCCATTAAGTAATATACAAACTAGTATGATACGGTAATAGCCTCTAGGGCATATACACTAACATATGTAAATATATAGGATCATGAATGCAGTAAGATGTTTAACTAGGCACTATACTCATAAATGCTAGTACCACTAGAAGTCTTTTAAATTATCCAAACTATTGGGCGCCTTGAGCCATCCAAACGATTTCCCCTCCCACCGTAGATGTTACATCTACTCACCCGTGATCTCGTGCTAGCCGGGTCCAACCACCGCTTTTCCCTTCCACGCCGCGTCCGATGTCTCCGCGATCAACCCTAGACATACACAAGCAATACACATCATGCTAAATCCTGCCAAAAATGCGATATCACGATCAAAGGAGATACTCGCGTTGGAAGTTAAACGCGTGTGCACTCGATACGTCAAAATGTGTGTAACCTCGCCAGAAACCACCCTGACTCGCTGTGTCACGCAGTGAACAACAAACCCAACACACAAAACGCATGTGTCGCATAAGTTAAGAAGTATCGTAAAAAAGGTATTAGGTTCCAGATTTTGACTCGAGTGGAAAAATAAAAAGTTGCATATACCAAAGCCGTTAAATATACAGCAGACTCCCACAGCCCAAACCCCAACACCAGACACCCCCATCTGGCCTCAAATTGTGGCCAGAATGAATAGATTTGCGGTCAAAAAGTGGGCTGGAGGTCTCGTGCTCTGTGTGTGTGATCTAGGTTTAGTGAACATGCTCTAGTAAACTCAAATTTTTCCTGAAGCAATCGGGTCAACAGCAGATCTCAAAATGGCTAACAATTTACATTAAAACGCTATATAACACAAAAATGAAACAATATGGTATTTTTGTGAAATCTGGTGCAAAACTTGGTTTAGATGGACTTAAAAACACTTAGTCAAGCTATATTAGCCATAAAAACCCTCACATGGCCTAATCTCCACTCAAATCACCAAAACTAGCACTAAATCACACTAATTACTAAATTAGCTTAATAATCAGATGTTTAGAAAAAGAAAGAAGTTATGTTTAAAATTTATACCTCAAGTGATCCTAGGATGCAAGAAGAAGGAGAAGAAGAAGAAGAAGAGAAAGGTTCTCTGCTGCAGCTGCTACTGTTGTTGTTGTTGCTGTTGCTGTTACTAATGTTGTTGCAGCTGTCTGATGCTGCTGCTTGCTATTGTTGCTATTGCTGATGCTTCAGCTTCTGCTGCTATTACTATGTGTATGTGTGTAAGTGAGAGGGAGAGAGATGTGAGAAAGATTGTAGGAAAAATAGTTGTTTTGAAAAAAGAAAAGAAAAGAGAAGAGAGGTGAGAGCCAACCCCCCTCACTCTCTCATCATAACCTATCATGGCTTATGCCCTCATTCCCTCTCTCTCTCCCCCCATTCACAAGTCAACCCCTAACACAAATTATATTTAAAAAAAAACCGATACACTTAATTAGTTCATATTAACCAAATTAAATGGGTTAGTCCACCATGGTTTAACCCCAAACTTAGCCCTAGTTAACATGCACATGTGTGTGCAGTCTAAAATAAATTCTAATAAAATATTCATAAATCCTGATAAAATATTTGAAAACCGTTTTGGTAAACTTTTTACTAAAACCCCCACATTAAAGCATAATAACCCCTAATCACATTCTAAGCTGTTACAATCTTCCCCCCATAAAGAAAATTCGTTCCCGAATTTAAAATATAGCTACGCGTACCTTCAAAGAGATGAGTGAATTTCTTCCGCATCTCACCCTCGGCCTCACAAGTGATCTCTACACCATTCGGGCTACGCTAAAGAACCTACACAGATGACAAGACCTTTGATCGAAGTTTCTTCACCTGCTGATCCAATATCACTACTGGCTGCTCGGTGAACGAAAGACGCGCTCAAGCTGAACGGTCTAATGCTGAATCATGTGAGAAGGGTCATGAAGATATCTGCGAAGCATCGACACGTGGAATACGGGGTGAACATCCGGAAAGCTGGGTGGAAGGGCCAAACGATATGCAACTGCGCCGACACTGTAAGCCCGCGGGGGCGCCCCGGCCGTCGATCCGACGCCGGAAACGCGGAAAACAAAAACTTTGCGAACTTTGCAAAACGGCACCACCGCGGACTATTTCACCCGGATCGGGCCATTAACCTAGCTAGCTAGCAAAAAGAAAAGAGTAGAGAAGCTATACCAAGTGATCCGTGTCCTTCGGTCTTCGTCTCCGCTCCGATCTCCCGCGGAATCTCCGTCACCTCCTCGCTCGTCGGAAAGGGCACCACGTAGCCGGAATCTTTTACGGGCTCCCGCCTCTTGACCGAGGCAACTCGGACGCGAAGTTGGCTAGCCGACGCGTCCAAGGCTTGCTATAGAAATAGTGTAGAAGGTTATCTCTTTGGGGTTTAAGAGGTTGCCATTTTGGAGGAATTTTTCACAAGAATATCATGGATCAAAGCTTGATGGAAAAATGAGCATCTCCTTAGAAAGGAGCTCGGCCAAGAATAAAGCTTGCTGGAAAAAATTGCAAGCACAAGCATGTAAAGAAAAATGTGTGCATCAAATTAACACAAATGAAAAAGGTATCTTTTCATTTCACAGCACACAAAAAACAAAACCCTCTCTCCACTTAAACAGTGGCCGGCCCAAGCATGTTTCATGGTGGAAATTTGATGAATGAATTAATAAAGAAAAGATAAGAAAGGGAATGAATGAAGGAGAAATAAGTCACACCAATATACAATTCAATCCAATCACAAAACCATCACAATAAATGCAATGGAATGACCATAAAAGAATATCATGATTATGAAGCCACACTTAAGCAAAGAAACCCCTCACAAAATGTTAATTGCAAACTTGCAATTAACACCCTCCAACGAAAAGTCCGACCGGGAAGGAAAAAGAGAAAACCGGCCGGAACGGAATGCAAACTGGCAACCCCAGAAAACCGATCCCGTAATAAATTACAGGAAAACCCCACTACTGCAAATACATGCCCGCATTTGTATTCGCACTGAACACAAATGCAAAGAGACAAAACTACACTATCTAATACTAGGATCCGGCTTAAGCCAAAGCCGGCTAGTAAAAACCCGTCCGATCACGATCCGTGCAATACCGCACGTATCTGATCGAACCCTGCCATATCTCCATACGGCCTCTACAGCGTTTCGCCCGAAACTTGAGTAACTGAGTGTGGTGGACTCTAAAGACTCGTCAATACCTTGGCTGTGGATTTAACCACTAGCACGTCAGAGGTATAAGCCAATACGTGACGGGCCACCAGGTATTGACCAAATGGGACGTCGATGAGGAAGCTCACCCCGACACCCAACTGAGCCTGTCAGTGACAATATCCGTACAGTCCGGTCCGTTCGTCTATGAGTATCGCATGGCGGGCCTAGGGGGTTGGTAAAAGTCAGACCCCCAAAAGCGGTACAAGTCGTGTCGGAGTGTAGCCCAGAACACCCTGAGATACTACTGGAATACCTACCAGCAAATCTCCTGCCTTGGCCAAGGACTTTCATGTTCTGGCTCTCCTAGACACAGCACGACCTCACCCCCAATACCGGGAGAGACGAACCCCTGCAGATCCGCTCACTGCCTCCATGTGGCTCGGGACTGTACCCAACTAAAACCTGTTTGCACGACTCCTTTGAGCCGTGGTAGGGTAGTAATCAAAGTACAGTGGGAACTCACACGAGACAAATGACGATCCCAGGTCGATGAACTAACCTGTACACATATCACCTGGGAACTGCTATCTGACGTCTGGTATATCCCAACTAGCAGGTTCCCGGCGAGTCCTGTCCGGTGTACTCATAACCCAATGAGCACCTGTATACATCTTAGGTGAACCAACTGACACCAGTGGCTTGTGAGACCGGCCACCGCCCCTCGTCGGGGTCTCGACTGTATACACTAGTCTACTCTGGAGAATCGATGCCCTGTCTCGAAACTCCCTCGACTAGGGACCATTTAAGGATGTGCTTATAGACCCCAGCTCTCACTTATATGATCGCCCTCATACTGCTGGAAGTCAAGCAAGAATCCTAGGGGCTTTATCAACGTGTAATAGCGACTCGTCAGGTCACCTAAAGCAGTACACGATGATAAAGATAAACCAGATAGCATACTATCATCTCGAGTAAGACTGTCCTACCGGGATAGGTCCTCCCCTCAATCATTGCAATCACGTGCCTGTGACCCAATAATTGACTCTGAGAGCACTATCTCCAACAATCTCCCACTTGCACTCAAGGCTAATTATTGCGATGTCGCATACTCACAGCCCGTGTGATACCGAACACCCAACTCCTCTACTAGTCAGTCTCACAAAGCTCGTTTGCGAAACTATTGCGTTCGAGGAATAGCCTCAGTGAGTGGATCCGCTTTGATGTTTCTTTCTATGTCTCTCTATATCTCATGTTCGCAGAGAAAAACTATCTCCCGAAATGAGCAATACCTGTCCTAGAATGTCTGGATGTCTGATGGGACCTAGCTCATAAGTGAACTCCAAATCCAAACTTCTTAGACTGTATCGACAACTGAACTTAATCAGTGTCCTGCGCCATGCCTTCCCTCAGTTTCCACCTGGACCACCTGTCCAAAATACTGCCCCTCGTTAGAGGGAAAAATATAACTCTGACAGCCACTCTGCCATCCAGGTCACCTTGGAAGCCTGGAATGATAACCGTCTCCTAAAGGAGGCTGCCGTTATCAATTCCTTAGAACATCAACTTATGTTCTGAAACTGCTTCCGATTGTTTCTCCAGGATTGGATCAATATCAACTTATTGCACCTACTGCAAGAACAACATCTGGTGTGGTACTTGACATCTCATGATTGACTCAATTGCCTAAGCAAGTGATCTGTCAATCATGCGTATCCCTCTCCCCTTTAGTCTGTAAGACACCTTTAGAGAGGGTGACTCCATTACCTGCAGGTACACTACCGTGCCAGGAGTCGTCCATTCTAAATACTCATAGAATGCGGTCAAAGTACCCAGATTGGGAAACCACCCAAATCTAGATCTAAAACCATAGATCTAGTAACCAGAATGTCTGATATTATATCCAAGTCCTATGTGGAGAAACCACTGTGTGACGACCAAAATATAACCGATCGTAGTATAGGAATATCACTTCCTACTCTGTGTATGTCATCAAATACCAGGACATCACACCCTACTACCTTCTTAACAGATCCATCCCCTATTCTGATGAAGTCAAACCTATGACTGTCATATCAGAAATAGATGATCTATCTCCGTTATATCTGCTTTAGTCTATAAATAGACATAAGCCTGATATCCACCAATGCTTCCGCTGCTCCCACTGACTACGACAATCCTCTGACAGAGTCATATAGACGTGCACTTCTAAAGCCAGTTTAGAACGACGCTATACTCATCCTCCCGCCGGGTCTCGCAGCCTGGAACAACAGCAATGGCAAGTCTGGGTAAACAAGAACCTCCCTGCCACCGTCCTTGAGCATACCGAAGTACCTCTCGAGTGCCTGAGGTTACCCACCATATCTGCGGAGTGGCCAATGGAATGTCAAACCAGATTGAATCTTTAGGTTCTTATCAAATCTTCAGTAATCGTTTGCGGTTCTGGAATCACTTCCAGTTCTACCATACTCCCACTACTGTTTTCTGAAAAATCCATTTCTTTAAAAAATGTGGCGAGTCAAGAACAATATCACTATTGATCTTCCAGATGGTAGAAAATCAACCCTCGTCATAGCCCGGGTCAACCCACAAACAGCCATTACAGAAACGTGCCTTGAGTTATCCGGAGTCTGGTTTTAAGCATAAGCCGGACAACTCCCCGTATCTTAACAATGTCAAGATATGAACTGTTCTATATCCAAGAAACAGAGGCACTGATTTAATTGAACCAGATTCAAATCATGCAGCTGTCTCCAGTGCATGTCAAGTAAATGGAAGAGAGGCCGATCAGCGTTACTCAACTTAGGAGTACTTCCAATTATGAGTAACCTGAAAGAGAAGCTAGTTCTCTTAATCATTACTATAAACTGAATACCATTCACAAGTATCTACATCTTCGATCTTCTTGAAGAATCCCGATACTTGCAATATCTGGTTCTCTACTTTATTCTTATACCTATAACTCCTCAAAACTTAGACCCTGTGTTTCTACGAAACACATGTCTAAGAACTAGAGAAGTTAAAAGTAAACAGAATATAGTACGAGGACCAACCCCTCTGTCCTAATGGACACTGGACAATATACAATACTCTGTATAAGTCCCTTGAGTCTTGTGACTCATTCACTGTGTGTCGTAAGTTGAAAACTGTACTTTTGGTTAAGAAGAATTACACCGTTGTTCAATGCTCCTTACCTAACCATCCACTGGTATAGGTAAATGTCATAGACATAATTTCAGAAAGGTATATCTCACTCTATAAAAATAGACGTACAGATATATCAATTTGAAATTGGTGCATAACAACGGATATTCAAAACCAAATATTTGCCGACCGGCAAACAACCCAGGTGGCTTCCTCAAATATCACCAATTACAACGAATCCCGATATTATGAGGACGGTCACCTAATTCCCAATAACTTACTCCCACTCATCATCTGTAAAACCATACAGATGTGAGACTCATACCTGGTAAATACATACCCTGGAGCAAGTGCCTAATTGGGAAATCAGTTTTCATTTAACAGTCACAGTGAAACTGAAACATTGAGATGTTTCGATGGGGTATCCTGGTATTCCTAGTAATGCCTCTTCCATTATCCAGATTCACAACTATAACTGTATAATTCTTTGCCACCTCTCCAAATCCCTTTATATGTCTTTAGTCATTACCTTCTGTACACCCCTTTAGGCCAAATGGTTTTCTTCCTTCCCTACCGTTCGGCACCAGCCTATGGTTTGGAAGAAGACTATCCAAAAAGCATAATGGGTGTACTGTCCTAATCCGAGGAGCACTCGCAATGCGAGAGAAGGTTAGGATAAAAGACAACCGAATGTACTTAATTCATAGGTGATTTAGGATTGACAAAGAAGTACATGGTTAGGTCGTGAATAGCAGTCGCAACTTACTTTGCCCTCTTACTAATCCCTTGCTTTGTCTGAACTTAATACCTTCTGTACACCGTTTAGGCTAATTGGTTTTCTTCATTCCCTACCGGTCGGCACCAGCCTAACGTCTGGAAGAAGACTATCCAATTTGCGTAATAGGTGTACTATCTCCTGAACCAAGGAGTACTCGTAACCTGAGAGAAGGTAAAAGGTAAAGACAACTGAATAGTCCTATTCGTTTTCTCCAGAACCTGAAACCATCCTCGAAGTCCTTCGAGTTCGTATATAACCATACGATGGTTTTGTCCAATGGAAGTGGACGTTCGTAGTAATACGGGGTGTCCCGGAGAAAAGGGTAAAAGTAGGAGTGGCAATGAGGTCTGCAACTCTGACAATCCAAAAGCCAGTGTTAGGAAGGTTCGGTCAACTTGGTCACTGAGTCATAGTCTAGGGTCGGGTCAATGGTCGCTGCCAGAGAGAGAGAAAAGAAACACTCAGCGTGCACTCTAACCTAGATCAGAATGGTTATCACTTTATCTAATCTGGAAACCTCCCACTGTAACGTCAAATTCTTCCCCAAACCTGAAAGAAGAATTAGCCGGGATAACCCGAGGAGTAAACCAACTCATCAGTGGGAATCGGTATCCAACTCTCATCGCATGATAACGTGACGGAATCCGCTCACGTTATCACACTCCAGAAGGTATGCGCATATCTGGCAAGTTTCAGTTCTTTTGAAACTCCCGATGTGAATTTCTGCCCCATGCTCTTATGACCTTGACTTTGGCCAACATATCATAAGTCACATGTCAAGTTCTACCCGTCATTCTCCTGGTTAATTTGAACCCACCCGTACATACCCTTGACTTTGGCCAAAATGGCAGTACGACTGTCCCAAACCAACGCATCTATCTATGCTGCATATGAATACCCAACAGCTACCAAACACTGTGCCTTGACTTTGGCCAAAATACACAGCTTGAATACTATTGACCATCCATATGAAACGACGGAGGGCTACGAATGGTTTCTGGCGAAAACCTTTAACGTAATGAACTTGATATCGTTGAAGGAACTGATAGCTTTATAAAAATATAGTGACGACAACCTTTGCTAAAGAGGTCACTCCCGGTGAAGGGATCTCGGCTCTTTCCCCGTAGAATGAGGTGCAGGATATTCCAACTGAATACCACGGTGCAAAGCAAAAGTAATCGGCTATAGTGAAGTTAATGCCCTGACGCAAACTTTTGTCCAAGGGGTCACTTCCGGTGAAGGGATCTCGGCCCTTGCCTCGTCGACTGAGGAGCAGGATATTCCAACTGAATACCACTGTGCAAAACAAAAGTGAACGTCCTTACAATAACAGCTTTTTGAAAAAGTGTTCCAACAACATCAGATTAGGTTTGTTTATCTTGCATTGATCCGAATCAACGCAGTCCCATCAATTGATCACACCACAAAGAACGAAAATATACTGATGAACGTATATGCCATCCGCATTCGCCACTGGGTCCCGTCATCACTCGTTAGGTTAGCTAACTAACGACAGAGCGGGGACTGGACTAGCGCGGATGCAAAACATATACAACATCTACTAGTATATATATAAAATATAATTTTCGCTCAAGGCGTGATAAAATGCAACACAGAAATGTATAGCAACACAGATCAATACAGATATCTGGGATCCCCGGGTTTCACAGAGCCGCTGAAACCCGACGTTCCCCTGGTCGTGTGGATAGCCTGTGCAATGAAAATCCTAGACCCCTACGGGCGCGGCAAGTCACCCGCCAAAACCTGAAGCGAGGCAGCCCCCTTCAGCGACGTGAATGGACCACCCAGCACTTCACGGAATCCGGTAACTTGGGCACCCCTCCTGGGTCAACCCTATACCCCCCTACGAGTGCGGCGAATAGCCCGCCAATCCTAGAGTGAAGCCCCCTCCGTCTCAATGCCATGAGATGCGGGCTTGTTGCCCTCCAGAACCCGGCTACCCGTGCACCCCTCCGCGGGGTAATCCTAGTACAGAAAGTAAAATATACATACAACGGGTACATCGACCGCAACCAGGTCGTGCCCCAAAATAATAATACAAACAGGCAGTGACGGCAGTCCACATGTCGGACGCTCGCCCCGCAATATCAAATGTACATAATACAACAGAACTGTACTACCACTGCAACCAGGCTATCCCCCACGACCGATCCGCAACAACACAGTACAATCACAGAACATCAACGTGAAAGTCACGTTCGCAAATCCGTCTAACCGGGCTATAGCAGTTAGACGGGATTTACCGATCAAATGACATTCACGGTCGCAGATATAATGTAAAAACTGTGAAATAATGTGTTTAAAATTTTCCGATTGACCAAAAATTAACAAGTGGGCCCCAATCAATACTGTAGCAGTTACAGAAAACCTGGGCCCAAATTTAATATCCCAAAAGCCACAAAATAAGCCTAAAAGTCCACTGTAAAGTTTTGACAAGTTGACCACAGGAGACCGCGGCGGAAGCGCGGCCCAAAGGTGGGTTTGGCCGCCCTTCCGCGGTCTACTGTACGACTGACACTGTCGAAATTTTACAGTGGTCTTATAATGTCTTGTACAGTAGTTTTCGACAATCTGAAAAATTTTCTGACACCAAAAAATTCCAACAGAAAACTGATGCAAAGGAAAATGTGGTTTTTGGGATTTCGGTCGATTGGAAATGCAAAACACATTAGAACAAGCTAGGTAAGGTTAATGGCGTGGCTCTGATACCATTGTAAGCCCGCGGGGGCGCCCCGGCCGTCGATCCGACGCCGGAAACGCGGAAAACAAAAACTTTGCGAACTTTGCAAAACGGCACCACCGCGGACTATTTCACCCGGATCGGGCCATTAACCTAGCTAGCTAGCAAAAAGAAAAGAGTAGAGAAGCTATACCAAGTGATCCGTGTCCTTCGGTCTTCGTCTCCGCTCCGATCTCCCGCGGAATCTCCGTCACCTCCTCGCTCGTCGGAAAGGGCACCACGTAGCCGGAATCTTTTACGGGCTCCCGCCTCTTGACCGAGGCAACTCGGGCGCGAAGTTGGCTAGCCGACGCGTCCAAGGCTTGCTATAGAAATAGTGTAGAAGGTTATCTCTTTGGGGTTTAAGAGGTTGCCATTTTGGAGGAATTTTTCACAAGAATATCATGGATCAAAGCTTGATGGAAAAATGAGCATCTCCTTAGAAAGGAGCTCGGCCAAGAATAAAGCTTGCTGGAAAAAATTGCAAGCACAAGCATGTAAAGAAAAATGTGTGCATCAAATTAACACAAATGAAAAAGGTATCTTTTCATTTCACAGCACACAAAAAACAAAACCCTCTCTCCACTTAAACAGTGGCCGGCCCAAGCATGTTTCATGGTGGAAATTTGATGAATGAATTAATAAAGAAAAGATAAGAAAGGGAATGAATGAAGGAGAAATAAGTCACACCAATATACAATTCAATCCAATCACAAAACCATCACAATAAATGCAATGGAATGACCATAAAAGAATATCATGATTATGAAGCCACACTTAAGCAAAGAAACCCCTCACAAAATGTTAATTGCAAACTTGCAATTAACACCCTCCAACGAAAAGTCCGACCGGGAAGGAAAAAGAGAAAACCGGCCGGAACGGAATGCAAACTGGCAACCCCAGAAAACCGATCCCGTAATAAATTACAGGAAAACCCCACTACTGCAAATACATGCCCGCATTTGTATTCGCACTGAACACAAATGCAAAGAGACAAAACTACACTATCTAATACTAGGATCCGGCTTAAGCCAAAGCCGGCTAGTAAAAACCCGTCCGATCACGATCCGTGCAATACCGCACGTATCTGATCGAACCCTGCCATATCTCCATACGGCCTCTACAGCGTTTCGCCCGAAACTTGAGTAACTGAGTGTGGTGGACTCTAAAGACTCGTCAATACCTTGGCTGTGGATTTAACCACTAGCACGTCAGAGGTATAAGCCAATACGTGACGGGCCACCAGGTATTGACCAAATGGGACGTCGATGAGGAAGCTCACCCCGACACCCAACTGAGCCTGTCAGTGACAATATCCGTACAGTCCGGTCCGTTCGTCTATGAGTATCGCATGGCGGGCCTAGGGGGTTGGTAAAAGTCAGACCCCCAAAAGCGGTACAAGTCGTGTCGGAGTGTAGCCCAGAACACCCTGAGATACTACTGGAATACCTACCAGCAAATCTCCTGCCTTGGCCAAGGACTTTCATGTTCTGGCTCTCCTAGACACAGCACGACCTCACCCCCAATACCGGGAGAGACGAACCCCTGCAGATCCGCTCACTGCCTCCATGTGGCTCGGGACTGTACCCAACTAAAACCTGTTTGCACGACTCCTTTGAGCCGTGGTAGGGTAGTAATCAAAGTACAGTGGGAACTCACACGAGACAAATGACGATCCCAGGTCGATGAACTAACCTGTACACATGTCACCTGGGAACTGCTATCTGACGTCTGGTATATCCCAACTAGCAGGTTCCCGGCGAGTCCTGTCCGGTGTACTCATAACCCAATGAGCACCTGTATACATCTTAGGTGAACCAACTGACACCAGTGGCTTGTGAGACCGGCCACCGCCCCTCGTCGGGGTCTCGACTGTATACACTAGTCTACTCTGGAGAATCGATGCCCTGTCTCGAAACTCCCTCGACTAGGGACCATTTAAGGATGTGCTTATAGACCCCAGCTCTCACTTATATGATCGCCCTCATACTGCTGGAAGTCAAGCAAGAATCCTAGGGGCTTTATCAACGTGTAATAGCGACTCGTCAGGTCACCTAAAGCAGTACACGATGATAAAGATAAACCAGATAGCATACTATCATCTCGAGTAAGACTGTCCTACCGGGATAGGTCCTCCCCTCAATCATTGCAATCACGTGCCTGTGACCCAATAATTGACTCTGAGAGCACTATCTCCAACAGACACGCTCGAGGATCTCGACGGGACCCACAAATCTTGGACTAAGCTTTCCTCTTCGCCCAAATCTCATCACGCCCTTCATCGGAGAGACCATCAGAAAAACATGATCGCCAACTGCGAACTCTAGTCTATAACGGCGTCTGTCCGCATACGATTTCTTCTTGCTCTGAGCCGCTCTCATCTGATCACGAATCAACTGTACTTTCTCGGTCATCTCCTGCACGATTTGCGGCCCTAATATACTGCTTTCGCTAAGCTCAGTCCAACAGACGGGCGATCTACATCTCCTCCCATACAAGGCCTCGAAAGGTGCCATCTAAATAGTATCCTGGAAGCTGTTGTTGTAGGAGAACTCCACTAAGGGTAAATGATGATCCCAGCTACCACCGAAGTCTAAAACGCACGCTCGGAGCATGTCCTCGAGAGTCTGAATAGTCCGCTCTGATTGGCCGTCGGTCTACGGATGAAATGCTGTGATGAAACTCAAATGGGTGCCCAACGCCTCCTAAAGTCTCTTCCATAGTCGGCTGGTAAATTGGGTGCCTCGGTCTGACATGATACATGTCGGGACGCCATGCAACCGTACGATCGCGTCAATGTAAATCTGGGCATACTGAGCAAAACCGAAAGTAGTCTTCACTGGCAGGAAGTGAGCCGCTTTCGTCAATGGATCCACGATCACCCAAATGGAGTCATACCCTCAACTGGTACTGGGTAGACCCACAACGAAGTCTAAAGAAATCTGCTCCCATTTCCACTCCGGAATGGGCAAAGGCAGCAACTCTCCAGTGGGCCTCTGGTGCTCGACCTTGACTTGCTGACAAGTCAGGCATCTCGACACGAAGTCTGTGACGCCCCTCCTCATTCCGTCCCACCAATAAACATCTCTCAGATCGCGATACATCTTGGTGGAACCTGGATGAACGCTTTATATCGATCTATGCGCCTCCTAAAGAATCTCACGCCGCAGTCCCTTAGAATCTGGCACGCACAATCGAGTCCCAAATCGCAGTACCCCCTGATCAACGATCACAAACTCGGAATCTCTGCCCTGCCTAATCTACTCCATGATCTCTGAAAGACGGTCATCACTGGGTTGTGCCTCGCGAATACGGTCAAGCAACGGCGGACGTGCATGAATATGCGCAAGCTGTCCCCGGTCGGAGTGAACTCGAACTCAACCCGGCTGTCGCATAAAATTTGCCAATCTGCTGACGACTGCCTCTGTACGGCGCTCAAACAAGATAAACTACCTCCGGGCCTCCTACTCAATGCATTAGCCACTACGTTCTCCTTGCCCGGATGGTAAAGGATCTCACAATCATAGTCTTTGACCAGCTCCATCCAACGGCGTTGTCTCAGATTCAAGTCTCGCTGCTGAAATATGTACTTCAAGCTCTTGTGGTCCGTGAATATCTGGTACGACTCTCCGTATAGGTAATATCTCCAGATCTTGAGTGCAAACACCACTGCAGCCATCTCTAAATCGTGCGTAGGATAGTTCTATTCATGCATCTTCAGCTGCCGAGAAGCATAAGCGATAACTCTGTCGTGCTGCATCAACACGCAACCTAGTCCCACTCGAGAAGCGTTGTAAAAACAACGAATCCGCCCGATCTCGAAGGCAATGACAACACTGGTGCAGTAGTCAGATGAGTCTTCAACCGCTGGAAGCTATGCTCGCACGCCTCGTTCCAATCAAAAGGAATTCCCTTCCAGGTCAACCCGGTCAACGGTGCAGCGATACGGGAGAAGTCCTGAACAAATCATCGGTAGTAGCCAGCCAGGCCTAGGAAACTGCGGATCTCTATAACTGATGTCGGTCTGGGCCAATGCTGAACGACCTCGATCTTCTTCGGGTCCTCACATATGACATCCCTCGTAATCACGTGACCCAAGAAATCAACACTGTCAAGCCAAAATGCGTACTTGGAGAATTTCGCGAACAGCTGGTGCTCCCTCAAAGTATGCAATGTGATCCGCGGGTGCTGCTCGTGCTCCTCTTGGTTCCGGGAATATACCAAAATGTCTTCAATAAACATAATGATGAACAGATCTAGATACGGCCTGAAAATACGTTTCTTCAAATCCATAGACGCGGCTGGTGCATTGGTGAGTCCGAACGACACCACCAAAAACTCATAGTGCCCATAACGTATGCGAAAAGCCGTCCTCAGAATATCCTCCTGCCGCACCCGCAACTGATGGTAATCCGATCGCAAGTCAATCCTCGAAAAGTATCCCGCACCCTGAAGCTGGTCGAAAAAATCATCGATACGTGGTAAGGGATATCTGTTCCGTACGGTAACCCTGTTCAGCTGGCAGTAATCAATACACAAGCGCAAACCACCGTCTTTCTTCTTGACGAACAGGACAGGTGCACCCTATGGAGATACACTAGGTCGAATAAGCCCTTTATCTAACAAATCCTGCAAGTGATCCTTCAGCTCTCTAAGCTCCGCCGGGGCCATCCGATAAGGCGGTATGGAAATAGGCCCTGAGCCGGGAATCAAGTCAATGCAGAACTCAACATCGCGCTCAGGCGGTAACCTAGGTAGCTCGTCAGGGAAAACATCAGGAAACTCACAAACAATCCGGACCTGGTCCAACGGAACCTCTGCAGCTCGAGTATCACAAAAGGAAGCTAAGAATCCCTGACATCCCTTCCGTAAGTGCTGACCGGCGCGAAGAGACGAAATCAAGCTGGGAAGGGTGACACTGCGGTCTCCCTGAATAACAAGGACTGGCTCCCCTAGAAAGCTAAATCTGACTGCCTCCTCACGGCAGTCCACAGATGCATAACAAGTGGCTAGCTAGTCCATGCCAAGAAGCACATCAAAGTCCAACATATCGAGGAGAATCAAATCAACCGATGAATCCCTTCCCCGATACGAACGGAACACAATCGAAACATAAACGGAGCGACAAACGACTCGCCTACCGGAGTAATAACCACAAGCGGCTGATCTAACAACGACGACTCATGGCCTAACATCGGTGCAAAGTGTGTAGATACATACGAATGTGTGGAACCTGGGTCGAATAATACCCGTGCGTCGAAAGAATATACTGGCAAGGTACCTTTCACAACGGCATTGGATGCCTGCGCATCCTATGGAGTCAAAGCGATACTCGGGCCTGCCCCCCACCAATACCTGGCTGACCTCTGCCTCGGCCTCTGCCTCTTCGTCCTCTCTGAACTGGACCGTCGCATCCACGGCCTCTGGGGGCATCTAACTGACGTGGAGCACCACTGGGGGTAGGAAGTAGAGTTCTCTGAGGAGGTGGTGAAGGTGGTAAAGTAAGGAGTGGAACTGTCGCCGTTCCCTGTCAACTCACCATACAGTCTCTGATACGATGTTATGGACTCCCGCACCCAAAACATCCTGGAGACGCCTGCTGGCCCTACGAATAAGAACCAAATAGCTGACCCCATACAACTCCTCTGTCGCCACCATCTCTCGGAATGAATCTGTCATGATGCCTCTAAGCTGGCATATCGGTACGAATCCTCTTCGGCCCAGAAACTGCCGAAGTTTCTGAAATGCGCGCCTCCATCAGTAAGGCCGTATCCATTACAGCTTCATATGTGTCGAAATGCTGGGCTTCGATGGCAGGAAATAACTGGGTGTCAAGTCCCTGCATAAACCTCTTTACCCTCTTCTTTTCAGTATCAACCAAGTACGGAGCATACCTGGACAACTGCGTAAACTGGACATCATACTCGGACACTGTCATCCCTTGAGTCTTGCACAAAGCCTCAAAACTACGAGCTCGAGCATCACGAACGCTCTCTAGAAGGAAACGGGCTAGAAATACTGTTGTGAAATGAGCCCAAGTCATAGGAGGTAGACATGCAGCTCGACCTCTCTCGACCGACTCAAACCACGTCTGCGCAAGGCCCTCTAGACGGAAACTCGTAAGCTCCACCCAACTATCGTCGGAACATCTGAGCTAACGGAAAATCCTAGCTAATTTGCCAAGGAATGTCTGCAGATCCTCCGCTGCATCTGTGCCGGTGAAGATTGGGGGTCTCAGCCTCATGAAATCCTGTAGTGATACTGGAATAGCCACAGTAGTAGTAGGAGCAACTGTCTGGGCAACAGGTACTATCATAGTCTGTGCTGTGGTAGGTATTCCTCCGATCTCGGTGCACGACTGGCCTCTACTAAGAATCCCACCATCTGTCATAACTCCTGCATACCTCCCATCATCTTTCATAACTCCTCCATACCAGACTCTAGCCTATCCAGGCGGCCTGGGGAAGGCGGATCAGTCTGTCCCTGAGGGGTAGGTACACCGTCCTGCTCAGTCCTCGTCTCAGACGAGCATGCTCGGATCTCATCTCGGGAGGCAGCCCTCTGCACTCTCGTAGCCTTTGGCGGCATAGTAGCTAGTATAGGAAAAAGGATAATAAGAACAGTGCAATAGAATCATAGGAGACAAGGAATTGAAGAAGAAATTTCAAGCAAGTATATCCTAAAGTCACTTAGGCGGAGTACCGTATCGCAAGTATGCCGCGGACATACACACGGTACGTTACCCTACTTAAGTCACTTACTCCATCTACCAAGGGTCATCCTACACTCAGAAAGGTAAAACTTATCGCTCTGATGCCAACTTTGTCACAACCCAAAAAGGTACGGAACGCGACTAGAACATAAATTACGAAACGTCTCTAGGCGTACGTAATCTAAGTAAGCCAAAGCCCAGAAATCAAAACCAAAAGAGCAGTAGAGTGAAGGAAAACCCAAAATACATAAAGAAACTTCTAAATAATTAAGTCGCATCAAGTCTTTTAAAAGCAAGATCACATTTCCCGAAAATTTCGGCAAAGTCTCCTTTGTAAAAACTGGCCCCAAAACGAGTGCAAAACAGGAATATACATATAACATGAATAAGGCATCCACAAGCGGGAGCTAGCTCTTCGCCGAAGCGGACTCAAATCCTATACAATGTAAATTATCAATGTGCAAAAATAAGCATAAAAGGCACAAGTAATAAGCATCATATTTGCTCAAGTGAGCTCGACCCAGAGAAACAACATAAATGTCCACAAATCTCACTGTCTCGTCTCTAAGTCAATATACATCAATACAAGTAGCAGGTACAGTAGATGGAGTACTCTAGATATAATGAGTATACAAGATGGAAACAAAATAATATCACAACCCACCTACGAGCAAAAGTCTCAAGTCCAGGCAAAAAGAGCAAAAGGAGCAAGTGTGTCCGCCTCTACTGTGCTGACGGAGCGGACCGGCAAAAAGGCTGTGGCACAACGGGATGAGTTGCCAACTCGTGAGTAATAAATAACATCAATAGAGGCTATCGTAAGCATGCATGCAAAGTGTCATAACTCAACAATACTGATATGGCATGGTATACTAGCAGATATGTATGCAACATGATTCAATTTACAATACTAAACTGGCATGATGTACTAGTAGGTATGTATGCAACATGAATAAATTTCAACCCGTGATCTGAACAGGTTGATATAAGAAAATCATTTTTTTCTGCTTCGAAAACTCTTTTGAAATATCAGCATAATGTCAATAGAATCAACAGAAATCCGTGTCCAGTATCGACACCTCAATCGACTATCTCAAAATCTCAAGTATCGGTATCACAATATCTCAGGCCCCAGCCGTCCGGCTGGCCCATCTGAAAGTATCAATATCCCAATATCTCACGACCACGGTCGGTATCACCGGTAGGTAGTCTGCCCCTGCCAGGCTCATCGTCTACAACTCGATCTTCTTGCCCCGAGGTACCTTACCGGGCCCACCATGTACCCAAGACAGTTCATCCAACTCCTCGAAACGGGTCTCGAAAACCAACAGAAAACCCATGGTGGACGACACATGTATCATATCACGAGAAAAACCGCAACTTTCAATGTTTTAAATAATATCAGGTTTATTAAATCCTTACGGCTTTTCCCCAAAATCTCATAAATCTCAAGTGCTGAAATTGTAACATTTCAAAAAAATTAAATATTATTTTTGGGAATTTTTATAATTTAAATATTACTTTATTAAATATTTTAACAATTCGGTATAATTAAATACGAATAAATGGAGAAAAATTTGGAAAAATTATGGAAAATTCTAAAATAGGGTAATTTAGAGAATTATGCCATTTTAAAGTTGCTATGATTAGTTATACGCTAATTTAGTGCTAATCGCGATTAAAAATCGCTAATCGGGTTTTCTGGCAATTTTGTGCAAAACATGCACATATCATTTCCTACACTTGTGTTGCTTTTTTCTTTCCATGGTTTTATTTTGGGGTTCACTATTTGGGTAAGATGGTTTTAGAAAAGAAAAGAAAAAGAATTGATTAGAATAATGTGGTAGTAGGTGAGTGAGAGAGAGAGAGAGGTGTGGGGGGTTCTTTTGACCATGAGACTTCTCTTCTCTCTTCATTTTCATCATCCCTCTTCCTCCATCTCATGCTACAGCTGCTGCCCATCTTCATCCTCCCCTCTTCAAGCCCCAAATCATCTCACAAACTACACAAAAACCTTGCTCTCATTTCATTAAAAGTGTGCACAAGCTCAAGATCTACACATTGGACAAAAAAGTTAGGATTTTGGCCACTAGGGGCAACTCAAGAAAAATTCTTGAGTTGCCAAATGAGCTATTTACTGAACCCTTAGCTTAGTTTTAGTGTTGCTTATACCCCATGTTAAGTTTAGAACCGATATTGTGTGTTTTGTGGATTCAAGGGAAACCTAGTAAGGGTTTGAGAAAATTTTATGTTGTAATGTGAAATTGAGCTCAGTAGAGGTTATATAAACACCTTAATGCATGATTTGAGACCCAAACCTGAGACTTAAGGCCCGGAATACGGATTTAGAAACCGATATCGGAAAATTTGTGGAATCTGTAAAGGTTTTATGGGATCTGCTATCAACCCGAGACTCTGAAAATTATTTTGAGTGGACAGTGAAGTGTGCAGGCACCAAGGAAGCTACCACCAGAACCCCAGCCCCTAACTCATCTTCCCGGCCGCGAATTTAATCCTATTAGCCGCAATTTGCGGCCAAACCTGCCCCATTTTGTGTCGTTTTGGTTCTGCTGCTCCAACATCTGTAGTTTAGGCCCCTGGCATGTATAGATTTATCTAGTTTGATCTAGGGTGAATTCTGGAGCCTATTTTCCTTAGTTGTTGTCTTGGATTCGTGTTTCCGTATTCCGTATTTTTAATTCTGAATTTGTGTATTGTGTTTTACCTCGACTATTTTGCGTTTATACGACGATACCGAGGATTGATTGATGGTTTTGGAAGGCGTGCCCATAGGTTCTAACCTATAGGCCATTATCGTATCGTTTGGGGTTTCGTGTGTCGTTTTAGCTTTGATTCAGTTTTAATACGTATTTACGATACGTTGACATGTAGGTAACCCATAAAGACTTCGGGACGACAAGCAAGCGCGTGGCGACGTCGCCAAAAAAGATGCAAGGTGAGTAGATTATATCTACAGAGGGAAGTCGGGTGGATGGCATATCGCATCCCCGCAGTCCGTAGTTGATATGCTATATATTATATTTGATAGTTATAGTGTGTCATGGATATGGTGTTAGGTGTATTATGGATAGCTTAGGGTCAGAAGTAAACTAGTATAGTTCATATTCCCGAACCCTAAAATAGGTTTACACCAACACGCGCACCCTTGCATATTCACTATACTTACACTGCGTTGATGATAATATTGGATGACAATGGAGATGAGTCAATGATTTTGGGTATTGTGCCGTGAGATCGGTGATGTGATGTGATTCGTACTTGCGATATGACACGTGATCTTAGCTGGCCGTTGGGCATGTGTTTTACCCCCGCTTTCATACTTATATAGATGGTATTGATTTGTACTAGACTTAGATCTGTACCCCAGATTATTCGATACGATGATAATGATACATGATATTTGATGAGAGGAATGTGATACTGACCCGTACCGAGCTATTGGGATGCCGTACGATGATTTACCGTACGAGCTTTATATTGATGATAGATCCGCACTCATGACTTGAGGATGCCATATGACATACCGTATCGTACGTAATACTATTGAGGTGGGATCACCGACTGTATATATTTATATCGACTAAGGTTTAGGTGGATTCCATACCCCTCCCGGTTGACTTGATACATAGATCTGTAGTTTGCATAGTAGATGTTAGACTAGACCCGAGTCATACCTATTTCAAAAACTAACGAATCGGGAATATCTTAAAAACACTGTAGCCCTTAGTTTACTAAAACCCCCGATTTGTCTTATTTCAAATAGCAAGCTGCATTACTATTCATTTACCATTTACTCTATGGCTCGCATTGCATTGCATGCTTATATGTTATTGATTCATATTCCTTTGTGCATATGCCTTTACATAGTTGCATGCTCATATTAGTGTTCATGTTGCATGTATTAAAATTCATGGATTTCGCACTGTGATATGGTTGCATATGATGATTCTGGATTGTTTTACTCCTGCGTATATTTATCAGTGGTATGGGACACTGAAATATATAAGTATACCCATAAAGTATATATATATTAGTGGTATGGGACACTGATATATATATATACGTCTACTTAATATACCATCATGATAATCTATGCAAATTTATATATGCATTATGAGCTCGATGTGAGAGGAGCCTATGTGCTCGGAGCCTATGAGCTCGATGTGAGAGGAGCCTATGTGCTTGGAGCCTATGAGCTCGATGTGAAAGGAGCTTATATGCTCGGAGCCTATGAGCTTAATGTGAGAGGAGCCTATGTGCTCGGAGCCTATGAGCTCGATATGAGAGAAGGCTATGTGCTCGGAGCCTATGAGCTCGATTTGAGAGGAGACTATGTGCTCGGGGACTTTATGGTCGATGGCATATTATATCTCCCCTACCCCTCATTTATTTTGTATGCACTGCATCATATATTAGTAGTACCTGATAGAGTACCTTCATGGATGTTGCATACATATCGGATACTTGATATTGAGATATATATTTGTGTCGATGCTCGACACTGATTTTCTGATGACTTCATTCGTGATACCTTCTGCTTTCATTTCACCGCATACATACATCGTATTTATGATATGTTATTACATGAGGCACTGGCACGAGTTCTTGGCAATACACTTATGCTCAGATGTTACATTGCCACTTTACTATGCTTCAGACTTATTCATTTAAGGTTTATATTATATACTGATTGTATGGACCTAGGATTATGTCTTGCTTTCGATTTCTGCTTGTAGATATTTTCTATTGACGAGTTGGCAACTCACCCCCGTTGTGCAACAGTTCTTGCAGGTTTGCCGTACAGGTTCCATAGCGGCATTTCTGGCACACTGCTTTCCTTTGCGGGTGATTTGCTTGGTAGGTGGGTTCTTTGTATCAGAACCGACGTTGTACATGTATTATTCATTGTATCTACAAATCCATCAACCAAAACTTGTATATTGTTCATACTTAGACACTAGTGATGTATTATTTCGACCTTAGAGTCGCGCTCAGTATTATTACGATTTTCTTGCTTATTGGAGATTCTCTTGGGTTTTGATCCTTGTCCTTCGGCGTTGTATATTATATTGCTTGTGTGAGTTGTGCTCTTTGTTATGCGTAGCAAGTGTTTGATAAAATGCCTCAATGGAAAAATTTACAAAATATGTTTCTTTACTCCTTATATGGTTTTAGATTTCTGGGCTTGGCTTACTTGGATCAGATGGAGTCCTATTGACTTCATAGGGTTCAATGGCCAGTCACGTACTCTTTCGGGTCGTGACAAAGTTGGTATCAGAGCGCTAGGTTAACCTTGGTTCGAGTCTAAGTTTGACTATGTGGAGCCTAGGGTGTCTATATATACGGAACTTAGGCTTGACCTTACGGAACTTGGACTTAGTCGAGGGGGTATTAGACCCGAACTTTCGTCGCGTAGGATGACCCTTGGTTGATGGAATAGGTGACTAAAGTAGAGTGACGTACCGTAGGTATGTTCCGCGGCATACTTACGATACGCTACTCCGCTTAAGGAACCTTAGGATGCATATATCTTCGAGATCAGTGATTCTCTTCATATCCATGATTATACATCCATTTGAAATCCTCGATTCTATCAGTTCCATGATCATACTTTCATTGATGTTGTTCCTTCTTATGATAATGTACCCACTCTGGATCTGTTGTTTTCTTTCTTGCCATTGATCTGCTCTCTTCGATACTCCATTGAGGTTCCTGTCGCCATTATTTGAGCGGAGTGAGCTACTGCTCGTGCTACGGTCAGGGCGAGCTCGTCTGGTACGAGGGCCGACCATTGTGTTTTCCGGTGACAGGGGAACGTCTCGAGTTGGTATTGGTGATTGTGACCTCTAGTGGAGGCGAGTACTTGGTTTTGCACCGGATGATCGGGCCATTATTAGAGCTGTCAGTTGAGAGAGGACTGTTGATGTATAGCATACCTCAGAGATTATGATGTCGCCTACCGTGCAGACAGATGGACCAGCTGTTGCTGAGATTCATAGGATGTCACTTCCGGAGCTTATGAGCTGATATCGCCGTAGCTTCCAGGCGGATATAAGACAGATGATAGCTAGTCTACCCGATTTGAGAGAAGAAGGTGATTTGTTCGATTTATGCACCGGAGCAGGCCAGTTGAGTTGAAAATTTCCAGTGTGGAGAGTCTTACTCAGATCTAGAGCAGACCGATTTAGAGATGACAGCCATTGTATCGCCTTTCCTGGAGGATTGAGGCGCTGTTCAGCGTACTGGTGAAGGAGCCAGTTGTTGCTGCGAACAACGAGATATTGCCCAAGATGTTGGAGCTATTGCGGTACGAGTTGTACTATGAGATGATAGAAGGTCGCTAGTCATCGAGGACGAATGATTAGGACATGTAGATTGTTCGCCTACCCCGATGCGAGGTCATCAGATAGAATGATTCCAGCTAGAGGCGACTTCGTGCAGGTTCATTGAGAGTCGATTGAGACGATCGAATGTCAGGAGCCCATTTTCCAAGTTCAAAGTATTCAGAAAGACATGCAAGCGATTCTATGGACCCTCTAGAAGAATAAAACCCTAACTCGACTTAATGACCGTGTGAAAGCCATTGAACCTTAGGGTTTGCGGCAGTTCCGCGGCGGCATTAGTGAGGCTTGGATTTGCCCTTCTACGGCTGGACCCCTGATGCTGTGATATATACTCGATACTATTAAACTGTACCCAAGATGTTGATCTCTTGGGGGATTATGAGGATCTGACTATTCGGTCGGATGATTCGACAGCATTTGGATATCGTATGATGGGACACACTGCTTGGGAGACTCCAGATACGAGGATAGCCGTTAGAGCGCAGTCCGTGCAGCCACGATGAGACGAGTCCAAATCAGTCGACATTGAAGCAGAGTGAAGTAAAGAGTTCGCAAGAGATTTCGATGCGATGACGTCCCACTCCGCTGACATCAGAGATGCGATACCCACGCAGAGGCATTGTATATGGATATATCTTCCAGAAGGAGTTGCGACGAGTATGCAGCCGTTCCGAAACAAGAATTTTCTTCAGCAATGGATGATGACTTCCGGGCAATTCGGCAGGAATGAGATTTGAGAGAAAGCTCGATAGGACCTTTTTGGAATACTATACGAGAAGACCTGGACCCAAGAGAGGTCATATTGTGCACACCCAGCAGGACAGAGTTCGGCATCGTCGACGAGGTAGTTGACCAGGTTCGGATAAAAGACCTTACCCAGATGCGTTGCGAGTTGATCGAGGACGGACGAGTATTGAGTATTCCTCCGATGGTTGGGACGCGTTCCCGAGGACTTGTTCGGCCAGACATCTTCTATAGAATGGTGAAGCTATAGGGTACGTGATTCTGAGTCCGTGCGAGAGACTTCGGATCGACCGTGGCTGAGAACAGTGCAGTGCTTAGATAGCATGGCGTGACGTCATAGTGGACGACGATAGAGACAAGTAGAACCAGAGGTTCGTGCGAGATACTGACGAGCTGTCATTGCTTCCCGTCGAGACTAGAGACCTGATATGCATACAGAGGCGTTGGGATGCGACCAATTTCCAAGAAAATGCTGTGCTGAGGACGCGGATGTCCATCGAGCGGGAAGAGATTATGCAAGAGTACCAGCCCCCGTACAGACCGGCATAGGCAAGATCGGAAGACACCTTGAGCGGGATTCCTTCTAGGACACTGCTGCAATGATAATTGCACCCAGGATCAGATGTGTTACATGCATTCAGTGAGCCAGAGGCCGACGCCAGCGACTTGCTGCTTTACAAGCGGTCGTGAGGATTGACCGAGAGATGACCAGAGAAGTGTCAGAACGGAATCGTCCCCGTTAGCACAACTGAGAGGGCCGATGAGCCGATTGATTGTGAGATTGGTAAACCGCAGAGGAGATAAGGACCCAGAGACAAAAGACGCTTGCGCTGCTAGCATTGGATGCACCTTTAGTGTTTTGAGGTATGATTTTGGTGCACACCAGATGCACTGAATCGGATTCCTTGTGCATGTCAGATGCACCTGGTTTTGCTGTCAGGCACACACGTTGCCTATGACAGTTGTTGAGTGCACAAACATTGCACCTGAATGATACTTATGTGGATTTTTTTCCGTGCGCACCTGACGCACGGGGTATTCTTATATACGCCTTAGGATTGATGTTTGTGGAGCCCCGACAATTTGGATTTTTCCTGAAATGTTTTAGTACGTGGGGGTTTAAATTTAAATTCGGGGACCGAATTTATTTAAGGGGGGTAGATTGTAACATTTCAAAAAAATTAAATATTATTTTTGGGAATTTTTATAATTTAAATATTACTTTATTGAATATTTTAACAATTCGGTATAAATAAATACAAATAAATGGAGAAAAATTTGGAAAAATTATGGAAAATTCTAAAATAGGGTAATTTAGAGAATTATGCCATTTTAAAGTTGTTATAATTAGTTAGATGCTAATTTAGTGCTAATCGCGATTAAAAATAGCTAATCGGCTTTTCTGGCAATTTTGTGCAAAACATGCACATATCATTTCCTACACTTGTGTTGCAGTTTTCTTGCCATGGTTTTATTTTGGGGTTCACTATTTGGGTAAGAAGGTTTTAGAAAAGAAAAGAAAACAAATTGATTAGAATAATGTGGTAGTAGGTGAGTGTGAGAGAGAGAGAGGTGAGGGGGGTTCTTTTGACCATGAGACTTCTCTTCTCTCTTCATTTTCTTCATCCCTCTTCCACCATCTCCTGCTGCAGCTGCTGCCCCTCTTCATCCTCCCCTCTTCAAGCCCCAAATCATCTCACAAACTACACCAAAACCTTACTCTCATTTCATTAAAAGTGTGCACAAGCTCAAGATCTACACATTGGACCAAGAAGGCTAGGATTTTGGCCACTAGGGGCAACTCAAGAAAAATTCTTGAGTTGCCAAATGAGGTATTTACTGAACACTTAGCTTAGTTTTAGTGTTGCTTATACCCCATGTTTAGTTTAGAACCGATATTGTGTGTTTTGTGGATTCAAGGAATACCTAGTTAGGGTTTGAGGAAATTTTGTGTTGTAATGTGAAATTGAGCTCAGTAGAGGTTATATAAACACCTTAATGCAAGATTTGAGACCCAAACCTGAGACTTAAGGCCCGGAATACGGATTTAGAAACCGATATCGGAAAATTTGTGGAATCTGTAAAGGTTTTATGGGATCTGCTATCAACCCGAGACTTTGAAAATTATTTTGAGTGGACAGTGAATTGTGCAGGCACCAAAGAAGCTACCACCAGAACCCCAGCCCCTAACTCATCTTCCCGGCCGCCAATTTAATCCTATTGGCCGCCAATTTGCGGCCAGACCAGCCCCATTTTGTGTCATTTTGGTGCTCCTACATCTGTAGTTTAGGCCCCTGGCATGTATAGATTTGTCTAATTTGACCTAGGGTGAATTCTGGAGCCTATTTTTCTTAGTTGCTGTTTTGGATTCGTGTTTCTGTATTCCATATTTTTAATTCTGATTTTGTGTATTGTGTTTTACATCGACTATTTGGCGTTTATACGACGATATCGAGGATTGATTGATGGTTTTGGAAGGCGTGCCCATAGGTTCTAACTTATAAGCCCTTATCGTATCGTTTTGGGTTTCGTGTGTCCTTTTAGCTTTGATTCAGTTTTAATACGTATTTACGATACTTTGACATGTAGGTACCCCATAAAGACTTCGGGATGACAAGCAAGCACGTGGCGACGTCGACAAATAAAGACGCAAGGTGAGTAGATTATATCTACAGGGGGTAGTCGGGTCGATGGCATATCGCACCCCCACAGTCCGGAGTTGATATATTATATATTATATTTGATAGTTATAGTGTGTCATGGATATGGTGTTAGGTGTATTATGGATAGCTTAGGGTTAAAAGTAAACGAGTATAGTTCATAGCCGTGAACCCTAGAATAGGTTTACACCCACACGCGCACCCTTGCATATTCACTATACTTATACTGTGTTGATGATAATATTTGATGACATTGGAGATGAGTCGATGATTTCGGGCATTGTGCAGTGAGATCGGTGATGTGATGTGATTCGTATATATG
Source organism: Agapanthus africanus (assembly GCA_030015575.1). Lineage (NCBI taxonomy): Eukaryota > Viridiplantae > Streptophyta > Magnoliopsida > Asparagales > Amaryllidaceae > Agapanthus > Agapanthus africanus. The sequence continues at coordinate 622,691,182 of CM057341.1, forward strand.
ATACGACACGTGATCTTAGCGGGCCGTTGGGCATGTGTTTTACCCCCGCTTTCATACTTATATAGATGGTATTGATTTGTACTAGACTTAGATCTGTACCCCAGATTATGCGATACGATGATAATGATACCTGATATTTGATAAGAGGAATGTGATACTGACCCGTACCCAGCTATTGGGATGCCGTACGACGATTTATCGTACGAGCTTTATATTGATGATAGATCCGCACTCATGACTTGAGGATGCCATATGACATACTGTATCGTGCGCAATACTATTGAGGCGGGATCACCGACTATATATATTTATATCGACTCAGATTTAGGTGGATTCCATACCCCTCCAGGTTGACTTGATACTTAGATCTGTAGTTTGCATAGTAGATGTTAGACTAGACCCGAGTCATATTTATTTCAAAAACTAACGAATCGGGAATATCTTAAAAACACTGTAGCCCTTAGTTTACTAAAAACCGCGATTTGTCTTATTTGAAATGGCAAGCTGCATTACTATTCATTTACCATTTACTCTACGGCTCGCATTGCATTGCATGCTTATATGTTATTGATTCATATTCCTTTGTGCATATTCCTTTACATAGTTGCATGCTCATATTAGTGTTCATGTTGCATGTATTAAAATTCATGGATTTCACACTGTGATATGGTTGCATATGATGATTCTGGATTGTTTTACTCCTGCGTATATATATCAGTGGTATGGGACGCTGAAATTTATATGTATACCCATAGAGTATATATATATATTACTGGTATGGGACGCTGATATATATATACGCCTACTTAATATACCATCATGATGATCTATGCAAATTTACATATGCATTATGAGCTCGATGTGAGAGGAGCCTATGTGCTCGGAGCCTATGAGCTCGATGTGAGAGGAGCCTATGTGCTCCGAGCCTATGAGCTCGATTTGAGAGGAGCCTATGTGCTCGGGGCCTTTATGGTCGATGGCATATTATATCTCCCCTACCCCACATTTATTTTATATGCACTGCATCATATATTAGTAGTACCTGATAGAGTACCTTCATGGATGTTGCATACATATCAGATACTTGATATTGAGATATATATTTGGGTCGATACACGACACTGATTTTCTGATGACTTCATTCGTGATACCTTCAGCTTTCATTTCACCGCATACATACATCGTATTTATAATATGTTATTACGTGAGGCACTGGCACGAGTTCTTGGCAATACACTTATGCCCAGATGTTACATTGCCACTTTACTATGCTTCCGACTTATTCATTTGAGGTTTATATTATATACTGATTGTATGGACCTAGGATTATGTCATGCTTTCGATTTCTGCTTGTAGGTATTTTCTATTCACGAGTTGGCAACTCACCCCCGTTGTGCCACAGTTCTTGCAGGTTTGCCGTACAGGTTCCATAGCGGCATTTCTGGCACACTGCTTTCCTTTGCGGGTAATTTGCTTGGTAGGTGGGTTCTTTGTATCAGAACCGCCGTTGTACATGTATTATTCATTGTATCTAGAAATCCATCAACCAAAACTTGTATATTGTTCAGATTTAGACACGAGTGATGTATTATTTCGACCTTAGAGTCGTGCTCAATAGTATTACGATTTTCTTGCTTATTGGAGATTCTCTTGGGTTTTGATCCTCGCCTTTCGGCGTTGTATATTATATTGCTTATGTGGGTTGTGCTCTTTGTTATGCATAGCAAGTGTTTGATAAAATGCCTCAATGGAAAAATTTACAAAATATGTTTCTTTACTCCTTATATGGTTTTAGATTTCTGGGCTTGGCTTACTTGGATCAGATGGAGTCCTATAGACTTCATATGGTTCAAGGGCCAGTCACGTGCTCTTTCGGGTCGTGACAGAAATCCTCAAGAAAATCATCATAAGTGCACATGTCAATGATATTGAATGCCTATAGTATCGACAAGTCGAACTGCAATGTATGATTAATAGACTAGGCATGAACGAATGATGTAATGAGGTACATGCATATGACTAGCAATCCTAAATGTTCATCCTGAGGAATTTAAATGCATTAGCACAGGTTTAAGCATCATATATGGTGAAATTGTTCTAAATTTCAGGTTATACAAGTTATCTAGTATTGTGGCATAGCAATTACCAAGGCGTGTGTGTCCGCATGAATAGTGCTCGTGCTGTATAAAACCCTGGCAATGGTGCAAGTGTCCTATGAAATGAGTTCGCACATGTATGTAAATCTATAGGATCATGAATGCAGCAAGATATTTAACTAGGCACTATGCTCATAAATGCTAGTACTACTAGAAGTCTTTTAAATTACTCAAATTATCGGGCGCCTTGCGCCATCCAAACGATTTTCCCCCGTACATGTTACATCTACGCACCCGTAATCTCATGCTAGCCAGCTCCAACCACCGCTTTTCCCTTCCACGCTATGTCCGATGTCTCCACGATCGACCCTAGAAATATGCGAGCAATACACATAATGCTAAATCCTGCAAAAATGCGATATCACGATCAAAGGAGAAACTCGCATTGAAAGTTAAACGCGTGTGCACTCGATACGTCAAAATGTGTGTAACCTCGCCAGAAACCACCCTGACTCGCTGTGTCGCGCAGTGAACAACAAACCCAACACACAAAACACACGTTTCGCACAAGTTAAGAAGTATCATAAAAAAGGTTTTAGGTTCCAGATTTTGACTTGAGTGGAAAAATAAAAAGTTGCATATACCAAAACCCTTAAATATGCAGCAGACTCCCATAGCTCAAACCCCAACACCAGACACCTCAATCTGGCTACAAATTGCGGCTAGAATGAATAAATTTGCGGCCAAAAAGTGGGTTGGGGGTCTCGTGCTCTGTGTGTGTGATCTAGGCCTAGTGAGCATGCTCCAGTAAACTCAAATTTTTCCTGAAACACTCGGGTCAACAGCAGATCTCAAAATGGCTAACAATTTACGTTAAAACGCTATATAACACAAAAATGAAACAATACGGTATTTTTGTGAAATCTGGTGCAAAACTTGGTTTAGATGGCCTTAAAAACACTTAGTCAAGCTATATTAGCCATAAAAACCCTCACATGGCCTAATCTCCACTCAAATCACCAAAACTAGCACTAAATCACATTAATTACTAAATTAGCTTAATAATCACATGTTTAGCAAAAGAAAGAAGTTAAGTTTAGAATTTATACCTCAAGTGGTCCTAAGGTGCAAGAAGGAGAAGAAGTAGAAGAAGAGAAGTGTCACGACCCGAGAATTCGACTCGTGACCGGCACTTAACCACGCAACGTCTACAGGCGTAACGCGGCTAAGTAAGCCGAACCCAGAAATCAAAACCAATAAATATAGAGTGATTTTAAAACATTTTGTAAAAACAATCATACATGTCTGAAAAACTTCCATTTATTTAGTAGAAATCCTTTTTAAGTTCAAAAGTAATAAGTTTTATAATTTTGGTAACATTTCCTTTTTTAAAACATTTGCCCTGCCAGTCGGGTAGAAACAAGGTGTAACAGAAATGACGAGTAAAATAAATGAAGCATCACAATGAGATATACGACGCCGTAGCGAAGAATACACAGTAAAGCAAGGACAATATCATAAAAGATGAGACTGCAAAAGTAAGTCGGCTCACATGCGAGCTCGACACCAGAATATAAAATCATACATATCGTCCTCTCAACTGTCTCTAAGTCAATACAGAAAGGTAGATGGAGAATACTAGATACATCAATATACAACTGAAAGATAACAGATACCGTACAAAACCCACCTATCAGCAAAAGGCTATCTCTGCTCAAAAAGGGTATCTGTGCCAAAAGATGCGGTAACAGCCAGCCGTGACTACTCCCCAGGGCAACCTGCAAATACTGTGGCACAACGGGGGTGAGTTGCCAACTCGTGAATAGAGATAACATATAAAGGTGATCGCAAGCATGCACGTACAGCGCTACTCTAACCAATGCCAGCAGATGATATCAATGCGGGTAAGCAGTATGCGTAATAATAATGCAAGTCCTCTATCAGGTGATATAACTACATGATGAGGTGTGATAATAAATGCTGAGCATGGGAATATAGTATCTACATGAAGTATCAAGGTGGACTACATATGTATGTATGCACCACAAATCCCAACATCCCAAACGCCGGTACTCCATCGGCCCTCATATCCTGTATATCCCTGAAAATCCCGAGTGCCCAACATCGGCACCCAAATATCATAAATACTCGTGTCTAGCAACGACACGTAAAACATCCTGTATCGGGCATCCGTCATTCCGGGTCAGCCCTCTCACAAGGTATATATCGGGAATCCGTCAGTCAGGGTCATCCCTCTCTCAATACATCGGGCATCCGTCATTCCGGGTCAGCCCTATATCAATCCATCGGGCATCCGTCATTCCGGGTCAGCCCACTCTCAAAGGATATATCGGGAATCCGTCAATCCGGGTCATCCCTCTCTCAATACATCGGGCATCCGAATTCCGGGTCAGCCCTCTCTGAGTACATGCCTCTAGCACCGAGAAAACATGGGGCGGCGCCCCAAAATATCATATCAAGGGAACCGGGTTTTTAAATGATTACTTATTTGAAAAGGGCCACGGTTCCCAAATCCAGAAATCACAAGAAATCTCAACCAGTAATACAAGTAATTGTGATGTGATATGTGAATCAAGTATGTATATCTAGTCATGTCACAGAAAAATGAGCTACAATGCAACGATCCAATGTGATATAGGTATCAAGTATGAAATTCAAGTCATGTCATATATAGATGAGCTACAACAATACATAACAGTATGATCATGGCAGTTCTATCAGTTCTAAGCAATGTATATATATATTGCAGGGAATGCAATATGTGATGACAATCCAGGGTATGGTATATGCAGTATATACAATAAGGTCCTATCAGCCCTGACGCATAACGCCATGCGGGCGATATCCCCGTAGATGTGAAATCTACTCACCGTGTCTCGCGCTAAGTGTAGCCGACAACTTGCTTGCCCTTCTTCGCAGCGTCCGTCTCACTGGCCTGCGAACCTAGAATCACAAATACATATCACACATATAAGCTCAATTTCACCAAAAACGCGACATTACAGTCAACTAGAAACTCGTATCGCAAACCAATCGCGCGTGTGCGCGATACGCTAAAACGTGCAATCACGCGCCACGAAACTACCCCGACGCGCCGCGATACGCAGAAACCCAAACCTACTCACGTATCACGCGTGTCGCGAAGGTTTAGAAAACGACAAAATAAGTATTTGGTCCCAGATTTTTCTACAGAACTAGACTTACAAAAATATATATATCAAAGGACCCTACACACTAGAAGACACCTACAGAACCCAAAAATACCCAAAACCCATCCCATCTGGCCGCAAATTGCGGCCAGAATGAGGATTTCGGCGACCAACTGTAGCAGGTAGGGGGTCGGGTTTCACCTGATGTATCAGCACAATACCACTATACTACAGTACTCTCAAAATCATTCTGAACTCATCGAGTCAAAAGCAGTTCCAGAAAAGTTCACTTTTGCACAAATACGACATTTTGCATCAAATAGGAAAACTGGTGGTATTTTAGTGTAATAGGGGTTGGACTAGGTTAACATGGTCTCAACAAACCTCAAGCATCCTACTGAAACCAATCTACACCTCATTAGCACAAAGTTCTCACTAAACACCCCATAACTCACTAAAACGCACTAAAATCCATTAACCGATGCAAAACTACACATAACAAGGCAAACTAGGGAAGCAAGATAGGAAGTATACCTCACTCTCGACCCTAGGGAGCTGCAGGAAGAAGAAGAAGTGAAGGGAAGAGGCTGCACTAGGAACTGGGGCTGCTGCTGCTCACTGGGGCTTTGCTGCTGCTGCTGCTTCATGTTGCTGCTGCTGCTGCTTCATGTTGCTGCTGCTGCTGCTGCTCAGTTGTTGCTGTTGCTTTGCTTGCTGCTGCTGCTGGGGGTGTTGCAAGGTGAGTGTGTGTGTGTGAGAGTGTGAGAGCTTGAAAGAAAACCAAAAGGAAATGAGAGGCTACAATCATCACACAAAAGTCACCCCCCTCTCTCTCTCACTTCATTTAATGCAAGCATGGCCTAAAGCCATGATGCACTCTCTCTCTCTCTCACAAGTCAACACTTAATCAAAAATTCAAATTAAAGTAACCTCTTAACTAATTAATTAAACTCACTTATAACCCAAAAGAATTAATCCTACAATTAACCCACCATGGTTAATAATTATGGTATTTACTAAATTTAAAAAAAAAACCTAGTTTACATGCACATGTGTGTGCAAGCCTAGGAAAATTTTGGAAAAATATTTATTAAATTAGGAAAAATATTTAAAACACAGTTTGGTAAACTTTTTATTAAAAAACATTATTTAATTATAATTATTCACTATCCCTTATCCTAAGGTGTTACAATCTCTCCCCCTTAAAGAAATTCGTCCCCGAATTTCAAAAATCTAACTACACGCACCTTGAAAAAGATGGGGATACGTCTTCATCATCTCGCTTTCGGTCTCCCAAGTGACCTCCTCACGGTTCTGACCACGCCAAAGTACCTTAACTGATGGAATGTCTTTCGATCTCAATCTCTTCACTTGTCGATCCAAGATCATCACCGGCTGCTCTGCATAGGAAAGGTCACGCTCAAGCTGGATCGTCGGATGCTGAATCGCATGCGAAGGATCATGAAGATATCTGCGGAGCATCGAGACATGGAATACGGGGTGCACATCTGGAAAGCTGGGCGGAAGGGCTAAACGGTAGGCTACTGCACCAACACGCTCGAGGATCTCGAAGGGGCCCACATACCTGGGACTGAGCTTCCCCTTCTTCCCAAACCTCATCACACCTCTCATTGGAGAGACCCTCAAGAAAACATGATCACCAACAGAAAACTCAAGTCTGCGTCGTCGATGGTGTGCATAAGCTCTCTGCCTACTCTGCGCTGCTCTCATCCTATCGCGAATCAACTGGATCTTCGCGGTCGTCTCCTCAACGATCTGTGGCCCTAAGATACTGCTCTCACTGAGCTCTGTCCAACAAGTAGGTGACCTGCATCTCCTCCCATAAAAAGCCTCAAATGGTGCCATCTGAATAGTCTCCTGGTAGCTGTTATTGTAGGAGAACTCTACTAAGGGCAAATGATGATCCCAGCTACCTCCGAAATCTAATACACAAGCTCTGAGCATGTCCTCGAGAGTCTGAATGGTCCGCTCTGACTGTCCGTCGGTCTGCGGATGAAATGCCGTGCTGAAACTCAAACGAGTGCCCAAAGCCTCCTGAAGCCTCTGCCATAGTCTACTAGTAAACTGGGTGCCTCTGTCGGACACAATGCACGTCGGGACTCCGTGTAGTCGCACTATCTCATCAATATAGATCTGGGCATACTGAGTAAATCCGAAAGTCATCTTCACCGATAGGAAGTGAGCCGCTTTCGTCAAACGATCCACGATCACCCAGATGGAGTCATACCCTCGACTAGTCCTGGGTAGACCTACCACGAAATCCATCGAAATCTGTTCCCATTTCCACTCCGGAATGGGTAACGGCTGTAGCTCTCCCGCGGGCCTCTGGTGCTCAGCCTTGACTTGCTGACAAGTCAGGCATCTCGATACAAAATCTGCAATGTCCCTCTTCATTCCGTCCCACCAGTAAACATCTCTCATATCATGATACATCTTGGTGGAACCGGGATGGACGCTATATACCGATCGATGTGCCTCCTCAAGAATCTTGCGCCTCAGTCCCTCAGCATCTGGTATGCACAGTCTGACTCCAAACCGTAGTACTCCCTGATCGTCGATCACGAACTCGGAAAATCTGCCCTGTCCAATCTGTGCCATGATCTCTGAGCATCAGTCATCACTGAGCTGTGCCTCACGTATACGATCGATCAACTGTGGGCGTGCACGGACATGCGCTATCTGTCCTCCAATCGGCGTGAACTCGAACTGTACTTGACTGTCGCACAATATCTGCCAATCTGCGGATGACTGCTCCTGTACTGCGCTCAAACAAGATAAACTACTCCCGGGCCTCCTGCTCAAAGCATCCGCCACCACATTTGCCTTGCCCGGGTGATATAAGATCTCGCAGTCGTAATCCTTCACTAACTCCATCCATCGACGCTGTCGAAGGTTCAGATCCCGCTGCTGGAATATGTATTTCAAACTCTTGTGATCCGTGAATATCTGGCACGACTCGCCATAGAGATAATGTCGCCAGATCTTAAGTGCGAAGACCGCTGCTGCCATTTCCAAATCATGAGGGGGGTAGTTTTGTTCATGCTTCTTCAATTGTCGCGAGGCATACACGATCACCCTATCATGCTGCATCAGAACGCACCCCAGCCCCACTCGAGAAGCATCACAAAAGACCACAAATCCGCCCGGTCCGGAAGGTAAAGATAACACTGGTGCCGTCGTCAGCTGAGTCCGTAACTGCTGAAAACTGTGCTCGCACTCCTTCGTCCAAACGAAAGGAACTCCCTTCCGGGTCAACCCGGTCAAAGGTGTAGCAATACGGGAGAAGTCCTGCATAAAACGCCTGTAGTAACCGGCCAATCCCAAAAAGCTGCGAATCTCCGTCACCGATGTAGGTCTGGGCCAACGCTGAACGGCCTCGATCTTCCTCGGGTCTACACATATACCGTCTCGTGAAATCACGTGCCCCAAGAAATCTACGCTGTCCAGCCAAAAAGCACACTTGGAGAATTTCGCATAAAGCTGGTGCTCCTTCAATGTCTGCAATGTAATCCGCAGGTGCTGCTCGTGCTCCTCACTACTCCGGGAATACACCAAGATATCGTCAATGAAGACTATGATGAACAGATCCAAATAAGGCCGGAAAATACGGTTCATCAAATCCATGAAGGCTGCTGGCGCATTGGTGAGTCCGAACGACATCACCAAAAACTCGTAATGGACGTAGCGCGTACGGAAGGCTGTCCGGGGAATGTCCTCTTGTCGAACCCGCAGCTGATGATAGCCCGATCGCAAATCGATCCTCGAAAAGTACCCTGCCCCCTGAAGCTGGTCGAACAAATCGTCGATACACGGCAAAGGATACCTGTTCCACACTGTCACCCTGTTCAGCTGGCGGTAGTCGATACAAAGACGCAAACTGCCGTCCTTCTTCCTGACGAACAGGACTGGAGCACCCCAAGGAGAAACACTGGGTCGAATAAGTCCCTTGTCCAGCAAATCTTGCAACTGGCCCTTCAACTCTCGAAGTTCAGCCGGGGACATCCGATAAGGCGGTAAGGAAATAGGCCCCGAGCCGGGAACCAAATCAATACAGAAAGAAATGTCGGGCTCGGGCGGCAACCCAGGAAGCTCGTCGGGGAACACATCAGGAAACTCGCTAACAACCGGGACCTGGTCCAATGGAACCTGTATAGCACGAGCATCGCAAACATAGGCGAGAATTCCCTGACATCCCTTCCTCAAAAGCTGTCCAGCGCGAAAAGAAGAAATCACACTGTGAGGGGCGGCACTAAGGTCCCCCAACACAACAAAAACTGACTCACCGGGAAAGCAGAATCTAACTGTCTTCTCATGGCAGTCCACAGAAGCATAGCACGTGGACAACCAATCCATACCCAAAAGAACGTCGAAGTCCAATATCTCCAGAAGGATCAAGTCGACAGGCAACTCTCTCTCGCCAATACAGACGGTACAGGATCGGAACACGTGCCTAGCAACAAACGACTCTCCCACGGGAGTAGTCACCACAAGCGGCTGATCAAGCAAGCCGGACTCTCTACCCAAACTCGGCACAAAGTGCGTGGATACGTACGAGTGTGTGGATCCGGGATCGAACAATACATGTGCATCAACTGAACATACAGGGAGGATACCTGAAACCACTGCATTGGACGCCTCCGCGTCCTGATGCGTCAAAGCAAAGACCCTCGCCTGTCCACCACCTGTAACTGACTGACCTCTGCCTCGGTCGTCTCGCCCTCTCTGAGCAACTCCTCCACGCCCACGACCTCGCTGTTTATGAGTCTGGCGCGGAGCAACGGTAGGTACGATAGGCAACGCCCTCTGGGGTGGTGAAGGCGGTAATGTGACATGCGGTGATGTCGCCTCCCTCCGGGGTAACTCAGGACAATCCCGTATACGATGGTAGGAACTCCTACAGCGAAAACATCCCGACGACGACCGCTGACCGTCCTGGGAATAGGAGCTGAATAACCGGCCCCGCCCTGAATCTCTGCTGCCTGCAATACGTCTATCACGGCGCCGAAAAGGCTGTCTCTGTGCTGATGTATCCGCACGAACTCTCTTCGGCTCTGGAACTACCGAGGTCTCAGCAAGGTGCTCCTCGACCACTAGGGCTGCGTTTACAGCTGCTGCATAGGTCTCGTAGTGCTGTGCGCTGATCGCGAGGAACAATGGTGTAAGCAAGCCTCGAACAAATCTCCTGACTCGCAACTCCTCGGTAGCCACTAAATATGGGGCATAGACTGCTAGCTCTGTAAACAGCACATCATACTCTGCCACCGTCATCCCTGGCGTCTGGCGCAAGGACTCAAATCTGCGTGCTCGGGCATCCCTAACACTCTGGGGAAGGAAACGGGCTAGAAATATGGTCACGAACTCCGTCCAGGTCATAGGAGGAAGACCTGCTGCTCTGCCCTTCTCCACTGAATCACACCATTTCTGCGCAAGACCTTCCAGGCGAAAGCTCACGAACTCGACCCATCTCGCATCTGTGCATCTGAGGGAACGGCATATCCTAGCCATCCTGTCGATGAAAGACTGTGGGTCCTCGGCTGTATCGGTGCCTGTGAATACTGGAGGCTTCAGCCTCATGAACTCTGATAGCGATACTGTAATCACCTCCGTGGCTGCAGGGGCAACTGGCTGTGCGGTAGGTACCATCGCGGTCTCTGGAACAGGTGGAGCTACCTCTGGTCGCTGCGCTCGAAGCGTCTCAACTAGCGATCCTATCATCTGGCGCATCTCCTGCATGCTAGATCCCACCGTCTGGCGCATCTCCTGCATACCAGCCCCTAACGTGGCGATCTGCTCTGTTACGGCAGGAACAGCCTGCTCGGGTACAAACTTTGTCACGACCCGAGAATTCGACTCGTGACCGGCACTTAACCACGCAACGCCTACAGGCGTAACGCGGCTAAGTAAGCCGAACCCAGAAATCAAAAGAAATCTCAACCAGTAATACAAGTAATTGTGATGTGATATGTGTATCAAGTATGTATATCTAGTCATGTCACAGAAAAATGAGCTACAATGCAACGATCCAATGTGATATAGGTATCAAGTATGAAATTCAAGTCATGTCATATATAGATGAGCTACAACAATACATAACAGTATGATCATAGCAGTTCTATCAGTTCTGAGCAATGTATATATATATAGCAGGGAATGCAATATGTGATGACAATCCAGGGTATGGTATATGCAGTATATACAATAAGGTCCTATCAGCCCTGACGCATAACGCCATGCGGGCGATATCCCCGTAGATGTGAAATCTACTCACCGTGTCTCGCGCTAAGTGTAGCCGACAACTTGCTTGCCCTTCTTCGCAGCGTCCGTCTCACTGGCCTGCGAACCTAGAATCACATATACATCTCACATATATAAGCTCAATTTCACCAAAAACGCGACATTACAGTCAACTAGAAACTCGTATCGCAAACCAATCGCGCGTGTGCGCGATACGCTAAAACGTGCAATCACGCGCCACGAAACTACCCCGACGTGCCGTGATACGCAGAAACCCAAACCTACTCACGTATCACGCGTGTCGCGAAGGTTTAGAAAACGGCAAAATAAGTATTTGGTCCCAGATTTTTCTACAGAACTAGACTTACAAAAATATATATATCAAAGGACCCTACACACTAGAAGACACCTACAGAACCCAAAAATACCCAAAACCCCTCCCATCTGGTCGCAAATTGCGGCCAGAATGAGGATTTCGGCGGCCAACTGTAGCAGGTAGGGGGTCGGGTTTCACCTGATGTATCAGCACAATACCACTATACTACAGTACTCTCAAAATCATTCTGAACTCACCGAGTCAAAAGCAGTTCCAGAAAAGTTCACTTTTGCACAAATACGACATTTTGCATCAAATAGGAAAACTGGTGGTATTTTAGTGTAATAGGGGTTGGACTAGGTTAACATGGTCTCAACAAACCTCAAGCATCCTACTGAAACCAATCTACACCTCATTAGCACAAAGTTCTCACTAAACACCCCATAACTCACTAAAACGCACTAAAATCCATTAACCGATGCAAAACTACACTTAACAAGGCAAACTAGGGAAGCAAGATAGGAAGTATACCTCACTCTCGACCCTAGGGAGCTGCAGGAAGAAGAAGAAGTGAAGGGAAGAGGCTGCACTAGGAACTGGGGCTGCTGCTGCTCACTGGGGCTTTGCTGTTGCTGAATGTTGCTGCTGCTGCTGCTTCATGTTGCTGCTGCTGCTGCTGCTGCTCAGTTGTTGCTGTTGCTTTGCTTGCTGCTGCTGCTGGGGGTGTTGCAAGGTGAGTGTGTGTGTGTGAGAGTGTGAGAGCTTGAGAGAAAACCAAAAGGAAATGAGAGGCTACAATCATCACACAAAAGTCACCCCCTCTCTCTCTCACTTCATTTAATGCAAGCATGGCCTAAAGCCATGATGCACTCTCTCTCTCTCTCACAAGTCAACACTTAATCAAAAATTCAAATTAAAGTAACCTCTTAACTAATTAATTAAACTCACTTATAACCCAAAAGAATTAATCCTACAATTAACCCACCATGGTTAATAATTATGGTATTTACTAAATTTAAAAAAAAAACCCTAGTTTACATGCACATGTGTGTGCAAGCCTAGGAAAATTTTGGAAAAATATTTATTAAATTAGGAAAAATATTTAAAACACAGTTTGGTAAACTTTTTATTAAAAAACATTATTTAATTATAATTATTCACTAACCCTTATCCTAAGGTGTTACAAGAAGGGTTCTCTGCTGCAGCTGCTACTGTTGCTGTTTTTGTTGTTGCTGTTGCTAATGCTGCTGCTGCTGCTGAAGTTGATGCTGCTGCTACTTCTTGCTGCTGCTGCTTGCTGCTGTTGCTACTGCTGATGCTTCTGCTGCTGTTGCTGCTATGTGCGTGTGTAAGTGAGAGGGAGAGAGATGTGAGAAAGAGTGTAGGAAAAATAGTTGTTTTGAAAAAACAAAAGAAAAGAGAAGAGAGGTGAGAGTCAACCCCCCTCACTCTCTCATCATAACCTAGCATGGCTCATGCCATCATTCCATCTCTCTCTCCCCCCATTCAAAAGTCAACCCCTAACACAAATTAAATTTGAATAAAACTAATACACTTAAATAATTCATATTAACCTAATTAAATGGGTTATTCCACCATGGTTATATAAATATGGTTTAACCCCAATCTTATCCCTTGTTAACATGCATATGTGTGTGCAGTCAAAAATAAATTCTCATAAAATATTCATAAATCCTCATAAAATATTTGAAAACCGTTTTGGTAAACTTTTTACTAAAACCCCCACATTAAAGCATAATAACCCATAATCACATTTTGAGGTGTTACATAAATATACAACTACAAGTTACTTATCATATATGATGCAAATGCTCAGATAATGATTTATGCAAGTTCTATAGTGTTCGTGACATACAATTACCAATGACGTGCGTGATCGCATAAATAGTGTACGTGCGGCATGAACCTGTGTTAATGGTCCAAGTGTCCTAGGTAATAACATCATATCTAACAATATGCAATGCCATGATATGAATGATTTCAATGAAGCATATGACTAGAAACTACATAACATACATGATGGAAATGCACAGATACCGATCATTAAGCAAGTTCTAAGTTGTGTCGTGACATAGCAATTACCAATGGCGTGTGTGTTTACATAAAATAGTGCATGTGCGGCATAAACCATTGGTAATAGTGCAAGTGTCCTATGTTATAATATGAATGTATATGAACATGCAAAAGCGACATGGGCATGACATGCGCATATGAAACACAAGAATTATAATTATATCCTATCTATCGGGCGCTTAACGCTGTCCATGTGATTTCCCCATAGATGTGTACATCTACTCACCGAAACGCCACGGCTAGTCGAATCCGATCACTGCCTTGCCGCGACCGATCCTATAATCGCACAATCAATATATATAACGGTAGAAAATTTAATAGACGCGAACTCATAACGATACGAAGCAACCAACGGGCACTAGCTTGACGCGCATGCACTTGGTGCACAAAACGCACGCACGACATCGCCACAAACCACAACTAGGGGTTTCTATACATAGCAAACACACTCCTAGAATCTAATCGTAATAATCGCGCATTCACATCACACTAAAATTTTGGAAAATAAGTTGTAGATCCTCACAACCTCAAATTTAATTAAAACCCTTTTCTTTTTAAAAACCTAGTAAGCAACATTAAGCCATTATGGTGCAAAACTAGGTGGATTAGTAACTCTAGTAGCCACTAATCACACTTAATATTCTAATCAAGCAATAAAAACATTAACTAAATTTAATCTCACATAAACACACACTAACAATTAAATTAATTGCATGAACTCCTAATTAAGATAATTATAAGCCATATTAGCAAAGTAATCAACTAGATTAGATTTATAAAGCTATTAGATGTTTAAACTACACTTAGCTAACTTAGTTAAGTGATAAAAACCATATCCTTAACCCAAAACAACAACAACAACTGAAGCTTTTATCCTAAGCCTATGGGATAGGCTACATGAACCAACATGAGAATCACGCTGGGTCCAGCACATGAATCCTCCACCTCTACTCACTCCTATCGAACAATATACTTTCATTGAGGCCTTTGGCAACCATATCTTTTCGTATCGCTTCCACCCATGTTTTCTTCGGTCTCCCTTTTGCCCTTTTGCCATTGCCCATATCGAGAGTATCTATTCATCGAACCGGTGCTTCCATAGGTTTGCGTCGCAACCTTATCCCCAAACCCTTCTCTTTAAAATTAAATCTTGAAAATAAAACCATATTAACACCTAATTAAAATTAGATTAAAGCAATTAATTAACAAAGCCACTAGGATTTGGTTTTATACCTCAAGGATTTTGGAAGATCAAACTTGCTAGATTTGAACAAAGAATGCTTGTGATAATTTTAATAGAAATAAGAGTTAATTTTATGGATTTTTTTGAGTGAGGTAGTGAGGGGTTTTAGCAAAGAACAAAGAAGAAGTGGAGGGGGGTTGTTCTTGCCGAAACCTTGAGAATGGGAACGGGCTGCGTTTCTTTTGGTGAGGAGGGGGAGAAAGTGAGGGTAAGGTTACCATGGCGCGCACACACACCATACCTCATTTAATATGCACCTTACCTCAATTATCTCTTCATTTTTTTTCATTTTCTTTTATTTTAAAGTGAAAACTAGAACCATGCTAGCAAAAATAAAAAACCAAACCATGTTATAAAATATGACATGCTACAAAAAGGTGTTCAGTTTGTCATGGTTCAATAACTTGTATTCGTCTTTAATAACCTATAATTAATACTAGATTAGTGTATAAGTGCAAGATTAAAAATAATAGTTTAGTAATTAATAACTAAGGAAAATAATTAAGTAAACTAGAAATTAATTAAGTAACTAGTTGAACACTCATACATATGCAATTACATAATTAAGATAGGTATAATTGTGTTTGTTAGTTATGTATATGCCCTAGAGGCCATTGTTGTACATATGATGTATATTATAATGGATGCTTGGATATATATAGAGATGACTTTCTTGCTCGTCATGATAGTATGCTATTTGGTTTCACTTTATCTAACATGTTGACTTGTATTGGTTTACTGTTTTTCTCTCACATGTTGATAAAGCCCTTAGGATATGTACTCGACTACTGGGACTATGATGAGATCATACTAGTGGGGCCTTGGTAGTCGATGAGTACATCCTATAACTGTTCCTAGTCGAGGGTATATCGAGACAGGGCATCGATACACCAGAGTAGACTAGCGTATACGCATCTTGACCCATATGATGGGCGATGGGTGATCCCATATCCATCGGTGTTTGACATCAGAGATGGTGTACGGGTGCTCAGTGGAGACTGGGTACACTGGACGGACTCGCCGAGAACTCCCAGATGGTGATATACCACACGTCAGATGGCAGTTCTCCGGTGACACTGGTACAGGGTAGTCTGTAGACCCGAGATCGTCATAGAGTCTTGTGTGATTCCCACTGTGCTTTGATTTCCACCTTACCACGTCCAAGAGGGCGTGCAAAACGGTGGCTTTTGGGTACAGTCCCGAATCACATGGAGGCAATGAGCGATAGGAGGGGATTCGTCTCTCCCGGTATAGGGAGTTGATGTTGTGCTGTGTTCGATTGGCTATAACTGGAAGTCCCTGGCCAGGGTTGATATAGAGATTTACTGGTAAGTGTTACTAGTAGTTTCTCGACCCGTTATGAGCCACACATCGACACGACTTATCGGTTACTGGGGTCTGACGTATACCACCCCTAGACTTGATATGCGACATATCAGACAAAAAGACCGGACTGTACGGGAGTGTTACTGATTGGATTCACAGGAGAACGCACAGGCTAGCTTGTTGATCTTTTGATCGCTCAATACCTGGGTGGCTGTTACGTTTAGCTGACCGCTTGCAGCTTGTGGGTGTTTGATATGATCATCACCTGCTACCGGCGTATTGACGATTCTTTAGAGTCCTACACAGAGGTTTCTTGGCTCAGGCGAAACGGAGTAGAGGCACATATGTGATATGTGCAGGACCGAGAATAATGCGATATGAGATACCGTATTATATTCTCACGATATTTAGATATGAACCGGGACATCGGATCAAGTGTTGATTCGATGAATCAGTACATGATATATTAGTCGGTAATATTCAATATAGCCGGATTGTCGAATCAAGTGTTGATTCGATGATTTAATGTATAATAATATATATATGATATATTATTACATTATCTAATATTGGCTCGCTTTATTATTTCATTTTCTCACTGGATGATACATTGATATATATGCGATATATGTTAATTGTATTATTTTCTTTTGTTGCAAATATATAATATATATGTGATATATATTATTGTGACATGATATGATTTATTGTTAAACATGTTTAAGGATGATTAATTGAGGTTAGGGTTTGATTAGGGTTAGTTGCTTCATGCACCTTCTAGAAGCAATTTCTTTTGTCATGGTTAAGATATTTGTTGATGACATATTCATAACCAAACCAAACCCTAACTCTAGTTGTTTCTCTACACATTATTAGCCACTCATCCTTGACCATGGTTTATATATCAATCATATACATTTCTTTCTATTCATCACAAAAGGATTTTGATCATTATCATTTTCCATTATCATCTTCTTCTCTCTTGAAAAAGCTCACTAGAAATTCTTTATGTGATGAATAAATATGAGAAAATGATTTAAAAAAGAAAGCATAAATACTACTCTCTCATCCTCATCTCATCTAGCCCATGAGATTAGTGTGTTCATCTCTTTAGAGTGAGAAAGCTTGAGTCTTTGCAACTTCGACGTAGATCATCAGAGATTTGGAACACTTTAAGCTAGCATGGATCGTTCGAGTCGTGGAGCCTCTCATGAGTCCGGGAGATCGTGGATCGCGGCAAAGGGACTTCTACTCGGTGCTTGTAAAGCGAAGGAGCGGACTACAAAGGTTGTAATCCCTCACACTTAGATAAAAGTTATCATCTTGCATGTTTAACCCTAATAATCTAGCAAAGATCCCGGCTTTGGGTTGTTCGGCACGTCTAATTTTTTATCCGGGCATGTTTGATGCCTTATGAACCTTCACAAGAGTGCCTAGGAACCCTACAGTGGTATCAGAGCCTAGCTAGAGCATTAGGCGATGTGTTTACAAAGTTAAAACTCCGATCGAACCCGAACCGACAAAATTTAACCCCTCTCTGGAAATTTTTCAAAAATTGGGATTTTTCTGAATTAAAAATATGTAAAAAAATCAGCAGGGAATTCTAAGAATTACCATGAAATACGGGCCCACAACTCTACCAAAACGCGGCGGAACCGCGGCGGAAACATGCTTCCCGCGGCGGTTCCGCGGCCGTTTTGTGGAATTGTGACACGTGGCTTCATGGTATTATCTGTAGTTGCTTGTTGATGCTTCTGGGTATTTTTGAACTGTTTTAAGTGTTAAGACTTCTGGGGTTTGTTTTGTAATAGTACATTCGATCGGAATATTTAAATTCGTATTTCTTTCCGGATATTTAGAAACTGTTAAACTATTTGAACGGATATCATTAACTCACTGTTTCCCGGTACGGCAAACTTTCAAGTGTTGAATTTTTATCGAGTTTAAATCTTTCGGAAAAATTGTTCAAGTTAAGCGGTGGACCCTCTAGAAGAAAACAAACCTTAACTCGATTATGTGACCGTCTTGAACTGCCTTTTGAACCTTCGGGTTTGGGGCAGTACGGCGTGCCACATGTGAGGCGTTGGCTTGACCCTTCTACGGCTGGATCACCGATACTGTGACATATTCTGGGATTATTTGAACTCCGCTCAAGCGTTGAGAAATTTAGGAAATTTTGGGTATTTGATTATCTGTTCGGAAAGTTTAATACTGTCTATTTATCTGGAATGTGATCTAATATGTGGAGTTCATAGAGTTAGGCATGAAATGCGAAGTATGTGATGTTTCGGATTTACGATGTCTAAAGTGATTGTGGATTCCAAATGTTGTAGTTTTACACTTTCTTTTATGTGACCGTAAGTGTAATATGTGATATCGCCGGTTTCGTTGCTATATGTCAACGACAATTGGGATGCGCATATTTACTTACGTTGATGATATGTGATATTATGTGTTGCTGTGATATGTTATATTGGATCGTCGTGTTCTGAATAGCCGGGTGTTTTATGTGAGATGAGGGTTTTTATTTTCATTCATGTAAAATTCATTTGTAATGTAATATTCTTTTATTTGGGGCACTTCCAGGTTGCGGATGATGTCACCCTTATATATTATTTACTTTTCCGCACTAGGTAGACCCAAGGAGGGGAGCACAAGTAACAGGGTTCTAGGGTCCAGTGGGAGGCCATCTCGAGGAGTCGAGACCGGGTCTCCTAACCCTAGAATTGGCAGTGTTACTTGCCGCTCTCGTAGGGGTCTTGGGATGTGGGTTTGGCTATTCGTCACGACCGTGGAATCCGTGTTTTATACAGGCTCGTATTGAAAACACGGACGTCCTAGTATATCCAATATTTCATATATGTTCTTCTGCTGCAATGTTCTGTGATGAGATCATATTACTGCCTGAGACGAATGCTTATACTATATATATGCTGATATATAAATATTACTGCTTTCGTTTCTTCTGTGATGCTTAGGAAGCATGAGCTGATGGGATTTTTATTAATGAGATTAATAAAAAGAAAAGAAACCTAAAGATGTTGTAGAATCAAAAACTTTATAAAAAGGGTAGCTACAGTTTTGCTTTGCACAGTGATATATATGATATATCCTGCACCTTATTCGATGGGGAAAGAGCCGACGATCCCTTCACCGGGAGTGACCTCTTTAGCGAAACTGGCAGATGCTACAAAATGCGGTTTGTCTTTTGAATGCTTTTAGTGTTTTGCTTTGCACATCGGTATATATGATATATCCTGCACCTTATTCGATGAGGAAAGGGCCGACGATCCCTTCACCGGGAGTGACCCCTTTAGCGAAACTAAGAAAAAGCCTCAAAAACACTCCTTTTCAAAAACTACATGATTTTACGACGATATCAAGTTCATTACGCTCTTGGTTTTCTGAAAAACCTGCGTAGCCCTCCGTCATTTCAGATAAAGACTAGTTAGTATTCGTGCTACGTTTGTTGACTATGTTAAGGCGTAGTGTGCGGTAGCTAATTAGTACTTATCTGCTAAAACTTGAGATGTGATTGGATTAGGGTAGTTGTACGACTTTGTTGACTATGTTAAGGGTCGTGCAGGTGGATTAATTCAATCGGGAAATGACGGGTTGAACTTGGTTAGCAATTATGATTTGTTGACTATGTTAAGGTCATAAATTGCTAGGGGCAAAATATTATCGGGAATTTCAAGTGTTGAAATTTGCAATGAGATTGCATACCTTCTATGAGATAGTTGGATCCCGATACCCACTGCGAGTGAGTGTTACTCCTGGAAGAGTTTTACACAGGACAATTAGCCGATCAAGTAGGTGTCTAGAAAAGTGTTAACGGGGTTACGCCTCTAGGAAAACGAGGTTTACTTTAATTAGGTCCGTGCGAAAGCACGGGGAACCTTCCTCAAAGTACCGATACTGATCTGGCTGAAAGATTGACGAAATTGTAGGGTGTAATTAATCCCGGCTAATCTTACCTTTTAGGGTTTTAAGGTAGATTTGATAAAAACAGTGGGAGACATCCTGATTAGATAAGATAATAACCAATCTAATTTTGCAAGAGCATACGCTAAAGTGTTTTCTTCTCTCTCTCTCTCCAGGTAGCGACCATGTCAGGCCATAATCAAGATAATAATATGGATGTATTGACTGAACCCAATTATTGTACTGAGCTAGGGAATGTTGGACCCGTTCTTTCTTATAAGAGTTATAAGACTGAACAGGAAACAGGAGAATATCTGGATTCTCAAGCCGCCCAAAAGAACATGCATGTTGATGCATCTTCTTCGGGTGTGTTAGTTATTGAGAACTGTTTCTCAGTTCACCCTACGTCCTGGGTAATTATACCGGATCAGGATCCCACATATGTAAATTGTTACATGGGCTACGAAAAGGTAAAGAACTAGGAAAAGGTGATCATTCCGTTCAAGTAGGGAACGGTTCAAGTATTGTAGCCAAAGCAGTTGGCGAATATCACCTTGTATTACCAAGTCGTAATACACTGATTCTAAATGAGTGCTATTATATACCGAACATGATGTGCAACATTATATCAGTTTCTTTATTAAGTAAAGAAGGATATAATTTTGTAGTAAAGGATAATGTTATGAACATATTCCTAGATCAAAAGTTGATTGCATCAGGCTCATTACATAATGGCATATTCATTCTAAATCAGAATACAGTCCTGAATATACAAAACACACACAAGAGGAAAAGTTCAAAAATGAACGAATCCTTCTTGTGGCATTGTAGACTTGGTCATATCAATGCGACACGACTGGCTAAGTTACATAAGGATGGTTATTTGAATCCGTTCGAATTATCATCTTATGATACTTGCCATTCATGTCTCAAAGGAAAAATGACCAAAGCTCCGTTTAGTGGACACGGAGAAAGAGTTAATGAACTCTTAGGACTAATACATAGTGATGTATGCGGTCCCATGTCTACGCATGCCAGGAACGGTTCTTCCTACTTCATTACATTCACTGACGATCTCTCTAGATTCGGACATGTGTTCCTGATGAAACACAAGTCTGAAGCTTTTGAGAAATTCAGAGAATATAAGCACGAAGTAGAGAATCAAACAGGCAAAAGTATTAAGATTCTTCGATCTGATCGAGGAGGTGAATACTTAAGCAGTGAGTTCCTAGATTATCTAAAAGAGAATGGGATTCTCTCTCAGCTTACTCCTCCTTATACACCACAGCACAACGGTGTATCTGAGCGGAGGAATCGCACCCTATTAGATATGGTGCGCTCTATGATGAGCGAGGCTGAGTTGCCTATTTCCTTCTGGGGTTATGCGCTTGAAACAGCAGCATACCTATTGAATCAAGTTCCGTCTAAATCTGTGCCTACCACACCATATGAGATATGGAGTGGGAAGAAACCATATTTTAAAAGAGTTAAGATATGGGGTTGTCCGGCCTATGTCAAAAGACAAAATCCAGACAAGCTCGAGGCACTATCAGTTCTTTGCAAATTTGTGGGATATCCTAAGAGTTCCCAAGGATATTTTTTCTACCACGCTTAAGAACAAAAAGTGTTTGTTTCTCAATATGCCACCTTTTTGGAAAAGGAATTTCTTGCAAAAGAAATTAGTGGCAAAGAGGTAGAGCTGGAAGAGGTTCCAGAAACACAAATTACAACTGAAGATTTAGTAGAACCAGAGGATTCAGTAGTACCCGACGAACCCCAGCCTCTCCGCCGATCTAGTAGGGTTTCTCGTCCACCTGAGAGATACTACGGTTTTCTCATTGATGGTGGAAGCGAGGATTGCATCATGGAAGATGATGACCCAACTAGTTTTGAGCAGGCCATCACAAGTAGTGACTCTGTGAAATGGCTGGATGCAATGCGATCTGAGATGGAAGCCATGTACACCAATAAAGTATTGATTTTGGAAAATGCTCCTGAAGAGGTAAAACCCATTGGGAGCAAGTGGATTTTTAAAAGGAAATTTGGTGTAGATGGAAAAGTTGAGACTTTCAAAGCTAGACTTGTAGCAAAGGGATTTCGTCAACGACCAGGTGTGGATTATGACGAAACCTTTTCTCCAGTGGCTATGCTTAACTCCATCCGGATCTTACTTGCCATTGCTGCATACCATGACTACGAAATCTGGCAAATGGATGTTAAGACCGCCTTTCTAAACGGTGATTTAGAAGAGTGCGTGTACATGACTCAGCCAGAGAGCTTCGTAGATAGTGGGAGCAGCGGAAAGGTGTGCAAGCTGCTTAAATCCATTTATGGGTTAAAGCAAGCATCGCGGAGTTGGAACATCTGTTTTGATGTTGTAGTCAAAGAGTTTGACTTCCACAAAAATATAGATGAACCTTGTATCTATAAGAAGGTAGCAGAGGGTAAGGTTGTCTTCCTCGTATTGTACGTGGATGACATACTCTTGATAGGAAATGATATTCCTATGCTGCAATCAGTCAAGCTCTTCTTATCACAGAGATTCTCGATGAAAGATCTAGGTGATGCCTCCTGCATATTGGGAATCATGATCTATAGAGATAGATCTAAACGGATACTGGGATTGTCCCAATCCAGGTACATTGACACCATACTAAAGAGGTTTAGTATGGAAGAATCCAAGCGTGGGAACCAACCCACGATCTCTGGACTCACTCTCTCCAAAGAGATGTCTCCCAAGACTGATTTGGAGAGAGCTCGCATGCATGGGATACCCTATGCTTCGGCAGTAGGCTCTATCATGTATGCGATGCTATGTACCAGACCCGATGTAGCATACTCACTAAGTATAGTGAGTCGGTATCAAGCAGATCCTGGAGAGAGTCATTGGACAGCTGTGAAGAACATTCTAAAGTACTTACGAAGAACTAAGGAGATGTTCTTGGTATATGGTAATGGAGAACTCCAGGTGGAGTCCTTTACCGATTCCAGCTTCCAAAGTGATAAGGACGACTCTAAGTCGCATTCGGGTTTTGTCTTTACCCTCAATGGAGGGGCGGTATGTTGGAAGAGTTCCAAACAGGATACCGTTGCAGACTCAACGATGGAGACTGAATACATCGCTGCCAACGATGCTGCCAAAGAGGCTGTCTGGATCAAGAAGTTCATTACTGAACTTGGAGTAGTTCCATCCATTGAGCATCCAATACCTCTGTATTGCGATAACAATGGAGCTGTGGCATTGGCCAAGGAACCCAGATCCCATCAAAAGTCCAGACATATTCTGAGGCGGTATCACCTGATCAGGGAGATAGTTGATCGCCGGGAGATCGAGGTCAGGAGAGTAGATACGAAGGACAACACTGCGGATCCATTCACGAAGGCTATTCCCCAGATACAGTTTGAGAGATTATTCGGGATGCTAGGTATGAGATACTACAGCAGCTGGCCTTAGTGCAAGTGGGAGATTGTTAGTTATGTATATGCTCTAGAGGCCATTGTTGTACATATGATGTATATTATAATGGATGCTTGGATATATATAGAGATGACTTTCTTGCTCGTCATGAAAGTATGCTATTTGGTTTCACTTTATCTTAACATATTCACTTGTATTGGTTTACTGTTTTTCTCTCACATGTTGATAAAGCCCTTAGGATATGTACTCGACTACTGGGACTATGATGAGATCATACTAGTGGGGCCTTGGTAGTCGATGAGTACATCTTATAACTGTTCCTAGTCAAGGGTATATCGAGACAGGGCATCGATACACCAGAGTAGACTAGCGTATACGCATCTTGACCCATATGATGAGCGATGGATGATCCTATATCCATCGGTGTTTGACATCAGAGATGGTGTACGGGTGCTCAGTGGAGACTGGGTACACTGGACGGACTCGCCGAGAACTCCCAGATGGTGATATACCACACGTCAGATGGCAGTTCTCCGGTGACACTGGTACAGGGTAGTCAGTAGACCTGAGATCGTCATAGAGTCTTGTGTGATTCCCACTGTGCTTTGATTTCCACCTTACCACGTCCAAGAGGGCGTGCAAAACGGTGGCTTTTGGGTACAGTCCCGAATCACATGGAGGCAATGAGCGATAGGAGGGGATTCGTCTCTCCCGGTATAGGGAGTTGATGTTGTGCTGTGTTCGATTGGCTATAACTGGAAGTCCCTGGCCAGGGCTGATATAGAGATTTACTGGTAAGTGTTACTAGTAGTTTCTCGACCCGTTATGAGCCACACATCGACACGACTTATCGGTTACTGGGGTCTGACGTATACCACCCCTAGACTTGATATGCGACATATCAGACGAACAGACCGGACTGTACGGGAGTGTTACTGATTGGATTCACAGGAGAACGCACAGGCTAGCTTGTTGATCTTCTGATCGCTCAATACCTGGGTGGCTGTTACGTTTAGCTGACCGCTTGCAGCTTGTGGGTGTTTGATATGATCATCACCTGCTACCGGCGTATTGACGATTCTTTAGAGTCCTACACAGAGGTTTCTTGGCTCAGGCGAAACGGAGTAGAGGCACATATGTGATATGTGCAGGACCGAGAGTAATGCGATATGAGATACCGTATTATATTCTCGCGATATTTAGATATGAACCGGGACATCGGATCAAGTGTTGATTCGATGAATCGGTACATGATATATTAGTCGGTAATATTCGAAATAGCCGGATCGTCGAATCAAGTGTTGATTCGATGATTTAATGTATAATAATATATATATTATATATTATTACATTATCTAATATTGGCTCGCTTTATTATTTCATTTTCTCAGTGGATGATACATTGATATATATGCGATATATGTTAATTGTATTATTTTCTTTTGTTGCAAATATATAATATATATGTGATATATATTATTGTGACATGATATGATTTATTGTTAAACATGTTTAAGGATGATTAACTGAGGTTAGGGTTTGATTAGGGTTAGTTGCTTCATGCACCTTCTAGAAGCAATTTCTTTTGTCATGGTTAAGATATTTGTTGATGACACATTCCTAACCAAACCAAACCCTAACTCTAGTTGTTTCTCTACACATTATTAGCCACTCATCCTTGACCATGGTTTATATATCAATCATATACATTTCTTTCTATTCATCACAAAAGGATTTTGATCATTATCATTTTCCATTATCATCTTCTTCTCTCTTGAAAAAGCTCACTACAAATTCTTTATGTGATGAATAAATATGAGAAAATGATTTAAAAAAAGAAAGCATAAATACTACTCTCTCATCCTCATCTCATCTAGCCCATGAGATTAGTGTGTTCATCTCTTTAGAGTGAGAAAGCTTGAGTCTTTGCAACTTCGAAGTAGATCATCGAAGATTTGGAACACTTCAAGCTAGCATGGATCGTTCGAGTCGTGGAGCCTCTCATGAGTCCGGGAGATCGTGGATCGCGGCAAAGGGACTTCTACTCGGAGCTTGTGAAGCGAAGGAGCGGACTACAAGGGTTGTAATCCCTCACACTTAGATAAAAGTTATCATCTTGCATGTTTAACCCTAATAATCTAGCAAAGATCCCGGCTTTGGGTTGTTCGGCACGTTTAATTTTTTATCCGGGCATGTTTGATGCCTTATGAACCTTCACAAGAGTGCCTAGGAACCCTACAGTGTTTATGTGGAAAACTAATTATAACTAGGTTTTATGGAGCACACGTGTTGTATTACTAATTATCGAACAATTAACGTAAACGATTTTTAAAACGTTACAATCTTTCCCCTTTAAAGGAATTCGGTCCCCGAATTTAAAATCAAACTGCGCGAACCTTCGAAGAGATGGGGATATTCTTCCTCATTTCGTCCTCAGCTTCCCACGTGACCTCTTCGCTATTCGGGCCACGCAAAAGAACCTTTATGGATGGTAGGACCTTAGACTTCTGTTTCTTCACTTGTCGATCCAGAATAACTATCAGCAGCTCGATGAAAGGAAGATCGTGCTCCAGCTCGATCGTCTGATGTTGAATCGCGAGAGAGGCGTCATAAAGGTACTTGCGAAGTATCGACACATGGAACATAGGGTGAAAATCTGGGAAGCTGGGTGGAAGAGCCAAATGATAAGCAACTGCACCTACTCGCTCAAGAATCTCGAAAGGACCCATATATCTGGGACTAAGCATCCCTTCTTTTAGAATCTCATTACACCCTTTATTGGAGAAACCCGCAAGAAAACATGATCACCTATAGAAAATTCCAGTCTACGATGACGTCTATCCGCATAAGATTTCTGCTTACTCTGGGCCGCTCTCATCCTATCTCGAATCAACTGGATCTTCTCAGTGGTTTCTTGCAGAAGCTGCGGTCCTAAAACACTGCTCTCACTGAGATCTGTCCAGCAAATTGGCGTTCGAAATTTCCTCCCATACCATGCCTCGAAGAGTGCCATCTGTATCGTCTCCTGGAAGCTGTTATTGTAGGAGAACTCCATCAAGGGTAGGTGACGATCCCAACTGCCACCAAAATATAGAAAGCAAGCTCGGAACACATCCTCGAGGGTCTGTATGGTCCGCTCTGATTGACCGTCGGTCTGTGGATAGAAAGCTGTACTGAAACTCAATCGGTGCCCAAAGTCTCCTTAAGTTTTTACCATAGTCGGCTGGTGAACTGGATGCCTCTATCGGACACGATGCAAGTCGGAACGCCATGTAGTCGCACAATCACATCAATATATATCTGAGCGTACTGAGAGGATCCGAAAGTGGTCTTCACTGGCAGAAAGTGAGCCGCTTTCATGAGCCGGTCTATGATCACCCAAATAGAGTCATACCCTCGATTTGTCCTTGGTACACCCACAATGAAATCCATAGAGATCTGCTCCCATTTCCACACGGAAATAGGCAAAGGCTGTAATTCTCCTGCTGGCCTTTGGTACCCGGCCTTGACTTGCTGGCAAGTCAGGCACCTCGAAACAAAATCCGTGACATCTCTCTTCATCCCTTCCCACCTGTAGACATCTCTCAAGTCATGATACATCTGGGTGGAACCCGGATGAACACTATATGCATACTTATGCTCCTTCTCTAAAATCTCGCATCTTAGCCCCTCATAATCTGGCACACACATTCGAGTCCCAAATCATAGTACTCCCTGATCATCGATCATGAACTCTGAATCTCTGCCTTCTCGAACCTGCTCCATGGTCTCTGACAGATAGGCATCGATGGGTTATGCCTCATGGATAAAGTCAAGTAACTGTGGATGTGCACGAACATTGGCAAGCTGTCCCCCCGTCGGAGTAAACTCGAACTGTACTCGGCTGTCACATAGAATCTGCTAATCTGACATCGATTGTCTCTGAACCGCGCTCAAACAAGACAAACTACTTCCGGGCCTCCGACTCAAAGCATCTGCCACAACATTTGCTTTGCCCGGATAATAAAGAATCTCGCAGCCATAGTCCTTCACCAGCTCTATCCAACGGCGCTGTCTCAAATTTAGATCTCGCTGCTGAAAGATGTACTATAAGCTCTTGTGATCCGTGAATATCTGACACGACTCGCCGTATAAGTACATCTTGAGTGCAAAAACCATCGCAGCCATCTCTAAGTCATGACTAGGATAGTTCTGCTCGTGCTTATTCAACTTCCGAGAAGCATAAGCGACGACCCTACCATGCTGCATCAACACACAGCCTAAACCCACTTGAGAAGCATCACAATAAACAACAAAACCTCCTGAACCTGAAGGAAAGGGTAAAACTGGCGCAGTCATTAGACGAGTCTTTAACTACTGAAAGCTATGCTTGCATGCCTCTTTCGAAAGAAACGAAACTCCCTTCCGGGTCAACCTGGTCAGTGGTGCATCTATACGAAAAATATCCTGTACAAAACATCGATAGTATCCGGCCAAACCCAAAAAGCTGCGAACCTCCATCACTGATACTGGTTTGGTCCAGTGCTGAATGGCCTCGATCTTCTTCAGGTCCACACGTATGCCATCTCTCGTAACCACGTGACCCAAGAAATCGACACTGTCAAGGCAGAAGGCACACATGGCGAATTTAGCGAACAACTGATGCTCCTTCAAAGTCTGCAATGTGATCCTCAAATTCTTCTCGTGCTCCTCACTGTAGGGTTCCTAGGCACTCTCAAGAGGTCTCACAAGGCATCAACCATGCCAATTTCAAAATTTACATGTGCCGAGAAACCCTAATACGGATCGTTAACTAGAATTCTAGGCGACAAAACAAACTAGTTAACTACTTTAACTATGAGAACGGAAATACAACCTTTGTAGATCCGGTCCTCCACCTCCATAGCTCCGCAATGAAGTCTCCTCGCTGTCCAAATCAAAATCCAGGCTCTAGCGTCGGCTTCATCGGAGAAATGGGCGGGCAAAGTCGTCGGCTTCGTGCCGAAGATGATCTACGTCGAGGCATCACTAGATCAAGCTCCCACTTCACCAAGTCATGAAACTTGTGAAGAAAACACACTCTACTACTTGGAAAGAGGTAGAGGATGAAGAAATAGGAAGTGGGTAGACTTTAGAATTGGATTTCTCACTCTTTTTCATCAACCACCATTGATGAAGCAAGCTTTCTTCTTTGAAGATGATGAAGAAGAAGAAGATAATGAATATGATAAGAATAATTAAAATAGAAAAGAAAATCAATTCTTATCATAAGCCAACCATGGTCAAGTGTATAGAATAGACTAGGGTTAAGTGGAATGGTTAGGGTTAAGCATGAGACAAATATGGTCACTTAGTCAAAGCTTCATGAAGCTTCAACTAGCATCCAAAGAAAGCCACCATTCATTTATTTTGCAAAATAAATAAATAAATGATAAAGAAAAAGAAAACCCTAACCATTACACAACCATGGTTTAAACTTTACACAAACTCAAGTTAGCATGTATCATCAAACATGACACAAACTTGTGTACAAAAGTATATCACATATACAATGTGCACAATCCAAGTGAGAAAATCCATTTAAAGTGAACCAATACTAGTTAATGCAAAGTAATATATCAAATATATAATTATGCATTAAATCATCAAATCAACACTTGATTTAACGATCCGGTCATATCGCATATAACCGACTAGTATCCAATGTATCGGCTTATCGAATCAACCCTCGATTCGATAACTAGGTTATATCGCATATAACCATTCGATACATTCATCGCGAGAATTGAATACGGTATCACATACACGCATTATTCTCGGTCCCGCACATATCTCATATGCGCTCCTATTTCGTTTCGGTTGAGCCAGGAAACCTCTGTGTAGGACTCTAAAGACTCGTCAATACGCCGGCAGCAGGTGATGATCATATCAAACACCCAAAAGCCGCAAGCGGTCTGCTAAACGTAACGGCCGCCCGGGTATTGAGCGATCAGAAGATCGACGAGCAAGCCCGCTCACACTCCAGTGAATCCAACCAGTAACACTTACCGTACAGTCCGGTCTGATCGTCTGATATGTCGCATATCTCGCCTAGGGGTGGTAAACGTCAGACCCCAATAGCTCGATAAGTCGTGTCGATATGAGGTCTATAACAATTCGAGAAACTACTGGTAACACTTACCAGTAAATCTCAGCAACCCTGGCCAGGGATTTCCTGTTATAGCCAATCGAACACAGCGCAACATCAACCCCCTATACCGGGAGAGACGAATCCCCTCCTATCGCTCATTGCCTCCATGTGACTTAGGACTGTACCCAAAAACCACCGTTTTGCACGCCCTCTTGGACGTGGTAAGATGGATATCAAAGCACAGTGGGAACCACACAAGACTCTATGACGATCTCGGGTCAACAGACTACTCTGTACCAGTGTCACCAGAGAACTGCCATCTGACGTAAGGTATAATACCATCTGGGATTTCTCGGAGAGTCCGTCCAGTGTACCCAGTCTCCACTGAGCACCCGTATATCATCTCCGATGTCAAACACCAATGGATATGGGATCATCCATCGCCCATCTGTATGGGTCGAGAAGGTATACGCTAGTCTACTCTGGTATATCGATGCCCCGTCTCGATATACCCACGACTAGGGACTTTGAAGGATGTACTTATGGACTACCATGTCCCCACTAGTATGATCCGCATCATAGTCCAGGTAGTCAAGTACACATCCGAAGGGCTTTACCAACATGAAACAGAGAGACAATCAGTATACACGTTAAGTTAAAGAGCAACCAGATAGCGTACTATCATGTCGAGCAAGAAAGTCCTCCCTATATATGTCCAAGCATCCACTACAATATACATCCTATGTATAGTAATGGCCTCTAGGGCATACATATAACTAACAATCTCCCACTTGCACTAGGGCCATCTGATAGCAGTGGTTGTAGTATCTCATACTCAACCATCCCATAAAAGTCTCTCTCTGGGAACAGGCCTTTATGAGTGGATCCGCTGTGTTGTCCTCTGAGTCTACTCTCCTAACCTCGATCTCCCTGGAGATCAACCATCTCCATGATCAGGTGACACTGCCTTAGAATATGTCTGGATCACTGATGGGACCGGCGTTCCTTGGCATAAGCCACAACTCCATTGTCTCACAATGGTTGGAACGTAGTTCATCTCATGAACCAATATACACCCAAACATCCTCCTTGGTAGCATCTTAAGTAGCGATGTATCCATCCTTTATCGTCTAGTATGCCACGGTATCTAGCTTGGAACTCTTCCAACATACCGCCCTTTTACTTAGGGTAAAGACAATGCCTGTCACTGACACTTAGTCGTCATTATCACCCTGGAACCATTCCAGTGATTCTCCCCAGGGTCGATTGATACCTTCTCACTACAACTAGTGAGAATCCTAACATCCATTTAGATCTATCTCATAGATCCAAAACCTAGGATTTAGTAGGTATCACTTTGATCCTATATGGAGAATCATTGTGATAAGCGGAGATTGATCGAGCGTAACATAGGAAACTCCTTCCCTATCAAGAGTATGTCATCCACGTACTCTACGAGGATCGTCACCATACTCCCTACTACCTTTTTGTTCATACAAGGTTCATCTACCATTTTGATGATGTCAACTTCTTTGACTAATTCATCAAAACAGACGTTCCAACTCCGCGATGCCTGCTTTATCCTATAAAACATCTTGCACACGTTTCCGCTGCTCCCACTGTCTACGAGGCCCTCTGGCTGTGTACTTATAGACTCCCTCTTCTAAAACATCATTTAGAAAAGCTGTCATGACACCCAACCACCAGATATCGTAGTCATGGTATGTAGCCGTGGCAAGTAGAATCTGGATGGACTTAAGCATAGATACTGAAAAAAGGTTTCATCATTATCCACGCCTGGTCAATGACGAAAACCTTTAACAGGTCTAGCTTTGAAAGTCTCAACTTTTCCATCTACACCAAGTAATCTTCTCAAGATATACTTGCTCCTGATGGGGATTTAACCCTTCAGATATAGCAACCAAAGTCCATACTTTGTTGGTGTATAAGGATTCCATCTCAGATCGATAAACATCCAGCCATTCTTACAGAGTCTTACTCTCGATGGCCAGCTCGAAGCTAGTTGGGTCATCATCTCATGATGCAATCCTCGCTCCCACTGTCATAGAGAAACAGAAGTATCTCTCAGGTGGGTGAGGAATCCTACTAGATCGGCGGAGAGGCTGAGGTTCGTTGGAATCTACTGAATCCTTTGGTTCTACCAAATCATCTGCTGTTGTTTGTATAGCTGGAACATTTCCAGTTCTACATAACAGACCTTGCCTTGAGCTTGTCCAGATTTTGCTTTTAGACATAGGCCGGACAACCCCATATCTTAACTAACTTAAGACATGGGCTCTTCCCATTCCATATCACATATGAAGCGGTAGGCAACTGATTTGATTAGAACCCTATTCAATAGGTATGCAACTTCTCAAGTTCATAACCCCCTGAGGAAAAAGGTAACTCAGTAGTACTCATCATAGAGCACACCATATCAAATAGGGTGTATCTGCTCCGCCCCGACATACCATCGTGCAATGGTGTATACGGAGGAGTAATGCTGAGAGAGAATCTCATTCTCCTTTAGAATAGTCCAGTATTTCCGTGCTCAAGTATTCTCCTCCTTGATCACATCAATGGACATAATACTTATACCCGTATATTGGTTCCCTACTTCTAACTTATATTCTGTGAATATCTCAAAAGGTTCGGACTTGTATTTCAACAGGAACATATGTCTGAATCTTGAGAGATTTTCAGAGAATGTAATGAAGTATAAAGAACCAGTCTTGGCATGTGTAGACAGGGGACCTACATACATCAACATGTATCATCCCAAGAGTTCACTAACTCTTTCTCTGTTTTCAATAAACAGAGCTGGTGTCATTATATCTTTGTGACATGACTGGCAAGTTTCACAAGATGTAAATTCAAACTGATTTAAATATGCATCTACATGTAACTTCAGCTAGTCGGGTCACATTGATATGACCTAGTCTACAATGTCTCAAGAAGGATTCGTTCATTTCTGAACTCTTCCTCTTGTGTGTGTTCCGTATACTAAAAACTGTAGTTTGATTTAGAACATCAATGCTTTTAGATAACGTGCCTGAACCGATCAACTTTTGATATAGGAAATGTTCAAAACATTATCCAACAATACAAAATTTTATCATTTCTTTACTAATAAAGAGACTGATATGATTTTGTATATCAGGTTCGGTATCTAATAACATTCGTTCAGAACCAATGTATTGGAATACAGGGTGACAGTGACCAACAGACTTGGCTGCAACACTTGCCCCATTTTCTGTCTCATGAAACTTATCACCCGTTCTCAGTTCTCTACCTTTCTGTAGCCCTATGTAACAGATTACATATCTGGGATCCGGATCTGGTATCATATACCCAGGACGTAGAGGATACAGAGAAACAGTTCTTTGTAATGAACACACCCGAAGATGATGCATCAGCATGCACTCTCTTCGTTTGGGTGGCACGGGAATTCTGGTAATCCCCTATTTCCTGCTCTGTCTTATAACAATTATAAGGTGGAGCGGGACCAACGTTCCCCAGCTCAGTATAACAAGCGGGTTCGGTCAAATATCCGTATTATTATCTTGATTAAGGCGTGACATGGTCGCTATCTGGAGAGAGAGAGAAGAAAACACTCAGCGTGCGCTCTTGCAAGAATAGATTGGTTATTATTTTATCTAATCAGGATGGCTCCCACTGCTTTTTATCAAATCTTCCTTCAAACCCTAAAAGGAAAGACTAGCCGGGATTAATTACACACTACAAGTTCGCCAATTTTTCAGCCAGGCCAGTGTCGGTACTTTGAGGGAGGTTCCCCGTGCTTTCGCACGAACCTAATTAGTGTAAACCTCGTTTCCCAGAGGCGTAACCCCATTGACACTTTTCTGGACACCTACTTGATCGGCTAATTGTAATGTGTAAAACTCTCCCAGGAGTAACACTTACTCGCAGCGGGTATCGGGATCCAACTATCTCACAGAAGGTATGCAATCTCATTGCAAATTTCAACACTTGAAATTCCCGATAATTTTGCCCCTAGCGTCCTATGACCTTGACGCAGGCCAACAAACCATAGTGCGCTAGTCAAGTTCAACCCGTCATTTCCTGATTGAATTAAACCCACCCGCACGACCCTTGACGCAGGCCAACAAAGTCGCACGACTACCCTAATCCAATCTGCATCATATGCATAAGCAGATAAATACTAGTTATCTACCGCACACTACGCCTTGACGCAGGCCAACAAACGTAGCACGAATACTAACTACCACTTATCTGAAATGACGGAGGGCTACGACAGGTTTTTCTGAAAACCTATTGCGTAATGAACTTGATATCGTTGTAGAATCAAATGATTTTGAAATGGAGTGCTTTTGAGGCTTTTCCAGTTTTGCTAAAGGAGTCACTCCCGGTGAAGGGATCGTCGGTCCTTTCCTCGTCGAATGAGGTGCGGGATATATCATATATATCACTGTGCAAAGCAAATACTCTTAAAAGCAATCAAAAGACAAACCGAGGGTTGCAGCATCTACCAGTTATTGCTAAAGGAGTCACTCCCGGTGAAGGGATCTCGGTCCTTTCCTCATCGAATAAGGTGCAGGATATGTCACATATACCGCTGTGCAAAGCAAGAACTGTAGCTACCCTTTTTATTTTGAAATTCGATTCTACAACATCATTAGGTTTCTTTTATTTCATTAATCTCATTAATGAAGTCCCATCATTTAAATACCTAAACACCACAGATAAATACGACGTACACTTATGCCATCCGCATTCGCCTCGATGTCCCCTCGTGCACCGTTAGGTTAGGTAACTAACGGCAGAGCAGGATAGGGCTAGCACGGGTGTAAAACATAAGTAACGTCTATATAATATATCATATATACTATATACAGTATCTATCACAGAACATCACATGATCACATCACAGATATCGCAGCAGAAGAATCATATGAAATATTGGATGTACTAGGACGTCCGTGTTTTCAATACGAGCCAGTATAAAACACGAATTCCACGGTCGCGATGAATAGCCAAACCCACACCACAAGACCCCTACGAGAGCGGCAAGCAACCCTACCAATTCTAGAGTTAGGAGACCCGGACTCGACTCCTCGAGTTGGTCTCCCACTGGACTCCAGAACCCGGTTACTTGTGCCCTCCTCCTTAGGTCTATCCTAGTGCGGAAAAGTAAATAATATACAAACGGTGACATCTTCCGCAACCTGGAAGTGCCCCAATAAAAGAATATTACATACAAGTTTTTTTTTTACATGAATGAAAATGAAAAACACTCATCTCACATAAAAACCCCCGGCTATTCAAACACGACGATCCAATATAACATATCCAGCAACACATAATATCACATGTCATCAACGTAAGTAAATATGCGCATCCCAATTGTCGTTGACATATAGCAACGAAACCGGCGATATCATATATTACACTTACGGTCACAGAAAAGAAAGTGTAAAACTACAACAGTTGGAATCCGCAACCTCCATAGACATCACATGCCTAATCAAATGAATTCCTTAGACATCGCATGCCTAACAATTATAAACCCCGCATTTTAGTCTCATTATCGAAAACACTTTTCAATATCAAGTCGGGTAATTCAACAAGATTCCCGACATCCTGATCGAATGCTCGTCGCAAACTTCAGTAGACGGCCGCACCCCCGATACCTTCGACGAAGTGCACCAAGGCGGAACACCGCTACCGCGAGCACCCGAACGGATGCTTTCGGCGAAGGGGTTCTCCTACAGTCACTTGGTCGGGGCTATGGGGCGAGGCTGTCTATTAAGTTTACCCGGCGAGTATCCGTGTACGCTACGTGATTGCGACGGACTTTTGATCACATCAAAATTCCGTGGCAACCGATCAAGTGAGACTAAAGTGCTATGTTTATAACATTCATTCAGTTATCTCATTACTTCTTGTGAATTCCAATTATTGTATCCCGTTCCAGATAATTAGAAAATGTTAAACTTTCCGATCGAACATTCAAACACCCAAGTTTTCCCGATAGAGATCAACACATGAAACTAGTCTAAAAACATTCAGTTCGTGCCTCAGTAACAACGGTCCAGCCGTAGAAGGGTCAAGCCAACGCCTCACATGTGGCACGCCGTACTGCCCCAAACCCGAAGGTTCAAAAGGCAGTTCAAGACGGTCACATAATCGAGTTAAGGTTTGTTGTCTTCTAGAGGGTCCATCGAGTTACTTGCACTACTTAGAACGTCGTTAAACTACGGAAAGATCCAACACTTGGAAATTTCCCGACAAGGGAAAAGTTGGGTATTTATATCGGGTCGAACTTTTTACCATATTCTAAAATTTATCCGGAAAGCCACACAGACAAAATTTGATAATCCGATCGAACATTCGAATCCCCAAAACAACCCAGAAAAATTCAACTCTTGAATAAATATTAAAAATTCCCAGAAAATCCAGGATAATAAAATAAGAGTTACTGTGCAAACATGGAATGATGATGTTACCATATGGCCGCGGAACCGCCGCAGAAGCCAAGCTTCTGCCGCGGTTCCGCCGCACGTTGTACTGTTCATGAGAAACTTTTTGCGCCGTAATTCTTAGATTTCCCTGCTGAATTTTTTAGCAATTTTTAATTTGGAAAAATCCACGTTTTCAGAAAAAGTCCAGAGAGCGTGGAAAAGTGGGGTTTCGGGTTCGATCGGACTTCAAACTCCATCTAGACTTCGCCTAAGGCTCTAGCTAGGCTCTGATACTACTGTAGGGTTCCTAGGCACTCTCAAGAGGTCTCACACTCACGACTCCGGAAGTACACTAAAATGTCATCAATGAACACGATAATAAACTAATCAAGAAACTGCCTGAATATGCGGTTCATCAAGTCCATAAACGCTGCTGGGTCATTGGTGAGCCCGAATGACATCACCAAGGACTCATAATGCCCGTAACGTGTGTGAAAAGCAGTCTTCGGAATACCAATCGCGGAGGGATCTCCTCTCTCTCCACTCTAATAAAGACTGTTGTAAGGGATTCTTAACCGAAAGTCAATGGTTTCTTACTTTCTTGCCCTCAAACGCTTCTCAGTCGCCGGGGCATCCATTCGAACCCGCAACTGATGGTAACCTGATCGCAAGTCAATATTCGAGAAATGTCCCGCACCCTGGAGCTGATCAAACAAATCGTCAATGCGATGTAGAGGATATCTGTTCCGCTCAGTCACTCGATACAACTGACGATAATCGATGCATAATTGCATACTGTCGTCCATCTTTTTGACGAACAGGACAGGGGCACCCCAAGGCGACACACTTGTTCGAATAAGCCATTTATCCAGCAAATCTTGCAACTGATCCTTCAGTTCTCTAAGGTCTGCCAGGGTCATCCGATATAGCAGTATAGAAATAGGCCCCATGCCGAGGATCAAGTCAATGCAGAACTCAATATCACGCTCTGGCGGTAAACCAGGAAGCTCATTAGGAAAGACATCGGAAAACTCCCCCACTATCGGAACCTGGTCCAACGGGTCCTCTGTGGCTCCAGCATCACGTATATACGCTATGAATCCCTGACATCCTTTCCTCAAAAGCTGACTAGCGCGAAGAGAAGAAATCAAACTAGGAAGGGAAACAATACGGTCTCCCTGAATAACAAGAATTGGCTCATCCGGAAAATTAAATCTGACCAACTTCTCACGGCAGTCCACAGACGCATAACAAGTGGCTAGCCTGTAATACCTTAGAATGTGATTAGTGTTAATTAAGCGATAATGTGGGTTTATGGTAAAAAGTTTACCAAATTGGTTTCCTCACATTTTATAACAATCAATTAATACTTTATTATTATTTGTGATGGCTTGCACACACTTGTGCATATTAATGTGAGCATTTGTTAGTTCTGTTAATCTCGTTTAGTGACCATGACAACCTTAAGCTAATCCACACCTTTAAGTTAATCCTTGCTTTGTTAACCTTAACCTTAACCTCTAGATATTTGTATGAGATATTTGTTGTGAGAGTATATATTTTCTTTGGATTGAGGGGAGGTGTCTATGTGAGTCATTAAGGCTTTAATGCTTGTATTAATGAAGGAGAGGGGGAGAGTGAGTGTAATGGTTATACTTACCCTACACTCACCCTCTCATCCTTATCACCTCACACTCTCATTCTTTCTCACTCTATCTCTTTCTCTTTATTTCTCCATCTCCTTTCCCTCATTTGAACCCTTACCCAATCCTTCACTAATCCTTCACTAAACTTCATCAAATCTCGCCCAAATCCCTTTTTAAGTCTTGCATAGCCTCTAGGATCCATTGGAGCTCGGAAAGCTACGATCTTTGAGATTTTAAGTTAGGTAATAATCTCAAACTATTAATTAGGATGTTATAGTGTTGTGTAGCATGTTAGCTGTCGTTTAGAACACGTAAAGTAAAGTTTCGTGCACATATCATATTTTTAGTGTCATATTATGATATCTGTGATCTGCTATGATCCAGAGGGTGTAATAAAAAAATTAGCAGTGTAGTTGTGTTGTACTAGAGACCCTAAGCTTTCACCTGAAGCACGAACCCCTTCTGCTCGGATTTGGCCAGCGACACATAGGCTAATTCCGGTGACCTCAGCCATTTATTAGGGTTTTAGCTTAGTTTCTGTATGGTAGTTGTCTGCAGTTGTTTAGAGGTGTTTGGTACTGTTTGATTTCTGAGTTTTGACAGTATACAAAATCTGGGATCACTTTGCTAGTTTCTAGTGTTACGAATATGCGCGTTACGTGATCCGACACGGTACGTGTACCTTGTGTAGGTTTGCTCTTGGGTTGGTTTCGTAGTGTCGCTACGCATGTTAGCCACTAGACGAATACTTGAGAGTATGTTTGGAGTTAGTGCGTCGGTCAAACGTAGTGGTTACATATTATTGGTCGATTTCTAATATGAACTCGTTATATTGTTGTTTTATGATCTTAGGGTTGCAGGCAGGGACTTCGGACATTGCGAAGAAGGGAAAGCGAGTGGTTGGATTTACTTAGTTAAGATCATCTGTGAGTAGATTTAACATCTACAGAGGAATCGCCCGCATAGCGTTATGTGTCTGCGCTAGATTAAATAACAAGATTATTAGTTACAAGTATGTAGACATTGATTGTGCATGTGTACCATTATTGCATATCTCATTTCCTATCGTATATGGACATAGAATTAATGAGACACAACACCATTATTGACGGTTCATGTTACACGAGCACTAATTGTATGCTACACAAACTCCGTCTATAATTGCCATGACACGCACAACCCTATACATATGTGATATTGTATTGATTAGGGACATTGAGACATGATCCATATTACCATTGTGCATATGAGATATAGCTGACACCTATACATACGTGATATTGTATTGGTTAGGGACATTAAGACTAGACCCTTATTTCCAGTGTGTAGAAGAAAGATAGCATACACATATACGTACATGCTTACACATATGCATTGCCATGCCTACATACTAGCTAGCCATATACCTATATGGTATTGTACCATTAGTGACATGTATATACACATATGAGACATAGCTACATGTACATCATACCTACATACTTGCATATACACCCATATACCTTGATATAGCTACACATATACCAGGAGGGTATTACATCATTATTGATAGGTATATACTCATATCATGCTATAGCTACATGTTCACCCTTATATGATGTTGCATTGGATTTTGGAGAAATTAGGAAACCGCATGATATTTATAATAACTTGTTGCATTTAAATAGCGTTATTTCCTTTATATGCTCATATTTCTGGTTTATTTTGCATATATTATATTTCATGGCTTTATGCATTGAGATATGGATTTCATAGGAATTTTTACTCCTGAATATATATATCAGTGGTGTAGGATGCTGTTATATTTGTGTATATATATATATATATCAGTGGTATGGGACGCTGTTATATATGTACATATATAATATATATATATATATCATCATAATGATATATGCAAATACTCTTATTCATTACTTGATGTTTTCTGGATTTGAGGACCGTGGTATTTCATGAAATTATGCATTGTTTGAAAAACCCGGTTTCTCTTGATATGAAATTTCGATGCGTCCGCCATGAGATTTCTTGGTTCTGAAATTTGTATTATATACCCCATGCGAGGAGTGGACGAGGCCGTGCACGGGTACATGGTGGGGTCCGGTGGTACCCCGGAGCAAGAAGATCGCAGGTGATGGCAACGAGCTTGAGGCAGGGGGTACTACCTTACCGGTGAAGTATTGAGACGTTTGGATACGCGGATTTCAAGTGTCGAATCTAGAAAATCAGATTCCGTGAGACGTATGATACGGACATGCGGGCCGGTCCTAGTGACGGCGCCTGAAAGATGAGTATTTACGTGTCGATGCTGAACACTAGTTTTCATGATGTTTTCGAGTGTCGATGTTGGACACTCAGGTTCCATGATACTTACAGGATATGAGAGCCGATATGAGGATGTGGTGCCTTTGGTATTGGGATTTAGATTGTCTTGATGGACACTGGTCCTACCACGATGAGGATTCCGTGAGGATGACATGTTTTATCCCATACTCAGCATTTATTTCATATGCATTGCTTCATTTATTAGTAGTACCTGATAGAGTACCTTTCATGACTGTTGCATATACATATTGCCATTTATTGCTATCAGATTGCTTGTGATAGTTTATCGCAGTACGCGCATACTTGCGATTGCCAGCATATGTTATTTACTATTCACAAGTTAGCAACTCATCCATATTGTGCCACAATGTTTGCAGGTGCCCCTCAGAGCAGTCACGGCAGGGCTTCTTCCTATCGTATCATCTTTTGCAGCGGATACCGCTACGGCTGACTGTGTGTAGTTTTGCTATATGTGGGTTTTGCGGTTATCCGATGTTGCTCATTGTATATTCGTTGTATCTTGTACTCTCCATCTACTACTTTCATGTATTGACTTAGAAACGAGTTGTGAGGATGATATTGAATATTTTTTTGGTGACTTTAGAGGTCTTTCATGTTGTTTCACTTTATATCGTCTTTTTCTTCGCTACGGCGTCGTATATCTATTGTGGTGGTTGTTTTGCACCTTTGGGCGTGGATTTTCTCCCGTTTGGGGATTCTTTACTTATATATTTTGTTGTACCCTTTTTTGGGGCTTGTTTTACAAAGGAGGTGCAGCCAAATTTTAAAGGAAGTAAATTTGGACTTTAAAGAATTTTGATTGAGATTTCAAAAGTTTTAATAATGTTCTTATTACTTACTACTTTTGATGGTTTAGATTTCTGGGTTTTTGGCTTACTTGAATTACGTTACGCCTGGAGACGTTACGCGGTTTAAGGGCCGCCACGTACCAAATTCGGGTCGTGACAAAGTTGGTATCAGAGTGCTAGGTTTTACATTTCGGAGTGTAGGACGACCTTGGTATGATGGAGTAGGTAGCTTACGTAGAGCGATATAGCGTGTGTATGTTCGCGACATACTTACGACACGATACTCTGCCTAAGTGAACTAAGTACTAATTTCTTGAAATTCCTTCCATGATGATATATCCTTGTGATTCGATTTCCGTGTTCATATCGAATCCTATTTCCATTTCTAGCATCTATGCCGCCGAAGACTTTGAGGGCTCAAAGAGGGGCAACGAGAGCCGAGGTCGGAGTTGAATCGTTTGGGACGAGGACTGACCAGGATGGCACGCTCGTTTTACAGGAGAAGATTGATCCGCCTTCGATAGATCGTATCGCTAGGCTTTAGGCAGATATGCAGGACTTGTGCCAGATGATGAGGTATTAGTTGAGGCCAGTCGAGCGCAGCGACAGGAGGTTGCCATCCCTGTTACCCAGTTATTCCTTGCTATCAGTACACAGCATTGTGTCACGTATACAGCAGCAGTAGATGCAGCACTATTAGATGAGGAGCGTGTTCCCAAGACTTTGGGAGTTTCAGGACCGAGGATGGCTCGCACAAGTGTATTAGCCCTGAGACAGATGCTTAGTCGTCGCGACAAATTTCGTTCAGATCGCGGGAGTAGGAGAGGCTTGGGATGAGGACAGTTGTTTATCTCTTACCCCCAGGTGGGTCAGAAGCCATTGTATGGATGTTTCCAGTGCGGGAGTTTCTATCACCTCGTCAGAGATTATACCTTGGTATGCCAGAGGAGGGCAGCAGTACCATATGTTACCTTACCACCTCACCTCAGGGAGCGTTTCCCCTTGCGCCTATTGTCGTACCGCGTCAGACTTATGTTAAGAGAAGTCATGGTCACGGAGGGTTCGTTCAGAGAGAACAGGATGGTAGTGGAGGTGGACAGCCAGTTGCGGGTAGAGGGCAGGCATGAGCGTTTGCTTCTATTCATCGGGACACGCGGGCGTCCAATGCAGAGTTCTGAGGTATTCTTACTCGTATGTTCTTTTAGTGCATGTTGTTTAATTCGGGATCTATGCACTCGTTTGTTCTACACACTTCGTGTCGAGGTTGGGCCGAGAGTCGTGTATGCTAGATCAGCCGTTTTTGTGTTTACTCCTGTTAGCGATCCTTTGGTTGCACGACACGTGTTTCGGTAATGTGCCGGATAGGAGATAGGGATTCGTCCGTCGATTTGATCCTTCTAGAGATATTGGACTTTGATTTTCTCCAGTGCACAGACTTGTTAGCTGCGTGCTATGCATTATGGACTACTGCGAGAAAACAGTCAGGTTTTGTTTTTCCGGCGAGTCAGTACTATTTGTCTAGGGGGACCGTGGTGCCGCCCCTCACGGCTTGATTTCAGCCTTTTACGCTATTCGGATTTTGAGAAGAAGATGTCGACGATTCTTAGCTTTCATTTGTTATACCGGAGCCACAGTGGATTCGTTGGACCGGGTTCCTATCATGAGAGAGTTTTCCGACGTTGTTCCAGATGTGCCGGCGGAGCTTAGGGAGCTTAAGGATCTGCTGCAAAGTTGCTAGATAGAGGGACTTGTACGTCCAAGTATTTCTCTTTGGGGAACTCCTATTCTGTCCATCAAGAAGAAAAACAACAGTTTGAGGTTGTGTATTGATTGATCGTCAATTGAACCGAGTTACGGTGCAGATTGGGCATCTTTTACCTCGCTTTGACGATTTCTTTGATTAGCTCTACGGTGCGAGACATTTTCTCTATGTTTGATTTGGGATCCGGTCATCATTAGTTGCGGGTTCGGAGTGATGACATTCCGAAGACTGCTTTTGTGCGCTACGGGCTTTATGAGTTTGGGTGGTGTCGTTGGACTCACAATGCCCTAGCAGTATTCGTAGATGTGATGAACCAGATTCTTCAGGACGTTCCTCGACCAGCGTATTGTTGTGTTATTGATGACATTCTGGTCTTTTCCAAGAGTCATGAGGAACATGAGCAGCACTTGAGGATTTCTTTGCAGGCGTTGAGAGAGTACCAGCTGTTTGCTAAATTCTCGAAGTGTTTCCTTCAGGCTTGATAGTGTAGACTTCCTAGGTCATGTGGTTACGGGAGATGGTATTCGTATGGACCCGAGGGAGATCAAGGCCATACAGCTTTGGCCCAGGCTTGT
Source organism: Agapanthus africanus (assembly GCA_030015575.1). Lineage (NCBI taxonomy): Eukaryota > Viridiplantae > Streptophyta > Magnoliopsida > Asparagales > Amaryllidaceae > Agapanthus > Agapanthus africanus. The sequence continues at coordinate 622,734,690 of CM057341.1, forward strand.
TTCAGTGATAGAGGTCCACAGCTTTTTGGGTTTAGCCGCTTGTTACCGCCGTTCCGTGCAGGATTTCTTGAGTATCGCTGCACCGTTGACCGTACTAACAAGGAGGGGGGTTCCTTTTCTTTAGACTGAGGCATGCGTGCTGAGTTTTCAGCGGTTGAAGACTCGGTTGACGGCTGCACCAGTTCTATCCTCGCTTCTAGATCGGGCGACTTTGTCGTTTGTTATGATGTTTCGTAAGTAGGGCTCGATTATGTATAGATGTAGCATGATAGAGTTGTCGCGTATGCTTCTCGACTGTTGGAGGAAGTACGAGCAGGATTTATCCTACTCATGATCTGGAGATGGCCGAGGTGGTCTTGCGCTGGAGATTTGGGGACACTACTTCTACGGAGTGTTTTGTCAGATTTTCACGGACCACCAGAGCTTAGTGTACATCTTCCTGTAGCTGTTTTTGATTATTGAGACAGCGCCATTGGATAAAGCTTATGAAGGATTGTGATTGTGAGATCATTTTTTGCCCGGGGCAAGGCGATTGTGGTAGCTGATGCTTTGAGTCATAGGCCCGAGGGTAGCTTGTTCCAGATGTGCGCAGTTCAGAGACAGTCTTCTGCAGATTTGCAGCTCTTGTGTCACAGATGAGTAAAGTTTGGTTCGCCTCTATTGATGGGACAACTTGCTCATGTCCACGCCCGTCCACTTTTACTTAATTGTTTTCATGAGGCACAGCCCGCCAATGCTCGTTTGTCTGAGATTCTTGAGCATGTTCGGCAGGGTAAAGATTCGGAGTTCTTGATTTATGACCAGGGTATGCTACGTTGCGGGACTCGCTTGTGTGTACCAGATACTGATAGGTAGAGACGCGAGGTCCTAGAGCAGGCACATCAGTCAGCTTTCAGTGTTCACCCAAGTGCCACAAAGATGTAACGTGACTTGAGAGTTAGTTACGGTGGGTAGGGATGAAGAGTGATGTTTCAGAATTCGGTTTTAGGTGCCTGGCTTGTCAGCGAGCTAAGGTTAAGCATTTGAGATCGGCAGGAGAGTTGTAATCTTTAACTATTCCATAGTGGGAATGGGAGCAGATCTCTATGAATTTCATTGTAGTGTCTACCCAGGTCTAGACAGGGTGTGACTCCATTCAGGTGATAGTTGTCCGGTTATGCTTAGTATGCTCAGTTTGCTTAGTTGTTCTTCGATAAGTTTGTGCGTTTGCACGGAGTTCCTTGATGCGTTGTATCCAAAAGAGGCACCCAGTTCACTAGCCGTCTTGGGCAGAAGATTCAGGAAGCCTTGGGTACTGTTTGAGCTTTAGCTATGCTTTCCATCAGACTCTGGAGGATATGCTTGTGCGTACGTATTAATTGTTTGTTGGCAGTTGGGATCGTCACTTGCCATTGATGGAGTTCTCCTATGATAATAGTTATCAGGAGACATTTCAAACGACAAATTTCAGGCCTTGTGTGGTAAGTTATATCGATTGCCAGTCTTTTTACTGACTCCGCGAGAGCAGGATTTTTTTACCCCAGCTAGTCTAGAGACTTCGGAGATGATCCAGTGGTTCAGGTGAGGATGAGAGCAGCCCAGTGCAGACAGAAGTCTTATGCCGACCGTGGTGGTCACAGACTTGAGTTCGTGGTGGGAGATCATGTATTCCTACGGATTTTTCCAATGAATGGCGTATTGAGTTTTAGGAAGCTTGGTCCCAGATTGTAGGTCCTTTTGGAATCCTTTAGCGAGTTAGTTCCATTTCCTATAAGTTGGCACTTCCGCCTAGATTTTTGAGTATTCACCCCGTATTCCGTGTGTCGATACTTCGCAAATACCTTCATGACATTTCTCGTATGATTCAACATCAAACCATTCGATTGGGATGCGATTTTTCATTCACCAGCAGCCGATAGTGATAGTGGATCGGCAGGTGGAGAAACATCGGTCAAAGTTCTTGCTATCTGTGGAGGTTTTCTTTGGCGTAGCCCGTCTAGTGAGGAGATCACTTGAGAGGCTACGAGCGAGATGTGCAAGATTTGCACTCATCTCTTTGAAGGTATGCATAGTAAGAATTTTAAATTCGGGGACGAATTTCTATAAGGGGGGAGATTGTAACACCTTAGAATGCGATTAGTGTTAATTAAGCGATAATGCTGGTTTTTGGTAAAAAGTTTACCAAATTGGTTTCCTCACATTTTATAACGATTAATTAATATTTTATTATTATTTGTTATGGCTTACACACACTTGTGCATGTTGATGTGAGGTTTTGTTAGTTGTGTTAATCTCGTTTAGTGACCATGACAACCTTAAGCTAATCAACACCTTTAAGTTAATCCTTGCTTTGTTAAGCTTAACCTTAACCTCTAGATATTTGTGTGAGATATTTGTTGTGAGAGTAGATATTTGCTTTGGATTGAGGGGAGGTGGATAGGTGAGTCATTAGGGCTTTAATGCTTGCATTAATGAAGGAGAGGGGGAGAGTGAGTGTAAAGGTTATACTTACCCTAAACTCACCCTCTCATCCTTATCACCTCACACTCTCATTCTCTCTCACTCTATCTCTTTCTCTTTATTTCTCCATCTCCTTTCCCTCAACTGAACCCTCACCTAATCCTTCACTAATCTCTCACTAAACATCATCAAATCTCACCCAAATCCTTTTTCAAGTCTTGCTTTGCCTCTAGGATCCATTGGAGCTTGGAAAGCTAGGATCCTTGAGCTTTTGTGGTTAGGTAATGATCTCAAACTGTTAAATAGGATGTTATAGTATTGTGTAGCGTACTAGTTATCATTTAGAACGCGTAAAGTAAAGTTTCGTGCACATATCGTATTTTTAGTGTCATATTATAATATCTGTGATCTGTTGTCACCCGTAGTGTGTACTAGAAAATCTAGCAGGGTTGTTGTATTGTACCAGAGACCCTAAGCTTTCACCTGAAGCACGAACCCCTTCTGCTCGGATATTGTCGGCGACACATAGGCTAATTCCGGCGACCTCGGCCATTTGTTGGAGTTCTGGCTTGGTTTTTGTAGGGTAGCTGTCTGCAGCTGTTTAGAGGTGTTTGGTATTGTTTGATTTTAGAGTTTTGATAGTATACAAAATCTAGGATCATTTTGCTAGTTTCTATTGTTATTAATATGCGCGTTACGTGATCTGACACGATACGTGTAACTTGTGTAGCTTTGCTCTTTTGTTGGTTTCGTAATGTCGCTACGCATGTTAGCCACTAGATGAACACTTGAGAGTATGTTTGGAGTTGGTGCGTCGGTCAAACATGGTGGTTACGTGTTATTGGTCGATTTCTAATATGAACTCGTTATATTGTTGTTTTATGATCTTAGGGTCGCAGGCGGGGACTTCGGACGCTTCGAAGAAGGGAAAGCGAGTGGTTGGCTTTACTTAGTCAAGATCATCTATGAGTAGATTTAACATCTACAGAGGAATCGCACGCATGGCGTTATGCTTCTTGGCTAGATTAATTGACATGATTATTAGTTACAAGTATATGGACATTTATTGTGCATGTGTACCATTGTTGCATATCTCATTTCCTGTAGTATATGGACATAGTATTAAAGAGACACAGCACCATTATTGACGGTTCATATTACACGAGCACTAATTGTATGCTACACACACTCCGTCGATAATTTCCATGACACGCACAACCCTATACATATGTGATATTGTATTGATTAGGGACATTGAGACATTATCCTTATTTCCATTGTGCATATGAGATATAGCTAACACATATACATACGTGATATTGTATTGGTTAGGGACATTGAGACTTGACCCTTACTTCCAGTGTGTATAAGAAAGATAGCATACACATATACCTACATGCTTACACATATGCCTTGTCATACCTACATGCTAGCTACCTATATACCTATATGGTATTGTAGCATTAGTGACAGGTATATACACAAATGGGACATAGCTACATGTACATCATACCTATATACCTACATGTACACCCATATACCTTGATATATACACAAATGAGACATAGCTACATGTACATCATACCTACATACCTATATGTACACCCATATACCTTGATATAACTATACATATACCTGGAGGGTATTACATCATTATTGATAGGTATATACTCAAATCTTGCTATAGCTGCCACATGTTCACCCTTATATGATGCTGCGTTGGATTTTGGAGAAATTAGGAAACTGCATGATATATTTAATAACTTGTTGCATTTAAATAGCAGTATTGCCTTTATATGCTCATATTACTGTTTTATGTTGCATATATTATATTTCATGGATTTACACATTGAGATATGGATTTCATGGGATGTTTTACTCTTGATGATATATATCAGTGGTATGGGACGCTGTTATATATGTGTATATATATATCAGTAGTATGGAACGTTGTTATATATGTGCATATATAATATATATATCATCAAAATTATCTATGCAAGTATTCTTATTCATTACTTAATGTTTTCTAGATTTGAGGACCGTGGTATTTCATGAAATTATGCATTGTTTGAAAAACCTGGTTTCTCTTGATATGATATTTTGATGCATCCACCATGAGATTTCTCAGTTCTGAGATTTATGTTATATACCCCATGCGAGGAGTGGACGAGGCCGTGTGAGGGTACATGGTGGGGCCCGGAGGTACCCCGGAGCAAGAAGATCGCAGGTGATGGCGATGAGATCGAGGCAGGGGAGTACTACCTTACCGATGACAGTATTGAGATGTATGGATACGTGGATTTCGAGTGTCAGAGCTGGACACTCAGATTCCGTGAGACGTATGATACGGACATGAGGGCCGGTCTTGGTGACGGCGCCTGACAGTTGAGTATTTACATGTCAATGCTGGACACTAGTTTTCATGATGTTTTCGGGTGTCGATGTTAGACACTCAGATTCCATGAGACTTACAGGATATGAGGGCCGATCTGAGGATGCGGTGCCTTTGGTATTGGGATTTAGATTGTCTTGATGGACACTGGTCCTGCCACGATGAGGATTCCGTGAGGATGCCATGTTTTGTTCCATACTCAGCATTTATTTGATATGCAATACTTCATGTATTAGTAGTATCTGATAGAGTACCTTTCATGACTGTTGCATATACATATTGCTATTTATTGCTATCAGCTTGCTTGTGATAGTTTATCGCAGTACGTGCATACATGCGATTACCTGCATATTTTATTTACTATTCATGAGTTGGCAACCCACCCCCGTTGTGCCACAGTGTTTGCAAGTGCCCCTTAGAGCAGTCGCGGCAAGGCTTCTTCCTATCGTATCATCTTTTGTAGTGGATACCGATACGGCTGACTGTGTGCAGTTTTGCTGTTGGTGGGTTTTGCGGTTATCCGATGTTGCACATTGTATATTCGTTGTGTCCTGTACTTTCCATCTACTACTTTCATGTATTGAAATAGAGACGAGTTGTGAGGACGATATTGTATATTATTTTGGTGACTTCGGAGGTCTTTTATGCTGTTTCACTTTATATAATCTTTTTGTTCTATACGGCGTCGTATATCTGTTGTGGTGGTTGTTTTCCACCTTTGGGCATGGATTTGCTCTCGTTTGGGGATACTTTACTTATATCTTTTGTTGTACCCTTTTTGGGGGCTTGTTTTACAGAGGAGGTGCTGCCAAATTTTAAAAGAAGTAAATTTGGACTTTAAAGAATTTTGATTAAGATTTCAAAAGTTTTAATAATATTATTATCAGTTACTACTTTTGATGGTTTAGATTGTTGGGTTTTCGGCTTACTTGAATTACGTTACGCCTAGAGACGTTACGTGGTTTAAGGGCCGTCACGTGCCAAATTCAGGTCGTGACATAGCCTGTCCATTCCAAGAAGAACGTTAAAGTCTAACATATCAAGGAGAATAAAACTGACAGAAGAATCCCTATCTCCTATACGAATGAAAAACATGTCGAGCGATAAAAGACTAGCCTACAAGAGAAATCACAACAAGCAGCTGATTTAGTAAGGACTACTCTCGGCTAAACCTAGGTACCAAAAGTGTGGATGCAAAAGAATGCGTAGATGCCGGGTCAAACAAAGCGCACAACAAAAGGAAACACTGAGAGAATACCTATCACTACTACGTTCGATGCCCGTCCGTCCCGAGGAGTCAACACAAAAGCTAGGGCCTACCCTCTACCAGCGACCAGCTGTCGTCTGCCTCTGTCACCTCGTCCTCTAGGAATACGACCACCAAGACCACGGCCTCTATGGGCATTGTTCTGGCATGGAGCAACAACATGTGTAAGGGTAATGCGCTCGGAGAAGGTGGTGAATGTGGTAAAGTCACATGTGGAACTATCGTCTCACCCTATTGCCTCACGGTACAAAATCTAATGCGGTGCTCTAGAATCCCACACCAGAAGCATCCTAACGACGGCTGCTGACCATATGGGTAAAAGCGATATAACTGGCCTATAAAGAATCCGCCACGGCCTTTGCGAACACGCCTAGGAGCTGACATATCAGTATGAATCCGCTTTGGTCCCGGAAAAACCGTAGGTGGAACAATGTCCGATCTCCGTGCTCGACTGATCTCTATCAAGGATCCGATCATTTGGCGCAAATCCTGAATATTTACCTCAAGCCTAGCTATACGATCAATAGAGGGTGGATCCATCTGTCCATGCGAGATAGGCATACTGCCCTAGTCGGTCATCGCCTCAGACGACCCCGCTCTAATCTCATCTCTGACGGCAGCCCTCCGGGCCCTCGTAGTCATTGGCGGCATAGTAGATGGAGCAAGAAATAGGATTTGATGAGAATATTGAAATCGAATCAAAGGATGTCCGGAATCAAGGAAGAAAGCACAGGCAATCATATATCCTAAGGTCATTTAGGCGGAGTACAATATCATAAGTATGCCGCAGAACATACACACGCTACGTCACTCTGCTTAAGTCACATACTCCATCTACCAAGGGTCATCCAATACTCAGAAAGGTAAAACCTATCGCTCTGATACCAACTTTTTCACGACCCGAATATGTTGAATGTGGCTGGCACTTAAATTACGCAACGTCTAGTGGCGTAGCGTAATCCATGTAAGCCAAAGCCCAGAAATCTAAACCGTTTAAATAAATAAAGTGAAGTACGTATTTTTTTAAGAGGTGATTTTAACAAAATATAGTCACATTACTACATTTTAAAACATCAAGTTTTCCCGAAAATTTCAGCAGAGTTTCCTTTGTAAAAACTGAACCCAAACGGGTACAAAACATGGATACATATAAGAAGTGAATAAAGGCATCCCCAAGCAGAGCTAGCTCTTCGCCGAATGGCGGAACACAACCACATGGAAGATATATCATAATAATGTGAAATATGCATATAAAAGCAAGAAAATAAGAAAGCACCACGTCGGCTCACTTGAGCTCGACACCAGAGAACAAAATACACAATTCTCACTGCCGAGTCTCTAAGTCACATATACATATGGTCGATAGAGTGTACTAGATACAAAATAAATATACATTGTGGGAAAAAATAATATCCTCCCAAAAACCCACCTATGCGCAAGGTCGCAAGTCGATGTAAAGGGAGCAGAAGAAGAAGTATGCCCGCCACAACAATGCTGATGGGTCGGACCTGCAAGATACTATGGCACAACGGGGGTGAGTTGCCAACTCGTGAGTAGTAAGTAACATCTAATAAGGCTATCACAATCATGGACACAAACGCGTCGCAACCTGTGTATACTACAATGATGCTATGCACTAATATGAATGCAACATGAATGAATGATCATGCACGAAATCTGGTTATATATCTGATATGAGAAGAATCTGTGCTCTTATCTAAGTAAAACTTTTGTATCACAAAACTGGAGTATGTCATATTTCAGTAGCCGTCTCTCAGAGCGGCTCTCAAATCTGTCAAATCACACGACTCCGGTCGGTATCCTCCGGATGACCGCCGGGTCAATAATAACCAGTAGGTAATGTTCTCCTGCCTGGCGCAATGCCATATCAATACGTCCATCTTGCCCCGGGATACCTTACCGGGTCGACCATGTACCCACAGACGGTGCATCCCCCTCCTCGAATCGGGTATAAGTACATACGTGCCTCAAGAACCGAAAAAACTCATGTGGACACCACACACATCATATTACGAGGAAACAACAAATTACTATTTTCAAATGATAATAAGTTTATAAAATTCATTTGCGGTCTTTCCTAAATCCAGAAATCTCATGAATACGGAAATCTCCATGAAAATCACAATATATGAATATGTGAATAACTATGAATGTCCATGATATCAACATGATGCAATGCGATGTATGTTTAGAAGACTACATATGAATGATTATGCAATGAGGTATATATGACTAGCAATCCTATGTATCCATCCTGGTGAAATAAATATACAACTACAAGTTACATATCATATATGATGCAAATGCTTAGATACTGATTTAAGCGAGTTCTATAATGTTCATGACATAGCAATTACCAATGGCATGTGTGTTCGTATAAACAGTGCACGTGCGGCATGAACCAATGGTAATGGTGCAAGTGTCCTAGGTAATAACATCATATGTAAGAATATGCAATGCCATGATATGAATGATTTCAATGAAGCATATGACTAGAAACTACATAACATACATGATGCAAATGCACATATACCGATCATTAAGCAAGTTCTAAGGTGTATCATGACATAGCAATTACCAATGGCGTGTGTGTTTACTAAAATAGTGCATGTGCGGCATAAATCATTGGTAATAGTGCAAGTGTCCTAAGTTATAATATCAATGTTTATGAAGATGCAAAAGCGACACGAGCATGATATGCGCATATGAAACACAAGAATTAAAACTAAATCCTATCTATCGGGCACTTAACTCCGTCCATGTCATTTCCCCATAGATGTGTACATCTACTGACTGGAACGCCTCGCCTAGTCGAATCCGATCACTACCTTGCCTTTCCTTGCCGCGTCCGACATCTCCGTGACCGATCCTATAATCGCACAATTAATATATATAAGGCAAGAAAATTAAATTGACGCGAACTCATAACGATACGATGCAACCAACGCGCACTAGCTAGACACGCATTCACTTGGTGCACAAAAAGCGCACGCAACATCGCCACAAACCCCAACTAGGGTTTGCTATGCATAGCAAACACACTCCTAGAATCTAATCGTACTAATCGCGCATTCATATCACACTAAAATTTTGAAAAATAGGTTGTAGATCCTCACAACCTCAAACTTAATTAAAACGATTTTCCTTATAAAAACCTAGTAAGCAACAATAATCAATTATAGTGCAAAATTAGGTGGATTAGTAATCCTAGTAGCCACTAATCACACTTAATATCCTATTCAAGCCATACAAATATTAACTAAATTTAATCTCACTTAAACACACACTAACAATTAAATTAATTGCATGAACACCTAATTAAGATAATTAAAAGCCATATTAGCAAAGTAATCAACAAGATTAGATTTATAAAGCTATTAGATGTTTAAACTACACTCAGCTAACCCAATTTAGTGATAAAAACCTTAACCTTAACCCTAAACCTTTCTCTTTAAAATTAAATCGTGCAAATAAAACCATATTAACACCTAATTAAAATTATATTAAATCAATTAATTAACAAAGAAACAGGGATTTGGGTTTATACCTTAAGGATTTTGGAAAATCAAAGTTGCTAGCTTTGGCCACCCAAAATGCTAACTTGTTTCAAGATCCAAGAATAGATTTGAACAAGGAATGCTAGTGATAATTTTAATAGAATTAGAGTTAATTTTATGGATTTTTTGAGTGAGGTAGTGAGGGCTTTTAGCAAAGAAAGAAGAAGAAGTGGAGGGGGCTGTTCTGGTCGAAACCATGAGAAAGGGAGGGGGCTGCGTTTTTTTGGTGAGGAAGGGGGAGAGTGAGGGTAAGGTTACCATGGCGCGCGCACACACCATACCTCATTTAATATGCACCGTACCTCAATTATCTCTTAATTTTTTTTTTCATTTTCTTTTATTTTAAAGTGAAAACTATAACCATGCTAGCAAAAATAAAAAACCAAACCATGTTATAAAATGTGACATGCTACAAAAAGGTGTTAAGTTTGTCATGGTTCAATAACTTGTATTAGTCTTTAATAACCTATAATTTATACTAGATTTGTGTATAAGTGCAAGATTAAAAATAATAGTTTAGTAATTAATAACTAAGGAAAATAATTAAGTAAACTAGCAATTAATTAAGTAGCTAGTTAAACACTCATACATATGCAATTACATAATTAAGATAGGTATAATTGTGTTTATGTGGAAAAATAATTATAACTATGTTTTATGAAGAACACGTGTTGTATTACTAATTATCGAACAATTAACCTAAACGATTTTCAAAACATTACACCTCTGGTATTCATTGTCCACTGAGGCAGCATGAGGCACATGGCTTTTGCACTGTCAATTTCCCAGGTCTTATGGATTTCCTTATCCGCGATGCTGCAATCTGGACCTGGGATGGCGGGGGCTTTAGTAGTACGAATATAGCCAAGTTTGTCATATGTGATTTCCATCTTGACATTCCTGAGCCAATCTTTATAGTTTGGCCCCGTCAATATGTTTTTATCTAATAGTAACTTAAGGCCGGTCATCTTGGTCGCTGCAATTAGGAAAGAGAGAAGAAACAATTTAGCATGATTCTCTTGCAAGTTTAGATTGGTTCTTAGTTTATATAAACAGGTTGGATCCCACTGTTTCTCGAATCCTTACTCAAACCATAAAAGAAGAATTAGTAAGGATTAATCTCACCGTACAATTCATGCTTAACCTTTCAGCCAGGCCAGTGTCGGTACTTCGAGGGAGGTTTTACGACGCTATCGCGAAGTTCCTTAATTAAATAACCTCTTTTCCCCGGAGGCGTAGCCCCGCTAATACCTTTCTAGACACCTACTTGGTTTATAAAAATGATCGTTAAGTGAAAAAATCTCCCGTGGAGTACCATATACTCACAGTAGGATCGGGATCCAAATATCATCGTGTGATAAACTCGAAGGAATTCTACCAAAATTATGACACTGCAAATGGTATGCAATACTAGTAAGTTTCAGTTTCTTTAGAAACTCCAGATATGGATTTTTGCCCCATGCTCTTATAGTCTTGATGAAGGCCAACATATCATAAGTCACATGTCAAGTTCTACCCGTCTTTGTCCAGATTAATTTGAATCCACCCGTACATACCCTTGACGAAGGCCAAAATAGTAGTACGACTGTCCCAAACAAACACATTTATCTATGTTACATATGAATATTCAGCAGCTACCAATCACTATGCCTTGGCGAAGGTCAAAATACATAGCTTGAATACTACTGAATATCTAACTGAAATGACGGAGGGCTACGAATAGTTCTGGTGAAAATGTGAACGTAGTGAACTTGATATAATCGAAGGAACCTTGTAGTTTTTAAAAGGAGTGGTTTAAGCTCAGCATTTTTAAAAGTTTTGTTGGTTTGAAAAACCGAGTGGTTTAAAAATTGTTCCAACAATTCAGCTTTAGTTTGTTTGCTTTTCATTAATGTAATGCAATCCTATCAATTAACCTACTATGCAGAAAAAGACGAAAATACAACGTACACTTATGCCATTCGCATTCGCCATTAGGCCCCGTCTTACACAGTTAGGTTAGATAACTAACACCAGAGCTGGGCGCTGGACTAGCGCGGATGCAAAACATAAGCAACGTCTATTATATAATATATATATATATATATATAATATCCATTCATCTGACACAATAATAGGCATTCCAGTTCACAGATGAATATATTGGATATACTAGGAATTCCGCGTTTCGTTTAAGCCTGTAACGAAAGACGGATTCCACGGTCGTGATGAATAGCCAAAACCCCACCCTAGGCACCTACGAGTGTGGCAAACTACCTGCCAAATACCCGAAGTGAAGCAACCTCCCTCAGTAAAATGAGTAGGCCACTCGGCACGTCAATGTACCCTGTAGTTTGTGCACCCCACCTTGGGTCTATCTTAGGAGCAATAAACAATAAATGAAATAATACTGTTGGGTTACGCCAGCGCTCCGGCCATCAATTCGTGGCCAAACACGGAACAAAAACTTTTAGAAACCGGCGCTAATGGAACCCTAATCTACGGATCGTACCATTAACCCTACACTAGCTATCTTAAAGGACTTTAGAGAAGTTATACTTAACGATCCGTGTTCTTCGGTCTTCAACCTCTTCCCCAAGCTCATCACGGCTTCCTTGATCATATTTGATCTCCGGTCTCCCCACATTGAAGAAGATCCACGTCAAGGGTTAGTAATATGGCTCCCGCCTCATAACCGAAGTAACTCGGGTATCTAGCTTGCCAGCGTAGATAGCCAAAATGAAATAGAGTGTGTGTGTGTGTGTGTATGAATACTTTGTCTCAAAACATCCAAGTATTCTCAACTCGTGAGAGGGTTTGGATGGAGGTTGAAGAAGATGCCATAGAGTGAAGAGTGTGAGCTCAAGCAAAAAATGGTAACTAAAGAAATGTCGCTGCCTTTTTCTTTAGTGTTGTGTGTGTGTGAGTTTTTGTTGTGAGCAATATATATATAGAGTGGAAGCAACTAAAGAAAAAAACTCAAGAAAAAATATCTCACTTGTTCACAAAAAATATCTCACACTACAAACCAAGAATTCATCACGCCACCATGACCCACCACTATGAGTCACCAAGTGCATGCATGAATGATACCAAGAATGAGTCACACGTTCCATTCATAATAAACATGTATACTCCTAAATGTTTATTACAAAAAGAAAAAGCATCTTCGAAAGTAAACTTTTAACGAATTACAAGAATACCACTCATCTGTATATACATACCCGCATCCGTATTCCGACTGAATACGAATACAAGGAGAAGAAAATAATCCAACAATATAATACTAGGATCTGGCTTAAACCAAAGCCCACTAGTATTATTCGTCCGATCATCATCCATGCACAAGTGCACTTATCTGATCGAATCGTGAAATAAAACCATACGGCCTCTATAACGTTTCGCCCGAAGCAGTGAAACCATCTGTGTGGGACTCTAAAGACTCGTCAATACGCTGGCAGTGGGTTTAACCGCAAGCACGTCGGTGGCACAAGCTGTACATAACGGCTGCCTAGGTATTTGTTGGGTTACGGCAGCGCCCCGGCCGTCAATCCGAGGCCAAATGCGAAACAAAAACTTTTCAAACTTGGCGCTACCATAACTAAATACCCAGATCGAACCATTAACAGTTAACTAGCAAAACTGTAAAGGGGTTTCAAAGATTATACCGATCGATCTATTTCCTTCGTTCTTCAATCTCCATCCCATGCTTGTCACGGTTGCCCCGATGAAGATCACTCTCCGGTCTCGCTTGTCGAAGTGGCACCACATCGAGGAATATTTATAAGGGCTCCCGCTTCAAACCGAAGCAACTCGGACATGAAGTTTGCTAGCCGACATGTCCAAGGTGAAGTAGAGATAGGTGTGATTACTTTGTCTCATGACACTCTAGGGTTCTCAACACATGATAGGGATTGAGTGGTGCTTGAAAAATAATCCATTGATGGAAGTTGTGAGCTCAAGGAAAAAGCTAGTGAAGAAGAAGAGCTTTATTATTATTATGTGAGATAAAAATGTGAGAGCTCTCTTGAAATAAATCAAGATCATAGCCAAGACCCTTGTGGCTGCCTCTCTCTCTCCCCTCTTATTAATCCCACACAATAAAACTATAATGAAAATGGACATGGCACAAAAAATCACACCATGAGTCACCAAAGTTGCACATGCCATATTTAATGCTCTTGATCATGACTTGCACTCACAATTTCCACTTAATAAATATTAATACAAATGTTTAAAACAATAAATAGAATAACATCTTCTAAAGTAAACTCGTGACGGATCACAAGAATACCCCTCACCTGTATATACATGCCTGCATCCGCATTCCGACTGAATACGAATACAACAAGACGAAAATAATCCAACAATCTAATACTAGGATCCGGCTTAAACCAAAGCCCACTAGTATGATCCATCCGATCATGATGCATGCACAAGTGCAGGTATATGATCGAACCCTACCATAAAACCATACGGCCTCTACAATGTTTCGCTAGAACTTGGGAAACTTTCGGGGGACTCTAAAGACTCGTCAATATGCTGGCAGTGGGTTTAACCACAAGCACGTTAGTGGCACTAGCTGTATCTAACAGCTGCCCATGTATTGAGCGAAAGGGTGTAGGGTTCCTAGGCACTCCCAAGAGGTCTCACAAGGCATCAACCATGCCACTTTCAAATTTTACGGGTGCCGAGAAACCCTAATACGGATCGTTAACTAGATTTTAGGCGAAACAATAAACTAGTTAACAACTTAACTATGAGTAAACGGAAATACAACCTTTGTAGATCCAGTCCTCCACCTCCATAGCTCCGCAATGAAGTCTCCTCGCTTTCCAAATGGAAACCCGGGCTCTAGCGTCGGCTTCATCGGAGAAATGGGCGGGCTAGGTCGTCGACTTCGTGCCGAAGATGATCTACGTCGAGGCATCACAAGATCAAGCTCCCACTTCACCAAGTCATGAAACTTGTGAAGAGAACACCCTATACTACTTGGCAAGAGGTAGAGGATGAAGAAATAGGAAGTGGGTTCACTTTAGAATTGGATTTCTCACTTGATTTCTTCACTTGCCATTGATGAGGCAAGCTTTCTTCATGTCAAGAAGAAGAGGAAGAAGATAGAAATATTATGATAAGTTATTTTCAAAATGAATAATAAAATCAATACTTATCATATGGCAACCATGATTAGGTGTAGAGAATAGTCCATGGTTAATTGGAAGGGTTAGGGTTAAACATGAAGACAAAATGGTGACTAGGTCAAAGCTTCAAAAACAAACAAAGAAAGCCACCATTTTCTCTTCATCATTTTCTTTTGCTAAAATAAACAAAATGGATAAATAAATGAATAAATAAACAAGTAAATGAAGCAAAAGAAACCCAAATCATTGACCAACCATGGTTTAAACCATACACCAAACTATCATGTATCATCAAACATGATACAATCAAATGCACAAAAGTATATCATATATATACAATGTGCACATCAAGTGAGAAAATCCTTTTTAAGTGAACCTATATTAGTTAATGTAAAGTGATATATCAAATATATAATTATACATTAAATCATTAAATCAACACTTGATTTAACGACCCGGTCATATCGCATATAACCGACTAATATCAATAGTAACAACTTATGGAATCAACACTTGATCTGATAACCCTGCTATAACGCATATAACCGATTAATGTTACATATCGCAAGAATGGAATACGGTATCACATACACGCATTATTCTCGGTCCCGCACATATCTCATATGCGCTCCTATTTCGTTTCGCTTGAGCCAGGAAACCTCTGTGTAGGACTCTAAAGACTCGTCAATACGCCGGCAGCAGATGGTGATCATATCAAACACCCGCAAGCCGCAAGCGGTCTGCTAAACGTAACGGCCACCCGGGTATTGAGCGATCAGAAGATAGATGAGCAAGCCCGCTCACACTCCTATGAATCCAACCAGTAACACTTACCGTACAGTCTGGTTTGATCGTCTGATATGTCGCATATCTCGCCTAGGGGTGGTAAACGTCAGACCCCAATAGCTCGATAAGTCGTGTCGATATGAGGTCTATAACAGTTCGAGAAACTACTGGTAACACTTACCAGTAAATCTCAGCAACCCTGGCCAGGGATTTTCGGTTATAGCCAATCGAACACAGCGCAACATCAACTCCCTATACCGGGAGAGACGAGTCCCCTCCTATCGCTCATTGCCTCCATGTTACTCGGGACTGTACCCAAAAACCACCGTTTTGTACGCCCTCTTGGACGTGGTAAGATGGAAATCAAAGCACAGTGGGAACCACACAAGACTCTATGACGATCTCGGGTCAACAGACTACTCTGTACCAGTGTCACCTGAGAACTGCCATCTGACGTAAGGTATAATACCATCTGGGAGTTCTCGGCGAGTCCGTCCAGTGTACCCAGTCTCCACTGAGCACCCGTATATCATCTCTGATGTCAAACACCAATGGATATGGGATCATCCATCGCCCATCTGTATGGGTCGAGAAGGTATACGCTAGTCTACTCTGGTATATCGATGCCCCGTCTCGATACACCCACGACTAGGGACTTTGAAGGATGTACTTATAGACTACCATGTCCCCACTAGTATGATCCGCATCATAGTCCAGATATTCAAGTACACATCCTAAGGGCTTTACCAACATGTAATAGAGAGACAATTAGAATAAACGTTAAGGTAAAGATCAACCAGATAGTATACTATCATGTCGAGCAAGAAAGTCCTCCCTATATATGTCCAAGCATCCACTACAATATACATCCAATGTACAGTAATGGCCTCTAGGGCATACATATAACTAACAATCTCCCACTTGCACTAGGGCCATCTGATAGCAGTGGTTGTAGTATCTCATACTCAACCATCCCATAAAAGTCTCTCTCTGGGAAAAGGCCTTCGTGAGTGGATCTGCCGTGTTGTCCTCTGAGTCAACTCTCCTTACCTTGATCATCCTGGAGATCAACCATCTCCATGATCAGGTGATACTGCCTTAGAATATGTCTGGATCACCGATGGGACGGACGTTCCTTGGCATAAGCCACAACTCCATTGTCACACAATGGGAGGAACATAGTTCATCTCATGAACCAATATACACCCAAACAGCCTCTTTGGTAGCATCATAAGTAGCGATGTATCCTCCCTTTATCTTCTAGTATGTCACGGTATCTAGCTTGGAACTCTTCCAACATACCGTCCCTTTACTGAGGGTAAAGACAATGCCTGTGACTGACATTCAGTCGTCTTTATCACTCTGGAACACTTCCAGTGATTCTCCCTAGGATCAACTGATTCTATCTCACTACAACTAGTGAGTGTCCTAACATCCAATTAGATCTATCTCATAGATCCAAAACATAGGATTTAGTAGGTATCACTTTGATCCTATATGGAGAATTATTGTGATAAGCGGAGATTGATCGAGCGTAGTATAGGAAACTCCTTCCCTATCAAGAGTATGTCATCCACGTACTCTACGAGGATCATCACCATACTCCCTACTACCTTTTTGTATATACAAGGTTCATCTACCATTTCGATGATGTCAAACTGTTTGAATAACACATCAAAACAGATGTTCCAACTCCGCGATGCCTGCTTTATCACATAAAACATCTTGCACACGTTTCCGCTGCTCCCATTGTCTACGAGGCACTCTGGCTGTGTACTTATAGACGTTCTATTCTAAAACATCATTTAGAAAAGCTGTCATGACACCCAACCACCAGATATCGTAGTCATGGTATGTAGCCGTGGTAAGTAGGATCTGGATGGACTTAAGCATAGCCACTTGAAAAGGTTTCATCATTATCCACGCCTGGTCGATGACAAAAAGCTTTAACAAGTCTAGCTGTGAAAGTCTCAACTTTTCTATCTACACCAAGTAATCTTCTCAAGATATACTTGCTCCTGATGGGGATTTAACCCTTCAGATATAGCAACCAAAGTCCATACTTTGTTGGTGTATATGGATTCCATCTCAGATCACTAAGCATCCAGCCATTCTTACAGAGTCTTACTCTTGATGGCCAGCTCGAAACTAGTTGGGTCATCATCTCATGATGCAATCCTCGCTCCTACTGTCATCGAGAAACCGAAGTATCTCTCAGGTGGGTGAGGAACCCTACTAGATCGGCGGAGAGGCTGATGTTCGTTGGTAACTATTGAATCCTTTGGTTCTTTCAAATCATCAGCTGCAGTTTGTATAGCTGGAACATTTCCAGTTCTACATAACAGATTTTGCCTTGAGCTTATCCGGATTATGCTTTTCAAACATAGGCTGGACAACCCCAAATCTTAACTTACTTAAGAGATGGGCTCTACCCTTTCCATATCACATATGAAGCGGTAGGCATAGATTTGATTCGAATCCAATTCAATAGGTATGCAGCTTCTCAAGTGCATAACTCCCAAAAAGGAAATAGGAAACTCAGTAGTACTCATCATAGAGCATACCATATCATATAGGGTGCTATTGCTCTGCCCCGAT
This sequence comes from Agapanthus africanus, assembly GCA_030015575.1. Classification (NCBI taxonomy): domain Eukaryota; kingdom Viridiplantae; phylum Streptophyta; class Magnoliopsida; order Asparagales; family Amaryllidaceae; genus Agapanthus; species Agapanthus africanus. Next base: position 622,752,873 of record CM057341.1, read on the forward strand.
ATACCATCGTATGGTGTATCCGGAGGAGTAATCCTGAGAGAGAATCTCATTCTCCTTTAGAATAGTCCAGGATTTCCATGCTCAAGTATTCTCCTCCTTGATCTCATCATAGGACATAATACTTATACCCGTATTTTGGTTCTCTACTTCTAAGTTATATTCCGTGAATATCTCAAAAGGTTCGGACTTGTGTTCAACAGGAACATATGTCTGAATCTAAAGAGATCATCAGAGAATGCAATGAAGTACAAAGAACCGGTCTTGGCATGTGTAGACAGGGGACCTTACATACATCAACATGTATCATCCCAAGAGTTTACTAACTCTTTCTCTGTTTTCAGTAAACGGAGCTGTGGTCATCTTATCTTTGTGACATGACTGGCGAGTTTCACAAGATGTAAATTGAAACTCATTTAAATATGCATCTTTATGTAACTTCAGCTAGTCGGGTCGCATTGATATGACTTAGTCTACAATACCTCAAGAAGAATTTGTTCATTTCTGAACTCTTTCTCTTGTGTGTGTTGTGTATACTAAGAACTGTAGTTTGATTTAGAACATCAATGCTTTTAGATAACGTTCCTGATCCGATCAACTTTTGATATAGGAAATGTTCAAAACATTATCCAACAATACAGAATTTTATCATTTCTTTACTAATAAAGAGACTGATATGATTTTGTATATCAGGTTCGGTATCTAATAACATTCGTTCAGAATCAATGTATTGGTAATACAGGGTGATAGTGACCAACAGACTTGGCTGCAACACTTGCCCCGTTTTCTGTCTCATGAAACTTATCACCCGTTCTCAGTTCTCTACCTTTTTGCATCCCTATGTAACAGATTACATATCTGGGATCCTGATCTGGTATCATATACCCAGGACGTAAAGGATACTGAGAAACAGTTCTCTGTAATGAATACACCCGAAGATGATGCATCAGCATGCACTCTCTTCGTTTGTGTGGCAAGGGAATTCTGGTAATCCCCAATTTCCTGCTCTGTCTTATAACAATTATAAGTTGGAGCGGGACCAACGTTCCCCAGCACAGTATAACAAGCGGGTTCGGTCAATATCCATATTATTATCTTGATTAAGGCGTGATATGGTCGCTACCTGGAGAGAGAGAGAAGAAAACACTCAGCGTGCGCTCTTGCAAGAATAGATTGGTTATTATTTTATCTAATCAGGATGGCTCCCACTGTTTTTATCAAATCTTTCTTCAAACCCTAAAAGGAAAGACTAGCCGGGATTAATTACACACTATAAGTTCGCCAATTTTTCAGCCAGGCCAGTGTCGGTACTTTGAGGGAGGTCCCCCGTGCTTTCGCACTATCCTAATTAATGTAAACCTCGTTTTCCCAGAGGCGTAACCCCGTTGACACCTTTCTAGACACCTACTTGATCGGCTAATTGTAATGTGTAAAACTCTCCCAGGAGTAACAATTACTCGAAGCGGGTATCGGGATCCAACTATCTCATAGAAGGTATGCAATCTCATTGCAAATTTCAACACTTGAAATTCCCGATAATTTTGCCCCTAACCTCCTATGACCTTGACAAAGGCCAACAAATCATAGGATGCTAGTCAAGTTCAACCCGTCATTTCCTGATTGAATTAAACCCACCCGCACGACCCTTGACAAAGGCCAACAAGGTCGCACGACTACCCTAACCCATGCATCATATGAATAAGCAGATAAGCACCAGTTAGCTACCGCACACTGCGCCTTGACAAAGGCCAACAAACGCAGCACGAATACTAACTACTACTTATCTGAAATGGCGGAGGGATACGACAGGTTTTTCTGAAAACCTATTGCGTAATGAACTTGATATCGTTGTAGAATCAAATGATTTTAAAATGGAGTGTTTTTTATGCTTTTCTAGTTTTGCTAAAGGATTCACTCCCGGTGAAGGGATCGTCGGTCCTTTCCTCGTCGAATGAGGTGCGGGATATATCATATATATCACTGTGCAAAGCAAAAAACTTTTAAAAGCAATCAAAAGACAAACCGAGTGTGTAGCATCTGCCAGTTATTGCTAAAGGAGTCACTCCCGGTGAACGGATCTCGGTCCTTTCCTCATCGAATAAGGTGCAGGATATATCATATATACCGCTGTGCAAAGCAAGAACTGTAGCTACCCTTTTTATTTTGAAATTCAATTCTACAACATCTTTAGGTTTCTTTTACTTCCATTAATCATATTAATGAAGTCCCATCATTTAAATACCTAAACATCATAGATAAATACGACGTACACTTATGCCATCCGCATTCGCCTCGATGTCCCCTCGTGCACCGTTAGGTTAGGTAACTAACGGCAGAGCAGGGCAGGGCTAGCGCGGGTGTAAAACATAAGTAACGCCTATATAATATATCATATATACTATATAAAGTATCCATCACAGAACATATCACATGATCACATCACAGATATCGCAGCAGAAGAACCATATGAAATATTGGATATACTAGGACGTCCGTGTTTTAAATACGAGCCAGTATAAAACACGGATTCCACGGTCGTGATGATTAGCCAAACCTACAGCCCTAGACCCCTACGAGAGCGGCAAGCAACCCTACCAATTCTAGAGTTAGGAGACCCGGACTTGACTCCTCGAGTTGGTCTCCCACTGGACTCCAGAACCCGGTTACTTGTGCTCCCCTCCTTGGGTCTATCCTAGTGCGGAAAAGTAAATAATATACAAAGGGTGACATCTTCCGCAACCTGGAAGTGCCCCAATAAAAGAATATTACATACAAGTTTTTACATGAATGAAAATAAAAAACACTCATCTCACATAAAAACCCCCGGCTATTCAAACACGACGATCCAATATAACATATCCAGCAACACATAACATCACATGTCATCAACGTAAGTAAATATGCGCATCATAATTGTCGTTGACATATAGCAACGAAACCGGCGATATCACATATTACACTTACGGTCACAGAAAAGAAAGTGTAAAACTACAATAGTTGGAATCCGCAACCACCTCAGACATCGCATGCCTGACCAAATGAATTCCTTAGACATCGCATGCCTAACAATTATAAACCCCGCATTTTAGTCTCATTATCGAAAACTCTTTTCAATATCAAGTCGGGCAATTCAACAAGATTCCCGACATCCTGATCGAATGCTCGTCGTAAACTTCAGCAGACGGCCGCACCCCCGATACCGTCGACGAAGTGTACCAAGGCGGAACACCGCTACCGCGAGCACCCGAACGAATGCTTTCGGCAACGGGGTTCTCCTACAGTCACTTGGTCGGGGCTATGGAGTGAGGCTGTCTATTAAGTTTACCCGGCGAGTATCCGCGTACGCTACGTGATTGCGACGGACTTTTGATCACGTCAAAATTCCGTGGCAACCGATCAAGTGAGACTAAACTGCTATGTTTATAACATTCATTCAGTTATCTCATAACTTTTTGTGGATTCCAATTATTGTATCACATTCCGAATAAGATAGAAAATGTTAAACTTTCCGATCGAACAATCGAACACTCAAGTTTTCCCGAAACAGCTTAACACATGAAACAGGTTTAAAAAACATCCAGTTCATGCCTCAGTACCAACGGTCCAGCCGTAGAAGGGTCAAACCAACGCCTCACATGTGGCACGCCGTACTGTCCCAAACCCGAAGGTTCAAAGGGCAGTTCAAGATGGTCACATAATCGAGTTAAGGTTTGTTGTCTTCTAGAGGGACCATCGCGTTACTTGCACTACTTAGAACGTCTTTAAACCACAGAAAAATCCAACACTTGGAAATTTCCCGACAGGGGAAAAAGTGGGTATTTATATCCGGTCGAACTTTTTAACATATTCAAAAATTATCCGGAATCCACATAGACAAAATATGATAATCCGATCGAATCATCGAATCCCCAATACAACCCCAGAACAATCAACTCTTGAGTCAAATTAAAAATTCCCAGAAAATACAGCATTAAAGTTTAAGAGTTACTGTGCAAAAAATACTGGGAGAAGGGACCAACTTGCCGCGGAACCGCCGCATTAGCCATGCTAATGCCGCGGTTCCGCCGCACTGTAGTGGAATCATGATCTCGTTTTTCACAGTTTTTCTTAGAAAACCCTGCTAAATTTTCTGCATATTTTTAATATTGAAAAATCCACATTTTCAAAAATTGGACAGAGAGTGGTCTCGGATTAGGGTTTCGGGTTCGTTCGGGTTTCAAACTTCGTCTACGCATTGCCTAAGGCTCTAGCTAGGCTCTGATACCACTGTAGGGTTCTTAGGCACTCCCAAGAGGTCTCACAAGGCATCAACCATGCCACTTTCAAATTTTACGGGTGCTGAGAAACCCTAATACGGATCGTTAACTAGATTTTAGGCGAAACAATAAACTAGTTAACAACTTAACTACGAGTAAACGGAAATACAACCTTTGTAGATCTGGTCCTCCACCTCCATAGCTCCGCAATGAAGTCTCCTCGCTGTCCAAATGGAAACCCGGGCTCTAGCGTCGGCTTCATCGGAGAAATGGGCGGACTAGGTCGTCGACTTCGTGCCGAAGATGATCTACGTCGAGGCATCACAAGATCAAGCTCCCACTTCACCAAGTCATGAAACTTGTGAAGAGAACACGCTATACTACTTGGCAAGAGGTAGAGGATGAAGAAATAGGAAGTGGGTTCACTTTAGAATTGGATTTCTCACTTGATTTCTTCACTTGCCATTGATGAGGCAAGCTTTCTTCATGTCAAGAAGAAGAAGAAGAAGATAGAAATATTATGATAAGTTATTTTCAAAATGAATAATAAAATCAATACTTATCATATGGCAACCATGATTAGGTGTAGAGAATAGACCATGGTTAATTGGAAGGGTTAGGGTTAAACATGAAGACAAAATGGTCACTAGGTCAAAGCTTCAAGAAGCTTCAAAAACAAACAAAGAAAGCCACCATTTTCTCTTCATCATTTTCTTTTGCTAAAATAAACAAAATGGATAAATAAATGAATAAATAAACAAGTAAATGAAGCAAAAGAAACCCTAACCATTGACCAACCATGGTTTAAACCATACACCAAACTATCATGTATCATCAAACATGATACAATCAAATGCACAAAAGTATATCATATATACAATGTGCACATCAAGTGAGAAAATCCTTTTTAAGTGAACCTATATTAGTTAATGTAAAGTGATATATCAAATATATAATTATACATTAAATCATTAAATCAACACTTGATTTAACGACCCGGTCATATCGCATATAACCGACTAATATCAATAGTAACAACTTATCGAATCAACACTTGATCCGATAACCCGGCTATAACGCATATAACCGATCAATGTTACATATCGCGAGAATAGAATACGGTATCACATACACTCATTATTCTCGGTCCCGCACATATCTCATATGCGCTCCTATTTCGTTTCGCTTGAGCCAGGAAACCTCTGTGTAGGACTCTAAAGACTCGTCAATACGCCGGCAGCAGATGATGATCATATCAAACACCCACAAGCCACAAGCGGTCTGCTAAACGTAACGGCCACCCGGGTATTGAGCGATCAGAAGATCGACGAGCAAGCCCGCTCACACTCCTATGAATCCAACCAGTAACACTTACCGTACAGTCCGGTCTGATCGTCTGATATGTCGCATATCTCGCCTAGGGGTGGTAAACGTCAGACCCCAATAGCTCGATAAGTCGTGTCGATATGAGGTCTATAACAGTTCGAGAAACTACTGGTAACACTTACCAGTAAATCTCAGCAACCTTGGCCAGGGATTTCCGGTTATAGCCAATCGAACACAGCGCAACATCAACTCCCTATACCGGGAGAGACGAATCCCCTCCTATCGCTCATTGCCTCCATGTGACTCGGGACTGTACCCAAAAACCACCGTTTTGCACGCCCTCTTGGACGTGGTAATATGGAAATCAAAGCACAGTGGGAACCACACAAGACTCTATGACGATCTCGGGTCAACAGACTACTCTGTACCAGTGTCACCTGAGAACTGCCATCTGACGTAAGGTATAATACCATCTGGGAGTTCTCGGCGAGTCCGTCCAGTGTACCCAGTCTCCACTGAGCACCCGTATATCATCTCTGATGTCAAACACCAATGGATATGGGATCATCCATCGCCCATCTGTATGGGTCGAGAAGGTATACGCTAGTCTACTCTGGTATATCGATGCCCCGTCTCGATACACCCACGACTAGGGACTTTGAAGGATGTACTTATGGACTACCATGTCCCCACTAGTACGATCCGCATCATACTCCAGATAGTCAAGTACACATCCTAAGGGCTTTACCAACATGTAACAGAGAGACAATTAGTATACACGTTAAGGTAAAGATCAACCAGATAGCATACTATCATATCGAGCAAGAAAGTCCTCCCTATATATGTCCAAGCATCCACTACAATATACATCCAATGTACAATAATGGCCTCTAGGGCATACATATAACTAACAAAGGGAAGCTGACGAGAGAACTCATCCAGAAACCCTACTAAGCCTATCTGTGACAATCTCCGTACAGTCCGGTCTGTTCGTCTATGAGTATCGCATATCGGGCATAGGGGGATGGTAAACATCAGACCCCCAATAGTGGTATAAGTCGTGTTAGAGTGTAGCCCAGAACACCTTAAGAAACTACTGGAATACCTACCAGTAAATCTCACTTGCTTTGGCCAAGGATTTTGTGTAATGGCTCTCCTAAACACAGCGCGATATCAACCCCTAATACCGGGAGAGACGAATCCTATCTAACCGCCACTGACTCCAAGTGCTTCGGGACTGCACGCAACTACTACCTGTTTGCATGACTCCTTTGAGCCGTGGTAGGGTAGCAATCAAAGAACAGTAGGAACACACTTGAGGCAAAGTAGCAGTGTCAAGCCAACGGACTAAGATATACTCATGTCACCTGGGAACTTCTCCTGATGATAGGTATAGTACCAACCAGTAGTTCCCCTGCGAGTCCGTCCGGTGTACTCATAACCCAATGAGCACCTGTATACTATCATAGGTGAACCAACTTACACCAATTGCTTGTGAGACCAGCCACCGCCGCTCGTCGGGGTCTCAATCCATATACACTAGTCTACTCATGGAGTATCGATTCCCAGTCTCGAAACTCCTATGACTAGGGACACTTGAAGGATATGCTTATAAACTACCCAACTCTCACGTATATGATCGCTATCATATTGTTGGTAGTCAAGCAAGAATATAGGCTCTATCAACGTGTAATAGTGATCTGTAATGTCACCTGAAGCCTGTACACGATGATAAAGACAAACCCGATAGCATAATATCATCTCGAGTAAGATTGTTCTACCGGTATAGGTCTTCCCTCAATCATGGCAATCATGTGCCGGTGATCCAATAATTGATTGAGGACACTATATCCAACAATCTTGTCGCATACTCACAGCCCGTGTGATACCGAACATCAAACTTCTCTACTAATCAGTTTCACAAAGCTCGTTTGTGAAACTATTGGTTTGGAGAAATAGCCTCAGTGAGTAGATCCACTCTGATGTTTCTTTCTATGCCTCTCTTAATCTCAAGTTCGCGGAGAAAACTATCTCCCGAAATGAGCAATACCTGTCTGAGAATATGTCTGGATATCTGATGGGATCTAGTTCACAAATGAACTCTAAATCCAGCAAACTTCTTAGGCTGTATCGTCAACTGAATTTAATCAATATCCTGCGCCATGCCTCCCTCAGTATTTTCATAGACCATCTGTCGAAACTACTGCCCCTCGTCAGAGGGAAAACTGTAACTCTGACAGTCACTCTGTCATTGAGGTCACCCTAGAAGCCTGGAATAATAACCATCTCCCGAAGGAGGCTGTCGTTATCATATCCCTTGAACATCCACTTATATTCATAAAATACTTCCGAACGTTTCTCCATGATTGGATCAATATATAAACTTATTGCATCTATTGCAAAAATAACATCTGGTGTGGTACTTGACATCTCATGATTGACTCAATTGCCTAAGCAAGTGATAACCCAATCATGCACATCCCTCTCCCCTATAGTCTGTAAGAAACCATTAGAGTGGGTGACTCAATCATCTGCAGGTTTACCACCATGCCAGGAGTCGTCCATTCTAAAATACCTTTAAAATACTGTCTAAGTACCCAGATTGGGATACTACCCTAATCAAGTTCTAAAACCATAGATCTAATAACCAGAATGCCTGAGATAATATCCATATCCTATGTGGAGAAACCACTGTGTGACAACCACAGTATAATCGATCGTAGTATAAGAATTTCACTTCCTACTTTGTGTATGTCATCCAAATAACAGGACATCACACTCTACTACCACCTAATAGATCCATCCCCTATTCTGATGAAGTAAAAAGCTATGTCTGTCATATTAGAAATAGATGATCTATCTCCGCTATATCTGCTTTAGTCTATAAAAAGACAGAAGCTACTTATCCACTATGCTTCCGCTGCTCCCACCGACTACGACAACCCTCTAGCAGAGTCATATAAAAGTGCACTTCTAAAGATAGTTTAGAACGACGCTATACTCATCCTCCTGCCGGCTTTCATACTCTGAAACAACAGTGGTGTCAAGTCTGGGTAAACAAGAAGCTCCTTATCACCGTCCTTGAGGATAACGGAGTACCTCTCTGGTGTCTGAGGTTACCCACCATATCTGCGGAGTGTTAATAGAATTCAAACCTGACTGAATCTTTAGGTTCTTATCAAATTTTCAGTAATCGTTTGTGGTTCTGGAATCTCTTCCAGTTCTACCATACTCCCACTATTGTTTTCTGAAAAAATCCATTTTACTGAAACTGTGGTGAGTCAAGAACATTATCACTATTGATCTTCCAGATGGTAGAAAGTTACCCCTCCTCATAGCCTGGGATAACCCACAAACTGCCATTACTGAAACGTGCCTTAGTTATCCAGAGTCTGGTTTTAAGCATAAGCCGGACAACTCCATATACCTTAACATCGTTAAGATATAATCCATTATATATACAATATAGAAACAGAGGCACTGATTCAATTGGAACCAGATTCAAATCATACAGCTGTCTCCAAAGCATGTCAACTAAATGGAGAGAGGCCGATCAGCATTACTCAACTTAGGAGCGCATCAAATTATGAGTAACCAGAAAGAGAAGCATGTTCTCAAAATCATTACTATCGACTGAATACCAAACACAAGTATCTACATTTTCGATCACCTTGAAGAATCCTGATACTTTCATCACTTGGTTCTCTACTTTATTCTTATATCTATAACTTCTCAAAACTTGGACCATGTATTTCTACGAAACACATGTCTAAAATTTGAGAACTCATAAGTAAAAAGAATATAGTATGAGGATCAACCCCTTTGTCCTAATGGACACTGGACAACATACAATACTTTGTATAAGTCCCCTGAGTTAAATAACTCAAACCCTGTGCATCGTAGGTTGAAAACTGTACTATGGTCAAGAAGAATTACACCACTGTTTAATGCTCCTTACCTAACCATCAACTGATATAGGTAAATGTCATGGACATAATTTCAAAAAGTTATATCTCACTTTATGAAATAAATATAAAGATATATTAGTTTGAAATTGGTGCATAACAACGGATATTCAAAACCAAATATTTGCCGTCCGGCAAAAAGCCAGGTGATTTTCTCAAATATCTCTAATTACAACGATTTCCGATATAATGAGGATGATCACCTAATTCCCAATAATTTACTCCCACTCATCCTCTATAAAACTTTACAGATGTGAGAATAATACCTGGTAAATACATACCCTGAAGTAAGGGTCTAATTGGAAAACAATTTTCAATTAACAACGCATAGTGAAACTGAAATATAAAAATGTTTCGAAGGGGTATCCGGGTATTCCTAGTAATACCTCTTCCATTATCCAGATTCATGACTGTAACCATATATTTCCTTGCCATCTCTCCAAATTCCTTTATTTGTCTTCACTCATTATCTTCTGTACACCACACTTAGGCTAAATGGTTTTCTTCCTTCCCAACCATTTCGCACCAGCCTATGGTTTGGAAGAAGACTATCCAATAAGCATAATAGGTGTACTCTCCTAATCATAGGAGTACTCGCAACCTGAGTGAAGGTGATGATAAAAGACAACTGAATAAAACTTATTCTATTTCTCCTAAACCGGAGAAAAGCAAATGTGAAGTAGGAGTGGCGATGAAATACGCGGTTTGGTCGTAAATGATAGCAGTTGGAATTTTCTTTGCCCTCTTTCTAATCCCTTTATTTTGTCTTTATTAATACCTTCTATATACCATACTTAGGCTAATTGGTTTTCTTCATTCCCTACCTTTCGGCACCTGCCTATGGTTTGGAAGAAGACTATCCAATAAGCTTAATTGGTGTACCCTCTCCTAATTCTAGGATCCCTCGCAACCTCAGAGAAGGTAAAAGGAAAAGATAACTGAATAGTCCTATTCATTTTCTCCTGAACCAGAATCCATCTTCGAATCTGGAACATTTTCCTTCGGGTTCATATATAACCATACGATGGATTTATCCAATGGAAGTGGATGTTCGTAGTAATACGGGGTGTTCTAGAGAAATGCAAAGGGTAATAGAAGGAGTGGCAATGATGTATGCAACTCAGACAATCCAAAAGCCAGTATTTTAAGAAAGTTCGGTTAACTTGGTCACTGAGTTATAGTCCAGGGTCGGGCCATGGTCGCTGTCACAGATAGAGAGAAAAGAAACACTCAGCGTACACTCTAACCTAGATCAGAATGATTAATCACTTTATCTAATCAGGATGTCTCCCACTGTATCCTCAAATTCTCCTTCAAATCTAAAAGAAGAATTAGTCGGGATCACCCGAAGAGTAAACCAACTCATCAATATGAATCGGGATCCAACTATCATCGCATGATAACTTGATGGAATTGTTAGTGTATATGCCCTAGGGGCCATTATTGTATCATACTTATATGTATATTACTTAATGGAAGCTTGGGATATTCACAGTTTTATATACAATCTTGCTAAACATGGTAGTATGCTACTTTGTTTGTGTCTACTTTAATATGTGCATATGTTTCTTGTAACGTATCACTTATACATATTAGTAGAGCCCATAGAATCTTTGCTTGATTACCAGCGTTGTGATGGCAGTCACACTAGTGGGGGCTAGGTAGTCTTTAAGCAACATCCTATACATGTCCCTGGTCGTTGGATTATCGAGATAGGGCATCGATATTCCGGAGTAGACTAAGTGTGCACGCTTCCATCCCAGCTGGGGAGATGGTCTGTCCCACAGCCATCAGTACGTCGTACTGGAGATAGTATACAGGTTCTCGTTAGGTTACGGGTACACCGGACAGGACTCGCAGGGGAACTGATTGGTTGGTATTATACCCGTCGTCAGTTAACAGTTCCCAGGTGATATGAGTACAGCATAGTCCGCAGACTTGACACTGCTACTTCGCCTCGAGTGTGTCCCAATGTTCTTAGATTGCTACCCTACCACGGCTCAAAGGAGTCATGCAAACAGGTAGCAGTTGGGTGCAGTCCCGAGCACTTGGAGGCAGTGGCGGTTAGACAGGATTCGTCTCTCCCGGTATTGGGAGTTGGTATCGCACTGTGTCAGAGAGCCATTATGCAAAGTCCCTGGCCAGGGCAAGCGAGATTTACTGGTAGGTTCCAGTAGTTTCTCAGGGTGGAATGGGCTACGCTCCGACACGACTTATACCTCTATTAGGGGACTGACGCTTGCCGCCCCCTAGGCTCAATATGCGATAGTCTTAGAAGAACAGACCAGACTGTACGGAGATTGTCACATCAGGCTCAGTAGGAGTTCGGATGGTTTTCCTCATCGACCTTCTTATCGACATCTACCTGGGGACCGTTACGTACAGCTTGTATCGCTTGCGTTCTTTGGTTAAACCCACTGCTAGCGTAGTGTCGAGTCTTTAGAGTCCCACACTGAGAGTTTCCCTGCTCCAGGTGAAATGATATAGAGGTCGTATGGTTTTACGACAAGGGTTCGGACGCATACGTGTGTTTACGTACGTACGACGTTCGGATAGTTTTTACTAGCCGTCTTTGGTTTAAGCCAGATTCTAGTATCAGGTTATTGGATTTATACAGTCTAAAGTTTTCCGTGTTTTCACGAATTGGAGGGGCGTTCTCGTAATTTTTCGGGAAGCTTTTAGAAGCATGGTGACTTGGAGGGTAAGGTGGCATTAGCATTAATTGATTTTGTGACTGATGAGATGAATCATTCATGTGAGTTAATGAAGCATTTATTGCTTAATGACTCACTTGATGATTCATTGCACATATTCAATGAAGCATGATGATAATGCATTTGAATTATTCATTTGATAATTCTTTATGCTTCATAATATATTAGAAGTGAGAAACAATTTCAATTCATTCTAATCATCACCTTCTCTCTCCTCAAGCTCTATCATTCTTGAAACCCTAACCCTAACCTCCCATGTATTGAGATCAAGGGTTAACTAGACTAATACATCCATAACCTCACTCTATATCCCCTAGGTAGCTCTGATTAGAACTTTGAGCAACCTAGTTATCTCAAGTTAGAGATCAAGCTTGTAGTAGGAGCTCTGGGGTGGATCATCTTTGATTCAAGGAGGCCATTGAGGTGCCGATGTTCCAAGGAGTCTACGAGGAGTGGAGGACCGCGATGAAGACCCGAAGGACAAATAACGTGAGGTATAACTTCGAATCCGAGTAGTTAAACCTTTCGTAGTCTGCTAGTAACGGTTTAGGTACGATTCATGCGCTCAAGTCCATATTACGAAGCTTTGATAATCGTTTTTCATATATTCCGCCTCCCCACAAGTTTGTAGGGTGTGTGACATGGGCTTACAGTGGTATCAGAACCAACTAAACCATTACTAGCTTGTTAGCAACTGATTAGAACTTCGATCGTCAGAAAACGCGAAAATGAAACCCCGGAAATCCTAAGTTTCTGTTAATTTTAAACATGTCTAAAAAACTATTTGATATGCCTTAAAATTCACAGCAGGGAAATATATAAATACTGGGAAAATATGAAGTTCCAACCCGGTTTTATGGCCGCGGATCCGCGGCAATAGAGTGCTTGTGCCGCGGATCCGCCGCCGAGTCAACTCCGAGTTGACTCGGATTTGCTCTGTTATTCATGTTTTCTGCTGTTTTGGTTTCCTGCATGTTCTTTTTCTACCCAGGTTACTTCAGTGCATGTTTGCTTTTGGGGTAGACACGGATAAAGGTAGTCGATCGATGTTCTAAACGAATTGCTAATCGGGTTTTTATCTGTAATGTTTACTGTTTGTGTATATGGACTTGATTGGAATGTTGTGATGATTAGCCGGGGTTTGATATGTGTTTTATATTCATTCATTCGATGTAAATGTAATATGATGTAATATTCTTTTGCGGGGCACATCCAGGTTGCGGTTGTAGCCACCGTTGTATTATTTCATTTTTACTGTTTTTGCTCCTAGGATAAACCCAAGGTGGGGTACACAAAATGCCGGGTACGTTGAAGTGTTTAGTGGCCTACTCACGTCGTTGAGGGAGACCGCTTCACTTCCGGTACTTGGCGGGTAGTTTGCCATACCCGTAGGGGTCTAGGATGGGGTAATGGCTATTCATCACAACTGTGTAATACGTCTTTTATTGCAGGCTCAAAGCAAATGCGGATTGCTAGTATATCCAATAAAGTTCATCTATGATCTGGAATGCTTATTATTGCGTCTGACGAATGTACAATATCTATATATGATAGCTATTAGACGTCACTTACGTTTTACACCCGTGCTAGCCCAGCCCCCGCTCTGTTGTTAGTTAAGTAACCTAACGGGTGATGACGGGATCCTGTGGCGAATGCGGATGGCATAAGAGGACGTGGTATTTTCGTTGTTTTCTGCAATGATAGGATAAATGATGGGACGCATTATTATAATGCAAAGAAAATAAACGAAAGTTCAATCGTTGGAACAAATTTAAAAGAAACCGCTCGGTTATTTTAAAAAGGATCAGAATTTTTTAAATTGCGGAGCTTTAACCTCTCCTTTTAAAAAGTATTAGGTTCCTTCGATTATATCAAGTTCACTACGTTCACGGTTTTGCCAAAACCATTCGTAGCCCTCCGTCATTTCATTTGGGTATTCAGTAGTATTCAAGCTATGCATTTTGACCAACGCCAAGGCATAGTGTTTAGTAGCTGCTGGGTATTTCATTTGTTACATAGATAGATGTGTTAGTTTGGGACAGTCGTATTATCATTTTGGCCAACGTCAAGGATGTGTACGGATGGCTTCAAATTAACAAGGATAATGATGGGTAGAACTTGACATGTGACTTATGATATTTTGACCAACGCCAAGGTCATAAGAGCATGGGGCAAAATTTTATATCGGGAATTTCTAAAGAAACAGAAATTTGCAGAGAGAGTATACCATTTTGGAGTTTGATGAATGTTGGTAGGATTCCTTCAACATTATCATATGATGATATTTTGGATCCCGATCCTAATATGAGTATATACTACTTATCAGGAGATTCGTCACTTAACGATCAATGTTATAAACCAAGTAGGTGCCAAGAAAGGTGTCAGCGGGGCTACGCCTCCAGAGAAAAGAGGTTATTTAATTAAGGAACTTCGCGAAAGCGTTGGAAAACCTCCCTCGAAGTATCGACACTGGCCTGGCTGAACGGTTAAGCAAGTATTGTACGGTGAGAATAGTCCTGGCTAGTTCTTCCTTTCTGGTTTGAGGAAGGATTCGAGAAACAGTGGGAGCCATCCTGTTTAGATAAACTTAAAACCAATCTAAACTTGCAGCAGCATCATGCTAATAGTATTTTCTTCTCTCTCTTAAATTGCAGCGACCTTGTGACCACAACTAGGTTACATCTAGATCACAAATTGACTGAATCTGACTTATATGACTGGCAATGGTCTGTCCAGATGTCCATTACCTATGACAAGATGGACCACCCAATTACTACTCAAGATCCCGCCGTCCCAGGTCCAGTTTCCACTGTTATGGATATAGATATCCGTCAGAAAAGGGAAAAGGATAAAGCGAAAGGCAAGTGCCTCGTGTTAGCTTCAGTTGATGGTGTAAACCAGAAGCAGCACGAGAAGATGGACTCAGTTTCCATCTTTCTCCATAACAACGATTTATATGGAGAGCAATCTCATATCGTAAGATATGAGACCTCGAACGAATTAATTCAAGCGAGGTTGGATTTCGGGTCATCGGTAGGGGACAACGTCCTTACAATGACTATCTATATTGATAAGCTCCAGGACCTGGCAACCACGTTGGGAAACGAGTCAGATACTGACTTGATTCTACAGTCTCTGCCTTCTACCCTGATGGAAACCAGGGAATTAGAAGAAAAGAGAAGGGCAAAAGTTTCGGGACTGAATGTAGTAAAAGAGGAACGTTCCTATTGTTACGGGATTGGGCATTGGCAGAAAGATTGCAGGGCTTTTGAAGCCAGTAGCCAGGATATGAAGCATGTTGTGGCTTCAGCCTCTAGTGTATTTATAATTAAGAACTGTTTGTTAATTAACTCTACTTCCTGGGTATTAGATACCGGAGCAGGATCTCATATCTGTAATTCATTACATGTTTTGAGAATACGTAGAGTTATGAAGATAGGTGATTTTTCTCTCAGAGTTGCAAACAGAATGAGCGTGGACGCTGAATCCGTGGGAGAATATTGCATAGGTTTGACAAGTGGGCAGATATTGATTCTACTTAACTTTCTGTATGTACCTAGTATGACTTGCATTATCATATCAGTGTCATCACTTTCAAAAGAGGGATATGATTTTACATTCGTAAGCGATGTACTTAACATCCACCTAAATCAAGTTCTGATTCGGTCAGGTACATTAGATAATGGTATATACGTATTAAGTCAAGCTCAGGTTTTAAATGTCCAGAATACACTTAAAAGAATGTCTCCGGAATTAAATCAGGTTTTCTTATGGCATTGTAGACCAGGTCACATCAATGAGAGAAGGTTGACTAAGTTACATAGAGAAGGATATTTGAATCCGTTCGAATATCAATCTTATGCTACTTGTGAATCTTGTCTCATAGGAAAGATGACAAAGACTCCGTTTACTGGACACGGAGTAAGAGAAAGCGAGCTCTTGGGACTCGTATACAGTGACGTGTGCAGTCCAATGTCTACACATGCGCGAGGTGGTTATTCCTACTTCATTACTTTTACGAATGATTTCTCTAGGTATGGATATATCTTCTTTGTTAGTGTATATGCCCTAGAGGCCATTACTGTATCGTACTAGTTTGTATATTACTTAATGGAGGCTTGGGATATTCACCTTGTATAAACAATCTTGCTCAATATAGTAGTATGCTACTTGGTTTGTTTCTACTTCAATGTGTACATGTGTTTATTTTGCGATATCACCTATACACATTAGTGGAGCCCTTAGGATCTTTGCTTGATTACCAGCGTTGTGATGGCAGTCACACTAGTGGGGGCTGGGTAATCTATAAGCACATCCTTATACAGGTCCCTAGTCGCAGGACTATCGAGACAGGGCATCGATACTCCGGAGTAGACTAGCGTATGCGCTTCTCATCCCAGTGTGGGAGATGGTCTGTCCCACAGCCATCAGTACGTCGTACTGGAGATAGTATACGGGTGCTCGTTGGGTTACGAGTACACTGGACAGGACTCGTCGGGAACTGACAGGTTGGTATTATACCTATCGTCAGTCATCAGTTCCCAGGTGACATGAGTACAGCTTAGTCCGCTGACTTGACACTGGCACTTCGCCTCGAGTGTGTTCCCAGTGTACTTTGACTACTACCCTACCACGGCTCAAAAGAGTCGTGCAAACAGGTGGTAGTTGGGTGTAGTCCCGAAGCACTTGGAGGCAGTGCCGGTTAGACAGGATTCATCTCTCCCGGTATTGGGGGTTGACATCGCGCTGTGTCTAGAAGAGCCATTACACGAGTAGTCCCTGGCCAGGGCAAGCGAGATATACTGGTAGGCTTCCAGTGTTATCTCAGGGTGTTTTGGGCTTCACTCCGACATGACTTGTACCGCTATTGGAGGACTGACATTTTACCGCCCCCTAGGCCCGACATGCGATGTATCAGACGAACAGACCGGACTGTATGGAGAATGTCACATTCAGACTCAGTAGGAGTTCAGATGGGGTTCACCTCGTCAGCATTCTTGTCGGCATCTACCTCGGGACCGTTACGCACAGCTAGTGCCGCTTGCGGTCTGTGGTTAAACCCACTGCCAGCGTAGTGTCGAGTCTTTAGAGTCCCACACAGAGGGTATTCTCTTCTGGGCAAAACAGAGTAGAGGTCGCATGGTTTTTGCGGCAGGGTTCGTTCTCATCCGTGCACTTGTGCACTTTTGGAGTCCGGACGGATTATACTAGCAGGCTCTGGTTTGAGCCAGATACTGGTATATGTTTTGGGGTTGCTTTTATCTCTCAGTATTCTTATTCCTCGGAACGAGAATGCAGGTGTGTATGCACAGTTGTTTGAGGCGGAGGAAGAGGTTTTTCATTAGGGTTTCGGAACGGGTGCGTATGCACAGTTGACAGTCGTCTTTTTCCAAACCCTAATGGAATTATGAAATATCAATTAATAATAGTAATTAAATGAAATTATGTCATGGTTGGTTTTGTTGACTTGTTGACCATGGTTGACTTGTTGACCATGGTTGAATGTTTGACCATCATCATTACTTTGCAAGGATGCTCCTTGATTCTAGCTTACATTCATTTAATGAAGTTATGATAGTGGTCATTCCAAAACAACCATCAACTATTCTCATTTGAATTATTATTATTATTTAGATAATTCTTTTTCTTTTTGATATGGTTGCAAAAGGAAAAAGAGAGCTCATTCTATCATATTCATTCTCTCTCCTCACTTCATATTCTTCTTCCTCAAGCTCAAGGAGAATCCTTCTCATGTGTTGAGAATCCCTCTCCTTGAAAAGAAAACACCCCTTAGACACTCTCTACTCACTCTAGGATCAAAGGTTTAGCAAGCCGAAGATTCTAGTTCTCTCAAAGTTCGAGAAAGAGCCCGATAGTTGAACCCTCAGGTAGATCCATCTTTGACGGAAGAAGGCGACGAGGAAAGAACCATCAACCTCTACAAAAGTTTGAAGAAGAAGGAGTTCAAGTTTAGGTATAACCATCTTTCCGAGTAGCTAACTCTCTTTAGCTTGTTTGCTAGTTTTAGTTTAGGTAAAGATCCCGACTTTGTTAGTCCATGTTGCCCCATGAGCTAAAAATTTGATTTTTATACCGTTTCCGCCTCCCCGTAAGAACCGGGGGTCGCAACGTGGACTTACAGTGGTATTAGAGCCTAACTAAACTTAAACTAGCTTGGTAGCGAAGTGTATGGAAGTTCGAAAAGAAAAAATCACAAAACCGGAAATTCTAAAACCCTAAGTTTCTGTTGAAATTTTTTGTGCTCTAAAAGTAAAACTTTTTACTCCTAAAATCGGCTCAGGGTTTTGTGAGAACACCCACGAAAAACGATCCCATGAATCCTTCAAACCGCCGCGGATCCACGGCCTCAGCTATTCTAGTCGTCGCGGATCCGCCGCCGTTTGGGCTCTTCATGTGATCGTGTTTTGTGCAGTGTTCTTCTGGTAGGGTTTTGAGATTTTTCAAATATGTTATATGTGCCCAGATTTTCCAGAAAAGAAATTTACTTTTGGGGTCCTATAAATCCGTATTTTTTTTCGAACTTCGCTACACATTGGCTATATTGGTTATATCTGTGATGTTTGTATGTATTGAACGTCGGCTAATCGCTATAAGTCGATTAGTCGGGGTTATACATCTCTGTGATCTGTGTTTGATATTGAAATGTGTATATGAATGTGTTGGACTGTCGCGGGTGAATAGCCGGGGTGGATGTGAGATGAGCTTTTGTTTTTCTTTCAATCATTTGTAAATGTAAATTGATGTAATAATATTATTTGTATGGCCGCACAACCGGGTCGGGGTTGTAGCCGTCATTGTATAATTCCTTTTACTGTTTTTGCTCCTAGGATAGACCCATGGAGGGGTGCACAAACTACCAGGTACTTGGCGGGTAGTTTGCCGCACCCGTAGGGGTCTTGGGTGGGGTTTTGGCTATTCACCGCGACCGTGTAATCTGCTTTTCGTTGCAGGCTCGAACAGATTGCGGATTCCTAGTATATCCAATGTATTCATCTGTGATCTGTAATGTCTATCATTGCTTTATATTTAGGCGTTGCTTATGTTTTACAGCCGCGCTAGCCCAGCCCCCGCTCTATCATTAGTTAAGTAACCTAACGGGTGATGACGGGACCCCGTGGCGAATGCGAATGGCATAAGCGTACGTCATATTTTGGTTGTTTTCTGCAATGGTAGGATTAAATGATGGGACGCATTAAAAGAACTAATGCAAGAATATCACGCATTAAAAGAACTAATGCAAGATAATAAACCAAGTTAAAGTCGTTGGAACACTTTCGAAAAACCACTCGGTTCTTTTCAAAACTAACTTTTAAATGCGGAGCTTGAGCCACTCCTTCTAAAACTTATCTCGTTCCATCGACTATATCAAGTTCACTACGTTCACGGTTTTACCAAAACCATTCGTAGCCCTCCGTCGTTTCACATAAATAGTCAATAGTATTCAAGCTATGTTTGTTGGCCAAAGTCAAGGCATAGTGATTGGTAGTTATTGGGTATTCATGTGCAGCATAGATAGATGCGTTGATTTGGAACAGTCGAACTACCTTGTTGGCCAAAGTCAAGGGTAGGTACGAATGGATTCAAATTAACCTGGAGAACGACGGGCAGAACTTGACATGTGACTTATGATTTGTTGGCCAAAGTCAAGGTCATAAGAGCATGGGGCAAAAATCCACATCGGGAGTTTCATAAGTACTGAAACTTGCTAGATTTGCATACCATCTGGAGTGTGATGATTATGGTAGGATTCCTTCATTTTCGTAACGCGATGATATTTGGATCCCGATCCTACTGTGAGTATATGCTACTCCTCAGGAAATTTCTCACTAAACGATCAATGCTATAAACCTAGTAGGTGCCTAGAAAGGTGTCAGCGGGGCTACGCCCCCAGGGAAAAGAGGTTCTTAAATTAAGGAACTTCGCGAAAGCGTTGGAAAACCTCCCTCGAAGTACCGACACTGGCCTGGCTAAGCGGTTAAGCAAGTATTGTGCGGTGGGATTGATCCCGGCTAATTCTTCCTCTGTGGTTTGAGGAGGGATTCGAGAGACAGTGGGAGCCATCCTGTTTAGACAAATTAAAAACCATTCTAAACTTGCTAGAGCATCGTGCTAAAGTGTTTCTTCTCTCCCTCCTGCAGCAACCAAATCGAAATGACTGGACTTAAGTTACTTCTAGATAAAAACATACTGACAGGGACAAACTACAAAGATTGGCTCAGGAATGTCAAAATAGCAATCACTTACGACAAGCTGGGATATCTTCTTACCACCAAAGCTCCCCCCGTCCCAGGTCCCACCTCCAGCGTCGCGGATAAGGAAATCCGTAAGACTTGGGAGATTGATTGCGCGAAGGCCAAGTGCCTCGTGCTTGCCTCTATGGACAACGAACACCAGAGGAGGCACGAGAATATGGACTTGGAATCCATATTTCTTCATACAAAAGAACTGTATGGAGAGCAGTCTCGTATCGCAAGATACGAAGTGTCGAAGAAGTTATTTTCGGCAAAGTTGGCCGTCGGATCATCGGTAGCGGACCACGTGCTTAAGATGATTGGCTACATTGAGGAGCTCGCGGAACTTGGGACCACGTTGGAAAGTGAACTCTATACGGATTTAGTTCTCCAGTCCCTTCCTTCCACTTACGCCCAGCTCATACTGAATTTCAACTTGCAAGAAAAGGAAGTTGAACTTTCAGAACTCCTCAACATGCTGAGGAGCGCAGAGGGCACCCTACAGAAAGGTAGGGAAACACCCGCTTTGTTTGTAGGAGGATCTTCTTCTTCTAGGTCCAAGGCGAAAGCCAAGGGAAAGAGGAAGAAAGCCCCCGCCAAACCAAGGGGCGGTGTTAGTAAAGTGGGAACGAAGGGAAAGGAAAAGGCAACAAAGATAGCGGGGAAGCTTGTGGGTAAAGAGGAATGCTTCTATTGTCACAAGAGTGGACAATGGAAGAAAGATTGCAGGGCTTGGAAAGCCAGGACACAGGAACTGAAGCAGGTTGCGGCTTCAGCTTCAGGTGTGTATGTTATTGAAAACTGTCTTTCTATAAACTCTACTTCCTGGGTATTGGATACCGGATCAGGATCTCATATCTGTAATTCTTTGCAGGCGTTGAGAAACCGTAGGGTTTTGAAGGCAGGTGACATGACCCTCAGAGTTGCGAACGGAGCTAGCATGGATGCTAAAGCCGTGGGGGACTATCACCTGGGAATGTCAGATGGACATGTTTTGGTTTTGCGTAATTGCTTTTTTGTACCCAACGCAACTTGTAATATCATTTCTGTATCTTTGGTTTCTAAAGAAGGTTATGAATTTGCGTTTGTAAGTAATGTTGTAAACATTCACCTTAATCAAGTTCTGATTGGGTCAGGTACACTGAGCAATGGTATATACGTATTAAACCAACCACAGATTTTCAATGTCCAGAATACACACAAAAGAAAGTCTCCAGATATCAATCAGACTTTCTTATGGCATTGTAGACTGGGTCACATCAATGAGAGAAGGTTGACTAAGTTACATACAGAAGGATATTTGGATCCGTTCGAATATCAATCATATGCCACTTGTCAATCCTGTCTCAAAGGAAAGATGACAAAGACTCCGTTCACTGGACACGGAGTAAGAGCGAGCGAGCTCTTAGGACTCGTACACAGCGACGTGTGCGGTCCAATGTCTACACATGCGCGAAGCGGTTATTCTTACTTCATTACTTTTACGGATGATTTTTCAAGGTACGGTTATATCTTCTTAATGAAACATAAGTCCGAAGCCTTTGAAAAATTCCAGGAATATAAGAATGAAGTAGAAAAACAGATCGACAAAAGTATCAAGATTCTAAGATCGGATCGAGGTGGAGAATACTTAAGTGCCGAGTTCCTAAATTACTTAAAAGAGAATGGAATTCTCTCTCAGCTTACTCCTCCATACACTCCGCAACACAACGGTGTATCGGAGAGACGGAACCGAACCCTATTGGATATGGTACGGTCCATGATGAGTAACGCTGAGTTACCGCGATCTTTCTGGGGCTATGCACTAGAATCAGCTGCATACCTTTTGAACCGAGTTCCTACTAAAACTGTGCCCACCGCACCATATGAGATGTGGTGTGGAAAGAGGCCCCATCTTAATCACATTAAGATATGGGGATGTCCAGCTTTTGTCAAGAAGCAGCATGCGGACAAGCTCGAGGCACGCTCAGTACAGTGCAAGTTTGTGGGATATCCAAAGAACTCCAAGGGATATTTCTTCTACTGTGAAGAGGAACAAAAAGTTCTTGTTTCTCGTCATGCCTACTTCTTGGAAACTGAGTTTTTGGAAAACCAGATAAGTGGGAGCACAGTAGAACTGGAAGAAATTCCAGAACCATAAGCTATTACTGAAAGTTTGGTGGAACCAGAGGGTTCAAATGAACAAGACATTCCTACGCCGCTCCGTAGGAGTAGTAGGCAGTCTCATCGGTCCGAGAGATACTACGGTTTTCTCATAGACGGGGATAGAGAGGATTGCATCATAGATTATGATGAGCCTACTAGCTTCCAGCAGGCCGTTCAGAGCGTTGACTCGGTAAAATGGCTGGATGCAATATGGACCGAAATGGAGTCCATGTACACCAACAAAGTATGGACGTTGGACATTGCTCCAGACGGGGTAAAACCCGTAGGATGCAAGTGGATCTTCAAAAGGAAGATTGGTGTAGATGGACAGGTTGAGACCTATAAAGCTAGACTTGTAGCAAAGGGTTTCCGTCAAAGACCTGGCTTGGACTATGACGAAACCTTTTCTCCAGTGGCTATGCTGAAATCCATTCGGATCCTTCTTGCCATTGCTGCCTTCCACGATTATGAGATTTGGCAGATGGACGTAAAAACCGCTTTTCTAAATGGAAATTTAGAGGAGTGTGTCTATATGGATCAGCCAGAGGGTTTCATTCAGAGTGGGAGCAGCGGAAAGGTGTGCAAGTTGCTTAAGTCTATCTATGGACTAAAGCAGGCATCGCGGAGTTGGAACATCTGTTTTGATGAGACGGTCAAGGAATTTGGCTTTATCAAAAATCCAGATGAACCATGCATCTATAGTAGATTTGTAGCGAGAACTGTAGTATTCCTCGTTTTATACGTGGATGACATTCTCTTAATAGGAAATGACATTCCTATGCTACAATCTGTCAAGGGGTTCTTGTCACAAAGGTTCTCCATGAAAGACCTGGGTGATGCTTCGTACATCCTTGGGATCCGGATCCATCGTGATAGATCCAAGAGGATATTAGGACTTTCACAGTCCAGATACATCGATACTATACTGAAGAGATTCAGTATGGAAGATTCCAAGCGCGGTAACCTACCGGCGTGTCACGGGATCACCCTCTCTAAAGAGATCTCTCCCAAGACTGATTTGGAGAGGGATCGCATGTCTATTATACCCTACGCTTCTGCGGTAGGCTCTATAATGTATGCGATGTTGTGTACCAGACCGGATGTAGCTTATACACTGAGTGTAGTAAGCCGGTATCAGTCAAACCCTGGGGAGAAACACTGGATAGCAGTAAAGAACATTCTCAAGTACCTAAGAAGGACTAAGGAGATGTTCTTGGTGTATGGCGGAAAAGACCTCCAGATCGAGGCCTTTGCTGACTCCAGCTTCCAGAGTGACAAGGATGATTCCAAGTCCATGTCGGGTTTTGTCTTTACCCACAATGGAGGGGCGGTGTGTTGGAAGAGTTCCAAACAGGAAACCGTTGCAGACTCGACGATGGAAGCGGAATACATCGCTGCATCTGATGCCGCAAAAGAAGCTGTCTGGATAAGGAAGTTCTTGAAAGAACTTCAGGTGGTTCCGTCCATTGTTGACCCAATACCTCTGTATTGCGACAACAACGGGGCTATAGCTTTAGCGAAGGAACCCAGGTCCCATCAGAGATCCAGGCACATCTTGAGGCGGTATCACCTGATCAGGGAGATCGTGGATCTCAAGGAGATCGAGGTTCGGAGGGTTGCTTCAGAAGAAAACACTGCAGATCCATTCACCAAGGCCTTACCCCAGACTCAGTTCGAGCGGCTGATCGAGATGATAGGTCTTCGATACGCCAGTACAAGGCCTTAGTGCAAGTGGGAGATTGTCAGTGTATATGCCCTAGAGGCCATTACTGTATCATACTAGTTTGTATATTACTTAATGGAGGCTTAGGATATTCACCTTGTATAAACAATCTTGCTCAATATAGTAGTATGCTACTTGGTTTGTTTCTACTTCAATGTGTACATGTGTTTATTTTGCGATATCACCTATACACATTAGTGGAGCCCTTAGGATCTTTGCTTGATTACCAGCGTTGTGATGGCAGTCACACTAGTGGGGGCTGGGTAATCTATAAGCACATCCTTATACAGGTCCCTAGTCGCAGGACTATCGAGACAGGGCATCGATACTCCGGAGTAGACTAGCGTATGCGCTTCTCATCCCAGTGTGGGAGATGGTCTGTCCCACAGCCATCAGTACGTCATACTGGAGATAGTATACGGGTGCTCGTTGGGTTACGAGTACACTGGACAGGACTCGTCGGGAACTGACAGGTTGGTATTATACCTATCGTCAGTCATCAGTTCCCAGGTGACATGAGTACAGCTTAGTCCGCTGACTTGACACTGGCACTTCGCCTCGAGTGTGTTCCCACTGTACTTTGACTACTACCCTACCACGGCTCAAAGGAGTCGTGCAAACAGGTGGTAGTTGGGTGCAGTCCCGAAGCACTTGGAGGCAGTGCCGGTTAGACAGGATTCGTCTCTCCCGGTATTGGGGGTTGACATCGCGCTGTGTCTAGAAGAGCCATTACACGAGTAGTCCCTGGCCAGGGCAAGCGAGATATACTGGTAGGCTTCCAGTGTTATCTCAGGGTGTTTTGGGCTTCACTCCGACACGACTTGTACCACTATTGGGGGACTGACGTTTTACCGCCCCCTAGGCCCGACATGCGATGTATCAGACGAACAGACCGGACTGTATGGAGAATGTCACATTCAGACTGAGTAGGAGTTCAGATGGGGTTCACCTCGTCAGCCTTCTTGTCGGCATCTACCTGGGGACCGTTACGCACAGCTAGTGCCGCTTGCGGTCTGTGGTTAAACCCACTGCCAGCGTAGTGTCGAGTCTTTAGAGTCCCACACAGAGGGTATTCGTCTCTGGGCAAAACAGAGTAGAGGTCGCATGGTTTTTGCGGCAGGGTTCGTTCTCATCCGTGCACTTGTGCACTTTTGGAGTCCGAACGGATTATACTAGCAGGCTCTGGTTTGAGCCAGATACTGGTATATGTTTTGGGGTTGCTTTTATCTCTCAGTATTCTTGTTCCTCGGAACGAGAATGCAGGTGTGTATGCACAGTTGTTTGAGGCGGAGGAAGAGGTTTTTCTTTAGGGTTTCGGAACGGGTGCGTATGCACAGTTGACAGTCGTCTTTTTCCAAACCTTAATGGAATTATGAAATATCAATTAATAATAGTAATTAAATGAAATTATGTCATGGTTGGTTTTGTTGACTTGTTGACCATGGTTGACTTGTTGACCATGGTTGAATGTTTGACCATCATCATTACTTTGCAAGGATGCTCCTTGATTCTAGCTTACATTCATTTAATGAAGTTATGATAGTGGTCATTCCAAAACAACCATCAACTATTCTCATTTGAATTATTATTATTATTTAGATAATTCTTTTTCTTTTTGATATGGTTGCAAAAGGAAAAAGAGAGCTCATTCTATCATATTCATTCTCTCTCCTCACTTCATCTTCTTCTTCCTCAAGCTCAAGGAGAATCCTTCTCATGTGTTGAGAATCCCTCTCCTTGAAAAGAAAACACCCCTTAGACACTCTATACTCACTCTAGTATCAAAGGTTTAGCAAGCCGAAGATTCTAGTTCTCTCAAAGTTCGAGAAAGAGCCCGAAGGTTGAACCCTCAGGTGGATCCATCTTTGACGGAAGAAGGCGACGAGGAAAGAACCATCAACCTCTACAAAAGTTTGAAGAAGAAGGAGTTCAAGTTTAGGTATAACCATCTTTCCGAGTAGCTAACTCTCTTTAGCTTGTTTGCTAGTTTTAGTTTAGGTAAAGATCCCGACTTTGTTAGTCCATGTTGCCCCATGCGCTAAAAATTTGATTTTTATACCGTTTACGCCTCCCCGTAAGAACCGGGGGTCGCAACGTGGACTTACATTCTTGATGAAGCATAAATCCGATGCCTTTGAGAAATTCTAAGAATACAAGAATGAAGTGGAAAAACAAACATGCAAGTGTATAAAGACACTGAGATCTGATCGAGGTGGTGAATACTTAAGTGCCGAGTTCCTAGGTTACTTAAAAGTGAATGGAATTCTCTCTCAGCTTACTCCTCCATACACACCACAACACAGCGGTGTATCGAAATGTAGGAATCGAACCCTATTAGATATGGTTCGTTCCATGATGAGTAACACTGAGTTACCGCGATCATTCTGGGGATATGCTCTAGAATCAGCAGCATATCTTTTGAACCTAGTTCCTACCAAGACTGTGCCTACCACACCATATCAGTTGTGGAGTGGAAAGAAACCCTATCTTCAGTACCTGAAGACATGGGGATGTCCAGCTTTTGTAAAAAGGCAGCATGCGGACAAGCTCGAGGCATGCTCAGTACAGTGTAAGTTTGTGGGATACCCAAGGAACTCCAAGGGGTATTTTTTCTATTACGCAGAGGAACAAAAGGTTTTTATTTCTCGTTATGCCCACTTTCTGGAACATCAGTTTTTAGAAAAAGGAACAAGTGGGAGCGTAGTAGAACTGGAAGAAATTCTAGAACCACAAGCTATTACTGAAAGCTTGGTAGAACCAGAGGTTTCAGAAGAAAGGGACATCCCGACGCCACTCCGCAGGAGTAGTAGGCAGTCTCATCCGCCCGAGAGATACTACGGTTTTCTCATAGATGGGGATAGAGAGGATTGCACTATTGACTATGATGAGCCTACTAGCTTCCAGCAAGCCATTAAGAGCGATGACCCAGTAAAATGGCTGGATGCAATGCGGACCGAAATGGAGTCCATGTACACTAACAAAGTATGGACTTTGGACAATGCTCCAGATGGGGTAAAACCCGTAGGATGCAAATGGATTTTCAAAAAGAAGATTGGTGTAGATAGACAGGATGAAACCTATAAGGCTAGACTTGCTGCAAAGGGTTTCCGTCAAAGACCTGGTTTGGACTATGACGAAACCTTTTCTCCTGTGGCTATGCTTAAATCCATTCGGGTCCTTCTTGCTATTGCTACCTTCCACGATTATGAAATCTGGCAGATGGACGTAAAGACAGCCTTTCTAAATGGTAATTTGGAAGAGAGCATCTATATGGATCAGCCAGAGGGATTCATTCAGAGTGGGAGCAGCGGTAAAGTATGCAAGCTACTTAAGTCCATTTATGGACTAAAGCAGGCATCGCAGAGTTGGAACATCTATTTTGATGATGCTGTCAAAGAATTCGACTTTATAAAAAATCCAGATGAACCTTGCATATACAGTAAGATTGTAGGGAGAGCTGTAGTATTCCTCGTCTTGTATGTGGATGACATTCTCCTAATAGGAACTGATATTCCTATGTTACAGTCAGTCAAAAGATTCTTGTCACAGAAATTCTCCATGAAAGACCTGGGTGATGCCACCTACATTCTGGGGATCCGGATCTATCGTGATAGATCAAAGGGGATGTTGGGACTTTCGCAGTCCAGGTACATAGATACCATAGTGAAAAGATTCAGTATGGATGATTCTAAGCGCGGTAACCTACCGGCTTGTCACGGAATCACCCTCTCCAAAATGATGTCTCCCAAGACTGATTTGGAAAGGAATCGCATGTCGATTATACCCTACGCTTCTACGGTAGGCTCTATAATGTATGCGATGTTATGTACCAGACCAGATGTAGCATACGCATTGAGCGTAGTAAGCAGGTATCAAGTAAACCCAGGGGAGAAACACTGGATAGCCGTAAAGAACATTCTCAAGTACCTGAGGAGGACTAAGGAGATGTTCTTGGTATATGGCGGAAAAGACCTCCAGATGGAGGCCTTTGCCGACTCCGGCTTCCAGAGTGACAAGGATGACTCCAAATCCATGTCGGGTTATGTCTTTACCCTCAATGGAGGGGCGGTCTGTTGGAAGAGTTCCAAGCAGGAGATCGTTGCTGACTCAACAATGGAAGCGGAGTACATAGCTGCTTGCGATGCCGCAAAAGAAGCAGTCTGGATGAAGAAGTTCCTCATAGAACTTCAGGTGGTAACTACCTGTGTTGATCCAATACCTCTGTATTGTGACAACAAAGGCGCTATAGCTTTAGCGAAGGAACACAGGTCACATCAGAAACCCAGACACATCTTAAGGCAGTATCACCTGATCAGGGAGATCGTAGATCGCCGGGAGATCGAGGTGAAGAGAGTAGAGACGAAGAATAACATTGCTGATCCATTCACAAAGGCCATTCCTCAGACGCAGTTCGAGAGGCTTTTCGAGATGATAGGTCTACGATATACCAGCTCATGGCCTTAGTGCAAGTGGGAGATTGTTAGTGTATATGCCCTAGGGGCCATTATTGTATCATACTTGTATGTATATTACTTAAGGGAAGCTTGGGATATTCACAGTTCTATATACAATCTTGCTAAACATGGTAGTATGCTACATGGTTTGTGTCTACTTTAATATGTGCATATATTTCTTGTAACGTATCACTTATACATATTAGTAGAGCCCATAGGATCTTTGCTTGATTGCCAGCGTTGTGATGGCAGTACACTAGTGGGGGCTGGGTAGTCTATAAGCAACATCCTATACAGGTCCCTGGACGTTGGATTATCGAGATAGGGCATCGAAATTCTGGAGTAGACTAAGTGTGTATGCTTCTCATCCCAGTTGGGGAGATGGTCTGTCTCACAGCCGTCAGTACGTCGTACTGGAGACAGTATACAGGTGCTCGTTAGATTACGGGTACATCGGACAGGACTCGCAGGGGAACTGATTGGTTGGTATTATACCCATTTAACACTTCCCAGGTGACATGAGTACAGCATAGTCCGCAGACTTGACACTGCTACTTCGCTTCGAGTGTGTCCCACTGTTCTTAGATTGCTACCCTACCATGGCTCAAAGGAGCCGTGCAAACAGGTAGCAGTTGGGTGCAGTCCCGAGCACTTGGAGGCAATGGCGGTTAGACAGGATTCGTCTCTCCCGGTATTGGGAGTTGGTATCGCACTGTGTCAGAGAGCGATTACGCAAAGTCCCTGGCCAGGGCAAGCGAGATTTACTGGTAGGTTCCAGTAGTTTCTCAGGGTGTAATGGGCTACGCTCCGACACGACTTATACCGCTATTAGGGGACTGACGCCTGCCGCCCCCTAGGCTCGATATGCGATAGTCTTAGACGAACAGACCGGACTGTACGGAGATTGTCACATCAGGCTCAGTAGGAGTTCGGATGGTTTTCCTCATCGGCCTTCTTATCGACATTACCTGGGGAATGTTACGTACAACTAGTGCCGCTTGCGGTCTGTGGTTAAACCCACTGCCAGCGTAGTGTCGAGTCTTTAGAGTCCCACACAGAGAGTTTCCCTGCTCCAGGCGAAACGATATAGAGGTCGTATGGTTTTACGACAAGGGTTCGGACGCATACGTGTGTTTACTCACATACGACGTTCGGACAGTTTTTACTAGGCGGCACTGGTTTAAGCCAGATTCTAGTATCAGGTTATTGGATTTATACAGTGTAATGTTTTTCCGTGTTTTCATGGATTTGAGGGGCGTTCTCGTAATTTTCCGGGAAGCTTCTAGAAGCATGGTGACTTCGAGGGTAAGGTGGCATTAGCATTAATTGATTTTGTGACACATGAGATGAATCATTCAAGTGAGTTAATGAAGCATTTATTGCTTAATGACTCACTTGATGATTCATTGCACATATTCAATGAAGCATGATGATAATGCATTTGAATTATTCATTTGATAATTCTTTATGCTTCATAATATATTAGAAGTGAGAAACAATTTCAATTCATTCTAATCATCACCTTCTCTCTCCTCAAGCTCTATCATTCTTGAAACCCTAACCCTAACCTCTCATGTGTTGAGATCAAGGGTTAGCTAGACTAATACATCCATAAACTCACTCCATATCCCCTAGGTAGCTTTGATTAGCACTTCGAGCAACCTAATTATCTCAAGTTAGAGATCAAGCTTGTAGTAAGAGCTCTCGGGTGGATCATCTTTGATTTGTTGAAGCTCTTGGGTGGATCATCTTTGATCTTAGTTGCGAACCCTTTCGATCCAGATTTGTTGAAGCTCGGGTCCCCGGCACGAGCGAAACGGTACTTTATGCTATTTTGACAGGGCCGCAAAGTGAAGTGAGTCTCACGAGTTAAGATGAGTACGGCGCATTAAAGAAAAAGACCACTCACCTTTCGAACTGGGCCTTGCAGTGGTAGAACCTGGTGAACCGGGCCTACTAAAAAAGAATGGTGCGGTAGACCAAGCAACGGAGTGAGCACCTAGCGCGAAAGCCTATAGCGGTAGACCAAGCAACGGAGTGAGCGCCTAGCGCGAAAGCCGTTGCGCGGTAGCGCATCCGTCCTAATCCGTCTACATCCGTTTTCTTGCTTACTCGTTAAGGAAAGAACTTAGCTCGAGGAGGCCGTTGAGGTGCCGATGTTCCAAGTGTGGGGTTCTTAGGCATACCCATGAGGTTCTACAACTGATCAAACATGGCCAATTCAAATTTTTTTCTATGTGCCGAGAAACCCTAAACTAGATCTTTACTAGAGGTAAGGCGATGCAAGCAAGTAAACAACTTTATTGCTAAAGGAAAGTGATTTCAACCTTTGTAGATCTGGTCCTCCACTTCATTGGCTCCGTGATGACGTCCCTCCGCTGTATCCATCGGAATCCTAGACTCTCACGGTGGTTTCATCGGAGAAAAGATCGGGCTAGGTCGTCGACTTCGATACCGAAGATGATCTACGTCGAGGCAACACAAGATCAAGCTCCAACTTCACCAAGTCATGAAACATGTGAAGAAAACACCCTATACTACATGGCAAGTGGTAGAGGATGAAGAAATAGGAAGTGGGTTCACTTTAGAATTGGATTTCTCACTCTTTTTCTCAAAACACCATTAATGATAGCTAGATTTCTTCTTCTTGAAGAAGAAGAAGAAGAAGAAAAGGTATACGATAAGAATAATGAAAATAGAAAATAAAGTGATTCTTATCATATCTGCAACCATGGTTTAGTGTAGATAATAAACTAGGGTTTAGTTGAATGGTTAGGGTTAAGGCAAAAGACAAACTAGCTAGACTTTTCAAAGCTTCAAGAAGCTTCAAGTATCAAATAAAGAAAGCCACCATGTTATATTTTGCCAAAAATAAATAAAAAGAATGAATAAACAAGTAAAAACCCTAAACCATCAAGTAAACATGGTTTAAGTCTTACACACACCCATGTTTGCATGTATCATCAAACATGATATAAACAAGTGCACAAAAATATATCACATATACAACTTGTGCACATCAAGTGAGAAAATCCATCTAAAGTGAACAAGTACTAGTTAATGCAAAGTAATATATCAAATATATAATTGTACATTAAATCATTAAATCAACACT
This sequence comes from Agapanthus africanus, assembly GCA_030015575.1. Taxonomy (NCBI): domain Eukaryota; kingdom Viridiplantae; phylum Streptophyta; class Magnoliopsida; order Asparagales; family Amaryllidaceae; genus Agapanthus; species Agapanthus africanus. Next base: position 622,784,820 of record CM057341.1, read on the forward strand.
TGATTTAACGATCCGGTCATTTCGCATATGACCGACCAATATCCGATGTATCGACTTATCGAATCAATTCTCGATTCGATAACTAGGTTATATCGCATACACCCAATCGATACATTCATCGCGAGAATAGAATACGCTATCACATACACGCATTATTCTCGGTCCCGCACATATTTCATATGCGCTCCTATTTCGTTTTGCTTAAGCCAGGAAACCTCTGTGTAGGACTCTAAAGACTCGTCAATACGCCGGCAGCAGGTGATGATCATATCAAGCACCCACAAGCCGCAAGCGGTCTGCTAAACGTAACGGCCACCCGGGTATTGAGCGATCAGAAGATCGACAAGCAAGCCCGTTCAAACTCCTGTGAATCCAACCAGTAACACTTACCGTACAGTCCGGTCTGTTCGTCTGATATGTCGCATTTCTCGCCTCGGCTGGTAAACGTAAGACCCCAATAGCTTGATAAGTCATGCCGACGTGAGGTCCATAACAATCGTGAAACTACTGATAACTCTTACCAGTATATCATAGCAACCCTGGCCATGGATTTCCAGTTATGGCCAGTCGTGCATAGCGCAACATCAACCCCTAATACCGGGAGAGACGAATTCCCTCCAATCGCTCATTGCATCTACGTAAATCGGGGCTGTACCCAAAAACCACCTGTTTGCACGACTCAGTAGAGCCGTGGTAGGGTGGAAATCAAAGCACAATGCGAGACACACATGACTCTATGACGATCTCGGGTCAACAGACTAAGCTGTACCAGTGTCACCAGAGAACTGCCACCTGACGTGAGGTATAATACCATCTGGGAGTTCTCGGCGAGTCCGTTCAGTGTACCCAGTCTCCACTGAGCACCCGCATACCATCTCTGATGTCAAACACCAATGGATATGGGATCATCCATCGCCCATCACATGGGTCGAGAAGATATACGCTAGTCTACTCTGGAATATCGATGCCCCGTCTCGATATTACCACGACTAGGAACATTGAAGGATGTACTCATGGACTACCCAGGCCCCACTAGTATGATCTACATCATAGTCCTGGAAGTCGAGTACACATCCTAAGGGCTTTATCCACATGTAACAGAGAGACAAAAAGTATACATGTTAAGATAAAGAGCAACCAGATAGCGTACTATCATGTCGAGCAAGAAAGTCCTACCTATATATGTCCCAGCATCCACTACAATATACATCCAATGTTGTCACGACCCGAAAATACGGAACATGACCGGCACTTAAACTACGAACGTCTCGAGGCGTACGTAATCTAAGTAAACCGAAAACCCAGAAATCCAAACCAAGAAAAATAGTAGAGTGCAGGAAAAACCAACTTAAAGCAAGTAATTTCAATAGCATAAGCCGAATTATGCGGTTTTTAAAACATCAAAAATTTACTGAAAATTTCGGCAGAGTCTCCTTTGTAAATACTGGCCCCCAAACGGGATACAACATGAATAGTATACGAAATCAAGAAAAGGGCATCCCCAAGCGGGAGCTAGCTCTTCGTCAATCGACGGTCACAACCACACAAACAATATAATATACAACGCCAACGGCGAGGATCAAAACTCAAAAGGAAACTCAAAACCACATGAAATATAACGAGCGACTCTAAGGTCGAAAGAATAACCAACACTGGTCTCTATCTCAAAAATACATGTTTGGTTGATGGAATTTACTAGATACAACTGAATAATATCATACAAGGTAAATAATGGGGGTATGATACAAGAAAACCCACCTACTAGCAAATCACCCGAATGAAATTATGCCCGCAAAGCCGTAAGGAAACCTGTACGGCAAACCTGCAAGAAACTGGGGCACAACGGGGGTGAGTTGCCAATTCGTGAATAGAAAAATATCTACGCACAGAAATCGCATAAATAACACAATCCTAGGTCAATGATCATAATATATCCTCAAATATATGTATAACAGGCAGCCTATGACAATGTCTAGGGTAATATCTAACCCGAGTGTAATCACATGTGCCCGTGTCAGTGCCTCAGGTAGCAATATATCATATGAGTGAGGTATGAATGCATGAAAACAGCATACATGTAAATGAAGAAACCGTTTTCATAAATTAGTGAGATTTCCTTTGTATTTTTTTCAAATGAGGTATCATAACTGAAATCAGCACCAACGGTGTCTAGCATCGACACAAAACATAAATCTCAATGTCTCAAAATCTCAATATCTAAATCACAATATCTAGAGCGCCGCCAGTCCAGACCGGCCCCTACCATCCATCTCAAGACCACGACGGTATCCTCCGGATATCCGACGCATCGGGTAATATCACCGGTAGGTAGTCTCCTCCTGCCAGGCTCATCGTCATCACCACGAGCTTCTTGCCCCGGGGTACCTTACCGGATCCACCATGTACCCGAAACGGTTCCTCCACTCCTCGAACTCGGGTCTCACATGTCGCTCTCAGCACCGAGAAAACACATGGTGGACGCACTGAAATATCATATCCAGGGTAACCGGGTTTTTAAAACAATTACATATTCTCTTTTGAAATCTCCACGGTTCCCAAATCCAGAAATATCAAGGAAATCCGAGTCCAAAACCTCAATAGCACATAAACTAGTGAATAAAGGCATGAGAATCCATGCGTGCGGTATAACAATGAATAACAATATGCATGAAGTAGCAAGTAATAACTGAAATGTCTAATATGGCATATAAGGAAAGTACACTAATATCATGTCAAAACTACTAGCTAACAAGCTAAGTCAAGCAAATATATTCTCTAAAGTGTACGTGACATGGCAATTACCGATGAATATGTGTGTGAGCCGGCAAGTAGGTGTACGTGGTACATACGCATCATCGGTAATGGTGCTGGTGTCCTAACAGCATGATATCAATAATGGAATATGCAGCACAATAAGTATGCGAGGCAGAGCGAACAGCAATAATGTGCGGGAGCTGAATACTAGACACAACGATAACTAATCTGCAATAATCTAATATAAGTCCTACAAATGGTGCCTTTTGAAATAACACGAATCATGGGGTTTTGAAAATAGGGGCTACGGTGTTTTTATGAAAAGATACGTCGTTTTTGAAATATCCGTAGATTCCCTTGAGCTGTCTTTAAAAATGCCCACGATTCGTTAGTTTTTGAAATAGGTAAGAAGTCTAATCTAATCTAACAACTACATTAAACTATACGGCTGAACTAACAAGCTGAACTACAGGTAAGGAAACCGCCTATCATCTGAGTCGATACATATACATACCTGTATATGTATAGTCGGTGATCCCGCCTCAATAATATCATATCCGATACCATATCTATAATCAGGCATCCCAAGTCAAGAGTGCGGATCAATCATCAATATAGCTCGTACGTAAATCCGTCGTACGGCATCCCAATCTGGGTACGGGTCAATATCACATTCATCATACTATTCACCTGGTATCCTCTTTATCAAATATCATGATCGGGGTACTGATCTACGTCTAGTACCATACTGATACCGCCTACGTGTGCATGGACATGTGTGAAACACTACGTCAAGGACCCGCTACAACGTCATGTCGTATCTAAGATACGAACCCTGCTATATCACCGATCTTACGGCCTCAAATCAAATCTCATCGACTCAGCTCAATCCCAAGTATCATCCTCAATCCGTATGTGAACACATAGTCCCATACCCATGTGAACACATAACTATAAAGAATCCCATGAGCACATATCAATAGGAATGTATGCAAGTATGTATGTGTGTATGTGTAGTGCAACACTACCCTAGGGTTCGCAACACTAAAAATAGTCCAACACACCAATATCCATCCTGAGCATCGTTATTAATCCTAAATAACATATAATAAATGTTGGTATGTATACGCATCCGTATACACCACCACGGACTGCGGGGGTGCTATACGCCATCCACCCGACTTCTCCCCGTAGATATAAATCTACTCACCTGGTCCTCGCTAGCCGGTGCCGACGTCGCCAAGCGCTTGCTTGTCGTCTCGAAGTCCATATGGGGGTACCTACATATCATAACGCACCATATCGCATTAAAATCCGACTCATGATCAAAACGACGCACGAATCCCACATAGGTCAAAACCTATGGTTGCTTTCACAAATCAACCCAAAAACCCTCGACGTCGGCGTACAAACGCCAAACCATCGAGAAAAACCCAAATACACTCATTTGCACATTCACGAACACTAATTTTAATATAAACTAGGTTGAAACTCACAAAAACGCCAATTTCACTCAAAAAGTCATTTTTCCGAAAATCTAGCAAGCACAATTCGCCGTTTTTGTACAAAACACGATGTTTAAATGAATGTAGCGGCCAATATATTTATTAAATATCTTAAATAAGTCATAAAAACCATTTCCATAATTTAAACTCATAAATTTGCATAATTTCCAAAATCCTAGTTTGCAAAATATCAAATTTAACACCCTTTAAAGCAAAATTCACAATTCATCAATTAAGCTTCGTTTTGCATGAACCAAAGTCATTAAACCACTCATTATAATAGTTATAATGACATGAATACTTAATTATATTTTAATCTAAGCATTTGATAATTTTTCAAAAACTCTAGTTAGCAAAAACAAAACTTAATTTAGACATTTCCATGCAACAATATGAAATTTAACTACTAAATTATTTTCTACAAATTCTAAGATGGTATGCTACCCATCACAACCATACACCCATTCACAATAACCTAACTTGCATTCAAACCCTTTTCTTGAATTCCAAAACGTGCAATTAAACTCACATATCCAAATAACACTTAATTAAATTAGCTTAAGAAATTAGTAACAATTTAAGCAACAAAAATGTTTAGAAATATACCCAAAAGCATATGAAGATCCACAAGCATCCATGGCACTCCAAAATGCTCTCTTTTCACAAGGATCCATGCTTGAAATGCTAAGGAATAATGGGTAAGTGTTGGATTTGGAAAAAAGCTTTGAAATTGTATGGATTTTGAAGCTTTTTTATGGATTTTTTGAAGCAAAAATGGAGTGAGAACTTGGGGAGGGGGGGGGGCTGCTGCTAAGGGATCAGTTTCGGCCAGATTTTGGGGGAAGTGGGTGAGTGAGGAGAGAGAGTGAGGTGGGGAAAGTTGTTTCAAGTCAAAGTCAACTCAATTTATATCATTTTCTACTCTTTTCTTTTCTTTTCTTTTCCTTTTCTTTCCTTTGCAAACCAAGTGGGGAAAAAGTGAGGGCTGCTGAATTTGGCTAAGGGGAGGAGTAAGTGGGGGTGTGTGGGTGTGGGCACGGGTGTGGGGTGATGAAAAATGATAAATACAATACCCCAAACATCCATTTACGCTAAAAAAAAGCCTTTTTTCTTCAATAATTTCTAAACCGTTTTGGCAAATGATTTCGTTCCAAAAACGACATGATAAATTTTTATTTAATGTTTTATGATGCACAAAATTTGTTTCAACTCATTCCAATTTGTAATTTTCCCTAATTAAATGTATTAGTGACGGCTTAAAATAATAATAAAATCATATTTTTTTCAGAAAATTTAAAATTTCACCAGCGGCTCAATAAACACCAAATAATAGCAATTACATAGCTAGAATATGTATATTTATTTTTTATAATAAGATATTTGTATTTTGACTTTTTACCGAAAACCCCTTTATTTTACCGATTTTTCGAAATATCATCGAAACGATTTTCAAAACGCTACAAATGTACAGTAATGGCCTCTAGGGCATACATATAACTAACAATCTCCCACTTGCACTAAGGCCATCTGTAGCAGTGGTTGCAGTATCACATACTCAACCATCTCATATAAGTCTCTCTCTGGGAAAAAGCCTTTGTGAGTGGATCCGCCGTGTTGTCCTCTGAATCTACTCTCCTAACCTCGATCACCCTGGAGATCATCTATCTTCATGATCAGGTGATGCTACCTCAGAATATGTCTGGGTCACTGATAGGACCAGGGTTCCTGGGCCAAAGCCACACTTCCATTGTCATACAATGGTAGGAACCTAGTTCATCTTATGAACCAATATACACCCAAACTGACTCTTTGGTAGTATCTTTAATAGCGATGTTACCAGACTTTATCGTCTAGTTTGCTACGGTATCTAGCTTGGAACTCTTCCAACATACCGTCCCTCCATTGAGGGTAAAGACAATGCCTGCGACTGACACTCAGTCGTGCTTATCAGTCTGGAACTTTTCCAGTGATTCTCCCCAGGATTGATTGATACAATCTCACTATACCTAGTGAGAACTCTAACATCCCTTTAGAACTAATTCATAGATCCAAATCTCAGGATTTAGGAAGTATCACCTTTATCCTATTGGAGAATCCACGTGATAAGAGGAGATCGACCGATCGTAGTATAGGAAACTCTTTTCCTATCAAGAGTATGTTGTCCACGTACAATACGAGGATGACCACCTTACTCTCTACTACCTTTTTGTACATACAAGGTTCATCTACCATTTTGATGAAGTCAAATACTTCGACTACCACATCAAAACAGACGTTCCAACTCCGCGATACCTGCTTTATTCTGTAAAGCAACTTGCACACGTTTCCGCTGCTCCCACTGTTTACGAAGCTTTCTGGCTGTGTTCTTATAGACGTTCTCTTCTAAATCATTATTTTAGAAAAGAAGTCATGGCACCCAATTACCAGATATCGTAGTCATGGTATATAGCAATGGAAAGTAGGATCTGGATGGACTTAAGCATAGTCCCTGGAAAAGGTTTCATCATTATCCATGCCTGGTTGATGACGAAAACCTTTAACAAGTCCAGCTTTGAAAGTCTCAACTTTTCCATCTACACCAAGTAATCTTCTCAAGATATACTTGCTCCTGATGGGGATTTAACCCTTCAGATATAGCATCCAATGTCCATACTTTGTTGGTGTACATGGATTCCATCTCAGATCGCTAAGCATCCAGCCATTCTTACAGAGTCCCCACTCTCGATGGCCTGTTCGAAAATAGTTGGGTCATCATCTCATGATGCATTCCTCGCTCCCACTATCATCGAGAAACCGAAGTATCTCTCAGGCAGGTGAGGAACCCTGCTAGATCGGCGGAGAGGCTGAGCTTCGTTGAGAACTATTGAATCTTTTGGTTCTGTCAAATCATCAGCTGCAGTTTTGTATAGCTGGAACCTTTCCAGATCTACAGAACTGACCTTGTCTCTATCTTGTCCGGATTTTGCTTTTGACATAGGCCGGACAATCCCAAATCTTAACTTACTTAAGAGATAGGCTCTTCCCATACCATATCTTATATGGAGTGGTAGGCACTCATTTGATTCGAACCTAATTCAATAGGTATGCAGCTTCTCAAGTGCACAACCCCAAAAGGAAATAGGTAACTCAGTAGTACTCATCATAGAGCACACCATATCTAATACGGTGCGATTGCTCTGCCCTGATACACCGTTGTACTGTGGTGTATTCTGAGGAGTAATACAGAGAGAGAATCTCATTCTCCATTAGAATAATCCAGGAATTCTATTCACAAGTATTCTCCTCCTTGATCACATCAAAGGACATAATACTTATACCCGTATTGGTTCCCTACTTCTAGCTTATATTCTGTGAATATCTCAAAAGGTTCGGACTTGTGTTTCAACAGGAACACATGATTGAATCTTGAGTGATCATCAGAGAATGTAATGAAGTATAAAGAACCGGTCCTGGCATGTGTAGACAGGAGACCTTATATACATCATCATGTATCAGTCCTAATAGTTCATTAACTCTTTCTCTGTTTCCAATAAACAGAGCTATGGTCATTTTATCTTTGTGACATGACTGGCAAGTTTCACAAGATGTAAATTCAAACTGATTTAAATATGCATCTAAAATGTAACTTAAGCTAGTCGGGTCACATTGATATGACCTAGTCTACAATACCTCAAGAAGGAATCGTTCATATCTGTTCTCATAGACCACCTCCTCGTCGGCATCCTCATTATGATAGAAGATCCACCCGAGAGCTATTCTCCAAGCTTAACCTCTTACTTGAGGTAACTAGGTTGCTATGAGTGCCGATCAAAGTAACCTAGAGGATATAGAATAAGATTAGGGATCGATTAGTCTTGCTAACCCTTGGATCTCAACACATGAGAGGTTAGGGTTAGTTCTTTAAAGAGAAGGAGCTTAAGGAGAGAGAAGGTGAGAGTGAGAATCATTCGAAATAATATCTCATTTGTGAATATATAAAGCATAATAATTATTAAATGAATAACAAATAATAATATCAACCATGCTTCATTAACTCACTTTGTGTGATTCATCACATGAGTCATTAAGCAATAAATGCATCATTAACTCCTTTGGATGAATCACACCATGAGTCATTAAACCATTTAATGCAAATTCCACCTAAGCCCCCAACTTATCAATCTTCTAGAAGCTTCTCGACAAATTACGAGAATGCCCCTCCCATCCGTGAAAACACGGAAATACTGAGACTGTATAAATCCAATAATCCAATACTAGAATCTGGCTTAAACCAAAGCCTGCTAGTATAAACTATCCGAACATCGTCCGTGCGTAAAAACACATATGTGTCCGAACCCTGTCGTAAAACCATACGACCTCTATATTGCTTCACCCGAAGCAGGGAAACTCTCTGTGTGGGACTCTAAAGAATCGACACTACGCTGGCAGTGGGTTTAACCACAGACCGCAAGCGGCACTAGCTGTACGTAACGGTCCCCAGGTAGATGTCGATAAGAAGGCTGATGAGGAAACCTATCCGAACTCCTACTGAGCCTGATCTGACAATCTCTGTACGGTCCAGTCTGTTCGTCTAAAACTATCGCATTTCGGGCCTAGGGGGGCAAGCGTCAGTCCCTTAAAAGGAGGTATAAGTCATGTCGGAGTGAAGCCCATTACACCTTTAGAAGCTACTGGAAATCCTACCAGTAAATCTCGTTTTCCCTGGCTAGAGACTTTGCGTGATGGATCTCCAGACACAGCGCGATATCAACTCCCTATACCGGGAGAAACCAATCTTATCTAACCGCCACTACCTCCAAGTGCTTCGGGACTGCACCCAACTTCTACCTGTTTGCACGACTCCTTTGAGCCGTGGTAGGGTAGCAATCTAAGAACAGTGGGAACACACTCGAGGCGAAGCAGTAGTATCAAGTCTTCGGAATATGCTGTACTCATGTAATTTGGGAACTGTTAACTGACAACGGGTATAATACCAACCAAAAGTTCCCTCCGAGTCCTGTCTGGTATACCCGTAAACCAACGAGCAACTGTATACTATCTCCAGTACGACGTACTGATGGCTGTGGGACAGACAATCTCCCCAACTGGGATGGAAAGCGTACACACTAGTCTACTCTGGAGTATCGATGCCCTGTCTCGATAATCCTACGACTAGGGAAATGAAAAAGGATGTGCTTGTAGACTACCCAGCCCCCACTAGCGAGACTGCCATCACAACGCTGGTAGTCAAGCAAGTGTTAGTTATATGTATGCCCAAGAGGCCATTGCTGTACATTGGATGTATATTGTAGTGGATGCTGGGACATATATAGGTAGGACTTTCTTGCACGACATGATAGTACGCTATCTGGTTGCTCTTTATCTTAACATGTATACATGTTGTCTCTCTATTACATGTTGATAAAGCCCTTAGGATGTGTACTCGACCTCCAGAACTATGATGCAGATCATACTAGTGGGGCCTGGGTAATCAATGAGTATATCCTTCAATGTTCCTAGTCGTGGGAATATCGAGACGGGGCATCGATATTCCAGAGTAGACTAGCGTATATCTTCTCGACCCATGTGATGGGCGATGGATGATCCCATATCCATTGGTGTTTGACATCAGAGATGGTATGCGGGTGCTCAGTGGAGACTGGGTACACTGAACGGACTCGTCGAGAACTCCCAGATGGTATTATACCTCACGTCAGATGGCAGTTCTCTGGTGACACTGGTACAGCTTAGTCTGTTGACCCGAGATCGTCAAAGAGTCTTGTGTGTCTCCTACTGTGCTTTGATTTCCACCCTACCACGGCTCTACTGAGTCATGCAAACAGGTGGTTTTTGGGTACAGTCCCGATTCACATGGAGGTAATGAGCGATAGGAGGGGATTCGTCTCTCCCGGTATTGGGGGTTGATGTTGCGCTATGCACGACTGGCCATAACTGGAAATACCTGGCCAGGGTTGCTGTGATATACTGGTAAGAGTTATCAGTAGTTTCACGATTGTTATGGACCTTATATCGGCATGACTTATCGAGCTACTGGGGTCTGACGTTTACCACCCCTATGCGAGATATGCGACATATCAGACGAACAGACCGGACTGTACGGTAAGTGTTACTGGTTGGATTCACAGGAGTGTGAGCGGGCTTGCTCGTCGTTCTTCTGATCGCTCAATACCCGGGTGGCCGTTACGTTTAGCAGACCGCTTGCGGCTTGTGGGTGTTTGATATGATCACCACCTGCTGCCGGCGTATTGACGAGTCTTTAGAGTCCTATACAGAGGTTTCCTGGCTCAAGCGAAACGAAATAGGAGCGCATATGAGATATGTGCGGGACCGAGAATAATGCGTGTATGTGATGCCGTATTCTATTCTCGCGATGAATGTATCGATTCGTTGTATGCGATATAACCTAGTTATCGAATCGAGGATTGATTCGATAAGTCGATACATTGGATATTAGTCGGTCATATGCGATATGACCGGATCGTTAAATCAAGTGTTGATTTAATGATTTAATGATTTAATGCATAACTATATATTTGATATATTACTTTGCATTAACCAGTATTGGTTCACTTAAGATGGATTTTCTCACTTGATGTGCACATTGTATATGTGATATATTTTTGTGCACTTGATTGTATCATGTTTGATGATACATGCAAGCTTGGGTGTAGGTTTACTTTAAACCGTGTTTAAGTGATTGGTTAGGGTTTGATTTATTTACTTATTCATTTATTTATTTTAGGGAAAGAAAAGATATGGTTGCTTATTTTGTTTGTTTCTTTGAAACTTCAAGAAACTATGACCATTCTTGTTTCTTTCCTAAACCTAACCATCACCTAACCTTCGTTTATTCTCTACACTTAACCATGGTTGCTAAAATGATAAGAATGACTTTATTTTCATTTATTCATTATTATTCTTATCATATTTTTCTTCTTCTTCTTCTTCTGCTTCAAGAAGAAAGAAGCTTGCTAGCTTCAATGGTGACTTGAGAAAAAGAGTGAGAAATCCAATTCTAAAGTGAGCCCACTTCCTATTTCTTCATTCTCTACCAATTGCCATGTAGTATAGGGTGTTTTCTTCACAAGTTTCATGGGTTCTCGGTAAGACCATACAGAAGTAGCCAAACCATAGTTCCATGGATTTTGCTGGTGAAGTTGGAGCTTGATCTTGTGTTGCCTCGACGTAGATCATCTTCGGCATCGAAGTCGATGACCTAGACCGATCTTTTCTCCGATGAAACCACCGCGAGAGTCTAGGATTCCAATGGGTATAGCGAAGGGACGTCATCACGGAGCCAAGTCAGTGGAGGACCGGATCTACAAAGGTTGTACTCACTTTCCTTTAGCAATAAGGTCGTTTACTTGCTTGCATCGCCTTACCTCTAGTAACGATCTAGTTTAGGGTTTCTCGGCACATAGAATTTTTTTGAATTGGCCATGTTTGATCACTTGCAGAACCTCATGGGTGTGCCTAAGAACCCGACAGTGGTATCAGAGCCTAGCTAGAGCCTTAGGCGATGCGTAGACGAAGTTAGAAACCCGATCGAACCCCGAAACCCTAGATTTAACCCTTCTCTGTACATTTTTCATTACTTTGGATTTTTCCAAATTAAAATTATGCAGAAAAATCAGCAGGGTTTTATAAGGGTTACTATGCAAAACGAGCGCGTGAATCGACTAAACCGCCGTGGAACCGCGGCATAAGCATGGCTTATGCGGCGGTTCCGCGGCCATACAGTGGGAATATTCAATAATTTTTGCACAGTAATTCCTATATGTTAGTGCTGTATTTTCTGGGAATTTTTAAATTTTACTCAAGAGTTGAGTTTTCTGGATTGTATTGGGAGTTCGTAGATTCGATCGGATTGTCTAATTTTGTCAGTGTTTTTCCGGATAATTTAAGAAAATCTTCAAATGTTACCGGATATAAATACCCAATTTTTCCCCTGTCGGGAAATTTCCAAGTGTTGGATTTTTCCATGGTTTAAAGACGTTCTAAGTAGTACAAGTAACGCGATGGACCCTCTAGAAGGCAACAAACCTTAACCCGATTATGTGACCGTCTTGAACTGCCCTTTGAACCTTAGGGTTTGGGGCAGTACGGCGTGCCACATGTGAGGCGTTGGCTTGACCCTTCTACGGCTGGACCGTTGGTACTAAGACATGAAGTGAATGTTTTTAAACTTGTTTCATGTGTTGAGCTGTTTCGGGAAAACTTGGGTGTTTGATTGTTCGATCGGAATGTTTGACATTTTCTATTTATCCAGAATGTGATACAATAATTGGAATTCACAAATAGTTATGACATAACTAATATGAATGTTATAAACATAGCAGTTTAGTTTCACTTGATCGGTTGCCACGGAATTTTGATGTGATCAAAAGTCCGTCGCAATCACGTAGCGTACGCGGATACTCGCCGGTAAACTTAATAGACAGCTACACCCCATAGCCCCGACCAAGTGACTGTAGGAGAACTCCGTCGCCGAAAGCATCCGTTCGGGTGCTCGCGGTAGCGGTGTTCCGCCTTGGTGCACTTCGTCGACGGTATCAGGGGTGCGGCCGTCTACTGAAGTTTGCGACGAGCATTCGATCAGGATGTCGGGAATCTTGTTGAATTGCCCGACTTAATATTGAAAAGTGTTTTCGATAATGAGACTAAAATGCGGGGTTTATAATTGTTAGGCATGCGATTTCTAAGGAATTCATTTGATTAGGCATGCGATGTCTATGCAAGTTGCGGATTCCAACTGTTGTAGTTTTACACTTTCTTTTCTGCGACCGTAAGTATAATATGTGATATCGCCGGTTTCGTTGCTATATGTCAACGACAATTGGGATACGCATGTTTACTTACGTTGATGACATGTGATGTTATGTGTTGCTGGATATGTTATATTGGATCGTCGTATTTGAATAGCCGGGGTTTTTTATGTGAGATGAGTGTTTTTCTTTTACATTCATATAAAAACTTGTATGTAATATTCTTTTATTGGGGAACTTCCAGATTGCGGATGATGTCACCATTTGTATATTATTTACTTTTCCGCATAAGGATAGACCCAAGGTGGGGAGCACAAGTAACCGGGTTCTAGGGTCCAGTGGGAGACCACCTCGAGGATTCGAGTCCGGGTCTCCTAACCCTAAAATTGGTAGGGTTGCTTGCCGCTCTCGTAGGGGTCAGGGGTGTGGGATTGGCTATTCATCACGACCATGGAATCCGTGTTTTATACTGGCTCGTATTGAAAACACGGACATCCTAGTATATCCAATATTTCATATGATATTTTCTGCTGCGTTATCTGTGATGTGATCATGTGATTTGTTCAGATAGATATGGTATATAGTATATATGATATATTATATAGACGTTGCTTATGTTTTGCACCCGCACTAGCCCTGCCTCGCTCTGGCGTTAGTTACCTAACCTAACGGTGCAGATGGGATATCGAGGCGAATACGGATGGTATAAGCGTACGTTATATTTATCTATGATGTTTAGGTGGACTTAAATGATGGGACATTCATTAATGAAATTAATGAAAGAAAATAAACCTAAAAGTTGTTGTGGAATCGAATTTCAAAATAAAACAGGTAGTTACAGTTCTTGCTTTGCATCGCGGTGTTCCTTGTAGAACATCCTGCACCTTATTCGATGAGGAAAGGACCGAGATCCCATCACCGGGAGTGACTCCTTTAGCAATAACTGGCAGATGCTACAACCCTCGGTTTGTCTTTTGATTGCTTCTATAGTTTCTGCTTTGCACAGCGATATATATGATATATCCCGCACCTCATTCGACGAGGAAAGGGCCGACGATCCCTTCACCGGGAGTGACCTCTTTAGCAAAACTAGAAAAGCCTCAAAAACATTCCATTTAAAAACCATTTGATTCCGCAACGAGATCAAGTTCAAAGCGTTAAAGGTTTTCATAAAAACCATTCGCAACCCTCCGTCATTTTAGGAAGTAGAGTACTTAGTATTCATGCTGTGTTTGTTGACCTTAGTTAAGGCACAGTGTACGGTAGCTAAGTGATGTCTTCCTACACCGCATATGATGCGATTAGTTAGGACAGTCGCGTGACTTTGTTGACCTTAGTTAAGGGTTATGTGGGTGGGTCTAATTAATCACGAAATGACGGGTAGAACTTGACTAGTGCTTATGATTTGTTGACCATAGTTAAGGTCATAAGTGCTAGGGGTAAAAATCTTTATCGGGAGTTTCAAGTGTTGAAATTTGGAATAAGATTGCATACCTTCTATATGATAGTTGTATCCCGATACCCACTCCGAGTAATTGTTACTCCTGAGAGAGTTTTGCACTTTACAATTAGCCGATCAAGTAGGTGTCTAGAAAGGTGTCAATGGGGTTACTCCTATGGGAAAACGAGGTTTACTGTAATTAGGTCCATGCGAAAGCACGGGGAACCTCCCTCAAAGTACCGACACTGGCCTGGCTGAAAGATTGGCGAACTTGTAGAGTGTAATTAATCCCGGCTAGTCTTTCCATTTAGGGTTTGAAGGAAGATTTGATAAAAACAGTTGGAGCCATCCTGATTAGATAAAATAAATTACCAATCTGATCTTGCAAGAGCGCACGCAGAGTGTTTTATTCTCTCTCTCTCCAGGTAGTGCCCATATCACGCCTTAATCAAGATAATAATATGGATGTATTGACCGAACCCGCTTGTTATACTGAGCTGGGGAACGTTGGTCCCGCTCCAACTTATAATTGTTATAAGAACGAGCAGGAAATAGGCGAATACCAAGATTCCCATGCCGCCCAAATGAAGAAAGTGCATATGATGCATCTCCTTCGGGTGTGTTCATTGTAAAGAACTGTTTCTCAGTATCCTCTGCATCCTGGGTATCTGATACCGGATCAGGATCCCAGATATGTAATCTGTTACATAGGGCTACAGAAAGGTAAAGAACTGAGAACGGGTGATAAGTTTCATGAGACAGAAAACGGGGAAAGTGTTGCAGCCAAGTTTGTTGGTCACTGTCACCTTGTATTACCAATACATTGATTCTGAACAAATGCTATTAGATACCGAACCTGATATACAAAATCATATCAATCTCTTTATTTATTAAAGAAATGATAAAATTCTGTATTGTTGGATAATGTTTTGAACATTTCCTATATCAAAAGTTGATCGGTTCAGGCACGTTATCTAAAAGCGTTGACGTTCTAAATCAAACTACAGTTCCTATTACACAGAACACACACAAGAGGAAGAGTTCAGAAATGAACGAATCCTTCTTGAGGCATTGTAGACTAGGTCATATCAATGCGACCCGACTGGCTGAAGTTACATTTTAGATGCATATTTAAATCAGTTTGAATTTACATCTTGTGAAACTTGCGAGTCATGTCACAAAGATTAGATGACCATAGATCCATTTACTGGATACAGAGAAAGAGTTAGTAAACTCTTGGGACTGATACATGATGATGTATGTAAGGTCCCCTATCTATACATACCAGGACCGGTTCTTTGTACTTCACTACATTCTCTGATGATCTCTCAAGATTCAGCCATATGTTCCTGTTGAAACATAGGTCCGAAGCTTTTGAGATATTCACAGAATATAAGTTAGATGTAGAGAATCAAAACCGGGTATAAGTATTATGTCCTGTGATGAGATCAGGGAGGAGAATACTTGTGCATGGAATTCTTGGACTATTCTAAAAGAAAATGAGATTCTCTCTCAGTATTACTCCTCTGAATACACCACAGCACAACGGTGTATCGGGGCGGAGCAATCGCACAATATTAGATATGGTGTGCTCTATGATGAGTATTACTGAGTTACCTATTTTCTTTTGGGGTTGTGCACTTGAAAAGCTGCATACGTATTGAATTAGGTTCGAATCAAATCAGTGCCTACCACTCCATATAAGATATGGTATGGGAAGGGTCTATATCTTAAGTAAGTTAAGATTTAGGATTGTCCAGCCTATGTCTAAAGCAAAATCCGGACAAGATCGAGGCAAGGTCAGTTCTGTAGAATTGGAAAGGTTCCAGCTATACAAAACTGCAGTTGATGATTTGACAGAACCAAAGGATTCAATAGTTCCCGACGAACCTCGGCCTCTCCGCCGATCTGGTAGGGTTCCTCATCCGCCTAAGAGATACCTTGGTTTCTCGATGACAGTGGGAGCGAGGAATGCATCTTGAGATGATGACCCAACTAATTTCGAGCAGGCCATCGAGAGTAGGGACTCTGTAAGAATGGCTGGATGCTTAGCGATCTGAGATGGAATCCATGTACACCAGCAAAGTATGGACTTTAGCTGCTATATCTGAAGGGTTAAATCCCCATCAGGAACAAGTATATCTTGAGAAGATTACTTGGTGTAGATGGAATGGTTGAGACTTTCAAAGCTAGACTTGTTAAAGGTTTTCGTCATCGACCAGGCGTAGATAATGATGAAACCTTTTCCAGGGAGTATGCTTAAGTCCATCCAGATCCTACTTGCCACTGCTACATACCATGACTACGATATCTGGTGGTTGGGTGCAATGACTACTTTTCTAAATAATGATTTAGAAGAGAACGTCAATAAGAACACAGCCAGAGGGCTTCGTAAACAGTGGGAGCAGCGGAAACGTGTGCAAGTTGCTTTACATAATAAAGCAGGCATCACGGAGTTGGAACGTCTGTTTTGATATGACAATCAAAGTGTTGGACTTCATCAAAATGGCAGATGAACCTTGTATATACAAAACGGTAGTAGAGAGTAAGGTGGTCATCCTCGTATTATACGTGGACAACATACTCTTGATAGGAAAAGAGTTTCCTATGCTACGCTCGGTCAATCTCCTCCTATCACATGGATTCTCCATATAGGATCAAAGTGATACCTCCTAAATCCTCGGTTTTGGATCTATGAGATAGATCTAAAGGGAAGTTAGGATTCTCACTAGTTGTAGTGTGATGGTATCAGTTGATCCTGGGGAAAATCACTGGAAAGGTTCCAGGGTGATAAGGACGACTGAATGTCAGTCGCAGGCATTGTCTTTACCCTCAGTAGAGGGGCGGTATGTTGGAAGAGTTCCAAGCTACATACCGTGGCAAAATAGACGATAAAGGCTGGTAACATCGCTATTAAAGATACTACCAAAGAGGCAGTTTGGGTGGATATTGGTTCATAAGATGAACTAGGTTCCTACCATTGTATGACAATGGAAGTGTGGCTTTGGCCAAGGAACCCCGATCCCATCAGTGACCCAGACATATTCTGAGGCAGTATCACCTAATCATGGAGATAGATGATCTCCAGGGTGATCAAGGGTAGGAGAGTAGACTCAGAGGACAACACGGCGGATCCACTCACAAAGGCTTATTCCCAGAGAGAGACTTATATGGGATGGTTGAGTATTAGATACTGCAACCACTGCTATAGATGGCCCTAGTGCAAGTGGGAGATTGTTAGTTATATGTATGCCCTAGAGGCCATTACTGTACATTGGATGTATATTGTAGTGGATGCTGGGACATATATAGGTAGGACTTTCTTGTTCGACATGATAGTACGCTATCTGGTTGCTCTTTATCTTAACATGTGTACATGCTGTCTCTCTATTTCATGTTGATAAAGCCCTTAGGATGTGTACTCGACATCCAGGACTATGATGCAGATCATACTAGTGGGGCCTGGGTAGTCAATGAGTACATCCTTCAATGTTCCTAGTCATGGGAATATCGAGACGGGCCATCGATATTCCATAGTAGACTAGCGTATATCTTCTTGACCCATGTGATGGGCGATGGATGATCCCTTATCCATTGGTGTTTGATATCAGAGATGGTATGCGGGTGCTCAGTGGAGACTGGGTATACTGAACGGACTCGCCGAGAATTCCTAGATGGTATTATACCTCATGTCAGATGGCAGTTCTTTGGTGACACTGGTACAGCTTAGTCTGTTGACCCGAGATCGTCATAGAGTCTTGTGTGTCTCCCACTGTGCTTTCATTTCCACCCTACCACGGCTCTTCCGAGTCGTGCAAACAGGTGGTTTTTGGGTACAGTCCCTATTCACAATGAGGCAATGAGCGATAGGAGGGGATTCGTCTCTCCCGGTATTGGGGGTTGATGTTGCGCTATGCACGACTGGCCATAACTGGAAATCCCTGGCCAGGGTTGCTGTGATATACTGGTAAGAGTTATTAGTAGTTTCACGATTGTTATGGACCTTATATCGGCATGACTTATCGAGCTACTGGGGTCTGACGTTTACCACCCCTAGGCGAGATATGCGACATATCAGATGAACAGACCGGACTGTACGGTAAGTGTTACTGGTTGGATTCACAGGAGTGTGAGCGGGCTTGCTCGTCGATCTTCTGATCGCTCAATACCCGGGTGGCCGTTACGTTTAGCAGACCGCTTGCGGTTTGTGGGTGTTTGATATGATCACCACCTTCTGCCGGCGTATTGACGAGTCTTTAGAATCCTACACAGAGGTTTCCTGGCTCAAGCGAAACGAAATAGGAGCGCATATGAGATATGTACGGGACCGAGAATAATGCGTGTATGTGATACCGTATTCTATTCTCGCGATGAATGTATCGATTGGTTGTATGCGATATAACCTACTTATCGAATCGAGGATTGATTCGATAAGTCGATACATTGGATATTAGTCGGTCATATGCGATATGACCGGATCGTTAAATCAAGTGTTGATTTAATGATGTAATGATTTAATGCATAATTATATATTTGATATATTACTTTGCATTAACTAGTATTAGTTCACTTAAGATGGATTTTCTCACTTGATGTGCACATTGTATATGTGATATATTTTTGTGCACTTGATTGTATCATGTTTGATGATACATGCAAGCTTGGGTGTAGGTTTACTTTAAACCATGTTTAATTGATTGGCTAGGGTTTGATTTATTTACTTATTCATTTATTTATTTTAGGGAAAGAAAAGATATGGTTGCTTATTTTGTTTGTTTCTTTGAAACTTCAAGAAACTTTGACCATTCTTGTTTCTTTGCTAAACCTAACCATTCACCTTACCTTGGTTTATTCTCTACACTTAACCATGGTTGCTAAATAATAAGAATGACTTTATTTCCGTTTATTCATTATTATTCTTATCATATTTTTCTTCTTCTTCTTCTTCTTCTTTTTCAAGAAGAAAGAAGCTAGCTAGCTTCAATGGTGACTTGAGAAAAAGAGTGAGAAATCCAATTCTAAAGTGAACCCACTTCCAATTTCTTCATCCTCTACCACTTGCCATGTAGTATAGGATGTTTTCTTCACAAGTTTCATGACTTGGTGAAGTTGGAGCTTGATCTTGTGTTGCCTCGACGTAGATCATCTTCGGTATCGAAGTCGACGACCTAGCCCGATCTTTTCTCCGATGAAACCACCGCGAGAGTCTAGGATTCCGATGGGTACAGCGGAGGGACGTCATCACGGAGCCAAGTCAGTGGAGGACCGGATCTACAAAGGTTGTAGTCACTTTCCTTTAGCAATAAAGTCGTTTACTTGCTTGCATCGCCTTACCTCTAGTAACGATCTAGTTTAAGGTTTCTCGGCACATAGAAATTTTTTGAATTGGCCATGTTTAATCACTTGTAGAACCTCATGGGTGTGCCTAGGAACCCTACAGCAAGATCCTAAGGGCTTTATCAATATGTATTCTCGATATGCTAACATATACACATATTAAGATAGATATAAACCAAGTAGCGTACTACTATGTTTAGCAAGCCTGTTAATATAACTATGAATATCCCATGCTTCCATTAAGTGATATACAAGCTAGTATGATACTATAATGGCCCCTAGGGCATATACACTAACAAATACAGCTGTGAACTTCTCCCAAATCATAGGAAGTAGGTCTGCAGCTCAGCCTCTCTCAATTGACTCTCACCACGTCTGAGCAAGACCTCTCTAGACGAAGACTCGCAGGCTCAATCTATATCTCGTCAGAACATCTCTATGAATGACAAATCCTAGCCATCCTGTCGAGGATTTTCTACGGATCCTTCACTTCATCCGTGCTTATAAAATCTGGAGGCTTCATCCTCAAAATCTCCTGTAAGATACGTAAATAATCTCGGTAACAACAGAAACAACTTCCTGATCAGCAGGTACAATCACAGTCCCCGCAGTAGGAGGTACATCATCGGCACTCGGAGCACGACTAACCTCATCTAACCATCCAATCATCTGTCATAAGTCCTGAATACTCAACTCCAGCCTAGCTATCTGTCCTGGAGAAGGAGGATCACTCTGTCCCTGAAGGATAGGCGTACCGCCCTGATCGGTCCTCGTCTCAAACGAGCCGACTCTAATCTCATCTCAGGCGGCAGCCCTCTGGCCATCGTAGTCTCCAGCGGCATAGTGGCTGGAACAAGAAATAGGATTGGTAGGAACTTTGTGATCAAATCAAAAGACATATGGAATCAAGGAAGGAACTACGAGCAATCATATATTCTAAGGTCACTTAAGCGGAGTACCGTATCGTAAGTATGCCGTAGAACATACACACGCTACGTCACTCTGCTTAAGTCACCTACTCCATCTACCAAGGGTCATCCAACACTCAGAAAGGTAAAACCTATCGCTTTCATACCAACTTTGTCGCGACATGAAGGTACGGAACGTGACTGGCACTTAAATTACGAAACGTTTCAAGGCGTAACGTAATCTAAGTAATCCAAAGCCCAGAAATCTAAACCATTTAAAGAATTAGTGTGATGGAAAACTTGTTTTAAAGAAAGTGGTTTTAACAAAATAAGTGGCATTAAACATTTAAAAGCAACATCATATTTTCCCGAAAATTTCGGCAGAGTCTACTTTGTAAATACTGGCCCCCAAACGGATACAATGCATGGAAATACATATAAATAATGAATAAAGGCATTCCCTAGCGGGAGCTAGCTCATCGCCAATGGCGGAATCACAACCACATGCAATATGTATATCAAAAGTGCCAAATAATCATTTGAAAGCAAGAAATGCGAAACACCACGTCGGCTCAAGTGAGCATGGACACCAAATACCATAAATACATGTCTCACGAGTATCACCGTCTAGTCCCATATACAAAGATAGTTGGAGTATACTAGATACAAATAAAAATACAAGATGGAGCAAATGTATCCTCGCAACCCACCTATGAGCAAAGCTGCAAATCGCTGCAATGAAGCAAAAAGAGGAAGTACGCCAGCCGTGCTGACGGGTCGAACCTGGAAGATACTGTGGCACAACAGGGGTGAGTTGCCAACTCGTGAGTAGTAAGTACCATCTAATAAGGCTATCGTAAGAACGCATGCAAATACTTCTCAAACTATGCATAACGATATGATACGATATACTAACATGAATGCAACATGAATGCATAATCAAACACGAAACCTGAATAAGTCTGGTATGAGAAAATCATTGTTCTTATCATAGAAAAACCTCTGTGCAATAAATTGAAGTATCATTAACGAAATCAACAAAAAATCCGTGTCATGAATCGACACAATATATATATCCCAATATCTCAATGTCTCAATATCTCTATATCTCAATGTCTTGGGCTCCGTCAGTCCGGATTGACCCATATCATCAAATCTCACGACTACGTCGGTATCCTCCGGATATCCGCCACGTCAAAAATAACCGGTCAGTAGTGCTCCCCTACCGGGCTCTCGAATCGGGTATATGTTACCGCTCAAGAACCCAGAAAACACATGGTGGATGCCACACAGATCATATCATGATAAAAAACAGCAACTTACATTTTTAAAATGGTAATACGCTCTTAAAATCCTTGCGGTTTCTCCAAAATCCATAAATCTCATAAATACTGAAATCCTTGAGAAAAATCACAATATGTAAAAATGTCGGTGATGATGGATGTCTATGATACGATAGTATATACCATATGAAGTACGGTCAGAAGCTATGCATGAATCATGATGCAATGAGGTATGTATATATATATATAGCAATCCTATGTATCCATCCTGATGAAATGACTATACAAGTACAAGTCTACAGATCATATATGATGCAATGCACAGAAACCGATTCCAAGCAAGTTCTATAGTGTTCGTGACATAGCAATTACCAAAGGTGTATGTGTTCGCATGAATAGTGCATGTGCGGCATGAACCAATTGTAATTGTGCAAGTGTCTTTTGAGATAATATCATATGTATTTATTATGATGCAATGCAATGGGATGAATGACTAGGAGACTACGCATATAAATACAAGCACTACCAGTAATCCAGACTATCGGGCGCCTCACGCCATACAGACGATCCCCCATAAATGTGTACATCTACACATCGGGACGCCTCGGCTAATCTGATCCGATCTCAACCTTGCATCTCCACGCCACATCCGACGCCTCTGCACCCGACCTTAGGATCGCACACAAGTAAGTAAGAGAATAGATATATAAATTATCGCTGACACAAACGATACAAATCAACTACGCGCACTAACTAGACGCGCACGCACTTAGTGCACAAAACACGCTCGCAACAACGCCACAACCAACAACTAGGTTCGCTATATGTGACAACTACCAAGCCTAGAACCCAATCGCACTAATCGCGCATCCACAACGCACTAAATATTTTAGGTAATAGGTTGTAAATCATCAACTCCTCATACTTAATTAAAATCGATTTATTCGAAAAACTTAGTAAGTAAACATTAACCGTTTTAGCACAAATCTAGATGTTTTAGCAATTCTAGTGTCCACAATGTTTTCTTAATAACTTAATTAATCCACACAAACCCTAACTAAATTATAATCTCCTTTATTCACACACTAATCATGAAATTAGTTTTGCAAGAATATTTAATTAGGTCAAATTAAAAGTAACAATTAGCAAGTTAACAATTGGTTTAGATTTTGCATGTCTTAAAATATTAAACTACACATTGCAACCATGACCAAGCGATAAAACCCTAACTTGAACCACAAAACCTTCTCTTGAAATTTCAAACATGCAATTTAGAACCATATAAGTACCTAATTAAGTTAGATTAAAGTAATCTACGAACAAATTAACCATTGGGTTAGGATTTATACATCAAAATTTTTGTAGATCTAACTTGCAAACTTAGCCTCTAAAAATGGTTTCTTGCTCCAAGATCCATGCTAGATTATGCCAAGGAAAATTGGGTGAAGATTTAACTATGAATTAGTGAGAAGTTGTGTGGATTTTTAATGAAATTTTGATGATTTTTGAAGTGGAAATGAGATGGGGAAATGAGAAGGGCAGCAGCAGAATTTTCGGCCGGATAAGGGAAGGTGAGTGAGTGTGTGTGTGTGGGTAAGGAAAATAATAAACACCATACCCCAAGTCAACTAGCACCATACCTCTTTATCTCCTCATTTTTCTTTTTATTTATTTTGCTTTCTTTAAATTTCTAGAACCATGGAGAACCAAAAAGAAAAGAGAATATGTTACATATTAGATTCTATGTTGTCATGGTTCACTAAAGAACAATTAACCCATTCCAATTTTCAATTAACACTGTTGGGTTACTTAGCGCGGTAGCAAGGTTTCAGGAGGCATCGGCCATGCCGTTTTTAAATTTTTACCGTTCTAAAGAACCCTAACCCTAGAATCTGACTAGAGTTTTAAACGAACTATCAATGTTAACATCTTAACATCTATGTGAATGAGGAATACAACCTTTGTAGACTGGTCTTTCACTTTTAAAGCTCCGTGTAGTAGTCCCTTCGCTCCAAGTAGTGAACACATGAACACTAGTAAGGGTTCACATGAAAAAATGAACAAGCTTGCTCGATGTCTTAAAAGCCGAAGATGATCTACGTCGAGGAGACCCATGCTCATGCTACCTCTTCACTAAATTAGTGTTTAGTGAAGCAAACACCCGAAACTAAATGTCTAATAGTAGAGAATGATGAAGTAGGAAATGGGCTCACTTTAGAATTTTTTTCTCACAATATTTTCTCACTTTAGAAAAAGCTAGCAAGCTTATTCTCTCATGAAAAAGAAGATGAAGTGATTGAATGAATGAAACTCTTGAGGTGAGAATATGAACCTTGGGTGATTTATTGTCATACACTAACCCTTGTAAAGACTTGATTATGGTTAGTATAATTGTTGGGTTAATAAATATCTATAGCAAAACAAAAAGAGTGGACTTGGTCAGTGTTTATCCACAAGCTTTCTCAAAGCTTCTACCATGAGAAATTTCACCATTTTAGAATTACTTTGATAAATAAAAACCCTAGGATTATCCTAACTTTAGTGTAAGTCTCATACACCCATGCTTCTTGTATCATCAAGCATGACACAATAAAATGTACATTAATATATATCACATATATACTAAAGCACAAAGTGAGAAAAAGAAATGTTTAAGTGAGCAAATATTAGCTAATGTAAATTAATATATCACATATATAATTATACATTAAATTATCAAATCAACACATGATTTAATAATCCGGCTATATCTCATACAACCGACTAATATCATATGAATCAACTTATCGAATCAACACTTGATTCGATTACCCGGCTATATCTCATATAACCGACCGATATCGCATATCGCGTGAATAGAATACGGTATCACATTCGCGCAATAATCTCGGTCCTGCATATATCACAAATGTGCTCCTACTCCATTTTGCATGAACCAGGAAACCTCTGTGTAGGACTCTAAAGACTCGTCAATACGCTGGCAGTAGGTGATGATCATTTCAAACACCCATAAGCCATAAGCGGTCTTCTAAACGTAACGGCCACCCGGGTATGGAGCGATCAGAAGATCAACAAGCAAGCTTGCACATACTCCTGCGAATCCAATCGATAACACTACCGTACAGTCCGGTCTCTTCGTCTGATATGTCGTATATCATAGCCTGGGGTGGTATAACGCCAGACCCCAATAGCCTGATAAGTCATGCTGATGCAAGGTCCATAACGGTTCGAGAAACTACTAATAACACTTACCAGTAAATCTCAGCAACCCTGGCCAGGGATTTCATGTTATGGCTAATCGAGCATAGCGCAACATCAACCCCCAATACTGGGAGAGACGAATCCCCTCCTATCGCTTATTGCCTCCAAAAAACTCGGGACTGTACCCAAAAACCACCTTTTTGCACGATCTCTTGACCGCGGTATGGTGGAAATCAAAGCACGGTGGGAATCACACAAGACTCTATGATGATCTCGGGTCGACGGACTAGCCTGTACCAGTGTCACCAGAGAACTGCTATCTGACGATAGGTATAATACCATTTAGGAGTTCTCGCCGAGTCCATCCAGTGTACCCAGTCTCCACTGAGCACCCGTATACCTTTTCTGATGTCAAACGCCAATGTTTATGAGATCATCCATCGCCCATCACATGGGTCGAGAAGCGTATACGCTAGTCTACTCTGGAGTATCGATGCCCTGTCTCGATACTCCCACGATTAGAAACATTTGAAGGATGTACTTGCCGACTACTTCTGCCATACTAGTATGATCCGCATCATAATCCTGGTAGTCAAGTACTCATCCTAAGGGCTTTATCAATATGTAATAGAGAGACAATAAGTGTACATGTTAAGATAAAGAGCAACCAGACAACATACTATCATGTCGAGCAAGAAAGTCCTCCCTATATATGTCCAAGTATCCACTACAATATACATCACATGTACAGTAATGGCCACTACGGCATACATATAACTAACAATCTCCCACTTGCACTAGGGCCATCATATAGCAGTGGTTGTAGTATCCCATACTCAACCATTCCATAAAAGTCTCTCTCAGGGAAAAAGCCTTCGTGAGTGGATCCGCCGTGTTGTCCTCTGAGTCTACTCTCATAACCTCGCTCTCCCTGGAGATCAACCATCTTCCTGATCAGGTGATACTGCCTTAGAATATGTCTGGAACGCTGATGGGACCTGCGTTCCTAGGACAAAGCCAAAACTCCATTGTTGTCACAATAACAGTTATTGGACGCTCAATGGTAGGAACCTTGTTCATCGCATGAACAAGAAATGTCCAGACAGTCACTTTACTAGTATCGTTGGTAGCAATGTATTCATCCTTTATCGTCTAGTATGCCATGGCATCTAGCTTGGAACTCTTCCAACATACCATCCCTCCACTGAGGGTAAAGACAATGCCTGTAACTGACTTTCAGTCAACCTTATCACTCTGGAAGCTCGAACCAAGAACATTCTTTTAGTGCTTCGCAAATAGTTAAGAATGTCCTCTACAGCTGTCCAGTGATTCACCCAAGATTCGATTGATTCCTGATCACTACACCTAATGATTTATCTACATCTAGTCCTGTACATAACATCGCATACATGATAGAGCCTACTGCCGAAGCATAGGGTATCCCTTGCATGCAAGCTCTTTCCAAATTAGTCTTGAAAGACAAATTTTTGGAGAGAGTGATCCATGAGTAAATGTGCGAATCACCACGCTTAGAATCCTCCATACTAAACCACTTTAGTATGGTTTTAATGTACCTAGATTTGGGACACTCCCAATATCCACATAGATCTATTACCATAGATTATAATTCATAACATGTAGTAGGTATCATCCAGATCTTCTATTGAGAATCCTTGTGATAAGAGGAGCTTGACCGAGTGTAGCATAGGAAACCATTTCCTATCAAGAGTATGTCATCTACATACAATACGTGTAAGATAACCTCACTCTCTACAACATTCTTGTATGTACAAGGATCATTTACCTTTTTGATGAAGTCAAACTCTTTGACTGCCGCATCAAAACAGATGTTCCATTTCCGTGATACTTGTATTGATCCTGATGGACTTAAGCATAGCTTTGAAAGTCTCAACTTTTCCATCTACACCAAGAATCTTCTCAAGATCCATTTTCTCCCAATGGGTTTTACCCCTTCAGGTGCACCATGCAAAGTCATACTTTGTTGCTGTATAAGGATTCCATCTTTGATCGCATAGTGATTAGTCGAAAATATTGTATATTTTAGCCGGCAATTTCCTCATCATTTGCATTCATATAGAAGTGTTCGGTATCCGTATTTCACATATTAGCAAATCTATCGCAAATTATTAGATTGCATGTATTAGACCTTAAAACCGGCATTTCTAGGGAAATTGACTGCATTGCATGGCATCGCAATATTTCTATATGTCGCAACCCGTGTTTTGAAGTCTGTGCAGGAAACTAGAAGCGTGCTCGAATCAATGCTGCTCAAAAGATACGCCAACTCACTAACTTCAGATCTGGTATCAATTTAAAGGAGCAATCACAAATCAATATATCAGAAGAAGCCCTAAAATACAGAACAAGGCTACACCAGAAGACCCAAAGCCCAAGCTCATCAAAGAGCCGCGGATCCGCGGCAATGGCTTACTTGTGCCGCGGATCCACGGTGGAACCAGGGACTTACCCCCTCAATTTTGGTGCACAATGCTTCATTCAG
This sequence comes from Agapanthus africanus, assembly GCA_030015575.1. Classification (NCBI taxonomy): domain Eukaryota; kingdom Viridiplantae; phylum Streptophyta; class Magnoliopsida; order Asparagales; family Amaryllidaceae; genus Agapanthus; species Agapanthus africanus. Next base: position 622,812,535 of record CM057341.1, read on the forward strand.
GGCCCACTGTTCAGAAATGTATCTCAAATTCCAGAAGACTTTAGGGGTTTCTGCCAGATCAGCAAACTAGGGTTTCCAAGCCTAATTAAACCTAGCTTAAACCCTAAGCTAGCTCCTAACAAACTACCTTCTAGAAGACTCAACAAACTTTTGGAGGGAACTACCATTTCAAACCTAAACCTAGGGTTTGGGAAGTCTATAAATAGAAGCCTAGACCTAGGGTGAAAGGATCATATGGAGATAGATAGAATCAAACCATTACTTGTGTTATTCATTTTAGTTCATTTTTTAGCCAATCTCCTTCTTCATCTCCTTCCTCCACAAGTCTAGTGAGAGGACTTGTGTGAAACCCTAATTCCAATCAAAATCAAGATCCCGAGTACCCATTAAGCAAGAAGCCCTACAACCTTTAGGAGCGGAGCCGATCTTCAACGGAGCAAGCGATCCGAGCCGATCCACGACTCACGAAGCCGAGCGACGCCCGATCAACAATCTAGATTCTTCCTTTTGTAGTTCTTGAAGCGAATGTAATCAAAATTGTTGAGATAAATAAAGGTGATATTCTTTTATCTTGTTTTCTTTAAATTCTGCATCATGATATCTTTACAATTCGTAAATATTCTCTGTGTGGTGATGTGTGAATAAAACTCCGCTCGTCGAGGAGTCGAGACGGTAAATAGAATGATGATGTAACATAGCTTTAATCGATTCTTGAGTCCTACGTGTTTTGAAAACCCTAGATAGTTCAAGAAACGATGACCCATTTTGTTTCGATGCTTTCTTGATTGATATCGTTCGAAATTGGGGAGTTACGATCGTTTCTTGAATTTGGTAGAGGCTAGAAAAGGAGTGATATCGACGAAAGAACAAGGGTTAAAAGATGAAACCCTAGTTTCATCAAGAAAGCCCTAACTCTCGTCGATTATCATCGATCTAGTATCAATCCTTCGAAGGACAAGAACACGAAATCTTGAGATTACATCACGTCTATAGATCCGATCGATTCCTACGAGCTTCTTTTAGATTCTTGACTGTTGATTGGAAATATCATCGATACACCGATTCTTGATTGTTAAACATTTTCTTGATTCTTGAATAGAATAGTGACACTTGAAAAATCAAAATTCTCGAATCATGTTTTCGTTTATCTTAGCTTAACTTTTCAATTCAAGCATATCATAATACAAACGAATCGTGCAATCCCTGTGGACGATCCGCACTCATTCATGAACTACAATTGACACCGTAGTTTGGTTGCGGTTAAAATAATTTTTGGTTGTGATTCTATACATTCTAATTACCGACACAAAGAAACTCATTCGCTTTGTTCGATTTACACAAACAAGAATTCTTTTCAATCACATAGCATCCAGCCTTTTCATAAAGTCTCCACTTGTGATGGCCATAGTTGGGCCATTATCTGCCATGATGTAATCTTAGCTCCCACTGTCACTGAGAAGTCCGTAGTATCACTTAAGTGGATGAGGAACCCTACCAGATTCGTGGAGAGGCTGAGGTTCGTTGGATATATTGAATCCTTTGGTTTTACCAAATCATCAGCTGTTAGTTTGTCTAGCTGGAACTCCTTCCATTTCTAGCTCATGACCACTAATTTCTTCACAAGAAATTCCTTTTCTAAAAAGATGGCATGCTGAGAAATAAAACACCTTTTGCTCCTTGGTGTGGTAGAAGATATACCCTTGCAAATGTTTGAGATATCCAACAAACTTACAGAACTGATATTGCCTCGAGCTTGTCCGGATTTTGTTTTTCAGCATAGCCCAGAAAACTCCATTTCTTAACTCGTTTAAGACATGGTCTCGACCCATTCCATATCTCATATATAGTGGTAGGCACTGATTTGAATGCTTCAGTAGGTATGCAGCTTCTCAAGTGCGTAACACCCAAAAGAAATCAGGTAACTCAGCATTACTCATCATAGAGTGCACCATATCTCATAGGGTGCGATACCTTCGCCCTGATACACCGTTGTGCTGTGGTGTACTCGAAGGAGTAAGCTGAGAGAGACTCACATTCTCCTTTAAATAATCTAGGAACTCCATGCCCAAGTATTCTCCTCCCCGATCTCGTCGTAGGACTTAATACTTCTACCCGTCTGGTCCTCAACTTCAAGCTTATATTCCATGAATTTCTCAAAAGTTTTAGACTCGTGTTTCAAAAGGAGCACATGTCCGAATCTTAAGAGATAGTCGATGAATATAATGAAGTACAAAGAACCAGCCTTGGCATTTGTAGACATAGGACCGTATACATCATCATGTATCGGTCCCAAGAGTTCAGTAACTCTTGCTCTGTTTCCAGTAAATGGAGTATTGGTCATTTCACTTTTTAGACAAGAATGGCAAGTAGCATAAGAGGAAAATTCGAACAGATTCTCATATTCAACCTTATGTAACTTAGCCGGTCGTGTCGAATTGATATGACCTAGTCTACAATGTCATAAGAAGGATTCATTCATTTCTGAACTACTCCTCTTGTCTGTGTTCTATATACTTTCAGTTGTAGCTTTATTTATAACGTATATGTTATTATATAACGTGCCTGATCCAATCAACTCATGATTAAGGAAAATGTTCACAACATTATCCATCAGAACAAAATTATATTCTTCTTTAACTTATTAAAGAAACCGATGTAATGTTGTATATCAGGTTCGATATTTAATAACATTTGTTCAGAATCAATATATATACCACAAGGTGATATTTGCCAAGTCATTTGGCTGTAACAATTGCACCATTCTCTAACTCTTAGAGATATATCATCCATTCTCAGTTCTCTACCTGTCTGTAGCCCATGTAACATATTACATATATGGGATTCTCATCCGGCATCTCATACCTAGGACGTAGAGGATACTGAGAAACAGTTCTCGGTAATGAACACAACCGAAGAAAATAAATCAACATGCACTTTCTTCGATTGGGTGACATGGGAGTTCAGATATTCCCCTTTTTCCTACTTGGACTTTTAACAGTTATAAGATAAAGCGAAACCAACGTTCCCTAGCTAAGTATAATAAGAAGGTTCGGTCAATGCATCCATATTATTATCTTGATTAAGGTGTGACATGGTCGCTACCATAAGAGAGAGAGAGAAGAAAACACTCTGCGTGTGCTCTTGCATGATTAGATTGGTTGTTATTTTATCTAATCAGGATGGCTCCCACTGTTTTTATCAAATCTTCTTTCAAACCCTAAAAAGTTAGACTAGCCGGGATTAATTACACCCTACAAGTTCGCTAATCTTTCGGCCAGGCCAGTGTTGGTACTTTGAGGGAGGTTCCCCGTGCTTTCGTACGGACCTAATTAATATAAACCTCGTTTTCCCAGGGGCATAACCCCGTTAACACCTTTCTAGACACCGACTTGATCGGCGAATTGTAATGTGTAAAACTCTCCCAGGAGTAACTCTTACTTGCAGTGGGTATCAGGATCCAACTATCTCTTAGAAGGTATGCAATCTCATTGCAAATTTCAACACTTGAAATTCCCGATAATATTTTGCCCCAAGCGATCTATGACTTTGATAAGATCAACAAACCATAGACCGCAAGTCAAGTTCAACCCGTCATTTCCTGATTGAATTAAATCCACCCGCACGACCCTTGACAAGGTCAACAAGGTCGCACGACTACCCTAATCCAATCGTATCATATGCTAGCAGATAAGCACTAATCAGCTACCGCACACAACGCCTTGAGAAGGTCAACAAACGCAGCACGAATACTAAATATTACTTATCTGAAATGACAGAGGGCTACGATAGGTTTTTAAGAAAACCCTTTGCGTAATGAACATGCTATCATTGTATAATCGAGTGAGTTTGAAAAGGAGTGTTTTTGAGGCTTTTACTAGTTTTGCTAAAGAGGTCACTCCCGGTGATGGAATCTCGTATCTTTCCTTATCGAATAAGTTATAGGATATTTCATAAATACCACTATGCAAAGCAGAAACTATAGAAGCAATCAAAAGACAAACCGAGTGGGTTGTAGTATTTTCTAGTTTCGCTAAAGAGGTCACTCCCGGTGAAGGGATTTTGGCTCTTTCCTTATCGAATAAGGTGCTGGATATTCTACAAGGAATACCACTATGCAAAGAAAGAACTAGAGCTACCTATTTTTAAAACAACATTCTGCAACATCTTTAGGTTTCATTTTCTTTCATTAATCTCATTAATGAAGTCCCTTCAATTTTATGCTTCCTAAGTATCAAAGTAGAAACGAAAGCTGCAATAGTTATTATATATCATATATATAATATAGGCATTTGTCACAGAACATTTCAAGTGATCACATCACAAAATATCAGCAGCAGAAGAATCACATATCAAAATATTGGATATATTAGGAATTTCGTGTTTTAAATTAAGCCAGTATAAAACACAGATTCCACGGTCGCGATGAATAGCCAAAACCACATCCCTAGACCCCTACGAGAGCGGCAAGCAACCCTACCAATTCTAGAGTTAGGAGACCCGGTCACAACTCCTTGAGATGGTCTCCTACTGGACCCTAGAACTTGGTTACTTGTGCTCTCCTCCTTGGGTCTATCCTAATACGGAAAAGTAAATAATATACATCAATGATGACATCATCTTTTACCCGGAAGTGCCCCAATAAAAAATATTACATACAAGCTTTTACATGAATGAAAATGAAAAACTCCCATCTCACATAAAAAACCCGGCTATTCAAAACACGACGATCTAATATAACATATCATGGCAACACATAACATCACATGTCATCAACGTAAGTAAATATTCGTATCCCAATTGTCATTGACATATAGCAACGAAACCGGCGATACACCACATATTACACTTATGATCGCAGAAAAGAAAGTGAAAAACTATAACAATTGGAATCCGCAACCACCTTAGTCATCATAAACCCAATGTATCTCATACTTTGGATTTCATACCTAACCAAATAAATTCCTTAGACATCACATGCCTAACAATTATAAACCCCGTATTTTAATCTTGATATTGAAAACACTTTCCAATAATCTATCGGGTAATTCAACAAAAATTCCCGATAACCTGATCGAATGCTCATCGGAAACTTAGTAGACGGCCGCACCCCCGATGCCATCAACGAAGTCCACTAAGGCGGAACACCACGGCCGCGAGCACCCGAACGAATGCTTTTGGCGACGGGGTTCTCCTACAGTCACTTGGTCAGGGATATAGGGCGTGGCTATCTAATAAGGTTACTCAGAGAGTATCTGCATACACTAAGTAATTGCGACGGACTTTTGATCCACATCAAAATTCCGTGGCAACCGATCAAATGAGACTAAACTGCTAGATTTATAAAATTCAAATTAGTTATCTCATAACTAATTATATGGATTCCAAATATTGTATCACAATCAGAGATAGCTTAACGAAGTTAAACTTTTCGATCGAATAAACAAGCATCTAAATTTTTCCAACAAGCTTAACACTTGAGCAGAGTTCAAAAAGTACCCAGAACAAGCCACAACTCCTATGAACCATCAGTAGAAGGGCCGACCCATGCCTCACTCATTTCTCCACGGAACTGCAGCAAACCCTAGTGTATGAATACGGTTCCGCAATCCAAAAAGTCGATTTTGGGTATCGTTCTTCCAGAGGGTCCTCAGAATCGCTTGCATGATTTTCTGAAGATTTTAAACTCGGAAAAAATCCAACTCTTGGAAAATTTTCAGCGGCGAAAAATCGGGTTATTGATATTCATTCAAACTTTTTAACATCGTCTAAATAACCCGAATTCATGTTAGAATTATGGCTGCGAAACACTCTGAGTTTCCTTTGCAGAAAGTGAACATCACATGCAAATTTAGCAAAAACAAACAACACCTGAAATGCCAAAACATAGAGACTGGAACACCATGAAAATTTGAACCCAAAGAAGCAAATTGAACCGAACACTCCGGTTTTAAGACCAATGTGGCCGACCACTTTTGCAAAAAAACCCCTCAAGTTTTCTTGGTGTTAATGTCATATCTCACACAACATTCTGTAGTTGTTTAAAAAAATTTTAGAGGCATTTTTAAATTCGACAGAAACTGGCTTGCAATGTTTAATGTTTCAGAGTAGTTTCGGTTTCGTAATGTAACAAACATCGTTTAAATCTCAAGCTTGGCTCTGATACCACTGTTTGGATACTTAGCACAGTAGCAAGGTTTTAGGAGGTATCGTCCATGCCGTTTTAAAAAATTTTCCGTTCTAAAGAACCTTAACTCTAGAACCTTAACTAGAGTTTTAAACGAACTAACAATGTTAACATCTTAACATCTAAGTCAATGAGGAATACAACCTTTGTAGACTGGTCCTTTACTTCTAAAGCTCCGTGTAGTCCATTCGCTCCAAGTAGTCAGCACCCGAACTCTAGTAAGGGTTCACATGAAGAAATGAACAAGCTCGCTCGATATCTTCAAGGCCAAAGATGATCTACGTCGAGGAGACTTAAGCTCATGCTATCTCTTCACTAAATTAGGGTTTAGTGAAGCAAACACCCTAAACTAAATGGCTAATATTAGAGAATGATGAAGTAAGAAATGGGCTCACTTTAGATTTGTTTTTGTCACAATATTTTCTCACTTTAGAAAAAAGCTAGCAAGTTTTTTCTCTCATGAAGAAGAAGATGAAGTGATTGAACAAATGAAACTCATGAAGTGAGAATATGAACCATGGATGAGTTAGTGTCATACACTAACCCTTGTAGAGACTTGACTATGATTAGTATAATGGTTGGGTTAATAAATATCTATAGCAAACAAAAATAGTGGACTTGGTCAATGTTTATCCACAAGCTTTCTCAAAGCTTCTACCATGACAAATTCCACCATTTTAGAATTACTTTGATAAATACAAACCCTAGGATTATCCTAACTATAGTGTAAGTCTCATACACCCATGCTTCTTGTATCATCAAGCATGACACAATAAAATGTACATTAATATATATCACATATATACTAAAGCACAAAGTGAGAAAAAGAAATGTTTAAGTGAGTATATATTAGTTAATGTAAATTAATATATCACATCTATAATTATACATTAAATTATCAAATCAACACATGATTTAATAATCCGGCTATATCTCATACAACCGACTAATATCACATGAATCAACTTATCGAATCAACATTTGATCCGATAACCCAGCTATATTTCATATAACCGACCGATATCACATATCGCGAGAATAGAATGCGGCATCACATACACGCATTAATCTCTGTCCTATAGATATCACATATGTGATCCTACTCCGTTTGTCATGAACCAGGAAACCTCTGTTTAGGACTCTAAAGACTCGTCAATACGCCGGCAGTAGGGATGATCATATCAAACACCCATAAGCCGCAAGCGGTCTGCTAAACATAACGGCCACCCGGGTATTGAGCGATCAGAAGATCAATAAGCAAGCCTACTCATACTCCTGCGAATCCAATCGGTAACACTACCGTACAGTCCGGTCTCTTCGTCTGATATGTCGTATATCGCAGCCTCGGGATGGTATATCGTCAGACCCCAATAGCCTTATAAATCATGCCGATGCAAGGTCCATAACGGTCCAAGAAACTACTGACACTTACCAGTAAATATCAGCAACCCTGGCCAGGGATTTCATGTTATGGCCAATCGAGCATAGTGCAATATCAACCCCCAATACCGGGAGAGACAAATCCCCTCCTACCGCTCATTGCCTCCATGTGACTCGGGACTGTACCCAAAAATCACCATTTTGCACAATCTCTTGACCGTGGTATGGTGGAAATAAAAGCACATTGGGAATCACACAAGACTCTATGACGATCTCGGGTCGACAGACTAACCTGTACCAGTGTCACCAGAGAACTGCAATCTGACGATAGGTATAATACCATCTAGGAGTTCTCGGCGAGTCCGGCCAGTGTACACAGTCTCCACTGAGCACCCGTATACCTTCTCTGATGTCAAACACCAATGGATATGGCATCATCCATTGCTCATCATATGGGTCGAGAAGCGTATATGCTAGTCTACTCTGGAGTATCGATTGTTAGTGTATATGCCATAGAGGCCATTACTGTATCATACTAGTTTGTATATTACTTGATGGAAGCTTAGGATATTCACAGTTGTATAGACAATCTTGCTCAAAATGGTAGTATGCTACTTGGTTTGTCTCTACTTCAATATGTGCATGTGTTTCTTTTAGCATATCGCTTATACATGTTAGTAGAGCCCTTAGGATCATTGCTTGTTACAAGCGTTGTGATGGCAGTCACACTTGTGGGGCTGGGTAATCTATAAGCACATCCTTATACAAGTCCCTAGTCGTAGGATTATTGAGACGGGGCATCGATACTCCGGAGTAGACTAACGTATACGTTTCTCATCCCAGCATGGGAGACGGTCTGTCCCACAGCCGTCAGTACGTCATACTTGAGATAGTATGCGGGTGCTCGTTAGGTTACGAGTACACTGGACAGGACTCGTCGGGAACTGTTGGTTGGTATTATACCTATCGTCAGTCATTAGTTCCCAGGTGACATGAGTACAGCTTAGTACGCTGACTTGACACTGTCACTTCGCCTCGAGTGTGTTCCCACTGTACTAAGATTACTACACTACTACGGCTCAAAGGAGTCGTGCAAACAGGTAGTAGTTGGGTACAGTCCCGAAGCACTTGGAGGCAGTGACGGTTAGACAGGATTCGTCTTTCCCGATGTTGGGGGTTGATATCGCGCTGTGTCTATGAGAGCCATTACACATAGTCGTCCCTGGCCCGGGCAAGCGAGATATACTAGTAGGTTTCCAGTGTTATCTCAGGGTCTTCTGGGCCACACTCCAACACGACTTGTACCGCTATTAGGGGACTGACGTTCACCACCCCCTAGGCCCACCATGCGATATTCTTAGACGAACAGACCAGACTGTATGGAGATTGTCACATACAGGCTCAGTAGGAGTTCGGATGGGTTTACCTCATCGGCCTTCTTATCGACATCTACCTGGGGACCGTTACGTACAGCTAGTGCCACTTGCGGTCCGTGGTTAAACCCACTGCCAGCGTAGTGTCGAGTCTTTAGAGTCCCACACAGAGAGTTTCCCTATACTGAGCGAAACGTGTAGAGGCCGTATGGTTTTACGACAGGGCTACGATCACTTACGTACACTTGTGTGCGTATGCTATTCGGGCAGGCAATACTAGTGGGCTTTAGCTTAAGCCAGATCCTAGTATTACACGGATGGATTTGTTTTGTCTTCTGTGCATTCTCATTCTACGGAAAGTGGATGCGGGTGTGTATGCACAGTTTTGAGGAGCGAAGAAGGAGGAGGAGTGATTGAAACAATTTCTTGGTTATTATTTAAAAGAGTATCTAATCAAAATGTCCCCGGCAACGGTGCCATTTTGATTGATAGGAATTTCCGTTGTGTTTGTATAAAATTGTAAAGAAATCACAACCAAAAAATATTTTGACCGCAATCAAACAACGGTGTCGGATGTAGTTTGTAGTGAGTGCGGATCGTCCACAGGGATTGCACGATTCACTTGTATTTTGATACGTTTGAAATGAAAAGTTAAGCAACAATGAAAGAAAACATGATTCAAGAATGATTTGTATTCGAGTGTCACTATTCTTTATGCAAGAATCAAGAAACTATAAACAATCAAGAATCGGTGTTTCGATAATATTTCCAATCAACAATCAAGAATATAAGAGTGGCCCGTAGGAATCGATCGGATCTTTAGACGTGATGTAATCTAAAAGGTTTCGTGTTCTTGTCCTTCGAAGAATTGATACTAGATCAATGGTGATCAACGAGAGTTAGGGCTTTCTTGATGAAATTAGGGTTTCATCTCTTAACCCTTGTTCTTTCGAGGATACCATTTATATTCTAGCCTCTAGCAATTTCAAGAAACGATCGGAACTCCCCAATCTCGAGCGATGTCGATCAAGAAAGCATCGCAACGAATTGGGTCGTCGATTCTTGAACTTGCTAGGGTTTACAAACTCGTGGGATTCAAGAATCGATTGCAAATTTGTTACATCATCATACTAAAGATCGTTTCGACTGCTTAACAAGCGGAGTTTTATTCACACATCACCACAAAGACAATATTAAAGATTTGTAAAGATAACATGATGCGGAATTTAAAGAAAACAAGATAAAAGAATATCACCTTTATTGATCTCAACAATTTTGATTACATTTGCTTCAAGAACTACAAGAAGAAGAATCTAGATTGTTGATCGGGCGTCGCTCGGCTTCGTGAGTCGTGGATCGGCTTCGGATCGCTTGCTCCGTTGAAATCGGCTCCGCTCCTAAAGGTTGTAAGGCTTCTTGCTTAATGGGTACTTGGGATTCTTGATGTTGGCTTGGAATTAGGGTTAGGGTTTCCTACAAGCTCTCTCACTAAACTTGAGGAAGAGGGGATGAAGAAAGGGATTGATTCACTAATTGGATGAATAATTCCCAAGGTTGAATCATGTGGGAAAAATGAGCCTAGGGTCTTATTTATAGAGCTCCCAAACCCTAGGTTTAGATTTGAATTAGAAGTTTCCCTCCTAAAGTTTGTTGAAGAGTTTCTAGAAGGAGTTTGTTAGGAGCTAACTTAGGGTTTAAGCTAGGGTTTAGGAAAAGTTCTAGAATAATAGGCTAATTAAGTGAAGCTCAAAGTGTTTGCTGATCTGGTAGAAGTCTCTGGAGTCTTCTGGAACTTGGAGTGCATTTATGAACAGTAGGCACTGAATCAGGAGTTGTGCACCCAAAAATGAAGAGGTGATTCCCTTGTTCAACCGCGGATCCGCGGCCTTAGCAAGCCCATGCCGCGGATCCGCGGCCATGTATGAGGGTTGGGCTGTGTGCTTTCTGGAGTGGTCTTCTACTGCTATTTGGAGCTTTATATGATATGCTGAATTGTGATTGCTCCTTTGGATTAGTACCAGATTTGAATTTAGTGAGTTTACGAGCGGTGTAATGGTCGAGCAAGCTTCTCTTTTCCTGCACAGACTTCGAAACACGGGTTGCGATATATAAAAAATATGCCATGTGATGCAATGCAGTCAATTTCCCTAGAAATACCGGTTTTAAGGTCGAATACATGTAATCTGATATTTTGCGACCGATTTGCTAATATGTGAAATACGGATACCGAACACTTCTATATGAATGCAAATGATGAGGAAATTGCCGGTTAAAATATGCAATATTTTCGACTGATCAAATACCCCCAAACTTAATTTCGATCGTCTCGAGCGAATGTTTTATTAAAAATAGAAGGAGAAAATAAAGAAAGAGAAAAACTAACTAGCACATTTTCGTAGGCAACACGATTGCACTGAGCACGTGCAACAAGCCTTTAAACCTCTAGGTGTCCCTAGTAGGAGGAGTGTTGTCTCCTGAGGGTTTTCAGCGGATTGCACCCACAAAATCCAATAATAAAAGCAAGATCATGAATATTACATTTAAAGAAGAGAATGGTAAAAGAAAAGCTTTGAAAATTAGGGTTTCCAACTAAGCTAGCTTTTCGGTTGTCATGAGCCCTATCTTAATGGTCATGAAAAGATGTTAGAAATCACGTCCTCCCTCAATAAAACATCGTCTTATTCTTCATTCCTATCTTTCTTCCAAACATCGATCATATAACCCTGCGTGTGTGTAAAGGACATCCCTACACCCGGAGAATTCAATTCAAGCTATCATACTCTTGCCCATCAGCCTCAGTACTTTTTAATTAATGAATATTTAGATGAGATTGCTCACACACTTTCATGCGACCGTTAATACTTCTTGAGGTACTAACCGACCGATTACTCCTGTGCTTGCTTACTTGGTGTATTTTCCTCGTCTTGCACCACCTCAGGCATAGCAATGACTCCCAGACCAGTTGGCCTTAGGGCACTAGGTGAAGAAGCACCCTCGCTATACATTTTTCTTGCCCTTGGTGATAACAAAACCAGTGTCCATTTTTCTCACCACTTTATATTTTCTTTATTCATTTTTTTTTCTTTTTATTTCCTTCATGCTTTTGGCTTTAAGACAAGAGCATTTCAAGGTATCCTCTACTATCCCAGGCTTCAAGACGTGTGTAAGTGCGAATAGCAGGGTATCAACGTTCAAAATGTTTGGCTTCCTGAATAGAAACTATTTTTCAGACTTATTTTTATCCTCAGATTAGTGACGTCCTTCATCTTACTAACCTTTGGGACAACGGCTCATAACTACTTATTACTAGTTCGTACAAGAAAACTTCTAATTTTCTTAGTTTTCTAGAATTTTTCTAATCTCACGGATGTAATTTTTCACTATCTAAACTTTCATTATCTTATTTATATACAAAAAAGTGTAAATATTAAAATTATTTTTATATTTGAAATTTTTTTAAATTTTTATGGGTTTTGAAAATTTTTCAATTTTTATAGATTTTTAAAGAAATGTTTTGTGCTTATGCAGATGATATGCAAATGATGCAGAAATAAGCACAAACCTCCCCCAAACTTGTTTTCAACAGTGTCCTCACTGTTGCCGACAGCTATATCTATAAAACCTGTAAATCTGGGGGGAATTATTAGTGGGGGCAAAATATATAAGTGAAGAACTTCCCCCAAATTTATCTTTCACTCACCTTCATTCAAAAAATGATGCAATGATATACTGGACATGAAGGTGAGATGGAGGAATTTTAATCCAAATAAACTGGCTCTTGTAAGAACAAGAGCTCCTCCGTGGGGTCAGTGGAAAAATACGGCTTTAATCTATGTCCATTTACTTTGAAAAAGGTGCCGTTTTTAACATTTTCAACTTCTACTGCCCCGTGCGGGTATACAGACCGTACAACAAAAGGTCCCTTCCATCGAGATCGGAGCTTACCCGCGTGAAGGTGTAATCGTGAATCATAAAGAAGGACTTGTTGACCAGGTGAAAATGTTTTCCTTAAAATGCTTTTATCGTGAAAAACCTTAGTCCTATTCTTTGTGATTACAGCATTATCATAAGCTTCATCGCGGAGTTCGCTTAACTCGTTAAGTTGCAGCTTCCGAAAGTTGCAAGCAAGGTTTAGATCAAAATTTATTTCCTTTATAGCCCACAATGCTTTATGCTCTATCTTGACAGGTAAATGACATGCTTTTCCAAACACTATCCTATATGGAGACATTCCTAGGTCGGTCTTATATGCAGTCCTGAATGCCCAAAGAGCATCCGTCAATTTGGTCGACCAGTCTTTTCTATTCTTAGCAACAGTTTTCTCCAGGATAAGTTTGATTTGTCTGTTTGAGATCTCAGCCTGCCCGCTTGTTTGGGGATGATAGGGTGTAGAAAGTCGGTGGTTGATTGAGTATTTTCGCATCAGAGTCTCGAAAGACCTGTTGCAGAAGTGTGTCCCATTATCGCTAATAATAGCGCGTGGGTGTCCAAATCGCGAAAAGATATTATCTTTCAAGAACTTAATGACAACTTTCCTGTCATTAGTGCGACATGGAATGGCTTCTACCCACTTGGAGACATAATCAACCGCCAGCAATATGTACAGTTTCCCAAAGGAGTTGGGAAAAGGACCCATAAAATCTATGCCCCAAACATCAAATATTTCAACAACGAGAATGGGTTGCTGAGGCATTTCATTCCTCTGGGATATTCTACCCGTATACTGACATTGTGTACAGGTTTTGCAATACTCAAATGCGTCCTTGAATAAGGTCGGCCAATAAAATCCACATTGCAAAACCTTTTCCGCTGTCTTTCTAGGACCAAAGTGACCCCCACAGGCCTGATCATGACAAAATGAAAGAACACTCTTGAACTCTTCATTTGGGACGCACCGGCGAATGATCTGATCAGGACAATATTTAAACAAATAGGGCTCGTCCCAGTAAAAGTGTTTTACTTGGGAAAGAAAACGATATTTGTCCTGTTTTGACCAATCGCTCGGTATAAGTCCCGTGGCATGATAGTTCACAATATCCCTGAACCATGGTTCAGCGGATATGCTCAAGAGTTGTTCATCAGAGAATGAATCATTGATCGGCAGGGTCACAGGGGAAGAAACGATGCGTGAAAGGTGGTCAGCTACTACGTTTTCACATCCTTTCTTATCTTTGATAACAAGATCGAATTCTTGTAAAAGAAGGATCCAACGTATTAGTCGACCTTTTGCATCTTTCTTCGCCAGAAAATGTTTCAAAGCGGAATGGTCAGTATACACAACTATAGGTGAGCCGATTAAGTAAGGCCTGAATTTTTCTAAAGCAAATACAACCGCTAAAAGCTCTTTCTCGGTGGTTGTATAATTTATTTGCGCATCATTCAGGGTCTTACGAGCATAGTAAATCATGTGTGGCATCTTTTCGATGTGCTGTCCTAAGACTGCACCTACTGCAAAATCAGATGTGTCACACATCAGCTCAAAGGGGTAGTCCCAATTTGGTGATGATAAAACGGGGGCTGAAGTGAGTGAGTGTTTAAGTGAGTCGAAAGTTGTCTCGCAATCCGAGTCGAAATGGAAGGTCGTATCCTTGGCCAGGAGTAGTGTTAAAGGTCTAGCAATTTTGCTAAAATCCTTAATGAATCTCCTATAAAAGCCCGCATGGCCAAGGAAAGAGCGAATATCTTTGACGCTTTTGGGATGAGGGAGGTTTTGAATGACATCTACTTTAGCTCTGTCAACCTCAATGCCTTTCTGTGAAATGACATGTCCAAGTACTATTCCTTCTTGGACCATAAAATGGCATTTTCCCCAGTTTAAAGTCAAGTTCTTCTCTTTGCAACGAGTAAGAACAGCGTCAAGATTCGCTAGGCAATCAGAAAAAGAGTCTCCAAAAATCGAGAAATCGTCCATAAAGATCTCCAAAAAATTCTCTACCATATCAGAGAATATCCCCATCAAACACCGCTGAAAGGTAGCGGGAGCATTGCATAACCCAAAGGGCATGCGACTGTAAGCAAAGGTACCAAAAGGACAAGTAAAAGTGGTTTTATCTTGATCCTTTTTGGCGATGGGGACCTGATTGTAGCCTGAGTATCCGTCCATAAAACAATAATATTTTCGTCCCGCTAAGCGTTCCAGCATCTGATCAATGAATGGTAGAGGAAAATGATCTTTCCTCGTGGCAGCGTTGAGTTTTCTATAATCGATGCATACACGCCACCCAGTTTGGGCGCGTGTCTGAATCAACTCATTCGCCTCATTTGTGATAACTGTGATGCCGGATTTCTTAGGAACGACATGTATAGGACTCACCCACTGGCTATCGGAGATGGGGTATATAATACCACTATCTAAGCATTTGACGATCTCTTTCATGACAGCTTCCTTCATGACGGGATTCAACCGTCTCTGTGGTTCTCGGGTCGGTCTGGCATCATCCATCACATGTATATGATGTTCAACTATCAAGGGACTAATCCCTTTGATGTCCGCCATACTCCAACCAAACACCTCTTTGTTAGATCTTAATACCGATAAAAGTGCATTCTCTTGCTCTGATGCAAGAGAAGCGGAAATGATAACCGGTAATGACGTGTTCTCACCAAGATAAGCATATTTCAGGTGAGAAGGTAAAATTTTGAGATCTAACTCAGGCGGAGAAATGATAGAAGGAAGGATCATAGATTGATTTTTAGATCTACAAAGAAGCTCAGAGCCTGTGAAAGATACAGAGTCGGGTGGAGAAAAGTCAGAAGTGCAGGACTCATGTGTAGATAAAGTGTCCTCACTAAGATCTTGTGCAAAGTCAACCAGAGATGTGCTAATGTCATCGAGATCAGTAAAGCAAAGATCCTCAGCTCCACAACTATCGGGAGCGATCTCATGGACAGAGCACACATCTAAAATATGAGCAGAGGGTTCTGATGGCTGACTTCCAACTTTATAGATATTTAGTTCAATGGTCATATTTCCAAATGATAAATTCATTGAACCATTTCTACAGTTTATAACAGCGTTGGAAGTGGCAAGGAAAGGACGACCCAGAATCACCGGAATTTGGCCCCGGGGGTTTGCTACAGGATGTGTGTCGAGCATAATGAAGTCTACAAGGAAAACAAATTCCCCGACCTTTATCAACACATCCTCTAATTCACCCCTTGGTTTGGTGATAGATCGGTCTGCCATCTGGAGAGTGCAATGAGCAGGTTTCAGCTCTCCAATCCCTAATTGCTCATAGACAGAATAAGGTAGCAGGTTAACACTTGCGCCAAGGTCTAAAAGAGCACGATTTATGTTTTTACCCCCAATCGAAATCGATATTGTAGGACAACCTGGGTCCTTTCTTTTCTTTGGAAGCTGGGGTATAAAAGCAGTGCTGATATTATTAGACATAAAGACCTTTTTTGGCATTTGGGTCTTCCTCTTCCTAGTGCACAAGTCCTTAAGAATTTTCGCATAAGCGGGGACTTGCTGAATCGCATCTAAGAGAGGGATATTGATGTTAACCTGTTTGAACATCTCTATAATTTTCTCCATATGAGGACTCGTTCTATTAGCCCTTAGCCGGTTTGGGTAAGGAGCTTTCGCAATAAGCGCAAGGTCCATCACAGGAGAAGGAAAGGGGGGTAGACGAGGTCCTAAAGGAGGTGTGGGGACCGTCTGTGGAGAACTATAAGGATTGGGTGAAGGTGTTGAGCCTAAAGGGAAATGGAGAATAGGCTCGTGCGAAGGTGGTTTGGTAGAAGAAGAAGGATCAGAAGGTGAAGTGTGTGTATGTGGAAAGGACTCAGCCGGGGTGTTGATATGATTTTCAGTATTATCAATATCTTCCCCGACATTATTATTCAGCACTCTTCCCGATCTCAACATTGTAATGCCCAGGATTCTGTAGGGGTTGAGAGGGAAGTTTCCCTTTTTCTCTCGCACTCATTTCGGCTTTTAGGCGTGCGATTTCAGCTTCCATCATGCGAATACTCTCAGCTTGGGATGCTGAGTTTTTCTTTATTTCACTGACGGAAGATCTAACCTCAGTCGAAACATCCATGAAATTTGATAAAAGTGATTTCATGGTTTGAGTGAATTGAGAGAACTCGTCAGAACAGGACTGCATAGGATTAGACTGTGCAGGAGTGTTTCCATGGTTTTGGAAATTTTATGACTGGTAGGGGTGCTGAGTGAGTTGAAGGGGTTGCTGTTGTGGTGGAGGAAGAGCCCTTTGAAAATTATTCGTGTTTGGAACCGTGTTTTGAGATTGGTTTTGGTTCCAAGCAAAATTCGGGTGGTTCCTCCAACCTTGATTGTACGTGGAAGAATATGGATCGTTTCGAGGTCTTTGAAATGCGGCATTAGAATGCTCGTGACCTTAAAACGCAGAGTTTAATGGACATTCTTCCGTTAAATGTGACGGATCAGAACAGCACCCACAAACAGTTTTGGGGAGTGACACTGGGTTTAGGGAGGCTGCTGCAAATTTGTGTTCCATAGCGTCGAGCTTCTTTTGCATTGCTGCCATTTCAGCTCGAACACCTATGGACACATCTATTTGGTGTACGCCACCCCTATTCAATGGTTGGGTTCCACTCTCCCAAATTAGTGATTTTTCAGCGAACTCTTCTAAGTATCGCCAAGCTTCCCCATCATCTTTGGTCATAAAAGTACCTTGACACATGTTTTCAAGGCTCTGTTTAGTGTTAGGGTTACTGCCCTCATATATGATTCGGCAAAGCTCCCATCTCGGGATGCCGTGATGAGGACATTGAACCAATAGATCCTTGAAACGTTCAAAGTATTTAGAGAATGGTTCAGCAGGGAGCTGGGCAAATTGGTTCAGTTCGCTACGGATTCGAGCCGTCTTTTGGATTGGGTAAAATTTCTTAAGGAATGCAGCGACGAATTCTTCCCAATTCGTAATAGAATGTGCGGTAGTGTTATATAGCCACTTCTCGGCTATATCGCACAATGTAAATGGAAGAAGTCGTAGACGCATCGCATCCACTGAAAGTTGTGACGTACCCATCATTGCGCATACGTTTTCAAATTTGGTAATGAAAACGTAAGCGTCCTCGGTCTCGAGTCCGTGGTATTTGGGTAAAAGATTGATATACTGGGGCTTAATCTCAAAATTATCCCCATTGGCTGGTGGTGTGGATAAGCAGGTCGAAAGAGGACCTCTATGTGGATAGCATCTTTCCTGGAGAGAAATGTGGGGAGAATTCTGCGCACCAACGGACGGTGGCAGATTAGGGTTAAAGAAGTTTGATGGATTCGGATCCATCGGTGTGGGTGTGGTAGTAGGTAAAGAAAAGGTAAATGGAGAATTATCGACTTCGGAGTCGATAAAAGGTACGCGGACTAAACGGGCACTAGAATCCCGTGTCCAGCCTATCTTGCACTAAAAAGGGTTAGTACAAGTGGCAGCGTTGACTTATAATTAGGGGTAAAATAAATGCGGTGTTTGCTTTTTGAAAAAGGGACGGATTTTGAAAAAATGATGCGACAAAACAAATGCAGCACACAACCCTAGAATCTAGTGGTCACCTAGGTCCGGCTCTAGACCGCTCCTAACTGCCAAAAGACAAGTCGCAGGATAGAATCCTCCACTGCCTCTTTGTCCCCCTGTGGCCGGATAAGTGGCAGGTAAGTGGGAAGGTACTCCACTACGTAGTAGTGGGCCTAATTAAAAACCACTAGCCTTAGACACACTCGCCTTAGGCACCACAAGAAAACGCGGATAAGCAATGAATTACCCACGACCTTCTCTTGTCCTAATTGAGCGCGACAGTCCTTAGAGTCTTCTCTAGATTTCTTTTAATTAATGAGGGTAATGCGGATGCAAGTTTTGCGATTTTCGGGGCCTAGGAAGGGTAATGAAATCCCCACCTAATTTGGATTTGGCCGTGCCCCTTAAATTTCCGTAGTAGAATGCAAACAACCAAGAAATCAAAATCACACACAATTTTAATTTTGCTTTTGCGCGCTGCGATTTATTTGCAAAGAATCCTGCAGCAAAGTGTTATTTAGAGCTAAAAGAGGAGAGGGGAGAGAGCAAGAAATTACCTGCTGCAAAAATTTTGCAGAGAACCCCCTGTAGTAGCCGCGTTTCCGCCGCAATGACCACCTAAATGCCGCGCTTCCGCGCTTCAACTGTGGGTTCACTTGATCAAATTTCTTCAGGGAGCTTCTGTGAACTCCCTCAGCTCTCTGGTATATCCCAAATAATTTTTCCACAGCACAGAATGCTCCAGATCACCTTGCAATCAATCACAACACACGTATAAGAGTTTGTACGAATTTTGATTTCAAGAAGTAAAATGTAATAATTCTTTCACTTCAAACTAAAAATGTAAATGAATTAGCGCGCGATCCCCGGCAACGGCACCATTTTGATTGAAACAATTTCTTGGTTATTATTTAAAAGAGTATCTAATCAAAATGTCCCCGGCAACGGTGCCATTTTGATTGATAGGAATTTCCGTTGTGTTTGTATAAAATTGTAAAGAAATCACAACCAAAAAATATTTTGACCGCAATCAAACTACGGTGTCGGATGTAGTTTGTAGTGAGGGCGGATCGTCCACAGGGATTGCACGATTCACTTGTATTTTGATACGTTTGAAATGAAAAGTTAAGCAACAATGAAAGAAAACATGATTCAAGAATGATTTGTATTCGAGTGTCACTATTCTTTATGCAAGAATCAAGAAACTATAAACAATCAAGAATCGGTGTTTCGATAATATTTCCAATCAACAATCAAGAATATAAGAGTGGCTCGTAGGAATCGATCGGATCTTTAGACGTGATGTAATCTAAAAGGTTTCGTGTTCTTGTCCTTCGAAGAATTGATACTAGATCAATGGTGATCAACGAGAGTTAGGGCTTTCTTGATGAAATTAGGGTTTCATCTCTTAACCCTTGTTCTTTCGAGGATACCATTTATATTCTAGCCTCTAGCAATTTCAAGAAACGATCGGAACTCCCCAATCTCGAGCGATGTCGATCAAGAAAGCATCGCAACGAATTGGGTCGTCGATTCTTGAACTTGCTAGGGTTTACAAACTCGTGGGATTCAAGAATCGATTGCAAATTTGTTACATCATCATACTAAAGATCGTTTCGACTCCTTAACAAGCGGAGTTTTATTCACACATCACCACAAAGACAATATTAAAGATTTGTAAAGATAACATGATGCGGAATTTAAAGAAAAGAAGATAAAAGAATATCACCTTTATTGAGCTCAACAATTTTGATTACATTTGCTTCAAGAACTACAAGAAGAAGAATCTAGATTGTTGATCGGGCGTCGCTCGGCTTCGTGAGTCGTGGATCGGCTTCGGATCGCTTGCTCCGTTGAAATCGGCTCCGCTCCTAAAGGTTGTAAGGCTTCTTGCTTAATGGGTACTCGGGATTCTTGATGTTGGCTTGGAATTAGGGTTAGGGTTTCCTACAAGCTCTCTCACTAAACTTGAGGAAGAGGGGATGAAGAAAGGGATTGATTCACTAATTGGATGAATAATTCCCAAGGTTGAATCATGTGGGAAAAATGAGCCTAGGGTCTTATTTATAGAGCTCCCAAACCCTAGGTTTAGATTTGAATTAGAAGTTTCCCTCCCAAAGTTTGTTGAAGAGTTTCTAGAAGGAGTTTGTTAGGAGCTAGCTTAGGGTTTAAGCTAGGGTTTAGGGAAAGTTCTAGAATAATAGGCTAATTAAGTGAAGCTCAAAGTGTTTGCTGATCTGGTAGAAGTCTCTGGAGTCTTCTGGAACTTGGAGTGCATTTATGAACAGTAGACACTGAATCAGGAGTTGTGCACCCAAAAATGAAGAGGTGATTCCCTTGTTCAACCGCGGATCCGCGGCCTTAGCAAGCCCATGCCGCGGATCCGCGGCCATGTAGGAGGGTTGGGCTGTGTGCTTTCTGGAGTGGTCTTCTACTGCTATTTGGAGCTTTATATGATATGCTGAATTGTGATTGCTCCTTTGGATTAGTACCAGATTTGAATTTAGTGAGTTTACGAGCGGTGTAATGGTCGAGCAAGCTTCTCTTTTCCTGCACAGACTTCGAAACACGGGTTGCGATATATAAAAAATATGCCATGTGATGCAATGCAGTCAATTTCCCTAGAAATACCGGTTTTAAGGTCGAATACATGTAATCTGATATTTTGCGACCGATTTGCTAATATGTGAAATACGGATACCGAACACTTCTATATGAATGCAAATGATGAGGAAATTGCCGGTTAAAATATGCAATATTTTCGACTGATCAAGGAGCCTCATTAGGGTTTTGACAGTTGATTCGGTCAAAACCATTTTGAGGCGGACTCATTAGGGTTTTGGCAGTTGGTTCGGTCAAAACCATTATGAGCCGGGGACATTATTTACTAATCTTTTTAGTGATTATTGTGTGATGGCTAATTGCTTTGACCATTTGACCATACTTTACTTTGTTGACCGTTTGACTAAAGTTGACTTGGACCTTCATGAGAGGTCTAGAGTATTCTTTGGATTTCTTTTTATTTTCGATTATGAAAATGGTCAAGTCAATTGTTGCCATCAACTTAATCTTGAAAAGATTAGTAATGATGATAGTGGTGTATTATTGCAACCATGGTTGATTTTCTTTTGGTTAACAATTTCATTTCTCATTTCTCATTCTCTCTCTTGTGAGAAGAAAAGAAAGAGCTCCATGGTTGTTCCTTCTTCTTCCTCCACTTGATTCTTCCTTTGATCTCATGTGTTGAGAGAAAATGGATCCAAATAGACAAACACATCCATCTACCTATTCTACACAACCTAGGACATCAAGACTAGCGATCTTGTTGCCCTAGTTACCTCGGCTCGAGGTGGAGCTCGGAGTATAACTCTCGGGTGGATCGTCTTCGACTCAAGAAGGCCGCGGAGGTGATCTAGATCCGGATCGATCCTCGGAGCTTAGATGGACGAGCAGGACAGCAGAGAGAAGATCCGAAGGACCGGTATCGTGAGGTATAATCTCTATGGCATAGTAGATAACACCTCTTGTAGTTTGCTAGTTTGTAGTTTAGCAAAGATCCTTCTTTTAGTCCATGTTGCCTTTGCGCCAAAAATTGTTTTTCGCCGTTTCCGCCTCCCCGTAAGAACCAGGGTGAGTAACGTGGACTTACAGTGGTATCAGAGACTTGCTAAACACAAACTAGCTTGTTAGCAAAGTATTTAGAATTTCGATCGGAAAAAAATCGCGAAACACGTCCGAAAAAATCAACTTTCTGTAGATTTTTTATACAGCTCTAAAAACTATTTGACATACCTGAAAAATCGGCTCATGGTTTTCTAAAAACACCCACCAAAAACGATCCATTGACTCGGTCAAAGCACCGCGGTTCAGCGGCAAGAACATGCTTCTTGCCGCGAATCCACGGCCGAGTTGACTCGGCCGTGGACCGTTTTTGGTGCAGGGTTATTAGATTGGATGTTTGGGGATTTTTAGTATAGTTTGTTTCTGCCCAGATTTTCCAGAGAACAAATTTGTTTTTGGGGTGGTTACAAATCCGTATTTTGATCGAAATTCCGTAGACCTTGGCTAATGGATATTGTCTGTGATGTGATATATGTATTGAACGTCTGCTAATCGCTATACGTCGATTAGTGGGGGTTATACATATCTGTGATCTGTAATGTTGATGGTATGTGTATATGAACTCGTTGGATTGTCGCGGATGAATAGCCGGGTGGATGTGAGATGAGAGTTTTTTTTCTTTCATTGATGTAAAATTTGTAAATTGATGTAATATTATTTGTCTGGCCGCACATCTGGGATGAGGTTGTAGCCGCCATTGTATAATTTCTTTTTACTGTTTTTGCTTCTAGGATAGACCCAAGGTGGGGTGCACAAACTAGCGGGTATCTCGAAGTGCCGAGTGGCCTACTCACGTTGTTGAGGGAGGTTGCTTCGCTTCAGGTACTTGGCGGGTAGCTTGCCGCACCCGTAGGGGTCTAGGATAGGGTATTGGCTATTCATCACGACCGTGTAATCCGCTTTTCGTTGCAGGCTCGAACGAATCGCAGATTCCTAGTATATCCAAAGTGTTCATCTATGATCTGGAATGGCTATCATTGCATCTGACGAATGAATATATCTATATATGATATCTATTTAGGCGTTGCTTATGTTTTGCACAGCCCCCGCTCTGTCCTTAGTTAAGCAACCTAACGGGTGATGACGGGACCCCGTGGCGAATGCGGATGGTATAAGCGTACGTCATATTTTCATTGTTTTCTGCAATGGTAGGATTAAAAGATGGGACGCATTAAAATTAATGCAAGAAAATAAACCAAGTAAAAGTCGTTGGTGTTAGTTATATGTATGCCCTAGAGGCTATTACTGTAAATAGGATGTATATTGTAGTGGATGCTGGGACATATATAGGGAGGACTTTCTTGCTCGACATGATAGTATGCTATCTGGTTACTCTTTACCTTAACGTATATACTGATTGTCTCTCTGTTACATGATGGTAAAGCCCTTAGGATGTGTACTTGACTACCTGGACTATGATGTGGATCATACTAGTGGGGACATGGTAGTCCATAAGTACATCCTTCAAGGTCCCTAGTCGTGGGTGTATCGAGACGGGGCATCGATATACCATAGTAGACTAGCGTATACTTTCTCGACCCATACAAATAGGCGATGGATGATCCCATATCTATTGGTGTTTAACATCAGAGATGATATACGGGTGCTCAGTGGAGACTGGGTACACTGGACGGACTTGCCGAGAACTTCCAGATGGTATTATACGTTACGTCAGATGGCAGTTCTCTGGTGACACTGGTACAGGTTAGTCTGTAGACCCGAGATCGTCATAGAGTCTTGTGTGATTCCCACTGTGCTTTGATTTCAACCTTACCACGTCTAAGAGGGCGTGCAAAACGGTGGCTTTTGGGTACAGTCCCGAATCACATGGAAGCAATGAGCGATAGAAGGGGATTCATCTCTCCCGGTATAGGGAGTTGTTGTTGCGCTGTGTTCGATTGGCTATAACCGGAAATCCCTGGCCAGGGTTGCTGAGATTTACTGGTAAGTGTTACCAGCAGTTTCTCGAACTGTTATAGACCTCATATCGACATGACTTATCGAGCTACTGGGGTCTGACGTTTAACACCCCTAGGCAAGATATGCGACATATCAGACGATCAGACCGAACTGTACGGTAAGTGTTGCTAGTTGGATTCACAGGAGTGTGAGCGGGCTTGCTCGTTGATCTTCTGATCGCTCAATACCCGGGTGGCCGTTACGTTTAGCAGACCGCTTGCGGCTTGTGGGTGTTTGATATGATCATCACCTACTGCCGGCGTATTGACGAGTCTTTAGAGTCCTACACAGAGGTTTCCTGGCTCAAGCGAAACAAAATAGGAGCGCATATGAGATATGTGCGGGACCGAGAATAATACCAGTATGTGATACTGAATTCTATTCTCGCGATTTGTATCATCAGTTGGTTATATGTGATATAGCCGGGTTACCGAATCAAGTGTTGATTCGATAGATTGATACACTTGATATTAGTCGGTTATATGCATTATGACCGGATAATTAAATCAAGTGTTGATTTAATGATTTAATGTATAATTATATATTTGATATATTACTTTACATTAACTAGTATTTGTTCACTTAAGATTAACTTTCTCACTTGATGTGCACATTGTATATATGATATAGTTTTGTGCACTAGTTTGTATCATGTTTGATGATACATGCAAACTTGGGTGTGTATGATTAAACCATGATTAGGTTAATGGTTAGGGTTTTGATTTACTTATTCATTTATTTAATTATTCTTTTAGCAAGAAAAGAAATGGTTGCTTCTTTTGGATTTACTTTGAAGCTTCATGAAGCTTTGAAAAGTTCAACCATTTTTGTTTCTTTTGCGTAACCTAACCATTCACCTAATCCTAGTTTATTCTCTACACTTAACCATGGTTGCAATATGATAAGGGTCACTTGATTTTCTTTTTAAGTTAATTCATTTTTCATTTCATTCTTCTTCTTCTTCTTGATGAAGAAAGAAAAGCTTTCTACAAAAAATGTCAAGTGATGAAATCAAGTGAGAAATCCAAATCCAAAGTGAACCCACTTCCTATTTCTTCATCCTTTACCACTTGCCATGTTGTATTGGGTGTTTTCTTCACAAGGTTCTTGACCAAGTGAAGATGGAGCTTGAGTTAGAGTTGCCTCGACGTAGATCATTTTCGGCATCGAAGTCAACGACCTAGCCCGATCATTTCTCCGACGAAACCATGCTAAGGTCCGGGATCGTGGTGATCACAGTGAAGGGACATCAACACGGAGATTAGGAAGTGGAGGACCGGATCTACAAAGGTTGTATTTCCATTCACTTAGCAGTTAAGTTGTCAACTAGTTGTAGTTTCGCCTTAAACTCTAGTCACCGATCGCATTAGGGTTTCTCGGCGGCGGAAATTTTAGAATTTGGTATGGTTGATGCCTTGTGGAACCTCCTTAGTGTGTCTAGGAACCCTACAGTGGTATCAGATCCTAGCTAGAGCCTTAGGCGATGCGTTGACGATGTTAGAAACCCGATCGAACCCCGAAACCCTAATTCTAAGCCTTCTCTGTACATTTTTCAAAACTGTGCATTTTTCCAAATTAAAAATATGCAGAAAAATCAGGAGGATTTTGTAAGAATTACTGTGTAAAACGTTGGCCTAATTCGATCAAAGCGCAGCGGAACCGTGGCACGAGCCTGGCTCGTGCGGCGGTTCCGCGGCCGTTCTGTCTCCTCTTTCATTAATTTTTGCACAGTAATTTCTTTCCTTTATTGATGAATTTTCTAGGAATTTTTAATGTTTACTCAAGAGTTGAGTTTTCTAGGTTGTATTGGGGACTCCGTGTTTCGATCGGGAAGTTTAACTTCGTCTGTGTTTTTCCGGATACTTTTAGAATATGTTAAAAAGATCGACCGGATATAAATACCCAATTTTTCCCCTGCCGGGAAATTTCCAAGTGTTGGATCTTTCCGTAGTTTAAACACGTTCTAAGTAGTGCAAGTAACGCGATGGACCCTCTAGAAGACAACAAACCTTAACTCGATTATGTGACCGTCTTGAACTGCACTTTGGACCTTCGGGTTTGGGGCAGTACGGCGTGCCACATGTGAGGCGTTGGCTTGACCCTTTTACGGCTGGACCGTTGGTTCTGTGGCATGAAGTGAATGTTTTTTTTAAGCTTATTTCAAGTGTTGAGCTGTTTCGGGAAAACTTGGGTGTTTGAATGTTCGATCGGAAAGTTTAACATTTTTTATTTATCTGGAATGGGATACAATACTTGGAATCCACAAGTAGTTATGAGATAACTGATTTGGATGTTATAAACATAGCACTTTAGTCTCACTTGATCGGTTGCCACGGAATTTTGATGTGATCAAAAGTCTGTCGCAATCACGTAGCGTACGCGGATACTCGCCGGATAAACTTAATAGACAGCTACACCCCATAGCCCCGACCAAGTGACTGTAGGAGAACCCCGTCGCCGAAAGCATCCGTTCGGGCGCTCGCGGCAGCGGTGTTCCGTCTTGGTGCACTTCGTCGACGGCGTCAGGGGTGCGGCCGCCTACTAAAGTTTGCGACGAGCATTCGATCAGAATGCCGGGAATCTTGTTGAATTGGCCGACTTGATATTGAAAAGAGTTTTCGATAATGAGACTAAAATGCGGGGTTTATAAATGTTAGGCGTGCGATGTCTAAGTAATTCATTTGATTAGGCATGCGATGTCTAAGGAGGTTCCGGATTCCATCTGTTGTAGTTTTACATTTTCTTTTCTGCGAACGTAAGTGTAATATGTGATATCGCCGGTTTCGTTGCTATATATCAACGACAATTGGGATACGCATGTTTACTTACGTTGATGACATGTAATGTTATGTGTTGCTGGATATATTATATTGGATCGTCGTGTTTGAATAGCCGGGGGGTTTTTATGTGAGATGAGTGTTTTTCATTTTCATTCATGTAAAACCTTGTATGTAATATTCTTTTATTGGAGCACTTCCAGGTTACGGAAGATGTCACCCTTTGTATATTATTTACTTTTCCGCACTAGGATAGACCCAAGGAGGAGGCACAAGTAACCGGGTTCTGGAGTCCAGTGGGAGACCAACTCGAGGAGTCGAGTCCGGGTCTCCTAACTCTGGAATTGGTAGGGTTGCTTGCCGCTCTCGTAGGAGTCTAGGGGTGTGGGTTTGGCTATTCATCGCGACCGTGGAATCCGTATTTTATACTGCCTCGTATTGAAAACACGGACGTCCTAGTATATCCAATGTTTCATATGTTTCTTCTGCTGCGATATCTGTGATGTGATCATTTGATGTTCTGTGATAAATACTGTATATAGTATATATGATATATTATATAGACGTTACTTATGTTTTACACCCGCGCTAGCCCTGCCCCGCTCTGCCGTTAGTTACCTAACCTAACGGTGCACGAGGGGACATCGAGGCGAATGCGGATGGCATAAGTGTACGTCGTATTTATCTGTGATGTTTAGGTGACATAATGATGTGACTTCATTAATATGATTAATGAAAGAAAAAGAAACCTAAAGATGTTGTGTAATCGAATTTTCAAAAACAGGTAGCTACAGTTCTTGCTTTGCATCGCGGTGTTCCTTGTAGAATATCCTGCATCTTATTCGATAAGGAAAGGACCGAGATCCCTTTACCGTGAGTGACTCCTTTAGCAATAACTGGCAGATGCTACAACCCTCGGTTTGTCTTTTGATTGCTTCTATAGTTTTTGCTTTGCACAGCGGTATATATGATATATCATGCACCTTATTCGATGAGGAATGAGCCGACGATCCCTTCACCGGGAGTGACCCCTTTAGCAAAACTAGAAAAGCCTCAAAAACACTCCATTTTAAATCATTTGATTCTACAACGATATCAAGTTCATTATGAAATAGGTTTTCAAAAAATCCTGTCGTAGCCCTCCGTCATTTCAGATAAGTACTAGTTAGTATTCGTGCTACGTTTGTTGACTATGTTAAGGCGTAGTGTGCGGTAGCTAATTAGTGCTTATCTGTATAAGCATATGATGCGATTGGATTAGGGTAGTCGTGCGACTTTGTTGACTATGTTCAGGGTCGTGCGGGTGGGTTTAATTCAATCAGGAAATGACGGGTTGAACTTGACTATCACTTATGATTTGTTGACTATGTTAAGGTCATATAGCTCCTAGGGGCAAAATTATCGGGAATTTCAAGTGTTGAAATTTTCAATGAGATTGCATAGCTTCTATGAGATAGTTGGATCCCTATACCCGCTGCGAGTATTTGTTACTCCTGGGAGAGTTTTACACATTACAATTAGCCGATCAAGTAGGTGTCTAGAAAGGTGTCAACGGGGTTACGCCTCTGGGAAAACGAGGTTTACATTAATTAGGTCCGTGCGAAAGCACGGGGCACCTCCCTCAAAGTACCGACACTGGCCTGGCTGAAAGATTGGCGAACTTGTAGTGTGTAATTAATCCCGGCTAGTCTTTCCTTTTAGGGTTTGAAGGAAGATTTGATAAAAACAGTGGGAGCCATCCTGATTAGATAAAATAATAACCAATCTGATCTTGCTAGAGCGCACGCAGAGCGTTTTCTTCTCTCTCTCTTCTGGTAGCGACCATGTCACGCCTTAATCAAGATAATAAAACGGATATATTGACCGAACCCGCTTGTTATACTGAGCTGGGGAACGTTGGTCCCACTTCAACTTATAATTGTTATAAGACAGTGCAGGAAATTGGGGATTACCAGAATTCCCGTGCCGCCCAAACGAAGAGAGTGCATGTTGATGCATCATCTTCGGGTGTGTTCATTACAGAGAACTGTTTCTCAGTATCCTTTACGTCCTGGGTATGTGATACCAGATCAGGATCCCGCATATGTAATTTGTTACATGGGCCACAGAAAGTTAGAGAACTGAGAACGGGTGATAAGTTTCATGAGGCAGAAAATGGTGCAAGTGTTGCAGCCAGGTCTGTTGGTCACTGTCACCCTGTATTACCTGAATACATTGATTCTGAGCAAATGTTATTAGATACCGAACATGATATACAAAATCATATCAATCTCTTTATTTATTAAAGAAGGATACAATTTTGTATTGTTGGATAATGTTTTGAACATTTCCTAAATCAAGAGTTGATCGGTTCAGGCACGTTATCTAAAAACATTAACGTTCTAAATCAAACTGCAGTTTTTAGTATACAGAACACACACAAGAGGAAGAGTTCAGAAATGAACGAATCTTTCTTGTGGTAATGTAGACTAGGTCATATCAATGCGACCCGACTAGCTGAAGTTACATTTAGATGCATATTTAAATCTGTTTGAATTTACATCTTGTGAAACTTGCCAGTCATGTCACTGAGATAATATGACCTCATCCCTGTTTATTGGAAGCAGAGAAAGAGTTAGTGAACTCTTGGGATTGATACATATTGATGTATGGAGGTCCCCTGTCTACACATGCCAAGACCGGTTCTTTCTACTTCATTACATTCTCTGATGATCTCTCAAGATTCAGACATATGTTCCTGTTGAAACACAAGTCCGAACCTTTTAAGATATTCACAGAATATGATTTAGAAGTAGAGAACCAAAATACGGGTATAAATATTATGTCCTTTGACGTGATCGAGGAGGAGAATACTTGAGCACGGAAATCCTGGACTATTCTAAAGGAGAATGAGATTCTCTCTCAGAATTACTCCTCCGTATAAACCATAGCACGATGGTATATCGGGGCGGAGCAGATACACCCTATTTGATATGGTGTGCTCTATGATGAGTACTACTGAGTTACCTTTTTCCTGTTGGGTGTTATGCACTTGAGAAGTTGCATACTTATTGAATAAGGTTCCAATCAAATCAGTTGCCTACCGCTTCATATGTGATATGGAAAGGGAAGAGCCCATATCTTAAGTTATTTAAGATCTGAGGTTGTCTGGCCTATGTCTAAAAGAAAAATCCGGACAAGATCGAGGCAAGGTCAGTTCTGTAGAACTGGAAACGTTCCAACTATACAAACTACAGCAGATGATTTGATAGAACCAAAGGATTCAGTAGATTCCAACGAACCTCAGCCTCTCCGCCGATCCAGTAGGGTTCCTCACCCACCTGAGAGATACTTCTGTTTCTCTATGACAGTGGGAGCGAGGAATGCATCATGAGATGATGACCCAACTAGTTTCGAGCTGGCCATCAAGAGTGGGACCCTGTAAGAATGGCTGGATGCTTGGTGATCTGAGATGGAATCCTTATACACCAACAAAGTATGGACATTGGCTGCTATATCTGAAGGGTTAAATCCCCATCAAGAGCAAGTATATCTTAAGAAGATTACTTGGTGTAGACGGAAAAGTTGAGACTTTCAAAACTAGACTTGTTAAAGGTTTGCATCATTGACCAGGTATGGATTATGTTGAAACCTTTTCTAAGGATCTTTGCTTAAGTCCATCCGGATCCTACTTGCCATTGCTGCATATCATGACTGTGATATCTGGTGGTTGGGTGTCATGGCTGCTTTTCTAAATATTGATTTAGAAGAGAACGTCTATAAGTACACAGCCAGAGGGCTTCGTAAACAGTGGGAGCAGCGGAAACGTGTGCAAGTTACTTTACAGATTAAAGCAGGCATCGCGGAGTTGGAGCGTCTGTTTTGATGTGTAAGTCAAAGTGTTTGACATCATCAAAATGGTAGATGAACCTTGTATATACAAAAAGATAGTAGGGAGTATGGTCATGATACTCGTAGAGTACGTGGATGACATACTCTTGATAGGGAAGGAGTTTCCTATGCTGCTCGGTCAATCTCCGCTTATCACAAGGATTATCCATATAGGATCAAAGTGATACCTCCTAAATCCTGAGTTTTCGTCTATGAGATAGATGTTATTGGGTGTTAGAATACTCACTAGATGTAGTGAGATGGTATCAATTGATCCTGGGCAGAATCACTGGAAAGGTTCAAGAGTGATAAGGACGACTGAAAGTCGGTCACAGGAATTGTCTTTAACCTCAGTAAATGGATGGTATGTTGGAAGAGTTCCAAACTAGATACCGTGGCATACTAAATGATAAAGGCTGGATACATCGCTACTTAAGATGCTACCAAAGAGGCAGTCTCGATGTATATTTGTTCATGAGATGAACTTAGTTCCTCCCATTGTGTGACAATGGAGTTGTGGCTTATGCCAAGGAACGACCGTCCCATCAGTGATCCAGACATATTCTAAGGCAGTATCACCTGATCATGGAGATGGCTGATCTCCAAGGTGATCGAGGTTAGGAGAGCAGACTCAGAGGATAGCACGGTGGATCCACTCACGAAGGCCTATTCCCAGAGAGAGACTTTTATGGGATGGTTGAGTATGAGATACTGCAACCACTGCTACAGATGGCCCTAGTGAAAGTGGGAGATTGTTAGTTATATGTATGCCCTAGAGGCCATTACTGTACATAGGATGTATATTGTAGTGGATGCTGGGACATATATAGGAAGGACTTTCTTGCTCGACATGATAGTATGCTATCTGGTTACTCTTTACCTTAACGTATATACTGATTGTCTCTCTGTTACATGTTGGTAAAGTCCTTAGGATGTGTACTTGACTACCTGGACTATGATGCGGATCATACTAGTGGGGACATGGTAGTCCATAAGTACATCCTTCATGGTCCCTAGTCATGGGTGTATCGAGACGGGGCATCGATATACCAGAGTAGACTAGCGTATACCTTCTCGACCCATACAGATAGGCGATGGATGATCCCATATCCATTGGTGTTTGACATCAGAGATGATATACGGGTGCTCAGTGGAGACTGGGTACACTGGACGGACTCGCCGAGAACTCGCAGATGGAATTATACCTTACGTCAGATGGCAGTTCACTGGTGACATTGGTACAGGTTAGTCTGTAGACCCGAGATCGTCATAGAGCCTTGTGTGATTCCCACTGTGCTTTGATTTCCACCTTACCTCGTCCAAGAGGGCATGCAAAACGGTGGCTTTTGGGTACAGTCCCGAATCACATGGAGGCAATGAGCGATAGGAGGGGATTCGTCTCTCCCGGTATAGGGAGTTGATGTTGCGCTGTGTTCGATTGGCTATAACCGGAAATCCCTGGCCAGGGTTGCTGAGATTTACTGGTACGTGTTACCAGTAGTTTTTCGAACTGTTATAGACCTCATATCGACATGACTTATCGAGCTACTGGGGTCTGACGTTTACCACCCCTAGGCAAGATATGCGACATATCAGACGATCAGATCGGACTATACGGTAAGTGTTGCTGGTTGGATTCACAGGAGTGTGAGCGGGCTTGCTCGTTGATCTTCTGATCGCTCAATACCCGGGTGGCCGTTACGTTTAGCAGACCGCTTGCGGCTTGTAGGTGTTTGATATGATCATCACCTATTGTCGGCGTATTGACGAGTCTTTAGAGTCCTACACAGAGGTTTCCTGGCTCAAGCGAAACGAAATAGGAGCGCATATGAGATATGTGCAGGACCGAGAATAATACCAGTATGTGATACTGAATTCTATTCTCGCGATTTGTATCATCGGTTGGTTATATGTGATATAGCCGGGTTACCGAATCAAGTGTTGATTCGATACATTGATACACTTGATATTAATCGGTTATATGCATTATGACCGGATCATTAAATCAAGTGTTGATTTAATGATTTAATGTATAATTATATATTTGATATATTACTTTACATTAACTAGTATTTGTTCACTTAAGATTAACTTTCTCACTTGATGTGCATATTGTATATATGATATAGTTTTGTGCACTAGTTTGTATCATGTTTGATGATACATGCAAACTTGGGTGTGTATGATTAAACCATGATTAGGTTAATGGTTAGGGTTTTGATTTACTTATTCATTTATTTAATTATTCTTTTAGCAAGAAAAGAAATGGTTGCTTCTTTTGGATTTACTTTGAAGCTTCATGAAGCTTTGAAAATTTCAACCATTTTTGTTTCTTTTGCCTAACCTAACCATTCACTTAACCCGAGTTTATTCTCTACACTTAACCATGGTTGCAATATGATAAGGGTCACTTGATTTTCTATTTAAGTTAATTCACTTTTCATTTCATTCTTCTTCTTCTTCTTGATGAAGAAAGAAAAGCTTTCTACAAAAATGTCAAGTGATGAAATCAAGTGAGAAATCCAAATCCAAAGTGAACCCACTTCCTATTTCTTCATCCTCTACCACTTACCATGTTGTATTCGGTGTTTTCTTCACAAGGTTCATGACCAAGTGAAGATGGAGCTTGAGTTAGAGTTGCCTCGACATAGATCATCTTCGGCATCGAAGTCAATGACCTAGCCCGATCATTTCTCCGACGAAACCATCGCTAGGGTCCGGGATCGTGGTGATCGCAGCGAAGGGACATCAACACGGAGATTAGGAAGTGGAGGACCGGATGTACAAAGGTTGTATTTCCATTCACTTAGCAGTTAAGTTGTTAACAAGTTGTAGTTTCGCCTTAAACTCTAGTCAACGATCGCATTAGGGTTTCTCGGCACCGGAAATTTTAGAATTTAGCTTGGTTGATGCCTTGTGGAACCTCCTTAGAGTGCCTAGGAACCATACCGCTGGAACACTTTTAAAACCACTCGGTTCTTTTCAAAAACTAACTTTTAAACGCGGAGGTTGAACCACTCCTTTTAAAAGCTATCTCGTTCCTTGAATTACATCAAGTTCACTACGTTCACGGTTTCGCCAAAACCATTCGTAGCCTGATTGAAACGACTTTCCGTTGTGTGTTGGTTTTTAGAAAATTATGTGTAGAAATCACGACCAAAAATATTTGACCGCAATCAATAACGGTATCGAATGTAGCGCGTTAGTAAGTGCGGATCGTCCACAGGAAAAGTGTAATCGTTCGTGTTTCGAATTAGATGAGTCGAAACTTTAAGGAAAAGAAAAGAAAACAATTCTTGATTTATAAAATTGCATTTCAAGAAAGAGAAAAATCTAGATCTAAGAAAGCATTAAAAATCAAGAAGTGATAATTTGTGATGATTTTTCCAACCAAATATCAAGAATCCAAATGAGGCTCGTAGGAATCGATCGGATCTATAAAGGTGATGCAATCTCACGATGACGTATTCTTATCCTTCGATGAATTGATACTAGATCGATGATGATCGACGAGTATTAGGGATTTCTAGTGAAACTAGGGTTTCATCATTTATCCCTTGTTCCTTCGTCGATATCATTCACATTCTAGCCTCTAGTAAATTCAAGAAACGATCATAGATCCCTAATTTCGAGCGATAACAATCAAAAAAGCATTGCAACAAAACTAGGTCATCGATTCATGAACTTGCTAGGGTTTACAAAACTCGTAGGACATAAGAATCGTTTTAAGATTTGTTACATCATCATTCTATTGATCTTCTCGACTCCTTGACGAGCGGAGTTTTACTCAAACATCACAACAAGAACTACAATTACAAATTGAGATCGAATCATGATGCAAGAATTTAAAGAAAGCAAGATTAAAAAATTTCACCTTTTATTTATATCAATAATTTCATTACAATCACTCAAGAACTACAAGAGGAAGAACTCGATCGTCGATTTGGATTCGCTCATCTCCGTGAGTCGCGGATCGGCTTGGATCATTTGGTCGATTGAAGATCGGCTCCGCTCCTAAAAGGTTGAAGGGCTTCTCGTTTGATTGGTACTCGGGATCTTGAATTTGGATTGGAATTACGGTTAGGGTTTCGCACAAGTCGTGTCACTCAACTTGTGGAAGAAGATGAGAGAGTAAAGATTAAGGATTAGAGATTAGCCATTAACCTTAGGTCTAGGCTTCTATTTATAGACTTCCCAAAATCCTAGATCTAGGATTTGAATTTTGGATTTCCCTCTAAAAGTTTTTTAGCTAGATAGGCTTCTAGAAGAGCTTAGTTAGGAGGGAGCTTCTAGATATAGTTTGTTAGGAGCTTAATCAAGATTAGCTTAATTAATCATCATTGTTGATCTGGCAGAAGCTTCGAGAGAATTCTGGATTTTGACGTGTATTAAATGAATGTGGGCCTCGAGAGAAGAATTTTGCACTGAAATTGGAGAGCTGACGTGTCAAGACTGCGGCGGATCCGCGACGCAAGCAGGCTCCCGCCGCGGATCCACGGCTCTTTATGGGCCTTAGGGCTTGGGCTTTCTGCTGCTGCTTTTGTTGGAGATAGTGCCCTCAGAGTCAATTATTGGGTCACAGGCACGTGATTGCAATGATTGAGGGGAGGACCTATCCCGGTAGGACAGTCTTACTCGAGATGATAGTATGCTATCTGGTTTATCTTTATCATCGTGTACTGCTTTAGGTGACCTTACGAGTCGCTATTACACGTTGATAAAGCCCCTAGGATTCTTGCTTGACTTCCAGCAGTATGAGGGCGATCATATAAGTGGGAGCTGGGGTCTATAAGCACATCCTTAAAAGGTCCCTAGTCGTAGGAGTTTCGAGACAGGGCATCGATACTCCGTTAGTAGACTAGTGTATACAGTCGAGACCCCGACGAGGGGCGGTGGCCGGTCTCACAAGCCACTGGTGTCAGTTGGTTCACCTAAGATGTATACAGGTGCTCATTGGGTTATGGGTACACCGGACAGGACTCGCCGGGAACCTGCTAGTTGGGATATACCAGACGTCAGATAGCAGTTCCCAGGTGACATGTGTACAGGTTAGTTCATCGACCTGGGATCGTCATTTGTCTCGTGTGAGTTCCCACTGTACTTTGATTACTACCCTACCACGGCTCAAAGGAGTCGTGCAAACAGGTTTTAGTTGGGTACAGTCCCGAGCCACATGGAGGCGGTGAGCGGATCTGCAGGGGTTCGTCTCTCCCGGTATTGGGGGTGAGGTCGTGCTGTGTCTAGGAGAGCCAGAACATGAAAAGTCCTTGGCCAAGGCAGGAGATTTGCTGGTAGGTATTCCAGTAGTATCTCAGGGTGTTCTGGGCTACACTCCGACACGACTTGTACCGCTTTTGGGGGTCTGACTTTTACCAACCCCCTAGGCCCGCCATGCGATACTCATAGACGAACGGACCGGACTGTACGGATATTGTCACTGACAGGCTCAGTAGGGTGTCAGGATGAGTTCGCTCATCGACGTCTCTTTTGGTCAATAGCTGGTGGCCCGTCACGTATGGCTAATACCTCTGACGTGCTAGTGGTTAAATCCGCAGCCATAGTATTGACGAGTCTTTAGAGTCCACCACACAGACAGTTACTCAAGTTTCGGGCGAAACGCTGTAGAGGCCGTATGGAGATATGGCAGGGTTCGATCAGATACGTGCGGTATTGCACGGATCGTGATCGGACGGTTTTTACTAGCCGGCTTTGGCTTAAGCCGGATCCTAGTATAAGATAGTGTAGTTTTGTCTCTTTGCATTTGTGTTCAGTGGGAATACAAATGCGGGCATGTATTTGCAGTAGCAGGGTTTTCCTGTAATTTATTACGGGATCGGTTTTATGAAGTTGCCAGTTTGCATTCCGTTCCGGCCGGTTTTCCTTTGTTCCTTCTCGGCCGGACTTTTGTGGTGGAGGGGTTAATTGCAAGTTTGCAATTAACTTTGTAGTGAGGGGCTTTCTTGCATATGTTGCTTATGATGAGACTTGCTTCATCATGAGATTCCTTATTGGTCTCTTCTTGGCTTTTCATTTGATAGTTTGAGATTTGAAATGGTTGTGACCATTTTCATTTTGATTGATCATTTCTTTTTCACTTGATAATTCTTGGAGAATTGTTTTTCTCTCTCCAATCTATTTTTCATCTTTGAGGGCCGGCCACTTTGGCTTGAGGGAGTGGGTGGATCATTTCCTTTTGTGTGAGAAAAATGCTTCATATCCTTTTCCATGCTACCAAGTTCACAAGCACAATTTTGAGTTGCTTTCTTCACCTCCACCATATCATGGCAACCTCATAAACCCCAAGAGACAAGCTTCTACACTATTTCTATAGCAAGTCTTGGACGCGTCGGCTAGCCAACTTCGCGCCCGAGTTGCCTCGGTCAAGAGGCGGGAGCCCGTAAAAGATTCCGGCTACGTGGTGCCCTTTCCGACGAGCGAGGAGGTGACGGAGATTCCGCAGGAGATCGGAGCGGAGACGAAGACCGAAGGACACGGATCGTTTGGTATAGCATCTCTACTCTTTTCCTTTTGCTAGCTAGCTAGGTTAATGGCCCGATCCGGGTAAAAAGTCCGCGGCGGTGCCGTTTTGCAAAGTCCGCAAAGTTTTGTTTTCCGCGTTTTCCGGCGTCGGATCGACGGCCGGGGCGCCCCCGCGGGCTTACAATGGTATCAGAGCCACGCCATTAACCTACCTGGCTTGCTCTAGCGCGTTTAGAACCCGATCGAACAAAATCCCCAAAAACCGTATTTTTGTGCACATGTGTTCTCTGTTGAAATTTTTTGAGCTCCTAAAATTTTTCAGGTTGTTGCAGAGGCATGTACAAGCAATTATAAGAAATCTGGGAAAATACGATCCACCAATTCCTCGGTTCCACCGCGGAAGCGCGGCCAAAACCCTGGTTTGGCCGCGCTTGCGCGGCGGATAAGAGGAATTGTGGCACCAAATTTTCCCAGTATGCTTGTGGTATAGAAATAGGGCTTTTGGGATATTTTATTTGGGCCCAGTTTTTCTGTATGTGCTACAGTAGTATTTGGGGCCCACTCTGATAAATTTGTTCGGTCGGATATTTTAAACATGCCAGTTCACAGTTTTTACATTATATCTGCGACCGTGAATGTCACTCGATCGGTAAATCCGGTCTAACTGCTATAGCCCGGTTAGACGGATTTGCGAACGTGACTTTCACGTTGATGTTCTGTGTTTGTACTGTGTTGTTGCGGATCGGTCGTGGGGGATAGCCTGGTTG
This sequence comes from Agapanthus africanus, assembly GCA_030015575.1. Taxonomy (NCBI): domain Eukaryota; kingdom Viridiplantae; phylum Streptophyta; class Magnoliopsida; order Asparagales; family Amaryllidaceae; genus Agapanthus; species Agapanthus africanus. The sequence continues at coordinate 622,850,446 of CM057341.1, forward strand.
CAGTGGTAGTACAGTTTTGTTGTATTATGTACATTTGATATTGCGGGGCGAGCGTCCGACATGTGGACTGCCGTCACTGCCAGTTTGTATTATTATTTTGGGGCACGACCTGGTTGCGGTTGATGTACCCGTTGTATGTATATTTTACTTTCTGTACTAGGATTACCCCGCGGAGGGGTGCACGGATAGCCGGGTTCTAGAGGGCAACAAGCCCGCATCTCATGGCATTGAGACGGAGGGGGCTTCACTCTAGGATTGGCGGGCTATTCGCCGCACTCGTAGGGGGTATAGGGTTGACCCAGGAGGGGTGCCCAAGTTACCGGATTCCGTGAAGTGCTGGGTGGTCCATTCACGTAGCTGAAGGGGGCTGCCTCGCTTCAGGTTTTGGCGGGTAACTTGCCGCGCCCGTAGGGGTCTAGGATTTCATTGCACAGGCTATCCACACGACCAGGGGAACGTCGGGTTTCAGCGGCTCTGTGAAACCTGGGGATCCCAGATATCTGTATTGATCTGTGTTGCTGTACTTTTCTGTGCTGCATTGTTTATCACGCCTTGAGCGAATGCTATATATTGGTATATATATATTAGTAGATGTTGTATATGTTTTTCATCCGCTCTAGTCCAGTCCCCGCTCTGTCGTTAGTTAGCTAACCTAACGGGTGATGACGGGACCCAGTGGCGAATGCGGATGGCATATACGTACATCAGTATATTTTCGTTCTTTGTGGTGTGATCAATTGATGGGACTGCATTGATTCGGATCAATGCAAGTTAAACAAACCTATTCTGATGTTGTTGGAACACTTTTTCAAAAAGCTGTTATTGCAAGGGCGTTCTCTTTTGTTTTGCACAGTGGTATTCATTTGGAATATCCTGCTCCTCAGTCGACGAGGCAAGGGCCGAGATCCCTTCACCGGGAGTGACCCCTTGGACAGAAGTTTGCGTCAGGGCAGTAACTTCACTATAGCCGATTACTTTTGCTTTGCATCGTGGTATTCATTTGGAATATCCTGCACCTCATTCTACGGGGAAAGAGCCGAGATCCCTTCACCGGGAGTGACCTCTTTAGCAAAGGTTGTCGTCACTATATTTTTATAAAGCTATCAGTTCCTTCAACGATATCAAGTTCATTACGTTAAAGGTTTTCGCCAGAAATCATTCGTAGCCCTCCGTCATTTCAGTTAAATATTCGGTAGTATTCAAGCTATGTATTTTGACCTCACGCCAAGGCATAGTGTTTGGTAGCTGCCGGGTATTTATCTGTTGCATAGATAGATGCGTTAGTTTGGGACAGTCGTACTACTATTTTGGCCTACGTCAAGGGTATGTACGGGTGGGTTCAAATTAACCAGGATAATGACGGGTAGAACTTGACATGTGACTTATGATATTTTGACCTCACGCCAAGGTCATAAGAGCATGGGGCAAAAATCCTCATCGGGAGTTTCAAAAGTACTGAAACTTGCCAAGTATGCGCATACCTTCTGGAGTGTGATAGCGTGAGCGGATTCCGTCACGTTATCATGCGATGATAGTTGGATCCCGATTCCCACTGATGAGTTGGTTTACTCCTCGGGTGATCCCGGCTAATTCTTCTTTCAGGTTTGGGGAAGAATTTGACGTTACAGTGGGATGTTTCCAGATTAGATAAATTGGTAACCATTCTGATCTAGGTTAGAGTGCACGCTGAGTGTTTCTTTTCTCTCTCTCTCTGGCAGCGACCATTGACCCGACCCTAGACTATGACTCAGTGACCAAGTTGACCGAACCTTCTTAACACTGGCTTTTGGATTGTCAGAGTTGCAGACCTCTTTGCCACTCCTACTTTTACCCTTTTCTCCGGGACACCCCGTATTACTACGAACGTCCACTTCCATTGGACAAAACCATCGTATGGTTATATACGAACTCGAAGGACTTCGAGGATGGTTTCCGGTTCGGGAGAAAACGAATAGGACTATTCAGTTGTCTTTACCTTTTACCTTCTCTCAGGTTGCGAGTACTCCTTGGTTTAGGAGATAGTACACCTATTACGCAAATTGGATAGTCTTCTTCCAAACCTTAGGCTGGTGCCGAACGGTAGGGAATGAAGAAAGCCAATTAGCCTAAACGGTGTACAGAAGGTATTAAGTTCAGACAAAGCAAGGGATTAGTAAGAGGGCAAAGTAAATTGCGACTGCTATTCACGACCAAACCATGTACTTCTTTGTCAATCCTAAATCATCTATGAATTAAGTACATTCGATTGTCTTTTATCCTCACCTTCTCTCGCATTGCGAGTGCTCCTAGGACCAGGACAGTACACCCATTATGCTTTTTGGATAGTCTTCTTCCAAACCATAGGCTGGTGCCGAACGGTAGGGAAGGAAGAAAACCATTTGGCCTAAAGGGGTGTACAGAAGGTAATGACTAAAGACATATAAAGGGATTTGGAGAGGTGGCAAAGAATTATACAGTTATAGTTGTGAATCTAGATAATGGAAGAGGCATTACTAAGAATACCAGGATACCCCATCGAAACATCTCAATGTTTCAGTTTCACTGTGTACTGTTAAATGAAAACTGATTTCCCAATTAGGCACCTGCTCCAGGGTATGTATTTACCAGGTATGAGTCTCACATCTGTATGGTTTTACAGATGATGAGTGTGAGTAAGTTATTGGGAATTAGGTGACCCTCCTCATTATATCGGGATTCGTTGGAATTGGTGATATTTGAGGAAGTCACCTGGGTTGTTTGCCGGTCGGCAAATATTTGGTTTTGAATATCCGTTGTTGTGCACCAATTTCAAATTGATATATCTGTACGTCTATTTTTATAGAGTGAGACATATCTTTTTTTTTGAAATTATGTCTATGACATTTACCTATACCAGTGGATGGTTAGGTAAGGAGCATTGAACAGCGGTGTAATTCTTCTTAACCAAAAGTACAGTTTTCAACCTACGACACACAGTGAATGAGTCACTTGACTCAAAGGACTTATACAGAGTATTGTATATTGTCCAGTGTCCATTAGGACAGAGGGGTTGGTCCTCGTACTATATTCTGTTTACTTTTAACTTCTCTAGTTCTTAGACATGTGTTTCGTAGAAACACAGGGTCTAAGTTTTGAGGAGTTATAGGTATATGAATAAAGTAGAGAACCAGGTGTTGCAAGTATCGGGATTCTTCAAGGAGATCGAAGATGTAGATACTTGTGAATGGTATTCAGTTGATAGTAATGATTAAGAGAACTAGCTTCTTTTTCAGGTTACTCATAATTGGAAGTACTCCTAAGTTGAGTAACGCTGATCGGCCTCTCTTCCATTTACTTGACATGCACTGGAGACAGCTGCATGATTTGAATCTGGTTCAATTAAATCAGTGCCTCTGTTTCTTGGATATAGAACAGTTCATATCTTGACATTGTTAAGATACGGGGAGTTGTCCGGCTTATGCTTAAAACCAGACTCTGGACAACTCAAGGCACGTTTCAGTAATGGCTGTTTGTGGGTTGACCCGGGCTATGACGAGGGTTGATTTTCTACCATCTGGAAGATCAATAGTGATATTGTTCTTGACTCGCCACAGTTTTATTAAAAGTGGATTTTTTCAGAAAACAGAAGTGGGAGTATGGTAGAACTGGAAGTGATTCCAGAACCGCAAACGATTACTGAAGATTTGATAAGAACCTAAAGATTCAATCTGGTTTGACATTCCATTGGCCACTCCGCAGATATGGAGGGTAACCTCAGGCACTCGAGAGGTACTTCGGTATGCTCAAGGACGGTGGCAGGGAGGTTCTTGTTTACCCAGACTTGCCATTGCTGTTGTTCCAGGCTGCGAGACCCGGCGGGAGGATGAGTATAGCGTCATTCTAAACTTGCTTTAGAAGCGTACGTGTATATGACTCTGCCAGAGGGTTGTCGTAGTCAGTGGGAGCAGCGGAAGCATTGGTGGATATCAGGCTTATGTCTATTTATAGACTTAAGCAGATATAGCGGAGATAGATCATCTATTTCTGATGTGACAGTTAGAGGTTTGACTTCATCAGAATAGGGGATGGATCTGTTGAGAAGGTAGTAGGGTGTGATGTCCTGGTATTTGATGACATACACAGAGTAGGAAGTGATATTCCTATACTACGGTCGGTTATACTTTGGTCGTCACACAGTAGTTTCTCCACATAGGACTTGGATATTATATCAGACATTCTGGTTATTAGATCTATAGTTTTAGATCAAGATTTGGGTGGTTTCCCAATCTGGGTACTTTGACCGCATTCTATGAGTATTTAGAATGGACGACTCCTGGCACGGTAGTGTACCTGCAGGTAATGGAGTCACCCTCTCTAAAGGTGTCTTACAGACTAAAGGGGAGAGGGACACGCATAATTAACAGATCACTTGCTTAGGCAACTGAGTCAATCATGAGATGTCAAGTACCACACCAGATGTTGTTCTTGCAGTAGGTACAATAAGTTGATATTAATCCAATCCTGGAGAAACAGTCGGAAGCAGTTTTAGAACATAAGTGGATGTTCTAGGGATATGATAACGGTAGACAGTTATCATTCCAGGCTTCCAAGGTGACCTGGATGGCAGAGTGGCTGTCAGAGTTATAGTTTTTCCTCTAACGAGGGGCAGTATTTTGGACAGGTGGTCCAGGTGGAAACTGAGGGAAGGTATGGCGCACGATACTGATTAAGTTCAGTTGACGATACAGTCTAAGAAGTTTGGATTTGGAGTTCATTTATGAGCTAAGTCCCATCAGACATCCAGACATTCTAAGACAAGTATTGCTCATTTCGGGAGATAGTTTTCTCTGCGAACATGAGATATAGAGAGACATAGAAAGAAACATCAAAGCGGATCCACTCACTGAGGCTATTCCTCGAACGCAATAGTTTCGCAAACGAGCTTTGTGAGACTGACTAGTAGAGGAGTTGGGTGTTCGGTATCACACGGGCTGTGAGTATGCGACATCGCAATAATTAGCCTCGAGTGCAAGTGGGAGATTGTTGGAGATAGTGCCCTCAGAGTCAATTATTGGGTCACAGGCACGTGATTGCAATGATTGAGGGGAGGACCTATCCCGGTAGGACAGTCTTACTCGAGATGATAGTATGCTATCTGGTTTATCTTTATCATCGTGTACTGCTTTAGGTGACCTTACGAGTCGCTATTACACGTTGATAAAGCCCCTAGGATTCTTGCTTGACTTCCAGCAGTATGAGGGCGATCATATAAGTGGGAGCTGGGGTCTATAAGCACATCCTTAAAAGGTCCCTAGTCGTAGGAGTTTCGAGACAGGGCATCGATACTCCGTTAGTAGACTAGTGTATACAGTCGAGACCCCGACGAGGGGCGGTGGCCGGTCTCACAAGCCACTGGTGTCAGTTGGTTCACCTAAGATGTATACAGGTGCTCATTGGGTTATGGGTACACCGGACAGGACTCGCCGGGAACCTGCTAGTTGGGATATACCAGACGTCAGATAGCAGTTCCCAGGTGACATGTGTACAGGTTAGTTCATCGACCTGGGATCGTCATTTGTCTCGTGTGAGTTCCCACTGTACTCTGATTACTACCCTACCACGGCTCAAAGGAGTCGTGCAAACAGGTTTTAGTTGGGTACAGTCCCGAGCCACATGGAGGCGGTGAGCGGATCTGCAGGGGTTCGTCTCTCCCGGTATTGGGGGTGAGGTCGTGCTGTGTCTAGGAGAGCCAGAACATGAAAAGTCCTTGGCCAAGGCAGGAGATTTGCTGGTAGGTATTCCTGTAGTATCTCAGGGTGTTCTGGGCTACACTCCGACACGACTTGTACCGCTTTTGGGGGTCTGACTTTTACCAACCCCCTAGGCCCGCCATGCGATACTCATAGACGAACGGACCGGACTGTACGGATATTGTCACTGACAGGCTCAGTAGGGTGTCAGGATGAGTTCGCTCATCGACGTCTCTTTTGGTCAATAGCTGGTGGCCCGTCACGTATGGCTAATACCTCTGACGTGCTAGTGGTTAAATCCGCAGCCATAGTATTGACGAGTCTTTAGAGTCCACCACACAGACAGTTACTCAAGTTTCGGGCGAAACGCTGTAGAGGCCGTATGGAGATATGGCAGGGTTCGATCAGATACGTGCGGTATTGCACGGATCGTGATCGGACGGTTTTTACTAGCCGGCTTTGGCTTAAGCCGGATCCTAGTATAAGATAGTGTAGTTTTGTCTCTTTGCATTTGTGTTCAGTGGGAATACAAATGCGGGCATGTATTTGCAGTAGCAGGGTTTTCCTGTAATTTATTACGGGATCGGTTTTATGAAGTTGCCAGTTTGCATTCCGTTCCGGCCGGTTTTCCTTTGTTCCTTCTCGGCCGGACTTTTGTGGTGGAGGGGTTAATTGCAAGTTTGCAATTAACTTTGTAGTGAGGGGCTTTCTTGCATATGTTGCTTATGATGAGACTTGCTTCATCATGAGATTCCTTATTGGTCTCTTCTTGGCTTTTCATTTGATAGTTTGAGATTTGAAATGGTTGTGACCATTTTCATTTTGATTGATCATTTCTTTTTCACTTGATAATTCTTGGAGAATTGTTTTTCTCTCTCCAATCTATTTTTCATCTTTGAGGGCCGGCCACTTTGGCTTGAGGGAGTGGGTGGATCATTTCCTTTTGTGTGAGAAAAATGCTTCATATCCTTTTCCATGCTACCAAGTTCACAAGCACAATTTTGAGTTGCTTTCTTCACCTCCACCATATCATGGCAACCTCATAAACCCCAAGAGACAAGCTTCTACACTATTTCTATAGCAAGTCTTGGACGCGTCGGCTAGCCAACTTCGCGCCCGAGTTGCCTCGGTCAAGAGGCGGGAGCCCGTAAAAGATTCCGGCTACGTGGTGCCCTTTCCGACGAGCGAGGAGGTGACGGAGATTCCGCAGGAGATCGGAGCGGAGACGAAGACCGAAGGACACGGATCGTTTGGTATAGCATCTCTACTCTTTTCCTTTTGCTAGCTAGCTAGGTTAATGGCCCGATCCGGGTAAAAAGTCCGCGGCGGTGCCGTTTTGCAAAGTCCGCAAAGTTTTGTTTTCCGCGTTTTCCGGCGTCGGATCGACGGCCGGGGCGCCCCCGCGGGCTTACAGCTTTGTGCTGATGTTTAGGGCTTTTTATGATATGTTGAATATTGTAAATCTTTTTATATTGCTACCAGATCTCAAACCTTTGAGTTGGCGTAATGTTTGATCAGCACAATGATGTAAATTTGACTGTTCTCTTGAAATTTCCTGCACAGACTTCGAAAAACAAGTTGCACAATATAGGAATGATGCCGTGCTATGAAATACAGTCAATTTCCCTTAAATTTCCGGTTTTAAAGTCTAACACATGCAATATGGTATTTTACGACAGATTTAATAATATGTGAAATATGAATACCGAACACTTCTAAACGAGTGCAAATGATAGGGAAATTGCCGTGTTAAAAATGCTGTATTTTCGACTGATCAAATTCCCCCAAACTTATTTTCGATCGTCTCGATCGAACTATTTTATTAAAAAGAGAAGGAGAAAATAAAGAAAGAGAAAAACTAACTAGCACACTTTCGTAGGCAACACGATTGCACTAGCACGTGCAACAAGCCTTTAAACCTCTAGGTGTCCCTAGTAGGAGGAGTGTTGTCTCCTGAGGGTTTTCAGCGGATTGCACCCACAAAATCCAATAATAAAAGGAAGATCATAAATATTACATTTAAAGAAAAGAATTGTAAAAGAAAAGCCTTGAAAATTAGGCTTTCCAACTAAGCTAGCTTTTCGGTTGTCATGAGCCTTATCTTAATGGTCATGAAAAGATGTCAGAAATCACGTCCTCACTCAATAAAACATCGTCTTATTCTTCATTCCTATCTTTCTTCCAAACATCGATCATATAACCCTGCGTGTGTGTAAAGACATCCCTACACCCGGAGAATTCAATTCAAGCTATCATACTCTTGCCCATCAGCCTTAGTACTTTTTAATTAATGAATATTTAGATGTGCTCACACACTTTCATGCGACCGTTAATACTTCTTGAGGTACTAACCGACCGATTACTCATGTGCTTGCTTATTTGGTGTATTTTCCTCGTCTTGCATCACCTAAGGCATAGCAGTGACTCCCAGACCAGTTGGCTTTAGGGCACTAGGTGAAGAGGCACCCTCGCTATATTTTTTTTTATTGCCCTTGGTGATAACAAAACCAGTGTCCATTTTTCTCACCATTTTATATTTTATTCATTTTTTTTTATTTCCTCCATACATCGGCTTTAAGACAAGAGCATTTCAAGGTATCCTCTACTATCCCGGGCTTCAAGACGTGTGTAAGTACGAATAGCAGGGTGTCAACGTTCAAAATGTTTGGCTTCCAGAATAGAAACTATTTTTCAGACTTATTTTTATCCTCAGATTAGTGACTTTCTTCATCTTACTAACCCTTGGGACAACGGCTCATAACTACTTATTAATAGTTCGTTTAAGAAAACTTCTAATTTTCTTGGTTTTCTTAAATTTTTCTAATGTCATGGATTTAATTTTTCACTATCTAATCTTTTATTATCTTATTTATGTACAAAAAATATTTTTATCATTTTGAAGAAATTTTAAATTTTTATAGGTTTTGAAAAAATGTTTTGTGCTTATGCAAAGTATGATGCAAATGATGCAAAAATAAGCACAAACCTTCCCCAAACATGTTTTCAACAGTGTCCTCACTGTTGCCATCTGCTCAATCTCGAAAAATCTGTAAGCTTGGCAGGAATTTATTAGTGGGGGCAAAATATTTAAGTGAAGAACCTCCCCGAAACTTATTTTTGGCTCATCATTTTGTAAAAATTTTCTTTTCAAGAGCCAGAAAAAATGCCCCCCTCCAAACTTGAGTTATGCAATGTGAATCTTTGAAAATCACATGAGGGGGTCAAAAATCATTGGTCGATGCCAAGCTTTGCAATGACCGAAGGTTAACACCAACCATTCAAAAATTTTGACAATGCAGTGCTCTGGTTGGTGGAAGAAGAAGTGGGGAAAGGGTAAGGGGCGGAATAGAATGTGTGTGCGTCTCAATTTAGAGAGACGATGCAGTGAATGTGATGGATTACTCGCATTCTTTTTACCGTTCAGAAGAAGGGGTGGAGGTTCAATTTCATTTATTGGATGTGGATTCATCTCAACACCCGTGTCATTTAAAAATGCGAGTTCATCAGCGAAGATCTCCTCAAAAGTTCCATCAAAACCCCGATGAATAAGGTCATCACAAAGTGCGGGGTGATCTTCAGACTCCAGAAACGGTTCATAATCAGTGTTAGTTGTTGACCCGGATATCTCGGTGGAAGAGTCCGTATGTGTATGATACATAGTTGGGTCAAACAACAACATATGAAAACAGTCAAGATCGGTATCATGAGGATCATCAATTTCGCTACTGTCGACATCCATTAAGTCTACAGAACAGACCTGAGCAGTAGGTTCGGAGGGTACACTTCCTAACTTATAAATGTTCAGCTCTATTGACCTATTCCCGAAAGATAGGGTCATAGAACCATTACGACAGTTGATGATAGCATTGGAAGTGGCCAAAAGGGGGCGACCTAAAATCACCGGAATTTGATTCCGTGGATTCGCTACAGGCTGTGTATCAATTACAATAAAGTCCACAGGGAATATAAATTCCCCGATTTTTATTAACACATCCTCCAGTTCACCCCTAGGTTCGGTGATTGATCGGTCAGCCATCTAGAAAGTGCAATGGGTTGGCTTCAACTCTCCGATCCCTAACTGCTCATAAACTGAGAAAGGAAGTAGGTTAGCACTGTTAGTTATATGTATGCCCTAGAGGCCATTACTGTACATAGGATGTATATTGTAGTGGATGCTAGGACATATATAGGGAGGACTTTCTTGCTCGACATGATAGTATGCTATATGGTTGCTCTTTATCTTAACGTGTACACTGATTGACTCTCTGTTACATGTTGGTAAAGCCTTTAGGATGTGTACTTGACTACCTGGACTATGATGCAGATCATACTAGTGGAGATATGGTAGTCCATAAGTACATCCTTCAAGGTCCCTAGTCGTGGGTGTATCGAGACGGGGCATCAATATACCAGAGTAGACTAGCATATACCTTCTCGACCCATACAGATGGGCGATGGATGATCCCATATCCATTGCTGTTTGACATCAGAGATGATATACGGGTGCTCAGTGGAGACTGGGTACACTGGACGGACTCGCCGAGAACTCCCAGATGGTATTATACCTTACGTCAGATGGCAGTTCTCTGGTGACACTGGTACAGGTTAGTCTGTAGACCCGAGATCGTCATAGAGTCTTGTGTGATTCCCACTGTGCTTTGATTTCCACCTTACCACGTCCAAGAGGGCGTGCAAAATGGTGGCTTTTGGGTACAGTGCCGAATCACATGGAGGCGATGAGCGATTGGAGGGGATTCGTCTCTCCCGGTATAGGGAGTTGTTGTTGCGCTGTGTCCGATTGGCTATAACTGGAAATCCCTGGCCAGGGTTGCTGAGATTTACTGGTAAGTGTTATCAGTAGTTTCTCGAACTGTTATAGACCTCATATCAACACGACTTATCGAGCTACTGGGGTCTGACGTTTACCACCCCTAGGCGAGATATGCGACATATCAGACCAACAGACCGGACTGTACGGTAAGTGTTACTGGTTGGATTCACAGGAGTGTGAGCGGGCTTGCTCGTTGATCTTATGATCGCTCAATACCCGGGCGGCCGTTACGTTTAGCAGACCGCTTGCGGCTTGTGGGTGTTTGATATGATCATCACCTACTGCCGGCGTATTGACGAGTCTTTAGAGTCCTACACAGAGGTTTCCTGGCTCAAGCGAAACGAGATAGGAGCGCATATGAGATATGTGCGGGACCGAGAATAATATGAGTATGTGATACCGTATTCTATTCTCGCGATATGTATCATTGGACGGTTATATGAGATATAGTCGGGTTACCGAATCAAGTGTTGATTCGATACATTGATACACTTGATATTAGTCGGTTATATACGATATGACCGGATCATTAAATCAAGTGATTGATTTAATGATTTAATGTATAATTATATATTAGATATATTACTTTACATTGACTAGTATTGTTCACTTAAGATTGATTATCTCACTTGATTGTGCACATTGTATATATGATATATATTTGTGCACCAGTTTGTATAATCTTTGATGATACATGCAAACTTGGGTGAGTGTATGCTATACACCATGTTTAGTTAATGGTTAGGGTTTCCATTACCTTATTTATTTATTTATTTATTTTGGTAAAACAGAATGGTTGCTTTCTTTGTCTTTATGCAAGAAGCTTCTTGATGCTTCATGCATCTTTAACAAAGTAACCATTTTTTTTTATTCCTTAACCCAACCTTTAGCCTAAACCCTAGTTTACTCTCTACATGAGTTTATTCACCCATGGTTGCTAAATGATAGATATCACTTGAATTTTCTTTTTGTGATATTCTTTTTCTTTCTTCTTCTTCTTCTTCTTCATGAAGAAAAGAAAAGCTTGCTAGAAAATTCTAAGTGATGAAATCAAGTGAGAAATCCAAATCCAAAGTGAACCAACTTCCTATTTCTTCATCCTCTAGCACTTGCCATGTTGTATAGGGTGTTTTCATCACAAGGTTCATGACCAAGTGAAGATGGAGCTTGAGTTTGAGTCGCCTCGACGTAGATCATCTTCGGCATCGAAGTCAACGACCTAGCCCGCTCGTTTCTCCGACGAAACCATCGCTAGAGTCCGGGATCCGATGATCGCAGCGGAGGGACGTCATCATGGAGCTAAAGAGGTGGAGGTCCGGATCTACAAAGGTTGTAGTCACTTTCACTTTCTAGTAAAGTTGTTTACATGTATGGTTTTCGCCTAACCTCTAGTTAACGATCTAGCATTAGGTTTTCTCGGCACAAGAAAAATTTGATTTCGACATGGTTGATGCCTTGTAGAACCTCTTGAGTGTGCCTAGTAACCCTACAGTGGTATCAGAGCCTAGCTAGAGCTTTAGGCGATGTGTAGACGATGTTAGAAACCCGAAATCCTAAATTTCACCCCTTTCTGTACATTTTCTGAAACTGTGCGTTTTTCCTAATTAAAAATATCCAAAAAATTCAGCAGGGTTTTTGAGGGGTTACTGTGCTGCACGTGCGTCTAAGTCGACTATATCACCACGGAACCGCGGCATGAGTATGGCTCGTGCGGCGGTTCCGCGGCCGTTCTGTCACTTCATCTTTTTCTGTTTGCACAATAATCTCTTTCTGTAAGTGCTGTATTTTCTGAGAATTTTTAAAGTTTGCTCAAGAGTTGAGTTTTCTGGGTTGTATTGGGGACTCGATGTTTCGATCGAGACGTTTAACTTCGTCTGTGTGCTTTTCCGGGTAATTTTAGAATATGTTAAAAAGTTCGACCGGATATAAATACGCAATTTTTCCCCTGTTGGGAAATTTCCAAGTGTTGGATTTTTCCGTAGTTTAAGAACGTTCTAAGTAGTGCAAGTAACGCGATGGACACTCTAGAAGACAACAAACCTTAACTCGATTATGTGACCGTCTTGAACTGCCCTTTGAACCTTAGGGTTTGGGGCAGTACGGCGTGCCACATGTGAGGTGTTGGCTTGACCCTTCTACGGCTGGACCGTTGGTACTGAGGCATGAAGTGAATGTTTTTAAACTTATTTCATGTGTTGAGCTGTTTCGGGAAAACTTGGGTGTTTGATTGTTCGATCGAAAAGTTTAACATTTTCTATTTATCTGGAATGTGATACAATATTTGGAATCCATAAGTAGTTATGAGATAACTAATATGAATGTTATAAACATAGCACTTTAGTCTCACATGATCGGTTGCCGCGGAATTTTGATGTGATCAAAAGTCCGTCGCAATCACATAGCGTACGCGGATACTCGCCGGATAAACTTAATAGACAGCTACACCCCTTAGCCCCGACCAAGTGACTGTAGGAGAACCCTGTCTCCGAAAGCATCCGTTCGGGTGCTCACGGTAGCGGTGTTCCGCCTTAGTGCACTTTGTCAACGGTATCAGGGGTGCGGCCGTCCACTAAAGTTTGCGACGAGCATTCGTTCTGGATGTCGGGAATCTTGTTGAATTACCCGACTAGATATTGAAAGGAGTTTTCGATGATGAGACGAAAATGCGGGGTTTATAATTGTTAGGCTTGCGATGTCTAAGTAATTCATTTGATTAGGCATGTGATGTCTAAAAAGGTTGCGGATTCCAACTGTTGTGGTTTTACACTTACTTTTCTGTGACCGTAAGTGTAATATGTGATATCGCCAGTTTCGTTGCTATATGTCAACGACAATTGGGATGCACATATTTACTTACGTTGATGACATGTGATGTTATATGTTGCTGGATATGTTATATTGGATCGTCGTGTTTGAATAGCCAGGGGGTTTTCATGTGAGATGAGTGTTTTTCATTTTCATTCATGTAAAAACTTGTATGTAATATTCTTTTATTGGCGCACTTCCAGATGCGGAAGATGTCACCTTTTGTATATTATTTACTTTTCCACACTAGGATAGACCCAAGGAGGGGAGCACAAGTAACCGGGTTCTAGGGTCCAGTGGGAGACCATCTCGAGGAGTCGAGTCCGGGTCTCCTAACCATAGAATTGGTAGGGTTGCTTGCTGCTCTCGTAGGGGTCTAGGGGTGTGGGTTTGGCTATTCCTCGCGACCGTGGAATCCGTGTTTTATACAGGTTCGTATTGAAAACACGGACGTCCTAGTATATCCAATATTTCATATATGTTTCTTCTGCTGCGATATCTGTGATATGATCATTTGATATGTTGTGATAAATACTGTATATAGTATATAAGATATATTATATAGACGTTACTTATGTTTTGCACTCGCGCTAGCCCTGCCCCGCTCTGTCGTTAGTTACCTAACCTAACGGTGCATGAGAGGACATCGAGGCGAATGTGGATGGCATAAGTGTACGTCGTATTTATCTGAGATGTTTATGTAGGGTTCCTAGGCACACTATAGAGGTCTCACAAGGCATCGAACATGCCAATTTAAAATTTTATGGGTGCCGAGAAACCCTAATACGGATCGTCGGCTAGATTTCTAGGCGAAACTATAAACTTGTTAACACTTTAACTAAAAGTTAGATGCTACAACCTTTGTAGATCCGGTTCCCCACTTCCTTAGCTCCACGTGGGTGTCCTCTCGCTGTCCATCATGAATCCCGAACTCATTCGTCGGCTTCATCGGAGAAACGAGCGAGCTTGGTCGTCGGCTTCGTGTCAAAGACGATCTACGTCGAGGCATCACAAGTTCAAGCTCCGACTTCACAAAGTTGTGAAACTTGTGAAGAAAACACCCAAAACAACTTGGCAAGAGGTAGAGGGTGAAGAAATAGGAGGTGGGTTCACATTAGAATTGGATTTCACTCACTTTTGCTCAAGTTGACATTGATGGCATCTAGTTTTCTCTCTTGAAGAAGAAGGAGAAGATGAAGCTAGTTTATGATAAGTGTTGAGATAAAATAAAAATAAATCCATACTTATCATAATGTGAAGCATAGTTAAGTGTAGAGAATTAACTAAGGTTAGAATAATGGTTAGGGTTTAGAGTGAAGACAAAATGGTCACAAAGTCAAAGCTTCATGAAGCTTCAACAATGTTCAAGAATGAAAGCAACCATTTTGTATTCTTATCCCATTCTTTTTCAAAAATGAATAAATAAAAAGATTGGATAAATAAAAACCCTAATCACTTTCTTAACCTAAGTTTAATTCTATACACTTAACCAAATGAGCATGCATCATCAAAAATGATACAAACATGTGCACAAAAGTATATCACATATACAACTTGCACATCAAGTGAGAAAATCCGTATAAAGTGAACCAATACTAGTTAATGCAAAGTAATATATCAAATATATAATTATACATTAAATCATTAAATCAACATTTGATTCAATGATCCGGTCATGTCGCACATAACCGACTAGTATTCAATGTATCGATTTATCGAATCAATGATTCGATAACTAGGTCATATCGAATATAACCAATCGAAACATTTATCGCGAGAATGAAATGCGGTATCACATACACGCATTATTCTCGCTCCCGCACATATCTCATATGCGCCCCTATTTCGTTTCGCTTGAGCCAGGAAACCTCTGTGTAGGACTCTAAAGACTCGTCAATACGCCGGTAGCAGATGATGATCATATCAAGCAACCACAAGCCGCAAGCGGTCTGCTAAACGTAACGGCCATTCGGGTATTGAGCGATCAGAAGATCGACGAGCTAGCCCGCTCATATTCCTGTGAATCCAACCAGTAACACTTACCGTACAGTCCGGTCTGTTCGTCTGATATGTCGCATATCAAGTCTAGGGGTGGTATACGTCAGACCCCAATAACCGATAAGTCGTGCCGATGTGAGGCTCATAACGGGTCGAGAAACTACTGGTGACACTTACCAGCAAATCTCTGATCAGCCCTGGCCAGGGACTTCCCTGTTACGGCCAATCGAGCACAGCGCAACATCAACCCCCAATACCGGGAGAGACGAAACCCCTCCTATCGCTCATTGCCTCCATGTGACTCGGGACTGTACCCAAAGACCACCGTTTTGCACGCCCTCATGGACGTGGTAAGGTGGAGATCAAAGCACAGTGGGAATCATACAAGACTCTATGACGATCTCGGGTCTACAGACTAACCTGTACAAGTGTCACCTGAGAACTGCCATCTGACGTGAGGTATAATACCATCTGGGAGTTCTCGGCGAGTCCGTCCAGTGTACCCAGTCTCCACTGAGCACCCGTATACCATCTCTGATGTCAAACACCAATGGATGTGGGATCATCCATCGCCCATCTCATGGGTCGAGAAGCGTATGCGCTAGTCTACTCTGGTATATCGATGCCCCGTCTCGATACACCCACGACTAGGGACCTTGAAGGATGTACTTATGGACTACCATGTCCCCACTAGTATGATCTGCATCACAGTCCAGGTAGTCAAGTACATATCCTAAGGGCTTTACCAACATGTAACTATAAGACAGTATAAAGAGACAAGTGTACATGTTAAGATAAAGAGTAACAAGATAGCATACTATCATATCGAGCAAGAAAGTCATCTCTATATATGTCCAAGCATCCAATATAATATACATTATCTGTACAATACTGGCCTCTAGGGCATACATACAACTAACAATCTCCCACTTGCACTAGGGCCAGCTGCTGTAGTATCGCATACCGAGCATCCCGAAGAGTCTCTCAAACTGTATCTGGGGAATGGCCTTCGTGAGTGGTTCCGCCGTGTTGTTCTTCGTGTCAACCCTCCTGACCTCGATCTCCCGGCGATCAACTATCTCCCGGATCAGGTGATACCGCCTCAGAATATGCATGGATCGCTGATGGGACCTGGGTTCCTTGGCCAAAGCCACCGCTCCATTGTTATCGCAATACAAAGGTATTGGATGCTCAATGGATGGAACCACTCCAAGTTCAGTAATGAACTTCTTGATCCAGACAGCCTCTTTGGCAGCATCGTTGGCAGCGATGTATTCAGCCTCCATCGTCGAGTCTGCCACGGTTTCCTGCTTGGAACTCTTCTAGCTAACCGCCCCTCCGTAAAGGGTAAAGACAAAGCCCAACTGCGACTTAGAGTCGTCCTTATCACTCTGGAAGCTCGAATCGGTAAAGGACTCCACTTGGAGCTCTCCGTTACCATACACCAAGAACATATCTCTAGTCCTTCGTAAGTACTTGAGAATGCTCTTCACAGCTGTCCAGTGACTCTCTCCAGGATCAGCTTGATACCTGCTCACTACACTTAGTGAGTATGCTACATCGGGTCTGGTACATAGCATCGCATACATGATAGAGCCTACTGCCGAAGCATAGGGTATCCCTTGCATGCGAGCTCTCTCCAAATCAGTCTTAGGAGACATCTCTTTGGAGAGAGTGACTCCAGAGATCGTGGGCAAGTTCCCACGCTTGGACTCTTCCATACTAAACCTCTTTAGTATGGTGTCAATGTACCTGGATTGGGACAATCCCAAAATCCTTTTGGATCTATCTCTATAGATCCTAATTCCCAATATGCAGGAGGCATCACCAAGATCTTTCATTGAGAATCTTTGTGATAAGAAGAGCTTGACCGATTGCAGCATAGGAATATCATTTCCTATCAAAAGTATGTCGTCCACGTACAATACGAGGAAGACAACCTTACTCTCTGCCTCTGATTGATAGAATTTGAGTTAACCGCAATCAAGACGGTGTCGCTATGCAGCTAGCCGGTTGAGCACGGGTCGATCCACAGGGAGATGGTTGTATTTCCGTTCTTGTTTTAGACGAGTCAATAAAGAATTTGTGTATGTTCGAGACTATCCTATGTGTAATATTTGCAAGTATAAAGTTGTTAAGAAAAAGATACGAGATTATAAGCTACAGAAATCCGTACTCAAAACCTTTTAGCCGAATCTTGACCAGTTGAAGCTAAGCAATCGGCAACAACGTGGATTAGGGGATTTAGTCGCGGTATTCGTGGAATACGGCTTATTTACCCTTGTCCTTCCGTTCTTGTCTCTTGCTTTCGCCTCCGGCCAAACCGAACGCAACCGGTCGCGGTTAGGAATCACCGTTACCTTGTCAGGGTACGGTGCCTAACGGAGCGCTTGCGTATGGTTTGGGCGGAGTTCAATGGAAAATACGGGAAAAGGAAATGGGCAAAGAAAATCTTTAACTTATAATATCGTATTTCTTCTTAACAATAATAATTATTACAACATTCACAAAATGAACAAAAGAGAGCAAGAGAAAAGAAAAGAGAAAAGAAAAGATTACAAGAAATTAAGTGCATGAATTAAATTGCAAGAAAGTAAAGACAAGAATGAAAAATGCAAGTAATAAATTATAAGAACCATAGAACTCAAAACAAGCATGGGATCAATAGCCAACCCTTAAACTTGCAAGCTCAATCAAGAGGTTGCAAGATCAAGGGAAGGGTAGAGAACGCATGTGAATTGAAGCGCTAAGGCGAGAACGAAATGACACAACCCCTTGAGACCAATGACCAAAACTTAAACTTGCAAGCTCAATCAAGAGGTTGCAAGATCAAGTTAAGGTAGAGAGCTCAAGGGGGAAGCTAAACAAAAAGATTAATACAAAAACCTTCATCTTTATTCACATCCACAAAAAGCTCTCACTACAATTCATGGAAGAGGAATGAAGAAGAAGAAGAAAAAGAACTAAAACTAAAAAAGAAAGAGGAACAAAAGAATGACCCTTGGTTGAGCTCAGTTCTGCTGTATTTATGGGCAGGGAGTTGAAGATCTAGGGCAACCACCAGAGCACATGGGAAGTACCCAAAATACCCCCAAAAGACGACAAAAGGAGGCCACAGTACGGCCGCGTTTCCGCGGCCAATACCCCCTATTGGCCGCGAAAACGCGGCTCCCTTGGTGAGTTGGGCTCTGGGCTTTTGTGAGGTTTCCTGTTTTACTGTTCCCTTCAGTGTGGTATGGTTCTTTTCACAGAAACTCTTCACAATAATTCCCAGAATTTCAGCACAACAAAGAGGTGATGTGATGTGGATCTTTTGCCATGATTTCCTCGAGCTCCGTGTAGATTTCTCGGATCTTGTGTCGACCTAGAGCTTTGTGCATGACATGACAATTGATTTGCCATTTTGTCTATTAAACTGGCATGTGGTAACACACGGATAGAGAGCGAAGACCGTGTTTTATCAGTTGTTGGCAGTAATCCGGAATTTGTCGTACTTTTCTATGATATTCACTGTTCAGAGCTGAGAATCTGTATTCTGCAAATATGTAGCAAACACTGATCAAAAGCACCTACCTATAAACACACGAGCGTAAGAATGGGCGGTATGAAATGCAGTATTCTGGTATGAACAGCCTCCTTCTTGTAGATACAAGGTTCATCTGGGTTTTTGACGAAATCAAACTCTTTGATAACGACGTCAAAGCAGATGTTCCAACTCCGCGATGCTTGCATTAATCCATAAATGGATTTAAGCAGCTTGCACACCTTCCTGCTGCTCCCACTATCTACGAAGCCCTCTGGCTGAGTCATGTACACGCACTCTTCTAAATCACCATTTAGAAAGGCGGTCTTAACATCCATTTGCCAGATTTCATAATCATGATATGCAGCGATGGCAAGCATGATCCGGATGGATTTAAGCATAGCCACTGGAGAAAAGGTCTCGTCATAGTCCACACCTGGTCTTTGACGAAAACCCTTTGCTACAAGTCTAGCTTTGAAAGTCTCCACTTTCCCATCTACATCAAGTTTTTTCTTGAAGATCCACTTGCTCCCAATGGGTTTTACCCCTTCAGGAGCAACTTCCAAAGTCCATACTTTGTTGGTGTACATGGATTCCATCTCGGACCGCATAGCATCCAGCCATTTCACTGAGTCCCCACTCGTGATGGCCTGCTCGAAGCTAGTTGGGTCATCATCCTCCATGATGCAATCCTCACTGCCACCATCAATGAGAAAACCATAGTATCTCTCAGGTGGACGAGAAACCTTACTAGATCGACGGAGAGGCTGGGGTACGTCAGGCACCACTGAATCCTCTGGTTCTACTAAATCGTTAGTTGCAGTTTGTGGTGCTGGAACCTCTTCCAGCTCTACCTCTTTACCATTAATTTCTTTTGCAAGAAATTCCCTTTCCAAAAAGGTGGCATGTTGTGCAACAAACACTCTTTGTTCATCAGCTTGGTAGAAAAAATATCCTTGAGAATTCTTAGGATATCCCACAAACTTGCAAAGGACTGATCGTGCCTCGAGTTTGTCCGGATTTTGCTTTTTGACATAGGCCGGACAACCCCATATCTTAATACGTTTAAAATATGGTCTCTTCCCACTCCATATCTCATATGGTGTGGTAGGTATAGATTTAGACGGAACCAGATTCAATAGGTATATGGTTGTCTCAAGCGCATACCCCCAAAAGGAAATAGGTAACTCAGCATTACTCATCATTGAACGCACCATATCTAATAGGGTGCGATTCCTTCGTTCCGATACACCGTTGTGCTGTGGTGTATAAGGAGGAGTAAGCTGAGAGAGAATCCCATTCTCTTTTAGATAATCCAGGAATTCACTGCTTAAGTATTCACCTCCTCGATCAGATCGAAGAACCTTAATACTTTTGCCCGTTTGGTTCTCTACCTCGTGCTTATATTCTTTGAATTTCTCAAAAGCTTCAGACTTGTGTTTCAACAGGAACACATGCCCGTATCTAGAGAGATCGTCAGTGAATGTAATGAAGTAGGAAGAACCATTTCTGGCGTGTGTAGACATTGGACCGCATACATCACTATGCACCAGTCCCAAGAGTTCAGTAACTCTTTCTCCGTGTCCTGTAAACGGAGTTTTGGTCATTTTTCCTTTGAGACATGAATGGCAAGTGTCATAAGATGATAATTCGAATGAATTCAAATATCCATTCTTATGCAACTTAGCTAGTCGTGTCTCATTGATACGGCCAAGTCTACAGTGCCACAACAAGGATTCGTTCATTTCTGAGCTTTTCCTTTTGTGTGTGTTTTGTATATTGAAGACTGTATTTTGATTGAGAATGAATATGCCATTATGTAGTGAGCCTGATGCAATCAACCTTTGATCCAGGAATATGTTCATAACATTATCCATTACTACAAAATTATATCCTTCTTTACTTAATAAAGAAACTGATATAATGTTGCACATCATGTTCGGTATATAATAGCACTCATTCAGGACTAGTGTATTACCATTTGGTAATACCAGGTGATATATGCAAACTGCTTTGGCTGCAACATTTGCCACATTCCCTACTTGAACGGAATGATCACCTTTTCCCAGTTCTCTACCTTTCCGTAGCCCATGTAACTGCTTACATATGTGGGATCCTGATCCGGTATCTAATACCCAGGACGTAGGGTGAACTGAGAAACAGTTCTCAATAACAAACACACCCGAAGAAGGTGCATCAACATGCACGTTCTCCTTTTGGGCGGCATGAGAATCTAGATATTCTCCTGTTTCCTGTTCATTCTTATAACACTTATAAGATA
Source organism: Agapanthus africanus (assembly GCA_030015575.1). Lineage (NCBI taxonomy): Eukaryota > Viridiplantae > Streptophyta > Magnoliopsida > Asparagales > Amaryllidaceae > Agapanthus > Agapanthus africanus. The sequence continues at coordinate 622,871,592 of CM057341.1, forward strand.
GAACGGGTCCAACGTTCCCCTGCACAGTATAACATGCGGGTTCGGTCAATACATCCATATTATTATCTTGATTAAGGCATGAAATGGTCGCTACCTGGAGAGAGAGAGAAGAAAACACTTTAGCGTATGCTCGTGCAAGATCAGATTGGTTATTATCTTATCTAATCTGGATGGCTCCCACTGCTTTTTATCAAATCTTCCTTCAAACCTTAAAAGGAAAGACTAGCCGGGATTAATTACACACTACAAGTTCGCCAATCTTTCAGCCAGGCCAGTGTCGGTACTTTGAGGGAGGTCCCCCGTGCTTTCGCACGGACCTAATTAATGTAAACCTCGTTTTCCCAGAGGCGTAATCTCGTTAACACCTTTCTAGACACCTACTTGATCGGCTAATTGTAATGTGTAAAACTCTCCCAGGAGTAACTCTTACTCGCAGTGGGTATCGGGATCCCACTATCTCATAGAAGGTATGCAATCTCATTGCAAATTTCAACACTTGAAATTCCCGATAATGCTTTTGCCCCTAGCGATCTATGACTTTGACTAAGTCAACAAACCATAAATCGCAAGTCAAGTTCAACCCGTACATTTCCCGATTGAATTAAACCCACCCGTTTGACCCTTGACTGAGTCAACAAGGCCGTGCGAATGCTCTAATCCAATCACATCTCATGTTGTTACAGATAAACATAATTTAGCTACCATACACTATGCCTTGACTAAGTCAACAAACACAGCACGAATACTAAATAATATCTATCTGAAATGACGGAGGGCTACGCGGGTTCTTTCAGAAAAAACCATGAGCGTAATGAACTTGATATCGTTGTAGAATCGAATGAAGTTTTGAAATGGTGTGATTTTGAGGCTTTTCTAGTTTTGCTAAAGGGGTCACTCCCGGTGAAGGGATCGTCGGCCCTTTCCTCGTCGAATGAAGTGCGGGATATATCATATATATCACTGTGCAAAGCAAAGACTCTTAAAACCAATCAAAGCCAAACCGAATGTGTAGCTTCTGCCAGTTACTGCTAAAGGAGTCACTCCCGGTGAAGGGATCTCGGTCCTTTCCTCATCGAATAAGGTGCAGGGTATATCATATATACCGCTATGCAAAGCAAGAACTGTAGCTACCTGTTTTGTTTAAAATTTGATTCTACAACATCTTAGGTTTCTTTTCTTTCATTAATCACATTAAAGAAGTCCCATCATTTAAATACCTAAAACAGATAAATATGACGTACACTTATGCCATCCGCATTCGCCTCGATGTCCCCTCGTGCACCGTTAGGTTAGGTAACTAACGACAGAGCAGGGCAGGGCTAGTACGGGTGCAAAACATAAGTAACGTCTATATAATATATCATATATACTATATAAAGTATCTATCACAGAACATCTCATGATCACATCACAGATATCGCAGCAGAAGAAACATATGAAATATTGGATATACTAGGACGTCCGTGTTTTCAATACGAGCCAGTATAAAACACGGATTCCACGGTCGTGATGAATAGCCAATCCCACACCCCTAGACCCCTACGAGAGCGGCAAGCAACCCTGCCAATTCTAGGGTTAGGAGACCCGGACTCGACTCCTCGAGTTGGTCTCCCACTGGACCCCAGAACCCGGTTACTTGTGCTCCCCTCCTTGGGTCTATCCTGGTGCAGAAAAGTAAATAATTTACAAAAGGTGACATCTTCCGCTACCTGGAAGTGCCCCAAATAAAAGAATATTACATACAAGTTTTTACATGAATGAAAATGAAAAACACTCATCTCACATAAAAACCTCTGGCTATTCAAACACGACAATCCAATATGACATAACTAGCAACACATAACATCACATGTCATCAACGTAAGTAAATATGCGCATCCCAATTGTCGTTGACATATAGCAACGAAACCGGCGATATCACATATTACACTTACGGTCACAGAAAAGAAAGTGTAAAACTACAACAATTGGAATCCGCAATTTCTTTAGACATCGCATGCCTAATCAAATGAAATACTTAGACATCACATGCCTAACTGTTATAAACCCCGCATTTTAGTCTCATTATCGAAAACTCTTTTCAATATCAAGTGAAACTAAACTGCTAGATTTATAACATTCATTCAGTTATCTCATAACTGTTTGTGAATTCCAATTATTGTATCACATTCCAGATAAACAGAAAATGTTAAACTTTCCGATCGAACAGTCGAATACCCAAGTTTTCCCGATACAGCTCAACACATGAAATAAGTCTAACAACATTCAGTTCGTGCCTCAGTACCAACGGTCCAGCCGTAGAAGGGTCAAGCCAACGCCTCACATGTGGCACGCCGTACTGCCCCAAACCCGAAGGTTCAAAGGGCAGTTCAAGACGGTCACATAATCGAGTTAAGGTTTGTTGTCTTCTAGAGGGTCCATTGCGTTACTTGCACTACTTAGAACGTCGTTAAACTACGGAAAAATCCAACACCTGGAAATTTCCGACAGAGGAAAAATTGGGTATTTATATCAGGTCGAACTTTTTAACATATTCTAAAATTTATCCGGAAAGCTACATAGACAAAATCTGATAACCCGAACGAATAATTGAATCCCCAAAGCATCCCCAAAATACTCTTCTGTTGAGTCACAATAAAAATACCTAGAAAATATAATATCTGAATTCATGAATTACTGTGAAAAAATCACCAGAAAAGGGGACAGTACGGCCGCGGAACCGCCGCGCATGCATCGCTCATGCCGCGGTTCCGCAGTGGAAAAGTTGAATCAGGCCCTCGTATTTCACAGTAATTCAAATAACACCCTGCTTGATTTTCTGCATATTTTTAATTGACAAAAATCCCATTTTTTAGAAAATTTCCAGAGAGCACCTTGGAATTAGGGTTTCGGGTTCGTTCGGACTTCAAACTCCGTCTAGACTTCGCCTAAGGCTCTAGCTAGGCTCTGATACCACTGTAGGGTTCCTAGGCACACTATAGAGGTCTCACAAGGCATCGAACATGCCAATTTAAAATTTTATGGGTGCCGAGAAACCCTATTACGGATCGTCGGCTAGATTTCTAGGCGAAACTATAAACTAGTTAACACTTTAACTAAAAGTTAGATGCTACAACCTTTGTAGATCCGGTTCTCCACTTCCTTAGCTCTACGTGGGTGTCCTCTTGCTGTCCATCATGAATCCCGAACTCATTCGTCGGCTTCATCGGAGAAACGAGCGAGCTTGGTCGTCGGCTTCGTGTCAAAGACGATCTACGTCGAGGAATCACAAGTTCAAGCTCCGACTTCACAAAGTTGTGAAACTTGTGAAGAAAACATCCAAAACAACTTGGCAAGAGGTAGAGGGTGAAGAAATAGGAGGTGGGTTCACTTTAGAATTGGATTTCACTCACTTTTGCTCAAGTTGCCATTGATGGCATCTAGTTTTCTCTCTTGAAGAAGAAGGAGAAGATGAAGCTAGTTTATGATAAGTGTTGAGATAAAATAAAAATAAATCCATACTTATCATAATGTGAACCATAGTTAAGTGTAGAGAATTAACTAAGGTTAGAATAATGGTTAAGGTTTAGAGTGAAGACAAAATGGTCACAAAGTCAAAGCTTCATGAAGCTTCAACAATGTTCAAGAATGAAAGCAACCATTTTGTATTCTTATCCCATTCTTTTTCAAAATTGAATAAATAAAAAGAATGGACAAATGAAAACCCTAATCACTTTCTTAACCTAAGTTTAATTCTATACACTTAACCAAATGAGCATGCATCATCAAACATGATACAAACATGTGCACAAAAGTATATCACATATACAACTTGCACATCAAGTGAGAAAATCCATATAAAGTGAACCAATACTAGTTAATGCAAAGTAATATATCAAATATATAATTATACATTAAATCATTAAATCAACATTTGATTCAATGATCCGGTCATGTCGCACATAACCGACTAGTATTCAATGTATCGATTTATCGAATCAATGATTCGATAACTAGGTCATATCGAATATAACCAATCGAAACATTTATCGCGAGAATGAAATGCGGTATCACATACACGCATTATTCTCTCTCCCGCACATATCTCATATGCGCCCCTATTTCGTTTCGCTTGAGCCAGGAAACCTCTGTGTAGGACTCTAAAGACTCGTCAATACGCCAGTAGCAGATGATGATCATATCAAGCACCCACAAGCCGCAAGCGGTCTGCTAAACGTAATGGCCATACGGGTATTGAGTGATCAGAAGATCGACGAGCTAGCCCGCTCATATTCCTGTGAATCCAACCAGTAACACTTACCGTACAGTCCGGTCTGTTCGTATGATATGTCGCATATCAAGTCTAGGGGTGGTATACGTCAGACCCCAATAACCGATAAGTCGTGCTGATGTGAGGCTCATAACGGGTCGAGAAACTACTGGTAACACTTACCAGCAAATCTCTGATCAGCCCTGGCCAGGGACTTCCCTGTTACGGCCAATCGAGCACAGCGCAACATCAACCCCCAATACCGGGAGAGACGAAACCCCTCCTATCGCTCATTGCCTCCATGTGACTCGGGACTGTACCCAAAGACCACCATTTTGCACGCCCTCATGGACGTGGTAAGGTGGAGATCAAAGCACAGTGGGAATCACACAAGACTCTATGACGATCTCGGGTCTACAGACTAACCTGTACAAGTGTCACCTGAGAACTGCCATCTGACGTGAGGTATAATACCATCTGGGAGTTCTCGGCGAGTCCGTCCAGTGTACCCAGTCTCCACTGAGCACCCGTATACCATCTCTGATGTCAAACACCAATGGATGTGGGATTATCCATCGCCCATCTCATGGGTCGAGAAGCGTATGCGCTAGTCTACTCTGGTATATCGATGCCCCGTCTCGATACACCCACGACTAGGGACCTTGAAGGATGTACTTATGGACTACCATGTCCCCACTAGCATGATCTGCATCACAGTCCAGGTAGTCAAGTACATATCCTAAGGGCTTTACCAACATGTAACTATAAGACAGTATAAAGAGGCAAGTGTACATGTTAAGATAAAGAGTAACCAGATAGCATACTATCATATCGAGCAAGAAAATCATCTCTATATATGTCCAAGCATCCAATATAATATACATCATCTGTACAATACTGGCCTCTAGGGCATACATACAACTAACAGTTTAAGTGACTTAAATGATGGGACTTCATTAATATTATTAATGAAAGAAAAGAAACCTAAAAGATGTTGTGGAATCGAATTTCCAAAAACAGGTAGCTACATTTCTTGCTTTGCATCGCGGTGTTCCTTGTAGAACATCCTGCACCTTATTCGATAAGGAAAGGACCGAGATCCCTTCACCGGGAGTGACTCCTTTAGCAATAACTGGAAGATGCTACAACCCTCGGTTTGTCTTTTGATTGCTTATATAGTTTTTGCTTTGCACAGCGGTATATATGATATATCCTGCACCATATTCGATGAGGAAAGGACCGAGATCCCTTCACCAGGAGTGAGTCCTTTAGCAATAACTGGCAGATGCTACAACCCTCGGTTTGTCTTTTGATTGCTTATATAGTTTTTGCTTTGCACAGCGGTATATATGATATATCCTGCACCTTATTCGGTGAGGAAAGGACCGACGATCCCTTCACCGGGAGTGACCCCTTTAGCAAAACTAGAATAGCCTAAAAAACACTCCATTTTAAAATCATTTGATTCTACAACGATATCAAGTTCATTACGCAATAGGTTTTCAGAAAAACCTGTCGTAGCCCTCCGTCATTTCAGATAAGTAGTAGTTAGTATTCGTGCTACGTTTGTTGGCCTGCGTCAAGGCGTATTGTGCGGTAGCTAACTAGTATTTATTTGCTTACGCATATGATGCAGATTGGATTAGGGTAGCCGTGCGAGTTTGTTGGCCTACGTCAAGGGTCATGCGGGTGGGTTTAATTCAATCTGGAAATGAAGGGTTGAACTTGACTAGCGCACTATGCTTTGTTGGCCTACGTCAAGGTCATAGGACGTTAGGAGCAAAATTATTGGGAATTTCAAGTGTTGAAATTTGCAATGAGATTGCATATGTTTTATGAGATAGTTGGATCCCGATACCCGCTGCGAGTAATTGTTACTCTTGGGAGAGTTTTACTGTTGGAGATAGTGCCCTCAGAGTCAATTATTGGATCACAGGCACGTGATTGCAATGATTGAGGGAGGACCTATCCCGGTAGAACAGTCTTACTCGAGATGATAGTTTGCTATCTGGTTTACCTTTATCATCGTGTACTGCTTTAGGTGACCTGACAGGTCGCTATTGCACGTTGATAGAGCCCCTAGGATTCTTGCTTGACTGTCGGCAGTATGAGGGCGATCATATAAGTGAGAGCTGGAGTCTATAAGCACATCCTTAAAAGGTCCCTAGTCGTAGGAGTTTCGAGACAGGGCATCGATTCTCCAGAGTAGACTAGTGTATACAGTCGAGACCCCGACGAGGGGCGGTGGCCGGTCTCACAAGCCACTGGTGTCTGTTGGTTCCCCTAAGATGTATACAGGTGCTCATTGGGTTATGAGTACACCGGACAGGACTCGCCGGGAACATGCTAGTTGGTCTTATACCTGACGTCAGATAGCAGTTCCCAGATGACATGTGTACAGGTTAGTTCATCGACCTTGGGATCGTCATTTGTCTCGTGTGAGTTCCCACTGTGCTTTGATTACTACCCTACCACGGCTCAAAGGAGTCGTGCAAACAGGTTTTAGTTGGGTACAGTCCCGAGCCACATGGAGGCAGTGAGCGGATCTTCAGGGGTTCGTCTCTCCCGGTATTGGGGGTGAGGTCGCGCTGTGTCTAGGAGAGCCATTACACGAAGTCCTTGGCCAAGGCAGGAGATTTACTGGTAGGTATTCCAGTAGTATCACAGGGTGTTCTGGGCTACACTCCGACACGACTTGTACCGCTTTTGGGGGTCTGACTTTTACCAACCCCCTAGGCCCGACATGCGATGCTCATAGACGAACGGACCGGACTGTACGGATATTGTCACTGACAGGCTCAGTAGGGTGTCAGGATGAGTTCGCTGATCGACGTCCCTTTTGGTCAATAGCTGGTGGCCCGTTACGTATTGGCTTATACCTCTGACGTGCTAGTGGTTAAATCCACAGCCATAGTATTGACGAGTCTTTAGAGTCCACCACACTTTCAGTTACTCAGCTTTCGGGCGAAACGCTGTAGAGGCCGTATGGAGATATGGCAGGGTCCGATCAGATACGTGCGGTATTGCACGGATCAGGATCGGACAGTTTTGTACTAGTGGCCATATAGTTATATGGCAGGGTTCGATCTGATACGTGCGGTATTGCAAGGATCAGGATCGGACGAACATTACTAGCCGGCTTTGGTTTAAGCCGGATCCTAGTTTAGTGCAGTGTAGATTTTGTCTCTTTGCATTTGTATCCGGACGGAATACAGATGCGGGTGTGTATGCACAGTGTCGGGGTTTTCCTGTAATTTATTACGGGACCAGTTTTCTGGAGTTGCCAGTTTGCATTCCGTTCCGGCCGCTTTTCCTTTGTTCTTTCCCGGCCGGACTTTTCCGATGGAGGGGGTTATTTGCAATTGTGTAAATAACATTTGTGGAGACGGGTTTCTTGCAATTGTATTGATTATGATATCTTTCATCCATGCTTTTGCATTAATTATGATTAATGAGAGGGTATGGGTTTAATAGTGTGAAGCATGGTTGATGTTTCTTTGTCTTTTAATGTGGTCACCTTTTCTTCTCTCCTACACTCACCTCCCTTCATACTACATATCCATTCACTCCACTATTCTCAAATGAGAGAGGCCGGCCACTTGAGTGAAAAAAATGAGAGAATTTCATTTTTGAGCTTGTGGCATTCTTGATCTCATTTGATGCTAGAAAAATGCAAGCACCATTTTTCTTCTTGATTCCTCCATCATCTTTCAAAGGCAACATAACCCCAAAGTGAGACATAGCCTCTACACTACACATTCTACAGCATATCTTGGGCACGTCGACTTGCCAGCTTCGTGCCCGAGTTGCCTCGGTATTGAGGTGGGAGCCCGTAAAAGATGCAGGCGATGTGGTGCCCTACCGGCAAGGAGGCGACGACCGGAGTTTCCGCGGGAGATCGGGACGATGACAAGAAGACCTGAGGACTCGGATCACTCGGTATATCTCTTCCCTATCTTGTTAGTTAGCTAGGACAAGTTTAATGGCCCGATCCGGGGTTTAGTGCGCGGTGGTGCCGGTTTGCAAAGTTCGCAAAATTAAAGTTTATCACCGTTTCCGCATTTGGCCGTCAGATTGACGACCGGGGCTCCGCCGTGCACTTACACTGGTATCAGAGCCTCGCCATTAACTTCTTCTAGCTTCGTTTGATGTGTTTTGCATTTCCGATCGATCAAATGTTCCAAAACTCGTATTTTGTTAACATCAGTTTTCTGTTGAAAATTTTTTAAGCCCAAAAATTTTTCAGGTTGCAAAAATGTGATGTACATGAAAACCTAAGACTACTGCAGAAATCCGAGTCATTGATCTTTCATCGAGAGCGCGGAACCGCGGCCAATACCCACTTTGGGCTGCGGTTCCGCCGCAACATGAAAGGATCAATGGGCCAGGTTTTTCCAGTGGGCTTCTGGGTTAATTTTAGTGGTTTTGGAATATTAAAATTGGGCCCAGATTTTCTGTGAGTGCTACAGTATTGCTTGGGGGCCCACTTGTTAATTTTTGATCGATCGGATATTTTAAACGCATTTTTTCACAGTATTTACATTATATCTGCGACCGTGAATGTCACTCGATCGGTAAATCCGGTCTAACTGCTATAGCCCGGTTAGACGGATTTGCGAACGTGACTTTCACGTTGATGTTCTGTGTTTTTGCTGTGATGTTGCGGATCGGTCGTGGGGGATAGCCTGGATGCAATGCTAGTACAGTTTCTGTTGTATTATGTGCATTTGATATTGCAGGGCGAGCGTCCGACATGTGGACTGCCGTCACTGCCTGTTTGTATTATTCTTTTGGGGCACGACCTGGTTGCGGTCGATGTACCCGTTGTATGTATATTTTACTTTCTGTACTAGGGTTGCCCCGCGGTGGGGTGCACGGATAGCCGGGTTCTGGAGGGCAACAAGCCCGCATCTCATGGCATTGGGACGGAAGGGGCTTCACTCCAGGATTGGCTGGCTATTCGCCGCACTCGTAGGGGGTATAGGATTTCATTGCACAGGCTATCCACACGACCAGGGGAACGTCGGGTTTCAGTAGTGGCTCTGTGAAACCCGGGGATCCCAGATATCTGTATTGTTCTGTGATGCTGTACATTTTTGTGATGTTGCATTTTATTCACACCTTGAGCGAAATACTATATATTGGTATATATATTAGTAGATGTTGTATATGTTTTTCATCCGCGCTAGTCCAGTCCCCGCTCTGCCGTTAGTTAGCTAACCTAACGGGTGATGACGGGACCCAGTGGCGAATGCGGATGGCATATACGTACGTCAGTATATTTTCGTTCTTTGTGGTGTGATCAATTGATGGGACTGCGTTGATTCGGATCAATGCAAGTTTAAACAAACCTATTCTGATGTTGTTGGAACACTTTTCAAAAAGCTGTTATTGCAAGGACGTTCACTTTTGTTTTGCATCGTGGTATTCATTTGGAATATCCTGCTCCTCAGTCGATGAGGCAAGGGCCGAGATCCCTTCACCGGGAGTGACCCCTTGGACAGAAGTTTGCGTCAGGGCATTAACTTCACTATAGCCGATTACTTTTGCTTTGCACCGTGGTATTCATTTGGAGTATCCTGCACCCCATTCTACGGGGAAAGAGCCGAGATCCCTTCACCGGGAGTGACCTCTTTAGTAAAGGTTTTCGTCACTATATTTTCTAAAAAGCTATCCGTTCCTTCAACGATATCAAGTTCATTACGTTAAAGGTTTTCGCCAGAAACCATTCGTAGCCCTCCATCATTTCAGTTAAATATTCGGTAGTATTCAAGCTATGTATTTTGACATCACGCCAAGGCATAGTGTTTGGTAGTTGCCGGGTATTTATCTGTTGCATAGATAGATGCGTTGGTTTGGGACAGTCGTACTACTATTTTGGCCTACGTCAAGGGTATGTACGGGTGGGTTCAAATTAACCTGGACAATGATGGGTAGAACTTGACATGTGACTTATGATATTTTGACCTCACGCCAAGGTCATAAGAGCATGGGGTAAAAATCTCATCGGGAGTTTCAAAAGAACTGAAACTTGCCAGATATGCGCATACCTTCTGGAGTGTGATACCGTGAGCGGATTCCGTCACGTTATCATGCGATGATAGTTGGATCCCGATTCCCACTGATGTGTTGGTTTACTCCTCGGGTGACCCCGACTAATTCTTCTTTCAGATTTGGAGGAGAATTTGAGGTACAGTGGGAGGTTTCCAGATTAGATAAAGGGATAACCATTCTGATCTAGGTTAGAGTGCACGCTGAGTGTTTCTTTTCTCTCTCTTTCTGGCAGCGACCATTGACCCGACCCTAGACTTTGACTCAGTGACCAAGTTGACCGAACCTTCTTAACACAGGCTTTTGGATTGTCAGAGTTGCAGACCTCATTGCCACTCCTACTTTTACCCTTTTCTCCAGGACACCCCGTATTACTACGAACGTCCACTTCCACTGGACAAAACCATCGTATGGTTAGATACGAACTCGAAGGAATTATTCGAGGATGGTTTCTGGTTCTGGAGAAAACGGATAGAATTATTCAGTTGTCTTTTCCCTTTTACCTTCTCTCAAGTTGTGAGTACTCCTTGGTTTAGGAGATAGTACACCTATTATGCAAATTGGATAGTCTTCTTCCAAACTTTAGGCTGGTGCCGAACAGTGGGGAATGAAGAAAACCAATTAGCATAACGATGGTGTGCAGAAGGTATTAAGATTAAGACAAAGCAAGGGATTAGTAGGAGGGCAAAGTAAATTGCGACTAATATTCACGACCAAACCAAGTATTTCTTCGCCAATCCTAAATCACCTTTGTATTTCTCCAGGACACTCCGTATCACTACGAAGATCCACAGTTTATTGGATACTCCATCGTATGGTTATATACGAACTCGAAAGGAACTTGTTCCAGCTCGGGGATGGATTCTGGTTCAGGAGAAATAGGAATAAGGTTTATTCGGTTGTCTTTAACCTCACCCTCTCTCGCATTGCGAGTGTTCCTAGGATTGGGACAGTACACCCATTATCCTTATTGGATAGTCTTCTTCCAAACCATAGGCTGGTGCCGAACGGTAGGGAAGGAAGAAAACCATTTGGGATAAAGGGGTGTACAGAAGGTTACGACTAAAGACATATAAAGGGATTTGGAGAGGTGGCAAAGAAACACACGGTTACAGTTGTGAATCTGGATAATGGAAGAGGCATTACTAGGAATACCAGGATACCCTATCGAAACATTTCAATGTTTCAGTTTCACTGTGTACTGTTAAACGAAAACTGATTTCCCGATTTGACACTTACTGCAGGGTATGTATTTACCAGGTATGATTCTCATATCTGTATGGTTTTACAGATGATGAGTGGGAGTAAGTTATTGGGAATTGGGCGATCATCCTCATTATATCGGGATTCGTTGTAATCGGTGATACTTGAGGAGATCACCTGGGCTGTTTGTCGGTCGGCAAATATTTGGTTTTGAATATCCGCTGTTGTGCACCAATTTCAAATTGATGTATCTGTACGTCTATTTTCATAGAGTGAGATATACCTTTTGATATTATGTCGATGACATTTACCTATATCAGTGGATGGTTAGGTTAGGAGCATTAAACAGCGGTGTAATTCTTCTTAACCATAAGTACAGTTTTCAACCTACGACACACAGTGAAAGAGTTCTTAGACTCGGCGGACTTATACAGAGTATTTTATGTTGTCCAGTGTCCATTAGGACAGAGGGGTTGGTCCTCATACTATATTCTGTTTACTTTTAACTTCTCTAGTTCTTAGACGTGTGTTTCGTAGAAACACAGGGTCTAAATTTTGAGGAGTTATAGGTATTTGAATAGAGTAAAGAACCAGGTGTAGCAAGTATCGGGATTCTTCAAGGTGATCGAAGATGTAGATACTTGTGTATGGTATTCAGTTGATAGTAATGATAAAGAGAAATTGCTTCTCTTTCAGGTTACTCATAATTGGAAGCATTCCTAAGTTGAGTAATGCTGATCGGCCTCTCTCCATTTATTTAACATGCACTGGAGATAGCTGCATGATTTGAATCTGGTTCAATTAAATCAGTGCCTCTGGTTCTATATTGGATATAGTACAGTTCATATCTTAACATTGTTAAGGTACGGGGAGTTGTCCGGCTTATGATTAAAACCAGACTCTGGATAACTCAAGGCACGTCTCTGTAATGGCTGTTTGTGGGTTGACCCGGGCTATGATGAGGGTTGATTTTCTACCATCTGGATGAACAATAGCGATATTGTTCTAAACTCACCACAGTTTTATTAAAAATGGATTTTTTCAAAAACAGTAGTGGAAGTATGGTAGAACTGGAAGTGATTCCAGAACCGCAAACGATTACTGAAGATTTGATAAGGAACCTAAAGATTCAATCTGATTTGACATTCCATTGGCCACTCCGCAGATAAGGTGGGTAACTTCAGGCACCCGAGAGGTACTCCGGTAGCCTCAAGGACGGTGACAGGGAAGTTCTTGTTTACCCACACTTGCCATTGTTGTTGTTCCAGGCTGCGAGACCCGGCAGGAGGATGAGTATAGCGTCGTTCTAAACTAGCTTTAGAAGTGCACGTCTATATGACTCTGCCAGAGGGTTGTCGTAGTCAGTGGGAGCAGCGGAAGCATTGGTGGACATCAGGCTTATGTCTATTCATAGACTAAAGCAGATATAGCGGAGATAGATCATCTATTTCTGATGTGACAGTCATTGGTTTGACGTCATCAGAATAGGGGATGGATCTGTTGAGAAGGTAGTAGGGTGTGATATCCTGGCATTTGGATGACATACACAGAGTAGGAAAGGAAACTCCTATACTACGATCGGTTATACTTTGGTCGTCACACAGTGGTTTCTCCACAAGGGACTTGGACATTATATCAGACATACTGGTTACTGGATCTATGGTTCTAGATCTAGATTTGGGTGATCTCCCAATCAGGGTACCTTGACAGCATTCTAAGAGTATTTAGAATGGACGACTCTTGGCACGGTAGTATACCTGCAGGTGATGGAGTCACCCTCTCTAAAGGTGTCTTATAGACTAAAGTAGAGAGGGATGTGCATGATTGGCAGATCACTTGCTTAGGCAATTGAGTCAATCATGAGATGTCAAGTACCACACCAGATGTTGTTCTTGCACTAGATGCAATAAGTTGATATTGATCCAATCCTGGGGAAACAGTCGGAAACAGTCGGAAGCAGTTTTAGAACATAAGTGAATGTTCTAGGGATATGATAACGGCTGCCTCCTTTTGGAGACGGTTATCACTCCAGGCTTCCAAGGTGACATGGACGACAAGGAGGTTGTCAGAGTTATAGTTTTCCTTCTGACGAGGGGCAGTGTTTTGGACAGGAGGTCCAAGGCAATACTGAGGGTGGCATGGCGCAGGATACTGATTAAGTTCAGTTGACGATACAGTCTAAGAAGTTTGGATTTGGAGTTCATTTATGAGCTCGGTCCCATCAGACATCCAGACATTCTAAGACAGGTATTGCTCATTTCGGCAGATGGCTTTCTCCGCGAACCTGAGATATAGAGAGACATAGAAAGAAACATCAGAGCGGATCCACTCGCTGAGGCTATTCCTCGAACGCAAGACTTTCGCAAACAGGTTTTGTGAGACTGACTAGTAGGGGAGTTGGGTGTTCGGTATCACACGGGCTGTGAGTATGCGACATCGCAATAATTAGCCTTGAGTGCAAGTGGGAGATTGTTGGAGATAGTGCCCTCAGAGTCAATTATTGGATCACAGGCACGTGATTGCAATGATTGAGGGAGGACCTATCCCGGTAGAACAGTCTTACTCGAGATGATAGTTTGCTATCTGGTTTACCTTTATCATCGTGTACTGCTTTAGGTGACCTGACAGGTCGCTATTGCACGTTGATAGAGCCCCTAGTATTCTTGCTTGACTGCCGGCAGTATGAGGGCGATCATATAAGTGAGAGCTGGAGTCTATAAGCACATCCTTAAAAGGTCCCTAGTCGTGGGAGTTTCGAGACAGGGCATCGATTCTCCAGAGTAGACTAGTGTATACAGTCGAGACCCCGACGAGGGGCGGTGGCCGGTCTCACAAGCCACTGGTGTCTGTTGGTTCACCTAAGATGTATACAGGTGCTCATTGGGTTATGAGTACACCGGACAGGACTCGCCGGGAACATGCTAGTTGGTCTTATACCTGACGTCAGATAGCAGTTCCCAGGTGACATGTGTCCAAGTTAGTTCATCGACCTGGGGATCGTCATTTGTCTCGTGTGAGTTCCCACTGTGCTTTGATTACTACCCTACCATGGCTCAAAGGAGTCGTGCAAACAGGTTTTAGTTGGGTACAGTCCCGAGCCACATGGAGGCAGTGAGCGGATCTTCAGGGGTTCGTCTCTCCCGGTATTGGGGGTGAGGTCGCGCTGTGTCTAGGAGAGCCATTACACGAAGTCCTTGGCCAAGGCAGGAGATTTACTGGTAGGTATTCCAGTAGTATCTCAGGGTGTTCTGGGCTACACTCCGACACGACTTGTACCGCTTTTGGGAGTCTGACTTTTACCAACCCCCTAGGCCCGACATGCGATGCTCATAGACGAACGGACCGGACTGTACGGATATTGTCACTGACAGGCTCAGTAGGGTGTCAGGATGAGTTCGCTCATCGACGTCCCTTTTGGTCAATAGCTGGTGGCCCGTTACGTATTGGCTTATACCTCTGACGTGCTAGTGGTTAAATCCACAGCCATAGTATTGACGAGTCTTTAGAGTCCACCACACTTTCAGTTACTCAGCTTTCGGACGAAACGCTGTAGAGGCCGTATGGAGATATGGCAGGGTCCGATCAGATACGTGCGGTATTGCACGGATCAGGATCGGACAGTTTTGTACTAGTGGCCATATAGTTATATGGCAGGGTTCGATCTGATACGTGCGGTATTGCACGGATCAGGATCGGACGAACATTACTAGCCGGCTTTGGTTTAAGCCGGATCCTAGTTTAGTGCAGTGTAGATTTTGTCTCTTTGCATTTGTATCCGGACGGAATACAGATGCGGGTGTGTATGCACAGTGTCGGGGTTTTCCTGTAATTTATTACGGGACCAGTTTTCTGGAGTTGCCAGTTTGCATTCCGTTCCGGCCGCTTTTCCTTTGTTCTTTCGCGGCCGGACTTTTCCGATGGAGGGGGTTATTTGCAATTGTGTAAATAACATTTGTGGAGAGGGGTTTCTTGCAATTGTATTGATTATGATATCTTTCATCCATGCTTTTGCATTAATTGTGATTAATGAGAGGGTATGGGTTTAATAGTGTGAAGCATGGTTGATGTTTCTTTGTCTTTTGATGTGGTCACCTTTTCTTCTCTCCTACACTCACCTCCCTTCATACTACATATCCATTCACTCCACTATTTTCAAATGAGAGAGGCCGGCCACTTGAGTGAAAAAAAATGAGAGAATTTCATTTTTGAGCTTGTGGCATTCTTGATCTCATTTGATGCTAGAAAAATGCAAGCACCATTTTTCTTCTTGATTCCTCCATCATCTTTCAAAGGCAACATAACCCCAAAGTGAGACATAGCCTCTACACTACACATTCTACAGCATATCTTCGGCACGTCGACTTGCCAGCTTCGTGCCCGAGTTGCCTCGTTATTGAGGTGGGAGCCCGTAAAAGATGCAGGCGATGTGGTGCCCTACCGGCAAGGAGGCGACGACCGGAGTTTCCGCGGGAGATCGGGACGATGACGAGAAGACCGGAGGACTCGGATCACTCGGTATATCTCTTCCCTATCTTGTTAGTTTGCTAGGACAAGTTTAATGGACCGATCCGGGGTTTAGTGCGCGGTGGTGCCGGTTTGCAAAGTTCGCAAAATTAAAGTTTATCACCGTTTCCGCATTTGGCCGTCAGATTGACGACCGGGGCGCCGCCGTGCACTTACATTTACACATTACAATTAGCCGATCTAGTAGGTGTCTAGAAAGCTGTCAACGGGGTTACGCCTCTGGGAAAACGAGGTTTACTGTAATTAGGTCCGTGCGAAAGTAAGGGGAACCTCCCTCAAAGTATCGACACTGGCCTGCTTGAATGATTGGCGAACTTGTAGGGTGTAATTAATCCCGGCTAGTCTTTCCTTTTAGGGTTTGGAGGAAGATTTGATAAAAACAGTGGGCGCCAATCCTGATTAGATGAAATAATAACCAATCGGATCTTACAAGAGCGCACGCAGAGTGTTTTCTTCCCTCTCTCTCCAGGTAGCGACCATATCACGCCTTAATCAAGATAATAATATGGATATATTGACCAAACCCGCTTGTTATACTGAGCTGGGGAACGTTGATCCCGCTCCAACTAATAAATGTTATAAGACAGAGCAGGATTTAGGGGATTACCAGAATTCCCGTGCCGCCCAAACGAAGAAATTACATGTTGATGCATCATCTTCGGGTGTGTTCGTTACATAAAACCATTTCTCAGTATCCTTTACGTCCTGAGTATGTGATACCGAATCAGGATCCCGCATATGTAATCTGTTATATGGGCTACAGATAGGTAAAGAACTGAGAACGGGTGATAAGTTTCATGAGACAGAAAACGGTGCAAGTGTTGCAGCCAAGTCTGTTGGTCACTGTCGCCCTGTATTCCAAATACATTGATTCTGAACGAATGTTATCAGATACCAAACCTGATATACAAAATCATATCAGTCTTTTTATTAATAAAGAAATGACAAAATTTTGTATTGTTGGATAATGTTTTGAACATTTTCTATATCAAAAGTTGATCGGTTCAAGCACGTTATCTAAAAGCATTGATGTTCTAAATCAAACTACAGTTCTTAGTATACGGAACACACACAAGAGGAAGAGTTCAGAAATGAACGGATCCTTCTTGAGTTATTATAGACTAGGTCATATCAATGCGACCCGACAAGCTAAGTTGCACATAGATGCATATTTAAATCTGTTTGAATTTACATCTTGTGAAAACTTGCCGGCCATGTCACAAAGATAAGATGACCACAGCTCTGTTTATTGGAAGCAGAGAAAGAGTTAGTGAACTCTTGGGATGATACATGTTGATGTATGTAGGTCCCCTGTCTACACATGCCAAGACCGATTCTTTCTATTTCATTACATTCTCTGATAATCTCTCAAGATTCAGACATATGTTCCTGTTGAAACACAAGTCCGAACCTTTTGAGATATTCACAGAATATAAGTTAGAACTAGAAAACCAAAACTGGTACTGTTAGTTATGTATACGCCCTAGAGGCCATTGTTGTACATATGATGTATATTATAATGGATGCTTGGATATATATAGACATGACTTTCTTGCTCGTCATGATAGTATGCTATTTGGTTTCACTTTATCTTAACATGTTGACTTGTATTGGTTTACTGTTTTTCTCTCACATGTTTATAAAGCCCTTAGGATTTATACTCGACTACTGGGACTATGATGAGATCATACTAGTGGGGCCATGGTAGTCGATGAGTACATCCTATAACTGTTCCTAGTCGAGGGTATATCGAGACAGGGCATCGATACACAAGAGTAGACTAGCGTATACACATCTTGACCTATATGATGGGCGATGGATGATCCCATATCCATCGGTGTTTGAAATCAGAGATGGTGTACGGGTGCTCAGTGGAGACTGGGTACACTGGACGGACTCGCCGAGAACTCCCAGATGGTGATATACCACACGTCAGATGGCAGTTCTCTGGTGACACTGGTACAGGGTAGTCTGTAGACCCAAGATCGTCATAGAGTCTTGTGTGATTCCCACTGTGCTTTGATTTCCACCTTACCACGTCCAAGAGGGCATGCAAAACGGTGACTTTTGGGTACAGTCCCGAATCACATGGAGGCAATGAGCGATAGGAGGGGATTCGTCTCTCCCGGTATAGGGAGTTGATGTTGCGCTGTGTTCAATTGGATATAACCGGAAATCCCTGGCCAGGGTTGCTGAGACTTACTGGTACGTGTTACCAGTAGTTTTTCGAACTGTTATAGACCTCATATCGACATGACTTATCGAGCTACTGGGGTCTGATGTTTACCACCCCTAGACTTGATATGCGACATATCAGACGAACAGACCGGACTGTACGGGAGTGTTACTGATTGGATTCACAGGAGAATGCACAGGCTAGTTTGTTGATCTTCTGATCGCTCAATACCTGGGTGGCTGTTACGTTTAGCTGACCGCTTGCAGCTTGTGGGTGTTTGATATGATCATCACCTGCTACCGGCGTATTGACGATTCTTTAGAGTCCTACACAGAGGTTTCTTGGCTCAGGCGAAACGGGGTACAGGCACATATGTGATATGTGCAGGACCGAGAATAATGCGATATGAGATACCGTATTATATTCTCGCGATATTTAGATATGAACCAGGTCATCGGATAAAGTGTTGATTCGATGAATCGGTACATGATATATTAGTCGGTAATATTCGATATAGCCGGATCGTCGGATCAAGTGTTGATTCGATGATTTAATGTATAATAATATATATGATATATTGTATTACATTATCTAATATTGGCTCGCTTTATTATTTCATTTTCTCACTGGATGATACATTGATATATATGCGATATTTGTTAATTGTATTATTTTCTTTTTGTTGCAAATATATAATATATGTGTGATATATATTATTGTGACATGATATGATTTATTATTAAAGATGTTTAAGGATGATTAAATGGGATTAGGGTTTGATTAGGGTTAGCTTCTTCTTGCACCTTCTAGAAGCTTTGCTTTTGTCTTGGTTATGATATTATGGTTGATATTTTTCCATGACTCATAACTTAACCTAACCAAACCCTAACTCTAGTTTATTCTCTACAAACTCTTAGCCTATCATCCTTGACCATGGTTCTATAATCAATCATATACATTTCTTTTCTATTCATCACAAAAGGATTATCTTTTCCATTATCATCTTCTTCTCTCTTTAGTTCTAAAAGAAAATGCTTACTAGTTAATTCTTTTGTGATGATTTCTTGTGAGAAAGTGAATAAAAAGAAAGCATAATTACTACTCCCTCATCCTCATCTAATCTAGCCCATTAGATTAGGGTGTTCATCTCTTTAGAGTGAGAAAGCTTGGGTTAAAGCAACTTCGACGTAGATCATCGGAGAATCGGAACACTTCAAGCTACCATGGATCGTTCGAGTTGTGGAGCCTCTCTTGATTCTGGGAGATCATTGATCACGGCGAAGGGACTTCTACTCGGAGCTTGTGAAGCGAAGGAGCGGACTACAAAGGTTGTAATCCCTCACACTTAGATAAAAAGATGTTATCTTGCACACTAAACCCTAATAATCTAGCAAAGATCCCGGTTTTGGGTTGTTCGGTACGTCTAAATTTTTATCCGGGTATGTTTGATGCCTTATGAACCTTCACAAGAGTGCCTAGGAACCCTACAGTGGTATCAGAGCCTAGCTAGAGCATTAGGCGACGTGTTTACGAAGTTAAAACTCCGATCGAACCCGAACCGACAAAGTTAACGCCCTCTCTGGATATTTTTCAAAAATGCGATTTTTTCTGAATTAAAAATACCTGAAAAATTCAGCAGACAAAAATAAGAATAACTATGAAATTCGACATCGTGATCCGTACATACTGCCGCGGAATCGCGGCCGTACCCTGCTTGGGCCGCTGTTCCGGGGCAATAATGTTTGATCTGACAATTTTTTTTCCACAGTAATTCTTTTTTAATGCTTATTAAGTTTCTGGTATTTTTATTTTTGACTCAAGGGTTGAGTATTCTGGGGTTTGTTTTGTAATCGTAGATTCGATCGGAATATTTAAATTCGTTTTTATTTCCGGATATTTAGAAACTGTTAAAATGTTCGAACGGATATCATTAACTCACTTTTTCCCGGCACGTAAAACTTTCAAGTGTTGAATTTTTATCGGGTTTAAATCTTTCGGAAAATTGTACAAGTTAAGCGGTGGACCCTCTATAAGACAACAAACCTTAACTCGATTATGTGACCGTCTTGAACTGCCACTAAACTTTAGGGTTTGGGGCAGTACGGCGTGCCACATGTGAGGCATTGGCTTGACCCTTCTACGGCTGGATCATCGGTACTGCGATAGTTTCTGGGATTATTTGAACTCCGCTCAAGTGTTGAGCTATTTAGGAAATTTTGGGTATTTGATTATCTGTTCGGAAAGTTTAATACTGTCTATTTATCTGGAATGTGATACAATATGTGGAATTCATATAGTTAGGCATGAAATGCGAAGTATGTGATATTTCGGATTTACGATGTCTAAAGTGATTGTGGATTCCAAATGTTGTAGTTTTACACTTTCTTTTCTGTGACCGTAAGTGTAATATGTGATATAGCCGGTTTCGTTGCTATTTGTCAATGACAATTGGGATGCGCATATTTACTTACGTTGATGATATATGATATTATGTGTTTCTGTGATATGTTATATTGGATCGTCGTGTTCTGAATAGCCGGGGGTTTTATGTGAGATGAGGGTTTTTATTTTCATTCATGTTAAATTCATTTTTAATGTAATATTCTTTTATTTGGGGCACTTCCGGGTTGAGGTTGATGTCACCAATGTTGTATATTATTTACTTTTCCGCATTAGGTAGACCCAAGGAGGGGAGCACAAGTAACCGGGTTCTAGGGTCCAGTGGGAGGCCATCTCGAGGAGTCGAGACCGGGTCTCCTAACTCTAGAATTGGCAATGTTACTTGCCGCTCTCGTAGGGGTCTTGGGATGTGGGTTTGGCTATTCATCGCGACCGTGGAATCCGTGTTTTATACAGGCTCGTATTGAAAACACGGACATCCTAGTATATCCAGTATTTCATATATGTTCTTCTGCTGCAATATTCTGTGATGAGATCATATTACTGCCTGAGACGAATGCTTATAATAAATATATATATATGCTGATATATAAATATTACTGCTTTCGTTTCTTCTGTGATGCTTAGGAAGCATAAGCTGATGGGATTTTTATTAATAAGATTAATAAAAGGAATAAGAAACCTAAAAGATGTTGTAGAATCAAAACTTTATAAAAAGGGTAGCTACAGTTTTTGCTTTGCATAGCGGTATATATGATATGCCCTGCACCTTATTCGATGAGGAAAGAGCCGAGATCCCTTCACCGGGAGTGACCTCTTTAGAGAAACTGGCAGATGCTACAAACTCGTGGTTTAGTTTTTGACAGCATATATAGTTCTTGCTTTGCACAGCGGTATATATGATATATCCTGAACCTTATTCGATGGGGAAAGAGCCGAGATCCCTTCACCGGAAGTGACCTCTTTAGCGAAACTAGAAGCCTCAAAAACACTCCTTTTTCAAAATCACTCGATTCTACAACGATATCAAGTTCATTACGCTCAAGGTTTTCTGAAAAACCTGCGTAGCCCTCCGTCATTATAGATAAGTACTACTTAGTTTCGTGCTGCGGTAGTTTGGCCTCCGTCAAGGCCTAGTGTACGGTAGCTAACTAGTGTTTATCTGCTAGCATATGATGCGATTGGATCAGGGTATTCGTACGGCATAGTTTGGCATCCATCAAGGGTCGTACGGGTGGGTTTAATTCAATCAAGAAATGACGGGTTGAACTTGACTAGCGCCCTATGGGTTGTTTGGCCTCCGTCAAGGTCATGGGACGCTAGGGGCAAAAGCATTATCGGGAATTTCAAATGTTGAAATTCGCAATGAGACTGCATACCTCCTATAAGATAGTTGGATCCCGATACCCACTGCGAGTAAGAGTTACTCCTGGGAGAGTTTTACACAGGACAATTAGCCGATCAAGTAGGTGTCTATTAAAGTGTTAACGGGGTTACACCTCTGGGAAAACGAGGTTTAACTTAATTAGGTCCGTGTGAAAGCACGGGGAACCTCCCTCAAAGTACCGACACTGATCTGGCTGAAAGATTGATGAAATTGTAGGGTGTAATCAATCCTGGCTAATCTTACCTTTTAGGGTTTGAAGGTAGATTTGATAAAAACAGTGGGAGACATCCTGATTAGATAAGATAATAACCAATCTAATCTTGCAACAG
Organism: Agapanthus africanus; assembly: GCA_030015575.1. NCBI lineage: Eukaryota > Viridiplantae > Streptophyta > Magnoliopsida > Asparagales > Amaryllidaceae > Agapanthus > Agapanthus africanus. The sequence continues at coordinate 622,893,911 of CM057341.1, forward strand.
CATACGCTAAAGTGTTTTCTTCTCTCTCTCCAGGTAGCGACCATGTCAGGCCATAATCAAGATAATAATATGGATGTATTGACTGAACCCGATTATTGTACTGAGCAAGAGAACGTTGGACCCGTTCTTTCTTATAAGAGTTATAAGATTGAACAGGAAATAAGAGAATATCTGGATTCTCTAGCCGCCCAAAAGAGCATGCATGTTGATGCATTTTCTTCGGGTGTGTTAGTTATTGAGAACTGTTTCTCAGTTCACCCTACGTCCTGGGTATTAGATACCGGATCAGGATCCCATATATGTAAATTGTTACATGGGCTACGAAAAGGTAGAGAACTGGGAAAAGGTGATCATTCCGTTCAAGTAGGAAACGGTGCAAGTATTGTAACCAAAGCAGTTGGCGAATATCACCTAGTATTGCCAAATGGTAATACACTGATTCTGAATGAGTGCTATTATATACCGAACATGATGTGCAACATTATATCAGTTTCTTTATTAAGTAAAGAAGGATATAATTTTGTAGTAAGGGATAATGTTATGAACATATTCCTAGATCAAAAGTTGATTGCATCAAGCTCGTTACATAATGGCATATTCATTCTCAATCAAAATACAGTCCTCAATATACAAAACACACACAAGAGGAAAAGTTCAGAAATGAACGAATCCTACTTGTGGCATTGTAGACTTGGTCATATCAATGCGACATGACTGGCTAAGTTACATAAATATGGATATTTGAACCCGTTCGAATTATCATCTTATGATACTTGCCATTCATGTCTCAAAGGTAAAATGACCAAAGCTCCGTTTAGTGGACACGGAGAAAGAGTTACCGAACTCTTAGGACTGGTACATAGTGATGTATGCGGTCCCATGTCTACGCATGCTAGGAACGGTTCTTCCAACTTCATTACATTCACTGACGATCTCTCAAGATTCGGATATGTGTTCTTGATGAAACACAAGTCTGAAGCTTTTGAGAAATTCAGAGAATATAAACACGAAGTAGAGAACCAAACGGGCAAAAGTATAAAGATTCTTCGATCTGATCGAGGAGGTGAATACTTAAGCAATGAGTTACTAGATTATTTAAAAGAGAATGGGATTCTCTCTCAGCTTACTCCTCCTTATACACCACAGCACAACGGTGTATCGGAGCGGAGGAATCGGACCCTATTAGATATGGTGCGCTCTATGATGAGTACAGCTGAGTTACCTATTTCCTTCTGGGGGTATGCGCTTGAGACAGCCATATACCTATTGAATAGAGTTCCAACCAAATCAGTGCCTACCACTCCATATGAGATATGGAATGGTAAGAGACCATGTCTTAATTTTATTCAGATATGGGGTTGTCTGGCCTATGTTAAAACACAAAATCCGGACAAGCTCGAGGCAAGGTCTATCCTATGTAAGTTTATTGGATATCCCAAACATTCGCGAGGGTATATCTTCTACCACTCCGAGGAACAAAAGGTGTTTGTTTCTCGACATGCCACTTTCTTAGAAAAAGGTTTTCTTATGAAACAAATTAGTGGCATTGAGGTAGAACTGGAAGAAGTTCCAGCAGAACAAACTACAACAGATGATTTAGTTGAACCAGAGGATTCGGTAGCACCCAACGAACCCCAGCCTCTCCGCCGATCTAGCAGGGTTTCTAATCCACCTGAGAGATACTACGGTTTTCTCATTGATAATGGAAGTGAGGATTGCATCATGGAAGATGATGACCCGACTAGTTTCGAGCAGGCCATCACGAGTGGTGACTCTATGAAATGGCTGGATGCAATGCGATCTGAGATGGAATCCATGTACACAACCAAAGTATGGACTTTGGAAAATGCTCCTGAAGGGGTAAAACCCATTGGGAGCAAGTGGATCTTTAAAAAGAAATTTGGTGCACATGGAAAAGTTGAGACTTTCAAAGCTAGACTTGTAACAAAGGGTTTTCGTCAACGACCACGTATGGATTATGACGAAACCTTTTCTCCAGTGGCTATGCTTAAGTCCATCCGGATGTTACTTGCCATTGCTGCATACCATGACTACGAAATCTGGCAAATGGATGTTAAGACCGCCTTTCTAAACGGTGATTTAGAAGAGAGCGTGTACATGACTCAGCCAGAGGGCTTCGTAGATAGTGAGAGCAGCGGAAAGGTGTGCAAGCTGCTTAAATCCATTTATGGGTTAAAGCAAGCATCGCGGAGTTGGAACATCTGTTTTGATGTTGTAGTCAAAGAGTTTGACTTCATCAAAAATATAGATGAACCTTGTTTCTATAAGAAGGTAGCAGAAGGTAAGGTTGTCTTCCTCGTATTGTACGTGGATGACATACTCTTGATAGGAAATGATATTCCTATGCTTCAATCAGTCAAGCTCTTCTTATCACAGAGATTCTCAATGAAAGATCTAGGTGATTCCTCCTGCATATTGGGAATCATGATCTATAGAGATAGATCTAAACGGATACTGGGATTGTCCCAATCCAGTTACATTGACACCATACTAAAGAGATTTAGTATGGAAGAATCCAAGCGTGGAAACCAACCCACGATCACTGGACTCACTCTCTCCAAAGAGATGTCTCCCAAGACTGACTTGGAGAGAGCTCGCATGCAAGGGATACCCTATGCTTCGGCAGTAGGCTCTATCATGTATGCGATGCTTGTAGGGTTCCTAGGCACTCTCAAGAGGTCTCACAAGGCATCAACCATGCCAATTTCAAATTTTACGGGTGCCGAGAAACCCTAATACGGATCGTTAACTAGAATTCTAGGCGAATAAGCAACTAGTAAACTACTTTACTAAGAGAATACGGAAATACAACCTTTGTAGATCCGGTCCTCCACCTCCACGGCTCCTTGATGAAGTCCTCTCCGCTGTCCAAATCAAATCCCGGGCTCTAGCGTCGGCTTCATCGGAGAAAGAGCGGGCTAGGTCATCGACGACGTGCCGAAGATGATCTACATCGAGGCATCGCTAGATCAAGCTCCAACTTCACCAAGTCTAGAAAACTTGTGAAGGAAACACACTCTACTACTTGGCAAGAGGTAGAGGATGAAGAAATAGGAAGTGGGTTCACTTTAGAATTGGATTTCTCACTCTTTTTCATCAATCACCATTGATGAAGAAAGGTTTTCTTCAACTTGAAGACGAAGAAGAAGAAGATGATAATTATTATGATAATTATCCAAATAGAGAATAAAAGGAATCCTTATCATAATCTAACCATGGTGAAGTGTAGAGAATCAACTAGGGTTAAGTTGAGTGGTTAGGGTTAAGCATGAGACAAAATGGTGACTTAGTCAAAGCTTCATGAAGCTTCAACATGCAAGTCCAAAATGAGCCACCATTTCATTTCTTTATTCCATTTATTTTCCAAAATAAATTAACAAATAAATAAATGAATAAATAAATAATGGAAAAAACAAAACCCTAATTTCCAACTTAACCATGGCTTGATTCTTTACACTTAACCAAAAACCATGTATCATCAAACATGATACAATCATATGCACAAAAGTATATCACATATACAATGTGCACATCAAGTGAGAAAATCCATTTAAAGTGAACCAATACTAGTTAATGCAAAGTAATATATCAAATATATTATTATACATTAAATCATTAAATCAACACTTGATTTAACGACCCGGTCATATCGCATATAACCGACAAATATTCAATATATCGGCTTATCGAATCAATACTTGATTCGATAACTAGGTTATATCGCATACAACCAATCGATACATTGATCGCGAGAATAGAATACGGTATCACATACACGCATTATTCTCGGTCCCGCACATATCTCATATGCGCTCCTATTTCGTTTCGCTTGAGCCAGGAAACCTCTGTGTACGACTCTAAAGACTCGTCAATACGCCGGCAGCAGGTGATGATCATATCAAATACCCACAAGCCGCAAGCGGTCTGCTAAACGTAACGGCCACCCGGGTATTGAGGGATCTGAAGATCGACGAGCAAGCCCGCTCACACTCCAGTGAATCCAACCAGTAACACTACCGTACAGTCCGGTCTGATCGTCTGATATGTCGCATATCTCGCCTAGGGGTGGTAAACGTCAGACCTTAATAGCTCGATAAGTCATGTCGATATGAGGTATATAATAATTCGAGAAACTACTGGTAACACTTACCAGTATATCTCAGCAACCCTGGCCAGGGATTTCCGGTTATAGCCAATCGAACACAGCGCAACATCAACTCCCTATACCGGGAGAGACGAATCCCCTCCTATCGCTCATTGCCTCCATGTGACACGGGACTGTACCCAAAAACCACCGTTTTGCACGCCCTCTTGGACGTGGTAAGATGGAAATCAAAGCACAGTGGGAACCACACAAGACTCTATGACGATCTCGGGTCAACAGACTACTCTGTACCAGTGTCAGCAGAGAACTGCCATCTGACGTAAGGTATAATACCATCTGGGAGTTCTCGGCGAGTCCGTCCAGTGTACCCAGTCTCCACTGAGCACCCGTATATCATCTCTGATGTCAAACACCAATGGATATGGGATCATCCATCGCCCATCTGTATGGGTCGAGAAGGTATACGCTAGTCTACTCTGGTATATCGATGCCCCGTCTCGATATACCCACGACTATGGACCTTGAAGGATGTACTTATGGACTACCATATCCCCACTAGTATGATCCGCATCATAGTCCAGGTAGTCAAGTACACATCTTAAGGGCTTTACCAACATGTAATAGAGAGACAAGTAGTGTACACGTTAAGGTAAAGAGTAACCAGATAGCATACTATCATGTCGAGCAAGAAAGTCCTCCCTATATATGTCCAAGCATCCACTACAATATACATCCTATGTATAGTAATGGCCTCTAGGGCATACATATAACTAACAATCTCCCACTTGCACTAGGGCCATCTGATAGCAGTGGTTGTAGTATCTCATACTCAACCATCCCATAAAAAACTCTCTCTGGGAACAGGCCTTTGTGAGTGGATCCGCTGTGTTGTCCTCTGAGTCTACTCTCCAAACCTCGATCACCCTGGAGATCAACCATCTCCATGATCAGGTGATACTGCCTTAGAATATGTCTGGATCACTGATGGGACGGGTGTTCCTTGGCACAAGCCATAACTCCATTGTCATACAATGGTAGGAACCTAGTTCATCTCATGAACCAATATACAGCCAGACTGCCTCTTTGGTAGCATCTTAAGTAGCGATATATCCAGCCTTTATCGTCTAGTATGTCACGGTATCTAGCTTGGAACTCTTCCAATATACCGTCCCTTTACTGAGGGTAAAGACAATGCCTGTGACTGACATTCAGTCGTCTTTATCACCCTGGAACCCTTCCAGTGATTCTCCCCAGGATCGATTGATACCATCTCACTACAACTAGTGAGTGTCCTAATATCCAACTAGATCTATCTCATAGATCCAAATTCCAGGATTTAGTAGGTATCACTTTGATCTTATGTGGAGAATCATTGTGATAAGCGGAGATTGATCGAGCGTAGCATAGGAAACTCCTTCCCTATCAAGAGTATGTCATCCACGTACTCTACGAGGATCGTCACCATACTCCCTACTACCTTTTTGTTTATACAAGGTTCATCTACCATTTTGATGATGTCAAACTGTTTGACTTATCCATCAAAACAGATGTTCTAACTCTGCGATGCCTGCTTTATTACATAAAACATCTTGCACACGTTTCCGCTGCTCCCACTGTCTACGAAGCCCTCTGGCTGTGTTCTTATAGACGTTCTCTTCTAAATCATTATTTAGAAAAGTAGTCATGGCATCCACCCGCCAGATATCATAGTCATGGTATGTAGCCGTGGCAAGTAGGATCTGGATGGACTTAAGCATAGTCACTTGAAAAGGTTTCATCATTATCCACGCCTGGTCAATGACGAAAACCTTTAACAAGTCTAGCTTTGAAAGTCTCAACTTTTCCATCTACACCAAGTAATCTTCTCAAGATATACTTGCTTCTGATGGGGATTTAACCATTCAGATATAGCAACCAAAGTCCATACTTTGTTGGTGTATAAGGATTCCATCTCAGATCGCTAAGCATCCAGCCATTCTTATAGAGTCTCACTCCTGATGGCCAGCTCGAAGTTGGGTCATCATCTCATGATGCAATCTTCGCTCCCACTGTCTATCACGACCCGAAAGTACGGAACATGACCGGCACTTAAACTACGAACGTCTCGAGGCGTACGTAATCTAAGTAAACCGAAAACCCAGAAATCCAAACCAAGAAAATAGTAGAGTGCAGGAAAAACCAACTTAAAGCAAGTAGTTTCAATAGCATAAGCCGAATTATGCGGTTTTTTAAAAACATCAAAATTTTACTGAAAATTTCGGCAGAGTCTCCTTTGTAAATACTGGCCCCCAAACGGGATACAACATGAATAGTATACGAAATCAAGAAAAAGGCATCCCCAAGCGGGAGCTAGCTCTTCGTCAAACGACGGTCACAACCACACAAGCAATATAATATACAACGCCAACGGCGAGGATCAAAACTCAAAAGGAAACTCAAACCACCAGAAATCCACAGAATTAAAACGCGCGACTCTAAGGTCGAAAGAATAACATCACGGGTCTCTATCTCAAAATAAATACATGTTTGGTTGATGGAACTTTTAGATACAACTGAATAATAATATACAAGATATAAGGATGGGTAAGATACAAATAACCCACCTACTAGCAAGCCACCCGGAATGGAAATAGTGCCAGCAAAGCCGTAATGAAACCTGTACGGCAAACCTGCAAGAAACTGGGGCACAACGGGGGTGAGTTGCCAACTCATGAATAGAAAAACATCTACGCACAGAAATCGCATAAATAACGCAATCCTTGGTCAATGATCATAATATATCCTCAAATATATGAATAACACGTAGCCTATAACAAGGCTAGGGTAAATATCTAACCCGAGTGTAATCTCATGTGCCCGTGTCAGTGCCTCAGGTAGCAATATATCATATAGATGATGTATGAATGCATAAAACAGAATGCATGTACTGAATAAAACTGGTTTCATAAATCAGTGAGATTTCTGTATTTTAAAAGAAATGAGGTACCATATATGCAATCAGCATAAAACAGTGCCCAGCATCGACACAAAACAAGTGTCCAAATACCTCGATATCTCTGTGTCACAATTTATGTACCTCAAGTCTCAATCACAATATCTAGGGCGCCGTCAGTCCAGACCGGCCCCTACCATCCATCTCAAGACCACGACGGTATCCTCCGGATATCCGACGCGTCGGGTAATATCACCGGTAGGTAGTGCTCCCCTGCCTGGCTCATATCGTCATCATCACGCGCTTCTTGCCCCGGGGTACCTTACCGGGTCCACCATGTACCCGAAACGGTTCATCCGTCTCCTCGAATCGGGTCTCGAAATCCATCAGCAAACTCATGGTGGACGACTCATACATCATGGGAAAACCGCACTTTTTATTTTAAAAAGAGAGAAATCAGTTCATATAAGTTTTTGCGGTTTTCCTCCAAATCCAGAAAATCTCATGGAAATTCGAATCCAAAACCTCAATAACACGTAAAATAGTGAATATATGCATGAGAATCCAGGAATGCGGCATAACAATGAATAACAGTATGCATGAAGTAGCTGGTAATAACTACAATGTCTAAACTAACATATAAGGCAAGTACACTAATATCATGTCTAACTATCAGCTAACAGGCTACGTCAAGCAATAATATTTTCTAAGGTGTACGTGACATGGCAATTACCGATAAAGATGTGTGTGAGCCGGCAATAAAGTGTACGTGGTACATACGCATCATCTGTAATGGTGCTGGTGTCCTAACAGCATGATATCAATAATGGAGTATGAAACATAAAATAAGCATGCGATGCGAAGCGGACCACAAAAATGAGTGGGAGCTGAGAACTAGACGCAACTATAACTAATCTGCATTAATCTAATATCAGTCCTACAAATGGTGCCTTTTGAAATAACACGAATCATGGGGTTTTGAAAATAGGGGCTACGGTGTTTTTGTGAAAAGATACGTCTTTTGAAATATCCGTAGGATCCCTTGGGCTGTCTTTAAAAATGCCCACGACTCGTTAGTTTTTGAAATAGGTAAGAAGTCTAATCTAATCTAACAACTACACTAAACTATACGGCTGAACTAACAAGCTGAACTACAGGTAAGGAAACCGCCTAACATCTGAGTCGATACATATACATACCTGTATATATATTAGTCGGTGATCCCGCCTCAATAATATCATATCCGATACCATATCTATAATCAGGCATCCCAAGTCAAGAGTGCGGATCTATCATCAATATAGCTCGTACGTAAATCCGTCGTACGGCATCCCAATCTGGGTACGGGTCAAAGTCACATCAATCACACTATTCATTTGGTATCTTCTTTATCAAATATCATGATCCGGAATAATGTCCTACGTCTAGTACAATATTGATGCCATCTATGTATTCATGCGGGTGTAAGAATTACTACGTCAGAAGACCCGCTAAAACTTCATGTCGTATCTCAATACGAACCAAATCACGTCACCGATCTCCTGGCCTCAAGCCCAATCTCATCGACTCATCTCAAATTCCAAATACTATCCTCAAATCCAGTATATGAACACATAGTCTCATACCCATGTGAACACATAAATATATATTCCCATACACGCACATATGAAATAAGGAATGTATGCAAGTATGTATGTCTGTATGTGTAGTGCAACACTACCCGAGGGTTCGCAACACTAAAGTAATCCAACACACAAATATCCATCCTAAGCATCGTTATTAATCCCAAATAACATGTAATAATTGTTGGTGTGTATATGCATCCGTATACACCACCACGGACTGCGGGGGTGCTATACGCCATCCACCCGACTTCTCCCCGTAGATATAAATCTACTCACCTGGTCCTTGCTAGCCGGTGCCGACGTCGCCACGCGCTTGCTTGTCGTCTCGAAGTCCACATGGGGGTACCTACATATCATAACGCACCATATCGTATTAAAACTAAATTCGAAATCGAAACGGCATACGAAAATCAAATCGGCACGCGTATCACGCATAGGTCCAAACCTATCGCCTACGCATGCAAGAATAGTCAAACCAACCCTCGATGTCGATGTACAAACGTCAAACCATCGAGAAAAATCCAATCACACTCATTTGCACATTCACGAACACTAATTTTAATATAAACTAGGTTAAAACTCACAAAAACCCCAATTTCACTTAAAAAGTCATTTTTCCGCAAATCTAGCAAGCACAATTTGCCGTTTTTGTACAAAACATGATGTTTAAATGAATGTAGCGGCCAATATACTTATTAAATATCTTAAATAAGTCATAGAAACAATTTCCGGAATTTAATCTCATTAAATTCCAAAAACCCTAATATTCTAGTTTACAAAATACCCTTTTTTACAATTTCATAGCAAAAATGCACAAACTACAATTTAGGTTGGATTTCCATGAACTAAAGTGTTAAACTACACTTAATAAAGTTAATAATATGATAAAAACCCTAACCATATTTTTAATCTCATATTTCGAGTTAAATCAAAAAAACTAGTTTGCAACAAAAAGCTTAATTTGGACATTTTTCAAGTAACAACTTGTAATTAACAACTAGATTAGTTTTCTACAAAACTAAATATGTTAATCCACCTCACTAAATCATACACAATCAAACACAACTCATTTCCACAACAAACCCTAACTTAGTAATCAAAACCCTTTCTTTAAATTTCAAAACTTGAAATTTAAAACCCTAATTTAACACCTAATAGCTAGATTCAAGTAATTTAACAACAAATTAAGCATAAGGTTATGATTATACCTCACAAGCTTGAGATCAAACTTGCAAAAATCTTAGCCTCCAACAATGATTTCATGCTCCAAGATCCATGCTTGAATAGCTAAAGAATAATGGGTAAAGCTTGGATTTAGAATTAGCTTTGAATTTTTGAGAAAAAGGGTGGATTTTTTATAGAAATTTTAGGGATTTTGATAGAAAAATGAGATGAAGTATTTGGGGCTGTTGTGGTTCAGGTTTTGGCCAGAAATCTTGGGGGATTGGGTGAGGGAGGAGAGAGAGTGAGGTGGGGAAAGTTAGTTCAAGTCAAAGTCAACTCAAATTATACCATTTTCTACTCTTTTCTTTTCTTTTCTTTTCTTTAAAATCCAAGTGGGGACAAAAGAGGGGGCTGCTGAATTCTTCAAGGGGATAAGTGAATGGGGGTGTGTGGGTGTGGGTACGGGTGTGGGGTGATGAAAAATGATAAATACAATACCCCAAGCATCCATTTACGCTAAAAAAAAGCCTTTTTTTTTCAATAATTTCTAAACCGTTTTGGCAAATGATTTCGTTCCAAAAACCACATGATAAAATTTTATTTAATGTTTTATGATGCACAAAATTTGTTTCAACTCATTCCAATTTGTAATTTTCCCTAATTAAATGTATTAGTGACGGCTTAAAATAATAATAAAATAATTTTTTTTCAGAAAATTTGAAATTTCACCAGCGGCTCAATAAGCACCAAATAATAGCATTTACATAGATAGAATATGTATATTTAATTTTTATAATAAGATATTTGTATTTTGATTTTTTACAGAAAACCCCCTTATTTTACCGATTTTTCGAAATTTCACCGAAACGATTTTCAAAACGTTACAATCTTCCCCCCCTTAAAGAAATTCGGTCCCCGAATTTAAATTCAAACTCCCCCAAATACTAAAACATCTAAGAAAAACCATCAAGTCGTCGGGGCTCCGAAATTGTAACTACATAAAACAAATCGTAGCGCAGCGCATGCGCTTGAAAAATGAGCATATAACTCAAATCAAAACTCCGTCAAGCATCCCGCAATCATCGGAGTCATGGAGAAGACATCAATGCTAAATCCAAATCAAAACCAATATGACATAACTCGAAACTATACATGTAAATATCGAATCTATATATGTAAGTATCTGAAGGAAATGCATGCCAAATCTCTTTAAGTCACTGTGCACGCGTATAACACTGCACAGTGGCGGACGTCTATCATAAGGAAATAACTATATACATATATACCTTTCTTTGAAATGTACGTTCCGCCGTTTTGGAAACAATTTAGAAGGGTCTCCTTGTTTTAAACATTTCGTGTCATATCAGACACGTAGGTAAATACTGAAGCTATAGCTCGCTTTTTCGAAATCCCTTCAATAACTATCAATGCATGCAAAATATATTCAGGTACTGTCCTCTGACTAGTCCTGCTCAGTACGAAAACACATAGCAATATCATAAAAACGTACTGCTCTATACGAAATAAATCCCAAAATATGCATATGAATGCTACGTGCGTCTGGTGCGCACGGAAATCAAAATCCATGAATGTGCCATACATGCGCATAGAAACAACATCTAAGTGCATCGGGTGTGCACGAAACATCTGTCGTAGGCAACATGTGTACCTGACAGCAAAATCAGTTGCATCTATCGTGCACGAAATCATGAAATCCAATATCAAGCGCCGAACGTGCGCAAAATCAATCAGGTGCACAAGGTGCACAAAACAAGTATCAGGTATCACAATCGAAATCAAAATCCAGTGCATTTAAGTGCACAAAAGGCGTATCACTGCACTGCAAGCATATATAAACTATACCGAGTGCAGGAACGAAATCGTGTGCATACATACGCACAAAACCAACTCAACTGTTTAAAATCGTAAAATCACAAACATGTGAAACTGAAGCACGAAAACGATATCAAGTGCAACACTGTGCAAAGATCGTAAATCCTCAATCATCAAAATCAAATCATACGAATAAATCACCCAAAACATCGTAATCAATAATGGCGGAATAGTACTGCTCAAGCGCATCCTCTAAGAATCTCGGCCAACTGTCGCGGTCACTAGTGGGACGTCTCGTCGATGATCATGAACTCTGTCCTGCTGGCGTGCGTAACCATGACCACTCCTGGGTCAAGGTCTTCACTGTGAATTACCAATCCTTCGGTCCATCGGCTCATCGGCCCTATCAGGTGTGCTAACGGGGACGATTCCGTTCTGGCACTTCTCTGGTCATCTTTTGGTCAATCATCGCGACCACTCGTAAGACAGCATATTACTGGCGTCGGCCTCTGGCTCTCTGAATGTACGTGACACATCTGATCCTGGGTGCAAGTATCATTGCAGCAGTGTCCTGGAAGGAATCCTGCTCACGGTCTCTTCCATGTCTCGTCTCTGCCAACTGTCCGAAAGTCATTGTCCTTTCCTATATCTGCATCTTGCTCTGGAACGACTGCATACTCATCGCGACTCCTTCTGTAAGGTAAGTCCAAGTACCATGCCTCGGCATGCGCATCGCATCTCTGATGTCGGCGGAGTGGAACGTCATCTCATCTAGATCTGGTACGAACCTCTTACTCCACTTTTCTCTAATGTCGTCTGCTTTGGACTCGTCTCGTCGCGGCCGCATGGACTGAGCTCCAACGACTATCCTCGTATCTGGAGTCTCCCAAGAATGCATCTCACCACCTAGCATCCGAATTAAGTCGAGCCATCCAATCGATTCGTCAAAACCTCATAATCCCCCAAGAGCTCAACATCTTGGGTACAGTTTAATAGTATCGAGTACATACCACAGCATCGATGGTCCAGCCGTAGAAGGGCAAACCCAAGCCTCACTAATGGCGCCGCAGAACTGCCGCAAATCCTAAGGTTCAAAGGCTTTCACACGGTCATTAAGTCGAGTTATGGTTTCATTCTTCTAGAGGGACCATAGAATTGCCTGCATGTCTTTCCGACTATCTTAAACTTGAAATAATAGGTTTCTGACATTCGATCGTCTCTGTCGACTCCCAACGTCTCCGCGTGAAGTCGTCTCTAGCTAGAATCAATCTATCTGATGACCTCGCATCGGGGTAGGCGAACGATCCACATGTCCTAGTCATTCATCCTCGATGACTAGCGACCTTCTATCATCTCTTAGTACAACTTATACTGCAATAGCTCCAACATCTGGGGCGATATCTCGTCGTTCGCAGCAATAACTGGCTCACTCGTCTGCATGCTGAACCGTGCCTCAATCATCAGGAGTAAGCAACACACCAACGGTCATCAAAATCTGGCTGGCCTCCAGCATTGGCTCAATTCTCTAGTGTCGATCAGCACCTCCGAGTAACCTCATGAAGGCGATCTGCCAAAAGCTCATGGCGCGGAAACACAGTAAAAAGACACATCTCTGCAATCGTGTGTCGCCGGAATTTCGCCCTGGTTAGTCCTCGTTCGTGACGAGCTTGTGCTGACCGCAACTCTAGCCGTAGCTCTCCCTGCCCATAACCGTAGCAGCAAAACCAAACTGGTACCGATGAGGCTAGATCAGGAAGGAATATAATAATGAACAAGGAAATGTACATCCTAAGGCTTCTTAAGTGGAGTGGCGTGTCATAAATGTAGGGTTCCTAGGCACTCTAGTAAGGTCTCACAAGGCATCGAACATGCCAATTTAAAAAAATTGGTGCCGAGAAACCCTAGACTACGGATCGTTGCTAGAAATCTAGGCGAAAAGTAAACTAGTTAACACTTAACTACGAGGATATGGAAATTACAACCTTTGTAGATCCGGATATCCACCTCCACGTCTTCGCAACGAAGTCTCCTCGCTGTCCTTGTCGAACCCCGGGCTCTAGCGTCGGCTTCATGGGAGAATGAACGGGCTTGGTCATCGACGACGATGCCGAAGATGATCTACGTCGAGGCATCGCTAGATCAAGCTCTCTACTTCACGAAGTGATGAAACTTGTGAAGGAAACACACTCTACTACTTGGCAAGAGGTAGAGGATGAAGAAATAGGAGATGGGTTCTCTTTAGAATTGGATTACTCACTCTCAAGCTCAAGTTGCCATTGATGGCCTCAAGGTTTCAAGCTTGAAGATGAAGAAGAAGATGAACTATAAATATGATAAGTCATTTTAAAATAAAAAGAAAATGGAATACTTATCATAATTCTTACTAGGGTTAAGTGTAGAGAATAGACCATGGTTAATGGATGGGTTAGGGTTAAGCATGAGTCAAAGCTTCATGAAGCTTCAACTAAAAGACAAAGAAAGCCACCATTCCTTTTTAAGTCATTTCCAAATAAATAAATAAAGAAATGAATAAATATATGATTAAGCAAAACCCTAATTATCACTTAACCATGGTTTAATCCTTCACACTTAACCAAATGATCAGGTATCATCAAATATGATACATATATGTGCACAAAAGTATATCACATATACAATGTGCATCAAGTGAGAAAATCCATATAAAGTGAACCAATACTAGCTAATGCAAAGTAATATATCAAATATATAATTATACATTAAATCATTAAATCAACATTTGATTCAATGATCCGGTCATGTCGCACATAACCGACTAGTATCCTATGTATCGATTTATCGAATCAACGATTCGATAACTAGGTCATATCGAATATAACCAATCGAAACATTTATCGTGAGAATGAAATGCGGTATCACATACACGCATTATTCTCGGTCCCGCACATATCTCATATGCGCTCCTATTTCGTTTCGCTTGAGCCAGGAAACCTCTGTGTAGGACTCTAAAGACTCGTCAATACGCCGGTAGCAGATGATGATCATATCAATCATCCACAAGCCGCAAGCGGTCTGCTAAACGTAACGGCCACCCGGGTATTGAGCGATCAGAAGATCGACGAGCTAGCCCGCTCACACTCCTGCGAATCCGACCAGTAACACTTACCGTACAGTCCGGTCTCTTCGTCTGATATGTCGCATATCAAGTCTAGGGGTGGTAAACATCAGACCCCAATAACCAGATAAGTCATGCCGATGTGAGGCTCGTAACGGGTCGAGAAACTACTGGTAACACTTACCAGCAAATCTCTGATCAGCCCTGGCCAGGGACTTCCCTGCTACGGCCAATCGAGCACTGCGCAACATCAACCCCCAATACCGGGAGAGACGAAACCCCTCCTATCGCTCATTGCCTCCATGTGACTCGGGACTGTGCCCAAAGACCACCATTTTGCACGCCCTCATGGACGTGGTAAGGTGGAGATCAAAGCACAGTAGGAACCACACAAGACTCTATGACGATCTCGGGTCTACAAACTAACCTGTACAAGTGTCACCTGAGAACTGCCATCTGACGTGAGGTATAATACCATCTGGGGGTTCTCGGCGAGTCCGTCCAGTGTACTCAGTCTCCACTGAGCACCCGTATACCATCTCTGATGTCAAACACCAATGGATATGGGATCATCCATCGCCCATCACATGGGTCGAGAAGCGTATACGCTAGTCTACACTGGTATATCGATGCCCCGTCTCGATACACCCACGACTAGGGACCTTGAAGGATGTACTTATGGACTACCATGTCCCCACTAGTATGATCTGCATCATAGTCCAGGTAGTCAAGTACAAATCCTAAGGGCTTTACCAACATGTAACTATAAGACAGTATAAAGAGACTAGTGTACATGTTAAGATAAAGAGCAACCAGATAGCATACTATCATGTCGAGCAAGAAAGTCATCTCTATATATGTCCAAGCATCCAATATAATATACATCATCTGTACAATACTGGCCTCTATGGCATACATACAACTAACAATCTTCCACTTGCACTAGGGCCAGTTGCTGTAGTATCGCATACCGAGCATCCCGAAGAGTCTCTCAAACTGTATCTGGGGAATGGCCTTCGTGAGTGGATCCGCAGTGTTGTCCTTCGTGTCAACCCTCCTGACCTCGATCTCCCGGCGATCAACTATCTCCCGGATCAGGTGATACCGCCTCAGAATATGCCTGGATCGCTGATGGGACCTGGGTTCCTTGGCCAAAGCCACTGCTCCATTGTTATCGCAATACAAAGGTATTGGATGCTCAATGGATGGAACCACACCAAGTTCAGTAATGAACTTCTTGATCCAGACAGCTTCTTTAGCAGCATCGTTGGCAGCGATGTATTCAGCCTCCATCGTCGAGTCTGCCACGGTTTCCTGCTTGGAACTCTTCCAGCTAACCGCCCCTCCGTAAAGGGTAAAGACAAAACCCGACTGCGACTTAGAGTCGTCCTTATCACTCTGGAAGCTGGAATCGGTAAAGGACTCCACTTGGAGTTCTCCGTTACCATACACCAAGAACATATCTCTAGTCCTTCGTAAGTACTTGAGAATGCTCTTCACAGCTGTCCAGTGACTCTCTCCAGGATCAGCTTGATACCTGCTCACTATACTTAGTGAGTATGCTACATCGGGTCTGGTACATAGCATCGCATACATGATAGAGCCTACTGCCGAAGCATAGGGTATCCCTTGCATGCGAGCTCTCTCCAAATCAGTCTTGGGAGACATCTCTTTGGAGAGAGTGACTCCAGAGATCGTGGGCAAGTTCCCACGCTTGGACTCTTCCATACTAAACCTCTTTAGTATGGTGTCAATGTACCTGGATTGGGACAATCCCAAAATCCGTTTGGATCTATCTCTATAGATCCTAATTCCCAATATGCAGGAGGCATCACCAAGATCTTTCATTGAGAATCTTTGTGATAAGAAGAGCTTGACCGCTTGCAGCATAGGAATATCATTTCCTATCAAGAGTATGTCGTCCACGTACAATACGAGGAAGACAACCTTACTCTCTGCCACCTTCTTGTAGATACAAGGTTCATCTGGATTTTTGACGAAATCAAACTCTTTGATAACGACATCAAAGCAGATGTTCCAACTCCGCGATGCTTGCTTTAATCCGTAAATGGATTTAAGCAGCTTGCACACCTTCCCGCTGCTCCCACTGTCTACGAAGCCCTCTGGCTGAGTCATGTACACGCACTCTTCTAAATCACCATTTAGAAAGGCGGTCTTAACATCCATTTGCCAGATCTCGTAATCATGATAAGCAGCGATGGCAAGCATGATCCGGATGGATTTAAGCATAGCCACTGGAGAAAAGGTCTCGTCATAGTCCACACCTGGTTTTTGACGAAAACCCTTTTCTACAAGTCTAGCTTTGAAAGTCTCCACTTTCCCATCTACACCAAGTTTCTTCTTGAAGATCCACTTGCTCCCAATGGGTTTTACCCCTTCAGGAGCAACGTCCAAAGTCCATACTTTGTTGGTGTACATGGATTCCATCTCGGACCGCATAGCATCCAGCCATTTCACCGAGTCCCTACTCGTGATGGCCTACTCGAAGCTAATTGGGTCATCATCCTCCATGATGCAATCCTCGCTCCCACCATCCATGAGAAAACCGTAGTATCTCTCAGGTTGGCGAGGAACCCTACTAGATCGGCGGAGAGGCTGGGGTTCATTGGGAGCTACTGAATCCTCTTGTTCCACTAAATCTTCAGTTATAGTTTGTGTTTCTGAAACTTCTTCCAGTTCTACCTCAGAGCCACTAATCTCTTTTGCAAGAAATTCCTTTTCTAGAAAGGTGGCATGTTGAGCAATAAACACCTTTTGTTGTTCACTGTGGTAGAATAAATATCCATTTGAATGTTTAGGATATCCCACAAACTTACATAGAACTGACCGTGCCTCGAGTTTGTCTGGATTTTGCCTTTTGACATAGGCCGGACAACCCCATATCTTAACTCGTTTAAGACATGGTCTCTTCCCACTCCATATCTCATATGGTGTGGTAGGTACAGATTTAGTTGGAACTTGATTCAATAGGTATGCCGCTGACTCAAGCGCATACCCCCAGAAGGAAATAGGTAACTCAGCTGTACTCATCATAGAGCGCACCATATCTAATAGGGTGCGATTCCTCCGCTCCGATACACCGTTGTGCTGTGGTGTATATGGAGGAGTAAGCTGAGAGAGAATCCCATTCTCTTTTAGGAAGTCCAGGAATTCATTGCTCAAGTATTCACCTCCTCGATCAGATCGAAGGATTTTAATACTTTTTCCGGTTTGTTTCTCGACTTCTTGTTTATATTCTCTGAATTTCTCAAAAGCTTCAGACTTGTGTCTTATCAAGTACACATGTCCGTATCTTGAGAGATCGTCAGTGAATGTAATGAAGTACGAAGAACCATCCCTGGCATGTGTAGACATGGGACCGCATACATCACTATGTATCAGTCCCAAGAGTTCGGTAGCTCTTTCTCCGTGTCCCGTAAACGGAGTTTTGGTCATTTTGCCTTTGAGACATGACTGGCAAGTGTCATAAGATGAAAATTCAAACGGATTTAAATATCCATCTTTATGCAACTTAGCTAGTCGTGTCGCATTGATGTGACCCAGTCTACAATGCCACAAGAAGGATTCGTTGAGTTCAGAACTCTTCCTCTTGTGTGTGTTTGTTATGCTCAGAACTGTTGATTGATTTAGAACATAAATGCCATTGCATAACGTGCCTGATCCAACCAACTTTTGGTTATGGAAAATGTTCATAACATTGTCCTGTAATACAAAATTATATCCTTCTTTACATAGCAAAGAAACCGATATAATGTTGCATATCAGGTTCGGCATGTAATAGCATTCGTTCAGAACTAATGTATTACCAGTTGGTAATACAAGGTGATATTCCCCGACAGTCTTAGCTGCAACAATTGCACCATTTCCAACTCTAATGTCTTTATCACCTTCTCTAAGTTCTCTACCTTTCCTAAGCCCATGTAACTGATTACATATATGGGATCCTGACCCGGTATCCAATACTCAGGACGTAGAGCAAATGGACAAACAGTTCTCAGTAACGAACACACCCGAAGAAAATGCATCATCATGTACTTTCTTCATTCGGGTGGCATGGGAATCCTGGTATTCCCCTATATCCTGTTCATTCCTATAACTCTTATAGGAAAGAACGGAACCAACGTTCCCCAGCACAGTATAACATGCGGGTTCGGTCAATACATCCATATTATTATTTTTATTAAGGCATGAAATGGTCGCTACCTGGAGAGAGAGAGAAGAAAACACTTTAGCGTATGCTCGTGCAAGATCAGATTGGTTATTATCTTATCTAATCAGGATGGCTCCCACTGTTTTTATCAAATCTTCCTTCAAACCCTAAAAGGAAAGACTAGCCGGGATTAATTACACACTACAAGTTCGCCAATCTTTCATCCAGGCCAGTGTCGGTACTTTGAGGGAGGTCCCCCGTGCTTTCGCACGAACCTAATTACTGTAAACCTCGTTTTCCCAGAGGCGTAACCTCGTTAACACCTTTCTAGACACCTACTTGATCGGCTAATTGTAATGTGTAAAACTCTCCCAGGAGTAACTCTTACTCGCAGTGGGTATCGGGATCCAACTATCTCATAGAAGGTATGCAATCTCATTGCAAATTTCAACACTTGAAATTCCCGATAATATTTTGCCCCTAGTGTCCTATGACCTTGACAAAGGCCAACAAATCATAGCATGCTAGTCAAGTTCAACCCGTCATTTCTTGATTGAATCAAACCCACCCGCACGGCCCTTGACAAAGGCCAACAAGGTCGCACGACTACCCTAATCCAATCTGCATCATATGCATAAGCAGATAAATACTAGTTAGCTACCGCACACTACACCTTGACGCAGGCCAACAAACGTAGCACGAATACTAACTACCACTTATCTGAAATGACGGAGGGCTACGACAGGTTTTTCTGAAAACCTATTGCGTAATGAACTTGATATCGTTGTAGAATCAAATGATTTTGAAAATGGAGTGTTTTTTAGGCTTTTCTAGTTTTGCTAAAGGAGTCACTCCTGGTGAAGGGATCGTCGGTCCTTTCCTCGTCGAATGAGGTGCGGGATATATCATATATATCGCTGTGCAAAGCAAAAACTCTTAAAAGCAATCAAAAGACAAACCGAGTGTGTAGCATCTGCCAGTTATTGCTAAAGGAGTCACTCCCGGTGAAGGGATCTCGGTCCTTTCCTCATCGAATAAGGTGCAGGATATATCATATATACCGCTGTGCAAAGCAAGAACTGTAGCTACCTGTTTTATTTTAAAATTTGATTCTACAACATCTTAGGTTTCTTATCTTTCATTAATCACATTAATGAAGTCCCATCATTTAAATACTTAAACATCACAGATAGATATGACGTACACTTATGCCATCCGCATTCGCCTCGATGTCCCCTCGTGCACCGTTAGGTTAGGTAACTAACGACAGAGCAGGGCAGGGCTAGCGCAGGTGTAAAACATAAGTAACGTCTATATAATATATCATATATACTATATACTATATCCATCACAGAGTCACAACACAGATATCGCAGCAGAATAAACATATGAAATATTGGATATACTAGGACGTCCGTGTTTTCAATACGAGCCAGTATAAAACACGGATTCCACGGTCGTGATGAATAGCCAATCCCACACCCCTAGACCCCTACGAGAGCGGCAAGCAACCCTGCCAATTCTAGGGTTAGGAGACCCGGACTCGACTCCTCGAGTTGGTCTCCCACTGGACCCCAGAACCCGGTTACTTGTGCTCCCCTCCTTGGGTCTATCCTAATGCGGAAAAGTAAATAATATACAAAGGGTGACAACTTCCGCTACCTGAAAGTGCCCCAAATAAAAGAATATTACATACAAGTTTTTTACATGAATGAAAATGAAAAACACTCATCTCACATAAAAACCCCCGGCTATTCGAACACGACGATCCAATATAACATATCCAGCAACACATAACATCACATGTCATCAACGTAAGTAAGTATGCATACCCCAATTGTCGTTGACGTATAGCAACGAAACCGGCGATATGAACATACTACACTTACGGTCACAGAAAAGAAAGTGTAAAACTACAACAATTGGAATCCGCAACCTCTTTAGACATCGCATGCCTAACAGATATAAATCCCGCATTTTAGTCTCATTATCGAAAACTCTTTTCAATATCATATGGGACTAAATTGCTAGATTTATAACATTCATTCAGTTATCACATAACTGTTTGTGAATTCCAATTATTGTATCACATTCCAGATAAACAGAAAATGTTAAATTTTCCGGTCGAACATTCGAACACCCAAGTTTTCCCGATACAGCTCAACACATGAAATAAGTCTAACAACATTCAGTTCGTGCCTCAGTACCGACGGTCCAGCCGTAGAAGGGTCAAGCCAACGCCTCACATGTGGCATGCCGTACTGCCCCAAACCCGAAGGTTCAAAGGGCAGTTCAAGACGGTCACATAATCGAGTTAAGGTTTGTTGTCTTCTAGAGGGTCCATCGCGTTACTTGCACTACTTAGAACGTCGTTAAACTACGGAAAAATTCAACACTTGGAAATTTCCCGACAGGGGAAAAATTGGGTATTTATATCCGGTCGAACTTTTTAACATATTCTAAAAAATATCCGGAAAAACACATAGACGATATTTGATAATCCGATCGAACTATTGAATCCCCAAAGCAACCCCAAAATACTCTTCTGTAGAGTCACAATAAAAATACCCAGAAAATATAATATCTGAATTAATGAATTACTGTGAAAAAATAACCAGACAAGGGGACAGTACGGCCGCGGAACCGCCGCGTATGCATAGCTCATGCCGCGGTTCCGCGGTGGAAAAGTTGAATCAGGCCCTCGAATTTCACAGTATTTCATATAAGACCCTGCATGATTTTCTGCATATTTTTAATTGACAAAAATCCAAAATTTCATAAATTTTCCAGAGAGCACCTTGGAATTTTGATTTCGGGTTCGTTCGGACTTCAAACTCCGTCTAGACTTCGCCTAAGGCTCTAGCTAGGCTCTGATACCACTGTAGGGTTCCTAGGCACTCTAGTGAGGTCTCACAAGGCATCGAACATGCCAATTTAAAAAAATTGGTGCCGAGAAACCCTAGACTACGGATCGTTGCTAGAAATCTAGGCGAAAAGTAAACTAGTTAACACTTAACTATGAGGATATGGAAATTACAACCTTTGTAGATCCGGATATCCACCTCCACGGCTTCGCAACGAAGTCTCCTCGCTGTCCTTGTCGAACCCCGGGCTCTAGCATCGGCTTCATCGGAGAATGAACGGGCTTGGTCATCGACGACGATGCCGAAGATGATCTACGTCGAGGCATCGCTAGATCAAGCTCTCTACTTCACGAAGTGATGAAACTTGTGAAGGAAACACACTCTACTACTTGGCAAGAGGTAGAGGATGAAGAAATAGGAGATGGGTTCTCTTTAGAATTGGATTTCTCACTCTCAAGCTCAAGTTGCCATTGATGGCCTCAAGGTTTCAAGCTTGAAGATGAAGAAGAAGATGAACTAGAAATATGATAAGTCTTTTTAAAATAAAAAGAAAATGGAATACTTATCATAATTCTTACTAGGGTTAAGTGTAGAGAATAGACCATGGTTAATGGATGGGTTAGGGTTAAGCATGAGTCAAAGCTTCATGAAGCTTCAACTAAAAGACAAAGAAAGCCACCATTCCTTTTTAAGTCATTTCCAAATAAATAAATAAAGAAATGAATAAATATATGATTAAGCAAAACCCTAATTATCACTTAACCATGGTTTAATCCTTCACACTTAACCAAATGATCAAGTATCATCAAATATGATACAAATATGTGCACAAAAGTATATCACATATACAATGTGCATCAAGTGAGAAAATCCATATAAAGTGAACCAATACTAGCTAATGCAAAGTAATATATCAAATATATAATTATACATTAAATCATTAAATCAACATTTGATTCAATGATCCGGTCATGTCGCACATAACCGACTAGTATCCTATGTATCGATTTAACGAATCAACGATTCGATAACTAGGTCATATCGAATATAACCAATCGAAACATTTATCGCGAGAATGAAATGCGGTATCACATACACGCATTATTCTCGGTCCCGCACATATCTCATATGCGCTCCTATTTCGTTTCGCTTGAGCCAGGAAACATCTGTGTAGGACTCTAAAGACTCGTCAATACGCCGGTAGCAGATGATGATCATATCAATCATCCACAAGCCGCAAGCGGTCTGCTAAACGTAACGGCCACCCGGGTATTGAGCGATCAGAAGATCGACGAGCTAGCCCGCTCACACTCCTGCGAATCCGACCAGTAACACTTACCGTACAGTCCGGTCTATTCGTCTGATATGTCGCATATCAAGTCTAGGGGTGGTAAACGTCAGACCCCAATAACCCGATAAGTCGTGCCGATGTGAGGCTCGTAACGGGTCGAGAAACTACTGGTAACACTTACCAGCAAATCTCTGATCAGCCCTGGCCAGGGACTTCCCTGCTACGGCCAATCGAGCACTGCGCAACATCAACCCCCAATACCGGGAGAGACGAAACCCCTCCTATCGCTCATTGCCTCCATGTGACTCGGGACTGTGCCCAAAGACCACCGTTTTGCACGCCCTCATGGACGTGGTAAGGTGGAGATCAAAGCACAGTGGGAACCACACAAGACTCTATGACGATCTCGGGTCTACAGACTAACCTGTACAAGTGTCACCTGAGAACTGCCATCTGACGTGAGGTATAATACCATCTGGGAGTTCTCGACGAGTCCGTCCAGTGTACTCAGTCTCCACTGAGCACCCGTATACCATCTCTGATGTCAAACACCAATGGATATGGGATCATCCATCGCCCATCATATGGGTCGAGAAGCGTATACGCTAGTCTACACTGGTATATCGATGCCCCGTCTCGATACACCCACGACTAGGGACCTTGAAGGATGTACTTATGGACTACCATGTCCCCGCTAGTATGATCTGCATCATAGTCCAGGTAGTCAAGTACAAATCCTAAGGGCTTTATCAACATGTAACTATAAGACAGTATAAAGAGACTAGTGTACATGTTAAGATAAAGAGCAACCAGATAGCATACTATCATGTCGAGCAAGAAAGTCATCTCTATATATGTCCAAGCATCCAATATAATATACATCATCTGTACAATACTGGCCTCTAGGGCATACATACAACTAACAGTAAATATGCCGCGGAACATACCAACGGTACGTCACTCTACTTTAGTCACCTATTCCATCAACCAAGGGACATCCTATGCTCCGAAGGTAAAACCTAACGCTCTGATACCAACTTTGTCACGACCCGAAAGTACAGAACATGACCGGCACTTAAACTACGAACGTCTTGAGGCGTACGTAATCTAAGTAAACCAAAAACCCAGAAATCCAAACCAAGAAAATAGTAGAGTGCAGGAAAAACCAACTTAAAGCAAGTAGTTTCAATAGCATAAGCCGAATTATGCGGTTTTTTAAAAACATCAAAATTTTACTGAAAATTTCGGCAGAGTCTCCTTTGTAAATACTGGCCCCCAAACGGGATACAGCAAGAATAGTATACGAAATCAAGAAAAAGGCATCCCCAAGCGGGAGCTAGCTCTTCGTCAAACGACGGTCACAATCACACAAGCAATATAATATACAACGCCAACGGCGAGGATCAAAACTCAAAAGGAAACTCAAACCACCAGAAATCCACAGAAATAAAACGCGCGACTCTAAGGTCGAAAGAGTAACATCACGGGTCTCTATCTCAAAATAAATACATGTTTGGTTGATGGAACTTCTAGATACAACTGAATAATAATATACAAGATATAAGGATGGGTAAGATACAAATAACCCACCTACTATCAAGCCACCCGGAATGGAAATAGTGCCAGCAAAGCCGTAATGAAACCTGTACGGCAAACCTGCAAGAAACTGGGGCACAACGGGGGTGAGTTGCCAACTCGTGAATAGAAAAACATCCACGCACAGAAATCGCATAAATAACGCAATCCTAGGTCAATGATCATAATATATCCTCAAATATATGAATAACACGTAGCCTATAACAAGGCTAGGGTAAATATCTAACCCGAGTGTAATCTCATGTGCCCGTGTCAGTGCCTCAGGTAGCAATATATCATATGGATGATGTATGAATGCATAAAACAGAATGCATGTACTGAATAAAACTGGTTTCATAAATCAGTGAGATTTCTGTATTTTAAAAGAAATGAGGTACCATATATGAAATCAGCATAAAACAGTGCCCAGCATCGACACAAAACAAGTGTCCAAATACCTCGATATCTCTGTGTCACAATTTATGTACCTCAAGTCTCAATCTCAATGTCTCAATCACAATATCTAGGGCATCGTCAGTCCAGACCGGCCCCTACCATCCATCTCAAGACCACGACGGTATCCTCCGGATATCCGACGCGTCGGGTAATATCACCGGTAGGTAGTGCTCCCCTGCCTGGCTCACATCGTCATCATCACGCGCTTCTTGCCCCGGGGTACCTTACCGGGTCCACCATATACCCGAAACGGTTCATCCGTCTCCTCGAATCGGGTCTCGAAATCCATCAGCAAACTCATGGTGGACGACTCATACATCATGGGAAAACCGCACTTTTTATTTTAAAAAGAGAGAAATCAGTTCATATAAGTTTTTGCGGTTTTCCTCCAAATCCAGAAAATCTCATGGAAATTCGAATCCAAAACCTCAATAACACGTAAAATAGTGAATATATGCATGAGAATCCAGGAATGCGGCATAACAATGAATAACAGTATGCATGAAGTAGCTGGTAATAACTACAATGTCTAAACTAACATATAAGGCAAGTACACTAATATCATGTCTAACTATCAGCTAAAAGGCTACGTCAAGCAATAATATTTTCTAAGGTGTACGTGACATGGCAATTACCGATGAAGATGTGTGTGAGCCGGCAATAAAGTGTACATGGTACATACGCATCATCGGTAATGGTGCTGGTGTCCTAACAGCATGATATCAATAATGGAGTATAAAACATAAAATAAGCATGCGATGCGAAGCGGACCACAAAAATGAAAGGGAGCTGAGAACTAGACGCAACTATAAGTAATCTGCATTAATCTAATATCAGTCCTACAAATGGTGCCTTTTGAAATAACACGAATCATGGGGTTTTGAAAATAGGGGCTACGGTGTTTTTGTGAAAAGATACGTCTTTTGAAATATCCGTAGGATCCCTTGGGCTGTCTTTAAAAATGCCCACGACTCGTTAGTTTTTGAAATAAGTAAGAAGTGTAATCTAATCTAACAACTACACTAAACTATACGGCTGAACTAACAAGATGAACTACAGGTAAGGAAACCGCCTAACATCTGAGTCGATACATATACATACCTGTATATATATTAGTCGGTGATCCCGCCTCAATAATATCATATCCGATACCATAGCTATAATCAAGCATCCCAAGTCAAGAGTGCGGATCAATCATCAATATAGCTCGTACGTAAATCCGTCGTACGGCATCCCAATCTGGGTACGGGTCAAAGTCACATCAATCACACTATTCATTTGGTATCTTCTTTATCAAATATCATGATCCGGAATAATGTCCTACGTCTAGTACAATATTGATGCCATCTATGTATGCATGCAGGTGTAAGAATTACTACGTCAGAAGACCCGCTAAAACTTCATGTCGTATCTCAATACGAACCAAATCACGTCACCGATCTCCTGGCCTCAAGCCCAGTCTCATCGACTCATCTCAAATTCCAAATACTATCCTCAAATCCAGTATATGAACACATAGTCCCATACCCATGTGAACACATAAATATATATTCCCATACACGCACATATGAAATAAGGAATGTATGCAAGTATGTATGTCTGTATGTGTAGTGCAACACTACCCTAGGGTTCGCAACACTAAAGTAATCCAACCCACCAATATCCATCCTAAGCATCGTTATTAATCCCAAATAACATATAATAATTCTTGGTGTGTATACGCATCCGTATACACCACCACGGACTGCGGGGGTGCTATACGCCATCCACCCGACTTCTCCCCGTAGATATAAATCTACTCACCTGGTCCTCGCTAGCCGGTGCCGACGTCGCCACGCGCTTGTTTGTCGTCTCGAAGTCCACATGGGGGTACCTACATATCATAACGCATCATATCGCATTAAAACTAAATTCGAAATCGAAACGGCATACGAAAATCAAATCGGCACGCGTATCACGCATAGGTCCAAACCTATCGCCTACGCATGCAAGAATAGTCAAACCAACCCTCGATGTCGATGTACAAACGTCAAACCATCGAGAAAAATCCAATCACACTCATTTTCACATTCACGAACACTAATTTTAATATAAACTAGGTTAAAACTCACAAAAACCCCAATTTCACTTAAAAAGTCATTTTTCCGCAAATCTAGTAAGCACAATTCCCCGTTTTTGTACAAAACATGATGTTTAAATGAATGTAGCGGCCAATATACTTATTAAATATCTTAAATAAGTCATAGAAACAATTTCCGGAATTTAATCTCATTAAATTCCAAAAACCCTAATATTCTAGTTTACAAAATACCCTTTTTTACAATTTCATAGCAAAAATGCACAAACTACAATTTAGGTTGGATTTCCATGAACTAAAGTGTTAAACTACACTTAATAAAGTTAATAATATGATAAAAACCCTAACCATATTTTTAATCTCATATTTCGAGTTAAATCAAAAAAACTAGTTTGCAACAAAAAGCTTAATTTGGACATTTTTCAAGTAACAACTTGTAATTAACAACTAGATTAGTTTTCTACAAAACTAAATATGTTAATCCACCTCACTAAATCATACACAATCAAACACAACTCATTTCCACAACAAACCCTAACTTAGTAATCAAAACCCTTTCTTTAAATTTCAAAACTTGAAATCTAAAACCCTAATTTAACACCTAATAGCTAGATTCAAGTAATTTAACAACAAATTAAGCATAAGGTTATGATTATACCTCACAAGCTTGAGATCAAACTTGCAAAAATCTTAGCCTCTAACAATGATTTCATGCTCCAAGATCCATGCTTGAATAGCTAAAGAATAATGGGTAAAGCTTGGATTTAGAATTAGCTTTGAATTTTTAAGAAAAAGGGTGGATTTTTGATAGAAATTTTGGGGATTTTGATGGAAAAATGAGATGAAGTATTTGGGGATGTTGTGGTTCAGGTTTTGGCCAGAAATCTTGGGGGATTGGGTGAGGGAGGAGAGAGAGTGAGGTGGGGAAAGTTAGTTCAAGTCAAAGTCAACTCAAATTATACCATTTTCTACTCTTTTCTTTTCTTTTCTTTCATTTCTTTTCTTTAAAATCCAAGTGGGGACAAAAGAGGGGGCTGCTGAATTCTTCAAGGGCATAAGTGAATGGGTGTGTGTGGGTGTGGGTACGGGTGTGGGGTGATGAAAAATGATAAATACAATACCCCAAACATCCATTTACGCTAAAAAAAAGCCTTTTTTTTCAATAATTTCTAAACCGTTTTGGCAAATGATTTCATTCCAAATACCACATGATAAAATTTTATTTAATGTTTTATGATGCACAAAATTTGTTTCAACTCATTCCAATTTGTAATTTTCCCTAATTAAATGTATTAGTGACGGCTTAAAATAATAATAAAATAAATTTTTTTTCAGAAAATTTGAAATTTCACCAGCGGCTCAATAAGCACCAAATAATAGCAATTACTTAGATAGAATATGTATATTTAATTTTTATAATAAGATATTTGTATTTTTACTTTTTACAGAAAACCCCCTTATTTTACCGATTTTTCGAAATTTCACCGAAACGATTTTCAAAACGTTACACTGTCATAGAGAAACCAAAGTATCTCTCAGGTGGGTGAGGAACCCTACTAGATCGGCGGAGAGGCTGAGGTTCGTTGGTAACCATTGAATCCTTTGGTTCTTCCAAATCATTAGCTGCAGTTTGTATAGCTGGAACCTTTCCAGTTGTACATAACAGACCTTGCCTCGAGATTGTCCGGATTATGCTTTCAGACATAGGCCGGTCAACCCCAAATCTTAACTAGCTTAAGACATGGGCTCTTCCCTTTCCATATCACATATGAAATGGTAGGCAACTGATTTGACTGGAACCCTATTCAATAGGTATGCAACTTCATAAGTGCATAACTCCCAAAAGGAAAAAGGTAACTCAGCAGTACTCATCATAGAGCACACCTTATCATATAGGGTGTGATTGCTCGACCCCGATATACCATCGTGCTATGGTGTATTCGGAGGAGTAATGCTGAGAGAGAATCTCATTCTCCTTTAGAATAGTCCAAGAATTTCGTGCTCAAGTATTCTCCTCCTTGATCTCATCATAGGACATAATACTTTTACCCGTATTTGGTTCTCTACTTCTAACTTATATTTTATAAATATCTCAAAAGGTTCAGACTTGTGTTTCAACAGGAACATATGTCTGAATCTTGAGAGATTATCAGAGAACGTAACGAAGTATAAAGAACCAGTCCTGGCATGTGTAGACAGGAGACCTTACATACATCATCATGTATCAGTCCCAAGAGTTCATCAATCTCTTTCTTTGTTTCCAATAAACAGAGCTATGGTTATATTATCTTTGTGACATGACTGGCGAGTTTCACAAGATGTAAATTCAAACTAATTTAAACATGCATCTTTATGTAACTCTAGCTAGTCGGGTCGCATTGATATGACCTAGTCTATAATGCCTCAAGAAGGATTCGTTCATTTCTGAACTATTCCTCTTGTGTGCGTTCTGTATACTTAGAACTGTAGTTTGATTTAGAACATTAATGCTTTTAGATAACGTGCCTGAACCGATCAACTTTTGATATAGGAAATGTTCAAAACATTATCCAACAATACAAAATTATATCATTTCTTTACTAATAAAGAGACTGATATGATTTTGTATATCAGGTTCGGTATCTAATAAAATTCGTTCAGAATTAATGTATTTGTAATACAGGGTGACAGTGACCAACAGACTTGGCTGCAACACTTGCCCCATTTTCTGTCTCATGAAACTTATCACCCGTTCTCAGTTTTTCTACCCTTTTGTAGCCCTATGTAACAGATTACATATCTGGGATCCTGATCCGGTATCATATACCCAGGATGCGGAGGATACTGAGAAACAGTTCGGTATAATGAACACACCCGAAGATGATGCATCAGCATGCACTCTCTTCGTTTGGGCGGCACGGGAAATCTGGTATTTCCCTTATTTCCTGCTCTATCTTATAACATTTATAAGTTGGAGCGGGACCAACGTTCCCCAGCTCATTATAACAAGCGGGTTCGGTCAATACATCTGTATTATTATCTTGATTAAGGCATGATATGGTCGCTACCAGGAGAGAGAGAGAAGAAAACACTCAGCGTGCGCTCTTGCAAGAATAGATTGGTTATTATTTTATCTAATCAGGATGGCTCCCACTGCTTTTTATCAAATATTCCTTCAAACCCTAAAAGGAAAGACTAGCCGGGATTAATTACACACTACAAGTTTGCCAATCTTTCAGCCAGGCCAGTGTCGGTACTTTGAGGGAGGTCCCCCGTGCTTTCGCACGAACCTAATTAATGTAAACCTCGTTTTCCCAGAGGCGTAACCTCGTTAACACCTTTCTAGACACTTACTTGATCGGCTAATTGTAATTTGTAAAACTCTCCCAGGAGTAACTCTTACTCGCAGCGGGTATCGGGATCCAACTATCTCATAGAAGGTATGCAATCTTATTGCAAATTTCAACACTTGAAATTCCCGATAATATTTTACCCCTAGAGTGCTATGACCTTGACGCAGGCCAACAAACCATAGTACGCTAGTCATGTTCAACCCGTCATTTCCTGATTGAATTAAACCCACCGGCACGACCCTTGACGCAGGCCAACAAAGTCGCACGACTACCCTAATCCAATCTGCATCATATGCATAAGCAGATAAATACTAGTTAGCTACCGCACACTACACCTTGACGCAGGCCAACAAACGTAGCACGAATACTAACTACCACTTATCTGAAATGACGGAGGGCTACGACAGGTTTTTCTGAAAACCTATTGCGTAATGAACTTGATATCGTTGTAGAATCAAATGATTTTGAAAATGGAGTGTTTTTTAGGCTTTTCTAGTTTTGCTAAAGGAGTCACTCCTGGTGAAGGGATCGTCGGTCCTTTCCTCGTCGAATGAGGTGCGGGATATATCATATATATCGCTGTGCAAAGCAAAAACTCTTAAAAGCAATCAAAAGACAAACCGAGTGTGTAGCATCTGCCAGTTATTGCTAAAGGAGTCACTCCCGGTGAAGGGATCTCGGTCCTTTCCTCATCGAATAAGGTGCAGGATATATCATATATACCGCTGTGCAAAGCAAGAACTGTAGCTACCTGTTTTATTTTTGAAATTCGATTTTGCAACATCTTAGGTTTCTTTTATTTCATTAATCACATTAATGAAGTCCCATCATTTAAATACCTAAACATCACAGATAAATATGACGTACACTTATGCCATCCGCATTCGCCTCGATGTCCCCTCGTGCACCGTTAGGTTAGGTAACTAACGGCAGAGCGGGGCAGGGCTAGCGCGGGTGTAAAACATAAGTAACACCTATATAATATATCATATATACTATATACTGTATCGATCACATAACATTACATGATCACATCACAGATATCGCAGCAGAAGAAACATATGAAATATTGGATATACTAGGACGTCCGTGTTTTCAATGCGAGCCAGTATAAAACACGGATTCCACGGTCGTGATGAATAGCCAAACCCACACCCCAAGACCCCTACGAGAGCGGCAAGCAACCCTACCAATTCTAGGGTTAGGAGACCCGGACTCGACTCCTCGAGTTGGTCTCCCACTGGACCCCAGAACCCGGTTACTTGTGCTCTCCTCCTTGGGTCTATCCTAGTGCGGAAAAGTAAATAATATACAAAAGGTCACAACTTCCGCAACCTGGAAGTGCCCCAATAAAAGAATATTACATACAAGTCTTTACATGAATGAAAATGAAAAACACTCATCTCACATAAAACCCCCCGGCTATTCAAACACGACGATCCAATATAACATATCCAGCAACACACAACATCACATGTCATCAACGTAAGTAAATATGCGTATCCCAATTGTCGTTGACATATAGCAACGAAACCGGTGATATCACATATTACACTTACGGTCACAGAAAAGAAAGTGTAAAACTACAATAGTTGGAATCCGCAACCTCCTCAGACATCGCATGCCTGACTAAATGAATTCCTTAGACATCACATGCCTAACAATTATAAACCCCTCATTTTAGTCTCATTATCGAAAACACTTTTCAATATCAAGTCGGGCAATTCAACAAGATTCTCGACATCCTGATCGAATGCTCGTCGCAAACTTTAGTAGGCGGACGCACCCCCGATACCGTCGACGAAGTGCACCAAGGCGGAACACCGCTACCGCGAGCACCCGGACGGATGCTTTCGGCGATGGGGTTCTCCTACAGTCACTTGGTCGGGGCTATGGGGTGAGGCTGTCTATTTAGTTTATCCGGCGAGTATCCGCGTACGCTACGTGATTGCGACGGACTTTTGATCACATCAAAATTCCGTGGCAACCGATCAAGTGAGACTAAAGTGCTATGTTTATAACATTCATTCAGTTATCTCATAACTGCTTGTGAACTCCAATTATTGTATCACATTCCGAATAAGATAGAAAATGTTAAACTTTCCGATCGAACAGTCGAACACCCAAGTTTTCCCAAAACAGATCAACACATGAAACAAGTCTAAAAACATTCAGTTCGTGCCTCAGTACCAACGGTCCAGCCGTAGAAGGGTCAAGCCAACGCCTCACATGTGGCACACCGTACTGCCCCAAACCCGAAGGTTCAAAGGGCAGTTCAAGACGGTCACATAATCAAGTTAAGGTTTCTTGTCTTCTAGAGGGACCATCGCGTTACTTGCACTACTTAGAACGTCGTTAAACTACGGAAAAATCCAACACTTGGAAATTTCCCGACAGGGGAAAAATTGGGTATTTATATCCGGTCGAACTTTTTAACATATCCATAAATTATCCGGAAAGCCACACAGACAAAATTTCATAATCCGATCGAACATACGAATCCCCAAAACAACCCAGAAAATTCAACTCTTGAATAAATATTAAAAATTCCCAGAAAATCAAACACCAGAAAATATGAATTACTGTGCAAAAATAGGAAGCTGACGTCATCATGAGGTCGCGGAACCGCCGCAGAAGCCAGGCTTCTGCCGCGGTTCCGCCACACTTTGGTGGATTCATAGGTACGGGCTTCACAGTAATTCTTACAATTCCCTGCTGATTTTTCTGCATATTTTTAATATCGAAAAATTCCAGATTTTAGAAAAAGTCCAGAGAGCATGTTTGGTTTAGGGTTTCGGGTTTGTTCGGGTTTCAAACTTCGTCTAGACTTCGCCTAAGGCTCTAGCTAGGCTCTGATACCACTGTAGGGTTCCTAGGCACTCTCAAGAGGTCTCACAAGGCATCAACCATGCCAATTTCAAATTTTACGGGTGCCGAGAAACCCTAATACGGATCGTTAACTAGAATTCTAGGCGAATAAGCAACTAGTAAACTACTTTACTAAGAGAATACGGAAATACAACCTTTGTAGATCCGGTCCTCCACCTCCACGGCTCCGTGATGAAGTCGTCTCCGCTGTCCAAATCAAATCCCGGGCTCTAGCGTCGGCTTCATCGGAGAAAGAGCGGGCTAGGTCATCGACGACGTGCCGAAGATGATCTACGTCGAGGCATCGCTATATCAAGCTCCAACTTCACCAAGTCTAGAAAACTTGTGAAGGAAACACACTCTACTACTTGGCAAGAGGTAGAGGATGAAGAAATAGGAAGTGGGTTCACTTTAGAATTGGATTTCTCACTCTTTTTCATCAATCACCATTGATGAAGAAAGGTTTTCTTCAACTTGAAGAAGAAGAAGAAGATGATAATTATTATGATAATTATCCAAATAGAAAATAAAAGGAATCCTTATCATAATCTAACCATGGTGAAGTGTAGAGAATCAACTAGGGTTAAGTGGAGTGGTTAGGGTTAAACATGAGACAAAATGGTCACTTAGTCAAAGCTTCATGAAGCTTCAACATGCAAGTCCAAAATGAGCCACCATTTCATTTCTTTATGCCATTTATTTTCCAAAATAAACAAACAAATAAATAAATGAATAAATAAATAATGGAAAAAACAAAACCCTAATTTCCAACTTAACCATGGTTTGATTCTTTACACTTAACCAAAAAGCATGTATCATCAAACATGATACAATCATGTGCACAAAAGTATATCACATATACAATGTGCACATCAAGTGAGAAAATCCATTTAAAGTGAACCAATACTAGTTAATGCAAAGTAATATATCAAATATATAATTATACATTAAATCATTAAATCAACACTTGATTTAACGACCCGGTCATATCGCATATAACCGACTAATATTCAATGTATCGGCTTATCAAATCAATACTTGATTCGATAACTAGGTTATATCGCATACAACCAATCGATACATTCATCGCGAGAATAGAATACGGTATCACATACACGCATTATTCTCGGTCCCGCACATATCTCATATGCGCTCCTATTTCGTTTCGCTTGAGCCAGGAAACCTCTGTGTAGGACTCTAAAGACTCGTCAATACGCCGGCAGCAGGTGATGATCATATCAAACACCCACAAGCCGCAAGCGGTCTGCTAAACGTAACGGCCACCCGGGTATTGAGCGATCTGAAGATCGACGAGCAAGCCCGCTCACACTCCAGTGAATCCAACCAGTAACACTACCGTACAGTCCGGTCTGATCGTCTGATATGTCGCATATCACGCCTAGGGGTGGTAAACGTCAGACCCCAATAGCTCGATAAGTCGTGTCGATATGAGGTCTATAACAATTCGAGAAACTACTGGTAACACTTACCAGTAAATCTCAGCAACCCTGGCCAGGGATTTCTGGTTATAGCCAATTGAACACAGCGCAACATCAACTCCCTATACCGGGAGAGACGAATCCCCTCCTATCGCTCATTGCCTCCATGTGACTCGGGACTGTACCCAAAAACCACCGTTTTGCACGCCCTCTTGGACGTGGTAAGATGGAAATCAAAGCACAGTGGGAACCACACAAGACTCTATGACGATCTCGGGTCAACAGACTACTCTGTACCAGTGTCACCAGAGAACTGCCATCTGACGTAAGGTATAATACCATCTGGGAGTTCTCGGCGAGTCCGTCCAGTGTACCCAGTCTGCACTGAGCACCCGTATATCATCTCTGATGTCAAACACCAATGTATATGAGATCATCCATCGCCCATCTGTATGGGTCGAGAAGGTATACGCTAGTCTACTCTGGTATATCGATGCCCCGTCTCGATATACCCACGACTAGGGACCTTGAAGGATGTACTTATGGACTACCATATCCCTACTAGTATGATCCACATCATAGTCCAGGTAGTCAAGTACACATCCTAAAGGCTTTACCAACATGTAATAGAGAGACAAGTAGTGTACACGTTAAGGTAAAGAGTAACCAGATAGCATACTATCATGTCGAGCATGAAAGTCCTCCCTATATATGTCCAAGCATCCACTACAATATGCATCCTATGTATAGTAATGGCCTCTAGTGCATACATATAACTAACAATGCTATGTACCAGACCCGATGTAGCATACTCACTAAGTGTAGTGAGTCGGTATCAAGCAGATCCTGGAGAGAGTCACTGGACAGCTGTGAAGAACATTCTCAAGTACTTACGAAGGACTAAGGAGATGTTCTTGGTGTATGGTAACGGAGAACTCCAGGTGGAGTCCTTTACCGATTCCAGCTTCCAAAGTGATAAGGACGACTCTAAGTCGCCCTCGGGATTTGTCTTGACCCTCAATGGAGGGGCGGTATGTTGGAAGAGTTCCAAACAGGATACCATTGCAGACTCGACGATGGAGGCTGAATACATTGCTGCCAACGATGCTGCCAAAGAGGCCGTCTGGATAAAGAAGTTCATTTGTGAACTTGGAGTGGTTCCATCCATTGAGCATCCAATACCTCTGTATTGTGATAACAATGGAGCTGTGGCTTTGGCCAAGGAACCCAGGTCCCATCAAAAGTCCAGACATATTCTGAGGCGGTATCACCTGATCAGGGAGATAGTTGATCGCCGGGAGATCGAGGTCAGGAGAGTAGATACGAATGACAACACTGCGGATCCATTCACGAAGGCTATTCCCCAGATACAGTTTGAGAGATTATTCGGGATGCTAGGTATGAGATACTACAGCAGCTGGCCTTAGTGCAAGTAGGAGATTATTAGTTATGTATATGCCCTAGAGGCCATTGTTGTACATATAATGTATATTATAATGGATGCTTGGATATATATAGAAAGGACTTTCTTGCTCGTTATTATAGTATGCTATTTGGTTTCACTTTATCTTAACGTGTTGACTTGTATTGGTTTACTGTTTTTCTCTCACATGTTGATAAAGCCCTTAGGATTTGTACTCGACTACTGGGACTATGATGAGATCATACTAGTGGGGCCATGGTGTAGGGTTCCTAGGCACACTAATGAGGTCTCAAAAGGCATCAACTATGCCAATTTCAAAATTACAAGTGCCGAGAAACCCTAATACGGATCGTTGACTAGAGTTTAAGCGAAAACGATAACTAGTTAACAACTTAACTAAGAGTGAACGGAAAATACAACCTTTGTAGATCCGATCCTCCACCTCCATAGCTCCGTGATGATGTCTCCTCGCTGCGATCATCGAATCCCGGGCTCTAGCGTCGGCTTCATCGGAGAAATGGGCGGGCTAGGTCGTCGACTTCGATGCCGAAGATGATCTACGTCGAGGCAACACAAGATCAAGCTCCAGCTTCACCAAGCCATGAAACTTGTGAAGAAAACACCCTATACTACTTGGCAAGTGGTAGAGGATGAAGAAATAGGAAGTGGGTTCACTTTAGAATTGGATTTCTCACTCTTTTTCTCAAGTTGCCATTGAAGCTAGCAAGCTTTTTCTTCTTGAAGAAGAAGAAGATGATATGATATGAATTATTGGAAAATAGAAAATAAGGTGATTCTTATCATATCTCAACCATGGTCAAGTGTAGAGAATAAACTACGGTTAAGTTTAATGGTTAGGTTTAGGAAAAGAACAAGAATGGTTAAGCTTTCAACACTTCATGAAGTTTCAACAAGACAACAAAATAAGCCACCATTCTCTTCATCTTTCCAAAATGAATAAATAAATAAATAAGCAAATAAATCAAATGAAACCCTAACCATTAACTAACCATGGTTTAATACAAACATACACCCAAGTTTGCATGTATCATCAAACATGATACAATCAAGTGCACAAAAATATATCACATATACCACTTGTGCACATCAAGTGAGAAAATCCATTTAAAATGAACCAATACTAGTTAATGCAAAATAATATATCAAATATATAATTATGCATTAAATCATTAAATCAATACTTGATTTAACGATCCGGTCATATCGCATATAACCGACTAATATCCAATGTATCGGCTTATCGAATCAATTCTCGAATCGATAACTAGGTTATATCACATACAACCATTCGATACATTCATCGCGAGAATAGAATACGGTATCACATACACGCATTATTCTCGGTCCCGCACATATATCATAAGCGCTCCTATTTCATTTCGCTTGAGCCAGGAAACCTCTGTGTAGGACTCTAAAGACTCGTCAATACGCCGGCAGCAGGTGATGATCATATCAAACACCCACAAGCCGCAAGCGGTCTGCTAAACGTAACGGCCACCCGGGTATTGAGCGATCAGAAGATCGACGAGCAAGCCCGCTCATACTCCTGTGAATCCAACCAGTAACACTTACCGCACAGTCCGGTCTGATCGTCTGATATGTCGCATATCTCTCCTAGGGGTGGTAAACGTCAGACCCCAATAGCTCGATAAGTCTTGTCGATATGAGGTCTATAACAGTTTGAGAAACTATAGGTAACACTTACCAGTAAATCTCAGCAACCCTGGCCAGGGATTTCCGGTTATAGCCAATCGAACACAGCGAAA
Source organism: Agapanthus africanus (assembly GCA_030015575.1). Classification (NCBI taxonomy): domain Eukaryota; kingdom Viridiplantae; phylum Streptophyta; class Magnoliopsida; order Asparagales; family Amaryllidaceae; genus Agapanthus; species Agapanthus africanus. The sequence continues at coordinate 622,931,968 of CM057341.1, forward strand.
CATCAACTCCCTATACCGGGAGAGACGAATCCCCTCCTATCGCTCATTGCCTCCATTTGATTCGGAACTGTACCCTAAAACCACCGTTTTGCATGCCCTCTTGGATGTGGTAAGGTGGAAATTAAAGCACAGTGGGAACCACACAAGACACTATGACGATCTCGGGTCAACAGACTATTCTGTACCAGTGTCACCAGAGAACTGCCATCTGACGTAAGGTATAATACCATCTGGGAGTTCTCGGTGAGTCCGTCCAGTGTACCCAGTCTCCACTGAGCACCCGTATATCATCTCTGATGTCAAACACCAATGGATATTGGATCATCCATCGCCCATCTGTATGGGTCGAGAAAGTACACGCGAGTCTACTCTGGTATATCGATGCCCCGTCTCGATATACCCACGACTAAGGACTTTGAAGGATGTACTTATGGACTACCATGTCCCCCACTAGTATAATCCGCATCATAGTCCAGGTAGTCAAGTACACATCCTAAGGGCTTACCAACATGTAACAGGGAGACAATCAGTATACACGTTAAGGTAAAGAGCAACCAGATAGCATACTATCATGTCGAGCAAGAAAGCCCTCCCTATATATATCCAAGCATCCACTACAATATACATCCTATGTATTGTAATGGCCTCTAAGGCATACATATAACTAACAAACTCCCACTTGCACTAGAGCTATCTGATAGCAGTGGTTGTAGTATCTCATACTCAACCGTCCCATAATAGTCTCTCTCTGGGAAACGGCCTTTGTGAGTGGATCCACCGTATTGTCCTCTGAGTCTACTCTCCTAACCTCGATCCCTTAGAGATCAACCATCTCTATGATCAGGTGACACTGCCTTAGAATATGTCTGGATCACTGATGGGACCGGCGTTCCTTGGCATAAGCCACAACTCCATTGTCTCACAATGGTAGGAACGTAGTTCATCTCATGAACCAATATACACCCAAACAGCCTCTTTGGTAGCATCTTAAGTAGCGATGTATCCAGCCTTTATCGTCTAGTATGCCATGGTATCTAGCTTGGAACTCTTCCAACATACCGTCCCTTCACTGAGGGTAATGACAATGCCTGTGACTGACATTCAGTCGTCCACATCACTCTGGAACTTTTCTAGTGATTCTCCTCTGGATCAATTGATACCATCTCACTCCAACTAGTGAGAATCCTAACATCCATTTAGATCTATCTCATAGATCCAAAACCCAGGATTTAGTAGGTATCACTTTAATCCTATGTGGAGAATCATTATGATATGCGGAGATTGATCGAGCGTAGCATAGGAAACTTCTTCCCTATCAAGAGTATGTCTTCCACGTACTCTACGAGGATCGCCGCCATATTCCCTACTACCTTTTTGTTTATACAAGGTTCATCTACCATTTTGATGATGTCAAACTCTTTGACTAATCCATCAAAACAGATGTTCCAACTCCGCGATGTCTGCTTTGTCACATAAAACATCTTGCTCGCGTTTCCGCTGCTCCCACTGTCTACGAAGCCCTCTGGCTGTGTACTTATAGACGCTTTCTTCAAAATCATCATTTAGAAAAGCCGTCAAGACACACAACCGTCAGATATCGTAGTTATGGTATGTAGCCGAAGCAAGTAGGATCTGGATGGACTTAAGCATAGCCACTGGAAAAAGGTTTCATCATTATCCACGCCTGGTCGATGACGAAAACCTTTAACATGTCTAGCTTTGAAAGTCTCAACTTTTCCATCTACACCAAGTAATCTTCTCAAGATATACTTGCTCCTGATGGGGATTTAACCCTTCAGATATAGCAACCAAAGTCCATACTTTGTTGGCGTAGATGGATTCCATCTCAGATTACTAAGCATCCAACCATTCTTACAGAGTCTTACTCCTGATGGCCAGCTCGAAACTAGTTAGGTCATCATCTCATGATGCAATCCTCGCTCCTACTGTCATAGAGAAACCGAAGTATCTCTCAGGTGGGTGAGAAACCCTACTAGATCAGCGGAGAGGCTGAGATTCGTTGGAATCTACTGAATCCTTTGTTTCTTTCAAATCATCAGCTGCAGTTTGTATAATTGGAACATTTCCAGTTCTACATAACAGACCTTGCCTCGAGCTTGTCCGGATTTTGCTTTTAGACATAGGCCGGACAACCCAAATCTTAACTAGCTTAAGACATGGGCTCTTCCCATACCATATCTCATATGGAGTGGTAGGCTGTGATCTGATTCGAACCCTATTCAATAGGTATGCAGCTTCTCAAGCGCATAACTTGCAAAAGGAAACAGGTAACTCAGTATTACACATCATAGAGCGCACCATATCGAATAGGGTGCAATTGCTCCGCCCCGATATACCATCGTGCTATGGTGTATTCGGAGGAGTAATGCTGAGAGAGAATCTCATTCTCCTTTAGAATAGTCTAGGAATTCTATGCACAAGTATTCTCCTCCTTGATCTCATCAAAGGACATAATACTTATACCCGTATTGTTTCTCTACTTCTAACTTATATTCTGTGAATATCTCAAAAGGTTCAGACTTGTGTTTCAACAGGAACATATGTCTGAATCTAAAGAGATCATCAGAGAATGTAATGAAGTACAAAGAACCGGTCTAGGCATGTATAGACAGGGGACCTACATACATCATCATGTATCAGTCCTAAGAGTTTACTAACTCTTTCTCTGTTTCCAATAAACAGAGCTATGGTCATCTTATCTTTGTGACATGACTGGCAAGATTCATAAGATGTAAATTCAAACTGATTTAAATATGCATCTATATGTAACATCAGCTAGTCGGGTCGCATTGATATGACCTAGTCTACAATACCTCAAGATGGATTCGTTCATTTCTGAACTCTTCCTCTTGTGTGTGTTCCTTATACTAAGAACTGTAGTTTGATTTAGAACGTCAATGCTTTTAGATAACATGCCTGAACCGATCAACTTTTGATATAGGAAATTTTCAAAACATTATCCAACAATACAAAATTATATCCTTTCTTTACTAATAAAGACTGATATGATTTTGTATATCAGGTTCGGCATCTAATAACATTCGTTCAGAATCAATGTATTGGTAATACAGGGTGACAGTGACCAACAGACTTGGCTGCAATACTTGCCCCGTTTTCTGTCTCATGAAACTTATCACCCATTCTCAATTCTTTACCTATCTGTAGCCCTATTTAACAGATTACAAATCTGGGATTCTGATCTGATATCAAATACCCAGGACGTAGAGGATACAGAGAAACAGTTCTTTGTAATGAACACACTCCAAGGAGATGCATCATATGCACTTTCTTCGTTTGGGTGGCACGGGAATTCTGGTAATCCCCAATTTCCTGCTCTGTCTTATAACAATTATAAGTTGGAGCGGGACCAACGTTCCCCAGCTCAGTATAACAAGCGGGTTCAGTCAATATATCCATTTTATTATCTTGATTAAGGCGTGATATGGTCGCTACTTGGAGAGAGAGAAAAGAAAACACTTAGCGTATACTCTTGCAAGATCAGATTGGATATTATTTTATCTAATCAGGATGGCTCCCACTGTTTTTATCAAATCTTCCTTCAAACCCTAAAAGGAAAGACTAGCCGGGATTAATTACACGCTACAAGTTCGCCAATCTTTCAGCCAGGCCAGTGTCGGTACTTTGAGGGAGGTCCCCCGTGCTATCGCACGAACCTAATTAATGTAAACCTCGTTTTCCCAGAGGCGTAACCTCGTTAACACCATTCTAGACACCTACTTGATCGGCTAATTGTAATGTGTAAAACTCTCCCAGGAGTAACTCTTACTCGCAGTGGGCATCAGGATCCAACTATCTCATAGAAGGTATGCAATCTCATTGCAAATTTCAACACTTGAAATTCCCGATAATTTTGCCCCTAACGTGCTATGACCTTGACGAAAACCAACAAACCATAGCCCGCTAGTCAAGTTCAACCCGACATTTCTTGATTGAATTAAACGCACCCGCACGACCCTTGATGAAAGCCAACAAAGCCGCACGACTACCCTAATCCAATCGCATCGTATGCAGCAGATAAGCAGCATATAGCTACCGCACACTGCACCTTGACGAAAGCCAACAAATACAGCACGAATACTATATACAACTTATCTGAAATGACGGAGGGCTACGACAGGTTTTTCTGAAAACCTATTGCGTAATGAACTTGATATCGTTGTAGAATCAAATGATTTTAAAATGGAGTGCTTTTGATGCTTTTCTAGTTTTGCTAAAGGAATCACTCCCGGTGAAGGGATCGTCGGTCCTTTCCTCGTCGAATGAGTTGCGGGATATATCATATATATCTCTGTGCAAAGCAAAAACTATAGAAGCAATCAAAAAGACAAACCGAGGGTTGTAGCATCTGCCAGTTATTGCTAAAGGAGTCACTCTCGGTGAAGGGATCTCGGTCTTTTCCTTATCGAATAAGGTGCAAGATATATCATATATACCGTTGTGCAAAGCAAGAACTGTAGCTACCTGTTTTATTTTTGAAATTCGATTCTACAACATCTTTAGGTTTCTTTTATTGCATTATTCTCATTAATGAAGTCCCATCATTTAAGCACCTAAACATCATAGATAAATACGACGTACACTTATGCCATCCGCATTCGCCTCGATGTCCCCTCGTGCACTGTTAGGTTAGGTAACTAACGGCAGAGCGGGGCAGGGCTAGCGCGGGTGTAAAACATAAGTAACGCCTATATAATATATCATATATACTATTTACAGTATTTATCACAGAACATATCACATGATCACATCACAGATAACGCAACAGAAAATATTATATGAAATATTGGATATACTAGGACGTCCGTGTTTTCAATACGAGCCAGTATAAAACACGGATTCCACGGTCGCGATGAATAGCCAAACCCACACTCCTAGACCCCTACGAGAGCGGCAAGCAACCCTACCAATTCTAAAGTTAGGAGACCCGGACTCAACTCCTCGAGTTGGTTTCCCACTGGACTCTAGAACCCGGTTACTTGTGCTCCCCTCCTTGGGTCTATCCTAGTGCGGAAAAGTAAATAATATACAAATGGTGACATCTTCCGCAACCTAGAAGTGCCCCAATAAAAGAATATTACATACAAGTTTTTACATGAATGAAAATGAAAAACGCTCATCACACATAAAAACCCCCCGGCTATTCAAACATGACGATCCAATATAACATATCCAGCAACACATAATATTACATGTCATCAACGTAACTAAATATGCGTATCCCAATTGTCGTTGACATATAGCAACGAAATCGGCGATATCATATATTACACTTACGGTCACAGAAAAGAAAGTGTAAACTACAACAGTTGGAATCCGAAACCTGCATAGACATCGCATGCCTAATCAAATGAATTCCTTAGATATCGCATGCCTAACAATTATAAACCCCGCATTTTAGTCTCATTATTGAAAACTCTTTTCAATATCAAGTCGGGCTATTCAACAAGATTCCCGACATCCTGATCGAATGCACGTTGCAAACTTTAGTAGACGGCCGCACCCCCGATACCGTCGACGAAGTGCACCATGGTGGAACACCACTACCGCGAGCACCCGGACGGATGCTTTCGGCGACGGGGTTCTCCTGCAGTCACTTGGTCGGGGCTAAGGGGTATAGCTGTCTATTAAGTTTACCCGGTGAATATGCGCGTACGCTACGTGATTGCGACGGACTTTTGATCACATCAAAATTCCGTGGCAACCGATCAAGTGAGACTAAACTGCTATGTTTATAACATTCATATTAGTTATCTCATAACTACTTATGAATTCCAATTATTGTATCACATTCCGGATAAGATAGAAAATGTTAAACTTTCCGATCGAACAATCGAACACCCAAGTTTTCCCGAAACGGCTCAACACATGAAATAAGATTAAAAACATCCAGTTCATGCCTCAGTACCAACGGTCCAGCCGTAGAAGGGTCAAGCCAACGCCTCACATGTGGCACGCCGTACTGCCCCAAACCCTAAGGTTCAAAGGGCAGTTCACGACGGTCACATAATCGAGTTAAGGTTTGTTGTCTTCTAGAGGGTCCATCGCGTTACTTGCACTACTTAGAACGTTATTAAACCACGGAAAGATCCAACAGGTGGAAATTTCCCAACAGGGGAAAAGGTGGGTATTTACATCCGGTCGAACATTTTAACATATTCAATAATTATCCGGAAAACACATAGACAAGATTAGACAATCCGATCGAATCCACGAGTTCCCAAAACAACCCCAGAAAACTCAACTCTTGAGTAAAAGTTAAAATATCCCATAAAATACAGCACTAAAATATATGAATTATTGTGCAAATTTTATTGGAAGAACCAACTGTACGGCCGCGTAACCGCCGCACAAGGCAGGCTATTGCCGCGGTTCCGCAGCGGTTTAATCGAGTTAGACCCACGAAATTCACAGTAATCCCATAAAACTCTGCTTAATTTTCTGCATATTTTTAATATGGAAAAATCCACATTTTCAAAAATTGGACAGAGAGTGGTCTCGGATTAGGGTTTCGGGTTCGATCGGGTTTCTAACATCGTCTACACATCGCCTAAGGCTCTAGCTAGGCTCTGATACTACTGTAGGGTTCCTAGGCACACTAATGAGATCTCACAAGGCATCAACCATGCCAATTTCAAAATTACAAGTGCCGAGAAACCCTAATACGGATCGTTGACTAGAGTTTAAGCGAAAACGATAACTAGTTAACAACTTAACTAAGAGTGAACGGAAAATACAACTTTTGTAGATCCGGTCCTCCACCTCCATAACTCCGTGATGATGTCTCCTCGCTGCGATCATCGGATCCCGGGCTCTAGCGTCGGCTTCATCGGAGAAATGGGCGGGCTAGGTCGTCGACTTCGATGCCGAAGATGATCTACATCGAGGCAACACAAGATCAAGCTCCAACATCACCAAGCCATGAAACTTGTGAAGAAAACACCCTATACTACTTGGCAAGTGGTAGAGGATGAAGAAATAGGATGTGGGTTCACTTTAGAATTGGATTTCTCACTCTTTTTCTCAAGTTGCTATTGAAGCTAGCAAGCTTTTTCTTCTTGAAGAAGAAGAAGATGATATGATATGAATTATTGGAAAATAGAAAATAAGGTGATTCTTATCATATCTCAACCATGGTCAAGTGTAGAGAATAAACTAGGGTTATGTTTAATGGTTAGGTTTAGGAAAAGAACAAGAATGGTCAAGCTTTCAATACTTCATGAAGTTTCAACAAAACAACAAAATAAGCCACCATTCTCTTCATCTTTCCAAAATTAATAAATAAATAAATAAGTAAATAAATCAAATGAAACCCTAACCATTAACTAACCAAGGTTTAATACAAACATACACCTAAGTTTGCATGTATCATCAAACATGATACAAGCAAGTGCACAAAAATATATCACATATACCACTTGTGCACATCAAGTGAGAAAATCTATTTAAAGTGAACCAGTACTAGTTAATGTAAAGTAATATATCAAATACATAATTATGCATTAAATCATTAAATCAATACTTGATTTAACGATCCGGTCATATCGCATATAACCGACTAATATCCAATGTGTCGGCTTATCGAATCAATCCTCGATTCAATAACTAGGTTATATCACATACAACCATTCGATACATTCATTGAGAGAATAGAATACGGTATCACATATACGCATTATTCTCGGTCCCGCACATATCTCATATGCGCTCCTATTTCGTTTCGCTTGAACCAGGAAACCTCTGTGTAGGACTCTAAAGACTCGTCAATACGCCGGCAGCAGGTGATGATCATATCAAACACCCACAAGCCGCAAGCGGTCTGCTAAACGTAACGGCCACCCGGGTATTGAGCGATCAGAAGATCGACGAGCAAGCCCGCTCACACTCCTGTGAGTCCAACCAGTAACACTTACCGCACAGTCCGGTCTGATCGTCTGATATGTCGCATATCTCGCCTAGGGGTGGTAAACATCAGACCCCAATAGCTCGATAAGTCGTGTCGATATGAGGTCTATAACAGTTTGAGAAACTACAGGTAACACTTAACAGTAAATTCAGCAACCCTGGCCAGGGATTTCCGGTTATAGCCAATCGAACACAGTGCAACATCAACTCCCTATACCGGGAGAGACGAATCCCCTCCTATCGCTCATTGCCTCCATGTGATTCGGGACTGTACCCAAAAACCACCGTTTTGCACGCCCTCTTGGACGTGGTAAGGTGGAAATCAAAGTACAGTGGGAACCACACAAGGCTCTATGACGATATCGGGTCAACAGACTACTCTGTACCAGTGTCACCAGAGAACTGCCATCTGACGTAAGGTACAATACCATCTGGGAGTTCTCGGCGAGTCCGTATAGTGTACCCAGTCTCCAATGAGCACCCGTATATCATCTCTGATGTCAAACACCAATGGATATGGGATCATCCATCGCCCATCTGTATGGGTCGAGAAGGTACACGCTAGTCTACTCTGTATATCGATGCCCCGTCTCGATATACCCACGACTAGGGACTTTGAAGGATGTACTTATGGACTACCATGTCCCCACTAATATGATCCGCATCATAGTCCAGGTAGTCAAGTACACATCCTAAGGACTTTACCAACATGTAACAGGGAGACAATCAGTATACACGTTAAGATAAAGTGCAACCAGATAGCATACTATCTTGTCGAGCAAGAAAGTCCTCCCTATATATTTCCAAGCATCCACTACAATATACATCCTATGTATAGTAATGGCCTCTAGGGCATACATATAACTAACACATGGTAGTCGATGAGTACATCCTATAACTGTTCCTAGTCGAGGGTATATCGAGACAGGGCATCAATACACCAGAGTAGACTAGCGTATACGCATCTTGACCCATATGATGGGCGATGGATGATCCCATAACCATCGGTGTTTGACATCAGAGATGGTGTACGGGTGCTCAGTGGAGAATGGGTACACTGGACGGACTCGCCGAGAACTCCCAGATGGTGATATACCATACGTCAGATGGCTGTTCTCTGGTGACACTGGTACAGGGTAGTCTGTAGACCCGAGATCGTCATAGAGTCTTGTGTGATTCCCACTGTGCTTTGATTTCCACCTTACCACGTCCAAGAGGGCGTGCAAAACAGTGGCTTTTGGGTGCAGTCCCGAATCACATGGAGGCAATGAGCGATAGGAGGGGATTCGTCTCTCCCGGTATAGGGAGTTGATGTTGTGCTGTGTTCGATTGGCTGTAACTGGAAGTCCCTGGCCAGGGCTGATATAGAGATTTACTGGTAAGTGTTACTAGTAGTTTCTCGACCCGTTATGAGCCACACATCGACACGACTTATCGGTTACTGGGGTCTGACGTTTACCACCCCTAAACTTGATATGCGACATATCAGACGAACAGACCGGACTGTACGGGAGTGTTACTGATTGGATTCACAGGAGAACGCACAGGCGAGCTTGTTGATCTTCTGATCGCTCAATACCTGGGTGGCTGTTACGTTTAGCTGACCGCTTGCAGCTTGTGGGTGTTTGATATGATCATCACCTGCTACCGGCGTATTGACGATTCTTTAGAGTCCTACACAGAGGTTTCTTGGCTCAAGCGAAACGGAGTAGAGGCACATATGTGATATGTGCAGGACCGATAATAATGTGATATGAGATACCGTATTATATTCTCGCGATATTTAGATATGAACCGAGTCATCGGATAAAGTGTTGATTCGATGAATCGGTACATGATATATTAGTCGGTAATATTCGATATAGCCGGATCGTCGGATCAAGTGTTGATTCGATGATTTAATGTTTAATAATATATATGATATATTGTATTTCATTATCTAATATTGGCTCGCTTTATTATTTCATTTTCTCACTGGATGATACATTGATATATAAACGATATATGTTAATTGTATTATTTTCTTTTTGTTGCAAATATATAATATATATGTGATATATATTATTGTGACATGATATGATTTATTATTAAACATGTTTAAGGATGATTAAATGGGATTAGGGTTTGATTAGGGTTAGCTTCTTCTTGCACTTTCTAGAAGCTTTGCTTTTGTCTTGGTTAAGATATTATGGTTGATATTTTTCCATGACTCATAACTAAACCTGACCAAACCCTAACTTTAGTTTATTCTCTACAAACTCTTAGCCTATCATCCTTGATCATGGTTCTATAATCAATCATATACATTTCTTTTCTATTCATCACCAAAGGATTATCTTTTCCATTATCATCATCTTCTCTCTTGAGTTCTAAAAGAAAATGCTTACTAGTTAATTCTTTTGTGATGATTTCTTGTGAGAAAGTGAATAAAAAGAAAGCATAATTACTACTCCCTCATCCTAATCTACTCTAGCCCATTAGATTAGGGTGTTCATCTCTTTAGAGTGAGAAAGCTTGGGTTAAAGCAATTTCGACGTACATCATCGGATAATCGGAACACTTCAAACTAGCATGGATCGTTCGAAGCGTGGAGCCTCTCTTGAGTCCGGGAGATCATGGATCGCGGTGAAGGGACTTCTACTCGGCGCTTGTGAAGCGAAGGAGCGGACTACAAAGGTTGTAATCCCTCACACTTAGATAAAAAGATGTTATCTTGCATGCTAAACCCTAATAATCTAGCAAAGATCCCGGCTTTGGGTTGTTCGACACGTCTAAATTTTTATCCGGGCATGTTTGATGCCTTATGAACCTTCACAAGAGTGCCTAGGAATCCTACATTCATAAGTATTATGTCCTTTGATGTGATCAAGGAGGAGAATACTTGAGCACGGAATTCTTGGACTTTTCTAAAGGAGAATGAGATTCTCTCTCAGCATTACTCCTCCGTATACACCACAGTACGTCGGTGTATCGGAGCGGAGCAATCATACCCTATATGATAAGATGTGCTCTATGATGAGTACTACTGAGTTACCTATTTCCTTTTGGGAGTTATGCACTTGAGAAGCTGCATACCTATGGAATAGGGTTCAAATCAAATCAGTTGCCTACCACTTCATATGTGATATAGAAAGAGAAGAGCCCATATCTTAAGTTAGTTAAGATCTGGGGTTGTCCGGCCTATGTCTAAAAGCAAAATCCGGACAAGCTCGAGGCAAGATCTGTTATGTAGAACTAGAAATGTTTCAGCTATGCAAACTGCAGCTGATGATTTGGTAGAACCAAAGGATTCAATAATTACCAACGAACCTCAGCCTCTCCGCCGATCTAGTAGGGTTCCTCACCCACCCGAGAGATACTTCTATTTCTCTATGACAGTGGGAGCAAGGATTGCATCATGAGATGATGACCTAACTAGTTTCGAGCAGGCCATCGAGAGTAGGGACTCTGTAAGAATGGCTGGATGCTTAGTGATCTGAGATGGAATCTATGTACACCAACAAAGTATGGACTTTAGCTACTATATCTGAAGGGTTAAATCCCCATCAGGAGCAAGTATATCTTGAGAAGATTACTAGGTGTAGATGAAAAAGTTGAGACTTTCAAAGCTAGACTTGTTAAAGGTTTTCATCATCGACCAGGCGTGGATAATGATGAAACTTTTTCAAGTAGCTATGCTTAAGTCCATTCAGATCCTATTTGCCGCGGCTACATACCATGACTACTATATCTGGCGGTTGGGTGTCATGACTGCTTTTCTAAAATGATGTTTTAGAAGAGAGCATCTATAAGTACACAGCCAGAGGGCTTCATAGACACTAGGAGCAGCGGAAACGTGTACAAGTTGCTTTATAGGATAAAGCAGGCATCGCGGAGTTGGAACGTCTATTTTGTGGTAGTCAAAGAGTTTGACTTCATCAAAATCGTAGAAGAACCTTGTATATACAAAAAGGGAGCAGGGAGTATGGTGATGATCCTCGTAAAGTACGTGGATGACATACTCTAGATAGGGAAGGAGTTTCCTATGCTACGCTCGGTCAATCTCCGCCTATCATAAGGATTCTCCATATAGGATCAAGATGATACCTCCTAAATGTTCCGCCACGGCAGCGCCCCAGCCTCGTACTCGAGGCCAAAATGCGGAATCAAAAATTTTCCTTACTCGGAAACCGGCGCTACCGCGGACAATGAAAACCCGGATCGTAAACCATTAACCTATACTAGCTAACTAGAGATGGGGTGAGAGATATACCGAGCGATCCGTGTCCTTCGGTCTTCGTCTCCACTCCGATCTCCCGCGGAATCTCCGTCACTTCCTCGCTCGTCGGAAAGGGCACCACGTAGCCGGAATCTTTTACGGGCTCCCGCCTCTTGACCGAGGCAACTCGGGCGCGAAGTTGGCTAGCCAACGCGTCCAAGGCTTGCTATAGAATAGTGTAGTGAACTTGTCTCTTGGGGTTATGAGGTTGCCTTAATGTGGAGGAATGGAGAAGAGAAGGAGAGAAAGAAATGAGCTTTGAAGCTAATCTTTTGCAACCATGGAAATGAGATGGAAAAATGCCACACCAAAAATAATTATCCCCACCTCCTTAAATAATGTGGCCGGCCTCTTTATCTCAAGAATGAGATTGGAGAGAGAAAAAAGGAATTCATCAAATAAGAAAAGGAAAAGATAATTAAAGAAGAAGGTCACTCTCATTTCAATCCAAATCCTTTCCACCATCCATCAAATGAAAAGCAAGTGATGAGATTAAAAAGGAATCTCATCATGACAAAGGCACATAAGCAACAAGACCCTCCACAAAAGAGTTATTCGCAAACTGCAAATAACCCCCATCCAACAAGAAAGTCCGACCGAGAAGGAGTGAAGGAAAACCGGCCGGAATGGAATGCAAACTGGCAACTTCAGAAAACCGATCCCGTAATAAATTACAGGAAAACCACACTGCTGCAAATACATGCCCGCATTTGTATTCCCACTGAACACAAATGCAAAGAGACAAAAACTACACTATCAAATACTAGAATCTGGCTTAAGCCAAAGCCGGCTAGTAAAAACCGTCTGATCACGATCCGTGCAATACCGCACGTATCTGATCGAACCCTGCCATATCTCCATACGGCCTCTACAGCGTTTCGCCCGAAACTTGAGTAACTGAGTGTGGTGGACTCTAAAGACTCGTCAATACCATGGCTGTGGATTTAACCACTGGCACGTCAGAGGTATAAGCCAATACGTGACGGGCCACCAGGTATTGACCAAATGGGACGTCGATGAGGAAGCTCACCCCGACACCCAACTGAGCCTGTCAGTGACAATATCCGTACAGTCCGGTCCGTTCGTCTATGAGTATCGCATGGCGGGCCTAGGGGGTTGGTAAAAGTCAGACCCCCAAAAGCGGTACAAGTCGTGTCGGAGCGTAGCCCAGAACACCCTGAGATACTACTGGAATACCTACCAGTAAATCTCCTTCCTCGGCCGAGGGCTTTGTGTAATGGCTCTCCTAGACACAGCGCGACCTCACCCCCAATACCGGGAGAGACGAACCCCTGCAGATCCGCTCACTGCCTCCATGTGGCTCGGGACTGTACCCAACTAAAACCTGTTTGCACGACTCCTTTGAGCCGTGGTAGGGTAGTAATCAAAGCACAGTAGGAACTCACACGAGACAAATGACGATCTCAGGTCGATGAACTAACCTGTACACATGTCACCTGGGAACTGCTATCTGACGTCTGGTATATGACCAACTAGCAGGTTGCCGGCGAGTCCTGTCCGGTGTACTCATAACCCAATGAGCACCTGTATACATCTTAGGTGAACCAACTGACACCAGTGGCTTGTGAGACCGGCCACCGCCCCTCGTCGGGGTCTCGACTGTATACACTAGTCTACTAATGGAGTATCGATGCCCTGTCTCGAAACTCCTACGACTAGGGACCTTTTAAGGATGTGCTTATAGACCACCAGCTCCCACGTATATGATCGCCATCATACTGCTGGCAGTCAAGCAAGAATCCTAGGGGCTCTATCAACGTGTAATAGCGACATGTCAGGTCACCTAAAGCAGTACACGATGATAAAGATAAACCAGATAGCATACTATCATCTCGAGTAAGACTGTCCTACCGGGATAGGTCCTCCCTCAATCATTGCAATCACGTGCCTGTGATCCAATAATTGACTCTGAGGGCACTAACTCCAACAATCTCCCACTTGCACTCAAGGCTAATTATTGCGATGTCGCATACTCACAGCCCGTGTGATACCGAACACCCAACTCCTCTACTAGTCAGTCTCACAAAACCCGTTTGCGAAACTATTGCGTTCGAGGAATAGCCTCAGTGAGTGGATCCGCTGTGATGTTTCTTTCTATGTCTCTCTATATCTCAAGTTCGCGGAGAAAGCCATCTCCCGAAATGAGCAATACCTGTCTTAGAATGTCTGGATGTCTGATGGGACCTAGCTCATAAATGAACTCCAAATCCAAACTTCTTAGACTGTATCGTCAACTGAACTTAATCAGTACCCTGCGCCATGCCTCCCTCAGTACTGCCTTGGATCACCTGTCCAAAATACTGCCCCTTGTCAGAAGGAAAGCTATAACTCTGACAACCTCCTTGTCGTCCATGTCACCTTGGAAGCCTGGAATGATAACTGTCTCCCAAAGGAGGCTGTCGTTATCATATCCCTAGAACATTCACTTATGTTCTAAGACTGCTTCCGACTGTTTCTCCAGGATTGGATCAATATCAACTTATTGCATTTAGTGCAAGAACAACATCTGGTGTGGTACTTGACATCTCATGATTGACTCAATTGCCTAAGCAAGTGATCTGCCAATCATGAGTATCCCTCTCCCCTTTAGTCTATAAGACACCTTTAGAGAGGGTGACTCCATCAACTGCAGGTGCACTACCATGCCAGGAGTCGTCCATTCTAAATACTCATAGAATGCTGTCAAGGTACCCAGATTGGGAAACCACCCAAATCTAGATCTAAAACCATAGATCTAGTAACCAGAATGTCTGATATAATATCCAAGTCCTGTGTGGAGAAACCACTGTGTGACAACCAAAGTATAACCGATCGTAGTATAGGAGTTTCCTTTCCTACTCTGTGTATGTCATCCAAATACCTTGACAGTACAGCCTACTACCTTCTCAACAGATCCATCCCCTATTCTGATGAAGTCAAACCTATGACTGTCACATCAGAAATAGATGATCTATCTCCGCTGTATCTGCTTTAGTCTATAAATAGACATAAGCCTGATGTCCACCAATGCTTCCGCTGCTCCCACTGACTACGACAACCCTCTGGCAGAGTCATATAGACGTGCACTTCCAAAGCTAGTTTAGAACGACGCTATACTCATCCTCCTGCCGGGTCTCGTAGCCTGGAACAACAACAATGGCAAGTGTGGGTAAACAAGAACTTCCCTGTCACCGTCCTTGAGGCTACCGGAGTACCTCTCGGGTGCCTGAAGTTACCCACCTTATCTGCGGAGTGGCCAATGGAATGTCAAATCAGATTGAATCTTTAGGTTCCTTATCAAATCTTCAGTAATCGTTTGTGGTTCTGGAATTACTTCCAGTTCTACCATACTCCCACTACTGTTTCTGAAAAATCCATTTTTATTAAAACTGTGGCGAGTCTAGAACAATATTGCTATTGTTCATCCAGATGGTAGAAAATCAACCCTCGTCATAGCCTGGGTCAACCCACAAACAGCCATTACAGAAACGTGCCTTGAGTTGTCCAGTGTCTGGTTTTAAGCATAAGCCGGACAACTCCCCGTACCTTAACATCGTTAAGATATGAACTGTTCTATATCCAATATAGAACCAGAGGCACTGATTCAATTGAACCAGATTCAAATCATGCAACTATCTCCAGTGCATGTAAACTAAATGGAAGGAGGCCGATCAGCTTTACTCAACTTAGGAATGCTTCCAATTATGAGTAACCTGAAAGAGAAGCAATTTCTCTTAATCATTACTATCTACTGAACACCATACACAAGTATCTACATCTTCGATCACTTTGAAGAATCCCGATACTTGCTATACCTGGTTCTCTACTCTATTCAAATACCTATAACTTCTCAAAAATTAGACCCTGTGTTTCCACGAAACATATGTCTAAGAACTAGAGAAGTTAAAAGTAAACAGAATATAGTATGAGGACCAACCCCTCTGTCCTAATGGACACTGGACAACATACAATACTCTGTATAAGTCCGCTGAGCCTAACAACTCTTTCACTGTGTGTCGTAGGTTGAAAACTGTACTTATGGTTAAGAAGAATTACACCGCTGTTTTATGCTCCTTACCTAACCATCCACTGATATAGGTAAATGTCATCGACATAATATCAAAAGGTATATCTCACTCTATGAAAATAGACGTACAGATATATCAACTTGAAATTGGTGCACAACAGCGGATATTCAAAACCAAATATTTGCCGACCGGCAAACAACCCAGGTGACTTCCTCAAATATCACCGATTACAACGAATCCCGATATAATGAGGATGATCACCCAATTCCCAATAACTTACTCCCACTCATCATCTGTAAAACCATACAGATGTGAGAATCATACCTGGCAAATACATACCCTGGAGTAAGTGTCTAATCGGGAAATCAGTTTTCTATTAACAGTACACTGTGAAAATGAAACATCGAAATGTCTCGATGGGGTATGCTGGTATTCCTAGTAATGCCTCTTCCATTATCCAGATTCACAACTATAACCGTATAATTCTTTGCCACCTCGCTAAATCCCTTTCTGTGTCTTTAGTCATTACCTTCTGTACACCCCTTTAGGCCAAATGGTTTTCTTCCTTCCCTACCGTTCGGCACCAGCCTATGGTTTGGAAGAAGACTATCCAAAAGGCATAAAGGGTGTACTGTCCTAATCCTAGGAACACTCGCAACGCGAGAGAAGGTGAAGATAAAAGACACCTGAATGTACTTTATTCCTATTTCTCCTGAACCAGGATCCATCCCCGAACTGGAACAAGTTCCTTTCGAGTTCGTATATAACCATACGATGGATTATCCAATAAAATGGGATCTTCGTAGTGATACGGAGTGTCCTGGAGAAATACAAAGGTGATTTAGGATTGGCGAAGAAATACTTGGTTTGGTCGTGAATAGCAGTCGCAACTTACTTTGCCCTCCTACTAATCCCTTGCTTTGTCTTAACTTAATACCTTCTGTACACCGTTTAGGCTAACTGGTTTTCTTCATTCCCTACCGGTCGGCACCAGCCTATGGTTTGGAAGAAGACTATCCAATTTGCGTAATAGGTGTACTACTCCTAAACCAAGGAGTACTCGCAACTTGAGAGAAGGTAAAAGGGAAAAGACAACTGAATAATCCTATCCGTTTTCTCCAGAACCAGAAACCATCCTCGAATTCCTTCGAGTTCGTATCTAACCATACGATGGTTTTGTCCAATGGAAGTGGACGTTCGTAGTAATACGGGGTGTCCTGGAGAAAAGGGTAAAAGTAGGAGTGGCAATGAGGTCTGCAACTCTGACAATCCAAAAGCCAGTGTTAAGAAGGTTCGGTCAACTTGGTCACTGAGTCAAAGTCCAGGGTCGGGTCAATGGTCGCTGCCAAAGATAGAGAGAAAAGAAACACTCAGCGTGCACTCTAACCTAGATCAGAATGGTTATCACTTTGTCTAATCTGGAAACCTCCCACTGTATCTCAAATTCTCCTCCAAACCTAAAAGAAGAATTAGTCGGGGTCACCCGAGGAGTAAACTAACTCATCAGTGGGAATCGGGATCCAACTCTCATCGCATGATAACGTGACGGAATCCACTCACGTCACCACACTCCAGAAGGTATGCGCATGCCTGGCAAGTTTCAGTTCTTTTGAAACTCCCGATGTGATTTTTACCCCTAGGACTCAAGTGACCTTGACGGAGTCAACAAATCAAAGAGTCCTAGTCAAGTTCAACCCGTCATTATCTGGATTGCATTAAACCCACCCGTACGTGCCCTTGACGGAGTCAACAAGGCCGCACGACTGTCCTAACCAATCCCACTTATGCAACAAACAAGCACCACTTAGCTACCGTACACTACGCCTTGACGGAGTCAACAAACGCAGCACGAATACTAAATAATACCCATAAGAAATGACGGAGGGCTACGAATGGTTTTTGGCGAAAAACCTTTAACGTAATGAACTTGATATTGTTGAAGGAACTGCATAGCCTTTTTAGAAAATATAGTGACGAAAACCTTTACTAAAGAGGTCACTCCCGGTGAAGGGATCTCGGCTCTTTCCCCGTAGAATGAGGTGCAGGATATTCCAGCTGAATACCACGGTGCAAAGCAAAAGTAATCGGCTATAGTGAAGTTAATGCCCTGACGCAAACTTCTGTCCAAGGGGTCACTCCCGGTGAAGGGATCTCGGCCCTTGCCTCGTCGACTGAGGAGCAGGATATTCCAAATGAATACCACGATGCAAAACAAAAGCGAACGTCCTTGCAATAACAGCTTTTTGAAAAATGTTCCAACAACATCAGAATAGGTTTGTTTATCTTGCATTGATCCGAATCAATGCAGTCCCATCAATTGATCACACCACAAAGAACGAAAAAATATACTGACGTACGTATATGCCATCCGCATTCGCCACTGGGTCCCGTCATCACCCGTTAGGTTAGCTAACTAACGGCAGAGCGGGGACTGGACTAGCGCGGATGAAAAAACATATACAACATCTACTAATATATATACCAATATATAGTATTTCGCTCAAGGCGTGAATAAAATGCAACATCACAGAAATGTACAACATCACAGAACAATACAGATATCTGGAAACCCCGGGTTTCACAGAGCCGCTGCTGAAACCCGACGTTCCCCTGGTCGTGTGGATAGCCTGTGCAATGAAATCCTAGACCCCTACGGGCGCGGCAAGTCACCCGCCAAAACCTGAAGCGAGGCAGCCCCCTTCAGCTCCGTGAATGGACCACCCAGCACTCCACGGAATCCGGCAACTTGGGCACCCCTCCTGGGTCAACCTGTACCCCCTACGAGTGCGGGG
Organism: Agapanthus africanus; assembly: GCA_030015575.1. NCBI lineage: Eukaryota > Viridiplantae > Streptophyta > Magnoliopsida > Asparagales > Amaryllidaceae > Agapanthus > Agapanthus africanus. Next base: position 622,950,990 of record CM057341.1, read on the forward strand.
AATAGCCCGCCAATCCTAGAGTGAAGCCCCCTCCGTCTCAATGCCATGAGATGCGGGCCCGTTGCCCCCTAGAACCCGGCTATCCGTGCACCCCTCCGCGGGGTAATCCTAGTACAGAAAGTAAAATATACATACACCGGGTACATCGACCGCAACCAGGTCGTGCCCCAAAAGAATAATACAAACAGGCAGTGACGGCAGTCCACATGTCGGACGCTCGCCCCGCAATATCAAATGTACATAATACAACAAAAACTGTACTAGCATTGCATCCAGGCTATCCCCCACGACCGATCCGCAACATCACAGCATAAACATAGAACATCAACGTGAAAGCCACGTTCGCAAAACCGTCTAACCGGGTTATAGCAGTTAGACCGGATTTACCGATCGAGTGACATTCACGGTCGCAGATATAATGTAAATACTGTGAAATAATGTGTTTAAAATTTTCCGATTGATCAAACAATTAACAAGTGGGCCCCAAAGAAAACTGTAGCACTCACAGAAATAATTGGCCCAATTTTAATATTCCAAAACCCCTAATTATAGCCCAGAAGCCCACTGGAGAAATTCGAAGCAGTGACCCCACCAACCTGCGGCGGAAGGGCGGCACAAATGGGGTTCTTGCGGCGCTTCCGCGCTCCTGTTGAGTGATCACTGTCTCGAATTTTCCCAGAGTTCTTAGAACTCCCTGCACATCATTCTGAGACCACCTGAAAAATTTTTAGACTCCAAAAAATTTCGACAGAAACTGATGTGAAGGAAAAAATACGGTTTTTGGAATTTCGGTCGATCGGAACTGAAAAACACATTAGAACAAGCTAGGAAAGGTTAATGGCGTGGCTCTGATACCATGTTCCGCCACGGCAGCGCCCCAGCCTCGTACTCGAGGCCAAAATGCGGAATCAAAAATTTTCCTTACTCGGAAACCGGCGCTACCGCGGACAATGAAAACCCGGATCGTAAACCATTAACCTATACTAGCTAACTAGAGATGGGGTGAGAGATATACCGAGCGATCCGTGTCCTTCGGTCTTCGTCTCCACTCCGATCTCCCGCGGAATCTCCGTCACTTCCTCGCTCGTCGGAAAGGGCACCACGTAGCCGGAATCTTTTACGGGCTCCCGCCTCTTGACCGAGGCAACTCGGGCGCGAAGTTGGCTAGCCGACGCGTCCAAGGCTTGCTATAGAATAGTGTAGTGAACTTGTCTCTTGGGGTTATGAGGTTGCCTTAATGTGGAGGAATGGAGAAGAGAAGGAGAGAAAGAAATGAGCTTTGAAGCTAATCTTTTGCAACCATGGAAATGAGATGGAAAAATGCCACACCAAAAATAATTATCCCCACCTCCTTAAATAATGTGGCCGGCCTCTTTATCTCAAGAATGAGATTGGAGAGAGAAAAAAGGAATTCATCAAATAAGAAAAGGAAAAGATAATTAAAGAAGAAGGTCACTCTCATTTCAATCCAAATCCTTTCCACCATCCATCAAATGAAAAGCAAGTGATGAGATTAAAAAGGAATCTCATCATGACAAAGGCACATAAGCAACAAGACCCTCCACAAAAGAGTTATTCGCAAACTGCAAATAACCCCCATCCAACAAGAAAGTCCGACCGAGAAGGAGTGAAGGAAAACCGGCCGGAATGGAATGCAAACTGGCAACTTCAGAAAACCGATCCCGTAATAAATTACAGGAAAACCACACTGCTGCAAATACATGCCCGCATTTGTATTCCCACTGAACACAAATGCAAAGAGACAAAAACTACACTATCAAATACTAGAATCTGGCTTAAGCCAAAGCCGGCTAGTAAAAACCGTCCGATCACGATCCGTGCAATACCGCACGTATCTGATCGAACCCTGCCATATCTCCATACGGCCTCTACAGCGTTTCGCCCGAAACTTGAGTAACTGAGTGTGGTGGACTCTAAAGACTCGTCAATACCATGGCTGTGGATTTAACCACTGGCACGTCAGAGGTATAAGCCAATACGTGACGGGCCACCAGGTATTGACCAAATGGGACGTCGATGAGGAAGCTCACCCCGACACCCAACTGAGCCTGTCAGTGACAATATCCGTACAGTCCGGTCCGTTCGTCTATGAGTATCGCATGGCGGGCCTAGGGGGTTGGTAAAAGTCAGACCCCCAAAAGCGGTACAAGTCGTGTCGGAGCGTAGCCCAGAACACCCTGAGATACTACTGGAATACCTACCAGTAAATCTCCTGCCTCGGCCGAGGGCTTTGTGTAATGGCTCTCCTAGACACAGCGCGACCTCACCCCCAATACCGGGAGAGACGAACCCCTGCAGATCCGCTCACTGCCTCCATGTGGCTCGGGACTGTACCCAACTAAAACCTGTTTGCACGACTCCTTTGAGCCGTGGTAGGGTAGTAATCAAAGCACAGTGGGAACTCACACGAGACAAATGACGATCTCAGGTCGATGAACTAACCTGTACACATGTCACCTGGGAACTGCTATCTGACGTCTGGTATATGACCAACTAGCAGGTTCCCGGCGAGTCCTGTCCGGTGTACTCATAACCCAATGAGCACCTGTATACATCTTAGGTGAACCAACTGACACCAGTGGCTTGTGAGACCGGCCACCGCCCCTCGTCGGGGTCTCGACTGTATACACTAGTCTACTAATGGAGTATCGATGCCCTGTCTCGAAACTCCTACGACTAGGGACCTTTTAAGGATGTGCTTATAGACCACCAGCTCCCACGTATATGATCGCCATCATACTGCTGGCAGTCAAGCAAGAATCCTAGGGGCTCTATCAACGTGTAATAGCGACATGTCAGGTCACCTAAAGCAGTACACGATGATAAAGATAAACCAGATAGCATACTATCATCTCGAGTAAGACTGTCCTACCGGGATAGGTCCTCCCTCAATCATTGCAATCACGTGCCTGTGATCCAATAATTGACTCTGAGGGCACTAACTCCAACACTAAATCCTGGGTTTTGGATCTATGAGATAGATCTAATTGGATGTTAGGATTCTCACTAGATGTAGTGAGATGGTATCAATCGATCCTGTGGAGAATCACTGGAAAGGTTCCAGGGTGATAAGGACGACTGAATGTCAGTCACAGGCATTGTCTTTACCCTCAGTGGAAGGACGGTATGTTGGAAGAGTTCCAAGTTAGATACCGTGGCTTACTAGACGATAATGGCTGGATACATCGCTACTTAAGATACTACCAAAGAGGCTGTCTTGGTGTATATTAGTTCATGAGATGTACTTAGTTCCTCCCATTGTGTGACAATAGAGTTGTGGCTTATGCCAAGAAACGTCCGTCCCATCATTGATCCAGACGTATTCTGAGGCAGCATCACCGGATCATGAAGATTGTTGATCTCCAGGGTGATCCAGGTCAGGAGAGTAGACTCAGAGGACAACACAGCGGATCCACTCACAAAGGCCTTTTGCCAGAGAGAGACTTTTATGGGATGGTTGAGTATGAGATACTGCAACCACTGCTACAGATGGCCCTAGTGCAAGTGGGAGATTGTTAGTTATATGTATGCCCTAGAGGCCATTACTGTACATAGGATGTGTATTGTAGTGGATGCTAGGACATATATAGGGAGGACTTTCTTGCTCGACATGATAGTATGCTATCTGGTTGCTCTTTATCTTAACGTGTACACTGATTGTCTCTCTGTTACATGTTGGTAAAGCCCTTAGGATGTGTACTTGACTACCTGGACTATGATGCGGATCATAGTAGTGGGGACATGGTAGTCCATAAGTACATCCTTCAAGGTCCCTAGTCGTGGGTGTATCGAGACAGGGCATTGATATACCAGAGTAGACTAGCGTATACCTTCTCGACCCATACAGATGGGCGATGGATGATCCCATATCCATTGGTGTTTGACATCAGAGATGATATACGGGTGCTCAGTGGAGACTAGGTACACTGGACGGACTCGCCGAGAACTCCCAGATGGTATTATACCTTACGTCAGATGGCAGTTCTCTGGTGACACTGGTACAGGTTAGTCTGTAGACCCGAGATCGTCATAGAGTCTTGTGTGATTCCCACTGTGCTTTGATTTCCACCTTACCATGTCCAAGAGGGCGTGCAAAACGGTGGCTTTTGGGTACAGTCCCGAATCACATGGAGGCGATGAGCGATAGGAGGGGATTCGTCTCTCCCGGTATAGGGAGATGATGTTGCGCTGTGTTCGATTGGCTATAACCGGAAATCCCTGGCCAGGGTTGCTGAGATTTACTGGTAAGTGTTATCAGTAGTTTCTCGAATTGTTATAGAACTCATATCGACACGACTTATCGAGCTACTGGGGTCTGGCGTTTACTACCCCTAGGCGAGATATGCGACATATCAGACGAACAGACCGGACTGTACGGTAAGTGTTCCTGGTTGGATTCACAGGAGTGTGAGCGGGCTTGCTCGTTGATCTTTTGATTGCTCAATAGCCGGGTGGCCATTACGTTTAGCAAACCGCTTGCGGCTTGTGGGTGTTTAATATGATCATCACCTACTGCCGGCGTATTGACGAGTCTTTAGAGTCCTACACAGAGGTTTCCTGGCTCAAGCGAAACGAGATAGGAGCGCATATGAGATATGTGCGGGACCGAGAATAGTACGGGTATGTGATATTGTATTCTATTCCAGCGATATGTATCATTGGATGGTTATATGAGATATAGCCGGGTTACCGAATCAAGTGTTGATTCGATACATTGATACACTTGAAATTAGTCGGTTATATGCGATATGACCGGATCATTAAATCAAGTGATTGATTTAATGATTTAATATATAATTATATATTAGATATATTACTTTACATTGACTAGTATTGTTCACTTAAGATTGATTATCTTACTTGATTGTGCACATTGTATATATGATATATGTTTGTGAACTAGTTTGTATCATGTTTGATGATACATGCAAACTTGGGTGAGTGTATGCTATACACCATGTTTTGTTAATGATTAGGGTTTCCATTACCTTATTTATTTATTTATTTATTTATTTTGGTAAAATAGAATGGTTGCTTTCTTTGTCTTTATGCAAGAAGCTTCTTGATGCTTCATGCATCTTTGACAAAATAACCATTTTTTTTATTCCTTAACCCAACTATTAGCCTAAACCCTAGTTTACTCTCTACATGAGTTTACTCACCCATGGTTGCTAAATGATAGATATCACTTGAATTTTCTTTTTGTGATATTCTTTTTCTTTCTTCTTCTTCTTCTTCTTCATGATGAAAAGAAAAGCTTGCTAGAAAATTCTAAGTGATGAAATCCAGTGAGAAATCCAAATTCAAAGTGAACCCACTTCCTATTTCTTCATCCTCTACCACTTGCCATGTTGTATAGGGTGTTTTCTTCACAAGGTTCATGACCAAGTGAAGATCGAGCTTGAGTTTGAGTCGCCTCGACGTAGATCATCTTCGGCATCGAAGTCAACGACCTAGCCCGCTCGTTTCTCCGACGAAACCATCGCTAGAGTCCGGGATCCGATGATCGCAGCGGAGGGACGTCATCACGGAGCTAAAGAGGTGGAGGACCGGATCTACAAAGGTTGTAGTCACTTTCACCTTCTAGTAAAGTTTTTTACTTGTATGGTTTTCGCCTTACCTCTAGTTAACGATCTAGCATTAGGGTTTCTCGGCAGAAGAAAAATTTGATTTTGGCATGGTTGATGCCTTGCGGAACCTCTTGAGTGTGCCTAGTAACCCTACAAACACTTGCGCCCAGATCCAGTAGAGCACGGTTAATGTTTTTTCCCCCAATAGAAATGGAAATAGTAGGATATCCAGGATCCTTACGTTTCCTCGGTAATTGTTGGGGGAAAGCCGTGTCTACAGTCTTTGCCATGAAAATTTTCTTGGGCACTTGTTTCTTCCTCTTCCTAGTGCATAAGTTCTTAAGAGTTTTTGCATAGGACGGAACTTGCTGGATGGCATCTATGAGAGGGATGTTGATGTTAACTTGCTTAAACATGTCCATAATCTTCTCCATATGTGGACTCGATTTGTTAGCCCTTAACCGATTCGGATAAGGTGCTTTAGCAATAAGCGCTGGGTCTATCATAGGAGAAGGAAGTGTGTGTGGACCTGATCCTAAAATAGAAGCGGGGATCGTTTTTTGTGAACTAGAAGAGATGGGCTGAGGTAGCGAGCCTTGGGAAACGAAGAATAGGATCGCAAGAAGGTGGTGGGGTAAAAGAACTGGGGTCAGAATTAGAAATAGAAGTGGAAGGAAAGGTCTCAGCCGGGGTGTTATTGATTGATTTATCAGTGTCATCAAACTCTTCCCCAACGTGATTGTCAAGCACTCTTCCAGATCTCAACGTGATTTCATTCATATGATGTGAACAACCAGGATTGGGTAAAGGTTGAGCTGGAAGTTTCCTTTTCTATCTTGCACTCATTTCGGCTTTTAGTTGTGCAATTTGTGCTTCCATCGATTTGATATTCTCATTTTGAGAGACAATGATCTTCATCACATTCTCGATGGAAGATTGCAAACTTGCCGTCCCTTGGATGGATTGTTTCATGAAAGTATCCAAGGTTTGTGCTAGTGCAGAGGTATTATCTGTACCGGTCAATTGCAAAGAGTTTTCATGTGGTGCAAAAGTGTTGGCCGGATTTTGGAAATTTTGTGATTGGAAGGGGTGCTGACTCAATTGAAGTGGTGGTTGCTGTTGTGGTGGAGGGACCCTTTGGCAATTGTTTTGGGTTGGAACCGTGTTTTGAGATTGTGATTGGTTCCAAGAAAAATTTCGGTGATTCCTCCAACCCTGATTATATGTGGAAGAAAATGGATCGTTTCTAGGTCTTTGAACTGCGGCATTGGTATGCTTATGACCTTGAAACGGAGAATTTCGTGGACATTCTTCCGTCAAGTGAGAAGGATCAGAACAGCAACCACATACAGTTTTGGAGAGTGATATTTGACTTAGGGCGGCTAAAAATTTGTTTTCCATAGTCTCGAGTTTCTTTTGCATAGATGAAATGTCAGCTCTAACTCCTTTGGAAATATTATTGCCATCCCTAGACGATTGACTCACACCCTCCCACTGTAAAGATTTTTCAGCGAAATCTTCTAGAAAATTCCAGGCTTCCCCATCATCTTTAGTCATGAAGTTGCCTTGTCATATGGATTCAAGGGTCTGTCTTGTGTTAGGATTAACGCCCTCATAAATGATTCGGCACAGTTCCCATCTGGGGATTCCTTGATGAGGACATTGGACTAACAGATCCTTAAAGCGTTCATGACATTGTGAAAATGTTTCATTTGGAAGTTGGGTGAATTGATATATTTCGCTACGGACTCGAGCTGTCTTTTGATGTGCGTAGAATTTCTTAAGGAATGCTTTGACGAATTCTTCCCAATTTGAAATGGAATGTGAGGTTGTGTTATACAGCCACTTCTCGGCTATATCGCACAAGGTGAATGGGAGAAGACGTAGACGCATAGCATCCACAGAAAGCTATGAAGTACCCATCAATGCGCATACATTTTTAAATTTCATGATAAACACGTATGCGTCTTCAGACTCGAGACCGTGAAATTTTGGTAGGAGGTTTATGTATTGGGGTTTAATCTGAAAATTGTCCCCGTTGGCTGGTGGAATGGAAAAACAGGTGGAAAGGGGACCTCGTGTTTGATAGCACCTCTCTTAGAGAGAGATGCGAGGTGGATTCTGCGCACCAACAGACGGCGGCAGAGTAGTGGACAAGGAGTTCGATGGAGACGGATCCATCGATGTGGGTGTGGTGGTGGGCAAAGAAAGGGTAAATGAAGAAATACCGACTTTTGGGTCGATCGAAAGGACGCGGACTAAACAGGCACTAGAATCCTGTTGTCCAGCCTATCTTGCACTAAAAAGGGTTAGTACAAGTGGCAGCGTGACTTATAATTAGGGGAAATGAAGTGTTGGTGTTTGTTTTGAAAAATGATACGGATTTTTTTTTTGAAAATATGATGCGATCACAACAAATGCAACAAGCAACCCTAAAATATAGTGGTCACCTATGTCAAAACTCTAGACCGCTCCTAACTGCCGAAAGACAAGTTGCAGGATAAATCCTCCACTGCCTCTTTGTCTCTCCTGTGGCCAGGTAAGTGCCAGGTAAGTGGGAGGTTCTCCACTACATCAGTAAAGGGACTAATTAAGTAACCACTTGCCTTCGACACACTTGCCTTAGACACCACAAAAGAAACGCGGATAAGCAATGAATTACCCACAGCCTTCTCTTGTCCTAAGTGAGCGCGACTGTCCTTAGAGTCATCTCTAGATTTCTTAGTTAATAAGGGTCAATGCGGATGCAAATTTTGCGATTTTCGGGGCTTAGGAAGGGTAATGATCTCTCCACCTAATCTGGATTTGGTCTTTGCCTCTTAATGTCCGTATTAATTATGTAAAAAACCACAAAAATCAAAACAAGCACAATTTAATTTTGCTTTTTGCGCGGCGCTGCGATTTTTGCAAAGAAACCTGCACAAAATGTTAATTGGAGCAGATTTGAGAAGGAGATAAGAAAGATAGAGCCTACAGAGAAATTTTTGCACAGAGAACTTCCTGAACCGCCGCGGAAACACGGTGCGAGTCAAGAAATGCCGCGGAACCGCGGTAGGATGAACAGATCAATGTATGAAAATTTTTTGTACGGTTACTGTTCACCTCAAGAGCTCTCTGGACTTTTTTTAAAAAAAATCTCCAGCTCCAATAATTCCAGATTTCCTCGCAATCAAATCACAACAACACGTATTAGTGTTTGCGCAAGTTTTGATCTAAAAATAGAGACGGAATAAACTTTTCAACTCAAATTTCAAAATACGAACAATTAGCGCACAGTCCCCGGCAACGGCGCCATTTGATTGAAACGATTTTCCGTTGTGTGTTGGTTTTTAGAAAATTATGTGTAGAAATCACAACCAAAAATATTTGACCGCAATTAATAACGGTGTCGAATGTAGCGCGTTTGTAAGTACGGAACGTACACAGGGAAAGTGTAATCGTTCGTGTTTCGAATTAGATGAGTCGAAACTTTAAGGAAAAGAAAAGAAAACAATTCATGATTTATAAAATTGTATTTCAAGAAAGAGAAAAATCTAGATCTAAGAAAGCATTAAAAATCAAGAAGTGATAATTTGTGATGATTTTTTCAACCAAATATCAAGAATCTAGATGAGGCCCGTAGGAATCGATCGGATCTATAGATGTGATGCATTCTCACGATGACGTATTCTTATCCTTCGATGAATTGATACTAGATCGATGATAATCGACGAGAATTAGGGATTTTTAGTGAAACTAGGGTTTCATCATTTATCCCTTGTTCCTTCGTCGATATCATTCACATTCTAGCCTCTAATAAATTCAAGAAACGATCGTAGATCCCTAATTTCGAGCGATAACAATCAAGAAAGCATCGCAACGAAACTAGGTCATTATTCTTGAACTTGCTAGGGTTTACAAAACTCGTAGGACTTAAGAATCGTTTTAAGATTTGTTACATCATCATTCTATTGATCTTCTCGACTCCTTGACGAGCGGAGTTTTACTCAAACATCACAACAAGAACTACAATTACAAATTGAGATCGAATCATGATGCAAGAATTTAAAGAAAGCAAGATTAAAGAATTTCACCTTTTATTTATATCAACAATTTCATTACAATCGCTCAAGAACTACAAGAGGAAGAACTCGAACGTCGATTTGGCTTCGCTCGTCTCCGTGAGTCACGGATCGGCTTGGATCACTTGCTCGATTGAAGATCGGCTCCGCTCCTAAAAGGTTGAAGGTCTTCTCGCTTGATTGGTACTCGGGATCTTGAATTTGGATTGGAATTAGGGTTAGGGTTTCGCACAAGTCGTGTCACTCAACTTGTGGAAGAAGATGAGAGAGTAAAGAGTAAGGATTAGAGATTAGCCATTAAAACTAGGTCTAGACTTCTATTTATAGACTTCCCAAAACCCTAGTTCTAGGATTTGAATTTTGAATTTCCCTCCAAAAGTTTGTTAGCTAGAGAGGCTTCTAGAAGAGGTTAGTTAGGAGGGAGCTTCTAGAAATAGTTTGTTAGGAGCTTAATCAAGAATAGCTTAATTAATCATCTTTGCTGATCTGGCAGAAGCTTCGAGAGAATTCTTGATTTTGACGTGTATTAAATGAATGTGGGCCTCGAGAGAAGAATTTTGAACTGAAAATGGAGAGCTGACGTGTTAAGACTGCGGCGGATCCGCGGCGCAAGCAGGCTCCCGCCGCGGATCCGCGGCTCTTTATTGGCCTTAGGGCTTGGGCTCTCTGTTGCTGCTTTGGGCTGATGTTTGGGGCTTTTTATAATATGTTGAATATTGTAAATCCTTCTATATTGCTGACAGAACTCAAACCTTTGAGTTGGCGTAATGTTTGATCAGCACAATGATGTAAATTTTACTGTTCTCTTGAACTTTCCTGCACAGACTTCGAAACACAAGTTGCACAATATAGGAATGATGTCGTGCTATGAAATACAGTCAATTTCCCTTAAAGTTCCGGTTTTAAAGTCTAACACATGCAATCTGGTATTTTACGACTGATTTAATAATATATGAAATATGAATACCGAACACTTCTAAACGAGTGCAAATGATAGGGAAATTGCCGTGTTAAAAATGCAGCATTTTCGACTGAGCATAGCCCTCCATCATTTCAGTTAAATATTCAGTAGTATTCAAGCTATGTATTTTGAGCTTCGCCAGGGTATAGTGATTGGTAACCGCTGAATATTTATCTGTAGCATAGATAGATGCGTTGGTTTGGGACAGTTGTACTACTATTTTGGCCTTCGTCAAGGGTATGTACGGATGTCTTCAAATTAACCTGGATAATGACGGGTAGAACTTGACATGTGACTTATGATATGTTGGCCTTCGTCAAGGTCATAAGAGCATGGGGCAAAAATCCACATCGGGTGTTTCTAAAGAAACTGAAACTTGCTAGTTCTGCATACCATTTGGAGTGTGATGATTCTGGTAGGATTCCTTCAGTTTTATCACACGATGATATTTGGATCCCGATCCTACTGTGAGTATATGCAACTCCTCGGGAACTTTCTCACTTAACGATTAATGCTATAAACCAAGTAGGTGTCTAGAAAGGTGTTAGCCGGGCTACGCCCAAAGGGAAAAGAGGTTACTTAATTAAGGAACTTCGCGAAAGCGTTGGAAAACCTCCCTCGAAGTACCGACACTGGCCTGACAGAACGGTTAAGCAAGTATTGTACGGTGAGATTGATCCCGACTAATTCTTCCTTTATGGTTTGAGGAGGGATTCGAGAGACAGTGGGAGCCATCCTGTTTAGATAAACTAAAAACCAATCTAAACTTGCAAGAGCATCATGCTAAAGTGTTTTCTTCTCTCTCTCTTAATTGCAGCAACCCAGTGACCAGACATAGGTTACATCTAGATAATAAAATGACTGAATCTGACTGTTATGACTGGCAAGAGTCTGTCCAGATGTCCATTGCCCATGACAAGCGGTGACACCTCTTGACTGATCCAACCCCTGCAGTCTCAGGTCCAGTTTCCCCTGTCACGGATATTCATATACGCAAGTCATTGGAAAAAGACTGTGCGAAAGCCAAGTGCCTCGTGTTATCCTCAGTTGATGGTGTATACCAGAGGCAGCACGAGAAGATGGACTCAGTTTCTATCTTCCTCCATAACAAAGATTTATATGGAGAGCAATCTCGTATCGCAAGATATGAGACCTTGAACGAATTGCTTCCAGCGAGGTTGGCTATCAGGTCATCTATAAGGGGCAACATCCTTACAGAAACCAGCTGTTTTGAGCTCACGGACCTGAAGACCACGTTGAAGAACGGGTCAGATGATGACTTCATTCTATAGACTCTACCTTCTACCCTGAAAGAAACCAGGGAAGTAGAAGGAGAGGAAATGGCAAAAGTTTCGGGACTGGATATAGTAAAAGAGGGATGTTCCTATTGTTGCAGGAATGATCATTTGCAGAAGGATTGCAGGGCTAGCAAAGCCAGTAGCCAGAATTCGAAGCATGTTGTCGCTTCGGCTTCGGGTGTGTTTGTAATAGAGAACTGTATGTCAGTTAACCCTACTTCCTGGGTATTGGATACCAGATCAGGATCTCACATCTGTAATTCGTTACCGGCTCTGAGAAACCATAGGGTTATCAAGATAGGTGGTATGACTCTCAGGGTTGCTAACGGAATGAGCATGTACGCTGAATCCGTAGGGGAATATCATTTTGGACTGACAACTGGGCAGATATTGATTCTGCGTGACTGTTTTTATGTACCAGGCGCGACTTGTAATATCATATCTATATCCTTACTTTCTAAGGAAGGATATGATTTTACTTTTGTAAGCGATGTGGTCAACATCCACCTAAATCAAGTTCTGATTGGGTCAGGTATATTAGAAAACGGTATATACGTATTAAATCAAGCTCAGATTTTTAGTGTCCGGAACACACTTAAAAGAAAGTCACCGAAAACAAATCTGGATTTCTTATGGCATTGTAGACTGGGTCACATTAATGAGACACGGTTAACAAAGTTAAATAAAGAGGGATACTTGAATCCGTTCGAGTATCAGTTTTATGCCACTTGTGAATCTTGTCTCATGGGAAAGATGACAAAGACTCCGTTCACTGGACATGGAGAAAGAGCAAGCGGGCTCTTGGGACTCATACATAGTGATGTGTGTGGTCCAATGTCTTCAGATGCGCGAAGTGGTTATTCATACTTCATTACTTTCACAGATGATTTCTCTACGTATGGACATATCTTCCTAATGAAGCATAAATCCGAGGCCTTTGAGAAATTTCGGGAATACAAGAATGAAGTTGAAAAACAAACAGGCAAAAGTATCAAGACACTGAGATCTGATCGAGATGGTGAATACTTGAGTGTCGAGTTTCTGGGCTACTTAATTGAGAATGAAATTCTCTCTCAGCTTACTCCTCCACATACACCACAACAAAACGGTGTATCGGAAAGGCGGAATCGAACCCTATTGGATATGGTTCATTCCATGATGAGTAAGGCTGAGTTGCCATGATCTTTCTGGGGTTATGCACTAGAAATAGCTGCATTTCTCTTGAACAAGGCTCCAACCAAGATTGTGCCTACCACCCCATATCAGATGTGGAGTGGGAAGAAACCTTGTCTTAAGTATCTTAAGACATGGGGATGTCCAGCTTTTGTAAAAAAGCAGCATGCGGAAAAGCTTGAAGCACGCTCAGTACTGTGTAAGTTTGTGGCATACCTAAAGAACTCCAGGGGGTATTTTTTCTATTACGCAGAGGAACAAAAGGTTTTTGTTTCTCCTCATGCCCACTTTCTGGAACATCAGTTTTTAGAAAAAGGATCAAGTAGGAGCGTAGTAAAACTGGAAGAAATTCCTGAACCACAAGCTATTACTGAAACCTTGGAAGAACCAGAAGGTTCAGGAGAACCGGACATCCCAGCGCCACTCCGCAGGAGTAGTAGGCAGTCTCATCCGCCCGAGAGATACTACGGTTTTCTCATAGACGGTGATAGAGAGGATTGCACCATTGACTATGGTGAGCCTACTAGCTTCCAGCTAGCCATTCAGAGCGGTGACTCGGTAAAATGGCTGGATGTAATGCGGACCGAAATGGAGTCCATGTACACCAACAAAGTTTGGACTTTGGACTTTGCTCCAGAAAGGGTAAAACCCGTAGGCTACAAATGGATCTTCAGAAAGAAGATTGGTGTAGATGGCCATGTTGAAACCTATAAAGCTAGACTTGTTGCAAAGGGTTTTCGTCAAAGACCTGCTTTAGACTATGACGAGACCTTTTCACCAGTGGCTATGCTCAAATCCATTCGGATCCTTCTTGCCACTGCAGCCTTCCACAATTATGAGATCTGGCAGATGGACGTAAAGACGGCTTTCCTAAATGGAAATTTAGAAGAGTGCATCTATATGGATCGGCCGAAGGGATTCATTCAGAGTGGGAGTAGCGGTAAAGTGTGCAAGTTGCTCAAGTCCATCTATGGACTCAAGCAGGCATCGCGGAGTTGGAACATCTACTTTGATGATACTGTCAAAGAATTCGACTTTATCAAAAACCCAAATGAACCATGCATTTATAGTAAGATTGTAGGGAGAACTGTAGTATTCTCTTGTACGTGGATGACATTCTCCTAATAGGAAATGATATTCCTATGCAACAGTCAGTCAAAGGATTCTTGTCACAGAGGTTCTCCATGAAGGACCTGGGAGATGCCAACTACATTCTGGGGATCCAGATCTATCGTGATAGATCTAAGAGGATGTTGGGACTTTCACAGTCTAGGTACATCGACACCATACTGAAAAGATTCAGTATGGAAGATTCCAAGCGCGGTAATTTACCGGCTTGTAACGGGATCACCCTCTCCAAAGAGATATCTCCCAAGACTGATTTGGAAAGGGATCGCATGTCTATTATACCCTACGCTTCTGCGGTAGGCTCTATAATGTATGCGATGTTATGTACCAGACCAGATATAACATACGCATTGAGCGTTGTAAGCCGGTATCTGTCGGACACAGGGGAGAAACACTGGATAGCGGTAAAGAACATTCTCAAGTACCTGAGAAGGACTAAGGAGATGTTCTTGGTGTATGGCGGAAAAGATCACCAGATCAAGGCCTTTGCTGACTCCAGCTTCCAGAGTGACAAGGATGGCTTCAAGTCCATGTTGGGTTATGTCTTTACCCTCTATGGAGGGGCGGTTTGCTGCAAGAGTTCCAAGCAAGAAACCGTTGCTGACTCAATTATGGAAGCAGAGTACATAGCTGCTTGCGATGCCGCAAAGGAAGCTGTCTGGATGAAGAAGTTCCTCACGGTGCTTCAGGTGGTTCCTACCATCGTTGATCCAATACCGCTGTATTGCGACAACAACGGCGCTATAGCTTTAGCGAAGGTACCCAGGTCCCATCAGAAGTCCAGGCACATTTTGAGGCGGTACCACCTGATCAGGTAGATCGTAGATTGCTGGGATATCAAGGTGAAGAGAGTAGATTCGGAGAATAACACAGCAGATCCACTCACAAAGGCCCTACCCCAGACTCAGTTCGAGCGGTTGATCGAGATGATAGATCTTCGATACGCCAGTACATGGCCTTAGTGCAAGTGGGAGATTGTTAGTGTTTATGCCCTAGAGGCCATTACTGTATCATACTAGTTTGTATATTACTTGATGGAAGCTTGGGATATTCACAGTTGTATAGACAATCTTGCTCAAAATGGTAGTATGCTACTTGGTTTGTCTCTACTTCAATATGTGCATGTGTTTCTTTTAGCATATCGCTTATACATGTTAGTAGAGCCCTTAGGATCTTTGCTTGATTACCAACGTTGTGATGGCAGTCACACTTGTGGGGGCTGGGTAATCTACAAGCACATCCTTATACAGGACCCTAGTCGTAGGATTATCGTGACGGGGCATCGATACTCCGGAGTAGACTAGCGTATACGCTTCTCATCCCAGCACGGGAGACGGTCTGTCCCATAGCCGTCAGTACGTCGGACTTGAGATAGTATGCGGGTGCTCGTTAGGTTACGAGTACACTGGACAGGACTCGTCGGGAACTATTGATTGGTATTATACCTATCGTCAGTCATCAGTTCCTAGGTGACATGAGTACAGCTTAGTCCGCTGACTTGACACTGTCACTTCGCCTCGAGTGTGTTCCCACTGTACTTAGATTACTACCCTACCACGGCTCAAAGGAGTCGTGCAAACAGGTAGTAGTTGGGTATAGTCCCGAAGCACTTGGAGGCAGTGACGGTTAGACATGATTCGTCTTTCCCGGTATTGGGGGTTGATATCGCGCCATGTCTAGGGGAGCCATTACACATAGTCGTCCCTGGCTATGGCAAGCGAGATATACTGGTAGGTTTCCAGTGTTATCTCAGGGTGTTCTGGGCTACACTCCAACACGACTTGTACCGCTATTAAGGGACTGACGTTCGCCATCCCCCTAAACGCGCCATGCGATATTCTTAGACGAACAGACCGGACTGTACGGAGCTTGTTACATACAGGCTCAGTAGGAGTTCGGATTGGTTTACCTCATCGGCCTTCTTATCGACATCTACCTGGGGACCGTTACGTACAGCTAGTGCCGCTTGCGGTCTGTGGTTAAACCTACTTCCAGCGTAGTGTCGAGTCTTTAGAGTCCCATACAAAGAGTTTCCCTGCACTGAGCGAAAGGTGTAGAGGCCGTATGGTTTTACGGCAGGGCTACGATCACTTACGTACACTTGTGTGCATATGCTGTTCGGGCAGGCATTACTTGTGGGCTTTGGTTTAAGCCGGATCCTAGTTTTGCACGGATGGATATTTTTTGTCTTCTGTGCATTCGCATTCTACGGAATGCGGATGCGGGTGTGTATGCACAGTTTTGAGGAGCGAAGAAGGAGGAGGTGCCTCATTAGGGTTTTGACAGTTGATTCGGTCAAAACGATTTTGAGGCGGACTCATTAGGGTTTTGGCAGTTGGTTCAGTCAAAACCATTATGAGCCGGGGACATTATTTACTAATCTTTTTAGTGATTATTGTGTGATGGCTAATTGCTTTGTCCATTTGACCATACTTGACTTTGTTGACCGTTTGACTAAAGTTGACTTGGACCTTCATGAGAGGTCTAGAGTATTCCTTGGATTTCTTTTTATTTTGGATTATGAAAATGGTCAAGTCAATTGTTGCCATCAACTTAATCTTGAAAAGATTAGTAATGATGATAGTGGTGTATTATTGCAACCATGGTTGATTTTCTTTTGGTTAACAATTACATTTCTCATTTCTCATTCTCTATCTTGTGAGAAGAAAAGAAAGAGCTCCATGGTTGTTCCTTCTTCTTCCTCCT
Organism: Agapanthus africanus; assembly: GCA_030015575.1. NCBI lineage: Eukaryota > Viridiplantae > Streptophyta > Magnoliopsida > Asparagales > Amaryllidaceae > Agapanthus > Agapanthus africanus. Next base: position 622,967,908 of record CM057341.1, read on the forward strand.
CTTGATTCTTCCTTTGATCTCATGTGTTGAGAGTAAAAGGATCCAAATAGACCAACACTTCCATCTACCTTTCCTACACAACCTAGGATATCAAGACTAGCGATCTTGTTGCCCTAGTTACTTCAGCTTGAGGTGGAGCTCGGAGTACAACTCTCGGGTGGATCGTCTTCGACTCAAGAAGGCCGCGGAGGTGGTCTAGATCCGGATCGATCCTCGGAGCTTGGATGGACGAGCAGGATAGCGGAGAGAAGATCCGAAGGACCGGTATCGTGAGGTATAATCTCTATAGCATAGTAGATAACACCTCTTGTAGTTTGCTAGTTTGTAGTTTAGCAAAGATCCTTCTTTTAGTCCATGTTGCCTTTGCACCAAAAATTGTTTTTTGCCGTTTCCGCCTCCCCGTAAAAACCGGGGTGAGCAACGTAGACATACATCGATGCCCTGTCTCGATACTCTCACGACTAGGATGTTGGATGTAGTGCCCTCAAAGTCAATTATTGGATTGCAGGCACGTGATTGCAATGATGGAGGACCTATACCGGTAGGACAGTCATACTCGAGACGATAGTATGCTATCTGGTTTAACTTTATGATCGTGTAAAGCTTTAGGTGACATGATCACTATTACACGTTGATAGAGCCCTTAGAATTCTTGCTTGACTACCAGCAGTATGATGGCGATCATATCCGTGAGAGTTGTGTAGTCTATAAGCACATCCTTAAAAGCGGTCCCTAGTCGTGGGAGTTTCGAGACAGGGCATCGATACTCCGGAGTAGACTAGTGTATACAGTCGAGACCCCGACGAGGGGCGGTTGCCGGTCTCACAATCCATTGGTGTCAGTTGGTTCATCTAAGATGTATACAGGTGCTCATTGGGTTATGAGTGTACCGGACAGTACTCGCCGGAAACTTGCTAGTTGGTATTATACCTAGCGTCAGATAGCAGTTCCCTGGTGACAAGTGTACAGGTTAGTTCGTCGACCTGAGGTCATCATTTGTCTCGTGTGAGTTCCCACTGTGCTTAGATTACTACCCTACCACGGCTCAAAGAAGTCGTGCAAACTTGTTTTAGTTGGGTACTGTCCCGAGCCACATAGAGGCAGTGAGCGGATCGGTAGGGGATTCGTCTCTCCCGGTATTGGGGGTGAGATCGTGCTGTGTCTAGGAGAGCCATTACACCAAGTCCTTGGCAAAGGAAGGTGAGAATTACTGGTAGGTATTCCAGTAGTTTCTCAAGGTGTTCAGGGCTACCCTCCGACACGACTTATACCGCTTTTGGGGGTCTGACGTTACCGGCCCCCTAAGCCCAATATGTGATGCTCTTAGACGAACAGACCAGACTGTACGGATATTGTCACTGATAGGCTCAGTTAGGGTTGCAGGATGAGTTTGCTCATCGGCTTCCCTTTTGCTCAATACTTGGGGCAGCCGTTACGTACAGCTTGTACCACTGACGTTCTTGTGGTTAAATCCACTGCCAGAGTATTGACGACTCTTTAGAGTCCTCTATAGGTAGTTTCCCAAGTTCGGGCGAAACGTTGTAGAGACCGTATGGTTCTATGGAAGGGTTCGAACATGCACATGCACCTATGCATGTGTCACGGTTCGCACAATAATACTGGTGGGCTTTGGTTTAAGCCGGATCCAAGTATTATACTGCGTTGGATTACTTTCGTCTCATCGTATTCGTATTGGGCCGGAATACGGATACAGGTATATATTTACAGGTGAGGGGTATTCTCGTAATCCGTTACGAGATTACTTTAGAAGATACATTTCTTTTGGTTAAACAATTTAGTTTAAATGTTTAAATGGTTTTGGAAAGTGTGACTCACTTTGGATGACACATTTATTCTAGAATGTTCACTAATGACTCATGTAATGAGTCATCTAGTGAGTCATTAAAGAATTAATGGTTTTTGTTTTGGTAAGAAATTTTTGAGGGTTTGTGTGGGATATTTTGTGAGATATTTTCTATGTTTTAAATCACAAAACCTCATTATATCTTCTCACTTGAAAAAGAGGGTAGCTATCACAAGTTTTGTGCTTGGTTTTTCATTTGCTCACTTGCTTCATTTCTTGAGCTCACACTCTCCAAACCTTAGCATCTTCATCAACCTCTACTCTTACCCTCTCATGTGATGAGAATCAAAGAGTGTATTGGGACAAAGTATTTTCTCTCAACATCATCTTGGACATGTCGGTTAGCATACATCATGTCCGAGTTGCCTCGGTATAGAGGCGGGAACCCGTATAATGATTCGTTGACGTGGTGCTACCTCGACGAGGAGACCGGAAATCGATCGAGATCGGAGCAGCCGCAAGGAGATGGTGACGGTATTTAAAGACCGAAGGACACGGATCGATCGATATAGCCTTTCTATCATCTTTACAGTTTGCTAGTTTAGTGTTAATGGCACGATCCGGGTTATAGTCTGCGCTAGCGCCGGTTGTAAAAGTTTTTGTTTTGTGTTTGGCCTCAGATTATTGGCCGGGGCGCTACCGTAGACTTATATGGTATCAGAGCCACGCCATTAAGCTTTACTAGTTTGTTCTAACATGTTTAAAATACCGATCGAACGAAATTTCCAAAACCGCATTTTCAATGTTAATGTTTCTGTCGAATTTTTAAACTGGTCTAAAAATTATTTTAGGTATGTCAGAAAATCGTGCAGGCTTTTCTAAGACTACTGTAGAAATTTGGTCGACTGAACCTTCAAGACCGTCGCGGAACCGCCGCACAAGCCTTGTATTGGCCGCGGTTCCGCCGACGTTTTGGAGCAACAGTGTACCATTTTTCTTCTGGATGTCTTTCATGTGGAATTGTGGTTTCTGGAATATTTTGTTTGGGCCCAGATTTTGTTTGAGTACTGGATATGTACTTGGGGCCCACTTCGGAAAGTTTTGTCGATCGAGATTTTATATATGTTAGTTTACAGTACTTATATTATATCTCCGACCGTGAATGTCATTCGAGCAGTAAATCGTGTCTAATTGCTATAGTCCTTTTAGACAGGTTTGCTAACGTGACATTCGCGTTGATATTCTGTGTTGTGCTGTGACATTGTGGATTTGTCGTGGTGGATAGCCTGTGTGCAATGGTAGTGCGGTTTGGATTTATTTGTACATTTGATATTGCGGGGCAAGCGTCCAACATGTGGACTGCCGTCACTACCTGTTTGTATATTATTCTTTTGGGGTACGACCGGGTTGAGGTCAATGTACCCGTTGTATATATTTTTATTTCTGTACTAGGTTTACCCGCGACGGAATGCACGGATAGCCGGGTTCTTGAGGGAAACGGGTCCGCATCTCATGGCTTTGAGAGGCAGGGGGCCTCACTCTAGAATTCGCAGGCTATTCGCCGCACTCGTAGGGGGTACAGGTTGACCCAAGGAGGGGTGCTCAAGTTACCGGATTCCGAGAAGTGCCGGGTGGTTCATTCACTTTGCTGAAGGGGGCTGCCTCGCTTCAGGTTTTGATGGGTAACTTACCGCACCCATAGGGGTCTAGGTTTTCATTGCATAGGCTATCCACACGACCAGGGGAACGTCGGGTTTCAGTTGCGACTCTGTGAAACCCGGGGATACCAGATTATCTGTATAGTTCTGTGATGCTTATTACTTTTCTGTAATGTTGCATTTATCACGCCTGGAGCGATTATTGTATATTGGTATATATACTAGTAGATGTTGTATATGTTTTACACCCGCGCTAGTCCAGTCCCCGCTCTGTCGTTAGTTAAGTAACCTAAGGGAGATGACGGGACCCAGTGACGAATGCGGATGGCATATACGTACATTTTATTTTCGTTCTTTTCTGGTGTGATTAATTGATGGGACTGCGTTAATTCTGATCAATACAAAGGAAAACAAACCAGTTTGACGTTGTTGGAACAGTTTTCAAAAAGTGTTATTACAAAGACGTTTTCTTTTGTTTTGTACAGCGGTATTAAATTGGAATATCCTGCACCTCATTCGACGAGGCAAGGGCCGAGATCCCTTCACCGGGGGTGACCCTTTGGGCAGAAGTTTGCATCAGGGTAATAAATTCACTATGGTCGATTACTTGTTGCTTTGCATCGTGGTATTCAGTTGGAATATCCCGCACCTCATTCTACGAGGAAAGGGCCGAGATCCCTTCACCGGAAGTGACCTCTTTAGCAAAGGTTTTCGCCATTATATTTTTGTAAAAAGCTATCAGGTTCCTTCAGCGATATCAAGTTCGTTACGTTAATGGTTTTTCGCCAAAAACCAGCCGTAGCCCTCCGTCATTTCAGTTGGGTATTCAGTAGTATTCAAGATATGTATTTTGAACAATGCCAAGGCATAGTGTTTGGTAGCTGCTGGGTATTAATCTGTTGCATAGATAGATGAGTAGGTTTGGGACAGTCGTTCTGCCATTTGGCCAACGATAGGGGTATGTACGGGTGGGTTCAAATTAACAAGATATTGATGGGTAGAACTTGGCATGTGACTTATGACATTTTGGCTAACGGCAAGGTCATAAGAGCATGGGGAAAAAAACCCATATCGGGAGTTTCTAAAGCAACTGAAACTTGCCAGGCATGCGCACACCTTTTGGAGTATGATAACGTGAGTGGATTCCTTCACGTTATCAAGCGATGAGAGTTGGATCCCGATTTCCACTGATGAGTTGGTTTACTCTTCGGGCGATCCTGACTAATTCTTCATTCAGGTTTGGGGGAGAATTTGACGATACAGTGGGAGGTTTCCTAATTAGATAAAGTGATAACCATTCTGATCTAGGTTAGAGTGCATGCAGAGTATTTCTTTTCACTCTCTCTCTCTGGAAGCGACCATTGACCGACCCTAGACAATGACTGAGTGACCAAGTTGACCGAACTTTCTTAAAATACTGGTTTTTGGATTGTCTGAGTTGCATACATCATTGCCGCTCCTTCTTTTATAGTTTCTATTTCTTCAGAACACCTCGTATCACTACGAACATCCACTTCCATTGGATAAATCCATCGTTTGGTTATATACGAACTCGAAGGGACTTCTTCGGGGATGGATTCAGGTTCAGGAGAAATTGAATTGGTTTATTTAGTTGTCGTTTATCATCACCTTCTCTCAGGTTGAGAGTAATCCTTGGTTTAGGGGACGGTACACCTATTACGCTTATTGGATAGTCTTCTTCCAAACCATAGGCAGGTGCCGAAAGGTAGGGAAAGGAGAAAACCAATTAGCCTAAGTAGGGTGTACAGAAGGTAATAAGTAAAGACAAATGAAAAGATTAGAAAGAGGGCAAAGTAAAATGCGATAGGTATCATTCACAACCAAACCGCGTAGTTCTTCGGCACTGCTACTTCACCTTTGCTTTTTCTCCAGTTCAGGAGAAATAGAATAAGGTTTTATTCAGTTGTCTTTTATCATCACCTTCTCTCAGGTTGCGAGTACTCCTAGGATTAGGAGTATACACCTATTACGCTTATTGGATAGCCTTCATCTAAACCATAGGCTGGTGCCAAATGGTAGGGAAGGAAGAAAACCATTTAGCCTAACGATGGTGTACAAAAGGTAACGACTAAAGACATATAAAGGGATTTGGAGAGATGGAAAAGAAATATACGGTTATAGTCATGAATCTAGATTATGGAAGCGGCATTACTACGAATACCCGGATACCCTTTGAAATATTTTCATGTTTCAGTTTCACTATGCATTGTTAAAAGAAAACTGATTTCCCAATTAGACACTTGCTCCAGGGTATGTATTTACCAGGTATGATTCTCATATCTGTATGGTTTTACAGATGATGAGTGGGAGTAAGTTATTAGGAATTAGGTGATCATCCTCATTATATCGAAATTCGTTGTAATTGGTGATATTTGAGAAAATCGCCTGGGTTTTTGCCTGACGGCAAGTATTTGGTTTTAAGTATCTCTTGTTGTGCACCAATTTTAAACTGATATATCTGTACGATTATTTTCATAAAGTGAGATATAACTTTAGAAATTATGTCTGTGACATTTACCTATATCAGTTGACGATTGGGTAAAGAGTATTGAACAGCGGAGTAGTTCTTAACCAAAAGTACAGTTTTCAACCTACAATTCACAGGTTTTGAGTTATTCAACTCAGCGGACTTATACAGAGTATTTTATGTTGTCCAGTGTCCATTAGGACAAAGGGATTGGTCATCGTACTATGTTCTGTTTACTTGTGATTTCTCTAGTTTTTAGAGAAGTGTTTCGTAGAAATAAAAGGTCTAAGTTTTGAGAAGTTATAGGTATAAGAATAAAGTAGGGAACCAGGTGTCGCAAGTATCAGGATTCTTCAACCTGATCGAAGATGTAGATACTTGTATTGGGTATTCAAATGATAGTAATGGTTTTGAGAAACTTGTTTCTCTTTCGGGTTAATCATAATTGGATGCATTCCTAAGTTGAGTAATGCTAATCGGCCTCTCTCCATTTTGTTGACATGCACTGGAGACAGCTGCATGATTTGAATCTGGTTCCAATTAAATAAGTGCCAAAGTTTCTATATTGGATATAGAATGGTTCGTATCTTAACGATGTTAAGGTACAGAGAGTTGTCCGGCTTATGCTTAAAACCGGACTCTGGATAACTCAAGGCACGTTCCTGTAATGGCTGTTTGTGGGTTGACCCGGCTATGACGAGGGTTGATTTTCTACCATTTGGAAGATCGATAGTGATATTGTTCTTGACTTGCCACAGTTTTAGTAAAATGGATTTTTTCAGAAAACAGTAGTGGGAGTATGGTAGAACTGGAAGTGATTCCAGAACCGCACACGATTACGAAAAATTTAATAGAACCTAAAGATTCAATCAGGTTTGACATTCCATTAGCCACTCCACAGATATGGTGGGTAACCTCAGACACGCGAGAGGTACTTCGGTAGCCTCAAGGACGAAGACAGGGAGGTTCTTGTTTACCCAGACTTGACACTACTATTGTTCCAGGCTATGAGACCCGGCAGGAGGATGAGTATAGCCTCGTTCTAAACTAGCTTTAGAAGTGCACGTATATATTATTCTGCCAGAGGGTTGTTATAGTCAGTAGGAGCAGCGGAAGTATAGTGGGCAAGTTGCTTATGTCTATTTATAGACTTAAGCAGATATAGCGGAGATAGATCATCTATTTTTGATGTGACAGTCATGGCTTTGACTTCATCAGAATAGGGGATGGATCTGTTAAGAAGGTAGTAGGGTGTGATGTCCTGGTATTTGGAGGACACACACAGAGTAGGAAGTAAAATTCCTATACTACGATCGGTTATACTGTGGTTGTCACACAGTAGTTTCTCCACAAAGGATATGGATATAATAACTGATATTCTGGTTACTAGATCTAGATTTGGGTAGTTTCCGAATCTGGGTACTTAGATAGTATTCTAAAGGTATTTAGAATAGATGATTCCTGGCATGGTGGTTTACCTGCAGGTGATGGAGTCACCCTCTCTTAAGGTGTCTTACAGACAAAAGGGGAGAGCATGATTAACATATCACTTGCTGAGGCAATTGAGTTGATCATCTGATGTCAAGTACCACACCAGGTATTGTTTTTGCACTAGTTGCAATAGGTTGATATTAATCCAATCCTGGAGAAACGTTGGGAAGCAGTTTTAGAACACAAGTGGATGTTCTAGGGGTTTGATGACTGCAGCCTCCTTCGGGAGACGGTTATAATTCCAAGCTTCCAAGGTGACATGGATGACAGAGTGATTGTTAGAGTTATAGTTTTCCCTCTGACGAGGGGTAGTAGTTTAGACAGGTGGTCCAACAGGATACTGTGGGAGGAATGGTGCAGGATACTGATTGGGTTCAGTTGACGATACAGTCTAAGTAGTTTGGATTTGGAGTTCATTTATGAACTAGGTCCCATCAGATATCTAGATGTATTCCAAGACTGGTATTACTCAATTCGGGAGATGCCTTTATTGGAAATAGTGCCCCCAGAGTCAATTATTGGATCACAGGCACATGATTGCAATGATTGAGGGAGGACCTATGCCGGTAGGACAGTCTTACTCAAGATGATAGTATGCTATCCGGTTTATCTTTATCATCGTGTACTGCTTTAGGTGACATTATTGATCACTATTGCACGTTGATAGAGCCCCTAGGATTCTTGCTTGACTGCCAGCAGTTTGAGGGCGATCATATACGTGGGAGCTGGGGTATATAAGCACATCCATAAAAGGTCCCTAGTCGTGGGAGTTTCGAGACAGGGCATCGATACTCCAGAGTAGACTAGTGTACATAGTCGAGACCCCGACGAGGGGCGGTGGCCGGTCCCACAAGCCACTGGTGTCAGTTGGTTCACCTAAGATGTATACAGGTGCTCATTGAGTTATGAGTACACCGGACAGGACTAGCCGGGAACATGCTAGTTGGTATTATACCTGATGTCAGATAGCAGTTCCATGGTGACATGTGTACAGGTTAGTTCATCGACCTGAGATTGTTATTTTTCTCGTGTGAGTTCCCACTGTGCTTTGATTACTACCCTACCACGCTCAAAGGAGACGTGCAAACAGGTTATAGTTGGGTACAGTCCCAAGCCATATGGAGGCAGTGAGCGGATCTGCAGGGGTTCGTCTCTCCCGGTATTAGGGGTGAGGTCGCGCTGTGTCTAGGAGAGCCAGTACATGAAAGTCCTTGGCCATGGCAGGAGATTTACAGGTAGGTATTCCAGTAGTATCTCAGGGTGTTCTGGGATACTCTCCGACACGACTTATACCGCTTTTGGGAGTCTAACTTTTACCAACCCCCTAGGCCCGCCATGCGATGCTCATAGAAGAACGGACCGGACTGTACGGATATTGTCACTGACAGGCTCAGTAGGGTGTCAGGATGAGTTCACTCATTGACGTCCCTTCTGGTTAATACCTGGTAGCCCGTTACGTATAGGCTAATACCTCTGACATGCTAGTGGTTAAATCCACAACCAAAGTATTGACGAGTCTTTTGAGTCCCCCACAGACCGTTATCTCAAGTTTCGGGCAAAACGCTGTAGAGGCCGTATGGAGATATGGCAGGGTTCGATCAGATACGTGCGGTATTGCACGGATCATGATCGGACGGATAATACTAGCGGGCTTTGGTTTAAGCCGGATCCTAGTATTGTACAGTGTTGATTTTGTCTCTTTGCATTTGTATTCAGTGGGAATACAAATGCGGGTATGTATATACAGTCGCGGAGTTTTCCTGTAATTTATTACGGGATCAGTTTTCTAAAGTTGCCAGTTTGCATTCCGTTCCGGCCAGTTTTCCTTTGTTCCTTCACGGCCGGACTTTTATGATGGAGGGGGTTATTTGCAGTTATGGAAATTATCTTTTGTGGAGGTGTTATTTGTATATGTTGCTTTATGATAAGATATTGCATCATGAGATTCTGTTTCCTTCTTATCCTCTGAATTAAATGAGATGGAACTTTGATTTGTTGAGAGGTGAAATGGGTGTGACTTTAATCTATGATTATCATTTTCTTTTCTTCTCTTGAAAATTCATTCCTTTCTCTCCATCATATGGTAGGGGCCGGCCACATTCTTGTGAGGGAGTGGTTTTCATTTTGAGAGTGGGAAAAATGTTCATCTCATTTTTGTATCAAAGTTCAAAAGCCCCTCTCTAAAGTTCTTCTTCACCTCCATCATCTAAAAGGCAACTTCACAACCCCAAAGAGACAAACCATTCTACACTACTCTACTTCAACCTTGGACACGTCGGCTAGCCAACTTCGCGCCCGAGTTGCCTCGATCCAGAGGTGGGAGCCCGTAAAAGAACCCTGGCCATACGGTGCCCGTTCCGACGAGGAGCTGAAGACCGGAGATTTCGCGAGAAGATCGGAGTAGAGGCCGAAGACCGAAGGACACGGATCGCTCGGTATGCTCTCTACTCCTTTTCTAGTTTGCGAGCGTTAGGTTAATGGCCCGATCCGGGATTTTAGTGTGCGGTGGTGCCGGTTCAATAGTTTTTGAAAAGTTTCGTTTCTTCATTCCGGCGTCAGATTGACGGCCGGGGCGCCGCCGTGCACTTACACTGGTATCAGAGACAGGCCATTAACCTAGTCTAGCTTGCTCTAGTATGTTTAGAACTCGATCAAACAAAACTCCTAAAAACCGTATTTTCTAGTGCATCAGGTTTCTGTCGATTTTGTTTTGGCTCGAAAATTTTTTCAGTACATTACAGAAACATGTGCAGGGAATTGTGAGCATTCTGCAAAAATTTGGTAAGGTGATGCTTTAGTACGTCCGCGGAAACGCGGCCAAACCCCTGGTTTGGCCGCGGTTCCACGGTGGAGATAAGTCAACGCAACACCAAATTTTTCCAGTGGGCTTTTCGGTTGAAAATAATGTTTTTGGAATATTCTTTTTTGGCCCAGATTTTCTGTGAGTGCTACAGTAGTGCTTGGGGCCCACTTCGGTAAATTTGATCGATCGAGAATTTTAAACATGTTAGTTCACAGTATTTACATTATATCTGTGACCGTGAATGTCATTTGATCGGTAAATCCTGTCTAACTGCTATAGCACTTTTAGACGGATTTGCGAACGTGACATTCACATTAATATTCTGTGTTGTGCTGTGATGTTGCGGATTGGTCGTAGGGGATAGCCTGGATGCAATGGTAGTACTGTTTGGTTGTATATGTACATTTGATATTGCGGGGCGAGCGTCCGACATGTGGACTGCCGTTACTACCTGTCTGTATATTATTCTTTTGGAGCACGACCGGGCTGAGGTCGATGTACCCGTTGTATATTTTTACTTTTTGTACTAGGATTACCTCGCGGAGGGGTGCACGGGTAGCCGTGTTCTAGAGGGCAACGACCCCGCATCTCATGGCTTTGAGACGGAGGGGACTTTACTCTAGAATTGGCAGGCTATTCGCCGCACTCGTAGGGGGTACAGGTTGACCCAAGGAGGGGTGCCCAAGTTACCGGATTCCGTGGAGTGCTGGGTGGTCCATTCACGTTACTGAAGGGGGCTGCCTCACTTCAGGTTTTGGCGGGTAACTTTCCGCGCCCGTAGGGGTCTAGGATTTCATTGCGCAGGCTATCCACACGACCAGGGGAACGTCGTGTTTCAGTAGCGGCTCTGTGAAACCTGGGGCTTCCAGATTATCTGTATTGTTCTGTGATGCTTATTACATTTCTGTGATGTTGCATTTTATCACGCCTTGAGCGAATATTATATATTGATATATATACTAGTAGATGTTGTATATTTTTTGCATCCGCGCTCGTCCAGTCCCCGAATTTTCGTTAGTTAAGTAACCAAACGGGTGATGACGGGACCCATTGGCGAATGCGGATGGCATATACGTACATCATTATTTTCGTTCTTTATTGGTGTGATCAATTGATGGGACTGCGTTGATTCGGATCAAGGCAACTTAAACAACCTATTCTGATGTTGTTGGAACAGTATTCAAAAAGCTGTTATTGCTAGGACGTTCTCTTTTGTTTTGCGTCGTGGTATTCGGTTATGAATATCGAGCTCCTCAGTCGATGAGGCAAGGGCCGAGATCCCTTCACCGGGAGTGACCCCTTGGACAGAAGTTTGCGTCAGAGCAATAACTTCACTATAGCCGATTACTTTTGCTTTGCATCATGGTATTCAGTTGGAATATCCTGCACCTCATTCTACGGGGAAAGAGCCGAGTTCCCTTCACCGGGAGTGACCTCTTTAGCAATGGTTTTCGTCACTATATTTTTATAAAGCTATCCGGTTCCTTCAACGATATCAAGTTCATTACGTTAAAGGTTTTCACCAGAAACCATTCGTAGCCCTCCGTAGTTTCATATGGATAGTCAATAAGTATTCAAGCTGTGTTTGTTGGCCAAAGTCAAGGCACAATGATTGGTAGCTATTGGGTATTCATATGCAGCATAGATAGACGCGTTGGTATGGGACAGTCGTATAGCCTTGTTGGCCAAAGTCAAGGGCTTGTACGGGTGTGTTCAAATTAACCTAGAGAATGACGGGTAGAACATGACATGTGACTTATGATTTATTGGCCAAAGTCAAGGTCATAAGTGCATGGGGTAAAAATCCACATCGGGAGTTTCTAAAGAAACTGAAACTTGCCAGATATGCGCATACCTTCTCGAGTGTGATAACGTGAGCGGATTCCGTCACATTATCATGCGATGATAGTTGGATCCCGATTCCCACTGATGAGTTGGTTTACTCCTCGGGTGATCCCGACTAATTCTTCTTTCAGATTTGGAGGAGAATTTGACGTTATAGTGGGAGGTTTCCAGATTAGATAAATTGGTAACCATTCTAATCTAGGTTAGACTGCATGCTGAGTGTTTCTTTTCTCTCTCTCTTTGGCAGCGACCATTGACCCGACCCTTGACTATGACTCAGTGACCAAAATTAACCGAAGCTTCTTAAACACAGGCTTTAGGAATGTCAGAGTTGCAAACCTCTTTGCCACTCCTACTTTTACCCTTTTCTCCAGAACACCCCGTATTACTACGAACGTCCACTTTCATTGGACAAAACCATCGTATGGTTATATACGAAATCGAAGGAATTTATTCGAGGATGGTTTCCGGTTCTGGAGAAAACGAATAGGACTATTCAGTTGTTTTTTTCCTTTTACCTTCTCTCAGGTTGCGAGCACTCCTTGGTTTAGGAGATAGTACACCTATTACGCAAATTGGATAGTCTTCTTCCAAACCTTAGGCTGGTGTCGAACGGTGGGGAATGAAGAAAACCAATTAGCATAACGATGGTGTACAGAAGGTATTAAGAAAAGACATATCAAGGGATTAGTAAGAGGGCAAAGTAAATTGGGACTGCTATTCACGACCAAACCAAGTATTTCTTCGCCAATCCTAAATCAGCTTTGTATTTCTCAAGGACACTCCGTATCACTGTGAAGATCCACAGTTTATTCGATACTCCATCGTATGGTTATATACGAACTCGAAAAGAACTTGTTCAAGTTCGGGGATGGATTCTGTTTCAGGAGAAATAAGAATAAGGTTTATTCGGTTGTCTTTTATCTTCACCTTCTCTCACATTGCGAGTGCTCATAGGATTAGGACAGTACACCCATTATGCTTATTGGATAGTCTTCTTCCAAACCATAGGCTGGTGTCGAACGGTAGGGAAGGAAGAAAACCATTTAGCCCAAGAGGGTGTACAGAAGGTAATGACTAAAGACATATAAAGGGATTTGGAGAAATGGCAAAGAATTATACGGTTACAGTTGTGAATCTGGATAATGGAAGAGGCATTACTAAGAATATTGGGATACCCCATCGAAACATTTCAATGTTTCGGTTTCACTGTGTGCTGTTAAACGAAAACTGATTTCCCAATTAGACACTTGCTCCAGGGTATGTATTTACCAGGTATGATTCTCACATCTGTATGGTTTTACAGATGATGAGTGGGAGTAAGTTATTGGGAATTAGGTGATCATCCTCATTATATCGGAATTCATTGTAATTGGTGATATTTGAGGAAGTCACCTGGGTTGTTTACCGGACGACAAATATTTGTTTTTGAATATCCGTTGTTATGCACCAATTTCAAATTGATATATCTGTACGTCTATTTTTAAAGAGTGAGATATACCTTTTTGAAATTATGTCGGTGGCATTTACCTATATCAGTGGATGGTTAGGTAAGGAGCATTAAACAGCGGTATAATTCTTTTTAACCATAAGTACAGTTTTCAACCTACGACACACAGGGAATGAGTCATTAGACTCAAAGGACTTATACAGAGTATTGTATGTTGTCCAGTGTCCATTAGGATGGAAAGATTGGTCCTCGTACTATATTCTGTTTACTTGTGACTTCTCAAGTTCTTCGACATGTGTTTCGTAGAAACGCAAGGTCCGAATTTTGAGAAGTTATAGGTATAAGGAGAAAGTAGAGAACCAGGTGATGCAAGTATCGGGATTCTTCAAGGTGATCGAAGATTTAGATACTTGTGTATGGTATTCAGTTAATAGTAATGATTAAGAGAACGTGCTTCTCTTTCAGGTTACTCATAATTGGAAGAATTCCTAAGTTGAGTAACGCTGATCGGCCTCCTTCCATTTAGTTGACATGCACTGGAGACAGCTGCATGATTTGAATCTGGTTTAATTAAATCAGTGCCTCTGTTTCTGTATTGGATATAGAACAGTTCATATCTTGACATTGTTAAGATACGGGGAGTTGTCCGGCTTATGCCTAAAACCAGACTTCGGATAACTCAAGGCACGTTTCTGTAATGGCTGTTTGTTGTTTGACCCGGGCTATGACGAGGGTTGATTTTCTACCATCTGGAAGATCAATAGTGATATTGTTCTTGACTCGCCGCAGTTTTAATAAAAATGGATTTTTTCAAAAAAAGTAGTGGGAGTATAGTAGAACTTGAAGTGATTCCAGAACCGCAAACGATTACTAAAGATTTGATAAGAACCTAAAGATTCAATCTAGTTTGACATTCCATTAGCCACTCCGCAGATATGGTGGGTAACCTCAGGCGCTCGAGAGGTACTTCGGTATGCTCAAGGACGGTGGCAGGGAGGTTCTTGTTTACCCAGACTTTCCATTGCTGTTGTTCCAGACTGTGAGACCCAGCAGGAAGATGAGTATAGCGTCATTCTAAACTAGCTTTAGAAGTGTACGTTTATATGACTCTGCCAGAGGGTTGTCGTAGTCAGTGGAAGCAGCGGAAGCATAATGGACAAGTGGCTCATGTCTATTTATAGACTAAAGCAGATACAACGGAGATAGATCATCTATTTCTGATGTGACAGTCATATGTTTGACTTCATCAGAATAGGGGATGGATCTGTTAAGAACGTAGTAGGGTGTGATGTCCTGGCATTTGGATGACATACAAAGAGTAGGAAGTGATATTCCTATACTACGGTCAGTTATACTTTGGTTGTCACACAGTGGTTTCTCCACATGGGACTTGGATATAATATCAAGACATTCTTGTTACTAGATCTATAGATATAGATTTGGGTGGTTTCCCAATCGGGAAACGATTATCATTCCAGGCTTCCAAGATGACCTGGATAACAGAGTGACTGTCAGAGTTATAGTTTTTCCTCTGACGAGGGGCAGTAGTTTGGACAGGAGGTCCAAGCGGATACTGAGGGAGGCATGGCGCAGGATACTGATTAAGTTCAGTTGACGATACAGTCTAAGAAGTTTGGATTTGGAGTTCATTTATGAGCTAGGTCCCATCAGACATCCAGACATACTCTAAGACAGGTATTGCTCATTTCGGGAGATGGATTTCTCCGCGAACATGAGATAAAGAGAGACATAGAATGAAACATCACAGCGGATCCACTCACTGAGGCTATTCCTCGAATGCAATAGTGTCGCAAACGAGCTTTGTGAGACTGACTAGTAGAGGAGTTGGGAGTTCGGTATCACACGGGCTGTTAGTATGTGACATCGCAATAATTAGCCTTGAGTGTATGTGGGAGATTTTTGGAGATAGTGCCCTCAGAGTCAATTATTGGATCACAGGCACGTGATTGCAATGATTGAGGGAGGACCTATGCCGGTAGGACAGTCTTACTCAAGATGATAGTATGCTATCCGGTTTATCTTTATCATCGTGTACTGCTTTAGGTGACATTACTGATCACTATTGCACATTGATAGAGCCCATAGGATTATTGCTTGACTGCCAGCACTATGAGGGTGATCATATACGTGGGAGCTGGGGTCTATAAGTGTCGGGTTGCTAGGCACTCGCACAAGGTTCTACTAGGCATCAACCATGCCCGATTTAAATTTTAGCCGTGCCGAACAACCCGAAGCCGGATCTTTAAACTAGAGATTAGGCAAAACTAACATGCTAAACACTTTAACACTAAGTGAGAGTGATTACAACCTTTGTAGATCCGGTCCTTCACTTCATATGCTCCGTGTTGAGGTCCCTTCGCTGCAATCAACGTGCTCCGGACTCTCGAGAGGTTCCACGAAGAGAAAGATGCAGTCTTGCTTCCGATCTTCGATACAAAGATGATCTACCTTGAAGTTTCATTAACACAAGCTAACACTTACTAAACGAAATGAACACCCTCATCTAAATGGCAAGGATAGATGAGGATGATGAAGTAGGATTTTCGCTCTCATTTGTTTTCTAATTCTCACTCATTTTTCATCACTTAGAATAAGCTAGAAAGCTTTTTCATGAAAAGAAAGAAGGAAGAAGATGAACAATATCATAAGAATCCTTTTATGATGAATAATGAATGGATAAAGATGATGACTAATGCAACCATGGTCAACTAAACCCATGTAGAGAATTAACTCGGGTTTGGGTTTGGGTTGGGTTAAAGCATGAGTCATAACAAAATATCTTTCACAAAACAAAACCAAAACCTTCTAGAATCATCTAGAAAGCTTAACCCTAATCCAAACCCTAATCATGTTTAAACTCCACTAAACATGTTGCATTAGTTATCATATCTTGTTACAAAATTATATATCACATATATAATATTTATCGTAACAAAATAAAATAATACAATTAACATATATCGCATATATATCAATATATTACCCGAGTGAGAAAAAGAATCTTTTAGTGAGCTAATATTAGTTAATGTAATTTAATATATCATATATATTATTATACATTAAATTATCGAATCAACACTTGATCCGACAATCCAGCTATATCGCATATAACCGACTAATATTTATCCGCACCGATTCATCGAATCAACACTTGATCCGATGACGCGGCTGATATCAAATATCACGAGAATAGAATACGGTATCTCATATCATATTATCCTCGGTCCCGCACATATCACATACGTGCCACTAGTCCGTTTTGCCTAAGCCAAGAAACCTCTGTGTAGGACTCTAAAGAATCGTCAATACGCCGGCAGTAGGTGATGATCATATCAAACACCCACAAGCTGCAAGCGCTCAGCTAAACGTAACAGCCATCCAGGTATTGAGCGCTCAGAAGATCAACAAGCAAGCCTGTACATTCTCCTGTGAATCCAAATAGTAACACTCCCATACAGTCCGGTCTCGTCGTCTGATATGTCGCATATCTCGCCTAGGGGTGGTAAACGTCAGACCCCAGTAGCTTGATAAGTCGTGTCGATATGAGTTCTATAACAGTTCGAGAAACTACTGATAACACTTACCAGTAAATCTCAGCAACCCTGGCCAGGGATTTCCGGTTATAGCCAATCGAACACAGCACAACATCAACTCCCTATACCGGGAGAGACGAATCCCCTCCTATAGCTCATTGCCTCCATGTGATTCGGGACTGTACCCAAAAGCCACCTTTTGCATGCCCTCTTAGACGTGGTATGATGGAAATCAAAACACAGTGGAAATCACACAAGACTCTATGACGATCTCGGGTCAACAGACTAAGCTGTACCAGTGTCACCTGAGAACTGCCATCTGACATAAGGTATAATACCATCTGGGAGTTCTCAGCGAGTCCGTCCTGTGTACCCAGTCTCCACTGAGCACCCGTACACCATCCTTGATGTCAAACACCGATGGATATAGGATCATCCATCGCCCATCATATGGGTCAAGATGCGTATACGCTAGTCTACTCTGGTGTATCGATGCCCTGTCTCGATACACCCTCGACTAGGAACAGTTATAGGATGTACTCATCAACTACCGTGGCCCAACTAGTATGATCTCATCATTGTCCCAGTAGTCGAGTACATATCCTAAGGGCTTTATCAACATGTAACATAGAGACAATCAGAATACATGTTAAGATAAAGTACAACCAGATAGCATACTATCATGTCGAGCAAGAAAGTCCTCCCTATATATGTCCTAGCGTCCACTACAATATACATCGAATATACAGTAATGGCCTCTAGGGCATACATATAACTAACAATAAGAACATCCTTAAAAGGTCTATAGTCGTGGGAGTTTCGACACAGGGCATCGATACTCCAGTGTAGACTAGTGTATACAGTCGAGACCCCGACGAGGGGCGGTGGCCGGTCTCACAAGCCACTGGTGTCAGTTGGTTCACCTAATATGTATAAAGGTGCTCATTGAGTTATGAGTACATCGGACAGGACTCGCCGTGAACATGCTAGTTGGTATTATACCTGATGTCAAATAGCAGTTCCCTGGTGACATGTATACAGGTTAGTTCATCGACCTGAGATCTTCATTTGTCTCGTGTGAGTTCCCACTGTGCTTTGATTATTACCCTACCACGCTCAAAGGAGACGTGCAAACAGGTTTTAGTTGGGTACAGTCCCGAACCACATGGAGGCCGTGAGCGGATTTGCAGGGGTTCGTCTCTCCCGGTATTGGGGGTGTGGTCGCGTTGTGTCTAGGAGAGCCAGTACATGAAAGTCCTTGGCCAAGGCAGGAGATTTACTGGTAGGTATTCCAGTAGTATCTCAGGGTGTTCTGGGATACTATCCGACACGACTTGTACCGCTTTTGGGGGTCTGACTTTTACCAACCCCCTAGGCCCACCATGCGATGCTCATAGACGAACGGACCGGACTGTACGGATATTGTCATTGACCGGCTCAGTAGGGTGTCAGGATGAGTTCGCTCATTGACGTCCCTTTTGGTCAATACCTGGTAGCCCGTTACGTATAGGCTAATACCTCTGACGTGCTAGTATTTAAATCCACAACCAAAGTATTGACGGGTCTTTAGAGTCCCCCACAGACCGTTTTCTCAAGTTTCAGGCGAAACGCTGTAGAGGCCGTATGGAGATATGGCAGGGTTCGATCAGATACGTGAGGTATTGCACGGATCATGATCGGACGGATAATACTAGCGGGCTTTGGTTTAAGCCGGATCCTAGTATTGTACATGTAGGGTTGCTATGCACGCGCACAAGAGTCTACGAGGCATCAACCATGCCCGATTAAAAAATTGGCCGTGCCGAACAACCCGAAGCCGGATCTTTAAACTAGAGATTAGGCGAAAACTAACATGTTAAACACTTTAACACTAAGTGAGAGGGATTACAACCTTTGTAGATCCGGTCCTTCACTTCTAAAGCTCCGTGTTGAAGTCCCTTCGCTGCGATCATCGTGTTGCGGACTCTCGAGAGGTTCCACGAAGAGAAAGATGCAGTCTTGCTTCCGATCTTCGATACAAAGATGATCTACCTTGATGTTTCGTTAACACAAGCTAACACTTATAATATGAAGTGAACACTCTCATCTAAAGGGCAAGGATAGATGAAAATGATGAAGTAGGATTTTTACACTCATTTGTTTTCTTATTCTCACTTATTTTTCATCACAAAATCAAAGCAAGAAAGCTTTGCAAAAGAGGAAGAAGAAGAAGAATAGTGATCCATTTCTTTTGTGATGAATAATGAAAGGATTAATATGATGAATAATGCAACCATGGTTGACTAAACCATTGTAGATAATTAACCAAGGGCTAGGGTTTGGGTTGGGTTAAGTATGAGTCATAGATAAATATCAACATAAATATCTTTATCATGACAAAAAGAAACCTTCTAAAATCTATTAGAAGTGTTAACCCTAATCCAAACCCTAATCATGTTTAAACTCCACTAAATATGTTGCATTAGTTATCATATCATGTTACAATATTATATATCACATATATAATATTTATCGTAACAAAATAAAATAATACAATTAACATATATCGCATATATATCAATGTATTACCCGAGTGAGAAAAAGAATCTTTTAGTGAGCTAATATTAGTTAATGTAATTTAATATATCATATATATTATTATACATTAAATTATTGAATCAACACTTGATCCGATAATCCGGCTATATCGCATATAACCGACTAATATTTATCCGTACCGATTCATCGAATCAACACTTGATCCGATGACCCGGCTGATATCGTATATCGCGAAAATAGAATACGGTATCTCATATCGCATTATCCTCGGTCCCGCACATATCACATATATGCCCCTACTCCGTTTTGCCTGAGTCAAGAAACCTCTGTGTAGGACTCTAAAGAATCGTTAATACGCCGGTAGTAAGTGATGATCATATCAAACACCCACAAGCTGCAAGCGGTCAGCTAAACGTAACAGCCACCCAGGTATTGAGCGCTCAGAAGATCAACTAGCAAGCCTGTACATTCTCCTGTGAATCCAAACAGTAACACTCCCGTACAGTCCGGTCTCGTCGTCTGATATGTTGCATATCTCGCCTAGGGGTGGTAAACGTCAGACCCCAGTAGCTCGATAAGTCGTGTCAATATAAGGTCTATAACAGTTCGAGAAACTACTGATAACACTTACCAATAAATCTCAGCAACCCTGGCCAGGGATTTCGGGTTATAGCCAATCGAACACAGCACAACATCAACTCCCTATACCGGGAGAGACGAATCCCCTCCTATCGTTCATTGCCTCCATATGATTCGGGACTGTACCCAAAAGACACCTTTTTGCACGCCCTCTTGGACGTGGTATGATGGAAATCAAAGCACAGTGGGAATCACATAAGACTCTATGAAGATCTCGGGTCAACAGACTACTCTGTACCAGTGTCACTGGAGAACTGCCATCTGACGTGAGGTATAATACCATCTGGGAGTTCTCGGCGAGTCCGTCCAGTGTACCCAGTCTCTACTGAGCACCCGTACACCATCCTTGATGTCAAACACCGATGGATATGGGATCATCCATCGCCCATCATATGGGTCAAGATGCGTATACGCTAGTCTACTCTGGTGTATCGATGCCTTGTCTTGATACACCCTCGACTAGGAACAGTTATAGGATGTACTCGTCGACTACCGTGGCCCCACTAGTATGATCTCATCATAGTCCCAGTAGTCGAGTACATATCCTAAGCGCTTTATCAACATGTAACATAGAGACAATCAGAGTACATGTTAAGATAAAATACAACCAGATAGCATACTATCATGTCGAGCAAGAAAGTCCTTCCTATATATGTCCTAGCATCCACTACAATATACATTGTATATACAGTAATGGCCTCTAGGGCATACATATAACTAACAATCTCCCACTTGCACTAGGGCCATCTGTTGTGGTATCGCATACCCAACAATTAGCTGCAGTTAAAGTATCTCATACTCAACCATCCCATAAATGTCTCTACTGGGAAAAAAGGCCTTTGTGAGTGGATCCGCGCTGTCATCCTCTGTGTCTACTCTCCAAACCTTGATCTCCCTGGAGATCAAACATCTCCATAATCAGGTGATACTGCCTAAGAATTATATCTGGATTTCTGATGGGACGGGGGTTCCTTGGCATAAGCCACAACTCCATTGTCACACAATGGTAGGAACGAAGTTCATCTCATGAACTTATATATCCAGACCGCCTCTTTGGTAGCATCCTTGGTAACGATGTATCTTGCCTTTAATCGTCTAGTATGTCACTGTATCTAGCTTGGAACTCTTCCAACATACCGTCCCTCCACTGAGGGTAAAGACAATGCCTGTGACTGACATTCAGTCGTCCTTATCACCCTGGAAGCTTTCCAGTGATTCTCCCCAGGATCGATTGATACCATCTCACTACGTCTAGTGAGAATCCTAATATCCAATTAGATCTATCTCATAGATCCAAAAGCCAGGATTTAGGAGGTATCATTTTGATCCTATATGGAGAATCCTTTTGATAAGCGGAGATTGACCGAGAGTAGCATAGGAAACTCCTTCCCTATCAACAGTATGTCATCCACGTACTTTACGAGGATCACCACCATACTCCCTACTACCTTTTTGTATATACAAGGTTCATCTACCATTTTGATGAAGTCAAACTCTTTGACTACCACATCAAAACAGATGTTCTAACTCCGCGATGCCTGTTTTATCACATAAAACATCTTGCACACGTTTCCGCTGCTCCCACTGTCTACGAAGCCCTCTAGCTGTGTACTTATAGATGCTCTCTTCTAAAACATCATTTAGAAAAGCAGTCATGACACCCAACCACCAGATATCGTAGACATGGTATGTAGCAGTGGCAAGTAGGATCCGGATAGACTTAAGCATAGCTTAGAAAGTCTCAACTTTTCCATGTACTCTAAGTAATCTTCTCAAGATATACTCGCTCCTGATGGGGATTTAACCCTTCAGATAAAGCAACCAAAGTCCATACTTTGTTGGTGTATAAGGATTCCATCTCAGATCGATAAGCATCCAGCCATTCTTACAGAGTCTCACTCCTGATGGCCTGCTCGAAACTAGTTTGGTCATCATCTTATGATGCAATCCTCGCTCCCATTGTCATAGAGAAACCGAAGTATCTCTCAGGTGGGTGAGGAACCCTACTAGATCGGCGGAGTGGCTGAGGTTCGTTGGAAACTATTGAATCCTTTGGTTCTACCAAATCATCAGCTGCAGTTTGTATAGCTGGAACATTTCCAGTTCTACATAACAGACCATGCCTCGAGCTTGTCCGGATTTTGCTTTTAGACATAGGATGGACAACCCAAATCTTAACAAACTTAAAATATGGGCTCTTCTCTTTCCATATCACATATGAAGTGGTAGGCAACTAATTTGATTTGAACCCTATTCAATAGTTACGCAGCTTCTCAAGTGCATAACTCCCAAAAGGAATTAGGAAACTTAGTAGTACTCATCATAGAGAACACCATATCACATAGGGTGTTATTGCTCCGCCCCGATATATCATCATGCTATGGTCTATACGGAGGAGTAATGCTGAGAGAGAATCTCATTCTCCTTTAGAATAGTCCAGGAATTCCGTGCTCAAGTATTCTCCTCCTTGATCTCATCAAAGGACATAATACTTATACCCGGTTTTTGGTTCCCTTACTTCTAACTTACATTCTGTGAATATCTCAAAAGGTTCGGACTTGTGTTTCAACAGGAACATATGTCTGAATCTTGAGAGATCATCAGAGAATGTAATGAAGTACAAAGAACCGGTCTTGGCATGTGTAGACAGAAGATTTTCATACATCAGTATGTATCAATCCCAAGAGTTCACTAACTCTTTCTCTGTTTCCAATAAACAGAGCTGTGGTCATCTTATCTTTGTGACATGACCGGAAAGTTTCACAAGATGTAAATTCAAACTTATTTAAATATGCATCTTTATGTAACTTCAACTAGTCGGGTCGCATTGATATGACCTAGTCTACAATGCCTCAAGTAGGATTCGTTCATTTCTGAACTCTTCCTCTTGTGTGTGTTCTGTATACTAAGAACTGTAGTTTGACTTAGAACGTCAATGCTTTTAGATAACGTGCCTGAACCGATCAACTCTTGATATAGGAAATGTTCATAACATTATCCAACAATACAAAATTATATCATTCTTTACTAATAAAGAGACTGATATGATTTTGTATATCAGGTTCGGTATCTAATAACATTCGTTCAGAATCAATGTATTCTGGTAATAAAGGGTGATAGTGACCAACAGACTTGGCTGCAACACTTGCACCATTTTCTGTCTCATGAAACTTATCACCCGTTCTCAGTTCTCTACCTTTCTGTAGCCCATGTAATAGATTACATATGCGGGATCCTGATCCGGTATCTCATACCCAGGACGTAAAGGATACTGAGAAACAGTTCTCTATAATGAACATACCCGAAGAAGATGCATCAGCATGCACTTTCTTCGTTTGGGCGGCACGGGAAATCTGGTATTCCCCAATTTCCTGCTCTGTCTTATAACAATTATAAGTTGGAGCGGGACCAACGTTCCCCAGCTCAGTATAACAAGCGGGTTCGGTCAATATATCGGTTTTATTATCTTGATTAAGGCGTGATATGGTCGCTACCATGAGAGAGAGAGAAGAAAACACTCAGCGTATGCTCTTGCAAGATTAGATTGGTTATCTAATATATCTAATCAGGATGTCTCCCACTGTTTTAATCAAATCTTCCTTCAAAACCTAAAAGGAAAGACTAGCCGAGATTAATTACACGCTACAAGTTCGCCAATCTTTCAGCCAGGCCAGTGTCGGAACTTTGAGGGAGGTCCCCCGTGCTTTCGCACGAACCTAATTAAATAAACCTCATTTTCCTAGGGGCGTAACCCCATTAACACCTTTCTAGACACCTACTTGATCGGCTAATTGTAATGTGTAAAACTCTCCCAGGAGTAACTCTTACTCGCAGTGGTTATCGGGATCCAACTATCTCATAGAAGGTATGCAATCTCATTGCAAATTTCAACATTTGAAATTCCCAATAATATTTTACCTCTAGCAGCTATATGACCTTAACATAGTCAACAAATCATAAGTGCTAGTCAAGTTCAACCCGTCATTTCCCGATTGAATTAAACCCACCCGCACGACCCTTAACATAGTTAACAAAGTCGCACGACTACCATAATCTAATCGCATCATATGCTTATACAGATAAGCACTAATTAGCTACCGGACACTACGCCTTAACATAGTCAACAAACGTAGCACGAATACTAACTAGTACTTATCCGAAATGACGGAGGGCTATGACAGGGTTTTAAGAAAACCCTTTGCGTAATGAACTTGATATCGTTATAGAATCGAGTGATTTTTAAATGGAGTGTTTTTTTGGCTTTTCTAGTTTTGCTAAAGGGGTCACTCCCGGTGAAGAGATCGTCGGCCCTTTCCTCATCGAATAAGGTGCAAGATATTTCACAAATATCTCTATGCAAAGCAATAACTATAGAAGCAATCAAAAGACAAACCGAGTTTGTAGCATCTGCTAGTTTCACTAAAAGGGTCACTCCCGGTGAAGGGATCTCGGCTCTTTCCTTATCGAATAAGGTACTGGATGTTTTACAAGGAACACCGCTATGCAAAGCAAGAACTAGAGCTACCAGTTTGTAAACAAGTTTCTACAACATCTTAGGTTTCTTTTAGTTTCATTAATCTCATTAATGAAGTCCCATTTTATTATGCTTCACAAGCATCATATTTGAAACGAAATCTGCAATATAACATATATCTCATATATATATAATATAAACATTCGTCTCAGGCAGTAATATGATCTCATCACAGAACATTGCAGCAGAAGAACATATATGAAATATTGGATATACTAGGACGTCCGTATTTTAATACGAGCCTGTATAAAACACGGATTCCACGGTCGCGATGAATAGCCAGACCCACATCCCTAGACCCCTACGAGAGCGGCAAGCAACACTGCCAATTCTAGGGTTAGGTGATCCGGTCTCGACTCCTTGAGATGGTCTCCCACTGGACCCTAGAACCCGGTTACTTGTGCTCCCTGCCTTGGGTCTACCTAATGCGGAAAAGTAAATAATATACAACGGTGACATCATCCTCAGCCCTGAAGTGCCCCAATAAAAGAATATTACATACAAATGAATTTTACATGAATGAAAAAGAAAAACTCTCATCTCACATAAAACCTCTGGCTATTCAAACGCGACGATCCAATATAACATATAACAGCAACACATAATATCTCATATCATCAACGTAAGCAAGTATATGTATCCCGATTGTCGTTGATGTATAGCAACGAAGCCGGCGATACACCACATACTACGTTTACGGTCATAGAAAAGAAAGTGTAAAACTACAACAGTTGGAATCCGCAACCTCCTTAGACATAGCATGCCTAACCAAATGAATTCCTTAGACATCGCATGCCTAACAATTATAAACCCCGCATTTTAGTCTCATTATCGAAAACTCTTTTCAATATTAAGTCGGGCAATTAAACAAGATTCCCGACATCCTGATCGAATGCTCGTCGCAAACTTTAGTAGACGGCCGCACCCCCGGATACCGTCGACGAAGTGGACTAAGGCGGAACACCGTTGTCGCGAGCACCCGAACGGATGCTTTTGGCGACGGGTTCTCCTACAGTCACTTGGTCGGGGATATGGGGTGTGGCTGTCTATTAAGTTTACCCGGCGAGTATCCGCGTACGCTACGTGATTGCGACGGACTTTTAATCACATCAAAATTTCGAGGCAACAGATCATCTGAGACTAAACTGCTAGATTTACAACATTCAAATTAGTTATCTCATAACTACCTGTGGATTCCAAATATTGTATCACATTCCAGATAAATAGACAATGTTTCCGATCGAATAATCAAACACCCAAGATTTCCCCAATATATCTCAACACTTGAAATCAGTTTAAAAACATCCATCACATGCCACAGTACCAATGGTCCAGCCGTAGAAGGGTCAAGCCAACGCCTCACATATGGCATGCCGTACTGCCCCAAACCCTAAGTTTCAAAAGGCAGTTCAAGACGGTCACATAATCGAGTTATGGTTTGTTGACTTCTAGAGGGTCTACCGCGTTACTTGCACGACTTAGAACGTTCTTAAACTCGAGAAAAAATCCAACTTTTGAAAAAATTTCCGATAGGGGAAAAAGTGAGTTATTGATATCCGTTCGAACTTTTTAACAGTTTCTAAAATTTACCAAGACAAACTAAACAAATTTAAAATATCCGATCGAAATAACGAGTCCCCAATACAACCCAGAAAACTCAACACTTGAGTAAAAAAAAAATTCCCAGAAGAATCAAGAATCACATACGGAGGTTACTGTGCAAATTTGAAAACAAGAGGCAACTTTTAGGCCGCGGAACCGCCGCCAATACCATGGTACGGCCGCGGTTCCGCGGCGCTTTAGAGGAGTTAGAGGCACGTGCTTCACAGTAACTCATGTAATTCCCTGCTGATTTTTTTGAGTATTTTTAATATGAAAAAATCACAATTTTTGAAAAATTTCCAGAGAAGGTGTTTTATCGGGGTTTCCAGGTTCGATCGGACTTTAGACTTCGTTTAGACATCGCCTAAAGCTCTAGCTTGGCTCTGATACCACTGTAGGGTTTCTATGCACACGTACAAGGGTCTACGAGGCATCAACCATACCCGATTAAAAAATTAGCCGTACCGAACAACCCGATGTCGGATCTTTAAACTAGAGATTAGGCGAAAACTAACATGTTAAACACTTTAACACTAAGTGAGAGGGATTACAACCTTTGTAGATCCGGTCCTTCACTTCTAAAGCTCCATGTTGAAGTCCCTTCGCTGCGATCATCGTGTTCCGGACTCTCGAGAGGTTCCACGAAGAGAAAGATGCAGTCTTGCTTCCGATCTTCGATACAAAAATGATCTACCTTGAAGTTTCGTTAACACAAGCTAACACTTATAATATGAAGTGAACACTCTCATCTAAAGGGCAAGGATAGATGAGAATGATGAAGTAGGATTTTTACTCTCAATTGTTTTCTTATTCTCACATATTTTTCATCACAAAATCAAAGCAAGAAAGCTTTGCAAAAGAGGAAGAAGAAGAAGAATAGTGATCCATTTCTTTCGTGATGAATAATGAAAGGATTAATATGATGAATAATACAACCATGGTTGACTAAACCATTGTAAAGAATTAACCAAGGGCTAGGGTTTGGGTTGGTTTAAGTATGAGTCATAGATAAATATCAACACAAATATCTTTATCATGACAAAAAGAAACCTTCTAGAATCTACTAGAAGTGTTAACCCTAATCCAAACCCTAATCATGTTTAAACTCCACTAAACATGTTGCATTAGTTATCATATCATGTTACAATATTATATATCACATATATAATATTTATCGTAACAAAATAAAATAATACAATTAACATATATCGCATATATATCAATGTATTACCCGAGTGAGAAAAAGAATCTTTTAGTGAGCTAATATTAGTTAATGTAATTTAATATATCATATATACTATTATACATTAAATTATCGAATCAACACTTGATCCGACAATCCGGCTATATCGCATATAACCGACTAATATTTATCCGTACCGATTCATCGAATCAACACTTGATCCGATGACCCGGCTGATATCGTACATCGCGAGAATAGAAAACGGTATCTCATATCGCATTATCCTCGGTCCCGCACATATCACATATGTGCCCCTACTCCGTTTTGCCTGAGTCAAGAAACCTCTGTGTAGGACTCTAAAGAATCGTCAATACGCCAGCAGTAGGTGATGATCATATCAAACAACCACAAGCTACAAGCGGTCAGCTAAACGTAACAGCCACCCAGGTATTGAGCGCTCAGAAGATCAACAAACAAGCCTGTACATTCTCCTGTGAATCCAAACAGTAACACTCCCGTACAGTCTGGTCTCGTCGTCTGATATGTTGCATATCTCGCCTAGGGGTGGTAAACGTCAGACCCCAGTAACTCGATAAGTCGTGTCGATATGAGGTCTATAACAGTTCGAGAAACTACTGATAACACTTACCAGTAAATCTCAGCAACCCTGGCCAGGGATTTCCGGTTATAGCCAATCGAACACAGCACAACATCAACTCCCTATACCGGGAGAGACGATCCCCTCTTATCGCTCGTTGCCTCCATGTGATTCGGGACTGTATCCAAAAGCCACCTTTTTGCACGCCCTCTTGGACGTGGTATGATGGAAATCAAAGCACAGTGGGAATCACACAAGACTCTATGACAATCTCGGGTCAACAGACTACTCTGTACCCGTGTCACCGGAGAACTGCCATCTGACGTGAGGTATAATACCATCTGGGAGTTCTCGGCGAGTCCGTCCAGTGTACCCGGTCTTTACTGAGCACCCGTACACCATCCTTGATGTCAAACACCGATGGATATGGGATCATCCATCGCCCATCATATGGGTCAAGATGCGTATACGCTAGTCTACTCTGGTGTATCGATGCCCTGTCTTGATACACCCTCGACTAGGAACAGTTATAGGATGTACTCGTCGACTGCCGTGGCCCCACTAGTATGATTTCATCATACTCCCAATAGTCGAGTACATATCCTAAGGGCTTTATCAACATGTAACATAGAGACAATCAGAGTACATGTTAAGATAAAGTACAACCAGATAGCATACTATCATGTCGAGCAAGAAAGTCCTCCCTATATACGTCCTAGCATCCACTATAATATACATCGTATGTACAGTAATGGCCTCTAGGCCATACATATAACTAACAGTACTGTGTACATTTTGTCTCTTTGCATTTGTATTCAGTGGGAATACAAATGCGGGTATGTATATATAGTCGCGGTGTTTTCCTGTATTTTATTACGGGATCAGTTTTCTGAACTTGCCAATTTGCATTCCGTTCCGGCCAGTTTTCCTTTGTTCCTTTACTGCCGGACTTTTATGATGGAGGGGGTTATTTGCAGTTATGCAAACTATCTTTTGTGGAGGTGTTATTTGTATATGTGGCTTTATGATAAGATATTGCATCATGAGATTCTTTTTCCTTCTTATCCTTTGCATTAAATGAGATGGAACTTTGATTTGTTGAGAGGTGAAATGGGTGTGACTTTAATCTGTGATTTTCATTTTCTTTTCTTCTCTTGAAAATTCGTTCTTTTCTCCCTATCATATGGTAGGGGCCGGCCACATTCTTGTGAGGGAGTGGTTTTCATTTTGAGAGTGGGAAAAATGTTCATCTCATTTTTGTATCAAAGTTCAAAGCCCCTCTCCAAAGTTCTTCCTCACCTCCATCATCTAAAAGGCAACTTCACAACCCCAAAGAGACAAACTATTCTACACTACTCTACTTCAACCTTGGACGTGTCGGCTAGCCAACTTCGTGCCCGAGTTGCCTCGGTCCAGAGGTGGGTGCCCGTAAAAGAACCCGGCGATGTGGTGCCCGCTCCGACGAGGAGATGAAGACCGGAGATTCCGCGAGGAGATCGGAGTGGAGGCCGAAGACCGAAGGACACAGATCGCTCGGTATAGCTCTCTACTCCTTTTCTAGTTTGCTAGCGTTAGGTTAATGGGCCAATCCGGGATTTTAGTGCGCGGTGGTGCCGGTTCAATAGTTTTTGAAAAGTTTCGTTTCCGCATTCCGGCGTCGGATTGACGGCCGGGCCGCCGCCGTGCACTTACAGTCTTTCTCCGCGAACTTGAGATTAAGAGAGACATAGAAAGAAATATCAGGGCGGATCCACTCACTGAGGCTATTTCTCTAACACAAGAGTTTTACAAATGAGCTTTGTGAAACTGATTAGTAGAGGAGTTGGATGTTCGGTATCACACGGGCTGTGAGTATGCAACATCGCAATAATTAGCTTTAAGTGCAAGTGGGAGATTGTTGGATGTAGTGCCCTCAAAGTCAATTTTTGGATTGCAAGCATGTGATTGCAATGATTGAGGATGACCTATACCGGTAGGACAGTCTTACTCGAGATGATAGTATGCTATCTGGTTTAACTTTATCATCGTGTAAAACTTTAGGTGACATCATCACTATTACACGTTGATAGAGCCCTTAGGATTCTTGCTTGACTACCAGCAGTATGATGGTGATCATATACGTGAGAGTTGGGTAGTCTATAAGCACAAACTTAAAAGCAGTCCCTAGTCGTGGGAGTTTGAGACAGAGTATTGATACTCCGGAGTAGACAAGTGTATACAGTCGAGACCACGACGAGGGGTGGTGGCCGGTCTCACAAGACATTGGTGTCAGTTGGTTCACCTAAGATGTATACAGATGCTCATTGGGTAATGAGTGCACCGAACAGGACTCGCCGGGAACATGCTAGTTAGTATTATACCTAGCGTCAGAGAGCAGTTCCCTGGTGATATGTGTACAGGTTAGTTCATCGACCTGAGGTCGTCATTTGTCTCGTGTGAGTTCCCACCGTGCTTAGATTACTACCCTACCACGGCTCAAAAGAGTCGTGAAAACAGGTTTTAGTTGGGTAGAGTCCAGAGCCACATAGAGGCAGTGAGCGGATCGGTAGGGGATTCGTCTCTCCCGGTATTGGGGGTGAGATCGCGCTGTGTCTACGAGAGCCATTAAACCAAGTCCTTGGCCAAGGCAGGTGAGAATTACTGGTAGGTATTCTAGTAGTTTCTCAAGGTGTTCAGGGCTACCCTCCGACACGACTTATACCGCTTTTGGGGGTCTGACGTTACCAGCCCCCTAGGCACGATATGCGATGCTCATAGACGAACGGACAGGAATGTACGGATATTGTCACTGATAGGCTTAGTTAGGGTTCCAGGATGAGATCGCTCATCGACTTCCCTTTTGCTCAATAATTGGGGCAGCTGTTACGTACAGCTTGTACCACTAAGTTCTTGTTGTCAAACCCACTGCCAGAGTATTGATGAGTCTTTAGAGTCCCCCACAGATAGTTTCCCAAGTTCGGGCGAAACGTTGTATAGGTCGTATGGTTTTATGGCAGGGTTCGAACACGCACGTGCACTTGTGCACGTGTTAGGGTTCGGACAGATAATACTGGTGGGCTTTGGTTTAAGCCGGATCCAAGTATTATACTGTGTTGGATTACTTTCGTCTCAATATATTCGTATTCGGTTGGAATACGGATACAGGTATATATTTACAGGTGAGGGGTATTCTCGTAATCTGTTACGAGATTTCTTTAGAAGATACATTTCTTTTGGTTAAACATTTTAGTTTAAATGTTTAAATGGTTTTGGAAAGTGTGACTCACTTTGGATGACACATTTATTTTAGAATGTTCACTAATGACTCATGTAATGAGTCATCTAGTGAGTCATTAAAGTA
This sequence comes from Agapanthus africanus, assembly GCA_030015575.1. NCBI lineage: Eukaryota > Viridiplantae > Streptophyta > Magnoliopsida > Asparagales > Amaryllidaceae > Agapanthus > Agapanthus africanus. Next base: position 622,999,435 of record CM057341.1, read on the forward strand.
TTAATGGTGTTTGTTTTGGTAAGATATTTTTGAGGGCTTGTGTGGGATATTTTTGTGAGATCTTTTCTATGTGTTAAATCACAAAACCTCATTATATCTTCTCACTTAAAAAAGAGGGCAGCCATCATAAGTTTTGTACTTGGTTTTTCTTTTGCCCACTTGCTTCATTTCTTGAGCTCACACTTTTCAAACCTTAGCATCTTCTTCAACCTCCACTCTTACTCTCTCATGTGATGAGAACCAAAGAGTGTATTGAGACAAAGTATTTTCTCTCAACATCATCATGGACATGTCGGTTAGCATACTTCATGTCCGAGTTGCCTCGGTATAGAGGCGGGAGCCCGTATAAAGATTCGTTGACGTGGTGCTACCTCGACGAGGAGACCGGAGATCTATCGATATCGGGGCAGCCGTAAGGAGATGGTGATGGTGGCTAAAGACCGAAGGACACGGATCGATCGGTATAGCCTTTCTATCATCTTTATAGTTTGCTAGTTTAGTGTTAATGGCACGATTCGTGTTATAGTCTATGCTAGCACCGGTTGTAAAAGTTTTTGTTCCGCGTTTGGCCTCAGATTATTGGCCGGGGCGCTACCGTAGACTTACATAGGAACATTTGAAGGATGTACTTGCCGACTACCTCTGCCCCACTAGTATAATCTACATCATAATCCTGGTAGTCAAGTACTCATCCTAAGGGCTTTATCAATATGTAATAGAGAGACAATAAGTGTACATATAAGATAAAGAGCAACCAGATAGCATACTATCATGTCGAGCAAGAAAGTCCTCCTTATATATGTCCAAGCATCCACCACAATATATATCACATGTACAGTAATGGCCTATAGGGCATACATATAACTAACAAACACTAATTAAATGCATAAGTGAAAGCTTAAAATAATATTTAAAAATAATTAATTAAGAAAAATATTTATGTAAACAAGCAATTAATAAGTGACTGATTAAATACCAAATACTAGCAATTACATTGCTAGAATAGGTATAATTAAGTCTATGTTAAAAAATATTTATAATTAAGTTTTACGGAAAAAACGAATTATATTACCGATTAACGGAAAATTTACCTAAACAATTTTTAAAACGTTACAGCCAAAGTGTTTAAGAAGGTTCGGTTAACTTGGTTCATGAGTTTTAGTCTAGAGTCGGGCCATGGTCGCGGCCAGAGAAAGAGAGAGAAAGGAAACACTCAGTGTGCACTCTAACATAGATCAGAATGGTTAATCATTTTATCTAATCAGGATGTCTCCAACAGTTTTCTCGAATTCTTCTCCAAACCCTAAAGAAGAATTAGTCGGGATCATCTAAAATCATTCGAGGAGTAAACCAACTCATCAGTGGGAATCGGGATCCAAATATCATCGCATAATAACTTGATGGAAGCCACTTAAGTGATCACACTCTAGAAGGTATGCGCATGCCTGGAAAGTTTCCTGTATGTTTGAAACCCCCGATGTGATTTTTACCTCAAGCGTCTTATGACCTTGACGAAGGCCAACAAATCATAAGTCGCAAGTCAAGTTCTTCCCGTCATTGTCCAGATTAATCTAAACCCAGCCGTACTCGCCCTTGACGAAGGCCCACAAGGCTGTACGACTGTCCTAGATTAATGCAAATTCATGCAACAGAAAAGTAACACAAAGCTACCTTACACTATGCCTTGACGAAGGCCAACAAACATCACATGAATACTAGGTGCTACCCGTCTGAAATGACGGAGGGCTACGGCTGGTTTTTGGCGAAAAACCTTTAACGTAATGAACTTGATATCGTTGAAGGAATCCATGTGGTTTTACAAATATAGAGTGGCAAAAACTTTTGCTAAAGAGGTCACTCCCGATGAAGCGATCTCGGCTCTTTCCTCATCGAATGAGGTGCAGGATATCCTAAACTGAATACCACGATGCAAAGCAAAGGAATTGACTATAGTGAAGTTATTACCCTGAAGCAAACATTTGCTAAAGAGGTCACTCCCGGTGAAGGGATCTCGGCTCTTTCCTCGTCGAATGAGGTGCAGGATATCCATAACCGAATACCATTGTGCAAAGCAAAAGAGAACGTCTGTAATGTCTGTTTTCAAAAACATGGTTCCAACAACATCAAATAGGTTTGTTTTATCTTTGCATTGATCAGAATCAATGCAGTCCTATCAATTAAACATATCATACTTGATAAAGGAACGAAAATATGATGTACGTATATGCCACCCGCATTCGCCACTAAGGCCCGTCATCATTCGTTAAGTTACTTAACTAACGGTAGAGCGAGGGCTGGACTAGCGCGGGTGTAAAACATATACAACATCTACTAGTATATATATAAATATATATATATATATAACAATCATCCCAGGCGTGATATAAAGCAACATCACAGAATCTCAGCCAAGCAACACAGAATGGTGGATAATCCTGGAGCCCCGGATTTTATTTGAGCCGCAAATGAGACACGACGTTCCCTGTCGTGTGGATAGCGTGCGCAATGAAAACCTAGACCACTACGAGTGCGGCAAGTTACCCGCCAATCCCAGAAGTGAGGCAACCCCAATCAACATAGTGAATGGGAAACCCAGCACATCACGGAATCTGATAACTTGAGCACCCCTCCTTGGGTCAAAATATACCCCATACGAGTGCGGCGAATAGCCTACCAATTCTAGATAAGGTCCCCTCCGTATCAACGCAATGAGATGCGAACCAGTTGCCCTCTAGAACCCGGCTATTCATGCACTCCACCGCGGGGTAATCCTAGTACAGAAAAGAAATATGTACAAGGGTGACATCAACCTCAACCCGGTCGTTCCCCAAACAAATAATATACAAACTGGCAGAGACGGCAGTCTACATGTCGGACGCTCATCCCGCAATATCAAATGTACAAATGAAACCAAACTGTACTACCATTGCACCACTGGCTATCCACTATGATGATCCAACCACAACCACAACACAACACAGAATATCAACGTGAATGTAACGTTCGCAAACCCGTTTAAAAGACATATAGCAATTAGACGAGTTTTACCGCTCTAATGACATTCACGGTCGCAGATAGTAATGTATGTACTGAGAACACATACTTAAAATTTCGATCGACAAAACTTCCCAAATTGGCCTAAAATGCAATCCAGCACTCAAATAAATCTTGGCCAAAACCATATATCACAAAAATCAGAATTCAATGATTTAGAGTGCCACAAGAAGTTTGACCCATAATTGCCATAAGATGACCGCGGAACCGCCGCAAATAGGCTAATATTGCAGCGGTTCCGGGCCAGTTTATTGGTTCATGCCTTAATATTTCTTTTGGTACCCTAAAAAAGCCTGCGTGTATTTTAAAAACCATAGAAATAATTTTTTGAACAGTTTAAAAAATCGGCAGAAACATCAAAAATGAAATCGTAATTTCGGAAACTTTTATCGATCGATCTTTTAAGCATGTTAGAACTAGCTAGTATGGGGTTAATGGGTTGGCTCTGATACCATATCGGGTTATGCCAGCGCCCCGGCCATCAATCCGTGGCCAAAGGCGGAACAAATTTTTTATAAACTTGCGCTAACACAACCCTATCCTACGGATCAACCATTAACCCTACACTAGCAATCTACAAAGGAGTTTAGAAAGTTATACCGAATGATCCGTGTCCTTCGGTCTTTAACCTTTATCCCAAGCTCCTAGTGGCCTCCTTGATCAAGTTTGATCTCTGGTCTCCCCTCATCAAAGATGATCCCCCTGAGAGTCTATGAATCGAGCTCCAACCTCATATACGAGGTAACTAGGGTACCTAGTTCGCTAAACTAGATAGCCAAGATGAAGTAGAGAGTGTGAAGAATTAGTTTGTCTCAAGACACCCCAGGTTTCTCAACAAATGAGACTTGACGGGTGGAGGTAGAAGAAGAAGCCATTAGAGGTTGATTGTGTGAAGCAAAGAAAACTCAAGTCTTGAAAATGGCTAAGTGTTGTGTGCCTTTGTGTGAGCATGCTAGCAACTTAAGAAAAACCAACTCAAGAAAAAATATCTCAATCCACAAATATCTCACCCACAAATATCTCTCAACCTTTCCAAAATATCACGCATGGGTCATTTTGTCCACTATGAGTCATGCTTGAACAAATGTGATAAAGCCCTCATCCTCCACCTCATTAACCTTTTAATCCAAAAAGGATAAAACAAAAATAAGGTGGCATCTTCTAAAAGTAACTTATAATAAATTACAAGAATACCCTTCATACGTATATACATACCCGCATCCGTATTCTGAAGAATACGAACACAATGAGACAAGAATAATCCAACAATATAATACTAGGATGCGAATTAAAACAAAGCCCACTAGTATTATCCGTCCGAATCATGATACGTGCATAAGTGCACGTATATGATCGAACCCTGCCGTAAAATCATACGGCCTCTACATCGTTTTGCCCGAAGCAGGAAAACCCTCTGCTTGGGACTTTAAAGACTCATCATTACACTGGTAGTGGGTTTAACCACAACCACGTCAGCGGCACTAGCTTTACGTAACGGCTACCCAGGTATTGAGCGAAAGGGAGGCCGATGAGCAAACTCATCCTGAAACCCCTACTGAGCCTGACAGTGACAATATCGATACAGTCCGGTCCGTTCATCTATGAGTATCGCATATCGAGTCTAGGGGTGGATAAAGTCAGACCCCTAATAACTCGACATATCGTGTCGGTATGAAATCCTTTACCACCTAAGAAACTACCTATCCTAGATCAGTAATTCTCGACTACCTTGGCTAAGGATTTCTGGTGATGGCCACCCATGCACAACGCAACATCAACCCCCAATACCGGGAGAGACGAATCCCCGACGATCCCCTCACTGCCTCTATGTGGCTCGGGACTGTACCCAACTAGAACCGGTTTGCACGCCTCCTTTAAGCCGTAATAGGGTAGTAATCAATGCACAGCGGAAACTCAAACGAGACAAATGATGATCTCAGGTTGAAAGACTAACCTGTACACATGTCACCTGGGAACTGCTATCTGACAATATGTATAATACCAACTAGAATGTTCTCGGCAAGTCTGTCCGGTGTACTTATAACCCAATAAGCACCTGTATACCTTTTAGATGAACAAACTGGCACCAATGGCTTGTGAGACCGGCCACTGCCCTCGTCGGGGTCGCGATCGGTAAACACCAGTCTACTCTGGAATATTGATGCCCAGTCTCGAAACTCCTACGACCAGGGACATTTAAGTATGTGTTTATAGACTACCCAGCTCCCATGTATATGATCGCCATCATATTACTTGTAGTCAAGTAAGAATCCTATGGGCTCTATCAACATGTAGTAGTGATCTGTAATACCACCTGAAGCATGTACATGATGATAACGACAAACCAGATAGCATACTATCATCTTGAGTAAGACAGCTATACCCGTATAGGTCCTCCCTTAATCATCGTAATCGTGTGCCTGTGATCCAATAATTGACTTGAGGGCACAATAGCCAACAGTGTTCGGAAAGCTATTATACAAAGTCCCTGGCTAGGGCAAGCGAGATTTACTGTTAGGTACTCCGGTTGTTTCTCAGTGTGTATTGGGCTCTACTCCGGCATGACTTATTGCGTTGTTAGGGGTCTAACGTTTACCATCCCCCTAAGCCCGATATGCGAGTATCTTAGACGAACAGACCGGACTGTATGGAGATTGTCACAGATAGGCTCATTAGGAGTTCGGACGAGTTTGCTCAACGGCCTTCTTATCGAAAGATACCTGAGTGGTCGTTACGTGCAGCTAGTACCACTGACAAACTTGTGGTTAAACCCCCTGCCAGCGTACTGTCAAGCCTTCGAGTCCCACATAGATGGTTTCCCTACTTCAGGCGATACGATGTAGAGGCCATATGGTTTTACGGCAGGGTTCCAATCACATACGTGTACTAGGTACACGGATGTTGTTCGAGCGGATAATACTAGTGGGCTTTGGTTTAAGCCGGATCCTTGTATTATATTATTGGATTGTTATTATCTCAATGTATTCGTATTTTTTGGAATACGAATATGGGTATGTATATAGGGTGATGGCATTCTTGTAATTTCATAAGAGATGCTTCTAGAAGGGGACACCTTATTATTTGGATTATTTATTTATGGAAATAGATTAATGAGGTGGAAATTGGAGATATTTGAGGAATGGATGAAAGCATGGCTAAGCCTTTTGTTTATTCATTTGGCTTCACTATTCAAGCATGATTGATTATTTTTTATGGAAAATAATCCATGCTTGATCATTGAAAACACTTAGCCATTCTCTCATTCTTCACAACACTTGTTCATTTGCTCATTCTCATTCTCTATGCAAGTTTCCTCTCCTTCTTCCTCAAAACCCTAACCCTCACATGAGTTGTGAAACATAGGGTTTCATTGAGAAAAATTAATCTATAATCATTCTCTATATCTTCTAGGCTAATTAGCTTAGCAAACTAGGTACCCTAGTTACCTCGGTTTAGAGGTTGGAGCTTGAAGTACATACTCTCAGGTGGATCATCTTTGACACGAGGCTGACGATCAAGCGCGGTCAGTACACTTTAGGAGCTCAAGAAGAGGATAAGAAGACCCGAAGGACTTGTAACTAGGAGGTATAAAACTCTTCATAGTTGTTAAACCTCCAAGTAGTTTGCTAGTTAAGGTTTCCGTATTGATCCTGGAGTTCAAGTTGGTGTTGCGAAGCTTGTAAAAATCCTTTTTTTGTAAATTTCGTCTCCCTACGAACCCACAGGGTGCGCGAAATCGACTTACAGTGGTATCAGAGCCTACTCAGACCTTAACTAGTTTGTAAGACGATGTTTAAAGTTACGAAACCGAAATAACTCTGAAACAACAAAACTAAAATCCATGTTTTTGTCGAATTTCAAAGAGGCTCTAAAAATTAATTAAATATTTTCTAAGTGTTCTTCTTGTTGTATATAGAACACCATAAAAAAACGAGGCTAAGAATCCAAAATTTGGCGCCAAAAGTGCAAATTTCCCAGCCTAGCCGGTCCAAGTAATGAGTTTGGTCTTGTGTTTTCTGTGGTGTTCTGGAATCTTGGATTTAGGGTTTCAGGTGATGTTTTTTTGCCCAGATTTCATATTTTGTTATCTTTATGTTGGGGCAAAAACGGAGTGTTTCGAAGTCGCAATTTTAACATCGTTTATTCATTTCAGTTTGTATATGTGTTGCTAAACTTCCGCTAATTGCCATACGTCGGTTAGTGGGGGTTGCATATATTTGTATCCTGATGATGGTTTGTGTATATGGAGTATTGGATCGTCGTAGATGAATAGCCGGGGATGTAAGAAGAATGTTTTCTTTTCTTTCATTCGTGTAAATTTGTAATTGATGTAATATTCTTTTGTGGGGTACATCCGGGTTAAGGTCGTACCCACCGTTGTATTATTTCATTTACTTTTTCTTGCACAGAGGATAGATCCAAGGTGGGGTGCACAAACTACTTGGTTCTTGAAGTGCCTGTTAGTTGTATGTATGCCCTAGAGGCCAGTATTGTACAGATGTTGTATATTATATTGGATGCTTGGACATATATAGAGATGAATTTCTTGCTCGATATGATAGTATGCTATCTGGTTACTCTTTATCTTAACATGTATACTAGTCTCTTTAAACTGTCTTATGGTTACATGTTGGTAAAGCCCTTAGGATGTGTACTTGACTACCTGGACTATGATGCAAATCATACTAATGGGGACATGGTAGTCCATAAGTACATCCTTCATGGTCCCTAGTCGTGGGTGTATCGAGACGGGGCATCGATATACCAGAGTAGACTAGCGTATACGCTTCTCGACCCATGAGATGGGCAATGGATGATCCCATATCCATTGGTGTTTGACATCAGAGATGGTATACGGGTGCTCAGTGGAGACTGGGTACACTGGACGGACTCGCCGAGAACTCCTAGATGATATTATACCTCACGTCAGATGGTAGTTCTCAGGTGACACTTGTGCAGGTTAGTCTGTAGACCCGATATCGTCATAGAGTCTTGTGTGATTCCCACTGTGCTTTTGTAACGTTTTGAAAATCGTTTCGGTGAAATTTCGAAAAAATCGGTAAAATAAGGGTGTTTTCTGTAAAAAGTCAAAATACAAATATCTTATTATAAAAATTAAATATACATATTCTAGCTATTTAATTGCTATTATTTGGTGTTTATTGAGCCGCTGGTGAAATTTCAAATTTTCTGAAAAAAATATTATTTTATTATTATTTAAGCCGTCACTAATACATTTAATTAGGGAAAATTACAAATTGGAATGAGTTGAAACAAATTGTGTGCATCATAAAACATTAAATAAAATTTTATCATGTGGTTTTTGGAACGAAATCATTTGCCAAAACGGTTTAGAAATTATTGAAGAAAAAAGGCTTTTTTTAGCGTAAATGGATGTTTGGGGTATTATATTTATCATTTTTCATCACCCCACACCCGTACCCATATCCACACACTCCCATTTACTTCTCCCCTTGAAGAATTCAGCAGCCCACTTCTCCCCCTCAAAAATTTCTCCATCTCATTTGTATGGGTGAAATAGAGTTTATAGGTGTAGGTTAAGATGTATTGTTTTGGAGGCTCATTGTACCTTGATTTGAGGGGGTTGACTTGACCAATTGTGCACAACACCCACACCATTCCCCCATCATCCCATGGCCGAAATTCTGCAGCCCTTCCCCCTTCATTTTCCCTCTTTTCATTTTCTTCAATTTAAATCAAAAATTTGCTCCAAAATCCAATTTAAATCTCACAGATTGATTTTCATTCTTCATCCCATTCTCTTTAGCTTTTATCACTTGGATCATGGTGTTATGAAGCCATCATTGGAGGCAAATTCTTCTTGCTAGATCACTAGATTTTAATGTATAATTTCTACCTATTTAAATTCTTATGTTTAGATTTATTTAATTGAGTTGTTTTAGTGTTAATTTTAGTGCTATTTGCATACTGGTTTTTTTTAAAAAGTTTATGGCTTGAGTTGAATTAAGGTTTTGTTGTGGAAATGGGTTATGATAAATTGTGCATGGTTTTGTGTTGTGGATTAACATCTTAAGTTTTGTAGAAAGCTAATTTAGTTGTTAATTCCAAACCATTACTTATAAAATGCCCTAATTAAGTTATTTTGCTAACTAGAGTTTTGGAAAATTATTAAATGCCTTAGATTAAATTATAATTATGGTTTCATGTCATTATCGATAATATATTGAGTGGGTTAATGCTTTTAGTTCATGAAAATCCTAGCTAAATTGTTGTTTGTGCATTTTTGCTATAAATTGTAAAAAAAAAATTGGGTATTTTGTAAACTAGAATTTTGGGGTTAATGGAATTTAATGAGATTAAATTATGGAAATTATTTTTATGACTTATTTAAGATATTTAATAAGTATTATGGCCACTAGATTTGTTTAAACATCATGTTTTGTACAAAAACGGCGAATTGTGCTTGCTAGATTTTCGGAAAAATGACTTTTTAAGTGAAATTGGGGTTTTTGTGAATTTTAACCTATTTTATATTAAAATTAGTGTTCGTGAATGTGCAAATGAGTGTATTTGGGTTTTTCTCGATGATTTGGCGTTTGTACGCCGACGTCGAGGGTTTTTGGGTTGATTAGTGAAAGCAACCATAGGTTTTGACCTATGTGGGATTCGTGTGTCGTTTTGGTCATGAGTCGGATTTTAATACGATACTGTGCGTTATGATATGTAGGTACCCCATGTGGACTTCGAGACGACAAGCAAGCGCGTGGCGACATCGGCACCGGTGAACGAGGACCAGGTGAGTAGATTTATATCTACGGGGAGAAGTCGGGTGGATGGCGTATAGCACCCCCACAGTTCATGGTGATGTATACGAATACGTATACACACAGATATTGATTATATGTTGTTGAGATTATTGATGATAAGATGGATATTTGGTATTTTTGGATTGGTTTAGTGTAGTTGCGAAACCCTAGAGTAGTGGTCGCACTCACACACGCACACACACACATACTTGCATACATTCTTCTTTTATATGTGCGTATATGGGAGTATATATTTATGTGTTCACATGGGTATGCGACTATGTGTTCATATACTGGATTTGAGGATAGTATTTGGAATTTGAGATGAGTTGATGATATTGGGCCTGAGGCCAGAAGATCGGTGATGTGATTTGGTTCGTATTGAGATACGACATGATGTTTTAGCGGGTCTTTTGACGTAGCAATTCTTACACCTGTATGCATGCTTAGGCGGTATCAGTATTGTACTAGACGTAGGACATTGTCCCGGATCATGATATTTGATAAAGAAGATACCGGATGAATAGTGTGATTGAATGTGATATTAACCCGTACCCAGATTTGGGGATGCCGTACGACGGATTTACGTACGAGCTATATTGATGATTGATCCGCACTCTTGACTTGGGATGCCTGATTATAGATATGGTATCGGATATGATATTATTGAGACGGGATCACCGACTATACATATACATGTATGTATATGTATCGACTCAGATGATAGGCGGTTTCCTTACCTGTAGTTCAGCTTGTTAGTTCAGCCGTATAGTTTAGTGTAGTTGTTAGATTAGATTAGACTTCTTACCTATTTCAAAAACTAACGAATCGTGGACATTTTTAAAGACAGCCCAAGGGATCCTACGGATATTTCAAAAGACGTATCTTTTCATAAAAACACCGTAGCCCCTATTTTCAAAACCCCATGATTCGTGTTATTTCAAAAGGCACCATTTGTAAGACTGATATTAGATTAATGCAGATTAATTATAGTTGCGTCTAGTTTTCAGCTCCCGCTCATTTTTGTGGTCCGCTTCGCATCGCATGCTTATTTTATGTTTCATACTCCATTATTGATATCATGCTGTTAGGACACCAGCACCATTACCGATGATGCGTATGTACCACGTACACTTACTTGCCGGCTCACACACATCTTCATCGGTAATTGCCATGTCACGTACACCTTAGAAAATATTATCGCTTGACATAGCCTGTTAGCTAATAGTTTAGACATTGTAGTTATTACCTGCTACTTCATGCATACTGTTATTCATTGTTATGCCGCATTCATGGATTCTCATGCATATATTCACTATTTTACGTGTTATTGAGGTTTTGGATTCGGATTTCCATGAGATTTTCTGGATTTGGAGGAAAACCGCAAAAAAAAAAAAATAAACATTTTCTCTCTTTTAAAATAAAAAGTGCGGTTTTCCGATGAGATATGAGTCGTCCACCATGAGTTTGCTGATGGATTTCGAGACCCGATTCGAGGAGACGGATGAACCGTTTCGGGTACATGGTGGACCCGGTAAGGTACCCGGGGGCAAGAAGCGCGTGATGATGACGATGTGAGCCTGGCAGGGGAGCACTACCTACCGGTGATTTTACCCGACGCGTCGGATATCCGGAGGATACCGTCGTGGTCTTGAGATGGATGGTAGGGGCCGATCTGGACTGACGGCGCCCTAGATATTGTGATTGAGACATTGAGATTTTAAGATATTGAGATACAGAGACTGTGATACAGAGATATCGAGATATTGGGATTACGTTTTGTGCCGATGCTAGGCACCGTTTTATGCTGATTTCATTATGATACCTCATTTTAAAAATACAAAGGAAATCTCACTAAATTATGAAAACAGTTTCTTCATTTACATGTATTCTGTTTTCATGCATTCATACCTCATTCATATGATATATTGCTACCTGAAGCACTGACACGGGCACATGAGATTACACTCAGCTTAGATATTTACCCTAGCCTTTGTTATAGGCTGCATGTTATATACATATTTGAGGTTATATATTGATCGTATGACCTAGGATTGCGTTATGCCTGCGATTCCTATTCGTAGATATTTTTTTCTATTCACGAGTTGGCAACTCACCCCCGTTGTGCCCCAGTTTCTTGCAGATTTCTTTACGGCTTTGCGGGCACAGTTTCGTTCGGGTGACTTGCTAGTAGGTGGGTTTTTTTTGTATCATACCCATCATATTACCTTGTATAATATTATTCAGTTGTACCTAGTAAATTCCATCAACCAAACATGTATTTTTTTGAGATAGAGACCAGTGTTGTTTATTCCTTCGACCTTAGAGTCGCGCGTTATTTTTTCTGCGGTTTTCTTGTAGATTTGAGTTTCCTTTTGAATTTTGATCCTCGCCGTTGGCGTTGTATATTATATTGTTTGGGTGGTTGTGACCGTCGATTGACGAAGAGCTAGCTCCCGCTTGGGGATGCCTTTTTATTGATTTCGTATACTATTCATGTTGTATCCCGTTTGGGAGCCAGTATTTACAAAGGAGATTCTGCCGAAATTTTCAGTAAATTTTGATGTTCTTAAAAACCGCATAATTCGGCTTATACTATTAAAACTACTTGTTTTAAATTGGTTTTCCTTCACTCTGCTTCTTTTCTTGGTTTGGATTTCTGGGTTTTCGGTTTACTTAGATTACGTGCGCCTCGAGACGTTTCGTAGTTTAAGTGCCCGTTGTAAAACTATAACAGTTGGAATCCGCAATCACCTCAGACATCGCATGCCTGACCAAATGAATTCCTTAGACATCGCATGCCTAACAATTATAAACCCCGCATTTTAGTCTCAAAATCGAAAACACTTTTCAATATCAAGTCGGGCAATTCAACAGGATTCCCGACATCCTGATCGAATGCTCGTCGCAAACTTCTGTAGACGGCCGCACCCCCAATACCGTCGATGAAGTGCACCAAGGCGGAACACCGTTGCCGCGAGCACCCGAACGGATGCTTTCGGCGACGGGGTTCTCCTACAGTCACTTGGTCGGGGCTATGGAGTGAAGCTGTCTATTAAGTTTACCCGGCGAGTATCCGCGTACGCTACGTGATTGCGACGGAATTTTGATCACATCAAAATTCTGTGGCAACCGATCAAGTGAGACTAAACTGCTATGTTTATAACATTCATTTAGTTATCACATAACTACTTGTGAATTCCAATTATTGTATCCCATTCCAGATAAATAGAAAATGATAAACTTTCCGATCGAACATTCTAACACCCAAGTTTTCCCGATACAGATCAACACATGAAACTAGTCTAACAACATTCAGTTCGTACCTCAGTAACGCGATGGTCCCTCTAGAAAACACAAACCTTAACTCGATTATGTGACCGTCTTGAACTGCCCTTTGAACCTTCGGGTTTAGGGCAGTACGGCGTGCCACATGTGAGGCGAGCAACCCTACCAATTCTAGAGTTAGGAGACCCGGACTCGACTCCTCGAGTTGGTATAGGGGTGTGGGTTTGGCTATTCATCACAACCGTGGAATCCGTGTTTTATACTGGCTCGTATTGAAAACACGGACGTCCTAGTATATCCAATATTTCATATGATTCTTCTGCTGCGATATCTGTGATGTGATCATGTGATGTTCTGTGATAGATACAGTATATAGTATATATGATATATTATATAGATGTTACTTATGTTTTACACCCGCGCTAGCCCTGCCCCGCTCTGTCGTTAGTTACCTAACCTAACGGTGCACGAGAGGACATCGAGGCGAATGCGGATGGCATAAGTGTACGTCATATCTATCTGTGATGTTTAGGTACATAAATGATGGGACTTCATTAATGTGATTAATGAAATAAAAGAAACCTAAGATGTTGTAGAATCGAATTTCAAAATAAAACAGGTAGCTACAGTTCTTGCTTTGCACAGAGGTATATGTGATATATCCTGCACCTTATTCGATGAGGAAAGGACCGAGATCCCTTCACCGGGAGTGACTCCTTTAGCAATAACTGGCAAATGCTACACACTCGGTTTGTCTTTTGATTGCTTTTAAGAGTTATTGCTTTGCACAGCGATATATATGATATATCCCGCACCTCATTCGACGAGGAAAGGACCGACGATCCCTTCACCGGGAATGACTCCTTTAGCAAAACTAGAAAAGCCTCAAAAGCACTCCATTTTAAAAATCATTTGATTCTGCAACGATATCAAGTTCATTACGCAATAGGTTTTCAGAAAAACCTGTCGTAGCCCTCCGTCATTACAGATAAGTACTAGTTAGTATTCGTGCTGCGGTAGTTTGGCATTCGTCAAGGCGTAGTGTGCGGTAGCCAACTAGTATTTATCTGCTTATGCATATGATGCAGATTGGATTAGGGTATTCGTACGGCGTTGTTTGGCATTCGTCAAGGGTCGTGCGGGTGGGTTTAATTCGATCAAGTAATGTACGGGTTGAACTTGACTAGTGGACTATGGGTTGTTTGGCATTCGTCAAGGTCATAGCGAGCTAGGGGCAAAATATTATCGGGAATTTCAAGTGTTGAAATTTGCAATGAGATTGCATACCTTCTATGAGATAGTTGGATCCCGATACCCGCTGCGAGTAAGAGTTACTCCTGGGAGAGTTTTATACATTACAATTAGCCGATCAAGTAGGTGTCTAGAAAGGTGTCAACGGGGTTACGCCTCTGGGAAAACGAGGTTTACAGTAATTAGGTTCGTGCAAAAGCACGGGGGACCTCCCTCAAAGTACCGACACTGGCCTGGCTGAAAGATTGGCGAACTTATAGTGTGTAATTAATCCCGGCTAGTCTTTCCTTTTAGGGTTTGAAGGAAGATTTGATAAAAAGCAGTGGGAGCCATCCTGATTAGATAAAATAATAACCAATCTATTCTTGCAAGAGCGCACGCTGAGTGTTTTCTTCTCTCTCTCTCCAGGTAGCGACCATATCACGCCTTAATCAAGATAATAATACGGAATATTGACCGAACCCGCTTGTTATACTGAGCTAGGGAATGTTGGTCCCGCTACAACTTATAATTGTTATAAGACAGAGCAGGAAATTGGGGAATACCAGATTTCCCGTGCCGCCCAAATGAAGAGAGTGCATGCTGATGCATCATCTTCGGGTGTGTTCGTTACAAAGAACTGTTTCTGAGTATCCTTTACGTCCTGGGTATGTGATGCCAGATCAGGATCCCAGATATGTAATATGTTATATAGGGCTACAGAAAGGTAGAGAACTGAGAACGGGTGATAAGTTTCATGAGGCAGAAAACGGGGCAAGTGTTGCAGCCAAGTCTGTTGGTCACTGTCACCCTGTATTACCGATACATTGATTCTGAACGAATGTTGTTAGATACCGAACCTGATATACAAAATCATATCAGTCTCTTTATTAGTAAAGAAAGGATACAATTTTGTATTGTTGGATAATGTCTTGAACATTTCCTATATCAAAAGTTGATCGGTTCAGGCATGTTATCTAAAAGCATTAATGTTCTAAATCAAACTACAGTTCTTAGTGTATGGAACACACATAAGAGGACGAGTTCAGAAATGAACGAATCCTACTTGAGGCATTGTAGACTAGGTCAGATCAATGCGACCCGACTGGCTAGAGTTACATATAGATGTATATTTAAATCAGTTTGAATTTACATCTTGTGAAACTCGCCAGTCATGTCACAAAGATAAGATGACCACAGCTCTGTTTATTGGAAACAGAGAAAGAGTTAGTAAACTCTTGGGATGATACATGTTGATGTATGTAAAGGTCCCCTGTCTACACATGCCAGGACTGGTTCTTTGTACTTCATTACATTCTCTGATGATCTCTTTCGAGTTTCAGACCTATGTTCCTGTTGAAACATAAGTCCGAACCTTTTGAGATATTCACAGAATATAAGTTAGAAGTAGAGAACCAATATACGGGTATAAGTATTATGTCCTTTGATGTGATCAAGGAGGAGAATACTTGAGCATGGAATTCCTGGACTTTTCTAAAGGAGAATGAGTTTCTCTCTCAGCATTACTCCTCTGAATACACCATAGCACGATGGTATATCAGGGCGGAGCAATCACACCCTTTATGATAAGGTGTGCTCTATGATGAGTACTACTGAGTTACCTGTTTCCTTTTGGGTGTTATGCACTTGAGAAGTTGCATACCTATTGAATAGGGTTCCAATCAAATCAGTTGCCTACCGCTTCATATGTGATATGGAAAGAGAAGAGCCCATGTCTTAAGCTAGTTAAGATTTGGAGTTGTCCGGCCTATGTCTAAAAGCAAAATCCGGACAAGCTCGAGGCAAGGTCTGTTATGTACAACTGGAAAGGTTCCAGCTATGCAAACTACAGCTGATGATTTGAAAGAACAAAAGGATTCAATAGTTACCAACGAACCTCAGCCTCTCCGCCGATCTAGTAGGGTTCCTCACCCACCTGAGAGATACTTCGGTTTCTCTATGACAGTGGGAGCTAGGATTGCATCATGAGATGATGACCCAACTTGTTTCGAGCTGGCCATCAGGAGTAGGACTCTGTAAGAATGGCTGGATGCTTAGCGATCTGAGATGGAATCCTTATACACCAACAAAGTATGGACTTTGGTTGCTATATCTGAAGGGTTAAATCCCCATCAGGAGCAAGTATATCTTGAGAAGATTACTTGGTGTAGATGGAAAAGTTGAGACTTTCAAAGCTAGATTTGTTAAAGTTTTCGTCATTGACCAGGCGTGGATAATGATGAAACCTTTTTCCAGTATCTATGCTTAAGTCCATTCAGATCCTACTTGCCACGGCTACATACCATGACTACGATATCTGGTGGTTGGGTGTCATGACTGCTTTTCTAAATGATGTTTTAGAAGAGTGTGTCTATAAGTACACAGCCAGAGGGCTTCGTAGACAGTGGGAGCAGCGGAAACGTGTGCAAGATGCTTTATAGGATTAAAGCAGGCATCGCGGAGTTGGAACATCTGTTTTGATGGATTAGTCAAAGAGTTCGACATCATCAAAATGGTAGATGAACCTTGTATAAACAAAAAGGTAGTAGGGAGTATGGTGACGATCCTCGTAGAGTACGTGGATGACATACTCTTGATAAGAAAGGAGTTTCTTATGCTACGCTCGATCAATCTCCGCTTATCATAAAGATTCTCCTTATAGGATCAAAGTGATACCTCCTAAATCCTGGGTTTTTGGATCTATGAGATAGATCTAATTGGATGTTAGGATTCTCACTAGTTGTAGTGAGACGGTATCAACCGATCCTGGGGAGAATCACTGGAAGTGTTCCAGGGTGATAAAGACGACTGAGTGTCAGTCACAGGCATTGTCTTTACCCTCAGTAAAGGGACGGTATGGTGGAAGAGTTCCAAGCTAGATACCGTGACATACTAGACGATAAAGGCACGATACATCGCTACTTAAGATGCTACCAAAGAGGCTGTTTGGGTGTATATTGGTTCATGAGATGAACTATGTTCCTTCCATTGTGTGACAATGGAGTTGTGGCTTATGCCAAGGAACGCCGGTCCCATCAGTGATCCAGACATATTCTAAGGCAGTATCACTTGATCATGGAGATGGTTGATCTCCAGGGAGATCGAGGTTAGGAGAGTAGACTCAGAGGACAACACAGCGGATCCACTCACAAAGGCCTGTTCCCAGAGAGAGACTTTTATGGGATGGTTGAGTATGAGATACTTTAAACCACTGCTACAGATGGCCCTAGTGCAAGTGGGAGATTGTTAGTTATATGTATGCCCTAGAGGCCATTACTGTACATAGGATGTATATTGTAGTGGATGCTGGGATATATATAGGGAGGACTTTCTTGCTCGACATGATAGTATGCTATCTGGTTGCTCTTTACCTTAACGTGTATACTGATTGTCTCTCTGTTACATGTTGGTAAAGCCCTTAGGATCTGTACTTGACTACCTGGACTATGATGCGGATCATACTAGTGGGGACATGGTAGTCCATAAGTACATCCTTCACAGTCCCTAGTCGTGGGTATATCGAGACGGGGCATCGATATACCAGAGTAGACTAGCGTATACCTTCTCGACCCATACAGATGGGCGATGGATGATCCCATATCCATTGGTGTTTGACATCGGAGATGATATACGGGTGCTCAGTAGAGACTGGGTACACTGGACGGACTCGCCGAGAACTCCCAGATGGTATTATACCTCACGTCAGATGGCAGTTCTCTGGTGACACTGGTACAGAGTAGTCTGTTGACCCGAGATCGTCATAGAGTCTTGTGTGGTTCCCACTGTGCTTTGATTTCCATCTTACCACGTCCAAGAGGGCGTGCAAAACGGTGGTTTTTGGGTACAGTCCCGAGTCACATGGAGGCAATGAGCGATAGGAGGGGATTCGTCTCTCCCGGTATAGGGGTTGATGTTGCGCTGTGTTCGATTGGCTATAACAGGAAATCCCTGGCCAGGGTTGCTGAGATTTACTGGTAAGTGTTACCAGTAGTTTCTCGAACAGTTATAGACCTCATATCGACACGACTTATTGAGCTATTGGGGTCTGACGTTTACCACCCCTAGGCGAGATATGCGACATATCAGACGATCAGACCGGACTGTACGGTAGTGTTACTGGTCGGATTCACTGGAGTGTGAGCGGGCTTGCTCGTCGATCTTCAGATCGCTCAATACCCGGGTGGCCGTTACGTTTAGCAGACCGCTTGCGGCTTGTGGGTGTTTGATATGATCATCGCCTGCTGCCAGCGTATTGACGAGTCTTTAGAGTCCTACACAGAGGTTTCCTGGCTCAAGCGAAACGAAATAGGAGCGCGTATGAGATATGTGCGGGACCGAGAATAATACCAGTATGTGATACTGTATTCGATTCTCGCGATGTGACATTGATCGGTTATATCCGATATAGCCGGGTTATCGGATCAAGTGTTGATTCGATAAGATGTTACTAATGATACCAGTCGGTTATGTGCGCATGACCGGATCATTGAATCAAGTGTTGATTTAATGATTTAATGTATAATTATATATTTGATATATTACTTTGCATTAACTAGTATCGGTTCACTTTAGACGGATTTTCTCACTTGGTTCGTGCGCATTGCATATGCGATATGTTTTTGTGCACTTGTATGTATCATGTTTGATGATGCATGCTAACTTGAGTTTGTGTAAAGATTAAACCATGGTTATTCAAATGGTTAGGGTTTTGTTTTTCATATCTATTTATTTATTTATTTATTTATTTTCTTTTTGGAAAAATGAAATGAGAAGAATGGTGGCTTTCTTTGTTTGTTGTTGAAGATTCATGAACCTTTGACTTTGTCCACCATTCTTATCTCATGCTTAACCTAACCATTTGATTTAACCCTAGTTCAATCTCTACACATAACCATGGTTAAGTTATGATAAAGATTGGATTATTCTTTTCTTTTGATTTTAACTTATCATAACATTTCTTCTTCTTCTTCCTTGCTTCAAGTGAAGAAAAGCTTACCTCATCAATGGTGATTGATGTTTTTGAGTGAGAAATCCAATTCTAAAGTTAACCCACTTCCTATTTCTTCATCCTCTACCTCTTGCCAAGTAGTAGAGTGTGTTTACTTCACAAGTTTCATGACTTGGTGAAGTTGTGAGCTTGATCTAGCGATGCCTCGACGTAGATCATCTTCGGCATGGACATCGACGACCTAGCTTGCCCATTCTCCGACAAAGCCGACTCTAGAGCCCGGATTTGATTTGGACAGCGGAGACGACCTTGTTGCGGAGCCGTGGAGGTGGAGGACCGGATCTACAAAGGTTGTATTTCCGTATTCCCAATAGTTAAGTGTTAACTAGTTCTTTTTCGCCTAGACATCTAGTTATCGATCCGTAGTTTAGGGTTTCTCGGTACCATAATTTTTGAAATTGCCATGGTTGATGGCTTGGGAGACCTCACTAGCGTGCCTAGGAACCCTACACCCGTCATGTTCCATACTTTCAGGACGTGACAGCTTTGATCTCCACCTTACCACGTCCATGAGGACGTGCAAAACGGTGGTCTTTGGGTACAGTCCCGAGTCACATGGAGGCAATGAGCGATAGGAGGGGTTTCGTCTCTCCCGGTATTGGGGGTTGATGTTGCGCTGTGCTCGATTGGCCGTAACAGGGAAGTCCCTGGCCAGGGCTGATCAGAGATTTGCTGGTAAGTGTTACCAGTATTTTCTCGACCCGTTATGAGCCTCATATCGGCACGACTTATCGTTTATTGGGGTCTGACGTTTACCACCCCTAGACTTGATATACGACATATCAGACGAACAGACCGGACTGTACGGTAAGTGTTACTGGTTGGATTCACGGGAGTGTGAGCGGGCTAGCTCGTCGATCTTCTGATCGCTCAATACCCGGATGGCCGTTACGTTTAGCAGACCGCTTGCGGCTTGTGGATGCTTCATATGATCATCATCTGCTACCGGCGTATTGACGAGTCTTTAGAGTCCTACACAGAGGTTTCCTGGCTCAAGCGAAACGAAATAGGAGCACATATGAGATATGTGCAGGACCGAGAATAATGCGTGTATGTGATACCGTATTTCATTCTCACGATGGATGTATCGATTGGTTATATTTGATATGACCTAGTTATCGAATCATTGATTCGATAAGCCAATACATAGGATACTAGTCGGTTATATGCGATATGACCGGATCGTTAAGTCAAGTATTGATTTAATGATTTAATGTATAATTATATATTTGATATATTACTTTGCATTAACTAGTATTGGTTCATTTTAAATGGATATTCTCACTTGATGTGCAAATTGTATATGTGATATACTTTTGTGCACATGTTTGTATCATGTTTGATGATGCATGCTCATTTGGTTAAGTGTATAGAATTAAACTTAGGTTAAGAAAGCGATTAGGGTTTTTATTTATCCATTCTTTTATTTATTCATTTTTGGAAAAAGGATGGGATAAGAATAAAAAATGGTTGCTTTCTTTCTTGAACATTGTTGAAGCTTCTTGAAGCTTTGACTTTTTGACCATTTTGTCTTCACACTAAACCCTAACCATTCTTCTAACCTTAGTTAATTCTCTACACTTAACTATGGTTCACATTATGATAAGTATTGATTTATTTTTATTTTATCTCAACACTTATCATATTCTTTCTTCTTCTTCATCTTCATCTTCAAGAAAAAAGCTTGATGCCATCAATGGCAACATAAGCTAAAGTGAGAGAAATCCAATTCTAAAGTGCACCCACCTCCTATTTCTTCACCCTCTACCTCTTGCCAAGTTGTTTTGGGTGTTTTCTTCACAAGTTTCATAACTTGGTGAAGTCGGAGCTTGAACTTGCGATGCCTCGACGTAGATCATCTTCGGCACGAAGCCGACGACCTAGTTCGCCCATTTTCCCGATGAAGCCGACGATTGAGTTCGGGATTCAAGATGGACAGCGAGAGGACGTCTACGTGGAGCTAAGGAAGTGGATAACCGGATCTACAAAGGTTGTAGCTCTCTTCCTTTAGTTAAAGTGTTAACTAGATTCGTTTTTCGCCTAGAAATCTAGCCGACGATCCGTATTAGGGTTTCTCGGCACCCATAAAATTTTAAATTGGCATGTTCGATGCCTTGTGAGACCTCTATAGTGTGCCTAGGAACCCTACAGTGCCGATTGGCCTACTCACGTTATTGAGGGAGGTAGTAACATTTCAGAAAAATAAATTATATTTTTGGGAATTTATATAATTAAATAATAAATATTATGAATATTTTAATAATGCGGTATAATTAATTACCGATAAATTGGGAAATATTTAGAAAAATTATAGGAATTACTGAAATGAGCATGTTTTTTTTTTATAATTTAAGCAAATTATAAATTATTTATGATTAATTATATTCCATTTTAATGCTAATCGCGATTAAATATCACTAATCGTGCATTAAGCTTGATTTGTGCACATGACAAGCGCCATGTGATATTACACATTGTTACATTTTTTCTACCATGGCTTTTCTTTTTCAAGCTTGGATTTGTTTAAAAATGAAAGGAAAAGGAAACAAAAGAAAACAAAAAAAAGAAAGGGAAAAGGATAAACAACATGGTATGGGCATGAGAGAGAAGAGAGGGTGAGGAGTCTTGTGTTGACCATGACATTTTTCCCCTTCATTATTTCTTTATCTTTTTCACTCTCTTCCTCTCATGGCTTCCCTCTTCTTCTCCCTCCTATAACTCATCACAACACACCCTAAAACACATCCAAACATCATCTCCCTTTCATTAAAAATGTGCACAAGCTCACTACAAGCATTTTGGACCAAGAAAGCTAGGTTTTTAAGCACATGGGGCAACTCAAGAAAATTCTTGAGTTGCCAAATGAGGTAATTCTTGCACCATTAGAATAGTAATTCATTTCCTTTATCTTTCATGTTATTTTAGAATTGGTTTAGTAAGGTTATGTGGTGTTTGAAATTTCCTAGATGAGGTTTGATGAACTCTTGAAGTGAGATAGTGCAATTGAGGTTAGTATAGACCATGCAACCCCTGTAGTGATGGTATATTGGACTAAACCGGAGACTAGAACCCCATTTAGCAAACTTAGAAATCCCCAATATCATATTTTGTGGAAATTGTGATAGGAAATTGAAATCTTCTATGACCCGGGGAACCTGAAAGTTTTATAGCGATCACAGTAAGTCGTGCAGGCAACCTAGAAGCTACCTTGAAGACCAGAGACCTTAACCGCAAATTTAACACTTCTGGCAGCAAATTACTCCTAGAACTTGGACTCTGGGATTGGTGTTTGGTCCATGGCTCTAGTTTCAGTAAATTAGATCCTCCACATATGCAAAATTGACTAATTTCACCTAGGGTAAAATCTGGAGGTGTTTTCTTGAGTTGCTGCATTATTTTGCGATTTCGTTTTAACTTGAGTTTTAGTATTTGGGTTTTAACTCGATGGTTTGACGTTTGTATATCGACATAGAGGATTTGTTTGGCCTTTCTTGCATGCGTAGTCCGTAGGTTTTAACCTATAGGCATTTAGCGTGTCGTTTTGGTTTTGAATGGAATTTTAATGCGACACGATAAGTTATGACATGTAGGTACCTCAGCATGAACATCGGGATGACAAGCAAGGGCGTGGCGACATCGACTTCGGCAAGCAAAGATCAAGGTGAGTA
The DNA here is from genome assembly GCA_030015575.1 of Agapanthus africanus. Classification (NCBI taxonomy): domain Eukaryota; kingdom Viridiplantae; phylum Streptophyta; class Magnoliopsida; order Asparagales; family Amaryllidaceae; genus Agapanthus; species Agapanthus africanus. The sequence goes on from CM057341.1 coordinate 623,022,471, forward strand.
GATATATATCTACGGGGGAAGTCGGGTGGATGGCGTATAGCACCCCCGCAGTTTCGTAGTGTAGCACGCGGATGCGTTATGATATTTATATATATTTATGTATGTGTTTTATGAGATGTGCATACTTAGCAAGAAATGCTTAGGTGACTTTGGGTTAGTTTAGCATAGTTGTAGGAAAGTGCTTATAGTGTGGTTTCTTATTCGCGAAACCCTAGAGTAAATTTTGCACACACACATACACTTGTTTAAGTTGTGCGTATATGGGGATATATATATACATATATGTATGTAAGTATGTGTGTGTGTATATATATATATAATAATGAGGATAGTATATGGTACTTGGAGATGAGTCGATGTGATTTGGACATGATGCTGTGAGATCGGTGGTGTGACTTGGTTCGTATTATGAGACACGACATAATATTATAGCGGGTCTTTAGGCGATGTGTTTTCATACACACGCATATATATATATATATATATATATATATATATATGTATATGTATATGTTGATATATCGGAAAGTACTAGACATTAGATCAGTACCCCTAATTCAGGGTATGATGATAAGGATACCAGAGGAATAATGAGATAAATGTGATATTCGACCCGTACCCAGATTTGGGATGCCATACGATGGATTTACTGAACGTGATATAATTATGATGATATATCCACACTCTTGACTCGAGAATGTCATATTATATATTGTATCGTATATGATACTATTGAGGCGGGATCACCGACTACTAGATATAAATATCGACTCGGACTTAGATGGTTTTCTTTACCCTTTCGATTAGTCTGTTAGTTTAGTCCTGTAGTTTACTTAGTAGATATTAGACTGGCTCGAGTCATACTTATTTCCAAAACTAACGAATCGTGAGTATTTTAAAGACAAGGCAAGTGGTACTACGGATATTTCAAAGGACGTACATTTTCTTAAAAACAACGTAGCCCCTATTTTCTAAACACCCAGTTCGTGTTATTTTAAATGTCAAAACGGTATTACTCATATATATGTAAATATATATTCTTATATGTTGCGTTATTATTCATGTTCCGTATATTCTTGCTGTTCGCATCGCATCGCATGCTTTTTTTTTTCTTTAGTTATTATAAAATCATCCTGTCAGGACACCAACACCATTCCCGATGATGCGTATGCTCCACGTACACCTGCTTGCCGGCTCACACACATCATCATCGGTAATTTTAATGTCACGTACACATTAGAAAATAATACTTCATTTGTAGAAATTGTTAATTGATAGTTTTGACATAGTACTAGTGCTCTTGCTTTTATATGATAGCTTAGACATTGCATTTATTACTGTGATATCATGTGTATTTTCATTTGTTATAGAATGTTATGGGGCTTTATGCCAACATTCACTATTTATTGACATCATGATTTTGAGATTTCTGATTTCCATGAGATTTATGGATTTGGAGAAACTGCAAGAATTTTATAAACTCATTATCATTTTCAGAAGATAGAACTTTCGGTTTTCTCATGTTATGATGTGAGATATGTCCACCATGAGTTTTCTCGGCTCTTGAGCTGTAAGGTTAGAATAGCACCCTATGAATAGTTTTGAAGCATCACATGACCCAAAGTTTTAATTTTTAAGGTGCTAAACTAACATGCAAAGGATAGATCCTAGAAAATTAGGGTTTACTAAACTTTAAGCTAACAAAAGTTAGGGTTTGAAGGCTACAACCTTTGTAGCTCCCGTTTTTGCTTCGCTCCTTAGGCTCTTTGGTGTTGAATCAAGGTCCTCTTGAACTCCCCTTGTGTCCACGATGATCCACCGCGGAGATCTCCGTCCAAGCTCGCTACTTTGTAAAATCGAAGTAAACACTCTAATCAAGATGGCTAGACTTGAGTAGAATGGTGTTATGGCTTTGGATCTCACTTCAAAAACCTTTCTTTTGTTGTATTTCACTCACTAGAAAAGAACTAGAGAGGAGAAGATGAAGGAGGATGAAAATGGTGGCTATTTCTTTTCAAGAGGTAAAATGATAACTATAAGGTTAAGCTTTTTAAAAGAAATAAATATCACTATATATATTTATTCCTTCTTGACTCCAACCATGATTAAATGATAGATGATTAATTTAACTAGGGTTTAGAATGATAAAGGAAGGGATAACCATGGTTTAGTGGTAGGTGAGCATGGTTAGGTTAGAAGAAGCATGTAGAAACTAGCATAATTATCCTTTCCTTTTCATTTTCTTTTTAAATCCATAAACAAATAATAATCCATTAAATAATCAATGGTGTGAGTCTAGCATTGCCACCATTTCCATATATAATCAACCATGATGGTTTGATGTATGTATGTGTACATGTATGCATATCTACATGTGCATGAAACTAGAAGAGAAGAAAGAAACACATGCATGCATGCATACATCCATCAAACCCTAGAAAGGTTTTAAGTGAGAAAACTAATGGTTAAATGATAAATCAACACTTGATATATCAATCTGGTCATATCTCATATGACCCCACCAAAAGCAGTTCACCCGATCAATGTTCGGTATCATATACACACATTTCAATCGGGTGCATGCGCATATCGCATATGCACACCACAACGTTTCGCCTGGACTGGGTAACTCCTCTGTGGGACTCTAAGACTCGTCAATACGCCGGCAGAGGGTAATGATCATATCAAGTACCCTCAAGCCGCAAGCGGTCAGCTAAACGTAACGGCCACCCGGGCATTGAGCGATCAGAAGACAACAAGCGAACCTGTTACAACTCCCGTCGAGCCATCCGGCAACACTACCGTACAGTCCGGTCTCTTCGTCAGATATGCTGCATATCGAGCCTAGGGATGGTCACGTCGACCCCAATAACTCAATAGGTCGTGTCGGTGAATGGTCTATAACAGATCGAGAAACTACTGATAACACTTATCAGCAAATCTCAGCAGCCCTGGCCAGGGACTTGCTGTTATAACCAGTCGAGCACAGCACAGCATCAACTCCCAATATCGGGAGAGACGAAACCCCTCCTATCGCTCATTGCCTTCGTGTGTCTCGGGACTGTACCCAACGGCCACCTGTTTGCACGACTCAGTAGAGCCGTGGTAGGGTGGCAATCAAAGTACAGTGGGAGAAGACACAAGACTCCAAGACGATCTCGGGTCTACAGACTAACCTGTACCAGTGTCACCTGAGAACTGCTATCCGACGATAGATATAATTCTATATAGGAGTTCTCGGCGAGTCCGTCCAGTGTACCCAGTCACCACTGAGCATCCGTATATGATCTTGATGTCAAACATCGACGAATGTGGGAACATCCATCGCCCATCACATGGGTCTAGTATCATATATGCTAGTCTACACTGGTATATCGATGCCCCCGTCTTGATACACCTCCGACTAGGGACATTTCAGGATATGCTTATAGACTACAGATGTCCCACTAGTATGATCTCCATCATAATCAGAGTAGTCAAGCAGATATCCTTGGGGCTTTATCAGCATGTATGAATGAATAAAAGCATGATCAAATCAACATGTCAGATAAAGAATAACCAGATAGCATACTATCATGTCGAGCAAGAATTCAAACTGAATATATATATACATGTATAGATACATCCACTATCACATAATGGCCTCAAGAGCATACATATATCCAACAATCTCCCACTTGCACTAAGGCCAGTTATTGGCGTATCTCATACCCAACATCTCAAAAAGTCGCTCATGCTGCGGCTGAGGGAGGGCCTTGGTGAATGGATCCGCGGCGTTGTTCTTTGTGTCAACTCTCTTAATCTCGATCTCGCGGCGATCTACAATCTCCCGGATCAAATGAATGCGCCTCAGGATGTGTCTGGACCGCTGATGGGATCTGGGCTCCTTGGCTAACGCTATTGCCCCATTATTGTCACAATACAAAGGTATTGGATCAATAATGGTTGGAACTACTCCTAGCTCCGAGACGAACTTCTTCATCCAGACGGCTTCCTTGGCGGCATCATTTGCAGCAATGTACTCAGCTTCCATCGTAGAGTCTGCAACGGTATCCTGTTTGGAACTCTTCCAACTCACCGCCCCTCCATTGAGGGTAAACACAAACCCTGAGATAGATTTGCTGTCATCCTTATCGCTCTGGAAGCTCGAATCGGTAAAGGCCTCCATTTGGAGATCTTTATTACCATACACCAAGAACAGTTCTTTAGTCCTTCGTAAGTACTTAAGAATGTTCTTCACAGCTGTCCAGTGGTTCTCCCCTGGGTTGGATTGATACCTGCTTACTACACTAAGTGCATAAGCTACATCTGGGCATGTACATAACATCGCATACATTATAGACCCTACTGCCGAAGCATAAGGTATAATGCTCATGCGAGCTCTCTCTTCATCGGTCTTTGGACAAGAATCTTTGGAGAGAGTGACTCCATGGCAAGCGGGTAAGGCACCCCGCTTGGAGTCTTCCATACTAAACCTCTTTAGGATGGTGTTGATGTACCTGGTTTGGGACAATCCCAATAACTTTTTGGATCTATCCCTATAGATCCTTATGCCCAGGATGTATGTGGCATCACCCAGGTCCTTCATGGAGAACCTCAGTGATAAGAATGATTTGACCGACTGTAGCATAGGAATATCATTTCCTATCAGAAGAATGTCATCCACGTACAATACGAGGAATGTGACAGCTCTTCCTACAGCCTTCCTATAAACACAAGGTTCATCTGGATTTTTGATGAAATCAAACTCTTTGATAACATCATCGAAACAGATGTTCCAACTCCGAGATGCCTGCTTTAACCCATATATGGATTTAAGCAATCTACATGCTTTCTCGCTGCTCCCACTGTCAATGAAGCCCTCTGGCTGATCCATATAAACACATTCTTCTAAATCTCCATTTAGAAATGCTGTTTTAACGTCCATCTGCCAGATTTCATAGTCGTAGTGAGCAGCAACAGCAAGTAGGATCCGAATGGATTTAAGCATGGCTACGGGCGAAAAAGTTTCGTCATAGTCCAGACCTGGTCTTTGACGAAAACCTTTCGCCACAAGTCTTGCCTTATAGGTCTCTACCTGCCCATCCACACCAATCTTTCTTTTAAAGATCCATTTGCACCCCACAGGTTTTACCCCAGGGGGTACAACGTCCAAAGTCCATACTTTGTTGGTGTACATAGACTGCATTTCGGATCTCATGGCATCCAGCCACTTCACAGAGTCACCACTCATGATAGCTTGCTGAAAACTGGTAGGATCATCATCTTCCATGATACAGTCTTCTCTGTCACCATCAATGAGGAAACCGTAGTACCTCTCCGGTGGGCGAGAAGTCCTACCAGACCTACGGAGTGGCCGAGGTGCTTCAGTTTCTGTTGCAACAGCCGGTTCAACCAAATCGTCATTTGTAGTTTGTGTCTCCAGAACCTCTTCTTGATCTACCACCTTGCCATCATCTCTATCCGTGAAAAACTCTTTTTCCAAGAATGTGGCATACTGAGAAACAAACACTTTTTGTTCCTCTTTGTGGTAGAATAGATATCCATAGGAATTCTTCGGATATCCTACAAAGTTACACATGACTGACCGTGTCTCGAGTTTGTCCGGATTCTGCTTTTTGACATAGGCCGGGCAACCCCAAATCTTAATTCTCTTAAGAGATGGTCTCTTCCCATGCCATATCTCATATGGCGTGGTAGACACGGCTTTGGTTGGAACCCTGTTTAGCAGAAACGCTGCAGTCTCCAATGCATGCCCCCAAAACGAGACTGGTAACTCAGCGTCACTCATCATGGACCGGACCATATCTAATAGGGTCCTATTCCGTCGTTCTGACACACCGTTGTGCTGTGGTGTGTAAGGAGGAGTGAGCTGAGAGAGAATCCCATTCTCTTTTAGGAAGTTTGCAAATTCTGTACTGAGATACTCTCCACCTCGATCTGATCGAAGCATCTTAATACTCAAGCCGGTTTGTTTTTCTACTTCTTGTTTATATTCAATGAATTTCTCGAAAGCGTCGGACTTGTGCTTTAATAAAAATACATGACCGAATCTTGAGAAATCGTCGGTGAATGTAATGAAGTATGAAAAACCGCCTCTAGCCTGTGTAGACATAGGCCCACATACATCACTATGTATGAGGCCCAGGAGCTGAGAAGCTCTTTCTCCGTGTCCGGTAAACGGAGTTTTGGTCATTTTACCCTTGATACAAGACTGGCAAGTCGCATAAGATTTATATTCAAAAGAATTTAAATATCCATCTTTGTGTAACTTGTTTAGTCTTGTTTCTCGTTAATATGACCAAGTCTACAGTGCCAAAGAAAAGCTTCATTTAATTCTGAAAGTTTTCTTTTATTAGTGTGTTGTACACTGAAAACTGTGTGTTGATTTAGGACATATATTCCGTTATTAAGTGTACCATACCCAACCAACATTTGATTTAGGTGAATGTTCATAACATTGTTCTGCAACACAAAATTATACCCTTCATTGTCCAACAAAGAAACGGATATTATATTACATAGCATAGTCGGTACAAAATAACATGGATTCAAAATCAAAATACATCCAGATGGCAACCCCAAGTGATACTCTCCCACTGCGACTGTATGTATATTGGAACCATTTCCAACGCGGAGAGTATGGTCACCTGTCCTCAAAACCTTGCTATTTCTCAGCCCCTGCATAGAATTGCAAATGTGAGAACCTGAACCGGTATCCAATACTCAGGAAGCAGAGTTTATAGAAAAACAGTTTTCAGTCACAAACGCACCTGAAGCAGAAGCATCACCATGCTTCTTCTTGAGACTTAGGTACTCCGTGCAGTTGCGCTTCCAATGTCCTGTCTTGTGGCAATGAAAACACTCGCCTTTCCCTGGGTCTCCAGCCGTGGACTTTCCCTTTGCCTTCACCTTTTTGACTCCGCCCTTAGGATTAGTGGGTTTCTTCTTTTTCTTTCCCTTGGCTTTAGGAAGAAGACTGTCCAATGGTCATAACGGGAGTCTTTGCTAACTTCATAGTGCTCTCTGCACTCCTTAACATATTAAGGAGTTCAGGGAGGTCCTTCTCCATGCCATGCATGTTGAAGTTTACTATGAACTGAGCAAAGGTGGAGGGGAGGGACTGCAGAATAATATCTATATATTGTTCATTTTCCATTGTCCATCCAAGGTCCTCAAGCTCTTCTATAAGAGCTATCATCTTCAACACATGGTCTCCTACTGGTGTGCCAGGGGCCATTCGCATCTGAAACAGTTTCTTGGATGCTTCGTATCGTAATACGCGGGATTGCTCCCCATACAACTCCTTTGTATGGAGCAGTATCCCGTGAGTGTCCATGTCCTCGTGCTGCTTTTGATGTGTGTTATCCATCGATGCAAGCGCGAGGCATGTGGCCGTGGCACAGTCAGCGTCCCATGTCTTGCGGACTTCTATGTCCGCAACTGAAGATTTTGGGCCTGGGACGGGCGGGGCTGAAGCCGTGAGGACATATGATACTTTATCATAAGTCAAGGCGATCTTCAGATTCCTTTGCCAGTCTTTATAGTTGGTCCCATTCAGTTTGTTTTTATCTAGTAGAAGCTTAAGTCCAGTCATTGGTATCTGCCATTAAGAGAGAGAAAAGAATACACTCAGCGAAAGCTCTTGCATAGATTAGATTGGTTTATTATATTGTCTAATCGATGTTTCCCACTGCTTTTTATCAAGTTTTTCTTTCAAACCTTAAAAAGAAAAACTAGCCAGGATTAATTACAGTCTACAACTTCGCTAACCGTTCAGCCAGGCCAGTGTCGGTACTTTGAGGGAGGTTCCCCGTGCTTTCGCACGGACCTAATTAGAGTAAACCTCGTTTTCCCAGAGGCGGAGCCCCGTTAACACCTTTCTAGACACCTAATGAGTTAGCTAATTGTAAACTGTAAAACTCTCCTAGGAGCAACTATTGCCCACAGTGGGATCGGGATCCAACCATCACATGGAAGGTATGCAATCTCATTGCAAATTTCAACACTTGAAATTCCCGATGTAATTTTTACCCCTAGTACTTATGACCTTAACTATGGTCAACAAATCATAAGTACCAGTCAAGTTCTACCCGTCATTTCTTGATTAATTAGACCCACCCATATGACCCATAACTATGGTCAACAAAGTCGCATGAATGTCCTAATTAATCTGCATCATATGCAGTGTAGGAAGACATCACTTAGCTACCGTACACTACGCCTTAACTAAAGTCAACAAACGTAACACGAATACTAAGTACTCTACTTCCTAAAATGACGGATTGTTGCGAATGATTTTTAAGAAAATCTTTAACGCTTTGAACTTGATATCGTTGTAGAATCAAACAGTTTTTCAAAAGGAGTGGCTTAAGCTCCGCAGTTTTGAAATGTAGCTTTTTCATAAATAGCCGAGTAGTTTTCAAATCCGATTCTACAACATCTTTTTAGGTTTATTTTCTTTACATTAATAACATTAATGTAATCCCATCATTTAAGTCCTAAAGCCAATCACAGAAAAGAAACGAAAATAACACGTACGCTTATGCCATCCGCATTCGCCGCAATGTTCCGTTATGCACCGTTAGGTTACTTAACTAACGGCATACCGGGACGGGACTAGCGCGGGTGTAAAACATAAGCAACGTCTACTATATATCATATATATAATAAGTCATTCATCTCAGATATCACAGAACACAGGCAGCAGAAATATAGATATAACGTGGGATATACTAGGACGTCCGTATTTAGTATTTAGCCAGAATAGAAAATACGGATTCCACAGTCGCGATGAATAGCCAAGCCCACACCCTGGACCCCTACGAGAGCGGCAAGTGACCCTTCCAATCCTGGAGTTTAGGAGACCCAGTCTCGACTCCTCGAGATGGCCTCCCACTGAACCCCAGAACCCGGTCACCTGTGCTCCCCTCCTTGGGTCCATCCTAATGCGGAAAAGTAAATAATATACAACACTGGTGATACAACCGCAACCTGGAAGTGCCCCAAATAAAAGAATATTACATTATATTTGAATTTACATGACTGAAAATATAAAGCTCTCATCTCACAAAACCCCCCGGCTATTCAATCACGACAATCCTACACATCATATCTCAGCAACACATAATATCACATATCATCAACGTAAGTAAGTATGCGTACCCCGATTGTCGTTGATGTATAGCAACGAAACCGGCGATATCAAACATACTACACTTACGGTCGCAGAAAATAAAGTGTAAAACTACAATATTTGGAATCCAGATTCTCTTTAGACATCATAAAAGCGAAATATCACATATTTCGTATTTCATGCCTACACTATATGAATTCCACATATTGTATCACATTCCAGATAAACAGACAGTATTAAAGTTTTCGAACGAACTATCAAGCACCCAAGATTCACTAAAGCTCAACACTTGAGCAGGGTTCAAAAATCCGGAGTGTGGCACAGTAGCGGCGGTCCAGCCGTAGAAGGGTCAAGCCAACGCCTCACATGTGGCACGCCGTACTGCCCCAAACCCTAGGGTTCAAAGGGCAGTTCGAGACGGTCACATAATCGAGTTAAGGTTTGTTGTCTTCTAGAGGGACCACCGCAAAAAGACTTGCACGCATCTCCAAACTATTTAAACCCCATGAATATTGAGTAAATGTTATTCGTTCAAACACTTCAATACTTTCTAGTTTACCCGGAAAAGAAAACGAAATGAAAATTCCGATCGAAACGACGAGTTCAAAACCATCTCCAGAATTTTTCAACAGCAGATTCAGATTAAATACACTCAAAATATAATATAGCAGGTAAAGAAAAACACTGTGCAAAAAATTGTCAAAGAGCCCCTTATATGGCCGCGGATGCGCGGCCTAAGCTTGCTTATGCCGCGCTTCCGCGGTCAAAGTTACTGTTCATGGGTACGAATTCTCCAGATTGTCTTATTTTTACCTGCTCTATTTTTTGAGAATTTTTAATTCTGAAAAAGGTCTGTTTTTAAAAAATTTCCAGAGAGCATCCCATAAATCCGTATTTTTGTTTCGATCGGACTTTTTACTTCGCAAAAAGGCCGCCTAACGTTCTAGGTTGGCTCTGATACCAATGTAAGGTTAGAATAGTACCCTATGAAGAGTTTTGAAGTATCACATGACCCAAAGTTTTAATTTTTAAGGTGCTAAACTAACATGCAAAGGATAGATCCTAGAAAATTAGGGTTTACTAAACTTTAAGCTAACAAAAGTTAGGGTTTGAAGGCTACAACCTTTGTAGCTCCCATTTTTGCTTCGCTCCTTAGGGTCTTTGGTGTTGAATCAAGGTCCTCTTGAACTCCCCTTGTGTCCACGATGATCCACCGCGGAGATCTCCGTCCAAGCTCACTACTTTGTAAAATCGAAGTAAACACTCTAATCAAGTTGGCTAGACTTGAGTAGAATAGTGTTATGGCTTTGGATCTCACTTCAAAAACCTTTCTTTTGTTGTATTTTACTCACTAGAAAAGAACTAGAGAGGAGAAGATGAAGGAGGATGAAAATGGTGGCTATTTCTTTTCAAGAGGTAAAATGATAACTATAAGGTTAAGCTTTTTAAAAGAAATAAATATCACTATATATATGTATTCCTTCTTGACTCCAACCATGATTAAATGATAGATGATTAATTTAACTTGGGTTTAGAATGATAAAGGAAGGGATAACCATGGTTTAGTGGTAGGTGAGCATGGTTAGGTTAGAAGAAGCATGTAGAAACTAGCATAATTATCATTTCCTTTTCATTTTCTTTTTAAATCCATAAACAAATAATAATCCATTAAATAATCAATGGTGTGAGTCTAGCATTGCCACCATTTCCATATATAATCAACCATGATGGTTTGATGTATGTATGTGTACATGTATGCACATCTACATGTGCATGAAACTAGAAAAGAAGAAAGAAACACATGCATGCATGCATACATCCATCAAACCCTAGAAAGGTTTTAAGTGAGAAAACTAATGGTTAAATGATAAATCAACACTTGATTTATCAATCCGGTCATATCTCATATGACCCCACCAAAAGCAGTTCACCCGATCAATGTTCGGTATCATATACACACATTTCAATCGGGTGCATGCGCATATCGCATATGCACACCACAACGTTTCGCCTGGACTGGGTAACTCCTCTGTGGGACTCTAAGACTCGTCAATACGCCGGCAGAGGGTAATGATCATATCAAGTACCCTCAAGCCGCAAGCGGTCAGCTAAACGTAACGGCCACCCGGGCATTGAGCGATCAGAAGACAACAATCGAACCTGTTACAACTCCCGTCGAGCCATCCGGCAACACTACCGTACAGTCCGGTCTCTTCGTCAGATATGCTGCATATCGAGCCTAGGGATGGTCACGTCGACCCCAATAACTCAATAGGTCGTGTCGGTGAATGGTCTATAACAGATCGAGAAACTACTGATAACACTTATCAGCAAATCTCAGCACCCTGGCCAGGGACTTGCTGTTATAACCAGTCGAGCACAGCACAGCATCAACTCCCAATATCGGGAGAGACGAAACCCCTCCTATCGCTCATTGCCTTCGTGTGTCTCGTGACTGTACCCAACGGCCACCTGTTTGCACGACTCAGTAGAGCCGTGGTAGGGTGGCAATCAAAGTACAGTGGGAGAACACACAAGACTCCATGACGATCTCGGGTCTACAGACTAACCTGTACCAGTGTCACCTGAGAACTGCTATCCGACGATAGATATAATTCCATATAGGAGTTCTCGGCGAGTCCGTCCAGTGTACCCAGTCACCACTGAGCACCCGTATATGATCTTGATGTCAAACATCGACGAATGTGGGAACATCCATCGCCCATCACATGGGTCTAGTATCATATATGCTAGTCTACACTGGTATATCGATGCCCCCGTCTCGATACACCTCCGACTAGGGACATTTCAGGATATGCTTATAGACTACAGATGTCCCACTAGTATGATCTCCATCATAATCAGAGTAGTCAAGCAGATATCCTTGGGGCTTTATCAGCATGTATGAATGAATAAAAGCATGATCAAATCAACATATCAGATAAAGAATAACCAGATAGCATACTATCATGTCGAGCAAGAATGCAAACTGAATATATATATACATGTATAGATACATCCACTATCACATAATGGCCTCTAGGGCATACATATATCCAACATGAGCGATATCATACACCCGATTCGAGTAGGAGGAGGAACCGTCTGCAAGTGCATGGTGGACCCGGTGCGGTACCTCGGGGCAAGATGGTCCAGATGATGGCGTTGAGCCTGGCAGGGGAGCACTACCGACCGGTTATTTTATTGTGACTCGACGCATATCCGGAGGATACCGATCGGAGTATAGGCCAGTCCGGATTGCCGGATCCTGAGGTATTGAGATTTGATGTTACGGGCCAGTCCGGATTACCGGAGCGTGAGATATTGAGATAGCGAGATATATATTTTGTGTCGATGCTAGACACTGATTCCCTGTTGATTTCATTGATGATACTTCGATTTTGATTAGAGATATCTCACTGAGATAAGAAAAACAGTTTTCTCATTAGATGTATTCTGTTTTCATGCATTCATACATCATATATATATATGATATGTTGCTATCTGAGGCGCTGACACGAGCACTTGGTATTACACTTATGTATAGATGTTTACCCTTGCCATTAGTTTATGCTTCAGGCTATATTATTTGAGGATATTACTATCGTATGACCTAGGATTGAGTCATACATGCGATTTCAGCTCGGTAATGTTTTCTACTCACGAGTTGGCAACTCACCCCCGTTGTGCCACAATTTCTTGCAGGTTTTGCCGTACAGGTTTTCTTGGCGGCTTTGCTGGCACACTTCTTCTTTCCGGGTGATTTCTTTGGTAGGTGGGTTCACTTGTATCATGACCACCATTGTACATTTATTTATTTCAGTTGTATCTAGTAACCCATCAACCTGACTTTATTATTTGATAACCTTAGAAGACCAGTTGTATATTCTTTAAACCTTAGATTCGCGCGTTGTATTATTATGGTTTTCTTTTTGTTTTATTCTGAGTTTTGATCCTCGCCTCTCGGCGTTGTATATTATATTGCTTGCGTGGTTGTGACCGCCAATTGGCGAAGACCTAGCTCCCGCTTGGGGATGCCTTTATTCATTTTGTATATTATTCATGTTTGTACCTGTTTGGGGCCAGTATTTAAAAAGGAAACTCTGCCGAAATTTTCGGAAAAGATTTGACGTTTTAAATATGCTTACTGCGACTTTCAAAGTGAATTATATGCAAACATTTAAACAAGATTTCCTTCACCTTCTTCTTTTAAATGGTTTAGATTTCTGGCTTTTTGGCTTACTTGAATTAGATGGTGTCCTATAGACTTCATATGATTCAAGTGCCAGTCACGTGCCATTTTGAGTCGTGACAAAGTTGGTATCAGAGTGCTAGGTTAACCTTGGTTCGAGTCTATATTTGACTATGCGGATACATTCGGAACCTAGGCTTGACCTTACGGAACTTAGACTTGGTCGAGGGGGTATTAGACTCGAACTTTCGTCGCGTATGTTGACCTTGGTTGATGGAGTAGGTGACTTAAGTAGAGTGACGTAATGTGGGTATGTTCTACGGCATACTTACGATACGCTACTCCGCTTAAGAAGCCTTAGGATGTACATTTTCCTTGCACAGTATTATATTCATTCCTATGATTTATCCTCATCGATATCGGTTTATGGTTTTTGCTGCCACGATTACATGGGCAGAGAGAGAGAGCTGCGGCTAGAGTTGCGGTCAGCACGAGCTCATCACGGACGAAGACTGACCAGGGCATAATTCCAGCGACACACGATTGCATAGATGTGTCATTTTATCGTGTTTTTTTCCGCTCCATGAGCTTTTGATGGATTGCTTTTACAAAATTTCTCGAACGTGCAGATCAGCACCAAAGGATTGGGCCACTTCTAGAGGCCAGCCAGAATGTGATGACCGTCAATGCACCGATTATTCTTGATGATTGAGGCACTGTTCAGCGTGCGGATGAATGATTCAGCTGTTGCTGCGAATGACAAGATATCGCCCCAGATGTTTGAAGCTATTGCAGCATGAGTTTATAATTAAAGATATGATAGAAGATCGCTAACCACCCATGTATAATGACTAGGACATGTGTTACGTTTGCACACCCTGATGCCAGGTCATCAGATTGATTGATTCCTGCTTGAGATCACTTCACGCAGGTACATTGAGAGTCAATAGATGGCGATCGAATGTCAGAAACCCATTTTTCCAAGTTTAAGGTATTCGGAAGAACATGCAAGTAATTATGTGGACCCTCTAGAAGAATTAAACCCTAACTCGATATAATGACCATAGGAACGCTTTGGAACCTTAGTGTTTGCGGCAGTTTTGCAGTGCCAATAATGAGGCTTGGGTTTGCCCTTCTACGGCCGGTCCAAAGGTACTGTAGCATGTACTGGATAGTATTAAACTGTACTCAAGAGTTGAGCTCTTGGGAAATTATGGGACTTTGACGAATCGATCGAAAAGTTCAATGTCATTCATATATCATGTGATGGGATACATTGCTTGGGAGACTCCAGATATGAGTATAGCCATTAGAGCGCGGTCTATGCAGCCACGAAGAGACGAGTCCGAATCAGTCAACATTAGAGAAAAGTGGAGTAAGAGGTTCGTGCGAGCTTTCGACAAGATGACGGTCCACTCATTTGACATCAGAGATGTGATACGCATGCAGAGGCGTTGTATATAGAAATATTTCCAGAAGTAGTCGCGATCAGCCATTCCGGAATAAGAAATAGATTTAGTAAAGGGCGATGACTTCCGTGAAGTTCAGCAGAAACAAGATTTGGAGAGACTCCGACAAGATCTTTCTGGAAATATTAAATGAGAAGACCTGGACGCAGGATCAGTCGTATTGTGCACACCCAGTAGGCCAGAATTCGGCATCATCGACAAGACGTGTTATGAATGACCGTGACAGTTGGCCAGAGATATTTAGAGGACGTGCTAGAGCGGTACTATTTCCGCCATCTTGGATTTCGGTATTTTAGGTGATTTATTTGCATGATTGAGATTTTGTGCTCCACGGTTGCACTTGACTTCGATTTGATGTCATTCGAGATGTTGATTTTATTGCATGCCTATGGTATGCATGTAATTTGACTTGTGGTTTCGGTGTAGTTTCCATCCATTTTTAGTATTTTGATTCGATTTTGTGCATGCTGATGCACATGGTTGTGAGATTATATACCACGGTATACCTGACTTGGATTGAGATTTGTTGTATACCGTCAATTTCGATTGTGATTTTCGATATTTTTTTCGTACACCTTGTGCACTTGAGTTGGATTTTGCGCATACTTGACGCGCTGGATGCGATTTTGGTGCACACCAGATGCACTGAATCAAGATTCTTCGTGTATATCAGATGCACCTGATATTGCCGTCAGACACACCCGTTGCCTTTGACAGGTGTTTTCGTGCACACCCGTTGCACTTAGATTTTATTTCTGCGCACATGTATGGAAGATTCATGGATTTCGATTTCCGTGTGCACCAGAGGCACGTAGCTTTCTTATACACATTTTGAGTACGATTTCTCATGAGCGGTATGTTTTATGATAGTAACTATTTGGTATATTAGCTGAGCAGGACTAATCAGAGGACAGTACCTGAATATATATTTGCATGCATTGATAGTTATCGAAGGGATTTCCAAAAAGGGGTTATAGTCTCAGTATTTACCTACATGTCCGAGACGACACGAAACATTTTATAAAGGGAACCCATCAAAATTATTTTCAAAACGGCGAGACGTATGTTGAACGAAAGACATATATATGTATATAGAATTACTTTCTTACAAATAAACGTCTACTACTTGTGCTGTGGTACGCGCATCGCACAGTGATTTGAGAAAGGTTTGGCATGCATTTCTTTCGGATGTTTTGATGAGTTTACAACAATGCGTACTATGTACATGTTACAGTTTTGAAGTATATCAGGTTAGTTTTCGTATTGGACATTGACATTTGCGTCTTCCACATAACTCCGACGATTACGTGATGCTTGAAAGAGTTTTGATTTTGGTTTATATACTCGTTTTCATGTGCATGCATTGCGCTATGATGTGTTTTATGTATTTATGATTTCGAAGCCCCGACGACTTGATCTTTTTACTGAAATATTTTAGTATTTGAGGGGTTCAGGGACCGAATTTATTTAAGGAGGAAGAGTGTAACATTTAAGGAAAATAAAATATATTTTTAGGAATTTATATAATTAAATAATAAATATTATGAATATTTTAATGATGCGGTATAATTAATTACCGATAAATTGGGAAATATTTGGAAACATTATAGGAATTACTGAAATGAGGGTGTTTTTTATGATTTAAGCAAATTATAAATTCTTTATGATTAATTATATTCCATTTTAATGCTAATCGCGAGTAAATATCACTAATCGTTCATTAAGCTTGATCTGTGCACATGACATGCGCCATGTCATGTTACACATTGTTACATATTTTCTACCATGGCTTTTCTTTTTCAAACATGGATTTGTTAAAATGAAAGGAAAAGGAAACAAAAGAAAAGAAAAGAAAAGGAAAAAAAATAAACAATATTGTATGTGCATGGGAGAGAATAGAGGGTGAGGGGTCTTGTGTTGACCATGGCATTTTACCCCTTCATTATTTCCTTCATCTTTTTCACTCCTCTTCCTCTCATGGCTACCCTCTTCTTCTCCCTCCTCTACCCCATCACAACACACCCTAAAACACATCCAAACATCATCTCCCTTTCATTAAAAATGTGCACAAGCTCACTACAAGCATTTTGGACCAAGAAAGCTAGGATTTTGAGCACTTGGGGTAATTCAAGAAAATTCTTGAGTTGCCAAATGAGGTAATTCTTGCACCATTAGAATACTAATTCATTTCCTTTATCTTTCATGTTAGTTTAGAATTGGTTTAGTGAGGTTATACGATGTTTGAAATTTCCTAGATTAGGTTTGATGAACTCGTGAAGTGAGATAGTGCTAATGGGGTTAGTAGAGACCATACAACCCCTGTAGTGATGGTATATTGGACTAAACAAGAGACTAGAACCCCATTTAGCAAACTTAGAAATCCCTGATATCATATTTTGTGGAAATTGTGAAAGAAAATTAAAATCTGCTATGATCCGGGGAACCTGAAAATTTTATAGCGATCATAGTGAGTCTTGCAGGCAACCTAGAAGCTACCCAGAAGACCCGAGACCCTGACCATGACCCCTGGCCGCAAATTTATCCCTTCTGGCCACAAATTACGTCCAGAACTTGGACTCTGAGATTGGTGTTTGGTTCATGGCTCCAGTTTCAGTAAATTAGACCCTCCTCCACATATGGAAAATTGGCAAATTTCACTTAGGGTAAAATCTGGAGGTGTTTTCTAGAGTTGCTGCATTATTTTGCGACTTCGTTTTAACTTGAGTTTTAGTATTTGGGTTTTAACTCGATGGTTTGATGTCTGTACATCGACATCGAGGATTTGTTTGGCCTTTCTTGCATTCGTAGTCGGTAGGTTTTAACCTATAGGCATTTAGCATGTTGTTTTGGTATTGATTAGGATTTTAATGCGACACGATATGTTATGACATGTAGGTACCTCCGCTTGGGATGACAAGCAAGAGCGTGGCGATATCGACTTTGGCAAACAAAGATCAAGGTGAGTAGATATATATCTACGGGGGAAGCCGGGTGGATGGCGTATAGCACCCCCGCAATTTCGTAGTGTAGCACGGGAATGCGTTATGATATTTATATATATTTATGTATGCGTTTTATGAGATGTGCATACTTAGCAAGAAATGTTTAGGTGACTTTGGGTTAGTTTAGCGCAGTTGTAGGAAAGTCTTTATAGTGTGGTTTCTTATTCGCGAAACCCTAGAGTAAAGTTTTGCACACACGCACACACACAAGCATACACTTGTTTTACTTGTGCGTATATGGGGATATATATATATATGTATGTATGTATTTATGTATGTATGTGAGTATGTATATATATATGTGTGTGTATGTATGTCAGTATGTATATATATATATATATATATGTATGTGAGTATGTGTGTGTGTGTGTGTATATATATACATATACATGGACAATGAGGATAGTAAATGGTACTTGGAGATGAGTCGATGTGATTTGGACATGATGTTGTGAGATCGATGATGTGACTTGGTTCGTATTATGAGATACGACATGATATTATAGCGGGTCTTTAGGCGAAGTGTTTTCGTACACACGCATACACACACAGACACACACACACACACAAACATATGTTGATGGTATCGGAATATACTAGACTTTAGATCAGTACCCCTAATTCAGGGTATGATGATAAGGATACCGGAGGAATAACGAGATAAATGTGATATTCGAGCAGTAGCCAGATTTTGGATGCCATATGATGGATTTAACGTACGTGATATAATTATGATGATAGATCCGCACTCTTGACTCGAGAATGTCATATTATATATTGTATCGTATGTGATATTATTGAGGCGGGATCACCGACTACTAGATATAAATATCGACTCAGACTTAGATGGTTTTCCTTACCCTTTCGATTAGTCTATTAGTTTAGTCCACTAGTTTACTTAGTAGATATTAGACTGGGCTCGAGTCACTCTTATTTCAAAAACTAACGAATCGTGAGTATTTTAAAGACAGGCCATGGGGTACTACGGATATTTCAAAGGACGTACCTTTCCTTAAAAACACCGTAGCCCCTATTTTCTACACACCCGATTCGTGTTATTTCAAATGTCAAAACTTTATTACTCATATATATATAAATATATATTCTTATATGTTGCGTTATTATTCATGTTCCGTATATTCTTGCTGTTCGCATCGCATTGCATGCTTAATTTTGTTTTCTTTAGTTATTATAAATTCATGTTGTCAGGACACCAACACCATTACCGATGATGCGTATGCTCCACGTACACCTGCTTGCCGGCTCACACACATCATCATCGGTAATTTTCATGTCACGTACAGACTATAAAACACTACTTCATTTGTATAAATTGTTTATTAATAGTTTTGACATAGTACTAGTGCGCTTGCTTTTATATGATAGCTTAGACATTGCATTTATTGCTGTGATATCTCATGCATATGTATTTTCATTTGTTATACAATATTATGGGGGTTTATGCCAACATTCACTGTTTATTAAAATCATGATTTTGAGATTTCGGATTTCCATAAGATTTATGAATTTGGAGAAACCGCAAGGATTTTATAAACTCATTATCATTTTCAAAAGATAGAACTTGCGGTTTTCTCATGTTACGATGTGAGATATGTCCACCATGAGTTTTCTCGGCCCTTAAGCGTTATCATACACCTGATTTGAGGAGGAGGAGGAACCGTCTACGGGTGTATGGTGGACCCGGTGTGGTAACCCGGGGCAAGATGGTCGTAGATGATGGCGTTGAATCTGGCAAGGGAGAACAACAGACCGGTGATTTTATTATGACTCGACGGATATCTAGAGGATACCGATCTATGTATAGGCCAGTCCGGATTGCTGGAGCCTGAGGTATTGAGATTTGATGTTATGGGCCAGTCCGGATTGCCGAAGCCTGAGATATTGAGACAGCGAGATATATATTTTCTGTCGATGCTGGACACAGATTCCCTGTTGATTTCATTGATGATACTTCAATTTTGATTACAGATATCTCACTGAGATAAGAAAAACAGTTTTCTCATTAGTTGTATTCTATTTTCATGCATTCATACATCATATATATATGATATGTTGCTACCTGATGCACTGACACGAGCACTTGGTAGTACACTTTTGTATAGATGTTTACCCTTGACTTTAGTTTATGCTTCAGGCTATATTATTTAACGATATTACTATCGTATGACCTAGGATTGAGTCATACATGCTATTTCTTCTCGGTGATGTTATCTACTAGCGAGTTGGAAACTCACCCCTGTTGTGCCACAGTTTCTTCCAGGTTTTGCCGTATAGGTTTTCTTGGTCGCTTTGCTGGCACACTGATTCTTTCCGGGTGATTGCTTTGGTAGGTGGGTTCACTCGTATCGTGACCACAATTGTACATTTATTTTTTTCAGTTGTATCTAGTAACTCCATCAACCAGACTGTATTATTTGATAACCTTAGAAGACCAGTTGTATATTCTTTTGACCTTAGAGTCGCGCGTTGTATTATTATGGTTTTCCTTTGGTTTTATTCTGAGTTTTGATTCTCGACTCTCGGCGTTGTATATTATATTGCTTGCGTGGTTGTGACCGTCAATTGGCAAAGCGCTAGCTCCCTCTTGGGGATGCCTTTATTCATGTTTCATATTATTCATGTTTGTACCCGTTTGGGGCCAGTATTTACAAAGGAAACTCTGCCGAAATTTTCGGAAAAGATTTGACGTTTTAAAAATTCTTACTATGACTTTCAAAGTGAATTATATGCAAACTTTCAAACAAGTTTTCCTTCACCTTCTTCTTTTAAATTGTCACAACCCGAAAAGTACGGAACATGACATGCACTTAAATTACGAAACATCTCAAGGCGTATGTAATCTAAGTAAGCCAAAACCCAAAAATCAAAACCAGTTAAAGCAGTGGAGTGAAGGAAAAACCAATTTAAAGCATGTAGGTTTAATCAACATAGACCGAAGTATGTATTTTTAAAATCCCAAGTGTTTTTTGAAACTTTCGGCAGAGTCTCCTTTGTAAATACTGACCCCCAAATAGGATACAACATGAATAGTATACGAAATAAAAAAGGCATCCCCATGCGGGAGCTAGCTCTTCATCAATCGACGGTCACAACCACGCAAGAAATATAATATACAACGCCGAAGGGCGAGAATCAAAACTCAAAAGAAACCCAAAATCTGCATGAAAACCATAATAATACAACACGCGACTCTAAGGTTGAAAGAATAACAGGTCTGGTTTTCTATCTCTCTCAAATACACAATCTGGTCGATGGAGTTTCTAGATAAAACTGAAATAATAAATACACAGGTGGTCCTGATGCAAAGAACCCACCTGCCTATGGCAATCACCCGGAAGGAACAGTGTGCCAGCAAGCCGCAACGAAGCCTGCACGGCAAAACCTGCAAGGAACTGTGGCACAACGGGGGTAAGTTGCCAACTCGTGAGTAGAAAACATCTACCAGCAGAAATCGCATGTGTAACGCAATCCTAGGTCATACGATCAGTAATATCCTCAAAATAATAATTTGGCCTGAAGCATAATATAATGGTAAGGGTAAACATCTATCCCTAAGTGTAATACCAAGTACTCGTGTTAGTGCCTCAGGTAACAACATGTCACTAATATGATGTACAAATGTCAGGTAGCAATATATCACTAAAATGATGTGCATATGCATATAATGAGAACAAAGTACATCATGAATCAAGAACTGCTTCTCATTATTTAATGAGATTTCTGTATGTATATAAATCGAGATATTATCAATGAAACCAACATCAAATCCGTGTCAAGTATCAACACAAAACATAAACCTCAATATCTCAATATCTCAGGCTCCGTCTAACCGGACTGGCCTGTATCCTCAAATCTATATATCTCAGTGTCTCAAATATCAATATCTCAATACCTCGGGCTCCGTCAATCCGGATCGGCCCATACCATCAATCATACAACCACGAACGGTATCCTCCAGATATCTGCTGCGCCAGGTAAAATCACCGGTAGGCAGTCTGCCCCAGCCGGGCTCATCGTCAACAACTCAAGCTTCTTGCGCGGGGTACCATACCGGGTCCACCATGTACCCGAGACGGTTCATCCAACTCCTCGAATCGGGTCTCGAAAACATCTCAGAACTAAGAAAACATCATAGTGGACGACTCATACATCACGAGAAAACCGCACTTTTCATTTTCAAAAGGATAATAAGTTTATAAATCCTTGCGGTTTTCCCCCAAATCCAGAAATCTTATGGAAATCCGAAATCATCAATAACATGATATCAATAAACAATGAAAACCAGCTTAAATCTCCATAATACTGTATAACCAATGAATATATAGATTCATCTAATATCATGCAATAAATTAACTAGCATATGAAAGCTAAAACATGTAGCAACTATTAGTTAGCAAGCTATGTCAATGAAATAGTGCTTTCTAAAGTGTACATGACATGGCAATTCCCGATGAAGATGTGTGTGAGCCGGCGAGTAAGTCTATGTGGAACATACGCATCATCGGTAATGGTGCTGGTGTCCTGACTATTAGTTATGTATATTCCCTAGAGGCCATTGTTGTACATATGATGGATGCTTGGATATATACAGAGAGGACTATCTTGCTCGTCATGATAGTATGCTATTTGGTTTCACTTTATCTTAACATGTTGACTTGCACTGGTTTACTGTCTTTCACTCACATGTTGATAAAGCCCTTAGGATCTATACTCGACTACTGGGACTATGACGAGATCATACTAGTAGGGCCGTGGTAGTCGATGAGTACATCCTATAACTGTTCCTAGTCGAGGGTATATCGAGACAGGGCAGCGATACACCAGAGTAGACTAGTGTATACGCATCTTGACCCATATGATGGGCGATGGATGATCCCATATCCATCGGTGTTTGACATCAGAGATGGTGTACGGGTGCTCAGTGGAGACTGGGTACACTGGACAGACTCGCCGAGAACTCCCAGATGGTGATATACCATACGTCAGATAGCAGTTCTCCGGTGACACTGGTACAGGGTAGTCTGTAGACCCGAGATCGTCATAGAGTCTTGTGTGATTCCTACTGTGCTTTGATTTCCACCTTACCACGTCCAAGAGGGCATGGAAAACGGTGGCGTTTGGGTACAGTCCCGAATCACATGGAGGCAATGAGCGATAGGAGGGGATTCGTCTCTCTCGGTATAGGGAGTTGATGTTGTGCTGTGTTCGATTGGCTATAACTGGAAGACCCTGGCCAGGGCTGATATAGAGCTTTACTGGTAAGTGTTACCGGCAGTTTATCGACCCGTTATGAGCCTCACATCGACACGACTTATCGGTTACTGGGGTCTGACGTATACCACCCCTAAACTTGATATGCGACATATCAGACGAAGTGACCGGACTGTATGGGAGTATTACTGATTGGATTCATAGGAGAACGTACAGGATAGCTTGTTGATCTTCTGATCGCTCAATACCTGGGTGGCTGCTACGTTTAGCCGACCGCTTGTAGCTTGTGGGTGTTTGATATGATCATCACCTGCTACCGGCGTATTGACGATTCTTTAGAGTCCTACACAGAGGTTTCTTGGCTCAGGCAAAATGGAGTAGAGGCACATATGTGATATGTGCAGGACCGAGGATAATGCGATATGAGATACCGTATTATATTCTCCCGATATTTAGATATGAACCGAGACGTCGGATCTAGTGTTGATTCGATGAATCGGTACATGATATATTAGTCGGTTATATTCGATATAGCCGGATTGTCGTATCAAGTGTTGATTCGATGATTTAATGTATAATAATATATATGATATATTGTATTACATTATCTAATATTGGCTCGCTTTATTATTTCATTTTCTCACCGAATAATACATTGATATATATGCGATATATATTAATTGTATTATTTTCTTTTGTTGCAAATATATAATATATATGTGATATATATTATTGTTACATGATATGATTAATAATGAAACATGTTTAGTGATGATTATATGAGATTAGGGTTTGATTAGGGTTAGCTTCTTCTTGCATCATCTAGAAGTTTTCCTTTTGTCATGAAGAAGATATTATGATAGATATTTTCTTATGACTCATTTCTTAACCCAACCAAACCCTAGCCTTAGTTAACTCTCTACAAGGGTTATCTTTGTCATCATTAACCATGGTTGCATTATTATTGATATACTCTTATCATTATTCATCACAAAAGGATTATCTCATTATTCATCATCTTCTTCTCTCTTGAGTTTTTGAAATAACTTACTAGATTTTCCTTTGGTGATGATTTCTTGTGAGAAAATGATATAAAAAGAAAGCATAAATACTACTCCATCATCCTCATCTAATCTAGCCCATTAGATTAGGGTGTTCACCTCATTAGAGTGAGAGAGCTTGAGTTATTGCAACTTCGACATAGATCATCGGAGAAAAAGAATACGACAAGCTATCATGGATCGTTCGAGTCGTGGAGCCTCTCTTGAGTCCGGGAGATCGTGGATCGCGGCGAAGGGACTTCTACTCAGAGCTTATGAAGCGAAGGAGCGGACTACAAAGGTTGTAATCCCTCAAACATAGTATTAAAGATGTTTACTTGCTTGTTAAACCTTAATTATTTAGCAAAGATCCCGGCTTTGGGTTGTTCGGCACATCTAAAATTTTATTCGGGCATGCTTGATGCCTTATGAACAATCACAAGAGTGCCTAGGAACCCTACAGTGGTATCAGAGCCTCGCTAGAGCATTAGGCGACGTGTATACAAAGTTAAAACTCCGAACAAACTCCGATACGACGATTTGAACCCCTCTCTGGACTTTTTCTAAAATCTGTGATTTTTCAGAATTAAAAATACTTAAAAAATTCAGCAGAGAATTCTAAGAATTACCATGAAAAACGAGCCCCTAATTCTTTAATATGGCTGTGGAACAGTGGCCATAAGCTACTTTTGGCGGCGGTTCTGCGGTATGAATAGTGTATTAGGGACGGTTGTTCATGCAGTAATATCCTATTTTATTCCAGCTTAATTCGGGGTATTTTTAAATCTGCCTTTACTGTTCAGACTCTGGGGTTTATTTTGTAATTATAGATTCGATCAAAATATTTAATTTCGTTTTGTGTTCCGGATATTTAGAAACTGTTAAAATGTTCGAAAGGATATCATTAAACTCATTTTTTCCTGCACGTAAAACATTCAAGTGTTGAATTTTTATCGGGTTTAAATCTTTCGGAAAAATGAACGAGTAACGCGGAAGTCCCTCTAGAAGAACACAAACCTTAACTCGATTATGTGACCGTCTTGAACCGCCTCTAAACCTTAAGGTTTGGGGCAGTACGGCGTGCCACTTGTGAGGCGTTGGCTTGACCCTTCTACGGCTGGATCATCGGTACTGTGACAGTTTCTGGGATTATTTGAACTCCGCTCAAGTGTTGAGCTATTTAGGAAATCTTGGGTATTTGATTATCCGGTCGGAAAGTTTAATACTGTCTATTTATCTAGAATGTGATACAATATGTGGAATTCATATAGTTAGGCATGAAATGCGAAGTATGCGATATTTCGGATTTATGATGTCTAAAGTGATTGTGGATTCCAAATGTTGTAGTTTTACAATTTCTTTTCTGTGACCGTAAGTGTAGTATGTAGTTGTATTGCCGGTCTTCGTTGCTATACATCAATGACGATCGGTGTATGCATACTTACTTACGTTGATGATATGTGATATTATGTGTTGCTGTGATATGTTATATCGGATCGTCGTGTTCTGAATAGCCGGGGGTTTTATGTGAGATGAGGGTTTTTATTTTCATTCATGTAAAACTCATTTGTATGTAATATTCTTTTATTGGGGCACTTCCGGGATGAGGTTGATGTCACCATTGTATATTATTTACTTTTCCGCATTAGGTAGACCCAAGGAGGGGAGCACAAGTAACCGGGTTCTAGGGTCCAGTGAGAGGCCATCTCGAGGAGTCGAGACCGGTTCTCCTAACCCTAGAACTGGCAGTGTTACTTGCTGCTCTCGTAGGGGTCTAAGGATGTGGGTTTGGCTATTCATCGCGACCGTGGAATCCGTGTTTTATACCGGCTCGTATTGAAAACACGGACATCCTAGAATATCCAATATTTCATATATGTTCTTCTGCTGCAATGTTCTGTGATGAGATCATATTACTTCCTGAGACGAATGCTTATACTATATATATATATATGCTGATATATAAATATTACTGCTTTCGTTTCTTCTGTGATGCTTAGGAAGCATAAGCTGATGGGATTTATTAATGAGATTAATAAAAGAAAAGAAACCTAAAAGATGTTGTAGAATCAAAACTTTATAAAAAGGGTAGCTACAGTTTTTCTTTGCATAGCGGTATATATGATATACCCTGCACCTTATTCGATGAAGAAAGAGCCGAGATCGCTTCACCGGCAGTGACCTCTTTAGCGAAACTGGCAGATGCTACAAACTCGCGGTTTAGTTTTTGACAGCTTATATAGTTTTTGCTTTGCATAGCGGTATATATGATATACCCTGCACCTTATTCGATGAGGAAAGAGCCGAGATCCCTTCACCAGGAGTGACCTCTTTAGCAAAACTATAAGCCTCAAAAACACACCTTTTCAAAAACTGCTCGACTCTACGACGATATCAAGGTCGTTACGCAATAGGTTTTTCAGAAAAACCTGATGTAGCCCTCGATCATTTTAGATAAGTCCTATTTAGTATTCGTGCTACGTTTGTTGACCTCCGTCAAGGCGTAGTGTACGGTAGCTGACTAGTATTTATCTGCTTATGCATATGATGCGGATTGGATTAGGGTAGTCGTACGGCTTTGTTGACCTCCGTCAAGGGTCGTGTGGATGGGTTTAATTCAATCAGGAAATGACGGGTTGAACTTGACTAGTAGCCTAAGGTTTGTTGACCTCCGTCAAGGTCATAGGACACTAGGGGCAAAATATTATCGGGAATTTGAAGTGTTGAAATTTGCAATGAGATTGCATACCTCCTATGAGATAGTTGGATCCCGATACCGACAGCGAGTAAGTGTTACTCCTGGGAGAGTTTTACACAGGAAAATTAGCCGATCAAGTAGGTGTCTAGAAAAGTGTTAACGGGGTTACGCCTCTGGGAAAACGAGGTTTACTTTAATTAGGTCCGTGCGAAAGCACGGGGAACCTCCCTCAAGTACCGACACTGATCTGGCTGAAAGATTAACGAAATTGTAGGGTGTAATTAATCCCGGCTAATCTTACCATTTAGGGTTTGAAGGAAGATTTGATAAAAACAGTGGGAGACATCCTGATTAGATAAGATAATCACCAATCTAATCTTGCAAGAGTATACGCTAAAGTGTTTTCTTCTCTCTCTCTCTCCAGGTAGCGACCATGTCAGGCCATAATCAAGATAATAATATGGATGTATTGACTGAACCCGCTTATTATACTGAGTAGGGGAACGTTGGACCCGTTCTTTCTTATAAGAGTTATAAGACTGAACAGGAAACAGGAGAATATCTGGATTCTCACGCCGCCCAAAAAAACATGCATGCTGATGCATCTTCTTCGGGTGTGTTAGTTATTGAGAACTGTTTCTCAGTTCACCCTACGTCCTGTGTATTAGATACCGGATCAGGATCCCACATATGTAAATTGTTACATGGGCTACGGAAAGGTAGAGAATTGGGAAAAGGTGATCATTCCGTTCAAGTAGAGAATGGTGCAAGTATTGCAGCCAAAGCAGTTGGCGAATATCACCTAGTATTACCAAGTCGTAATACACTGATTCTAAATGAGTGCTATTATATACCGAATAGGATGTGCAATATTATATCAGTTTTTTTATTAAGTAAAGAAGGATATAATTTTGTAGTACAGGATAATGTTATGAACATCTTTCTAAATCAAAAGTTGATTGCATCAGGCTCGTTACATAATGGCATATTCATTCTCAATCAAAATACAGTCCTCAATATACAAAACACACACAAGAGGAAAAGTTCAGAAATGAATGAATCCTACTTGTGGCTTTGTAGACTTGGTCATATCAATGCGTCACGACTGGCTAAGTTACATAAGGAAGGATATTTAAATCCGTTTTAATTATCATCTTATGATACTTGCCATTCATGTCTCAAAGGAAAAATTGTTAGTTATATGTATGCCCTAGAGGCCATTACTATACATAGGATGTATATTGTAGTAGATGCTGGGACATATATAGGGAGGACTTTCAGTATGCTATCTGGTTGCTCTTTACCTTAACGTGTACACTGATTGTCTCTCTGTTACATGTAGGTAATGCCCTTAGGATGTGTACTTGACTACCTGGACTATGATGCGGATCATACTAGTGGGGACATGGTAGTCCATAAGTACATTCTTTAAGGTCCCTAGTCGTGGGTGTATCGAGACGGGGCATCAATATACCAGAGTAGACTAGCGTATACCTTCTCGACCCATACAGATGGGCGATGGATGATCCCATATCCATTGGTGTTTGACATCAGAGATAATATACGGGTGCTCAGTGGAGACTGGGTACACTGGACGGACTCGCTGAGAACTCCCAGATGGTATTATACCTTACGTCAGATGGCAGTTCTCTAGTGACACTGGTACAGAGTAGTCTGTTGACCCGAGATCGTCATAGAGTCTTGTGTGATTCTCACTGTGCTTTGATTTCCACCTTACTACGTCCAAGAGGGCATGCAAAACGGTAGATTTTGGGTACAGTCCCGAATCACATAGAGGCAATGAGCGATAGGAGGGGATTCGTCTCTCCCGGTATAGGGAGTTGATGTGGCGCTGTGTTCGATTGGCTATAACCGGAAATCCCTGGCTAGGGTTGCTGAGATTTACTGGTAAGTGTTAGCAGTAGTATCTTGAACTGTTATAGACCTCATATCGACACGACTTATCGAGCTACTGGGGTCTGACGTTTACCACCCCTAGGCAAGATATGCGACATATCAGACGATCAAACCGGACTGTACGGTAAGTGTTACTGGTTGGATTCACAGAGTGTGAGCGGGCTTGCTCGTTGATCTTCTGATCGCTCAATACCCGGGTGGTCGTTACGTTTAGCAGACCGCTTGCGGCTTGTGGGTGTTTGATATGATCATCACCTGCTGCCGGCGTATTGACGAGTCTTTAGAGTCCTACACAGAGATTTCCTGGCTCAAGCGAAACGAAATAGGAGCGCATATGAGATATGTGCCAGACCGAGAATAATACCAGTATGTGATACTGTATTTTATTCTCACGATATGTGACATTGATCGGTTATATGCGATATAGCCGGGTTATCGGATCAAGTGTTGATTCGATAAGTTGTTACTATTCATATTAGTCGGTTATATGCAATATGACCGGATCATTAAGTCAAGTGTTGATTTAATGATTTAATGTATAATTATATATTTGATATATTACTTTACATTAAATAATATTGGTTCACTTAAGATGTTTTTCTCACTTGATTGTGCACATTGTATATGTGATATATTTTTGTGCACAAGATTGTATCATGTTTGATGATACATGCAAACTTGGGTGTGTGTATGCTGTACACCATGTTTAGATAATGGTTGGGGTTTCATTTATTTTATTTTATGAAAACCAAATGGTGGCTTTCTTATTCATTTGCTAGAAGCTTCAAGTATATTTGAAAAGGTCAAAGCCATTTTGTTTTTATTCATAAACCTAACCATTACCTAAACCCTAGTTTATTCTCTACATGAGTTTACTAACCCATGGTTGCTAAATGATAACCATCACTTGATTTTCTTTTTGTGATATTTTTCCTTTTCTTTTCTTCTTCTTCATCTTCTTCTTCAAGTGAAGAAAAAGAAAAGCTTTCTTGAAAATTGTCAAGTGAGAAATCCAAATCCAAAGTGAACCCACTTTCTATTTCTTCATCCTCTAGCACTTTCCATGTAGTATAGAGTGTTTTCTTCACAAGTTTCATGCCTTGGTGGAGTTGGAGCTCGAGTTAGAGTCGCCTCGACGTAGATCATCTTCGGCATCGAAGTCATCGACCTAGCCCGATCATTTCTTCGATGAAACCACCGCGAGAGTCCGGGATCCGATGATCGCAGCGAAGGGACATCGTCACGGAGCTAAGGAAGTGGAGGACCGGATCTACAAAGGTTGTATTTCCATTCACTTAGCAATAAAGTTGTTTATTTGCATGTTTCGCCTTTGCTTCTAGTTAACGATCTAGCATTAGGGTTTCTTGGCAGTCGGAAAATTTGATTTTGCCGTGTTTGATCAGTTGTGGAACCTCATGGGTGTGCCTAGGGACCCTACAGTGGTATCAGAGCCTAGCTAGAGTATTAGACGATGTGTTAACGAAGTTAAAATTTCGAAGGAACCGAGAAACCTCAATTTAACCCCCTCTCTGGTCATTTTTCAAAATCTGGGATTTTCCAGAATTAAAAATACCTAAAAAATTCAGCAGGCTAATATAAGAATTATGGTGAAATACGAGAACCTAATACGTCCAAACCGCCGCGGAACCGCGGCCATAGTGCGCTTAGGCCGCGGATCCGCGGCAGTAAAGGGGTGTTAGGTAATTTTCTTTTCACTATAATTCCTATTTCTGTGACTTAAATTTTATGGGTATTTTTATTCTGACTCAAGTATTGAGTATTCTGGGGTTTATTTTGTAATCGTCCATTCAATCGGGAATTTTAAATTCGTTATTGTTTTTCCGGTTATTTTAGAATATGTTGAAAAGTTCGACCGGATATAAATACCCATTTTTCCCCCTATCGGGAAATTTCCAAGTGTTGGATCTTTCCGTGGTTTAATAACGTTTTAAGTAGTTCAAGTAATGCGATGGACCCTCTAGAAGACAACAAACCTTAACTCGATTATGTGACCGTCTTGAACTGCCCTTTGAACTTTCGGGTTTGGGGCAGTACGGCGTGCCACATGTGAGGCGTTGGCTTGACCCTTCTACGGCTGGACCGTTGGTACTGAGGCATGAACTGGATGTTTTTAAACCTATTTCATGTGTTGAGCATTATCGGGAAAACTTGGGTGTTTGGTTGTTCGATCGGAAAGTTTGACATTTTCTATTTATCTGGAATGGGATACAATACTTGGAATCCAAAAGTAGTTATAAGATAACTGATATGAATGTTTTAAACATAGCACTTTAGTCTCACTTGATCGGTTGCCACGGAATTTTGATGCGATCAAATGTCCGTCGCAATCACGTAGCGTACGCGGATACTCGTCGGATAAACTTAATAGTCTGCTACACACCATAGCCCCGACCAAGTGACTGTAGGAGAACCCCGTAGCCGAAAGTATCCGTTCGGGTGCTCGCGGCAGCGGTGTTCCACCTTGGTGCACTTCGTCGACGGCGTCGGGGGTACGGCCGCCTACTAAAGTTTGCGACGAGCATTCGATCAGAATGCCGGGAATCTTGTTGAATTGCCCGACTTGATATTGAAAAGAGTTTTCGATAATGAGACTAAAATGCGGGGTTTATAATTGTTAGGCATGCGATGTCTAAGGAATTCATTTGATAAGGCATGTGATGTCTATGCAGGTTGCGGATTCCAACTGTTGTAGTTTTACACTTTCTTTTCTGTGACCGTAAGTGTAATATGTGATATCGCCGGTTTCGTTGCTATATGTCAACGACAATTGGGATGGACATATTTACTTACGTTGATGACATGTGATATTATATGTTGCTGGATATGTTATATTGGATCGTCGTGTTTGAATAACCGGGTTTTTTTTATGTGAGATGAGTGTTTTTCATTTTCATTCATGTAAAAACATGTATGTAATATTCTTTTATTGGGGCACTTCCAGGTGGCGGAAGATGTCACCATTGTATATTATTTATTTTTCCGCACTAGGATAGACCCAAGGAGGATGGCACAAGTAACCGGGTTCTGGAGTCCAGTAGGAGACCAACTCGAGGAGTCGAGTCCGGGTCTCCTAACTCTAGAATTGGTAGGGTTGCTTGCCGCTCTCGTAGGGGTCTAGGGGTGTGGGTTTGGCTATTCATCGCGACAGTGGAATCCGTGTTTTATACTGGCTCGTATTGAAAACACGGACGTCCTAGTATATCCAATATTTCATATGTTTCTTCTGCTGCGATATCTGTGATGTGATCATTTGATGTTCTGTGATAAATACTGTATATAGTATATATGATGTATTATATAGACGTTACTTATGTTTTACACCCGCGCTAGCCCTGCCCCGCTCTGCCTTTAGTTACCTAACCTAACGGTGCACGAGGGGACATCGAGGCGAACACGGATGGCATAAGTGTACGTCGTATTTATCTGTGATGTTTAGGTAACTTAAATGATGGGACTTCATTAATGTGATTAATGAAAGAAAAGAAACCTAAGATGTTGTGAAATCGAATTTTCAAAAACAGGTAGCTACAGTTTTTGCTTTGCATCGCGGTGTTCCTTGTAGAACATCCTGCTCCTTATTCGATAAGGAAAGGACCGAGATCCCTTCACCGGGAGTGTTCTCTTTAGCAATAACTAGCAGATGCTACACCCCTCGGTTTGTCTTTTGATTGCTTCTATAGTTTCTTCTTTGCACAGATATATATATGATATATCTCGCACCTTATTCGACGAGGAAAGGGCCGACGATCCCTTCACCGGGAGTGGCCCCTTTAGAAAAACTAGAAAAGCCTCAAAAACACTCCATTTCAAAATCATTTGATTCTACAACGATATCAAGTTCATTACGCAATAGGTTTTCTGAAAAACTTGTCGTTGCCCTCCGTCATTTCAGATAAATAGTAGTTAGTATTCGTGCTGCGTTTGTTGGCCTTTGTCAAGGCATAGTGTGCGGTAGCTGACTGGTGCTTATCTGCTTATGCATATGATGCAGATTGGGTTAGGGTCGTCGTGCGACCTTGTTGGCCTTTGTCAAGGGTCGTGCAGGTGGGTTTAATTCAATCAGGAAATGACGGGTTGAACTTGACTAGCATCCTATGGTTTGTTGGCCTTTGTCAAGGTCATAGGAGGTTAGGGGCAAAATATTATCGGGAATTTCAAGTGTTGAAATTTGCAATGAGATTGCATACCTTCTATGAGATAGTTGGATCCCGATACCCGCTGCGAGTAAGAGTTACTCCTGGGAGACTTTTACACATTACAATTAGCCGATCTAGTAGGTGTCTAGAAAGGTGTCAACGGGGTTACGCCTCCGGGAAAACGAGGTTTACTATAATTAGGTCCGTGTGAAAGCACGGGAAACCTCCCTCAAAGTACCGACACTGGCCTGGCTGAAAGATTGGCGAACATGTAGCGTGTAATTAATCCCGGCTAGTCTTTCCTTTTAGGGTTTGAAGGAAGATTTGATAAAAACAGTGGGAGCCATCCTGATTAGATAAAATAATAACCAATCTGATCTTGCAAGAGCATACGCTGAGTGTTTTCTTCTCTCTCTCTCCAGGGAGCGACCATATCACGCCTTAATCAAGATAATAATACGGATGTATTGACCGAACCCGCTTGTTATAATGAGTTGGGGAACGTTGGTCCCGCTCCAACTTATAATTGTTATAAGACAGAGCAGGAATTGATGAATACCAGATTTCCAGTGCCGCCCAAACGAAGAAAGTGCATGTTGATGCACCATCTTTGGGTGTGTTCGTTACAAAGAACTGTTTCTCTATATCCTCTACGTCCTGGGTATTTGATACCGGATCAGGATCCCAGATATGTAATCTGTTACATAGGGCTACAAAAGGTAGAGAACTGAGAATGGGTGATATGTTTCATGAGACAAAAAACAGTGCATGTGTTGCAGCCAAGTCTGTTGGTCACTGTCACCCTGTATTACCAATACATTGATTCTGAACAATTGTTATTAGATACCGAACTTGATATACAAAATCATATCAGTCTCTCTTTATTAGTAAAGAAATGATAAAATTTTGTATTGATGGATAATGTTTTGAACATTTCCTATATCAAAAGTTGATCGGTTCAGGCACGTTATCTAAAAGTATTGATGTTCTAAATCAAACTACAGTTCTTAGTATACGGAACACACACAAGAGGAAGATTTCAGAAATGAACGAATCCTTCTTGAGGCATTGTAGACTAGGTCATATCAAGGCGAATCGACTAGCTGAAGTTACATTAAGATGCATATTTAAATCAGTTTGAATTTACATCTTTTGAAACTTGCCAGTCGTGTCACAAAGATTAGATGACCATACCTCTGTTTAATCAAAACAGAGAAAGAGTTAGTGAACTCTTGGGACTGATACATGATGATGTAAGGTCCCTGTCTACACATGCCAAGACAGGTTCTTTGTACTTCCTTACATTCACTGATGATCTCTCAAGATTCAGACATATGTTCCTGTTGAAACACAAGTCTGAACCTTTTGAGATATTCACAGAATATGATTTAGATGTAGAGAACCAAAATACGGGTATATGTATTATGTCCTTTGATGTGATCGAGGAGGAGAATACTTGAGCACGGAAATCCTGGCCTATTCTAAAGGAGAACGAGATTCTCTCTCAGAATTACTCCTCCGTATACACCATAGCACGATGGTATATCGGGACAGAGCAGATACACCCTATTTGATATGGTGTGCTCTATGATGAGTACTACTGAGTTATCTTTTTCCTATTGGGTGTTATGCACTTGAGAACTTGCATACCTATTGAATAGGGTTCCAATCAAATCAGTTGCCTACCGCTTCATATGTGATATGGAAAGGGAAGAGCCTATATCATAAGTTAGTTAAGATCTGGGGTTGTCCGGCCTATGTCTAAAAGCAAAATCCGGACAAGATCGAGGCAAGGTCAGTTCTGTAGAACTGGAAATGTTCCAGCTATACAAACTGCAGCTGATGATTTGGTTAAAACGAAGGATTCAATAGTAACCAACGAACCTCAGCCTCTCCACCAATCTAGTAGGGTTCCTCACCCACCTGAGAGTTACTTCGGTTTCTCTATGACAGTGGGAGCGAGGATTGCATCATGAGATGATGACCCAACTAGTTTCGAGCTGGCCATCAGGAGTGAGACTCTGTAAGAATGGCTGGATGTTTATCGATCTGAGATGGAATCCTTATACACCAACAAAGTATGAACTTTGGTTGCTATATATGAAGGGTTAAATCCCCATCAGGAGCAAGTATATCTTAAGAAGATTACTTGGTGTAGATTGAAAAGTTGAGACTTTCAAAGCTAGACTTGTTAAAGGTCTTCGTCATCGACCAGGCGTGGATAATGATGAAACCTTTTTCCAGTGGCTATGCTTAAGTCCATCCAGATCCTACTTGCCACGGCTACATACCATGACTACGATATCTGGCGGTTGAGTGCCATGACTGCTTTTCTAAATGATGTTTTAGAAGAGAACGTCTATAAGTACACAGCCAGAAGGCTTCGTACATGGTGGGAGCAGCGGAAACGTGTGCAAGATGTTTTATGTGATGAAGAAGGCATCGCGGAGTTGGAACATCTGTTTTGATGAGTTAGTCAAACAGTTTGACATCATCAAAATGGTAGATGAACCTTGTATATACAAAAAGGTAGTAGGGAGTATGGTAGTGATCCTCGTAGAGTACGTAGATGACATACTCTTGATAGGGAAGGAGTTTCCTATGCTACGCTCGGTCAATCTCCACTTATCACAATGATTCTCCATATAGGATCAAAGTGATACCTACTAAATCCTGGGTTTTGGATTTATGAGATAGATCTAATTGGATATTATGATACTCACCAGTTGTAGTGAGATGGTATCAATTGGTCCTGCGGAGAATCACCGGAAAGGTTCCAGGGTGATAAGGATGACTGAATGTCAGTCACAGGCATTGTCTTTACCCTCAGTGGAGGGACGGTATGTTGGAAGAGTTCCAAGCTAGATACCGTGGCATACTAGACGATAAAGGCAAGATATATCGTTACCAAAGATGCTACCAAAG
Organism: Agapanthus africanus; assembly: GCA_030015575.1. Lineage (NCBI taxonomy): Eukaryota > Viridiplantae > Streptophyta > Magnoliopsida > Asparagales > Amaryllidaceae > Agapanthus > Agapanthus africanus. The sequence goes on from CM057341.1 coordinate 623,058,239, forward strand.
AGGAAGTCTCGGTGTATATTAGTTCATGAGATGAACTTCGTTCCTCCCATTGTGCGACAATGGAGTTGTGGCTTATACCAAGGAACGCCCGTCCCATCAGTGATCCAGACATATTCTAAGGCAGTATCACCTGATCATGGAGATGGTTGATCTCCAAGGAGATCAAGGTTAGGAGAGTAGACTCAAAGGACAACACGGCGGATCCACTCACAAAGGCCTTTTCCCAGAGAGAGACTTTTATGGGATGGTTGAGTATGAGATACTGCAACCACTGCTACAGATGGCCCTAGTGTAAGTGGGAGATTGTTAGTTATATGTATGCCCTAGAGGCCATTACTGTACATAGGATGCATATTGTAGTGGATGCTGGGACATATATAGGGAGGACTTTCTTGCTCGACATAATAGTATGCTATCTGGTTGCTCTTTACCTTAACGTGTACACTGATTGTCTCTCTGTTACATGTTGGTAAAGCCCTTAGGATGTGTACTTGACTACCTGGACTATGATGCGGATCATACTAGTGGGGATATGGTAGTCCATAAGTACATCCTTCAAGTTCCCTAGTCGTGGGTGTATCGAGACGGGGCATCGATATACCAGAGTAGACTAGCGTATACCTTCTCGACCCATACACATGGGCGATGGATGATCCCATATCCATTGGTGTTTGACATCAGAGATGATATACGGGTGCTCAGTGGAGATTGGGTACACTGGACGGACTCGCCGAGAACTCCCAGATGGTATTATACCTTACGTCAGATGGAAGTTCTCTAGTGACACTAGTACAGAGTAGTCTGTTGACCCAAGATCATCATAGAGTCTTGTGTGATTCCCACTGTGCTTTGATTTCCACCTTACCACGTCTAAGAGGGCGTGCAAAATGGTGGCTTTTGGGTACAGTCCCGAATCACATGGAGGCAATGAGCGATAGGAGGGGATTCGTCTCTCCCAGTATAGGGAGTTGATGTTGCGCTGTATTCGATTGGCTATAACCGAAATCCCTGACCAGGGTTGCTGAGATTTACTGGTAAGTGTTATCAGTAGTATCTCGAACTATTATAGACCTCATATCGACACGACTTATCGAGCTACTGGGGTCTGACGTTTACCACCCCTAGGCAAGATATGCGACATATCAGACAATCAGACCGGACTGTACGGTAAGTATTACCGGTTAGATTCACAGGAGTGTGAGCGGGCTTGCTCGTTGATCTTCTGATCGCTCAATACCCGGGTGGCCGTTACGTTTAGCAGACCACTTGCGGCTTGTGGGCGTTTGATATGATCATCACCTTCTGCCGGCGTATTGACGAGTCTTTAGAGTCTTACATAGAGGTTTCCTGGCTCAAGTGAAACGAAATAGGAGGGAATATGATATATGTGCGGGACCGAGAATAATATCAGTATGTGATACTATATTTTATTCTCGCGATATGTGACATTGATCGGTTATATGCGATATAGCCGGGTTATCGGATCAAGTGTTGATTCGATAAGTTGTTACTATTCATATTAGTCGGTTATATGCAATATGACCGGATCATTAAGTCAAGTGTTGATTTAATGATTTAATGTATAATTATATATTTGATATATTACTTTACATTAACTAATATTGGTTCACTTAAGATGTTTTTCTCACTTGATTGTGCACATTGTATATGTGATATATTTTTGTGCACAAGATTGTATCATGTTTGATGGTTCATGCAAACTTGGGTGTGTGTACGCTATACACCATGTTTAGATAATGGTTAGGGTTTCATTTATTTTATTTCATTTATTTTATAAAATCAAAATGGTGGCTTTCTTATTCATTTGCTAGAATCTTCAAGTATATTTGAAAAGGTCAAAGCCATTTTGTTTTTATTCTTAAACCTAACCATTACCTAAACCCTAGTTTATTCTCTACATGAGTTTACTAACCCATGGTTGATAAATGATAACCATCACTTGATTTTCTTTTTGTGATATTTTTCCTTCTCTTTTCTTCTTCTTCATCTTCTTCTTCAAGTGAAGAAAAAGAAAAGCTTTCTTGAAAAATGTCAAGTGATGAAATCAAGTGAGAAATCCAAATCCAAAGTGAACCCACTTCCTATTTCTTCATCCTCTACCGCTTGCCATGTAGTATAGGGTGTTTTCTTCACAAGTTTCATGCCTTGGTGAAGTTGGAGCTCGAGTTAGAGTCGCCTCGACGTAGATCATCTTCGGCATCGAAGTCATCGACCTAGCCCGATCATTTCTTCGATGAAACCACCGCGAGAGTCCGGGATCCGATGATCGCAGCGGAGGGGCATCCTCACGGAGCTAAGGAAGTGGAGGACCGGATCTACAAAGGTTGTATTTCCATTCACTTAGCAATAAAGTTGTTTATTTGCATGTTTCGCCTTTGCCTCTAGTTAACGATTTCGCATTAGGGTTTCTCGGCACTCGGAAAATTTGATTTTGCCGTGTTTGATCAGTTGTGGAACCTCATGGGTGTGCCTAGGAACCCTACAAAAATGACCAAATCTCCCTTTAGTGGACACGGAGAAAGAGTTACAGAAGTCTTAGGACTGGTACATAGTGATGTATGCGGTCCCATGTCTACGCATGCCAGGAACGGTTCTTCCTACTTCATTACATTCACTGACGATCTCTCTAGATACGGATATGTGTTCTTGATGAAACACAAGTCTGAAGCTTTTGAGAAATTCAGAGAATATAAGCACGAAGTAGAGAACCAAACGGGCAAAAGTATTAAGATTTTTCGATCTGATCGAGGAGGTGAATACTTAAGCAGTGTGTTCCTAGAATATCTAAAAGAGAATAGGATTCTCTCTCAGCTTACTCCTCCTTATACACCACAGCACAACGGTGTATCGGGACGGAGGAATCGCACCCTATTAGATATGGTGCGCTCGATGATGAGCACTTGAGTTACCTATTTCCTTCTGGGGGTATGCGCTTGAGACAGCGGCATACATACTGAATAATGTTCCTACCAAATCTGTGCCTACCGCCCCATATGAGATATGGGAAGGGAAGAAACCATATCTTAATTTTGTTAAGATATTGGGTTACCCGGCTTATGTCAAAAGAAAAAACCCGGACAAACACGAGGCGAGATCTGTTTTATATAAGTTTATTGGATATCCCAAGCATTCGCGAGGGTATATTTTCTACCACAGTGAGGAACAAATGGTGTTTGTTGCTCAACACCCCACCTTTTTAGAAAAGGAATTTCTTGCAAATGATATTAGTGGCTCTGAGGTAGAACTGGAAGAAGTTCCAGCAGAACAAACTACAACAGATGATTTAGTGGAACCAAAGGATTCAGTAGTACCCGACGAATGCCAGCCTCTCCGCCGATCTAGTAGGGTTTCTCGTCCACTTGAGAGATACTGTGGTTTTCTCATTGATGGTTGAAGCGAGGATTGCATCAGGGACGATGATGACCCGACTAGTTTCGAGCAGGCCATCACGAGTTGTGACTCTGTGAAATGGCTGGATGCAATGCGATTTGAGATGGAATCCATGTACACCAAAAAAGTATAGACTTTGGAAAATGATCCTAATGGGGTAAAACCCATTGGGAGCAAGTGGATCTTTAAAAAGAAATATGGTGTAGATGGAAAAGTTGAGACTTTCAAAGCTAGACTTGTTGCAAAGGATTTTCGTCAACGACCAGGTATGGATTATGACGAAACCTTTTCACCAGTGGCTATGCTTAAGTGCATCCAGATCTTACTTGCCACTGCTGCATACCATGACTACGAAATCTGGCAAATGGATGTTAAGACCGCCTTTCTAAACGGTGATTTAGAAGAGTGCGTGTACATGACTCAGCCAGAGGGCTTCGTAGATAGTGGGAGCAGCAGAAAGGTATGCAAGCTGCTTAAATCCATTTATGCGTTAAAGCAAGCATCGCGGAGTTGGACCATCTGTTTTGATGTTGTCGTCAAAGAGTTTGACTACATCAAAAATATAGATGAACCTTGTATCTATAAGAAGGTAGCAGAGAGTAAGGTTGTCTTCCTCGTACTGTACGTGGATGACATACTCTTGATAGGAAATGTTATTCCTATGCTGCAATCAGTCAATCTCTTCTTATCACAAAGATTCTCAATGAATGATCTATGTGATGCCTCCGGCAGATTGGGAATGATGATCTATAGAGATAGTTCTAAACGGATACTGGGATTGTCCCAATCCTGGTACATTAACACCATACTAAAGAGGTTTAGTATGGAAGAATCTAAGCGCGGGAACCAACCCACGATCTCTAGACTCACTCTCTCCAAAGAGATGTCTCCCAAGATTGATTTGGAGAGAGCTCTCATGCAAGAGATACCCTATGCTTCGGCAGTAGGCTCTATCATGTATGTGATGCTATGTACCAGACCAGATGTAGCATACTCACTAAGTGTAGTGAGTCGGTATCAAGTAGATCCTGGAGAGAGTCACTGGACAACTGTGAAAAACATTCTCAAGTACTTCCGAAGGACTAGAGACATGTTCTTGGTGTATGGTAACGGAGAACTCCGGGTGGAGTCCATTACCTATTCCAGTTTCCAAAGTGATAAGGACGACTCTAAGTCGCACTCGGGATTTGTCTTTACCCTCAATGGAGGGGCGGCATGTTGGAAGAGTTCCAAACAGGATACCGTTGCAGACTCGACGATGGAGGTTGAATACATCGCTGCCAACGATGCTGCCAAAGAGGCTGTCCGGATAAAGAAGTTCATTAGTGAACTTGGTTTGGTTCCATCCATTGAACATCCAATAACTCTGTATTGCGATAACAATGGAGCTGTGGCTTTGGCCAAGGAACCCAGGTCCCATCAAAAGTCCAGACATATTCTGAGGCGGTATCACCTGATCAGGGAGATAGTTGATCGCCGGGAGATCGAGGTCAAAAGAGTAGATATGAAGGACAACACTGTGGATCCACTCACGAAGGCCATTCCCCAGATACAGTTTGAGAGATTTTTCGGGATGTTAGGTATGAGATACTACAGCAGCTGGCCTTAGTGCAAGTGAGAGATTGTTAGTTATGTATATGTCCTAGAGGCCATTGTTGTACATATGATGGATGCTTGGATATATACAGAGAGGACTTTCTTGCTCGTCATGATAGTATGCTATTTGGTTTAACTTTATCTTAACATGTTGACTTGTACTGGTTTACTGTCTTTCTCTCACATGTTGATAAAGCCCTTAGGATATGTACTCGACTACTGTGACTATGATGAGATCATACTAGTGAGGCCACGGTAGTCGATGAGTACATCCTATAACTGTTCCTAGTCGAGGGTATATCGTGACAGGGCATCGATACACGAGAGTAGACAAGCGCATACGCATCTTGACCCATATGATGGACGATGGATGATCCCATATCCATCGGTGTTTGACATCAGAGATGGTGTACGGGTGCTCAGTGGAGACTGGGTACATTGGACGGACTTGCCGAGAACTCCCAGATGGTGATATACCACACGTCAGATGGCAGTTCTCCGGTGACACTGGTACAGGATAGTCTGTAGACCCGAGATCGTCATAGAGTCTTGTGTGATTCCCACTGTGCTTTGATTTCCACCTTACCATGTCCAAGAGGGCGTGCAAAACGGTGTCTTTTGGGTACAGTCCCGAATCACATGGAGGCAATGAGCGATAAGAGGGGATTCGTCTCTCCCGGTATAGGGAGTTGATGTTGTGCTGTGTTCGATTGGCTATAACTGGAAGTCCCTGGCCAGGGCAGATATAGAGATTTACTGGTAAGTGTTACCAGTAGTTTCTTTACCCGTTATGAGCCTCACATCGACACGACTTATCGGTTACTGGGGTCTGACGTATACCACCCCTAGACTTGATATGCGACATATTAGACGAAGAGACCGGACTGTACGGGAGTGTTACTGATTGGATTCACAGGAGAACGTACAGGCTAGCTTGTTGATCTTCTGATCGCTCAATACCTGGATGGCTGTTACGTTTTGCTGACCGGTTGCAGCTTGTGGGTGTTTGATATGATCATCACCTGCTACCGGCGTATTGACGATTCTTTAGAGTCCTACACAGAGGTTTCTTGGCTCAGGCAAAATGGAGTAGAGGCACATATGTGATATGTGCAGGACCGAGGATAATGCGATATGAGATACCGTATTATATTCTTACGATATTTAGATATGAACCGAGACGTCGGATCAAGTGTTAATTCGATGAATCGGTACATGATATATTAGTCGGTTATGTTCGATATAGCCGGATTGACGTATCAAGTATTGATTCGATGATTTAATGTATAATAATATATATGATATATTTTATTACATTATCTAATATTGGCTCGCTTTATTATTTCATTTTCTCACCGGATAATACATTGATATATATGCGATATATGTTAATTGTATTATTTTCTTTTGTTGCAAATATATAATATATATGTGATATATATTATTGTGACATGATATGATTAGTAATGAAACATGTTTAGTGATGATTAAATGAGATTAGGGTTTGATTAGGGTTAGCTTCTTCTTGCACCATCTAGAAGTTTTCCTTTTGTCATGAAGAAGATATTATGATAGATATTTTCTTATGACTCATTTCTTAACCCAACAAAACCCTAGCCTTAGTTAACTCTCTACAAGGGTTATCCTTGTCATCATTAACCATGGTTGCATTATTATTGATATACTCTTATCATTATTCATCACAAAATGAATATCTTATTATTCATCGTCTTCTTCTCTCTTGAGTTTTTGAAATAGCTTACTAGATTTTCCTTTGGTGATGATTTCTTGTGAGAAAATGATATAAAAAGAAAGCATAAATACTACTCCATCATCCTCATCTAATCTAGCCTATTAGATTAGGGTGTTCTTCTCATTAGAGTGAGAGAGCTTGAGTTATTGCAACTTCGACGTAGATCATCGGAGAAAAGGAATACGACAAGCTATAATGGATCGTTCGAGTCGTGGAGCCTCTCTTGAGTCCGGGAGATCGTGGATCGCCGTGAAGGGACTTCTACTAGGAGCTTATGAAGCGAAGGAGCGGACTGCAAAGGTTGTAATCCCTCACACTTAGTAGTAAAGATGTTAACTTGCTTGTTAAACCCTAATTTGTTAGTGTATATGCCCTAGAGGCCATTACTGTATCATACTAGTTTGTATATTACTTAATGGAAGCTTGGGATATTCACCTTGTATATACAATCTTGCTCAAAATAGTAGTATGCTACTTGGTTTGTTTCTATTTCAATGTGTACTTGTGTTTATTTTAGTATATCACCTATACACATTAGTGGAGCACTTAGGATCTTTGCTTGATTACCAGCGTTGTGATGGCAGTCACACTAGTGGGGGCTGGGTAATCTATAAGCACATCCTTATGCAGGTCCCTAGTCGCAGGACTATCGAGACAGGGCATCGATACTCCGGAGTAGACTAGCGCATGCGCTTCTCATCCCAGAGTGGGAGATGGTCTGTCCCACAGCCATCAGTACGTCGTACTGGAGATAGTATGCGGGTGCTCGTTGGGTTACGAGTACACTGGACAGGACTCGTCGGGAACTGACCGGTTGGTATTATACCTATCGTCAGTTATCAGTTCCCAGGTGACATGAGTACAGCTTAGTCCGCTGACTTGACACTGTCACTTCGCATCGATTGTGTTCCCACTGTACTTTGATTACTACCCTACTACGGCTCAAAGGAGTCGTGCAAACAGGTAGTAGTTGGGTGCAGTCCCGAAGCACTTGGAGGAAGTGACGGTTAGTTAAGATTCGTCTCTCCCGGTATTGGTGGTTGACATCGCGCTGTGTCTTGGAGAGCCATTACACGAGTAGTCCCTGGCCAGGGCAAGCGGGATATACTGGTAGGCTTCCAGTGTTATCTCAGGGTGTATTGGGCTTCACTCCGACACGACTTGTACCGCTATTAAGGGACTGACGTTTACCGCCCCCCTAGGCCCGCCATGCGATGTATCAGACAAACAGACCGGACTGTACAGAGATTGTCACAGTCAGACTCAGTAGGAGTTCAGATGGGTTTCACCTCGTCAGTCTTCTTGTCGGCATCTACCTTGGGACCGTTACGCACAGCTAGTGCCGCTTGCGGTCTGTGGTATTGTTAGTTATATGTATGCCCTAGAGGCCATTACTGTACATTGGATGTATATTGTAGTGGATGCTGGGACATATATAGGGAGGACTTTCTTGCTCGACATGATAGTATGCTATCTGGTTACTCTTTACCTTAGCGTGTACATTGATTGTCTCTCTGTTACATGTTGGTAAAGCCCTTAGGATGTGTACTTGACTACCTGGACTATGATGCGGATCATACTAGTGGGGACATGGTAGTCCATAAGTACATCCTTCAAAGTCCCTAGTCGTGGGTGTAACGAGACGGGGCATCGATATACCAGAGTAGACTAGCGTATACCTTCTCAACCCATACAGATGGGCGATGGATGATCCCATATCCATTGGTGTTTGACATCAGAGATGATATACGGGTGCTCAGTGGAGACTGGGTACACTGGACGGACTCGCCGAGAAATCCCAGATGGTATTATACCTTACGTCAGATGGCAGTTCTCTGGTGACACTGGTACAGAGTAGTCTGTTGACCCGAGATCGTCATAGAGTCTTGTGTGGTTCCCAGTGTGCTTTGATTTCCATCTTACCACGTCCAAGAGGGCATGCAAAACGGTGGTTTTTGGGTACAGTCCCGAGTCACATGGAGGCAATAAGCGATAGGAGGGGATTCGTCTCTCCCGGTATAGGGGGTTGATGTTGCGCTGTGTTCGATTGGCTATAACCTGAAATCCCTTGCCAGGGTTGCTGAGATTTACTGGTAAGTGTTACCTGTAGTTTCTCGAACTGTTATAGACCTCATATCGACACGACTTATCGAGCTATTGGGGTCTGACGTTTACCACCCCTAGGCGAGATATGCGACATATCAGACGACGAGACCGGACTGTACGGTAAGTGTTACTAGTTGGATTCACAGAAGTGTGAGCGGGCTTGCTCGTCGATCTTCTGATCGCTCAATACCCGGGTGGCCGTTACGTTTAGCAGACCGCTTGCGGCTTGTGTGTGTTTGATATGATCATCACCTGCTGCCGGCGTATTGACGAGTCTTAAGAGTCCTACACAGAGGTTTCCTGGCTCAAGCGAAACGAAATAGGAGCGCATATGAGATATGTGCGGGACCGAGAATAATGCGTGTATGTGATACCGTATTCTATTCTTGCGATGAATGTGTTGAATGGTTGTATGCGATATAACCTAGTTATCGAATCAAGGATTGATTCGATAAATCGATACATTGTATACTAGTCGGTTATATGCGATATGACCGGATCGTTAAATCAAGTGTTGATTTAATGATTTAATGCATAATTATATATTTGATATATTACTTTGCATTAACTAGTATTGGTTCATTTTAAATGGATTTTCTCACTTGGATGTACAAGTTGTATATGTGATATACTTTTTGTGCACTTGATTGTATCATGTTTGATGATACATGCTTACTTGGTTAAGTGTAAAGAATTAAACCATGGTTAAACTAATGATTAGGGTTTTGTTTATCCATCACTTATTTATTCATTTATTTATTTTCTTTTTCATTTTAGAATGGATAAATGAATGGTGGATTGTTTTGTTTGTTAGTTGAATCTTCTTGAAGCTTTGACTAAGTCATCACTCTTGTCTTATACTTAACCCTAACCATTCAAGTTAACCATGGTCTATTCTCTACACTCAACTAAGGTTAGTATATGATAAGTATTTCAATTATTTTCTAAATATAAAACACTTATCATATTCTTTCTTCATCTTTTTCTTCATGAGCAAGAAAGAAAAGTTTGCCTCATCAATGGCAAGTGATGAAATCATGTGAGAAATCCAATTCCAGAGTGAACCCACTTCCTATTTCTTCATCCTCTACCTCTTGCCAAGTAGTAAAGGGTGTTTTCTTCACAAGTTTCATGACTTGGTGAAGTGGGAGCTTGATCTAGCGATGCCTCGACGTAGATCATCTTCGGCATCGTAGTCGATGACCTAGCCCGCCCATTTCTCCGATGAAGCCGACGCTAGAGCCCGGGATTTGATTTGGACAGCGAGGGGACTTCATCACGGAGCTATGGAGGTGGAGTACCGGATCTACAAAGGTTGTATTTCCGTTCAGTTAGTTAAGTTGTTAACTAGTTTCATGTTTCGCCTAAAATTCTAGTTAACGATCCGTATTAGTGTTTCTCGGCACTTGTAAAATTTGAAATTGGCATGGTTGATGCCTTGTGAGACCTCTTGAGAGTGCCTAGGAACCCTACAGTGGTATCAGAGCCTAGCTAGACCCTTAGGCGATGCGTAGACGAAGTTTGAAACCCGAACGAACCCGAAACCCTAAACCAAACATGCTCTCTGGACTTTTTCTAAAATCTGGGATTTTTCCACATTAAAAATGCTTAAAAAATTCAGCAGGGAAATCTAAGAATCACGGTGCAAAATTTTACTCATGAACAGTCCAAACTGCGGCGGAACCGCGGCAGAAGTATAGCTTCTGCGGCGGTTCCGCGGCCAATTGATGGCGTCAGCTTCCCGTTTTTGTACAGTAATTCCTATTTTATGATGCTGGATTTTCTGGGAATTTTTAATATTTATTCAAGAGTTGAATTTTCTGGGTTGTTTTGGGGATTCGAATGTTCGATCGGATTATCAAATTTTGTCTGTGTGGCTTTCCAGATAATTTATGAATATGTTAAAAAGTTCGACCGGATATAAATACCCAATTTTTCCTCTGTCGGGAAATTTCCAAGTGTTGGATTTTTCCGTGGTTTAACGACGTTCTAAGTAGTGCAAGTAACGCGATGGACCCTCTAGAAGACAACAAACCTTAACTCGATTATGTGACCGTCTTGAACTGCCCTTTGAACTGTAACACCTTAGAATGTGTTTCCGTGGTTTAACGACGTTCTAAGTATGGTTTTTAATAAAAAGTTTACCAAATTAAGTTTTAAATATTTTATCCTATTTAATGTGTATTTTATTAGAATTTTGTTAGGCACACACACACTGGTGCATGTAAACTAGGGTGTTATTTGTGGTTTAACCATTGCTTAGTCTAGTTTTATTGTTTAGGTGTTTGGGTTAAATAGTTATGGTTGTTATTAAAAAATAAAAATGAATTTGGGAAATGTTTTAATATTAGGTTGAAGGTTGACTTTGTGTGAGGGTGGGGGCATGGGAAGTATGGTGTGAGCCATGCCTCTTCATGAGGAGAGAGAGAGAGAGGGGGGTCTTGGCTTGTTCTCTCATTCTCCACTCATTTCTTCTTACTCTCATTCTCTCTCTCAAACACACACACACACTGCCCCAGCAACACCAAATAACAACAACAAAAACAATAGCAGCAGCAACAGGATCAGCAGCAGCAGCAGCACCAACATCAACAACAACACAATAACAGCTTCAACAGCAGCACCCTCAGCATTAGAAGTGGCAGCAGCATCCTCATCATCATCAACAACATCATCAGCATCACCATCATCATCATCAGCAGTAGCAGGAGCAGCAGCACCAGCAGACAGCAACAGCAGCAGCTAGCAGCCCCAGCACTTGCAGTAGCTCCACACACCTCTTCACCTGCTTTCTTGGGCCCTTTAGGGTCCAATAGGGTATAATTTCTGAACCCTATTTCTGGTTTGCTTAGATGTGCATCGATTGCTTCGATTAGTGTTAAAATAGCTAGTTTAGTGCTAGTTTAGTGATTTGTGAGGTATTGTGGTAAATTGTTGATCGTGTTAGCTACCTTAGGTTAATTTAGTGTTAGTAGGGTCACTCACACTGAGAAATCCCCTGATTTCACTAAAATACCATAAGGTTTCTATTTTGTGCAAAATTGTCGTTTTTAAGCGATATTTGTGACTTTTGTGATCTGCTTTAGACCCGGACCTTGCAGGGTAAAATTGAGGAAACTAGAACATGCTTGTTAGGTCTAGATACCACCACCAGAGCACGAGCCCCTACCTCCCAAACCTGGCCGCCAATTTCTCTGTATTGGCCGCAATTTGCGGCCCAAAGGTGGGCTGGGGTGTTGGGGTTTTGAGTATGGTTCTCTGCAGTGTTTTCTAGGTCTTTGGTATGTCTAGTTTTGTAATATCTTGCCTGTAGGAAAATCTGGGACTATATGTCGTTTTGCATGTCCGTTGTGTTTGCGCGATACGCGCGATACGTGAGTGGGTTCTGTGATCCAGCGTATCGCGGCGTGTCGCGATGGGTTTTTGACGCGTACACATACGATTGAGCGTATCGTGCACACGCGCGTTTAGTTCGGGACGCGAGTTTCTCGTTTTGGTTCGATATCGCGTTTCGCGGAATATTTTGGCTTATATGTGATATTTATGTCGTATTTACAGGTTTGCAGGCAGGAGCTACGGACACTACTACAGAGGGAGCAGATGGTAGGATTCACCTAGCGTGGAGTGTAGGTGAGTAGATTTAACATCTACAGGGGAATCGCCCGCATGGCGTTATGCGTCTGGGCTAGGATTCAATTACCTGTCGTACATTCTACGTCATTGTAGAATTGCGCCTTACTGCATTTCCTTGATATAGTTATATACTGTGACTAGCAGCCGTAGGACACTGCACACATTATTGACGGTTCATGTTGCACGAGCACGGATTGAATGCTACACACACACCGTCAATAATTGCCATGTCACACACTACCCCTTATAGCTACTATTGCTTGCCACCCATGACATCTAGCTTATCGGTATACCTATAGTGTATCATACCTTTAGTGATAGGTATATTTTCACATTGCGATACAGCTACAGGTATACCTCCGACATATTTTACCTATACCGGGAAGGATTTCCTACATTTGTTACTTATACCCAGGGGGGTATACGACATCAGTTTCTATAGGTAGATACCTATACATTGCTGCACTTGTATGTTAGACACATATTCAGTTGCGGTCGCATATTTACATTTACTGATGTTACTTAGCTGTACCTTATCGTGTTTTCGCATACATCTGGTTCAGCTATATACTTGTGTTTACCTGCTCGCATTCAGATATATCGCATACATTTATTCCTGGATTTATGCATTGTTTATCTGGATTTTATATGATGTTTTCGGGATTTGGGAACCGCGGGAGTTCATGAAAGTATGCATACATGTAACAACCCGGTTTCCTTAATATGATATTTGAGCGTCCCCCATGAGTTTTATCGGTGCTGATTATCTACTCCATACGAGATGTGGTTGCCGTATGAGAGTACATGGTGGGGCCCGGTATGGTTCCCCTCGGCAAGAAGATCGATGGGTTTGCCGATTGAGCCTGGAGGCGGGCGAGTACCTACCGGTGATTGTTTGGACCTGGCAGTTGTCCGGAGGCTACTGGCCAGAGTCGAGAGATGGATGCGGGAGGATCTGTACTGGCGGGGCCGAGGGCCGATACCGCAGACGGACCCCGTGGGCTGATCCGGACTGACGGAGCCCGATATACGAGGATTTCTGTGTCGATGCTTGGCACACGGTTTCATGATATTTCTTTAACCCCTTTTTGTATATATAACAGGGGATTTAGCCGTTGTTATATATACCCTTACACCAATATTAGTGGAATGGGACGCTAATATATGTGTATTGCCCCCATCATATTTATTTCTGTACATATATATATCCTTAGGATGTTAGATTCTTACTTGAGATTGGACTTGGGGTACTAGGTGATTCATTGGGACTTGGACATTGGATATACCTATGAGATTGGTGATTTGTACATTCGGGATACAGGAGATTACTCGATATTGTACATTGAGGAGATGTGAGACTTATATGAGGTGAGTGCCCTATGTGGGGGCTGATTTGAGGATTTGGGATTGGAGTATCTTGATGGATTGTGATCCTGCCACGACGTCAGGTTTCCGTGGAAAATGACATATTCCACCCTATACCTCACCCTTACCTACCTTATGCACAGATTCATGTAGTGGTAGTACTTGTAGTGTACCCTTATAATAGTTGCATATTTGCTTTCACATATCTCTATTGCATAGTTATTGCATACTATTATCATGTCATCATTGCTTCACATAGTAATTGTACCTGCTAGTGTACTCTTCTTATTTCAGCATTGCATGACATATTACTACTGTAATCGCATATCTTAGATTCATGCTGTACGTGCATTCCTGCGATTACCTGCATATGTTTTATACTATTCACGAGTTGGCAACTCACCCCCGTTGTGCCACAGGTGTTTCAGGTTGTTCCCCAGAGTAGTCGAGGCAGGCTATCCCTCTATTTCAGCTATCCAGCTATCACCTTTTGCTACAGATACCGCATCAGCTCACAGTACCATTTTGCTTAGGTGGGTTAGATGGTTATCTGTATTTCATATTGTACATTCGTTGTATTTTGTACTCTCCATCTACTATTGTATTATTGACATAGAGACTTGGTGAGGATGTTAGTGTGTATTATTGTGGATTTGAGGTCTTTTATATATACAGCTTCTTTCTCTACTGTTATTATTTTCTGTTGTATTCATTTTGGCTGGTTTCTACAAATGGGGTGTTGCTAAAAATTTAAAGAAAGAAAGTAAGACTTTTAAAGAATTTGGGTTGCGATTTCAATTGTTTCAAAACTTATATTATCCTTTCCGTATTTTTCAGGGTTTAGATTTCTGGGTTTGGCTTTCTTTTACTACGTTGCGTCTTTAGGCGTTGCGTAGTATTAGGGCCGTCACGGGCCAATTTTGGGTCATGACAAAGTTGGTATCAGAGCGTTAGGTTTTACCTTTCGGAGTGTAGGATGACCTTAGTATGATGGAGTAGGTAGCTTAAGCAGAGTAACGTAGTGTGTGTATGTCTGCAGCATACCCACAGCGCGGTACCTTGCATTAAGTGACCTAAGTACAATTTGCTTGACATTCCTTCCTTGATGATTCCTATCCTTGAGATTCGATTTCCTCATTCTTATCGAATCTCATCTTATATCTTTTATAGCCTTGCCGCCGATGACTATGGGGACTCAGAGCGATGCAGCGAGGGCCGAGGTCAGAGTTGGCTCGGGTGAGACGAGTACTGACCAGGATGGCACTCTAGTTGCACAGGTGCAGACGGACCAGCCTACGATCTATACTATGGATAGACTTTTGGTAGAGATGCAGGAGTTCCGCCAGACGATGAGTTCTTTGGTTGACGTCGTTCGGGAGCTACGACAGGAGGTTGTCACCCCTGTTACTCAGCTATCCCTTACGATCAACCTGCAGTAGTCCGTCACCTACATAGCACCAGTAGTTGCAGCTCCAGTTGACGAGGCACATGTTCCAGAGGTTCAGACAGTCCCAGGACAGTGGAGGACTCGTACCAGCCCAGAGACAGAGGTTTGGTCATCGAGGCAGATTTCATGGCCGTCGCGGGAGTAGCAGAGGCCTAGGACGAGGGCAGTCGTTCAGCTCTCATCCCCAGGATGGTCAGCAGTCAGCAAGTGGATGTTTTCGATGCGGGAGCCTTCAGCACTTCGTCAGGGATTGTTCCTTAGCACCTCGTCGTGATCGTTTTCAGAGAGGCCGTGGACGTGGAAGATTCGCTCAGAGGGCTCAGTTTACCAGAGGTGTTCATCCAGCTGCGAGTAGAGTGCAGACACAGGAGTTTGTTTCTACTCATCGGGACGCGCAGACGTCCAATGTGGAGTTTTCAGGTACCCTTGAGTTATATGTTCTTTTGATGTATTCGTCTGTTATTCATGCTTGTACTGTGGTTGGGTGGATTAGTCGTAGTTGTTTTAACTTTTGTCAGCGATCCTTTTGTTACGCGACACGTATTCAGTATTGTGCCAATCGGATAGGAGATAGAGATTCGTCCGTCGTTTTGATCCTTCTAGAGATGTTGGATTAGACGTTCTCCTGAGCACGGATTGGTTAATTACGTGTTAGGCGTCTGTGGACTACCGTATGGAAACAAGTTAGGTTTGTTTTCCCCGGCAAGTCAGTTCTTGTTGTACAGGTGGATAGTTGTGCCGTCTCTTACAGCTTGAATTCAGCCTTTTTCGCTAGTCGGCTACTGAGGAGATGTCGTGGATTCTTGGCGTTCATTTGTGATACCGGAGCCACAGTGGGGTCGTTGGACCGGGTTCCTTTCTTGCGAGAGTTTTTCCGACGTTGTTCCGGATGAGCCGGCGAAGCTTGGGAGCTAAAGGATCAGCTGCAGAGTCTTGGTTTGGGGAGTTTTGTGCGTCTGAGTGTTTCGCTTTTGGAAACTCCTATTTCTGTTCGTCCAGGAGGAAGACGGCAGTTTAGGGTTGCGTATCGACGGATCGTCAATTGAACCGGCTTACGGTGCGGATAGGTATCCTTCACCTCGCCGTGACGATTTCTTCGATCAGCTCCAGAGTGCGAGACATCTTTCTAAGTTTGCCTGGGATCAGGTCATCACTATTGCGGATTCGGAGTGACGGCATTCCGAAGACTGCCTTGTGCGTGCTACAGGCTTTGTGTGTTTCGGTGAGTCGTGGATTCCCTGACGCCCTAGCAGCATTCGTTGATATGATGAACCAGATTTCTGCAGGCCGTTCCTCGACCAGTTTTGTTGTGTTAGCTACGACATTCTGGTCTATCTAATGTGTCTTGAGGGACAGGATTAGCACTTGAGGATTTGTTATGCAGATACTGGGAGAGTACTACCGGTTGCTAAATTCTCAGAGTGTTTCTTCAGGCTTGTTTGTGTTGACTCCTAGGTCTTGTAGTCGCGGGAGATGGTTTCGTATGGTTCCGAGGGAGATCGTGGCCGCACAGCTTAGGCCCAGACTTGTGTGCAGGACGGAGATCCGCAGATTGTTGGGCTTAGCAGGTTTTTGCCACCGTTTCATGCAGGGTAGCTAGAGTAGTGCTGCACCGTCGACTGAATTGACCAGTAAGGATGTTTCTTTTCCTTGGACTGAGGCATGTGTACGGAATTTTCAGCAGTTGAAGATTCAGTTAACAACTGCATCAGTCTTTCTTTGCTTTTGGTTCGGGCGACCTTGTTGTTTAACTGTAGTGTTTCTTGAGTGGGCTCGAGGGTGTACTGATGTGACACTAAAGAGTTATCGCTTTTGCTTCCCTACATTTGGAGGAAGTACGAGAAGGATATTCCACTCATGATCTGGAGATGGCCGCGGTGGTTTTGCGTTGGAAATTTGGAGACGCTACTTGGTTGAGAGTCGTGTCAGATTTTCCACGGACCGCTAGAGCTTAATGTACATCTTCTTGCAGCAGATTTGGATTGTTGTGTTAGTCTTCTGCAGATTTACAGTTCTTGTGTGATCGTTGAGTATAACTTGTTCGTCTCTACGGAGGGGACAACTTGCTCATTGACCGCGCCCGACCACTTTCCTTAAATCGTTTTCGCGAGACACTACCTACCGAAGCTCGTTCGTCAGCGATACTTGAGCATACTCGGCTGGGAAATGATTCAGAAACCTTGATTTGTGACAATGACGTGCTAAGTTAGGGACACGTTTGTGTACCTGACATTATCAGGTAGGGACGTGCAATCCTAGAGTAAGCACATCAGTCAACTCTCAGTATGCATTCAAGTTCCACCAGCTTTGGCATGACTTGTGAGATAGTTACGAGTGGACAGGGATGTAAAGAGAAGTTTCAGGTTTCGTTTCAAGGTGTCAGTCTTGTTGTGTGTTTGAGTCGAGCATCTGAGGCCGGCTGGAGAATTGCAACCTTTTTACCGTTCCGAAGTAGGAATGGGAGCAGATCTCCACGAATTTCGTTATGGTTTCTACCCAAGTTTGGATAGGGTGTGACTCCATTCGGATTCTTGTCAT
Organism: Agapanthus africanus; assembly: GCA_030015575.1. Classification (NCBI taxonomy): domain Eukaryota; kingdom Viridiplantae; phylum Streptophyta; class Magnoliopsida; order Asparagales; family Amaryllidaceae; genus Agapanthus; species Agapanthus africanus. The sequence continues at coordinate 623,076,088 of CM057341.1, forward strand.
CCGGTTATACTCAGTTTGCTCAGTTGTTTTGTTAAAGTTGTGTGTTTGTGTTAGTTGTCGTCAGCAGCTTGGGATCGTCACTCGCCATTGTTAGGGTTCTCCTTCGATAGCTGTTATCAGGAGACACTCCAATTGGCTACCCTTAGGCTAGGGGTTAGGTCGTGTCGACCACCAGCCAGCTGTTTCTCTGACTCTGCGTAAGTAGGACTTTGGACCCCAGCTAGTCTAGAGACTTCGGAGTGAGTCCAGTTGGGTTAGGTCAGGATGAGAATTGTCCATTTCGAACTGAGGTCATATGACGACTGTGATAGTCATAGACTCGAGTTCGCAGGGACAGATCATGTATTCCTATGGACTTTCCGATGAACGACGTGCTGGATGTTGGGAAGCTTATCCCAGGATTTAGGTCCTTCTGAGATCCTATAAGTGAGTTAGTTTTGTTGCCTTCAATTTGGCACTTCCGCCCAGATTATTGGATTTTCACCCCGTATTCCTTGTGATGATACTTTACAATTACCTTCATGACCTTCTCACATGATTTGGCATCAGACCATTGAGCTGGACGCGATCTTTCGTTCACCAGCAGCCATGTGTGTTAATGGCTCGGCAGGTGGAGGAACATCGGTCAAGGGTCTTGCCATCTGTGAAGGGTTTCCTTGGACGTAGCCGTATAGTGAGTTAGTCACTTGAGAGGCTGCGAACGAGATTTGAGGATTTTAATCTTCCCTTTGAAGGTACGCGTATCAGTATATTTTTAAATTCGGGGACGAATTTCTTTTAAGGGGGGAGATTGTAACACCTTAGAATGTGTTTTGTAGCTAATTATATTTTAATGTATGGTTTTTAATAAAAAGTTTACCAAATTAAGTTTTAAATATTTTATCCTATTTAATGTGTATTTTATTAGAATTTTGTTAGGCACACACACACTGGTGCATGTAAACTAGGGTGTTATTTGTGGTTTAACCATTACTTAGTCTAGTTTTATTGTTTAGGTGTTTGGGTTAAATAGTTATGGTTGTTATTAAAAAATAAAAATGAATTTGGGAAATGTTTTAATATTAGGTTGAAGGTTGACTTTGTGTGAGGGTGGGGGCATGGGAAGTATGGTGTGAGCCATGCCTCTTCATGAGGAGAGAGAGAGAGAGGGGGGACTTGGCTTGTTCTCTCATTCTCCACTCATTTCTTCTTACTCTCATTCTCTCTCTCAAACACACACACACACTGCCCCAGCAACACCAAATAACAACAACAAAAACAATAGCAGCAGCAACAGGATCAGCAGCAGCAGCAGCACCAACATCAACAACAACACAATAACAGCTTCAACAGCAGCACCCTCAGCATTAGAAGTGGCAGCAGCATCCTCATCATCATCAACAACATCATCAGCATCACCACCATCATCATCAGAAGTAGCAGGAGCAGCAGCAACAGCAGACATCAACAGCAGCAGCTAGCAACCCCAGCACTTGCAGTAGCTCCACACACCTCTTCACCTGCTTTCTTGGGCTCTTTAGGGTCCAATAGGGTATAATTTCTGAACCCTATTTCTGGTTTGCTTAGATGTGCATCGATTGCTTCGATTAGTGTTAAAATAGCTAGTTTAGTGACAGTTTAGTGATTTGTGAGGTATTGTGGTAAATTGTTGATCGTGTTAGCTACCTTAGGTTAATTTAGTGTTAGTAGGGTCACTCACACTGAGAAATCCCCTGATTTCACTAAAATACCATAAGGTTTCTATTTTGTGCAAAATTGTCGTTTTTAAGCGATATTTGTGACTTTTGTGATCTGCTTTAGACCCGGACCTTGCAGGGTAAAATTGAAGAAACTAGAACATGCTTGTTAGGTCTAGATACCACCACCAGAGCACGAGCCCCTACCTCCCAAACCTGGCCGCCAATTTCTCTGTATTGGCCGCAATTTGCGGCCCAAAGGTGGGCTGGGGTGTTGGGGTTTTGAGTATGGTTCTCTGCAGTGTTTTCTAGGTCTTTGGTATGTCTAGTTTTGTAATATCTTGCCTGTAGGAAAATCTGGGACTATATGTCGTTTTGCATGTCCGTTGTGTTTGCGCGATACGCGCGATACGTGAGTGGGTTCTGTGATCCAGCGTATCGCGGCGTGTCGCGATGGGTTTTTGACGCGTACACACACGATTCAGCGTATCGTGCACACGCGCGTTTAGTTCGCGACGCGAGTTTCTCGTTTTGGTTCGATATCGCGTTTCGCGGAATATTTTGGCTTATATGTGATATTTATGTCGTATTTACAGGTTTGTAGGCAGGAGCTACGGACACTACTACAGGGGGAGCAGATGGTAGGATTCACCTAGCGTGGAGTGTAGGTGAGTAGATTTAACATCTACAGGGGAATCGCCCGCATGGCGTTATGCGTCTGGGCTAGGATTCAATTACCTGTCGTACATTCTACGTCATTGTAGAATTGCGCCTTACTGCATTTCCTTGATATAGTTATATACTGTGACTAGCAGCCGTAGGACACTGCACACATTATTGACGGTTCATGTTGCACGAGCACGGATTGTATGCTACACACACACCGTCAATAATTGCCATGTCACACACTACCCCTTATAGCTACTATTGCTTTCCACCCATGACATCTAGCTTATCGGTATACCTATAGTGTATCATACCTTTAGTGATAGGTATATTTTCACTTTGCGATACAGCTACAGGTATACCTCCGACATATTTTACCTATACCGGGAGGGATTTCCTACATTTGTTACTTATACCCAGGGGGGTATACGACATCAGTTCCTATAGGTAGATACCTATACATTGCTGCACTTGTATGTTAGACACATATTCAGTTGCGGTCGCATATTTATATTTACTGATGTTACTTAGCTGTACCTTATCGTGTTTTCGCATACATCTGGTTCAGCTATATACTTGTGTTTACCTGCTCGCATTCAGATATATCGCATACATTTATTCCTGGATTTATGCATTGTTTATCTGGATTTTATATGATGTTTTCGGGATTTGGGAACCGCGGGAGTTCATGAAAGTATGCATACATGTAACAACCCGGTTTCCTTAATATGATATTTGAGCGTCCCCCATGAGTTTTATCGGTGCTGATTATCTACTCCATACGAGATGTGGTTGCCGTATGAGAGTACATGGTGGGGCCCGGTATGGTTCCCCTCGGCAAGAAGATCGATGGGTTTGCCGATTGAGCCTGGAGGCGGGCGAGTACCTATCGGTGATTGTTTGGACCTGGCAGTTGTCCGGAGGCTACTGGCCAGAGTCGAGAGATCGATGCGGGAGGATCTGTACTGGCGGGGCCGAGGGCCGATACCGCAGACGGACCCCGTGGGCTGATCCGGACTGACGGAGCCCGATATACGAGGATTTCTGTGTCGATGCTTGGCACACGGTTTCATGATATTTCTTTAACCCCTTTTTGTATATATAACAGGGGATTTAGCCGTTATTATATATACCCTTACACCAATATTAGTGGAATGGGACGCTAATATATGTGTATTGCCCCCATCATATTTATTTCTGTACATATATATATCCTTAGGATGTTAGATTCTTACTTGAGATTGGACTTGGGGTACTAGGTGATTCATTGGGACTTGGACATTGGATATACCTATGAGATTGGTGATTTGTACATTCGGGATATAGGAGATTACTCGATATTGTACATTGAGGAGATGTGAAACTTATATGAGGTGAGTGCCCTATGTGGGGGCTGATTTGAGGATTTGGGATTGGAGTATCTTGATGGATTGTGATCCTGCCACGACGTCAGGTTTCCGTGGAAAATGACATATTCCACCCTATACCTCACCCTTACCTACCTTATGCACAGATTCATGTAGTGGTAGTACTTGTAGTGTACCCTTATGATAGTTGCATATTTGCTTTCACATATCTCTATTGCATAGTTATTGCATACTATTATCATGTCATCATTGCTTCACATAGTAATTGTACCTGCTAGTGTACTCTTCTTATTTCAGCATTACATGACATATTACTACTGTAATCGCATATCTTAGATTCATGCTGTACGTGCATTCCTGCGATTACCTGCATATGTTTTATACTATTCACGAGTTGGCAACTCACCCCCGTTGTGCCACAGGTGTTTCAGGTTGTTCCCCAGAGTAGTCGAGGCAGGCTATCCCTCTATTTCAGCTATCCAGCTATCACCTTTTGCTACAGATACCGCATCAGCTCACAGTACCATTTTGCTTAGGTGGGTTAGATGGTTATCTGTATTTCATATTGTACATTCGTTGTATTTTGTACTCTCCATCTACTATTGTATTATTGACATAGAGACTTGGTGAGGACGTTAGTGTGTATTATTGTGGATTTGAGGTCTTTTATATATACAGCTTCTTTCTCTACTGTTATTATTTTCTGTTGTATTCATTTTGGCTGGTTTCTACAAATGGGGTGTTGCTAAAAATTTAAAGAGAGAAAGTAAGACTTTTAAAGAATTTGGGTTGCGATTTCAATTGTTTCAAAACTTATATTATCTTTTCCGTATTTTTCATGGTTTAGATTTCTGGGTTTGGCTTTCTTTTACTACGTTGCGGCTTTAGGCGTTGCGTAGTATTAGGGCCGTCACGGGCCAATTTTGGGTCGTGACATGAACCTTCAGGTTTGGGGCAGTACGGCGTGCCACATGTGTGGCGTTGGCTTGACCCTTCTACGGCTGGACCGTTGGTACTGAGGCACGAAGTGAATGTCTTTGAACTTATTTCATGGGTTGAGCTGTATCGGGAAAACTTGGGTGTTCGACTGTGTGATCGAAAAGTTTAACATTTTCTATTTATCCGGAATGTGATACAATAATTGGAATTCACAAGTAGGTATGAGATAACTGAATGAATGTTATAAACATAGAACTTTAGTCTCACTTGATCGGTTGCCATGGAATTTTGATGTGATCAAAAGTCCGTCGCAATCACGTAGCGTACGCGGATACTCGCCGGGTAAACTTAATAGACAGCCTCACTCCATAGCCCCGACCAAGTGACTTTAGGAGAACCCCGTCGCCGAAAGCATCCGTTTGGGTGCTCGCGGTAGCGGTGTTCCGCCTTGGTGCACTTCGTCGACGGTATCGGGGGTGCGGCCGTCTACTGAAGTTTGCGACGAGCATTCGATCAGTATGTCGGGAATCCTGTTGAATTCCCCGACTTCATATTGAAAAGTGTTTTCGATAATGAGACTAAAATGCGGGGTTTATAATTGTTAGGCATGTGATGTCTAAGTAATTCATTTGATTAGGCATGCGATGTCTAAAGAGGTTGCGGATTCCAACTGTTGTAGTTTTACACTTTCTTTTCTGTGACCGTAAGTGTAATATGTGATATCGCCGGTTTCGTTGCTATATGTCAACGACAATTGGGATGCGCATATTTACTTACGTTGATGACATGTGATGTTATGTGTTGCTGGATATGTTATATTGGATCGTCGTGTTTGAATAGCCGGAGGTTTTTATGTGAGATGAGTGTTTTTCATTTTCATTCATGTAAAATCTTGTATGTAATATTCTTTTATTAGGGCACTTCCAGGTTGCGGAAGATGTCACCCTTTGTATATTATTTACTTTTCTGCACTGGGATAGACCCAAGGAGGGGAGCACAAGTAACCGGGTTCTGGAGTCCAGTGGGAGACCAACTCGAGGAGTCGAGTCCGAGTCTCCTAACTTTAGAATTGGTAGGGTTGCTTGCCGCTCTCGTAGGGGTCTAGGGGTGTGGGTTTGGCTATTCATCATGACCGTGGAATCCGTGTTTTATACTGGCTCGTATTGAAAACACGGACGTCCTAGTATATCCAATATTTCATATGATTCTTCTGCTGCGATATCTGTGATGTGATCATGTGATGTTCTGTGATGGATACTGTATATTGTATATATGATGTATTATATAGACGTTACTTATGTTTTACACCCGCGCTAGCCCTGCCCCGCTCTGCCGTTAGTCACCTAACCTAACGGTGCACGAGGGGACATCGAGGCGAACACGGATGGCATAAGTGTACGTCGTATTTATCTGTGATGTTTAGGTAACTTAAATGATGGGACTTCATTAATGTGATTAATGAAATAAAAGAAACCTAAGATGTTGTAGAATCGAATTTCAAAATAAAAAAAGGTAGCTACAGTTCTTGCTTTGCACAGCGGTATATATGATATATCCTGCACCTTATTCGATGAGGAAAGGACCTAGATCCCTTCACCGGGAGTGACTCCTTTAGCAATAACTGGCAGATGCTACACACTCGGTTTGTCTTTTGATTCCTTTTAAGATTTTTTGCTTTGCACAGTGATATATATGATATATCCCGCACCTCATTCGACGAGGAAAGGACCGACGATCCCTTCACCGGGAGTGACTCCTTTAGCAAAACTAGAAAAGCCTCAAAAGCACTCCATTTTAAAATCATTTGATTCTACAACGATATCAAGTTCATTACGCAATAGGTTTTAAGAAAAACCTGTCGTAGCCCTCCGTCATTTCAGATAAGTACTAGTTAGTATTCATGCTGCGGTAGTTTGGCATTCGTCAAGGCGTAGTGTGCGGTAGCTAACTAGTATTTATCTGCTTATGCATATGATGCAGATTGGATTAGGGTATTCGTACGGCGTTGTTTGGCATTCGTCAAAGGTCATGCGGGTGGGTTTAATTCAATCAAGAAATGTACGGGTTGAACTTGACTAGTGGACTATGGGTTGTTTGGCATTCGTCAAGGTCATAGAACGCTAGGGGCAAAATATTATCGGGAATTTCAAGTGTTGAAATTTACAATGAGATTGCATACCTTCTATGAGATAGTTGGATCCCGATACCCGCTGCGAGTAATTGTTACTCCTGGAAGAGTTTTACACATTACAATTAGCCGATCAAGTAGGTGTCTAGAAAGGTGTTAACGAGGTTACGCCTCTGGGAAAATGAGGTTTACTATAATTAGGTTCGTGCGAAAGCACGGGGGACCTTCCTCAAAGTACCGACACTGGCCTGGCTGAAAGATTGGCGAACTTGTAGTGTGTAATTAATCCCGGCTAGTCTTTCCTTTTATGGTTTGAAGGAAGATTTGATAAAAAGCAGTGGGAGCCATCCTGATTAGATAAAAAAAAACCAATCTATTCTTGCAAGAGCGCACGCTGAGTGTTTTCTTCTCTCTCTCTCCAGGTAGCGACCATATCACGCCTTAATCAAGATAATAATACAGAATATTTGACTGAACCCGCTTGTTATTCTGAGCTGGGGAACGTTGGTCCCGCTCCAACTTATAATTGTTCTAAGACAGAGCAGGAAATTGGGGATTACCAGAATTCCCATGCCGCCCAAACGAAGAGAGTGCATGCTGATGCATCATCTTCGAGTATGTTCATTATACAGAACTGTTTCTCAGTATCCTTTACGTCCTGGGTATATGATACCGGATCAGGATCCCGCATATGTAATATGTTACATGGGCTACAGATAGGTAAAGAACTGAGAACGGGTGATAAGTTTCATGAGGCAGAAAACGGGGCAAGAGTTGCAGCCAAGTCTGTTGGTCACTGTCACCCTGTATGACTAGTACATTGATTCTGAACGAATGTTATTAGATACCGAACCTGACATACAAAATCATATCAGTCTCTTTATTAGTAAAGAAAGGATATAATTTTGTAATGTTGGATAATGTTTTGAACATTTCCTATATCAAAAGTTGATCGGTTCAGGCACGTTATCTAAAAGCATTAATGTTCTAAATCAAACTACAGCTCTTTAGTATACTGAACACACAAAAGAGGAAGAGTTCAGAAATGAACGGATCCTTCTTGAGGCATTGTAGACTAGGTCATATCAATGCGACTCGACTAGCTGAAGTTACATTTAGATGCATATTTAAATTAGTTTGAATTTACATCTTATGAAACTTGCGAGTCATGTCACAAAGATAAAATGACCTCAGCTCTGTTTATTGGAAACAGAGAAAGAGTTAGTAAACTCTTGGCATGATACATGTTGATGTATAAAGGTCCCCAGTCTACATATGCCAAGACCGGTTCTTTGTACTTCATTACATTCTCTGACAATCTCTCAAGATTCAGACATATGTTCCTGTTGAAACACAAGTCCGAACCTTTTGAGATATTCACAGAATATAAGTTAGAAGTAGAGAACTAATACGGGTATAAGTATTATGTCCTTTGATGTGATCTGGGAGGAGAATACTTGTGCATGGAATTCCTGGACTATTCTAAAGGAGAATAAGATTCTCTCTCAGCATTACTCCTCCGAATACACCATAGCACGATGGTATATCGGGACGGAGCAATCACACCCTAGATGATATGGTGTGCTCTATGATGAGTACTACTGAGTTACCTTTTTTTCCTTTTGGGTGTTATGCACTTGAGAAGTTGCATACCTATTGAATTGGGTTCCAATCAAATCAGTTGCCTACCGCTTCATATGTGATATGGAAAGGGAAGAGCCCATATGTGATTTGGGGTTGTCCGGGCTATGTCTAAAAGCAAAATCCGGACAAGCTCGAGGCAAGATCTGTTATGTAGAACTGGAAAGGTTCCAGCCATACAAAACTGCCGATGATGATTTGACAGAACCAAAGGATTCAATAGTTACCAATGAACCTCAGCCACTCCGCCGATCTAGTAGGGTTCCTCACCCACCTGAGAGATACTTCGGTTTCTCTATGACAGTGGGAGCGAGGATTGCATCATGAGATGATGACCCAACTAGTTTCGAGCTGGCCATCAGGAGTGGGACTCTGTAAGAATGGCTGGATGCTTAGTGATCTGAGATGGAATCCATGTACACCAACAAAGTATGGACTTTGGTTGCTATATCTGAAAGGTTAAATCCCTATCAGGAGCAAGTATATCTTGAGAAGATTACTTGGTGTAGATGGAAAAGTTGAGACTTTCAAAGCTAGACTTGTTAAAACTTTTCGTCATTGACCAGGCGTGGATAATGATGAAACCTTTTTCCAGTGGCTATGCTTAAGTCCATCCAGATCCTACTTGCCACGGCTACATACCATGACTACGATATCTGGTGGTTGGGTGTCATGACAGCTTTTCAAAATGATATTTTAGAAGAGAGCGTCTATAAGTACACAGCCAGAGGGCCTCGTAGATAGTGGGAGCAGCGGAAATGTGTGCAAGATGTTTTATGTGATAAAGCAGGCATCGCGGAGTTGGAACGTCTGTTTTGATGTGGTAGTCAAAGAGTTTGACTTCATCAAAATGGTAGATGAACCTTGTATATACAAAAAGGTAGTAGGGAGTATGGTGATGATCCTCATAGAGTACGTGGATGAAATACTCTTGATAAGAAAGGAGATTCCTATGCTACGCTCGGTCAATCTCCGCTTATCACATTGATTCTCCATATAGGATCAAAATGATACCTCCTTAATCCTGAGTTTTGGATCTATACGATAGATCTAAATGGATGTTAGGATTCTCACTAGATGTAGTGAGATGGTATCAATCGATCCTGGGAGAATCACTGGAAGTGTTCCAGGGTGATAAGGACGACTGAATGTCAGTCACAGGCATTGTCTTTACCCTCAGTGAAGGGACGGTATGTTGGAAGAGTTCCAAGCTAGATACCGTGGCATACTAGACGATTAAGGCTGGATACATCGCTACTTAAGATGCTACCAAAGAGGCTGTCTGGGTGTATATATTTGTTCATGAGATGAACTCTGTTCCTCCCATTATGTGACAATGGAGTTGTGGCTTATGCCAAGGAACGTCCGTCCCATCAGTGATCCAGACATATTCTAAGGCAATATTACCTGATCATGGAGATGGTTGATCTCCAGGGGATCAAGGTTAGGAGAGTAGACTCAGAGAACAACACGGCGGATCCACTCACGAAGGCCTTTTCCCAGAGAGAGCCTTTTATGGGATGGTTGAGTATGAGATACTACAACCACTGCTATCAGATGGCCCTAGTGCAAGTTGGAGATTGTTAGTTATATGTATGCCCTAGAGGCCATTACTGTACATTGGATGTATATTGTAGAGGATGCTGGGACATATATAGGGAGGACTTTCTTGCTCGACATGATAGTATGCTATCTGGTTACTCTTTACCTTAACGTGTACATTGATTGTCTCTCTGTTACATGTTGGTAAAGCCCTTAGGATGTGTACTTGACTACCTGGACTATGATGCGGATCATACTAGTGGGGACATGGTAGTCCATAAGTACATCCTTCAAAGTCCCTAGTCGTGGGTGTATCGAGACGGGGCATCGATATACCAGAGTAGACTAGTGTATACCTTCTCGACCCATACAGATGGGCGATGGATGATCCCATATCCATTGGTGTTTGACATAAGAGATGATATACGGGTGCTCAGTGGAGACTGGGTACACTGGACGGACTCGCCGAGAACTCCCAGATGGTATTATACCTTACGTCAGATGACAGTTCTGTGGTGACACTGGTACAGAGTAGTCTGTTGATCCGAGATCGTCATAGAGTCTTGTGTGGTTCCCACTGTGCTTTGATTTCCATCTTACCACGTCCAAGAGGGCGTGCAAAACGGTGGTTTTTGGGTACAGTCCCGAGTCACATGGAGGCAATGAGCGATAGGAGGGGATTCGTCTCTCCCGGTATAGGGGGTTGATGTTGCGCTGTGTTCGATTGGCTATAACAGGAAATCCCTGGCCAGGGTTGCTGAGATTTACTGGTAAGTGTTACCTGTAGTTTCTCGAACTGTTATAGACGTCATATCGACACGACTTATCGAGCTATTGGGGTCTGACGTTTACCACCCCTAGGCGAGATATGCGACATATCAGAGGACGAGACCGGACTGTACGGTAAGTGTTACTGGTTGGATTCACAGGAGTGTGAGCGGGCTTGCTCGTCGATCTTCTGATCGCTCAATACCCGGGTGGCCGTTACGTTTAGCAGACCGCTTGCGGCTTGTGGGTGTTTGTTATGATCTTCACCTGCTGCCGGCGTATTGACGAGTCTTTAGAGTCCTACACAGAGGTTTCCTGGCTCAAGCGAAACGAAATAGGAGCGCATATGAGATATGTGCGGGACCGAGAATAATCCGTGTATGTGATACCGTATTCTATTCTCGCGATGAATGTGTTGAATGGTTGATGCGATATAACCTAGTTATCGAATCAAGGATTGATTCGATAAATCGATACATTGTATACTAGTCGGTTATATGCGATATGACCGGATCGTTAAATCAAGTGTTGATTTAATGATTTAATGCATAATTATATATTTGATATATTACTTTGCATTAACTAGTATTGGTTCATTTTAAATGGATTTTCTCACTTGGATGTACAAGTTGTATATGTGATATACTTTTTGTGCACTTGATTGTATCATGTTTGATGATACATGCTTACTTGGTTAAGTGTAAAGAATTAAACCATGGTTAAACTAATGATTAGGGTTTTGTTTATCCATCACTTATTTATTCATTTATTTATTTTCTTTTTCATTTTAGAATGGATAAATGAATGGTGGATTGTTTTGTTTGTTAGTTGAATCTTCTTGAAGCTTTGACTAAGTCATCACTCTTGTCTTATACTTAACCCTAACCATTCAAGTTAACCATGGTCTATTCTCTACACTCAACTAAGGTTAGTATATGATAAGTATTTCAATTATTTTCTAAATATAAAACACTTATCATATTCTTTCTTCATCTTCTTCTTCATGAGCAAGAAAGAAAAGCTTGCCTCATCAATGGCAAGTGATGAAATCATGTGAGAAATCCAATTCCAGAGTGAACCCACTTCCTATTTCTTCATCCTCTACCTCTTGCCAAGTAGTAAAGGGTGTTTTCTTCACAAGTTTCATGACTTGGTGAAGTAGGAGCTTGATCTAGCGATGCCTCGACGTAGATCATCTTCGGCATCGTAGTCGATGACCTAGCCCGCCCATTTCTCCGATGAAGCCGACGCTAGAGCCCGGGATTTGATTTGGACAGCGAGGGGACTTCATCACGGAGCTTTGGAGGTGGAGTACCGGATCTACAAAGGTTGTATTTCCGTTCACTTAGTTAAGTTGTTAACTAGTTGCATGTTTCGCCTAAAATTTTAGTTAACGATCCGTATTAGTGTTTCTCGGCACTTGTAAAATTTGAAATTGGCATGGTTGATGCCTTGTGAGACCTCTTGAGAGTGCCTAGGAACCCTACAGGTTAAACCCACTGCCAGCGTAGTGTCGAGTCTTTAGAGTCCCACACAGAAAGCTATTCGCCTTTAGGCAAAAGAGTATAGGTCGCATGGTTTTGCGACAGGTCGCATGGTTTTGCGACAGGGTCCGGTCACTGTTCACATCATAATATTGCAATTCATACGCCCCTGTTTTGTGCAATTTATAAGTAAACAGGTGCTTTTGACGATCGTTTGTTACATGATGCAGGATACAGACTTTTGAAGCAATTACAGTGAAAAAGACAAAGATGATACAGGAAATGGATTTTTGACCAAACAGCACACGGATCCTACTCAAGCCGAGACGAACGTCAAGAGAAACGGTCGAAAAGATCCTTACAAGATTCACTGAGAACCTGGAGAATACTAGAAAGCCCAACAGAGAAAAGAACAGTAAAAGAAGAGAGCCCAAGAGAGGATCAATCAACCACAGAAAGATGGTGGGCCCAGCCTACCATATGGCCGCGGTTTCGCGGCCAAAGGCATGTTTTTGCCGCGGAACAGCGGCCATATGGTGCCCGTGTTGGCACCGACTTCTTGTGTCGGTGTGTCGTTTCATTGTTGGGATTTTTAGGGGTTAAATCAGTAAATTCATGTCTACGAGAGTCTGTAACCCTAGCTTCACTAGTTACTTATAAATTGTAATCTAGATCTTAAAAATTGTATGCCTCTTTATATTCAATAAAAGTGAGATTTGTTGAAGGAATCAAGAGCATCATCTTCTTCTTGTAAGTCTTTAATTTATTTAATTTCTGCCTTAGTATAATTGTTTGCTTGCCCTATGAATCATTTAATTGCTAGTTAGCTAATTTCTAAATCTGTCGTAAGATAACTATTTAAAACATAAAACATAAAAATGTTTCTTACTTATAATTCCCTAATGTGCGAGTAAAAATTCTCGCTCGTTAGGGTTAGGAACAAGGGAGTGAGTGAGAGATGGATGTCTCTCACCTCCTTCAATGTCAACTTATTTTTAAACGAAACCTTCATGCACACATATACGATCCGCCCCCTACGGCACCCTACCTATAAGGTAACGGTGTTCCGTAGTATAAAAGGCCGGACTTATATGATGTCCATGAAGCTCACATCAATGAATAAGAAAAGACGGACAAGGATCTAGAGGAAGAAACTTTGTTTCTTCCCGATCATCCTAATCCCTTTTCCTATTGATTGTTGTGACTTTCCTAAAAGCTTAAATCACGACATTGAAAGGGGTGAACACATTGATCTCAACACACCTACCTTCGACCTAACCCTAATGAGTTCTTTCTCATCACATAAATTCGTCTTAAACTCAATCGATAAAAAACCAACAACGATTTGAATCAACTCGTTATAACACAAAATCGGAAATTAACCATCCCTGTGGATCGACCCGTATTCACCGGCTAGCTGCGAAGCGACGCCGTTTCTGATTACGGTAAACTACAAATTTTTGGATTAATCAGTCACATCCGTGCACTTGTGCGCGTACAGTGTCCGGACAGTTAACACTAGCGGGTTTTGTTTTAAGCCGGATCCTAGTATACGTTTTGGGATTGATTTTATCTCGTTTGTGTTCGTGTACCTCGGAATGCGGATGCGGGTGTGTATGCACAGTTGACAGAGAGACAGAGGCAGAGTATTCTCATTGGGGTTGTTGGTTGTTGACTGTTGACAGTTGACTGTTGACCATTGACTTTTGCTTAACCCTAATAAGAATAAGATATATGATTAACATTAATATTAATTAAGTATTGTAGTGACATGGTTGTTGAGGGGTTGACTTTGTTGACATGTTCACTAGGTTGGACTAGTTGACCATCATCATGACAATGGCTATCATTCCATGGCAAAGACTTTTGCTTGCTTGTTTATTTATGCAAAATGAGTGCATGAAATGATATAGCCATTTTGACTTAAACCATTTATACAATACTTGATTACTATTTTTGTTATGATGGCTTTTGGATTATGAGAGGTGAGAATGAGAAGAGTATGGTTCATTCTATCATTTGCTTTCTCTCTCTTGAGCTCTCTCATTCTCTAGCTCTCCCTCTTCCTCTTGCTCTCTCTACCTCAAGGCAAACCATTCTCATGTGTTGAGACTCATTGCCTTAGAGATAAAAAGACACCAAAACATTCCTCTACTCATTCTAGTTCACAAGGCCTAGCAAGCCAAGTGATCTAGTTTCTTCAAAGTTCGAAGAAGAAGCCAAAGGTAGAAGCTTTCGGGTGGATCCATCTTCGGCGCAAGGAGACGACGAGGTGAGGCCGATCCGTACACCGGAAGGAGTCGAAGACGAAGGAGTTCAAGAAAGGTATAGCCCCCTAACCGAGTAGGTAAACTCTAGTTAGGATGTTAGTTAGATGTTTAACAAAGATCCGGTTTTGAGTCCATGTTACCGCCTCTAGAAAATTATTTTTCACCAAATTCCGCATGTCCAAAAGTACCGGGAGAGGTAGCATGGACTTACAGTGGTATCAGAGCCTAGTTAAACTCTATCTAATATGTTAGCAAAGTAACTAGAAGATCGATCAAACAAAAAGTCACGAAATACACCAAAAATTCATGCTTGCTGTCGATTTTCAAAGTACTGTAAAAGTAATAAATCATGCTTCAAAAATCGACTCAGGGTTTTTATAGCAAACTGCAAAAATTTCATCCACTGAACCGATCAAAGAGCCGCGGAAACACGGCGGGAGCGTGCTCCCGCCGCGGTTCCGCGGCCGAGTTGACTCGTCAGTGGGAAATTTTGGTTGCAGTTTGTTCAGTGGGGTATTTTGGGAATTTTGGAATATGTCTTTTCAGCCCAGATTTTCCAGAACGAAAATTTTGTGTTTGGGGCCTAAAAATCCGTATTTTTGATCGAACGTCTAAAGATTTAAGCTGACGGGTTTTTATCTGTGGTGTGATATTTGTATTGAACGTCTGCTAATCGCTATATGTCGATTAGTGGGGGTTATACAAATCTGTGATCTGTAATGTTGCTGGAATGTGTATATGAATTCATTGGATTGTCGCGGGTGAATAGCCGGGGGTTGTGATACGAGAGTTTTCTTTTCTTTCAATTGATGTAATAATTATTTGTATGGCCGCACAACCGGGTCGGGGTTGTAGCCATCATTGTATAATTTCTTTTTACTGTTTTTGCTCCTAGAATAGACCCATTGAGGGGGTGCACAAACTACCGGGTATGCCGAAGTGCCGAGTGTCCTACTCACGGAGTTGAGGGAGGTTGCTTCACTTCGGGTACTTGGCGGGTACTTTGCCGCACCCGTAGGGGTCTTGGGTGGGGTATTGGCTATTCACCGCGACCGTGTAGTCTGCTTTTCGTTACAGGCTCGTACGAATTGCGGATTCCTAGTATATCCAATGTGTTCATCTGTGATCTGAAATGGCTATCATTGCAATATATCTATATATGATACTATTTAGGCGTTGCTTATGTTTTACAGCCGCGCTAGCCCAGCCCCCACTCTGTCGTTCGTTAAGTAACCTAACGGGTAATGACGGGGCCCCGTGGCGAATGCGAATGGCATAAGCGTACGTCATATTTTGGTTGTTTTCTGCAATGGTAGGATTAAATGATAGGACACATTAAAAGAACTAATGCAAGAATATCACGCATTAAAAGAACTAATGCAAGAAAATAAACCAAGTTAAAGTCGTTGGAACACTTTCGGAAAACCACTCGGTTCTTTTCAAAACAAACTTTTAAATGCGGAGCTTGAGCCACTCCTTTTAAAAGCTATCTCGTTCCATCGATTATATCAAGTTCACTACGTTCACGGTTTTGCCAAAACCATTCGTAGCCCTCCGTCGTTTCACATGAATAGTCAATAGTATTCAAGCTGTGTATGCTGGCCAAAGTCAAGGCATAGTGATTGGTAGCTATTGGGTATTCATGTGTAGCATTGATAGATGCGTTGGTTTGGGACAGTCGTACTGCCATTTTGGCCAAAGTTAAGGGTAGGTACGGGTGGATCCAAATTAACCTGGAGAATGACGGGTAGAACTTGACATGTGACTTATGATATTTTGGCCAAAGTCAAGGTCATAAGAGCATGGGGCAAAAATCTACATCGGGAGATTCAAAAGAACTGAAACTTGGTAGTGTTGCATACCATTTGGAGTGTGATAATTCTGGTAGGATTCCTTCAGTTTCGTCACGCGATGATATTTGGATCCCGATCCTACTATGAGTATATGCTACTCCTCGGGAAATTTCTCACTTAACGATCAATGCTATAAACCAAGTAGGTGTCTAGAAAGGTGTTAGCGGGGCTACGCCCCCAGGGAAAAGAGGTTATTTAATTAAGGAACTTCGCGAAAGCGTTGGAAAACCTCCATCGAAGTACCGACACTTGCCTGGCTGAACGGTTAAGCAAGTATTGTACGGGGAGATTGATCCTGACTAATTCTTCCTTTTTGGTTTGAGGAGGGATTCGAGAAACAGTGGGAGCCATCCCGTTTAGACAAACTAAAAACCATTCTAAACTTGCAAGAGCATCATGAAGAGTGTTTCTTCTCTCTCCTAATTGCAGCGACCAATCGACATGACTGGACTTAAGTTACTTCTAGATAAAAACATACATACAGGGCTAAACTACAAAGATTGGCTCAGGAATGTCAAGATGGCAATGACTTACGACAAGCTGGGGTATCTTCTTACCACCAAAGCTCCCCCTGTCCCAGGTCCCAAAACCAGCGTCGCGGATAAGGAAATCCGTAAGACCTGGGAAACCAATTGCGCGAAGGCCAAGTGCCTCGTGCTTGCCTCTATGGACAACGAACATCAGAGGAGGCATGAGAATATGGACCTCGAATCCATATTTCTCCATACAAAAGAACTGTATGGAGAGCTGTCTCGTATCGCAAGATACGAAGTGTCGAAGAAGTTATTTTCGGCAAGGTTGGCCGTCGGATCATCGGTAGCGGAACACGTGCTTAGATGATTGGCTACATAGAAGAGCTTGCGGACCTTGGGACCACGTTGGAGAATGAGCTCTATACGGACTTGATTCTCCAGTCCCTTCCTTCCACTTACGCCCAGTTTATCCTGAACTTCAACTTACAAGAAAAGGAAGTTGAACTTTCAGAACTCCTTAACATGCTGAGGAGCGCAGATGGCACCCTACAGAAAGGTAGGAAAACATCCACTTTGTTTGTAGGAGGATCATCCTCTTCTAGGTCCAAGACGAAAGCCAAGGGAAAGAAGAAGAAAGCCCCCGCCAAACCAAGGGGGGTTGTTAGTAAAGTGGATACGAAGGGAAAGGCAAAAGCAACAAAGAAAGTGGGAAAGCTTGTGGATAAAGAAGAATGCTTCTATTGCTATAAGAAGGGACACTGGAAGAATGATTGCAGGGCTTGGAAAGCCAGAACACAGGATCTGAAGCAGCTTGCGGCTTCAGCTTCAGGTGTGTATGTTATTGAAAACTGTCTTTCAATAAACTCTACTTCCTGGGTATTGGATACCGGATAAGGATCTCATATCTGTAATTCTTTGCAGGCGTTGAGAAACCGTAGGGTTTTGAAGGCAGGTGACATGACCCTCAAAGTTGCAAATGGAGCTAGCATGGATGCTAAGGCCGTGGGGGACTATCACCTGGGATTGTTGTAAGTCCACGTTGCGACCCCCGGTTCTTACGGGGAGGCGGAAACGGTATAAAATCAAAATTTTAACGCAAGAGGCAACATGGACTAAGCTAGGTCGGGATCTTTACCTAAACTAAAACTAGCAAACTAAGCTAAAGATATTTAGCTACTCGGATGAAGATGGTTATACCTAAACTTGAACTCCTTCTCTTCAAGCTCCGATGGTGGTTCGAAGGCTCCTTCTCGTTGTCTCCGTAGGCCGAAGATAGATCCACTTGAAAGCTCCAACCTTTAGCTCCTTCTTCGTTCTTTGAAGAAACTAGTTCACTTGGTTTGCTAAACCTAGTGAACTAGAATGAGTAGAGAGGAAATAGAATGGGATTTTATCTATGGTTCTTGATTCTCAACTCATGAGACAAGAGAACCATAGATCAAGAGAGGGAGCAAGAGGTTGAGGGTGAGAGCAAGAGGAGAGCTCAAGAACAAGAGAGAGAATGAGCAAGAAAGAATGAGCAACTCTTTTGTCTTTCACCCTCTCATAATCCAAAGTGATCATAACTCATCATATCAAAAAAGTCTTATGTGATGGTTTGAAGCAACCATAAGCTTATCATGTCATGCACTCATTTTACTCAAATGAGCAAGCAAGAAAAAGTCTTTGGCATGAAATGATAACCATGGTTATCATGATGGTCAACTAGTCAAGCCTAGTCAACCGGTCAACAAGTCAACAAAAGTCAACAAGTCACCAAAGTCAACAAGTCAACAAAAGTAAACAAGTCAACAACCATATCACCATAACTCTTAATTAATATAATAGTTAATCACATATCATATTCTCATTAGGGTTGAGCATAAAGTCAAAAAGTCAACGGTCAACTGTCAACAACCCTAATGAGAATCCGCTGCCTCTGCCTCCCTGTCAACTGTGCATACACACCCGCATCCGCGTTCCGAGGAACACGAATGCAAACTGGATAAATCCAATCCCATAAGATACACTAGGATCTGGCTTAAACCAAAGCCCGCTAGTGTAAACTGTCCGGACACTGTACGTGCACAAGTGCACGGATGTGACCGAACCCTGTCGCAAAACCATGCGACCTGTCGCAATACCATGCGACCTCTACTCTTTTGTCTAAAGGCGAAAAGCTTTCTGTGTGGGACTCTAAAGACTCGACACTACGCTGGCAGTGGGTTTAACCACAGACCGCAAGCGGCACTAGCTGTGCGTAACGGTCCCCAGGTAATGCCGACAAGAAGACCGACGAGGCGAAACCCATCTGAACTCCTACTGAGCCTGAGTGTGACATTCTCCATACAGTCCGGTCTGTTCGTCTGATACATCGCATGGCGGGCCTAGGGGGCGGTAAACGTCAGTCCCCCAATAGCGGTACAAGTCGTGCCGGAGTGAAGCCCAATACACCCTGAGATAACACTGGAAACCTACCAGTATATCTCGTTTGCCCTGGCCAGGGACTACTCGTGTAATGACTCTCCTAGACACAGCGCGATGTCAACCCCCAATACCGGGAGAGACGAATCCTGTCTAACCGTCACTGCCTCCAAGTGCTTCGGGACTGCACCCAACTACCACCTGTTTGCACGACTCCTTTGAGCCGTGGTAGGGTAGTGATCAAAGTACAGTGGGAACACACCCGAGGCGAAGTGACAGTGTCAAGTCAGCGGACTAAGCTGTACTCATGTCACCTGGGAACTGATAACTGACGATAGGTATAATACCAACTAGTCAGTTCCCTACGAGTCCTGTCCAGTGTACCCGTAACCTAACGAGCACCCGCATACTATCTCAAGTACGACGTACTGACGGCTGTGGGACATACCGTCTCCCACACTGGGATGAGAAGCGCATGCGCTGGTCTACTCCGGAGTATCGATGCCCTGTCTCGATAGTCCTGCGACCAGGGACCTGCATAAGGATGTGCTTATAGATTACCCAGCCCCACTAGTGTGACGGCCATCACATCGCTGGTAATCAAGCAAAGATCCTAAGGGCTCTACTAATGTGTATAGGCGATATACAAAAATAAACACATGTACACATTGAAGTAGAAACAAACCAAGTAGCATACTACTATTTTGAGCAAGATTGTATATACAAGGTGAATATCCCAAGCATCCATTAAGTAATATACAAACTAGTATGATACAGTAATGGCCTCTAGGGCATATACACTAACAAATGTCAGATGGACATGTTTTGGTTTTGCGTAATTGCTTTTTTGTACCCAACGCAACTTGTAATATCATTTCTGTATCATTGGTTTCTAAAGAAGGTTATGAATTTGCGTTTGTAAGCAATGTTGTGAACATTCACCTTAATCAAGTTCTGATTGGGTCAGGTACATTGAGCAATGGTATATACGTATTAAACCAACCACAGATTTTCAATGTCCAGAATACACGCAAAAGAAAGTCTCCGGAATTAAATCATACTTTCTTATGGAATTGTAGACTGGGTCACATCAATGAGAGAAGGTTGACAAAGTTACATACAGAAGGATATTTGAATCCGTTCGAATATCAATCGTATGCCACTTGTCAATCCTGTCCCAAAGGAAAGATGACAAAAACTCCGTTCACTGGACACGGAGTAAGAGCGAGCGAGCTCTTGGGACTCGTACACAGCGACGTGTGCGGTCCAATGTCTGCATATGCGCAAAGCGGTCATTCTTATTTCATTACTTTTACGGATGACTTTTCAAGGTACGGTTATGTCTTATTAATGAAACATAAGTCCGAAGCCTTTGGAAAATTCCAGGAATATAAGAATGAAGTAGAAAAACAAACCGGCAAAAGTATCAAGATTCTAAGATCGGATCGAGATGGTGAATACTTGAGTGCCGAGTTCCTGAACTATTTAAAAGAGAACGGAATTCTCTCTCAGCTTACTCCTCCATACACTCCGCAACATAACGGTGTATCGGAGAGACGGAACCGAACCCTATTGGATATGGTACGGTCCATGATGAGTAACGCTGAGTTACCGCGATCATTCTGGGGGTATGCGCTAGAATCAGCAGCATACCTTTTGAACCGAGTTCCCATTAAGACTGTGCCTACTACACCATATGAGATGTGGTGTGGGAAGAGGCCCCATCTCAATCACATTAAGAAATGGGGAAGTCCAGCTTTTGTCAAAAAGCAGCATGCGGACAAGCTCGAGGCACGCTCAGTACAGTGCAAGTTTGTGGGATATCCAGAGAACTCCAAGGGATATTTCTTCTACTGCGAAGAGGAACAAAAGGTTTTTGTTTCTCGTCATGCCCACTTTCTAGAACACCAGTTCTTAGAAAAGGAAATTAGTGGGAGCGCAGTAGAACTGGAAGATATTCCAGAACCACAGACTATTACTGAAAGCTTAGTGGAACCAGAGGGTTCAAAAGAACAAGACATTCCTACACCACTCCGCAGGAGTAGTAGGCAGTCTCATCCGCCCGAGAGATACTACGGTTTTCTTATAGACGGGGATAGAGAGGATTGCATCATAGATTATGATGAGCCTACTAGCTTCCAGCAGGTCGTTCAGAGCGTTGACTCGGTAAAATGGCTAGATGCAATGCGGACCGAAATGGAATCCATGTACACCAACAAAGTATGGACGTTGGACATTGCTCCAGACGGGGTAAAACCCGTAGGATGCAAGTGGATCGTCAAAAGGAAGATTGGTGTAGATGGACAGGTTGGGACTTATAAAGCTAGACTTGTTGCAAAGGGTTTCCGTCAAAGACCTAGCTTGGACTATGACGAAACCTTTTCTCCAGTGGCTATGCTAAAATCCATTCGGATCCTTCTTGCCATTGCTGCCTTCCACGATTATGAGATCTGGCAAATGGACGTAAAAACCGCTTTTCTAAATGGAAATTTAGAGGAGTGTGTCTATATGGACCAACCAGAGGGTTTCATTCAGAGTGGGAGCAGCGGAACGGTGTGTAAGTTGCTTAAGTCCATCTATGGACTAAAGCAGGCATCGCGGAGTTGGAACATCTGTTTTGATGAGACGGTCAAGGAATTTGGCTTTATCAAAAATCCAGATGAACCATGCATCTATAGTAGATTTGTAGCGAGAACTGTAGTATTCCTCGTTTTATACGCGGATGACATTCTCTTAATAGGAAATGACATTCCTATGCTACAATCTGTCAAGGGGTTCTTGTCACACAGGTTCTCCATGAAAGACCTGGGTGATGCCTCATACATCCTGGGGATCCGGATCCATCGTGATAGATCCAAGAGGATATTAGGACTTTCACAGTCTAGGTACATCGACACCATACTGAAAAGATTCAGTATGGAAGATTCCAAGCGCGGTAACCTACCGGCTTGTCACGGGATCACCCTCTCTAAAGAGATGTCTCCCAAGACTGATTTGGAGAGGGATCGCATGTCAATTATACCCTATGCTTCTGTGGTAGGCTCTATAATGTATGCGGTGTTGTGTACCAGACCGGATGTAGCTTATGCACTGAGTGTGGTAAGACGGTATCAGTCAAACCCTGGGGAGAAACACTGGATAGCGGAAAAGAACATTCTCAAGTACCTGAGAAGGACTAAGGAGATGTTCTTGGTGTATGGCGGAAAGATCTCCAGATCGAGGCCTTTGCTGACTCCAGCTTCCAGAGTGACAAAGATGATTCCAAGTCCATGTCAGGTTTTGTCTTTACCCTCAATGGAGGGGCGGTGTGTTGGAAGAGTTCCAAACAGGAAACCGTTGCAGACTCGACGATGGAAGTGGAATACATCGCTGCATCTGATGCCGCAAAGGAAGCTGTCTGGATGAGGAAGTTCTTGAAAGAACTTCAGGTGGTTCCGTCCATTGTTGATCCAATACCTCTATATTGCGACAACAACGGGGCTATAGCATTAGCGAAGGAACCCAGGTCCCATCAGAGATCCAAACACATCTTGAGGCGGTATCACCTGATCAGGGAGATCGTGGATCGCCAGGAGATCGAGGTTCGGAGGGTTGCTTCAGAAGATAACACTATAGATCCATTCACCAAGGCCTTGCCCCAGACTCAGTTCGAGCGGCTGATCGAGATGATAGGTCTTCGATACGCCAGTACATGGCCTTAGTGCAAGTAGGAGATTGTTAGTGTATATGCCCTAGAGGGCATTACTGTATCATACTAGTTTGTATATTACTTAATGGAAGCTTGGGATATTCACCTTGTATATACAATCTTGCTCAAAATAGTAGTATGCTACTTGGTTTGTTTCTACTTCAATGTGTACTTGTGTTTATTTTAGTATATCACCTATACACATTAGTGGAGCCCTTATGATCTTTGCATGATTACCAGCGTTGTGATGGCAGTCACACTAGTGGGGGCTAGGTAATCTATAAGCACATCCTTATGCAGGTCCCTAGTCGCAGGACTATCGAGACAGGGCATCGATACTCCGGAGTAGACTAGCGCATGCGCTTCTCATCCCAGAGTGGGAGATGGTCTGTCCCACAGCCATCAGTACGTCGTACTGGAGATAGTATGCGGGTGCTCGTTGGGTTACGAGTACACTGGACAGGACTCGTCGGGAACTGACCGGTTGGTATTATACCTATCGTCAGTTATCAGTTCCCAGGTGACATGAGTACAGCTTAGTCCGCTGACTTGACACTGTCACTTTGCCTCGAGTGTGTTCCCACTGTACTTTGATTACTACCCTACTACGGCTCAAAGGAGTCGTGCAAACAGGTAGTAGTTGGGTGCAGTCCCGAAGCACTTGGAGGCAGTGACGGTTAGATAGGATTCTTCTCTCCCGATATTGGGGGTTGACATCGCGCTGTGTCTAGGAGAGCCATTACACGAGTAGTCCCTGGCCAGGGCAAGCGGGATATACTGGTAGGCTTCCAGTGTTATCTCAGGGTGTATTGGGCTTCACTCCGACACGACTTGTACCGCTATTAGGGGACTGACGTTTACCGCCCCCTAGGCCCGCCATGCGATGTATCAGACAAACAGACCGGACTGTACGGAGATTGTCACAGTCAGAATCAGTAGGAGTTCAGATGGGTTTCACCTCGTCAGTCTTCTTGTCGGCATCTACCTGGGGACCGTTACGCACAGCCAGTGCCGCTTGCGGTCTGTGGTTAAACCCACTGCCAGCGTAGTGTCGAGTCTTTAGAGTCCCACACAGAAAGCTATTCGCCTTTAGGCAAAAGAGTAGAGGTCGCATGGTTTTGCGACAGGTCGCATGGTTTTGCGACAGGGTCCGGTCACATCCATGCACTTGTGCGTGTACAGTGTCCGGATAGTTAACACTAGCGGGTTTTGGTTTAAGCCGGATCCTAGTGTATGTTTTGGGATTGATTTTATCTCGTTTGGGTTCGTGTTCCTCGGAACGCGGATGCGGGTGTGTATGCACAGTTGACAGAGAGACAGAGGCAGAGTATTCTCATTAGGGTTGTTGGTTGTTGACTGTTGACAGTTGACTGTTGACCATTGA
This sequence comes from Agapanthus africanus, assembly GCA_030015575.1. Lineage (NCBI taxonomy): Eukaryota > Viridiplantae > Streptophyta > Magnoliopsida > Asparagales > Amaryllidaceae > Agapanthus > Agapanthus africanus. The sequence continues at coordinate 623,100,370 of CM057341.1, forward strand.
CTTTTGCTTAACCCTAATAAGAATAAGATATATGATTAACATTAATATTAATTAAGTATTGTAGTGACATGGTTGTTGAGGGGTTGACTTCGTTGACTTGTTGACTTTGTTGACCGGTTGACTAGGTTGGACTAGTTGACCATCATCATGACAATGGCTATCATTCCATGGAAAAGACTTTTACTTGCTTGTTTATTTATGCAAAATGAGTGCATGAAATGATATAGCCATTTTGACTTAAACCATTTACACAATACTTGATTACTATTTTTGTTATGATGGCTTTTGGATTATGAGAGGTGAGAATGAGAAGAGTATGGTTCATTCTATCATTTTCTTTTTCTCTCTTGAGCTCTCTCATTCTCAAGCTCTCCCTCTACCTCTTGCTCTCTCTACCTCAAGGAAAACCATTCTCATGTGTTGAGACTCATTGCCTTAGAGATAAAAAGACACCAAAATATTCCTCTACTCATTCTAGTTCACAAGGCCTAGCAAGCCAAGTGATCTAGTTTCTTCAAAGTTCGAAGAAGAAGCCAAAGGTAGAAGCTTTCGGGTGGATCCATCTTCGGCGCAAGGAGACGACGAGGTGAGGCCGATCCGTACACCGGAAGGAGTCAAAGACGAAGGAGTTCAAGAATGGTATAGCCCCCTAACCGAGTAGGTAAACTCTAGTTAGGATGTTAGTTAGATGTTTAACAAAGATCCGGTTTTGAGTCCATGTTACCGCCTCTAGAAAATTGTTTTTCACCAAATTCCGCATGCCCGAAAGTACCGGGAGAGGTAGCATGGACTTACAGATTATCTAGCAAAGATCCTGGCTTTGGGTTGTTCGGTACATCTAAAATTTTATTCGGGCATGTTTGATGCCTTATGAACCTTCACAAGAGTGCCTATGAACCCTACACTGACAACATGCTTCATAATCATTAAGTACACAATAAACATGCAATGAGACGATAACAACATGATAAATGTCAATGAATAGTAATTGCAACAATAATATGCGGTACATGAATGATAACGTAATAATAAGGAATCTACATCGCTACACCTGTGTTATACTGTTTTGCCGTTTGAAATAGTACGAATCGTGGTGTTTTGAAAATAAGGGCTACGGTGTTTTTAAAAAATGGTACGTCTTTTGAAATATCCGTAGTATCCCTTGACATGTTTTTAAAATCCTCACGATTCGTTAGTTTTAGAAATAGGTATGACTCTGTTCCAATCTAACATCTACTAGGTAAGCTACAGGTTTAACTAACAGCCAATCTAAAGGGGTATGGAAACCACCTAAATCTGAGTCGATATATATACATATATATATAGTCGGTGATCCCGCCTCAATAATATAACGTACGATACAACATATCATATGACATCCTCGAGTCAAGAGTGCGGATCTATCATCAATATATAGCGCGTACGGTAAATCCATCGTACGATATCCCAATCTGGGTATAGGTCAACTACCACATCAATCTCATCATCTATCTCGTATCCTTATCATCACACCATGAATTAGGGGTACTGACCGACAGTCTAGTAAAATATGATACCATCAACATATATGTAAATGCGTGAGTATGAAACACATCGCCAACCGATCCGCTATCATCACATGTCGCACCTCATAATATGATCCCAATCACATCACCGATCTCATGGCATCAAGCCTAATCTTATCGACTCATCCCCAACTATCATCCACTATCCTCATTAACCATGTATAGGTATATGTATATATATGTATATGTATATATATATATATATTCCCATACCTATGTGTATATAAATATATGCATATCCCATTTACGCACAAGTACTAAAATGCCTATAAGTGTGTGGGGGTGCATGTATGCAAATCTTTACTCTAGGGTTTCGCGACTAAAAATCAACTAAACCACTTTCCTTAAATCTCGCTACATCTAATCCATGATCTCCTAAAGCTTGCTTGTTAAGTATCCATATCTCACAATCACACATAAATGCATACCTAAACTATATCACATCATTTCTTACGAATTTGCGGGGGTGCTATACGCCATCCACCCGACTTCCCCCGTAGATAAAATCTACTCACCTGATTTTCGCTCGCCGGTGCCGATATCGCCACGCGCTTGCTTGTCGTCTCGAAGTCCACATGAGGGTACCTACATGTCGCAACGTATCGTATCGCATAAAAACCCAATCCGAAATCGAAACGACATACGAAACCAAATCGGCACGCGTATCACACATCGGTCAAAATCTATAGCCTACTCATGCAAGAATAGCCAAACCAACCCTCGATGTCGATATAAAAACATCAAACCATCAAGAAAAACCCAAACACCCCAATCGTGCTTTCACAATAACAAACTTTAATATTAAGTAGATGGCAAGTCATCAAAATCGCAAAATAAATCAATTCGATTTATATTCCGAAAAACTAGATAGCACTAATTATTCTTTTTAATTCGAAACTTGATATTTTAACAAAACTAATGGCTATAATATCTACTAAATATCATAACTAAGTCATATAAACCATTTCTATAATTTATTCTCATCACTTTGAATTAATTCCAAAATCCTAGTTTGCAAAAATAACAATTTTTAACACTTTTTAAAGCAAAATTCACAATTCAACAATTAAACTTGGTTTTGCATGAACTAAAGTACTAAACTACAACTTAAAATGGTAATAATTTCATGAATACCCTAATTAGATTTTTATCTCAATCAAAATTAATCAATTCCCAAAATCTAGTTAATAAAATTAGCATAATTAGCAAAATTTTAAACTAACAATTAACAATTAGTAACTATCTTTTCCTTTACATGCCTTAAGATCTCAAATACAACACACAATCTAAGATCCAAATACCCAAAAGCCTAATTTTATCACAACCCATTCTCTTGAATTTTTCCAACTTGCAATTAACCTATTTAAACACCTAATTTACACTTAAATAAGCTAAATTAAAGCAATTAGACAACAATTCACTAAAGGCTTAAGATTTATACCTCATGAACCATGGATCAAACTTACAATCTTGCCTCTCCAAATGCCCTCTTTTCACCACAATCCATGCATGTTAGGCTAAACTAAAATGGGTAAGAGTTGGATTTGGATTTTGGAATTTTTTTGATGGATATTGAGGCAATTTTGATGAATTTTTTCAAGAGAATGAGAAGGGGATTTGGGAGGGGCTGCTGCTGAAGGAGGAAGGGGGGCTCGGCCTGATGCTGGAAAGGAGAGGAGAAAGTGTGAGGTGGGGAAAAAAGTCAAGGCAATACCCATACCTCAAAGTCAACACTTATACATCCATTTTCTTTATTATTTCTTTTCTTCCATTTTGTTTTCTTTTAGCAATTCAAGTGGGGAAATGAGCGGCAACTTGGGACTGTTGCTGGTTTGGGGAGAGGAGAGAGGGAGTGGGTGAGTGTTGGTGAGGGAAAAATGACAAATGTTATACCCCAATTACCATTTACACTAATTTCACTATTTAAGCCTTTTTCTTCGATATTTTGAAACACCGTTTAACAGTTTCATTTCATTTCTAAAACAATATTTTACAAGTTAGTTTAGTTTGTCATAATACAAAAAATTTGTATTAACCCATTCCAATTTATAATTTTCCCTAATTAAATGTATCAGTGACAGCTTAAAATAATATTAAAATAATTAATTTCGGAAAAAATTTCAGAAATTTTGAAATTTACAAGTGGCTCAATAAACACCAAATACTAGCAATTACTTAACCAAAATATGTATATTTAATTTTATATTAAAAGATATTTATATCTTGATTTTTACGGAAAACACCCGTTATTTTACCGATTTTACGAAATTTCACCTGAACGATTTTCAAAACGTTACAATCTTCCCCCTTAAAGTAATTCGGTCCCCGAATTTAAATTAAAACTTCCCCCAAATACTAAAACATTTTAGCAAAACCATCATTTCGTCGGGGCTCCGAAATCATAAATACATAAAACACATCGTAACGCAATGCATGTGCATGAAAAACAGATATATAAACCAAAATCAAAACTCCGTCATGCATCCCGCAGTCATCGGAGTTATGGTGAAGACACCAATGTCAAGATCCAAAATGAAATTCAATATGATATACATCAAAACTATACCTGTAAACATCATTAAAACATCTAGAAGCAATGCATGCCAAACCTTTTTCAAATCGCTGTACGATGTGTGTATCATTGCACAGTGGCGGGCGTCCATTGTCAGAAATTAACTATATATATATATCCTTTGTTTAACATACACGTCCAGCCGTTTTGAAAACAATTTAGAAGGGTTTCCCTTTTAAACAGTTTCGCGTCATCACTGACACGTAGGTAAATACTGAGACTATAGCTCCTTCTTGGAAATCCCTTCGATAACTATCAATGCATGCAAAAATATACTCAGGTATTGTCCTCTTTCTAGTCCTGCTCAGTACTAAACTAAATAGCAAGTATCATAAAATATACTGCTCTAAAAGAAATCAATCCCAAATATATATGAATGACATGTGCGTCTTGTGCGCACGGAAATCGAAATCCATGAATGTGCCATGCATGTGCACATAAACTAAATCTGAGTGTAACGGGTGTGCACGAAAACACCTGTCAAGGGCAACGTGGATGCCTGACAGCAAAACCGGGTGCATCTGATATGCATGCAGAATCTCGATTTAGTGCATTTGGTGTGCACCAAAATCGTATCAAGCGCATCAAATATGCGCAAAATCCAAGTCAAGTGCACAAGGTGCACGAAAATAAATATCGAATATCATAATCAAAATCGACGGTATACAACATATCTCAATCCAAATCCAAATCAGGTATACCGTGGTCCAAAATCACACCATCCTGTGCATCGGTGTGCACAAAAGCAAATCAAATACTAAAAGTGTATGAATACTATGCCGAAAGCATAAGTCAAATCATATGCTTGCCCTAGGCTTGAAATCAAATATCATGAAACTCGGTCATCAAAACTCAATCATGAAATAAATCACCAAAAATACTGAAAATCCAAAGTGACGGATACACGATAGTCAATCACAAAACCACAAATCATAAATGCTATCGTCGATATGTCCGTACTTCAGGTCAAGAAGATGTCGGTGCATCAAATGCTAGAGCAAGATATTTACTTGCCTTCTGATCATGGCATGTCACTTAGTGCCCTTAGGCTCTCGCCCCTCACTGCAGATTACTAAGTACATAGCTCCTTGGCTCAACGATCTGATATAGAAATTATAACGTAAATAGTCTGCTCTGACATATCCTCTAAAGATCTCTGGCCAACTATCATGGTCACTCAAAACATGTCTCGTCGACAATGTTGAACTCTGGCCTGCTGGGTGTGTGCAATATGACCGATCCTGGGTCCAAGTTTTCTCGTATAGTATTCCAGAAATTTCCTGTCAAGATCTCTCCCCAAGTCTCGTTTCTGCCGAACTGCCCGGAAGTTATCATCTCTTACTAAATCTGTATCTTGTTCCGGAATGGCTGCATACTTATCGCGACTCCTCCTGGAAGATATATCCATATTCAACGCTTCTGCTTGCCTATCACATCTCTGATGTAGGCAGAGTGGAACGTCATCTCGTCAAGATCTCGTACGAACCTCTTACTCCACTTTTCTCAAATGTCGACTTCTTCGGACTCGTCTCTTCGTGGCTGCATGGACAGTGCTCCAACAGCTATACTCGTATCTGGAGCCTCCTAAGTAATGCATCCCATCGCATGATATCCAAAATGATGTCGAACCATCCGATCGACTCGTCAAAACCTCATAATCCCCCAAGAGCTCAACATCTTGGGTACGGTTTAATAGTATCAAATATATGCCACAGCACCTATGGACCAACCGTAGAAGAGCAGACCCAAGCCTCACTAATGGCACCGCTGAACTGCCGCAAACCCTAAGGTTCACCGGCGTTCCATGGTCATTACGTCGAGTTAGGGTTTCATTCTTCTAGAGGGTCCGTAGAATTGTTTGCATTATTTTCCGAATACTTTAAACTTGGAAAAATGGGTTATTGACATTCGATCGTCTCTATCGACTATCAACATATCCGCATGAAGTCGTCTCTAGCTGGAATCAATCGATCTGATGACCTCGCATCGGGGTAGGCAATGAATCACATGTCCTAGTCTTTCATCTCTGGTGACTAGCGGTCTTCTATCATATCTCGAAGTATAACACGTGCGGCGTTAGCATCAAACATCTGGGGTGATATCTTTTCATTCGCCAAAATCACTGGCTCATTCGTCCGCATGCTGAACAGTGCCTCAATCATCAAAAAAATCTGTGCTCTGACAGTCATCACAATCTTGCTAGCCTTTTGAAGTGGCCCACTCCTCTGGTGCTGATCTACACATCCGAGAAATCTCGTAAAATCGATCCATCAAACGCTCGTGGCGCGAAAACACAATAAAACAACGCCTCTATGCAATTGTATGTCACTGGAATCACGCTCTGGTCAGTCCTTGTTCGTGACGAGCTCGTGCTGACCGCAACTCTAGCCGTAGCTCTCTCTGCCCGTACCACCGTGATAACAAACCCATAAACTGTTACCGATGAGGCTAGATCATAGGAATGAATATAATGATGTGCAAAGAAATGTACATCCTAAGGCTTTTTAAGTGGAGTATCGTATCGTAAATATGCCGCGGAACATACGTACAGTACGTCACTCTACTCAAGCTACCTACTCCATCAACCAAGGGTCGTCCTACACTCCGAAGGTAAAACCTAACGCTTTGATACCAACTTTACCACGACCCGAAAAGTACGGAACCTAACTGGCACTTAAATTACGAAACGTCTCGAGGCGTACGTAATCTAAGTAAGCCAAAACCTAGAAATCAAAACCAGTTAAAGTAGTGGAGTGAAGGAAAAACCAATTTAAAGCATGAAGTTCTAATCAACATAGGCCGAAGTATGTATTTTTAAAATCCCAAGTATTTTTTGAAAATTTCGGCAGAGTCTCCTTTACAAATACTGGCCCCAAAACGGGATACAACATGAATAGTATACGAAATACAAAAAAGGCATCTCCAAGCGGGAGCTAGCTCTTCATCAATCGATGGTCACAACCACACAAGCAATATAGTATAGAATGCCGAAGGGCGAAGATCAAAACTCAAAAGAAACCCAAAATCTGTATGAAAACCATAATAATACAATACGCGACTCTAAGGTCGAAAGAATAACAGGTCTGGTTTTCTATCTCTCTCAAATATACAATCTGGTCGATGGAGTTTCTAGATACAACTGAAATAATAAATACACAAAGGTGGTCATGATGCAAAAAACCCACCTGCCCAAGGCAATCACCTAGAAGGAACAGTGTGCCAGCAAGCCGCAACAAAACCTGTATGGCAAGACCTGCAAGGAACCGTGGCATAACGGTGGTGAGTTGCCAACCCGTGAGTAGAAAACATCTACAGCAGAAATCGCATGTATAACGCAATCCTAGTTCATACGATCAGTAATATCCTCAAAATAATAATATGGCCTGAAGCAAAATATAATGGTAAGGATAAACATCTATCCCTAAGTGTAATACCAAGTACTCATGTCAGTCCTCAGATAACATGTCACTAATGATGTACAAATGTCATATAGCAATATATCAATAAGATGATGTGCAGATGCATATAATGATAACAAAGTACATTATGAATCAAGAACTGTTTTTCTTTATTTAATGAGATTTCTGTATGTATATAAATCGAGATATCATCAATGAAATCAACATTAAATCCGTGTCAAGCATCGACACAAAACATAAACCTCAATATCTCAATATCTTAGGCTCCGGCTATCCGGACTGGCCTGTATCCTCAAATCTATATATCCCAGTGTCTCAACTCTCAATATCTTAATACCTCGAGCTCCGTCAATCCGGATCGGCCCATATCATCAATCATACAACCACGAACGGTATCCTATGGATATCCGCCGCGCCCGGTAAAATCGCCGGTAGGCACTCTGCCCCTGCCGGGCTCATCGTCTACAACTCGAGCTTCTTGCCCCGGGGTACCATACCGGGTCCACCATGTACCCGAGACGGTTAATCCAAATCCTCGAATCGGGTCTCGAAAACATCTCAGAATCGAGAAAACATCATGGAGGACGACTCATACATCACGAGAAAACCGCACTTTTCATTTTCAAAAGGATAATAAGTTTATAAATCATTGCGGTTTTCCACCAAATCCAGAAATCTCATGGAAATCCGAAATCATCAATATCATGATATCAATAAACAATGAAAACCGGCATAAATCTCCATAATATTGCATAACCAATGAATATGTGGATGCTTCTGATATCATGCAATAAATTAACTAGCATATGAAAGCTAAAACATGTAGCAACTATCAGTTAGAAAGCTATGTCAATGAAATAGTGTTTTCTAAAGTTTACGTGATATGACAATTATCGATGAATTTGTGTGTGAGCCGGCGAGTAAGTGTATATGGAACATACGCATCATCGGTAATGGTGCTGTTGTCCTGACAGCATGGTTCATAATCACTAAGTACACAACAAAACATGCAATGAGACGATAACAACAAGATAAACGGCAATGAATAGTAATTGTAACAATAATATGAGGTACATGAATGATAACGTAATAATAAGGAATCTGCATCGCTACACCTGTGTTATATTGTTTTTCCGTTTGAAATAGTACGAATCATGGTGTTTTGAAAATAAGGGCTACGGTGTTTTTAAGAAATGGTACGTCTTTTGAAATATCCGTAGTATCCCTTGACATGTCTTTAAAATCCTCACGATTCATTAGTTTTGGAAATAGGTATGGCTCGGGTCCAGTCTAAAATATACTAGATAAGCAACATGTCTAACTAACAGCCAATCTAAAGGGGTATGGAAACCACCTAAATCTGAGTCGATATATATATATACATATATATATATAGTCGGTGATCCCGCCTCAATAATATCACGTACGATACAACAAATCATATGACATCCTCGAGTAATTAGTGCGGATCTATCGTCAATATATAGCTCATACGGTAAATCCATCGTACGGCATCCCAATCTGGGTACAGGTCATCTACCACATCAATCTCATCATTTATCTTGTATTCTTATCATCACATAATGAATTAGGGGTACTGACTTACAGTCTACTACAATATGATACCATCAACATATATGTAACTGCGTGAGTATGAAACACATCGCCTACCGATCCGCTATCATCACATATCGCACCTCATAATATGATCTCAATCACATCACCGATCTCGTGGCATCAACCCCAATCTCATCGACTCATCCCCAACTATTATCCACTATCCTCATTAACCATGTATAGGTATACGTATATATATATATAATCCTATACCTATGTGTATATAAATATATACGTATCCTATTTACGCACAAGTACTAAAATGCATGCAAGTGTGTGGAGGTGCGTGTATGCAAATCTTTACTCTAGGGTTTTGCGACTAAACATCAACTAAACCACTTTCCTCAAATCTCGCTAAAACTAATCCATGATCTCCTAAAGCTTGCTTTCTAAGTATCCATATCTCGCAATCACACATAAATGTATACCTAAACTACATCACATCATTTCTTACGAATTTGCGGGGGTGCTATACGCCATCCACCTGACTTCCTCCGTAGATAAAATCTACTCACCTGATTTTCGCTCGCCGGTGCCGACGTCGCCACGCGCTTTCTTGTCGTCTCAAAGTCCACATGGGGTACCTACATGTCGCAACGTATCGTATAGCATAAAAACCGAATTCGAATTCGAAACGGCATACGAAAACCAAATCGGCACGCGTATCACGCATATGTCAAAACCTATCGCCTACGCATGCAAGAATAGCCAAACCAGCCCTCGATGTCGATGTAAAAACGTCAAACCATCGAGAAAAACCCAAACACCCCAATCGTACTTTCATAATCACTAATTTTAATATTAAGTAGATGGCAAGTCATCAAAACCCTAAAATAAATCAATTCGATTTATATTCTGAAAAAGTAGAAAGCACTAATTTTTCGCTTTAGTTCGAAACTTGATGCTTTAACAAAACTAATGGCCATAATATCCACTAAATATCATAACTAAGTCATATAAACCATTTCTATAATTTATTCTCATCAATTTGCATTAATTCCAAAATCCTAGTTTGCAAAAATAACAATTTTTAACACTTTTTAAAATAAAATTCACAATTCAACAATTAAGCTTGGTTTTGCATGAACTAAAGTACTAAACTACAACTTAAATTGCTAATAATGTCATGAATACCCTAATTATATTTTTATCTCAATCAAAATTAATCAATTCCCAAAACCTAGTTAACAAAATTAGCATAATTAGCAAAATTTTAAACAAACAATTAGCAACTAGTAACTAGCTTTTCCTTTACATGCCTTAAGATCTCAAATACGCAACACAATCCAAGATCCAAATACCCAAAACCCTAAATTGATCATAACCCATTCTCTTGAATTTTTCCAACTTGCAATTAACTTATTTAAACACCTAATTTATACTTAAATAAGCTAAATTAAAGCAATTAGACAACAATTCACTAAAGGTTTAAGATTGATACCTCATGAATCATGGATCAAATTTGCAATCTAGCCTATCAAAATGCTCTCTTTTCACCACAATCAATCCATGTTAGGCTAATCTAAAATGGGTAAGTGTGGGATTTGGAATTTGGAATTTTTTTGATGGATTTTGAGGCAATTTTGATGAATTTTTTCAAGAGAATGAGAAGATGATTTGGGAGGGGCTACTGTTGAAGGAGGAAGGGGGGCTCAGCCTGATGCTGGAAAGGAGAGGAGAAAGAGTGAGGTGGGAAAAGGAAAGTCAAGGCAATACCCATAGAATACTTTCGTAAGAAAACGGATATGCTACCGCACCATTCAAACCAATATCGCGCTAGCGCTCACTCCGTTGTCCCTCAAAGTCAACACTTATACATCCATTTTCTTTATTATTTCTTTTCTTCCATTTTCTTTTCTTTTAGCAATTCAAGTGGAGAAATGAGGGGCAACTTGGGGCTGCTGCTAATTTAGGGAAAGGAGAGGGTGTGGGTGAGTGTGGGTGAGGGAAAAATGATATATGTTATACCCCAATTTCCTTTTACACTAATTTCACTATTTAAGCATTTTTCTTCGATATTTTCTAACACCGTTTGACAGTTTCATTTCATTTCAAAAACAATATTTTACATGTTAGTTTATTGTGTCATAATACACAAAATTTGTCTTAACCCATTCCAATTTGTAATTTTCCCTAATTAAATGTAATAGTGAGGGCTTAAACTAATATTAAAATAATTAATTTCGGAAAAATTTTCAGAAATTTAGAAATTTTACAAGTGGCTCAATAAATATCAAATACTAGCAATTACTTAGCTAGAATATGTACATTTAATTTTATATTAAAAGATATTTATATCTTGATTTTTAAGGAAAACACCCGTTATTTTACCGATTTTCCGAAATTTCACCTAAACGATTTTCAAAACGATACATAAATAGTTTAGATTTCTGGGTTTTTGGCTTACTTCAATTAGATGGGGTCCTATAGACTTCATATGATTCAAGTGCCAGTTGCATGCCATTTCGGGTCATGACAGAGGTTGCTTCATTTCGGGGATTTAGCGGGTAGTTTGCACACTCATAGGGGTCTAGTGTGGGGTTTGGCTATTCACCACGACCGTGGAATCCGGCTTTCGTTATAGGCTAAAACTAAACCCGGAATTCCTAATATTTCCAATATATTCATCTGTACTGTGATCTGTGATCTGGAATGCCTATTATTACATGAGGCAAATGTCTATATATATATATATATTATATATTATATATTATATATATATATATTATATATATATATAATATATATTATATATATAATAAACGTTGCTTATGTTTTGCACCCGCGCTGGTCCAACCGCTCTGCCGTTAGTTAAGTAACCTAACGATGCATGACGGGGCTGTAAGTCAACGTTACACATTCAATGGATTTGCGGGGGGGGGAGGGGCTGAACGGGTAAAAAACTATTTTTACAAACAAGGTAAAATTGACTTTAACACTAAGATTTTTTCTAAACCATAACTAACAAAATAACTAGAGGTATTATCTACTCGGTAAGAATATTATACCTAACGTTCCAAGTCCTTCTTTTCTTTCCACTGTCCTCCTTCTCCTTGCAAGCTCCTCGGTGGGTAAATGGAAAGCACCTCCTCGTCGGCTTTTTGAAGTAGTAGAAGATCCACCCGAGAGTTCCAACCTTAAGCTAAACCTCCAAGATGAGGCAACTATATCCCTTAGGGTGCTAGACTAAGTGACCTAGAATGAGTAGAGTGTGATTATGAGTAGCTTATCTCACTAAACCCTTGATTCTCAAATCATGAGACACTAGGGTTAGAGAGGAAGAAGAAGAGAGCAAGCTTTATGAGAGAGAATGTATTTGTGATAATGATAATAAAAAATGAAATGGATAACTTATATATGACCATTTGTCATGGAAAAATCTCATAAAATATCTATGGTCAACAAATATCTATGGTCAACAAATCAACCCAAGTCAAATGGTCAACCAAGTAGCCACGCCACAAAAGATTATCATTTATCAAAAATAACAAATCCCTTTCCTTTTACTCATATTTGTTTTAACCAAGTCAATGGTTAAAACCCTATTGAGATAACTCCTTCTGTACCCCCTCTCATCCGTATATACATACCCGCATCCGTGTTCCTAGAAACACGAATACAATGAGACGAAGCTAATCTAATAATCAAATACAAGGATCCGGCTTAAACCAAAGCCCACTAGTATTGTCCGCTCGAACACCACACACGCACAAGTGCACGTATGTGATCGAACCCTGTCGTAAAACCATACGACCTCTACTCGTTTCACCCGAAACTTGGAAACCCTCTGTGTGGGACTCTAAAGACTCGACACTACGTTGGCAGTGGGTTTAACCACAGTCCGCAAGCGGTACTAGCTATACGTAATGGTCCCCAGGTAGATGTCGATAAGAAGGCCGACAAGCAAGCTCATCCAAACTCCTACTGAGCCTGTCGGTGATGATCTCCGTACAGTTCGCTCTGTTCATCTAAGAGTGTCGCATATCGGGCCTAGGGGGACGACAAGCGTCAGACCCCTAATAGCGGTATAAGTCATGTCGGAGTACAGTCCAAAACACCCGGAGAAACCACTGGAGTACCTACTGGTAAATCTCACTTGCCCTGGCCAGGGACTTTGTGTAATGGAGTTCCGAACACAGCGTTACATCAACCCCCAGTACTGGGAGAGACGAATCCTATCTAACCGCCACTGCCTCCAAGTGCTTCAGAACTGCACCCAACTGCTACCAGTTTGCACGCCTCAATAGAGCCGTGGTAGGGTAGCAATCTAAGAACAGTGGGAACAAACAAGAGGCGAAGTAGCAGTGTCAAGTCAACGGACTAAGCTGTACTCATGTCACCTGGGAACTGATACCTGACGATAGGTATAGTACCAACCAGCAGTTCCCCACGAGTCATGTCCAGTGTACTCGTAACCTAACGAGCACCTGCATACTATCTCCAGTACGATGTACTAATGGCTGTGGGACAGACCATCTCCCCTGCTGGGATGAGAAGCGTATACACTAGTCTACTCCGGTGTATCGATGCCCCGTATCGATAATCCTACGACTAGGGACCTGTATAAGGATGTGGTTGTAAACTACCCAGCCCCCACTAGTGTGACTGTCATCACAACGCTGGTAGTCAAGCAAAGATCCTAAGGGCTCTATCAATATATATTAGTGATACGTCAAAAGAAATATATACACATATTAAGATAGATACAAACCAAGTAGCATACTACTATATCGAGCAAGACTGTCACAAATCCGTGTATATATCCCAAGCATCCAAAATCTAATATACAAACTAGTTCTATACAATAATGGCCTCTGGGGCATATCATACTAACCATCTTCCACTTGCACTAAGGCCTTGTGCTGGCATATCGCAGACCTATCATCTTGAATAGCCTCTCGAACTGCATCTGAGAGATGGCCTTTGTGAATGGATCTGCAGTGTTGTCCTCTGTAGCAACTCTCCGAAACTCGATCACCCGGCGTTCCATGATCTCCTTGATCAGGTGATACCGCCTCAAGCCGTGTCTGGACTTTTGATGGGACCTGGGTTCCTTCACTAAATCTATAGCCCATTGTTGTCACAATACAGAGGTATTGGATCAACAATGGACGGAACCACTAGAAGTTCTGTTAAGAACATCCTATTCCAGACTGCTTCTTTTGCGGCATCAGAAGCTGCGATATACTCCGCTTCCATTATCGAGTCAGCAACGATGTCCTACTTGGAACTCTTCCAACAGACCGCCCCTCCATTGAGGATAAAGACATAACCCGACATGGACTTAGAGTCATCCTTGTCACTCTGGAAGATGGAGTTAGCAAAGGCCTCAATCTGGAGGTCTTTTCCGCCATAAACCAAGAACATATCCTTAGTCCTTCTCAGATACTTAAGAATGTTCTTTACTGCTGTGCAGTTCTTCTCCCGATGGGTTGACTGATATCGGCTTACCACGCTCAGTGCGTAAGCAACATCTGGTCGGGTACACAACATCGCATACATTATAGAGCCTACCGTAGAAGCGTAGGGTATAATAGACATGCGATCCCTTTCCAAATCAGTCTTGGAAGACATCTCTTTGGAGAGGGTGATTCCGAGACAAGCCGGTAAATTACCGCTCTTAGAATCTTCCATACTGAAACTTTTCAATATTGTGTCGATGTACCTGGATTGTGAAAGTCCCAACATCCTCTTAGATCTATCACGATAGATCTGGATCCCCAGAATGTAAGTGGCATCACCCAGGTCTTTCATGGAGAACCTGTGTGACAAGAACCCTTTGACAGATTGTAGCATAGGAATGTCATTTCCTATCAAGAGAATGACATCCAAGTACAAGACGAGGAACACAAGAGTTCGTGCTACAATCATACTATAAATGCATAGCTCATCTGGATTTTTGATAAAGCCAAATTCTTTGACCGTCTCATCAAAACAGATGTTCCAACTCTGTGATACCTGCTTTAGTCCATAAATGGACTGAAGAAACTTGCACACTTTCCCGCTGCTCCCACTCTGAATGAAACCCTATGGCTGGTCCATATAGAAACACTCTTCCAAATTTCCATTTAGAAAAGCGGTTTTTACGTCCATCTGCCAAATTTCATAATCGTGGAAGGCAGCAATGGCAAGAAGGATCCGAATGGATTTGAGCATAGCCACTGAAGAAAAGGTTTCGTCATAGTCCAGACCAGGTCTTTGACGAAATCCTTTTGCTACAAGTCTAGCCTTATAGGTTTCAACCTGTCCATCTACACCAATCTTTTTTCTGAAGATCTATTTACAGCCTACGGGTTTTACCCGTTC
Organism: Agapanthus africanus; assembly: GCA_030015575.1. NCBI lineage: Eukaryota > Viridiplantae > Streptophyta > Magnoliopsida > Asparagales > Amaryllidaceae > Agapanthus > Agapanthus africanus. Next base: position 623,115,849 of record CM057341.1, read on the forward strand.
TGGGGAAATGTCTAAAGTCTATAATTTGTAGATGTACATCGACTCCATCTCGGTCCTCATTGCATCCAGCCATTTTACCGAGTCAGTGCTCTGAATGACTTGCTGGAATATAGTCGGCTCATCATTATCAATGATGCAATCCTCTATATCCCTGCCTACGAGAGAACCACAATATCTCTCAGGCGGATGAGACAGCCTACTACTCCTGCGGAGTGGTGCAGGAATGTCCTGTTCTTTTGGAACTTCTGGTTCCACTAAGCTTTCAGTAATAGCTTGTGGTTGTGGAATTTCTTCCAGTTCTACTGCGCCCCCACTTGTTTCTTTTTCTATGAACTGATGCTCCAGAAAGTGGGCATGACGAGAAACAAAAATCTTTTGTTCCTCTGCGTAATAGAAATGATACCCCGTGGAGTTAATTAGGTATCCCACAAACTTACACATTACTGAGCGTGCCTCGAGTTTGTCCGCATGCTGCTTTTTAACAAAATCTGGACATCCTCATATCTTCAGATACTGAAGATAGGGTTTCTTCCCACTCCACATCTGATATGGAGTGGTAGGCACAGTCTTGGTAAGAACCTTGTTCAAATGATATGCAGCTGATTCTAGTGCATAGCCCACGAAAGATCGCGGTAACTCAGCGTTACTCATCATGGAACGTACCATATCCAATAGGGTTCGGTTCTGTCTTTCCGATACACGCTTGTGCTGTGGTGTGTATGGAGGAGTAAGCTGAGAGAGAATTCCATTCTCTTTTAGGTAATCCACGAACTCCGCACTCAAGTATTCACCACCTCGATCAGATCTCAGTGTCTTGATACATTTTCCGGTTTGTTTTTCCACTTCATTCTTATATTCCCGGAATTTATCAAAGGCCACGGATTTATGTTTCATCAAGAAAATATGTCCATACCTAGAGAAATCATCCATAAAAGTAATGAAATAGGAAAAACCACTTCTTGCATGTGTAGACATTGGACCACACACGTCGTTGTGTATGAGTCCCAAGAGCTCACTCAATCTTACTCCGTGTCCAGTGAACGGAGTCTTTGTCATCTTTCCTTTGAGATATGATTGACAAGTTGCATAAGATTCATATTCGAACGGATCCAAATATCCTTCTTTATGTAACTTGGTTAACCTTGTCTCATTTATGTGACCTAGTCTACAATTCCATAAGAAAGCTTGATTTAATTCTGAATTCTTTCTTTTATGTGTGTTCTGGACATTGAAAACTTGTAGTTAGTTCAATACGTATATACCATTGTTTAGAGTACCTGACCCAATCAGACCATGATTAAGATGGACGTTTACGATATCGCTTACAAATGTAAAATCATAACCTTCTTTTGATAACAAAGATATCGAAATGTTATTACAAGTCAAACTAGGTACACAAAAACAGTTGCGCAAAACTAAACTATGTCCACTCGTCAATCCAATGTGATATTCCACTACGCACACAGCATCTACGTTCGCCCCGTAGCAACCCTGAGGGTCATATCACCGGTCTTCAGAACCCTACGGCTTTTTAGTGCCTGCAAAGAATTGCAGATATGAGATCCTGATCCGGTATCCAATACCTAGGATGTAGAGTTGATTGACAGACAGTTTTCAATTAGAAACACACCTGAAGCCATAGCCACAACTTTCTTCGGTTCCTGGTTCTTGGCTATCCAAGCCCTGCAATCTTTCTTACAATGTCCCTTCTTATGACAGTAGAAGCATTCTTCCTTTCCTACTGTCTGCCCTGCCACTTTTGCTTTTCCCTTGGCTTCCACCTTACTAACACCGCCTCTCGTCTTGGTGGGGACCTTCTTCTTCTTTCCTTTTGCTTTCACCTTGGACCTAGAAGGGGAAGCTCCACCAATAAGCAGAGTGGGTGTTTCCCTGGATTTCTTCAGGGTGCCCTCAGCACTCCTCAACATGTTGAGGTGTTCCAGCAGTTCAACTTCTTTACCTTGAATATTAAAATTTAAGATAAATTGGGCGTAGGTGGAAGGAAGGGACTGGAGAATCAAGTCTGTATAGAGCTTGTTCAGTAACGTGGTCCCGAAGTCCGCGAGCTCTTCAATATAACCAATCATCTTAAGGACGTATTCCTCTACAGATAATCCGACGGCCAACGTCGCATGAAATAGTTTTTTCGAGGTCTTGTATCTTGCGATACTAGATTGCTCTCCATATAATTCCTTGGTATGGAGGAATATGGATTCAAGATCCATATTCTCGTGCCGCCTTTGGTGTTCATTGTCCATGGAGGCCAGCACAAGGCACCGCCTTCGCACAGTCAATCTCCCAGGTCTTGCAGATTTCCTTATCCGCGACACTGGATTTTAGACCTGGGACGGCAGGGGCTTTAGTGGTAAGAACATAGCCCAACTTGACATAGGTGATTGCCATCTTGACATTCCTGAACCAATCCTTATAGTTTGGCCCTGTCAATATATTTTTATCTAATAATAACTTAAAGCCCGTCATATTTGGTCGCTACAATTAGGAGAGAGAGAAGAAACACTTTAGCATGATGCGCTTGCAATTTTAGAATGGTTTTTAGTTCATCTAAAAAGGATGGCTCCCACTGTTTCTCGAATCCTTCCTCAAACCATAAAAGAAGAATTACAGGATTAATCTCACCGTAAAATTCTTGCTTAATTGTTCAGCCAGGCCAGTGTCGGTACTTCGAAGGAGGTTTTACGTAGCTTTCACGAAATTCCTTAATTAAATAACCTCTTTTCCCTAGGGGCGTAGCCCCGCTAACACGTTTCTAGAGACCTACTTGGTTTATAGCATTGATCGTTAAGTGAAAAATATTTCCCGAGGAGTAGCATATACTAACAGTTGGATCGGGATCTAAATATCATCGTGTGATAAAGTCGAAGGAATCCTACCAAAATTATCACACTCCAAATAGTATGCAACACCAGCAAGTTTCAGTTTATTTAGAAACTCCCGATGTGGATTTTTGCCCCATGCTCTTATGAAAAGATAATTGGTAGCAATGATGAATCTCCCGATGTAGATTTTTGCCCCATGCTCTGAGGCTTGACCCTCAGAATAGTCGTGGTAGGCATCCTTATTATCTCTATTTTTGATTAATCGTTCTTCGTGTGTATTTGGAAAAGTTTTAATCACAACCAAAGTAATTTATACTGCAATCAATTAACGGTGTCGATGTTGCGCGTTAATGAATACGGATCGTCCACTGAGATGTGTGTTTTGATCGATCTTATTTTAGATGAGTCGAAATGAAAAGATAAAAGAAAATGCAAGAAAATTGATTCAAGATTTGTGAATTTTAATTTCAAGAAACATAAAGAAACTAAAGATCTAGAATCAAGAATAAAGAAATGTCACAATCAATTTAGTTATCATGATTTGTAGAATGGCTTGTAGGAATCGATCGAATTGGTAGCAATGATGAATTTAATAATGACTAATCTTATCCATGGATAATTTATAGCTAGATAGATGACGTTGAATGAAGATTAGGGATCTATTGAAGAAACTAGGGTTTCTTCTTCTCTATCCCTTGTCTTTTCATTGATCATCATTTGGATCTAGCCTCTAGTAAAGAGATCCATCAATTATTTGATCCCTAATTCGCAACGAAATTATCAAGAATGTGATCTCGATCCAAATTAGGTCATTGATGATTCTTTTTCCTAAAGTTCACAAATCTCATAAGACTTAAGATTACTATTAGGATTTTATCATCACTAGATCTACCAAATCTCTCGATTCCGTAACAAGCGGAGATTTACTCAAGCATCATGAAAATAGAAGATTCAAGATCTAGAAATTTCATAGTGCAAGAATATAAAGAAAAAAAGAATTACAATTATCACCTTTATTCAATCGACGACTAATTACACAGTCCCTCAATTCGAGGTTACAAGATGTTGCTCTCGATCGCTCCTTTTGAAGAGGTTACTAGATCCGTTGAAGTTCGCTCCGCTCGATCTCCGTGAGACATGGATCGTCGTGGATCTCGCGCTCTTGATGAAGATTGGCTTCGCGAATAAAGGATCAACGATGGCTCGCTTGATTTGCTTCTCAAAATGATCTTGATTTGGCTTTGGCTTTGGATTTGGGTTAGGGTTTTGGATCAAGTTGTGTCACTCAACTTGTGCAAATTTGGCTCAATATTCAACCAATAATTGTGTAACCCCGACACCCTAGATCTAGATCTCTTTTTATAACCACCTCATTTGAATCTTCCTTCCAAAGCTAGGTTGTTAGAGAGAGCCTTCTAGAATGAGTTTGTTAGAGGGAATATTCTGGAATGAGGTTGTTACAAGGAATATTCTAGAGTGAGTTTGTTATGCAGAGCCTTCCGGAAGAAGCCACGTGTTTTCAGAGAGTCTTGTAGAAGCAAGGCCGTAACGATGAAGACTTCTGGAGAATTTTGGCTGATGACGTGTTAAGTTAACCACGGATCCGCGGCGGATCGGCCAACTCGGCCGCGGATCCTAAGCCATTTAGTGTCCTTGATAACTCATTCTCTCTGAATTACTTGGTTTTGACTTTTAGGGAATCTTCTGGTGTCTGGAATCTCATTATTCTTTCTTGTTTGCTGCCAGATCTCAAGTCTTTGACTTGATGCGTTTTATCTGCGCTTTTGTGATTCCGGCTCTTTGACCTGAAGGAGTTCTGCACACAATCTTGATAAACAGTGTTGAGATATACAAAATCATGCTTGTAGTAATAAACACACAATTTCCCTCATAATTCCAGTTATAATGTATAACACATGTTATTTGATATTTTGCAGACGAATTGCTAATATGAGCTATATTTATACCAAACACTTTTAGATGATTACAAAGAGTAGGGAAATTGATGTATTAAAAATGCAATATTTTCAACTGATCAAATTTCCCCAAACTTAATTTTGGTCGTCTCGAGAAAACATCTTTTTTTTAAGAGAAGGAGAAAATATAAGAAAAAGGTAAACTAACTAGCACACTTTTGTAGGCAACACGATTGCACTGTGCATGTGCAACAAGCCTTTAAACCTCTAGGTGTCCCTAATAGGAGGAGTGTTGTCTCCTGATGTTTTTCAGCGGATTCCACACAAAAAATCCCATAATAAAAGGAAGACCGTGAAAGTTACATATAATGATAAGGATTGTAAAAGAAAGACTTTGAAAATTAGAGTTTCCAAACACTAGTTTTTCGGTTGTCATGGGCCCTATCTTAATAGTCATGAAAATATGTTAGAAATCACATCATCTCTCAATAAAACATCGTCTTTATTCTTCATTCCTACCTTTACTCCAAACATCGATCATATACCCCTACGTGTGTGTAAAGAACATCCCTACACTCGGTGAATTCAATTCAAGCTATCATACTCTTGTTTATCTGCCTCGGTACTTTTTAATCGGTGAATATTTAGTTGGATTTGCTCACACATTTTTCATGCGACCGTTAATACTTCTTGAGGTACTAACCGACCGATTACTCATGTGTTTGCTGATTAGGTGTATTAGTATTTTCCTCGTTTTGCAACACCTAAAGGCTTAGCAGTGACTCCCAAACCAATTGGTCTAAGGCCCTAGGTGATGAAGCACCCTCGCTATATTTTTTTTATGCTGCCTTGGTGATAACAAAACCAGTGTTCATTTTTCTTCACCATTTTATATTTTTATTTTTCATTTATTATTTTCTTTGTACTGTGGCTTTTAAACAAGAGCATTTCAAGGTATCCTCTACTATCCCGAGTTTCAAGACGTGTGTAAGTGCGTATAGTAGGGTATCAATATTCAAATGTTTGGCTTCCAGAATAAGAACTATTTTTCGGAATTATTTTTATCCTCAGATTAGTGACTTATTTCATCTTACTAACCCTTCGGACAACGGCTCATAACTACTTATTACTAGTTTCATTTAAGAAAACTTCTAATTTTCTTGGTTTCCTTAAATTTTTCCAATCTTTTGGATATAATTTTTCACTATCTAATCTTTTATTATCTTATTTATGTACACATTTTTTTCTTTAAATTTTTTTTATATATGTTTTGTGCTTATGCAAAGTATGATGCAAAGTGATGCGCAAATAAGCATAAACCTTCCCCAAACTTGTTTAGAACAGTGTCCTCAATGTTGTCATCTATTAAGTCTCAAAACCTATAGGCTTGGGAGGAAAATTTTTTAGCGGGGTCAAGAAATATGGACGTGAAAATCTCCCCCAAATTTATTTTTGGCTCACAATTTCGAGGACAACTTTATTTTCAAGCGCCAAATATACCCCCCCAAACATGAGTTAAACAATGTTAAGCTTTTGAAAATCACAAGAGGGGGTCAAAATTACTGGTCAATGCAAAGCTTTACAAAGACCGAAAGTCAACACCAACCATTCGAAAATTTTATCAGTGTAGTGCATCGGTTGGTGGAAAAACATGTTGTATGGAGTCAGGACGAAGTGGGGAAGAGATAAGTGGTGTGATAGAAAGGGTTTGCGTCTCAACTTGGAGAGATGACACAGTGATTGTGATGGATTACTTGCATTCTCGTGATTGTAAAGAAGAAGGGGTGGAGGTTCAATTTCTTTGTTTTGGAGATGATTCATCTTAACACCCGTATTTGCTAAGAATGCAAGTCTATCAGTGAACATTTCCTTGAAGCTTTCATCAATATTCTGAAGAATATTCTCATTTGAAAGAACAGGATGATACTCAAACTCCAGAAAAGGTTCATCATCAACGTTAGATGTTGACCTGGACAACTCAAAAGAAGGGTCCATATGTATATGATACATATCTGGGTCAAACAACAACGTATAAAGGAAGTCTGGATCTGTATCGTGAAGCTGATCAAATTCGCTGCTGTCGACATCCATTAATTCGACAGAACATACTCGAGCATGAGGATCGGAGGGTTGACTTCCTAACTTGTAAATGTTGAACTCAATTAACCTATTCCCGAAAGATATGTTCATAGAGCCGTTTCTACAGTTGATTACAGTATTGGATGTAGCCAAAAAGGGCGACCTAGAATCACCGGAATTTGGTTCCGTGGGTTCACTACTGGCTATGTATTAAGAACAATAAAGTCTACAGGGAATATAAATTCAATGATTTTTATCAACACATCTTCAAGTTCACCCCTACGTTTGGTGATTGATCGGTCGGCCATCTGGAGAGTTATGTTTGAGGGCATTAACACTCCGATACCTTGTTACTCATAGACTGAATATGAAAGCATGTTAACACTAGAGCTAAGGTCAAGTAAAGCACGATTAATGTGTTTATACCCAATAGAAATAGAAATAGTAGGACAACCAGGGTCCTTACGTTTCCTTGATAATTGTTGGGGAAAAGCTGTATCTACAGTACTCAACATGAATACATTTTTCGGCACTTGTGTCTTCCTCTTCCTAGTGCACAAGTTCTTACGAATTTTTGCATAGGACGGAACTTGTTGTCTAGCATCTAGAAGAGGGATGTTGATGTTAACTTGCTTAAACATTTCCATAAGTTTTTCCATTTGGGCATTAGGTTTGTTAGGCCTCAACCTGTTTTGAAATGGAGCTTTATCAATAATTGTTAGGTCCAACATTTGTGGAGAAGTTTATGGGGGTGGGAAGGATGAAGTGGGTGGAGGGTTCGAGCCTTTGGGAAAACAGAGAATAGGCTTGGAAGAAGAAGAAGGTAAATTGGACGAAATAGGGTAAGAAGTAGAAGTGGGAGTGGAAGTGGAAGCCGGGGGTTCAATTGATTCCTCAACATCAACCTGTTCACCCACATGATTGTTCAGCACTCTTCCAGATCTCAACATGGTAATAGCATTCACATTAGTGTAATGTGAAGGTCCAGGATCAAGTAGGGGTTGAGATGGAAGATTCCCTCTCTAGCACTCATTGCTGCAGTCAGTTATGCGATTTGTGCTTCTATCGATTTAATAATCTCGCATTGGGAGGTGGAGGTTCATTATATCATCGATAGAAGACTTAAAATCAGCCGAAATTTCAATAGAATTTGTCAGAAGCAAACTCATGGTTTGTTCAAGTGCAGAGGTGTTATTGGTTCCGGCAGAAAAAGGATCAAAGTTGTTGGCCGGGTTTTGAAAATTTTGTGGTTGGTAGGGGTGCTGACTCAGTTATGGTGGTTGCTGTTTGGGTGGAGGGACCCATTGAAAGTTCTTCTGGTTTGGATCCTGGTATTAAGTTTGGTGTTGGATCCAAGAAAGATCAGGGTGATTCCTCCAATCCTGATTATATGAGGAAGAAGAAGTATCGTTTCCAAGTCTTTGCTGAAATGCAGCATTAGTGTGACCTTGAAACAGTACATTCAAAGAACATTCTTCCGTCAAATGTGATGGGTTTGAACATCAGACACACACGGTTTTATGAAGTGTGTATTGGTTTAGGGAGGCTGAAGAGATTTTGTTTTCTATAGCGTCGAGCTTCCTTTGTATTGCGGCCATTTCGGCTCTCATTGTGACGGAAACATCGAGCTGATTGATATCTTCCCTAGGTGATGGTGGTCTAACACTTTCCCATTATAATGTGTTTTGAGCTAAATCTTCTAGATATTTCCAAGCTTCACCATCATGTTTAGACAGGAATTAACATTGACACATGGTTTCAAGCATCTGTTTTGTCTTGAAATCAATACCCTCATAGATAATTCGATACAGATCCCATCTAGGGATTCCCTGATTAAGACATTGGATTAGATGGTCCTTGAACCGTTCAAAGCATTTCCAAAATGGTTCATTAGGAAGTTGGGTAAATTTGAAGATTTCGCTCCGAACACGGCTGGTCTTATGACTGGGATAAAATTTCTTATGGAATGCTGCAACAAATTCATCCCATTTTGAAATAGAATGTGCGATTGTGTTGTAAAGTCACTTCTCGGTTAAATCGCACAACGTGAATGGGAGAAGACGTAAATGCAGAGCATCCAAAGACAGTTGTGACGTTCCAATCATTGTGCATACGTTTTTAAATTTCGAGATAAAAACGTATGCGTCTTCAGACTCAAGACCGTGAAATTTGGGTAATAGTTTGATAAATTGGGTGTTGATTACAAAATTTTCCCCGTTGGCATGTGGTATAGAAAGACAGGTGGGAAGGGGAACACGTGTTGGATAGCATCTCTCTTAGAGAGAAATGTGTGGAGGATTCTGCGCACCTACGGGTGGTGGCAGAGTGGTGTTAAAGTGTGATGGATAGCCGTCCATCGCGGTCGTGGTGGGTGGTGGGAAAGAAGACGAAAAATTACCGACTCTGGGGTCGATAAAAGAAATGCGGACAAGACGGGAAATAGAATCCCGTGTCCAGCCTAACATGTGCTAAACGTGTAAGTGCACGGTAGCGCCCCGACCGTCTTTCCGAGGCCAAAATGCGGAAACGAAACTTTTTCAAAACAACAAAACCAGCGCTACCGCGTACTATAAACCCGAATCGAACCATTAACCTACAACTAGCGATCTAGAGAGAGGGTTGGAAAGCTATACCGATCGATCCGTGTCCTTCGGTCTTTGGCCACCATCCCAAGCTCCTCACGGCAACTCCGGTCTAGATCACCTCGTCGGAAAGGGCACCGCATCATCGATTCTTTTTACGAGCTCCTGCTTCATCCGAAGCAACTCGGGCACGAAGTGTGCTAGCCAACTTGCCCAAGGTGAAGTAGAGAATGTTGTGATCGCTTTGTCTCTTACATCCATGGCTTGGATGGAGGTTGAAGTTGTTGCCATCCATGAAAATATTGAGCTAGAGGAAGAAGAAGAAGATGAAGAGAAGGCTTTCTCTCCTTTTCTTTTGTTGTGATTCATATGATAAAAATGAGAGAGAGCAAAGAATAATACAAGGCCCAACTCCCTCATGGCAGCCCCTCTCTCTCTCTTCTCATCATATTAACCCAAATCAAACATTAAATGTGACATATTTGATAAAAAAGAGACCATGAGTCATGATACAAGTCTATGTCACATTTAATGCATTCCATGATGACAATCTTGCTCATTATTTCCATAAGCAAACATTAATCCAAATGTTTGCCACAACAAAAAGACTCGGCAACATCTAAAGTAAACTCATGACGGATCACAAGGATACCCCTCACCTGTATAGACATACCTGCATCCGCATTCTGACTGAATGCGAATGCGATGAGACTAAAGTAATCCAACAAAACTAATACTAAGATCCATCTTAAACCAAAGCCCACTAGTAAGATCCGTCCGATCATGATCCGTGCAATACCGCACGTATATGATCGAACCCTGCCATATATCATACGGCCTCTACAACGTTTCGCCCGAAACTTGAGAAACTGTCTTTGGGGGACTCTAAAGACTCGTCAATACTTTGGCTGTGGATTTAACTACTAGCACGTCAGAGGTATTAGCCGTACGTAACGGGCTACTAGGTATTGACCAAAAAGGAGGTCGATGAGCGAACTCATCCTGACACCCGACTGAGCCTGTTAGTGACAATATCCGTACAGCCCGGTCCGTTCGTCTATGAGTATCGCATGGCGGGCCTACGGGGTTGGTAAAAGTCAGACCCCCAAAAGCGGTACTAGTCGTGTCAGTGTATCCCAGAACACCCTGAGATACTACTGGAATACCTACCAGTAAATCTCCTGCCTCGACCGAGGGCTTTGTGTAATGGCTCTCCTAGACACAGCGCAATCTCACCCCCAATACCGGGAGATACGAAGCCCCTGTCGATCCGCTCACTGCCTCCATGTGGCTCCGGACTGTACTTAACTAAAACCTGTTTGCACGACTCCTTTGTGCCGTGGTAGGGTAGTAATTAAAGCACAGTGGGAACTCACACAAGACAAATGACGATCTCTGGTCGATGAACTAACCTGTACACATGTCACCAGGGAACTGCTATCTGACGTCAGGTATAATACCAACTAGCATGTTCCCGGCGAGTCCTGTCCGGTGTACTCATAACCCAATGAGCACCTGTATACATCTTAGGTGAACCAACTGACACCAATGGCTTGTGAGACCGGCCACCGCCCCTCGTCGGGGTCTCGACTGTATACACTAGTCTACTCCGGAGTATCGATGCCCTATCTCGAAAACTCCCATGACTAGGGACCACTTTAAGGATGTGCTTATAGACCCCAGCTCCCACGTATATGATCGCCATCATACTGCTGGCAGTCAAGCAAGAATCCTAAGGGCTCTATCAACGCGCAATAGTGACCTGTAAGGTCACCTGAAGCAGTACACGATGATAAAGATAAACCAGATAGCATACTATCATCTCGAGTAAGACTGTCCTGCCGACATAGGTCCTCCCTCAATCATTGCAATCACGTGCCTGTGATCCAATAATTGACTCTGAGGGCACTATATCCAACAATTTCCCACTTGCACACAAGGCTAATTATTGCGATGTCGCATACTCACAGCCCGTGTGATACCGAACACCTAACTCCTCTACTAATCAGTCTCACAAAGCCCGTTTGCGAAACTATTGTGTTCGAGGAATAGCCTCAGTGCGTGGATCCGCCTAGATGTTTCTTTCTATGTCTCTCTTTATCTCAAGTTCGCGGAGAAAGCCATCTCCTGAAATGAGTAATACCTGTCTTATAATATGTCTGGATATCTGATGGGACCTAGCTCATAAATGAACTCCAAATCCAAACTTCTTAGACTGTATAGTCAATAGAACTTAATCAGTATCCTGCGCCATGCCTCCCTCAGTATCCTCTTGGACGACCTGTCCAAACTACCGCCCTTCGTCAGAGGGAAAACTACAACTCTGACAGCCACTCTGTCGTCCAGGTCACCTTGGAAGCCTGGAATGATAACCGTCTCCTAAAAGAGGCTGTTGTTATCATATCCCTAGAACATCCACTTTTGTTCTAAACTGCTTCCGAATGTTTCTCCAAGATTGGATTAATATCAACTTAATGCATCTCGTGCAAAAATAATATCTGGTGTGGTACTTGACATCTCATGATTGACTCAATTGCCTAAGCAAGTGACCTGCCAATCATGCACGTCCCTCTCCCCTTTAGTCTGTAAGACACCTTTAGAGATGGTGACTCCATCACCTGCAGGTACTCTACCGTGCCAGGAGTCGTCCATTCTAAAACACCTTTAGAATGTTGTCTAAGTACCCAGATTGGGAAACTACCCAAATCTAGATCTAAAGCCATAGATCTAGTAAACAGAATATTTGATATAATATCTATATCCTATGTAGAGAAGCCACTGTATGACAATCAAAGTATAACCGATCGTAGTAGAGGAATATCACTTCCTACTCTGTTTATGTCATCCAAGTACCAGGACATCACACCCTACTACCTTCTTAACAGATCCATCTCCTATTCTGATGAAGTCAGACCTATGACTGTCACATCAGAAATAGATGATCTATCTCCGCTATATCTGCTTTAGTCTATAAATATACATAAGCTACTTGTCCACCAATGCTTCCGCTGCTCCCACTGACTACGACAACTCTCAGGCAGAGTCATATACACGTACACTTCTAAAACTAGTTCAGAACGACGCTATACTCATCCTCCTGCCGGGTCTCATAGTCTGGAACAACAGTAGTGTCAAGTCTGGGTAAACAAGAACCTCCCTGTCACCGTCCTTGAGCATATCGAAGTACCTCTCGAGCGCCTGAGGTTACCCATCATATCTGCAGAGTGGCCAATGGAATGTCAAACCAGATTGAATATTTAGGTTCTTATCAAATTTTCAGTAATCGTTTGCGGTTCTGGAATCACTTCCACTTCTACCATACTCCCACTACTGTTTTCTGAAAAAAAATCCATTTTACTAAAACTGTGGCGAGTCAAGTACAAAATCACTATTGATCCTCCGGATGGCAGAAAGTCAACCCTCGTCATAGCCCGGGTCAACCCACAAACAACCATTACAGAAACGTGCATTGAGTTATCCAGAGTCTGCTTTTAAGCATAAGCCGGACAACTCCCCGTACCTTAACATCGTTAAGATATGAACCGTTCTATATCCAATATAGAAACAGAGGCACTGATTTAATTGGAATCAGATTCAAATCATGCAGCTGTCTCCAGTGCATGTCAACTAAATGGAAAGAGGCCGATCAGCATTACCCAACTTAGAAACGCTTCCAATTATGAGTAACCTGAAAGAGAAGCAAGTTCTCTTAATCGTTACTATTATCTGATTACCATACACAAGTATCTACATTTTCGATCACCTTGAAGAATCCCGATAATTGCATTACCTGGTTCTTTACTTTATTCATATACCTATAACTTCTCAAAACTTGGACCTTGTATTTCTACGAAACACATGTCTAAAAACTAGAGAAGTCATAAGTTAACAGAATATAGTACGAGTACCAACCCCTCTGTCCTAATGGACACTGGACAACATACAATACTCTGTATAAGTACCCTGAGTCTAATAACTCATTCCCTGTGTGTCGTAGGTTGAAAACTGTACTTATGGTTAAGAAGAATTACACCGCTGTTTAATACTCCTGACCTAACCATCCACTAGGTAAATGTCATGGACATAATTTCAAAAAGTTATATCTCACTTTAAGAAAATAAACGTACAGATATATCAATTTGAAATTGGTGCATAACAACAGATATGCAAAACCAAATATCCGCCGTCCGGCAAACAACCCAGGTGATTTCCTCAAAATTCACCAATTACAACGAATCCCGATATTATGAGGATGATCACCCAATTCCCAATAACTTATTCCCACTCATCATCTGTAAAACCATACATATGTGAGAATCAAACCTGTTAAATACATACCCTTGAGCATTGGCTAATTGGGAAATCAGTTTTCTTTTAATAATACACAGTGTAACTGAAACATGAAAATGTTTCGAAGGGGTATCCGGGTATTCCTAGTAATGCCTCTTCCATTATCAGGTTCACAACTATAACCGTATATTTCTTTGTCATCTTTCCAAATACCTTTATATGTCTTTAGTCATTACCTTCTGTACACCGCTTTAGGCCAAATGTTTTTCTTCCTTCCCTACCGTTCGGCACCAGCCTATGGTTTGGAAGAAGACTATCCAATAAGCATAATGGGTGTACTCTCCTAATCCTGGGAGTACTCGTAACCTGAGAGAAGCTGAAGATAAAAGACAACTGAATAAACCTTATTCCTATTTCTCCTGAACCAGAATCCATCCCCGAACTGGAAAAAGTTCCTTTCGAGTTCGTATATAACCATACGATGGAGTATCCAATAAACTGTGGATTTTCGTAGTGATACAGAGTATTCTGGAGAAATACAAAGGTGATGTAGGATTGGCGAAGAAATACTTGGTTTGGTCGTGAATAGCAGTCGCAATTTACTTTTCCCTCTTACTAATCCCTTTATTTGTCTTTACTTAATAACTTCCGTAGACCTTTTAGGCTAAATGGTTTTCTTCATTCCCTACCGTTCGGCACAAGCCTATGGTTTGGAAGAAGACTATCCAATAAGCATAATAGGTGTACTGTCCTAATCCAAGGAACACTCGCAACCTGAGAGAAGGTAAAAGGAAAAGACAACTGAATAGTCCTATTCATTTTCTCCAGAACCGGAAATTATCTTCGAATAAGTTCCTTCGAGTTCGTATATAACCATACGATGGTTTTATCCAATGGAAGTGGATGTTCGTAGTAATACAGGGTGTTCTGGAGAAAAGGGTAAAAGTAGGAGTGGCAATGAGGTATGAAACTTAGACAATCCAAAAGCCAGTATTTAAGAAGGTTCGCTTAACTTGGTCACTGAGTCATAGTCAAGGGTCGGGCCATGGTCGTTGCCAAAGAGAGAGAGAAAAGAAACACTCAGCGTGCACTCTAACCTAGATCAGAATGGTTATCACTTTATCCAATCAGGAAACCTCCCGCTGTAACCTCAAATTTTCCTCCAAACCTGAAAGAAGAATTAGTCGGGATCACCCGAGGAGTAAACCAACTCATCAGTGGGAATCGGGATCCAACTATCATCGCATGATAACGTGATGGAATCCACTCACGTTATCATACTCCAGAAGGTATGCGCATATCTGGAAAGTTTTAGTTTCTTTAGAAACTCTCGATGTGATTTTTACCCCATGTTCTTATGACCTTGACGATAGCCAACATATCATAAGTCAAATGTCAAGTTCTACCCGTCATTGTCCAGGTTAATTTGAACCCACCCATACATACCCTCGACGAAGGCCAAAATAGTAGTACGACTGTCCCAAACTAACGCATTTATCTATGCAACAGAAAACTAGCAAGCAGCTACCATACACTATGCCTTGACGAAGGCCAACATACATAGCATGAATACTAAGTTCTACCTTTCTGAAATGACGGAGGGCTACGAATGGTTTTTGGCGAAAAACCTTTAATGTAATGAACTTGATATCGTTGAAGGAACCAGATAGCTTTTAATAAAAATATAGTGGCGAAAACCTTTGCTAAAGAGGTCACTCCCGGTGAAGGGATCTCGGCTCTTACCCCGTAGAATGAGGTGCAGGATATTCCAACTGAATACCACGATGCAAAGCAAAAAGTAATCAACTATAGTGAAATTATTACCCTGACACAAACTTCTGTCCAAGGGGTCACTCCCGGTGAAGGGATCTCGGCCATTGCCTCGTCGACTGAGGTGCTAGATATTCATAACCGAATACCACTGTGCAAAACAAAAGAGAACGTCCTTGCAATAACAGCTTTTTGAAAAATGTTCCAACAACATCAGAATAGGTTTGTTTAGCTTGCATTGATCCGAATCAACGCAGTCCCATCAACTGATCACACCAATAAAGAACGAAAATAATGATGTACGTATATGCCATCCGCATTCGCCACTGGGTCCCGTCATCACCCGTTAGGTTACTTAACTAACGAAAGAGCGGGGACTAGACTAGGGCGGATGCAAAGCATATACAACATCTACTAGTATATATATCAATATATAATATTCGCTCAAGGCGTGATAAAATGTAACATCACAGAAATGTAATAAGCATTACAGAACAATACAGATAATCTGGAAGCCCCGGGTTTCACAGAGCCGCTACTGAAACACGACGTTCCCCTGGTCGTGTGGATAGCCTGTGTAATGAAATCCTAGACCCCTATGGGCATGACAAGTTACCTGCCAAAACCTGAAGTGAGGCAGCCCCCTTCAGCAACGTGAATGGACCACCCAGCACTTCACGGAATCCGGTAACTTGTGCACCTCTCCTTGGGTCAACCTATACTCCCTACGAGTGCGGCGAATAGCCCGCCACTTCTACAGTGAATCCCCCTCCATCTCAAAGCCATGAGATGGGGCCCATTGCTTTCTAGAACCCGGCTATCCGTGCACCCCTCCGCGGGGTAATCCTAGTACAGAAAGTAAAATAATATATACAACGGGTACATCGACCTCAGCCCGGTCGTGCCCTAAAAGAATAATATACTAACAGGCAGTGACGGCAGTCCACATGTCGGACGCTCGCCACGCAATATCAAATGTTCAAATATAACCAAACTGTACTACCATTGCATCTAGGCTATCGACCACGACAAATCCGCAACATCACAGCATAACATAGAACATCAACGTGAATGTCACGTTTGCAAATCCGTCTAAAAGGGCTATAGCAATTAGATAGGATTTACCGATCAAATGACATTCACGGTCGCAGATATAATATAAATACTGTGAACTAACATGTTTTAAAATTTTTGATCAAAAAAAATTTCGGAAGTAGGCCCCAAGTACAATACTCAGTACACAAAATAAATCTTGGCCCAAACTGAATATACCAAAACCCCCAGTTTCAAGTCAGAAACCCACTGAAGAAATTTGGTGCACTGTGGCTACCGTACGACCGCGGATCCGCAAAAACGTGGATTTGGCCGCGGATCCGCCGCGATACAGTAAAATCAGCCCACTAAATTTTCTCAGTTTTCTTAGAAAAGCCTGCACATATTTCTGCAATGTACCAAATAATTTTTCGAGCACAAATAAAATTCGACAGAAAGTGCATATTTGAAATTGTGGTTTTTGGAAAATTCATTCGATCAAACTTGTAAACACGTTAGAGCAAGCTAGTAAAGGTTAATGGCATGGCATTGATACCATGTAAGTGCACGGTAGCGCCCTGGCCGTCTGTCCGAGGCCAAAATGCGGAAACAAAACATTTTCAAAACAAGAAAACCGGCGCTACCGCGTACTATAAACCCGGATAGAACCATTAACCTACAACTAGCTATCTAGAGAGAGAGTTGAAAAGCTATACCGATCGATCCGTGTCCTTCGGTCTTTGGCCACCATCCCAAGCTCCTCGCGGTAACTCCAGTCTCGATCTCCACGTCGGAAAGGGCACCACATCATCGATTCTTTTTACGGCGCCCGCTTCATCCGAAGCAACTCGGGAACGAAGTGTGCTAGCCGACGTGCCCAAGGTGAAGTAGAGAATGTTGTGATCACTTTGTCTCTTATGTCCATAGCTTTGATGGAGGTTGAAGTTCTTTCCATCCATGAAAATATTGAGCTAGAGGAAGAAGAAGAAGAAGAAGAGAAGGCTTTCTCTCCTTTTCTTTTGTTGTGATTCATATGATAAAAATGAGAGAGAGCAAAGAATAATACATGACCCAACTCCCTCATGGCAGCCCCCCTCTCTCTCTTCTCATCATATCAACCCAAATCAAACATTAAATGTGACATATTTGCTAAAAAAGAGACCATGAGTCATGATACAAGTCTATGTCACATTTAATGCATTCCATGATGACAATCTAGCTCATTATTTTCATAAGCAAACATTAATCCAAATGTTTGCCACAACAAAAAGACCCGGCAACATCTAAACTAAACTTGTGACGGATCACAAGGATACCCCTCACCTGTATATACATACCTGCATCCGCATTCCGACTGAATGCGAATGCGATGAGACTAAAGTAATCCAACAAATCTAAAACTAGGATCCAGCTTAAACCAAAGCCCAGTAGTATGATCCGTCCGATCATGATCCGTGCAATACCGCAGGTATATGATCGAACCCTGCCATATATCATACGTCCTCTACAACGTTTCGCCCGAAACTTGAGAAACTGTCTGTGGGGGACTCTAAAGACTCGTAAATACTTTGGCTGTGAATTTAACCACTAGCACGTCAGAGGTATTAGCCGTACATAACGGGCTACCAGGTATTGACCAAAAGGGAGGTCGATGAGCGAACTCATCCTGACACCCTACTGAGCATGTCAGTGACAATATCCGTACAGTCCGGTCCGTTCTTCTATGAGCATCGCATGGCGGGCCTTGGAGGGTGGTAAAAGTCAGACCCCCAAAAGCGGTACAAGTCGTGTCGGAGTGTAGCCCAGAACACCCTGAGATACTACTGGAATACCTACCAGTAAATCTCCAGGCTCGGCCGAGGGCTTTGGGTAATGGCTCTCCTAGACACAGCGCGATCTCACCCCCAATACCGGGAGAGACGAAACCCCTGTCGATCCGCTCACTGCCTCCACGTGGCTCGGGACTGTACCCAACTAAAACCTGTTTGCACGACTCCTTTGAGCCGTGGTAGGGTAGTAATCAAAGCACAGTAGGAACTCACACGATACAAATGACGATCTCAGGTCGATGAACTAACCTGTACACATGTCACCAGGGAACTGCTCTCTGACGTAAGGTATAATACCAACTAGCATGTTCCTGACAAGTCCTGTCCGGTGTACTCATAACCCAATGAGCACCTGTATACATCTTAAGTGAACCAACCGATACCAATGGCTTGTGAGACCGGCCACCGCCCCTCGTCGGGGTCTCGAATGTATACACTAGTCTACTCCGGAGTATTGATGCCCTATCTCGAAAACTCCCATGACTAGGGACCACTTTAAGGATGTGCTTATAGACCCCAGCTCCCACGTATATGATCGCCATCATGCTGCTGGCAGTCAAGCAAGAATCCTAAGGGCTCTATCAACGCGCAATAGCGACCTGTAAGGTCACCTGAAGCAGTACACGATGATAAAGATAAACCAGATAGTATACTATCATCTCGAGTAAGACTGTCCTACCGATATAGGTCCTCCCTTAATTATTGCAAACACATGCCTGTGATCCAATAATTGACTCCGAGGGCACTATATCCAACAAAACTGTTGTAGCACAAGTGGCAGCGTTGGTGATAATAAGAGGAAAAGTTGGTTGGCTTTTGTTTTGAAAAAGAAGGATTTTGAAAAATCACACAAAAAATGCACAAGCAACCCTAGATCTAATGGTCACCTAGGTCAAGTCACTAGATCGCTCTTAGACTTCCAGAAGACAAATTGCAGGATAAATCCTCTACTGCCTCTTTACCCCTTCTGTGGCCAGGTAAGTGCCAGGTAAGTGGGAGGTTCTCCACTACGTAAGTGGTGGGCCTAATTATGTAACCACTTGTCTTAGACACACTTTCCTTAGACAACACAAAAGAAATGCGAATAAACAGTAGATTACCCACAAACTTCTTCTGCCCTAATTGAGCGCGGCGGTCCTTAGAGTCTTGTCTAAATCTTTTTTAGTTAATGAGGGTGATACGGATGCAAGTTTGTGATTTCCGGGGCTTAGGAACGGTAATGAAATCCCCACCTAATCTGAATTTGGTAGTTGCCCCTTAATTTCCGTATTAAAAATATGCAAACAACCAAGATCAAAACACGCACAATTTTTCTTTTAGCGGCGCTGTGAATTTTGCAAAGAATCCTACAGAAAATGGTTATTTGAGAAGATCAGAGAGAAGAGGAGAGTACAGAGAGTAGACCTGAGAAATTTGGCACAGTTAACACCCTAAACGGCGGCGGTTCCGCCGCAAAAATGCCTCCTTGGCCGTGGAACCGCGGCTTGATGGTGGAATTAGGGTTTGAAAATTTTTCCTCAGCTGTCCGTGTTTCCCTGAACTTTGTAAAACTTCTCTGAATCTTGAGATCCCTTTTACATTGATGCCAGATTCCCTCACAAAAATTCAAACACTATCGTTAAGCACTTGATGTGATTTTGATCTAAAAAATTCTGATGGAATAATAATTTTTCAACCTAAATAAAAAAACGAACAAAATAGCACACATCCCCGGCAACGGCGCCATTTGATTGATCGTTCTTCGTGTGTATTTAGAAATGTTTCACAACCAAAGAAATTTATACCGCAATCAATTGACGGTGTCTAATGTAGTTTCATCAATGAGAACGGATCGTCCACTGAGAAAGTGTGATTTGTTCGTTATCGTTTTAGTTGAGTTGAAAATTAAAAGATATAGGAAAATAATTCAATATTTGTGAAATTTAGTTTCATGAATCATCAAGAAATAGATCTAAAATCAAGAAATGATAAAGATCAAGAAAATGACCAAATAGTTTGAATTATCAAGATTTGTAAAGAGGCTTGTCGGAATCGATCCAATTAATAGTGATGATGAATACTAATGATTACAAATTCTTATCTATTGAAGATTTGTTGCTAGATCTATAACAATCAATGAGGTTTAGAGATCTATTGAAGAAACTAGGGTTTCTCCATCATCATCCCTTGTCCTTTCATTGATTATCATTCAAATTCTAGCCTGTAGCAAATTAAATCACCGATCGTTGATCTCTAATTTGGAGCGAAAACATTCAAGAAAACGATCTCGCTCAAATTATGTTTTCGATGATTCAATTTCCTAAAGTTTACAAAACTCATAAGACTTAAGAATTGTTCAAGAATTTAATCATCATCATCTACCTATTTTCTCGATTCCGCTACAAGCGGAGTTTTCACTCAAACATCATGAAAAAGAAAGGAATCAAGAATCTATAACTCTTCATAATGCATGAATGTAAAGAAAAGCAAGAATAAGAATTTTCACCTTTTGTTTATCAACGTATAGGTACAATTCACTCAAAGATTACAAGATTTGAGGAAGAACTAAATCGTCGAAACTAGCTTCGCTTCGGTCTTCTTGAGTCGCTGATCATCATGGATCCCTTGCTCGGATGAAGATTGGCGTTGCTTCAAAGTGCTCGTTGAATGATTCTCAAAATGATCTTGATTTGGCTTTGGATTTGGATTTAGATTAGGGTTTTGGATCAAGGTGTGTCACTTAACTTGTGCAAATTAGGCTCAATATTCAACCACTAATTGTGTAACCCCAAAACCCTAAATCTAGATCTCTTTTTATAACCACCTCATTTGAATATTCCCTCTAAAGCTAGGTTGTTAGAGAGAGCCTTCTAGAATTTGTTTGTTATAGGAAATATTCTAGAATTAGGTTGTTACAAGGAATATTCTAGAGTGAGTTTGTTATGCAGAGCCTTCCAGAAGAAGCTACGTGTTTTCAGAGAGTCTTCTAGAAGCAAGGCCGTTACGATGAAGACTTCTGGAGAATTTTGGCTGATAACGTGTCAAGTTAACCACGGATCCGCGGCGTAACGGCCAATTCGGCCGTGGATCAGCGGCCATTTAGTGTCCTTGATAGCTCATTCTCTCTGAATTGCTTGGTTTTGGCTTTTAGGGAATTTTCTGATGTCTGGAATCTCATTATTCTTTTTTGTTTGCTGTCAAATCTCAAGTCCTTGACTTGATGCGTTTTATCTGCACTTTTGTGATTCCGGCTCTTTGACCTGAAGGAGTTCTGCACACAATCTTGATAAACAATGTTGAGATATACAAAATCATGCGTGTAGTAATAAACACCCAATTTCCCTCATAATGCCGGTTATAATGTATAACACATGTTATTTGATATTTTGCAGACGAATTGCTAATATGTGCTATATTTATACCAAACACCTTTAGATGATTACAATGAGTAGGGAAATTGATGTGTTAAAAATGCAATATTTTCGACTGACCAATCAACATTGTGGAAAAACCGGTGTCCATCAACGACACCCCAAATCCCAATAACTCAGGCACCGTCATTCTGATTGGCCCTCATATCTGTAAATCTTATGAAACCTGATGTTGGATATAGTGCCCTCAGAGTCAATTATTGAATCGCAGGCACTTGATTGCAATGATTGAGGGAGGACCTATACCGGTAGGATAGTCTTACTCGAGAGCTTTTTATACTATCTGGTTTATCTTTATCATCGTGTACTGTTTTAGGTGACCTTACAGATCACTATTGCGTGTTGATAGAGCCCTTAGGATTCTTGCTTGATGGCAGCAGTATGATGGCGATCATATACGTGGGAGCTGGGGTCTATAAGCACATCCTTAAAAGGTCCCTAGTCGTGGGTGTTTTTGAGACAGGGCATCGATACTCCAGAGTAGACTAGTGTATACAGTCGAGACCCCGATGAGGGGCGGTGGCCGGTCTCACAAGCCACTGGTGTCAGTTGGTTCACCTAAGATGTATACATGTGCTCATTGGGTTATGAGTACACCGGACTGTACTCGCTGGGAACATGCTAGTTGGTATTATACCTGACGTCATATAGCAGCTCCCTGGTGACATGTTTACAGGTTACTTCATCGACCTGAGATCGTCATTTGTCTCATGTGAGTTCCCACTGTACTTTGATTACTACCCTACAATGGCTCAAAGGAGTCGTGCAAACAAGTTTTAGTTGGGTACAGTCCCGAGCCACATGGAGGCAGTGAGCGGATCTTCAGGGGTTCGTCTCTTCCGGTATTGGGGTGAGATCGCGCTGTGTCTAGGAGAGCCATTACACGAAGTCCTTGGCCAAGACAGGAGATTTACTGGTAGGTATTCCAGTAGTATCTCAGAGTGTTCTGGACTACACTCCGACACGACTTGTACCGCTTTTGGGGGTCTGACTTTTACCAACCCCCTAGGCCCGCCATGCGTTGCTCATAGACGAACGGACCGGACTGTACGGATATTGTCACTGACAGGCTCAGTAGGGTGTCAGGTTGAGTTCGGTCATCGACTTCCCATTTGGTCATTACCTGGTAGCTCGTTACATACGGCTAATAGCTCTGACGTGCTAGTGGTTAAATCCACAGCCAAAGTATTGACGAGTCCTTAGAGTCCCCCACAGACAGTTTCTCAAGTTTCGGGAGAAACGCTGTAAAGGCCGTATGGTTTTATGGCAGAGTTCGAACGTACGTGTGCACTTATCCACGTGTTATGGTTCGGACGGATAATACAAGCGGGCTTTGGTTTAAGCCGGATCCTAGTAATATACATTGTAGATTTTGTCTCATTGCAATTGTATTCGGTCGGAATACAAATGCTGGTATGTATATACAGTCGCGGGGTTTTCCTGTAATTTATTACGGGATCGCTTTTTTGAGTTTGCCAGTTTGCATTCCGTTTCGGCCATTTTTCTTTATTCCTTCTTCGCTGAAATTCCATTGATGGGAGAGGCTTATTTGTAAAAGTGGCTTTTACAAAATGGAGGGTGTTTTTTGTGGTGGAGGCCTCATGATGGTTCTAGCATGTTGGGATTTGTTTTGTTCATCATTACTTTCTTTATGTGATGGGATTAGGATGAGACTTTGTTGTGATCATTATTCCTCATCATCACCTACTCTTTTCTCTTATGCTTACCACACACACTAGAGTGTGCTCACCCCCTCTCCTTTTGACTTGCCTTGGTCGAGCCCTCTCTATGGAGAGTACCATATTTTTGTATGTGAGATTGATGCATCCCATTCCTTCATTCATGCAAAAGAGAGAGCTCCTTTTCAAAGTTCATTTCCACCTTCACCTCCAAAATGGCAACTTCAATAATCCCTTGAGATAAAGGTTTCTACACTTAGTCTACAGCAATCTTAGACACGTCGGCTAGCCAACTTCGTGTCCGAGTTGCCTCGGTCCAGTGGTGGGAGCCCGTAAAAAGACTTCTCGATGTGGTACCCTTTCCGACGCGGAGAACAAGACAGGAGATGCAGCGAGGAGCAAGGGAAGGTGGCCGAAGAACAAAGGACACAGATCGCTCGGTATAGCTCTCTACCCTTTCTCCAGTTAGCTAGTAGTAGGTAATGGTCCGATCCGGGATTATAGTCCGCGGTAGCGCCGGTTTCTAGTTAAAGAAAAGTTTTTGTTTCCGCATTTTGGCCTCGGAAAGACGGCCGGGGCGCCATCGTAGACTTACATGGTATCAGAGACACGCCATTAACCTTTACTAGTTTTCTTTAACGTGTTTAGAACTCGATCGAACGAAATTTTCAAAAACCCACAATTTCAAAAGCATCAGTTTCTGTCGATTCTGTTTTGTTGTCAAAATATTATTTGGTATATTGCAGAAATATGTGCAGGCTTTTTCAAAAGAACTGAAGAAATTTGGTCAGCTGATTTCACTGTAGCGTGGCGGTTCCGCGGCCGTAATCACGTTTTGGCCACGGATCTGCCGCCGTACTGTAGCCACGGTGCACCAAATTTTTTCAGTAGGTCTCTGTGTTGGAATTGGGGTTTTTGGTACATTCTGTTTGGGCCCAGATTTATTTTGAGTGCTACAGTTGTGCTTGGGGTCCATTTCGGGAAATTTAGTCGATCGAAAATTTTAAACATGTTAGTTCACAGTATTTACATTATATCTGCGACCGTGAGTGCCACTTGATCGGTAAATCCTGTCTAACTACTATAGCCCTTTTAGACGGATTTGCGAACGTGACATTCACGTTGATATTCTGTGTTGTGCTGTGATGTTGCGGATTTATCGTGGTGGATAGCCTGGATGCAATGGTAGTACAGTTTGGTATTATTTGTACATTTGATATTGCGGGGTGAGCGTCCGACATGTGGACTGCCGTCACTGCCTGTTTGTATATTTTTCTTTTGGCGCACGACCGGGCTGAGGTCGAAGTAGCCGCTGTATATTTTAATTTCTGTACTAGGATTACCCCACGGTGGGGTGCACGGGTAGCCGGGTTCTAGAGAGCAACGGGCCCGCATCTTATGGCTTTGAGACGGAGGGGGCTTCACTCTAGAATTGGCGGGCTATTTGCCGCACTTGTAGGGGGTACAGGTTGACCCAAGGAGGGGTGCTCAAGTTAACGGATTCCGTGAAGTGCTGGGTGGTCCATTCACGTTGTTGAAGAGGGCTGCCTCGCTTCAGGTTTTGGCGGGTAACTTGCCGCACCCGTAGGGGTCTAGGATTTCATTGCACAGGCTATCCACACGACCAGGGGAACGTCGGGTTTCAGTAGCGGCTCTATGAAACCCGGGGATCCCAGATATCTGTATTGTTCTGTGATGCTTATTACATTTCTGTGATCTTGCATTTTATCACGCCTTGAGCGAATATTATATATTGATATATATACTAGTAGATGTTGTATATGTTTTGCATCCACGCTAGTCCAGTCCCCGCTCTGTCCTTAGTTAAGTAACCTAACGGGTGATGACGTGACCCAGTGGCGAATGCGGATGGCATATACGTACATCGTATTTTCGTTCTTTTTTGGTGTGATCAATTTATGGGACTGCGTTTATTCAGATCAATGAAAACTAAACAAACCGATACTGATGTTGTTAGAACATTTTTCAAAAAGCTGTTATTGTAAGAACGTTCTCTTTTTTTTTTTGCACAGTGGTATTCGGTTATGAATATCCAGCACCTCAGCCGACGAGGCAAGGGCCGAGATCCCTTCACCGGGAGTGACCCCTTGGACAGAAGTTTGCGTCAAGGTAATAACTTCACTATAGCCGATTGCCTTTTGCTTTGCATCGTGGTATTCAGTTGAAATATCCTGCACCTCATTCTACGGGGAAGAGCCGAGATCCCTTCACCGGGAGTGACCTCTTTAGCAAAGGTTTTCGCAACTATATTTTTATAAAAAGCTATCCGGTTCCTTCAACGATATAAAGTTCATTACGTTGAAGGTTTTTCACCAAAAACCATTCGCAGCCCTCCGTCATTTCAGACGGTTAGCATTTAGTATTCATGCTATGTTTGTTGGCCAAAGTCAAGGCATAGTGTATGGTAGCTATTTGTTACTTTTCTGTTGCATAGATAGATGCGTTGGTTTGGGACAGCCGTACTGCTTTGTTGGCCAAAGTCAAGGGTAGGTACGGGTGGGTTCAAATTAACCAGGAAAATGACGGGTAGAACTTGACATATGACTTATGATTTGTTGGCCAAAGTCAAGGTCATAAGAGCATGGGGTAAAAATCACATCGGGAGTTTCTAAAGAATCTGAAACTTGCCAGATATGCGCATACATTCTGGAGTGTGACAACGTGAGTGGATTCCATCACGTTATCATGCGATGATAGTTGGATCCTGTCACGACCCGAAAGAGCACGTGACTGGCCCTTGAACCATATGAAGTCTATAGGACTCCATCTGATCCAAGTAAGCCAAAAGCCCAGAAATCTAAAACCATTTTTGAGAATAAGTAAAGAAAACTGGTTTAAAGAAGTGAAGAAAAACATGTTTGAAATCAAGGTTTTTAAATAACTAAGCCGAATGTGCATTTGAAAACCGTACAGTCTTTTCTAAAATTTTCGGCAGAGTTTCTCTTGTAAAACTGGCCCCGAATGGGGTACAACATGAATAACAATATATAAAATGATAAAGGCATCCCCAAGCGGGAGCTAGCTCTTCGTCAATCGACGGTCACAACCACACGATGATATGATAATATACAACGCCAAGTGGCGAGGATCAAAATCAAGGAAAGCTCAAAAAGCAGCAAGAAAACCGCAATACTACTAAGCGCGACTCTAAGGTCGAATAATACCACACTGTCTCTAAGTCTGAAAGAATATACAAGTTTTTGGTTGATGGACAATTTCTAGATACAATGAAATACACGAATAAAATGGTGATTCTTGATGCGAAAGAATCCACCTACCAAAGCAAATCACCCGCAAGAAGGTAGTGTGCCAGAAATGCCGCAATGAAACCTGTACGGCAGAACCTGCAAGGACTGTGGCACAACGGGGGTGAGTTGCCAACTCGTGAATAGAAATATCTACAAGCAGAAACCGAATGCAAGACATAAACCTAAGTCAACGATCAGTAATACAATCCACAAGAGTGCATCTGAGTGTAATAAGGTGGCAAGGTAACATCTAATCATGTATGTAGTGCCAGGTACTCAGGTAATAACATGTCATCAGTGTAAGGTATGCCTGCATGAGGTAAGTATGATGAAATATCAATGATATCAATACACATATATTAGCGTCCCATACCACTAATATTGGTGTAAGGGTATATATAACAGCGCCCTCATACCCTGTTATATATACAAATGAAGTATGACAAGTGTAAATCCAGTCTGTATATGATCCATGTCTGTATATATGTGGAACCCGTCCACCTGTCACCCACTGACAGTAAGCATCATGTATGCAAGTATGAGGATATAAACAATATCATGGAAAACATCATGAAACCCGTGCCAAGCATCGACACGTAAATCCTCATCCATATGGGGCTCCGTCTGCGGTATCGGCCCTCGGCCCCGGCAGCACGAGTCAACCCATGTCCATCTCTGGGCTCCGTCTGCGGTAGCGGCCCGTCGGCCCCCGGCAGTACGCCCATCTCTCGGCTCCAGGCGGTATCCCCCGGATATCCGCCGAGCTCAAATACAATCACCGGTAGGTACTCGCCCGCCTCCAGGCTCAATCGGCATAACCCATCGATCATCTCGCCGAGGGGAACCATACCGGGCCCACCACGAACCCGCAAACGGATCATCACTCCTCGAATCGGGTTTCAAGCACACGTCTCAGCACCGAGAAAACGCGTGGTGGACGCACCCAAATATCATATCACGAGGTACCGGGTTTTCATAAAAGAACATCTTTTCTTAAATAATCCCACGGTCCTCAAAATCAGAAATCACATGAAAATCCACATCAAGAAGTAAATCCAATGCAATGTGCTATGCAATCAATCCATGATGTATGCGACATGTAAAGAGAGATAATCATATCGGAAA
The DNA here is from genome assembly GCA_030015575.1 of Agapanthus africanus. Classification (NCBI taxonomy): domain Eukaryota; kingdom Viridiplantae; phylum Streptophyta; class Magnoliopsida; order Asparagales; family Amaryllidaceae; genus Agapanthus; species Agapanthus africanus. The sequence goes on from CM057341.1 coordinate 623,143,667, forward strand.
TCATGCAACATGGAATAGTAATGTACATATGTCGGGAGGAACCGCTCCTTTAGAATGAATCAGTTTAAAGAATATCTTGCGGTCCTCAATCTCAATCAAGTCAGAATCATCTATGTTTGTGTACAGGTACATGTGTACAATATGCCAAGCAGTAATCATATCATGAATGCAACAGTACTACAGTGTAGTGGCATGGCAATTATCGATGATGAAGTGTGTGAGCCGGCAAATAGTGTACGTGAAACATACGCATCATCGATAATGGTGCTGGTGTCCTAACAGCATGATAATAATATAACAATGAACATATGCCAGCAATGCGAATAGCAGGAAAATGCAGATATCTAGTAGTCAACACCACAGTGAAGTATCTACTATGCAAACTACATCTAAGTATCCGGTCAATCAGGAGGGGTAGGTGTGGAAACCACCTAAATCTGAGTCGATACATGTATAAAAGTATATAGTCGGTGATCTCGCCTCAATGTCATATCATAAGATATCCTCGAGTTATGAGTGCGGATCTATCATCAATATCGGCTCGTACGGTAAATCATCGTACGGCATCCCCATAGCTGGGTAGGGGTCAGTATCTCACTGTCTCATCACATAACAGATATCACCATCGTCAGATCATATAGTCTGGAGTACTACTCTGTCTAGTACAAAACGGTAACCTCAGTAAGTATGCATGCGGGGGTAAACACATATCCTAAGCCCGCAAGAATCACAAGTCATATCCCACATATGAATCGTATAAAATCACCGATCCCAGGGCACCCAGCCCACATCATCGACTCATCTCCAAAGTCATCACATATCATCAATCACAGTGCAAGTACAAGTGATAAGCAAGGGTGTGTGTGTAGGTGTAATTCTACCCTAGGGTTCGCGACTATGAACTACACTAGTCACTTCTAACCCTACATTATCCACAATACACCTAATATCACAATAAACTACATAGTAATCTATCTACGAACTGCGGGGGTGCTATACGCCATCCACCCGACTTCCCCCTGTAGATATAATCTACTCACCTTGCATCACCAATTGCGGACGTCACCACTTATTTGCTTGTCGTCCCGAAGTCTTCATGGGTACCTACACATCAAAATATCGTATATGCGCATTAAAACCAAATCCAATCTAAAACGGCGCATGAAATCCAAAACGATACGATAAGGGGGCCTATAGGTGAGAACCTATGGCACGCCTTCAAAACCATCAATAAATCCTCTACATCGTCGTATAAACGACAATTAGTCGAGGCAAAACACATTCCACCATTTCAGAATCAAAAATACGGAATACGGAAACACGAATCCAAAATAGCAACTTAGGATATATGTCCCAGATTTCACCCTAGATAGAATCTGTCAAAACTAGAAGTACCCTGGGTCAACACTAGAGGAACAGGGGCTGTGCACAGAAAACGAGGAGAATGGCTAAGTATGCTAAGTCAAAGTCCACCTCTCTCTCTCACCAACCCTCATCATTATATTTTCCTTTCTTTTCCTTTTCTTTTAAAATCCAAACCTTCTCACATCAATAGTAATCCCAAAAGAAAACCATGGCTAGAAAAATGCACAAGTGTAGAAAAAGTGATATGTGCAAGTTTTGCACAAAATTGCCAAAAAACCCGATTAGCGATTTTAATCGCGATTAGCACTAAATTATTGTCAAACTAATCACAAAAACTTAAAAATGCCATAATCCACTAATTTACCCTATTTTAGAATTTTCCATAATTTTTCATAATTTTTTCTAACATTTTTCCTATTTATTTGCATTTAATATTAAAATAATCAATAAAATAATATTAAATTATAAAAATTCCCAAAATTAATATTTTATATTTTTGAAAATGTTACAATCTACCCCCCTTAAAGAAATTCGGTCCCCGAATTTTAAATTTAAACCCCCAGATACAAAAACATCTCAGTAATAAATCAAAGTCGTCGGGGCTCCGAAATCATCAACACATAGAACGTCACAGCGCAATGCATGCGCAAGGGTACTGAGCAGATAACTCGAAAACAAAACTCCGTCAAGCATCCCGCAATCATCGGAGTCAATGTAAAAAAAACACAATGTCAAATCCAATACAAAACCGATATGATATGAATCGGAACTACACATGTAGACATCCAATCTAAACATAACACCATCCTGTGCGTCTGGTGCGCACTGAAATCAAAAAAAAATCCATATATGTGCTAAACAGGTGCACAAAACAACATCCAAGTGCAACGGGTGTGCACGAAGCATCTGTCATGGGCATCGTATGTGCCTGACAGCAAAATAAATCAGGTGCATGTGACATGCACGAAGAATCCCGATTTAGCGCATCTGGCGTGCACCAAAATCGTATCTAAAAACATGCGCCCAACATGCGCGAAAATCCAAACCGGTGCATCCATCGTGCACGAATGAAAATCTAAACCCTGCGCACTCAACATGCACGGAAATCACGAAATCCAATAGCAAACACCGAACAGGCGTAAAGCACATCGCCAGCACGGAGTGCAAAAATCAACCATCAAAATCCGGGTCAAAATCAACGATATAATGCGGCTCAAACCAAAATCAGGGTACCGCAAGGAAAATCTCACAACCGTGTGCATCAGCGTGCACGAATCAAAGCCTAACACTAAAATGCATGAAAACTCTGCGCAAAATATATAAATATCCAGTGGGTGCATGAAACCAATATCATGAAACTCAGTCACCAAAACTAGATCGTGCAAATAGAACGCCCAAAATACCGAAATCCAAAATGACGGATACGTGATAATCGAATCACAAAATCACAAATCATAAATACCGTCTTCGGTAGTTTCTCCTTCAAGGTCGAGAAGGAGTCAGTGTAATCCACTGCTAGCAGCGCAGGATATCTACCTGCCTCTTGCTCACGGTCTGGCGTCTTCTGACTCTCTAGGTCCTTATCTTCTCTACGGATTACCTATCACGCGGTCAATCGGCTCATCGGCCCTGTCAGGTGTGCTAACGGGGACGATTCCGTTCTGACACTTTTCTGGTCACCTCTCGGTCAAACCTCACGACCACTCGTAAGGCAGCATATCACTGACGTCGGTCTCTGGCTATCTGAATGCACGTCACACATCTGATCCTGGGTGCAAACATCATTGCAGCAATGTCCTGGAAGGAATCCTGCTCAAGGTCTCTTCCAATCATGCCTATGCCGATCTGTACAGAGGCTGGCTCTCTTGTACTATCTCTTCTCGCTGGAAAGACATCTGTGTCCTCAGCACAACATTTCTCGGAAATTGGTCACATCCCAACGTTTCTGTAAGCATATCAGGTCTCTAGTTTCGACGGGAAGCAATGACAGCTCGTCAGTGTCTCACACGAACCTCTGGTTCCACTTGTCTCCATCGTCGTCCACTATGACGTCACGCCAAGCTACTATACACTGCACTGCTCTCGGCCACGGTCAATCTGAAGTCTCTCACACGGACTCGAAATCGCGTACTCTGTAGCTTCATCATTCTGTAGCAGATGTCAGGCCGAACTGGTCCTCGGGAACACGTCCCAACCATCGGAGGAATACTCATCACTCGTCCGTCCTTGATCCATTCGCAACGCATCTGGGTAAGTTCCTTTATCCGAACTTGGTCAACTACCTCGTCGACAATGCCGAACTCTGGCCTGCTGGGTGTGCGCAACACGACCACTCCTGGTCTAGGTCTTCTCGTATCGTACTCCAGAAAGGTCCTGCCGAGGTTCCTTTCTCAAATCTCAATCCTGCCGAAATGCCCGGAAGTCATCATCCAATGCTGAAGCTAAAGCTTATTCCGGAACGGCTGCATACCTATCGCGCTTCTTTCTGGAAGGTATATCCATATACCACGCCTCTGGGTGCGTATAACATCTCTGATGTCGGCGGAGTGGGACGTCATCTCGTCGAAATATCTTGCGAACTCTTTTCTTCACTCTGCATCAGTGTCGACTGATTCGGACTCGTCTCATCATGGCTGCACGAACTGCGCTCCGACGGCTATGCTCGCACCTGGAGTCTCCCAAGCAGTGTCCCATCACGATATCCGAAAGATGTCGAACCATCCGATCGACTCGTCAGATCCTCATAATCCCCCAAGAGCTCACATCTCGGGTACAGTTTAATAGTATCGAGTACATGCCACAGCGTCGGTGGTCCAGCCGTAGAAGGGCAAACCCAAGCCTCACTAATGGCGCCGCGGAACCGCCGTAAACCCTAAGGTTCCAAGGCTGTCACACGGTCATCAAGTCGAGTTAGGGTTTCATTCTTCTAGAGGGTCCATAGAATCACCTGCATGTCTTTCCGTATACTTTAAACTTGGAAAATAGGCTCCTGACATTCGATCGTCTCAATCGACTCTCAACGAATCTGCGTGAAGTCGTCTCTAGCTGGAATCAATCCACCTGATGACCTCGCATCGGGGTAAGCGAACTCACCACGCGTCCTAGCAACTCGCTATCATCTCTCTAAGAACATGCTCATGCTGCAGTAGCTCCAATCATCTGGGCGATATCTCATCATTTGCAGCAACAACTGGCTCATATGCCTGTACGCCGAACGCCTCAATCCTCCAGGAAAGGCAATACATAAGCGGTCATCTCTGAATCAGCCTGCTCTAGATCTGAGTAAAACTCTCCACGCTGGAAATCTTCAACTCAACTGGGCCCGCTCTGGCGCAAAATCGGACGAATCACCTTCGTCTCTCAAATCGGGTAGACTAGCTATCATCTGTCGCATAACTGCCTGAAAGCTCCGGCAATCTCAGCTCGTAAGCTCCGAAAGCAACACCCTGTCAATCTCAGCGACAGCTGGTCCATCTGTCTGCACGGTAGGCGACATCACCATCTCTGAGGTATGCTGTACATCAACAGTCCTCTCTCAACTGGCAGCTCTAACAAAGGCCCGATCATCCGGTGCAAGACCAAGCACTCGCCTCCACTAGAGGTCACAATCACCAACACTAACTCGAGACGTTCCCATGTCACCAGAAAACACAAAGGTCGGCCCTCGTACCAAACGAGCTCACACCGGCCGTAACCCTAGCAGCAGCCCAAACTGCGCTCAAACACGGTGACAGGAATCTCAATCGAGTATCAAAGAGAGCACATCAGTGGCAAGAAGGGAAACAACAGATCCAAAGTGGATACATGATCATAGGAAGGAACAGTATCAATGAAGGTATGATCATGAAACTAATAGAATCGGGGATCTCAAATGGATGAATAATCCTGGATATAAAGATAATTACTGATCTCGAAAGTATGTACATCCTAAGGTTCCTTAAGCGGAGTGGCGTGTCGTAAGTATGCCGCGGAACATACCAACGGTACGTCACTCTACTTTAGTCACCAAATCCATCAACCAAGGGTCATCCTAAAACGACGAAAGTTCGGGTTTACACCCCCTCGACCAAGTCTAAGTTCCGTAAGATCAAGCCTAAGTTCCGTATATAAACAACTCCCTAGGCTCCACATAGTCAAACTTAGACTCGAACCAAGGTCAACCTAGCGCTCTGATACCAACTTTGTCACGACCCGAAAGAGCACGTGACTGGCCCTTGAACCATATGAAGTCTATAGGACTCCATCTGATCCAAGTAAGCCAAAAGCCCAGAAATCTAAAACCATTTTTGAGAATAAGTAAAGAAAACTGGTTTAAAGAAGTGAAGAAAAACATGTTTGAAATCAAGGTTTTTAAATAACTAAGCCGAATGTGCATTTGAAAACCGTACAGTCTTTTCTAAAATTTTCGGCAGAGTTTCTCTTGTAAAACTGGCCCCGAATGGGGTACAACATGAATAACAATATATAAAATGATAAAGGCATCCCCAAGCGGGAGCTAGCTCTTCGTCAATCGACGGTCACAACCACACGATGATATGATAATATACAACGCCAAGTGGCGAGGATCAAAATCAAGGAAAGCTCAAAAAGCAGCAAGAAAACCGCAATACTACTAAGCGCGACTCTAAGGTCGAATAATACCACACTGTCTCTAAGTCTGAAAGAATATACAAGTTTTTGGTTGATGGACAATTTCTAGATACAATGAAATACACGAATAAAATGGTGATTCTTGATGCGAAAGAATCCACCTACCAAAGCAAATCACCCGCAAGAAGGTAGTGTGCCAGAAATGCCGCAATGAAACCTGTACGGCAGAACCTGCAAGGACTGTGGCACAACGGGGGTGAGTTGCCAACTCGTGAATAGAAATATCTACAAGCAGAAACCGAATGCAAGACATAAACCTAAGTCAACGATCAGTAATACAATCCACAAGAGTGCATCTGAGTGTAATAAGGTGGCAAGGTAACATCTAATCATGTATGTAGTGCCAGGTACTCAGGTAATAACATGTCATCAGTGTAAGGTATGCCTGCATGAGGTAAGTATGATGAAATATCAATGATATCAATACACATATATTAGCGTCCCATACCACTAATATTGGTGTAAGGGTATATATAACAGCGCCCTCATACCCTGTTATATATACAAATGAAGTATGACAAGTGTAAATCCAGTCTGTATATGATCCATGTCTGTATATATGTGGAACCCGTCCACCTGTCACCCACTGACAGTAAGCATCATGTATGCAAGTATGAGGATATAAACAATATCATGGAAAACATCATGAAACCCGTGCCAAGCATCGACACGTAAATCCTCATCCATATGGGGCTCCGTCTGCGGTATCGGCCCTCGGCCCCGGCAGCACGAGTCAACCCATGTCCATCTCTGGGCTCCGTCTGCGGTAGCGGCCCGTCGGCCCCCGGCAGTACGCCCATCTCTCGGCTCCAGGCGGTATCCCCCGGATATCCGCCGAGCTCAAATACAATCACCGGTAGGTACTCGCCCGCCTCCAGGCTCAATCGGCATAACCCATCGATCATCTCGCCGAGGGGAACCATACCGGGCCCACCACGAACCCGCAAACGGATCATCACTCCTCGAATCGGGTTTCAAGCACACGTCTCAGCACCGAGAAAACGCGTGGTGGACGCACCCAAATATCATATCACGAGGTACCGGGTTTTCATAAAAGAACATCTTTTCTTAAATAATCCCACGGTCCTCAAAATCAGAAATCACATGAAAATCCACATCAAGAAGTAAATCCAATGCAATGTGCTATGCAATCAATCCATGATGTATGCGACATGTAAAGAGAGATAATCATATCGGAAATCATGCAACATGGAATAGTAATGTACATATGTCGGGAGGAACCGCTCCTTTAGAATGAATCAGTTTAAAGAATATCTTGCGGTCCTCAATCTCAATCAAGTCAGAATCATCTATGTTTGTGTACAGGTACATGTGTACAATATGCCAAGCAGTAATCATATCATGAATGCAACAGTACTACAGTGTAGTGGCATGGCAATTATCGATGATGAAGTGTGTGAGCCGGCAAATAGTGTACGTGAAACATACGCATCATCGATAATGGTGCTGGTGTCCTAACAGCATGATAATAATATAACAATGAACATATGCCAGCAATGCGAATAGCAGGAAAATGCAGATATCTAGTAGTCAACACCACAGTGAAGTATCTACTATGCAAACTACATCTAAGTATCCGGTCAATCAGGAGGGGTAGGTGTGGAAACCACCTAAATCTGAGTCGATACATGTATAAAAGTATATAGTCGGTGATCTCGCCTCAATGTCATATCATAAGATATCCTCGAGTTATGAGTGCGGATCTATCATCAATATCGGCTCGTACGGTAAATCATCGTACGGCATCCCCATAGCTGGGTAGGGGTCAGTATCTCACTGTCTCATCACATAACAGATATCACCATCGTCAGATCATATAGTCTGGAGTACTACTCTGTCTAGTACAAAACGGTAACCTCAGTAAGTATGCATGCGGGGGTAAACACATATCCTAAGCCCGCAAGAATCACAAGTCATATCCCACATATGAATCGTATAAAATCACCGATCCCAGGGCACCCAGCCCACATCATCGACTCATCTCCAAAGTCATCACATATCATCAATCACAGTGCAAGTACAAGTGATAAGCAAGGGTGTGTGTGTAGGTGTAATTCTACCCTAGGGTTCGCGACTATGAACTACACTAGTCACTTCTAACCCTACATTATCCACAATACACCTAATATCACAATAAACTACATAGTAATCTATCTACGAACTGCGGGGGTGCTATACGCCATCCACCCGACTTCCCCCTGTAGATATAATCTACTCACCTTGCATCACCAATTGCGGACGTCACCACTTATTTGCTTGTCGTCCCGAAGTCTTCATGGGTACCTACACATCAAAATATCGTATATGCGCATTAAAACCAAATCCAATCTAAAACGGCGCATGAAATCCAAAACGATACGATAAGGGGGCCTATAGGTGAGAACCTATGGCACGCCTTCAAAACCATCAATAAATCCTCTACATCGTCGTATAAACGACAATTAGTCGAGGCAAAACACATTCCACCATTTCAGAATCAAAAATACGGAATACGGAAACACGAATCCAAAATAGCAACTTAGGATATATGTCCCAGATTTCACCCTAGATAGAATCTGTCAAAACTAGAAGTACCCTGGGTCAACACTAGAGGAACAGGGGCTGTGCACAGAAAACGAGGAGAATGGCTAAGTATGCTAAGTCAAAGTCCACCTCTCTCTCTCACCAACCCTCATCATTATATTTTCCTTTCTTTTCCTTTTCTTTTAAAATCCAAACCTTCTCACATCAATAGTAATCCCAAAAGAAAACCATGGCTAGAAAAATGCACAAGTGTAGAAAAAGTGATATGTGCAAGTTTTGCACAAAATTGCCAAAAAACCCGATTAGCGATTTTAATCGCGATTAGCACTAAATTATTGTCAAACTAATCACAAAAACTTAAAAATGCCATAATCCACTAATTTACCCTATTTTAGAATTTTCCATAATTTTTCATAATTTTTTCTAACATTTTTCCTATTTATTTGCATTTAATATTAAAATAATCAATAAAATAATATTAAATTATAAAAATTCCCAAAATTAATATTTTATATTTTTGAAAATGTTACAGATCCCGATTCCCACTGATGAGTTGGTTTACTCCTCGGGTGATCCCGACCAATTCTCCTTTTAGGTTTGGAGGAGAATTTGAGGTTACAGTGGGAGGTATCCTGATTAGATAAAGGGATAACCATTCTGATCTGTAGGGTTCCTAGGCACTCTCAAGAGGTCTCACAAGGCATCAATCATGCCAGTTTCAAATTTTACGGGTGCCGAGAAACCCTAATACGGATCGTTAACTAGAAATTTAGGCGAAAAACGAATCTAGTTAACAACTTAACAAAAGATAAGAAGCTACAACCTTTGTAGATCCGGATATCCACTTCCTTGGCTCCACGTAGGCGTCCTCTCGCTGTCCATCTCGAATCCCGGACTCAATCGTCGGCTTGATCTGAGAAATGGGCGGACTAGGTCGTCGGCTTCGTGCCGAAGATGATCTACGTCGAGGCATCACAAGTTCAAGCTCCGACTTCACAAATTTGTGAAACTTGTGAAGAAAACACACAAAACAACTTGGCAAGAGGTAGAGGGTGAAGAAATAGGAGGTGGGTTCACTTTAGAATTGGATTTCTCACTTTAGATCTCAAGTTGCCATTGATGGCATCAAGCTTTCTCTCTTGAAGAAGAAGGTCAAGAAGAAGAAAGAATATGATAAGTCTTGCTAAAAGAATAAAAAAAATCAATACTTATCATCTTCTAACCTTGGTTAAGTATAGAGAATAGACCATGGTCAAATGAGAATGGTTAAGGTTAAGCATGAAGACAAAAGGGTCACATTAGTCAAAGCTTCATGAAGCTTCATCAAGCTTCATGAAAGAAACAAACCATTTTGTTTTCTTTTATTTATTTATCAAGAAAGAATAGATAAATAGATAAGTAAATAAATCAAAACCCTAACTATTATCATAACCATGGTTTAAGTCTTAACAAAAAACCAATTTAGCATGCATCATCAAACATGATACAAACAAGTGCACACAAAATATATCACATATACAATGTGTGAACTTCATGTGAGAAAATCCATTTAAAGTGAACCAATACTAGTTAATGCAAAGTAATATATCAAATATAATTATACATTAAATCATTAAATCAACATTTGATTCAATGATCCGGTCATGTCGCACATAACCGACTAGTATCGAATGTATCAATTTATCGAATCAATGATTCGATAACTAGGTCATATCGCATACAACCAATCGAGACATTCATCGCGAGAATGAAATGCGATATCATATACACGCATTATTCTCGGTCCCGCACATATCTCATATGCACTCCTATTTCGGTTCGCTTGAGCCAGGAAACCTCTGTATAGGACTCTAAAGACTTGTCAATACGCCGGTAGCAGATGATGATCATATCAAGCACCCACAAGCCGCAAGCGGTCTGCTAAACGTAACGGCCATCCGGGTATTGAGCGATCAGAAGATCGACAAGCTAGCCCGCTCACACTCCTGTGAATCCAACCAGAAACACTTACCGTACAGTCCGGTCTGTTCGTCTGATATGTCGCATATCAAGTCTAGGGGTGGTATACGTCATACCCCAATAACCGATAAGTCGTGCCGATGTGAGGCTCATAACGGGTCGAGAAACTACTGGTAACACTTACCAGCAAATCTCTGATCAGCCCTGGCCAGGGACTTCCCTGTTACGGCCAATCGAGCACAGCGCAACATCAACCCCCAATACCGGGAGAGACGAAACCCCTCCTATCGCTCATTGCCTCCATGTGACTCGGGACTGTACCTAAAGACCACCGTTTTGCACGCCCTCATGGACGTGGTAAGGTGGAGATCAAAGCACAGTGGGAATCACACAAGACTCTATGACGATCTCGGGTCTACAGACTAACCTGTACAAGTGTCACCTGAGAACTGCCATCTGACGTGAGGTATAATACCATCTGGGAGTTCTCGGCAAGTCCGTCCAGTGTACCCAGTCTCTACTGAGCACCCGTATACCATCTCTGATGTCAAACACCAATGGATATGGGATCATCCATCGCCCATCTCATGGGTCGAGAAGCGTATACGCTAGTCTACACTGATATATCGATGCCCCGTCTCGATACACCTACGACTAGGGACCTTGAAGGATGTACCTATGGACTACCATGTCCCCACTAGTATGATCTGTATCATAGTCCAGGTAGTCAAGTACACATCCTAAGGGCTTTACCAACATGTAACTAGAAAACAGTATAAAGAGACAAGTGTACATGTTAAGATAAAAAGTAACCAGATAGCATACTATCATATCGAGCAAGAAAGTCATCTCTATATATATGTCCAAGCATCCAATATAATATACATCATCTGTACAATACTGGCCTCTAGGGCATACATACTACTAACAATCTCCCACTTGCACTAGGGCCAGCTGCTGTAGTATCGCATACCGAGCATCCCGAAGAGTCTCTCAAACTGTATCTGGGGAATGGCCTTCGTGAGTGGATCCGCCATGTTGTTCTTCGTGTCAACTCTCCTGACCTCGATCTCCCGGCGATCAACTATCTCCCAGATCAGGTGATACCGCCTCAGAATATGCCTGGATCGCTGATGGGACCTGGGTTCCTTGGCCAAAGCCACCGCTCCATTGTTATCGCAATACAAAGGTATTGGATGCTCAATGGATGGAACCACTCCAAGTTTAGTAATGAACTTCTTGATCCAGACAGCCTCTTTGGCAGCATCGTTGGCAGCGATGTATTCAGCCTTCATCGTCGAGTCTGCCACGGTTTCCTGCTTGGAACTCATCCAGCTAACCGCCCCTCCGTAAAGGGTAAAGACAAAGCCCGACTGCGACTTAGAGTAGTCCTTATCACTCTGGAAGCTCGAATCGGTAAAGGACTCCACTTGGAGTTCTCCGTTACCATACACCAAGAGCATCTCTTTAGTCCTTCGCAAGTACTTGAGAATGCTCTTCACAGCTGTCCAGTGATTCTCTCCAGGATCGGCTTGATTCCTGCTCACTACACTTAGTGTGTATGCTACATCGGGTCTGGTACATAGCATCGCATACATGATAGAGCCTACTGCCGAAGCATAGGGTATCCCTTGCATGCGAGCTCTCTCCAAATCAGTCTTGGGAGACATCTCTTTGGAGAGAGTGACTCCAGAGATCGTGGGCAAGTTCCCACGCTTGGATTCTTCCATACTAAACCTCTTTAGTATGGTGTCATTGTACCTGGATTGGGACAATCCCAGTATCCGTTTGGATCTATCTCTATAGATTCTTATCCCCAATATGCAGGAGGCATCACCAAGATCTTTCATTGAGAAGCTTTGTGATAAGAAGAGCTTGACCGATTGCAGCATAGGAATATCATTTCCTATCAAGAGTATGTCGTCCACATACAATACGAGGAAGACAACCTTACTCCCTGCCACCTTCTTGTAAATACAAGGTTCATCTGGGTTTTTGACGAAATCAAACTCTTTGATAACGACGTCAAAGCAGATGTTCCAACTCCGCGATACTTGCTTTAATCCATAAATGGATTTAAGCAGCTTGCATACCTTCCCGCTGCTCCCACTGTCTACGAAGCCCTCTGGCTGAGTCATGTACACGCACTCTTCTAAATCACCATTTAGAAAGGCGGTCTTAACATCCATTTGCCAGATTTCGTAATCATGATATGCAGCGATAGCAAGCATGATCCGGATGGATTTAAGCATAGCCACTGGAGAAAAGGTTTCGTCATAGTCCACACCTGGTCTTTGGTGAAAACCTTTTACAACAAGTCTAGCTTTGAAAGTCTCCACTTTCCCATCTACACCAAGTTTCTTCTTGAAGATCCACTTGCTCCCAATGGGTTTTACCCCTTCAGGAGCAACTTCCAAAGTCCATACTTTGTTGGTGTACATGGATTCCATCTCGGACCGCATAGCATCCAGCCATTTCACTGAGTCCCTACTCGTGATGGCCTGCTCGAAGCTAGTTGGGTCATCATCCTCCATGATGCAATCCTCGCTCCCTCCATCTATGAGAAAACCGTAGTATCTCTCAGGTTGTCGAGGAACCCTACTAGATCGGCGGAGTGGCTGGGGTTCATCGGGAACTACAGAATCCTCTGGTTCCACCAGATCTTCTGTTGTAGATTCTGCAGCTGGAACCTCTTCCAGTTCTACCTCATGACCACTAATCTCTTTTTCAAGAAATTCCTTTTCTAAAAAGGTGGCATGCCGAGAAACAAACACTCTTTGTTCCTCAGGGTGGTAGAAGATATACCCTTGAGAATTCTTGGGATATCCTACAAATTTGCATAGAACAGACCGTGCCTCGTGTTTGTCCGGATTTTGTCGTTTAACATAGGCTGGACAACCCCATATCTTAACGTAGTTAAGACTTGGTCTCTTTCCTTTCCATATCTCATATGGAGTGGTAGGCACAGATTTGGTTGGGACCATATTCAATAGATGTATGGCTGTCTCAAGCGCATACCCCCAGAAGGAAATAGGTAACTCAGCTGTGCTCATCATAGAGCGCACCATATCTAATAGGGTGCGGTTCCTCCGTTCTGATACACCGTTGTGCTGTTGTGTATATGGAGGAGTCAGTTGAGAGAGAATCCCATTCTCCTTTAGGAAGTCCAGGAATTCATTGCTCAAGTATTCACCTCCTCGATCAGATCGAAGGATTTTAATACTTTTTCCGGTTTGGTTCTCGACTTCTTGTTTATATTCTCTAAATTTCTCAAAAGCTTCAGACTTGTGTCTTATTAAGTACATATGTCCGTATCTTGAGAGATCGTCAGTGAATGTAATGAAGTACGAAGAACCATCCCTGGCATGTGTAGACATTGGACCGCATACATCACTATGTACTAGTCCTAAGAGTTCAGTAACTCTTTCTCCGTGTCCCGTAAACGGAGTTTTGGTCATCTTGCCATTGAGACATGACTGGCAAGTGTCATAAGATGAAAATTCGAATGGTTTCAAATATCCATCTTTATGCAACTTAGCCAGTCTTGTCGCATTGATGTGACCCAGTCTACAATGCCACAAGAAGGATTCGTTCAGTTCTGAACTCTTCCTCTTGTGTGTGTTTGTTATGCTCAGAACTGTTGATTGATTTAGAACATAAATGCCATTGCACAACGTGCCTGATCCAACCAACTTTTGGTTACGGAAAATGTTCATAACATTGTCCTGTAATACAAAATTATATCCCTCTTTACTTAATAAAGAAACTGATATAATGTTGCATATCAGGTTCGGCATGTAATAGCATTCGTTCAGAACCAATGTATTACCAGTTGGTAACACAAGGTGATATTCCCCGACAGTCTTAGCCGCAACAATTGCACCATTTCCAACTCTAATGTCTTTATCACCTTCTCCAAGTTCTCTACCTTTTCTAAGCCCATGTAACTGATTACATATATGGGATCCTGACCCGGTATCTAATACCCAGGACGTAGAGCAAATGGAGAAACAGTTCTCTGTAACGAACACACCTGAAGAAAATGCATCATCATGTACTTTCTTCATTCGGGTGGCATGGGAATCCTGGTATTCCCCTATATCCTGTTCATTCCTATAACACTTATAGGAAAGAACGGAACCAACGTTCCCCAGCACAGTATAACATGCGGGTTTGGTCAATACATCCATATTATTATCTTTGTTAGGGCATGAAATGGTCGCTACCTGGAGAGAGAGAGAGAAGAAAACGCTTTAGCGTATGCTCTTGCAAGATCATATTGGTTATTATCTTATCTAATCAGGATGGCTCCCACTGGTTTTTATCAAATCATTCTTCAAACCCTAAAAGGAAAGACTAGCCGGGATTAATTACACCCTACAACTTCGTCGATCTTTCAGCCAGGCCAGTGTCGGTACTTTGAGGGAGGTTCCCCGTGCTTTCGCACGGACCTAATTAATGTAAACCTCGTTTTCCCAGAGGCGTAACCCCGTTGACACCTTTCTAGACACCTACTTGATCGGCTAATTGTAGTGTGTAAAACTCTCCCAGGAGTAACTCTTACTCGCAGTGGGTATCGGGATCCAACTATCTCATAGAAGGTATGCAATCTCATTGCAAATTTTAACACTTGAAATTCCCAATAATGCTTTTGCCCCTAGCGTGCTATGACCTTGACGAAAGCCAACAAACCACAGCCCGCTAGTCAAGTTCAACCCGTACATTTCTTGACTGAATTAAACCCACCCGCACGACCCTTGACGAAAGCCAACAAAGCCGTACGACTACCCTAATCCAGTCGCATCATATGCAGCAGATAAACAGCACATAGCTACCGCACACTACACCTTGACGAAAGCCAACAAATGTAGCACGAATACTATATGTAACTTATCTGAAATGACGGAGGGCTACGACAGGTTTTTCTGAAAACCTATTGCGTAATGAACTTGATATCGTTGTAGAATCAAATGAAGTTTTGAAATGGAGTGATTTCGAGGCTTTTCTAGTTTTGCTAAAGGGGTCACTCCCGGTGAAGGGATCGTCGGCCCTTTCCTCGTCGAATGAGGTGCGGGATATATCATATATATCACTGTGCAAAGCAGAAACTATAGAAGCAATCAAAAGCAAACCGAGTGTGTAGCATCTGCCAGTTATTGCTAAAGGAGTCACTCCCGGTGAAGGGATCTCGGTCCTTTCCTCATCGAATAAGGTACAGGGCATATCATATATACCGCTATGCAAAGCAAGAACTGTAGCCACCTGTTTTATTTAAAATTTGATTCTACAACATCATTTGGTTTCTTTTCTTTCATTAATCACATTAATGAAGTCCCATCATTTAAATACCAAAACATCACAGATAAATACGACGTACACTTATGCCATCCGCATTCGCCTCGATGTCCCCTCGTGCACCGTTAGGTTAGGTAACTAACGACAGAGCAGGGCAGGGCTTGTGCGGGTGCAAAACATAAGTAACGTCTATATAATATATCATATATACTATATACTGTATCTATCACAGAACATCACATGATCACATCACAGATATCGCAGCAGAAAATATCATATGAAATATTGGATATACTAGGACGTCCGTGTTTTTAATACGAGCCAGTATAAAACACGGATTCGACGGTCGTGATGAATAGCCAATCCCACACCCCTAGACCCCTATGAGAGCGGCAAGCAACGCTACCAATTCTAGGGTTAGGAGACCCGGACTCGACTCCTCGAGTTGGTCTCCCACTGGACCCCAGAACCCGGTTACTTGTGCTCCCCTCCTTGGGTCTATCCTATTGCGGAAAAGTAAATAATATACAAAAGGTGACATCTTCCGCAACCTGGAAGTGCCCCAATACAAAAGAATATTACATACAAGTTTTTACATTAATGAAAATGAAAAACACTCATCTCACATAAAAACCCCCGGCTATTCAAACACGACGATCCAATATAACATATCCAGCAACATATAACATCACATGTCATCAACATAAGTAAATATGCGCATCCCAATAATGGTTGACATATAGCAACGAAACCGGCGATATCACATATTACACTTACGGTCACAGAAAAGAAAGTGTAAAACTACAACAGTTGGAATCCGCAATCTCTTTAGACATCACATGCCTGATCAAATGAAATACTTAGACATCACATGCCTAACAGTTATAAACCCCGCATTTTAGTCTCATTATCGAAAACTCTTTTCAATATCAAATGAAACTAAACCGCTAGATTTATAACATTCATTCAGTTATCTCATAACTGTTTGTGAATTTCAATTATTGTATACCATTCCGGATAAAGAGAAAATATTAAACTTTCCGATCGAACATTCGAACACCCAAGTTTTCCCGAAACCGTCCAACACATGAAATAGGTTCAAAGACATTCACTTCATGCCTCAGTACCAACGGTCCAGCCGTAGAAGGGTCAAGCCAACGCCTCACATGTGGCACGCCGTACTGCCCCAAACCCGAAGGTTGAAAGGGCAGTTCAAGACGGTCACATAATCGAGTTAAGGTTTGTTGTCTTCTAGAGGGACCATCGCGTTACTTGCACTACTCAGAACGTCCTTAAACCACACAAAAATCCAACACTTGGAAATTTTTCGGCGGGGGAAAAGTTGGGTATTTATATCCGGTCGAACTTTTTAACATATTCAAAAAATTATCCGGAAAGTCACAGACAAGATTAGACAATCCGATCGAAACTCCGAGTCCCCAATACAACCCTAAAAATTCAACTCCTGGAAAAATGTGAAAAATTCCCAGAAAACTCAGCATCATTTGATATGAATTACTGTGCAAAAATGAAATGATGACGTCATAAGATGGCCGCGGAACCGCCGCAGAAGCCAGGCTTCTACCGCGGTTCCGCCGCCGTTTGGACGAATTGGGTGATCGTGTTTCACAGTAATTCTTAGAAAGTCCTGCTGAATTTTCTGCATATTTTTAATGTCGAAAAAGACCAGATTTCAGAAATTGTCCAGAGAGCATTTTAGGGTTTTGGTTTTTGGTTCGATCGGACTTCTAATTCCGTCTACGCATCGCCTAAGGCTCTAGCTAGGCTCTGATACCACTGTAGGGTTCCTAGGCACTCTCAAGGGGTCTCACAAGGCATCAACCATGCCAGTTTCAAATTTTACGGGTGCCGAGAAACCCTAATACGGATCGTTAACTAGAAATTTAGGCGAAAAACGAATCTAGTTAACAACTTAACTAAAGATAAGAAGCTACAACCTTTGTAGATCCGGATATCCACTTCCTTGGCTCCACGTAGGCGTCCTCTCGCTGTCCATCTCGAATCCCGGACTCAATCGTCGGCTTGATCGGAGAAATGGGCGGACTAGGTCGTCGGCTTCATGCCGAAGATGATCTACGTCGAGGCATCACAAGTTCAAGCTCCGACTTTACAAATTTATGAAACTTGTGAAGAAAACACCCAAAACAACTTGGCAAGAGTTAGAGGGTGAAGAAATTGGAGGTGGGTTCACTTTAGAATTGGATTTCTCACTTTAGATCTCAAGTTTCCATTGATGGCATCAAGCTTTCTCTCTTGAAGAAGAAGGTCAAGAAAAAGAAAGAATATGATAAGTCTTGCTAAAAGAATAATAAAAATCAATACTTATCATCTTCTAACCTTGGTTAAGTGTAGAGAATAGACCATGGTCAAATGAGAATGGTTAGGGTTAAGCATGAAGACAAAAGGGTCACATTAGTCAAAGCTTCATGAAGCTTCATCAAGCTTCATGAAAGAAACAAACCATTTTGTTTTCTTTTATTTATTTATCAAGAAAGAATAGATAAATAAATAAGTAAATAAATCAAAACCCTAACTATTATCATAACCATGGTTTAAGTCTTAACACAAAACCAATTTAGCATGCATCATCAAACATGATACAAACAAGTGCACACAAAATATATCACATATACAATGTGTGAACTTCATGTGAGAAAATCCATTTAAAGTGAACCAATACTAGTTAATGCAAAGTAATATATCAAATATAATTATACATTAAATCATTAAATCAACATTTGATTCAATGATCCGGTCATGTCGCACATAACCGACTAGTATCGAATGTATCAATTTATCGAATCAATGATTCGATAACTAGGTCATATCGCATACAACCAATCGAGACATTCATCGCGAGAATGAAATGCGGTATCATATACACGCATTATTCTCGGTCCCGCACATATCTCATATGCGCTCCTATTTCGTTTCGCTTGAGCCAGGAAACCTCTGTGTAGGACACTAAAGACTCGTCAATACGCCGGTAGCAGATGATGATCATATCAAGCACCCACAAGCCGCAAGCGGTCTGCTAAACGTAACGGCCATCCGGGTATTGAGCGATCAGAAGATCGACACGCTAGCCCGCTCACACTCCTGTGAATCCAACCAGTAACACTTACCGTACAGTCCGGTCTGTTCGTCTGATATGTCGCATATCAAGTCTAGGGGTGGTATACGTCAGACCCCAATAACCGATAAGTCATGCCGATGTGAGGCTCATAACGGGTCGAGAAACTACTGGTAACACTTACCAGCAAATCTCTGATCAGCCCTGGCCAGGGACTTCCCTGTTACGGCCAATCGAGCACAGCGCAACATCAACCCCCAATACCGGGAGAGACGAAACCCCTCCTATCGCTCATTGCCTCCATGTGACTCGGGACTGTACCCAAAGACCACCGTTTTGCATGCCCTCATGGACGTGGTAAGGTGGAGATCAAAGCACAGTGGGAACCACACAAGACTCTATGACGATCTCGGGTCTACAGACTAACCTGTACAAGTGTCACCTGAGAACTGCCATCTGACGTGAGGTATAATACCATCTGGGAGTTCTCGGCGAGTCCGTCTAGTGTACCCAGTCTCCACTGAGCACCCGTATACCATCTCTGATGTCAAACACCAACGGATATGGGATCATCCATCGCC
Organism: Agapanthus africanus; assembly: GCA_030015575.1. Lineage (NCBI taxonomy): Eukaryota > Viridiplantae > Streptophyta > Magnoliopsida > Asparagales > Amaryllidaceae > Agapanthus > Agapanthus africanus. The sequence goes on from CM057341.1 coordinate 623,163,155, forward strand.
CATCTCATGGGTCGAGAAGCGTATATGCTAGTCTACACTGGTATATCGATGCCCCGTCTCGATACACCTACGACTAGGGACCTTGAAGGATGTACCTATGGACTACCATGTCCCCACTAGTATGATCTGTATCATAGTCCAGGTAGTCAAGTACACATCCTAAGGGCTTTACCAACATGTAACTATAAGACAGTATAAAGAGACAAGTGTACATGTTAAGATAAAGAGTAACCAGATAGCATACTATCATATCGAGCAAGAAAGTCATCTCTATATATATGTCCAAGCATCCAATATAATATACATCATCTGTACAATACTGGCCTCTAGAGCATACATACAACTAACATGATCTAAGTTAGAGTGCACGCTGAGTGTTTCTTTTCTCTCTCTCTTTGGCAGCGACCATGACCCGACCCTAGACTATGACTCAGTGACCAAGTTGACCGAACCTTCTTAATACACTGGCTTTTGATTTTTCATAGTTGCATACCTCATTGCCACTAGTACTTTTACCCTTTTTCTCCAGAACACCCCGTATTACTACGAACATCCACTTCCATTGGATAAAACCATCGTATGGTTATATACGAACTCGAAGGAATTTATTCGAGGATAGTTTTCGGTTCTGGAGAAAACGAATAGGACTATTCTGTTGTCTTTTCCTATTAACTTCTCTCAGGTTGCGATTGCTCGTTGGATTAGGACGGTACACCTATTAGGTTAATTGGATAGTCTTCTTCCAAACCATAGGCAGGTGCCGAATGGTAGGGAATGAAGAAAACCATTTAGCCTAAAAGGTGTGCAGAAGGTGTTAAGTAAAGACAAATAAAGGGATTAGTAAGAGGGCAAAGTAAACTGCGACTGCGATTCACGACCCAACCAAGTATTTCTTCGCCAATCCTACATCACCTTTGTATTTCTCCAGAACACTCCGTATCACTACAAAGATCCACAGTTATTTGGATACTGCTTCGTATGGTTATATACAAACTCGAAAGGAACTGGTTCCGGTTCGGGGATGGATTCTGGTTCGGGAGAAATAGGAATAAGGTTTTATTCAGTTGTCGTTTATCCTTGCCTTCTCTCACGTTGCTAGTGCTCCAGGGATTAGGACAGTACATCTATTACGCTTAATGGATAGTTTTCTTCCAAACCATAGGCTGCTGCCGAACGGTAGGGAAGGAAGAAAACCATTTAGCCTAAGGGGGTGTACAGAAGGTAATGACTAAAGATATATAAATGGATTTGGAGAGATGGCAAAGAAAAATATACGGTTACAGTTGTGAATCTGATAATGGAAGAGGCATTACTAGGAATACCCGGATACCCCTTCGAAACATTTACATGTTTCAGTTTCAATATGCATTGTTAAAAGAAAACTGATTTCCCAATTAGTCCTTGCTCCAGGGTATGTATTTACCACGTTTGATTCTCACATTTGTATGGTTTTACAGATGATGAGTGGGAGTAAGTTATTGGGAATTGGGTGATCACCATCATTATATCGGGATTCATTGTAATTGGTGATATTTGAGGAAATCGCCTGGGTTGTTTGCCGGACGGCAAATATTTGGTTTTGAATATTCGTTGTTATGCACTTATTTCAAATTGATATATCTGTACGTTTATTTTTATAAAGTGAGATATAACTTTTTGAAATTATGTTTATGACATTTACCTATATCAGTGGATGGTTAGGTAAGGAGCATTAAATAGCGGTGTAATTCTTCATAACCATAGTACAGTTTTCAACCTACGACACATAAGGAATGAATTATTAAACTCAGGGGACTTATACAGAGTATTGTATGTTGTCTAGTGTCCATGAGGATAGAGCAGTTGGTACTCGTACTATATTCTGTTTACTTGTTACTTCTCTAGTTTTTAGACATGTGTTTCGTTGAAATGCAAGTTCTAAGTTTTGAGAAGTTATAGGTATAAGAATAAAGTAGAGAACCAGGTGTTGCAAGTATCGGGATTTTTCAAGGTGATCGAAGATGTATATACTTGTGTATGGTATTCAGTTGATAGTAATGATTATGAGAAACTTGTTTCTCCTTCCGGTTACTCATAATTGGATGCACTGCTAAGTTGAGTAACACTGATCGGCCTCCTTCCATTTAGTAGACATACACTGGAGACAGCTGCATGATTTGAATCTGGTTCAATTAAATCAGTGCCTCTGTTTCTGTATTGGATAGAGAACAGTTCATATCTTGACATTGTTAAGGTACGGGGAGTTGTCCGGCTTATGCTTAAAACCAGAATCTGGATAACTCAAGGCACGTTTCTGTAATGGCTGTTTGTGGGTTGACCCAGGTTATGACGAGGGTTGATTTTCTACCATCTGGAAGATCCATAGTGATGTTGTTCTTGACTCACCACAATTTTAATAAAAATGGAATTTTTTTTCAGAAAACAGTAGTGGGAGTATGGTAGAACTGGAAGTGATTTCAGAACCACAAACGATTACTAAAAATTTTATAAGAACCTAAAGATTCAATCTGGTTTGACATTCTATTGACCACTCTGCCGATTTGGTGGGTAACCTCAGGCACCCGAGAGGTACTCCGGTAGTCTCAAGGACGGTGACAGGGAGGTTCTTGTTTACCCAGACTTGCCATTGCTGTTGTTCCAGACTGCGAGACCCAGCAAGAGGATGTGTATAGCATCGTTCTAAACTAGCTTTAGAAGTGGACGTGTATATTATTCTGCCAGAGGGTTGTCGTAGTCAGTGGGAGCAGCGGAAGCATAGTGGATAAGTGGCTTATGTCTATTTATAGACAAAAACAGATATAGCGGAGATCGATCATCTATTTCTGATGTGACAGTCATAGGTTTAACTTCATCAGAATAGGGGATGGATCTGTTAAGAAGGTAGTAGGGTGTGATGTCCTGGTTTTTGGATGACGTACACTGAGTAGGAAGTGAAATTCCTATAATACGATCGGTTTTACTTTGATTGTCACACAGTGGTTTCTCCACAAAGGACATAGATTTCATATCAGACATTCTGGTTACTGGATCTGTGGTTTTAGATATAGATTTGGGTAGTTTCACAATCTGGGTACTTAGACAACATTCTAAAGGTGTTTTAGAATGGACGACTCCTGGCACGGTATTGTACCTGCAGGTGATGGGTCACCCTCTCTAACGGTGTCTTACAGACTAAAGGGGAGAGGGATGTGCATGATTAGCAGATCACATTCTTAGGCAATTGAATCAATAATGAGATATCAAGTACCACACCAGATATTGTTTTTGCACGAGATGCGATAAGTTGTGATATTGATCCTATCCTGGAGAAACATTCGGATGCAGTTTTAGAACATAAGTGGATGTTGTAGAGATATGATAACGGCGACCTCATTCGGGAGACAGTTATCGTTCTAAGCTTCCAAGGTGACCTGGATGACAGAGTGACTATCAGAGTTATAGTTTTCCCTCTGACGAGGGGCAGTATTTTAGAAAGGTGGTCCAAGCGGATACTGAGGGAGGCATGGCGCAGGATACTGATTGGTTTCAGTTGATGATACGGTCTAAGATGTTTGGATTTGGAGTTCATTTATGAACTAGGTCCCATCAGATATCCAGACATATTCTAAGATAGGTATTAATCATTTCGGGAGATGGTTTTCTCCACGAACTTGAGATAAAGAGAGAAATAGAAAGAAACATCCGGGCGGATCCACTAGCTAAGGCTATTCCTCGAACGCAATAGTTTCACAAACGGGCTTTGTGTGACTGATCAGTAGAGGAGTTGGGTGTTCGGTATCACACGGGCTGTGAGTATGCGACATCGCAATAATTAGCCTTGAGTGCAAGTGGGAGATTGTTGGATATAGTGCCCTCAGAGTCAATTATTGAATCGCAGGCACGAGATTGCAATGATTGATGGAGGACCTATACCGGTAGGACAGTCTTACTCGAGAGCTTTGTATACTATCTGGCTTAACTTTATCATCGTGCACTGCTTTAGGTGACCTTACAAATCAATATTGCGCGTTGATAGAGCCCTTAGGATTCTTCCTTAACGGCCAGCAGTATGATGGTGATCATATACGTGGGAGCTGGGGTCTATAAGCACATCCTTAAAAGGTCCCTAGTCATGGGAGTTTTCGACACAGGGCATCGATACACCAGAGTAGACTAGTGTATACAGTCGAGACCCCAACGAGGGGCGATGGCCGGTCTCATGAGCCACTGCTGTCAGTTGGTTCACCTAAGATGTATACAGGTGCTCATTAGGTTATGAGTATACCGGACAGGACTCGCCGGGAACATGCTAGTTGGTATTATACTTGACGTCAGATAGCAATTCCCTGGTGACATATATACAGGTTAGTTCATCGACCTGAGATCGTCATTTGTCTCGTGTGAGTTCCCACTGTACTTTGATTACTACCCCACCACGGCTCAAAGGAGTTGTGCGAACAGGTTTTACTTGGGTACAGTCCCGAGCCACATGGAGGCAGTGAGCGGATCTGCAGGGGTTCGTCTCTCCCGGTACTGGGGGTGAGATCGTGCTATGTCTAGGAGAGCCATTACACGAAGTCCTTGACCAAGGCAGGAGATTTACTGGTATGTATTCCAGTAGTATCTCAGGGTGTTCTGGACTACACTCCGACATGACTTGTACCGCTTTTGGGGGTCTGACCTTTACCAACCCCGTAGGCCCGCCATGCGATGCTCATAGACGACGGACCGGACTGTACGGATATTGTCACTGACAGGCTCAGTAGGGTATCAGGATGGGTTCGGTCATCGACCTCCCTTTTGGTCAACACCTGGTACCTCGTTACGTACGGCTAATACCTCTGACTTGCTAGTGGTTAAATCCATAGCCAAAGTATTGACGAGTCTTTAGAGTCCCCCACAGATAGTTTCTCAAGTTTCGGGCGAAACATTGTAGAGGCCGTATGGATTTATGGCAGAGTTCGAACGTACGCGTGCACTTATGCACGTGTTATGGTTCGGACGGATAATACTAGCGGGCTTTGGTTTAAGCCGGATCCAAGTATTATACAGTGTAGATTTTATCTCAATGCATTTGTATTCGGTCGGAATACAAATGCGGGTATGTAAATACAGTCGCGGGGTTTTCCTGTAATTTATTACGAGATCGCTTTTTTGAAGTTTCCAGTTTGCATTCCGTTTCGGCCTTTTTTCTTTATTCCTTATTCGCTGAATTTCCATTGATGGGATGGGCTTATTTGTAAAAGTGGCTTTTACAAAATGGAGGGTATTTTTTGTGGTGGAGGGTTCATGATGCTTCATGATGGTTCTAGCATGTTGGGATTTGTTTTGTTCATCATTACTTGCTTTATGTGATAGGATTAGGATGGGACTTGTTATGATCATTATTTCTCATCATTACCCACTCATTTCTCTTATGCTCACCACACACACTAGAGTGTGCTCACCCCCTCTCCTTTTGACTTGCCTTGGCCGAGCCCTCTCTATGTAGAGCACCATATTTTCGTATATGAGATTGATGCATCTCATTCCTTCATTCATGCAAAAGAGAGAGCTCCTTTTCAAAGTTCATTTCCACCTTCACCTCCAAAATGGCAACTTCAATAACCCCTTGAGATAAAGGTTTCTATACTTAGTCTACAGCAATCTTGGACACGTCGGCTAGCCAACTTCGTGTCCGAATTGCCTCGGTCAAGAGGTGGGAGCCCGTAAAAAGACTTCTCGATGTTGTTCCATTTCCGACGAGGAGAACAAGTCAGGAGATGCCGCGAGGAGCTTGGGAAGGTGGCCGAAGACCGAAGGACACGGATCGCTCGGTATAGCTCTCTACCCTTTCTCCAATTAGCTAGTAGTAGGTTAATGGTCCGATACGGGATTATAGTCCGCGGTAGCGCCAGTTTCTAGTTAAAGAAAAGTTTTTATTTCTGCATTTTGGCCTCGGAAAGACGGCCGTGGTGCTATCGTAGACTTACACCTGAGTGCCCAACATCGGCACTCAAAATATCATGAAAACCCGTGTCTAACATACGTAAATCCATATAACTCGGGCTCCGTCGGTCCGGATCGGTCCATATCCATCTCTCGACCCGGCCAGTATTCTCCGGATAACCACCAGGTTCAACCAATCACCGGTAACTAGTAGTCCCTCTGCCAGGCTCATCGTCTACTGCACAACATCCCTTTCTTGCCCCGGGGCACCATACCGGGTCTACCATGAACCCGCAAACGGATCATCCAGCTTCTCGAATCGGGTTTCTAACACAAGTCTCACAACCGAGAAAACTTATGTTGGACGCACTGAAATATCCTATCAAGAGAAACCGGGTTTTCAAAACAATGCATACCTTCTTGAAATAATACTACGGTTCTAAAATACATAAATCATATGAAATCCGTATCTCAATGCGTAAATCCATGAAATATGATATATGCAACATAAAACAGTAATATAAGCATATCAAGAGAAAACGGCTCTTTTAAATGAATCCAGTTTTTAAATATATCCATGCGGTTCACAATTTCTCCAAAATCAAATGCAACATCATATAAAGGTGTACATGTAGCTATATATGCACGATGTATTTCATAAGCGCAATAGAATAAGAATCAATGTATCAATATCAATAACAGTACAATACCACATATGTGTATAGGTAATGCGTGTCATGGCAATAACCGACGGTGTGGGTGTAGCATACAATTTAGTGCTCGTGCAAAATGAAATTGCGCAGTGACCACTAGGTACTAAGTTGTCACGACCCGAAATAGCAAGTGATTGGCCCTTGAATCATATGAAGTCTATAGTACCTCATCTAATTCAAGTAAGCCAAAAGCCCAGAAATCTTAAACCATTTTAAATAATAAATGAAGGAAAACTAGTTTTAAAGAAGTGAAGAAAACATGTTTTAAAAACAAGGTTTTTAAATAAGTAAGCCGAATATGCATCTTTAAATCCTCAAGTCTTTTCTGAAAATTTCGACAGAGTTTCTTTTGTAAATACTGGCCCCAAACAGGGTACAACAAGAATAATATATGCATAATGATAAAAGGCATCCCCAAGCGGGAGCTAGCTCTTCGTCAATCGACGGTCACAACCACACAAGCAATATAATATACAACGCCGAAGGGCGAGGATTAAAACTGAAAAGGAAACTCAAATCAACATGAAAACCCATAATAATACAACACGCAACTCTAAGGTCGAAAAAATATACAACTGGTCTCTAAGTCAAATCATATACATGTCTGGTTGATGGAGTTTTACTAGATACAACTTAATATAAATAAATGTACAATGGTGGTCACGATGCAAGTGAACCCACCTACCAAAGCAAATCATCCGGAAGAAAACCAGTGTGCCAGCAATGCCGCAACGAAAGCTGTATGGAAAAACCTGCAAGAAACTGTGGCACAACAGGGGTGAGTTGCCAACTCGTGAATAGAAAACATCACAGAACAGAAATCGTATGTATGACTAAATCCTAGGTCAAACGATCAGTAATATATATATATATATATATATCCTCAATATGATAAAGTCTGAAGTATAATAAAAAGGCAAGGATAAACAACTAAACATAAGTGTAATCCTATGCTCGTGTCAGTGCCTCAGGTAGCAAAATATCGTAAATATGAGATATGAATGCGGTAAAATGAAAACAGAAGAAATCATGAACGAGAAAACTATTTTGTTAATTTAGTGAGATTTTTGAATAAACATTCAAGTATCATCAATGAAATCATCAGAAAATCAATGTCAAGCATAGACACAAAAATATATATCTCAATATCCCAATATCAAGTAAATCTCATATATCATGTATCTAATATGTATGCAACATTCATGAAGGTACTCGATCAGGTACTACTAATACATGAAGCAATAAATGACAATATGTATACGCAGCAGTCATGAAAGGTACTCAATCAGGTACTACTAATACATGAAGCAATGCATATAAAATAAATGCGGAGTATGGAATAAAATATGATATCCACACATCGGGCACATAGGCCCCTCACATCGACCATATAGGCCCTACTCGTATCGAGTACATAGGCCCCTCTCATATCGAAGATATAGACCCCTCACATCGAGCACATAGGCCCCTCTCATATCGACCATATAGGCCCCTCACATCGAGCACATAGGCCCCTCTCATATCGACCATATAGGCCCACACATATAATGAATAAGTATATTTGCATATATCATTATGATGATATATGATGTAGGTGTGTGTGTGTGTGTGTGTGTGTGTGTGTGTGTGTGTGTATCAGCGTCCCATACCACTGATACATATATACGATGGGTATACATATATATATCAACATCCCATACCACTGATATATATACGTAGGAGTAAAACAATCCACAAAACATCATCTGAAAACCATATCTCAATGCGAAAACCATGAATATAATATATGCAACATGAAACAATAATATGAACATATAAGGAAAAACCGCTATTTAACTGCAACAAGTCATAAAATATATCATGCGGTTCCTAAATTCTCTAAATTCATACAACGTCATATAAAGGTGAAAATGTAACTATGTAAAAGCATATGTGTAAGCATGTAGGTATACAGGTTTGCTATATGTCATATGCACAATGAAATATGAATCAATAACATATAAGCATGCAATGCAATGCGAGCAGCAGAAAAATGGTAAATAAATAATAATGCAGCAATAAAGAAATAAACATTCCTGTATACGAGTCATACAGTCCATGGTATTTGAAAGTTGCCCGAATCGTGGTGTTTAGAAAATAATGTTACGGTGTTTTTATGAAAAAGTACATCCTTTGAAAATATCAGTAGCATCCCTAGGCCTGTCTTTAAAATACTCACGATTCGTTAGTTTTTGAAATAGGCATGACTCGAGTCTAGTCTAACATCTACAAGTAAACTACAGGACTAACTAACTGGCTAATCGAAAAGATAGGGTAACCACCTATAGTTGAGTCGATACATATATAAATAATAGTCGGTGATCCCGCCTCAATAGTATAACATACGATACAATATATAACATGACATTCTCGAGTCAAGAGTGCGGATCTATCATCAATATAAAGCTAGTACGTAAATCCGTCGTACGGCATCCCAAATCTGGGTACGGGTCAATTATCACATTCATCTCATTATTCATCTGGTATCTAGTATCATCATATCTCATGAACTGGGGTACTGATCTATGCCTAATACAAACTAAAACCATAGATATATATATATATGTGTGCGTGTACCCGCTAAAATCTCATATCGTATCCCAAATACGAACCACATCATATCACCGATCTCATAGCATTATGCCCAATCTCATCTACTCATCTCCAAATATCATCCACTATCCTTATCATCCAGCTATAAGTATAACAAGTAAGCATGTGTGTGCGTGTGGGTGTAAACATATTCTAGGGTTCGCAACTAAGAAGCTATAATAGTTTACTTCTAAAAACACCAATCTAATTATAGTACACCTAATCACATCTTGAATATCCATGTCACACATAAGGCTATCATATATACATAGTATATGTATAGTATACTAAACATCGAACTGCGGGGCTGCTATACGCCATCCATCTGACTTCCCCCGTAGATATAATCTACTCACCTTGCTCTCGCTTGCCTTTGCCGACGTCGCCATGCGCTTGCTTGTCATCTCGAAGTCTTCGTGGGGGTACCTATGTTAGTTATATGTATGCCCTAGAGGCCATTACTATACATAGGATGTATATGTAGTGGATGCTTGGACATATATTGGGATGACTTTCTTGCTCGATATGATTGTATGCTATCTGGTTACTTTTTCCCTTAACGTGTACACTGATTGTCTCTCTGTTACACGTTGGTAAAGCCCTTAGGATGTGTACTTGACTACCTGGACTATGATGCGGATCATACTAATGGGGATATGGTAGTCCATAAGTACATCCTTCAAAGTCCCTAGTCGTAGGTGTATCGAGACGGGGTATCGATCACCAAAGAAGACTAGCATGTAGCTTCTCGACCCATATAGATGGGCGATGGATGATCCCATATCCATTGGTTTTTGACATCAGAGATAATATACGGGTGCTCAGTGGAAATTTGGTACACTGGACGGACTCGCCGAGAACTCCCAGATGGTATCAGAGCTACTAGGCATTGGATGTCGACCTATGGGGGGTTCTCACTATGTGACAGTGTGGCGAAGCATAGGCTCTTACCCCCAGGGTGTCCCGAGACTGGAAGGTGTTCCGGCGGGTTGTAGTCCTCGCTAGGGGGCATGCGTAAAAAGTAGCTGTTGAGGGACCCGTTGGTGCCACGGTGACCCTATTGGATGGGGTGGCTGACCTAAACCCTAGTTTATTCTCTACATGAGTAAACTTCACCCATGGTTGCAATATGATAAGTATTCACTTGAATTTTTATTTTAAACGATTATTCATTTTTCTTCTTCTTCATCTTCTTCTTCAAGTGAAGAAAAGAAAAAATTTCTAGAAAAGATTCAAGTGATGAATCCAAGTGAGAAATCCAAATCCAAAGTGAACCCACTTCCTATTTCTTCATCCTCTACCACTTGCCATGTAGTATAGGGTGTTTTCTTCACAAGTTTCATGACTTGGTGAAGATGGAGCTCGAGTTAGAGTCGCCTCGACGTAGATCATCTTCGGCATCGAAGTCATCGACCTAGCCCGCTCATTTCTCCGATGAAACCATCGCTAGAGTCCGGGTTCCCGGTGATCGCAACGAAGGGACGTCATCACGGAGCTAAAGAATTGGAGGACCGGATCTACAAAGGTTGTATTTCCATTCACTTAGCAATAAAGTTGTTTACTTGCTTGAGTTTCGCCTAATCTCTAGTTAACGATCAAGTTTAGGGTTTCTCGGCACCGGAAAATTTTGAATTTGGCATGGTTGATGCATTGTGGAACCTCATTAGTGTGCCTAGGAACCCTACAGTGGTATCAGAGCCTAGCTAGAGCCTTAGGCGAAGTGTAGACGATATTAGAAGCCCGATCGAACCCGAAACCCTAGTTTAAAACCCTTCTCTGTACATTTCTTCAAAACTGGGTTTTTTCCAAATTAAAAATATGCAGAAAATTCAGCAGGCTTTTATATGGATTACTGTGCAGCACGTGCTCATGATTCGACTAAAGCGCGGCGGAACCGCGGCACGAGCATGGATCGTGCGGCGGTTCCGCGGCTAAGTAGTCACATCAGCTTTTGAAAATTGCACAGTAATTCCTATCTTTTAGTGCTGTATTTTCTGGGAATTTTTAACTTCTACTCAAGAGTTGAGTTTTCTGGGTTGTATTGGGGACTCGGTGTTTCGATCGGGATGTTTAACTTCGTCTATGTTTTTCCGGATAATTTTAGAATATGTTGAAAAGTTCGACCGGATATAAATACCCACTTTTTCCCCTGCCGGGAAATTTCCAATTGTTGGATTTTTCCGTAGTTTAATGACGTTCTAAGTAGTGCAAGTAACGCGATGATCCCTCTAGAAGACAACAAACCTTAACTCGATTATGTGACCGTCTTGAACTGCCCTTTGAACCTTAGGGTTTGGGGCAGTACGGCGTGCCACATGTGAGGCGTTGGCTTGACCCTTCTACGGCTGGACCGTTGGTACTGAGGCATGAAGTGAATGTTTCAAACTTATTTCATGTGTTGAGCTATTTCGGGAAAACTTGGGTGTTTAACTGTTCGATCGAAAAGTTTAACATTTTCTGTTTATCTGGAATGTGATACAATATTTGGAATCCACAAGTAGTTATGAGATAACTAATTTGGATGTTATAAACATAGCACTTTAGTCTCAAATGATTGGTTGCCACGGAATTTTTATGTGATCAAAAGTCTGTCGCAATCTCGTAGCGTACGTGGATACTCGCCGGTAAACTTAATAGATAGCCACGCCCCATAAACCCGACCAAGTGACTGTAGGAGAACCCCGTCGCCGAAAGCATCCGTTCGGGGGCTCGCGGCAGTGGTGTTCCGCCTTGGTGCACTTCGTCGACGGCATCGGGGGTGCAGCTGCCTAGTAAATTTTGCGACGAGCATTCGATCAAAATGCCGGGAAACTTGTTGAATTGCCCGACTTGATATTGAAAAGTGTTTTCGATAATGAGACTAAAATGCGGGGTTTATAACTGATAGGCATGCGATGTCTAAGTAATTCATTTGATTAGTCATGCGATGTCTAAAGAAGTTGCGGATTCCAACTGTTGTAGTTTTACACTTTCTTTTCTGTGACCGCAAGTGTAATATGTGATATCGCCGGTTTCGTTGCTATATGTCAACGACAATTGGGATGCGCACATTTACTTACGTTGATGACATGTAATGTTGTGTGCTGCTGGATATGTTATATTGGATCGTCGCGTTTTGAATAGCCGGGGGTTTTATGTGAGATGAGAGTTTTTTATTTTCATTCATGTAAAAATTATTGTATGTAATATTCTTTTATTGGGGCACTTCCAGGTTGCGGAAGATGTCACCTTTTGTATATTATTTACTTTTCCGCACTAGGATAGACCCAAGGAGGAGGGCACAAGTAACCGGGTTCTGGAGTCCATTGGGAGACCAACTCGAGGAGTCGAGTCCGGGGCTCCTAACTCTAGAATTGGTAGGGTTCCTTGCCGCTCTCGTAGGGGTCTAGGGGTGTGGGTTTGGCTATTCATCGCGACCGTGGAATCCGTGTTTTATACTGGCTCATATTGAAAACACGGACGTCCTAGTATATCCAATGTTTCATATGTTTCTTCTGCTGCGATATCTGTGATGTGATCATTTGATATGCTGTGATAGATACTATATATAGTATATATGATATATTATATAGACGTTACTTATGTTTTACACCCGCGCTAGCCCTGCCCCGCTCTGCCGTTAGTTACCTAACCTATCGGTGCACGAGGGGACATCGAGGCGAATACGGATGGCATAAGTGTACGTCGTATTTATTTGTGATGTTTAGGTACTTAAATGATGGGACATCATTAATATGATTAATGAAACAAAAAGAAACCTAATGATGTTGTGGAATCGAATTTTCAAAAACAGGTAGCTACAGTTCTTGCTTTGCATCGCGGTGTTCCTTATAGAACATCCTGCACCTTATTCGATAAGGAAAGGACCGAGATCCCTTCACCGGGAGTGACCCCTTTAGCAATAACTGGAAGATGCAGTTAGTTATATGTATGCCCTAGAGGCCATTACTGTACATTGGATGTATATTGTAGTGGATGCTGGGACATATATAGGGAGGACTTTCTTGCTCGACATGATAGTATGCTATCTGGTTGCTCTTTACCTTAACGTGTATACTGATTGTCTCTCTGTTACATGTTGGTAAAGCCCCTAGGATGTGTACTTGACTACCTGGACTATGATGCGGATCATACTAGTGGGGACATGGTAGTCCATAAGTACATCCTTCAAAGTCCCTAGTCGTGGGTGTATCGAGATGGGGCATCGATATACCAGAGTAGACTAGCGTGTACCTTCTCGACCCATACAGATGGGCGATGGATGATCCCATATCCATCGGTGTTAGACATCAGAGATGATATACGGGTGCTTAGTAGAGACTGGGTACACTGGACGGACTCGCCGAGAACTCCCAGATGGTATTATACCTTACGTCAGATGGCAGTTCTCTGGTTACACTGGTACAGAGTAGTCTGTTGACCCGAGATCGTCATAGAGTCTTGTGTGGTTCCCACTGTGCTTTGATTTCCATCTTACCATGTCCAAGAGGGCGTCCAAAACGGTGGTTTTTGGGTACAGTCTCGAGTCACATGGAGGCAATGAGCGATAGGAGGGGATTCGTCTCTCCCGGTATAGGGGGTTGATGTTGCGCTGTGTTCGATTGGCTATAACAGGAAATCCCTGGCCAGGGTTGCTGAGATTTACTGGTAAGTGTTACCAGTAGTTTCTCGAATTGTTATAGACCTCATATCGACACGACTTATCGAGCTATTGGTGTCTGACGTTTACCACCCCTAGGCTAGATATGCGACATATCAGACGATCAGACCGGACTGTACGGTAGTGTTACTGGTTGGATTCACTGGAGTGTGAGCGGGCTTTCTCGTCGATCTTCAGATCGCTCAATACCCGGGTGGCCGTTACGTTTAGCAGACCGCTTGCGGCTTGTGGGTGTTTGATATGATCATCACCTGCTGCCGGCGTATTGACGATTCTTTAGAGTCCTACACAGAGGTTTCCTGGCTCAAGCGAAACGAAATAGGAGCGCATATGAGATATGTGCGGGACCGAGAATAATACGTGTATGTGATACCGCATTCCATTCTCGCGTTGAATGTATCGGAAGGTTGTATGCGATATAACCTAGTTATCGAATCATGGATTGATTCGATAAGCCGATACATTGGATATTAGTCGGTTATATGTGATATGACCGGATCGTTAAATCAGGTGTTGATTTAATGATTTAATGTATAATTATATATTTGATATATTACTTTGCATTAACTAGTATCGGTTCACTTTAAATGGATATTCTCACTCGGATGTGCACATTGTATATGTGATATACTTTTGTGCACTTGCATGTATCATGTTTGATGATACATGTTTGCTAGGGTTTGTGTAAAGAATTAAACCTTGGTTAAGTAAATGGTTAGGGTTTTTATTTTGTTATTGATTCATTTATCTTTTTAATTGGATTAAAAAGAAATGGATAAGAAAACAAAATGGTGGCTTTCTTTGTTTGCATCTTGAATCTTCATGAAGCTTTGACCAAAGTCACCACTTTGTCTTCATCTTTAACCCTAACCATTCATCTAACCTTAGTCAATTCTCTACACTTGACCATGGTTGATTATGATAAGTATTCTATTATTTTCTATTTTCTAAAATACTTATCATAATATTATCTTCATCTTCTTCTTCTTCTTCACTTGAAGAAAACCTTTCTTCATCAATGGTGATTGATGAAAATGAGTGAGAAATCCAATTCTAAAGTCTACCCACTTCCTATTTCTTCATCCTCTACCTCTTGCCAAGTAGTAGAGTGTGTTTCCTTCACAAGTTTTCTTGACTTGGTGAAGTTGGAGCTTGATCTAGCGATGCCTCGACGTAGATCATCTTCGGCACGTCGTCGATGACCTAGCCCGCTTCTTCTCCGATGAAGCCGACGCTAGAGCCAGGGATTGCATGAGGACAGTGGAGAGGACTTCATCATGGAGCTATGAAGGTGGAGGACCGGATCTACAAAGGTTGTATTTCCGTATTCTTGTAGTTAAGTGTTAACTAGTTTGTTTTTCGCCTAAACATCTAGCCAACGATCTGTATTAGGGTTTCTCGGCACCGTTAAATTTTGAAATTGGCATGGTTGATGCCTTGTGAGACCTCTAGTGTGTGCCTAGGAACCCTACAGTGGTATCAGAGCCTAGCTAGAGCTTTAGACGAAGGGTATACGAAGTTAGAAGTCCGATCGAAGCCGGAATCCCCCGATTATACCCTTCTCTGTACATTTTTACAAACTGTGGCTTTTCCAAATTAAAAATTCTCAGAAAATTATGCAGGAAAAACTAAGAATTACGGTGAAGTTTGGACGTCTAATTCAACAATTTGACAGCGGAACCGCGGCGAAACCAGGGGTTTTGCGGCGGTTCCGTGGCCAAAATTGTGACTTTGTCCCTGAAATTTCATGTAATTATTCTTAGGTCCTTTCTTGTTAATTTTTTTATGTGAATTTTTTAATTCCACTCAAGTGTTGAGTTTTCTAGGGTTTTATTAGGGATTCGTTAATTTAATCGGATAATTTAACTTCGTTTATGTTTTTCCGGATATTTTAGAAACTGTTAAAAAGTTCGACTTGATATAAATACCCACTTTTTCCCCTTCCGGGAAATTTCCAAGTGTTGGATTTTTCCGTAGTTTAATAACGTTCTAAGTAGTGCAAGTAATGCGATGGTCCCTCTAGAAGACCACAAACCTTAACTCGATTATGTGACCGTCTTGAGCTGCCCTTTGAACCTTCGGGTTTGGGGCAATACGGCGTGCCACATGTGAGGCGTTGGCTTGACCCTTCTACGGCTGGACCGTTGGTACTGAGGCACGAAGTGAATGTTTTTAAACTTATTTCATATGTTGAGCTGTTTCGAGAAAACTTGGGAGTTCGAATGTTCGATCGGAAAGTTTAACATTTTCTATTTATCCGGAATGTGATACAATAATTGGAATTCACAAGTAGTTATGAGATAACTGAATGAATGTTATAAACACAGCACTTTAGTCTCACTTGATCGGTTGCCACGGAATTTTGATGAGATCAAAAGTTCGTCGCAATCACGTAGCGTACGCGGATACTCGCCGGGTTAACTTAATAGACAGTCTCGCCCCATAGCCCCGACCAAGTGACTGTAGGAGAACCCCGTCGCCGAAAGCATCCGTTCGGGTGCTCGCGGTGGCGGTGTTCCGCCTTGGTGCACTTCGTCGACGGCGTTGGGGGTGCGGCCGTCTACTGAAGTTTGCGACGAGCATTCGATCAGGATGTCGGGAATCTTGTTGAATTGACCGACTTGAATATTGAAAAGTGTTTTCGATTTTGAGACTAAAATGCGGGGTTTATAATTGCTAGGCATGTGATGTCTAAGTAATTCATTTGGTCAGGCATGCGATGTCTGAGGTGGTTGCGGATTCCAACTGTTATAGTTTTACACTTTCTTTTCTGTGACCGTAAGTGTAATATGTGATATCGCCGGTTTCGTTGCTATATGTCAACGACAATTGGGATGCGCATATTTACTTATGTTGATGACATGTGATGTTATGTGTTGCTGGATATGTTATATTGGATCGTCGTGTTTGAATAGCCGGGTTTTTTTTATGTGAGATGAGTGTTTTTCATTTTCATTCATGTAAAAACTTGTATGTAATATTCTTTTATTGGGGCACTTCCAGGTTGCGGAAGTTGTCACCGTTTGTATATTATTTACTTTTCCGCACTAGGATAGACCCAAGGAGGAGGGCACAAGTAACCGGGTTCTGGAGTCCAGTGGGAGACCAACTCGAGGAGTCGAGTCCGGGTCTCCTAACTCAAGAATTGGTACGGTTGCTTGCCGCTCTCGTAGGGGTCTAGGGGTGTGGGTTTGGCTATTCATCGCGACCGTGGAATCCGTGTTTTATACTGGCTCGTATTGAAAACACGGACGTCCTAGTATATCCAATATTTCATATGTTTCTTCTGCTGCGATATCTGTGATGTGATCATGTGATGTTCTGTGACAGATACAGTATATAGTATATATGATATATTATATATGCGTTACTTATGTTTTACACCCGCGCTAGCCCTGCCCCGCTCTGTCGTTAGTTACCTAACCTAACGGTGCACGAGGGGACATCGAGGCGAATGCGGATGGCATAAGTGTACGTCGTATTTATCTGTGATGTTTAGGTACTTAAATGATGGGACTTCATTAATGTGATTAATGAAATAAAAGAAACCTAAGATGTTGAAGAATCGAATTTCTAAAATAAAAAGGGTACCTACAGTTCTTGCTTTGCACAGAGGTATATGTGATATATCCTGCACCTTATTCGATGAGGAAAGGACCGAGATCCCTTCACCGGGAGTGACTCCTTTAGTAATAACTGGCAGATGCTACACACTCGGTTTGTCTTTTGATTGCTTTTAAGAGTTTCTGCTTTGCACAGTGATATATATGATATATCCCGCACCTCATTCGACGAGGAAAGGACCGACGATCCCTTCACCGGGAGTGACTCCTTTAGCAAAACTAGAAAAGCCTCAAAAACACTCCATTTTAAAATCTTTTGATTCTACAACGATATCAAGTTCATTACGCAATAGGTTTTCAGAAAAACCTGTCGTAGCCCTCCGTCATTTCAGATAAGTCCTATTTAGTATTCGTGCTACGTTTGTTGACCTCCGTCAAGGCGTAGTGTGCGGTAGCTAACTAGTATTTATCTGCTTATGCATATGATGCAGATTGGATTAGGGTAGTCGTGCGACCTTGTTGACCTCCCTCAAGGGTCGTGCGGGTGGGTTTAATTCGATCAAGAAATGACGGGTTGAACTTGACTAGTAGCTTATGGTTTGTTGACCTCCGTCAAGGTCATAGGGTGCTAGGGGCAAAATTATCGGGAATTTCAAGTGTTGAAATTTGCAATGAGATTGCATACCTTCTATGAGATAGTTGGATCCCGATACCCGCTGCGAGTAAGAGTTACTCCTGGGAGAGTTTTACACATTACAATTAGCCGATCAAGTAGGTGTCTAGAAAGGTGTTAACGAGGTTACGCCTCTGGGAAAACGATGTTTACATTAATTAGGTTCGTGCGAAAGCACAGGGGACCTCCCTCAAAGTACCGACACTGGCCTGGCTGAAAGATTGACGAACTTGTAGTGTGTAATTAATCCCGGCTGGTCTTTCCTTTTAGGGTTTGAAGGAAGATTTGATAAAAAGCAGTGGGAGCCATCCTGATTAGATAAAATAATAACCAATATATTCTTGCAAGAGCGCACACTGAGTGTTTTCTTCTCTCTCTCTCCAGGTAGCGACCATATCACGCCTTAATCAAGATAATAATACGGATTATTGACCGAACCCGCTTGTTATACTGAGCTGGGGAACGTTGGTCCCGCTCCACCTTATAATTGTTATAAGACAGAGCAGGAAATTGGGGAATACCAGAATTCCCGTGCCGCCCAAACGAAGAAAGTGCATGAATGCATCATCTTCGGGTGTGTTCATTATACAGAACTGTTTCTCAGTATCCTCCGCATCCTTGGTATATGATACCGGATCAAGATCCCAGATATGTAATCTGTTGCATAGGGCTACAAAAGGGTAGTAAAACTGAGAACGGGTGATAAGTTTCATGAAACAGAAAACGGGGCAAGTATTGCAGCCAAGTCTGTTGGTCGCTGTCACCCTGTATTACCAATACATTGATTCGGAACGAATGTTATTAGATACCGAACCTGATATACAAAATCATATCAGTCTCTTTATAAGTAAAGAAATGATAAAATTTTGTTTTGCTGGATAATGTTTTGAACATTTCCTATATCAAAAGTTGATCGGTTCAGGCACGTTATCTAAAAGCGTTGATGTTCTAAATCAAACTACAGTTCTTAGTATACAGAACACACACAAGAGGAAGAGTTCAGAAATGAACGAATCCTACTTGAGGCATTGTAGACTAGGTCATATCAATTCGACCCGACTAGCTGAAGTTACATGAAGATGCATATTTAAATCAGTTTGAATTTACATCTTATGAAACTTGCCAGTCATGTCACAAAGATACGATGACCATAGCTCTGTTTACTGGAAACAGAGAAAGAGTTGGTGAACTCTTGGGATGATACATGTTGATGTATGAAGGTCCCCTGTCTACATATGCCAAGACCGGTTCTTTATACTTCATTACATTCTCTGATGATCTTTCGAGATTCAGACCTATGTTCCTGTTGAAACATGAGTCCGAACCTTTTGAGATATTCACAGAATATAAGTTAGAAGTAGAGAACCAAAATACGGGTATAAGTATTATGTCCTTTGATGTGATCAACGAGGAGAATACTTGAGCACGGAAATACTGGACTATTCTAAAGAAGAATGAGATTCCCTCTCAGCATTACTCCTCCGTATACACCATTGCACGATGGTATGTCGGGACGGAGCAGATACACCCTATTTGATATGGTGTGCTCTATGATGAGTACTACTGAGTTACCTTTTTCCTCAGGGGGTTATGCACTTGAGAAGTTGCATACCTATTGAATAGGGTTCCAATCAAATCAGTTGCCTACCGCTTCATATGTGATATGGAAAGGGAAGAGCCCATGTCTTAAGTTAGTTAAGATTTGGGGTTGTCCGGCCTATGTCTAAAAGCAAAATCTGGACATGCTCGAGGCAAGGTCTGTTATGTAGAACTGGAAATGTTCCAGCTATACAAACTACAGCTGATGATTTGAAAGAACCAAAAGATTCAGTAGATTCCAACGAACCTCAGCCTCTCCGCCGATCTAGTAGGGTTCCTCACCCACCTGAGAGATACTTCGGTTTCTCTATGACAGTGGGAGCGAGGATTGCATCATAAGATGATGACCCAACTAGTTTCGAGCTAGCCATCAGGAGTAAGACTCTATAAGAATGGCTGGATGCTTAGCGCTCTGAGATGGAATCCTTATACACCAACAAAGTATGGACTTTGGTTGCTATATCTGAAGGGTTAAATCCCCATCAGGAGCAAGTATATCTTGAGAAGATTACTTGGTGTAGATGGAAAAGTTGAGACTTTCAAAGCTAGACTTGTTAAAGGTTTTCGTCATCGACCAGGCGTGGATAATGATGAAACCTTTTCCAGTACCTATGCTTAAGTCCATCCAGATACTGTTTGCCACGGCTACGTACCATGACTACGATATCTGGCGGTTGGGTGCCATGACTTCTTTTCTAAATGATGTTTTAGAAGAGAGCGTCTATAAGTACACAGCCAGAGGGCTTCGTAGACAGTGGGAGCAGTAGAAACGTGTGCAAGATGCTTTATAGGATAAAGCAGGCATCGCGGAGTTGGAACATCTGTTTTGATGAATTAGTCAAAGAAGTTGACATCATCAAAATGATAGATGAACCTTGTATAAACAGAAAGGTAGTAGGGAGTATGGTGACGATCCTCGTAGAGTACGTGGATGTCATACTCTTGATAAGAAAGGAGTTTCCTATGCTACGCTCGGTCAATCTCCGCTTATCACAATGATTCTCCATATAGGATAAAAGTGATACCTCCTAAATCCTGGGTTTTGGATCTATGAGATAGATCTAATTGGATATTAGGATTCTCACTAGTTGTAGTGAGATGGTATCAATCGATCCTGGAGAGAATCACTGGAAGGGTTCCAGGGTGATAAAGACGACTGAATGTCAGTCGCAGGCATTGTCTTTACCCTCAGTAAAGGGACGGTATGTTGGAAGAGTTCCAAGCTAGATACCGTGACATACTAGACGATAAAGGCAGGATACATCGCTACTTAAGATGCTACCAAGGAAGATGTTTGGGTTTATATTGGTTCATGAGATGAACTACGTTCCAACCATTGTGAGACAATGGAGTTGTAGCTTATGCCAAGGAACGCCCGCCCATCAGTGATCCAGACATATTCTAAGGCAGTGTCACCTGATCATGAAGATGGTTGATCGCCAGGGTGATCGAGGTTTGGAGAGTAGACTCAGAGGACAACACAGCGGATCCACTTACAAAGGCCTGTTCTCAGAGAGAGACTTTTATGGGATGGTTGAGTATGAGATACTACAACCACTGCTATCAGAAGGTCCTAGTGCAAGTGGGAGATTGTTAGTTATATGTATGCCCTAGAGGCCATTACTGTACATTAGATGTATATTGTAGTGGATGCTGGGATATATATAGGGAGGACTTTCTTGCTCGACATGATAGTATGCTATCTGGTTGCCCTTTACCTTAACGTGTATACTGATTGTCTCTCTGTTACATGTTGGTAAAGCCCCTAGGATGTGTACTTGACTACCTGGACTATGATGCGGATCATACTAGTGGGGACATGATAGTCCATAAGTACATCCTTCAAAGTCCCTAGTCGTGGGTGTATCGAGATGGGGCATCGATATACCAGAGTAGACTAGCGTGTACCTTCTCGACCCATAAAGATGGGCGATGGATGATCCCATATCCATCGGTGTTAGACATCAGAGATGATATACGGGTGCTCAGTAGAGACTGGGTACACTGGACGGACTCGCCGAGAACTCCCAGATGGTATTATACCTTACGTCAGATGGCAGTTCTCTGGTGACACTGGTACAGAGTAGTCTGTTGACCCGAGATCATCATAGAGTCTTGTGTAGTTCCCACTGTGCTTTGATTTCCATCTTACCACGTCCAAGAGGGCATGCAAAACGGTGGTTTTTGGGTACAGTCCCGAGTCACATGGAGGCAATGAGCGATAGGAGGGGATTCGTCTCTCCCAGTATAGGGGGTTGATGTTGCGCTGTGTTCGATTGGCTATAACAGGAAATCCCTGGCCAGGGTTGCTGAGATTTACTGGTAAGTGTTACCAGTAGTTTCTCGAATTGTTATAGACCTTATATCGACACGACTTATCGAGCTATTGGGGTCTGAGGTTTACCACCCCTAGGCGAGATATGCGACATATCAGACGATCAGACCGGACTGTACGGTAGTGTTACTGGTTGGATTCACTAGAGTGTTAGCGGGCTTGCTCGTCGATCTTCAGATCGCTCAATACCCGGGTGGCCGTTACGTTTAGCAGACCGCTTGTGGCTTGTGGGTGTTTGATATGATCATCACCTGCTGCCGGCGTATTGACGAGTCTTTAGAGTCCTACACAGAGGTTTCCTGGCTCAAGCGAAACGAAATAGGAGCGCATATGAGATATGTGCGGGACCGAGAATAATACGTGTATATGATACAGCATTCCATTCTCACGATGAATGTATCGGAAGGTTGTATGCGATATAACCTAGTTATCGAATCATGGATTGATTCGATAAGCCGATACATTGGATATTAGTCGGTTATATGTGATATGACCGGATCGTTAAATCAGGTGTTGATTTAATGATTTAATGTATAATTATATATTTGATATATTACTTTGCATTAACTAGTATCGGTTCACTTTAAATGGATATTCTCACTCGGATGTGCACATTGTATATGTGATATACTTTTGTGCACTTGCATGTATCATGTTTGATGATACATGTTTGCTAGGGTTTGTATAAAGAATTAAACCTTGGTTAAGTAAATGGTTAGGGTTTTTATTTTGTTATTCATTCATTTATCTTTTTAATTGGATTAAAAAGAAATGGATAAGAAAACAAAATGGTGGCTTTCTTTGTTTGCATCTTGAATCTTCATGAAGCTTTGACCAAAGTCACCACTTTGTCTTCATCTTTAACCCTAACCATTCATCTAACCTTAGTCAATTCTCTACACTTGACCATGGTTGATTATGATAAGTATTCTATTATTTTCTATTTTCTAAAATACTTATCATAATATTATCTTCATCTTCTTCTTCTTCTTCACTTGAAGAAAACATTTCTTCATCAATGGTGATTGATGAAAATGAGTGAGAAATCCAATTCTAAAGTCTACCCACTTCCTATTTCTTCATCCTCTACCTCTTGCCAAGTAGTAGAGTGTGTTTCCTTCACAAGTTTTCTTGACTTGGTGAAGTTGGAGCTTGATCTAGCGATGCCTCGACGTAGATCATATTCGGCACGTCGTCGATGACCTAGCCCGCTTCTTCTCCGATGAAGCCGACGCTAGAGCCCGGGATTGCATGAGGACAGCGGAGAGGACTTCATCATGGCGCTATGAAGGTGGAGGACCGGATCTACAAAGGTTGTATTTCCGTATTCTTGTAGTTAAGTGTTAACTAGTTTGTTTTTCGCCTAAACATCTAGCCAACGATCCGTATTAGGGTTTCTCGGCACCGTTAAATTTTGAAATTGGCACGGTTGATGCCTTGTGAGACCTCTGTTAGTTATATGTATGCCCTAGAGGCCATTACTGTACATTGGATGTATGTTGTAGTGGATGCTGGGACATATATAGGGAGGACTTTCTTGCTCGACATGATAGTATACTATCTGGTTGCTCTTTACCTTAACGTGTACACTGATTGTCTCTCTGTTACATGTTGGTAAAGCCCTTAGGATGTGTACCTGACTACCTGGACTATGATGCGGATCATACTAGTGGGGACATGGTAGTCCATAAGTACATCCTTCAAAGTCCCTAGTCGTTGTGTATCGAGATGAGACATCGATATACCAGAGTAGACTAGCGTGTACCTTCTCGACCCATACAGATGGGTGATGGATGATCCCATATCCATTGGTGTTTGACATCAGAGATGATATACGGGTGCTCAGTAGAGACTGAGTACACTGGACGGACTCGCCGAGAACTCCCAGATGGTATTATACCTCACGTCAGATGGCAGTTCTCTGGTGACACTGGTACAGAGTAGTCTGTTGACCCGAGATCGTCATAGAGTCTTGTGTGGTTCCCACTGTACTTTGATTTCCATCTTACCACATCCAAGAGGGCGTGCAAAACGGTGGTTTTTGAGTACAGTCCCGAGTCACATGGAGGCAATGAGCGATAGGAGGGGATTCGTCTCTCCCGGTATAGGGGGTTGATGTTGCGCTGTGTTCGATTGGCTATAACAGGAAATCCCTGGCCAGGGTTGCTGAGATTTACTGGTAAGTGTTACCAGTGGTTTCTCGAATTGTTATATACCTCATATCGACACGACTTATCGAGCTATTGGGGTCTGACGTTTACCACCCCTAGGCGAGATATGCGACATATCAGACGATCAGACCGGACTGTACGGTAGTGTTACTGGTTGGATTCACTGGAGTGTGAGCGGGCTTGCTCGTCGATCTTCAGATAGCTCAATACCCGGGTGGCCGTTACGTTTAGCAGACCGCTTGCGGCTTGTGGGTGTTTGATATGATCATCATCTGCTGCCGGCGTATTGACGAGTCTTTAGAGTCCTACACAGAGGTTTCCTGGCTCAAGCGAAACGAAATAGGAGCGCATATGAGATATGTGCGGGACCGAGAATAATGCGTATATGTGATACCGTATTTCATTCTCGCGATGAATGTGTCGTATGGTTATATGCGATATAACCTAGTTATCGAATCGAGGGTTGATTCGATAAGCCGATACATTGGATACTAGTCGGTTATATGCGATATGACCGGATCGTTAAATCAAGTGTTGATTTAATGATTTAATGCATAATTATATATTTGATATACTACTTTGCACTAACTAGTATTGGTTCACTTTAAACGGATTTTCTCACTTGGTTTGTGCACATTGTATATGTGATATACTTTTGTACACTTGATGATACATGTTTAACTATAGTTAAGTGTAATGAATTAAGCCATGGTTAAACTAATGATTAGGGTTTTATTTTTATTACTTATTTATTTATTTATTTATTTAGAATAGATAAGAAAAGAATGGTTGCTAATTTTGGAGTTTAGTTGAAGCTTCATGAAGCTTTGACTTTGTAACCATTCTTGTCTTCATCTTTAACCCTAACCATTAATCTAACCTTAGTTAATTCTCTACACTTGACCATGGTTCTAATATGATAAGTATTCATTTTCTTTTCCAAATATAATTAACTTATCATAACAATTTCCTTCTTCTTCTTCATTTCTTCAAGTGAAGAAAGCTTGCCTCCTTCAATGGCAAGTGATGAAAAAGAATGAGAAATCCAATTCTAAAGTGAACCCACTTCCTATTTCATCATCCTCTACCTCTTGCCAAGTAGTAGAGTGTGTTTCCTTCACAAGTTTTCATGGCAAGGTGAAGGTGGAGCTTGATCTAGCGATGCCTCGACGTAGATCATCTTCGGCATGGACATCGACGACCTAGCTCGCTTATTCTTCGACGAAGCCGACGCTAGAGCCCGGGAGTTCACTTGGACAGCGAAGGCATTTCGTTGCGGAGCTATGGAGGTGGACAAATGGATCTACAAAGGTTGTATTTCCGTATTCCATTAGTTAATTGTTAACTAGTTTACTTTTCGCCTAGAAATCTAGCCGACGATCCGTAGTTTAGGTTTTCTCGGCACCGTAAATTTTGAAATTGGCATGGTTGATGCCTTGTGAGACCTCATTTGGGTGCCTAGGAACCCTACAACCTCTAATGTGAAATTCGTGCTTGTAACTCCATTAAACTGCCGCGGTTCCGCGGCACGAGCAAGGCTCGTGCGGCGGTTCCGCGGCCTTACGTCATCATTGGTCAGCGAAGATTACACAGTAACTCTTAATAGATTATGCTGGATTTTCTGGAAATTTTTAATATTTTTTCAAGAGTTTAATTTTCTGCAGTTGTTTTGGGGATTCGGTGTTTCGATCGGGGTATCAAATTTTGTCTATTTGGCTTTCCGGATAAATTTTTAGAATATGTTAAAAAGTTCGACCGGATATAAATACCCAATTTTTCCCCTGTCGGGAAATTTCCAAGTGTTGGATTTTCCGAAGTTTAACGACGTTCTAAGTAGTGCAAGTAACGCGATGGTCCCTCTAGAAGACAACAAACCTTAACTCGATTATGTGACCGTCTTGAACTGCCCTTTGAACCTTCGGGTTTGGGGCAGTACGGCGTGCCACATGTGAGGCGTTGGCTTGACCCTTCTACGGCTGGACCGTCGGTACTGAGGCACGAACTGAATGTTGTTAGACTTATTTCATGTGTTGATCTGTATCGGGAAAAGTTGGGTGTTCGATTGTTCGATCGGAAAGTTTGACATTTTCTATTTATCCGGAATGGGATACAATAATTGGAATTCACAAATAGTTATGAGATAACTGAATGAATGTTATAAATCTAGCGGTTTAGTCTCACTTGATCGGTTGCCACGGAATTTTGATGTGATCAAAAGTCCGTCGCAATCACGTAGCGTACGCGGATACTCGCCGAGTAAACTTAATAGACAGCCTCACTCCATAGCCCCGACCAAGTGACTGTAGGAGAACCCCGTCGCCGAAAGCATCCGTTCGGGTGCTCGCGGTAACGGTGTTCCGCCTTGGTGAACTTCGTCGACGGTATCGGGGGTGCAGCCGTCTATTGAAGTTTGCGACGAGCATTCGATCAGGATGTCGGGAATCTTGTTGAATTACCCGACTTTATATTGAAAAGTGTTTTCAATGTTGAGACTAAAATGCGGGGTTTATAATTGTTAGGCATGCGATGTCTAAGGAATTCATTTGGTCAGGCATGCGATGTCTGAGATGGTTGCGGATTCCAACTGTTGTAGTTTTACACTTTCTTTTCTGTGACCGTAAGTGTAATATGTGATATCGCCGGTTTCGTTGCTATATGTCAACGACAATTGGGATGCGCATATTTACTTACGTTGATGACATGTGATGTTATGTGTTGCTGGATATGTTATATTGGATCGTCGTGTTTGAATAGACGGGGTTTTTTATGTGAGATGAGTGTTTTTCATTTTCATTCATGTAAAAACTTGTATGTAATATTCTTTTATTGGGGCGCTTCCAGGTTGCGAAAGTTGTCACCGTTTGTATATTATTTACTTTTCTGCACTAGGATAGACCCAAGGAGGGGAGCACAAGTAACCGGGTTCTGGAGTCCAGAGGGAGACCAACTCGAGGAGTCGAGTCCGGGTCTCCTAACTCCAGAATTGGTAGGGTTGCTTGCCGCTCTCGTAGGGGTCTAGGGGTGTGGGATTGGCTATTCATCACGACCGTGGAATCCGTGTTTTATACTGGCTCGTATTGAAAACACGGACGTCCTAGTATATCCAATATTTCATATGATTGTTCTGCTGCGATATCTGTGATGTGATCATGTGATGTTCTGTGATAGATACAATATATAGTATATATGATATATTATAAAGACGTTACTTATGTTTTACACCCGCGCTAGCCCTGCCCCGCTCTGCCGTTAGTTACCTAACCTAACGGTGCACGAGGGGACATCGAGGCGAATGCGGATGGCATAAGTGTACGTCGTATTTATCTGTGATGTTTAGGTAATTTAAATGATGGGACTTCATTAATGTGATTAATGAAATAAAAGAAACCTAAGATGTTGTAGAATCGAATTTCAAAATAAAACAGGTAGCTACAGTTCTTGCTTTGCACAGAGGTATATGTGATATATCCTGCACCTTATTCGATGAGGAAAGGACCGAGATCCCTTCACCGGGAGTGACTCCTTTAGCAATAACTGGCAGATGCTACACACTCGGTTTGTCTTTTGATTGCTTTTAAGTGATTTTGCTGAGCACAGTGATATATATGATATATCCCGCACCTCATTCGACGAGGAAAGGACCGACGATCCCTTCACCGGGAGTGACTCCTTTAGCAAAACTAGAAAAGCCTCAAAAACACTCCATTTCAAAATTCATTTGATTCTACAACGATATCAAGTTCATTACGCAATAGGTTTTCAGAAAAACCTGTCGTAGCCCTCCGTCATTTCAGATACGTACTAGTTAGTATTCGTGCTACGTTTGTTGACTATGTTAAGGCGTAGTGTGCGGTAGCTAATTAGTGCTTATCTGCATAAGCATATGATGCGATTGGATTAGGATAGTCGTGCGACTTTGTTGACTATGTTAAGGGTCGTGCGGGTGGGTTTAATTCAATCGGGAAATGACGGGTTGAACTTGACTAGCACTTATGATTTGTTGACTATGTTAAGGTCATATAGCTGCTAGGGGCAAAATTATCGGGAATTTCAAGTGTTGAAATTTGCAATGAGATTGCATACCTTCTATGAGATAGTTGGATCCCGATACCCGCTGCGAGTAAGAGTTACTCCTTGGAGAGTTTTATACATTACAATTAGCCGATCAAGTAGGTGTCTAGAAAGGTGTCAACGGGGTTACGACTCTGGGAAAACGAGGTTTACAGTAATTAGGTTCGTGCGACAGCACGGGGGACCTCCCTCAAAGTACCGATACTGGCCTGGCTGAAAGATTGGCGAACTTGTAGTGTGTAGTTAATCCCGGCTAGTCTTTCCTTTTAGGGTTTGAAGGAAGATTTGATAAAAAGCAGTGGGAGCCATCCTGATTAGATAAAATAATAACCAATCTATTCTTGCAAGAGCGCACGCTGAGTGTTTTCTTCTCTCTCTCTCCAGGTAGCGACCATATCACGCCTTAATCAAGATAATAATATGGATTATTGATCGAACCCGCTTGTTATACTGAGCTGGGGAACGTTGGTCCCGCTCCAACTTATAATTGTTATAAGACAGAGCAGGAAATTGGGGAATACCAGAATTCCCGTGCCGCCCAAACGAAGAAAGTGCATATGATGCATCTCCTTCGGGTGTGTTCGTTACATAGAACTGTTTCTCAGTATCCTCTGCGTCCTGGGTATTTGATACCGGATCAGGATCCCAGATACGTAATATGTTACATAGGGCTACAGAAAGGTAGAGAACTGAGAACGGGTGATAAGTTTCATGAGGCAGAAAACGGGGCAAGTGTTGCAGCCAAGTCTGTTGGTCACTGTCACCCTGTATTACAATACATTGATTCTGAACGAATGTTATTAGATACCGAACCTGATATACAAAATCATATCAGTCTCTTTATTAGTAAAGAAATGATAAAATTTTGTATTGTTGGATAATGTTTTGAACATTTCCTATATCAAAAGTTGATCGGTTCAGGCACGTTATCTAAAAGCATTGATATTCTAAATCAAACAACAGTTCTTAGTATATAGAACACACACAAGAGGAAGAGTTCAGAAATGAACGAATCCTTCTTGAGGTATTGTAGACTAGGTCATATCAATGCGACCCGATTGGCTGAGTTACATTTAGATGCATATTTAAATCAGTTTGAATTTACATCTTGTGAAACTCGCCAGTCATGTCACAAAGATAAGATGACCGCAGCTCTGTTTATTGGAAACAGAGAAAGAGTTAGTGAACTCTTGGGATGATACATGTTGATGTATGTAGGTCCCCTGTCTACACATGCCAAGACCGGTTCTTTGTACTTCATTACATTCTCTGATAATCTCTCAAGATTCAGTCATATGTTCCTGTTGAAACACAAGTCCGAACCTTTTGAGATATTCACAGAATATAAGTTAGAAGTAGAAAACCAAAATACGGGTATAAGTATTATGTCCATTGATGTGATCAAGGAGGAGAATACTTGAGCACGGAAATACTTGGACTTTTCTAAAGGAGAATGAGATTCTCTCTCAGAATTACTCCTCCGTATACACCATAGCACAATGGTATATCGGGGCGGAGCAGATGCACCCTATATGATAAGGTATGCTCTATGATGAGTATTACTGAGTTACCTATTTCCATTTAGGGGTTATGCACTTGAGAAGCTGCATACCTATTGAATAGGGTTCAAATCAAATCAGTTGCCTACCACTTCATATTTGATATGATAAGGGAAGAGCCCATCTCTCAAGTTAGTTGAGATTTAGGGTTGTCCAGCCTATGTCTGAAAAGAAAAATCCGGACAAGCTCGAGGCAAGGTCAGTTATGTAGAACTGGAAAGGTTCCAGCTATACAAACTGCAGCTGATGATTTGAAAGAACCAAAGGATTCAATAGTTACCAACGAACCTCAACCTCTCCGCCGATCTAGTAGGGTTCCTCACCCACCTGAGAGATGCTTCGGTTTCTCTATGACAGTGGGAGTGAGGATTGCATCATGAGATGATGACCCAACTAGTTTCGAGCTGGCCATCAGGAGTAAGACTCTATAAGAATGGCTGGATGCTTAGCGATCTGAGATGGAATCCTTATAGACCAACAAAGTATGGACTTTGGTTGCTTTATCTGAAGGGTTAAATCCCCATCAGGAGCAAGTATATCTTGAGAAGATTACTTGGTGTAGATGGAAAAGTTGAGACTTTCAAAGCTAGACTTGTTAAAGTTTGCATCATTAACCAGGTGTAGATAATGATGAAACCTTTTCAAGCAACTATGCTTAAGTCCATCCAGATCCTACTTGCCACGGCTACATACCATGACTACGATATCTGGCGGTTGGGTGCCATGACTGCTTTTCTAAATGATGTTTTAGAAGAGAACGTCTATAAGTACACAGCCAGAGGGCTTCGTAGACAGTGGGAGCAGCGGAAACGTGTGCAAGATGCTTTATAGGATAAAGCAGGCATCGCGGAGTTGGAACATCTGTTTTGATGAAGCGGTCAAAGAGTTTGACATCATCAAAATGGTAGATGAACCTTGTATAAACAAAAAGGGTAGTAGGGAGTATGGTGGTGATCCTCATAGAGTACGTGGATGACATACTCTTGATAAGAAAGGAGTTTCCTATGCTACGCTCGGTCAATCTCCGTTTATCACAATGATTCTCCATATAGGATCATAATGATACCTACTAACTCCTGGATTTTGGATCTATGAGATAGATCTAAATGGATGTTAGGATTCTCACTTGTCGAAGTGAGATGGTATCACATGATCCTGGGGAGAATCACTGGAAGGGTTCCAGGGTGATAAGGACGACTGAATGTCAGTCACAGGCATTGTCTTTACCCTCAGTGGAGGGACGGTATGTTGGAAGAGTTCCAAGCTAGATACCGTGACATACTAGACGATAAAGGCAGCATACATCGCTACTTAAGATGCTACCAAAGAGGCTGTTTGGGTGTATAATGGTTCATGAGATGAACTATGTTCCTCCCATTGTGTGACAATGGAGTTGTGGCTTATACCTAGGAACGCAGGTCCCATCAGTGATCCAGACATATTCTAAGGCAGTATCACCTGATCGTGGAGATGGTTGATCTCCAGGTGATCAAGGTTAGGAGGGCAGACTCAGAGGACAACACGGCGGATCCACTCGCGAAGGCCTATTCCCAGAAAGAGACTTTTATGGGATGGTTGAGTATGAGATACTACAACCACTGCTACAGATGGCCCTAGTGCAAGTGGGAGATTGTTAGTTATATGTATGCCCTAGAGGCCATTACTGTACATTGGATGTATGTTGTAGTGGATGCTGGCACATATATAGGGAGGACTTTCTTGCTCGACATGATAGTATGCTATCTGGTTGCTCTTTACCTTAACGTGTACACTGATTGTCTCTCTGTTACATGTTGGTAAAGCCCTTAGGATGTTTACCTGACTACCTGGACTATGATGCGGATCATACTAGTGGGGACATGGTAGTCCATAAGTACATCCTTCAAAGTCCCTAGTCGTGGGTGTATCGAGATGGGGCATCGATATACCAGAGTAGACTAGCGTGTACCTTCTCGACCCATACAGATGGGCAATGGATGATCCCATATCCATTGGTGTTTGACATCAGAGATGATATACGGGTGCTCAGTAGAGACTGAGTACACTGGACGGACTCGCCGAGAACTCCCAGATGGTATTATACCTCACGTCAGATGGCAGTTCTCTGGTGACACTGGTACAGAGTAGTCTGTTGACCCGAGATCGTCATAGAGTCTTGTGTGGTTCCCACTGTACTTTGATTTCCATCTTACCACGTCCAAGAGGGCGTGCAAAACGGTTGTTTTTGGGTACAGTCCCGAGTCACATGGAGGCAATGAGCGATAGGAGGGGATTCGTCTCTCCCGGTATAGGGGGTTGATGTTGCGCTGTGTTCGATTGGCTATAACAGGAAATCCCTGGCCAGGGTTGCTGAGATTTACTGGTAAGTGTTACCAGTGGTTTCTCGAATTGTTATAGACCTCATATCGACACGACTTATCGAGCTATTGGGGTCTGACGTTTACCACCCCTAGGCGAGATATGCGACATATCAGAAGATCAGACCGGACTGTACGGTAGTGTTACTGGTTAGATTCACTGGAGTGTGAGCGGGCTTGCTCGTTGATCTTCACATCGCTCAATACCCGGGTGGCCGTTACGTTTAGCAGACCGCTTGCGGCTTGTGGGTGTTTGATATGATCATCATCTGCTGCCGGCGTATTGACGAGTCTTTAGAGTCCTACACAGAGGTTTCCTGGCTCAAGCGAAACGAAATAGGAGCGCATATGAGATATGTGCGGGACCGAGAATAATGCGTGTATGTGATACCGTATTTCATTCTCGCGATGAATGTGTCGTATGGTTATATGCGATATAACCTAGTTATCGAATCGAGGGTTGATTCGATAAGCCGATACATTGGATACTAGTCGGTTATATGCGATATGACCGGATCGTTAAATCAAGTGTTGATTTAATGATTTAATGCATAATTATATATTTGATATATTACTTTGCACTAACTAGTATTGGTTCACTTTAAACGGATTTTCTCACTTGGTTTGTGCACATTGTATATGTGATATACTTTTGTACACTTGATGATACATGTTTAACTATAGTTAAGTGTAATGAATTAAGCCATGGTTAAACTAATGATTAGGGTTTTCTTTTTATTACTTATTTATTTATTTATTTATTTAGAATAGATAAGAAAAGAATGGTTGCTAATTTTGGAGTTTAGTTGAAGCTTCATGAAGCTTTGACTTTGTAACCATTCTTGTCTTCATCTTTAACCCTAACCATTAATCTAACCTTAGTTAATTCTCTACACTTGACCATGGTTCTAATATGATAAGTATTCATTTTCTTTTCCAAATATAATTAACTTATCATAACAATTTCCTTCTTCTTCTTCATTTCTTCAAGTGAAGAAAGCTTGCCTCCTTCAATGGCAAGTGATGAAAAAGAATGAGAAATCCAATTCTAAAGTGAACCCACTTCCTATTTCATCATCCTCTACCTCTTTCCAAGTAGTAGAGTGTGTTTCCTTCACAAGTTTTCATGGAAAGGTGAAGGTGGAGCTTGATCTAGCGATGCCTCGACGTAGATCATCTTCGGCATGGACATCGACGACCTAGCTCGCTTATTCTTCGACGAAGCCGACGCTAGAGCCCGGGAGTTCACTTGGACAGCGAAGGCATTTCGTTGCGGAGCTATGGAGGTGGACAAACGGATCTACAAAGGTTGTATTTTCGTATTCCCTTAGTTAATTGTTAACTAGTTTACTTTTCGCCTAGAAATCTAGCCGACGATCCGTAGTTTAGGTTTTCTCGGCACCGTAAATTTTGAAATTGGCATGGTTGGTGCCTTGTGAGACCTCATTAGGGTGCCTAGGAACCCTATAACCTCTAGTGTGTGCCTAGGAACCCTACAGATGCTACAACCCTCGGTTTGTCTTTTGATTGCTTCTATAGTTTGTGCTTTGCACAGCGGTATATATGATATATCCTGCACCTTATTCGATGAGGAACGGGCCGACGATCCCTTCACCGGGAGTGACCCCTTTAGCAAAACGAGAAAAGCCTCAAAAACACTCCATTTAAAACCATTTGATTCTGCAACGATATCAAGTTCATTACGCAATAGGTTTTCAGAAAACCTGTCGTAGCCCTCTGTCATTTCAGATAAGTTGTATATAGTATTCGTACTGCATTTGTTGGCTTTCGTCAAGGTGCAGTGTGGGTAGCTATGTGCTGCTTATCTGCTGCATATGATGCGATTAGATTATGGTAGTCGTGCTGCTTTGTTGGCTTTCGTCAAGGGTCGTGCGGGTGGGTTTAATTTAATCAAGAAATGACGGGTTGAACTTGACTAGCGGGCTATGGTTTGTTGGGTTTCGTCAAGGTCATAGCACGTTAGGGGCAAAATATTATCGGGAATTTCAAGTGTTGAAATTTGCAATGAGATTGCATACCTTCTATGAGATAGTTGGATCCCGATACCCGCTGGGAGTAAGAGTTACTCAAGGGAGAGTTTTACATATTACAATTAGCCGATCTAGACGGTGTCTAGAAAGATGTCAACGGGGTTACGCCTCTGGGAAAACGAGGTTTACTGTAATTAGGTCCGTGCGAAAGCACGGGAAACCTCCCTCAAAGTACCGACACTGGCCTGGGAAGAAAGTGCATATGATGCATCTCCTTCGGGTGTATTCATTACAAAGAACTGTTTCTCTGTATCATCTACGTCCTCGGTATTCGATACCGGATAAGGATCCCAGATATGTAATCTGTTAAATAGGGCTACAGAAAGGTAGAGAACTGAGAACGGGTGATAAGTTTCATGAGACAGAAAATGGTGCAAGTGTTGTAGCCAAGTCTGTTGGTCATTGTCACCCTGTATTACCAGTACATTGATTCTGAACAAATGCTATTAGATTCCGAACCTGATATACAAAATCATATCAATCTCTTTATTAGTAAAGAAATGATAAAATTTTGTATTGTTGGATAATGTTTTGAACATTTCCTATATCAAAAGTTGATCGGTTCAGGCACGTTATCTAAAAGCATTGACGTTCTAAATCAAACTACAGTTCTTAGTATACAGAACACACACAAGAGGAAGAGTTCAGAAATGAACGGATCCTTCTTGAGGCATTGTAGACTAGGTCATATCAATGCAACCCGACTAGCTCAAGTTACATTAAGATGCATATTTAAATCAGTTTGAATTTACATCTTGTGAAACTTGCCAGTCATGTCATAGAGATAAGATGACCATAGCTCAGTTTATTTGAAATAGAGAAAGAGTTAGTGAACTCTTAGGATTGATACATGCTGATGTATGAAGGTCCCCTGTCTGCACATGCCAAGACCGGTTCTTTGTACTTCATTACATTCTCTGATAATCTCTCAAGATTCTGACATATGTCCCTGTTGAAACACAAGTCCGAACCTTTTGAGATATTCATAGAATATAGGTTAGAAGTAGAGAACCAAAATACGGGTAAAAGTATTATGTCCTTTGATGTGATCAAGGAGGAGAATACTTGAGCACGGAATTCCTGGATTATTCTAAAGGAGAATGAGATTCTCTCTCAGCATTACTCCTCCGTATAGACCATAGCACGATGGTATATCGGGGCGGAGCAATAGCACCCTATGTGATATGGTGTGCTCTATGATGAGTACTACTGAGTTTCCTATTTCCTTTTAGGGAGTTATGCACTTATGAAGTTGCATACCTATTGAATAGTGTTCCAATCAAATCAGTTGCCTACCACTTCATATGAGATATGGAAAGGGAAGAGCCCATATCTTAAGTTAGTTAAGATTTGGGGTTGTCCGGCCTATGTCTAAAAGCAAAATCCGGACAAGCTCGAGGCAAGATCTGTTATGTAGAACTGGAAATGTTTCAGCTATACAAACTGCAGCTGATGATTTGGTAGAACCAAAGGAGTTAATAGCAACCAACGAATCTCAGCCTCTCCGCCGATCTAGTAGGTTTCCTCACCCACCTAAGAGATACTCCGGTTTCTCTATGACAGTGGGAGAGAGGATTGCATCATGGGATGATGACCTAACTAGTTTCGAGCTGGTCATCAGGAGTGTGACTCTGTAAGAATGGCTGGATGCTTTTCGATCTGAGATGGAATCCTTATACACCAACAAAGTATGGACTTTGGTTGATTATCTGAAAGGTTAAATCCCCATCAGGAGCAAGTATATCTTGAGAAGATTACTTGGTGTACATGGAAAAGTTGAGACTTTCAAAGCTAGACTTGTTAAAGGTTTGCATCATTGACCAGGTATGGATTATAATGAAACCTTTTCTAAGTAACTATGCTTAAGTCCATCCAGATCCTACTTACCACGGCTACATACCATGACAACGATATCTGGCATTTGGGTGTCATGACTGCTTTTCTAAATAATGATTTAGAAGACAGAGTCTATAAGTACACAGTCAGAGGGCTTCGTAGACAGTGGGAGCAGCGGAAACGTGTGCATGATGTTTTATGTGATAAAGCAGGCATCGCGGAGTTGGAACATCTGTTTTGATGAGTTAGTCAAAGAGTTTGACATCATCAAAATGGTAGATGAATCTTGTATATACAAAAAGGTAGTAGGGAGTATGGTGGTGATCCTCATAGAGTACGTGGATGACATACTCTTGATAGGGAAGGAGTTTCCTATGCTACGCTCGGTCAATCTCCGCTTATCACAAGCATTCTTTATACATAGGATCAAAGTGATACATACTAAATCCTGGGTTTTGGATCTATGAGATAGATCTAATTGGATTTTAGGATACTCACTAGTTATAGTGAGTTGGTATCAATCGATCCTGGGGAGAATCACAGGAAAGGTTCCGGAGTGATAAGGATGACTGAATGTCAGTCGCAGGCATTTTCTTTACCCTCAGTAAAGGGACGGTATGTCGGTAGAGTTTCAAGCTAGATACCGTGACATACTAGACGATTAAAAGCAAGATACATCGTTACCAAAGATACTACCAAAGAGGAAGTCTAAGTGTTTATTGGTTCATAAGATGAACTTCGTTCCTCCCATTGTGTAACAATGGAGTTGTGGCTCATGCCTAGGAACGCCCGTCCCATCAGTGATCCAGACATATTCTTAGGCAGTATCACCTGATCGATGGAGATGGTTGATCTCCAGGGGATCGCGGTTAGGAGAGTAGACTCAGAAGACAACACGACGGATCCACTCACTAAGGCCTTTTTCCTAGAGAGAGACTTTCATGGGATGGTTGAGTATGAGATACTACAACCGCTGCTATCAGATGGCCCTAGTGCAAGTGGGAGATTGTTGGTTATATGTATGCCCTAGAGGCCATTACTATACATAGGATGTATATTGTAGTAGATACTTGGACATATATAGGGATTACTTTCTTGCTCGATATGATAGTATGGTATCTGGTTACTCTTTACCTTAACGTGTACACTGATTGTCTCTCTGTTACATATTGGTAAAGCCCTTAGGATGTGTACTTGACTGCCTGGACTATGATGCGGATCATACTAGTGGGGACATAGTAGTCCATAAGTACATCCTTCAAAGTCCCTAGTCGTGGGTGTATCGAGACGAGGCAACGATATACCAGAGTAGACTAGCGTGTAGCTTCTCGACCCATATAGATGGGCGATGGATTATCCCATGTCCATTGGTGTTTGACATCAGAGATGATATACGGGTGCTCAGTGGAGACTGGGTACACTGGACGGACTCACCGAGAACTCCCAGATGGTATTATACTTCACGTCATATGGCTGTTCTCTGGTGACACTGGTACAGGTTAGTCTGTAGACCCGAGATCGTCATAGAGTCTTGTGTGATTCCCACTGTGCTTTGATTTCCACCTTACCACGTCCAAGAAGGCGTGCAAAACGGTCGTTTTTGGGTATAGTCCCGAATCACATGGAGGCAATGAGCGATAGGAGGGGATTCATCTCTCCCGGTATAGGGAGTTGATGTTGCGCTGTGATCGATTGGCTATAACCAGAAATCCCTGGCCAGGGTTGCTGAGATTTACTGGTAAGTGTTACCAGTAGTTTCTCGAAATGTTATAGACCTCATATCGACACAACTTATTGAGCTACTGGGGTCTGACGTTTACCACCCCTAGGCGAGATATGCGACATATCAGACGAACAGACCGGACTGTACGGTATGTGTTACTGGTTGGATTCACAGGAGTGTGAGCGGGCTTGCTCGTTGATTTTCTGATCGCTCAATACCCGGGTGGCTGTTACGTTTAGCAGACCGCTTGCGGCTTGTGGGTGTTTGATATGATCATCACCTACTGCCGGCGTATTGACGAGTCTTTAGAGTCCTACACAGAGGTTTCCTGGCTCAAGCGAAACGAAATAGGAGCGCATATGAGATATGTGCGGGACCAAGAATAATGCGTGTATGTGATACCGTATTCTATTCTCGCGATGAATGTATCGATTGGTTGTATGCGATATAACCTAATTATCGAATCGAGGATTGATTCGATAAGTCGATACATTGGATATTAGTCGGTCATATGCGATATGACCGGATTGTTAAATCAAGTGTTGATTTAATGATTTAATGTATAATTATATATTTGATATATTACTTTACATTAACTAGTATTGGTTCACTTAAGATTATTTTCTCACTTGAATGTGCACATTGTATATATGATATATGTTTGTGCACTAGTTTGTATCATGTTTGATGATACATGCAAACTTGGGTGTGTGTTTACATTAAACCATGTTTAGGTTAATGGTTAGGGTTTTAAATGTTTTATTTATTTTCTTTAATTCATTTTTGGCAAAAAAGGAAATGGTGGCTTGCTTTGTTTTATAGTTGAAGCTTCATGAAGCTTTGAATAAGTCTACCATTTTTGTTTTATGCTTAACCTAACCATTAGACCTAAACCCAAGTTTATTCTCTACATGAGTAAACTTCACCCATGGTTGCAACATGATAAGTATTCACTTGAATTTTTATTTTAAATGATTATTCATTTTTCTTCTTCTTCATCTTCTTCTTCAAGTGAAGAAAAGAAAAGTTTTCTAGAAAAGATTCAAGTGATGAATCCAAGTGAGAAATCCAAATCCAAAGTGAACCCACTTCCTATTTCTTCATCCTCTACCACTTGCCATGTAGTATAGGGTGTTTTCTTCACAAGTTTCATGACTTGGTGAAGATGGAGCTCGGGTTAGAGTCGCCTCGACGTAGATCATCTTCGGCATCGAAGTCATTGACCTAGCCCGCTCATTTCTCCGAAGAAACCATCGCTAGAGTCCGGGATCCCGGTGATCGCAGCGAAGCGACGTCATCACGGAGCTAAAGAAGTAGAGGACCGGATCTACAAAGGTTGTATTTCCATTCACTTAGCAATAAAGTTGTTTACTTGCTTGAGTTTCGCCTAATCTCTAGTTAACGATCTAGTTTAGGGTTTCTCGGCACCGGAAAATTTTGAATTTGGCATAGTTGATGCCTTGTGGAACCTCATTAGTGTGCCTAGGAACCCTACAACCTACACATCATAACGTATCACAAATGCGTATTAAAATCACATCGGAAAACCAAAACGACACGTTAAAGGCCTATAGGTTAGAACATATGGACTACGCTTCGAAAACCAACAAAAACCCTCGATATCCTCGTACAAATGTCAAATGATCGAGGAAAAATACAAATACAAAATCTAGAATTCAAAATACGAGAAACGAAACCCCGAATCAAAACAGCAACTCTTGAAAATGGTCCCAGATTTTACCCAAGGTCAAATTGGTCAATTTTGCATATATGGAGGGTCTATTTTCAGGAGATAAAGCCCTGGAACAAGCACGGACCCAAACTGGAATGCCCAGTCTTCAATTTGCGGCCTAAAGGAATAAATTTGTGGCCTAAAGAGGGAATTGGAGTCCTGGGTTTTGGTGGTACACTCCAGGTTGCCTGCACATCACTCTGTGTTTGCAAAAAGATTTTCAGAGGCTCCGGGTGATAGTAGATTTCAATGCACACTCACAGAATTCACAATTCTTCCGATATCGGGTTTCTAAATTCGTATTCCGGGGTTATAATCTCTGGTTTAGGTCTCCAATCAATCACCACAGGGGTTGTATAGCCTCTAGTAACCTAAATTTCACCGTTGGGTTCAATTAAAACCCTAAGCCTCAACTCAAGTTTTCAAACTTCCCAAAACCACACAATATCGGTTCTAATTTAACATGAATGCTAAAGGAAAGGAAATTCTACACTAATGATGGAATAATTACCTCATGTTGCACTCATGAATCCCCTAGGGCACCAAAATCGAATTTTTCTTGGTCTATAGTGTAGCTTGTGAGCTTATGCACAAAGTTTGTGAAGAGGAGATGAGGTTTCGGTGTTGTTTTGAGGTTGTATATGATGGTGAAGAGGAGATGAAGGGAGAGGGGTTGCTGCTGGAGATGGGGCTGCTGTTGAGTAAAGAGGGAAGTGAGGGGGAGGGGGAGAGAGAGAGAGCGCCAAAGTCAAGCCTCCCCCATGCCTAATAAATGCCCCATGCCTCTCTTTCATTATTCATTTTCTTTTCTTTCATTTTCTTTCCTTTTCTTTTCTATTCTAAACAAAACAAAACCATACATGAGAAAGGAAAACACATGATAGGAGAAAAAATGTAACACAAGTGTAAAAATGATATGGTGTATGTTTTGCACAAAACAAACTTAATGCGCGATTAGCGATATTTAACCGTGATTAGCACTAAATAGTGTATAATTAATCATAAAAACTTATAATTTGTATAATTCACATAAAACACCTTCTTTTTTGTAATTTATATAATTTTCCAAATTTTTCCCAATTTATCGGTATTTAATTATACCGCCTTATTAAAATATTCAATATATTTATTATTAAATTATAAAAATTCCCAAATATAATATTTTATTTTTCTGAAATGTTACAATCTTCCCCCCCTTAAAGAAATTCGGTCCCCGAATTTAAATTTAAACATCTCAAATACTAAAACATTTCAGTAAAAAGTCCAAATCGTCGGGGCTCCGAAGTCATCAATATATAAAACGCATCATAGCGCAATGCATGCGCATGAACAATGAGCAGATAACTCAAAATCAAAACTCTGTCAAGCATACCGCAATCATCGGAGTCATGGTGAAGACACGATGTCAAATCCAACACGAACCAATATGATATACATCAAAACTATACATGTAAATATCTGTAGGAAAGGCATGCCAAATCTTTCATGTTGCTGTGCAATGCTCGTATCGCAGCACAGTGGCAGACGTCTATTGTAAGAAAATAGCTATATATATATTTATCCATTTTTAATTTGTACGTTCTGCCGTTTTTGAAAATAATTTAGAAGGGTTTCCTTATTTTAAACGTTTCGTGTCATATCAGACACGTAGGTAAATACTGAGACTATAGCTCCCTGATTGAATGAAATTCTTGTTGTGTAAATCAAATCAAATGATCCCCGGCAACGGCGCCATTTGATTGAAACGATTTTCCGTTGTGTATGTAGAAAATAGAATAGAAATCACAACCAAAAATATTTTGACCGCAATCAATAACGGTGTCGAATGTAGCACGTTAGTAAGTGCGGATCGTCCACAGGGAAAGTGTAAT
This sequence comes from Agapanthus africanus, assembly GCA_030015575.1. Classification (NCBI taxonomy): domain Eukaryota; kingdom Viridiplantae; phylum Streptophyta; class Magnoliopsida; order Asparagales; family Amaryllidaceae; genus Agapanthus; species Agapanthus africanus. The sequence continues at coordinate 623,204,607 of CM057341.1, forward strand.
CGTTCGTCTTTCGAATTAGATGAATTGAAACTTTAAAGAAAAGAAAACAAACAATTCATGATTTATATTTGAAGTTCAAGAATTAGAAAATATAGATCTAATAACAAAAAAAAGATAGAATCAAGAATTGATAGTTTGATGATTTTTCCAAACCAAATATCAAGAATCGAAATGTGGCTCGTAGGAATCGATCGAATCTATAGATGTGATGCAATCTTACAATGACGTATTCTTATCCTTCTATGAATTGATACTAGATCGATGATGATCGATCGAGAATTAGGGATTTCTTATGAAACTAGGGTTTCATCTTATCCCTTGTTCATTCGTCGATATCATTCACATTCTAGACTCTAGTAAATTCAAGAAACGATCGTAGATCCCTAATTTCGAGCGATCACAATCAAGAAAGCATCGCTACGAAACTAGGTCATCGATTCTTGAACTAGCTAGGGTTTACAAAACTCGTAGGACTCAAGAATCGTTTAAAGATTTGTTACATCATCATTCTTTTGATCGTCTCGACTCCTTAACGAGCGGAGTTTTACTCAAACATCATAACAAGAACTATAATCATAAATTGAGATCGAATCATGATGCAAGAATTTAAAAGAAAGCAAGATTAAAGAATTTCACCTTTTATTTATATCAACAATTTCATTATATTCGCTCAAGAACTACAAGAGGAAGAACTCGATCGTCGATTTGGCTTCGCTCATCTCCGTGGGTCGCGGATCGGCTTGGATCACTTGCCCAATTGAAGATCGGCTCGGCTCCTAAAAGGTTGAAGGCTTCTTGCTAGATTGGTACTCAAGATCTTGCATTTGGAGTGGAATTGGGGTTAGGGTTTCGCACAAGCCTTGTCACTAGACTTGTGGAAGAAGATGAAGAAGACTAAAGATTATTGAACTAATGATGAACTCATGAACCCCTCAACCCTTAGATCTAGGTTTCTATTTATAGCCATCAAAACCATAGATCTAGTATTTGAATTTTAAGTTTCCCTCCAAAAGTTTGTTGGATGAAATTTGAATTTCCCTCCAAAAGTTTGTTAGATGAAATTTGAATTTCCCTCCAAAAGTTTGTTAGAGGAGAAGCTTCTAGATGTGATTAGTTAGGAGGGAGCTTCTAGAAGAGGTTAGTTAGGAGCTTAATTAGGATTAGCTTTGCTTAATTATCTTTGCTGATCTGGCAGAAAACTCAGGAGAATTCTGGAATTTGACGTGTCAAAATGAGGTGTAGGCCTTGAGAAAGGAATTATGCCCAAAAATTGCAATGCTGACGTGGCAGAAGCGCCGCGGAACCGTGGCTCAAGCCGGCTCGCGCAACGGTTCCGCGGCGCTTTTGTAGAGTTGGGGCTCGGGCTCTCTGGTGCTTGTTGGGCTTCAGTTGCGGGCCTTTCTTTGATATGTTTAATTGTATTTCTTCCTTTGGATTGCTACCAGATCTCAAAACTTGGAGTTGGTGTAATGTTTGATCAGCAAAATGAGAATTTTGGCTTTTCTTCCGAATTTTCGTGCACAATTTCTCAAGACAAGTGTTGCGCAATATAGAGATGATGCGATGCCATGAAATGCAGTCAATTTCCTTTATAGTGCCGGTTTTAGAGTCTAACACATGCAATCTGATATTTTACGACTGATTTGCTAATATGTGAAATATGAATACCGAACACTTCTAAATGAGTGAAAATGATAGGGAAATTGCCGTGTTAAAAATACATTATTTTCGACTGATCAAATACCCCCAAACTTAATTTCGATCGTCTCGAGCGAATGTTTTATTAAAAAGAGAAGGAGAAAATAAAGAAAGAGAAAAACTAACTAGCACACTTTCGTAGGCAACACGATTGCACTGAGCACGTGCAACAAGCCTTTAAACCTCTAGGTGTCCCTAGTAGGAGGAGTGTTGTCTCCTGAGGGTTTTCAGCGGATTGCACCCATAAAATCCAATAATAAAAGGAAGATCATGAATATTACATTTAAAGACAAGAATTGTAAAAGAAAAACTTTGAAAATTAAGGTTTCCAACTAAGCTAGATTTTCGGTTGTCATGAGCCCTATCTTAATGGTCATGAAAAGATGTTAGAAATCACGTCCTCCCTCAATAAAACATCGTTTTATTGTTCATTCCTATCTTTATTCCAAACATCGATCATATAACCATGCATGTGTATAAAGACATCCCTACACCCGGAGAATTCAATTCAAGCTATCATACTCTTGCCCATCAGCCTCAGTACTTTTTAATTAATGAATATTTAGATGAGATTGCTCACACACTTTCATGCGACCGTTAATACTTCTTGAGGTACTAACCGACCTTTTACTCCTGTGCTTGCTTACTTGGTGTATTTTCCTCGTCTTGCACCACCTCAGGCATAGCAGTGACTCCCAGACCAGTTGGCCTTAGGGCACTAGGTGAAGAAGCACCCTCGCTATATATTTTTTTATTACCCTCGGTGATAACAAAACCAGTGTTCATTTTTCTCACCACTTTATATATATTTTTTTTATTCACTTTTTTTTTATTTCCTTCATACATCGGCTTTAAGACAAGAGCATTTCATGGTATCCTCTACTATCCCAGGCTTTAAGACGTGTGTAAGTGCGAATAGCAGGGTATCAACGTTCAAAATGTTTGGCTTCCAGAATAGAAACTATTTTTCAGACTTACTTATCCTCAGATTAGTGACTTCCTTCATCTTACTAACCCTTGGGACAACGGCTCATAACTACTTATTACTAGTTCGTATAAGAAAACTTCTAATTTTCTTAGTTTTCTTAAATTTTTCTAATCTCATGGATGTAATTTTTCACTATCTAAACTTTTATTATCTTATTTATGTACAAAAAATATTTTTATCTTTTTGAAATTTTTTAAATTTTTATAGGTTTTCAAAAATAAAATGTTTTGTGCTTATGCAACTGATGATGCAAGTGATGCGAAAATAAGCACAAACCTCCCCCAAACTTATTTTCAACAGTGTCCTCACTGTTGCCTTCTGCTAAATCTGAAAAACCTGTAAGCTTGGGAGGAGTTTATTAGTCGGGGCAAAATATTTAAGTGAAGAACTTCCCCAAACTTATTTTTGGCTCAAAATTTTGTAAAATTCTCTTTTCGAGAGCCAGAAAAAATGTCCCCCCCAAACTTGAGTTATGCAATGTTAATCTTTGAAAATCACATGAGGGGGTCAAAAATCCGTGGTCAATGCCAAGCTTTGCAAAGACCGAATGTTAACACCAACCATTCAAAAATTTTATCAATGCAGTGCTCTGGTTGGTGAAAGAAGAAGTGTGGAAAGGGAAAAGGGTGGAAAAGAATGTGTGTGCGTCTCATCTTAGAGAGACGATGCAGTGAATGTGATGGATTATTCGCATTCTTTTTACAGTTCAGAAGAAGGGGTGGAGGTTCAATTTCAGTGATTGGAAGATGATTCATCTCAACACCCGTGTCATTCAAAAATGTGAGTTCATCAGCGAAGATCTCCTCAAAAGTTCCATCAATACCCCGATGAATAATATCATCACAAAGTGCAGGGTGATCTTCAGACTCTAAAAGCAGTTCATAATCAGTGTTAGTTGTTGACCCGGACATCTCGGTGGAAGAGTCCGTATGTGTATGATACATAGTTGGGTCAAACAACAACGTATGAAAAGAGTCAAGATCAGTATAAAGAGGATCATCAAATTCGCTGCTGTCGACATCCATTAAGTCGACAGAACAGACCTGAGCAGTAGGTTCGGAGGGTACACTTCCCAACTTGTAAATGTTTAGTTCTATTGACCTATTCCCGAAAGATAGGGTCATAGAACCGTTACGACAGTTGATAATAGAATTGGAAGTGGCCAAAAAGGGGCGACCTAAAATCACCGGAATTTGATTCCGTGGGTTCGCTACAGGCTGTGTATCAATTACAATAAAATCTACCGGGAATATAAATTCTCCGATTTTAATTAACATATCCTCCAGTTCACCCCTAGGTTTGGTGATTGATCGGTCAGCCATCTGGAGAGTTATGCTCGAGGGCTTTAACACTCCGATACCTAGTTGCTCGTATACCGAGTAAGGAAGTAAGTTAACACTAGCGCCAAGGTCAAGTAACGCACAGTTGATGTGTTTCTCCCCAATAGAAATGGAAATAGTAGGACAACCAGGGTCCTTACGTTTCCGTGGTAATTGTTGGGGAAAAGCCGTGTCTACAGTACTTGACATGAAGATTTTTTTAGGCACTTGAGTCTTCCTCTTCCTAGTGTACAAGTTCTTAAGGGTTTTTGCATAGGACGGAACTTGTTGAATAGCATCTAGGAGAGGGATGTTGATGTTAACTTCCATAAACATGTTCATGATCTTCTCCATATGTGGACTCGGTGTGTTAGCCCTTAATCGATTCGGATAAGGTGCTTTAGCAATAAGCGCTGGGTCCATCATAGGAGAAGGAAGTGTTTGTGGAACCGATCCCAGAATAGAAGTAGGGATCGTCCGTGGAGGAGTAAAAGAGGTGGGCTGAAGTGGCAAGCCTTTTTGGAAACGAAGAATAGGCTCATGAGAAGGTGGTGGGGTAGAAGAACAAGGATCAGAATTAGAAGTGTGTGTGTGAGGAAAGGTCTCAGCCGGGGTGTTATTGATTGATTTATCAGTATCATCAAACTCTTCCCTAAGGTGATTGTCAAGCACTCTTCCAGATCTCAACGTGATTGTATCCACATGATGTGAATAGCCAGGATTGGGTAAAGGTTGAGCTGGAAGTTTCCCTTTCTCTCTTGCACTCATTTCGGCTTTTAGTTGTGCAATTTGTTCTTCCATCGATTTGATGTTCTCATTTTGAGAGATAATGATCTTCATCACATTCTCGACGAAAGATTGCAAACTTGCCGTCCCTTGGATGGATTGTTTCATGAAAGTATCCAAGGTTTGTGCTAGTGCAAAGGTATTATCTGTACCGGTCAATTGCAAAGGACTAGATGGTGCAAAAGTGTTGACCGGATTTTGAAAGTTTTGTGCTTGAAAGGGGTTATGACTTAATTGTGGTGGTTGCTCTTGTGGTGGAGGGACCCTTTGGAATTGATTCGGGTTTGGAACCGTGTTTTGAGATTGTGATTGGTTCCAAGCAAAATTAGGGTGATTCCTCCAACCCTGATCATATGTGGAGGAGAATGGATCGTTTCTAGGTCTTTGAAATGCGGCATTAGTATGCTCATGACCTTAAAACGGACATTCTTCCGTTAAGTGAGACGGATCAGAACAGCAGCCACATACAGTTTTGGAGAGTGATATTTGACTTAGGGTGGTGGCTAAAAATTTGTTTTCCATAGTCTCGAGTTTCTTGTGTATAGCTGCAATGTCAGCTCTAACTCCTATGGAAATATCATTGCCATCCCTAGACGATTGACTCACACCCTCCCACTGTAAAGATTTTTCAGCGAAATCTTCTAGAAAATTCCAGGCTTCCCCATCATCTTTAGTCATGAAGTTGCCTTGACACATGGATTCAAAGGTCTGTCTTGTGTAAGGAGTAATGCCCTCATAAATGATTCGGCATAATTCCCATTTCGGGATGCCGTGATGTGGACATTGGACTAACAGATCCTTGAAACGTTCATCACATTTTGAAAATGTTTCATTTGGAAGCTGGGTGAATTGATAGATTTCGCTGCGGACTCGAGCTGTCTTATGATGTGGGTAGAATTTCTTAAGGAATGCTTTGACGAATTCGTCCCAATTTGAAATGGAATGTGCGGTAGTTTTATATAGCCACTTCTCGGCTAAATCGCACAAAGTGAATGGGAGAAGACGTAGACGGAAAGCATCCACAGAAAGCTGTGAAGTACCCATCATTGCGCATACATTTTCAATTTTCGTGATAAACACGTATGCGTCTTCAGACTCGAGACCGTGAAATTTTGGTAGAAGGTTGATGTATTGGGGTTTTATTTGAAAATTTTCCCCGTTGGCTGGTGGAATGGAAAAACAGGTGGAAAGGGAGCCTCGTATAGGATAGCACCTCTCTTGGAGAGAGATGCGAGGTGGATTCTGCGCACCAACGGACGGCGGCAGGGTAGTGGAAAAGAAGTTCGATGGAGACGGACCCATCGATGTGGGTGTGGTGGTGGGTAAAGAAAAGGTAAATGAAAAAATACCGACTTTTGGGTCGATCGGGGGACGCGGAAAAACAAGCACTAGAAACCCGTTGTCCAGCCTATCTTACACTAAAAAGGGTTAGTACAAGTGGCAGCGTGAATTTATAATTAGGGGAAATGAAGTGAATGCGGTGTTTGTTTTGAAAAGATACGGATTTTTGAAAATATGATGTAACAAAACAAATGCAACACACAAAAACCTTAGAATCTAGTGGTCACCTAGGTCCGGCTCTAGACCGCTCCTAACTGCCAAAAGACAAGTCGCAGGATAGAATCCTCCACTGCCTCTTTGTCCCCCTGTGGCCGGATAAGTGCCAGGTAAGTGGGAAGGTACTCCACTACGTAAGTAGTGGGCCTAATTAAAAACCAATAGCCTTAGACACACTCGCCTTAGACACCACAAGAAAACGCGGATAAGCAATGAATTACCCATGGCCTTCTCTTGTCCTAATTGAGCGCGACGGTCCTTAGAGTCATCTCTAGATTTCTTTTAATTAATGAGGGTAAATGCGGATGCAAGTTTGTGATTTTCGGGGCTTAGGAAGGGTAATGAACTCCCAACCTAATCTAGATTTGGTCGTGCCCCTTAATTTCTGTATTAATTATGCAAACAACCAAGAATCAAAACACGCACAAATTTTAATTTGCTTTTTTGCGCGCTGCGATTATTTGCAAAGAAACCTGCAAGAAATTGTTAATAGGAGCAGATAGAGGAGGAGATAAGAAAGTTAGAAGATACCTGAGAAATTTTGGTGTAATGATGACGTCAGAACGCGGCGGATCCGTCGCAAATGAGCGCTAATGCCGCGGAAGCGCGGTCCATTGAAGCGATCACTGCACGGAAATTTTTGGTATTGTTTCTAATTGTCTCCTGAGCTCTGTGGAATATTCAAAAAAAAATTTCCACAGCTCCACAAATTCCAGAATTCCTCGCAATCAAATCACAACAACGCGTATTAGTGTTTGCGCGAATTTTGATCTAAAGATTTTAATGGAATAAATTTTTCAACTCAAATTTCAAAATACGAACAATTAGCGCACTATCCCCGGCAACGGAGCCATTTGATTGTAAAGAATTCTTGTTTCTGTAATTGGGAAATTGTAAAGAAATCACAACCAAAAATATTTTGACCGCAATCAATAACGGTGTCGAATGTAGCGCGTTAGTAAGTGCGGATCGTCCACAGGGAAAGTGTAATCGTTCGTCTTTCGAATTAGATGAATTGAAACATTAAAGAAAAGAAAACAAACAATTCATGATTTATATTTGAAGTTCAAGAATTAGAAATTATAGATCTAATAACAAGAAAAAGATAGAATCAAGAATTGATAGTTTGATGATTTTTCCAAACCAAATATCAAGAATCGAAATGAGGCTCGTAGGAATCGATCGAATCTATAGATGTGATGCAATCTTACAATGACGTATTCTTATCCTTCGATGAATTGATACTAGATCGATGATGATCGATCGAGAATTAGGGATTTCGTATGAAACTAGGGTTTCATCTTATCCCTTGTTCTTTCGTCGATATCATTCACATTCTAACCTCTAGTAAATTCAAGAAACGATCGTAGATCCCTAATTTCGAGCGATCACAATCAAGAAAGCATCGCTACGAAACAAGGTCATCGATTCTTGAACTTGCTAGGGTTTACAAAACTCGTAGGACTCAAGAATCGTTTAAAGATTTGTTACATCATCATTCTATTGATCGTCTCGACTCCTTAACGAGCGGAGTTTTACTCAAACATCACAACAAGAACTACAATCATAAATTGAGATCGAATCATGATGCAAGAATTTAAAAGAAAGCAAGATTAAAGAATTTCACCTTTTATTTATATCAACAATTTCATTACATTCGCTCAAGAACTACAAGAGGAAGAACTCGATCGTCGATTTGGCTTCGCTCGTCTCCGTGGGTCGCGGATTGGCTTGGATCACTTGCCAGATTGAAGATCGGCTCGGCTCCTAAAAGGTTGATGGCTTCTTGCTTGATTGGTACTCAAGATCTTGAATTTGGAGTGGAATTGGGGTTAGGGTTTCGCACAAGCCTTGTCACTGGACTTGTGGAAGAAGATGAAGAAGACTAAAGATTATCGAACTAATGATGAACTCATGAACCCCTCAACCCTTAGATCTAGGTTCCTATTTATAGCCATCAAAACCTTAGATCTAGGATTTGAATTTTAAGTTTCCCTCCAAAAGTTTGTTGGATGAAATTTGAATTTCCCTCCAAAAGTTTGTTGGATGAAATTTGAATTTCCCTTCAAATGTTTGTTAGAGGAGAAGCTTCTAGATGTGATTAGTTAGGAGGGAGCTTCCAGAAGAGGTTAGTTAGGAGCTTAATTAGGATTAGGTTTGCTTAATGATCTTTGCTGATCTGGCAGAAGACTCTGGAGAATTCTGGAATTTGACGTGTCAAAATGAGGTGTAGGCCTTGAGAAAGGAATTATGCCCAAAAATTGCAATGCTGACGTGGCAGAAGCGCCGCGGAACCGCGGCTCAAGCCGGCTCCCGCCGCGGTTCCGCGGCGCTTTTGAAGAGTTGCGGCTCGGGCTCTCTGGTGCTTGTTGGGCTTCAGTTGTGGGCCTTTCTTTGATATGTTTAATTGTATTTCTCCCTTTGGATTGCTACCAGATCTCAAAACTTGGAGTTGGTGTAATATTTGATCAGCAAAATGACAATTTTGGCTTTTCTTCCGGATTTTCCTGCATAATTTCTCAAGACAAGTGTTGCGCAATATAGAGATGATGCGATGCCATGAAATGCAGTCAATTTCCTTTATAGTGCCGGTTTTAGAGTCTAACACATGCAATCTGATATTTTACGACTGATTTGCTAATATGTGAAATATGAATACCGAACGCTTCTAAATGAGTGAAAATGATAGGGAAATTGCCGTGTTAAAATACATTATTTTCGACTATCACTCCCTTTTATTTGGAAATCCCTTCGATAACTATCAATGCATGCAAAATATATCCAGGTACTGCCTCTGACTAGTCCTGCTCAGTACGGAAATAAATAACAAATATCATAAAAACGTACTGCTCCATAAGAAATCAATCCCAAAATGTGCATATGAATGCTATGTGCGTCTGGTGCGCACGAAAATCGAAACCCATGAATGTGCCACACATGTGCACAGAAACAACATCTCAGTGCATCGGGTGTGCACGAAACAACTGTCAAGGGCAACAGGTGTGCCAGACAGCAAATATCAGGTGCATCTGATATGCACGAAGAATCTCGATTTAGTGCTCTGGTATGCACCAAAATCGCATCTCATAACATGTGCCCAACTTGCGCGAAAATCCAAATCAAATGAAAAGAGTGCACGAAATCAACATTAATATCAGAATCAAAATCGACGGTATATAATAAAGCTCAATCCAGATCAGCTATATCGCGGTATATAACTTCACAACCATGTGCATCAGCGTGCAAAAATCAAATCAAAACACTAAAAGTGCATGAAAACAATGCCGAAAGCATAGGTCGAATCACATGCATAACATAGGCATAAAATCAAAATCAACATATCGAATGACATCAAACCGAAGTCAGGTACAATAACTGTGCATAAAAACAAATATCAAGAAACTCAGTCATCAAGACTAAATCTTGCGAATAGATCGCCCAAAATACCAAAATCCAAGATGACGGATACGTGATAATCGAATCACCAAATCACAAATCATAAATACTGTCGTCGATATGTCCTTCCTTCAAAGTCGAGAAGGTGTCGGTGCATCCAAAGCTGGCAGAGAAAGATATCTACTCGCCTCCTGTTCATGATCTGGCGCCTGGTGCTTTTACGCTCTTGTCTCTCACTGTGCATTGCTAGCTATATAGCTCCTCGGCTCAACGGCCTAATATAGAATGACGACGGAAACTGTCCCGCTCTGTCACATCCTCTACAGATCTTTGGCCAACTATCTCGTCGATGATGCCGAACTCTTTCCTGCTAAGTGTGCGCAATATGACCGCTCCTGGATCCAAGTCTTCTCGTATAGTATTCCAGAAAGGTCCTGTCGAGGTCTCTCTCAAATCTCGTTTCTGCCGAATTGCCCGGAAGTTACCACCCTTACTATAACTATTTCTTGTTCCGTAACGGCTGCATACACATCGCGACTCCTTCTGGAAGGTATATCCATATACAATGCCTCTGCATGAGTATCGCATCTCTGATGTCAGCGGAGTGGAACATCATCTCTTCGAAACCTCGTGCGAACTCTTTACTCCACTCTGTTCCAAATTCGACTGATTCAGACTCGTCTCATCATGGCTGCAAGGACTGTGCTCCAACGGCTATACTCGTATCTAGAGTCTCCCAAGCAATGCGTCCCATCATATGATATTCGAAAGATGTCGAACCTTTCGATCGATTTGTCAAGGCTCCATATTTCCCCTAAGAGCTAAGCATGTTCGGTACTGTTTAATAGTATTCCAGTACATGCCACAGCACCTGTGGACCAATCATACAAGGGCAAACCCAAGACTCACAAATGGCACCGCTAAACTGCCGTAAACCCTAAGGTTCGAAAGCGTTCCATGGTCATTACGTAGAGTCAGGGTTTCATTCTTCTAAAGGGTCCATAGCATTACTTACATTTGTCTCTGAATACTTTAAACTTGGAAAATGGGCTTCTGACATTCGATCGTCTCTATCGACTCTCAACGTACCTGCGTGAAGTCGTCTCTAGCTGGAACAATCAATCTGATGACCTCTCATCAGGGTAAGCGAACGAACCACATGTCCTAGTCATTCATCCTCGGGTGACTAGCGACCTTCCATCATATCTCAAAGTATATACTCATGCTGCAGTAGCTCCAACATCTGGGCGATATCTCGTCATTTGCAGCAAAAACTGGCTCATTCGTCTGTACGCTGAACGGTGCTTCAATCATCATGAATAAGAGATATATCAATGTTCATTACATTCTGGCTGGCCTCTATCAGTGGCTCAATCCTCTAGTGCATATCTGCACGTCCTAGAAATCCCGTAAAAGCGATCCATCAACGCTCATGGCGCGAAAACACAATAAAGAGACGCCTCTATGCAATCGTATGTCAATGGAACCACGCACTGGTTAGTCCTCGTCCGTGACGAGCTCATGCTGACGCAACTCTAGCCGTGGCTCTTTCTGCCCGTGTAACCGTGGCAGCAAAATCATAGCCAGTAGCGATGAGGATAGATCATAGAAATGAATATAATATTATGCAAGGAAATGTACATCCTAAGCTCCTTAAGCGGAGTAGCGTATCGTAAGTATGCCGCGGAACATACACACGGTACGTCACTCTACTGAAGTCACCTACTCCATAAACCAAGGTCAACCTACGCGACGAAAGTTCGAGTCTAATACCCCCTCGACCAAGTCTAAGTTCCGTAAGGTCAAGGCAAAGTTTCGAATATATACAAACGCTCTAGGCTCCGGATAGTCAAACTTAGACTCGAACCAAGGTTAACCTAGCGCTCTGATACCAACTTTGTCACGACCCGAAATAGCACGTGACTGGCCCTTGAATCATATGAAGTCTATAGGACCTCATCTAATCAAGTAAGCCAAAAGCTTAGAAATCTAAAACCATTTTAAATAATAAATGAAGGAAAACTAGTTTTACAGAAGTGAGGAAAACATGTTTTAAAAATAGGGTTTTTAAATAAGTATGCCGAATATGCATATTTAAATCCTCAAGTCTTTTCTGAAAATTTCTGCAGAGTTTCCTTTGTAAAAACTGGCCCCAAATAGGGTACAACAAGAATAATATATGCATAATGATAAAAGGCATCCCCAAGCGGGAACTAGCTCTTCGTCAATCGACGGTCACAACCACGCAAGCAATATAATATACAACACCGAAGGGCGAGGATCAAAACTGAAAAGGAAACTCAAATCAACATGAAAACCCATAATAATACAACGCGCGACTCTAAGGTCGAAAGAATATACAACTGGTCTCTAAGTCAAATCATATACATGTCTGGTTGATGGAGTATTACCAGATACAACTGAATATAAATAAGTGTACAATGGTAGTCACGATGCAAGTGAACCCACCTACCAAAGCAAATCATCCGGAAGGAAACCAGTGTGCCAGCAAAGCCGCAACGAAACCTATACGGCAAAACCTGCAAGAAACTGTGGCACAACAGGGGTGAGTTGCTAACTCGTGAATAGAAAACATCACAGAACAGAAATCGTATGTCTGACTATATCCTAGGTCAAACGATCATATATATATATATACTCAATATGATAAAGTCTGAAGCATAATAAAAAGGCAACGATAAACATCTAAACATAAGTGTAATCCTATGCTCGTGTCGGTGCATCAGGTAGCAAAATATCGTAAATATGAGATATGAATGCGGTAAAATGAGAATAGAAGGCATCATGAATGAGAAAATTGTTTTCTCAATATAGTGTGATTTTTTGAATAAACATTCAAGTATCATCAATGAAATCATCAGAAAATCTGTGTCAAGCATCGACACTGTCACGACCCGAAAGTACGGAACGTGACCGGCACTTAGATTACGAAGCGTCTAGAGGCGCCACGTAACCTAAGTAAGCCGAAGCCCAGAAATCTAAACCATAAAAGAAGAAGAAGAAGTAAAAGAACATGAAGAAAAATAAGTTTAAAAATATCAGCAATTTTTCCCAAAAATTTCGGCAGAGTCTCCTCTGTAAAAACTAGCCCCCAAACGGGTACAACAAGTATAATATAAATAAACAATAAAAAGCATCCCCAAACGGGTGCTAGCATCAACGCCAACAGGCGGAAACAACCACAACAAGCAAAATAATATACAACGCCAAAGGGCGAGGCTCAAAACTCAAAAGAAAACAAAACCACCAGATCAGAATAATATATGCGCGACTCTAAGGTCGAAATAAAAGACTGGTCCAATAAACTTATCAAGTAATACAAGTATGGTTGATGGAGCTTACTAGATACAAATGAATGAATAAAAGTACAATGGTGGTTCGGATACAAGTGAACCAACCTACCGTGCAAATCACCCTGAAAGAATAGATGTGCCAGCAAGCTGCCAGGGAAACCTGTACACCGAACCTGTAATAAAATTTGGCACAACGGGGGTGAGTTGCCAACTCGTGAGTAGAAAACATCTACGAAAAGAAATCGAATGCACGACGCTATCCTAGATCATAATAATACACTATAATATCCTAATCATCTAGTAATAGCAGGGTATAACTACATGTAAGTGCAGATACTCCGTGCTTGTATCAGTGCCTCATATAATACTATGTCATATGAAATGAAATGCATGCACCATGAATGTAAAGTAACAAATCCTGAAATCCAGATATATATGTATAAGAAATCTTTAGCTGTTATCATAGTAAAATGTGTATAAGAATCTGAAATCTCAACAATGAAATCCATGGAAATCCGTGTCAAGCGTCGACACAACACATGTAATCTCAAGTCTCAATATCTCGGGCTCCGTCAGTCCGGATCGGCCCATATCATCAAATCTCACGACAACGGTCGGTATCCTCCGGATATCCGCCGCGCCAGACATCACCGGTAGGTAGCCTTCCCCTGCCAGGCTCATCGTCTACAACTCGATCTTCTTGCCCGGGGGGTACCATACCGGGCCCACCATGTACCCGAGACGGTTCATCCACTCCTCGAATCGGGTCTCGAAATCCATCAGAAAACATGAAATCTCATGGTGGACGACACATACATCATGAGAAAACCGCATCTTATGTTTTTAAAAAGAGAGGAGGAGGAGAGAGAGAAGTTTTTAAATATTCTTGCGGTTTTCCCCAAAATCCAGAAATCTCATAGAAATCCAAATCTCAAAATCATGAGTAACTATATGATAAGTGTCGGCATATGCCCATAATACTGCATGATAACATGAAAATATGAATGCATGAATGTCTAAGCAATAAATATCATGTCTGTACTAATGTCAGAGAATAATCACAATATTATAGCGGTCTAGTTGTTAACTGATTCTATCCATAAAAGACAATATGATCTAAAGTGTACGTGACATAGCAATTACCGATGATGATGTGTGTGAGCCGGCAAATAAGTGTGCGTGGAATATGCGCATCATCGGTAATGGTGCTGGTGTCCTAATAGGTAAAGTTTATACTGATTATAGCAACATATGTAAGAACATGCAACGTTATGATTACAATGTGAAAGTAAAGACGGATGTGTGTTATCCACTCATTTGATATACAATTACCACTACCACTATATGACTCGAACCTAACGTAGTGTCCATCTAACCCCCCTAAGGAAAACTAAACCTAAGAACTGGTCGATAGAAGTATACCTAAAGCCTGAGTCCATATCTCTAATAGTCGACGATCCTGCCTCAATAGCGTCACGTACATAGTACGACTTCCTCAAATCAAGAGTGCGGATCAATCATCACATCTATGCCTCGTACGGTAAAATCCATCGTACGGCATCCCAATATCGGGATACGGGTCAAATATCACCTACGTGTCTCATTATTCGTATAATATCATCATCAACACATGTCATGATCGAGGTGCTATGCTGTAATCGCATACATCAATTATATAACATTGCCATCATAAATATGCCTCATTAATTTATCCTCAGAAATAGCATGTCATATGTATCATGTTGTGATCGAGTCATACTGATATCATATCGTCATCAAGTCACACCTATATGATATCGACATCAGGTCACACCTATATGATGTCGTAATCAAGTCATACATATATCATATCGTGATCAGTCACAAGTTACAGTTCGGGTTCTATTTTAGAGTCCCATGTACCTCAATATCATCACTACACATTATAATTTAGGTATACCTGTTCATTATCTCATTCTCTAATGATCCGCTAACACTTTAATACGATTGTATAGTCAAGAATCACGGCATCAAGCCCAGTTATCCTGTTTCATTCCCGTGTATCAATGTATCCCACATACGTGTTGTATATATCTATATATATACCTATACCTAGTCCTATATATATATACACATACCCGTATACACCATGTCGAGTTTCAGTGTGTGCGTGTGTGTGTTTCTACCTGAAACCTACGAACCTCTTCCAGGTTATTCATCCTCTGGTATGGTCTTCCTAAATCAGTCTGGTCCAGCCTAGGGTCATTACTAGGGCCCTACTCATTAAAAATCTAGGGTCATATCTGGTTTCTTAATGTCAATAAGTACTATTCCTATTCTACGTTGCGGGGGTGCTAAACGCCATCCACCCGACTTCCCCCCGTAGATATGCATCTACTCACCTGGTCCATGTCTGCCGAAGACAGTGTCGCCATCCTCCTCTTCATCGCCCGCAGTCCACGTGAGGGGTACCTAAACTCAAACATATAAATAGTATCGTAAACTGAATCACATACAAAAGCCAAAACGATGCAAGGAACAAGCATAGGTTAAAACCTATGTCCCGTCCACGCAAAAGAACCAAATATCGCTCGATATCGGCGTACAAACTCCGTTGGATCGAAATAAATATCAACAAATAACTCGTAGTTTTAAAACACCTTACTTATATTATAAAACATGATTAAATCCATCGAAACCGTAAAATCCATCAAACCGTCCAATTTCGTAAAACCCGAAAATACCAATTTACCGTTTTTCATCAAAACTTGACATTTAAATGAAACCAATGGTCATAAAACTCATTATATAGCATAACTAGACTATACAAACCATTACTATATTTTTATTACACAAATTTGTATTAATTTGAAATTTCTAGTTTGCAACCTTTAACAATTTTCAACATTTTTCAAGCAAAATACCTAAATTCCACCACAAAACATGATTTTGCATGAATTAATGTACTAAACGACAATTCATGATGATAATGATATGATGAAACCATGATTATATTTTTAATTTCATTTATATAGGAATTTCCAAAATCTAGTTCACAAAAATAGCATTTTATTAGTATTTTTCCAATCATCAAAAGAAACTAGTGATCAAACTAAGTTTTTCTTTCCTTTAATATGCTAATATTCTCATTAAAACTACCATCTAATGATAACAAGCTTAATAAGAATTTTATTTTACCCACAAACACATTTTTGAAAAATCTAGTTAGCTAAATAGCTTAATTAAAACAATTTGAATAAAAAATTTATTATACAACAACCATGCAATATTTTTCCACTCTAAAAGATGTTAAACTAGCTATTATAACCTTATTTAATTAATAAAAACCAAAATTTGAATTTACAAACCCTAACTTTAATTTTAAAATTTGCAACTAGAATTAATATATTAAATATAATTATGCTTTAAAAGAAACATCTAATAGAAATAAAACAAAAGAAGGAAATTTATACCTTCAAAATATGAAACCCAAACATGAAAATGAGCCTCCAAAATGCATGCTTTCCATCTCCAAAATCCATGCTAAATAGGTCAAAGGAAAATGGTAGAGGTTGAATGTTGATTTTTGAGATTTATTTTTGGAATTTTTGATGAATTTTGATGATTTTTATTGCAAAAATGATGGGGGAAATTTTTTGGGGCTACCCATGGAGGGGAGGCCGGCCATGGAGAGGGAGGAGGGTGGAGAGAGAGAAAAAATGTGTGGTATTGTGTAGAAAGTTCATAAATAATGCATTTTTTTCACTTAAACCCTTTATTATCTAACTTTTTCAATTTAACCCTTTTCCTAGAAATTTCTAGAACCATGGAGAGATTTTGGAAAAGATTTTGCATATTACATACTTGATTCTAATATACCATGGCTCATTTTTACAAATTAAAACCATTCAAATTTGTAATTTACACTAATTTAGTTTAAAAAATAAAGCTTATGTTAATATTTAAAATAATTAATTTAGGAAAAATATTTAATTAAAATAAAAATTTATAAGTGGCTAAATAAACACCATTTACTAGTAATTACATAATTAAAATATGTATTTTTGAAATTATAATGAAAAACAATTACGGTTTAATTTTACGAAAAATACATTTTACTTTACCGAAATTCATAAAATTCACTTAAACAATTTTATTCATTTAATTATTTATTTAATTATTTTTAAAACGTTACAATCTTCCTCCTTTAAGAAATTCGGTCCCCGAATTTAAATTAAAACTCCCCCTCCAAATACTAAAACATTTAGCAAAACACTCAAATCGTCGGGGCTCCGAAATCATCAATACATAACAAAAACAACTCCGTCAAGCATAACGCAATCATCGGAGTTATGGCGAGAATAAAATACCAAAACCCAATATGAAAACCAACATAATATACATCAATCTACAACTTATATATAGTGTGCATCATAGTGAAATCACCTAAATATCATAATAAAGAAGCATACGAAAACCCCTCTTGAAAATTGCCGTGCAATGCACGTGTCACGGTATAAGTAGCGGACGTTTATTTAAAAAAATAACTATATATATATATATATATATATATATATATATATATATATATATCTTTTATTTAACATACACGTCCCGCCTGGTTACTAAATCAAATAATAATGATTATGAAACATACTGCTCAAACTGAAATCAATCCCAATCACATCAATAAAATATCATGTGCGTCCGGTGCGCACTGAAATCGAAACCAAATACAGATACCATGAATACACACAAAAACAAAATAAGTGCAACAGGTGTGCACCAAAACATCTGTCAAGTGCAACGGGCGTGCACGACTCACTATCAGGTGCATCTAATCTGCACAAAACCCCGATTTAGTGCATCTGGTGTGCACAAAATCGCATCAAGTGCGCCAAGTATGCGCAAGAATCCTAATCAGGTGCACATGGTGCACGAAAACATACATCGATTATCAGAATCGAAATCACAATACGAAAATGGATAAAAACTAGGTCGAAGCATATATCAAAATCATGTGTAACCCATATGCACGAAATCAAAAAATAATAAAAAAAATCTCAAAATAAATAAAACCAAATCAAGTGTACCGGGTGTTTACTAAGCAACATCAATACAGCTGATATGTGAAACACGGATAGAATGCAATGAAGGTACACACATGAAATAGCAATCGTAGCACAAAGTCCTCAAAATACCAAAATCCAATCAACGAAAATATGAAATTCAAATCACTAAATCACAATCGTAAACACTATCGTCAATATGCGCCTCTTTCCTCTGATGTCGATTGCTTCGAACTCATCTCTTCATAAGTGTGCTGACTGCGCTACCGACGGCAATACTCATATCTAGAGTCTCCCACGTTGTCGATCCCTTCACTTGATATCCGGACTACATTAAACCTTTCGATCGATCCATCAAATCCCATAATTCCCCGAGAGCTCAACACTCAAGTACAGTTTAAAATATCCGGTACATACCCCAGCATCGATGATCCAGCCGTAGAAGGGCAAACCCAAGCCTCACTAATGGCACCGCGGAACTGCCGTAAACCCTAAGGTTCAAGGGCGTTCTCGTGGTCATTATGTCGAGTTAGGGTTTCATTCTTCTAGAGGGTCCATCGAAATACCTGCATGTTCTTCCGAATATCTTAAACTTGGGAAAATGGTTTTCTGATAATCGTTCGAACCCTTTAACTTCATCCGGACGGCATGTGAATACCCTTTATCCGCACGCTAAGCAATACTTCAATCCTCAAGAATAACCAATACTCTAATGGTTATCGCATTCGAGCCGCAGCTCCTTCTGCCAGTGTGCCCGTGGTTAACAGAAACCACCCTCCAACATTGACGAAGATAGATCAAAAGAACGAATGGAATACGGTGCAAACAATTGTACATCCTAAGGCTCCTTAAGCAGAGTAGCGTATCGTAAGTATGCCGCGGACCATACCCACGGTACGTTACTCTACCTAAATCGCCTACTCCATCAACCAAGGGTCACCTAGACTTATACAAGGTTAAACCTAGCGCTCTGATACCAACTTTGTCACGACCCGAAAGTACGGAACGTGACCGGCACTTAGATTACGAAGCGTCTAGAGGCGCCACGTAACCTAAGTAAGCCGAAGCCCAGAAATCTAAACCATAAAAGAAGAAGAAGAAGTAAAAGAACATGAAGAAAAACAAGTTTAAAAATATCAGCAATTTTTCCCAAAAATTTCGGCAGAGTCTCCTCTGTAAAAACTGGCCCCCAAACGGGTACAACAAGTATAATATAAATAAACAATAAAAAGCATCCCCAAACGGGTGCTAGCATCAACGCCAACAGGCGAAAACAACCACAACAAGCACAATAATATACAACGCCAAAGGGCGAGGCTCAAAACTCAAAAGAAAACAAAACCACCAGATCAGAATAATACATGCGCGACTCTAAGGTCGAAATAAAAGACTGGTCCAATAAACTTATCAAGTAATACAAGTATGGTTGATGGAGCTTACTAGATACAAATGAATGAATAAAAGTACAATGGTGGTTCGGATACAAGTGAACCAACCTACCGTGCAAATCACCCTGAAAGAATAGATGTGCCAGTAAGCTGCCAGGGAAACCTGTACACCGAACCTGTAATAAAATTTGGCACAACGGGGTGAGTTGCCAACTCGTGAGTAGAAAACATCTACGAAAAGAAATCGAATGCACGACGCTATCCTAGGTCATAATAATACACTAAAATATCCTAATCATCTAGTAATAGCAGGGTATAACTACATGTAAGTGCAGATACTCCGTGCTTGTGTCAGTGCCTCATATAATACTATGTCATATGAAATGAAATGCATGCACCATGAATGTAAAGTAACAAATCCTGAAATCCAGATATATATGTATAAGAAATCTTTAGCTGTTATCATAGTAAAATGTGTATAAGAATCTGAAATCTCAACAATGAAATCCATGGAAATCCGTGTCAAGCGTCGACAAAACACATGTAATCTCAAGTCTCAATATCTCGGGCTCCGTCAGTCCGGATCGGCCCATATCATCAAATCTCACGACAACGGTCGGTATCCTCCGGATATCCGCCTCGCCAGACATCACCGGTAGGTAGCCTTCCCCTGCCAGGCTCATCGTCTACAACTCGATCTTCTTGCCCGGGGGTACCATACCGGGCCCACCATGTACCCGAGACGGTTTATCCACTCCTCGAATCGGGTCTTGAAATCCATCAGAAAACATGAAATCTCATGGTGGACGACACATACATCATGAGAAAACCGCATCTTATGTTTTTAAAAAGAGAGGAGGAGGAGAGAGAGAAGTTTTTACATATTCTTGCGGTTTTCCCCAAAATCCAGAAATCTCATAGAAATCCAAATCTCAAAATCATGAGTAACTATATGATAAGTGTCGGCATATGCCCATAATACTGCATGATAACATGAAAATATGAATGCATGAATGTCTAAGCAATAAATATCATGTTTGTACTAATGTCAGAGAATAATCACAATATTATAGCGGTCTAGTTGTTAACTGATTCTATCCATAAAAGACAATATGATCTAAAGTGTACGTGACATAGCAATTACCGATGATGATGTGTGTGAGCCGGCAAATAAGTGTGCGTGGAATATGCGCATCACCGGTAATGGTGCTGGTGTCCTAATAGGTAAAGTTTATACTGATTATAACAACATATGTAAGAACATGCAACATTATGATTATAATGTGAAAGTAAAGACGGATGTGTGTTATCCACTCATTTGATATACAATTACCACTACCACTATATGACTCGAACCTAACGTAGTGTCCATCTAACCCCCCTAAGGAAAACTAAACCTAAGAACTGGTCGATAGAAGTATACCTAAAGCCTGAGTCCATATCTCTAATAGTCGGCGATCCTGCCTCAATAGCGTCACGTACATAGTACGACTTCCTCAAATCAAGAGTGCGGATCAATCATCACATCTATGCCTCGTACGGTAAAATCCATCGTACGGCATCCCAATATCGGGGTACGGGTCAAATATCACCTACGTGTCTCATTATTCATATAATATCATCATCAACACATGTCATGATCGAGGTGCTATGCTGTAATCGCATACATCAATTATATAACATTGCCATCATAAATATGCCTCATTAATTTATCCTCAGAAATAGCATGTCATATGTATCATGTTGTGATCGAGTCATACTGATATCATATCGTCATCAAGTCACACCTATATGATATCGACATCAGGTCACACCTATATGATGTCGTAATCAAGTCATACATATATCATATCGTGATCAGTCACAAGTTACAGTTCGGGTTCTATTTTAGAGTCCCATGTACCTCAATATCATCACTACACATTATAATTTAGGTATACCTGTTCATTATCTCATTCTCTAATGATCCGCTAACACTTTAATACGATTGTATAGTCAAGAATCACGGCATCAAGCCCAGTTATCCTGTTTCATTCCCGTGTATCAATGTATCCCACATACGTGTTGTATATATCTATATATATACCTATACCTAGTCCTATATATATATACACATACCCGTATACACCATGTCGAGTTTCAGTGTGTGCGTGTGTGTGTTTCTACCTTAAACCTACGAACCTCTTCCAGGTTATTCATCCTCTGGTATGGTCTTCCTAAATCAGTCTGGTCCAGCCTAGGGTCATTACTAGGGTCCTACTCATTAAGAATCTAGGGTCACATCTAGTTTCCTAATGTCAATAAGTACTATTCCTATTCTACGTTGCGGGGGTGCTAAACGCCATCCACCCGACTTCCCCCCGTAGATATGCATCTACTCACCTGGTCCATGTCTGCCGAAGACAGTGTCACCATCCTCCTCTTCATCGCCCGCAGTCCACGTGAGGGGTACCTAAACGCAAACATATAAATAGTATCGTAAACTGAATCACATACAAAAGCCAAAACGATGCAAGGAACAAGCATAGGTTAAAACCTATGCCCCGTCCACGTAAAAGAACCAAATATCGCTCGATATCGGCGTACAAACTCCGATGGATCGAAATAAACATCAACAAATAACTCGTAGTTTTAAAACACCTTACTTATATTATAAAACATGATTAAATCCATCGAAACCCTAAAATCCATCAAACCGTCCAATTTCGTAAAACCCGAAAATACCAATTTACCGTTTTTCATCAAAACTTGACATTTAAATGAAACCAATGGTCATAAAACTCATTATATAGCATAAATAGACTATACAAACCATTACTATATTTTTATTACACAAATTTGTATTAATTTGAAATTTCTAGTTTGCAACCTTTAACAATTTTCAACATTTTTCAAGCAAAATACCTAAATTCCACCACAAAACATGATTTTGCAAGAATTAATGTACTAAACTACAATCATGATGATAATGATATGATGAAACCATGATTATATTTTTAATTTCATTTATATAGGAATTTCCAAAATCTAGTTCACAAAAATAGCATTTTATTAGTATTTTTCCAATCATCAAGAGAAACTAGTGATCAAACTAAGTTTTTCTATCCTTTAATATGCTAATATTCTCATTAAAACTACCATCTAATGATAACAAGCTTAATAAGAATTTTATTTTACCCACAAACACATTTTTGAAAAATCTAGTTAGCTAAATAGCTTAATTAAAACGATTTGAATAAAAAATTTATTATACAACAACCATGCAATATTTTTCCACTCTAAAAGATGTTAAACTAGCTATTATAACCTTATTTAATTAATAAAAACCAAAATTTGAATTTACAAACCCTAACTTTAATTTTAAAATTTGCAACTAGAATTAATATATTAAATATAATTATGCTTTAAAAGAAACATCTAATAGAAATAAAACAAAAGAAGGAAATTTATACCTTCAAAATATGAAACCCAAACATGAAAATAAGCCTCCAAAATGCATGCTTTCCATCTCCAAAATCCATGCTAAATAGGTCAAAGGAAAATGGTAGAGGTTGAATGTTGATTTTTGAGATTTATTTTTGGAATTTTTGATGAATTTTGATGATTTTTATTGCAAAAATGATGGGGGAAAAATTTTGGGGCTACCCATGGAGGGAAGGCCGGCCATGGAGAGGGAGGAGGGTGGAGAGAGAGAAAAAATGTGTGGTATTGTGTAGAAAGTTCATAAATAATGCATTTTTTTCACTTAAGCCCTTTATTATCTAACTTTTTCAATTTAACCCTTTTCCTAGAAATTTCTAGAACCATGGAGAGATTTTGGAAAAGATTTTGCATATTACACACTTGATTCTAATATACCATGGCTCATTTTTACAAATTAAAACCATTCAAATTTGTGATTTACACTAATTTAGTTTAAAAAATAAAGCTTTTGTTAATATTTAAAATAATTAATTTAGGAAAAATATTTAATTAAAATAAAAATTTATAAGTGGCTAAATAAACACCATTTACTAGTAATTACATAATTAAAATATGTATTTTTGAAATTATAATGAAAAACAATTACGGTTTAATTTTACGAAAAATACATTTACTTTACCGAAATTCATAAAATTCACTTAAACAATTTCATTCATTTAATTATTTATTTAATTATTTTTAAAACGTTACAGACACAAAAATATATATCTCAATATCCCAATATGAAGTAAATCTCATATATCATGTATCCAATAGGTATGCAACATTCATGAAGGTGCTCTATCAGGTACTGCTAATACATGAAGCAATAAATGACAATATGTATACGCAACAGTCATGAAAGGTACTCTATCAGGTACTAATAATACATGAAGCAATGCATATTAAATAAATGTGGAGTATAGAATAAAACTTGCTATCCAAACATCGGGCACATAGGCCCCTCACATCGACCTTATAGGCCCCACTCGTATCGAGCACATAGGCCCATCTCATATCGACCACATAGGCCCCTCACATCGAGCACATAGGCCCCGAGCACATAGGCCCCTCTCATATCGACCATATAAGCCCTTCACATTGAGCACATAGGCCCCTCTCATATCGACCATATAGGCCCACACATATAATGAATAAGTATATTTGCATATATCATTATGATGATATATGATGTAGGTGTATATATATATATATATATATATATATATATATATATATATATATATTAGCATCCCATACCACCGATACATATATACGATGGGTATACATATATATCAGCATCCCATACCACTGATATATATACGCAGGAGTAAAACAATCCAGAAAACATCATATGAAAACCATATCTCAATGCGAAACCCATAAATATAATATATGCAACATGAAACAGTAATATGAGTATATAAGGAAAAATCTCTATTTAACTGCAACAAGTCATAAAATATATCATGCGGTTCCTAAATTCTCCAAATTCATACAACGTCATATAAAGGTGAAAATTTAACTATGTAAAGGCATATGTGTAAGCATGTAGGTATACAGGTATGCTATATGTCATATGCACAATGAAATATGAATCAATAACATATAAGCATGCAATACAATGCGAGCAGCAGAAAAATGGTAAATGAATAATAATGCAGCAATAAAGAAATATACATTCCTATATACGAGTCATACAGTCCTTGGTATTTAGAAGTTGTCCGAATCTTGGTGTTTAGAAAATAGGGTTACGGTGTTTTTATGAAAAAGTACATCCCTTGAAAATATCCGTAGCATCCCTTGGCATGTCTTTCAAATACTCATGATTCGTTAGTTTTTGAAATTGGTATGACTCAAGTCTAGTCTAACATCAACAAGTAAACTACAGGACTAACTAACTGGCTAATCGAAAAGATAGGAAAACCACCTATAGTTGAGTCGATACGTCTACATATAATAGTCGGTGATCCCGCCTCAGTAGTATCACATACGATACAATATATAACATGACATCCTGGAGTCAAGAGTGCGGATCTATCATCAATATAAAGCTCGTAGGTAAATCCGTCGTACGGCATCCCAAATCTGGATACGTGTCAATTATCACGTTCATCTAATTATTCATCTGGTATCTATTATCGTCATATCTCATGAACTGGGGTACTGAACTGAGTCTACCACAAACTGATACCATCGATATATATATATATATATGTGTGTGTGTCTGTGTGTGTGCGCGCGCGCGCGCGCACGCGTGTATGAAATCACACGCCTAAAGGCCCGCTAAAATCTCATTTCGTATCCCAAATACGAACCACATCATATCACCGATCTCATGGCACTATGCCCAATCTCATCGACTCATCTCCAAATATCATCCACTATCCTCATCATCCAGGTATATGTATAACAAGTAAGCATGTGTGTGCGTGTGGGTGTAAACCTATTCTAGGGCTCGCAACTAAGAAGCTATAATAGTTTACTTCTAAAAACCCTAATCTAACCATAGTACACCTAATCACAACTTGAATATCCATGTCACACATAAGGCTATCATATATATATATAGTATATATAGAGTATACTAAACATCGAACTGCGGGGGTGCTAAACGCCATCCACCCGACTTCCCCCGTAGATATAATCCACTCACCTTGCTCTCGCTTGCCGTTGCCGACGTCGCCACGCGCTAGCTTGTCATCTCGAATTCTTCGTGGGGGTACCAACACATCATAACGTATCACAAATGCATATTAAAATCACATCGGAAAACCAAAACAACACGCTAAAGGCCTATAGGTTAGAACCTATGGACTACGCTTCCAAAACCACCAACCCTCCTCGATATCATCGTACAAACGTCAAATGATCGAGGAAAAACACAAATAAAAAATCTAGAATTCAAAATACGAGAAACGAAACGCCGAATCAAAACAGCAACACTTGTAAATGATCCCAGATTTTACCCTAGGTCAAATTGGTCAATTTTGCATATATCGAGGGTCTATTTTAAAGGAGATAAAGCCCTGGAACATGAACGAACCCAAACTGGAATGCCCAGGCCGCATTTTGCGGCCTAAAGGAATAAATTTCCGGCCTAAAGAGGGAATTGGGGTCCTGGGTTTTGCAGGTACACTCCAGGTTGCCTGCACATCACTCTGTGTTTGCAAAAAGATTTTCAGAGCCTCCGGGGGATAGCAGATTTCAATAGACACTCACAGAATTCACAATTCTTCCGATATCGGTTTTCTAAATCCATATTCCGGGGTTTTAGTCTCTGGTTTGGTCTCCAATCAATCACCACAGGGGTTGTTGTAACATTTCAAAAAAATAAAATATTATTTTTCGGAATTTTTATAATTTAATAATGAAATATTGAATATTTTAATAAGGCGGTATAATTAAATACCGATAAAATTTGGAAAATTATAGAAATTACTAAAAGAGAGTGTTTTATGTAAATTATGCAAATTTTAAGTTTTTATGATTAATTATTTGCTAATTTAGTACTAATCGCGATTAAAAATCGCTAATCGTGCTTTGAACATGTTTTGTCCAAACATGCACCATATCTTTTTTCACTTATTATATTTTCTTATGGCTTTCCTACATGTTTTATATCGTGGTTGTGGAATAATTAGAGGGGGGGGGCGAAAGAAAAAGAAAAAGAAAAAGAAAAGGAAAGGAATAGAATATTAGGTATGGGTGAGAGAGAGAAAGGTGAGGGTTACTTTGACTTGGTCATTCCCTCTTCATTCTTCACCCATTTTCTCTCCACTCTCCTTCCTTGCTGCTGCTGCTGCTGCTGCCTCCTCCACCCTCTTCAACCTTCTCAAATCATCACAATAAACACCTCAAAACCTATTACCCTTTTCAATAAAAAGGTGCACAAGCTCAAGGGAAGCACATTAGACCAAGAAAGAAGAGATTTTGAGGAGTTTGAGCAACTCAAGAAAATTCTTGAGTTGCCAAAGGAGGTAATTTCTGCACCATTAGTGTAATGTTTTAATTCCTTATGCATCCATACATGTTTCATGTCGATATTGAGTGGTTTTGTGGACTTAGAAAAATTCTAGTTAGGGTTTAAGAAAACTTGGAGTTGTGATGGGTAATTGAGCTCAGTAGAAACCACACAAACCCCTTAGTACTAGAATTCAGGCCTAAACCAAAGACTATAACCTCGGAATACGGATTTAGAAAAGCCGATATCGAAAAATTTTGGATTCTGTGAGGGTTAAATGAAATCTGCTATCACTCAGAGACTCTGAAAACTATTTTGCAAACACAGAGAGACAAGCAGGCACCGAGGAAGCTACCACCAAAACCCTAGCCCCTATCTCCCAATTCAGGCCGCAAATTTAATCCTTCTAGCAGCAAATTGCGGACAGACCTAGGCAAATGTGCCTCGTGTTGGTTCTGTGGTCCCCTCATCTGTAAATTAGACCCTTGGTATACGCAAAATTGACCAATTTGACCTAGTGTAAAATCTGGGGCCTTTTTCCTGAGTTGCTGTTTTGATTCGGGTTTCTTATTGCGTACTTTAAATTATGGATTTGCATTTGTGTTTTACCTCGATCACTTGGCGTTTGTACGACGATATCGAGGGTTGTTTGACGGTTTTGAAAGCGTAGTCCATAGGTTCTAACCTATAGGCCTTAGCATGTCGTTTTGGTTTTCCGATGTGATTTTAATGTGCGTTACGATTGTGTTATCTTTATAGGTATCTTCACAAGAGTTTCATATAATGAAGAAGATGAAGGCGATATCGATACCGAAACGCAGGATGCAAGGTGAGTAGATTATATCTACGGGCGAAGTCGGGTGGATGGCGTATAGCGCCCCCACAGATCGATGTTTAATATACTATATATAGACTATATATATAAGTATGATAGTGTTACGTGTGATATGGATATTCTAAATGTGTTTAGGTGTACTATTGAGAGATTAGGGTTTAGAAGTAAAGTAGTATAGTTCCCTAGTTGCGAACCCTAGATTAGGTTTACACCCACACACACACATATGCTTGCTTGTGATACTTATACCTGGATGATGAGGATAGTGGATGATATTCGGAGATGAGTCGATGAGATTAGGCATAGTGCCGTGAGATCGGTGATATTGATCTGGTTCGTATTATGGGATACGACGTGAGATTTTACCGGGCCTTTAGGCGTGTTTCCATACACGCACATATATCTATATAGATGGTATCGGTTTGTACTAGACTTAGATCAGTACCCCAGATCATGAGATATGATGATAAGGATACCAGATACTTGATGAGATGAATGTTATATTGACCCGTACCCAGATTTGGGATGTCGTATGATGGAAGTACCGTACGAGCTTTATATTGATGATAGATCCGCACTCATGACTCGAGAATGTCATATGATATATTGTATCGTACGTGATACTATTGAGGTGGGATCTCCGACTATTATATGTATATATATATCGACTCAGATTTAGGTGGTTTCCATACCCTTCCGATTACTTTATTAGTTAGATCTGTAGTTTCCTTAGTAGATGTTAAATTAGACCCGAGTCATACCTATTTCAAAACTAACGAATCATGAGTATTTTAAAGACAGGGAAAGGGATTCTATGGATATTTTCAAAATATGCATCTTTTCTTAAAAACACCGTAGCCCTTATTTTTCTAAACACCACGATTCGTCTTATTTCAAATGGCAAAAATGTATGACATTTTTATATTGATGTAGATTATTCACTGTTGCGTTGATTATTCGATTTTCGCATATTCATGCTATTCGTATCGCATTGCATGTGTAAATGTGTTTATTGCTATAGTAGACTCATGCTGTTAAGACACCAGCACCATTATCGATGATGCGTATGTGCCACGTACACATGCTTGCCGGCTCACACACTTCATCAACGATAATTGCATGTCACTACACAGTACGATTGTTGCATCAGGATATGACCCTCGCATGACATACTTACGTACACACATATTGTACAGCCATGCTTGCATACATATGTATTTGCACATACATAGATGATTCTGGCTTGATTTGGAGATTTGGGAACCGCAAGATATATTTTAAAAACTGGATTCATTTTAAAAGAGCAGTTTCCTTCGATATATGCATATTATTATTCCATGTTGCATGATATACTGATATGCTTACACTTCCTTTATATGTCGCATACATCATGCTTATGATTATACGCATTGAGATATTTATTTTTATGAGATTTCTGGATATGGGAACCGTGGTTATTTCAAAAGAGAATTTGTATCGTTTTAAAAACCTGGTTTCCCTTGATATGATATTTCAGTGCGTCCACCATGCGTTTTCTCGGTTATGAGACGTATGATATGTGAACCCGAATCGAGGAGCTGGATGAGGCCGATTGCGGGTACATGGTGGACCCGATATGGTTCCCCGGGACGAGAAATGTTTTTCGTGGAGCAGACGATAAGCCTGGCAGGGTGGTGAGTACCTACCGGTGATTTTATTTAGGCCCGGCGGATATCCGGATGATACCGACCGGAGTCGAGAGATGATATAGGCCAATCTGGACTGACGGAGCCCGTGGGCCGATCCGGACTGACGGAGCCCGATATATGAGGATTTACATGCCGATGCTAGGCACAGTTTTCATGATGTTTTCCTGTGTCGATGCTAGACACCCACGTTCCATGATTTGATGTGTCACGAGGGACACATGTTGATTTATATCCTCATACTTCCATGCATATGCTTTATGATATTTACATGCATGATGATTTATGTCATTGGGTGACACGTGGACGATATCCACTTACATATAGTTGACATTGATGACATTGATCACATAGTTGGATGATATCCACATACTGATAGATTTCATGATTTAATTGACACTGATTACATTGATCATACCTCATATTTCTGATATGTTGCTACCTGAGGCACTGGCACGAGCACTTGGTACTACACTTACGTATAGATGTTTACCTTTGCCACCTTTTCATGCTTCAGACTTATTCTTTTGTGGTTTATATGTATATATCTGATCGTATTGACCTAGAATTGTGTCATACATACGATTTTTGCTCTGCGATGTTTTCTATTCACGAGTTGGCAACTCACCCCCGTTGTGTCACAGTTCTTGCAGGTTTTTGCCGTACAGGTTTCATTACGGCTTTTCTGGCACACTACTTCCTTTCTGGGTGATTGCTTTGGTAGGTGGGTTCACTCGCATCGTGACCACCCTTCTATTTATTTTATTCAGTTGTATCTAGTAATTCCATCAACCAAACTTGTATATTGTTTCAGACTTAGAAAACCGGTTGTGTATTATTTCGACCTTAGAGTCACGCGTTGTAGTATTATGGTTTTCATGCTGATTTTGAGTTTCCTTTTGAGTTTTGATTCTCGCCCTTCGGCGTTGTATATTATATTGTTTGCGTTCTTATGACCGTTGATTTACGAAGAGCTAGCTCCCGCTTGGGGATGCCTTTTATCATTGCATATATTATTCATGTTGTACCCCGTTTGGGGCCAGTATTTACAAAGTAAACTCTGCTGAAATTTTCAGAAAAGACATGAGATTTTTAAAATGTATATTCGGCTTATGTTATTTAAAACCCCTTTTTTTAAAACGTTTTCTTCACTTCTTTAAAACTAGTTTTCCATTATTTATTATTTAAAATGGTTTTAGATTTCTGGGCTTTTGGCTTACTTGAATTAGATGAGGTCCTATAGACTTCATATGATTCAAGGTCCAGTCACGTGCTATTTCGGGTCATGACAAAGTTGGTATCAGAGCGCTAGGTTAACCTTGGTTCGAGTCTAAGTTTGACTATGTGGAGCCTAGAGCGTTATATATATATGGAATTTAGGCTTGACCTTACGGAACTTAGACTCAGTCGAGGGGGTATTGTACACGAACTTTCGTCGCATAGGATGACCCTTGGTTGATGGAGTAGGTAGCTTGAGTAGAGTGACATACCGTATGTTAGTTGTATGTATGCCCTAGAGGCCAGTATTGTACAGATGATGTATATTATATTGGATGCTTGGACATATATAGAGATGACTTTCTTGCTCGATATGATAGTATGCAATCTGGTTACTCTTTATCTTAACATGTACACTTGTCTCTTTATACTGTCTTATAGTTACATGTTGGTAAAGCCCTTAGGATGTGTACTTGACTAACTGGACTATGATGCAGATCATACTAGTGGGGACATGGTAGTCCATAAGTACATCCTTCAAGGTCCCTAGTCGTGGGTGTATCGAGACGGGGCATCGATATACCAGAGTAGACTAGCGTATACGCTTCTCGACCCATGAGATGGGCGATGGATGATCCCATATCCATTGGTGTTTGACATCAGAGATCGTATACGGGTGCTCAGTGGAGACTGGGTACACTGGACGGACTCGCCGAGAACTCCCAGATGGTATTATACCTCACGTCAGATGGCAGTTCTCAGGTGACACTTGTACAGGTTAGTCTGTAGACCCGAGATCGTCATAGAGTCTTGTGTGATTCCCACTGTGCTTTGATCTCCACCTTACCACGTCCATGAGGGCGTGCAAAACGGTGGTCTTTGGGTACAGTCCCGAGTCACATGGAGGCAATGAGCGATAGGAGGGGTTTCGTCTCTCCCGGTATTGGGGGTTGATGTTGCGCTGTGCTCGATTGGCCGTAACAGGGAAGTCCCTGGCCAGGGCTGATCAGAGAATTGCTGGTAAGTGTTACCAGAAGTTTCTCGACCCGTTATGAGCCTCACATCGGCACGACTTATCGGTTATTGGGGTCTGACGTTTACCACCCCTAGACTTGATATGCGACATATCAGACGAACAGACCGGACTGTACGGTAAGTGTTACTGGTTGGATTCACAGGAGTGTGAGCTGGCTAGCTCGTCGATCTTCTGATCGCTCAATACCCGGATGGCCGTTACGTTTAGCATACCGCTTACGGCTTGTGGGTGCTTGATATGATCATCATCTGCTACCGGCGTATTGACGAGTCTTTAGAGTCCTACACAGAGGTTTCCTGGCTCAAGCGAAACGAAATAGGAGCGCATATGAGATATGTGCAGGACCGAGAATAATGCGTGTATGTGATACCGTAATTCATTCTCGCGATGGATGTATCGATTGGTTATATTCGATATAACCTAGATATCGAATCAAGGATTGATTCGATAAGCCGATACATAGGATACTAGTCGGTTATATGCGATATGACCGGATCGTTAAATCAAGTGTTGATTTAATGATTTAATGTATAATTATATATTTGATATATTACTTTGCATTAACTAATATTGGTTCACTTTAAATGGATTTTCTCACTTGATGTGCAAGAAGTATATGTGATATACTTTTGTGCACATATTTGTATCATGTTTGATGATACTTGATAATGTGGTTAAGTGTAAAGGATTAAACCATGGTTAAGTGATGATTAGGGTTTTGGTTTTTCATTTATTTATTTGTTTATTTATTTGGAAAGGATTTAGTTAAGAATGGTGGCTTATTTTGTTTCTAAGTTGAAGCTTCTTGAAGCTTTGACAAAGTCCACCATCCTTATCTCATCCTTAACCCTAACCATTCCATCTAACCTTAGTTTAATCTCTACACTTGACCATGGTCAAGATATGATAAGAATTCATATTAGTTTTATTTTTAAAATAGAACACTTATCATATTCTTTCTTCTGGCTTTGTCTTCTTCTTCATCTTCAAGAATGAAAACTTGATGCCATCAATGGCAACTTGAGTTCTAAAGTGAGAAATTCAATTCTAAAGTGAACCCACCTCCTATTTCTTCACCCTCTACCTCTTGCCATGTTGTTTTGGGTGTTTTCTTCACAAGTTTCACAAATTTGTGAAGTCGGAGCTTGAACTTGTGATGCCTCGACGTAGATCGTCTTCGGCACGAAGCCGACGACCTAGTCCGCCCAATTCTCCGATGAAGCCGACGTTTGAGTTCGGGATTCGAGATGGACAGCGAGAGGATGCTTACGAGGAGCTAAAGAAGTGGAGAACCGGATCTACAAAGGTTGTAGTCTTTCTCCTTTAGTTAAAGTGTTAACTAGTTTCGTTTTTCGCCTAAATTTCTAGTCAACGATCCGTATTAGGGTTTCTCGGCACCCGTAAAATTTGAAATTGGCATGGTTGATGCCTTGTGAGACCTCTTGAGAGTGCCTAGGAACCCTACAGTGGTATCAGAGCCAAGCTAGAGCCTTAGGCGAAGTCTAGACGGAGTTTGAAATCCGAACGAACCCGAAACCCTAACACAAACTTGCTCTCTGGACATTTTCTAAAAACTGGGATTTTTCCAGATTAAAAATATGCAGAAAAACCAGCAGGAATATCTAAGAGTTACTGTGAAATTCGAAAGCCCAATTCAACTAACGCGCCGCGGTTCCGCTGCATGAGCATGGCTCATGCGGCGGTTCCGCGGCTGTACGGCCTCGTTATATAATTTCGTTTGCACAGTAATTGTTAGTCCCAAGTTCTAGTTTTCCTGGGAATTTTTAACATTTTTTCAAGAGTTGAATTTTCTGGGTTGTTTTGGGGATTCGAATGTTCGATCGGATTATCAAATTTTGTCTTTGTGGCTTTCCGGATGACTTTAGAATATGTTAAAAGGTTCGACCGGATATAAATACCCAACTTTTCCCCTGCCGGAAAATATCCATGTGTTGGATTTTTGTGTGGTTTAAAGACGTTCTAAGTAGTGCAAGTAACGCGATGGACCCTCTAGAAGACAACAAACCTTAACTCGATTATGTGACCGTCTTGAACTGCCCTTTGAACCTTCGGGTTTGGGGCAGTACGGCGTGCTACATGTGAGGCGTTGGCTTGACCCTTCTACGGCTGGACCGTTGCTACTGAGGCACGAACTGAATGTTTTTAGACTTGTTTCATGTGTTGAGCTATATCGGGAAAACTTGGGTATTCGACTGTTCGATCGGAAAGTTTAACATTTTCTGTTTATCTGGAATGTGATACAATAATTGGAATTCACAAACAGTTATGAGATAACTGAATGAAGGTTATAAATCTAGCGGTTTAGTTTCACTTGATATTGAAAAGAGTTTTCGATAATGAGACTAAAATGCGGGGTTTATAACTGGTAGGCATGTGATGTCTAAGTATTTCATTTGATTAGGCATGTGATGTCTAAAGAGGTTGCGGATTCCAACTGTTGTAGTTTTACACTTTCTTTTCTGTGACCGTAACTGTAGTATGTTCATATCGCCGGTTTCGTTGCTATACGTCAACGAAAATTGGGGTATGCATACTTACTTACGTTGATGACATGTGATGTTATGTGTTGCTGGATATGTTATATTGGATCGTCGTGTTTGAATAGCTGGGGGTTTTTATGTGAGATGAGTGTTTTTCATTTTCATTCATGTAAAAACTTGTATGTAATATTCTTTTTATTTAGGGCACTTCCAGGTAGCGGAAGTTGACACCTTTTGTATATTATTTACTTTTCCGCATTAGGATAGACCCAAGGAGGGGAGCACAAGTAACCGGGTTCTGGGGTCCAGTGGGAGACCAACTCGAGGAGTCGAGTCCGGGTCTCCTAACCCTAGAATTGGCAGGGTTGCTTGCCGCTCTTGTAGGGATCTAGGGGTGTGGGATTGGCTATTCATCATGACCGTGGAATCCGTGTTTTATACTGGCTCGTATTGAAAACACGGACGTCCTAGTATATCCAATGTTTCATATATTTATTCTGCTGCGATATCTGTGATGTGATCGTGTGATGTTCTGTGATAGATACACCATATAGTATATATGATATATTATGTAGACGTTACTTATGTTTTACACCGGCGCTAGCCCTGCCCTGCTCTGTCGTTAGTTACCTAACCTAACGGTGCACGAGGGGACATCGAGGCGAATGCGGATGGCATAAGTGTACGTCGTATTTATCTGTGATGTTTAGGTATTTAAATGATGGGACTTCATTAATGTGATTAATGAAAGAAAAGAAACCAAATGATGTTGTAGGATCAAATTTTAAACAAAATAGGTAGCTACAGTTCTTGCTTTGCATAGCGGTATATATGATATACCCCGCACCTTATTCGATGAGGAAAAGACCGAGATCCTTTCACCGGGAGTGACTCCTTTAGCAATAGCTGGCAGATGCTACAAAATCGGTCTGTTTTTGATTGCTTCTATAGTTTCTGCTTTGCACAGTGATATATATGATATATCCCGCACCTCATTCGACGAGGAAAAGGCCGACGATCCCTTCACCGGGAGTGACCCCTTTAGCAAAACAAGAAAAGCCTCAAAATCATTCCATTTTAAAACTTCATTTGATTCTACAACGATATCAAGTTCATTAGGCAATAGGTTTTCAGAAAAACCTGACGTAGCCCTCCGTCATTTCAGATAAGTACTAGTTAGTATTCGTGCTACGTTTGTTGACTATGTTAAGGCGTAGTGTGCGGTAGCTAATTAGTGCTTATCTGTATAAGAATATGATGCGATTGGATTAGGATAGTCGTGCGACTTTGTTGACTATGTTAAGGGTCGTGCGGGTGGGTTTAATTCAATCGGGAAATGACGGGTTGAACTTGACTAGCACTTATGATTTGTTGACTATGTTAAGGTCATATAGCTGCTAGGGGCAAAATATTATCGGGAATTTCAAGTGTTGAAATTTGCAATGAGATTGCATACCTTCTATGAGATCGTTGGATCCCGATACCCACTGCGAGTAAGAGTTACTCCTGGGAGAGTTTTACACATTACAATTAGCCGATCAAGTAGGTGTCAAGAAAGGTGTTAACGAGGTTACGCCTCTGGGAAAATGAGGTTTACATTAATTAGGTTCGTGCGAAAGCATGGGGGAACTCCCTCAAAGTACCGACACTGGCCTGGCTGAAAGATTGGCGAACTTGTAGTGTGTAATTAATCCCGGCTAGTCTTTCCTTTTAGGGTTTGAAGGAAGATTTGATAAAAAGCAGTGGGAGCCATCCTGATTAGATAAGATAATAACCAATCTGATCTTGCACGAGCTTACGCTAAAGTGTTTTCTTCTCTCTCTCTCCAGGTAGCGACCATTTCATGCCTTAATCAAGATAATAATATGGATGTATTGACCAAACCCGCATGTTATATTGTGCTGGGGAACGTTGGTTCCGTTCTTTCTTATAAGAGTTATAGGACTGAATAGGATATAGGGGAATACCAGGATTCCCATGCCACCCGAATGAAGAAAGTACATGATGATGCATTTTCTTCGGGTGTGTTCGTTACAGAGAACTGTTTCTCCATTTGCCCTACGTCCTGGGTATTAGATACCGGGTTAGGATCCCATATATGTAATCAGTTACATGGGCTTAGGAAAGGTAGAGAACTTGGAGAAGGTGATAAAGACATTAGAGTTGGAAATGGTGCAATTGTTGCAGCTAAGACTGTCGGGGAATATCACCTTATATTACCAACTGGTAATACATTGGTTCTGAACGAATGTTATTACATGCCGAACCTGATATACAACATTATATCGGTTTCTTTATTGAGTAAAGAGGGATATAATTTTGTATTACAGGATAATGTTATGAACATTTTCCGTAACCAAAAGTTGGTTGGATCAGGCACGTTGTGCAATGGCATTTATGTTCTAAACCAATCAACAGTTCTGAGTATAACCAACACACACAAGAGGAAGAGTTCAGAACTGAACGAATCCTTCTTGTGGCATTGTAGACTGGGTCACATCAATGCGACACGACTGGCTAAGTTGCATAAGGATGGATATTTGAAACCATTCGAATTTTCATCTTATGACACTTGCCAGTCATGTCTCAAAGTCAAGATGACCAAAACTCCGTTTACGGGACACGGGGAAAGAGTTACCGAACTCTTGGGACTGATACATAGTGATGTATGTGGTCCCATGTCTACACATGCCAGGGATGGTTCTTCGTACTTCATTACATTCACTGACGATCTCTCTAGATTCGGATATGTGTTCCTGATGAAACACAAATCAGAAGCTTTTGAGAAATTTAGAGAATATAAACAAGAAGTCGAGAACCAAACCGGAAAAAGTATTAAAATCCTTCGATCTGATCGAGGAGGTGAATACTTGAGCAATGAATTCCTGGACTTCCTAAAAGAGAATGGGATTCTCTCTCAGCTGACTCCTCCATATACACCACAGCACAACGGTGTACCTGAACGGAGGAACCGCACCCTATTGGATATGGTGCGCTCTATGATGAGCACAGCTGAGTTACCTATTTCCTTTTGGGGATATGCGCTGGAGACAGCAACATACCTATTGAATCAAGTTCCATCTAAATCTGTACCTACCACACCATTTAAGATATGGAGTGGGAAGAGACCATATTTTAAACGAGTTAAGATATGGGGTTGTTCGGCCTATGTCAAAAGGCAAAATCCAGACAAACTCGAGGCACGGTCAGTTCTTTGCAAGTTTGTGGGATATCCTAAGAATTCACAAGGGTATCTTTTCTACCATGCTGAAGAACAAAAGGTGTTTGTTTCTCAATATGCCACCTTTTTAGAAAAGGAATTCCTTGAAAAAGAAATTAGTGGCAAAGTGGTAAAGCTGGAAGAAGTTCCAGATACACAAACCATAACTGAAGATTTAGTGGAACCAGAAGATTCAGTAGCTCCCAATGAACCTCAGCCTCTCCGCCGATCTAGTAGGGTTCCTCGCCAGCCTGAGAGATACTATGGTTTTCTCATGGATGGAGGGAGCGAGGATTGCATCATGGAGGATGATGACCCAACTAGCTTCGAGCAGGCCATCACGAGTAGGGACTCAGTGAAATGGCTGGATGCTATGCGGTCCGAGATGGAATCCATGTACACCAACAAAGTATGGACTTTAGAAGTTGCTCTTGAAGGGGTAAAACCCATTGGGAGCAAGTGGGTCTTCAAGAAAAAACTTGGTGTAGATGGGAAAGTGGAGACTTTCAAAGCTAGACTTGTAGCAAAGGGTTTTCGTCAAAGACCAGGTGTGGACTATGACGAGACCTTTTCTCCAGTGGCTATGCTTAAATCCATACGGATCATGCTTGCCATCGCTGCATATCATGATTACGAAATCTGGCAAATGGATGTTAAGACCGCTTTTCTAAATGGTGATTTAGAAGAGTGCGTGTACATGACTCAGCCAGAGGGCTTCGTAGACAGTGGGAGCAGCGGGAAGGTGTGCAAGCTGCTTAAATCCATTTATGGATTAAAGCAAGCATCGCGGAGTTGGAACATCTGCTTTGACGTCGTTATCAAAAAGTTTGATTTCGTCAAAAACCCAGATGAACCTTGTATTTATAAGAAGGTGGCAGGGAGTAAGGTTGTCTTCCTCGTATTGTACGTGGACGACATACTCTTGATAGGAAATGATATTCCTATGCTGCAATCGGTCAAGCTCTTCTTATCACAAAGATTCTCAATGAAAGATCTTGGTGATGCCTCCTGCATATTGGGAATTAGGATCTATAGAGATAGATCCAAACGGATTTTGGGATTGTCCCAATCCAGGTACATTGACACCATACTAAAAAGGTTTAGTATGGAAGAATCCAAGCGTGGGAACTTGCCCACGATCTCTGGAGTCACTCTCCCCAAAGAGATGTCTCCCAAGACTGATTTGGAGAGAGCTCGCATGCAAGGGATACCCTATGCTTCGGCTGTAGGCTCTATCATGTATGCGATGCTATGTACCAGACCCGATGTAGCATACTCACTAAGTGTAGTGAGCAGTTATCAAGATGATCCTGGAGAGAGTCACTGGACAGCTGTGAAGAGCATTCTCAAGTACTTACGAAGGACTAAAGAGATGCTCTTGGTGTACGGTAACGGAGAACTCCAAGTGGAGTCCTTTACCGATTCGAGCTTCCAGAGTGATAAGGACGACTCTAAGTCGCAGTCGGGATTTGTCTTTACCCTTTACGGAGGAGCGGTTAGCTGGAAGAGTTCCAAGCAGGAAACCGTGGCAGACTCGACGATGGAGGCTGAATACATCGCTGCCAACGATGCTGCCAAAGAGGCTGTCTGGATCAAGAAGTTCATTTCTGAACTTGGAGTGGTTCCATCCATTGAGCATCCAATACCTTTGTATTGCGATAACAATGGAGCGGTGGCTTTGGCCAAGGAACCCAGGTCCCATCAGCGATCCAGGAATATTCTGAGGCGGTATCACCTGATCCGGGAGATAGTTGATCGCCGAGAGATCGAGGTCAGGAGGGTTGACACGAAGAACAACACGGCGGATCCACTCACGAAGGCCATTCCCTAAATACAGTTTGAGAGACTCTTCGGGATGCTCGGTATGCGATACTACAGCAGCTGGCCCTAGTGCAAGTGGGAGATTGTTAGTTGTATGCATGCTCTAGAGGCCAGTATTGTACAGATGATGTATATTATATTGGATGCTTGGACATATATAGAGATGACTTTCTTGCTCGATATGATAGTATGCTATCTGGTTACTCTTTATCTTAACATGTACACTTGTCTCTTTATACTGTCTTATAGTTACATGTTGGTAAAGCCCTTAGGATGTGTACTTGACTACCTGGACTATGATGCAGATCATACTAGTTGGGACATGGTAGTCCATAAGTACATCCTTCAAGGTCCCTAGTCGTGGGTGTATCGAGACGGGGCATCGATATACCAGAGTAGACTAGCGTATACGCTTCTCGACCCATGAGATGGGTGATGGATGATCCCATATCCATTGGTGTTCGACATCAGAGATCGTATACGGGTGCTCAGTAGAGACTGGGTACACTGGACGGACTCGCCGAGAACTCCCAGATGGTATTATACCTCACGTCAGATGGCAGTTCTCAGGTGACACTTGTACAGGTTAGTCTGTAGACCCGAGATCGTCATAGAGTCTTGTGTGATTCCCACTGTGCTTTGATCTCCACCTTACCACGTCCATGAGGGCGTGCAAAACGGTGGTCTTTGGGTACAGTCCCGAGTCACATGGAGGCAATGAGCGATAGGAGGGGTTTCGTCTCTCCCGGTATTGGGGGTTGATGTTGCGCTGTGCTCGATTGGCCGTAACAGGGAATTCCCTGGCCAGGGCTGATCAGAGATTTGCTGGTAAGTGTTACCAGTAGTTTCTCGACCCGTTATGAGCCTCACATCGGCATGACTTATCGGTTATTGGGGTCTGACGTTTACCACCCCTAGACTTGATATGCGACATATCAGACGAACAGACCGGACTGTACGGTAAGTGTTACTGGTTGGATTCACAGGAGTGTGAGCGGGCTAGCTCGTTGATCTTCTGATCGCTCAATACCCGGATGGCCGTTACGTTTAGCAGACCGCTTGCGGCTTGTGGGTGCTTGATATGATCATCATCTGCTACCGGCGTATTGACGAGTCTTTAGAGTCCTACACAGAGGTTTCCTGGCTCAAGCGAAACGAAATAGGAGCGCATATGAGATATGTGCAGGACCGAGAATAATGCGTGTATGTGATACCGTAATTCATTCTCGCGATGGATGTATCGATTGGTTATATTCGATATAACCTAGATATCGAATCAAGGATTGATTCGATAAGCCGATACATAGGATACTAGTCGGTTATATGCGATATGACCGGATCGTTAAATCAAGTGTTGATTTAATGATTTAATGTATAATTATATATTTGATATATTACTTTGCATTAACTAGTATTGGTTCACTTTAAATGGATTTTCTCACTTGATGTGCAAGAAGTATATGTGATATACTTTTGTGCACATATTTGTATCATGTTTGATGATACTTGATAATGTGGTTAAGTGTAAAGGATTAAACCATGGTTAAGTGATGATTAGGGTTTTGGTTTTTCATTTATTTATTTGTTTATTTATTTGGAAAGGATTTAGTTAAGAATGGTGGCTTATTTTGTTTCTATGTTGAAGCTTCTTGAAGCTTTGACAAAGTCCACCATCCTTATCTCATCCTTAACCCTAACCATTCCAACTAACCTTAGTTTAATCTCTACACTTGACCATGGTCAAGATATGATAAGTATTCATATTAGTTTTAATTTTAAAATAGA
Organism: Agapanthus africanus; assembly: GCA_030015575.1. Taxonomy (NCBI): domain Eukaryota; kingdom Viridiplantae; phylum Streptophyta; class Magnoliopsida; order Asparagales; family Amaryllidaceae; genus Agapanthus; species Agapanthus africanus. The sequence goes on from CM057341.1 coordinate 623,245,628, forward strand.
ACACTTATCATATTCTTTCTTCTAGCTTCATCTTCTTTTTCATCTTCAAGAATGAAAACTTGATGCCATCAATGGCAACTTGAGTTCTAAAGTGAGAAATTCAATTCTAAAGTGAACCCACCTCCTATTTCTTCACCCTCTACCTCTTGCCAAGTTGTTTTGGGTGTTTTCTTCACAAGTTTCACAAATTTGTGAAGTCGGAGCTTGAACTTGTGATGCCTCGACGTAGATCATCTTCGGCACGAAGCTAACGACCTAGTCCGCCCAATTCTCCGATGAAGCCGACGTTTGAGTTCGGGATTCGAGATGGACAGTGAGAGGACGCCTACGAGGAGCTAAGGAAGTGGAGAACCGGATCTACAAAGGTTGTAGTCTTTCTCCTTTAGTTAAAGTGTTAACTAGTTTCGTTTTTCGCCTAAATTTCTAGTTAACGATCCGTATTAGGGTTTCTCGACACCCGTAAAATTTGAAATTGGCATGGTTGATGCCTTGTGAGACCTCTTGAGAGTGCCTAGGAACCCTACACCGTATGTATGTTCTGCGGCATATTTACGATACGCTACTCCGCTTAAGAAACCTTAGGATGTATATTTCATTGCTCAGTATTATATTCATATCTATGATCTATCCTCATCGATACTGGTTATCATTTTGCTGCCACGATTACACGGGCAGAGAGAGCTACGGCTAGAGTTGATTCAGCTTGAGCTCTTCACGGACGAGGACTGACCAGGGCATGATTCCAGGGATATACGATTGCACAGAGCAGCGTCGTTTCATTGTGTTTTCGCGCCATGAGCGTTTGATGGATCGCTTCCACGAGATTTCTCGGACGTGCAGATCAGCACCGGAGGATCAGGCTACTGCTAGAGGCCAGCCAGAATGTGATGACTATTAATATATCGTTTATGCATGATGATTGAGGCGCTATTCAGCATACAGACGAATGAGCCAGTTGTTGCTGCAAATTACGAGATATTGCCCAGATGTTGGAGCTACTGCAGCATGAGTATATACTTAGAGATATGATAGAAGGTCACTAGTCACCCGAGGGTGAATGACTAGGACATGTGGTTCGTTCACTTACCCCGATGCGAGGTCATCAGATAGATTGATTCCAGCTAGAGACGACTTCACGCAGGTACGTTGAGAGTCGATGGAGGCGATCGAATGCCAGAAATCCATATTCCAAGTTTAAAGTATTCGGAAAGACATGCAAGCAATTATATGGACCCTCTAGAAGAATGAAACCCTAACTCGACATAATGATCGTATGAAAGCCTTTGAACCTTTGGGTTTGCGGCAGTTCCGCGGCGCCATTAGTGAGGCTTGGGTTTGCCCTTCTATGGCTGGTCCACCGATGCTGTGGTATGTACTCGATACTATTAAACTGTATCCAAGATGCTGAGCTCTTGGGGGATTATGAGGTTTTGACGAATCTATCAAAAGGTTCGACATCTTTCGGATATCATATGATGGGATGCATTGCTTGGGAGACTCCATACACGAGTATAGCCGTTGGATCACAGTCCATGCCGCCACGATGAGACGAGTCCGAAGCAGTCGACAACAGAGAAAAGTGGAGTAAAAGGTTCGTACGAGATCTTGATGAGATGACGTTCCACTCCGCCGACATCAGAGATGTGATACGCATGCAGAGGCGTTGATTATAGATATATTTTCCAGAAGGAGTCACGATGAGTATGCAGCCGTTCCGGAACAAGAATTATCTTTAGTAAAGGACGATGACTTCCGGGCAATTCGACAGAAACGAGATTTGAGAGAGACTTCGACAGGACCTTTCTGGAATACTATACGAGAAGACTTAGACCCAGGAGCGGTCATATTGCGCACACCCAGCAGGACAGAGTTCGACATAGTCGACGAGATAGTTGGCCGGAGATCTGTAGAGGATGTGCCAGAGCGGGACTGTTTCCTTCGTCATTCCATATTGGGCTGTTGAGCCGAGGAGCTATATATCTAGCATTTCACAGTGAGAGATAAGAGCCTAAAAGCACTAGGCGTCAGACAATGAACAGGAGGCAAGTAGGTATCTTGCTCTGCTAGCATTGGATGCACCGACACCTTCTCCACTCTGAAGGAGGAACTATCGACGACGGTATTTATGATTTGTGATTGGTGATTCGATTATCACGAATCCGTCACCTTGGATTTCGGTAGTTTGGACGATCTATTCGCATGATTTAGTCTTGATGACTGAGTTTCATGATATTTGTTTTCGTGCACCATGGTTGCACCTACTGGGTATTCATATTTTGTGCATAGTTATTACGCTTGAGGTATTGATTGTGATTTCATGCCTATTTTATGCCTGTGATTTGATTTATGCTTCCAGCATATTTTTCATGCACTTTTAGTGTTTTGATTTGATTTGTGCACGTTGATGCACATGGTTGTGAGATTATATACCGCGGTATACTTGATCTGGATTGAGCTATATTGTATACCCTCGATTTCGATTCAAAATTTGATGTTGATTTCATGCATGATGGATGCACCTGATTTGGATTTTCGCGCGTGTTGGACGCATGTTATGAGATGCGATTTTGGTGCACACCAGCTGCGCTAAATCGAGATTCTTCATGCATATCAGATGCACCTACTTTTGCTGTCAGGCACACATGTTGCCAATGACAGATGTTTCGTGCACACCCGTTGCACCTAGATGTTGTTTCTGTGCACATGTATGGCACATATATGGATTTTGATTTCCGTGAGTACCAGACGCACATGGTATTCTTATATACATTTTGGGATTGATTCCTTATGGAGCAGTACGTTTTTAAGATATTTGCTATATGTTTTCGTACTGAGCAGGACTAGTCAGAGGACGGTGCCTGGATATATTTTGCATGCATTTCCTTCATATGTTTACATGTGTAGTTCTGATTTATATTATATTGGTTTTCGTATTGGATTTGACATTTGTGTCTTCACCATGACTCTGTTGATTGTGAGATGCTTGACAGAGTTTTGATTTTGAGTTATCTGCTCATTGATCATACGCATGCACTGCGCTATGATACGTTTTATGTATTGATGATTTCGGAACCCCGACGACTTGGACTTTTACTGAAATGTTTTAGTATAGAGGGGTTTAAAATTAAATTCGGGGACCGAATTTCTTTAAGGGCGAAGATTGTAACATTTCAAAAAAATAAAATATTATTTGTGGGGAATTTTCATAATTTAATAATGAAATATTGAATATTTTAATAAGGAAGTATAATTAAATACCGATAAAATTTAGAAAATTATAGAAATTACTAAAAGAGGGTGTTTTATGTGAATTATGCAAATTTTAAGTTTTTATGGTTAATTATATGCGAATTTAGTTCTAATCGCGATTAAAAATCGCTAATCGCGCTTTAAACATGTTTTGTGCAAACATGCAACATATCTTTTTTCACTTGTTATATTTTCTTATGGCTTTCCTACATGTTTTATATCATGGTTGTGGAATTATTAGAGGGGGGAAAAGAAAAAGAAAAAGAAAAGAAAAGGAAAGGAATAAAATATTAGGTATGGGTGAGAGAGAGAAAGGTGAGGGTTACTTTGTATTGGCCATTCCCTCTTCATTCTTCACCCATTTCCTCTCCTCTCTCCTTCCTTGCTGCTGCTGCTGCTGCTGCCTCCTCCACCCTCTTCAACCCTCTCAAATCATCACAATAAACACCTCAAAACCCATTACACTTTTCATTAAAAAGGTGCACAAGATCAAGGGAAGCACATTGGACCAAGAAAGAAGAGATTTTGAGGACTTTAAGCAACTCAAGAAAATTCTTAAGTTGCCAAAGGAGGTAATTTCGGCACCATTAGTGTAGTGTTCTGATTCCTTTTGCATTCGTACATCTTTCATGTCGATATTGAGTGGTTTTACGGACTTAGAAAAATTCTAGTTAGGGTTTAAGGAAAATTAGAGTTGTGATGGGTAATTGAGCTCAGTAGAAGCCACACAAACCCCCTAGTGCTAGAATTTAGGCCTAAACCAGAGACTAGAACCCCGGAATACGGATTTAGAAAAGCCGATATCGGAAAATTATGGATTCTGTGAGGGTTAAATGAAATCTGCTATCACTCGGAGACTCTTAAAATTATTGTAGGGTTCCTAGGCACAATAATGAGGTCTCACAAGGCATCAACCATGCCAATTTCAAAAATTACAAGTGCTGAGAAACCCTAATACGGATCGTTGACTAGATTTTTAGGCGAAACAAAGAAACTAGTTAACAACTTAACTAAAAGAACGGAAATACAACCTTTGTAGATCCGGTCCTCCACCTCCATAGCTCCATGATGAAGTCTCCTCACTGTCCAAATAGAATCCCGGGCTCTAGCGTCGTCTTCATCGGAGAAATGGGCGGGCTAGGTCATCGACAACGATGCCGAAGATGATCCACGTCGAGGCAATACTAGATCAAGCTCCAACTTCACCAAGTCATGAAACTTGTGAAGATAATACCCTATACTACTTGGCAAGAGGTAGAGGATGAAAAAATAGGAGGTGGGTTCACTTTAGAATTGGATTTCTCACTCATTTTCACATTTCACCATTGTTGGTAGAAAGCTTTCTTCATTAAGATGAAGAAGAAGATGATGATATTAATATGATAAGTATTGTCATAAAGGAAAATAATATGAATACTTATCATATACTAACCATAGTTAGGTGTAGAGAATAAATCATGGTTAGTTTGAAGGGTTAGGGTTAAGCATGAAGACAAAATGGTCACTTGGTCAAAGCATCATGAAGCTTCAACTAGAAAACAAATCAAGCCACCATTTTCTTTTTATTTGCCAAAAAGAAATAAATAAATAAATAAATAAATAGATAAATGAATAAGCAAAACCCTAATCATCAATTTAACCATGGTTTAGTTCTTTACACTTAACCAAATAAGCATGTATCATCAAACATGATACAATCATGTGCACAAAAGTATATCACATATACAACTTGCACAATTCAAGTGAGAAAATCCATTTAAAGTGAACCAATACTAGTTAATGCAAAGTAATATATCAAATATATATAATTATACATTAAATCATTAAATCAACACTTGATTTAACGATCCGGTCATATCGCATATAACCGACTAGTATCCTATGTATCGGCTTACCGAATCAATCCTTGATTCGATAACTAGGTTATATCGCATACAACCTTTCGATACATTCATCGCGAGAATGGAATACGGTATCACATACACGCATTATTCTCGGTCCTGCACATATCTCATATGCGCTCCTATTTCGTTTTGCTTGAGCCAGGAAACCTCTGTGTAGGACTCTAAAGACTCGTCAATACGCCGGCAGCAGGTGATGATCATATCAAACACCCACAAGCCGCAAGCAGTCTGCTAAACGTAACGGCCACCCGGGTATTGAGTTATCAGAAGATCGACGAGCAAGCCCGCTCACAATCCTGTGAATCCAACCAGTAACACTTACCGTACAGTCCGGTCTCGTCGTCTGATATGTCGCATATCTTGCCTAGGGGTGGTAAATGTCAGACCCCAATAGCTTGATAAGTCGTGTCGATATGAGGTCTATAACAGCTCGAGAAATTACAGGTAACACTTACCAGTAAATCTCAGCAACCCTGGCCAGGGATTTCCGGTTATATCCAATCGAACACAGTGCAACATCAACTCCCTATACCGGGAGAGACGAATCCCCTCCTATCGCTCATTGCCTCCATGTGATTCGGGACTGTACCCAAAAACCACCGTTTTGCACGCTCTCTTAGACGTTGGAAGGTGGAAATCAAAGCACAGTGGGAACCACACAAGACTCTATGACGATCTTGGGTCAACAGACTACTCTGTACCAGTGTCACCAGAGAACTGCCATCTGACGTAAGGTATAATACCATCTGGGAGTTCTCGGCGAGTCCGTCCAGTGTACCCAGTCTCTACTGAGCACCCGTATATCATCTCTGATGTCAAACACCAATGGATATGGGATCATCCATCGCCCATCTGTATGGGTCGAGAAGGTATACGCTAGTCTACTCTGGTATATCGATGCCCCGTCTCGATACACCCACGACTAGGGACCTTGAAGGATGTACTTATGGACTACCCTGTCCCCACTAGTATGATCTGCATCATAGTCCAGGTAGTCAAGTACACATCCTAAGGGCTTTACCAACATGTAACAGAGGGACAATCAGTGTACACGTTAAGGTAAAGAGCAACCAGATAGCATACTATCATGTCGAGCAAGAAAGTCCTCCCTATATATGTCCAAGCATCCACTACAATATACATCCTATGTATAGTAATGGCCTCTAGGGCATACATATAACTAACAATCTCCCACTTGCACTAGGGCCATCTGATATCAGTGGTTGCAGTATCTCATACTCAACCATCCGATAAAAGTCTCTCTCTGGGAAAAGGCCTTTGTGAGTGGATCCGCCGTGCTGTCCTCTGAGTCTACTCTCCTAACCTCGATCTCTTTGGAGATCAACTATCTCTATGATCAGGTGATACTGTCTTAGAATATATCTGGATCATTGATGGGACGGACGTTCCTTGGCATATGCCCCAACTCCATTGTCACACAATGGGAGGAACTAAGTTCATCTCATGAACAAATATATATCCAGACTGCCTCTTTGGTAGCATCTTAAGTAGCGATGTATCGAGCCTTTATCGTCTAGTATGCCACGGTATCTAGCTTGGAACTCTTCCAACACACCGTCCCTTTACTGAGGGTAAAGACAATGCCTGCGACTGATTTTCAGTCGTCCTTATCACCCTGGAACCTTTCCAGTGATTTTCCCCAGGATCAATTGATACCGTCTCACTACAACTAGTGAGGATCCTAACGTCCAATTAGATCTATCTCATAGATCCAAAACCCAGGATTTAGGAGGTATCACTTTGATCCTTTATGGAGAATCATTGTGATAAGCGGAGATTGACCGATCCTAGCATAGGAAACTCGTTTCTTATCAAGAGTATATCATCCACGTACTCTACGAGGATCACCACTATACTCCCTACTACCTTTATGTTTATACAAGGTTCATCTACCATTTTGATGATGTCAAACTCTTTGACTACTTCATCAAAACAGACGTTCCAACTCCGCGATGCCTGCTTTATCCTATATAGCATCTTGTACATGTTTCCGCTGCTCCCACTGTCTACGAAGCCCTCTGGCTGTGTACCTATAGACGCACTCTTCTAAAACACCATCTAGAAAAGCAGTCATGGCACCCAACCGCCAGATATCGTAGTCATGGTATGTAGCCGTGGCAAATAGGATCTGTATGGAGTTAAGCATAGCCACTTGAAAAGGTTTCATCATTATCCACGCCTGGTCGATGACGAAAAAGTTTTAACAAGTCTAGCTTTGAAAGTCTCAACTTTTCCATCTACACCAAGTAATCTTCTCAAGATATACTTGCTCCTGATGGGGATTTAACCCTTCAGATATTGCAACCAAAGTCCATACTTTGTCGGTGTACATGGATTCCATCTCAGATCGCTAAGCATCCAGCCATTCTTACAGAGTCCCACTCCTGATGGCCAGCTCGAAACTAGTTGGGTCATCATCTTATGATGCAATCCTCGCTCCCACTGTCATAGAGAAACCGAAATATCTCTCAGGTGGGTGAGGAACCCTACTAGATCGGCGGAGAGGCTGAGGTTCGTTGGAATCTACTGAATCCTTTGGTTCTACCAAATCATCTGCTGTTGTTTGTATAGCTGGAACATTTCCAGTTCTACATAACAGACCTTGCCTCGAGCTTGTCCGGATTATGCTTTTAGACATAGCTCAGACAACCCCAAATCTTAACCAACTTAAGATATGGGCTCTTCCCTTTCCATATCAAATATGATGTGGTAGGCAACTGATTTGATTTGAACCCTATTCAATAGGTATGCAGCTTCTCAAGTGCATAACTCCCAAAAAGGAAATAGGTAACTCAGTAGTACTCATCATAGAGCACACCTTATCATATAAGGTGTGATTGCTCCACCCCGATATACCATCGTGCTATGGTGTATACGGAGGAGTAATGCTGAGAGAGAATCTCATTCTCTTTTAGAATAATCCAGGATTTCCGTGCTCAAGTATTCTCCTCCTCGATCTCATCAAAGGACATAATACTTATACCTGTATTGGTTCTCTACTTCTAGCTTATATTCTGTGAATATCTCAAAAGGTTCGGACTTGTGTTTCAACAGGAACATATGTCTGAATCTAAAGAGATCATCAGAGAATGTAATGAAGTACAAAGAACCGGTCTTGGCATGTGTAGACAGGGGACCTTACATACATCAACATGTATCATCCCAAGAGTTCACTAACTCTTTCTCTGTTTCCAATAAACAGAGCTACGGTCATCTTATCTTTGTGACATGACTGGCAAGTTTCACAAGATGTAGATTCAAACTGATTTAAATATGCATCTTCATGTAACTTCGGCTAGTCGGGTCGCATTAATATGACCTAGTCTACAATGCCTCAAGAAGGATTCGTTCATTTCTGAACTCTTCCACTTTTGTATGTTCAGTATACTAAAGAACTGTAGTTTGATTTAGAACAACAATACTATTAGATAACGTGCCTGAACCGATCAACTTTTGATATAGGAAATGTTCAAAACATTAACCAACAATACAAAATTTTATCATTTCTTTACTGATAAAGAGACTGATATGGTTTTGTATATCAGGTTCGGTATCTAATAACATTCGTTCAGAATCAATGTATTGGTAATACAGGGTGACAGTGACCAACAGAATTGGCTGTAACTCTTGCCCCGTTTTCTGCCTCATGAAACTTATCACCCGTTCTCAGTTCTCTACCTTTCTATAGCCCTATGTAACATATTACATAAGCGGGATCCTGATCCGGTATCATATACCCAGGACGTAAAGGACACTGAGAAACAGTTCTATATAATGAACACACCCGAAGATGATGCATCAGCATGCACTCTCTTCGTTTGGGTGGCACGGGAATTCTGGTAATCCCCTATTTCCTGCTCTGTCTTATAACAATTATAAGTTGGAGCGGGACCAACGTTCCCCAGCACATTATAACAAGCGGGTTCGGTCAATTCATCCGTATTATTATCTTGATTAAGGCGTGATATGGTCGCTACCTGGAGAGATAGAGAAGAAAACACTCAGCGTGCGCTCTTGCAAGATCAGATTGGTTATTATTTTATCTAATCAGGATGGCTCCCACTGTTTTAATCAAATCTTCCTTCAAACCCTAAAAGGAAAGACTAGCCGGGATCAATTACACACTACAAGTTCGCCAATCTTTCAGCCAGGCCAGTGTCGGTACTTTGAGGGAGGTCCCCCGTACTTTCGCACGAACCTAATTACAGTGAACCTCGTTTTCCCAGAGGCGTAACCCCATTGACACCTTTCTAGACACCTACTTGATCGGCTAATTGTAACGTGTAAAACTCTCCCAGGAGTAACAATTACTTGCAGCGGGTATCGGGATCCAACTATCTCATAGAAGGTATGCAATCTCATTGCAAATTTCAACACTTGAAATTCCTGATAATATTTTGCCCCAAGCGATCTATGACCTTGACTGAGTCAACAAACCATAGACCGCAAGTAAAGTTCAACCCGTCATTTCTCGATTGAATTAAACCCACCCGCATGACCCTTGACTGAGTCAACAAGGCCGCACGACTACCCTAATCCAATCGCATCATATGCTTTGCAGATAAGCACTAATCAGCTACCGCACACTACGCCTTGACTGAGTCAACAAACGCTGCACGAATACTAACTAGGACTTATCTGAAATGACGGAGGGCTACGACAGGTTTTTAAGAAAACCTTTTGCGTAATGAACTTTATATCGTTGTAGAATCAAATAATTTTAAAATGGAGTGCTTTTGAGGCTTTTCTAGTTTTGCTAAAGGAGTCACTCCTGGTGAAGGGATCGTGGTCCTTTCCTTGTCGAATGAGGTGCGGGATATATCATATATATCGCTATGCAAAGCAAAAACTCTTAAAAGCAATCAAAAGACAAACCGAGTATGTAGCATCTGCCAGTTATTGCTAAAGGAGTCACTCCCTATGAAGGGATCTCGGTCCTTTCCTTATCGAATAAGGTGCAGGATATATCATATATACCGCTGTGCAATGCATGAACTGTAGCTACCTGGTTTTATTTTTGAAATTCGATTCCACAACATCTTAGGTTTCTTTTTCTTTCATTAATCATATTAATGAAGTCCCATCATTTAAGTATCTAAACATCACAGATAAATACGATGTACACTTATGCCATCCGCATTCGCCTCGATGTCCCCTCGTGCACCGTTAGGTTAGGTAACTAACGGCAGAGCGGGGCAGGGCTAGCGCGGGTGTAAAACATAAGTAACGTCTATATAATATATTACATATACTATATAAAGTATCCATCACAGAACATATCACATGATCACATCACAGATATCGCAGCAGAAGAATCATATGAAATATTGGATATACTAGGACGTCCGTGTTTTCAATATGAGCCAGTATAAAACACGGATTCCACGGTCGTGATGAATAGCCAAACCCACACCCCTAGACCCCTACGAGAGCGGTAAGCAACCCTACCAATTCTAGGGTTGGGAGACCCGGACTCGACTCCTCGAGTTGGTCTCCCACTGGACCCTAGAACCCGGTTAGTTGTGTTCCCTTCCTTGGGTCTATCCTAATGCAGAAAAGTAAATAATATACAAAGGGTGACATCTTCCGCAACCTGGAAGTGCCCCAATAAAAGAATATTACATACAAGTTTTTACATGAATGAAAATGAAAAACACTCATCTCACATAAAAACCCCCAGCTATTCAAACACGACGATCCAATATAACATATCCAGCAACACATGACATCACATGTCATCAACGTAAGTAAACATGCGTATCCCAATTGTCGTTGGCATATAGCAACGAAACCGGCGATATCACATATTACGCTTACGGTCACAGAAAAGAAAGTGTAAAACTACAACAGTTGGAATCCGCAACCTACATAGACATCGCATGCCTAATCAAATGAATTCCTTAGACATCACATGCCTAACAATTATAAACCCCGCATTTTAGTCTCAAAATCGAAAACACTTTTCAATATAAAGTCGGGCAATTCAACAAGATTCCCAACATTCTGATCGAATGCTCGTCGCAAACTTTAGTAGGCGGCCGCACTCCCGACGCCGTCGACGAAGTGTACCAAGGCGGAACACCGCTGCCGCGAGCACCCGGACGGATGCTTTCGGCGACGGGGTTCTCCTATAGTCACTTGGTCGGGGCTATGGAGCGAGGCTGTCTATTAAGTTTACCCGGCGAGTATCCGCGTACGCTACGTGAATGCGACGGACTTTTGATCACATCAAAATTCCGTGGAAACCGATCAAGTGAGACTAAAGTGCTATGTTTATAACATTCATTCAGTTATCTCATAACTGCTTGTGAATTCCAATTATTGTATGACATTCCGGATAAGATAGAAAATGTTAAACTGTCCGATCGAACAATCGAACACCCAAGTTTTCCCGAAACAGCTCAACTCATGAAATAAGTTCAAAGACATTCACTTCGTGCCTCAGTACCAACGGTCCAGCCGTATAAGGGTCAAGCCAACGCCTCACATGTGGCACGCCGTACTGCCCCAAACCCGAAGGTTCAAAGAGCAGTTCAAGACGGTCACATAATCGAGTTAAGGTTTGTTGTCTTCTAGAGGGACCATCGCGTTACTTGCACTACTTAGAACGTCTTTAATCCACGGAAAAATCCAACACTTGGAAATTTCCCGACAGGGGAAAAGGTGGGTATTTATATCCGGTCGAAACTTTTAACATATTCTAAAATATCCGGAAAGCCACATAGACAAAATCTGATAATCCGATCGAATCTACGAACTCCCAATACACCCCAGAAAATTCAACTCTTTAATAAATTTTAAAAATTCCCATAAAAAACAGAACATCCAGAAACTAATTACTGTGCAAAGCAAGTGCATTGATTCGGCACTATTGCCGCGGAACCGCCGCACAAGCCAGGGTGGCGCCGCGGTTCCGCGGCTCTTCTATCGAATCAATGTCACGTGCTTCACAATAATTCATAATATTCCCTGCTGAATTTTTTAAGAATTTTTAATTTGGAAAAAACCACTTTTTCAGAAAAAGTCCAGAGAGGGTGAAAAATTGGGGTTTCGGGTTCGTTCGGGTTTCAAACTTCATCTACGCATCGCCTAAGGCTCTAGCTAGGCTCTGATATCACTGTAGGGTTCCTAGGCACAATAATGAGGTCTCACAAGGCATCGACCATGCCAATTTCAAAAATTACAAGTGCCGAGAAACCCTAATACGGATCGTTGAATAGATTTTTAGGCGAAACAAAGAAACTAGTTAATAACTTAACTAAAAGAACGGAAATACAACCTTTGTAGATTCGGTCCTCCACCTCCATAGCTCCATGATGAAGTCTCCTCGCTGTCCAAATAGAATCCCGGGCTCTAGCGTCGGCTTCATCGGAGAAATGGGCGGGCTAGGTCATCGACAACGATGCCGAAGATGATCTACGTCGAGGCAACACTAGATCAAGCTCCAACTTCACCAAGTCATGAAACTTGTGAAGATAACACCCTATACTACTTGGCAAGAGGTAGAGGATGAAGAAATAGGAGGTGGGTTCACTTTAGAATTGGATTTTTCACTCATTTTCACATTTCACCATTGTTGGTAGAAAGCTTTCTTCATTAAGATGAAGAAGAAGAAGATGATATTAATATGATAAGTATTGTCATAAAGGAAAATAATATGAATACTTATCATATACTAACCATATTTAGGTGTAGAGAATAAATCATGGTTAGTTTGAAGGGTTAGGGTTAAGCATGAAGACAAAATGGTCACTTGGTCAAAGCTTCATGAAGCTTCAACTAGAAAACAAATCAAGCCACCATTTTCTTTTCATTTGCCAAAAAGAAATAAATAAATAAATCAATAAATAGATAAATGAATAAGCAAAACCCTAACCATCAATTTAACCATGGTTTAGTTCTTTACACTTAACCAAATAAGCATGTATCATCAAACATGATACAATCATGTGCACAAAAGTATATCACATATACAACTTGCACAATTCAAGTGAGAAAATCCATTTAAAGTGAACCAATACTAGTTAATGCAAAGTAATATATCAAATATATATAATTATACATTAAATCATTAAATCAACACTTGATTTAACGATCCGGTCATTTCGCATATAACCGACTAGTATCCTATGTATCGGCTTACCGAATCAATCCTTGATTCGATAACTAGGTTATATCGCATACAACCTTTCGATACATTCATCGCGAGAATGGAATACGGTATCACATACACGCATTATTCTCGGTCCTGCATATATCTCATATGCACTCCTATTTCGTGTCGCTTGAGCCAGGAAACCTCTGTGTAGGACTCTAAAGACTCGTCAATACGCCAGCAGCAGGTGATGATCATGTCAAACACCCACAAGCCGCAAGCGGTCTGCTAAACGTAACGGCCACCCGGGTATTAAGCGATCAGAAGATCGACGAGCAAGCCCGCTCACACTCCTGTGAATCCAACCAGTAACACTTACCGTACAGTCCGGTCTCGTCGTCTGATATGTCGCATATCTTGCCTAGGGGTGGTAAACGTCAGACCCCAATAGCTTGATAAGTCGTGTCGATATGAGGTCTATAACAGTTCGAGAAACTACAGGTAACACTTACCAGTAAATCTCAGCAACCCTGGCCAGGGATTTCCGGTTATAGCCAATCAAACACAGCGCAACATCAACTCCCTATACCGGGAGAGACGAATCCCCTCCTATCGCTCATTGCCACCATGTGATTCGGGACTGTACCCAAAAACCACCGTTTTGCACGCCCTCTTGGACATGGTAAGGTGGAAATCAAAGCACAGTGGGAACCACACAAGACTCTATGACGATCTCGGGTCAACAGACTACTCTGTACCAGTGTCACCAGAGAACTGCCATCTGACGTAAGGTATAATACCATCTGGGAGTTCTCGGCGAGACCGTCCAGTGTACCCAGTCTCCACTGAGCACCCGTATATCATCTCTGATGTCAAACACCAATGGATATGGGATCATCCATCACCCATCTGTATGGGTCGAGAAGGTATACGCTAGTCTACTCTAGTATATCGATGCCCTGTCTCGATACACCCACGACTAGGGACCTTGAAGGATGTACTTATGGACTACCCGGTCCCCACTAGTATGATCTGCATCATAGTCCAGGTAGTCAAGTACACATCCTAATGGCTTTACCAACATGTAACAGAGGGACAATCAGTGTACACGTTAAGGTAAAGAGCAACCAGATAGCAAACTATCATGTCGAGCAAGAAAGTCCTCCCTATATATGTCCAAGCATCCACTACAATATACATCCTATGTATAGTAATGGCCTCTAGGGCATACATATAACTAACAATTATTTTGCAAACAAAGAGAGACATGCAGGAACCTAGGAAGCTACCACCAAAACCCATCCCCTATCTCCCAATTCAGGCCGCAAATTTAATCCTTTTGGCTGCAAATTGCGGACAGACCTGGGCCGATGTGCCTCGTGTCGGTTCTGTGGTCCCCTCTTCTGTAAATTAGACCCTTGGCATATGCAAAATTGACCAATTTGACCTAGGGTAAAATCTGAGGCGTTTTTCCTGAGTTGCTGTTTTGATTCGGGTTTCATATTGCGTATTTTAAATTCTGGATTTGCATTTGTGTTTTACCTCGATCACTTGACGTTTATACGACGATATCGAGGGTTGTTTGATGGTTTTGAAAGCGTAGTCCATAGGTTCTAACCTATAGGCCTTAGCGTGTCGTTTTGGTTTTCCGATGTGATTTTAATGTGTGTTGCAATTGTGTTATCGTTGTAGGTATCTTCATGAAAGTTTCATATGATGAAGAAGATGAAGGCGATATCAACAGCGACACGCAGGATACAAGGTGAGTAGATTATATCTACGGGGGAAGTTGGGTGGATGGCGTATAGCACCACCGCAGTTCGATATTTAGTATACTATATATAGTATATATATATAAGTATGATAGCGTTACGTGTGATATGGATATTCTAGATATGTTTAGGTGTACTATGGATAGATTAGGGTTTAGAAGTAAACTAGTATAGTTTCCTAGTTGCGAACCCTAGAATAGGTTTACACCCACACATACACATATTGTTGGAGATAGTGCCCTAAAAGCCAATTATTGGATCGCAGGTACGTGATTGCAATGATTGAGGCACGACCTATACTGATATGACAGTCTTGCTCGAGATGATAGTTTGCTATCTGGTTTGTCTTTATCATTGTATAATGCTTTAGTTCACTATTGCATGATGATAAAGCCCTTAGGATTCTTGCTTGACTACAAGCAGTATGATGGAGATCATATACGTGGGAGTTGGGGTCTGTAAGCACATCCTTAAAGTGTCCCTAGTCGTCGGAGTTTCGAGATAGGGCATCGATACACCAGAGTATACTAGTGTATACAGTCGAGACCCCGATGAGGGGCGGTGACCGGTCTCACAAGCCACTGGTGTCCGTTTGATCACCTAAGATGTATACATGTGCTCATTGGGTTATGTGTACACCGGACATGACTCGCCGGGAACATGCTAGTTGATATTATACATATCGCCAGATAGCAGTTCCCTGGTGACATGTGTACAGGTTAGTTCATCGACCTGAGATCGTCGTTTGTCTCATGTGAGTTCCCACTGTGCTTAGATAACTACCCTACCATGGTCAAAGGAGTTGTGCAAACAGGTTTTAGTTGGGTACAGTCCCAAGCCACATTAGAGGCAAGTGAGCGGATCGTCGGGGATTCGTCTCTCCCGGTATTGGGGGTTGATGTCGCGCAGTGCACGGGTGGCCATCACTAGGAATCCTCGGCCGAGGTAGTGGAGAATTACTGATTTGGATCAGTAGTTTCTCAGGTGGTGATGGGCTTCATGCCGACACGATTTATCGCGTTATTAGGGGTCTGACTTTATCCACCCCCTAGACTCGATATGCGATACTCGTTAGACGAACGGACCGGACTGTATATACATTATCACTGTCAGGCTCAGTAGGGTTTATAGATGAGTTCGCTCGTCAGCTTCCCTTCCAATCAATACATAGGCAAACCGTTACGTACAGTTTGTACCTCTGACGTGTTAGTGGTTACACCCAGTGCCAGTGTGTTGATGAGTCATTAGAGTCCCACACAGACACTTTCCCAAGTTCGGGCGAAACGTTGTAGAGGCCATATGGGTTTATGGCAAGGTTCGGAAAATGTACGTGCGTTTTCGCACGTGTCATTTTTCGGGCAGATAATACTGGTAGGCTTTGGTTTAAGCCGGAACCCAGTATTATACTGTATAGATATAATATCTGTCTCAGTTGCATTTGTATTCGGTAGTAATACAAATGCGGTTATGTTTATACTGATACGGGGTTATCCTGAAATTCGTTTCAGGATCACTTTTGGAAGTTGCCAGTTTTCAGTTTTCTATCAGCCGTATTTAACATTTGGATAAAGGCGGATTTATCTTTTCTTGGGATGAGTGTGGAAGCTTCTAGAAGAGGTGACTAGGATGATGACTAAGCTTGTGACTCATTAGTGCATTAATGGTCATTTAATGCTTGTGATGACAAGGTTAAGTGATTCATTATTTTCATTAATGCATTCATACTTGGTGTTATGATAAGTATCATGTTGTTATGGTCACCACTCCCTCCTCCTACACTCACCCCTCCTCTATATAATGGCCGGCCTCCCCCCTCTCATTACTCATGGTGGTTCACTAGAAAAAAGATTATGATAGATTTGGATTCACGGAAATTAGATAGCCTCATTTCTCTTTTCACTCGATTCCAAAAAGCAACTTCATTAACCGTTCGTCCGTGACTTTGGACGTAACAAGACAAAGTGTTCTACTCATTCTTTACTTCATCTTGGTCGTCTTTTTTAGCAAACTTGACGATCGAGTTGCCTCGGTTCAGAGGCGGGAGCCCGTTTAAAGATCCGTCGACGTGGTGCCATCTGGACGAGAAGATTTGAGATTCACGAGATCGGAGCAGCCGCAACAAGCGTGGGATGATGGTTGAAGACCGAAGGACTCGGATCGTTTGGTATAACTCTTCTACCCACTTTGTAGTATGTTAGTTTAGCTTTAATGGCAGATCCGGGTTACGGTACACGATAGCGTCAGTTGTAAAAATTATTTTATTCTGCATATGGCGTCTGTTAGACGGCCGGGGCGCTACCGTGGACTTACAGTGGTATCAGAGCCTCACCATTAAGCTATACTAACTTGTGCTAACGCGTTTAAAACATCGATCGAACGGATTTTCAAAAACCTCAAATTCCTTGTTCACAGTTTCTGTTAATTTTAAACAGTGTCTAAAATTTTTTTGACATATCACAGAAAGCTAAGCAGGCTGTTTTAAGAATAATGGAGAAAAACGACACACTGAATCGTCCGTACGACCGCGGAACGGCGGTCAAAGCCTAGCTTTGACCGCAGAACCGCGGCCGTCTTGGCGTTTCAGTTGGTCAATTTTCTACAGTGGATTCTTATAAGGAAATTGGGGTTTTTGGTAATATTCTTTTGGGCCCAGATTTTGTTTCTGTACAGCAGTTGTACGTGGGGCCCACTTCGGGTATTTTTGTCGATCGAAATTTTAAACTTGTTCGTTTACAGTATTTACATTATATCTCCGACCGGGAATGTCATTTGATCGGTAAACCGCATCTGATTGCTATAGTTCTTTTAGACGGGTTTGCGAATGTGAGATTCGCGTTGATGTTCTATGTTGTGCTGTGATATTGCGGATATGTCGTTGTGGATAGTAGGGTGCAATGATAGTGCAGTTTGGATTTATTTGTACATTTTATATTGCGGGGCGAGCGTCCAACATATGAACTGCCGTTACTGCCTTATTGTATAATATTCTTTTGGGATACGACCAGGTTGAGGTCGATTTACCCGTTGTATATTTTTCATTTCTGTACTAGGTTTATCCCGCGAAGGAGTGCACGGATAGCCGGGTTCTGGAGAGCAACGGGTCCGTATCTCATGGCTTTGAAAGGCAAATGGACCTTACTCTAGAATTGGCAGACTATTCGCCGCACTCGTAGGGGGTACAGGTTGACCCAATGAGGGGTGCTCAATTTACCGGATTCCGTGAAGTGCCGGGTGTTCCATTCACTATGTTATGGGGGACTACCTTGCTTCAGGTTCTGGCGGGTAACTTGTCGCACCCGTAGGGGTCTAGGTTTCATTGCACAGGCTATCCACACGACCAGGGGAACGTCAGGTTTCAGCAGCGGCTCTGTGAAACCCGGGGATCCCAGATTATCTGTATTGTTCTGTGATGCTTATTACTTTTCTGTAATGTTGCATATTATCACTCCTGGAGCGATTATTGTATATTAGTATATATTGTTGGATATATATGCCCTAGAGGCCTACATTGTATAGGATGCTTGGGATATGTATGTACATGACAGTCTTGCTTGATATGATAGTACGCTATTTGGTTTGACTTTGTCTTAACGTATGATATATTTTACTTGGTATTTATATATATATGTTGATAAAGCCCATAGGGTGTTTGTCTGACTACCGGCATTGTGATGGCAGTCATACTAGTGGGAGCTGGATAGTCAATAGGCACACCTTTAGATGTCCCTGGTCGCAGGAGTATCGAGATTGGGCATCGATACTCCGGAGTAGACTAGTGTATACAAATCTAGACCCTGACGAGGGGCGCTGGATTGGTCCCGCAGCCATTGGTGGTGTTCACCTAAGATTGTATACAGATGCTCACTGGGTGTGAGTACACCGGACAGGACTCACCGAGAACTGACTGGACGGTATTATACCTAACGTCAGATAGCAGTTCTCAGGTGACATGTGTGCAGATAGTCCGTTGACTTAAGGTCATCATTTGTCTCGTGTGAGTTCCCACTGTACTTTGATTATTACCCTACCACGGCTCAAAGGAGTCGTGCAAACAGGTTTCAGTTGGGCATAGTCCCGAGCCATATGGAGGCAGTGAGCGACTGTTAGGGATTCATCTCTCCCGGTATAGGGAGTTGATATCGCACTGTGGTCGGTTGGTCATTACCATAAGTCCCTGGCCAGGGCTGATTGAGAATTACTGATGGAATGATCAGTAGATTCTCGGGTGGTCTTGAACCATACCGACACGACTTGTACGGTTATTAGGGGTCTGACGTCCACCACCTCCCTAGACCATACATGCGATACTCTTAGACGAACAGACCGGACTGCACGGATATTGTCTTAGACAGGCTCAGTAGGATTTCAGATGGGTTACCTCATCAAGCTTTCTTATCGACAACTACCTGGGGACCGTTACGTACAGCTAGTGCCGCTTGCGGTCTGTGGTTAAACCCACTGCCACCGTAGTAGTTGAGTCTTTAGAGTCCCACATAGAGATTTCCCAAACCCAGGCGAAAAGATATAGAGGTCGTATGGTTTTACGACAAAGCTTCGGATGCATACGTGTTTGAACGCACGTACGACATTCGGACAGTTTTTACTGGCCGGCTTTGGTTTAAGCCAGATTCTAGTATCAGGTTATTGGATTTATACAGTCTAAAGTTTTTCCGTGTTTTCACGGAAGAGAGGGGCGTTCTCGTAATTTTCCGAGAAGCTTCTAGAAGGATGTGACATGGAGGGAGAGGTGGCATTTTCATTTAATGATTTAGTGACTCATTGTGAGTGATTCATCATGTCATTAATGCAATATTAAATGCTTAATGACTCACATAATGAATCACCCACTTGCATTAATGAAACATGATGAATAATCTCATATTATTCATTTCTTTTTATTCATTATGTTTCATATATCAAGTGAGAAGCTATTTCATTATCATTATCATTATCATTATCATCTTCTCACTCTCTCTCTTCAAGTTCTGTCTCCATCACCAAACCTAATCCTACCCTCATGAGTTGAGAACAAGGATTAGGAATGACTAATTACTCCATAACCTATCTCTACATCACCTTAGCTACTCTATTTAGCAACTAGAGAAACTAAGTAACCTCAAGTTTAGAGGTTATAGCTTGGATTAGGGTTCTCGGGTGGATCGTCTATCACGGAAGAAAGCCGAAGAGGACGTGGAGATCCAAAGAGGCCGTAGATAACATTAAGACGAAGGACTAGAACCGTTTGGTATAATCTCTTAACATAGTAGTTTAGAACTCTATAGCTTTTGTTAAAACTTGATTAGCAAACGATTCATACGGTTATTCAATGTTTAATCATAGAACAAGATTGTTATTCATATTTCCGCCTCCCCATAAGTATTGGGGTGTTGAACATCGACTTACAGTGGTATCAGAGACTAGCTAAACAGTATTTAACACACTTGCAAATTTGTATGAATTTCGAACGGAAAAACAAACCGGAAAAACCCCGATATCATGTACTTTCTGTCGAATTTTAAATGAGGTCCAAAGATTTTTCAGGGACCCTCAGAATGACCTAAATGAATGTATTAGAACACCCAAGAAAATTGGGCTCATGAATCGGCCATAGCGCTGCGGAACCGCGGCCGATCCTACCGATCCGCCACGATTCCGCCGCGCTTTGGACGATTCATCATCCAAAGTTTTGTAGGGTTCCTAGGCACTCTCAAGAGGTCTCATAAGGCATCAACCATGCCAATTTTAAAATTTTACGGTGCCGAGAAACCCTAATACGGATCGTTGGCTAGAAGTTTAGGCGACAAAGCAACTAGTTAACTACTTTAACTAAGACTACGAAAATACAACCTTTGTAGATCCGTTCCTCCACCTCCACGGCTCCGTGATGAAGTCCTCTCAGCTGTCCAAATGAAATCCCGGGCTCTAGCGTCGGCTTCATCGGAGAAATGGGCGGGCAAGGTCGTCGGCTTCGTGCCGAAGATGATCTACGACGAGGCATCACAAGATCAAGCTCCCACTTCACCAAGTCATGAAACTTGTGGAGAAAACACACTCTACTACTTGGCAAGAGGTAGAGGATGAAGAAATAGGAGGTGGGTTCACTTTAGAATTAGATTTCTCACTCATTTCATCAAGTTGCCATTGATGGAGGCATGCTTTCTTCAAGTGAAGAAGAAGAAGAAGAAGATGAATATTATGATAAGTTGTTTTCAAAAAGGAAATAAAATGAATAATTATCATAATTCAACCATGGTAAAGTGTAGAGAATAGACTAGGGTTAAGTGGAATGGTTAGGGTTAAGCATGAGACAAAATGGTCACTTAGTCAAAGCTTCATGAAGCTTCATAATACATACAAAGAAAGCCACCATTTTCTCATTATGCTAATTACTTTCTAAAAAGAATAAAGAATAAATAAATAGATAATTAAATGAAAACCCTAACCATTACATAACCATGGTTTAATCTTTACACAAACTCAAGTAAGCATGTATCATCAAACATGATACAATCAAGTGCACAAAAGTATATCACATATACAACTTGTGAATTTCAAGTGAGAAAATCCATTTAAAGTGAACCAATACTAGTTAATGCAAAGTAATATATCAAATATATAATTATGCATTAAATCATTAAATCAATACTTGATTCAATGATCCGGTCATGTCGCACACAAACGACTAGTATACAATGTATCGGCTTATCGAATCAATCCTCGATTCGATAACTAGGTTATATCGCATACAACCATTCGATACAATCATCGCGAGAATAGAATACGGTATCACATACACGCATTATTCTCGGTCCCGCACATATCTCATATGCGCTCCTATTTCGTTTCGCTTGAGCCAGGAAACCTCTGTGTAGGACTCTAAAGACTCGTCAATACGCCGGCAGCAGGTGATGATCATATCAAACACCCACAAGCTGCAAGCGGTCTGCTAAACGTAACGGCCACCCGGGTATTGAGCGATCAGAAGATCGACGAGCAAGCCCGCTCACACTTCAGTGAATCCAACCAGTAACACTTACCGTACAGTCCGGTCTCGTCGTCTGATATGTCGCATATCTCGCCTAGGGGTGGTAAACGTCAGACCCCAATAGCTCGATAAGTCGTGTCGATATGAGGCCTATAACAGTTCGAGAAACTACTGGTAACACTTACCAGTAAATCTCAGCAACCCTGGCCAGGGATTTCCGGTTATAGCCAATCGAACACAGCGCAACATCAACCCCCTATACCGGAAGAGACGAATCGCCTCCTATCGCTCATTGCCTCCATGTGACTCGGGACTGTATCCAAAAACCACCGTTTTGCATGCCCTCTTGGACGTGGTAAGATGGAAATCAAAGTACAGTGGGAACCACACAAGACTCTATGACGATCTCGGGTCAACAGACTACTCTGTACCAGTGTCACCAGAGAACTGCCATCTGACGTAAGGTATAATACCATCTGGGAGTTCTCGGCGAGTCCGTCCAGTGTACCCAGTCTCCACTGAGCACCCGTACATCATCTCCGATGTCAAACACCAATGGATATGGGATCATCCATCGCCCATCTGTATGGGTCGAGAAGGTATACGCTAGTCTACTCTGGTATATCGATGCCCCGTCTCGATACACCCACGACTAGGGACTTTGAAGAATGTACTTATAGACTATCTGTCCCCACTAGTATGATCTGCATCATAGTCCAGGTAGTCAAGTACACATCCTAAGGGCTTTACCAACATATAATAGAGAGACAATCAATGCACACGTTAAGGTAAAGAGTAACCAGATATCATACTATCATGTCGAGCAAGAAAGTCCTCCCTATATATGTCCCAGCATCCACTACAATATACATCCAATGCACAGTAATGGCCTCTAGGGCATACATATAACTAACAATCTCCCACTTGCACTAGGGCCATCTGATAGCAGTGGTTGTAGTATCTCATACTCAACCATCCCATAAAAGTCTCTCTCTGGGAAAAGGCCTTTGTGAGTGGATCCGCCGTGTTGTCCTCTGAGTCTGCTCTCCTGACCTTGATCCCCTGGAGATCAACCATCTCCACGATCAGGTGACATTGCCTTAGAATATGTCTGGATCACTGATGGGACCGTCTTTCCTTGGCATAAGCCACAACTCCATTGTCTCACAATGGTAGGAACGTAGTTCATCTCATGAACCAATATACACCCAAACAGCCTCTTTGGTAGCATCTTAAGTAGCAATGTATCCTGCCTTTATCGTCTAGTGTGTCACGGTATCTAGCTTGGAACTCTTCCAACATACCGTCCCTCTACTGAGGGTAAAGACAATGCCTGTGACTGATATTCGGTCGTCTTTATCACCCTGGAACCCTTCCAGTGATTCTCCCCAGGATCAACTGATACCATCTCACTACAATTAGTGAGTATGCTAACATCCAATTAGATTTATCTCATAGATCCAAATACCAGGATTTAGGAGGTATCACTTTGATCCTATATGGAGAATCTTTGTGATATGCGGAGATTGATCGAGCGTAGTATAGGAAACTCCTTCCCTATCAGGAGCATGTCATCCACGTATTCTACGAGGATCGTTACTATACTCCCTACTACCTTTTTGTTTATACAAGGTTCATCTACCATTTTGATGATGTCAAACTCTTTGACTGCTTCATCAAAACAGATGTTCCAACTCCGCGATGCCTGCTTTATCCTATAAAACATCTTGCACACGTTTCCGCTGCTCCCACTGTCCACGAGGCCCTCTGGCTGTGTACTTATAGACGCATTCTTCTAAAACATCATTTAGAAAAGCCGTCATGACACCCAACCGCCAGATATCGTAGTCATGGTATGTAGTCGTGGCAAGTAGTATCTGGATGGACTTAAGCATAGGTACTGGAAAAGGTTTCATCATTATCCACACCTGGTCGATGACGAAAACCTTTAACAAGTCTAGCTTTGAAAGTCTCAACTTTTCCATCTACACCAAGGAATCTTCTCAAGATTTACTTGCTCCTGATGGGGATTTAACCCTTCAGATATAGCAACCAAAGTCCATACTTTGTTGGTGTATAAGGATTCCATCTCAGATCGCTCAACATCCAGCCATTCTTACAGAGTCTCACTCCTGATGGCCAGCTCGAAACTAGTTGGGTCATCATATCATGATGCAATCCTCGCTCCCACTGTCATAGAGAAACCGAAGTATCTCTCAGGTGGGTGAGGAACCCTACTAGATCGGCGGAGAGGCTGAGGTTCGTTGGTAACTTTTGAATCCTTTGGTTCTATCAAATCATCAGCTGCAGTTTGTATAGCTGGAACATTTCCAGTTCTACATAACTGACTTTGCTTCGAGCTTGTCCGGATTTTGCTTTTAGACATAGCCCGGACAACCCCAAATCTTAACCAACTTAAGAGATGGGTTCTTCCCTTACCATATCACATATGAAGCGGTAGGCATATGATTTGATTGGAACCCTATTCAATAGGTATGTAGCTTCTCAAGTGCATAACTCCCAAACAGGAAATAGGAAACTCAGTAGTACTCATCATAGAGCACACCATATCACATAGGGTGCTATTGCTCCGCCCCGATATACCATCGTGCTATGGTGTATACGGAGGAGTAATGCAGAGAGAGAATCTCATTCTCCTTTAGAATAGTTCAGGATTTCCGTGCTCAAGTATTCTCCTCCTTGATCTCATCATAGGAAATAATACTTATACCCGTATTTTTGATTCTCTACTTCTAACTTATATTCTGTGAATATCTCAAAAGGTTCGGACTTGTGTTTCAACAGGAACATAGGTCTGAATCTCGAAAGATCATCAGAGAATGTAATGAAGTATAAAGAACCATTCCTGGCATGTGTAGACAGGAGACCTTAAATACATCATTATGTATCAGTCCCAAGAGTTCATTAACTCTTTCTCTGTTTCCAATAAACAGAGCTATGGTCATCTTATCTCTGTGACATGACTGGCAAGTTTCATGAGATGTAAATTCAAACTGATTTGAATATGCATCTACATGTAACTTCAGCTAGTCGGGTTACATTGATATGACCTAGTCTACAATGCCTCAAGAAGTATTCGTTCATTTCTGAACTCCTCCTCTTATGTGTGTGCCGTATACTAAGAACTGTAGTTTGATTTAGAACGTCAATGCTTTTAGATAACATGCCTAAACCGATCAACTTTTGATATAGGAAATGTTCAAAATATTATCCAACAATACAAAATTTTATCATTTCTTTACTGATAAAGAGACTGATATGATTTTGTATATCAGGTTCGGTATCTAATAACATTCGTTCAGAATCAATGTATTGGTAATACAGGGTGACAGTGACCAACAGACTTGGCTGCAACACTTGCCCCGTTTTCTGCCTCATGAAACTAATCACCCGATCTCAGTTCTCTACCTGTCTGTATCCCTATGTAACAGATTACATATCTGGGATCCTGATCTGGTATCACATACCCAGGACGTAAAGGATACTGAGAAACAGTTCTCTGTAATGTACACACCCGAAGATGATGCATCAACATGCACTCTCTTCCTTTGGGCGGCATGGGAATTATGGTAATCCCCAATTTCCTGCTCTGTCTTATAACAATTATAAGTTGGAGCAGGACCAACGTTCCCCAGCTCAGTATAACAAGCGGATTCGGTCAATAATCCGTATTATTATCTTGATTAAGGCGTGATATGGTCGCTACCTGGAGAGAGAGAGAAGAAAACACTCAGCGTGCGCTCTTGCAAGAATAGATTGGTTATTATTTTATCTAATCAGGATGGCTCCCACTCCTTTTTATCAAATCTTCCTTCAAACCCTAAAAGGAAAGACTAGCCGGGATTAATTACACACTACAAGTTCGCCAATCTTTCAGCCAGGCCAGTGTCGGTACTTTGAGGGAGGTCCCCCGTGCTTTCGTACGAACCTAATTAATGTAAACCTCGTTTTCCCAGAGGCGTAACCCCGTTGACACCTTTCTAGACACCTACTTGATCGGCTAATTGTAATGTATAAAACTCTCCCAGGAGTAACAATTACTCGCAGCGGGTATCGGGATCCAACTATCTCATAGAAGGTATGCAATCTCATTGCAAATTTGAACACTTGAAATTCCCGATAATATTTTGCCCCTAGCGTCCTATGACCTTGACAGAGGTCAACAAACCATAGGCTGCTAGTCAAGTTCAACCCGTCATTTCTTGATTGAAGTAAACCCACCCGCACGACCCTTGACAGAGGTCAACAAGGTCGCACGACTACCCTAAATCAATCACATCATATGCTTATACAGATAAGCACTAATCAGCTACCGCACACTACGCCTTGACAGAGGTCAACAAACGCAGCACGAATACTAAATAGGACTTATCTGAAATGACGGAGGGCTACGACAGGTTTTTCTGAAAACCTATTGCTTAATGAACTTGATATCGTTGTAGAATCAAATGATTTTTAAAATGGAGTGTTTTTTTGGCTTTTCTAGTTTTGCTAAAGGAGTCATTCCCGGTGAAGGGATCGTCGGTCCTTTCCTCGTCGAATGAGGTGCGGGATATATCATATATATCACTGTGCAAAGCAAAAACTCTTAAAAGCAATCAAAAGACAAACCGAATGTGTAGCATCTGCCAGTTATTGCTAAAGGAGTCACTCCCGGTGAAGGGATCTCGGTCATTTCCTCATCGAATAAGGTGCAGGATATATCACATATACCGCTATGCAAAGCAAGAACTGTAGCTACCTGTTTTATTTTGAAATTCGATTCTACAACATCTTAGGTTTCTATTATTTCATTAATCAAATTAATGAAGTCCCATCATTTAAGTACCTAAACATCACAGATAAATACGACGTACACTTATGCCATCCGCATTCGCCTCGATTTCCCCTCGTGCACCGTTAGGTTAGGTAACTAACGGCAGAGCGGGGCAGGGCTAGCGCGGGTGTAAAACATAAGTAACGCCTATATAATATATCATATATACTATATACAGTATCTATCACAGAACATCACATGATAACATCACTGATATCGCAGCAGAAGAATCATATGAAATATTGGATATACTAGAACGTCCGTGTTTTCAATATGAGCTAGTATAAAACACGGATTCCACGGTCGCGATGAATAGCCAAACCCACACCCCCAAGACCCCTACGAGAGCGGCAAGCAACCCTTCCAATTCTAGAGTTAGGAGACCCGGACTCGACTCCTCGAGTTGGTCTCCCACTGGACTCCAGAACCCGGTTACTTGTGCTCCCCTCCCTGGGTCTATCCTAGTGCGGAAAAGTAAATAATATACAAAAGGTGACATCTTCCACAACCTGGAAGTGCCCCAATAAAAGAATATTACATACAAGTTTTTACATGAATGAAATAGAAAAACACTCATCTCACATAAAAAAAACCCGGCTATTCAAACACGACGATCCAATATAACATATCCAGCAACACATAACATCACATGTCATCAACGTAAGTAAATATGCGCATCCCAATTGTCGTTGACATATAGCAACGAAACCGGCGATATCACATATTACACTTACGGTCACAGAAAAGAAAGTGTAAAACTACAACAGTTGGAATCCGCAACCACCTCAGACATCGCATGCCTGACCAAATGAATTCTTTAGACATCGCATGCCTAACAATTATAAACCCCGCATTTTAGTCTCAAAATCGAACACTCTTTTCAATATCAAGTCGGGCAATTCAACATGATTCCCGACATCCTGATCGAATGCTCGTCGCAAACTTCAGTAGACGGCCGCACCCCCGATGCCGTCGACGAAGTGCACCAAGGCGGAACACCGTTACCACAAGCACCCGAACGGATGCTTTCGGCAACGGGGTTCTCCTACAGTCAATTGGTCGGGGTTAAGGGATGTAGCTGTCTAATAAGTTTACCCGGCGAGTATCCGCGTACGCTACGTGATTGCGACGGACATTTGATCACATCAAAATTCCGTGGCAACCGATCAAGTGAGACTAAACTGCTATGTTTATAATATTCATTCGGTTATCTCATAACTTATTGTGAATTCCAAGTATTGTATCCCATTCCAGATAAATAGAAAATGTTAAACTTTCCGATCAAACATTCAAACATCCAAGTTTTCCCGATACAGCTCAACACATGAAATAAGTCTAAAAACATTCGGTTCGTGCCTCAGTACCAACGGCCAAGCCATAGAAGGGTCAAGCCAACGCCTCACATGTGGCACGCCGTACTGCCCCAAACCCGAAGGTTCAAAGGGCAGTTCAAGACGGTCACATAATCGAGTTAAGGTTTGTTGTCTTCTAGAGGGACCATCGTGATACTTGCACTACTTAGAACGTCATTAAACTACGGAAAGATCCAACACTTGGAAATTTCCCGACAGGGGAAAAGGTGGGTATATATATCCGGTCGAACCTTCTAACATATTCTAAAATATCCGGAAAGCCACACAGACAAAATTTGATAATCCGATCGAACATTCGAATCCCCAAAACAACCCAGAAAATTCAACTCTTGAAAAAATATTAAAAATTCCCAGGAAAACCAGCACTGCAAACTAAGAATTACTGTGAAAAATTGAACGCAAGAAGAGACCACATAGCCGCGGAACCGCCGCATTAGCCATGCTAATGGCGTGGTTCCGCCGCACTTTGGTGGATTCATGGGTACAGGCTTCACAGTAATTCTCAGGATTCCCTGCTGATTTTTCTGCATATTTTTAATATACAAAAAACCATAAATTTGAAAAATGTACAGAGAGCAATATTGGGGTTAGGGTTTCGGTTCGATCGGATTTCTAACTCCGTCAACGCATCGCCTAAGGCTCTAGCTAGGCTCTGATACCACTGTAGGGTTCCTAGGCACTCTCAAGAGGTCTCACAAGGCATCAACCATGCCAATTTTAAAATTTTACGGTGCCGAGAAACCCTAATACGGATCGTTGGCTAGAAGTTTAGGCGACAAAGCAACTAGTTAACTACTTTAACTAGGAGTACGGAAATACAACCTTTGTAGATCCGGTCCTCCACCTCCACGGCTCCGTGATGAAGTCCTCTCCGCTGTCCAAATGAAATCCCGGGCTCTAGCGTCGGCTTCATCGGAGAAATGGGCGGGCAAGGTCGTCGGCTTCGTGCCAAAGATGATCTACGTCGAGGCATCACAAGATCAAGCTCCCACTTCACCAAGTCATGAAACTTGTGGAGAAAACACACTCTACTACTTGGCAAGAGGTAGAGGATGAAGAAATAGGAGGTGGGTTCACTTTAGAATTGGATTTCTCACTCATTTCATCAAGTTGCCATTGATGGAGGCATGCTTTCTTCAAGTGAAGAAGAAGAAGAAGAAGATGAATATTATGATAAGTTGTTTTCAAAAAGGAAATAAAATGAATACTTATCATAATTCAACCATGGTAAAGGGTAGAGAATAGACTAGGGTTAAGTGGAATGGTTAGGGTTAAGCATGAGACAAAATGGTCACTTAGTCAAAGCTTCATGAAGCTTCATAATACATACAAAGAAAGCCACCATTTTCTCATTATGCTAATTACTTTCTAAAAAGAATAAAGAATAAATAAATAGATAATTAAATGAAAACCCTAACCATTACATAACCATGGTTTAATCTTTACACAAACTCAAGTAAGCATGTATCATCAAACATGATACAATCAAGTGCACAAAAGTATATCACATATACAACTTGTGAATTTCAAGTGAGAAAATCCATTTAAAGTGAACCAATACTAGTTAATGCAAAGTAATATATCAAATATATAATTATGCATTAAATCATTGAATCAACACTTGATTCAATGATCCGGTCAGGTCGCACACAACCGACTAGTATACAATGTATCGGCTTATCGAATCAATCCTCGATTCGATAACTAGGTTATATCGCATACAACCATTCGATACAATCATCGCGAGAATAGAATACGGTATCACAAACACACATTATTCTCGGTCCCGCACATATCTCATATGCGCTCCTATTTCGTTTCGCTTGAGCCAGGAAACCTCTGTGTAGGACTCTAAAGACTCGTCAATACGCCGGCAGCAGGTGATGATCATATCAAACACCCACAAGCCGCAAGCGGTCTGCTAAACGTAACGGCCACCCGGGTATTGAGCGATCAGAAGATCGACGAGCAAGCCCGCTCACACATCGGTGAATCCAACCAGTAACACTTACCGTACAGTCCGGTCTCGTCGTCTGATATGTCGCATATCTCGCCTAGGGGTGGTAAACGTCAGACCCCAATAGCTCGATGAGTCGTGTCGATATGAGGCCTATAACAGTTCGAGAAACTACTGGTAACACTTACCAGTAAATCTCAGCAACCCTGGCCAGGGATTTCCGGTTATAGCCAATCGAACACAGCGCAACATCAACCCCCTATACCGGGAGAGACGAATCCCCTCCTATCGCTCATTGCCTCCATGTGACTCGGGACTGTACCCAAAAACCACCGTTTTGCACGCCCTCTTGGACGTGGTAAGATGGAAATCAAAGCACAGTGGGAACCACACAAGACTCTATGACGATCTCGGGTCTACAGACTACTCTGTATCAGTGTCACCAGAGAACTGCCATCTGACGTAAGGTATAATACCATCTGGGAGTTCTCGGCGAGTCCGTCCAGTGTACCCAGTCTCCACTGAGCACCCGTACATCATCTCCGATGTCAAACACCAATGGATATGGGATCATCCATCGCCCATCTGTATGGGTCGAGAAGGTATACGCTAGTCTACTCTGGTATATCGATGCCCCGTCTCGATACACCCACGACTAGGGACTTTGAAGGATGTACTTATAGACTATCTGTCCCCACTAGTATGATCTGCATCATAGTCCTGGTAGTCAAGTACACATCCTAAGGGCTTTACCAACATGTAATAGAGAGACAATCAATGTACACGTTAAGGTAAAGAGTAACCAGATAGCATACTATCATGTCGAGCAAGAAAGTCCTCCCTATATATGTCCCAGCATCCACTACAATATACATCCAATGCACAGTAATGGCCTCTAGGGCATACATATAACTAACAAGTTTCTTGTGTTGTTTCTCTGTGATATTTTGTGTTTTCTGGTAATTTTTATTTTTGCTCAGGTTTCAGATTTACAGAGAAGTATTGGAGCAAAATTAAATGTGTTTAATCGATCGAAATTATACGGTATTTGCTTGTTTGATTATATCTGTGAAATGTTTTATGTGTTCGTAAACCTCCCCTAACTGCTAGTTTGTCGGTTGGCAGGGGGTTGCACATATCTGTGATGTTATATATAACTGTTTGTGTATATAAACTGTATTGGACTGTTGTGGTGATTAGCCGGGTTTTGTGATGGGTTATTGTATTAATTCATTTGATGTAAATGTAATAAGTTGTAATATTATTTTGCGGGGAACATCCAGGTTGCGGTTGTAGCCACCGTTGTATTATTTCTTTTTACTGTTTTTGCTCCTAGGATAGACCCAAGGTGGGGTGCATAAACTACCGGGTATTTTGAAGTGTTGGGGCAGACCGCTTCACTTCTGGTACTTGGCGGGTAGTTTGCCGTACCCGTAGGGGTCTGGGGTGGGAAAATGGCTATTCATCACAACTGTGTAATCCGTCTTTCATTGCAGGCTCAAACGAAATGCGGATTGCTTGCAAATCTAATATTGTTTATCTGTGATCTGGAATGCCTATTATTGCGTCTGACGAATGTAAAATATCTATATATGATAGCTATTTAGACGTCGCTTATGTTTTACACCCGCGCTAGCCCAGCCCCCGCTCTGTCGTTAGTTAAGTAACCTAACGGGTGATGACGGGACCCCATGGCGAATACAGATGGCATAAGAGGACGTCGTATTTTCGTTGTTATCTGTAATGATAGGTTAAAGATGGGACACATTATTATTAATGCAAAGAAAATAAAACCTAAACTGAATCGTTGGAACAATTTCTAAAAACCACTCGGTTTTCTTGAAAAAGCAAATTTTAAATGCGGAGCTTAAACCACTCCTTTTAATAAAAGCTATCTTAGTTCCTTCGATCAAATCAAGTTCACTACGTTAACGGTTTTTTGCCAAAAACCAGCCGTAACCCTCCGTCGTTTCAAATAGACAGCACATCGTATTCATGCTATGCTTGTTGGCCTACGTCAAGGCATAGTGAATGGTAGCAGTGTGTGTGCCTATTTGTTGCATAGATAGATGCATTAGTTTAATACAGACGTACACCTTGTTGGCCTACGTCAAGGGCTTGTACGATGTATTTAAATTAATCAGGACAACGACAGGTAGAACTTGACTTGCGTCTTATGACTTGTTGGCCTACGTCAAGGTCTTTAAGAGCTTGGGGTAAAAATCACATCGGGAGTTTCAAACATAAAGGAAACTTGCAGATTTAGCTTACCTTCTGGAGTGTGGTGACTAGAGTGGCTTCCATCTAGGGCATCATGCAATGATAGTTGGATCCCGATCCCACTGATGAGTAGGATTACTCTCAGGAATTTCTCTCACTTAACAATCAATGCTATAAACCAATTAGGTGCCTAGAAAGGTGTTAGAGGGGCTACGCCTCCACGGAAAAGAGGTTCTTTAATTAAGGAACTTCGCGAAAGCGTTGGAAAACCTCCCTCGAAGTACCAACACCAGCCTGGCTGAAAGGTTAAGCAAGAATTGTAACGTGTGATTAAATCCTGACTAGTTCTTCTTTTAGGTTTTGAAGAAGGATTTGAAGAAACAGTGGGAGCCATCCTGTTTAGATAAAATAATAACCAATCTAAACTTGCAAGAGCATATGCTGAGTGTTTTCTTTTCTCTCTCTCTGGCAGCTACCATGACTGGACTAAAACTATTACTTGAAAAGAATATACTGACCGGGCAGAACTATAAAGATTGGCTAAGGAACGTCAATATTGCGCTGACTTATGACAAAGTTGCATATGTTACCACCGCTGTTCCTCCCCTTATCCCAGGACCAGATTCCTCAGTTGCGGACAAGGAAGTTCGTAAAACCTGGGATCTAGACTGTGAGCGAGCTAAGTGTATCGTGCTGGCGACCATGAATAATGAACTCCAGAAACAACACGAGAGTATGGATATTGTATCCATATTCCTCCATTGCAAGGAATTGTATGGTGAACACTCCCGTATCGCGAGGTACGAAACCTCAAGGAAACTCTTCCAGATGAGGTTAGCTCCAGGATCGCCTGTTGGAGAGCACGTCCTCAAAATGATCACCCTCATTGAGGAACTCGCAAACCTGGGATGCGTGCTAAAGAATGATTTCTATATCGACTTGATTTTACAGTCCCTTCCCCACACCTTCTCTCAGTTCGTGCTGAACTTCAACATGCACGAAATGGAAGCGGATCTTCCAAAGCTCCTCAATATGTTGAGGGTAACAGAGACATCCTTGAAAAAGGAGAAGACCCCCATTCTGTATGTTGGCCAATCATCTTCTTCTAAATCTAAAACGAAAGCTAAAGGGAAGAAGAAGATGAAAGCCACCAAACCGAAGGGTGGGGTCAAGAAGGTGCAGGGAACGAACAAGGCAGGAAGGGTGAAGGCAGAAAAGAACGAGTGCTTCTATTGTTACAAGCAAGGGCACTGGAAGAAGGACTGTATGGCCTTTAAAGCCAAGGACATGAAGCAAGCTGTTGCTTCTGCTTCAGGTGTGTTCGTAATCGAAAATTGTCTTTCAGTAAACTCTACTTCATGGGTACTTGATACCGGTTCTGGTTCTCACATCTGTAATTCTTTGCAGGATCTGAGAAATAGTAGAGTACTGGGGGCAGGTGATATGACTCTCCGGGTGGGCAATAGAATGCATGTAGATGCAGTTGCAATAGGAGAATATCACCTAGGGTTGAATAGTGGACACATTTTGGTATTGTACAGCTGTTTTTGTATTCCCAGTATGTTTTGTAATATTATATCAGTATCTTTGTTGTCTAATAAAGGATATAATTTTGTGCTTGAAAGAAATGTCATGAACATTCTCCTAAATCAAGAACTGATTGGGTTTGGGACACTGGAAAATGGCATATACATACTTAATCAACCTCAAATTTTCAATATTCAAAACGCGCGTAAAAGAAAGGCTCCAGATTCGAATCAAGCCTTCCTATGGCATTGTAGACTTGGTCATATAAATGAAACAAGGTTGATTAAGTTACATAAAGATGGATATCTAGATCCGTTTGAATATTTATCATATGCAACTTGTCAATCATGTATCAAAGGAAAAATGACCAAATCTCCGTTCACCGGACACGGAGAAAGAGCCACTGAACTCTTGGGACTAGTACACGGTGATGTATGTGGTCCGATGTCTACGCATGCACGAAGCGGTCACTCCTACTTCATAACTTTTACAGATGACTTCTCTAGGTATGGACATATATTCTTAATGAAACATAAATCCGAGGCCATTGATAAGTTTAAGGAGTATAAAAATGAAGTAGAGAAACAGACTGGTAAAAGCATCAAGACACTTCGATCTGATCGAGGTGGAGAATACTTAAGTACCAGTTTCCTTGAATACTTAAAAGAGAATGGAATTCTCTCTCAGCTTACTCCGCCTTATACACCTCAGCATAATGGTGTATCAGAAAGGAGGAATCGCACGCTATTAGATATGGTGCGTTCAATGATGAGTAGTGCTGAGTTGCCACTTTCCTTCTAGGGATTTGCTCTAGAATCTGCCGCATACCTATTGAATAGAGTTCCAACTAAGTCTGTACCTACCACTCCATATGAAATATGGTGTGGGAAGATACCATATCTCAAGTATATCAAGATATGGGGTGTCCGGTATATGTTAAAAAGCATAATCCGGACAAGCTCGAAGCACGATCGGTTTTATGCTAGTTTGTAGGATACCCCAAGCATTCAAGGGGGTACATGGTCTACCACACTGAAGAACAAAATGTGTTTGTCGCTCGTCACATTGTCTTCTTAGAAAGCGAATTTCTTGCAAAAGAAATTAGTGGAAGCACGGTAGAACTGGAAGAAATTCCAGAACCTCAAACTGCAACCGAAGACTTAGAAGAATCTCAGATTTCAATAGAACATGACGAACCAACGCCACTCCGCAGATCTAGTAGGCTTTCTCATCCTCCTGAAAGATACTATGGTTTTCTTCTTGATGGGGATCGAGAGGATTGCATCATCGATGATGATGAGCCTACTAGTTTTCAGCAGGCTATCACGAGTAGCGACTCAGTGAAGTGGCTAGATGCAATGAGATCCGAAATGGAATCCATGTACACCAATAAAGTATGGACTTTAGAAGTTGCTCCTCCTGGGGTAAAACCAGTTGGGTGCAAATGGATCTTCAAAAAGAAGATTGGTACATTTGGACAAGTGGAAACCTACAAAGCTAGACAAGTAGCAAAAGGTTTTCGTCAAAGACCAGGATTGGACTATGATGAAACTTTTTCACCAGTAGCTATGCTTAAATCCATTCGGATCATGCTTGCCATTGCTGCCTTCCATGACTATGAAATCTTGAAAATGGATGTAAAAACAGCTTTTCTAATTGGACATCTAGAAGAGAGTGTTTACATGGATCAACCAGAAGGTTTCTCAGACAGTGGGAGCAGCGGAAGAGTGTGCAAATTGCTTAAATCCATTTATGGGTTAAAGCAAGAATCGCGGAGTTGGAACATCTGCTTTGATTAAACAGTCAAGGAAATTGACTTTATCAAAAATATAGATGGACCATGTATTTATAGGAAGATTGTAGAAGGAGCAGTAGTCTTCCTCGTTTTGTACGTCGACGACATACTACTGATAGGGAATGATATCCCTATACTACAATCAGTAAAGCTCTTCTTGTCACAGAAATTCTCCATGAAAGAATTGGGAGATGCATCATACATTCTGGGCATTAAGATCTATCGAGATAGATCTAATAGAATATTGGGACTTTCACAGTCCAGGTATATAGACACTATACTAAAGAGATTTAGTATGGAAGATTCCAAGCACGGCAATATGCCCGCTTGTCACGGAATCACCCTCTCCAAGTAGATGTCTCCAAAGACTGATGAAGAGAGGGCTTGCATGGGCATTATACCCTACGCTTCGGCGATAGGATCAATAATGTATGCGATGTTATGTACCAGACCGGATGTAGCTTACGCACTTAGTGTGGTAAGCAGGTATCAGTCTGACCCAGGTGAGAAACATTGGAGAGGGTGAAGAACATTCTCAAGTACCTAAGAAGGACTAAGGAGATTTTCTTCATTTACGGTAATGGGGACCTCCAGGTAGAGGCTTTTACCGACTCCGGCTTCCAAAGTGACAAGGATGATTCTAAATCCATTTCGGGTTTTGTGTTTACCCTCAATGGAGGGGCGGTATGTTGGAAGAGTTCCAAACAAGATACCGTCGCAGACTCAACTATGGAGGCTGAGTATATAGCTGCTAGTGAAGCCGCAAAAGAGGCTGTCTGGATGAGGAAGTTCATTTCTGAACTTCAGGTGGTTCCGTCCATTGCCAATCCAATACCTTTGTATTGCGATAACAATGGCACTGTAGCTTTAGCGAAGGAACCAAGGTCCCATCAGAAATCCAGGCATATCTTAAGGCGGTTTCACCTGATCAGGGAGATCGTGGATCGTCGGGAGATCGAGATACGGAGAGTGGACACAAAAGATAACATGGCAGATCCATTCACCAAGGCCATTCCTCAAGTACAGTTCGAGAGGTTATTTGAGATGTTGGGCATGCGGTACGCCAGCAACTGGATCTGGTAGAGACAGTGGGTACTCATTGCAGCAATTATAGGCCTTAGTGCAAGTGGGAGATTGTTGGATATATATGCCCTAGAGGCCTACATTGTATAGGATGCTTGGGATATGTATGTACACGACAGTCTTGCTTGATATGATAGTACGCTATTTGGTTTGGCTTTGTCTTAACGTATGATATATTTTACTTGGTATTTATATATATATGTTGATAAAGCCCATAAGGTGTTTGTCTGACTACCGGTGTTGTGATGGCAGTCATACTAGTGGGAGCTGGATAGTCAATAGGTACACCTTTAGATGTCTCTGGTCGCAGGAGTATCGAGATTGGGTATCGATACTCCGTAGTAGACTAGTGTATACATATCTAGACCATGACGAGGGGCGATGGATTGGTCCCGCAACCATTAGTGGTGTTCACCTAAGATTGTATACAGATGCTCACTGGGTGTGAGTACACCGGACAGGACTCGCCGAGAACTGACTGGACGGTAATATACCCAACGTCAGATAGCAGTTCTCTGGTGACATGTGTGCAGATAGTCCGTTGACTTAAGGTCATCATTTGTCTCGTATGAGTTCCCACTGTGCTTTGATATTACCCTACCACGGCTCAAAGGAGTCGTGCAAACAGGTTTCAGTTGGGCACAGTCCCGAGCCACGTGGAGGCAGTGAGCGACTGTTAGGGATTCGTCTCTCCCGGTATAGGGAGTTGATATCGCACTGTGGTCGGTTGGTCATTACCATAAGTCCCTGGCCAGGGCTGATTGAGAATTACTGATGGAATGATCAGTACATTCTCGGGTGGTCTTGAACCATACCGACACGACTTGTACGGTTATTAGGGGTCTGACGTCCACCACCTCCCTAGACCATACATGCGATACTCTTAGACGAACAGACCGGACTGCGCGGATATTTTCACAGACAGGCTCAGTAGGATTTCAGATGGGTTACCTCATTAAGCTTTCTTATCGACAACTACTTGGGGACCGTTACGTACAGCTAGTGCCGCTTGCGGTCTGTGGTTAAACCCACTGCCAGCATAGTAGTTGAGTCTTTAGAGTCCCAGATAGAGATTTCCCAAACCCAGGCGAAAAGATATAGAAGTCATATGGTTTTACGACAAAGGTTCGGACGCATACGTGTTTGAACGCACGTACGACATTCAGACAGTTTTTACTAGCCGGCTTTGGTTTAAGCCAGATTCTAGTATCAGGTTATTGGATTTATACAGTCTAAAGTTTTTCCGTGTTTTCACGGATGAGAGGGGCGTTCTCGTAATTTTCCGAGAAGCTTCTAGAAGGATGTGACATGGAGGGAGAGGTGGCATTTTCATTTAATGATTTAGTGACTCATTGTGAGTGATTCATCATGTCATTAATGCATTATTAAATGCTTAATGACTCACATAATGAATCACCCACTTGCATTAATGAAACATGATGAATAATCTCATATTATTCATTTCTTTTTATTCATTATGTTTCATATATCAAGTGAGAAGCTATTTCATTATCATTATCATTATCATTATCATCTTCTCACTTTCTCTCTTCAAGTTCTCTCTTCTTCACCAAACCTAATCCTACCCTCATGAGTTGAGAACAAGGATTAGAAAAGACTAATTACTCCATAACCTATCTCTACATCACCTTAGCTACTCTATTTAGCAACTAGAGAAACTAAGTAACCTCAAGTTTAGAGGTTATAGCTTGGATTAGGGTTCTCGGGTGGATCGTCTATCACGGAAGAAAGCCGAAGAGGACGTGGAGATCCAAAGAGGCCGTAGATAACATTAAGACGAAGGACTAGAACCGTTTGGTATAATCTCTTAACATAGTAGTTTAGAACTCTATAGCTTTTGTTAAAACTTGTTTAGCAAACGATTCATACAGTTATTCGATGTTTAATCATAGAACAAGATTGTTATTCATATTTCCGCCGCCCCATAAGTATTGGGGTGTTGAACATCGACTTACATATATACTATTAGATGTTGTACATGTTTTACACCCGTGTATGTCCAGCCTCCGCTTTGTCGTTAGTTAAGTAACCTAACGGGTGATGACGGGACCCAGTGGCGAATGCGGATGGCATATACGTACATTTTATTTTCGTTCTTTTCTGGTGTGATTGATTGATGGGACTGCATTGATTCTTATCAATGCAAGGATTAAACAAACCTATATTTGATGTTGTTGGAACAAATTTTAAAAATGTGTTATTACAAAGTTGTTTCCTTTTGTTTTGCATAGTGATATTCAGTTAGAATATCCCGCACCTCATTCGACAAGGCAAGGGCCGAGATCCCTTCACCGGGAGTGACCCCTTGTGCTGAAGTTTACGTCAGGGTAGTAACTTCAATATAGTCGATTACAAGATGCTTTGCATCGCGGTATTCAGTTGGAATATCCTGCACCTCATTCCACGTGGAAAGAGCCGAGATCCCTTCACCAAGAGTGACCTCTTTAGCAAAGGTTTTTCGCCACTATATTTTTTATTAAAAGATATAAGGTTCCTTCAACGAGATCAAGTTCATTACGTTAATGGTTTTTCCCCAAAAACCAGCCATAGCCCTCCGTCATTTCTTATGGATGGTCAGTAGTATTCAAGCTATGTTTGTTGGCCCGTAGTCAAGGCATAGTGTTTGGTAGCTGCTGGATATTCATTTGTAGCATAGATAAATGCGTTGGTTTGGGACAGTCGTATTACTTTGTTGGCCCTTAGTCAAGAGCATGTACGGGTGGGTTCAAATCAACCAGGACAATGACGGGAAGAACTTGACATGTGACTTATGATTTGTTGGCCCTTAGTCCAGGTCATAAGAGCATGGGGCAAAAATCACATCAGGAGTTTCAAACAACAAACTTGCCAGCCATGCGCATACCTTCTGGAGGGTCATAACTTGAGTGGCTTCCATCAAGTTATCATGCGATGATAGTTGGATCCCGATTCCCACTGATGAGTTGGTTTACTCTTCGGGTAATCCCGACTAATTCTTCTTTCAGGTTTGGAGGAGAATTTGAGATTACAGTGGGAGGTTTCCTGATTGGATAAAATGATAACCATTCTGATCTAGGTTAGAGTGCACGCAGAGTGTTTCTTTTCTCTCTCTTTGACAGCGACCTTTGATCGACCCTAGACTATGACTCAGTGACCAAGTTGACCGAACCTTCTTAAAATACTGGCTTTTGGATTGTCTGAATTGCATAAGTCATTGCCGCTCCTTCTTTTACCCTTTATATTTCTCAGAACACCCCGTATTACTACGGATATCCACTTCCATTGGATAGATCCATCGTAAGGTTATATACGAACTCGGAGGGACATCTTCGAGGATGGATCCAGGTTCAGGAGAAATAGAATTAGTTTATTCAATTGTCTTTTATTATCACCTTCTTTCAGGTTGCGAGAGCTCCTTGGTTTAGGAGAGTACACCTATTACGCATATTGGATAGTCTTCTTCCAAACCATAGGCAGGTGCCGAAAGGTAGGGAATGAAGAAAACCAATTAGCCTAAGTAGGGTGTGCAGAAGGTAATAAATAAAGACAAAATAAAGGGAATATAAAGAAGGCAAAGTAAATTGTGACTGTTATCATTCACGACCAAACCGCGTACTTCATCGCCACTCCTTTTTCACCTTTGTTTTTTCCCCAGTTCGGGAGAAATAAAATAAGGTATTATTCAGATTGTCTTTTATCATCACCTTCTCTCAAGTTGGGAGTACTCCTAGGTTGAGAAGGGTACACCTATTATGCTTACTGGATAGTCTTTTTCTAAACCATAGGCTGGTACCGAACGGTAGGGAAGAAAGAAAACCATTTAGCCTAACGATGGTGTACAGAAGGTAACGACTAAAGACAAATAAAGCGATTTGGAGAGATGGCAAAGAAATATACGGTTACAATCATGAATAGGATTATAGAAGAGGCATTACTAAAAATACCAGGAAACCCCTACGAAACATTTTCATGTTTCAGTTTAACTGTGCATTGTTAATTGTAAACTGATTTCCCAATTACATACTTACTCCAGGGTATGTATTTACCAGGTTTCATTCTCATATCTGTATGGTTTTACAGATGATGAGTAGGAGTAAGTTATTGGGAATTAGGAGATTATCCTCATTATATCGGAATTCGTTGTAATTGGTGATATTTGAGGAAATCGCCTGGGTACAGTTTTCAACCTACGATGCACAGGTTTTTGAGTTATTAAACTCAGCGGACTTATACAGAGTATTGTATGTTGTCCAGTGTCCGTCAGGACAAAGGGGTAGGTCCTCGTACTATGTTCTGTTTATTTATAACTTCTCTAGTTTTTAGACAAGTGTTTCGCAGAAATACAATGTCTAAGTTTTGAGAAGTTATGGATATAAGAATAAAGTAGAGAACCAGATGTCACAAGTATCGGGATTCTTTAAAGAGATCGAAGATATAGATTCTTGTGATTGGTATTCAGATGATAGTAATGGTTTTGAGAAACTTGTTTCTCTTTCAGGTTACTCATAATTGGATGGATTCCTAAGTTGAGTAATGCTGATTAGCCTCTCACCATTAAGTTGTTATGCATTGGAGACAGCTGCATGATTTGAATCTGGTTCCAATTAAATTAGTGCCTCTGTTTCTATATTAGATATAGAATGGTTCATATCTTAACTATGTTAAGGTAAGGGGAGTTGTCCAGCTTATGCTTAAAACCAGACACCGGTTAATTCAAGGCACGTTTCTGTAATAGCTGTTTGTGGGTTGACCCTGGCTTTGACGAAGGTTGACATTTCTACCATTTGGAAGATCAATTGTGATATTGTTCTTGACTCGCCACAGTTTTATTAAAATGGAATTTTTCAGAAAACAGTAGTGGGAGTATGGTAGAACTGGAAGTGATTCCAGAACCGCAAACGATTACGGAAAATTTAATAGGACCTATATATTCAATCAGGTTTGACATTCCATTAGCCACTCCGCAGATATGGTGGGTAACCTCATACACCCGAGAGGTACTCCGGTACTCTCAAGGACGGTGATAGGGAGGTTCTTGTTTACCCAGACTTGACACTATGGTTGTTCCAGATTATGAGACCCGGCAGGAGGATAAGTATAACGTCGTTCTAAACTAGCTTTAGAAATGGACGTGTATATTATTCTGCCAGAGGGTTGTTGTGGTTAGTGGGAGCAGCGGAAGCGTAGTGGGCAAGTAGCTTATGTCTATTTATCGACTTCAGCAGTTATAGCGGAGATAGATCATCTAATTTTGATGATACAGTAATGGCGTTGACTTCATTAGAATAGGGGATGGATCTGTTAAGAAGGTAGTAGGGTGTGATGTCCTGGTATTTGGATGACATATACAGAGTAGGAAGTAAAATTCATATACTATGATCGGTTGTACTTTGGTCGTCACACAGTTGTTTCTCCACAAAGAATATGGATATAATATCTGACATTCTGGTTACTAGATCTATGGTTTTAGATCTAGATTTGGGTAGTTCCCCAATGTGTGTACTTTGACAATATTCTAATAGTATTTTAGAATAGATGACTCTTGGCATGGTGGTGTACCTGCAGGTGATGGAGTCACCCTCTCTAAAGGTGTCTTAGAGACTAAAGGAAAGAAGGATGTGCATGATTAGCAGATCACTTGCTTAGGCAATTGAGTCAATCATGAGATGTCAAGTACCACACCAGATGTTGTTTTTGCACTAGATGCGATAAGTTTATATTAATCCAATCCTGAAGAAACAAAAGGAAGCAGTTATAGAACATAAGTGCATATTCTACGGATTTGATGACGGCAGCCTCCTTCGGGAGACGGTTATCATTCCAGGCTTCCAAGGTGACATGGATGACAGAGTGATTGTCAGAGTTATACTTTTTTCTCCGACGAGGGACAGTATTATGGACAGGT
This sequence comes from Agapanthus africanus, assembly GCA_030015575.1. Lineage (NCBI taxonomy): Eukaryota > Viridiplantae > Streptophyta > Magnoliopsida > Asparagales > Amaryllidaceae > Agapanthus > Agapanthus africanus. The sequence continues at coordinate 623,288,351 of CM057341.1, forward strand.
GGTCCAAGAGGATACTGTGGGAGGTATGGTGCTGGATACTGATTAGGTTCAGTTATCGATACAGTCTAAGAAGTTTGGATTTGTAGTTCATTTATGAACTAGGTCCCATCAGATATCCAGACATATTCTAAGACAGGTATTACTCGATTCGGGAGATGGCTTTCTCCGCGAAATTGAGATTAAGAGAGACATAGAAAGAAACATCAGGGCGGATCCACTCACTGAGGCTATTTCTCGAACACAAAAGTTTTACAAACTAGCTTTGTGAAACTGATTAGTAGAGGAGTTGGATGTTCGGTATCACACGGGCTGTGAGTATGCGACATCGCAATAATTAGCCTTGAGTGCAAGTGGGAGATTGTCAGAGATAGTGCCCTCGAAGTCAATTATTGGATCGCAGGTACGTGATTGCAATGATTGAGGCAGGACCTATACCGATATGACAGTCTTGCTCGAGATGATAGTTTGCTATCTGGTTTGTCTTTATCACCATATACATGCTTTAGTTCACTATTGCATGATGATAGAGCCCATAGGATTCTTGCTTGACTACCAGCAGTATGATGGCGACCATTTACGTGGGAGCTGGGGTCTGTAAGCACATCCTTAAAGTGTCCCTAGTCGTGGGAGTTTCGAGACAGGGCATCGATACTCCAGAGTAGATTAGTGTATACAGTCGAGACCCCGATGAGGGGCGGTGGCCGGTCTCACAAGCCACTGGTGTCAGTTTGATCACCTAAGATGTATACAGGTGCTCATTGGGTTATGAGTACACCGGACAGGACTCGCCGTGAATATGCTAGTTGGTATTATACATATCATCAGATAGCAGTTCCCTAGTGACATGTGTACAGGTTAGTTCATCGACCAGAGATCGTCGTTTGTCTCATGTGAGTTCCCACTGTGCTTAGTTTACTACCCTACCACGCTCAAAGGAGTTGTGCAAACAGATTTTAGTTGGGTACAGTCCTGAGCAACATTGGAAGCAAGTGAGCAGATCGTCGGGGATTCGTCTCTCCCGGTATTGGGTGTTGATGTCGCGCAGTGCACGGATGGACATCACTAGGAATCCTCGGCCGAGGTAGTGGAGAATTACTGATTTGGATCTGTAGTTTCTCAGGTGGTGATGGGCTTCATGCCGACAAGATTTATCGCGTTATTAAGGGTCTGACTTTATCCACCCCCTAGACTCGATATGCGATAGACTTTAGACGAACGGACCGGACTGTATATACATTGTCACTGTCAGGCTCAGTAGGGTTTATAGATGAGTTCGCTCGTCAGCTTCCCTTCCAATCAATACATAGGCAAACCGTTACGTACAATTTGTACCTCTGACGTGCTAGTGGTTATACCCAGTGCCAGTGTGTTGATGAGTCATTAGAGTCCCCCACAGACACTTTCCCAAGTTCGGGCGAAACGTTGTAGAGGCCATATGGGTTTATAGCAAGGTTCGGAAAATGCACATGCGTTTTCACAGTTGTCATTTTTCGGGCAGATAATACTGGTAGGCTTTGGTTTAAGCCGGAACCCAGTATTATACTATGTAGATATAATATCTTTGTCTCAGTTGCATTTGTATTCGGTAGTAATACAAATGCGGGTATGTTTATACTGATACGGGGTTATCCTGAAATTCGTTTCAGGATCACTTTTGGACGTTACCAGTTTCCAGTTTTCTATCAGCCGTATTTAACATTTGGTTAAATGCGGGTTTATCTTTTCTTGGGATGAGTGTGGAAGCTTCTAGAAGAGGTGACTAGGATGATGACTAAGCTTGTGACTCATTAGTGCATTAATGGTCATTTAATGCTTGTGATGACAAGGTTTAGTGATTCATTGTTTTCATTAATGCATTCATACTTGGTGTTATGATAAGTATCATGTTGTTGTGGTCACCACTCCCTCCTCCTACACTCACCTTTCCTCTATATAGTGGCCGGCCTCCCCCCCTCTCATTGCTGATGGTGGTTCACTAGAAAAAAGATTATGATAGATTTGGATTCACGGAATTTAGATAGCCTCGTTTCTTTTTTCACCCGATTCCAAAAGGCAACTTCATTAACCGTTCGTCCGTGACTTTGGACGTAATGAGACAAAGTGTTCTACTCATTCTCTACTTCTTCTTGGTCGTCTCTTTTAACAAACTTGATGATCGAGTTGCCTCGGTTCAGAGGCGGGAGCCCGTTTAAAGATGCGTCGACGTGGTGCCACCTGGACGAGAAGATTGGAGATTCAGGATATCGGAGCAGCCACAACAAGCGTGGGATGATGGTTGAGGACCAAAGGACTCGGATCGTTCGGTATAACTCTTGTACCCACTTTGTAGTATGTTAGTTTAGCTTTAATGGCAGATCCGGGTTACGGTACACGATAGCGCCAGTTGTAAAAATTATTTTATTCCGCATATGGCGTCTGTTAGACGGCCGGGGCGTTACCGTAGACTTACACATATGCTTGCTTATGATACTTATACCTGGATGATGAGAATAGTGGATGATATTCGGAGATGAGTCGATGAGATTAGGCATAGTGCCGTGAGATCGGTGATATTGATGTGGTTCGTTTTATGGGATACGCCGTGAGATTTTAGCGGGCCTTTAGGCGTGTTTTCATACACGCACATATATCTATAATGATGGTATCGGTTTGTACTAGACTTAGATCAGTACCCAAGATAATGAGATATGATGATAAGGATACCAGATAATTGATGAGATGAATGTTATATTAACCCGTACCCAGATTTGGGATGGCGTACGAGCTTTATATTGATGATAGATCCGCACTCATGACTCGAGGATGTCATATGATATATTGTATCGTACGTGATACTATTGAGGCGGGATCACGGACTATTGTATGTATATATATATCGACTCAGATTTAGGTGGTTTCCATACCCTTCCGATTAGTTTATTAGTTAGATCTGTAATTTCCTTAGTAGATGTTAAACTAGACCCGAGTCATACATATTTCAAAACTAACGAATTGTGAGTATGTTAAAGACAGGAAATGGGATTCTACGGATATTTTCAATAGATGCATCTTTACTTAAAAACACCGTAGGCCTTATTTTTCTAAACACCACGATTCGTCTTATTTCAAATGGCTAAACTGTATGACATTTTTATTGATGTAGATTATTCACTGTTGCATTCATTATTCGATTTCTGTATATTCATGCTATTCGTATCGCATTGCATGTGTAAATATGTTTATTGCTATAGTAGACCCATGCTGTTAGGACACCAGCACCATTATCGATGATGCGTATGTTCCACATACACCTCCTTGCCGATTGACCTATTTTTATGTAGTACTTTTTGTAGAATAACCGCAATCAGGACGGTGTCTCTTGTAGCTAGACCGAGATGAGTACGGGTCGTCCTCAGGGAAGTGGTGAATATTTTATTCTTACTTTAGGCGTGGTGAGAAAGAAAATAGCAAGAATAAAGAATGGTGAAGAATGGTTGTAGGATCTAGATCTACGTCAAACACGGATGCAGAATATAGATCTAGAGTAACTATGGATGTAGGTTTAATATTAAAAGGGAGCTTGTAGGGTTCATTGGGATTAGTAGTTATGGATGATTAATTAAAGGATACTCTTTTTATCATTTAATAGATTTAAAACTAGAACGACTGTGATGCATGTAGATTAGGGTTTCTGGAGGGAAAAAGGGTTCGCACTCTTAACCCCTATCACGACATGGAACTCCGTTCATATCTAGCCTTTACCAAAATAATAGTTAATCTAATCTCTAATCGTGGTCGCGATTATCAATGAATTGATAGCGCCCCCGATTAGGATGTTAACTATTCTTTTGATAAAGTTTAAAAACTTTATAGGACTTAAAAAGAGTTTAAGGATCTTCATCATCCATTAACCTACCCTAATCCCATGAACCCTAACAAGCGAAGAATTACTCGCGCATGTTGGGAGAAGAAGAGATGGAGAGAGAAATCATATTAAAAACTACAAAGAAATAGAATAAGAAAACTACTACTTTTATTAATCAACAAAAATCATTTACACTTTGTTCCCTTAGAAAATGATTACAAAATACTAGTTTGCTTCTCGATCTCTTCTAAGGAGGTAAATGAACAGTTGATAATCAGCCTGGATGCGTGAGCCTGTTGTGGACTTCGTGATCTCTTCAGCTTGATAATTTTTCCAAAGGGCTCTCGGTCCTTATTTATAGTCCTAAAGCCAGAATCCTAGCTGCCTAATTTGGAAGCCAGAGGTTAAGATCCTAACCACCAAAATATCAACTCCTAACTCATCAAAACCGCGGCGGATCAGCAGCCAATGGGTGGGTTTGGCCGCGGATCCGCAGCCAAATAGTGACATCTTGGGCTCAATCTTCTTATGGGCTCTTCTGGTGATATATAGTGATCTTTTGAATATCTGGAAACTGAAAATCTTTTCTACGTCACTGCCAGAATTGATTTCTTTAATTTACTTTCTTAATTAGGCAGGTTTCTTTTAACAACTTTGATTTCCTTTATTTCAGCCCTGCAAATTCTGCACAATAACTCAAAAAATAATATTAGTAGAGTTTGTTTTATTGAGATATTTAACTTAACTATTAAGTGTTGGTCAAAGGTATTAATAAGGTAAGCTTATTAAATGGGCCAAATGTCATATGGATATTATATGCTTACTTTTTTCTACCAAATTTTAATTATAATATATAAACAAATGAAAATAGTATTTTTACAGATAAACCCTCATATGTGTCATATATTATAATAAACACCCATTTTTATATAGAAATAGCAGGAAAAATGTCTTATTAAATTTGCAGTTTTATCAACTGAACAAATACCCCCAAACTTATCTTTGATCGTCCCGAGCAAACTAGTTTATTCAAGAGAAGGAGAAAAAGAAAAGAGAAAACTAAGAAGCACACTTTCGTAGGCAACATGATTGCACTGAGCATGTGCAACAAGCCGTTAAACCCCTAGGTGTCCCTAGTAGGAGGAGTGTTGTCTCCTGAGGGTTTTCAGCGGATTGCACGCACAAAATCACATAATAAAAGTAAGACTGTGAAAGTTACATATAAAGATAAGAATTATAAAAGAAAGACTTTGAAAATTAGAGTATCCAATTACACAAGTTTTTCAGTTGCTATGAGCCCTCTCTTAATAGTCATGAAAAGATGTTAGAAATCCCGTCATCACTCAATAAAACATCGTCTTTATTCTTCCTTCCTACCTTTCTTCCAAACATTGATCATATACCCCTACGTGTGTGTAAAATGCATCCCTACACTCGGAGAATTCAATTCGAGCAATCATACTCTTGTCCATCTACCTCAGTACTTTTTAATCGATGAATATTTAAATTGATTTTTGCTCACACATTTTTCATGCGACCGTTAATACTTCTTAAGGTACTAACCGAACAATTACTCATGTGCTTGCTTATTTAGGTGTATTTCCTTGTCTTGCAACACCTAAGGCTTAACAGTGGCTCCCAAACCAGTTGGTCTAAGGCACTAGGTGATAATGCACCCTCACTATATTTTTTTATTGCTACCTCGGTGATAACAAAAGTAGTGTTCATTTTTCTTTTCATCATTTTATATTTTCTTCATTTGTTATCTCCTTCATACTTTGGCTTTAAAACAAGAGCATTTCAAGGTATCCTCTACTATCCCGAGTTTCAAGACGTGTGTAAGTGCGTATAGTAGGGTATCAACGTTCAAATGTTCGGCTTCCAGAATAGGAACTATTTTTCAGACTTATTTTTATCCTCCGATTTGTGATTTATTTCATCTTACTAACCCTTAGGACAACGGCTCATAACTACTTATTACTAGTTTTGTTTAAGAAAATTTCTAATTTTCTAGGTTTTCTTAATTTTTTCCAATTTTTTAGATGTAATTTTTCACTATCTAATCTTTCATTATCAAAAAAATTTTGTGCTTATATATAGTGCAATACAAAGTAACGCGTGAATAAGTACAAACCTCCCCCCAAACCTGTTTACAGCAGTGTCCTCACTGATGTCATCCGTTAAGCTCAAAAACCTGTAGACTTGGGAGGAAAAAGGGGACAAGAAATAATGAAAGTGAAATCCTCCCCTAAACTTATTTTTGGCTCATAATTTTGTAAAAATCATTTTCTTTCAAGAGCCAAAATATCCCCCCCAAACATTTTTAGCTCACAATTTTGTAAAAATCATTTTCTTTCAAGAGCCAAAATATCCCCCACCAAACATGAGTTAAACAATATTAAGCTTTTAAAATCACACGAGGGTGTCAATGTTATTACTCAATGCCAAGCTTTGAAAAGACCAAAAGTCAACACCAACCATTCAAAAATTTTATCGATGAAGCTCCAAGGTTGGTGGAAGAACATGTCATCTTTCGACGTGAAGAAGTGGGGAAGTGATAAGAGGTGTAATGGAAAAGGATTGCGTCTCAATTTGGAGAGACGACACAGTGATAGTGATGATGGATTACTCGCATTATCGTGATTGTCCAGAAGAAGGGGTGGAGGTTCAATTTATTTATCTTGGAGTTGATTCATCTCAACACCCGTGTCTTTTAAAAATGCGAGTTCATCAGCAAAAATTTTCTCAAAGCTTTCATCGATACCCCGAAGAATAATGTCATTAGAAAAAATGGGGTGATCGTCAGACTCTATAAAAAGTTCCTCATCACCGTTAGATGTTGACCCGGACAACTCGGTGGAAGAGTCCGTGTATGTATAATACATGGTTGGGTCAAGCAACAACATATGAAAAGAGTCAGTATCATGAGGTCGATCAAATTTGCTGCTGTCGACATCCATTAATTCGACAGAATACACATGGGCATAGGGTTCGGAGGGTTCACTTCCGAACTTGTAAATGTTAAGCTCAATTTACTTCTTTCCAAAGGATAGGGTCATGTAAGTCTACGATAGCGCCCCGGCCGTCTAACAGACGCCAAATGCGGAATAAAAACTTTTTAACTGGCTCTATCGTATACTATAACCCGGATCTGCCATTATTGCTAAACTAACAAACTGTAAAGAGAGTAGAAAAGTTATACCGAACGATCCGAGTCCTTCGTTCTTTAACCATCATCCCACGCTCCGTTGCGGCTGCTCCAATCTTGTCGATCTCCGATCTTCTCGTCCAGGTGGCACCACGTCAACGATTCTTTAAACGGGCTCCCGCCTCTGACTCGAGGCAACTCGGTCTTCAAGTTTGCTAAAAGAGACGACCAAGAATGATGTAGAGAATGAGTAGAATAGTTTGTCTCGCTTCGTCCAAAGCCATGGACGAACAGTTAATGATGTTGCCAATTAATTCGGGTGATGGAATGAAATGTGCTATGAAATTTCCATACACCCTAAAACTATCATAATCTTTTAACTAAATGAATCAATCAAGTGTATATGAGAGAGGAGGGGGCCGGCCACATATAAGGAGGTGTAGGGGGTGAGTGTAGGAGAGGGGGAGGTGATAATAAGAGAAATATCTAGTGTGAACACAAAGTATGAACACAATAAATGCACCATTAATGAACAAGTGAGTCACAAGCCTAATCACCTCTTCTAGAACCATGTAGAAGCATCCACACTTATCCAAAGAAAAGTTAAATCCGCCTTTAACCGAATATTCAAAGGCGGCTGATAGAAAACTGAAACTGGCAACTTCCAAAAGCGATCCTGAAACGAATTTCAGGATAACCCCGTAACTGTATAAATATACCCGCATTTGTATTACGACCGAATGCAAATGCAACTGAGACAAAGATATTATATCTACTCAATATAATACTCGGATCCGGCTTAAACCAAAGCCCACCAGTATTATCTGCCCGAAATATTTAACACTTAACTAAGAGATAACGGAAATACAACCTTTGTAGATCCGGTGCTCCACCTCCACGGCTCCGCAATGAAGTCATCTCCGCTGTCCAAATCAAAATCCGGACTCTAGCGTCGGCTTCATCGGAGAAAGAGCGGGCAAGGTCGTCGGCTTCGTGCCGAAGATGATCTACGTCGAGGCATCGCTAGATCAAGCTCCAACTTCACCAAGTCAAGAAACTTGTGAAGAAAACACACTCTACTACTTGGCAAGAGGTAGAGGATGAAGAAATAGGAAGTGGGTAGACTTTAGATTTGGATTTCTCACTCATATTCATCAATCACCATTGATGAAGTGAAGGTTTTCTTCAACTTGAAGAAGATGAAGAAGCAAATAGAATATGATTAGTTATTAAAAAGAATAATAAAATCAAATACTTATCATGTTATAACCTAGGTTAAGTGTAGAGAATAAACCATGGTCACTTGGATGGGTTAGGGTTAAGCATGATGACAAGAATGGTTACTAAAGTCAAAGCTTCATGAAGCTTCAACTTAAAACAAAAAAGGCCACCATTCTTATCTTAATCCTTTTCAAATAAATAAATAAATAAATAAATGAAAATGCAAAATCCTAATCAACACTTAACCATGGTTTAATTCTTTATACTTAACAACAAGATCATGTATCATCAAACATGATACAAACAAGTGCACAAAAATATATCACATATACAATGTGCACAATCCAAGTGAGAAAATCCATTTAAAGTAAACCAATACTAGTTAATGTAAAGTGATATATCAAATATATAATTATACACTAAATCATTAAATCAACACTTGATTTAACGATCCGGTCATATCGCATATAGCCGACTAATATCCAATGTATCGATTTATCGAATCAATCCTTGATTCGATAACTAGGTTATATCGCATACAACCATTCGACACATTCATCGCGAGAATAGAATACGGTATCACATACACGCATTATTCTCGGTCCCGCACATATCTCATATGCGCTCCTATTTCGTTTCGCTTGAGCCAGGAAACCTCTGTGTAGGACTCTAAAGACTCGTCAATACGCCGGCAGCATATGATGATCATATCAAGCATCCACAAGCCGCAAGCGGTCTGCTAAACGTAACGGCCACCCGGGTATTGAGCGATCTGAAGATCGACGAGCAAGCCCGCTGACACTCCATTGAATCCAACCAGTAACACTGCCGTACAGTCCGGTCTGATCGTCTGATATGTCGCATATCTCGCCTAAGGGTGGTAAACGTCAGACCCCAATAGCTCGATAAGTCATGTCGATATGAGGTCTATAACAATTCGAGAAACTACTGGTAACACTTACCAGTAAATCTCAGCAACCCTGGCCAAGGATTTCCGGTTATAGCCAATCGAACACAGCGCAACATCAACTCCCTATACCGGGAGAGACGAATCCCCTCCTATCGCTCATTGCCTCCATGTGACTCGGGACTGTACCGAAAAACCACCGGTTTGCACGCCCTCTTGGACGTGGTAAGATGGAAATCAAAGCACAGTGGGAACCACACAAGACTCTATGACGATCTCGGGTCAACAGACTACTCTGTACCAGTGTCACCAGAGAACTGCCATCTGACGTGAGGTATAATATCATCTGGGAGTTCTCGGCAAGTCCGTCCAGTGTACCCAGTCTCTACTGAGCACCCGTATACCATCTCTGATGTCAAACACCAATGGATATGGGATCATCCATCGCCCATCAGTATGGGTCGAGAAGGTACACGCTAGTCTACTCTGGTATATCGATGCCCCGTCTCGATACACCCACGACTAGGGACTTTGAAGGATGTACCTATGGACTACCTTGTCCCCACTAGTATGATCTGCATCATAGTCCAGGTAGTCAAGTACACATCCTAAGGGCTTTACCAACATGTAACAGAGAGACAATCAGTGTACACGTTAAGGTAAAGAGCAACCAGATAGCATACTATCATGTCGAGCTAGAAAGTCCTCCCTATATATTTCGCAGCATCCACTACAATATACATCCAATGTACAGTAATGGCCTCTAGGGCATACATATAACTAACAATCTCCCACTTGCACTAGGGCCATCTGTAACAGTGGTTGTAGTATCTCATACTCAACCATCCCATAAAAGTCTCTTTCTGGGAAAAGGCCTTCGTTAGTGGATCCGCCGTGTTGTCCTCTGAGTCTACTCTCCTGTCCTCGATCCCCTGGAGATCAACCACCTCCATGATCAGGTGATACTGCCTTAGAATATGTCTGGATCACTGATGGGACCTGCGTTCCTTTGCATAAGCCACAACTCCATTGTCTCACAATGGTGGAAACGTAGTTCATCTCATGAACCAATATACACCCAAACAGCCTCTTTGGTAGCATCTTAAGTAGCGATGTATCCTGCCTTTATCGTCTAGTATGTCACGGTATCTAACTTGGAACTCTTCCAACATACCGTCCCTTTACTTAGGGTAAAGACAATGCCTGTGACTGACATTCAGTCATCTTATCACCCCGGAACCTTTCCAGTGATTCTCTCCAGGATCGATTAATACCATCTCACTACAGCTAGTGAGTATTCTAACATCCATTTAGATCTATCGCATAGATCCAAAATCCAGGATTTAGGAGGTATCACTTTGATCCTATTATGGAGAATTCTTGTGATAACCGGAGATTGACCGTGCGTAGCATAGGAAACTCCTTCCCTATCAAGAGTATGTCATCCACGTACTCTACGAGGATCACCACCATACTCCCTACTACCTTTTTGTTTATACAAGGTTCATCTACCATTTTGATGATGTCAAACTCTTTGACTAATCCATCAAAACAGATGTTCCAACTCCGCGATGCCTGCTTTAATCCTATAAAGCATCTTGTACACGTTTCCGCTGCTCCCACTGTCTACGAAGCCCTCTGGCTGTGTACTTATAGACGCACTCTTCTAAAACATCATTTAGAAAAGCAGTCATGACACCCAACCACCAGATATCGTAGTCATGGTATGTAGCCGTGACAAGTAGGATCTGGATGGACTTAAGCATAGCTACTTGAAAAGGTTTCATCATTATCCATGTCTGGTCGATGACGAAAGCCTTTAACAAGTCTAGCTTTGAAAGTCTTAACTTTTCCATCTACACCAAGTAATCTTCTCAAGATATACTTGCTCCTGATGGGGATTTAACCGTTCAGATATAGCAACCAAAGTCCATACTTTGTTGGTGTACATGGATTCCATCTCAGATCACTAACCATCCAGCCATTCTTACAGAGTCTTACTCCTGATGGCCAGCTCGAAACTAGTTGGGTCATCATCTCATGATGCAATCCTCGCTCCCACTGTCATAGAGAAACCGAAGTATCTCTCAGGTGGGTGAGGAACCCTACTAGATCGGCGGAGAGGTTGTGGTTCGTTGGTAACTATTGAATCCTTTGGTTCTGTCAAATCATCAGCTGCAGTTTGTATATCTGGAACCTTTCCAGTTCTACATTATAGACCTTGCCTCGAGCTTGTCCGGATTATGCTTTTAGACATAGGCCGGACAACCCCAAATCTTAACTAACTTAAGATATGGGCTCTTCACTTTCCATATCACATATGAAGTGGTAGGCACTGATTTGATTCGAACCCTATTCAATAGGTATGCAGCTTCTCAAGTGCATAACTCCCTAAAAGGAAATAGGTAACTCAGTAGTACTCATCATAGAGCACACCTTATATAGGGTGTTATTGCTCCGCCCCGATATACTATCGTGCTATGGTGTATACGGAGGAGTAATTCTGAGAGAGAATCTCATTCTCCTTTAGAATAATCCAGGATTTCCGTGCTTAAGTATTCTCCTCTTGATCTCATCATAGGACATAATACTTATACCCGTATTTTGGTTCTCTTCTTCTAACTTATATTCTGTGAATATCTCAGAAGGCTCGGACTTGTGTTTCAACAGGAACATAGGTCTGAATCTCAAAAGATCATCAGAGAATGTAATGAAGTACAAAGAACCGGTCCTGGCATGTGTAGACAGGGGACCTACATACATCAACATGTATCATCCCAAGAGTTCACTAACTCTTTCTCTGTTTCCAATAAACAGAGCTAGTGTCATTATATCTTTGTGACATGACTGGCAAGTTTCACAAGATGTAGATTCAAACTGATTTAATTATGCATCTACATGTAACTTCAGCTAGTCGGGTCACATTGATCTGACCTAGTCTACAATACCTTAAGAAGGATCCGTTCATTTCTGAACTCTTCCTCTTATGTGTGTTCCATATACTAATAACTGTAGTTTGATTTAGAACATCAATGCTTTTAGATAACGTTCCTGAACCGATCAACTTTTGATATAGGAAATGTTCAAAACATTATCCAACAATACAAAATTATATCCTTTCTTTACTAATAAAGAGACTGATATGATTTTGTATATCAGGTTCGGTATCTAATAACATTCATTCAGAATCAATGTATTGGTAATACAGGGTGACAGTGACCAACAGACTTGGCTGCAACTCTTGCCCCGTTTTCTGCCTCATGAAACTTATCACCCGTTCTCAGTTCTCTACCTTTCTGTAGCCCTATGTAACAGATTACATATCTGGGATCCTGATCTGGTATCACATACCCAGGACGTAAAGGACACTGAGAAACAGTTCTATATAATGAACACACCCGAAGATGATGCATCATCATGCACTCTCCTCGTTTGGGTGGCACGGGAAATCTGGTATTCCCCAATTTCCTGCTCTGTCTTATAACAATTATAAGTTGGAGCGGGACCAACGTTCCCCAGCTCAGTATAACAAGCGGGTTCGGTCAATAATCCGTATTATTATCTTGATTAAGGCGTGATATGGTCGCTACCTAGCGAGAGAGAGAGAAGAAAACACTCAGCGTGCGCTCTTGCAAGAATAGATTGGTTATTATTTTATCTAATCAGGATGGCTCCCACTGCTTTTTATCAAATCTTCCTTCAAACCTTAAAAGGAAAGACTAGCCGGGATTAATTACACACTACAAGTTCGCCAATCTTTCAGCCAGGCCAGTGTCGGTACTTTGAGGGAGGTCCCCCGTGCTTTCGCACGAACCTAATTAATGTAAACCTCGTTTTCCCAGAGGCGTAACCTCGTTGACACCTTTCTAGACACCTACTTGATCGGCTAATTGTAATGTATAAAACTCTCCCAGGAGTAACTCTTACTCGCAGTGGGTATCGGGATCCAACTATCTCATAGAAGGTATGCAATCTCATTGCAAATTTCAACACTTGAAATTCCCGATAATATTTTGCCCCTAGCGTCCTATGATCTTGACGGAGGCCAAACAACCCATAGTCCGCTAGTCAAGTTCAACCCGTCATTTCCTGATTGAATTAAACCCACCTGCACGACCCTTGACGGAGGCCAAACAACGCCGTACGAATACCCTAATCCAATCGCATCATATGCTAGCAGATAAGCACTAGTTAGCTACCGTACACTACCCCTTGACGGAGGCCAAACAACCGCAGCACGAATACTAACTAGTACGTATCTGAAATGACGGAGGGCTACGACAGGTTTTTCTGAAAACCTATTGCGTAATGAACTTGATATCGTTGTAGAATCAAATGATTTTGAAATGGAGTGCTTTTGAGGCTTTTCTAGTTTTGCTAAAGGAGACACTCCCGGTGAAGGGATCGTCGGTCCTTTCCTCGTCGAATGAGGTGCGGGATATATCATATATATCACTGTGCAAAGCAAAAACACTTAAAAGCAATCAAAAGACAAACCGAGTGTGTAGCATCTGCCAGTTATTGCTAAAGGAGTCACTCCCGGTGAAGCGATCTCGGTCCTTTCCTCATCGAATAAGGTGCAGGATATATCACATATACCGCTGTGCAAAGCAAGAACTGTAGCTACCTGTTTTATTTTGAAATTCGATTCTACAACATCTTAGGTTTCTTTTATTTCATTAATCATATTAATGAAGTCCCATCATTTAATGTACCTAAACATCACAGATAAATACGACGTACACTTATGCCATCCGCATTCGCCTCGATGTCCCCTCGTGCACCGTTAGGTTAGGTAACTAACGGCAGAGCGGGGCAGGGCTAGCAAGGGTGTAAAACATAAGTAACGTCTATATAATATATCATATATACTATATACTGTATCTATCACAGAACATCACATGATCACATCACATATATCGCAGCAGAAGAAACATATGAAATATTGGATATACTAGGACGTCCGTGTTTTCAATACGAGCCAGTATAAAACACGGATTCCACGGTCGTGATGAATAGCCAAACCCACACCCCTAGACCCCTACGAGAGGGGCAAGCAACCCTACCAATTCTAGAGTTAGGAGACCCGGACTCGACTCCTCGAGTTGGTCTCCCACTGGACCCTAGAACCCGGTTACTTGTGCTCCCCTCCTTGGGTCTATGCTAGTGCGGAAAAGTAAATAATATACAAAGGGTGACATCTTCCGCAACCTGGAAGTGCCCCAATAAAAGAATATTACATACAAGTTTTTACATGAATGAAAATGAAAAACACCCATCTCACATAACAACCCCCGGCTATTCAAAGACGACGATCCAATATAACATATCCAGCAACACATAACATCACATGTCATCAACGTAAGTAAACATGCGTATCCCAATTGTCGTTGACATATAGCAACGAAACCGGCGATATCACATATTACACTTACGGTCACAGAAAAGAAAATGTAAAACTACAACAGTTGGAATCCGCAAGCACCTCAGACATCGCATGCCTGACCAAATGAATTACTTAGACATCGCATGCCTAACAATTATAAACCCCGCATTTTAGTCTCATTATCGAAAACTCTTTTCAATATCAAGTCGGGCAATTCAACAAGATTCCCGACATCCTGATCGAATACTCGTCGCAAACTTCAGTAGACGGCTGCACCCTCGATACCGTCGATGAAGAGCACCAAGGCGGAACACCGCTACCGCGAGCACCCGGACGGATGCTTTCGGCGACGGGGTTCTCCTACAGTCACTTGGTCGGGGCTATGGAGTGAGGCTGTCTATTAAGTTTACCTGGCGAGTATCCGCGTACGCTACGTGATTGCGACGGACTTTTGATCACATCAAAATTCCGTGGCAACCGATCAAGTGAGACTAAACTGCTATGTTTATAATATTCATTCAGTTATCTCATAACTTCTTGTGAATTCCAATTATTGTATCCCATTCCGGATAAATAGAAAATGTTAAACTTTCCGATCGAACAGCCAAACACCCAAGTTTTCCCGATACAGATCAACACATGAAATAAGTCTAACAACATTCAGTTCGTGCCTCAGTACCAACGGTCCAGCCGTAGAAGGGTCAAGCCAACGCCTCACATGTGGCACGCCGTACTGCCCTAAAACCGAAGGTTCAAAGGGCAGTTCAAGACGGTCACATAATCGAGTTAAGGTTTGTTGTCTTCTAGAGGGTCCATCGCGGTACTTGCACTACTTAGAACGTCGTTAAACTACGGAAAAATCCAACACTTGGAAATTTCCCGACAGGGGAAAAATTGGGTATTTATATCCGGTCGAACTTTTTAACATATTCTAAAAAATATCCGAAAAATCACAAAGACGAAATTTGATACCCCGATCGAAACACCGAATCCCCAAAACAACTCCAGAAAATTCAACTCTTGAAAAAATATTAAAAATTCCCATAAAACTCAGTACAGTGAACTAGGAATTACTGTGCAAAGTAACAGGGCTGACGTCATCAAGGAGCCGCGGAACCGCCGCAGAATCCATGCTTCTGCCGCGGTTCCGCCGCTAAATTTACTGTTCATGAAATAATTTTTGCATCGTAATTCTTAGATTTCCCTGCTGAATTTTTTAGAAATTTTTAATCTTGAAAAATCCACTATTTTAGAAAAAGTACAGAGAGCAATTTTTGGGGTTGGGTTTCGGTTCGATCGGACTTCAAATTGCTGTCTATACTTCGTCTAAGGCTCTAGCTAGTCTCTGATACAACTGTAGGGTTCCTAGGCACCCTAATGAGGTCTCACAAGGCATCAACCATGCCAATATCAAATTTTAACGGTGCCGAGAAACCCGAATACGGATCGTTGGCTAGATGTTTAGGCGAAAAGCAAACTAGTTAACACTTAACTAAGAGATAATGGAAATACAACCTTTGTAGATCCGGTGCTCCACCTCCACGGCTCCGTAATGAAGTCATCTCCGCTGTCCAAATCAAAATCCGGGCTCTAGCGTCGGCTTCATCGGAGAAAGAGCGGGCAAGGTCGTCGGCTTCGTGCCGAAGATGATCTACGTCGAGGCATCGCTAGATCAAATTCCAACTTCACTAAGTCAAGAAACTTGTGAAGAAAACACACTCTACTACTTGGCAAGAGGTAGAGGATGAAGAAATAGGAAGTGGGTAGACTTTAGATTTGGATTTCTCACTCATATTCATCAATCACCATTGATGAAGTGAAGGTTTTCTTCAACTTGAAGAAGATGAAGAAGCAAATAGAATATGATTAGTTATTAAAAAGAATAATAAAATCAAATACTTATCATGTTATAACCTAGGTTAAGTGTACAGAATAAACCATGGTCACTTGGATGGGTTAGGGTTAAGCATGATGACAAGAATGGTTACTAAAGTCAAAGCTTCATGAAGCTTCAACTTAAAACAAAAAAGGCCACCATTCTTATCTTAATCCTTTTCAAATAAATAAATAAATAAATAAATGAAAATACAAAACCCTAATCAACACTTAACCATGGTTTAATTCTTTATACTTAACAACAAGATCATGTATCATTAAACATGATACAAACAAGTGCACAAAAATATATCACATATACAATGTGCACAATCCAAGTGAGAAAATCCATTTAAAGTAAACCAATACTAGTTAATGTAAAGTGATATATCAAATATATAATATACATTAAATCATTAAATCAACACTTGATTTAACGATCCGGTCATATCGCATATAACCGACTAATATCCAATGTATCGATTTATCGAATCAATCCTTGATTCGATAACTAGGTTATATCGCATACAACCATTCGACACATTCATCGCGAGAATAGAATACGGTATCACATACACGCATTATTCTCGGTCCCGCACATATCTCATATGCGCTCATATTTCGTTTCGCTTGAGCCAGGAAACCTCTGTGTAGGACTCTAAAGACTCGTCAATACGCCGGCAGCAGATGATGATCATATCAAGCATCCACAAGCAGCAAGCGGTCTGCTAAACGTAACGGCCACCCGGGTATTGAGCGATCTGAAGATCGACGAGCAAGCCCGCTCACACTCCAGTGAATCCAACCAGTAACACTACCGTACAGTCCGGTCTGATCGTCTGATATGTCGCATATCTCGCATAGGGGTGGTAAACGTCAGACCCCAATAGCTCGATAAGTCGTGTCGATATGAGGTCTATAACAATTCGAGAAACTACTGGTAACACTTACCAGTAAATCTCAGCAACCCTGGCCAGGGATTTCCGGTTATAGCCAATCGAACACAACGCAACATCAACTCCCTATACCAGGAGAGACGAATCCCCTCCTATCGCTCATTGCCTCCATGTGACTGTTCAGACCATAATATTGCATTTATCATTCCCCTATTCTTATCCTTTTTATAAGTAAACAGATGCTTTTGACGATCGTTTGTTGCATATTACAGGATACAGGTTTCTGGAGCAACTACAGTGAAAAAGACACAAAACAGCAGAAAAGGGACTTTTGACCAACAATTAGACGGACCCTGGTCAAGCCTAGTCGAAGAACAATACAAGGTCCAAAAATGTCAAGTGAACGGTCAAAAGACACGAACAAGTTTTCACTGAAGATCTGGAAAAGACCTAGAAGCCCAACAGAGAAAATACACATAGAAACAGAAAGTCAAGAAACCCAGAAGAAAGCCCACAAAAGTACAGTGCCTGACTCATTAGTTTGGCCGCGGATCCGCGGCCAAACCCATGCTGGAGCCGCGGATCCGCGGCCATCTAATGCACGTGTCGCCACCGACTTCTTGTGTCGGTGCGACGGTTCGGTTGTTGGGATTTTCAGGGGTTAAATCTGTAATTGCACATCTACGAGACTCTGAAACCCTAATTCTCATGTTTGCTTATAAATTGTAATTTTAGATCTGTAAAATGTATGCCTCTTTTCAATAAATAAAAATTCAGAATTTCTGGGAGTGACATTCAGATCTATTCTGTCTTCTACTTGGAGGGAGCCATCAAATCTGTAGGTAATTTATTTCCTTGCTTTTCTTTTCTAGTTTAATTTATCATCCCCTAATGAGCGAGTAGTCTCCTCGCTTGTTAGGGTTAGCCTTAGCGAAAGGGTTGAGAGATGAGATCTCTCACCCCTTTCAATGCCATCTTCACTTTAGAGTTAGAACTCCATGCATACGCACACATCCGCTCCCTACGGCACCCTACCCCTCGAGGTAACGGTGAACCGTAGTATAAAGGGCCGGTTGCGCGCGTTTTCCATGGGGGTTAGGTTAATTATCAACAAAGAAAGGATGCAAATCTAGAGGAAGAAACATCTTCCCAAAAGATTCGTATCCACTTTATTGATAATTAACGTAACATCTAATAGATCTAAAAAAGACGGTATTGAAAGCGGTGAAGGAAACATTAATCTCTAAAACTTCCCCTAAGCCTAACCCTAGCAAGACTCTTAATTAGATTAATTAGATCTAGTTTTTATAGATTTTTTTAAACCAATCAAAACGACAAATAGAATCAACTCGTTAAAACACATAAAAGGAATTTACCCGTCTCTGTGGATCGACCCGTACTCACCGGCTAGCTGCGAAGTGACGCCGTTTCTGATTGCGGTAAATACAAGTTTTTGACATAATCAAATGGCGCCGTTGCCGGGGACGGCGTAATATTTCTTTTTGTGAATTTTCGGGTTGATATAAATTTTAAAAATTATAAAAATATAAAAATATAAAAAAAATACAAAAATTATCAACTTTGATCTGTTTGAAGGGTGTATCTTTTGAATCTTGCAGGAACAGCGAAGAATTGAGGATCTGAAAATTTACAGAGGGCAAAACAAAAATTGGTACATAAGAACAGAGAGGAACTATCATTACAGAGCAGCACAAATTTTTCCAGAGCGTAATCCCTTCAGAAGGCCGCGTTTCCGCCGCAAAAGAGGGCCCCACGCCGCGGTTCCGCGCTGTTAGTTGTATGTATGCCCTAGAGGCCAGTATTGTACAGATGATGTATATTATATTGGATGCTTGGACATATATAGAGATGACTTTCTTGCTCGACATGATAGTATGCTATCTGGTTGCTCTTTATCTTAACGTGTACACTAGTCTCTTTATACTGTCTTATAGTTACATGTTGGTAAAGCCCTTAGGATTTGTACTTGACTACCTGGACTATGATGCAGATCATACTAGTGGGGACATGGTAGTCCATAAGTACATCCTTCAAGGTCCCTAGTCGTGGGTGTATCGAGACGGGGCATCGATATACCAGTGTAGACTAGCGTATACGCTTCTCGACCCATGTGATGGGCGATGGATGATCCCATATCCATTGGTGTTTGACATCAGAGATGGTATACGGGTGCTCAGTGGAGACTGGGTACACTGGACGGACTCTCCGAGAACTCCCAGATGGTATTATACCTCACGTCAGATGGCAGTTCTCAGGTGACACTAGTACAGGTTAGTCTGGAGACCCGAGATCGTCATAGAGTCTTGTGTGATTCCCACTGTGCTTTGATCTCCACCTTACCACGTCCATGAGGGCGTGCAAAACGGTGGTCTTTGGGTACAGTCCCGAGTCACATGGAGGCAATGAGCGATAGGAGGGGTTTCGTCTCTCCCGGTATTGGGAGTTGATGTTGCGCCGTGCTCGATTGGCCGTAGCAGGGAAGTCCCTGGCCAGGGCTGATCAGAGATTTGCTGGTAAGTGTTACCAGTAGTTTCTCGACCCGTTACGAGCCTCACATCGGCATGACTTATCGGGTTATTGGGTTCTGACGTTTACCACCCCTAGACTTGATATGCGACGTATCAGATGAAGAGACCGGACTGTACGGTAAGTGTTACTGGTCGGATTCGCTGGAGTGTGAGCGGGCTAGCTCGTCGATCTTCTGATCGCTCAATACCCGGGTGGCCGTTACGTTTAGCAGACCGCTTGCGGCTTGTGGGTGCTTGATATGATCATCATCTGCTACCGGCGTATTGACGAGTCTTTAGAGTCCTACACAGAGGTTTCCTAGCTCAAGCGAAACGAAATAGGAGCGCATATGAGATATGTGCGGGACCGAGAATGATGCGTGTATGTGATACCGTATTTCATTCTCGCGATACATGTTTCGATTGGTTATATTCGATATGACCTAGTTATCGAATCATTGATTCGATAAATCGATACATTAGATACTAGTCGGTTGTATGCGATATAACCGGATCATTGAATCAAGTGTTGATTTAATGATTTAATGTATAATTATATATTTGATATATTACTTTGCATTAACTAGTATAGGTTCACTTTAAACGGATTTTTTCTCACTTGATTTGCAGATTGTATATGTGATATATTTTTTTGTGCACCTTTTTGTATCATGTTTGATGATACTTGATCATATGGTTAAATGAATAGAATTAAACCATGGTTATTTTGTAATTAGGGTTTTTCATATTTATTTATTCATTTATTTTTTTATTTATGTGGATAAATTCAAGATGAGAATGGTGGCAATTCTTGTCTTATGTTGAAGCTTCATGAAGCCTTGACTTTATGCAACCATTCTTGTCCACTAGCTTAACCCTAACTCTCCAAATAACCATGGTTGATTCTCTACACTTAACCTTAGTTAGAATTATGATAAGTATAGATTTTTCTTTTCATTTTAAAGAACTTATCATAATTCTAGCTCTTCTTCTTCTTCATCTTCAAAAGAAAAACTTAGATGCCATCAATGGCAACTTGAGTTCTAGTGAGAGAATTCCAAATCTAAAGTGAACCCATCTCCTATTTCTTCACCCTCTACCTCTTGCCAAGTTGTTTTGGGTGTTCTCTTCACAAGTTTCAACACTTTGTGAAGTCGGAGCTTGAACTAGTGCAACCTCGACGTAGATCGTCTTTGACACGAAGCCGACGACCTATTCCGCACGTTTTTCCGATGAAGCCGACGAATGAGTCGAGGATTCATGATGGACAGCGAGGGCATGACCACGTGGAGCTAAGGAGGTGGAAATCCGGATCTACAAAGGTTGTAGTTTCCGACCTTTAGTTAATTTGCTAACTAGTTTAGTTTTTCGCCTAGAATTCTAGTCTAAGATCCGTGTTAGGGTTTCTCGGCACCATAATTTTTGTAAAATGGCATGTTCGATGCCTTGTGAGACCTCTATAGGGTGCCTAGGAACCTTTCACGCGCTCTTACTGCCACGTCAGCAGTTCAAAATTAGTGGGTTTGTTCTCTCCTTCTCCCCTCTGTAACCTACAATATATCCACTGTAAAAAATTTTTGCAGGGTTCTTTGCGCTAAAAAAATCTTTCTCTCCCTTCTAAATAACAGATCTCTGCAGGTTTCTTTGCGCCGCGCTAAAAAATTTTGATTGCAAGTGAAATTTTATTTGTTTTGCATAATTTAACCGGACTCTAAGGGGCTATTTGACCAAACTCAGATTGGGTGGGGATTTCATCACCCTTCCCAGGACCCCAGAAAACACCTAAGCATTTTGCATCGACCACAATTAATTAAAAAAGATTAGACTCAGACCTAAGGACAGCGAGCTCAATAGGAAAAGGACTAGGGTAGGCATCGGCCGTTTATCCTAACCGACATTGCGGTGTCTAGGCTAGTGGTTATTAATTAGGCCCACTGTAGTGGTGGTTCCTTCCCACTTACCTGGCCGTATTTGTCCGTGAAGAGGCGGTTTGAGGTCTATTTCTAGCCCTAGTTAGGAGCTGTCTAGCAGACCTAGGCGACCCTAGATCTAGGCCTGATTGTGCATGTGTGGTTGACACATTGGTGTCACGAGTCCCTTTCCTAAAACCTCTTTGCAAAACCTTCACATAAATAAAAGAAAAAGAAAAAGAAAAATCTTTTAAAAACTTGCAACTTGCCGCTAAAGAAAACTTGCAAACTCACTTCCACCACTTCTTCTCACTGACGTTATCTTACCCCCACATTCTGTTTTTCTCTTTTTTCTGACTGCACTACCCTTTAGTGTATGTCATTTTGGACTAGGGATACTAACGCCCGATTAGTCCGTGTTTCGTTGGTACCGACCAACGAACCCTTCGGCGAACCCTTCGTCGAAATTCCCTCCATTTCCTTACCTCCACCTTTAAATTCTTCTTTCGAAGGTATGTCGGGATTCAACCCCAACGATACCTTACCGAAGGGAATTATTCCACCTCCGCCAGGTGCGAATAACCCGAATCTTCCGCTTGTTGTAGCGCCCGCACGAGTTGCGCTCCAGGACCTCTTCTACCCCGTCCGCACTTCTTTACCCACATGTCTTTCACCCCCACCGGCAAATGGGGATAATTTTGAAATAAAACCACACTTCATCAATATGCTGCCTAAGTTTCATGGTTTGGAATCCGAAGATGCATATATTTTCATTAATAAATTCCAAAACGTTTGCGCCATGATGAAGACAACCCAATTAAGTGATGACGCAATAAGGCTAAGGGTCATTCCTTTTACCTTATGTGACCTAGCCGAGAAGTGGCTATACAGCACCGCATCACATTCCATTAGAAATTGGGACGAGTTTGTGAGAGCTTTTCTGAAAAAGTTCTATCTACATCACAAAACTGCTAGAATCCGAAACGAGATTGTACAATTTTCACGGCTTCCTTCCGAACCATTTTGGAAGTGCTTCGAGAGATTTAAAGACCTACTTGTTCAATGCCCTCATCATGGGATAGAAAATTGGCAACTTTGCCAAACATTATACGAGGGATTGAACGCAGCAACGAAGCAGTTGCTAGAAACAATATGTCAAGGTCATTTTCTTTCCAAGTCTAGTGACGAAGCTTGGCAGTTTCTTGAGGACCTTAGTGAGCAAACAATTCAGTGGGAGAGTACCAAGACCACATCATCTTCTTCAGTTGGTCAATCTAGGGCAGGCATACATCAAGTAGATATGTCGATTGCTATGAAGGCCGAGATGGCCTCACTTATGAAAAAGCTAGAAGCCATTGAGACAAAAATCTCATCGTCTTCTCCTGCCCCTACTCTACCCACACGAACTGTTTGTGCTTGTTGTTCGAACCCGTCGCACCTAACCGAAGAGTGTCCCTATAATGCACCCATTCAAGGACAGGATCAAGTCAATGCTGCATTTCAGCAACGACAAAGAAATGATCCATACTCTTCGACATACAATCAGGGGTGGAGGAGTCACCCAAATCAACAGTTCCAAGGGAATAATAATTTTCAAAGACCTCCTCCACAACAACAACAAGCACCCTCACAAACTCAAAACCAGCAACCTTTCCAACAACAACCTTATACAAATCAAACGAACAACTTTGTTCAACCAAATGATGATAAGGTTAGCTCGCTCGAGAAGAGTCTAGAAGCATTTCTCAAGCAATCTACAGAATCCGCAGCAAGATTTGAAAGTTATGTTCAATCCCTCACACGATCAAAGTATCAAATCTATTGAGGCACAAATTGCACAATTAACTGCTGCGTTGAGCGAGAGAGAAAAGGGAAAGCTTCCATCTCAACCATTGCCAAATCCCGGTCACACACAAAACACATATCACAATCACAATGTAAATGCGGTGACCACGTTGAGATCCGGAAGAGAGTTGCAAAATAATGTGGATACTAGTGATGACATCCCCGCCGGTGGTTCTTCTTCCCCTTCTTCATTTTCTTCACTTCCTTCTTCACCTTTTTCTTTAGAGCCTATTCTCCACCCTTCACATGGCTCTACTTCTTCTGACTCGAATGGACCTATTTCTCACAACACGAACACATCCACACTGGGATCCGTTCCTATTCCACATTCTACTCCACAGACTTTTGACTCAACAAATTTTCAGAATGCTCCATTCCCAAACAGGTTGAGTCCTAATAAACCAAATACACAAGTGGAGAAGATTGTGGAGATATTTAAGAAGGTTAGCATAAATATACCTCTCTTGGATGCCATCCAACAAGTCCCTTCATATGCGAAAATCTTAAAGGGCTTATGCACTTCAAAGAGAAAAGCATCTCAAGTACCTAAGAAAGTGCTAGTGGCTAGTGCAGTGAGCAATGCTATTAACCACCATCAAACCTTACCCCAAAAACGAAAGGACCCCGGTTGTCCTACGATTTCAATTACAATTGGGGATAAGAAAATTAATCGAGCACTTTTAGATCTTGGGTCTAGTGTTAACCTGATTCCTTATTTCGTGTACGAACAATTAGGGGTTGGAGAGTTGAAACCCACTCGTTGCACTCTCCAAATGGCTGATCAATCAATCACCTATCCAAGGGGTCAACTAGAGGATGTGTTGATCAAAGTCGGGGAATTCAT
This sequence comes from Agapanthus africanus, assembly GCA_030015575.1. Taxonomy (NCBI): domain Eukaryota; kingdom Viridiplantae; phylum Streptophyta; class Magnoliopsida; order Asparagales; family Amaryllidaceae; genus Agapanthus; species Agapanthus africanus. The sequence goes on from CM057341.1 coordinate 623,312,755, forward strand.
ATTCCCCGTTGATTTTATCGTTATGGATACACAACCTGTTGTTAACCCAATAAACCAAATTCCGGTGATTCTTGGTCGACCATTTTTGGCCACTTCCAATGCCGTAATAAATTGTCGCAATGGCTCCATGACTCTATCCTTCGGAAAGAGGTCTAGCGAGTTCAATATTTATAAGATGGGAAGTCTGCCCCCCGTGCCTAAAAGTAGTACACGAGAAGTTTGCTCTATTCACGAAATCACGCAGGAGGACTGCGAGCTTGAAAGATTCTTGTTTGATGAAAACAGTTTTGACGCCACTAGTGCGTCCCTCCTTGAGCCTACCACCGTTGACACAACCGATATTGATTATGAATGTTTCACTTTTTCGGATGATGACGACTCACTGTCCGAATATGAGTCTTTTGAATTTTTGGATGAGTCAGTCGAGCCATCCGAATCGGTTGTTTGCAGTGATTTCGAACCTGTGTTAGAGTCCTTTGAGTTCGAGGTAGATTCCACAATGATTCTTTCGCCTCAGAAATTCGAACTCACGCCCTTGCCGTCTCACCTTAGATATGCTTACATAGGTGAGAATGAGATCTTTCCCATTATCATATCGGCCTCTCTAGCCATCGAGCAAGAGAACGCCCTCTTAACGGTCTTACAAGATAGGCGGCAAGTTGTCGGTTGGACTATGGCGGACATCGAGGAGATCAGTTCCCTCATATTTGAATATCATACATTGATGGATGATGGCATGTCAATAGAGGACCCACAGGAATATCTTGGGGGTATTATGGTGAGTCAACCTCCTCCCTTAGAAGTTGAAATACCCCCATTTCTTTTAATAAGGTACGAGAATGCCAACACTCCACTGATTGCTGATCATTTATATTCTCGTTTCGATGCATCACCATCACCTGTATATTTACCTCCACACCTTCCATACCACTACTTCTATCTTCCCCAATTCTTTGCGGACCACCACAACTTATTTTTCCACCACCCAATTTTCTTTACTGATAAATTTTTCAACTGGTTGGTGTTGACTTTTGGCCGATGCAAGGTTTGGCAGTATTGTCTAACATAGTTTAATTGAAGTTTGGGGGAGGGTCTTTTGTATATATTTTTGTTTTTCATAACAATAAAAAAAAATATAAATAAATAAACAGGGAAGTATCGGTATTTTGACCCTCTTGGTTTAGCATGATAGTGAGGACACTGTCAAGTTCAAGTTTGGGGGTATGCTCGGTACGTCTTCTTCCTTCGCATTCATTTGTACATATTTTTGCATTTGCATACCTATTTGAAAACCCATAAAAATTGAAAAATTTCAAAAAATTATAAAAATAATTGTATTCAATTATGGCTAATTGACTTGAGTTTGACAAATAGGTTAACTGGCTAGGAACAACTAGATCTTTGACTTAGTGAATTAAAAACCCTAAAAATAACATTCCTTAAAGTTTAACGGTAGAAAGTATACGCCTTGTAGTTTATTTAGAAATAGGCAAATTTTGGGTTCACTTCTTGGGCTAAGTCGAAACAAGGGAAGAGTATTGATGTTCTTATTAGAATATAAGTTTGAAAAATAGTTCCTAGATTAAGTCTAAATTCTGAAAATGTATTATACCCTACAATTTGCACATTCACGCACCTTGAAACTTGGAATAGTAGAAGAGACCTTGAAATGCTCTTGTCTAAAGTCCTTAGTACAATGAAAAAAAAAAAAGTGAATAAAGAAAAAAAAGGGACACTGGTTTTGTGGTTACTTAAGGCTGTAAAAATAGAAAAATATTTAGCGAGGGTGCTTCATCACCTAGTGCCTTAGACCAACTGGTTTGGGAGTCACCGCTAAAGCCTTGGGTGTTGCAAATACTAGGAAGTACGCTTTAAAGTACAAGGGCATTTTGTAATCGGTCGTTGGTACCTCAAGAAGTATTAACGGTCGCATGAAGGATGTGTAAGCAAATTTCATTCACCAACTAATTAGTACTTTGGACAACGGACGAGAGCATTATTGCTTGATTTGAATTTCCAAGTGTAGGGGTGATTTATACACACGTGGGGGTATGTGATTGGAATTTAGATAAGAGAGAGGAATGAAGAATAGAACTTGTATCTTTAGTAGAGTTGATAGAAATTCCTAAGTGGAGATGAAAACCTAGAAGGAAAACTTAAGAGATGCCGAAAGCTAAGTAGGTCTACATAACATATATAATCTTAAGTTAAATAATGAGGAAGCGTGAAGAATATGGGTGGATAATTTACAAGTATAAGATAATAGAATTCCTTGTTAGAAAACCAAAATGAAGAACAAAAGTCAATGGGTCCAGTTGATAGGATTTTGTGGGTGTAATCCGCAGAAAACCCTCAGGAGACAACACTACTCCTACTAGGGACACCTAGAGGTTTAACGGCTTGTTGCACGTGTTCAGTGCAATCGCGTTTCCCTGCGAAAGTGCGGTTAGGATTTTAGTGAATAAAATAATAAGTTTGCTCGAGGACGAGCAAAAGGTAAGTTTGGGGGTATTTGTTCAGACCATAATATTGCATTTATCATTCCCCTATTCTTATCCTTTTTATAAGTAAACAGATGCTTTTGACGATCGTTTGTTGCATATTACAGGATACAGGTTTCTGGAGCAACTACAGTGAAAAAGACACAAAACAGCAGAAAAGAGACTTTTGACCAACAATTAGACGGACCCTGGTCAAGCCTAGTCGAAGAACAATACAAGGTCCAAAAATGTCAAGTGAACGGTCAAAAGACACGAACAAGTTTTCACTGAAGATCTGGAAAAGTCCTAGAAGCCCAACAGAGAAAATACACATAGAAACAGAAAGTCAAGAAACCCAGAAGAAAGCCCACAAAAGTACAGAGCCTGACTCATTAGTTTGGCTGCGGATCCGCGGCCAAACCCATGCTGGAGCCGTGGATCCGCGGCCATCTAATGCACGTGTCGCCACCGACTTCTTGTGTCGGTGCGACGGTTGGGATGTTGGGATTTTCAGGGGTTAAATCTGTAATTGCACATCTACGAGACTCTGAAACCCTAATTCTCCTGTTTGCTTATAAATTGTAATTTTAGATCTGTAAAATGTATGCCTCTTTTCAATAAATAAAAATTCAGAATTTCTGGGAGTGACATTCAGATCTATTATGTCTTCTACTTGGAGGGAGCCATCAAATCTATAGGTAATTTATTTCCTTGCTTTTCTTTTCTAGTATAATTTATCATCCCCTAATGAGCGAGTAGTCTCCTCGCTTGTTAGGGTTAGCCTTAGCGAAAGGGTTGAGAGATGAGATCTCTCACCCCTTTCAATGCTATCTTCACTTTAGAGTTAGAACTCCATGCATACGCACACATCCGCTCCCTACGGCACCCTACCCCTCGAGGTAACGTTGAACCGTAGTATAAAGGGCCGGTTGCGCGCGTTTTCCATGGGGGTTAGGTTAATTATCAACAAAGAAAGGATACAAATCTAGAGGAAGAAACATCTTCCCAAAAGATTCGTATCCACTTTATTGATAATTAACGTAACATCTAATAGATCTAAAAAAGAAGGTATTGAAAGCGGTGAAGGAAACATTAATCTCTAAAACTTCCCCTAAGCCTAACCCTAGCAAGACTCTTAATTAGATTAATTAGATCTAGTTTTTATAGATTTTTTTAAACCAATCAAAACGACAAATAGAATCAACTCGTTAAAACACATAAAAGGAATTTACCCGTCTCTGTGGATCGACCCGTACTCACCGGCTAGTTGCGAAGTGACGCCGTTTCTGATTGCGGTAAATACAAGTTTTTGACATAATCAGTGACTCGAGACTGTACCCAAAAACAACCGTTTTGCACGCCCTCTTGGACGTGGTAAGATGGAAATCAAAGCACAGTGGGAACCACAGAAGACTCTATGACGATCTTGGGTCAACAGACTACTCTGTACCAGTGTCACCAGAGAACTGCCATCTGACGTGAGGTATAATACCATCTGGGAGTTCTCGCCGAGTCCGTCCAGTGTACCCAGTCTCTACTGAGCACCCGTATACTATCTCTGATGTCAAACACCAATGGATATGGGATCATCCATCGCCCATCAGTATGGGTCGAGAAGGTACACGCTAGTCTACTCTGGTATATCGATGCCCCGTCTCGATACACCCACGACTAGGGACTTTGAAGGATGTACCTATGGACTACCTTGTCCCCACTAGTATGATCTGCATCATAGTCCAGGTAGTCAAGTACACATCCTAAGGGCTTTACCAACATGTAACAGAGAGACAATCAGTGTACACGTTAAGGTAAAGAGCAACCAGATAGCATACTATCATGTCGAGCAAGAAAGTCCTCCCTATATATGTCCCAGCATCCACTACAGTATACATCCAATGTACAGTAATGGCCTCTAGGGAATACATATAACTAACAAATATGACACGTGCGTAAATGCACGTGCATTTTCCGAACCCTGCCATAAAACCATACGGCCTCTACAACGTTGAGCCCGAACTTTGGAAACTGTCTGTGGGGAACTCTAATGACTCGTCAGTACCCTGGCAGTGGGTTTAACCACAAGCCGTCAGCGGCACTAGCTATGCGTAACGGCTGCCCATGGACTGACCTCAAAGGAGGCCGATGAGCGAACTCATCCGGAAACCCTACTGAGCCTAACTGTGACAATGTATATGTTAGTTATATGTATGTCCTAGAGGCCATTACTGTACATTGGATGTATATTGTAGTGGATGCTGCGACATATATAGGTAGGACTTTCTTGCTCGACATGATAGTACGCTATCTGGTTGCTCTTTATCTTAACATGTATACTTTCTGTCTCTCTGTTACATGTTGATAAAACCCTTAGGATGTGTACTCGACTTCCAGGGCTATGATGTAGATCATACTAGCGAGGCCTGGGTAGTCCATGAGTACATCCTTCAATGTTCCTAGTCGTGGGAATATCGAGACGGGGCATCGATATTCCAGAGTAGACTGGCGTATATCTTCTCGACCCATGTGATGGGCGATGGATGATCCTATATCCATTGGTGTTTGACATCAGAGATGGTATGCGGGTGCTTAGTGGAGACTGGGTACACTGAACGGACTCGCCGAGAACTCCCAGATGGTATTATACCTCACGTCAGATGGCAGTTCTCTGGTGACACTGGTACATATTAGTCTGTTGATCCGAGATCGTCATAGAGTCTTGTGTGTCTCCCACCGTGCTTTGATTTCAACCCTACCACGGCTCTACTGAGTCATAAAAACATGTGGTTTTTGGGTACAGTCCCGATTCACATGGAGGCAATGAGCGACAGGAGGGGATTTGTCTCTCCCTGTATCGGGGGTTGATGTTGCGCTATGCACGACTGGCCATAACTGGAAATCCCTGGCCAGGGTTGCAGTGATCTACCGGTAAGTGTTATCAGTAGTTTCAGGCTATGTTATGGACATTAAATCGGCATGACTTATCGAGCTACTGGGGTCTGACGTTTACCACCCCTAGGCGAGATATGCGACATATCAGACGAACAGAACGGACTGTACAGTAAGTGTTACTGGTTGGATTCACAGGAGTGTGAGCGGACTTGCTCATCGATCTTCTGATCGCTCAATACCCGGGTGGCCGTTACGTTTAGCAGACCGCTTGCGGCTTGTGGGTGTTTGATATGATCATCACCTGCTGCCGGCGTATTGACGAGTCTTTAGAGTCCTACACAGAGGTTTCCTGGCTCAAGCGAAATGAAATAGGAGCGCATATGAGATATGTGCCGGGCCGAGAATAATACCAGTATGTGGTACTGTATTCTATTCTCGCGATATGTATCATGGGACGGTTATATGTGATATAGCCGGGTTACCGAATCAAATGTTGATTCGATACATTGATACACTTGATATTAGTCGGTTATATGCAGTATGACCGGATCATTAAATCAAGTGTTCATTTAATGATTTAATGCATAATTATATATTTGATATATTACTTTGCATTAACTAGTATTGGTTCACTTAAGATGGATTTTCTCACTTGATGTGCACATTGTATATATGATATAGTTTTGTGCACTAGTTTGTATCATGTTTGATGATATATGCAATCTTGGGTATGTGTATGCTTTAAACCTTGTTTGGGTTAATGGTTAGGGTTTAGTAATCTTTTCTTTATTACTTAATCATTTTAGTTATCTTTTCGTAAAAATGAAATGGTGGCAAAATTTGTTCTATACTTAAGCTTCATGAAGCTTCTTAGCTTTATCTACCATTTTGTTTTTTCCTTAACCTAACCATTCACCTAACCCTAGTTTATTCTCTACACTTAACCATGGTTGCTATATGATAAGGTCGCTTGATTTATTATAATTAATCAATTGATTTTAATATACTTATCATATTCTTTATTCTTTTTCTTCTTCTTCAAGATGAAGAAAACCATTGCTACCTTCAATGGTGACTTGAGAAAAAGAGTGAGAAATTCAAATCCAAAGTGAACCCACTTCCTAGTTCTTCATCCTCTACCAGTTGCCATGTAGTATAGGGTGTTTTCTTCAGATGTTTCATGACTTGGTGAAGTTGGAGCTTGATCTTGAGTTGCCTCGACGTAGATCATCTTCGGCATCGAAGTCGACGTCCTAGCCCGATCATTTCTCCGATGAAACCACTGACAGAGTCTAGAATTCCGAAGGGTACAGCGGAGGGACGTCATCACGGAGCCAAGGAAGTGGAGGACCGGATCTACAAAGGTTGTAGTCACTTTCCTTTAGCAATAAAGTTGTTTACTTGCTTGCATCGCCTTATCTCTAGTAACGACCTAGTTTAGGGTTTCTCGGCACATAGAAATTTTTTGAATTGGCCATGTTTGATCCCTTGTGGAACCTCATGGGTGTGCCTAGGAACCCTACAGTGGTATCAGAGCCTAGCTAGAGCCTTAGGCGATGCGTAAACGGAGTTAGAAACCCGATCGAACCCGAAACCCTAATCCATGACCCCTCTCTGTACATTTTTGAAAATTGTGGATTTTTAGGAATTAAAAATACCTGAAAAATACAGAAGGGAAATATAAGAATTGGTGAAAAACGATCCCCTAAATCGTACATTCCACCACGGAACCGCGGCAATGGCCTGCTTAGGCCGCGGTTCCGCGGCCGTATAGAGGATTTAGGTTATCATTTTGGCTCCATAATTCCTATTTCTGTGATTTATATTTTATGGGTATTTTTATTATGACTCAAGAGTTGAGTGATCTGGGGTTGTGTTGGGGACTCGATGATTCAATCGGATTATTTAACTTTGTTTACTGTGTTTTTCCGGGTATCTTTAGAACATGTTAAAAGGTTCGACCGGATATAAATACCCACTTTTTCCCCTGCCGGGAAATTTCCAATTGTTGGATTTTTTGTAGTTTAATGACGTTCTAAGTAGTGCAAGTAACGCGATGGTCCCTCTAGAAAACAACAAACCTTAACTCGATTATGTGACCTTCTTGAACTGCCCTTTGAACCTTAGGGTTTGGGGCAGTACGGCATGCCACATGTGAGGCGTTGGCTTGACCCCTCTACGGCTGGACCGTTGGTACTGAGGCATGAAGTGAATGTTTTTTAACTTATTTCATGTGTTGAGCTATTTCGGGAAAACTTGGGTGTTCGATTGTTCGATCGGAAAGTTTAACATTTTCTATTTATCCAGAATGTGATACAATATTTGGAATCCACAAGTAGTTATGAGATAACTGAATGAATGTAATAAACATAGCACTTTAGTCTCACTTGATCGGTTGCCACGGAATTTTGATGTCATCAAAAGTCCGTCGCAATCACGTAGCGTACGCAGATACTCGCCGGGTACACTTAATAGACAGCCTCACCCCATAGCCCCGACCAAGTGACTGTAGGAGAACCCCGTCGCCGAAAGCATCCGTTCGGGTGCTCGCGGCAGCGGTGTTCCGCCTTGGTGCACTTCGTCGACGGTATCGAGGGTGCGACCGTCTACTAAAGTTTGCGACGAGCATTCGATCAGGATGTCGAGAATCTTGTTGAATTACCCGACTTGATATTGAAAAGAGTTTTCGATAACGAGACTAAAATGCGGGGTTTATAATTGTTAGGCATGCGATGTCTAAGGAATTCATTTGATTAGGCATGCGATGTCTATGCAGGTTGCGGATTCCAACTGTTGTAGTTTTACACTTTCTTTTCTGTGACCGTAAGTGCAATATGTGATATCGCCGGTTTCGTTTCTATATGTCAACGACAATTGGGATGCGCATATTTACTTATGTTGATGACATGTGATGTTATGTGTTGCTGGATATGTTATATTGGATCGTCATGTTTGAATAGCCGGGGGGGTTTTATGTGAGACGAGTGTTTTTCCATTTTCATTCATGTAAAAACCTTGTATGTAATATTCTTTTATTGGGGCACTTCCAGGTTGCGGATGATGTCACCATTTGTATATTATTTACTTTTCCGCATTAGGATAGACCCAAGGAGGGGAGCACAAGTAACCGGGTTCTAGGGTCCAGTGGGAGACCAACTCGAGGCGTCGAGTCCGGGTCTCCTAACCTTAGAATTAGTAGGGTTGTTTGCCGCTCTCGTAGGGGTCTAGGGGTGTGGGATTGGCTATTCATCATGACCGTGGAATCTGTGTTTTATACTGGCTCGTATTAAAAACACGGACGTCCTAGTATATCCAATATTTCATATGATATTTTCTGCTGCGTTATCTGTGATGTGATCATGTGATTTGTTCAGATAGATATGGTATATAGTTTATATGATATATTATATAGACGTTGCTTATGTTTTACACCTGCGCTAGCCCTGCCTCGCTCTGGCGTTAGTTACCTAAACTAACGGTGCAGACGGGACATCGAGGCGAATGCGGATGGCATAAGCATACGTTATATTTATCTGTAATGTTTAGATGGACTTAAATGGTGGGACATTCATTAATGAGATTAATGAAAGAAAATAAACCTAAAAGATGTTGTGGAATCGAATTTAAAAATAAAACAGGTAGCTACAGTTCTTGCTTTGCATCGCGGTGTTCCTTGTAGAACATCCTGCACCTTATTCGATAAGGAAAGGACCGATATCCCTTCACCGGGAGTGACTCCTTTAGCAATAACTGACAGATGCTACACACTCGGTTTGTCTTTTGATTGCTTCTATAGTTTCTGCTTTGCACAGTGATATATATGATATATCCCGCACCTCATTCGACGAGGAAAGGGCTGACGATCCCTTCACCGGGAGTGACCCCTTTAGCAAAACTAGAAAAGCCTCAAAAACATTCCATTTAAAAACCATTTGATTCCGCAAGAAGATCAAGTTCAAAGCGTTAAAGGTTTTCATAAAAACCATCTGCAACCCTCCGTCATTTTAGGAAGTAAAGTACTTAGTATTCGTGCTGTGTTTGTTGACCATAGTCAAGGCACAGTGTACGGTAGCTAAGTGATGTCTTCCTACACCGCATATGATGCGATTAGTTAGGACAGTCGCGTGACTTTGTTGGCCTTAGTTAACGGTCAGGTGGGTGGGTCTAATTAATCATGAAATGACGGGTAGAACTTGACTAGTACTTATGATTTGTTGACCATAGTTAAGGTCATAAGTGCTAGGGGTAAAAATCTTTATCGGGATTTTCAAGTGTTGAAATTTGCAATGAGATTGCATACCTTCTATGTGATAGTTGGATCCCGATACCCACTGCGAGTAATTGTTACTCCTGGGAGAGTTTTGCACTTTACAATTAGCCGATCAAGTAGGTGTCTAGAAAGGTGTCAACGGGGTTACGCCTCTGGGAAAACGAGGTTTACAGTAACTAGGTCCGTGCGAAAGCACGGGAAACCTCCCTCAAAGTACCGACACTGGCCTTGCTGAAAGATTGGCGAACTTGTAGAGTGTAATTAATCTCAGCTAGTCATTCCTTTTAGGGTTTGAAGGAAGATTTGATAAAAACAGTGGAAGCCATCCTGATTAGATAAAATATATAACCAATCTAATCTTGCAAGAGCGCACGCAGAGTGTTTTCTTCTCTCTCTCCAGGTAGCGACCATATCACGCCTTAATCAAGATAATAATATGGATGTATTGACTGAACCCGCTTGTTATACTGAGCTGGGGAACGTTGGTCCCGCTCCAACTTATAATTGTTATAAGACCGAGCAGGAAATAGGGGAATACCAGGATTCCTATGCCGCCCAAACGAAGAAAGTGCATGAGATGCATCTCCTTCGGGTATGTTCATTACAAAGAACTGTTTCTCAGTATCCTCTACGTCCTGGGTATCTGATACCGGATCAGGATCCCAGATATGTAATCTGTTACATAGGGCTACAGAAAGGTAGAGAACTGAGAACGGGTGATATGTTTCATGAGACAGAAAACGGTGCAAGTGTTGCAGCCAGGTTTGTTGGTCACTGTCACCCTGTATTACAAATACATTGATTCTGAACAAATGCTATTAGATACCGAACCTGATATACAAAATCATATCAGTCTCTTTATTAGTGAAGAAAGGATATAGTTTTGTATTGTTGGATAATATTTTGAACATTTCTATTTCAAAAGTTGATCGGTTCTGGTACGTTATCTAGAAGCATTGACATTCTAAATCAAACTACAGTTCCTAGTATACAGAAAACACACAAGAGAAAGAGTTCAGAAATGAACGAATCCTTCTTGAGGCATTGTAGACTAGGTCATATCAATGCGACCCGACTGGCTGAAGTTGCATTTTAAATGCATATTTAAATCTGTTTGAATTTACATCTTGTGAAACTTTCCAGTCATATCACAAAGATAAAATGACCATAGTTCTGTTTATTGGAAACAGAGAAAGAGTTAGTGAACTATTGGGACTAATACATGATGATGTTTGTAAGGTCTCATGTCTACACATGCCAGGACCGGTTCTTTATACTTCATTACGTTCTTTGCTGATCTCTCAAGATTCAATCATGTGTTCCTGTTGAAACACAAGTCCGAACCTTTAGAGATATTCACAGAATATAAGCTAGAAGTAGGGAACCAATACAGGTATAAGTATTACGTCCTTTGATGTGATCAGGGAGGAGAATACTTGTGAATAGAATTCCTGGATTATTCTAAAGGAGAATGAGATTCTCTCTCAGTATTACTCCTCTGAATACACTACAGCACAACGGTGTATCAGGGCGGAGCAATCGCACCGTATTAGATATGGTGTGCTCTATGATGAGTACTACTGAGTTACCTATTTCCTTTTGGGGTTGTGGACTTGAGAAGCTGCATACCTATTGAATTAGGTTTGAATCAAATCAGTGCCTACCACTCCATATAAGATATGGTATGGGAAGAGCCTATCTCTTAAGTAAGTTAAGATTTGGGATTGTCCGGCCTATGTCAAAAGTAAAATCCGGACAAGATCGAGGCAAGGTCAATTCTGTAGAACTGGAAAGGTTCCAGCTATACAAAACTGCAGCTGATGATTTGACGGAACCAAAGGATTCAATAGTTCCCGACGAACCTCAGCCTCTCCGCCGATCTGGTAGGGTTTCTCATCCGTCTGAGAGATACTTCGGTTTCTCGATGACAGTGGGAGCGAGGAATGCATCATGAGATGATGACCTAACTAGTTTCGAGCAGCCCATCGAGAGTAGGGACTCTGTAAGAATGGCTGGATGCTTAGCGATCTGAGATGGAATCCATGTACACCAACAAAGTATGGACATTGGTTGCTATTTCTGAAGGGTTAAATCCCCATCAGGAGCAAGTATATCTTAAGAAGATTACTTGGTGTAGATGGAAAAGTTGAGACTTTCAAAACTAGACTTGTTAAAGGTTTTTCGTCATTGACCAGGCATGGATAATGATGAAACCTTTTTTCCAGGGACTATGCTTAAGTCCATCCAGATCCAACTTGCCATTGATACATACCATGACTACGATATCTGGTGGTTGGGTGCCATGACTGCTTTTCTAAAATGATTTAGAAGAGAACGTCTATAAGTACACAGCCGGAGAGTTTCGTAAATAGTGGGAGCAGTGGAAACATGTGCATGTTGCTTTACAGGATAAAGCAGGCATCACGGAGTTGGAACTTCTGTTTTGATGCGATAGTCAAAGAGTTTGACTTCATCAAAATGGTAGATGAACCTTATATATACAAAAAGGTAGTAGAGAGTAAGGTGGTCATCCTCGTATTGTATGTGGACAACATACTCTTGATAGGAAAAGAGTTTCTTATGCTACGCACGGTCAATCTCCTCCTATGACATGGATTCTCCATATAGGATCAAAGTGATACCTCATAAATCCTGGGTTTTGAATCTATGAGATAGATCTAAAGGGATGTTAGGGTTCTCACTAGGTTTAGTGAGATGGTATCAGTTGATCCTGGGGAGCATCACTGGAAAGGTTCCAGGATGATAAGGACGACTGAATGTCAGTCGCAGGCAATGTCTTTACCCTCTATAGAGGGACGGTATGTTGGAAGAGTTCCAAGCTAGATACCGTGGCAGACTAGACGATAAAGGTTGGTAACATCGCTATTAAAGATACTACCAAAGAGGCTGTTTGGGTGTATATTGGTTCATAAGATGAACTAGGTTCCTACCATTGTATGACAATGGCAGTGTGGCTTTGGCCCAGGAACCCTGGTCCCATCAGTGACCCAGACATATTCTGAGGCAGCATTACCTGATCATGAAGATAGATGATCTCCAAGGTGATCGAGGTTAGGAGAGTAGACTCAGAGGACAACACGGCGGATCCACTCATAAAGGCTTTTTCCCAGAGAGAGACTTATATGGGATGGTTGAGTATGTGATACTGCAACCACTGCTACAGATGGCCCTAGTGCAAGTGGGAGATTGTTAGTTATATGTATGCCCTAGAGGCCATTACTGTACATTGGATGTATATTGTAGTGGATGCTGGGACATATATAGGTAGGACTTTCTTGCTCAACTTGATAGTACGCTATATGGTTGCTCTTTATCTTAACATGTATACTTTCTGTCTCTCTGTTACATGTTGATAAAGCCCTTAGGATGTGTACTCGACTTCCAGGACTATGATATAGATCATACTAGTGGGGCCTGGGTAGTCTATGAGTACATCCTTCAATGTTCCTAGTCATAGGAATATCGAGACGGGGCATCGATATTCCAGAGTAGACTAGCGTATATCTTCTCGACCCATATGATGGGCGATGGATGATCCCATATCCATTGGTGTTTGACATCAGATTATGCGGGTGCTCAGTGGAGACTGGGTACACTGAACGGACTCGCCGAGAACTCCCAGATGGTATTATACCTCATGTCAGATGGCAGTTCTCTGGTGACACTGGTACAGATTAGTCTGTTGACCCGAGATCGTCATAGAGTCTTGTGTGTCTCCCTCTGTGCTTTAATTTCCACCCTACCACGGCTCTACTGAGTCGTGCAAACAGATGGTTTTTGGGTACAGTCCGGATTCACATGGAGGCAATGAGCGATAGGAGGGGATTCGTCTCTCCCGGTATTGGGGGTTGATGTTGCGCTATGCACGACTGGCCATAACTGGAAATCCCTGGCCAGGGTTGCAGTGATCTACTGGAAAGTGTTATCAGTAGTTTCATGCTATGTTATGGACCTTATATTGGCATGACTTATCGAGCTACTGGGGTCTGACGTTTACCACCCCTAGGCGAGATATGCGACATATCAGACGAACAGACCGGACTGTACGGTAAGTGTTAATGGTTGGATTCACAGGAGTGTGAGCGGGCTTGCTCGTTGATCTTCTGATCGCTCAATACCCGGGTGGCCGTTACGTTTAGCAGACCGCTTGCGGCTTGTGGGTGTTTGATTTGATCATCACCTGCTGCCGGCGTATTGACGAGTCTTTAGAGTCCTACACAGAGGTTTCCTGGCTCAAGAGAAACGAAATAGGAGCACATATGAGATATGTGCAGGACCGAGAATAATACCAGTATGTGAAACTGTATTCTATTCTCGCGATATGTATCCTGGGACGGTTATATGTGATGTAGCCGGGTTACCGAATCAAATGTTGATTCGATACGTTGATACACTTGATATTAGTCGGTTATATGCAGTATGACCGGATCATTAAATTATGTGTTGATTTAATGATTTAATGCATAATTATATATTTGATATATTACTTTGCATTAACTAGTATTGGTTCACTTAAGATGGATTTTCTCACTTGATGTGCACATTGTATATATGATATAGTTTTGTGCACTAGTTTGTATCATGTTTGATGATACATGCAAACTTGGGTATGTGTATGCTTTAAACCTTGTTTGGGTTAATGGTTAAGGTTTAGTAATCTTTTCTTTATTACTTATTCATTTTAGTTATCTTTTGGTAAAAATGAAATGGTGGCAAAATTTGTTTCTTTACTTAAGCTTCATGAAGCTTCTTAGCTTTATCTACCATTTTGTTTTTTTCTTAACCTAACCATTCACCTAACCCTAGTTTATTCTCTACACTTAACCATGGTTTCTATATGATAAGGTCACTTGATTTATTATAATTGATCAATTGATTTTAATATACTTATCATATTCTTTATTCTTCTTCTTCTTCTTCAAGATGAAGAAAACCTTTGCTACCTTCAATGGTGACTTGAGAAAAAGAGTGAGAAATTCAAATCCAAAGTGAACCCACTTCCTATTTCTTCGTCCTCTACCACTTGCCATGTAGTATAGGGTGTTTTCTTCACAAGTTTCATGACTTGGTGAAGTTAGAGCTTGATCTTGAGTTGCCTCGACGTAGATCATCTTCCGCATCGAAGTCGACGATCTAGCCCGATCATTTCTCCGATGAAACCACCGCCAGAGTCTAGGATTCCGAAGGGTACAGCGGAGGGACGTCATCATGGAGCCAAGGAAGTGGAGGACCAGATCTACAAAGGTTGTAGTCACTTTCCTTTAGCAATAAAGTTGTTTACTTGCTTGCATCGCCTTACCTCTAGTAACGATCTAGTTTAGCGTTTCTCGGCACATAGAAAATTTTTGAATTGGCCATGTTTGATTACTTGTAGAACCTCATGGGTGTGCCTAGGAACCCTACAGTATATACAGTCCGGTCCGTTCTTCTATGAGTATCGCATATCTATCTAGGGGGCTAGTAACGTCAGACCCCCAATAGCAGTATAAATCGCGTCGGAGTGTAGCCCAATAACACCCTGAGATACTACTGGAGTACCTACCAGTAAATCTCCTGCCACGGCCATGGGCTTTGTGTAATGGCTCTCCTAGACACAGCACGATCTCACCACCAATACCGGGAGAGACGAATCCCCCGCCGATCCGCTCACATGCCTCCATGTGGCTCAGGACTGTACCCAAAAACTACTTGTTTGCACGACTCCTTTGAGCCGTGGTAGGGTAGAAATCAAAGCACAGTGGGAACTCACACGAGACAAATGACGACCTCAGGTCGATGAACTAACCTGTACACATGTCACCAGGGAACTTCTATCAGACGATATGTATAATACCAACTAGCAGGTTCCCGGCGAGTCATGTCCGGTGTACTCATAACCCAATGAGCACCTGCATACATCTTAGGTGATCCAACTAACACCAGTGGCTTGTGAGACCGGCCACCGCCCCTCATCGGGGTCTCGACTGTATACACTAGTCTACTACGGAGTATCGATGCCCTGTCTCGAAACTCCCACGACAAGGGACCACAATTAAGGATATGCTTATAAACCACCCAACTCTAACGTATATGATCGCCATCATACTGTTGATGGTAAAGCAAGATCCTAAGGGCTCTATCAAAGTGTAACAGTGATCAGTCACCTGAACCTGTACACGACTGATAAAGGCAAACCAGATAGCATACTATCATCTCGAGTAAGACTGTCCTACCGGTATAGGTCCTCCGCAATCATTGCAATCACGTACCTGCGATCGAATAATTGACTCTGAAGGCACTATCTCCAACAATCTCCCACTTGTAGTTAAGGCTAATTATTGCGATGTCGACTACTCACGGCCCGTGTGAAATCGAACATCCAACTCCTCTACTAATCAGTTTCATAAAGCCCGTTTGTAAAACTATTGTGCTCGAGAAATAGCCTCAGTGAGTGGATCCGCCTAGATGTTTCTTTCTATATCTCTCTTAATCTCAAGTTCGTGGAGAAAGCCATCTCCCGAATCGAGTAATACCTGTCTTAGAATTTGTCTGGATATCTGATGGGACCTGGTTCATAAATGAACTCTAAATCCAAACTTCTTAGACTGTATCGATCACTGAACCTAATCAGTATCCGGCACCATGCCTCCAAAAGTATCCTCTTGGACCACCTGTCTATAATACTGTCCCCTTCGTCAGAGGGAAAACTATAACTCTGACAATCACTCTGTCAACCATGTCACCTTTGAAGCCTGGAATGATAATCGTTTCCCGAAGGAGGCTGCTGTCATCAGATCCGTAGAACATGTACTTATGTTCTAAAACTGCTTCCTTATGTTTCTCCAGGATTGGATTAATACAAACTTATTGCATCTAGAGCAAAAACAACATCTGGTATGGTACTTGACATCTCATGATTGACTCAATTGCCAAAGCAAGTGATCTGCCAATCATGGACATCCCTCTCCCCTTTAGTCTGTAAGACACCTTTAGAGAGGGTGACTCCATCACCTGTAGGTACACCACCATGCCAGGAGTCATCTATTCTAAAAACCATTAGAATACTGTCAAAGTACCCACATTGGGAAACTACCCAAATCCATATCTAAAACCATAGATCTAGAAACCAGAATGTCTGATATTATATCCATATCCTATCTGGAGAAACAACTGTGTGACGACCACAGTACAACCGATCGTAGTATAGGAATTTTACTTCCTACTCTGTGTATGTCATCCAAATACCAGGACATCACACCCTACTACCTTCTTAATAGATCCATCCCCTATTCTGATGAAGTCAAACCTATGACTGTCACATCAAAATTAGATGATCTATCTCCGCTATAACTGCTTAAGTCTATAAATAGACATAATCATCTTGCCAACTATGCTTCCGCTGCTCCCACTGACTATGACAACCCTCTGGCAGAATAATACATCCGTGCACTTCTAAAGCTAGTTTAGAACGATGCTATACTTAACCTTCTGCCGGGTCTCACAGTCTGGAACAACAGCAGTGTCATGTCTGGGTAAGCAAGAACCTCCCTGTCATCGTCCTTGAGGCTACCGAAGTACCTCTCGAGTGTCTGAGGTTACCTACCATATCTGCGGAGTGGCTAATAGAATGTCAAACCTGATTGAATATATAGGTCCTATTAAATTTTCCGTAATCGTTCGCGGTTCTGGAATCACTTCCAGTTCTACCATACTCCCACTACTGTTTTCTGAAAAAAATCTATTTTACTAAAACTGTGGCGAGTCAAGAAAAATATCACTATTGATCTTCCAAATGGTAGAATATCAACCCTCGTCATAGCCAGGGTCAACCCACAAACAGCCATTACAGAAACGTGCCCTGAGTTATCCAGAGTCTGGTTTTAAGCATAAGCTGGACAACTCCCCCTACCTTAACATCTTTTAAGGTACGAACTATTCTATATCCAATATAGAAACTTTGGCACTTTATTTAATTGGAACCAGATTCAAATCATGCAGCTGTCTCCAGTGCATATAAACTTAATGAAAAGAGGCTAATCAACATTACTCAACTTAGGAATCCATCCAATTATGAGTAACCCGAAAGAGAAACAAGTTTCTCAAAGCTATTACTATCATCTGAATACCAATCACAAGAATCTACATCTTCGATCTCTTTGAAGAATCCCGATACTTGTGACACCTGGTTCTCTACTTCATTCATATACCCACAACTTCTCAAAACTTAGACCTTGTATTTCTACGAAACACTTGTCTAAGAACTAGAGAAGTCATAAGTAAACAGAACATAGTACGAGAACCTACCCCTTTGTCCTGATGGACACTTTGACAACATACAATACTCTGTATAAGTCCGCTGAGTTGAATAAATCAAAACCTGTGCGTCGTAGGTTGAAAACTGTACCCAGGAGATTTCCTCAAATATCACCAATTACAACGAATTCCGATATAATGAGGATAATTACCTAATTCCCAATAACTTACTCCCACTCATCATCTGTAAAACCATACAGATATGAGAATGAAACCTGGTAAATACATACCCAAGAGTAAGTATCTAATCGGGAAAACAGTTTTCCTTTAACAATGCACTGAAACGTGAAAATGTTTCGTAGGGATATCCTGGTATTCATAGTAATGCCTCTTCCATAATCTAATTCATGACTTCAACTGTATATTTTATTGCCATCTCTCCGAATCCTTTTATTTGTCTTTAGTCCTTACCTTCTGTACACCATCGTTAGGCTAAATGGTTTTCTTCCTTCCCTACTTTTCGGCACCAGCCTATGGTTTGGAAGAAGACTATCCAGTAAGCATAATAGGTGTACCCTCCTAAACCAAGGAGAACTCGCATCTTGAGAGAAGGTGATGATAAAAGACAACTGAATAATACCTTATTCTTTTAAAGGTGAAATAGGAGTGGCGATGAAGTACGCGGTTTTGGTCGTGAATGATAACAGTCGCAATTTACTTTGCCCTCTTTCTAATCCCTTTATTTTGTCTTTACATATTACCTTCTGCACAACCTACTTAGGCTAATTGGTTTTCTTCATTCCCTACCTTTCGGCACCTGCCTATGGTTCGGAATAAGACTATCCAATAAGCGTAATAGGTGTACTCTCCTAAACCAAGGAGCCCTCACGACCTGAGAGAAGGTGATAATAAAAGACAACTGAATAAACCAATTCTATTTCTCCTGAACCTGGATCCATCCTCGAAGAAGTCCCTTCGAGTTCGTATATAACCATACGATGGATCTATCCAATGGAAGTGGATGTCCGTAGCAATACAGGGTGTTCTGAGAATTTCAAAGGGTAAAAGAAGGAGCGGCAATGATTTATGCAACATAGACAATCCAAAAGCCAGTATTTTAAGAAGGTTCGGTCAACTTGGTCACTGAGTCATTGTCCAGGGTCGGTCAAAGGTCGCAGCCAAAGAGAGAGAGAAAAGAAACACTCTGCGTACACTCTAACCTAGATCAGAATGGTTATCACTTTATCTAATCCGGAAACCTCCCACTGTACTGTCAAATTCTCCTCCAAACCTCAAAGAAGAATCAATCGGGATCACCCAAAGGGTAAACCAACTCATCAGTAGGAATCGGGATCCAACTCTCATCGCATGATAACGTGATGGAATCCACTAACATTACTCATACTCCAGAAGGTATGCGCATACTTGGCAAGTTTCAGTTTCTTTACAAACTCCCGATATGATTTTTGCCCCATGCACTTATGACCTTGGCGTTAGGTCAAAATGTCATAAGTCACATACCAAGTTCTACCAGTCACTATCTTGTTAATTTGAACCTACCCGCACATGCCTTTGGCGTTAGGTCAAAATGGCAGAACGGCTGTCCCAAACCAACTCATCTATCTATGCAACAAATGAATACCCAGCAGCTACCAAACACTATGCCTTGGCTTTAGGTCAAAATACATAGCTTGAATATTACTGAATACCCAAAAGAAATGACGGAGGGCTACAGCTGGTTTTTGGCGAAAAATCTTTAACGTAACGAACTTGATATCGCTGGAGGAACCTGATAGCTTTTTATAAAAATATAGTAGCAAAAACCTTTGCTAAAGAGGTCACTCCAGGTGAAGGGATCTCGGCTCTTTCCTTGTGGAATGAGGTGCAAGATATTCCACTGAATACCGCGATGCAAAGCAACATGTAATCGACTATAGTGAAGTTATTACCCTGACGCAAAGTTCTGCCCAAGGGGTCAGTCCCGGTGAAGGGATATCGGCCCTTGCCTCGTCGAATGAGGTGCAGGATATTCCAACCGAATACCGCTATGCATAACAAAAGGAAACGTCTTTGTAATAACACTTTTTAAAATTGTTCCAACAACTCCCAAATAGATTTGCTTTCCTTTGCATTGATCAAAATCAACGCAGTCCCTTCAATCAATCACATCAGAAAAGAACGAAAATAAAATGTTGGTATATGCCATCCGCATTCATCACTGGGTCCCGTCATCACCCGTTAGGTTACTTAACTAACGATAGAGCGGGGACTGAACTAGCGCGGGTGCAAAACATATACAACATCTAATAGTATAAAAACCAATATACAATAATCGCTCCAGGCGTGATAATATGCAACATTACAGAAAAGTAATAAGCATCACAGAACAATACAGATAATCTGGGATCCCCGGGTTTCACAGAGCCGCTGCTGAAACCCGACGTTCCCCTGGTCGTGTGGATAGCTTGTGCAATGGAACCTAGACCCTTACGGGTGCGGCAAGTTACCCGCCAAAACCTGAAGCAAGGCAGCCCCCTACAGCAAAGTGAATGGACCACCCTACACTTCATGGAATCCAGTAGCTTGAGCACCCCTCCTTGGGTCAACCTGTACCCCCTGCGAGTGCGACGAATAGTCTGCCAATATTAGAGTAAGGCCCCTCTGCCTTTCAAAGCCATGAGATACGGACCCGTTGCCCTCCAGAACCCGGCTATCCGTGCACTCCGTAGCGGGGTAAAACCTAGTACAGAAATGAAAAATATGTACAACGGGTACATCGACCTCAACCCGGTCGTGCCCCAAAAGAATATTATACAACAGGCAGTGACGGCAGTCTACATGTTGGACGCTCGCCCCGCAATATCAAATGTACAGATAAATCCAAACTGCACTACCATTGCACACTGCTATCCACCACGACAAATCCGCAACATCACAGCACAACACAGAACATCAACGCGAATATCACGTTCGCAAACCCGTCTAAAAGAACTATAGCAATCAAATGTGGTTTACCGATCAAATGACATTCACGGTCGGAGATATAATGTAAGTACTGTAAACAAACATGTTTAAATTTCGATCGACTAAAAAACACGAAGTGGGCCCCACGAACATCTGCTGTACAGTAACAAAATCTGGGCCTAAAACATATATCCCAAAAACCACAATTTCCAGTCAAGAAGTCACTGTGCAAATTTGGAGCAGTGATCCAATAGAATGGCCGCGGATGCGCGGTCAAACCCTAGGTTTGACCGCGATTCCGCGGCGATCTTGAATGATCACGTGCCCAAATTTGTACCACGTTCTTAGAAAATCCTGCTGAATTTTCTGTGATGTGTAAAATTAATTTTAGAACCCTTTTAAAATCGACAGAAACTCAGAACTTGGAAAATTGTAGTTTTTGATATTCGGTCCGATCGATATTTTAAACGCGTTAGCACAAGTTAGTAAAGCAAAATAGTGAGGCTCTGATACCACTGTATGTCTACGGTAGCACCCCGACCGTCTAACAGACGCCAAATGCGGAACAAAAACCTTTTAACTGGCGCTATTGTACACTATAACCCGGATCTGCCATTATTGCTAAACTAACAAACTGTAAAGAGAGTAGAAAGGTTATACCGAACGATCCGAGTCCTTCGTTCTTTAACCATCATCCCACGCTCCGTTGTGGATGCTCCGATCTTCTCGATGTCCAATCTTCTCGATCTCCGATCTTCTCGTCCAGGTGGCACCACGTCAACGATTCTTTAAACGGGCCCCTGTCTCTGACTCGAGGCAACTCGGTCGTCAAGTTTGCTAAAAGAGACGACCAAGAATGATGTAGAGAATGAGTAGAATATTTTGTCTCGCTTCGTCCAAAGCCATGGACGAACGATTAATGAAGTTGCCAATTAATTCGGGTGATGGAATGAAATGAGCTATGAAATTTCCATACACCCCAAAACTATCATAATCTTTTAACCAAATGAATCAATCAAGTGTATATGAGAGAGGAGGGGGCCGGCCACATATAAGGAGGTAGGGGTGAGTGTAGGAGAGAGGGAGGTGACAATAAGAGAAATATCTAGTGTGAACACAATAAATGCACCATTAAAGCACCATTAATGAACAGGTGAGTCACAAGCCTAATCACCTCTTCTAGAACCTTCCAGAAGCATCCACACTTATCCAAAGAAAAGATAAATCCGTGTTTAACTGTCACGACCCGAAAGTACGGAACATGACCGGCACTTAAACTACGAACGTCTCGAGGCGTACGTAATCTAAGTAAACCGAAAACCCAGAAATCCAAACCAAGAAAGATGTAGAGTGCAGGAAAAACCAATTTAAAGCAAGTAGTTTCAATAGCATAAGCCAAATTAGGCAGTTTTAAAAACATCAAAAATTTCCCGAAAATTTCGGCAGAGTCTCCTTTGTAAATACTGGCCCTCAAATGGGATACAACATGAATAGTATACGAAATCAATAAAAAGGCATCCCCAAGCGGGAGCTAGCTCTTCGTCAATCGACGGTCACAACCACACAAGCAATATAATATACAACGCCAAGGGCGAGGATCAAAATTCAAAAGGAAACTCAAAAATCACAAGAAAACCACAGAAATACAACGCGCGACTCTAAGGTCGAAAAAATAAACATCACTGGTCTCTATCTCAAATAAATACATGTTTGGTTGATGGAACTTCTAGATACAAATGAATAATAATATACAATGTATACTGATGGGTTTGATACAATAAACCCACCTACTAGAAAATCACCCGAAAGGAGCAGTGCCAGCAAAGCCGTAATGAAACCTGTACGGCAAACCTGCAAGAACTGGGGCACAACGGGGGTGAGTTGCCAACTCGTGAATAGAAAAACATCAACGCACAGAAATCGTATAAATAACGCAACCTAGGTCAATGATCATAATATATCCTCAAATATATGAATAACATGTAGCCTATAACAATGGCTAGGGTAATATCTAACCCGAGTCTGATCTCATGTGCCCGTGTCAGTGCCTCAGGTAGCAATATATCATATGAATGAGGTATGAATGCATGAAAACAGAATACATGTAAATGAAGAACCGTTTTCATAATTTAGTTAGATTTCCTTTGTATTTTTAAAATGAGGTATCATAATGAAATCAGCATAAAACAGTGCCTAGCATCGGCACAAAACGTAATCCCAATATCTCAATATTTCTGTATCACAGTCTCTGTACCTCAATATCTCGAAATCTCAATGTCTCAATCACAATATCTAGGGCGCCGTCAGTTCAGACCGGCCCCTACCATCCATCTCAAGACCACGACGGTATCCTCCGGATATCCGACGCGTCGGGTAAAATCACCGGTAGGTAGTGCTCCCCTGCCAGGCTCACATCGTTATCATCACGCGCTTCTTGCCCCCGGGTACCTTACCGGATCCACCATGTACCCGAAACGGTTCATCCGTCTCCTCGAATCGGGTCTCGAAATCCATCAGCAAACTCATGGTGGACGACTCATACATCATGGGAAAAACCGCACTTTTTATTTAAAAAGAGAGAAATCAGTTTATATAAGTTTTGCGGTTTTCCCCCCAAATCCAGAAAATTTCATGGAAATCCGAATCCAAATCATCAATAGCATGTAAAAACCATGAATATAGGCATAACAATGAATAACAGTATGCATAAAGTGACAAGTAATAACTACAATGTTAAGCTGGCATATAAGGCAGGCACACTAATATCATGTCAAATTACTAACTAACAAGCTAAGTCAAGCAATAATATTTTCAAAG
Source organism: Agapanthus africanus (assembly GCA_030015575.1). Taxonomy (NCBI): domain Eukaryota; kingdom Viridiplantae; phylum Streptophyta; class Magnoliopsida; order Asparagales; family Amaryllidaceae; genus Agapanthus; species Agapanthus africanus. The sequence continues at coordinate 623,336,428 of CM057341.1, forward strand.
GTGTACGTGACATGGCAATTACCGATGAAGATGTGTGTGTGCCGGCAAGTAAGTGTACGTGGTACATACGCATCATCGGTAATGGTGCTGGTGTCCTAACAATATGATATCAACATTGCAATAAGAAATTATAACATAAGTATGCGATGCGAAGCGAACCACAATAATAAGCGGGAGCTGAATACTAGACGCAACTGTAACTAACCTGCATTAATCTTATATAAGTCCTACAAATGGTGCCTTTTGAAATAACACGAATCATGGGGTTTTGAAAATAGGGGCTACGGTGTTTTTATGAAAAGATACGTCTTTTGAAATATCCATAGGATCCCTTGGGCTGTCTTTTAAAATACCCACGATTCGTTAGTTTTTGAAATAGATAAGAATTGAATCTAATCTAACAACTAAACTAAACTAAAGGGCTAAGCTAACAAGCTGGACTACAGGTAAGGAAACCGCCTAACATCTGAGTCGATCTGTATACATACCTGTATATATATTAGTCGGTGATCCCGCCTCAATAATATCATATCCGATACCATATCTACAATCAGCCATCCCAAGTCAAGAGTGCGGATCAATCATCAAGATATAGCTTGTACGTAAATCCGTCGTACGGCATCCCCAAATCTGGGTACGGGTCAATATCATATTCCTCACACCATTCCTCTGGTATCCTCTTTATTCAAGATCATAGTCTAGGGTACTGACCTATGTCTAGTACAATACTAATATCCTCAATATACTCATGATCTGACTACAGATCGACAATCTCGTACAAGCCGATACCGTCAGCACATAGCATCATCAAGGGTATACATCGCCCGATACGGCCTAATATCAATATCCTAGCATATCATGCCTCATATCACGATCACATGTCGACCATTTTATTTATAACACTATTCACCCGTATCACCGCCCCAAGATCCGCTATAACACCAGGGCGTACCTTAATTATAAATCCTTCCATATCACCGATATCACAACTACAAAACAAATCTCATCGACTCAGCTCAATCCCAAGTATCATCCTCAAATCCGTATGTGAACACATAGTCCCATACCCATGTGATCACATAACTATAAAGAATCCCATGAGCACATATAAATAGGAATGTATGCAAGTATGTAGGTGTGTGTTAGTGTATATACCCTAGAGGCCATTACTGTATCATACCGGTTTGTATATTACTTGATGGAAGCTTGGGATATTCACAGTTGTATATACAATCTTGTGCTACTTGGTTTGTCTTTGCTTTAATATGTGCATGTGTTTCTTTTAGCATATTGCTGATATACATATTAGTAGAGCCCTTAGGATCTTTGCTTGATTACCAGCGTTGTGATGGCGCTCGCACTCGTGGGAGCTGGGTAATCTATAAGCACATCCTTATACAGGTCCCTGGTCGATGGACTATCGAGACAGGGCATCGATACTTCGGAGTAGACTAGCGTATGCGCTTCTCATCCCAGTGTGGGAGACGGTCTGTCCCACAGCCGTTAGTACGTCGTACTTGGGATAGTATGCGGGTGCTCGTTAGGTTACGAGTATACTGGACAGGACTCGTCGGGAACTGTTCGTTGGTAGTATACCTATCGTCAGTTATCAGTTCCCAGGTGACATGAGTACAGCTTAGTCCGCTGACTTGACACTGTCACTTCGCCTCGAGTGTGTTCCCACTGCACTTTGATTACTACCCTACCACGGCTCAAAGGAGTCGTGTAAACATGTAGTTTTTAGGTGCAGTCCCGAAGCACTTGGAGGCAGTGACTGTTAGACAGGATTCGTCTCTCCCGGTATTGGGGGTTGACATCGCGCTGTGTCCAGGAGAGCCATTACACGAGTAGTCCCTGGCCAGGGCAAGCGAGATATACTGGTGGGTTTCCAGTGTTATGTCAGGGTGTTCTGGGTTACACTCCGACACGACTTGTACCGCTATTAGGGGACTGACGTTCACCGCCCCCCTAGGCCCGCCATGCGATGTATCAGACGAACAGACCGGACTGTACGGAGATTGTCACATACAGGCTCAGTAGGAGTTCAGATGGGGTTTACCTCGTCAGTCTTCTTATCGACATCTACCTGGGGACCGTTACGTACAGCTAGTACCGCTTGCGGTCTGTGGTTAAACCCATTGCCAGCGTAGTGTCGAGTCTTTAGAGTCCCATACAGAGAGCTATTCGCCTTTAGGCAAAATGAGTAGAGGTCGCATGGTTTTGCGACAGGGTTCGTTCACATCCACACACTTGTGCACGTTTGCTGTCCGGACAGTTTATACTAGCGGGCTTTGGTTTAAGCCGGATCCTAGTATATGTTTTGGGATTGGTTTTTCTCTTTGTATTCGTGTTCCTCGGATCACGAATGCAGGTGCGTATGCACAGTTGCTTGAGACAGAGGGAGAGGACCTTGATTAGGGTTAATGGCTATTGCCATTTTATTAACCCTAATGCTTATGTGTGTATTATAGTTAATTGATAATTAGTTTAAATAATTGTGCATGGTTATGGTTGTTGACCATTTGACTTCCTTGACTTGTTGACCTAGGTTGACACTTTGACCATCATCATTTCTTTTGGAAGATGCTTTTTGATCCTTGCAAATTGAAATGATAATGGTCACATCATGATTATACCATGACAATTATCTTACTAATTATCTAATTGAAATAATACACATATATTAGTTAGAATGGTTTATTCTATTCTCATTCTATCATTTCATTTCTCTCTCTTGTTCTTCCTCTCCCTCAAGCTCTCCCCTCTCATGTGTTGAGAAACACTTGAGCTTGAGAAAAACCCTCTCTTGATCATCTCTACTTTCATCTAGGGTTGAAGGACTAGCACTTCTTGAACCCTAGTCACTTCTAGCTTGGAGTTGAAGCCAAAGGTTGAGGCTTTCGGGTGGATCTTTCTTGGACGGGAGAAGACGACAAGGTGACCTCCTTCCACTACTCCAAGGAGCAAGGAGAGAAGGACATAAAGACCAAAGGTATAACCTTTCTAGCACTTAGCTAGTTTTTAGTTAGCTTTAGCAAGTTTTTGTTTAGCAAAGATCCTTTAATGTCTAGTCCATGTTGCTTAAGCTCATAAAAATTCGATTTTTATTCCGTTTTCCGCCTCCCCGAAAGTACCGGGGTGGGCAACGTGGACTTACAGTGGTATCAGAGCCTAACTAAACATAAACTAGCTAGGTAGTGAAGTGTAACGAAGTTCGAAACCGAAAAATTCAAAAACCGAGTTTTCAAAAACCCTAGTTTCTGTTAAAATTTTTTCTGGTCAAAACAAAATTTGTTATACACCTAAAATCGTCTCAGGGTTTTTTAAAGAACACCACCAAACCCGGTCCAGTGATTCGTCTAAACCGCCGCGTTTCCGCGGCAATAGCAAGCTATTGCCGCGGAACCGCCGCCGTTTGGACTCTTCACTGAGTCGAGTTTGGTGCAGTTTTCTTACGGCTTGGTTTTAGGATTTTTAAGATGGTTTATATGTGCCCAGATTTTCCAGAATAGAATTTATTTTTGGGGGCCTATAAATCCGTATTTTTTCCTAACTTCACTACACTTTGACTATGACGGTTATATCTGTGATGTTTGCATGTATTGAACATCGGCTAATCGCTATATGTCGATTAGTCGGGGTTATACATATCTGTGATCTGTGATTGATACTGGTATGTATATATGAATGGGTTGGATTGTCGCGGGTGAATAGCCGGGGTGGATGTGAGATGAGTGTTGCTTTTTCTTTCATTCATTGTAATATGTAAATTGATGTAATATTATTATTTGTATGGCCGCACAACCGGGTCGGGGTTGTAGCCGTCATTGTATAATTCTTTTTACTTTTTTTGCTCCTAGGATAGACCCATGGAGGGGGTGCACAAACTACCGGGTATCTCGAAGTCCCGAGTGGCCTACTCACGGTGGTGAGGGAGGTTGCTTCGCTTCGGGTACTTGGCGGGTAGTTTGCCGCACCCGTAGGGGTCTTGGGTGGGGTATTTGGCTATTCACCGTGACCGTGTAATCCGCTTTTCGTTGCAGGCTCGAACGGATTGCGGATTCCTAGTATATCCAATGTATTCATCTGTGATCTGTAATGTCTATCATTGCTATATATTTATATATGATAACTATTTAGGCGTTGCTTATGTTTTACAGCCGCGCTAGCCCAGCCCCCGCTCTGTCGTTAGTTAAGTAACCTAACGGGTGATGACGGGGCCCCGTGGCGAATGCGAATGGCATAAGCGTACGTCATATTTTGGTTGTTTTCTGCAATGGTAGGATTAAATGATGGGACGCATTAAAAGAACTAATGCAAGAAAATAAACCAAGTAAAAGTCGATTGGAACACTTTGAAAACCACTCGGTTCTTTTCAAAACTAAACTTTTAAACGCGGAGCTTGAACCACTTCTTTTAAAAGCTATCTCGTTCCATCGATTATATCAAGTTCACTACATTCACAGTTTCGCTAAAACCATCCGTAGCCCTCCATCATTTCGGTTAAATATTCGGTAGTATTCAAGCTATGTATTTTGACCTCACGCCAAGGCATAATGATTGGTAGCTGCCGGATATTTATCTGTTGCATAGATAGAATGCGTTGGTTTGAGACAGTCGTACTGCCGTTTTGGCCTACGTCAAGGGTAGGTACGGGTGGGTTCAAATTAACCAGGATAATGATGGGAAGAACTTGACATGTGACATATGACATTTTGACCTCACGCCAAGGTCATAAGAGCATGGGGCAAAAATCCACATCGGGAGTTTCATAAGTACTGAAACTTGCTAGCGCTGCATACCATTTGGAGTGTGATAATTCTGGTAGGATTCATTCGGTTTTATCACACGATGATATTTGGATCCCGATCCTACTGTGAGTATATGCTACTCCTCGGGAAAACTCTCACTTAACGATCAATGATATAAACTTAGTAGGTGTCTAGAAAGGTGTTAGCGGGGCTACGCCCACAGGGAAAAGAGGTTACTTAATTAAGGAACTTCGCGAAAGAGTTGGAAAACCTCCCTCGAAGTACCGACACTGGCCTGCCTAAACGGTTAAGCAAGTATTGTACGGTAAGAGTGATCCTGACTAATCCTTTCTTTACGGTTTGAGAAGGGATTCGAGAGACAGTGAGAGCCATCCAGTTTAGACAAACTAAAAACCACTATAAACTTGCAAGAGCATCATGCTAAAGTGTTTCTTTTCTCTCTCCTAATTGCAGCGACCATTCAACATGACCGGACTTAAGCTATTACTAGATAAAAATATACTGACAGGGCCAAACTACAAAGATTGGCTTAGGAATGTCAAGATGGCAATCACTTATGACAAGTTGGGGTATGTACTTACCACCAAAGCTCCCCCTGTCCCAGGTCCCACCTCCAGCGTCGCGGATGTAGAAATCCGTAAGACATGGGAGATAGATTGCGCGAGGGCCAGATGCCTCGTACTAGCCTCGATGGACAACGAACATCAGAGGAGGCACGAGAATATGGACCTAGAGTCCATATTTCACCATACAAAAGAACTGTATGGAGAGCAGTCTCGTATCGCAAGATACGAAGTGTCGAAAAAGCTTTTTTCGGCAAGGTTGGCCGTCGGATCATCGGTAGCGGAACACGTGCTTAAGATGATTGGCTACATTGAGGAGCTCGCGGACCTTGGGACCGCGTTGGAGAATGAACTCTATACTGATTTGATTCTCCAGTCCCTTCCTTCCACTTACGCCCAGTTCATTCTTAACTTCAACATGCAAGGAAAGGAGGTTGAACTTTCCGAACTTCTGAACATCTTAAGGACTGCTGAGGGCACCCTACAGAAGGGTAGGGAGACATCCACTTTGTTTGTAGGAGGATCTTCCTCTTCTAGGTCCAGGGCGAAAGCCAAGGGCAAGAAGAAGAAAGCCCCCGCCAAACCAAGAGGCGGTGTCGGTAAAGTGGATACGAAGGGAAAAGGAAAAGCAACAAAGATAGCGGGGAAGCTAGTGGGGAAGGAAGAATGCTTCTATTGTCACAAAAGTGGTAACTGGAAACAGGATTGCAAGGCTTGGAAGGCCAGAACACAGGATTTGAAGCGAGTTGCAGCTTCAGGTTAAGGTGTGTATGTTATTGAAAACTGTCTATCAATAAACTCTACATCCTGGGTATTGGATACCGGATCAGGATCTCATATCTATAATTCTTTGCAGGCGTTGAGAAAGCGTAGAGTTTTGAAGACAGGTGACATGACCCTCAGAGTTGCGAACGGTGCTAGCATGGATGCTGAGGCCGTGGGGGACTATCACCTGGGATTGTCGGATGGACATTTTTTGGTTTTGCGTAGTTGTTATTATGTACCAAATGCAACCTGTAATATCATTTCTGTATCTTTATTGTCTAAAGAAGGTTATGAATTTGCATTTGTAAGTAATGTAGTGAACATTCACCTTAATCAAGTTTTGATTGGGTCAGGTACAATGAACAACGGTATATACGTATTAAACCAGCCACAGATTTTCAATGTCCAGAATACACACAAAAGAAAGTCTCTAGAAATAAATAAAACTTTCTTATGGCATTATAGACTGGGTCACATCAATGAGAGAAGGCTGACTAAGTTACACGCAGAAGGATATTTGGATCCGTTCGAATATCAATCGTATGCAACTTGTCAATCCTGTCTCATGGGAAAGATGACAAAGACTCCGTTCACTGGACACGGAGTAAGAGCGAGCGAGCTCTTAGGACTCGTACACAGCGACGTGTGCGGTCCAATGTCTACACATGCGCGAAGCGGTTATTCTTACTTCATTACTTTTACGGATGATTTCTCAAGGTTCGGACATGTCTTCTTAATGAAGCATAAATCCGAAGCTTTTGATAAGTTCCAGGAATATAATAATGAAGTAGAAAAACAAACAGGCAAAAGTATCAAGGCACTGAGATCTGATCGAGGTGGTGAATACTTAAGTGCCGAGTTCCTGGGTTACTTAAAAGAGAATGGAATTCTCTCTCAGCTTACTCCTCCATACACTCCGCAACATAATGGTGTATCGGAGAGACGGAACCGAACCCTATTGGATATGGTACGGTCCATGATGAGTAACGCTGAGTTGCCGCGATCGTTCTGCGGATATGCGCTAGAAACAGCTGCATACCTTTTGAACCGTGTTCCCACTAAGACTGTGCCTACCACACTATATGAGTTATGGAGTGGGAAGAAACCCTATCTTCAATACCTGAAGATTTGGGGATGTCCAGCTTATGTCAAAAAGCAGCATACGGACAAGCTCGAGGCACGCTCAGTACTGTGCAAGTTTGTGGGATACTCAAAGAACTCCAGGGGGTATCTTTTCTATTACGCAGAGGAACAAAAAGTCCTTGTTTCTCGTAATGCCCATTTTCTGGAAAATCAGTTCTTAGAAAAAGAAATAAATAGGAGCGCAATAGAACTGGAAGAAATTCCAGAACCACAAGCTATTACTGAAAGCTTAATAGAACCAGAGGGTTCGAAAGATCAGGACATTCCCACGCCACTCCGCAGGAGTAGTAGGCAGTCTCATCCGCCCGAGAGATACTACGGTTTTCTCATTGACGGGGATAGAGAGGATTGCATCATAGACCTTGATGAGCCTACTAGCTTCCAGCAAGCCATTCAGAGCGTCGACTCGGTAAAATGGCTGGATACAATGCGGACCAAAATGGAGTCCATGTACACCAACAAAGTATGGACGTTGGACATTGCTCCAGATGGGGTAAAACCCGTAGGATGCAAGTGGATTTTCAAAAGGAAGATTGGTATAGATGGACAGGTTGAGACCTATAAAGCTAGACTGGTAGCAAAGGGTTTTCGTCAGCGACCTGGTTTGGACTATGACGAAACCTTTTTTCCAGTAGCTATGCTGAAATCCATTCGGATCCTTCTTACCATTGCTGCCTTCCACGATTATGAGATTTGGCAGATGGACGTAAAGACAGCTTTTCTAAATGGTCATTTAGAGGAGTGTGTCTATATGGACCAGCCAGAGGGTTTCATTCAGAGTGGGAGCAGCGGAAAGGTGTGCAAGTTGCTTAAGTCCATTTATGGACTGAAGCAGGCATCGCGGAGTTGGAACATCTGTTTTGATGAGACGGTCAAGGAATTTGGCTTTATCAAAAATCCAGATGAACCATGCATCTATTGTAGATTTGTAGCGAGAACTGTAGTATTCCTCGTTTTATACGTGGATGACATTCTCTTAATAGGAAATGACATTCCTATGCTACAATCTGTCAAGGGGTTCTTGTCACACAGGTTCTCCATGAAAGACCTGGGTGATGCCTCATACATTCTGGGTATCCGGATCTACCGTGACAGATCCAAGAGGATATTAGGACTTTCGCAGTTGATTAGTCGAAAATATTGCATATTTTAGCCGGCAATTTCCTCATCATTTGCATTCATAAAGAAGTGTTCGGCATTCATAATTCACATATTAGCAAAACTGTCGCAAAATATCAGATTACATGTATTAGACTCTAAAACCAACACTATAAAGGAAATTGACCGCATTTCATGGCATCGCATCATCTCTATATTGCGCAACACTTGTTTTGAGATCTGTGCAGGAAAATCCAGAAGTAAAGCCAGAAACTTACAGGTGCTGATCAAACATTACGCCAACTCAATGGTTTCAGTTCTGGTAGCAATCCAAAAGTCAAAATACAATTCAACATATCAGATAAAGCTATAAATATCAACCCAAGACAACACCAGAAATATGCAGCCCCAAGGAGTCTACTTGGCCGCGGAACCACGGCCTAAGCCACCTTGTGCCGCGGTTCCACGGCGTATCTGCCAGGTCAGCACCAAAACTTTGCACCAAAATTCTTCATTCAGGGCCCACATTCAGATCATGTACTTCAACTTCCAGAAGACTCCAGAGGTTTCTGCCAGATCAGCAAACTAGGGTTTCTAATGCTTAATTAATCCTAGCTTAAAACCTAGGCTAGCTCCTAACAAACTCTTTCTAGAAACTCCTCAACAAACTTTTGGAGGGAATTGTAATTTCAAACCTAGACCTAGGGTTTAGGAAGTCTATAACTAGGAGCCTAAACCTAGGGTAAAGGGGATCCCAATCTAGTATCAAACTAGAGCCATTTCATCTCTTATCTCATCTTCTTCTTCCACAAATCTAGTGAGAGGATTTGTGTGAAACCCTAACCCTAATTCCAATCAAAAGCCAAGATCCCGAGTACCCATTCAAGCAAGAAGCCTTGCAACCTTTTATGAGCCGAGCCGATCTTCAACAGAGCAAGTGGTCAAAGCTGATCCGCGACTCACGGAGCCGAGCAACGCCAATTCGACAATTTAGATTCTTCCTCTTGTAGTTCTTGAGCGATTGTAATCAAAGTGTTGATATAAATAAAAGGTGATATTCTTTTATCTTGTTTTATTTAAATTCTTGCATCATGAATCAATCTAAAATTCTAGTTATAATTCTTGTTGTGATGTTTGAGTAATACTCCGCTCGTCAAGGAGTTGAGACAATCAATAGAATGATGTTGTAATATATCTGAAAACAATTCTTGATTCCTACGAGTTTTGTAAACCCTAGCAAGTTCAAGAATCGACAACCCATTTCGTTGCGATGCTTTCTTGATTGATATCGCTCAAAATTGGGAAGTTACGATCGTTTCTTGAAAATTGCTAGAGGCTAGAGTGTGAATGATATCGACGAAAGAACAAGGGTTAAAAGATGAAACCCTAGTTTCATCAAGAAAGCTCTAACTCTCGTCGATCATCATCGATCTAGTATCAATCCTTCTAAGGACAAGAACACGTTATCTTTAGATTACATCACGTCTGTCGATCCTATCGATTCCTACGAGCCTCATTTAGATTCTTGACATTTTGGTTGGAAATATTATCGAAACCCAATTCTTGATTGTTTATCAGTTTCTTGATTCTTGATTAAACATCGTGACACCTGAATCAATTGATAAATTCTTGAATCATGTTTTCTTTTCTTTTCTTTTCAATTAACTTTTCGATTCAAACAAATTAAACATAGATACGAATCGCACAATCCCTGTGGACGATCCGCACTTGCTAACGAAATATACATGACACCGTTATTGATTGCGGTCAAATATTTTTGGTTGTGATTTCTATACTATTTTCTACATTACACAATCCGGAGAATCGAATCCATCAAATGGCGCCGTTGCCGGGGATCGCGTGCTAATTCATTTCATATTATAGTTTGAATTGAAAGAATTATTCCATTGTTGTTTTTGAGATCAAAATTCGTGCAAACCCTAAACGATTTGCTGTTGTTCATTGCAAGGAAATCTGGAGCTGTTTGGAAATTGAAGAAAATTTTTCGAAAATACCAGAGAGCTGAGGGAGTCTACAGAAGCTCCCTGAAGAAGTTTGGTTCAGTGATCCCACACGTCAACCGCGGAAGCGCGGCATTAGAGGGCATTTGCGGCGGAACCGCGACCCCTTTGAGGGATCTCTGTGCAATTTTTTCTCTGTAAGTTTCTTACCTTCTTCTCTCTCCTCTTTTTAGCTCCAACTAACACTTTGCTGCAGGATTCTTTGCAAAGAATAGCAGCGCCGCAAAAGCAAAATTAAATTTGTGCGTGATTTTGATTTCTTGGTTGTTTACATTCTAAATACGGAAATTAAGGGGCACGGCCAAATCCAAATTAGGTGGGGATTTCATTACCCTTCCTAGGCCCCGAAAACCACAAAACTTGCATCCGCATTGACCCACATTAACTAAGAGAAATCTAGAGAAGACTCTAAGGACTGTCGCGCTCAATTAGGACAAGAGAAGGCCGTGGGTAATTCATTGTTTATCCGCGTTTTCTTGTGGTGCCTAAGGCGAGTGTGTCTAAGGCTAGTGGTTTTTAATTAAGCCCACTACTTACGTAGTGGAGTACCTTCCCACTTACCTGGCACTTATCTGGCCACAGGGGGACAAAGAGGCAGTGGAGGATTCTATCCTGCGACTTGTCTTTTGGCAGTTAGGAGCGGTCTAGTGCCGGACCTAGGTGACCACTAGATTCTAGGGTTTGTGTGCTGCATTTGTTTTGTCGCATCATTTTTTCAAAAATCCGTCCCTTTTTCAAAGCAAACACCGCATTCATTACCCCTAATTAAAAGTCAACGCTGCCACTTGTGCTAACCCATTTTTAGTGCAAGATAGGCTGGACATGGGATTCTAGTGCCCGTTTAGTCCGCGTACCCTTTATCGACTTCGAAGTCGATATTTCTCCATTTACCTTCTCTTTACCCACTAACACACCCACACCGATGGATCCGAATCGATCAAACTTCTTTAACCCTAATCTGCCACCGTCCGTTGGTGCACAGAATCCACCCCGCATCTCTCTCCAGGAGAGGTGCTATCCTATTCGAGGTCCTCTTTCGACCTGCTTATCCACACCACCAGCCAATAGGGATAACTTTGAGATTAAGCCCCAGTATATCAATCTTTTATCCAAATTCCACAGACTCGAGACTGAGGACGCTTACGTTTTCATTACCAAATTTGAAAATGTATGCGCAATGATGGGTACGTCACAACTTTCAGTGGATGCTATGCGTCTACGACTTCTTCCATTTACTTTGTGCGATATAGCCGAGAAGTGGCTATATAACACTACCGCACATTCTATTACGAATTGGGAAGAATTCGTCGCGGCATTCCATAAAAAATTTTACCCAATGCAAAACACAGCTCGAATTCATAGCGAACTGAATCAATTTACCCAGCTCCCTGCTGAACCATTCTCTAAATGCTTTGAACGTTTCAAGGATCTTTTAGTTCAATGTCCTCATCACGGCATCCCGAGATGGGAATTGTACCGAATCATTTATGAGGGCAGTAACCCTAATACTAAAAGAGCCTTGAAAACATGTGTCAGGTACTTTTATGGCTAAGGATGATGGGGAAGCTTGGCGATATTTAGAAGAGTTCGCTGAAAAGTCTTTACAGTGGGAAAGTCCATCATTTAGGAGTGGCAACAACCAATCGGATGTTTCCATAGGAGTTAGGGCTGACATTTCAGCTATACACAAAAAACTCGAGACTATGGAAAACAAATTTTTAGCCGCCTCCCTTAATCAAATGTCACTTTCCAAAACTGTATGTGGCTGCTGTTCTGATCCGTCTCACTTGACGGAAGAATGTCCGTTTCAAGGTCGTGTGCATGCCAATGCCACATTTCAAAGACCTAGAAACGATCCATTTTCTTCCACATATAATCAGGGTTGGAGGAATCACCCTAATTTTGCTTGGAACTAATCACAATCTCAAAACACGGTTCCAAACCAAAACAATTTCCAAAGGGTCCCTCCACCACAACAGCAACCACAACTTCAATTGAGTCAGCACCCCTTTCAAGCACATAATTTTCAAAATCCGGTCAACACATCTGCACTGTCTAGTCCTTTACAGTTAACCGGAACTGATGAATCCTCTTCTTTTGCACAATACATGAATTTGGTCTTAACAAATATCATGCAAGTTTCGGCTGAAATGAAGTCTTCTGTCGATAAAATTGAGAAAAACTCTGCGTCCCAAAACGAGAGTATTAAATCGATGGAAGAAGAAATTGCACGATTAAAAGCTGAAATGAGTGCAAGAGAGAAAGGGAAACTTCCAGCTCAACCCTTACCCAATCTTGGCTATTCACATCATGATCTGGAAGAGTGCTTGACAATCATGTTGGGGAAGAAGTTGATGATATTGACAATCCTATCAACACCCCGGCTGAGACCTTTCCTCACACACACACTTCTACTTCTAGTTCTGACCCCAGTTCTTCTATCCCACCACCTTCTCACGAGCCTATTCTTCGTTTCCCAAAAGGCTCGCCACTACAGCCCACCTCTTTTACTCCTCCACGGACGATCCCCACTTCTATACTGGGATCGGTTCCACACACACTTCCTTCTCCTATGATGGACCCAGCACTTATTGCTAAAGCACCTTATCCTAATCGGTTAAGGGCTAACACACCAAGTCCACATATGGAGAAGATCACTGAGATGTTTAAACAGGTTAACATCAATATCCCTCTTCTAGATGCTATCCAACAAGTCCCCGCATATGCAAAAGTTCTTAAAGACTTGTGCACTAGAAAGAGGAAGAAACAAATGCCCAAGAAGATATTCATGGCAAAGTCTGTAGATACGGCTTTCCCCCAACAATTACCAAGGAAACGTAAGGATCCTGGATATCCTACGATTTCCATTTCTATTGGGGAGAAACACATTAACCGTGCTCTACTAGATCTTGGGGCAAGTGTTAACCTGCTTCCTTTCTCAGTTTATGAGCAGTTAGGGATCGGAGAGTTGAAACCTTCTCCTTGCACTCTCCAGATGGCTGACCGATCAATCACCAGACCTAGGGGTGAACTAGGGGATGTGTTAATAAAAATTGGGGAATTTATATTCCCTGTAGACTTTATTGTAATTGATACACAGCCTGTAGCGAACTCACGGAATCAAATTCCGGTGATTTTAGGTCGCCCCTTTTTGGCCACTTCCAACGCTATTATCAACTGTCGTAATGGTTCTATGACCCTATCCTTCGGGAAGAGGACAATTGAGATGAACATTTACAAATTGGGAAGTGTACCCTCCGAACCTACTGCTCAGGTCTGTTCTATCGACTTAATGGATGTCGACAGTAGCGAATTTAATGACCCTCATAATACTGATCTTGACTCTTTTTATATGTTGTTTGACCCAACTATGTATAATACACATACGGACTCTTCCACTGAGATGTCCGGGTCAACAATTAACACTGATTATGAACCATTCTTAGAGTCTGAAGATCACCCCGCACTGTGTGATGACATTATTCTTCGGGGGATTGATGAAACTTTTGAGGAGATCTTCGCTGATGAACTCGCATTTCTGAATAACACGGGTGTTGAGATGAATCATGTCCCACTCAATGAAATTGAACCTCCACCCCTTCCTCTGAACTATAAAAAGAATGCGAGTAATCCATCACATTCACTGCATCGTCTCTCCAATATGAGACGCACACACTTTCTATTCCAGCACTTACCCTTTCCCCACTTCTTCTTCCACAAACCAGAGCACTGCATTTATAAAATTTTTGAATGGTTGGTTTTAACATTTGGTCTTTGCAAAGCTTGGCATCGACCAATGATTTTTGACCCCCTCATATGATTTTCAAAGATTAACATTGCTTAAGTTTGGGGGGGGTATTATTTTTTCCGGCTCTTGAAAAGAAAATTTTTACAAAATGATGAGCCAAAAATAAGTTTGGTGTAGGTTCTTCACTTAAATATTTTGCCCCCACTAATAAATTCCTCCCAAGCTTACAGGTTTTTCGAGATTTAGCAGATGGCAATAGTGAGGACACTGTTGAAAACAAGTTTGGGGGAGGTTTGTGCTTATTTTCGCATCATTTGCATATCATTTGCATAAGCACAAAACATTTTTGAAAACTGATAAAAATTTAAAAATTTTCAAAATATAAAAATATTTTTTGTACATAAATAAGATAATGAAAGATTAGATAGTGAACAATTACATCCATGAGATTAGAAAAATTTATGAAAACCAAGAAAATTAGAAGTTTTCTTATACGAACTAGTAATAAGTAGTTATGAGCCGTTGTCCCAAGGGTTAGTAAGATGAAGGACGTCACTAATCTGAGGATAAAAATAAGTCTGAAAAATAGTTTCTATTCTGGAAGGCAAACATTTTGAACGTGGCTACCCTGCTATTCGCACTTACACACGTCTTAAAGCCTGGGATAGTAGAGGATACCTTGAAATGCTCTTGTCTTAAAGCCAAAAGTATGAAGGAAATAAAAAAATTAAAAAAATTAAGAAAATATAAAGTGGTGAGAAAAATGGACACTGGTTTTGTTATCACCAAGGGCAATAAAAATGTATAGCGAGGGTGCTTCTTCACCTAGTGCCCTAAGGCCAACTGGTCTGGGAGTCACTGCTATGCCTGAGGTGGTGCAAGACGAGGAAAATACACCGAATAAGCAAGCACATGAGTAATCGGTTGGTTAGTACCTCAAGAAGTATTAACGGTCGCATGAAAGTATGTGAGCAATCTCATCTAAATATTCATTAATTAAAAAGTACTGAGGCTGATGGGCAAGAGTATGATAGCTTGAATTGAATTCTCCGGGTGTAGGGATGTCTTTACACACAGGCAGGGTGATATGATCGATGTTTGGAAGAAAAATAGGAATGAAGAATAAGACGATGTATTATTGAGGGAGGACGTGATTTCTAACATCTTTTCATGACCATTAAGATAGGGTTCATGACAACCGAAAAGCTAGCTTAGTTGGAAACCCTAATTTTCAAAGCTTTTCTTTTACAATTCTTTTCTTTAAATGTAATATTCATGATCTTCCTTTTATTATTGGATTTTGTGGGTGCAATCCGCTGAAAACCCTCAGGAGACAACACTCCTCCTACTAGGGACACATAGAGGTTTAAAGGCTTGTTGCACATGCTCAGTGCAATCGTGTTGCCCACGAAAGTGTGCTAGATAGTTTAGGGGAATTTGATTAGTCGAAAATATTGCATATTTTAGACAGCAATTTTCTCATCATTTGCATTCATATAGAAGTGTTCGTCATTCATAATTCACATATTGGCAAAACTGTCGCAAAATATCAGATTACATGTATTAGACTCTAAAACCAACACTATAAAGGAAATTGACCGCATTTCATGGCATCGCATCATCTTATATTGCGCAACACTTGTTTTGAGATCTGTGCAGGAAAATCCAGAAGTAAAGCCAAAAACTTACAGGTGCTGATCAAACATTACGCCAACTCAATGGTTTCAGTTCTGGTAGCAATCCAAAAGTCAAAATACAATTCAACATATCAGATAAAGCTATAAATATCAACCCAAGACAACACCAGAAATATGCAGCCCCAAGGAGTCTACTTGGCCGCGGAACCGCGGCCTAAGCCACCTTGTGCCGCGGTTCCGCGGCGGATCTGCCACGTCAGCACCAAAACTTTGCACCAAAATTCTTCATTCAGGGCCCACATTCAGATCATGTACTTCAACTTCCAGAAGACTCCAGAGGTTTCTGCCAGATCAGCAAACTAGGGTTTCTAATGCTTAATTAATCCTAGCTTAAAACCTAGGCTAGCTCCTAACAAACTCTTTCTAGAAACTCCTCAACAAACTTTTGGAGGGAATTGTAATTTCAAACCCAGACTTGGGTTTGGGAAGTCTATAACTAGAAGCCTAAACCTAGGGTAAAGGGGATCCCAATCTAGTATCAAACTAGAGCCATTTCATCTCTTATCTCATCTTCTTCTTCCACAAATCTAGTGAGAGGATTTGTGTGAAACCCAAACCTTAATTCCAATCAAAAGCCAAGATCCCAAGTACCCATTCAAGCAAGAAGCCTTGCAACCTTTTATGAGCCGAGCCGATCTTCAACAGAGCAAGTGGTCAAAGCCGATCCGCGACTCACGGAGCCGAGCGACGCCAATTCGACAATTTAGATTCTTCCTCTTGTAGTTCTTGAGCGATTGTAATCAAAGTGTTGATATAAATAAAAGGTGATATTCTTTTATCTTGTTTTCCTTAAATTCTTGCATCATGAATCAATATAAAATTCTAGTTATAATTCTTGTTGTGATGTTTGAGTAATACTCCGCTCGTCGAGGAGTCGAGACGATCAATAGAATGATGTTGTATTATATCTGAAAACAATTCTTGATTCCTACGAGTTTTGTAAACCCTAGCAAGTTCAAGAATCGACAACCCATTTCGTTGCGATGCTTTCTTGATTGATATTGCTCGAAATTGGGAAGTTACGATCGTTTCTTGAAAATTGCTAGAGGCTAGAGTGTGAATGATATCGACGAAAGAATAAGGGTTAAAAGATGAAACCCTAGTTTCATCAAGAAAACCCTAACTCTCGTCGATCATCATCGATCTAGTATCAATCCTTCGAAGGACAAGAACACGTTATCTTTAGATTACATCACGTCTGTCGATCCTATCGATTCCTACGAGCCTCATTTAGATTCTTGACATTTTTGGTTGGAAATATTATCGAAACCCAATTCTTGATTGTTTATCAGTTTCTTGATTCTTGATTAAATATCGTGACACCTGAATCAATTGATAAATTCTTGAATCATGTTTTCTTTTCTTTTCTTTTCAATTAACTTTTCGATTCAAACAAATTAAACATAGATACGAATCGCACAATCCCTGTGGACGATCCGCACTTGCTAACAAAATCTACACGACACCGTTATTGATTGCGGTCAAATATTTTTGGTTATGATTTCTATACAACTTTCTACATTACACAATCCGGAGAATCGAATCAATCAGCAGTCCAGGTACATCGACACCATACTGAAGAGATTCAGTATGGAAGATTCCAAGCGCGGTAATCTACTGGCTTGTCACGGGATCACCCTCTCTAAAGAGATGTCTCCCAAGACAGATTTGGAGAGGGATCGCATGTCTATTATACCCTACGCTTCCGCGGTAGGCTGTATAATATATGCGATGTTGTGTACCAGACCGGATGTGGCTTATGCACTGAGTGTGGTAAGCAGGTATCAGTCAAACCCTGGGGAGAAACATTGGATAGCAGTAAAGAACATTCTCAAGTACCTGAGAAGGACTAAGGAGATGTTCTTGGTGTTTGGCGGAAAAGACCTGCAGATTGAGGCCTTTGCTGACTCCAGCTTCCAGAGTGACAAGGATGATTCCAAGTCCATGTCGGGTTTTGTCTTCACCCTCAATGGAGGGGCGGTGTGTTGTAAGAGCTCCAAACAGGAAACCGTTGTTGACTCGACTATGGAAGCGGAATACATCGTTGCATCTGATGCCGCAAAAGAAGCTGTCTGGATGAGGAAGTTCTTGAGAGAACTTCAGGTGGTTCCGTCCATTGTTGACCCAATACCTCTGTATTGCGACAACAACGGGGTTATAGCTTTAGCGAAGGAACCCGGGTCCCATCAGAAATCCAGACACATCTTAAGGCGGTATCACCTGATCAGGGAGATCGTGGATCGCCAGGAGATCGAGGTCCGGAGGGTTGCATCAGAGGATAACACAGCAGATCCATTCACCAAGGCCTTTCCCCAGACTCAGTTCGAGCGGCTGATCGAGATGATAGGTCTTCGATACGCCAGTACATGGCCTTAGTGCAAGTGGGAGATTGTTAGTGTATATGCCCTAGAGGCCATTACTGTATCATACTGGTTTGTATATTACTTGATGGAAGCTTGGGATATTCACAGTTGTATATACAATCTTGCTCGAAATGGTAGTATGCTACTTGGTTTGTCTCTGCTTTAATATATGCATGTGTTTCTTTTAGCATATTGCTGATATACATATTAGTAGAGCCCTTAGGATCTTTGCTTGATTACCAGCGTTGTGATGGCGCTCGCACTCGTGGGAGCTGGGTAATCTATAAGCACATCCTTATACAGGTCCCTGGTCGATGGACTATCGAGACAGGGCATCGATACTCCGGAGTAGACTAGCGTATGCGCTTCTCATCCCAGTGTGGGAGACGGTCTGTCCCACAGCCGTTAGTACGTCGTACTTGGGATAGTATGCGGGTGCTCGTTAGGTTACGAGTACACTGGACAGGACTCGTCGGGAACTGTTGGTTGGTAGTATACCTATCGTCAGTTATCAGTTCCCAGGTGACATGAGTATAGCTTAGTCCGCTGACTTGACACTGTCACTTCGCCTCGAGTGTGTTCCCACTGCACTTTGATTACTACCCTACCACGGCTCAAAGGAATCGTGCAAACAGGTAGTTTTTGAGTGCAGTCCCGAAGCACTTGGAGGCAGTGACGGTTAGACAGGATTCGTCTCTCCCGGTATTGGGGGTTGACATCGCGCTGTGTCCAGGAGAGCCATTACACGAGTAGTCCCTGGCCAGGGCAAGCGAGATATACTGGTGGGTTTCCAGTGTTATCTCAGGGTGTTCTGGGCTACACTCCGACACGACTTGTACCGCTATTAGGGGACTGACGTTCACCGCCCCCTAGGCCCGTCATGCGATGTATCAGACGAACAGACCGGACTGTACGGAGATTGTCATATACAGGCTCGGTAGGAGTTCAGATGGGGTTCACCTCGTCAGTCTTCTTATCGACATCTACCTGGGGACCGTTACGTACAGCTAGTGCCGCTTGCGGTCTGTGGTTAAACCCACTGCCAGCGTAGTGTCGAGTCTTTAGAGTCCCACACAGAGAGCTATTCGCCTTTAGGCAAAATGAGTAGAGGTCGCATGGTTTTGCGACAGGGTTCGTTCACATCCGCGCACTTGTGCACGTTTGCTGTCCGGACAGTTTATACTTGCGGGCTTTGGTTTAAGCCAGATTCTAGTATATGTTTTGGGATTGGTTTTTCTCTTTGTATTCGTGTTCCTCGGATCACGAATGCGGGTGCGTATGCACAGTTGCTTGAGACAGAGGGAGAGGACCTTGATTAGGGTTAATGGCTATTGTCATTTTATTAACCCTAATGCTTATGTGTGTATTATAGTTAATTGATAATTAGTTTAAATAATTATACATGGTTATGGTTGTTGACCATTTGACTTCCTTGACTTGTTGACCTAGGTTGACACTTTGACCATCATCATTTCTTTTGGAAGATGCTTTTTGATCCTTGCAAATTGAAATGATAATGATCACATCATGATTTTGCCATGACAATTATTTACTAATTATCTAATTGAAATAATACACATATATTAGTGAGAATGGTTTATTCTATTCTCATTCTATCATTTCATTTCTCTCTCTTGTTCTTCCTCTCCCTCAAGCTCTCCCCTCTCATGTGTTGAGAAACACTTGAGCTTGAGAAAAACCCTCTCTTGATCATCTCTACTCTCATCTAGGGTTGAAGGACTAGCACTTCTTGAACCCTAGTCACTTCTAGCTTGGAGTTGAAGCCAAAGGTTGAGGCTTTCGGGTGGATCTTTCTTGGACGGGAGAAGACGACAAGGTGACCTCCTTCCACTACTCCAAGGAGCAAGGAGAGAAGGACATAAAGACCAAAGGTATAACCTTTCTAGCACTTAGCTAGTTTCTAGTTAGCTTTAGTAAGTTTTTGTTTAGCAAAGATCCTTTAATTTCTAGTCCATGTTGCCTAAGCTCATAAAAATTCGATTTTTATTCCGTTTTCCGCCTCCCCGAAAGTACCGAGGTGGGCAACGCAGACTTACAGTGTGTATGTGTAGTGCAACACTACCCTAGGGTTCACAACACTAAAATAATCCAACAGACCAATATCCATCCTAAACATCGTTATTAATCTCAAATAACATATAATAAATTGTTGGTGTGTATACGCATCCGTATACACAACCACGGACTGCGGGGGTGCTATACGCCATCCACCCGACTTCTCCCCGTAGATATAAATCTACTCACCTGGTCCTCATTCGCCGGTGCCGACGTCGCCACGCGCTTGCTTGTCGTCTCGAAGTCCACATGGGGTACCTACATATCATAACGCACCATACCGCATTAAAATCCGACTCATGACCAAAACGACGCACGAATCCCACATAGGTCAAAACCTATGGTTGCTTTCACAAATCGACCCAAAAACCCTCGACGTCGGCGTACAAACGCCAAACCATCGAGAAAACTCCCAACACACTCATTTGTACAATTACAAGCACTAATTATAATATAAAATAGCTTAAAATTCACAAAAACCCCAATTTCACTTAAAAAGTCATTTTTCCGAAAATCTAGCAAGCACAAATCACCGTTTTAGTACAAAACTCGATGTATAAACGAATCTAGCATCCACAATATTCACTAAATATCATAACAAAGTCATATAAACCATTCCTATAATTTATTCTCATCAATTTGCATAAATTCCAAAATCCTAGTTTGCAAAATTATCTATTTTTAACACCTTTTAAAGCAAAATTCACAATTCAACAATAAAGCTTAGTTTTGCATAACCTAAGATATTAAACCACTCATAATAATGTTAATGATGTCATAAAAACATAATTACATTTTTAACCCAATTATTTAACCAATTTTAAATATCTAGTTAGCAAATTAGCGTAATTATCATAATTTTTAATCTAACAATTAACAACTTGCTACTAACTTTGTTTTAACAAGCCATAAGAGCCTAATACATTACACAACCATACACCAATTTCACAAAACCCTAACTTGCATTCAAACCCTTTCTTGAATTTTATAACTAACAAAATCCAACCCAAACTATACATGAAACACTAAATTAGCACTAATTTGAAGCCCAAAAAGCAAGTTAAACTCTTAGATTTGGTTTGTAAAAAATACTAGATAGCAAAATAGAATAATTAACTTAATAATGGTGTGCTAAAAACCCTAGTTTAACTCAAACCATTCTCTTGAAGATCCTATATGAAAATAGCACCAATATTAACATTAAAACAACTCATTTAAAGAAATCTAACCATAAGAATTTAAATGGGTAAGAATTATACCTCTAGATCTAGAGATCTAGCAAGAAATTTTGACTCCAAAGATGGCCTCCTAGCATGCAAAATCCATGCAAGAAAGCTTAAGAAGAATGGATGAAGGATGGGCTTGAAATTGTGAAGTTTAAATGGAATTTTGATGGAATTTTGATGAGTTTAGAAGAAAAATGAGAGAGGAAATTTTGGGACTGTTTATTGCAGGAATTTTGGCTGAGGAGGGAGTGGGGAGAGGTGTGGGGGAGTTATGGAAAAGAATCCAAGTCAAAGCCCCTCCCAAATTACCATAATACCCCCACCTACTTTACTATATATAAAAACCTTCTTTTAACCCATTTCTCACATGATTTAAGGTCAAAAAGAGGGAAATAAAATTCTTGGGCTGCTACAATAGTGTGGGGCCGGCCAAGGGGAGTGAGGGTGAGTGTGAGAGACTTTACAAAAAAATTCTATGCAAAAAGACCCCCCAAAATACCATATTTGCAAGTTTTAGTTCAAAATAACTATATTTTTGTTTTCCATAAAATAAATCAATTAAAACTTGAAATAAAATACTAAAAAATTATATTACAACTAGATTTTAATTAACATGATTTTAATGATTAAAATTAGCCCATTTAAATTTGTATTTATTGCTAATTTAATGTATTTTCTTACCGGCTTAAAATAATTTTAAAATAATTAATTTCGGAAAAATTTTCAGAAAATTTGAAATTTCAGCAGTGGCTCAATAAACACCAAATACTAGCAATTACATAGCTAGAATATGTATATTTAATTTTATAATAAAGATATTTGCATTTTGACTTTTTACAGAAACCCCCCTTATTTTACCGTTTTTTCGAAATTTCACCGAAACGATTTTCAAAACGTTTAATTAACCGAATGTTCAAAGACGGCTGATAGAAAACTGGAAACTGGCAACTTTCAAAAGCGATCCTGAAACGAATTTCAGTATAACCCCGTAACTGTATTAATATGGTTCTCTTTTGTCGCCTTCTTCCGTCGAAGATGGATCCACCTCGAGGGTTCGACCTTGGGCTCTTTCTCGGACTTGGAGTGAACTAGAATCTCCGGCTTGCTAATCCTTTGATCCTAGAGTGAGTAGAGAGTGACTAGGGTTTGCTTTTCTTTTTAAAGAGAAGGATTCTCAACTCATGAGAAGGTTTCTCTTTGCTAGAGGAAGAAGAAGATGAAGAGAGGAGAGAGAATGAGAATGATAGAATGAGCTATATTTTTTCTTTCTTGCAACCATAATGCAAAAGAAAAGAATTATCTAATAATAATAATTGAAAATGAGAATAGTTGATGGCAATTTGGAATGACCACAACCATGCTTCATTTAAAAATGTAAGCATAAATCAAGGAAGACTTTTGAAGCATGATGGTGGTCAACTTTCAACCATGGTCAACAAGTCAACCATGGTCAACAAGTCAACAAAATCAACCATAACAAAATTCTCATTTAATTACTATTATAAATAGATAATCCATAAATCCATTAGGGTTTGGAAAAAGATAACTGTCAACTGTGCATACGCACCCGTTCCGAAACCCTAATGAAAAACCTCATCCTCCGCCTCAAGCAACTGTGCATACACACCTGCATTCTCGTTCCGAGGAACAAGAATACCAAGATACAAAAGCAACCCCAAATATATATACCAGTATCTGGCTCAAACCAGAGCCTGCCAGTATAATCCATCCGGACTCCAAACGTGCACAAGTGCGCGGATGAGAACGAACCCTGTCGCAAAACCATGCGACCTCTACTCTGTTTTGCCCAGAGGCGAATACCCTCTGTGTGGGACTCTAAAGACTCGACACTACGCTGGCAGTGGGTTTAACCACAGACCGCAAGCGGCACTAGCTGTGCGTAACGGTCCCCAGGTAGATGCCGACAAGAAGGCTGACGAGGTGAAACCCCATCTGAACTCCTACTGAGTCTGAATGTGACAGTCTCCGTACAGTCCGGTCTGTTCGTCTGATACATCGCATGGCGGGCCTAGGGGGTGGTAATCGTCAGTCCCCCAATAGCGGTACAAGTCGTGCCGGAGCGAAGCCCAAAACACCCTGAGATAACACTGGAAACCTACCAGTATATCTCGTTTGCCCTGGCCAGGGACTACTCGTGTAATGGCTCTCCTAGACACAGCGCGATGTCAACCCCCAATACCGGGAGAGACGAATCCTGTCTAACCGTCACTGCCTCCAAGTGCTTCGGGACTGCACCCAACCACCACCCGTTTGCACGACTCCTTTGAGCCGTGGTAGGGTAGTGATCAAAGTGCAGTGGGAACACACTTGAGGCGAAGTGCCAGTGTCAAGTCAGCGGACTAAGCTGTACTCATGTCACCTGGGAACTGATAACTGACGATAGGTATAATACCAACCTGTCAGTTCCCGACGAGTCCTGTCCAGTGTACTCGTAACCCAACGAGCACCCGTATACTATCTCCAGTACGACGTACTGATGGCTGTGGGACAGACCATCTCCCACACTGGGATGAGAAGCGCATACGCTAGTCTACTCCGGAGTATCGATGCCCTGTCTCGATAGTCCTGCGACTAGGGACCTGTATAAGGATGTGCTTATAGATTACCCAGCCCCCACTAGTGTGACTGCCATCACAACGCTGGTAATCAAGCAAAGATCCTAAGGGCTCCACTAATGCGTATAAGTGATATACTGAAATAAACACAAGTACACATTGAAGTAGAAACAAACCAAGTAGCATACTACTATTTTGAGCAAGATTGTATATACAAGGTGAATATCCCAAGCATCCATTAAGTAATATACAAACTAGTATGATACAGTAATGGCCTCTAGGGCATATACACTAACAATCTCCCACTTGCACTAAGGCCATGTACTGGCGTATCGAAGACCTATCATCTCGATCAGCCGCTCGAACTGAGTCTGGGGCAAGGCCTTGGTGAATGGATCTGCAGTGTTCTCTTCTGAAGCAACCCTCCGAACCTCGATCTCCTTGCGATCCACGATCTCCCTGATCAGGTGATACCGCCTCAAGATATGCCTGGATCTCTGATGGGACCTGGGTTCCTTCGCTAAAGCTATAGCCCCGTTGTTGTCGCAATACAGAGGTATTGGGTCAACAATGGACGGAACCACCTGAAGTTCTTTCAAGAACTTCCTCATCCAGACAGCTTCTTTTGCGGCATCAGATGCAGCGATGTATTCCGCTTCCATCGTCGAGTCTGCAACGGTTTCCTGTTTGGAACTCCTCCAACACACCGCCCCTCCATTGAGGGTGAAGACAAAACCCGACATGGACTTGGAATCATCCTTGTCACTCTGGAAGCTGGAGTCAGCAAAGGCCTCGATCTGGAGGTCTTTTCCGCCATACACCAAGAACATCTCCTTAGTCCTCCTCAGGTACTTGAGAATGTTCTTTACTGCTATCCAGTGTTTCTCCCCAGGGTTAGACTGATACCGGCTTACCACACTCAGTGCATAAGCTACATCCGGTCTGGTACACAACATCGCATACATTATAGAGCCTACCGCAGAAGCGTAGGGTATAATAGACATGCGATCCCTCTCCAAATCAGTCTTGGGAGACATCTCTTTAGAGAGGGTGATCCCGTGACAAGCCGGTAGGTTACCGCGCTTGGAATCTTCCATACTGAATCTTTTCACTATGGTGTCGATGTACCTGGACTGAGAAAGTCCCAATATCCTCTTGGATCTATCACGATGGATCCGGATCCCCAGGATGTATGAGGCATCACCCAGGTCTTTCATGGAGAACCTTTGTGACAAGAACCCCTTGACAGATTGTAGCATAGGAATGTCATTTCCTATCAAGAGAATGTCATCCACGTATAAAACGAGGAATACTACAGTTCTCGCTACAAATCTACTATAGATGCATGGTTCATCTGGATTTTTGATAAAGCCAAATTCTTTGACTGTCTCATCAAAACAGATGTTCCAACTCCGCGATGCCTGCTTTAGTCCATAGATGGACTTAAGCAACTTGCACACCTTTCCGCTGCTCCCACTCTGAATGAAACCCTCTGGCTGATCCATATAGACACACTCCTCTAAATTTCCATTTAGAAAAGCTGTCTTTACGTCCATTTGCCAGATCTCATAATCGTGGAAGGCAGCAATGGCAAGAAGGATCCGAATGGATTTCAGCATGGCTACCGGAGAAAAGGTTTCGTCGTAGTCCAAGCCAGGTCTTTGACGAAAACCCTTTGCTACCAGCCTAGCTTTATAAGTCTCAACCTGTCCATCTACACCAATCTTCCTTTTGAAGATCCACTTGCATCCTACGGGTTTTACCCCGTCTGGAGCAATGTCCAACGTCCATACCTTGTTGGTGTACATGGACTCCATTTCGGTCCGCATTGCATCCAGCCATTTCACTGAGTCAACGCTCTGAACGGCCTGCTGGAAGCTAGTAGGCTCATCATAATCTATGATGCAATCCTCTCTATCCCCGTCTATGAGAAAACCGTAGTATCTCTCGGGCGGATGAGACTGCCTACTACTCCTGCGGAGCGGCGTAGGAATGTCCTGTTCTGTTGAACCCTCTGGTTCCACTAACCTTTCAGTAATAGTCTGTGGTTCTGGAATTTCTTCCAGTTCTACTGCGCTCCCACTAATCTCCTTTTCCAAGAACTGGTGTTCTAGAAAGTGGGCATTACGAGAAACAAGGACTTTTTGTTCCTCTGCGTAGTAGAAAAGATACCCCCTGGTGTTCTTTGGGTATCCCACAAACTTGCACAGTACTGAGCGTGCCTCGAGCTTGTCCGCATGCTGCTTTTTGACAAAAGCCGGACATCCCCAGACCTTCAGATATTGAAGATAGGGTTTCTTCCCACTCCACATTTCATATGGTGTGGAAGGCACAGTCTTAGTCGGAACTCGGTTCAAAAGGTACGCAGCTGATTCTAGCGCATACCCCCAGAATGATCGCGGTAACTCGGCGTTACTCATCATGGACCGCACCATATCCAATAGGGTGCGGTTCCGTCTCTCCGATACACCGTTATGTTGCGGGGTGTAAGGAGGAGTAAGCTGAGAGAGAATTCCGTTCTCTTTTAAATAGTCCAGGAATTCGGCACTTAAGTATTCTCCACCTCGATCCGATCTTAGAATCTTAATACTTTTGCCGGTCTGTTTCTCTACTTCATTCTTATACTCCTGGAATTTTCCAAAGGCCTCGGACTTATGTTTCATTAAGAAGACATAACCGTACCTTGAGAAGTCATCCGTAAAAGTAATGAAGTAAGAATGTCCGCTTCGGGCATGTGTAGACATTGGACCGCACACGTCACTGTGTACGAGTCCCAAGAGCTCGCTCGCTCTTACTCCATGTCCAGTAAACGGAGTCTTTGTCATCTTTCCCTTGAGACAGGATTGACAAGTGGCATACGATTGATATTCGAACGCATTCAAATACCCTTCTGTATGTAACTTCGTCAACCTTCTCTCATTGATGTGACCCAATCTACAATGCCATAAGAAAGTCTGATTTATTTCTGGAGACTTTCTTTTGTGTGTATTCTGGACGTTGAAAATCTGTGGTTGGTTTAACACGTATATACCATTACTCAGAGTACCTGACCCAATCAATACTTGATTAAGGTGAATGTTTACAACATTACTTACAAACGCAAATTCATAACCTTCTTTAGAAACTAAAGATACAGAAATGATATTACAAGTTGCGTTGGGTACAAAAAAGCAATTACGCAAAACCAAAACATGTCCATCTGACATTCCCAGGTGATAGTCCCCCACGGCTTTAGCATCCATGCTAGCTCCGTTCGCAACTCTGAGGGTCATGTCACCTGCCTTCAAATCCCTACGGTTTCTCAACGCCTGCAAAGAATTACAGATATGAGATCCTGATCCGGTATCCAATACCCAGGAAGTAGAGTTTATTGAAAGACAGTTTTCAATAACATACACACCTGAAGCTGAAGCTGCAACCTGCTTCAATTCCTGTGTTCTGGCCTTCCAGGCCCTGCAATCATTCTTCCAGTGTCCTTTCTTATGACAAAAGAAGCATTCTTCCTTATCCACAAGCTTCCCCGCTATCTTTGTTGCTTTACCTTTTCCCTTCGTATCCACTTTACTAACACCGCCCCTTGGTTTGGCGGGGGCCTTCTTCTTCTTTCCCTTGGCTTTCGCCTTGGACCTAGAAGAAGATGATCCTCCTACAAACAAAGTGGATGTATCCCTACTTTTCTGTAGGGTGCCCTCTGCGCTCCTCAGCATGTTGAGGAGCTCTGATAGTTCAACCTCTTTTTCTTGTAGGTTGAAGTTCAGTATAAACTGGGCGTAAGTGGAAGGAAGGGACTGGAGAACTATATCCGTATATAGTTCACTCTCCAATGTGATCCCTAGGTCAGCGAGCTCCTCAATGTAGCCGATCATCTTTAGCACGTGCTCGGCTACTGATGATCCGACGGCCATCTTTGTCGAAAACAACTTTTTCGATGCTTCGTATCTTGCGATACGTGATTGCTCTCCATACAGTTCTTTTGTATGGAGCAATATGGACTCCATGTCCATATTCTCATGCCTCCTCTGATGTTCGTTGTCCATCGAGGCAAGCAGGAGGCACTTGGCCTTCGCGCTATCAATCTCCCAAGTCTTGCGGATTTCCTTATCCGCGACACTGGAAGTTGGACCAGGGACAGGGGGAGCTTTGGTGGTAAGAAGATACCCCAGCTTGTCATAAGTGATTGCTATCTTGACATTCCTGAGCCAATCTTTGTAGTTTGGCCCTGTCAGTTTGTTTTTATCTAGGAGTAACTTAAGTCCAGTCATGTTGATTGGTCGCTGCAATTAGGAGAGAGAAGAAGAAACACTCAGCATGATGCTCTTGCAAGTTTAGAGTGGTTTTTAGTTTGTCTAAACAGGATGGCTCCCACTGTTTCTCGAATCCCTCCTCAAACCATAAAGGAAGAATTAGTCAGGATCAATCCCACCGTACAATACTTGCTTAACCGTTCAGCCAGGCCAGTGTCGGTACTTCGAGGGAGGTTTTCCAACGCTTTCGCGAAGTTCCTTAATTAAAGAACCTCTTTTCCCTGGGGGCGTAACCCCGCTAACACCTTTCTAGGCACCTACTAGGTTTATAGCATTGATCGTTAAGTGAGAAATTTCCCGAGGAGTAGCATATACTCACAGTAGGATCGGGATCCAAATATCATCGCGTGACGAAAATGAAGGAATCCTACCATAATCATCACACTCCAAATGGTATGCAAATCTAGCAAGTTTCAGTACTTATGAAACTCCCGATGTGGATTTTTGCCCCATGCTCTTATGACCTTGGCGTGAGGTCAAAATGTCATAAGTCACATGTCAAGTTCGTCCCATCATTATCCAGGTTAATTTGAATCCACCCGTACATACCCTTGACGTAGGCCAAAATGGCAGTACGACTGTCTCAAACCAACGCATTCTATCTATGCAACAGATAAATATCCGGCAGCTACCAATCACTATGCCTTGGCGTGAGGTCAAAATACATAGCTTGAATACTACCGAATATTTAACTGAAATGATGGAGGGCTACGGATGGTTTTGGCGAAACCGTGAACGTAGTGAACTTGATATAATCGATGGAACGAGATAGCTTTTAGAAGGAGTGGCTCAAGCTCCGCATTTAAAAGTTAGTTTTGAAAAGAACCGAGTGGTTTTTCGAAAGTGTTCCATCGACTTAAACTTGGTTTATTATCTTGCATTAGTTCTTTTAATGCGTGATATTCTTGCATTAGTACTTTTAATGCGTCCCATCATTTAAACCTACCATTGCAGAAAACAACCAAAATATGACGTACGCTTATGCCATTCGCATTCGCCACGGGGCCCCGTCATTACCCGTTAGGTTACTTAACTAACGACAGAGCGGGGGCTGGGCTAGCGCGTCTGTAAAACATAAGCAACGCCTAAATAGAAAGCAATGATAGACATTTCAGATCACAGATAAATACATTGGATATACTAGCAATCTGTAATTTGTACGAGCCTGTAACAAAAACAGATAACACGGTCGCGGTGAATAGCAAATACCCCACCCAAGACCCCTACGGGTGCGGCAAACTACCCTCCAAGTCCTCGGTAGTTTGTGCACCCCTCCATGGGTCTATCCTAGGAGCAAAAACAGTAAAAAGAATTATACAATGACGGCTACAACCCCGACCCGGTTGTGCGGCCAAACAAATAATATAATTACATCAATTTACATTTACAATGAATTGCAAGAAAAGAAAACTCTCGTCTCACAACCCCCGGCTATTCACCCGCGACAATCCAACATATTTATATACACATTCCAGCACATTACAGATCATGTATAACCCCGACTAATCGTCTTATAGCGATTAGCCGACGTTCAATACATGCAAACATCACAGATATAACCAACATAGCCAAAGTGCAGTGAAGTTCGGAAAAAAAATACGGAATTATAGGACCCCAAAAGTGAATTTCAGTTCTGGAAAATCTGGGTACATATAATATATCTTAAAAATCCCAAAACCAATACAGAAGAACACTGCACGAAAAACGATGCAAAGATGACACCAACTTGCGGCGGTTCCGCGGCCAGATGAGTAGCTCAGGCCGCGGAAGGGCGGCGGTTTTGATGAAACATGCTATCGTTTTTCTTGTGTGTTCTTAGAAAACCCTGAGACAATTTTACAAGTATAAAGTTTTTCATTTTGAGCAGAAAAAATTTCAACAGAAAGTTAGGGTTTTGATTTTCCGGTTTTGCGATTTTTCGGTTCCGAACTTCGTTACACTTCACTACCAAGCTAGTTTACGTTTAGTTAGGCTCTGATACCACTGTAAGTCCATATTGCGACCCCCGGTTCTTACGGGGAGGCGGAAACGGTATAAAAAACAAATTTTTATCGCAAGAGGCAACATGGACTAAACAAGGTCGGGATCGTGTCTAAACTAAACTAGCAAATACGCTAAAAGGAGTTAGCTACTCGGATGAGGGTTATACCTAAACTTGAACTCCTTCTTCTTGAAATCTTGTAGAGGTTGATGGTTCTCTTTTGTCGCCTTCTTCCGTCGAAGATGGATCCACCTCGAGGGTTCGACCTTGGGCTCTTTCTCGGACTTGGAGTGAACTAGAATCTCCGGCTTGCTAATCCTTTGATCCTAGAGTGAGTAGAGAGTGACTAGGGTTTGCTTTTCTTTTTAAAGAGAAGGATTCTCAACTCATGAGAAGGTTTCTCTTTGCTAGAGGAAGAAGAAGATGAAGAGAGGAGAGAGAATGAGAATGATAGAATGAGCTATATTTTTTCTTTCTTGCAACCATAATGCAAAAGAAAAGAATTATCTAATAATAATAATTGAAAATGAGAATAGTTGATGGCAATTTGGAATGACCACAACCATGCTTCATTTAAAAATGTAAGCATAAATCAAGGAAGACTTTTGAAGCATGATGGTGGTCAACTTTCAACCATGGTCAACAAGTCAACCATGGTCAACAAGTCAACAAAATCAACCATAACAAAATTCTCATTTAATTACTATTATAAATAGATAATCCATAAATCCATTAGGGTTTGGAAAAAGATAACTGTCAACTGTGCATACGCACCCGTTCCGAAACCCTAATGAAAAACCTCATCCTCCGCCTCAAGCAACTGTGCATACACACCTGCATTCTCGTTCCGAGGAACAAGAATACCAAGATACAAAAGCAACCCTAAATATATATACCAGTATCTGGCTCAAACCAGAGCCTGCCAGTATTATCCGTCCGGACTCCAAACGTGCACAAGTGCGCGGATGAGAACGAACCCTGTCGCAAAACCATGCGACCTCTACTTTGTTTTGCCCAGAGGCGAATACCCTCTGTGTGGGACTCTAAAGACTCGACACTACGCTGGCAGTGGGTTTAACCACAGACCGCAAGCGGCACTAGCTGTGCGTAACGGTCCCCAGGTAGATGCCGACAAGAAGGCTGACGAGGTGAAACCCCATCTGAACTCCTACTGAGTCTGAATGTGACAGTCTCCGTACAGTCCGGTCTGTTCGTCTGATACATCGCATGGCGGGCCTAGGGGGTGGTAATCGTCAGTCCCCCAATAGCGGTACAAGTCGTGCCGGAGCGAAGCCCAAAACACCCTGAGATAACACTGGAAACCTACCAGTATATCTCGTTTGCCCTGGCCAGGGACTACTCGTGTAATGGCTCTCCTAGACACAGCGCGATGTCAACCCCCAATACCGGGAGAGACGAATCCTGTCTAACCGTCACTGCCTCCAAGTGCTTCGGGACTGCACCCAACCACCACCCGTTTGCACGACTCCTTTGAGCCGTGGTAGGGTAGTGATCAAAGTGCAGTGGGAACACACTTGAGGCGAAGTGCCAGTGTCAAGTCAGCGGACTAAGCTGTACTCATGTCACCTGGGAACTGATAACTGACGATAGGTATAATACCAACCTGTCAGTTCCCGACGAGTCCTGTCCAGTGTACTCGTAACCCAACGAGCACCCGTATACTATCTCCAGTACGACGTACTGATGGCTGTGGGACAGACCATCTCCCACACTGGGATGAGAAGCGCATACGCTAGTCTACTCCGGAGTATCGATGCCCTGTCTCGATAGTTCTGCGACTAGGGACCTGTATAAGGATGTGCTTATAGATTACCCAGCCCCCACTAGTGTGACTGCCATCACAACGCTGGTAATCAAGCAAAGATCCTAAGGGCTCCACTAATGCGTATAAGTGATATACTGAAATAAACACAAGTACACATTGAAGTAGAAACAAACCAAGTAGCATACTACTATTTTGAGCAAGATTGTATATACAAGGTGAATATCCCAAGCATCCATTAAGTAATATACAAACTAGTATGATACAGTAATGGCCTCTAGGGCATATACACTAACATAATATACCCGCATTTGTATTACGACCGAATGCAAATGCAACTGAGAAAAAGATATTATATCTATTCAATATAATACTCGGATCCGGCTTAAACCAAAGTCAACCAGTATTATCTGCCGGAAATATGAC
This sequence comes from Agapanthus africanus, assembly GCA_030015575.1. Lineage (NCBI taxonomy): Eukaryota > Viridiplantae > Streptophyta > Magnoliopsida > Asparagales > Amaryllidaceae > Agapanthus > Agapanthus africanus. The sequence continues at coordinate 623,368,970 of CM057341.1, forward strand.
ACGTGCGTAAACGCACGTGCATTTTCCGAACCCTGCCATAAAACCATACGGCTTCTACAACGTTTCGCCCGAACTTGGGAAACTATCTGTGGGGAACTCTAATGACTCGTCAGTAACCACAGGCCGTCAGCGCCACTAGCTATGCGTAACGGCTGCCCATGGACTTAACTCAAGGGAGGCCGATGAGCGAACTCATCCGGAAACCCTACTGAGCCTAACAGTGACAATGTATATACAGTCCGGTCCGTTTGTCTATGAGTATCGCATATCTACCTAGGGAGCTAGTAACGTCAGACACCCAATAGCAGTATAAATCGTGTCGGAGTGTAGCCCAATAACATCCTGAGATACTACTGGAGTACCTACCAGTAAATCTCTTGCCACGGCCGTGGGCTTTGTGTAATGGCTCTCCTAGACACAGCACGATCTCACCCCCAATACCGGGAGAGACGAATCCCCTGCCGATCCGCTCACGTGCCTCCATGTGGCTCGGGACTGTGCCCAAAAACTACCTGTTTGCACGACTCCTTTGAGCCGTGGTAGGGTAGAAATCAAAGCACAGTGGGAACTCACACGAGACAAATGACGACCTCAGGTCGATGAACTAACCTGTACACATGTCACCAGGGAACTGCTTTCTGACGATATGTATAATACCAACTAGCAGGTTACCGGCGAGTCCTATCCGGTGTACTCATAACCCAATGAGCACCTGTATACATCTTAGGTGTTCCAACTGACACCAGTGGCTTGTGAGACCGGCCACCGCCCTTCGTCGGGGTCTCGACTGTATACACTAGTCTACTCCGGAGTATCGATGTCATGTCTCGAAACTCCCACGACTAGGGACCACAATTAAGGATATGCTTATAAACCACCCAACTCTCACGTATATGATCGCCATCATACTGTTGGTGGTAAAGCAAGATCCTAAGGGCTCTATCAAAGTGTAACAGTGATCAGTCACCTGAACCTGTACACGACTGATAAAGGCAAACCAGATAGCATACTATCATCTCGAGTAAGACAGTCCTACAGGTATAGGTCCTCCGCAATCATTGCAATCACGTACCTGCGATCCAATAATTGACTCTGAGGGCACTATCTCCAATAGGACATAGAGCCGTTTCTACAATTGATTACTGCGTTGGAAGTTGCTAGGAAGGGTCGACCGAGTATCACAGGGATTTGATTTCGTAGGTTTGCTACAGGTTGTGTATCTATAACGATAAAGTCCACAGGGAATATAAATTCCCCGACTTTGATTAACACATCCTCTAGCTCACCCCTAGGTTGGGTGATAGATCGATCGGCCATCTGAAGAGTGCAATGCGCCGGTTTTAACTCTCCGATCCCTAATTGCTCATAAACAGAATACGGAAGCAAGTTAACACTAGCACCTAAATCGAGTAGAGCACGATTGATATTTTTACCCCCAATGGAAATAGAAATTGTAGGACTTCCGAGGTCCTTTCGTTTCTTGGGTAGTTGTTGTGTAAAAGAAGTGCTCACATTACTCGCAAGGAAAACTTTTTTAGGTACTTGAACTTTTCTATTTCTAGTGCACAAGTCCTTTAGGATTTTCGCATAAGACGGAACTTGTTGAATAGCATCTAGGAGAGGAATGTTTATGTTAACTTGATTAAAAATTGTTAGTGTATATGCCCTAGAGGCCATTACTGTATCATACTGGTTTGTATATTACTTAATGGATGCTTGGGATATTCACCTTGTATATACAATCTTGCTCAAAATAGTAGTATGCTACTTGGTTTGTTTCTACTTCAATGTGTACATGTGTTTATTTTTGTATATCGCCTATACACATTAGTATAGCCCTTAGGATCTTTGCTTGATTACCAGCGATGTGATGGCCGTCACACTAGTGGGGCTGGGTAATCTATAAGCACATCCATATGCAGGTCCCTAGTCGCAGGACTATCGAGACAGGGCATCGATACTCCGGAGTAGACCAGCGCATGCGCTTCTCATCCCAGTGTGGGAGACGGTCTGTCCCACAGCCGTCAGTACGTCGTACTTGAGATAGTATGCGGGTGCTCGTTAGGTTACGGGTACACTGGACAGGACTCATCGGGAACTGACTAGTTGGTATTATACCTATCGTCAGTTATCAGTTCCCAGGTGACATGAGTACAGCTTAGTCCGCTGACTTGACACTGTCACTCCGCCTCGAGTGTGTTCCCACTGTACTTTGATCACTACCCTACCACGGCTCAAAGGAGTCGTGCAAACAGGTAGTGGTTGGGTGCAGTCCCGAAGCACTTGGAGGCAGTGACGGTTAGACAGGATTCGTCTCTCCCGGTATTGGGGGTTGACATCGCGCTGTGTCTAGGAGAGCCATTACACGAGTAGTCCCTGGCCAGGGCAAACGAGATATACTGGTAGGTTTCCAGTGTTATCTCAGGGTGTTTTGGGCTTCGCTCCGGCACGACTTGTACCGCTATTGGGGGACTGACGTTTACCGCCCCCTATGCCCGCCATGCGATGTATCAGACGAACAGACCGGACTGTACGGAGAATGTCACACTCAGGCTCAGTAGGAGTTCAGATGGGTTTCGCCTCGTCGGTCTTCTTGTCGGCACTACCTGGGGACCGTTACGCACAGCTAGTGCCGCTTGCGGTCTGTGGTTAAACCCACTGCCAGCGTAGTGTCGAGTCTTTAGAGTCCCACACAGAAAGCTTTTCGCCTTTAGGCAAAAGAGTAGAGGTCGCATGGTATTGCGACAGGTCGCATGGTTTTGCGACAGGGTTCGGTCACATCCGTGCACTTGTGCACGTACAGTGTCCGGACAGTTTACACTAGTGGGCTTTGGTTTAAGCCAGATCCTAGTGTATCTTATGGGATTGGATTTATCCAGTTTGCATTCGTGTTCCTCGGAACGCGGATGCGGGTGTGTATGCACAGTTGACAGGGAGGCACAGACAGCGGATTCTCATTAGGGTTGTTGACAGTTGACCGTTGACTCTTTGACTTTTTGCTCAACCCTAATGAGAATATGATATGTGATTAACTATTATATTAATTAAGTATTATGGTGATATCGTTGTTGACTTGTTGACTTTTGTTGACTTGTTGACTTTGTTGACTTGTTGACTTTTGTTGACTTGTTGACCGGTTGACTAGGCTTGACTAGTTGACCATCATGATAACCATGGTTATCATTTCATGCCAAAGACTTTTACTTGCTTGCTCATTTGAGTAAAATGAGTGCATGACATGATAAGGTTATGGTTGCTTCAAACCATCACATAAGACTTTTTTGATATGATGAGTCATGATCACTTTGGATTATGAGAGGGTGAAAGACAAAAGAGTTGCTCATTTTCTTTCTTGCTCATTCTCTCTCTTGTTCTTGAGCTCTCCTCTTGCTCTCACCCTCAACCTCTTGCTCCCTCTCTTGATCTATGGTTCTCTTGTCTTATGAGTTGAGAATCAAGAACCATAGATAAAATCCCATTCTATTTCTTCTCTACTCATTCTAGTTCACTAGGTTTAGCAAACCAAGTGAACTAGTTTCTTCAAAGAACGAAGAAGGAGCTAAAGGTTGGAGCTTTCAAGTGGATCTATCTTCGGCGTACGGAGACAACGAGAAGGAGCCATCGAACCACCATCGGAGCTTGAAGACGAAGGAGTTCAAGTTAAGGTATAACCATCTCCATCCGAGTAGCTAACTCTCTTTAGCTAAGTTTGCTAGTTTTAGTTTAGGTAAAGATCCCGACTTTGCTTAGTCCATGTTGCCCCTTGCGCTAAAAATTTGATTTTTATACCGTTTCCGCCTCCCCGTAAGAACCGGGGGTCGCAACGTGGACTTACAAAAATTTCCACAATCTTCTCCATTTGTGGACTTGGTATGTTCCCCTTAACTTGTTTGGATATGGTGCTTTATCAAAAAGGGTTGGGTCCAACATTGGAGAGGATTGTGGTGATGGAATGGATCCCAGAATTGGAGTGGGGATCGTTTTAGATAGATTTGTGGAAGTGGGCTGAGGGTTCGAGCCTTAGGGAAAACGGAGAATAGAATCTGAAGTAGGTGGGAGACTAGACAAATTAGGAGAAGAAGTAGAAGCTGGGGTATTATTGGTATCACTAACATCTTCAAATTGCTCACCCACTCGGTTATTCAGCACTTTTCCCGATCTCAATGTTGTAACGGCATTACATTATGATTTTGTGAGTGGCCAGGATTCGGTAGGGGTTGAGATGGGAGTTTCCCTTTCTCTCTCGCACTCATTGGGGCGTTCAACTGTGCAATTTAGTTTTCTATTGATTTAATACTCTCACCGTAGGAGGCAGAGTCTTTCTTTATGGTATCAATAGAAGACTTCATATCAGCCGACGTTTGAATGGAATGTTTCATAATCAAATCCAAAGTTTGTGTGAGTGAAGAGTTATCAGTACCGGCCAGTTGCGGTGCAGAAATGTTGGCCGGATTTTGAAAATTTTGTGAGTGAAAGGGGTGCTGACATTGTGGTTGTGGTTGCTGTGTATGAGGTCTTTGATAATTGCTTTGGAACTGGTTTTGATTTTGGGGTTGGTTTTGGTTCCAAGCAAAATTAGGATGATTCCTCCATCCCTGATTGTACGTGGAAGAATAAGGATCGTTTCTAGGTCGCTGCTGAAAAGCAGCATTAGTTTGCTCGTGACCTTGAAATTATGCATTAATAGGACATTCTTCCGTCAAGTGTGAAGGATCTGAAAAGCAACCACACACGGTCTTGGGAAGCTTTACCTGATTTAGGGAGACTGATGAGAATTTGTTTTCAATAGCGTCGAGTTTCTTCTGCATCGCTGCCATTTTGGCTTTTACTGTGATGGAAACATCGAGCTGATGAATACCTCCCATAGATGAAGGTGGTCTTACGCTTTCCCACTGCAAAGTGTTTTCAGCGAGATCTTCCAGATATTTCCAAGCTTCGCCATCGTCTTTGGACATGAAATTGCATTGACACATTGTTTCAAGCATCTGCTTTGTCACTGGATTAATGCCCTCATATATAATTCGGCATAAATCCCATATTTGTATTCCATGATGAGGACACTGGACAAGCAGATCCTTGAAACGTTCAAAGCACATCCAAAATGGTTCATTGGGAAGCTGGGTGAACTGGTTGATCTCGCTCCTAATATGGGTGGTCTTATGGTTTGGGTAAAACTTCTTAAGAAATGCAATTACGAATTCATCCTAGTTAGTGATAGAGTGTGCGGCGGTATTATAAAGCATTTTTCTGCCAAGTCGTACATAGTGAATGGGAGATGACGCAAGCGCATAGCATCCACAGTCAGTTGTGAAGTACCCATCATTGTGCATACATTTTCGAATTTAGTGATGAAAACGTACGCGTCCTCAAACTCAAGCCCATGAAATTTGGGCAACAGATTGATGTAGTGGGGTTTAATTTCAAAATTATCCCCGTTGGCTGGTGGAATGGATAGACAAGTAGGAAGGGGACCACGGATAGGATAGCATCTCTCTTGGAGAGAGATGCATGGTGGATTCTGCGGACCTACGGGTGGTGGCAGCGTGGTGTTATAATCTGATGGTGTACTGTCCATCTCGGTTGATGTGGTGTGTGGTGGGGGAAAAGAAGATGAAGAAGCACCGACTTCGGAGTCGATAGCAGGAATGCGGACAAGATGGGCACTAGAATCCCATGTCCAGCCAAGCATGCTCTAAGCTGGTTTAGCGCAAGTGGCAGCATGTTTGTGATTGAAAATTGGTTTTTCTTTTTGAAAAATGTGTCGGACGTGAGATAAATCACAAAAAAATGCACAAACAACCCTAAAACTAAGGTTACCTAGGTCAAGTCTCTAGACCGCTCCTAGATTTCCAAAGGATAAGCCGCAGGATCAATCCTCTACCGCCTCTTTACTACTCTTGTGGCCAGGTAAGTGCCTGGTAAGTGGGAGGTATCCACTACGTAAGTAGTGAGCTAAATTAAGTAACCACTTGCTTTAGACACAGTTGCCTAGACACCACAAAAGTAATGCGGATAAGCAATAGATTACCCACGACCTTCCTCTGTCGTTATTGAGCGCGACAGTCCTAAGAGCCTTGTCTAGATATTTTTTAAATTAATGTAGGGTTGATGCAGATGCTCGGTTATGTTAGTTATATGTATGCCCTAGAGGCCATTACTATACATAGGATGTATATTGTAGTGGATGCTTGGACATATATAGGGAGGACTTTCTTGCTCGACATGATAGTATGCTATCTGGTTACTCTTTACCTTAACGTGTATACTGATTGTCTCTCTATTACTTGTTGGTAAAGCCCTTAGGATGTGTACTTGACTACCTGGACTATGATGCGGATCATACTAATGGGGACATAGTAGTCCATAAGTACATCCTTCAAGGTCTTTAGTCGTGGGTGTATCGAGACGGGGCATCGATATACCAGAGTAGACTAGCGTATACCTTCTCGACCCATACAGATGGGCGATGGATGATCCCATATCCATTGGTGTTTGACATCAGAGATAATATACGGGTGCTCAGTGGAGACTGGGTACACAGGACGGACTCGCCGAGAACTCCCAGATGGTATTATACCTTACGTCAGATGGCAGTTCTCTGGTGACACTGGTACAGAGTAGTCTGTTGACCCGAGATCGTCATAGAGTCTTGTGTGGTTCCTACTGTGCTTTGATTTCCACCTTTCCACGTCGAAGAGGGCGTGCAAAACGGTGGTTTTTGGGTACAGTCCCGAATCACATGGAGGGAATGAGCGATAGGAGGGGATTCGTCTCTCCCGGTATAGGGAGTTGATGTTGCACTGTGTTCGATTGGCTATAACCGGAAATCCCTGGCCAGGGTTGCTGAGATTTACTGGTAAGTGTTACCTGTAGTTTCTCGAACTGTTATAGTCCTCATATCGACATGACTTATCGAGCTATTGGGGTCTGACGTTTACCACCCCTAGGCAAGATATGCGACATATCAGACGACGAGACCGGACTGTACAGTAAGTGTTACTGGTTGGATTCACAGGAGTGTGAGCGAGCTTGCTCGTCGATCTTCTGATCGCTCAATACCCGGGTGGCCGTTACGTTTAGCAGACCGCTTGCGGCTTGTGGCTGCTTGATATGATCATCACCTGCTGCCGGCGTATTGACGATTCTTTAGAGTCCTACACTGAGGTTTCCTGGCTCAGGCGAAACGAAATAGGAGCGCATATGAGATATGTGCGGGACCGAGAATAATACCAGTATGTGATACCGTATTCGATTCTCGCGATTTGTGACATTGATCGGTTATATGCGATATAGCCGGGTTATCGGATCAAGTGTTGATTCGATAAGTTGTTACTATTGATATTAGTCGGTCATATGCGATATGACCGGATCGTTAAATCAAGCGTTGATTTAATGATTTAATGCATAATTATATATTTGATATATTACTTTGCATTAACTAGTATTGGTTCACTTAAAATGGATTTTCTCAGTTGAAATGCACAAGTTGTATATGTGATATATTTTTGTGCACTTGTTTGTATCATATTTGATGATACATGCATGTTTGGGTGTATGTTTAGTTTAAACCATGGTTAAGTAAATGGTTAGGGTTTTAATTTATTTATTCATTTATTTATTTATTTATTTTGGCAAGAAGAGAATTGGTGGCTTGCTTTGTTTTACATTGAAGCTTCATGAAGCTTCGAAAAAGTCTACCATTTTTGTTTCATTCCTAACCTAACCATTCACCTAACCTTAGTTTACTCTCTACACATAACCATGGTTGCAATATGATAAGTATCATATTATTTTCTATTTTGGAAATACTTATGATATTTTCTTCTTCTTCTTCTTCTTCTTCAAGAAAAAAGCTGCTATCATCAAAGGCAACTTGAGAAAAAGAGTGAGAAATCCAATTCTAAAGTGAACCCACTTCCTATTTCTTCATCCTCTACCACTTGCCAAGTAGTATAGGGTGTTTTCTTCACAAGTTTCATGGCTTGGTGAAGTTGGAGCTTGATCTTGTGTTGCCTCAACGTAGATCATCTTCGGCATCGAAGTCGACGACCTAGCCCGCCCATTTCTCCGATGAAGCCGACGCTAGAGCCCGGGATCCGATGATCGCAGTGAGGAGACATCATCGCGGAGCTATAGAGGTGGAGGTGCGGATCTACAAAGGTTGTATTTCCGTTCACTTAGTTAAGTTGTTAACAAGTTATCATTTTCGCCTTAAACTCTAGTTAACGATCCGTATTAGGGTTTCTCGGCACGTGAAAAATTTGAAATTGGCATGGTTGATGCCTTGTAAGACCTCATTAGTGTGCCTAGGAACCCTATAGTGGTATCAGAGCGAGGTTAGAGCATTAGGCGATGCGTTAACGAAGTTAAAACCCCGATCGAACTCATATACGACAAAATATACCCCTCTCTGGTCATTTTTTAAAATCTCGGTTTTTCCAGAATTAAAAATACCTGAAAAATTCAGCAGGGAAAGCTAAGAATTCTGGTGAAAAACGAACCCCCAATTCCTTCATATGGCCGCGGAACCGCGGCGTTGACCCACAATTAGCGGCGGTTCCGCGGCAATCTAAGGGTATTAGGGGCAGTTCTTTGCACAGTAATTCCTTTATCTGTGTCTACTATTTTATGGTTATTTTTAATCTGACACAAGTGTTGTGCATTCTGGGGTTTGTTTTGTAATCGTTGGTTCGATCGGGAATTTTAAATTCGTTATTGTTTTTCCGGGTAAATTTTAGAACATGTTAAAAAGTTTGACCGGATAGAAATACCCACTTTTTCCCCTGCCGGGAAATTGCCAAATGTTGGATTTTTCCATGGTTTAAAGCCGTTCTAAGTAGTGCAAGTAACGCGATGGACCCTCTAGAAGACAACAAACCTTAACTTGATTATGTGACCGTCTTGAACTGCGCTTTGAACCTTCGGGTTTGGGGCAGTACGGCGTGCCACATGTGAGGCGTTGGCTTGACCCTTCTACGGCTGGACCGTTGGTACTGTGGCATGAAATGGATGTTTTTGAACTTATTTCAAGAGTTGTGCTGTTATCGGGAAAACTTAGGTGTTTGGATGTTCGATCGGAAAGTTTAACAATTTCTATTTATCGGGAATGGGATACAATACTTGGAATCCATAAGTAGTTATGAGATAACTGATATGAATGTTATAAGCATAGCACTTTAGTCTCACTTGATCGGTTGCCACGGAATTTTGATGTGATCAAAAGTCCATCGCAATCACGTAGCGTACGCGGATACTCGCCGGTAAACTTAATAGACAGCCTCACACCAAAGCCCGACCAAGTGACTGTAGGAGAACCCCGTCGCCGAAAGCATCCGTTCGGGTGCTCGCGGCAGTAGTGTTCCGCCTTGGTGTACTTCATCGATGGTGTCAGGGGTGCGGCCTCCTACTAAAGTTTACGACGAGCATTCGATCAGGATGTCGGGAATCTTGTTGAATTACCCGACTTGATATTGAAAAGTGTTTTCGATAATGAGACTAAAATGCGAGGTTTATAATTGTTAGGCATGCAATGTCTAAGGAATTCATTTGATTAGGCATGCGATGTATATGCAGGTTGCGGATTCCAACTGTTGTAGTTTTACACTTTCTTTTCTGTGACCGTAAGTGTAATATATGATATCGCCGGTTTCGTTGCTATATGTCAACGACAATTGGGATACGCATGTTTACTTACGTTGATGACATGTGATATATGTGTTGCTGGATATGTTATATTGGATCGTCGTGTTTGTATAGCCGAGGGGTTTTTATATGAGATGAGTGTTTTTCATTTTCATTCATGTAAAAACTTGTATGTAATATTCTTTTATTGGGGCACTTCCAGGTTGCGGAAGATGTCACCTATTGTATATTATTTACTTTTCGGCACTAGGATAGACCCAAGGAGGGGAGCACAAGTGACCGGGTTCTAGGGTCCAGTGGGAGACCAACTCGCGGAGTCGAGTCCGGGTCTCTTAACCCTAGAATTGGTAGGGTTGCTTGCCGCTCTCGTAGGGGTCTAGGGGTGTGGGTTTGGCTATTCATCGCGACCGTGGAAAACGTGTTTTATACTGGCTCGTATTGAAAACCCGGACGTCCTAGTATATCCAATATTTCATAAGTTTCTTCTGCTGCGATATCTGTGATGTGATCATGTGATGTTCTGTGATAAATACTGTATATAGTATATATGATATATTATATAGGTGCTACTTATGTTTTACACCCGCGCTAGCCCTGCCCTGCTCAACCGTTAGTTACCTAACCTAACGGTGCACGAGGGGACATCGAGGCGAATGAGGATGGCGTAAGTGTACGTCGTATTTATCTGTGATGTTTAGGTACTTAAATGATAGGACTTCATTAATATGATTAATGAAAGTAAAAGAAACCTAAAGATGTTGTAGAATCGAATTTCAAAAATAAAACAGGTAGCTACAGTTCTTGCTTTGCACAGCGGTATATATGATATATCCTGCACCTTATTCGATAAGGAAAAGGACCGAGATCCCTTCACCGGGAGTGACTCCTTTAGCAATAACTGGCAGATGCTACACACTCGGTTTGTCTTTTGATTGATTTTAAGAGTTTTTTCTTTGTACAGTGATATATATGATATATCCCGCACCTTATTCGATGAGGAAAGGGCCGACGATCCCTTCACCGGGAGTGACCCTTTTAGCAAAACTAGAAAAGCCTAAAAAACACTCCATTTCAAAATTCATTCGATCCTACAACGATATCAAGTTCATTACGCAATAGGTTTTCAGAAAAACCTGTCGTAGCCCTCCGTCATTTCAGATAAGTCCTACTTAGTATTCGTGCTACGTTTGTTGACCTCCGTCAAGGCGTAGTGTGCGGTAGCTAACTAGTATTTATCTGCTTATGCATATGATGCAGATTGGATTAGGGTAGTCGTGCGGCCTTGTTGACCTCCGTCAAGGATCGTGCGGGTGGGTTTTAATCGATCAAGAAATGACGGGTTGAACTTGACTAGTAGCCTATGTTTTGTTGACCTCCGTCAAGGTCATAGGATGCTAGGGGCAAAATATTATCGGGAATTTCAAGTGTTGAAATTTGCAATGAGATTGCATACCTTCTATGAGATAGTTGGATCCCGATACCCGCTGCGAGTAAGAGTTACTCCTGGGAGAGTTTTACACATTACAATTAGCCGATCAAGTAGGTGTCTAGAAAGGTGTTAATGAGGTTACGCCTCTGGGAAAACGAGGTTTACATTAATTAGGTTCGTGCGAAAGCACGGGGGACCTCCCTCAAAGTACCGACACTGGCCTGGCTGAAAGATTGGCGAACTTGTAGTGTGTAATGAATCCCGGCTAGTCTTTCCTTTTAGGGTTTGAAGGAAGATTTGATAAAAACAGTGGGAGCCATCCTGATTAGATAAAATAATAACCAATCTATTCTTGCAAGAGCGCACGCTGAGTGTTTTCTTCTCTCTCTCTCCAGGTAGCGACCATATCACGCCTTAATCAAGATAATAATACGGATATATTGACCGAACCCGCTTGTTATACTGAGCTGGGGAACGTTGTTCCCGCTCCCACTTTTAATTGTTATAAGACAGAGCAGGAAATTGGGGAATACCAGAATTACCGTGCCACCCAAACGAAGAAAGTGCATATGATGCATCTCCTTCGGGTGTGTTCATTACAAAGAACTGTTTCTCTGTATCCTCTACGTCCTGGGTATTTGATACCAGATCAGGATCCCAGATATGTAATCTGTTACATAGGGCTACAGAAAGGTAGAGAAATGAGAACGGGTGATAAGTTTCATGAGGCAGAAAACAGGGCAAGTGTGGCAGCCAAGTCTGTTGGTCACTGTCACCCTGTATTCCAAATACATTGATTCTGAACGAATGTTATTAAATACCGAACCAGATATACAAAATCATATCAGTCTCTTTATTAGTAAAGAAATGATAAAATTTCGTATTGTTGGATAATGTTTTGAACATTTCCTATATCAGAAGTTGATCGGTTCAGGCACGTTATCTAAAAACATTGATGTTCTAAGTCAAACTACAGTTCTGAGTATACAGAACACACACAAGAGGAAGAGTTCAGAAATGAACGGATCCTTCTTGAGGTATTGTAGACTAGGTCATATCAATGCGACCCGACTAGCTGAAGTTACATTTAGATGCATATTTAAATCAGTTTGAATTTACATCTTGTGAAACTTTCCAGTCATGTCACAAAGATATAATGACACCAGCTCTGTTTATTGGAAACAGAGAAAGAGTTAGTGAACTCTTGGGATGATACATGTTGATGTATAAAGGTCCCCTGTCTACACATGCCAAGACCGGTTCTTTGTACTTCATTACATTCTCTGATAATCTCTCTAGATTCAGACATATGTTCCTGTTGAAACACAAGTCCGAACCTTTTGAGATATTCACAGAATATAAGTTAGAAGTAGAGAACCAATACGGGTAAAAGTATTATGTCCTTTGATGCGATCATGGAGGAGAATACTTGTGCATAGAATTCCTGGACTATTCTAAAGGAGAATGAGATTCTCTCTCAGCATTACTCCTCCGTATACACCATAGCACGAAGGTATATCGGGGCGGAGCAATAACACCCTATATGATATGGTGTGCTTTATGATGAGTACTACTGAGTTACCTATTTCCTTTTGGGAGTTATGCACTTATGAAGTTGCATACCTATTGTATAGGGTTCAAATCAAATCTATTGCCTACCACTTCATATGTGATATGGAAAGGGAAGAGCCCATATCTTAAGTTGGTTAAGATTTGGGGTTGTCCGGGCTATGTCTAAAAGCAAAATCCGGACAAGCTCGAGGCAAGGTCTGTTATGTAGAACTGGAAATGTTCGAGCTATACAAACTGCAGCTGATGATTTGGAAGAACCAAAGGATTCAATAACAACCAATGAACCTCAGCCTCTCCGCCGATCTGGTAGGCTTCCAAATACGCCTGAGAGATATTTCGGTTTCTCTATGACACTGGGAGCGAGGATTTCATCATGAGATGATGACCCACCTAGTTTCGAGTTGGCCATCAGGAGTGGGACTCTGTAAGAATGGCTGGATGCATAGTGATCTGAGATGGAATCCTTATACACCAACAAAGTATGGACTTTGACTGCTATATCTGAAGGGTTAAATCTTCATCAGGAGAAAGTATATCTTGAGAAGATTACTTGGTGTACATGGAAAAGTTGAGACTTTCGAAGCTAGACTTCTTAAAGATTTGCATCATTATCCAGGTATGGATTATGTTGAAACATTTTCTAAGGATCTATGCTTAAGTCCATCCAGATCCTACTTGCCACGGCTACATACCATGACTACGATATATGGTGGTTGGGTGTCATGACTGCTTTTCTAAATGCGGTTTTTGTAGAGAGCGTCTATAAGTACACAGCCAGAGGGCTTCGTAGACAGTGGGAGCAGCGGAAACGTGAGCAAGATGTTTTATATGATAAAGCAGGCATCGCGGAGTTAGAACATTTGTTTTGATGAGTTAGTCAAACAGTTTGACATCATCAAAATGGTAGATGAACCTTGTATAAACGAAAAGATAGTAGGGAGTATGGTGGTGATCCACGTAGAGTACGTGGATGACATACTCTCGATAAGGAAGGAGTTTCCTATGCTACACTCGGTCAATCTCCGCTTATCACAAGGATTCTCCATATAGGATCAAAGTGATACCTACTAAATCCTAAGCTTTGGATCTATGAGATAGATCTAATTGGATGTTAGGATACTCACTAGTTGTAGTGAGATGGTATCAATCGATCCTGGGGAGAATCACTGGAAAGGTTTCAGGGTGATAAAGACGACTGAATGTCAGTCACAGGCATTGTCTTTACCCTCAGTAAAGAGACGGTATGTTGGAAGAGTTCCAAGCTAGATACCGTGACATACTAGACGATTAAAGGGAAGATACATCGCTACTTATGATGCTACCAAAGAGGCTGTTTGGGTGTATATTGGTTCATGAGATGAACTAGGTCCCTACCATTGTGTGACAATGGAAGTGTGGCTTTGGCCCGGGAACCACGGTCCCATCAGTGACCCAGACATAATCTAAGGCAGTATCACCTGATCATGTAGATGGTTGATCTCCAGGGTGATCGAGGTTAGGAGAACAGACTCAGAGGACAACACGGCGGATCCACTAACAAAGGCATTTTCCCAGAGAGAGACTTTTATGGGATGGTTGAGTATGAGAGACTACAACCACTGCAATCAGATGGACCTAGTGCAAGTGGGAGATTGTTAGTTATATGTATGCCCTAGAGGCCATTACTATACATAGGATGTATATTGTAGTGGATGCTTGGACATATATAGGGAGGACTTTCTTGCTCGACATGATAGTATGCTATCTGGTTACTCTTTACCTTAACGTGTATACTGATTGTCTCTCTGTTACATGTTGGTAAAGCCCTTAGGATGTGTACTTGACTACCTGGACTATGATGCGGATTATACTAGTGGGGACATAGTAGTCCATAAGTACATCCTTCAAGGTCCCTAGTCGTGGGTGTATCGAGACGGGCCATCGATATACCAGAGTAGACTAGCGTATACCTTCTCGACCCATACAGATGGGCGATGGATGATCCCATATCCATTGGTGTTTGACATCAGAGATGATATACGGGTGCTCAGTGGAGACTGGGTACACTGGACGGACTCGCCGAGAACTCCCAGATGGTATTATACCTTACGTCAGATGGCAGTTCTCTGGTGACACTAGTACAGAGTAGTCTGTTGAGCCGAGATCATCATAGAGACTTGTGTGGTTCCCACTGTGCTTTGATTTCCACCTTACCACGTCGAAGAGGGCGTGCAAAACGGTGGTTTTTGGCTACAGTCCCGAATCACATGGAGGCAATGAGCGATAGGAGGGGATTCGTCTCTCCCGGTATAGGGAGTTGATGTTGCGCTATGTTCGATTGGCTATAACCGGAAATCCCTGGTCGGGTTGCTGAGAATTACTGGTAAGTGTTACCTGTAGTTTCTCGAACTGTTGTAGTCCTCACATCGACACGACTTATCGAGCTATTGGGGTCTGACGTTTACCACCCCTAGGCAAGATATGCGACATATTAGGCGTCGAGACCGGACTGTACGGTAAGTGTTACTGGTTGGATTCACAGGAGTGTGAGCGGGCTTGCTCGTTGATCTTCTGATCGCTCAATACCCGGGTGGCCGTTGCGTTTAGGAGACCGCTTGCGGCTTGTGGGTGCTTGATATGATCATCACCTGCTGCCGGCGTATTGACGAGTCTTTAGAGTCCTACACAGAGGTTTCCTGGCTCAAGCGAAACGAAATAGGAGCGCATATGAGATATGTGCGGGACCGAGAATATTACCAGTATGTGATACTGTATTCGATTCTTGCGATTTGTGACATTGATCGGTTATATGCGATATAGCCGGGTTATCGGATCAAGTGTTGATTCGATAAGTTGTTACAATTGATATTAGTCGGTCATATGCGATATGACCGGATCGTTAAATCAAGAGTTGATTTAATGATTTAATGCATAATTATATATTTGATATATTACTTTGCATTAACTAGTATTGGTTCACTTAAAATGGATTTTCTCACTTGAAATGCACAAGTTGTATATGTGATATATTTTTATGCACTTGTTTGTATCATGTTTGATGATACATGCATGTTTGGGTGTATGTTTAGTTTAAACCTTGGTTAAGTAAATGGTTAGCGTTTTAATTTATTTATTCATTTATTTATTTATTTCTTTTTGCGAAAAGAGAAATGGTGGCTTGCTTTGTTTTACATTGAAGCTTCATAAAGTTTTGAAAAAGTCTACCATTTTTGTTTCATGCCTAACCTAACCATTCACCTAACCTTAGTTTATTCTCTACACATAACCATGGTTGCAATATGATAAGTATCATATTATTTTCTATTTTGGAAATACTTATGATATTATCTTCTTCTTCTTCTTCAAGAAAAAAGCTTGCTACCATCAATGGCAACTTGAGAAAAAGAGTGAGAAATCCAATTCTAAAGTGAACCCACTTCCTATTTCTTCATCCTCTACCACTTGCCAAGTAGTATAGGGTGTTTTCTTCACAAGTTTCATGGCTTGGTGAAGTTGGAGCTTGATCTTGTTTTGCCTCGACGTAGATCATCTTCGGCAACGAAGTCGACGACCAAGCCCGCCCATTTCTCCGATGAAGCCGACGCTAGAGCCCGGGATCCGATGATCGCAGCGAGGAGACATCATCGTGGAGCTATGGAGGTGGAGGAGCGGATCTACAAAGGTTGTATTTCCGTTCACTTAGTTAAGTTGTTAACTAGTTATCTTTTTCGCCTTAAACTCTAGTTAACGATCTGTATTAGGGTTTCTCGGTACGTGAAAAATTTGAAATTGGCTTGGTTGATGCCTTGTGAGACCTCATTAGTGTGCCCAGGAACCCTACAGGTTTGTGATTTGTGGAGCTTAGGAAGGGTGATAAAATCCCCACCTAATCTGAATTTTGGTCTTGCCCCTTAAAGTCTGTATTAAAATATGCAAAAACAAACCGCAAAACAAAACCTGCAAAAAGATTTTTTGAGCGGCCAAATTTTGCAAAGAATCCTGCAGAAAAGATATTTTATTGGATTTCAGAGGAGAGAGAAAGAGTTCAGAAACTTACCAGAGAAGTTACGACCCCTAAATCCCTAATCCCGCCGTGCTTCCGCCGCCAAAAGGCTCCTTTCATCGTGCTTCCGCCGCGGAGTAGAAGGATCAGGTAATGAATTTTGTTACGTGGCCTCCTACACTCCTCTGGATCTTGATGAATGTCTCTGTCTTTCTGTTTCCTCAATTCTGTGACTCCATATCCCCTCGCAAAAATCGCACTATTATCGTTAAATATGCAAGATGCGGTTTGTTTTGTTTATGATATGAATCGAATAAGAATTCAACACAAATAGTAAGAATAAAAAATTACGCATGCATCCCCGGCAACGGCGCCTTTTGATTGATCTAGATTTTATAGATCTAGAGTAAGAATAAAGAATGGTGAAGAATGGTTATAGGATCTAGATCTACGTCAAACACGGATGCAGAATATAGATCTAGAGTAATTACGGATGTAGGTTTAATATTAAAAGGGGGCTTGTAGGGTTCATTGGGATTTAGTAGTTATGGATGATTAATTTAAGATTAAACTTTTTATTTTTTAATAGATTTAAAACTAGAACGACGGTGATGCATGTGAAAAAGGGTTCCCACTCTTAACCCCTATCTCGACATGGAACTCCGTTCATATCTAGCCATTACGAAAACAATTGTTAATCTAATCTCTAATCGTGGTCGCGATTATCAATGAATTGATAGCACGCCCGATTAGGATGTTAACTATTCTTTTTATAAAGTTTAAAAACTTTATAGGACTTAAAAAGAGTTTAAGGATTTTCATCATCCATTAACCTACCATAATCCCATGAACCCTAACAAGCGAAGAATTACTCGCGCATGTTGGGAGAAAAAGAGATGGAGAGAGAAATCATATTAAAAACTGCAAAGAGATAGAATAAGAAAACTACTACCTTTATTAATCAACAAAAATCATTTAAACTTTGTTCCCTTAGAAAATGATTACAAAATGCCAGTTTGCTTCTCGATCTCTTCTCAGGAGGTAGATGAACAGCTAATGATCAGCCTGGATGCATGAGCCTGTCGTAGACTTCATGATCTCTTCAGCTTGATAATTTTTCCAAGAGGCTTTCGGTCATTATTTAAAGTCCCAAAGCCAGAACCCAAGCTGCCTAATTTGGAAGCCAGAGGTTAAGATCCAAACCACAAAAATCTCAACTCCTGACTCATCAAAACCGCGGCGGATCCACGGCCAATGGGTGGGTTCTGTAGGGTTCCTAGGCACCCTAATGAGGTCTCACAAGGCATCAACCATGTCATTTTCAAATTTTACGATGCCGAGAAACCCTAAACTACGGATCGTTGGCTAGAAATCTCGGCGAAAAGAAAACTAGTTAACACTTAACTATAAGAATACGGAAATACAACCTTTGTAGATCCGGTGCTCCACCTCCATAGCTCGAAAATGAAGTCCTCTCGCTGTCCAAAACAAATCCCGGGCTCTAGCGTCGGCTTCATCGGAGAATAGGCGAGCTAGGTCGTCGATGTCCATGCCGAAGATGATCTACGTCGAAGCATCGCAAGATCAAGCTCTCACTTCACCAAGTCATGAAACTTGTGAAGAAAACACACTCTACTACTTGGCAAGAGGTAGAGGATGAAGAAATAGGAAGTGGGTAGACTTTAAATTTGGATTTCTCACTCATTTCATTAATCCACCATTGATGAAGCAAGCTTTTCTTCCTTGAAGAAGATGAAGAAGAAGAAGCTAATTGTTATGATAAGTTATTAGAAAATAGAAAAACAAAAGAATACTTATCATAATCTTAACCTTAGTTAAGTGTAGAGAATTGACTAAGGTTGGGTTGATTGGTTAGGGTTAAGGATGAGAACATAAAGGTCATCAAGTCAAATCTTCATGAAGCTTCAACTAAAAACAAATGAAGCCACCATTCATTTATCTTTCAATTTATTCAAAATGAATAAATAAATAAGATAAATGAATAAGTAAAACCCTAATCAACAACTTAACCTTGGTTTAATTCTTTACACTTATCCAAAAAGCATGTATCATCAAACATGATACAATCATGTGTACAAAAGTATATCACATATACAATGTGCACAAACCGAGTGAGAAAATCCATTTAAAAGTGAACCGATACTACTTAATGCAAAGTAATATATCAAATATATAATTATACATTAAATCATTAAATCAACACTTGATTTAACGATCCGGTCATGTCGCACACAACCGACTAGTATACAATGTATCGACTTATCGAATCAATCCTTGATTCGATAACTAGGTTATATCGCATACAACCATTCGACACATTCATCGCGAGAATGAAATATGGTATCACATACACGCATTATTCTTGGTCCCGCACATATCTCATATGCGCTCCTATTTCGTTTCGCTTGAGCCAGGAAACCTCTGTGTAGGACTCTAAAGACTTGTCAATACGCCGGCAGCAGGTGATGATCATATCAAACACCCACAAGCCGCAAGCGGTCTGCTAAACGTAACGGCCACCCGGGTATTGAGCGATCAGAAGATCGACGAGCAAGCCCGCTCACACTCCAGTGAATCCAACCAGTAACACTACCGTACAGTCCGGTCTGATCGTCTGATATGTCGCATATCTCGCCTAGGGGTGGTAAACGTCAGACACCAATAGCTCGATAAGTCGTGTCGATATGAGGTCTATAACTGTTCGAGAAACTACTGGTAACACTTACTAGTAAATCTCAGCAACCCTGGCCAGGGATTTCCTGTTATAGCCAATCGAACACAGCGCAACATCAACCCCCTATACCGGGAGAGACGAATCCCCTCCTATCGCTCATTGCCTCCATGTGACTCGGGACTGTACCCAAAAACCACCGTTTTGCACGCCCTCTTGGACATGGTAAGATGGAAATCAAAGCACAGTGGGAACCACACAAGACTCTATGACGATCTCGGGTCTACAGACTAACCTGTACCAGTGTCACCAGAGAATTGCCATCTGACGTGAGGTATAATACCATCTGGGAGTTCTCGGCGAGTCCGTCCAGTGTACCCAGTCTCTACTGAGCACCCGTATATCATCTCTGATGTCAAACACCAAAGGATATGGGATCATCCATCGCCCATCTGTATGGGTCGAGAAGGTACACGCTAGTCTACTCTGGTATATCGATGCCCCGTCTCGATATATCCACGACTAGGGACTTTGAAGGATGTACTTATGGACTACCATGTCCCCACTAGTATGATCTGCATCATAGTCCTGGTAGTCAAGTGCACATCCTAAGGGCTTTACCAACATGTAACAGAGAGACAATCAGTGTACACGTTAAGGTAAAGATCAACCAGACAGCATACTATCATGTCGAGCAAGAAAGTCCTCTCTATATATGTCCAAGCATCCACTACAATATACATCCTATGTATAGTAATGGCATCTCGGGCATACATATAACTAACAATCTCCCACTTGCACTAGGGCCATCTGATAGCAGTGGTTGTAGTATCTCATACTCAACCGTCCCATAAAAATCTCTCTCTGGGAATAGGCCTTTGTGAGTGGATCCGCTGTGTTGTCCTCTGAGCCTACTCTCCAAACCTCGATCACCCTGGAGATCATCCATCTCCATGATCAGGTTACACTGCCTTAGAATATGTCTGGATCACTGATGGGACCGGCGTTACTTGGCATAAGCCACAACCCCATTGTCTCACAATGGTTGGAATGTAGTTCATCTCATGAACCAATACTCACCCAAACATCCTCCTTGGTAGCATCTTAAGTAGCGATGTATCCTGCCTTTATCGTCTAGTATGCCACGGTATCTAGCTTGGAACTCTTCCAACATACCGTCCCTTTGCTTAGGGTAAAGACAATGCCTGTGACTGACATTCAGTCGTCTTTATCACCCTGGAACACTTCCAGTGATTCTCCCCAGGGTCGATTGATACCCTCTCACTACAACTAGTGAAAATCCTAACATCCATTTAGATCTATCTCATAGATCCAAAACCCAGGATTTAGGAGGTATCACTTTGATCCTATATGGAGAATCATTGTGATATGCGGAGATTGACCGAGCGTAGCATAGGAAACTTCTTTCTTATCAAGAGTATGTCATCCACGTACTCTACGAGGATCGCCACCATACTCCCTACTACCTTTTTGTTTATACAAGGTTCATCTACCATTTTGATGATGTCAAACTCTTTGACTAATTCATCAAAACAGACGTTCCGACTCCGCGATGCCTGCTTTATCCTATAAAGCATCTTGCACACGTATCCGCTGCTCCCACTGTCTACGAGGCCCTCTGGCTGTGTACTTATAGACGCTCTCTTCTAAACATCATTTAGAAAAGCTGTCATGACACCCAACTACCAGATATCGTAGTCATGGTATGCAGCCGTGGCAAGTAGGATCTGGATGGACTTAAGCATAGCTACTTGGAAAAGGTTTCATCATCATCCATACTTGGTCAATGATGTAGACCTTTAACAAGTCTAGCTTTGAAAGTCTCAACTCTTCCATGTACACCAAGTAATCTTCTCAAGATATACTTGCTCCTGATGGGGATTTAACCCTTCAGATATAGCAACCAAAGTCCATACTTTGTTGGTGTATAAGGATTCCATCTCAGATCACTAAACATCCAGCCATTCTTACAGAGTCTTACTCCTGATGGCCAGCTCGAAAATAGTTGGGTCATCATCTCATGATGCAATCCTCGCTCCCACTGTCATCGAGAAACCGAAGTATCTCTCAGGTGGGTGAGGAACCCTACTAGATCGGCGGAGAGGCTGAGGTTCGTTGGTAACTATTGAATCCTTTGGTTCTTTCAAATCATCAGCTGTAGTTTGTATAGCTGGAACATTTCCAGTTCTACATAACTGACCTTGCCTCGAGCTTGTCCGGATTTTGCTTTTAGACATAGGCCGGGCAACCCCAAATCTTAACTAACTTAAGATATGGGCTCTTCCCTTTCCATATCACATATGAAGTGGTAGGCAACTGATTTGATTCGAACCCTATTCAATTAGTATGCAGCTTCTCAAGCGCATATCTCCCAAAAAGGAAACAGGTAACTCAGTAGTACTCATCATAGAGCACACCTTATCATATAGGGTGAGATAGCTCCGCCCCGATATACCATCGTGCTATGGTGTATACGGAGGAGTAATGCCGAGAGAGAGAATCTCATTCTCCTTTAGAATAATCCAGGAATTCCGTGCTCAAGTATTCTCCTCCTTGATCACATCGAAGGACATAATACTTATACCCGTATTTTGGTTCTCTACTTCTAGCTTATATTCTGTGAATATCTCAAAAGGTTCGGACTTGTGTTTCATCAGGAACATATGTCTGAATCTTAAGAGATCATCAAAGAATGTAATGAAATACAAAGAACCGGTCTTGGCATATGTAGACTGGGGATCTACATACATCAACATGTATCATCCCAAGAGTTCACTAACTCTTTCTCTGTTTCCAATAAACGGAGCTATGGTCATCTTATCTTTGTGACATGACTGGCGAGTTTCACAAGATGTAAATTCAAACTGATTTAAATATACATCTAAATGTAACTTCAGCCAGTCGGGTCGCATTGATCTGACCTAGTCTACAATGCCTTAAGAAGGATTCATTCATTTCTGAACTCTTCCTCTTGTGTGTGTTCAGTATACTAAGAACTGTAGTTTGATTTAGAACATTAATGCTTTTAGATAACGTGCCTGAACCGATCAACTTTTGATATAGGAAATGTTCAAAACATTATCCAACAATACAAAATTTTATCATTTCTTTACTAATAAAGAGACTGATATGACTTTGTATATCAGGTTCGGTATCTAACAACATTCGTTCAGAATCAATGTATTGGTAATACAGGGTGATAGTGACCAACAGACTTGGCTGCAACATTTGCCCCGTTTTCTACCTCATGAAACTTATCACCCGTTCTCAGTTCTCTACCTTTCTGTAGCCCTATGTAACATATTACATATCTGGGATCTTGATCTGGTATCACATACCCAGGACGTAAAGGATACTGAGAAACGGTTCTCTGTAATGAACACACCCGAAGGTGATGCATCAGCATGCACTCTCTTCGTTTGGGCGGCACGGGAATTCTGGTAATCCCCTATTTCCTGCTCTGTCTTATAACAATTATAAGTTGGAGCGGGACCAACGTTCCCCAGCTCAGTATAACAAGCGGGTTCGGTCAATAATCCGTTTTATTATCTTGATTAAGGCATGATATGGTCGCTACCTGGAGAGAGAGAGAAGAAAACACTCAGCGTGCGCTCTGTCAAGAATAGATTGGTTATTATTTTATCTAATCAGGATGGCTCCCACTGCTTTTTATCAAATCTTCCTTCAAACCCTAAAAGGAAAGACTAGCCGGGATTAATTACACACTACAAGTTCGCCAATCTTTCAGCCAGGCCAGTGTCGGTACTTTGAGGGAGGTCCCCGTGCTTTCGCACGAACCTAATTAATGTAAACCTCGTTTTCCCAGAGGCGTAACCCCGTTGACACCTTTCTAGACACCTACTTGATCGGCTAATTGTAATGTATAAAACTAACCCAGGAGTAACTCTTACTCGCAGCGGGTATCGGGATCCAACTATCTCATAGAAGGTATGCAATCTCATTGCAAATTTCAACACTTGAAATTCCCGATAATATTTTGCCCCATGCGATCTATGACCTTGACTGAGTCAACAAACCATAGACCGCAAGTAAAGTTCAACCCGTCATTTCTCGATTGAATTAAACCCACCCGCACGACCCTTGACTGAGTCAACAAGGCCGCACGACTACCCTAATCGAATCGCATCATATGCTTTGCAGATAAGCAATAATCAGCTACCGCACACTACACCTTGACTGAGTCAACAAACGCAGCACGAATACTAACTATTACCTATCTGAAATGACGGAGGGCTACGACAGGTTTTTAAGAAAACCTTTTGCGTAATGAATTTTATATCGTTGTAGAATCAAATGATTTTTTAAAATGGAGTGTTTTTGAGGCTTTTCTAGTTTTGCTAAAGGAATCACTCCCGGTGAAGGGATCCTCGGTCCTTTCCTCGTCGAATGAGGTGCGGGATATATCATATATATCACTGGGCAAAGCAAAAACTCTTAAAAGCAATCAAAAGACAAACCGAGTGTGTAGCATCTGCCAGTTATTGCTAAAGGAGTCACTCCCGGTGAAGGGATCTCGGTCCATTCCTCATCGAATAAGGTGCAGGATATATCACATATACTGCTGTGCAAAGCAAGAACTGTAGCTACCTGTTTTATTTTGAAATTCGATTCTACAACATCTTAGGTTTCTTTTATTTCATTAATCACATTAATGAAGTCCCATCATTTAAATACCTAAACATCACAGATAGATATGACGTACACTTATGCCATCCGCATTCGCCTCGATGTCCCCTCGTGCACCATTAGGTTAGGTAACTAACGACAGAGCAGGGCAGGGCTAGCGCGGGTGTAAAACATAAGTAACGTCTATATAATATATCATATATACTATATACTATATCTATCACAGAACATCACATGATCACGTCACAGATATCGCAGCAGAAGAAACATATGAAATATTGGATATACTAGGACGTCCGTGTTCTCAATACGAGCCAGTATAAAACACGGATTCCACGGTCGTGATGAATAGCCAAACCCACACCCCTAGACCCCTACGAGAGCGGCAAGCAACCCTACCAATTCTAGAGTTAGGAGACCCGGACTCGACTCCTCGAGTTGGTCTCCCACTGGACTCCAGAACCCGGTTACTTGTGCTCCCTTCCTTAGGTCTATCCTAGTGCGGAAAAGTAAATAATATACAAACGGTGACATCTTCCGCAACCTGGAAGTGTCCCAATAAAAGAATATTATATACAAGTTTTTACATGAATGAAAATGAAAAACACTCATCTCACATAAACACCCCCGGCTATTCAAACACGACGATCCAATATAACATATCCAGCAACACATAACATTACATGTCATCAACGTAAGTAAATATGCGCATCCCAATTGTCGTTGACATATAGCAACGAAACTGGCGATATCACATATTACACTTACGGTCACAGAAAAGAAAGTGTAAAACTACAACAGTTGGAATCCGCAACCTCCTCAGACATCGCATGCCTGACCAAATGAATTACTTAGACATCGCATGCCTAACAATTATAAACCCCGCATTTTAGTCTCATTATCGAAAACACTTTTCAATATCAAGTCGGGCAATTCAACAAGATTCCCGAAAAACTGATCGAATGCTCGTCGCAAACTTTAGTAGGCGGCCGCACCCCTGATACCGTCGACGAAGTGCACCAAGGCAGAACACCGCTACCGCGAGCACCCGAATGGATTCTTTCGGCGACGGGGTTCTCCTACAGTCACTTGGTCGGGGCTATGGAGCGAGGCTGTCTATTAAGTTTACCCGGCGAGTATCCGCGTACGCTACGTGATTGCGACGGACTTTTGATCACATCAAAATTCCGTGGCAACCGATCAAGTGAGACTAAATTGCTAGATTTACAACATTCATTCAGTTATCTCATAACTTATTGTGAATTCCAATTATTGTATCCCATTCCAGATAAATAGAAAATGTTAAACTTTCCGATCGAACAATCGAACACCCAAGTTTTCCCAATACAGATCAACACATGAAATAAGTCTAACAACATTCAGTTCGTGCCTCAGTACCAACGGTCCAGTCGTAGAAGGGTCAAGCCAACGCCTCACATGTGGCACGCCGTACTGCCCCAAACCCGAAGGTTCAAAGGGCAGTTCAAGACGGTCATATAATCGTGTTAAGGTTTGTTGTCTTCTAGAGGGACCATCGCGTTACTTGCACTACTTAGAACGTCGTTAAACTACGGAAAAATCCAACACTTGGAAATTTCCCGATAGGGGAAAAATTGGGTATTTATATCCGGTCGAACTTTTTAACATATTCTAAAAATTATCCGGAAATACACAAAAGACGAAATTTGATAATCCGATTGAAATACCGAATCCCTAAAACAACCCTGGAAAATTCAACTCTTGAATGAATATTAAAAATTCCCAGGAAAACCACCACAGAAAAATGAGAATTACTGTGAAAATTAAAATGCACAAAACGACAAAAGCGCCGCGCATCCGCCGCACGAGCCATGCTCGTGCCGCGGATCCACGGCTCTTTGATGGAATTAGTCCATCGAAATTCACAGTAACTCTTAGATTAGCCTGCTGATTTTTCTGCATATTTTTAATTTGGAAAAAACCCCGATTTTAGAAAAAGGACAGAGAGCATGTTTGGTTTGGGGTTTCGGGTTCGTTCGGGCTTCAAACGCCATCTAGACTTCGCCTAAGGCTCTAGCTAGGCTCTGATACCACTGTAGGGTTCCTAGGCACCCTAATGAGGTCTCACAAGGCATCAACCATGCCATTTTCAAATTTTACGGTGCCGAGAAACCCTAAACAACGGATCGTTGGCTAGAAATCTAGGAGAAAAGAAAACTAGTTAACACTTAACTACAAGAATACGGAAATACAACCTTTGTAGATCTGGTGCTCCACCTCCATAGCTCGAAAATGAAGTCCTCTCGCTGTCCAAAACAAATCCCGGGCTCTAGCGTCGGCTTCATCGGAGAATAGGCGAGCTAGGTCGTCGATGTCCATGCCGAAGATGATCTACGTCGAAGCATCGCAAGATCAAGCTCTCACTTCACCAAGTCATGAAACTTGTGAAGAAAAACACACTCTACTACTTGGCAAGAGATAGAGGATGAAGAAATAGGAAGTGGGTAGACTTTAGATTTGGATTTCTCACTCATTTCATCAATCCACCATTGATGAAGCAAGCTTTTCTTCCTTGATGAAGATGAAGAAGAAGAAGCTAATTGTTATGATAAGTTATTAGAAAATAGAAAAATAAAAGAATACTTATCATAATCTTAACCTTAGTTAAGTGTAGAGAATTGACTAAGGTTGGGTTGATTGGTTAGGATTAAGGATGAGAACAAAAAGGTCATCAAGTCAAAGCTTCATGAAGCTTCAACTAAAAACAAATGAAGCCACCATTCATTTATCTTTCAATTTATTCAAAATTAATAAATAAATAAGATAAATGAATAAGTAAAACCCTAATCAACAACTTAACCTTGGTTTAATTCTTTACACTTAACCAAAAAGCATGTATCATCAAACATGATACAATCATGTGTACAAAAGTATATCACATATATAATGTGCACAAACCGAGTGAGAAAATCCATTTAAAAGGGAACCGATACTAGTTAATGCAAAGTAATATATCAAATATATAATTATACATTAAATCATTAAATCAACACTTGATTTAACGATCCGGTCATGTCGCACACAACCGACTAGTATACAATGTATCGACTTATCGAATCAATCCTTGATTCGAAAACTAGGTTATATCGCATACAACCATTCGACACATTCATCGCGAGAATGAAATACGGTATCACATACACGCATTATTCTCGGTCCCGCACATATCTCATATGCGCTCCTATTTCGTTTCGCTTGAGCCAGGAAACCTCTATGTAGGACTCTAAAGACTCGTCAATACGCCGGCAGCAGGTGATGATCATATCAAACACCCACAAGCCGCAAGCGGTCTGCTAAACGTAACGGCCACCCGGGTATTGAGTGATTAGAAGATCGACGAGCAAGCCCGCTCACACTCCAGTGAATCCAACCAGTAACACTACCGTACAGTCCGGTCTGATCGTCTGATATGTCGCATATCTCGCCTAGGGGTGGTAAACGTCAGACCCCAATAGCTCGATAAGTCGTGTCGATATGAGGTCTATAACTGTTCGAGAAACTACTGGTAACACTTACCAGTAAATCTCAGCAACCCTGGCCAGGGATTTCCTGTTATAGCCAATCGAACACAGCGCAACATCAACCCCCTATGCCGGGAGAGACGAATCCCCTCCTATCGCTCATTGCCTCCATGTGACTCGGGACTGTCCCCAAAAACCACCGTTTTGCACGCCCTCTTGGACGTGGTAAGATGGAAATCAAAGCACAGTGGGAACCACACAAGACTCTATGACGATCTCGGGTCTACAGACTAACCTGTACCAGTGTCACCAGAGAACTGCCATCTGACGTGAGGTATAATACCATCTGGGAGTTCTCGGCGAGTCCGTCCAGTGTACCCAGTCTCTACTGAGCACCCGTATATCATCTCTGATGTCAAACACCAATGGATATGGGATCATCCATCGCCCATCTGTATGGGTCGAGAAGGTACACGCTAGTCTACTCTGGTATATCGATGCCCCGTCTCGATATACCTACGACTAGGGACTTTGAAGGATGTACTTATGGACTACCATGTCCCCACTAGTATGATCCGCATCATACTCCAGGTAGTCAAGTACACATCCTAAGGGCTTTACCAACATGTAACAGAGAGACAATCAGTGTACACGTTAATGTAAAGATCAACCAGATAGCATACTATCATGTCGAGCAAGAAAGTCCTCTCTATATATGTCCAAGCATCCACTACAATATACATCCTATGTATAGTAATGGCCTCTAGGGCATACATATAACTAACAGGTTTGGCGGCGGATCCGCGGCCAAATAGTGACATCTTGGGCTCAATCTTCTTGTGGGCTCTTCTGGTGATATATGGTGATCTTTTGAATATCTGGAAACTGAAAATCTTTTCTACGTCATTGCCAGAATTGATTTCTTAAATTTACTTTCTTAATTTGGCAGGTTTGATTTCCTTGATTTCAACCCTGGAAATTCTGCACAATAACTCAACAAATAATATTAGTAGAGTTAGTTTTTTTGAGATATTTAACTTAACCATTAAGTATTGGTCAAAGGTATTAATAATGTAAGCATATTAAATGGGCCAAATGTCATATGGATATTATATGCTTACTTTTTCTTACCAAATGTTAATTATAATATATAAACACATGAAAATAGTATTTTTACAGATGAACCCTCATATGTGTCATATATTATAATAAACACCCATTTTTATATAGAAATAGTAGGAAAAATGTCTTATTAAATGTGCAGTTTTATCAACTGAACACATGCCGGCTCACATACTTCATCATCGATAATTGCATGTCACTACACAGTAGGATTGTTGTATCAGGATATGACCCTCGCATGACAAACTTATGTACACATATATTGTACACCCATGCTTGCATACATACGTATTTGAATAAACATAGATGATTCTGGCTTGATTTAGAGATTTGGGAACCGCAAGATATATTTTAAAAACTGGATTTATTTTAAAAGAGCGGTTTCCCTCGATATGTGCATACTATTATTCCATGTTGCATGATATACTGATATGCTTACACTTCCTTTATATGTCGCATACATCATGCTTCTGATTATACGCATTGAGATATTTGTTTTTATGAGATTTCTGGATTTGGGAACAGTGTTTATTTCAAAAGAGAATATGTATCGTTTTAAAAACCCGATTTCCCTTGATATGATATTTCAGTGTGTCCACCATGCGTTTTCTCTGTTCTGAGACGTTTGACATGTGAACCCGAATCGAGGAGCTGGATGAGGCCGATTGCGGGTACATGGTGGACCCAGTATGGTTCCCCGGGGCGACAAATTTTTTCGTGGTGCAGACGATGAGCCTGGCAGGGTGGCGAATACCTACCGGTGATAGTATTTGGGCTCGGCAGATATCCGGAGGATGCCGACCGGAGTCGAGAGATGATATGGGCCAATCCGGACTGACGGAGCCCGATATATGAGGATTTACGTGCCGATGCTAGGCATAGTTTTCATGATGTTTTCCGGTGTCGATGCTAGACACCCAGGTTCCATGATTTGATGTTTCACGAGGGACAAATGTTGATTTATATCCTCATACTTCCATTCATATGCTTTATGATATTTACATGCATGATGCTTTATGTCATTGGGTGACACGTGGACGATATCCACTTATATATAATTGACATTGATGACATTGATCACATAGTTGGATGATATCAACATACTCATAGATTTCATGATTTAATTGACACTGATTACATTGATCATACCTCATATTTCTGATATGTTGCTACCTGAGGCACTGTCACGAGCACTTGGTACTACACTTATGTATGGATGTTTACCTTTGCTACCTTTTCATGCTTCAGACTTATTCATTTGAGGTTTATATGCATATATCTGATCGTATTGACCTAGGATTGTGTCATACATATGATTTCTTCTCTGCGATATTTTCTATTCACGAGTTGGCAACTCACCCCCGTTGTGCTACAGTTCTTGCAGATTTTTGCCGTACAGGTTTCATTGCGGCTTTTCTGGCACACTGCTTCCTTTCTGGGTGATTACTTTGGTAGGTTGGTTCACTCGCTTCGTGACCATCCTTGTATTTATTTTATTCAGTTGTATCTAATAATTCCATCAACCAAAGTTGTATATTGTTTCAGACTTAGAAAACCGGTTGTGTCTTATTTCGACCTTAGAGTCGCGCGTTGTAGTATTATGGTTTTCATGCAGATTTTGAGTTTCCTTTTGAGTTTTGATTCTCGCCCTTCGGCGTTGTATATTATATTGTTTGCGTGGTTGTGACCGTTGATTTACGAAGAGCTAGCTCCCGCTTTGGGATGGCTTTTACCATTGCATATATTATTCATGTTGTACCCCGTTTAGGGCCAGTATTTACAAAGGAAACTCTGCCGAAATTTTCAGAAAAGACATGAGATTTTTAAAATGCATATTCGGCTTATGTTATTTAAAAACACTTGTTTTAAAACATGTTTTCTTTAGTTCTTTAAAACTAGTTTTTCTTTATTTATTATTTAAAATGATTTTAAATTTCTGGGCTTTTGGCTTACTTGAATTAGATGAGGTCCTATAGACTTCATTTGATTCAAGGTCCAGTCACGTGCTATTTCGGGTCGTGACAGT
This sequence comes from Agapanthus africanus, assembly GCA_030015575.1. Taxonomy (NCBI): domain Eukaryota; kingdom Viridiplantae; phylum Streptophyta; class Magnoliopsida; order Asparagales; family Amaryllidaceae; genus Agapanthus; species Agapanthus africanus. The sequence goes on from CM057341.1 coordinate 623,399,603, forward strand.
TGTATAGCCTCTAGTAACCTTAATTTCACCTTTGGGTTCAGCTAAAAACATAACTCTCAACTCAAGTTTTCAAACATCCCAAAACCACACAATATCGGTTCTAATTTAATCTGAATGCTAAAGGAAAGGAAATTCTACACTAATGATGGAATAATTACCTCATGTTGCACTCATGAATCCCTTTGGGCACCAAAATCGAATTTTTCTTGGTCCATAGTGTAGCTTGTGCACAAAGTTTGTGAAGAGGAGATGAGGTTTTGGTGTTGTTTTGAGGTTGTATGTGATGGTGAAGAGGAGATGAAGGGAGAGGGGTCGCTGCTGGAGATGGAGCTGCTGCTGAGCAAGGAGGGAAGTGAGGGGGAGAGAGAGAGAGAGAGAGCCAAAGTCAAGCCTCCCCCTTGCCTAATAAATGCCCCATGCCTCTCTTTCTTTATTCATTTTCTTTTCTTTCATTTTCTTTCCTTTTCTTTTCTATTCTAAACAAAACAAAACCATACATAAGAAAGGAAAACACATGATAGGAGAAAAAATGTAACACAAGTGTAAAAATGATATGGTGCATGTTTTGCACAAAACAAACTTAATGCGCGATTACCGATATTTAACCGCGATTAGCACTAAATAGCGTATAATTAATCATAAAAACTTATAATTTGCATAATTCACATAAAACACCCTCTTTTTAGTAATTTCCATAATTTTCCAAATTTTCCCAATTTATCGATATTTAATTATACCATCTTATTAAAATATTCAATATATTTATTAATAAATTATAAAAATTCCTAAAAATAATATTTTATTTTTCTGAAATGTTACATAAGTCAAGGCACAACAAGTAATGGTATGCAATGATTCTCATGCACAATCAACATATATGAATATAATCATGCGTCTATAATATCATAACTAGCCCTGACACTTAACGCCATACGGGCGATTTCCCCGTAGATGTTAAATCTACTCACCGATGATCTCGAGCTACGTAAAGCCAACCACTTTCTTTCCTTTCTTCGCAGAACCTGAAATCCCCACACTCGCCCCTAAAATCACACAAAACGTAGAAAGTGCAACTCATAATCGATTAATAATACATACAAATGACGTTTAAATCGACGCACCGACTCCAATCAAACCCTCTAGTGTTCGCTTAGTGGCTAACATGTGTAGCTACACCCTAAGCAAACCCAAGTGCAGAAATCACGTGAATCACAGAAACTGAGTCGGACACCATATCGCGCGTCGCCGAAACACTAAAAACTAGCAAATTGATCCCAGATTTTACATACAGTCAATATATAAAAATCTAGCAGTACTAAACACCCTAAAACAACTGCAGACAGCTACCCACAAAATCACAACACTCCAGTCACCCAAACACCCGAGCTCGCTGGATTTTCCTCTCATGTCGCCGGCCAAAACAGGTCAGGTGGGGTTCTTGCTTCAGGTGAACACTAAGGGCATATAACAAAACACTACTATATTGCTAGGTTTTCCAGTAACAAATCGGGGTGACAGCAGGTTACAATGACTCTAAAATAGCACTAAAAATACGATATGTGCACAAGATGATCTCTTTATCATTCTAAACAACGACGACTAGGCTACACAACAATATAACAAACTAATTAATAGTTTAGAGGTCATTAACTATCCACACTTGCTCAAAATCCTAGCTTTCCATGCTCCAACTGATCTTAGTGGCTAAACATGGCTTTGTGAAGGGTTTTAGTGAGTTGTAGTGGAGATTTTGTTTGGGTTTGTGAGGGTTTTGGTAGGGTTTCAGTTTGAGGGTGTGAAGGAGATGAGATGAAGAAAATAATTGAGAATGAAGAGAGAATGAGATATTGTGAGTGAGAGTGAGGGAGTGTATGAGTAAGGGTGAGGGAAATAAGGGTGTGGGATTAGTGTGAGCCATGCCCCTTCCTTCTCTATTCTCATTAAATGCAAGCCATGCTTGCCCATGCCTCATGATGCCATGCCAACCCTCTCTCTCTCTCTCTCAATTCAACCAATTTTCAACCCTTCTATTTTTATAACTAAATAACCTAAATAATTACATACACTTAATTGAAATAGGGTTAAGGTGCCATGGCTACTTAAGCATGGTTACCCTAATTAACCCTAGGTTAACATGCACAAGTGTGTGCAAGCCCGAAATAAATAATAATAAAATATTAATTAATTTTATAAAATATTTGAAAACTATTTTGGTAAACTTTTTACTAAAAATCCGCATTATCGCTTAATTAACACTAATCGCATTCTAAAGTGTTACGATCTTCCCCCTTAAAGAAATTCGTCCCCTAATTTAAAAATCTTACTATGCGTACCTTCAAAGAGATGAGAGAATTTCTTCCGCATCTCGCTCTCGTCCTCCCAAGTGACCTCTTCACTATTCGGGCTACGCCAAAGAACCTTCACAGATGGCAAGATCTTTGACCGAAATTTCTTCACCTGCCGATCCAATTTAACTACCGGTTGCTCGGTGAACGAAAGATCGTGCTCTAGCTGAACGGTCTGGTGCTGAATCATGTGAGAAGGGTCATGAAAGTACTTGCGAAGTATCGATACATGGAATATGGGTTGAAGATCTGAAAAACTAGGTGGAAGTGCCATACAGTAGGCAACGGTACCAGCTCGCTTAAGGATCTCAAAAGGACCTACAAATCTGGGACTAAGCTTTCCTTTCTTCCTAAATCTCATCACGCCCTTCATCGGAGAAATCCGTAGGAATACATGATCCTCCACTCCGAACTCGAGCCTAGGACGATGATGGTTGCCATAAGAGTTTTGTCTGCACTAGGCTGCTCTCATTCTATCCTGAATCAACTGAATTTTCTCTGTAGTCTCATGAACTAGCCGGGGTCCCAAAATCCTGCTCTCGCTATATATGTTCGGTCCAACGGACTGGCGATCAACACTTTCTACCATACAAAGCCTCAAAAGGTGCCATCTGAATCGTTTCCTGATAACTATTATTGTAGGAGAACTAAATCAATGGCAAGTGACGATCCCAACTGCCAGCGAAATCAAGCACGCACGCACGAAGCATATACTCCAGAGTTTATATAGTCCGCTCTGACTGACCATCGGTCTGCGGATGGAAAGCGGTGCTAAAACTCAAACGGGTACCCAAAGCTTCCTGAAGCTTCTGCCAAAGACGGCTAGTGAACTGGGTGCCCTATCGGATACAATGCATGTTGGAACGCCGTGCAAATGCCCAATCTCATCAATGTACAACTGAGCATACTGATCATAACCGAAAGTGGTCTTCACTGGAAGGAAATGAGCTGCTTTCGTCAACCAGTCCACAATCGTCAACCGGTCAACAATCACCTAAATAGAGTCATACCCTCGACTGGACCTGGGTAGACCTACAACGAAATCCATGGAGATATGTTCCCATTTCCGCTCTGTAATGGGTAAAAGATGCAATTCTCCTGCCGATCTCTGATGCTCAGCCTTGACTTGGTGACAATTCTGGCACCTCGAAACGAAATCCGAAACATCATTCTTCATCCCTGCCCACCAGTAGATGTCTCTCAAGTCACGATACATCCTTGTGGAACCTGGGTGAACACTATAAGCTGACTGATGTGCCTGCTCTAGGATATCGCGTCTTAACCCATCGGTATCAGGTACACACAAACGAGTCCCAAAACGTAGAACACCGAGTTCATCAATCTCAAACTTTGAATCTCTACCCTGCCAAACATGCTCAAGAATCTCAAACAAACGGGCATCGGCGGGCTGTGCCTCACGAATGCGATCAAGTAGAAGTGGACGGGTGTGGACATGAGCAAGCTATCTCCCTGTGGAAGTGAACCCAAACTGTACTCTGCTGTAGCACAAGATATGCCAATCTACAGAAGACTGTCTTTGAACTGTGCTCAACTGGGACAAGCTACCCCCGGGCCTACGACTCAAAGAATCGGCTACCACATTCGCCTTGCCCGGGTGATAAAGGATATCACAATCATAATACTTCACAAGCTCCATCCAACGGCGCTATCGCAAATTCAGATCCTGCTGCTGGAAGATGTACTTTAAGCTCTGGTGGTCCATGAAAATTTGACATGACACCCCGTACAAGTATTGTCTCCAAATCTTAAGTGCAAAGACGACCGTGGCCATCTCAAGATCATGAGTGGGATAATTCGGCTCGTGCTTCTTCAACTGCCTGGAAGAATAAGCGATAACTCTATCATGCTGCATCAATACACAATCGAGCCCCACTCGAGAAGCATCACAGTAAATGACAAAGCCACCCGATCCAAAAGGCAAAGACAAAACTGGTGCAGTCGTCAACCGAGTCTTCAACTGCTAAAAACTCTGCTCGCATGCCTCAGTCCAAAAAAAAGTAACCCCCTTCCTGGTTCGTCCGGTCAGCGGTGCAGCGATACTCGAGAAGTCCTGCATGAAACGGCGGTAATAACCGGCTGAGCCTAAAAAGTTGTGGACCTCTGTCGCTGATACAGGTCTGGGCCAAACCTGTACGGCCTCTATCTTCCTCGGGTCCACACGAATACCGTCTCCCGTAACCACATGACCTAGGAAGTCTACACTATGAAGACAAAAGGAACACTTCGAGAATTTAGCAAACAGCTGGTGCTCTCTCAATGTCTGTAAATCAATCCTCAAGTGCTGCTCAAGCTCCTCTCGACTCTTGGAATAAACCAGAATGTCATCAATAAACACAATAATAAACTGGTAGAGGAATGGCCTGAAAATCCGGTTCATCAAATCCATGAACGCTGTGGGGGCATTGGTGAGTCCAAACGACATCACCAAAAACTCATAATGCCCGTAGCGCGTACGAAAAGCAGTCTTCGGAATGTCATCATTCCGAACCCGCAACTGATGATAACCCGATCTCAAATCAATCTTGGAAAAATGTCTCGCACCGTAGAGCTGATCAAACAAATCGTCAATGCGAGGTAATGGATACCTATTTCTCACCGTAACTCGGTTCAATTGATGATAATCAATGCACAACCTCAAACTGCTGTCCTTCTTCTTGACGAACAGAACAGGAGCTCCCCATGGTGAAACACTCGGACGCACAAGTCCCTATAAGCAACTCTTGCAGCTGATCCTTAAGCTCCTTAAGCTCCGCTGGGGCCATCCGGTAAGACGGTATAGAAATAGGCCCCGTGCCTGGGATCAGATCAATGCAAAACTCAATCTCACGCTCTAGCGGCAATCTAGTCAACTCATCGGGAAAAACGTCGGGAAAATCTCTCATGATGGGAACCTGGTCCAATGAATCTACTGTGGCATCAGTATCTCGTATGAAAGCCAAGAATCCCCGACATCCCCTCCTCAAAAGCCGACTAGCGCAAAGGGATGAAATCAAACTGTGAGGGGCGGCACCACGGTCCCCCTCCACAACAAGAACTGACTCGCCGGAAAAAAAAACCTGACTGTCTTTTCGTGGCAGTCCACGGACGCATAGCAAGTAGCTAACCAGTCCATGCCTAGAAAAACGTCAATGTCCAACATCTCAAAAAGGATCAAGTCGACGGACGACTCTCTATCTCTAATACGGAAGGCACATGACCGAAACACGTGTCGCGCAACAAATGACTCGCCAACAGGAGTAGTCACGACAAGCGGCTGATCTAGCAAATGTTAGTTATATGAATGCTCTAGAGGCCATTACAGTACATACGATGTATATTGTAGTGGATGATTGAACACATATAGTGAGGACTTTCTTTCACGACATGATAGTATGCTATCTGGTTGCACTTTATCTTAACATGTACTCTGATTGTCTCTATGTTACATGTTGATAAAGCCCTTAGGATGAGTACTTGACTACCAAGACGATGATACAGATCATACTAGTGGGGACAGAGTAGTCGCTAAGTACATCCTTCAAATGTTCCTAATCATAGGTATATCGAGACAGGGCATCAATATACCAGAGTAGACTAGCGTATGCTTCTCGACCCATATAGATAGACGATGGATGATCCCATATCCATTGGTGTTTGAAATCAGAGATAGTATACGGGTGCTCAGTGGAGACTGGGTACACTGGACGGACTCGCCGAGAACTCCCAGATGGTATTATACCTCACGTCAGATGGCAGTTCTCTGGTGACACTGGTCCAGGTTAGTCTGTAGACCCGAGATCGTCATGGAGTTTTGTATGATTCCCTATACTTTGATTTACACCTTACTATGTCTAAGAGGGCGTGCAAAACGGTGGCTTTTGGGTACAATCCCGAATCACATAGAAGCAATGAGCGATAGGAAGGGTTTCTTCTCTCCCGGTATAGGGAGTTGATGTTGCGCTACGTTCGATTGGCTAAAACTGGAAATCCCTGGCCAGGGTTGCTGAGAATTACTGGTAAGTGTTATCAGTAGTTTCTCGAACTGTTATGTACCTCATATCGACACGACTTATCGATTACTGGTGTCTGACGTTTACCACCCCTAGACCAGATATGCAACATATCAGACGAAGAGACCGGACTGTACGGGAGAGTTACTGATTGGATTCGCAGGAGAATGTACCGGCTTGCTTGTCGATCTTCTGATCGTTCAATACCTGGGTAGCTGTTACGTTTAGCTGACCGCTTGCAGCTTGTGTGTGTATGATATGATCATCACCAACTGCCGGTGTATTGACGATTCTTTAGAGTCATACACAGAGGTTTCCTGGCTCAAACAAAACGGAGTAGGAGAACATATATGATATATGCGGGACCGAGAATAATACGATATGAGATGCCGTATTCTATTCTCGCGATATGTGATATAGGCCGGGTATATGTGATATAGGCGGGTCATCGGATCAAGTGTTGATTCGATGAACTGATACATTTTATATTAGTCGGTTATTTGTGAAATAGCCGGATTATCGGATCAAGTGTTAATTCGATAATTTAAAGTATAATTATATATGAGATATATTACATCACGTTAAGTAATATAAGCCCGCTTTATTGATTCATTTTCTCACTGGATAATACATTGATATATATGCGATATATGTTAATTATATTATTTTCTTTTGTTACATTATATATATTATATATGTGATATATAATATTGTAACATGTTCGGGTTACAAATGCAACATGGTTGTTGAGTTTAAACCAACTTAGGGTTTGGATTTGGGTTAGCTTTTCATTAAGCTTCATGAAACTTTCCTTTTGTCTTCATCCTTAGACATTTTTTGTAGATATTATTTAACCCTACCCAAACCCTTAACCTATACTTTATTCTCTACAAGAGTTAAGACTCTCATTCTTAACTCATGGTTGCAATTGTAACCACAACAATAAATTCATTTATTCATCAAAAAAAGATTCTTCTTCTTCTTCCACTTAAAATGGTTTTCTAGCTTTTGGGTTTGTGATGATTTTGAGTGAGAAATGGAGAACAAAAAAGATCTAAATTCCTACTTCATCGTCCTCATCTATTCTAGCCACTTAGATTAGGGTGTTTGCTTTGCTAATACTTGATTAGTGAAGCAAGAGCTTGGGTTTGAAATTCTTCAAGGTAGATCATCTTGGATTAGTGAAGTCTTCTAGCAAGGTTGGATCTTTCTCTTCATGGAGCCTCTCTAGAGTCCGGGTATTTGATGATCGCGGCGAAGGGACCTCAACACGAAGCTTATGAAGCGAAGGAATGGACTACAAAGGTTGTAATCCCTAACTCTTAGATGTTAAAGTGTTTAACATACTTGTTTGGATTGATTCTCTAGTTAAACTTCCTAGGTTTAGGGTTATCTTCAATGGAAAAATTTTAACTTGGCATGGATGATGCCTCCTGTTCATAACATAATATTGCATTTTCTATTCCCCATTCTTATGTATTTTACAATGAAAACAGGTACTTTTGACCCATGTCTGCTACATGTTACAGGTTACAGGTTCTTGGACAGAAAACAGTGAAAATGATGTAAAGACGATAAAAATATGGACTTTGACCAACAAATAGATGGATCTTAATCAAGCCTACACAAAAGAACAGTACAAGGCAACGCAAGGCTCAATGATTACAAAGCGAACGGTTAAAAATCCATTGCAAATTGTTCACTGAAGATATGGAACCAATGTAGAAGCCCAAAATGACCCAGAAGCATATCCAAAATTCTCAGCTCTTGAACCAAGAATTAGGCCGCGGAACCGCGGCCCAAACCCTACCCAGGCCGCGGTTCTGCGGCTTTATGGAGTCTGAAGGAACTATTTTTTTACCATAATTCTTGTGCGGTGCTGAAAAGATTTTCTAGGGCTATTTTTGTAATTGTAGACATGCGGGTCAATTGTAATCTAGGGTTTCTATCTCCTATAAATAGAAATCCAATTCATTGTAATTTCTTATGACTCCCTTCATTAATAAAATTCAGATTTCTTTTGGAGAGTATCGGTGTTTCTTTTCAATTCATGAATTCAGATCTGACAACCATGCGTTGATGATTGGAGAGATGCATCTGTGAGCAGATTTAATTCCTTGCCCTAGTTTAGATTTCAATTCCTACCCTAGGTAATTTTTATTCTCTGCCCTAGATAAATGTATTTTAATTCTCTAATGAGTGAGTAGTCTCCTCGCTTGTTAGGGTTAGAACTGGGGAAGGTTTGAGAGACGAAGATCTCTCATCCCCTTTCTTGCCCGTCATATATTTTCATAGAACTCCATGCATACCTTCTTATTCCGCTCCCTACGGCACTCTACCCATGAGGTAGCGGTGATAGCGTAGTCTAAAGGCCCGGATTTTAAGGTTTTCCATTGAGGTTAGGGTAAAGATTAAGAAAGGAAGGACAAGGATCTAGAGAAAGAACAATCTTCCCGATCATCCTAATCCCTTTTATTAATATTTACCATAACACCTAATTAGATCTTCATATGGGCATAGAAAGCGGTGAGATTTATAGACTTTCCAAACTTAACCTAGACCTAACCATAGCAAGATTTAGATATAGATTAATTCAGTTTTTAGATTTAATAATCAATCCGGCTCCCATCGGAATTAACTCGTTTGAGCGAATAGGAATTTCACAACATCCCTGTGGACCGACCCATACTCACCGGCTAGCTATCAAGCGACGCCGTTCTTGATTGCGGTAATAGATAGTTTTTGAGACCAATCAAATGACGCCGTTGCCGGGGATGGCGTAAAATTTCCCTTTTGTAATTTCGGGTTAATATAAAATATAAAAAATCTGAAAAATCTGAAAAATCCAAAAAATATAAAAAATATTTCATTGTTATTTATTTATTTATTTTTGGAAAGGGTACTTTGTTGTGTTAAATCTTGCTGGAACAAACTCGGATCTGGAAATTTCCAGAAAGCAAAACAGAAAATAGACGATCATAACAACAGAAGATTACAACAAACAAGGAGCAGAAAAAATTTGGAGTTGTGAAGCCACTTCCAGACCGCGGAAACGCCGCATTATCCTAGTTCCAACCGCGGAAACGCGGTGCCCTGGTGATATCGTCTTCTGAAATTTTTTCTCGAGACGCGCACTGACTACCAGACCGCGGAAACGCGGTGATATCCCTCTGGAAACCGCGGAATCGCGGCAATCTCGTGGCCTTATCTCGTGAATTTTTTTCTGTAAGCTTATCTTTTCCTCCTCTGTAATTTTTGAAATATCTTTTCTGGAAATTCCTGCAGGATTCCGTGAGCTATAAAATATATTCCCTTTAATATAACAATTTTGTGCAGGATTTTTGGGCCCCGCTTAAAATAGAAATTGATTGCAAGTAATATTTTTTGTTGCATATCTTTTCTCGAATATCCTTTTGCAACAATTTTTTTCCAAATTAAGATTCTTGTGATATGCTTAAAATAATAACTGATTGCAAGTAATATTTTTCTGTTGCATATCTTTTATTAAAAATCTTTTTGCAACAATTTTCAAATAAAGAAAAAGAAAAGGAAAATTAGTATTAGAAAACTTGCAAACTTTTGCTGCAAATAAATCCTTGCACCAACAAACTTTCTTTCTTTCTCCCTTTCTTCTAACATGGGTACCCCACATAATAAATCACTTGCCGAACTTTGGTATCCCGAACCTAATTTTGCGTCGTTCGGCAATTTGTTCGATCAATTCAAAGATGATCCTTCCATGCCTAAAATATCTTTGAAAGATCAAATAGAGGTGTCTAGGAGAAACAATTCGACTTTTCAACCCACTTTGTGTCAACCAAGTCAATCTTTACCACCTCCATATGTTGATACCAATTTTTCAAGTCCTTCTGTCACTCCTAAACCGATGTCCATTGCTGAGCATATTGCTCAATCTCGCAGCCGATCTTTCACCCCTCTCCACTCATCTAGTTCTAGGGATCCGCACGACTATTCACCTTTTTATCCATATGTTGACCCTACCCCTGTCCAATCACCCACTTCCTACCAGTCCTACTCGACCTTCCCACCCTCACTAGACACTGCTTCTACGCAGCCTTTTGGGAGTTTCACATATCCAAACAATTTCAAATATTTTACCGAAACCCCCTTACCATCCAAGTCTAGCTTGGAAGAGGCGTTGGTGGCGTATATTGCAGCAACAAACAAAATGGTTAGGAATGCGGAAGCGTCCGTGGCCGCCTTTATGCAACCTGCTGAACCGGTAGCTAGTTTCCCGCTAGCACCAAATTTTTCAATGTATGAGGAGGCGGTTGGACAGAATGAGAATGTGAGAGGATATCCAAATCAAACCTACCCTTACCCAATTGAAGCCCACAACTCTGGTTTTCCATCGATTGTTCCCAATGAGTCACCAGTTGAAAATAAAAACGAGTTGTGCGACTTTGTAGTGTTTGATTTGCCAAATTGTGAAGAACCCTTTTCGTGTGAAACCGCACCTAATCCTTTCGATCTTTACACCTCCCATCTAGAACCTAAATCGATAAATATCCATGCTTTTGATGAGGTGTCTAAGAAAATTGTTTTTCACTTGATTGAGGATATAGACGCCGGGAATATTTCGGATGATGAACCTGTCGATCTAATTGAAATTTTATGTTCAAATCATAATCCCGAGTTATTAAATGTTTCTTCCGAATCTCATATGCGTCTTGATTTTGATGATATTGGTATGGATAAGCAAATTTTTGAGGAATATATTGAGGAGAATTATGCGGATAATATTGGGGAGAGTAGTGAGGATCATATTGAGGTTGAACCATTTTTCTTTGATGTGTCGGATTTTCCAATTCATCCTCTTGAACCTTTACCTAAATCACCCTCCCTCTTTCCATCGTTTCGACCACGCCTCATTTCACGCTTGACAACTTTGAGCTTGAAAACTTTTCCTTTAAATCTAACACAGTTCTCACAGCCGATGACCTTTACGAGTGTTTCACTTTTTCGGACGATGTTGAAGTCTCACCGCCCGAGTTTGAGCCCTTTGCTTCTTCAGATGAGTTAGTTAATCCATCAGACTCGGTTGCTTACAGTAGTTTCGAACCATTAATGGAATCTTTCAAGTTCGAGACAGTTTACTACGGTGAGAATGACACTATCCCTAATTCACTCCCTTTCGTCCTTCCTATTGTTCCGACCGTACAAGATACCGTTACGCTTTCATCTCCTATAACAAGTTCGGCGTACCCATGTTTTCTTGCGAATCTTGAGGGATTTGACCCCATTGCACAACGAGTTGATAGATTAGCACAATCAGTTTTCACACTTCGGTCATCACAAATTGCGCTAATTTATTCACTCGATTTACCCCCTCAAGATCACGCGACCCTTCTTTCTTCTTTCCGCCATTCTTCTCCTGTTTTCTTTCTAGTCCATTCTTTCACCAACTAGACCATTACCACGATAAGATTTTTGAATGGTTGGTGCTAACCTTTTGTTAGTTATATGTATGCCCTAGAGGCCATTACTGTACATAGGATGTATATTGTAGTGGATGCTGGGACGTATATAGGAAGGACTTTCTTGCTCGACATGATGGTATGCTATCTGGTTACACTTTACCTTAACGTGTATACTGATTGTCTCTCTGTTACATGTTGGTAAAGCCCTTAGGATGTGTACTTGACTACCTGGACTATGATGCGGATCATACTAGTGGGGACATGGTAGTCCATAAGTACATCCTTCAAAGTCCCTAGTCGTGGGTGTATCGAGACGGGGCATCGATATACCAGAGTAGACTAGCGTGTACCTTCTCGACCCATACAGATGGGCGATGGATGATCCCATATCCATCGGTGTTTGACATCAGAGATGATATACGGGTGGTCAGTAGAGACTGGGTACACTGGACGGACTCGCCGAGAACTCCCAGATGGTATTATACCTCACGTCAGATGGCAGTTCTCTGGTGACACTGGTACAGAGTAGTCTGTTGACCCGAGATCGTCATAGAGTCTTGTGTGGTTCCCACTGTGCTTTGATTTCCATCTTACCACGTCCAAGAGGGCGTGCAAAACGGTGGTTTTTGGGTACAGTCCCGAGTCACATGGAGGCAATGAGCGATAGGAGGGGATTCGTCTCTCCCGGTATAGGGAGTTGATGTTGCGCTGTGTTCGATTGGCTATAACAGGAAATCCCTGGCCAGGGTTGCTGAGATTTACTGGTAAGTGTTACCAGTAGTTTCTCGAATTGTTATAGACCTCATATCGACACGACATATCGAGCTATTGGGGTCTGACGTTTACCACCCTTAGGGGAGATATGCGACATATCAGACGATCAGACCGGACTGTACGGTAGTGTTACTGGTTGGATTCACAGGAGTATGAGCGGGCTTGCTCGTCGATCTTCTGATCGCTCAATACCCGGGTGGCCGTTACGTTTAGCAGACCGCTTGCGGCTTGTGGGTGCTTGATATGATCATCACCTGCTGCCGGCGTATTGACGAGTCTTTAGAGTCCTACACAGAGGTTTCCTGGCTCAAGCGAAACGAAATAGGAGCGCATATGAGATATGTGTGGGACCGAAAATAATGCGTGTATGTGATACCGTATTCCATTCTCGCGATGAATGTATCGAAAGGTTGTATGCGATATAACCTAGTTATCGAATCAAGGGTTGGTTCGATAAGCCGATACATAGAATACTAGTCGGTTATATGCGATATGACCGGATCGTTAAATCAAGTGTTGATTTAATGATTTAATGCATAATTATATATTTGATATATTACTTTGCATTAACTAGTATTGGTTCACTTTAAGATGGATTTTCTCACTCGGATGTGCGCATTGCATATGCGATATGATTTTGTGCACTTGCTTGTATCATGTTTGATGATGCATGCCTTTTGGTTAAGTGTAAAGAATTAAACCTTGGTTAATGAAATGGTTAGGGTTTACTTTTTCCTTATTCATTTTATTCATTTATTTATTCTTTTGGAAAAAGATTAGCAAATGAGAAAATGGTGGCATGTTTTGTTTTGTTCATGAAGCTTCATGAAGACTTTGACCAAGTGACCATTTTGTCTCATGCTTAACCCTAACCATCCCACTAACCATGATTTATTCTCTACACTTGACCATGGTTTGGTTATGATAAGTATTCTTTTAATTTTCTTTTTGGAATTAACTTGTCATAACATTTTACCTTCTTCTTCTTCATTTCTTCAAGTGAAGAAAGCAAGCTCCATCAATGGTGATTGATGGAAATGAGTGAGAAATCCAATTCTAAAGTCTACCCACTTCCTATTTCTTCATCCTCTACCTCTTGCCAAGTAGTAGAGTGTGTTTCCTTCACAAGTTTTCATGACTTGGTGAAGGTGGAGCTTGATTTAGCGATGCCTCGACGTAGATCATCTTCGGCATGGACATCGACGACCTAGCTCGCCATTTCTCCGACGAAGCCGACGCTAGAGCCCGGGAATTCATTTGGACAGCAAAGGGACTTCGTTGCGGAGTTATGGAGGTGGAGCACCGGATCTACAAAGGTTGTATTTCCGTTTCTTTGTAGTTAAGTTGGTAACTAGTTTACTTTTCGCCTAAACTTCTAGCCAACGATCCGTAGTCGGGTTTCTCGGCACCTAGATTTTTTGAAATTGACACGGTTGATGCCTTGTGAGACCTCATTAGGGTGCTTAGGAACCCTGCAGTGGTATTAGAGCCTAGCTAGAGCCTTAGGCGAAGTTTGGACGGAGTTTGAAGTCCGATCGACCCGAAACCCCAACTCAAAATGGCTCTCTGGACTTTTTCTAAAAACAGGGATTTTTCAGTATTAAAAATATGTAGAAATATCAGCAGGAATATCTAAGAGTTACTGTAAATTTTGATGCCCTAATTCCATTAAAGCGCCGCGTTTCCGCTGCACGAGCATGGCTCGTGCGGCGGATCCGCGGCCTGTTTGTCGTGTTATGAGTTGAAGTTTGCACAGTAACTCCTATTTAACAGTGCTGGTTTTCCTGGGTATTTTTAATATTTTTTCCAGAGTTTTAATTTTCAGGGTTGGTTTGGGGATTCGAATGTTCGATCGGATTATCAGATTTTGTCTATGTGTCTTTCCGGATAAATTTTAGAATATGTTAAAAAGTTCGACCGGATATAAATACCCACTTTTTGCCCTGCCGGGAAATTTCCAAGTGTTGGATTTTTCCGTAGTTTGACGACGTTCTAAGTAGTGCAAGTAACGCGATGGACCCTCTAGAAGACAACAAACTTTAACTCGATTATGTGACCGTCTTGAACTGCCCTTTGAACCTTAGGGTTTGGGGCAGTACGGCGTGCCACATGTGAGGCGTTGGCTTGACCCTTCTACGGCTGGACCGTTGGTACTGAGGCACGAACGGAATGTTGTTAGACTTATTTCATGTGTTGAGCTGTATCGGGAAAACCTGGGTGTTCGATCGAAAAGTTTAACATTTTCTGTTTATCTGGAATGGGATACAATAATTGGAATTCACAAAAGTTATGTGATAACTGAATGAATGTTATAAATCTAGCGGTTTAGTCTCACTTGATCGGTTGCCACGGAATTTTGATGTGATCAAAAGTCCGTCGCAATCACGTAGCGTACGCGGATACTCACCGGGTAAACTTAATAGACAGCTACACCCCATAGCCCCGACCAAGTGACTGTAGGAGAACCCCGTCGCCGAAAGCATCCGTTCGGGTGCTCGCGGTAGCGGTGTTCCGCCTTGGTGCACTTCGTCGATGGCGTCGGGGGTGCGGCTGTCTACTGAAGTTTGCGACGAGCATTCGATCAGGATGTCGGGAATCTTGTTGAATTGCCCGACTCGATATTGAAAAGTGTTTTCGATAATGAGACTGAAATGCAGGGTTTATAATTGTTAGGCCTGTGATGTCTAAGTAATTCATTTGGTCAGGCATGCGATGTCTGAGGTGGTTGCGGATTCCAACTGTTGTAGTTTTACACTTTCTTTTCTGTGACCGTAAGTGTAATATGTGATATCGCCGGTTTCGTTGCTATATGTCAACGATAATTGGGATACGCATGTTTACTTACGTTGATGACATGTGATGTTATATGTTGCTGGATATGTTATATTGGATCGTCGTGTTTGAATAGCCGGGGGTTTTTATGTGAGATAAGTGTTTTTCATTTTCATTCATGTAAAAACTTGTATGTAATATTCTTTAATTTGGGGCGCTTCCAGGTTGCGGAAGATGTCACCCGTTATTGTATATTATTTACTTTTCCGCACTAGGATAGACCCAAGGAGGAGGGCACAAGTAACCGGGTTCTGAAGTCCAGTGGGAGACCAACTCGAGAAGTCGAATCCGGGTCTCCTAACTCTAGAATTGGTAGGGTTGCTTGCCGCTCTCGTAGGGGTCTAGGGGTGTGGGTTTGGCTATTCATCACGACCGTAGAATCCGTGTTTTATACTGGCTCGTATTGAAAACACGGACGTCCTAGTATATCTAATATTTCATATGTTTCTTCTGCTGCGATATCTGTGATGTGATCATGTGATGTTCTGTGATAGATATAGTATATTGTATATATGATATATTATATAGACGTTACTTATGTTTTACACCCGCGCTAGCCCTGCCCCGCTCTGCCGTTAGTTACCTAACCTAACGGTGCACGAGGGGACATCGAGGCGAATGCGGATGGCATAAGTGTACGTCGTATTTATCTGTGATGTTTAGGTAATTAAATGATGGGACTTCATTAATGAGATTAATGAAATAAAAGAAACCTAAGATGTTGTAGAATAGAATTTCAAAATAAAACAGGTAGCTACAGTTCTTGCTTTGCACAGCGGTATATGTGATATATCCTGCACCTTATTCGATAAGGAAAGGACCGAGATCCCATCACCGGGAGTGACTCCTTTAGCAATAACTGGCAGATGCTACACACTCGGTTTGTCTTTTGATTGCTTTTAAGAGTTTTTGCTTTGCACAGTGATATATATGATATATCCAGCACCTCATTCGACGTGGAAAGGACCGACGATCCCTTCACCGGGAGTGACTCCTTTAGCAAAACAAGAAAAGCCTCAAAAACACTCCATTTCAAAATTCATTCGATCCTACAACGATATCAAGTTCATTACGCAATAGGTTTTCAGAAAAACCTGTCGTAGCCCTCCGTCATTTCAGATAAATCCTATTTAGTATTCGTGCTGCGTTTGTTGACCTTGTCAAGGCACAGTGTGCGGTAGCTAACCAGTATTTATCTGCTTATGCATATGATGCAGATTGGGTTAGGGTAGTCGTGCGGCCTTGTTGACCTTGTCAAGGGTCGTGCGGGTGGGTTTGATTCAATCAAGAAATCACGGGTTGAACTTGACTTGCGGTCTATGGTTTGTTGACCTTGTCAAGGTCATAGATCGTTCGGAGCAAAATATTATCGGGAATTTCAAGTGTTGAAATTTGCAATGAGATTGCATACCTTCTATGAGATAGTTGGATCCCGATACCCGCTGCGAGTAAGCGTTACTCCTGGGAGAGTTTTATACATTACAATTAGCCGATCAAGTAGGTGTCTAGAAAGGTGTCAACGGGGTTACGCCTATGGGAAAACGAGGTTTACATTAATTAGGTTCGTGCGAAAGCACGGGGGACCTCCCTCAAAGTACCGACACTGGCCTGGCTGAAAGATTGGCGAACTTGTAGTGTGTAATTAATCCCGGCTAGTCTTTCCTTTTAGGGTTTGAAGGAAGATTTGATAAAAAGCAGTGGGAGCCATCCTGATTAGATAAAATAATAACCAATCTATTCTTGCAAGAGCGCACGCTGAGTGTTTTCTTCTCTCTCACTCCAGGTAGCGACCATATCACGCCTTAATCAAGATAATAATACGGAATATTGACCGAACCCGCTTATTATACTGAGCTGGGGAACGTTGGTCCCGCTCCAACTTATAATAGTTATAAGACAGAGCAGGAAATTGGGGAATACCAGATTTCCCGTGCTGCCCAAACGAAGAAAGTGCATATGATGCATCATCTTCGGGTGTGTTCATTACAAAGAACTGATTCTCAGTATCCTCCGAATCCTGCGTATATGATACCGGATCAGGATCCCAGATATGTAAGTTGTTACATAGGGCTACAAAAGAGTAGAAAAACTGAGAACGGGTGATAAGTTTCATGAGGCAGAAAACGGGGCAAGTGTTGCAGCCAAGTCTGTTGGTCACTGTCACCCTGTATTGTAATACATTGATTCTGAACGAATGTTATTAGATACCGAACCTGATATACAAAATCATATCAGTCTCTTTATTAGTAAAGAAATGATAAAATTCTGTATTGTTGGATAATGTTTTGAACATTTCCTATATCAAAAGTTGATCGGTTCAGGCACGTTATCTGAAAGCATTGATGTTCTAAATCAAACTACAGTTCTTAGTATACGGAACACACAGAAGAAGAAAAGTTCAGAAATGAACGAATCCTTCTTAAGGTATTGTAGACTAGGTCGGATCAATGTGACCCGACTAGCTAGAGTTACATAAAAATGCATATTTAAATTAGTTTGAATTTACATCTTGTGGAACTCGCCAGTCATGTCACAAAGATAAAATGACCATAGCTCTGTTTACTGGAAGCAGAGAAAGAGTTAGTGAACTCTTGGGATGATACATGTTGATGTATGTAAGTCCCCTGTCTACACATACCAAGACCGGTTCTTTTTACTTCATTACATTCTCTGATAATCTTTCGAGATTCAGACCTATGTTCCTGTTGAAACACATGTCCGAACCTTTTAAGATATTCACAGAATATAAGTTAGAAGTAGAGAACCAAAATACGGGTATAAGTATTATGTCCTTTGATGTGATCGAGGAGGAGAATACTTGAGCACGGAAATCCTGGACTATTCTAAAGGAGAATGAGATTCTCTCTCAGCATTACTCCTCTGTATACACCATAGCACGATGGTATATCGGGGTGGAGCAGATACACCCTATTTGATATGGTGTGCTCTATGATGAGTACTACTGAGTTACCTATTTTCTTTTGGGGGTTATGCACTCATGAAGCTGCATACCTATTGAATAGGGTTCGAATCAAATCAGTTGCCTACCACTTCATATATGATATGGAAAGGGAAGAGCCCATTTCTTAAGTTAGTTAAGATTTG
The DNA here is from genome assembly GCA_030015575.1 of Agapanthus africanus. Taxonomy (NCBI): domain Eukaryota; kingdom Viridiplantae; phylum Streptophyta; class Magnoliopsida; order Asparagales; family Amaryllidaceae; genus Agapanthus; species Agapanthus africanus. Next base: position 623,418,110 of record CM057341.1, read on the forward strand.
GGGTTGACCGGCCTATGTCTAAAAGCAAAATCCGGACAAGCTCGAGGCAAGGTCTGTAATGTAGAACTGGAAATGTTCCAGCTATACAAACTACAGCACATGATTTGATAGAACCAAAGGATTCAGTAGATTCCAACGAACCTCAGCCTCTCCGCCGATCTAGTAGGGTTCCTCACCCACCTGAGAGATACTTCGGTTTCTCTATGACAGTGGGAGCGAGGATTACATCATGAGATGATGACCCAACTAGTTTCGAGCTGGCCATCAGGAGTGAGACTCTGTGAGAATGGCTGGATGTTTATCGATCTGAGATGGAATCCTTATACACCAACAAAGTATGGACTTTAGTTGCTATATCTGAAGGGTTAAATCCCCATCAGGAGCAAGTATATCTTGAGAAGATTACTTGGTGTACATGGAAAAGTTGAGACTTTCAAAGCTAGAATTGTTAAAGGTTTTCGTCATCGACCAGGCGTGGATAATGATGAAACCTTTTCCAGTAGCTATGCTTAAGTCCATCCAGATCCTACTTGCCACGGCTACATACCATAACTACGATATCTGGCGGTTGGGTGCCATGACTGCTTTTCTAAATGATGTTTTAGAAGAGTGCGTCTATAAGTACACAGCCAGAGGGCCTCGTAGACAGTGGGAGCAGCGGAAACGTGTGCAAGATGTTTTATATGATAAAGCAGGCATCGCGGAGTTGGAACGTCTGTTTTGATAGTCAAACAGTTTGACATCATCAAAATGGTAGATGAACCTTGTATATACAAAAAGGTAGCAGGGAGTATGGTAATGATCCTCATAGAGTACGTGGATGACATACTCTTGATAGGGAAGGAGTTTCCTATGCTACGCTCGATCAATCTCCGCTTATCACTAGGATTCTCCATATAGGATCAAAGTGATACCTACTAAATCCTGGATTTTGGATGTATGAGATAGATCTAATTGGATGTTAGGATACTCACTAGTTGTAGTGAGATAGTATCAATTGATCCTGGGGAGAATCACTGGAAGTGTTTGTTAGGTCCACGTTACCTCTCCCGGTACTTTCGGGGATGCGGAAACGGTAAAACAAATTTTTTTTCTAAACTTTGTAACATGGACCGTAAAAGCCGGATCTTTGCTAAACTAAACTAGCAAACTTGCAAAGAAGAGTAAACTACTCGGCAAAGTGGTTATACCTCAACTTGAACTCCTTCTCTTCTTGTTGTTCTTCTTCTTTCTTGCTCTTTGTAGTAGCTTGAATGGCTTCCCCTCCTCGTCTCCTCTTTGCCAAAGATAGATCCACCTGAGGGCTTCATCCTTGGGCTCCTTTCTCGATCTTGAGAGAACTAAGGTATTCGGCTTGCTAGACCTTCTACCTTAGAGTGAGTAGAGTGTGCTTTGGGGTGTTATATCTTCAAGGAGATGATTCTCAACACATGAGATTTTCTCTCCTTGAACAAGAGGAGGAAGAAGGAACTGAGGAGAGAGAATCAATATGATAAAATGAGCTATTTTCCTCTTGCAACCATAACAAAAGGAAAATGATTTATCTAATTAATAATAATAAATCAAAATAAAATAGTTGATGGTTGTATTTGGAATGACCACCATCATCACTTCATTAAATGAATGTAAGCAAGAATCAAGGAGTATCCTTGCAAAGCAATGATGATGGTCAACATTCAACCATGGTCAACAAGTCAACCATGGTCAACAAGTCAACAAAATCAACCATAACATTATTTCATTTAATTACTATTATTAATTGATATTTCATAAATCCATTAAGCTTTGGAAAAAGACGACTGTCAACTGTGCATACGCACTCGTTCCGAAACCCTAATGAAAGACCTCATCCTCCGCCTCAAGCAACTGTGCATACACACCTGCATTCTCGTTCCGAGGAACAAGAATACTGAGAGATAAAAGCAACCCCAAAACATATACCAGTATCTGGCTCAAACCAGAGCCTGCCAGTATAATCCGTCCGGACTCCAAACGTGCACAAGTGCGCGGATGAGAACGAACCCTGCCGCAAAACCATGCGACCTCTACTCAGTTTTTCCTAGAGGCGAATAGCTCTCTGTATGGGACTCTAAAGACTCGACGCTACGCTGGCAGTGGGTTTAACCACAGACCGCAAGCGGCACTAGCTGTGCGTAACGGTCCCCAGGTAGATGCCGATAAGAACACTGACGAGGTAAAACCCATCTGAACTCCTACTGAGTCTGAATGTGACATTCTCCGTACAGTCCGGTCTGTTCGTCTGATGCATCGCATGGCGGGCTTAGGGGGGCGGTAAACGTCAGTCCCCTAATAGCGGTACAAGTCGTGTCGGAGTGAAGCCCAATACACCCTGAGATAACACTGGAAACCTACCAGTATATCTCGCTTGCCCTGGCCAGGGACTACTCGTGTAATGGCTCTCCTAGACACAGCGCGATGTCAACCCCCAATACCGGGAGAGACAAATCCTGTCTAACCGTCACTGCCTCCAAGTGCTTCGGGACTGCTCCCAACTACTACCTGTTTGCACGACTCAGAAGAGCCGTGGTAGGGTAGTAATTAAAGAACAGTGGGAACACACTCGAGGCGGAGTGACAGTGTCAAGTCAGCGGGCTATGCTGTACTCATGTCACCTGGGAACTGATAACTGACGATAGGTATAATACCAACCATCAGTTCCCGACGAGTCCTGTCCAGTGTACTCGTAACCTAACGAGCACCCGCATACTATCTCAAGTACGACGTACCGACGGCTGTGGGATAGACCGTCTCCCGTGCTGGGATGAGAAGCGCATACGCTAGTCTACTCGGGAGTATCGATGCCCTATCTCGATACTCCCACGACTACGGACGTGTATAAGGATGTGCTTGTAGATTACCCAGCCCCCACGAGTGTGATCGCCATCACAACGCCGGTAATCAAGCAAAGATCCAAAGGGCTCTACTAATGCGTATAGGTGATATAATAAATAAACACACAAGTACACATTAAAGCAGAGACAAACCAAGTAGCATACTACTATATTGAGCAAGATTGTCTGTACAACTGTGAATATCCCAAGCTTCCATCAAGTAATATACATACTAGTATGATACAGTAATGGCCTCTAGGGCATATACACTAACAATCTCCCACTTGCACTAAGGCCATGTACTGGCGTATCGAAGACCTATCATCTCGATCAGCCGCTCGAACTGAGTCTGGGGTAAAGCCTTCGTGAATGGGTTCACAGTGTTGTCCTTTGTGTCCACTCTCCGCACCTCGATCTCCTGGCGATCAATGATCTCCCTGATCAGGTGATACCGCCTTAAGATGTGCCTGGATTTCTGATGGGACCTTGGTTCCTTCGCTAAAGCTATAGCCCCATTGTTATCGCAATACAAAGGTATTGGGTCAACAATGGACGGAACCACCTGAAGTTCACTAATGAACTTCTTAATCCAGACCGCCTCTTTTGCGGCATCGCTTGCAGCAATGTATTCAGCCTCCATCATCGAGTCTGCGACGGTATCCTGCTTGGAACTCCTCCAACATACCGCCCCTCCGTTGAGAGTAAACACAAAATCCGAGACAGACTTGCTGTCATCTTTGTCACTCTGGAAGCTTGAATCGGTAAAGGACTCGACCCTGAGGTCTCCATTACCGTAAACCAGGAACATCTCCTTAGTCCTTCTCAGGTACTTGAGAATGTTCTTCACTGCTGTCCAGTGGTCCTCCCCTGGGTCTGACTGATACCGGCTTACCGCGCTCAATGCGTAAGCTACATCTTGTCTTGTACATAGCATCGCATACATTATAGATCCTACCGCCGAAGCGTAGGGTATAGTGCTCATGCGAACCCTCTCCTCGTCAGTCTTAGGAGACATCTTCTTGGAGAGGGTAATTCCGTGCAATGCGGGTATGTTACCGCGCTTGGAACCCTCCATACTAAATCTCTTTAGTACGGTCTCTATGTACCTGGACTGCGAAAGTCCCAATAGTTTCATGGATCTATCTCTATAGATCTTGATCCCCAGAATGTACGAGGCATCACTGTAGCGTCTTGAAAAGTCGTTTTGGTGTTTTCCTGAAATTCGGTGAAAATTCGGTATTTTTCCGAAAACCGTCTTTCTTGTTATTTTGCAGCTTAGGGCTAATTATACCTAAAATGGATAGGTAATTGCTTGTTTTTAGTAGCTAATGATTTAATTATGAAATTCTGGTCGTTTAAAAATTTTCCCTAATCTTTCAATTTTTTAATATTATTTTAAGCCGGTAAGAAAATACATTAAATCAGCGATAAATACAAATTTTTCCGGGCTAATTTTAATCTCTAAAATTATGATAATTAAAATCTAGTGATAACATAAATTTTTAGTAATTTATTTTGATTTTTAACAAATTTTTATGATATGAAACGAATTTATTGAATTTTGAGCTAAAACTTGCAATTTTTGACTTGTAGGGGGCCTTTTTGCATAAAATTTCTTTTGTAAAATCCCTCTCTCTTTTTCCTCAGCCCTAGGACAGCCCCAACTTGTGCAAGTCCAGAAATTTCTGGCCTCATTTCCTTGGTTGCTTTCTTGAGTTGATTTAGTTAGTTTATGGCTTTATTTTAATTATAATGAATAAGGTATGGTGCATTTGACTTTGGAGACTTGACCATTGACTTTCCCCACTCACCCACACCCCTCCCCCTTACCTCCTCTGGCCGAAACCTGAACCCTCTCTTCTTCATCTCTTTTCTTTTCATTTTTCTTCAATTTTCTTCAAAAAACCACATCAAAATCCATAATTAATTCAAAAATCCAAACAAAATCCTTATGCTGTCATTATCCTTAGCCATTCTTGCTTGAATCTTGGAGCTAGGAAGCCATCCTTAGAGGCAAATCACTTGCTTGATCCATAGATCTTGAGGTATAAATTCCATCAAGTTACTTTCTTTTTCTTCTAAATTCCTTTAATTGCATGGTTTAGTGTTAAAATTTAGCTAATTTCTAATCTTGTTTTTTTAAAAAAGAGTAGTTTGTTTAAATTAGGGTTTTGAAGCCATGATAGTTAATTAGATTGTTTTATAGTTAATCTAGTTGTTAATTAACTAATCTATATGGTCACCTTGTTTATGTAGTCTTCAATTATGCTAATTTAGTTAATTTTAGAAGTGTGATTTGGTAGTAAATTGTTGTTTTAGGATTTTCAAGAGAGGGTTTATGCATGGATTGGGTTGTGAAGCATGATTAGTGAGTTGATTAAGGTTTAGAAACCATTATTTAGTTGATTAAACCTAATTTATTATCTAGTTGTTTTGCTAACCTAATCTAGAAGGTTAACTTGCTAATTGGGCTTGAAATTAGTGTTAGTTAAGTTTTTCTAGTATGGATTTTGATTTGCAATTGCTTTTGAGAAAAATCAAGAAAGGGTTGGTTGTGGAATTTAGGTTTTGGAACATGGTTAATGTGTTGAAATTTTGTGTAGTGGTTATCTAATGGTGTGACTTGGGTGATTATGCTAGATTGTAGTCGTTTTGTCGCAAATCGGCGATTTTTGCACCGATTTTGGAATGCAAATGCTTACTAGTTTTGTTATAAAATTATGTGATGGATTATTTTCGACATCTTGATGATTGTGTTGGCTTATCCTATGACGTTTAGGATGCGTGTGTGCGGGTTTTTGGGTAGTCGGGTTTTAGTTTTGCCGGGCGACCAAATCGGCGTTTTTTTGGCAGTTTTTGCGATTTTCGCGTGTATTCCGCGCACTTTGTGCACGTTGTACCTAGCTAGCGAACATTAGTAGTTTCGTTTGGGTTTTGCGTCGTTCTTGATATGTAACCTTATGTTTGGTATTGATGTTAATTCCAGGTTCGGTCGCGGAGACGTCAGACGCGGCGCGAAAGGGGAAAGCGGTGATTGGACACAGCTAGCCAGGGATTCCGGTGAGTAGATGTAATATCTACGGGGGACTATCGTTGGATGGCGCAAGCCGTCCGATAGTTTTAGTAACTTACAAGACCCTTAGTGATGTTAGTAATTAGGGGTGAAATACTTATTTGACTATTTGCTGCATCCATGCATTATATTGACATACCTATACAAAACCATTTTATAGGACACCTGCACCATTGCCAGGGTTTTTATATGCAGCACGAGCACTATTCATGCTTACACAGACACCCTGGTAATTGCCATGCCACCACACTAGATAACCTTTAAATTTAAACCTGTTACTAATTGATACTTAAACTTGTGCTATTGCCTTTAATTCCTTAAAAATGAAACCGTAGTATTGCTATTCATGTGCATGTACTTCATCATATTAATTGTTCATGCTTAATACATTAATCACACATCGCAACTTGATTATTGATACCATATGCATTCATTATCATTGATATATGCACTTATGAGGATTTCTTGAGATTTTATGATATTGCTGGATTTCAGGGGGAAAACCGCAAAATTTCTAAAGTTATTATATTTTTAAAATATGTAAATTGCGGTTTTCTAGTGATGTAAGTGTCGTCCACCATGAGTTTGCTGTGGATTTGGAAATCCGTGTCGAGGAGTGGAGGAACCGGCACGGGTACATGGTAGGCCCGGTAAGGTACCCCGGGGCAAGAGGAATGTAGTGATGACGTTGAGCCTGGCAGGGGACGGATTACCTACCGGTGACTGTTTGGGACGGCGGATATCCATAGGATACCGACCGTGGCCGCTAGATGATGAGATATTGATATTTGAGATGGGTCAGCCGGACGGCTGAGGCCAGAGATACATTTATGAGATTTGAGTCAGCTTTTGGGTGTCGTTGCTGGACACCGGTTCTCGTCGATTCTTTGAGTATTATGCTGGCATTCTAAAAGAGTTTCAAAAACAAAAAGAGATAAAATGTTTCTTATATATACCTATTGAGACCTCAGATTTTCATGTTGCATACATATTAGTACACTGATGTTGTATACACACCTGCTAGTGCATCCCGTCATACCTGTATTTTAGATGCTAGGATGCTTGTGTGCATGCATACGATAGCCTTTGTAGATGTTATTTATTACTCACGAGTTGGCAACTCACCCCCGTTGTGCCACAGTCTTTTGCAGGTCCGCTCCGTCAGTTCAGTAGCGGCGGGCGCACTTGTCTTTTTGCCTCTTTTGCCTGAGCTCGAGATTTGCTCATAGGTGGGTTATGTTATTATTTTGTACCACCTTGTTTATTCTGGTATCTAGTGTACTCCATCTACTGTTTCTACCAGATTTATTGTATATTGACCTAGAGATGAGACTGTGAGGTTTGGGGACTTTTATGCTGTATTTTGGGATCGAGCTCACTTGAGTCGACATAATGTTTTCTTATGCTTTATTATGATTATTATGCTTGCTGTCATTTACATTGCGTGGGATTTGTGACCGCCTTGTGGCGAAGAGCTAGCTCCCGCTTAGGGATGCCCTATTTTGTTGGATTCATGTATATTTTTGTTGTACCCATTTTGGGGGCCAGTATTTACAAAGGAGACTCTGCCGAAATTTTCGGAAAAATTGGTATTGTTTTTAAAAAGGGTTGTACATGACTTATTTGATAACTCGGTTTCAATTGATTGGGTTTTCTTCACTCTTTTGCTTAATTGGTTTTGTTTTCTGGGCTTTGGCTTACTTATTTTACGGACGTCTTTAGACATTTCGTAAACTTAAGTGCTAGTCACATTCCGTACCATGCGGGTCGTGACAAAGTTGGTATCAGAGCGATAGGTTTTACCTTTGTGAGTGTAGGATGACCCTTGGTAGATGGAGTAAGTGACTTAAGCAGGGTAACGTAGCGTGCGTATGTCCGCGGCATACTTACGATACGGTACTCTGCCTAAGTGACTTTAGGATATACTTGCTTGAAAAATTTCTTCTTCAATTCCGTGTATCCTATGATCCTATTGCACTGTCCTTACTATCCGTTTTCCTGTAACAGCCACTATGCCGCCGAAGGCTACGAGGGCACAGAGGGCTGCCGCCAGAGATGAGATTCGAGCTGGCTCGTCCGAGACTAGGACTGAGCAGGGTGGTATGCCTACGCCGCAGGGACAGACCGATCCACCTTCCCCAGGTCGTATGGGTAGGCTCGAGACCGGTATGGAGGAGTTGCGACAGATGATGGGAGGCATGCAGGAGCTACGTCAGATGGTAGGATCCCTAGTTGCAGCCAGTCGTACACCGAGGCCGGATGACGTACCTACTACATCACAGACGACCATGATACCTGCTCCTACTACTACCACCGTGGCCATTCCGGTTTCACTACAGGATTTCATGAGGTTGAGACCTCCAGTATTCACCGGCACCGAGACAGCGGAGGACCCACAGACGTTCCTTGACAGTTTAGCCAGGATCTGCCGTTCGCTGAGATGTTCGGATGATCGATGGGTAGAGCTTGCGAGTTTCCGACTAGAGGCTCTCGCGCAGACATGGTGGGAGTCAGTCTTGAGAGGTCGAGCTGCAGGTCTGCCGCCTATGACTTGGGTCGAGTTTACAGCGGTCTTTCTAGCCCGTTTCCTTCCAGAGAGCGTTCGTGACGACAGAGCTCGTAGCTTCGAGGCCTTAGTCAAGACACCTGGGATGACGGTGTCTGAGTATGACATCCAGTTTACACAGTTATCCCGATATGCTCAGTATTTGGTGGATACCGAGGAGAAGATGGTGAAGAGGTTCGTACAGGGACTTGATGCCCAGCTATATCTTGCCCTTGGCGCCCAGCACTACGACACTTATTCAGCGGCTATGGATACGGCATTGCGGATGGAGGCACGCATATCACGGACTTCGGCCGTTTCTGGGCCGAAGAGGATTCGCACCGATGTACCGTCTCAGAGGCAACGCGCCAGATTCTTTCCGAGAGATAGGCCTGGCAGAGGATTTGGGCGGGGACAGTTATATGGTTCTTATCCCTAGGGGCAGCAGCCGTCGCCAGGATGTTTTGGGTGCGGGAGTTTGCACCATCTTATCAGAGACTGTCCGGTGAGACGACAGGGAGTAGCGACAGTTCCGCATGTGACCCTACCACCATCACCACCCCCTCCTCAGAGATCCCTACTTCCTACCCCAGGCGATGCTCCACGCCAGTTAGGTGCACCGAGAGGCCGTGGACGCGGCGGTCCTGTTCAGAGAGGACGAGGAGGCAGAGGCCGAGGTCGAGGTCAGCCCGCTATCGGTGGAGGACATGCCCGAGTATTTGCTTTGACACCGCAGGATGCGCAGGCATCCAATGCCGTTGTGACAGGTACCTTGCCAGTTTGTTCTTTCGACGCACGGGTATTATTCGACCCAGGTTCCAGACATTCATACGTATCTACACACTTTTCACCGATGTTGGGCCGTGAGTCATCGTCGTTAGATCAGCCGCTTGTTGTTGTTACTCCGGTAGGCGAGTCGTTTGTCGCTCGGTTTGTATTTCGTTTGTGTTCCGTTCGTATCGGGGAGAGGGATTCATCAGTTGATTTGATACTCCCTGATATGTTGGACTTTGATGTGCTTCTGGGCATGGATTGGCTGGCCACTTGTTATGCTTCGGTGGACTGCCGTGAGAAGGCAGTCAGATTTAGCTTTCCGGGAGAGCCAGTCCTTGTTATTCAGGGAGACCGCAGTGTCACCCTTCCCAGCTTAATTTCGTCTCTTCGCGCTGGTCAGCTCTTGCGGAAGGGATGTCAGGGATTCTTAGCGTGTATTTGTGATACTCGAGCTGTAGAGGTTCCGTTGGACCGGGTCCCGGTTGTTTCTGAGTTCCCTGATGTTTTCCCTGATGAGCTACCTGGGCTACCGCCTGAGCGCGATGTTGAGTTCTGCATTGATTTGATTCCCGGTTCGGGGCCTATTTCTATACCGCCTTATCGGATGGCCCCGGCAGAGCTTCGAGAGCTGAAGGATCAGTTGCAGGATTTGTTAGATAAGGGGCTTATTCGACCTAGTGTTTCTCCGTGGGGTGCTCCGGTCCTGTTTGTCAAGAAGAAGGATGGAAGTTTGCACTTATGTATCGACTACCGCCAGCTGAACAAAGTTACCGTTCGGAACATATATCCGTTGCCGCGCATTGATGATTTGTTCGACCAGCTTCAGGGTGCGGGGTATTTTTCGAGGATCGACTTGCGATCAGGATACCATCAGCTGCGAGTTCGACAAGAGGATATACCGAGGACAGCTTTCCGCACGCGCTACGGCCATTACGAGTCTTTGGTGATGTCGTTTGGACTCACCAACGCCCCAGCAGCATTCATGGATTTGATGAACCGTACATTCAGGCCGTATCTTGACTTGTTCATCATCGTGTTTATCGACGATATCTTGGTGTACTCCCGGAGCAGAGAGGAGCAAGAGCAGCACTTGCGGATTACGTTACAGACTCTGAGGGAGCACCAGCTGTTCGTGAAGTTCTCCAAGTGTGCATTCTGGCTGGACAGCGTCGGATTCTTGGGTCACGTGGTTACGAGAGACGGCATTTGTGTGGACCCGAAGAAGATTGAGGCTGTTCAGCAGTGGCCCCGACCTACATCGGTTACTGAGATCCGTAGTTTTCTAGGCCTGGCGGGCTACTACAGGCGTTTTGTTCAGGACTTCTCCCGTATAGCTGCACCGTTGACCAGTTTGACCCGGAAGGGAGTTCCTTTCGTTTGGACAGAGGAGTGCGAGCGCAGTTTTCAGCAGCTACGGACTTGTTTGACTACGGCGCCAGTATTATCTTTGCCTTCGGGATCAGGCGGATTTGTTGTCTACTGTAATACTTCGCGAGTGGGATTAGGATGCGTATTGATGCAGCATGGCCGGGTGATCGCTTATGCTTCTCGGCAGTTGAAGAAGCATGAACAGAACTACCCCACTCATGATTTGGAGAAGGCTGCAGTGGTCTTTGCACTGAAGATTTGGCGACATTACCTTTACGGCGAGTCGTGTCAGATATTCACCGATCACAAGAGCTTAAAGTACATATTTCAGCAGCGAGACCTGAACCTCAGACAGCGTCGTTGGATGGAGTTGGTGAAAGACTACGACTGCGAGATCTTATATCACCCCGGCAAGGCAAATGTGGTGGCAGATGCGTTGAGTAGGAGGCCCGGGGGTAGTCTATCCTTTTTGCGCGCAGTGCAGAGGCAGTCGTCAGCAGATTGGCAGATGCTATGCGACAGCCGAGTTGAGTTCGAGTTCACTCAGACAGGAGGACAGCTCGCGCATGTTCGTGCACGCCCACAGTTGCTTGACCGTATATATGAGGCACAGCGCAGTGACGACCGTTACTCAGAGATCATGGCACAGATGGGACAGGGCAGATTTTCCGAGTTCGTGGTTGACGATCAGGGGATTTTACGATATGGATCTAGACTGTGCGTACCAGATGCTGATGGATTGCGGCGCGACATTCTTGAGGAGGCACACCGATCAGTGTATAGTGTCCACCCCGGTTCCACCAAGATGTACCATGATATGAGAGAGACCTACTGGTGGGACGGGATGAAGAGGGACATTGCGGAGTTCATTTCGAGATGCCTGACTTGTCAGCAAGTCAAGACCGAGCACCAGAGGCCCGCAGGAGAGCTACAGCCGTTACCCATTCCAGAGTGGAAATGGGAACAGATTTCGATGGATTTCGTTGTTGGTCTACCCAGGACCAGTCGAGGGTACGACTCCATCTGGGTGATCGTGGATAGATTGACGAAAGCGGCTCACTTCCTTCCAGTGAAGACGACTTTCAGCTTCGCTCAGTATGCTCAGCTCTATATTGACGAGATCGTGCGACTACATGGCGTACCGACTTGTATCGTGTCAGATCGAGGCACTCAGTTCACCAGCCGACTTTGCCAGAGACTTCAGGAGGCTTTGGGCACTCGTTTGAGCTTCAGCACAGCGTTTCATCCGCAGACAGACGGACAGTCAGAGCAGACCATTCAGACTCTCGAGGACATGCTCAGAGCGTGCGTTTTAGACTTTGGTGGTAGCTGGGATCGTCATTTACCTCTAGTGGAGTTCTCCTACAACAACAGCTTCCAGGATACTATTCAGATGGCACCTTTCGAGGCATTGTATGGGAGGAGATGCAGATCGCCCGTTTGTTGGACAGAGCTCAGCGAGAGCAGCATTTTGGGGCCGCAGCTTGTTGAGGAGACGACAGCGAAGATACAGTTGATCCGAGACTGGATGAGGGCAGCTCAGAGCAGACAGAAATCGTATGCAGACAGGCGCCGTCACAGATTAGAGTTCGCAGTTGGCGACCATGTTTTTCTGAAAGTCTCTCCGATGAAGGGCGTGATGCGTTTTGGGCCAAAGGGGAAGCTTAGCCCTAGATTCGTAGGTCCCTTCGAGATCCTTGAGCGGGTTGGCGCTGTTGCATATCGTTTGGCTCTTCCTCCCAGCTTTCCCGATGTTCACCCCGTCTTCCATGTTTCGATGCTCCGCAAGTACCTTCACGACCCTTCACATGCGATTCAGCACACGACAGTCCAGCTAGAGCACGACCTTTCTTTTGCAGAGCAGCCGGTGGCCATCCTGGATCGGCAGGTGAAGAAGTTGAGGTCGAAGATTATACCAACCGTCAAGGTCCTTTGGCGTAGCCCGAGCAGCGAGGAGGTTACCTGGAAGACCGAGGGCGAGATGAGGAAGAAATATCCCCATCTCTTCAAAGGTACGCGTAGTTTTTTTTTTAAATTCGGGGACCGAATTTCTTTAAGGGGGGAAGATTTTAGCGTCTTGAAAAGTCGTTTTGGTATTTTCCTGAAATTCGGTGAAAATTCGGTATTTTTCCGAAAACCGTCTTTCTTGTTATTTTGCAGCTTAGGGCTAATTATACCTAAAATGGATAGGTAATTGCTTATTTTTAGTAGCTAATGAGTTAATTATGAAATTCTGGTCGTTTAAAAATTTTCCCTAATTTTTCAATTTTTTAATATTATTTTAAGCCGGTAAGAAAATACATTAAATTAGCGATAAATACAAATTTTTCCGGGCTAATTTTAATCTCTAAAATTATGATACTTAAAATCTAGTGATAACATAAATTTTTAGTAATTTATTTAGATTTTTAACAAATTTTTATGATATGAAACGAATTTATTGAATTTTGAGCTAAAATTTGCAATTTTTGACTTGTAGCGGGCCTTTTTGCATAAAATTTCTTTTGTAAAACCCCTCTCTCTTTTTCCTCAGCCCTAGGACAGCCCCAACTTGTGCAAGTCCAGAAATTTCTGGCCTCATCTCCTTGGTTGCTTTCTTGAGTGGATTTAGTTAGTTTATGGCTTTATTTTAATTATAATGAATAAGGTATGGTGCATTTGACTTTGGAGACTTGACCATTGACTTTCCCCACTCACCCACACCCCTCCCCCTTACCTCCTCTGGCCAAAACCTGAACCCTCTCTTCTACATCTCTTTTCTTTTCATTTTTCTTCAATTTTCTTCAAAAAACCACATCAAAATCCATAATTAATTCAAAAATCCAAACAAAATCCTTATGCTGTCATTATCCTTAGCCATTCTTGCTTGAATCTTGGAGCTAGGAAGCCATCCTTAGAGGCAAATCACTTGCTTGATCCATAGATCTTGAGGTATAAATTCCATCAAGTTACTTTCTTTTTTTGCTAAATTCCTTTAATTGCATGGTTTAGTGTTAAAAGTTAGCAAATTTCTAATCTTGTTTTTTTAAAAAAGAGTAGTTTGTTTAAATTAGGGTTTTGAAGCCATGATAGTTAATTAGATTGTTTTATAGTTAATCTAGTTGTTAATTAACTAATCTATATGGTCACCTTGTTTATGTAGTCTTCAATTATGCTAATTTAGTTAATTTTAGAAGTGTGATTTGGTTGTAAATTGTTGTTTTAGGATTTTCAAAAGAGGGTTTATGATGGATTGGGTTGTGAAGCATGATTAGTGAGTTGATTAAGGTTTAGAAACCATTATTTAGTTGATTAAACCTAATTTATTATCTAGTTGTTTTGCTAACCTAATCTAGAAGGTTAACTTGCTAATTGGGCTTGAAATTAGTGTTAGTTAAGTTTTTCTAGTATGGATTTTGATTTGCAATTGCTTTTGAGAAAAATCAAGAAAGGGTTGGTTGTGGAATTTAGGTTTTGGAACATGGTTAATGTGTTGAAATTTTTTGTAGTGGTTATCTAATGGTGTGACTTGGGTGATTATGCTAGATTATAGTCGTTTTGTCGCAAATCGGCGATTTTTGCACCGATTTTGGAATGCAAATGCTTAGTAGTTTTGTTATAAAATTATGTGATGGATTAATTTCGACATCTTGATGATTGTGTTGGCTTATCCTATGACGTTTAGGATGCGTGTGTGCGGGTTTTTGGGTAGTCGGGTTTTAGTTTTGCCGGGCGACCAAATCGGCGTTTTTTTTCGAAGTTTTTGCGATTTTCGCGTGTATTCCGCGCACTTTGTGCACGTTGTACCTAGCTAGCGAACGTTATTAGTTTCGTTTGGGTTTTGCGTCGTTCTTGATATGTAACCTTATGTTTGGTATTGATGTTAATTCCAGGTTCGGTCGCGGAGACGTCAGACGCGGCGCGAAAGGGGAAAGCGGTGATTGGACACAGCTAGCCAGGGATTCCGGTGAGTAGATGTAATATCTACGGGGGACTATCGTTGGATGGCGCAAGCCGCCCGATAGTTTTAGTAACTTACAAGACCCTTAGTGATGTTAGTAATTAGGGGTGAAATACTTAGTTGACTATTTGCTGCATCCATGCATTATATTGACATACCTATACGAAACCATTTTATAGGACACCTGCACCATTGCCAGGGTTTTTATATGCAGCACGAGCACTATTCATGCTTACACACACACCCTGGTAATTGCCATGCCACCACACTAGATAACCTTTAAATTTAAACCTGTTACTAATTGATACTTAAACTTGTGCTATTGCCTTTAATTCCTTAAAAATGAAACCGTAGTATTGCTATTCATGTGCATGTACTTCATCATATTAATTGTTCATGCTTAATACATTAATCACACATCGCAACTTGATTATTGATACCATATGCATTCATTATCATTGATATATGCACTTATGAGGATTTCTTGAGATTTTATGATATTGCTGGATTTCACGGGGAAAGCCGCAAAATTTCTAAAGTTATTATATTTTTAAAATATGTAAATTGCGGTTTTCTAGTGATGTAAGTGTCGTCCACCATGAGTTTGCTGTGGATTTGGAAATCCGTGTCGAGGAGTGAAGGAACCGGCACGGGTACATGGTGGGCCCGGTAAGGTACCCCGGGGCAAGAGGAATGTAGTGATGACGTTGAGCCTGGCAGGGGACGGATTACCTACCGATGACTGTTTGGGACGGCGGATATCCATAGGATACCGACCGTGGCCGCTAGATGATGAGATATTGATATTTGAGATGGGTCAGCCGGACGGCTGAGGCCAGAGATACATTTATGAGATTTGAGGCAGCTTTTGGGTGTCGTTGCTGGACACCGGTTCTCGTCGATTCTTTGAGTATTATGCTGGCATTCTAAAAGAGTTTCAAAAATAAAAAGAGATAAAATGTTTCTTATATATACCTATTGAGACCTCAGATTTTCATGTTGCATACATATTAGTACACCGATGTTGTATACACACCTGCTAGTGCATCCCGTCATACCTGTATTTTAGATGCTAGGATGCTTGTGTGCATGCATACGATAGCCTTTGTAGATGTTATTTATTACTCACGAGTTGGCAACTCACCCCCGTTGTGCCACAGTCTTTTGCAGGTCCGCTCCGTCAGTTCAGTAGCAGCGGGCGCATTTGTCCTTTTGCCTCTTTTGCCTGAGCTCGAGATTTGCTCATAGGTGGGTTATGTTATTATTTTGTACCACCTTGTATATTCTGGTTGTCACGACCCGAGAATTCGACTCGTGACCGGCACTTAACCACGCAACGTCTACAGGCGTAACGCGGCTAAGTAAGCCGAACCCAGAAATCAAAACCAATAAATATAGAGTGATTTTAAAACATTTTGTAAAAACATTCGTACATGTCTGAAAAACTTCCATTTATTTAGTAGAAATCCTTTTTAAGTTCAAAAGTTATAAGTTTTATAATTTTGGTAACATTTCCTTTTTAAAACATTTGCCTTGCCGGTCGGGTAGAAACAAGGTGTAACAGAAATGACGAGTAAAATAAATGAAGCATCACAATGAGATATACGACGCCGTAGCGAAGAGTACACAGTAAAGCAAGGACAATATAATAAAAGATGAGACTGCAAAAGTAAAGTCAGCTCACATGCGAGCTCGACACCAGAATATAAAATCTTACATATCGTCCTCTCAACTGTCTCTAAGTCAATACAGAAAGGTAGATGGAGAATACTAGATACATTAATATACAACTGAAAGATAACAGATACCGTACAAAACCCACCTATCAGCTAAAGGCTATCTCTGCTCAAAAAGGGCATCTGTGCCAAAAGATGCGGTAACAGCCAGCCGTGACTACTCCCCAGGGCAACCTGCAAATACTGTGGCACAACGGGGGTGAGTTGCCAACTCGTGAATAGAGATAACATATAAAGGTAATCGCGAGCATGCACGTACAGCGCTACTCTAACCAATGCCAGCAGATGATATCAATGCGGGTAAGCAGTATGCGTAATAATAATGCAAGTCCTCTATCAGGTGATATAACTACAGGATGAGGTGTGATAATAAATGCTGAGCCTGGGAATATAGTATCTACATGAAGTATCAAGGTGGACTACATATGTATGTATGCACCACAAATCCCAACATCCCAAACGCCGGTACTCCATCGGCCCTCATATCCTGTATATTCCTGAAAATCCCGAGTGCCCAACATCGGCACCCAAATATCATAAATACTCGTGTCTAGCATCGACACGTAAAACATCCTGTATCGGGCATCCGTCATTCCGGGTCAGCCCTCTCACAAGGTATATATCGGGAATCCGTCAGTCCGGGTCATCCCTCTCTCAATACATCGGGCATCCGTCATTCCGGGTCAGCCCTATATCAATCCATCGGGCATCCGTCATTCCGGGTCAGCCCTCTCTCAAAGGATATATCGGGAATCCGTCAATCCGGGTCATCCCTCTCTCAATACATCGGGCATCCGTCATTCCGGGTCAGCCCTCTCTGAGTACATGCCTCTAGCACCGAGAAAACATGGGGCGGCGCCCCAAAATATCATATCAAGGGAACCGGGTTTTTAAATGATTACTTATTTGAAAAGGGCCACGGTTCCCAAATCCAGAAATCACAAGAAATCTCAACCAGTAATACAAGTAATTGTGATGTGATATGTGCATCAAGTATGTATATCTAGTCATGTCACAGAAAAATGAGCTACAATGCAACGATCCAATGTGATATAGGTATCAAGTATGAAATTCAAGTCATGTCATATATAGATGAGCTACAACAATACATAACAGTATGATCATGGCAGTTCTATCAGTTCTAAGCAATGTATATATATATAGCAGGGAATGCAATATGTGATGACAATCCAGGGTATGGTATATGCAGTATATACAATAAGGTCCTATCAGCCCTGACGCATAACGCCATGCGGGCGATATCCCCGTAGATGTGAAATCTACTCACCGTGTCTCGCGCTAAGTGTAGCCGACAACTTGCTTGCCCTTCTTCGCAGCGTCCGTCTCACTGGCCTGCGAACCTAGAATCACATATACATATCACACATATAAGCTCAATTTCACCAAAAACACGACATTACAGTCAACTAGAAACTCGTATCGCAAACCAATCGCGCGTGTACGCGATACGCTAAAACGTGTAATCACGCGCCACGAAACTACCCCGACGCGCCGCGATACGCAGAAACCCAAACCTACTCACGTATCACGCGTGTCGCGAAGGTTTAGAAAACGGCAAAATAGGTATTTGGTCCCAGATTTTTCTACAGAACTAGCCTTACAAAAATATATATATCAAAGGACCCTACACACTAGAAAACACCTACAGAACCCAAAAATACCCAAAACACCTCCCATCTGGCCGCAAATTGCGGCCAGAATGAGGATTTCGGCGGCCAACTGTAGCAGGTAGGGGGTCGGGTTTCACCTGATGTATCAGCACAATACCACTATACTACAGTATTCACAAAATAATTCTGAACTCACCGAGTCAAAAGCAGTTCCAGAAAAGTTCACTTTTGCACAAATACGACATTTTGCATCAAATAGGAAAATTGGTGGTATTTTAGTGTAATAGGGGTTGGACTAGGTTAACATGGTCTCAACAAACCTCAAGCATCCTACTGTAACCAATCTACACCTCATTAGCACAAAGTTCTCACTAAACACCCCATAACTCACTAAAACGCACTAAATTCCATTAACCGATGCAAAACCACACTTAACAGGGCAAACTAGGGAAGCAAGATAGGAAGTATACCTCACTCTCGACCCTAGGGAGCTGCAGGAAGAAGAAGAAGTGAAGGGAAGAGGCTGCACTAGGAACTGGGGCTGCTGCTGCTCACTGGGGCTTTGCTGTTGCTGAATGTTGCTGCTGCTGCTGCTTCATGTTGCTGCTGCTGCTGCTGCTCAGTTGTTGCTGTTGCTTTGCTTGCTGCTGCTGCTGGGGGTGTTGCAAGGTGAGTGTGTGTGTGTGAGAGCTTGAGAGAAAACCAAAAGGAAATGAGAGGCTACAATCATCACACAAAAGTCACCCCCTCTCTCTCTCACTTCATTTAATGCAAGCATGGCCTAAAGCCATAATGCACTCTCTCTCTCTCTCACAAGTCAACACTTAATCAAAAATTCAAATTAAAGTAACCTCTTAACTAATTAATCAAACTCACTTATAACCCAAAAGAATTAATCCTACAATTAACCCACCATGGTTAATAATTATGGTATTTACTAAATTTAAAAACCCTAGTTTACATGCACATGTGTGTGCAAGCCTAGGAAAATTTTGGAAAAATATTTATTAAATTAGGAAAAATATTTAAAACACAGTTTGGCAAACTTTTTATTAAAAATCATTATTTAATTATAATTATTCACTAACCCTTATCCTAAGGTGTTACAATCTCTCTCCCTTAAAGAAATTCGTCCCCGAATTTCAAAAATCTAACTACACGCACCTTGAAAAAGATGGGGATACGTCTTCATCATCTCGCTTTCGGTCTCCCAAGTGACCTCCTCACGGTTCTGACCACGCCAAAGTAGCTTAACTGATGGAATGTCCTTCGATCTCAATCTCTTCACTTGTCGATCCAAGATCATCACCGGCTGCTCTGCATAGGAAAGGTCACGCTCAAGCTGGAACGTCGGATGCTGAATCGCATGCGAAGGATCATGAAGATATCTGCGGAGCATCGAGACATGGAATACGGGGTGCACATCTGGAAAGCTGGGCGGAAGGGCTAAACGGTAGGCTACTGCACCAACACGCTCGAGGATCTCGAAGGGGCCCACATACCTGGGACTGAGCTTCCCCTTCTTCCCAAACCTCATCACACCTTTCATTGGGGAGACCCTCAAGAAAACATGATCACCAACAGAAAACTCAAGTCTGCGTCGTCGATGGTCTGCATAAGCTCTCTGCCTACTCTGCGCTGCTCTAATCCTATCGCGAATCAACTGGATCTTCGCGGTCGTCTCCTCAACGATCTGTGGCCCTAAGATACTACTCTCACTGAGCTCTGTCCAACAAGTAGGTGACCTGCATCTCCTCCCATAAAGAGCCTCAAATGGTGCCATCTGAATAGTCTCCTGGTAGCTGTTATTGTAGGAGAACTCTACTAAGGGCAAATGATGATCCCAGCTACCTCCGAAATCTAATACACAAGCTCTGAGCATGTCCTCGAGAGTCTGAATGGTCCGCTCTGACTGTCCGTCGGTCTGCGGATGAAAAGCTGTGCTGAAACTCAAGCGAGTGCCCAAAGCCTCCTGGAGCCTCTGCCATAGTCTACTAGTAAACTGGGTGCCTCTGTCGGACACAATGCACGTCGGGACTCCGTGTAGTCGCACTATCTCGTCAATGTAGATCTAGGCATACTGAGTAAATCCGAAAGTCATCTTCACTGGTAGGAAGTGAGCCGCTTTCGTCAAACGATCCACGATCACCCAGATGGAGTCATACCCCCGACTAGTCCTGGGTAGACCTACCACGAAATCCATCGAAATCTGTTCCCATTTCCACTCCGGAATGGGTAGCGGCTGTAGCTCTCCCGCGGGCCTCTGGTGCTCAGCCTTGACTTGCTGACAAGTCAGGCATCTCGATACAAAATCTGCAATGTCCCTCTTCATTCCGTCCCACCAGTAAACATCTCTCATATCATGATACATCTTGGTGGAACCGGGATGGACGCTGTATACCGATCGATGTGCCTCCTCAAGAATCTTGCGCTTCAGTCCCTCAGCATCTGGTATGCACATTCTGACTCCAAACCGTAGTACTCCCTGATCGTCGATCACGAACTCGGAAAATCTGCCCTGTCCAATCTGTGCCATGATCTCTGAACATCGGTCATCACTGAGCTGTGCCTCACGTATACGATCGACCAACTGTGGACGTGCACGGACATGCGCTATCTGTCCTCCAATCGGCGTGAACTCGAACTGTACTCGACTGTCGCATAATAACTGCCAATCTGCGGATGACTGCTCCTGTACTGCGCTCAAACAAGATAAACTACTCCCGGGCCTCCTACTCAAAGCATCCGCCACCACATTTGCCTTGCCCGGGTGATATAAGATTTCGCAGTCGTAATCCTTCACTAACTCCATCCATCGACGCTGCCGAAGGTTCAGGTCCCGCTGCTGGAATATGTATTTCAAACTCTTATGATCCGTGAATATCTGGCACGACTCGCCGAATAGATAATGTCGCCAGATCTTAAGTGCGAAGACCACTGCAGCCATCTCCAAATCATGAGTGGGGTAGTTTTGTTCATGCTTCTTCAATTGTCGCGAGGCATACGCGATCACCCTATCATGCTGCATCAGAACGCATCCCAGCCCCACTCGAGAAGCATCACAAAAGACCACAAATCCGCCCGGTCCGGAAGGTAAAGATAACACCGGTGCCGTCGTCAGCTGAGTCCGTAACTGCTGAAAACTGTGCTCGCACTCCTTCATCCAAACGAAAGGAACTCCCTTCCGGGTCAACCCGGTCAAAGGTGTAGCAATACGGGAGAAGTCCTGCACAAAACGCCTGTAGTAACCGGCCAATCCCAAAAAGCTGCGAATCTCCGTCACCGATGTAGGTCTGGGCCAACGCTGAACGGCCTCGATCTTCCTCCGGTCTACACATATACCGTCTCGTGAAATCACGTGCCCCAAGAAATCTACGCTGTCCAGCCAAAAAGCACACTTGGAGAATTTCTCATAAAGCTGGTGCTCCCTCAATGTCTGCAATGTAATCCGCAGGTGCTGCTCGTGCTCCTCACTACTCCGGGAATACACCAAGATATCGTCAATGAAGACTATGATTAACAGATCCTAATAAGGCCGGAAAATACGGTTCATCAAATCCATGAAGGCTGCTGGCGCATTGGTGAGTCCGAACGAAATCACCAAAAACTCGTAATGGCCGTAGCGCGTACGGAAGGCTGTCCGGGGAATGTCCTCCTGTCGAACCCGCAGCTGATGATAGCCCGATCGTAAATCGATCCTCGAAAAGTACCCTGCCCCCTGAAGCTGATCGAACAAATCGTCGATACGCGGCAAAGGATACCTGTTCCGCACTGTCACCCTGTTCAGCTGGCGGTAGTCGATACAAAGACGCAAACTGCCGTCCTTCTTCCTGACGAACAGGACTGGAGCACCCCAAGGAGAAACACTGGGTCGAATAAGTCCCTTGTCCAGCAAATCTTGCAACTGGCCTTTCAACTCTCGAAGTTCAGCCGGGGCCATCCGATAAGGCGGTATGGAAATAGGCCCCGAGCCGGGAACCAAATCAATACAGAAAGAAATGTCGCGCTCGGGCGGCAACCCAGGAAGCTCGTCAGGGAACACATCAGGAAACTCGCTAACAACCGGAACCTGGTCCAATGGAACCTGTATAGCCCGAGCATCGGAAACATAGGCGAGAATTCCCTGACATCCCTTCCTCAAAAGCTGTCCAGCGCGAAAAGAAGAAATCACACTGTGAGGGGCGGCACTAAGGTCCCCCAACACAACAAAAACCGACTCACCGGGAAAGCAGAATCTAACTGTCTTCTCACGGCAGTCCACAGAAGCATAGCACGTGGCCAACCAATCCATACCCAAAAGAACGTCGAAGTCCAACATCTCCAGAAGGATCAAGTCGACAGGCAACTCTCTCTCGCCAATACAGACGGTACAGGATCGGAACATGTGCCTAGCAACAAACGACTCTCCCACGGGAGTAGTCACCACAAGCGGCTGATCAAGCAAGCCGGACTCTCTACCCAAACTCGGCACAAAGTGCGTGGATACGTACGAGTGTGTGGATCCGGGATCGAACAATACATGTGCATCAACTGAACATACAGGGAGGATACCTGAAACCACTGCATTGGACGCCTGCGCGTCCTGATGCGTCAAGGCAAAGACCCTCGCCTGTCCACCACCTGTAACTGACTGACCTCTGCCTCGGTCGTCTCGCCCTCTCTGAGCAACTCCTCCACGCCCACGACCTCGCTGTGTATGAGTCTGGCGCGGAGCAACGGTAGGTACGATAGGCAACGCCCTCTGGGGTGGTGAAGGCGGTAATGTGACATGCGGTGCTGTCGCCTCCCTCCGGGGTAACTCAGGACAATCCCGTATGCGATGGTAAGAACTCCTACAGCGAAAACATCCCGACGACGACCGCTGACCGTCCTGGGAATAGGAGCTGAATAACCGGCCCCGCCCTGAATCTCTGCTGCCTGCAATACGTCTATCACGGCGCCGAAAAGGCTGTCTCTGTGCTGATGTATCCGCACGAACTCTCTTCGGCTTTGGAACTACCGAAGTCTCAGCAAGGTGCTCCTCGACCACTAGGGCTGCGTCTACAGCTGCTGCATAGGTCTCGTAGTGCTGTGCGCTGATCGCGAGGAACAATGGTGTAAGCAAGCCTCGAACAAATCTCCTGACTCGCAACTCCTCGGTAGCCACTAAATATGGGGCATAGACTGCTAGCTCTGTAAACAGCACATCATACTCTGCCACCGTCATCCCTGGCGTCTGGCGCAAGGACTCAAATCTGCGTGCTCGAGCATCCCTAACACTCTGGGGAAGGAAACGGGCTAGAAATATGGTCACGAACTCCGTCCAGGTCATAGGAGGAAGACCTGCTGCTCTGCCCTTCTCCACTGAATCACACCATTTCTGCGCAAGACCTTCCAGGCGAAAGCTCGCGAACTCGACCCATCTCGCATCTGCGCATCTGAGGGAACGACATATCCTAGCTATCCTGTCGATGAAAGACTGTGGGTCCTCGGCTGTATCGGTGCCTGTGAATACTGGAGGCTTCAGCCTCATGAACTCTGATAGCGATACTGTAATCACCTCCGTGGCTGCAGGGGCAACTGGCTGTGCGGTAGGTACCATCGCGGTCTCTGGAACAGGTGGAGCTACCTCTGGTCGCTGCGCTCGAAGCGTCTCAACTAGCGATCCTATCATCTGGCGCATCTCCTGCATGCTAGATCCCACCGTCTGGCGCATCTCCTGCATACCAGCCCCTAACGTGGCGATCTGCTCTGTCACGGCAGGAATAGCCTGCTCGGGTACAACCGGCGTACTGCCCGGATCAGTCCGTGTCTCGGACGAGTCAACTCGAATCTCGGCCCTCGCGGCCGCTCTCTGTGCCCTTGTAGTCTTAGGCGGCATACTGGCTGAAAGAAAATTTGGATTCGATAAGAACACGGAAATCGAATCGCAAGAATATAAGGAGGGATCAAATCAATAAGTCCTAAGGTCGCGTAGGCGGAGTACCGTGTCGTGAGTATGCCGCGGAACATACGCACGCTACGCTACCCTGCTGCAGCTACCTACTCCATCATACCAGGGTCATCCTACACTCTGAAGGTAAAACCTACGCTTTGATACCAACTTTGTCACGACCCGAGAATTCGACTCGTGACCGGCACTTAACCACGCAACGTCTACAGGCGTAACGCGGCTAAGTAAGCCGAACCCAGAAATCAAAACCAATAAATATAGAGTGATTTTAAAACATTTTGTAAAAACAATCGTACATGTCTGAAAAACTTCCATTTATTTAGTAGAAATCCTTTTTAAGTTCAAAAGTTATAAGTTTTATAATTTTGGTAACATTTCCTTTTTAAAACATTTGCCCTGCCGATCGGGTAGAAACAAGGTGTAACAGAAATGACGAGTAAAATAAATGAAGCATCACAATGAGATATACGACGCCGTAGCGAAGAGTACACAGTAAAGCAAGGACAATATCATAAAAGATGAGACTGCAAAAGTAAAGTCGGCTCACATGCGAGCTCGACACCAGAATATAAAATCATACATATCGTCCTCTCAACTGTCTCTAAGTCAATACAGAAAGGTAGATGGAGAATACTAGATACATCAATATACAACTGAAAGATAACAGATACCGTACAAAACCCACCTATCAGCAAAAGACAATCTCTGCTCAAAAAGGGTATCTGTCCCAAAAGATGCGGTAACAGCCAGCCGTGACTACTCCCCAGGGCAACCTGCAAATACTGTGGCACAACGGTGGTGAGTTGCCAACTCGTGAATAGAGATAACATATAAAGGTAATCGCGAGCATGCACGTACAACGCTACTCTAACCAATGCCAGCAGATGATATCAATGCGGGTAAGCAGTATGCGTAATAATAATGCAAGTCCTCTATCAGGTGATATAACTACAGGATGAGGTGTGATAATAAATGCTGAGCCTGGGAATATAGTATCTACATGAAGTATCAAGGTGGACTACATATGTATGTATGCACCACAAATCCCAACATCCCAAACGCCGGTACTCCATCGGCCCTCATATCCTGTATATTCCTGAAAATCCCGAGTGCCCAACATCGGCACCCAAATATCATAAATACTCGTGTCTAGCATCGACACGTAAAACATCCTGTATCGGGCATCCGTCATTCCGGGTCAGCCCTCTCACAAGGTATATATCGGGAATCCGTCAGTCCGGGTCATCCCTCTCTCAATACATCGGGCATCCGTCATTCCGGGTCAGCCCTATATCAATCCATCGGGCATCCGTCATTCCGGGTCAGCCCTCTCTCAAAGGATATATCGGGAATCCGTCAATCCGGGTCATCCCTCTCTCAATACATCGGGCATCCGTCATTCCGGGTCAGCCCTCTCTGAGTACATGCCTCTAGCACCGAGAAAACATGGGGCGGCGCCCCAAAATATCATATCAAGGGAACCGGGTTTTTAAATGATTACTTATTTGAAAAGGGCCACGGTTCCCAAATCCAGAAATCACAAGAAATCTCAACCAGTAATACAAGTAATTGTGATGTGATATGTGCATCAAGTATGTATATCTAGTCATGTCACAGAAAAATGAGCTACAATGCAACGATCCAATGTGATATAGGTATCAAGTATGAAATTCAAGTCATGTCATATATAGATGAGCTACAACAATACATAACAGTATGATCATGGCAGTTCTATCAGTTCTAAGCAATGTATATATATATAGCAGGGAATGCAATATGTGATGACAATCCAGGGTATGGTATATGCAGTATATATAATAAGGTCCTATCAGCCCTGACGCATAACGCCATGCGGGCGATATCCCCGTAGATGTGAAATCTACTCACCGTGTCTCGCACTAAGTGTAGCCGACAACTTGCTTGCCCTTCTTCGCAGCGTCCGTCTCACTGGCCTGCGAACCTAGAATCACATATACATATCACACATATAAGCTCAATTTCACCAAAAACACGACATTACAGTCAACTAGAAACTCGTATCGCAAACCAATCGCGCGTGTGCGCGATACGCTAAAACGTGTAATCACGCGCCACGAAACTACCCCGACGCGCCGCGATACGCAGAAACCCAAACCTACTCACGTATCACGCGTGTCGCGAAGGTTTAGAAAACGGCAAAATAGGTATTTGGTCCCAGATTTTTCTACAGAACTAGACTTACAAAAATATATATATCAAAGGACCCTACACACTAGAAAACACCTACAGAACCCAAAAATACCCAAAACCCCTCCCATCTGGCCGCAAATTGCGGCCAGAATGAGGATTTCGGCGGCCAACTGTAGCAGGTAGGGGGTCGGGTTTCACCTGATGTATCAGCACAATACCACTATACTACAGTACTTACAAAATAATTCTGAACTCACCGAGTCAAAAGCAGTTCCAGAAAAGTTCACTTTTGCACAAATACGACATTTTGCATCAAATAGGAAAACTGGTGGTATTTTAGTGTAATAGTGTTGGAGATAGTGCCCTCAGAGTCAATTATTGGATCACCGGCATGTGATTGCAATGATTGAGAGAGGACCTATCCCGGTAGGACAGTCTTACTCGAGATGATAGTATGCTATCTGGTTTATCTTTATCATCGTGTACTGCTTTAGGTGACCTGACATGTCGCTATTACACGTTGATAGAGCCCCTAGGATTCTTGCTTCACTGCCAGCAGTATGATGGCGATCATATACGTGGGAGCTGGTAGTCTATAAGCACATCCTTAAAAGGTCCCTAGTCGTAGGAGTTTCGAGACAGGGCATCGATACTCCATTAGTAGACTAGTGTATACAGTCGAGACCCCGACGAGGGGCGGTGGCCGGTCTCACAAGCCACTGGTGTCAGTTGGTTCACCTAAGATGTATACAGGTGCTCATTGGGTTATGAGTACACCGGACAGGACTCGCCGGGAACATGCTAGTTGGGATTATACCAGACGTCAGATAGCAGTTCCCAGGTGACATGTGTATAGGTTAGTTCATCGACCTGAGATCGTCATTTGTCTCGTGTGAGTTCCCACTGAGCTTTGATTACTACCCTACCACGGCTCAAAGGAGTCGTGCAAACAGGTTTTAGTTGGGTACAGTCCCGAGCCACATGGAGGCAGTGAGCGGATCTGCAGGGGTTCGTCTCTCCCGGTATTGGGGGTGAGGTCGCGCTGTGTCTAGGAGAGCCATTACGCAAAGCCCTCGGCCGAGGCAGGAGATTTACTGGTAGGTATTCCAGTAGTATCTCAGGGCGTTCTGGGCTACACTCCGACACGACTTGTACCGCTTTTGGGGGTCTGACTTTTACCAACCCCCTAGGCCCGACATGCGATCCTCATAGACGAACGGACCGGACTGTACGGATATTGTCACTGACAGGCTCAGTAGGGTGTCAGGATGAGTTCGCTCATCGACGTCCCTTTTAGTCAATAGCTGGTGGCCCGTCACGTATTGGCTTATACCTCTGACGTGCTAGTGGTTAAATCCACAGCCATAGTATTGACGAGTCTTTAGAGTCCACCACACTTACAGTTACTCAGCTTTCGGGCGAAACGCTGTAGAGGCCGTATGGAGATATGGCAGGGTCCGATCAGATACGTGCGGTATTGCACGGATCAGGATCGGACAGTTTGTACTAGTGGCCGTATGGTTATATGGCAGGGTTCGATCAGATACGTGCGGTATTGCACGGATCAGGATCGAACGGATATTACTAGCCGGCTTTGGCTTAAGCCGGTCCTAGTTTAGTACAGTGTAGATTTTGTCTCATTGCATCTGTATCCGGTCAGAATACAGATGCGGGTGTGTATGCACAGTGTCGGGGTTTTCCTGTAATTTATTACGGGACAAGTTTTCTGGAGTTGCCAGTTTGCATTCCGTCCCGGCCGGTTTTCCTTTGTTCTTTCCCGGCCGGACTTTTCCGATGGAGGGTGTTATTTGCAAGTTTGCAAATAACACTTTGTGGAGGATTTATTTGCATAAGGTTTGATTATGATATCTTTCATCCATGATGCATTTATTGTGATTAGATGAGGGTATGGGTTTGATGTTCATTTGTGATGATAATGTTTGTTTATGGTCACTCTCTTTTCTTCTCCTACATTCACCTCCCTTCATGCTTAATATTCCCTCCTCCACCATTCTCATTTGGAGGATAGGTTTTTCATACTTGAGAGAAAGAAAAAGAATGAGAGAGTTCATCTTTGTTATGGGAGGAATTCTTCATCTCCTTCTTCTTCTAGTTTCGGAAAAATGAAAGCACCATTTTTCCTAACCCCATTCCTCCATCATGGCAACTACAAACCCCAAATGAGACTAGCATGATCTACTACATTCTACAGCATATCTTGAGCATGTCGAGTTGCCGGCTTCATGCTCGAGTTGCCTCGGTATTGAGGCGGGAGCCCGTAAAAGACGCAGGCGATGTGGTGCCCTTTCCGGCGAGGAGGCGACTATATGGAGACAAGACTTTCCGCGGGAGATCGGGAAGATGAAGAGAAGACCGGAGGACTCGGATCACTCGGTATACTTCTCACCCTATCTCTTGATTGCTAGCATTAGGTTAATGGTAAACGATCCGGGTTTTTTCTTTGTCCGCGGTAGCGCCGGTTTCCGAGTAAGGAAAATTTTTGATTCCGCTTTTTGGCCTCGTGTACGAGGCCGGGGCGCTGCCGTGGCGCAACATGGTATCAGAGCCACGCCATTAACCTTACCTAGCTTCGTTTGATGTGTTTGCGTTTCCGATCGACCAAAATTTCCAAAAACCGTATTTTTCTAGCACAATCAGTTTCTGTCGAATTTTTTTTGAGTCTAAAAATTTTTCAGGTGGTCTCAGAATGATGTGCAGGGAGTTCTAAGAATATTGCAAAAATTTGGTAAAGTGATCGTTCCGTACGACCGCGGAAGAGCGGTCTTATCCCCTTATTGGTCGCGCTTCCGCCGCAGGAAGTAGGCTTCACTTCACCAAATTTTTTCAGTGGGCTTGTGGGCTTATTCTAGGGTTTTTGGAATATTAAAATTGGGCCCAGATTTTCTGTGAGTGCTACAGTTTTGATTGGGGGCCCACTTGTTAATTTTTGGTCAATCGGAAAATTTTAAACACATTATTTCACAGTATTTACATTATATCTGCGACCGTGAATGTCACTTGATCGGTAAATCCGGTCTAACTGCTATAGCCCGGTTAGACGGATTTGCGAACGTGACTTTCACGTTGATGTTCTATGTTTATGCTGTGATGTTGCGGATCGGTCGTGGGGGATAGCCTGGATGCAATGCTAGTGCAGTTTTGTTGTATTATGTACATTTGGTATTGCGGGGCGAGCGTCCGACATGTGGACTGCCGTCACTGCCTGTTTGTATTATTCTTTTGGGGCACGACCTGGTTGCGGTCGATGTACCCGGTGTATGTATATTTTACTTTCTGTACTAGAATTGCCCCGCGGTGGGGTGCACGGATAGCCGGGTTCTGGAGGGCAACAAGCCCGCTTCTCATGGCATTGGGACGGAGGGGGCTTCAGTCTGGAATTGGCGGGCTGTTCGACGCACTCGTAGGGGGTACAGGTTGACCCAGGAGGGGTGCCCAAGTTACCGGATTCCGTGAAGTGCTGGGTGGTCCATTCACGGTGCTGAAGGGGGCTGCCTCGCTTCAGGTTTTGGCGGGTGGCTTGCCGCGCCCGTAGGGGTCTAGGTTTTCATTGCACAGGCTATCCACACGACCAGGGGAACGTCGGGTTTCAGCAGCGGCTCTGTGAAACCCGGGGCTTCCAGATATCTGTATTGTTCTGTGATGCTGTACATTTCTGTGATGTTGCATTTTATTCACGCCTTGAGCGAAATACTATATATTGGTATATATATTAGTAGATGTTGCATATGTTTATCATCCGCGCTAGTCCAGTCCCCGCTCTGCCGTTAGTTAGCTAACCTAACGGGTGATGATGGGACCCAGTGGCGAATGCGGATGGCATATACGTACGTCAGTATATTTTCGTTCTTTGTGGTGTGATCAATTGATGGGAGTGCGTTGATTCGGATCAATGCAAGCTAAACAAACCTAATCTGATGTTGTTGGAACACTTTTCAAAAAGCTGTTATTGCAAGGACGTTTACTTTTGTTTTGCATCGTGGTATTCATTTGGAATATCCTGCTCCTCAGTCGACGAGGCAAGGGCCGAGATCCCTTCATCGGGAGTGACCCCTTGGACAGAAGTTTGCTTCAGGGCATTAACTTCACTATAGCCGATTACTTTTGCTTTGCATCGTGGTATTCAGTTGGAATATCCTGCACCTCATTCTATAGGGAAAGAGCCGAGATCCCTTCACCGGGAGTGACCTCTTTATTAAAGGTTTTCGTCACTATATTTTTAAAAGGCTATGCAGTTCCTTCAACGATATCAAGTTCTTTACGTTAAAGGTTTTTCGCCAAAAACCATTCGTAGCCCTCCGTCATTTCTTATGAGTATTATTTAGTATTCGTGCTGCGTTTGTTGACTCCGTCAAGGCGTAGTGTACGGTAGCTAAGTGGTGCTTGTTTGTTGCATAAATGGGATTGGTTAGGACAGTCGTGCGGCATTGTTGACTCCGTCAAGGGCACGTACGGGTGGGTTTAATGCAATCCAGATAATGACGGGATGAACTTGACTAGGACTCTTTGATTTGTTGACTCCGTCAAGGTCACTTGAGTCCTAGGGGTAAAAATCACATCGGGAGTTTCAAAAGAACTGAAACTTGCCAGGTATGCGCATACCTTATGGAGTGTGGTGACGTGAGTGGATTCCGTAGCGTTATCATACGATGATAGTTGGATCCCGATTCCCACTGATGAGTTGGTTTACTCCTCGGGTGATCCCGACTAATTCTTCTTTCAGGTTTGGAGGAGAATTTGAGGTACAGTGGAAGGTTTCCTGATTAGATAATTTGGTAACCATTCTGATCTAGGTTAGAGTACACGCTGAGTGTTTCTTTTCTCTCTCTCTCTGGCAGCGACCATTGACCCGACCCTGGACTATGACTCAGTGACCAAGTTGACCGAACCTTCTTAACACTGGCTTTTGGATTGTCAGAGTTGCAGACCTCATTGCCACTCCTACTTTTACCCTTTTCTCCGGGACACCCCGTATTACTACGAACGTCCACTTCCATTGGACAAAACCATCGTATGGTTAGATACGAACTCGAAGGACTTCGAGGATGGTTTCTGGTTCTGGAGAAAACGAATAGGACTATTCAGTTGTTTTTTCTTTTCACCTTCTCTCAGGTTGCGAGTACTCCTTGGTTTAGGAGTAGTACACCTATTACGCAAATTGGATAGTCTTCTTCCAAACCATAGGCTGGTGCCGACCGGTAGGGAATGAAGAAAACCAGTTAGCCTAAACGGTGTACAGAAGGTATTAAGTTAAGACAAAGCAAGGGATTAGTAAGAGGGCAAAGTAAGTTGCGACTGCTATTCACGACCAAACCAAGTATTTCTTCGCCAATCCTAAATCACCTTTGTATTTCTCCAGGACACTCCGTATCACTACGAAGATCCACAGTTTATTGGATACTCCATCGTATGGTTATATACGAACTCGAAAGGAATTTGTTCCAGTTCGGGGATGGATTCTGGTCCAGGAGAAATAGGAATAAGTTTTCTTCGGTTGTCTTTTATCTTCACCTTCTCTCGCATTGCGAGTGCTCCTAGGATTTGGACAGTACACCCATTATGCTTACTGGATAGTCTTCTTCCAAACCATAGGCTGGTGCCGAACGGTAGGGAAGGAAGAAAACCATTTGGCCTAAGGGGGTGTGCAGACGGTAATGACTAAAGACATATAAAGGGATTTGGACAGATGGCAAAGAGATATACGGTTACAGTTGTGAATCTAGATAATGGTAGAGGCATTACTAGGAATACCAGGATACCCTATAGAAACATTTTAATGTTTCAGTTTCAACTGTGTACTGTTAAAAGAAAACTGATTTCCCGATTAGACACTTGCTCCAGGGTATGTATTTACCAGGTTTGATTCTCACATCTGTATGGTTTTACAGATGATGAGTGGGAGTAAGTTATTGGAAATTGGGTGATCATCCTCATTATATCGGGATTCGTTGTAATCGGTGATATTTGAGGAAGTCACCTGGGTTGTTTGCCGGACGGCAATTTTTTGGTTTTGAATATCCGCGGTTATGCACCAATTTCAAATTGATATATCTGTACGTCTATTTTCATAGAGTGAGATATACCTTTTGATATTTTGTCTATGACATTTACCTATATCAGTGGATGGTTAGGTAAGGAGCATTAAACAGCGGTGTAATTCTTCTTAACCATAAGTACAGTTTTTAACCTACGACGCACAGTGAAAGAGTTGTTAGACTCAGCGGACTTATACAGAGTATTGTATGTTGTCCAGTGTCCATCAGGACAGAGGGATTGGTCCTCGTACTATATTCGGTTTACTTATGACTTCTTTAGTTTTTTAGACAAGTGTTTCGTGGAAACACAGAGTCTAAGTTTTGAGGAGTTATAGGTATTTGAATGGAGTAGAGAACCAGGTGTAGCAAGTATCGGGATTCTTCAAGGTGATCGAAGATGTAGATACTTGTGTATGGTATTCAGTTGATAGTAATGAGAACTTGCTTCTTTTTCAGGTTACTCATAATTGGAAGCATTCCTAAGTTGAGTAACGCTGATCGGCCTCTCTCCATTTAGTTTACATGCACTGGAGACAGCTGCATGATTTGAATCTGGTTCAATTAAATCAGTGCCTCTGGTTCTATATTGGATATAGAACAGTTCATATCTTAACGATGTTAAGGTACGGGGAGTTGTCCGGCTTATGCTTAAAACCAGACTCCGGATAACTCAAGGCACGTTTCTGTAATGGCTGTTTGTGGGTTGACCCAGGCTATGACGAGGGTTGACTTTCTACCATCTGGCAGATCAATAGAAATATTGTTCTAGACTCGACACAGTTTTATTAAAAATGGATTTTTTCAAAAACAGCAGTGGGAGAATGGTAGAACTGGAAGTAATTCCAGAACCGCAAACGATTACTGAAGATTTAATAAGGAACCTAAAGATTCAATCTGATTTGTCATTCCATTGGCCACTCCGCAGATATGGTGGGTAACTTCAGGCACCCGAGAGGTACTCCGGTAGCCTCAAGGACGGTGACAGGGAAGTTCTTGTTTACCCACACTTGCCATTGTTGTTGTTCCAGGCTGCGAGACCCGGTGGGAGGATGAGTATAGCGTCGTTCTAAACTAGCTTTAGAAGTGCACGTCTATATGACTCTGCCAGAGGGTTGTCGTAGTCAGTGGGAGCAGCGGAAGCATTGGTGGACATCAGGCTTATGTCTATTTATAGACTAAAGCAGATGTAGCGGAGATAGATCATCTATTTCTGATGTGACAGTCATAGGTTTGACGTCATCAGAATAGGGGATGGATCTGTTGAGAAGGTAGTAGGAAGTGATATTCCTATACTACGATCGGTTATACTTTGGTCGTCACACAGTGGTTTCTCCAAAAGGGACTTGGACATTATATCAGACATACTGGTTACTAGATCTATGGTCTTAGATCTAGATTTGGGTGGTTTCCCAATCATGGTACTTTGACAGCATTCTAAGAGTATTTAGAATGGACGACTCCTGGCATGGTAGTGTACCTGCAGGTAATGGAGTCACCCTCTCAAAGGTGTCTTATAGACTAAAGTAGAGAGGGATGTGCATGATTGGCAGATCACTTGCTAAGGCAATTGAGTCAATCATGAGATGTCAAGTACCACACCAGATGTTGTTCTTGCACTAGATGCAATAAGTTGACATTGATCCAATCCTGGAGAAACAGTCGGAAGCAGTTTTAGAACATGAGTGGATGTTCTAGGGATATGATAACGACAGCCTCATTTGGGAGACAGTTATCATTCCAGGCTTCCAAGATGACATGGACGACAAGGAGGTTGTCAGAGTTATAGTTGTCCCTCTGATGAGGGACTGTACTTTGGACAGGTGGTCCAAGGCAATACTGAGGGAGGCATGGCGCAGGATACTGATTAAGTTCAGTTGACGATACAGTCTAAGAAGTTTGGATTTGGAGTTCATTTATGAACTAGGTCCCATCAGACATCCAGACATTCCAAGACAGGTATTGCTCATTTCGGGAGATGGTTTTCTCCGCGAACTTGAGATATAGAGAGACATAGAAAGAAACATCTAGGCGGATCCACTCACTGAGGCTTTTCCTCGAACGCAATAGTTTCGCAAACAAGCTTTGTGAGACTGACTAGTAGAGGAGTTGGGTGTTCGGTATCACACGGGCTGTGAGTATGCGGCATCGCAATAATTAGCCTTGAGTGCAAGTGGGAGATTGTTGGAGATAGTGCCCTCAGAGTCAATTATTGGATCACCGGCATGTGATTGCAATGATTGAGAGAGGACCTATCCCGGTAGGACAGTCTTACTCGAGATGATAGTATGCTATCTGGTTTATCTTTATCATCGTGTACTGCTTTAGGTGACCTGACATGTCGCTATTACACGTTGATAGAGCCCCTAGGATTCTTGCTTCACTGCCAGCAGTATGATGGCGATCATATACGTGGGAGCTGGTAGTCTATAAGCACATCCTTAAAAGGTCCCTAGTCGTAGGAGTTTCGAGACAGGGCATCGATACTCCATTAGTAGACTAGTGTATACAGTCGAGACCCCGACGAGGGGCGGTGGCCGGTCTCACAAGCCACTGGTGTCAATTGGTTCACCTAAGATGTATACAGGTGCTCATTGGGTTATGAGTACACCGGACAGGACTCGCCGGGAACATGCTAGTTGGGATTATACCAGACGTCAGATAGCAGTTCCCAGGTGACATGTGTACAGGTTAGTTCATCGACCTGAGATCGTCATTTGTCTCGTGTGAGTTCCCACTGTGCTTTGATTACTACCCTACCACGGCTCAAAGGAGTCGTGCAAACAGGTTTTAGTTGGGTACAGTCCCGAGCCACATGGAGGCAGTGAGCGGATCTGCAGGGGTTCGTCTCTCCCGGTATTGGGGGTGAGGTCGCGCTGTGTCTAGGAGAGCCATTACGCAAAGCCCTCGGCCGAGGCAGGAGATTTACTGGTAGGTATTCCAGTAGTATCTCAGGGCGTTCTGGCTACACTCCGACATGACTTGTACCGCTTTTGGGGGTCTGACTTTTACCAACCCCCTAGGCCCGACATGCGATCCTCATAGACGAACGGACCGGACTGTACGGATATTGTCACTGACAGGCTCAGTAGGGTGTCAGGATGAGTTCGCTCATCGACGTCCCTTTTAGTCAATAGCTGGTGGCCCGTCACGTATTGGCTTATACCTCTGACGTGCTAGTGGTTAAATCCACAGCCATAGTATTGACGAGTCTTTAGAGTCCACCACACTTACAGTTACTCAGCTTTCGGGCGAAACGCTGTAGAGGCCGTATGGAGATATGGCAGGGTCCGATCAGATACGTGCGGTATTGCACGGATCAGGATCGGACAGTTTGTACTAGTGGCCGTATGGTTATATGGCAGGGTTCGATCAGATACGTGCGGTATTGCACGGATCAGGATCGAACGGATATTACTAGCCGGCTTTGGCTTAAGCCGGTCCTAGTTTAGTACAGTGTAGATTTTGTCTCATTGCATCTGTATCCGGTCAGAATACAGATGCGGGTGTGTATGCACAGTGTCGGGGTTTTCCTGTAATTTATTACGGGACCAGTTTTCTGGAGTTGCCAGTTTGCATTCCGTCCCGGCCGGTTTTCCTTTGTTCTTTCCCGGCCGGACTTTTCCGATGGAGGGTGTTATTTGCAAGTTTGCAAATAACACTTTGTGGAGGATTTATTTGCATAAGGTTTGATTATGATATCTTTCATCCATGATGCATTTATTGTGATTAGATGAGGGTATGGGTTTGATGTTCATTTGTGATGATAATGTTTGTTTATGGTCACTCTCTTTTCTTCTCCTACACTCACCTCCCTTCATGCTTAATATTCCCTCCTCCACCATTCTCATTTGGAGGATAGGTTTTTCATACTTGAGAGAAAGAAAAAGAATGAGAGAGTTCATCTTTGTTATGGGAGGAATTCTTCATCTCCTTCTTCTTCTAGTTTCGGAAAAATGAAAGCACCATTTTTCCTAACCCCATTCCTCCATCATGGCAACTACAAACCCCAAATGAGACTAGCATGATCTACTACATTCTACAGCATATCTTGAGCATGTCGAGTTGCCGGCTTCATGCTCGAGTTGCCTCGGTATTGAGGCGGGAGCCCGTAAAAGACGCAGGCGATGTGGTGCCCTTTCCGGCGAGGAGGCGACGATATGGAGACAAGACTTTCCGCGGGAGATCGGGACGATGAAGAGAAGACCGGAGGACTCGGATCACTCGGTATACTTCTCACCCTATCTCTTGATTGCTAGCATTAGGTTAATGGTAAACGATCCGGGTTTTTTCTTTGTCCGCGGTAGCGCCGGTTTCCGAGTAAGGAAAATTTTTGATTCCGCTTTTTGGCCTCGTGTACGAGGCCGGGGCGCTGCCGTGGCGCAACAAATAGGGGTTGGACTAGGTTAACATGGTCTCAACAAACCTCAAGCATCCTACTGGAACCAATCTACACCTCATTAGCACAAAGTTCTCACTAAACACCCCATAACTCACTAAAACGCACTAAAATCCATTAACCGATGGAAAACCACACTTAACAAGGCAAACTAGGGAAGCAAGATAGGAAGTATACCTCACTCTCGACCCTAGGGAGCTGCAGGAAGAAGAAGAAGTGAAGGGAAGAGGCTGCACTAGGAACTGGGGCTGCTGCTGCTCACTGGGGCTTTGCTGTTGCTGAATGTTGCTGCTGCTGCTGCTGCTGCTCAGTTGTTGCTGTTGCTTTGCTTGCTGCTGCTGCTGGGGGTGTTGCAAAGTGAGTGTGTGTGTGTGAGAGTGTGAGAGCTTGAGAGAAAACCAAAAGGAAATGAGAGGCTACAATCATCACACAAAAGTCACCCCCCTCTCTCTCTCACTTCATTTAATGCAAGCATGGCCTAAAGCCATAATGCACTCTCTCTCTCTCTCACAAGTCAACACTTAATCAAAAATTCAAATTAAAGTAACCTCTTAACTAATTAATCAAACTCACTTATAACCCAAAAGAATTAATCCTACAATTAACCCACCATGGTTAATAATTATGGTATTTACTAAATTTAAAAACCCTAGTTTACATGCACATGTGTGTGCAAGCCTAGGAAAATTTTGGAAAAATATTTATTAAATTAGGAAAAATATTTAAAACACAGTTTGGCAAACTTTTTATTAAAAATCATTATTTAATTATAATTATTCACTAACCCTTATCCTAAGGTGTTACACTGGTATCTAGTGTACTCCATCTACTGTTTCTACCAGATTTATTGTATATTGACCTAGAGATGAGACTGTGAGGTTTGGGGACTTTTATGCTGTATTTTGGGGTCGAGCTCACTTGAGTCGACATGATGTTTTCTTATGCTTTATTATGATTATTATGCTTGCTGTCATTTACATTGCGTGGGATTTATGACCGCCTTATGGCGAAGAGCTAGCTCCCGCTTGGGGATGCCCTATTTTGTTGGATTCATGTATATTTTTGTTGTACCCATTTTGGGGGCCAGTATTTACAAAGGAGACTCTGCCGAAATTTTCGGAAAAATTGGTATTGTTTTTAAAAAGGGTTGTACATGACTTATTTGATAACTCGCTTTCAATTGATTGGGTTTTCTTCACTCTTTTGCTTAATTGGTTTTGTTTTCTGGGCTTTGGCTTACTTATTTTACGGACGTCTTTAGACGTTTCGTAAACTTAAGTGCCAGTCACGTTCCGTACCCTGCGGGTCGTGACAATCACCCAGGTCCTTCATGGAGAATGTTTGTGACAAAAATAGCTTGACCTATTGTAGCATAGGAATATCATTTCCTATCAAAAGAATGTCGTCCACGTACAAGACTAGGAATACGACAGTTCGTCCTACAATCTTCTTATATACACAGGGTTCATCTTCGTTCTTGATGAAATCAAATTCCTTGATTGCCTCATCAAAACAGATGTTCCAGCTCCGCGAAGCCTGTTTTAATCCATAAATGGATTTAAGCAACTTGCACACCTTTCCGCTGTTCCCACTGTCTACGAAACCTTCTGGTTGATCCATGTAAACGCACTCTTCCAAACAACCGTTTAGGAAAGCCGTTTTAACATCCATCTGCCAGATTTCATAGTCATGGAAGGCAGCAATGGCAAGTAGGATCCGAATGGATTTGAGCATAGCCACCAGAGAAAAAGTTTCATCATAGTCCAAACCAGGTCTTTGACGAAAACCTTTTGCAACGAGTCTAGCTTTATAGGTTTCCACCTGCCCATCTACACCAAGTTTCCTTTTGTAGATCCATTTGCATCCAACGGGTTTTACCCCAGGTGGAGCAATATCCAAGGTCCACACTTTATTGGCGTACATGGACTCCATTTCGGATTGCATTGCTTCCTGCCACTTATCAGAGTCCCTACTGATAATGGCCTGCCTGAAACTGGTAGGGTCATCTTCTTCCAAGATGCAATCCTCTCGATCCCCGTCTATGAGAAAACCGTAGTATCTCTCGGGCGGATGAGAAATCCTACCAGATCTGCGGAGTGGCTGAGGTTCGTTTGGGGTTATTGAATCTAGCGGTTCCTCCAAATTTTCAGTTACATTTTGTGGTCGCTGAATTTCTTCCAGTTCTACCGAACTCCCACTAGTTTCTTTTGCAAGAATCTCCCTTTCTAAGAAGGTAGCGTGGCGAGATACAAACACCTTCTGTTCCTCAGTGTGGTAGAACAGATATCCTAGTGAGTCTTTAGGATATCCCACAAATTTACAGAGAACTGACCGTGCCTCTAACTTGTCCGGTTTCTGTGTTTTCACATAGGCCGGACAACCCCATATCTTAAATCGCTTAAGATACGGATTTCTTCCACTCCATATTTCATATGGAGTCTTAGGCACTGATTTGGATGGAACATAGTTCAATAGGTACGCCGCTGTCTGAAGCGCATGTCCCCAAAATGAAAGAGGCTGTTGGAGATAGTGCCCTCAGAGTCAATTATTGGATCACAGGCACGTGATTGCAATGATTGAGGGAGGACCTATCCCGGCAGGACAGTCTTACTCGAGATGATAGTATGCTATCTGGTTTATCTTTATCGTCGTGTACTGCTTTAGGTGACCTGACAGGTCGCTATTACACATTGATAGAGCCCCTAGGATTCTTGCTTGACGACCAGCAGTATGATGGCGATCATATACGTGGGAGCTGGGGTCTATAAGCACATCCTTAAATGGTCCCTAGTCGTGGGAGTTTCGAGACAGGGCATCGACACTCCATTAGTAGACTAGTGTATACAGTCGAGACCCCGACGAGGGGCGGTGGCCGGTCTCACAAGCCACTGGTGTCAGTTGGTTCACCTAAGATGTATACAGGTGCTCATTGGGTTATGAGTACACCGGACAGGACTCGCCGGGAACCTGCTAGTTGGGATTATACCAGACGTCAGATAGCAGTTCCCAGGTGACATATGTACAGGTTAGTTCATCGACCTGAGATCGTCATTTGTCTCGTGTGAGTTCCCACTGTGCTTTGATTACTACCCTACCACGGCTCAAAGGAGTCGTGCAAACAGGTTTTAGTTGGGTACAGTCCCGAGCCACATGGAGGCAGTGAGCGGATCTGCAGGGGTTCGTCTCTCCCGGTATTGGGGGTGAGGTCGCGCTGTGTCTAGGAGAGCCATTACGCAAAGCCCTCGGCCGAGGCAGGAGATTTACTGGTAGGTATTCCAGTAGTATCTCAGGGCGTTCTGGGCTACACTCCGACACGACTTGTACCGCCTTTGGGGGTCTCACTTTTACCAACCCCCTAGGCCCGCCATGCGATGCTCATAGACGAACGGACCGGACTGTACGGATATTGTCACTGACAGGCTCAGTAGGGTGTCTGGATGAGTTCGCTCATCGACGTCCCTTTTGGTCAATAGCTGGTGGCCCGTCACGTATTGGCTAATACCTCTGACGTGCTAGTGGTTAAATCCACAGCCATAGTATTGACGAGTCTTTAGAGTCCACCACACTTTCAGTTACTCAAGCTTTCGGGCGAAACGCTGTAGAGGCCGTATGGAGATATGGCAGGGCCCGATCAGATACGTGCGGTATTGCACGGATCAAGATCGGACGGTTTGTACTAGAGGCCGTATAGTTATATGGCAGGGTTCGATCAGATACATGCGGTATTGTACGGATCAGGATCGGACGGATATTACTAGCCGGCTTTGGTTTAAGCCGGATCCTAGTTTAGTACAGTGTAGATTTTGTCTCATTGCATGTGTATCCGGTCGGAATACAGATGCGGGTGTGTATGCACAGTATTGGGGTTTTCCTGTAATTTATTACGGGACCAGTTTTCTGGAGTTGCCAGTTTGCATTCCGTTCCGGCCGGTTTTCCTTTGTTCTTTCCCGGCCGGACTTTTCCGATGGAGGGTGTTATTTGCAAGTTTGCAAATAACACTTTGTGGAGGGGTTTCATGCAAATGGTTTCATTATGATGGCATCTTTTGTTTTTCATCCATAATGGTGCTTTAATGGAGATTTGAAAGGGTATGGGTTTTAAGTATGGTTGATGTTTTCTTGTCTTTGGATATGGTCACCTTCTCTTTATCCTACACTCACCTCCCTTAGTTGTTTCTCTCCTCCACCATTCTCATATGAATATTGGCCGGCCACAATTTTTGGGTGAGAGGGAAAATGAGAGGTTTTCATTTGGTGTGGGAAAAATTATCATTCATATCATTTTTCCATTGCCACAAAAATCCCCAAGTTCATATCATCTTGATTCCTCCATCATGGCAACATAACCCCAAAGAGACTAAGCACTACACATTCTACAGCAAATCTTGGGCACGTCGACTTGCCAGCTTCGTGCCCGAGTTGCCTCGGTATTGAGGTGGGAGCCCGTAAAAGACGCAGGCGATGTGGTGATCTTCCGGCGAGGAGGCGACGATGTGGAGACAAGACTTTCCGCGGGAGATCGGGACGATGGCGAGAAGACCGGAGGACTCGGATCACTCGGTATACTTCTCTTCCCATCTCTTGTTTGCTAGTATAGGTTAATGGTTAACGATCCGGGTTTTTCATTGTCCGCGGCAGCGCCAGTTTCCAAGTAAGGAAAATTTTGATTCCGCATTTTGGCCTCGGATAGTATGCCGTGGCGCTGCCGTGGCGCAACATGGTATCAAAGCCACGCCATTAACCTTGTCTAGCTTGTTCTAATGTGTTTTACTTATCCGATCGACCAAAATTCCAAAAACCGCGTTTTGCTTGCTTCAGTTTTCTGTCGATTTTTTCTGGGCTCCAAAATTTTTTCAGGTTGTAGAAAACTGATGTACATGAAATTATAAGACATCTGGGAAAATTTGGACGAGTGTTACTGTAGAGCCGCCGCGGAACCGCGGCCAATCCCCCCTTGACGCCGCGGTTCCGCCGCAGTTCAGTGTGTTCACTGGACCAATTTTTCACAGTGATCTTTTTACAGGGAAATAGGGGTTTTGGAACATTAAACTTGGGCCCAGAATTTCTGTGAGTGCTGCTGTATTACTTGGGGGCCCACTTGTTAATTTTTGATCGATTGGATATTTTAAACACATTATTTCACAGTATTTACATTATATCTGCGACCGTGAATATCACTTGATCGGTAAATCCTGTCTAACTGCTATAGCTCGGTTAGACGGATTTGCGAACGTGACTTTCACGTTGATGTTCTATGTTTATGCTGTGTTGTTGCGGATCGGTCGTGGGGGATAGCCTGGATGCAATGCTAGTACAGTTTCTGTTGTATTATGTACATTTGTTGTTACGGGGCGAGCGTCCGACTTGTGGACTGCCGTCACTGCCTGTTTGTATTATTCTTTTGGGGCACGACCTAGTTGCGGTCGATGTACCCTTTGTATGTATATTTTACTTTCTGTACTAGGGTTACCCCGCGGAGGGGTGCACGGATAGCCGGGTTCTAGAGGGCAACGGGCCCGCATCTCAGGGCATTGAGACGGAGGGGGCTTCAGTCTGGAATTGGCGGGCTATTCGCCGCACGCATAGGGGGTACAGGTTGACCCAGGAGGGGTGCCCAAGTTACCGGATTCCGTGAAGTGCTGGGTGGTCCATTCACGGTGCTGAAAGGGGCTGCCTCGCTTCAGGTTTTGGCGGGTGACTTGCCGCGCCCGTAGGGGTCTAGGATTTCATTGCACAGGCTATCCACACGACCAGGGGAACGTCGGGTTTCAGCAGCGGCTCTGTGAAACCCGGGGCTTCCAGATATCTGTATTGTTCTGTGATGCTGTACTTTTCTGTGATGTTGCATTTTATTCACGCCTTGAGCGAAATATAATATATTGGTATATATATTAGTAGATGTTGTATATGTTTTTCATCCGCGCTAGTCCAGTCCCCGCTCTGCCGTTAGTTAGCTAACCTAACGGGTGATGACGGGACCCAGTGGCGAATGCGGATGGCATATACGTACGTCAGTATATTTTTCGTTCTTTGTGGTGTGATCAATTGATGGGACTGCATTGATTCGGATCAATGCAAGATAAACAAACCTATTCTGATGTTGTTGGAACACTTTTCAAAAAGCTGTTATTGCAAGGACGTTCACTTTTGTTTTGCATCGTGGTATTCATTTGGAATATCCTGCTCCTCAGTCGACGAGGCAAGGGCCGAGATCCCTTCACCGGGAGTGACCCCTTGGACAGAAGTTTGCGTCAGGGCATTAACTTCACTATAGCCGATTACTTTTGCTTTGCATCGTGGTATTCAGTTGGAATATCCTGCATCTCATTCTACGGGGAAAGAGCCGAGATCCCTTCACCGGGAGTGACCTCTTTAGCAAAGGTTTTCGTCACTACATTTTTATAAAAGGATATGCAGTTCCTTCAACGATATCAAGTTCATTACGTTAAAAGGTTTTTCGCCAAAAACCAGTCGTAGCCCTCCGTCATTTCTTACAAGTATTACTTAGTATTCGTGCTGCGTTTGTTGACTGTGTCAAGGCGTAGAGTGCGGTAGCTAAGTAGTGTTTGTTTGCAGCATATTAATGGGATTGGTTAGGACAGTCGTGCGGCCTTGTTGACTGTGTCAAGGGCTCGTACGGGTGCGTTTAATGCAATCCAGGATAATGACGGGCTGAACTTGACTAGGACTCTTTGATTTGTTGACTGTGTCAAGGTCACTTGGGTCCTAGGGGTAAAAATCACATCGGGAGTTTCAAAAGAACTGAAACTTGCCAGACATGCGCATACCTTCTGGAGTGTGGTGACGTGAGTGGATTCCGTCACGTTATCATGCGATGATAGTTGGATCCCGATTCCCACTGATGAGTTAGTTTACTCCTCGGGTGACCCCGACTAATTCTTCTTTCAGGTTTGGAGGAGAATTTGAGGTACAGTGGGAGGTTTCCAGATTAGATAAATTGGTAACCATTCTGATCTAGGTTAGAGTGCACGCTGAGTGTTTCTTTTCTCTCTCTATGGCAGCGACCATTGACCCGACCCAAGACTATGACTCAGTGACCAAGTTGACCGAACCTTCTTAACACAGGCTTTTGGATTGTCAGAGTCGCTAACCTCATTGCCACTCCTACTTTTACCCTTTTCTCCAGGACACCCCGTATTACTACGAACGTCCACTTCCATTGGACAAAAACCATCGTATGGTTATATACGAACTCGAAGGAATTCGAGGATGGTTTCTGGTTTTGGAGAAAACGAATAGGACTATTCAGTTGTCTTTTCCTTTTACCTTCTCTCTCAGATTGCGAGTACTCTTTGGCTTAGGAGTAGTACACCTATTACGCAAATTGGATAGTCTTCTTCCAAACCATAGGCTGGTGCCGAACGGTGGGGAATGAAGAAAACCAATTAGCATAACGATGGTGTGCAGAAGGTATTAAGTTAAGACAAAGCAAGGGATTAGTAGGAGGGCAAAATAAATTGCGACTGATATTCACGACCAAACCAAGTATTTCTTCGCCAATCCTAAATCACCTTTGTATTTCTCCAGGACACTCCGTATTACTACGAAGATCCCAGTTTATTGGATAATCCATCGTATGGTTATATACGAACTCGAAAGGAACTTGTTTCAGTTCGGAA
Source organism: Agapanthus africanus (assembly GCA_030015575.1). Classification (NCBI taxonomy): domain Eukaryota; kingdom Viridiplantae; phylum Streptophyta; class Magnoliopsida; order Asparagales; family Amaryllidaceae; genus Agapanthus; species Agapanthus africanus. Next base: position 623,462,219 of record CM057341.1, read on the forward strand.
ATGGATTCTGGTTCAGGAGAGATAGGAATAAAGTACATTCAGGTGTCTTTTATCTTCACCTTCTCTCGCGTTGCGAGTGCTCCTAGGATTAGGACAGTACACCCTTTATGCTTTTTGGATAGTCTTCTTCCAAACCATAGGCTGGTGCCGAACGGTAGGGAAAGAAGAAAAACATTTGGCCTAAAGGGGTGTACAGAAGGTAATGACTAAAGACATATAAAGGGATTTGGAGAGATGGCAAAGAGATATACGGTTACAGTTGTGAATCTGGATAATGGAAGAGGCATTACTAGGAATACCAGGATGCCCCAACGAAACATTCCAATGTTTCAGTTTCACTGTGTACTGTTAATAGAAAAACTGATTTCCCGATTAGACACTTACTCCAGGGTATGTATTTACCAGTTTTGATTCTCACATCTGTATGGTTTTACAGATGATGAGTGGGAGTAAGTTATTGGGAATAGGGTGATCATCCTCATTATATCGGGATTCGTTGTAATCGGTGATATTTGAGGAGATCACCTGGGCTGTTTGCCGGTCGGCAAATATTTGGTTTTGAATATCCGCTGTTGTGCACCAATTTCAAATTGATATATCTGTACGTCTATTTTCATAGAGTGAGATATACCTTTTGATAATATGTCGTTGACATTTACCTATATCAGTGGATGGTTAGGTAAGGAGCATTAAACAGCGGTGTAATTCTTCTTAACCATAAGTACAGTTTTCAACCTACGACACACAGTGAAAGAGGTATTAGACTCAGCGGACTTATACAGAGTATTGTATGTTGTCCAGTGTCCATTAGGACAGAGGGGATGGTCCTCATACTATATTCTGTTTACTTTTAACTACTCTAATTCTTAGACATGTGTTTCGTAGAAACACAGGGTCTAAGTTTTGAGGAGTTATAGTTATTTGAATAGAGTAGAGTACCAGGTATAGCAAGTATCGGGATTCTCCAAAGTGATCGAAGATGTAGATACTTGTGTATGGTATTCAGTTGACAGTAATGATAAAGAGAAATTGCTTCTCTTTCAGGTTACTCATAATTGGAAGCATTCCTAAGTTGAGTAACGCTGATCGGCCTCCTTCCATTTAGTTGACATGCACTGGAGATAGATGCATGATTTGAATCTGGTTCATTTAAATCAGTGCCTCTGGTTCTATATTGGATATAGAACAGTTCATATCTTAACGATGTTAAGGTACGGGGAGTTGTCCGGCTTATGATTAAAACCAGACACTGGACAACTCAAGGCATGTTTCTGTAATGGCTGTTTGTGGGTTGACCCAGGCTATGACGAGGGTTGATTTTCTACCATCTGGAAGATCAATAGTGATATTGTTCTTAACTCGCCACATTTTAAAATGAAATGGTTATTTTTCAGAAAACAGTAGTGGGAGTATGGTAGAACTGGAAGTGATTCCAGAACCGCAAACGATTACTGAAGATTTGATAAGGAACCTAAAGATTCAATCTGTTTTGACATTCCATTGGCCACTCCGCAGATAAGGTGGGTAACTTCAGGCACCCGAGAGGTACTCCGGTAGCCTCAAGGACGGTGACAGGGAAGTTCTTGTTTACCCACATTTGCCATTGTTGTTGTTCCAGGCTGCGAGACCCGGCAAGAGGATGAGTATAGCGTCGTTTTATACTAGCTTTAGAAGTGCGCGTCTATATGACTCTGCCAGAGGGTTGTCGTAGTCAGTGGGAGCAGCGGAAGCATTGGTGGACATCAGGCTTATGTCTATTTATAGACTAAAGCAGATATAGCGGAGATAGATCATCTATTTCTGATGTGACAGTCATTGGTTTGACGTCATCAGAATAGGGGATGGATCTGTTAAGAAGGTAGTAGGGTGTGATGTCATGGTATTTGGATGACATACACAGAGTAGGAAGTAATATTCCTATACTACAATCGGTTATACTTTGGTTGTCACACAGTGTTTTCTCCACACAGGACTTGGATATTATATCGGACATTCTGGTTACTAGATCTATAGTTTTAGATCTAGATTTAGGTGGTTTCCTAATATGGGTACCTTGACAGCATTCTATGAGTATTTAGAATGGATGACTCCTGGCACGGTAGTACACCTGCAGGTAATGGAGTCACCCTCTCTAAAGGTGTCTTGCAGACTAAAGAGGAGAGAGATACGCATGATTGACAGATCACTTGCTTAGGCAATTGAGTCAGTCATGAGATGTCAAGTACCACACCAGATGTTGTTCTTGCACTAGATGCAATAAGTTGATATTGATCCAATCCTGGAGGAACAGTCGGAAGCAGTTTTAGAACATAAGTGAATGTTCTAGGGATATGTTAACAGCAGCCTCTTTTAGGAGACGGTTATCATTCCAGGCTTCCAAGGTGACATGGACGACAAGGAGGTTGTCAGAGTTATAGTTTTCCCTCTGACAAGGGGCAGTATTTTGGACAGGTGATCCAAGGCAATACTGAGGGAGGCATGGCGCAGGATACTGATTAAGTTCAGTTGACGATACAGTCTAAGAAGTTTGGATTTGGAGTTCATTTATGAGCTAGGTCCCATCAGACATCCAGACATTCTAAGACAGGTATTGCTCATTTCGGGAGATGGTTTTCTCCGCGAACTTGAGATATAGAGAGACATAGAAAGAAACTTCACAGCGGATCCACTCACTGAGGCTATTCCTCGAACGCAATAGTTTCGCAAACGAGCTTTGTGAGACTGACTAGTAGAGGAGTTGGGTGTTCGGTATCATACGGGCTGTGAGTATGCGACATCGGAATAATTAGCCTTGAGTGCAAGTGGGAGATTGTTGGAGATAGTATTGGATCACAGGCACGTGATTGCAATGATTGAGGGAGGACCTATCCCGGCAGGACAGTCTTACTCGAGATGATAGTATGCTATCTGGTTTATCTTTATCGTCGTGTACAGCTTTAGGTGACCTGACAGGTCGCTATTACACGTTGATAGAGCCCCTAGGATTCTTGCTTGACGACCAGCAGTATGATGGCGATCATATACGTGGGAGCTGGGGTCTATAAGCACATCCTTAAATGGTCCCTAGTCGTGGGAGTTTCGAGACAGGGCATCGACACTCCATTAGTAGACTAGTGTATACAGTCGAGACCCCGACGAGGGGCGGTGGCCGGTCTCACAAGCCACTGGTGTCAGTTGGTTCACCTAAGATGTATACAAGTGCTCATTGGGTTATGAGTACACCGGACAGGACTCGCCGGGAACCTGCTAGTTGGGATTATACCAGACGTCAGATAGCAGTTCCCAGGTGACATGTGTACAGGTTAGTTCATCGACCTAAGATCGTTATTTTTCTCGTGTGAGTTCCCACTGTGCTTTGATTACTACCCTACCACGGCTCAAAGGAGTCGTGCAAACAGGTTTTAGTTGGGTACAGTCCCGAGCCACATGGAGGCAGTGAGCGGATCTGCAGGGGTTCGTCTCTCCCGGTATTGGGGGTGAGGTCGCGCTGTGTCTAGGAGAGCCATTACGCAAAGCCCTCGGCCGAGGCAGGAGATTTACTGGTAGGTATTCCAGTAGTATCTCAGGGCGTTCTGGGCTACACTCCGACACGACTTGTACCGCCTTTGGGGGTCTGACTTTTACCAACCCCCTAGGCCCGCCATGCGATGCTCATAGACGAACGGACCGGACTGTACAGATATTGTCACTGACAGGCTCAGTAGGGTGTCTGGATGAGTTCGCTCATCGACGTCCCTTTTGGTCAATAGTTGGTGGCCCGTCACGTATTGGCTAATACCTCTGACGTGCTAGTGGTTAAATCCACAGCCATAGTATTGACGAGTCTTTAGAGTCCACCACACTTTCAGTTGCTCAAGCTTTCGGGCGAAACGCTGTAGAGGCCGTATTGAGATATGGCAGGGCCCGATCAGATACGTGCGGTATTGCACGGATCAGGATCGGACGGTTTGTACTAGAGGCCGTATAGTTATATGGCAGGGTTCGATCAGATACGTGCGGTATTGTACGGATCAGGATCGGACGGATATTACTAGCCGGCTTTGGTTTAAGCCGGATCTTAGTTTAGTACAGTGTAGATTTTGTCTCATTGCATTTGTATCCGATCGGAATACAGATGCGGGTGTGTATGCACAGTATTGGGGTTTTCCTGTAATTTATTACGGGACCAGTTTTCTGGAGTTGCCAGTTTGCATTCCGTTCCTGCCGGTTTTCCTTTGTTCTTTCCCGGCCGGACTTTTCCGATGGAGGGTGTTATTTGCAAGTTTGCAAATAACACTTTGTGGAGGGGTTTCATGCAAATGGTTTCATTATGATGGCATCTTTTGTTTTTCATCCATAATGGTGCTTTAATGGAGATTTGAAAGGGTATGGGTTTTAAGTATGGTTGATGTTTTCTTGTCTTTGGATATGGTCACCTTCTCTTTATCCTACACTCACCTCCCTTAGTTGTTTCTCTCCTCCACCATTCTCATATGAATATTGGCCGGCCACAATTTTTGGGTGAGAGGGAAAATGAGAGGTTTTCATTTGTTGTGGGAAAAATTATCATTCATATCATTTTTCCATTGCCACAAAAATCCCCAAGTTCATATCATCTTGATTCCTCCATCATGGCAACATAACCCCAAAGAGACTAAGCACTACACATTCTACAGCAAATCTTGGGCACGTCGACTTGCCAGCTTCGTGCCCGAGTTGCCTCGGTATTGAGGTGGGAGCCCGTAAAAGACGCAGGCGATGTGGTACCCTTCCGGCGAGGAGGCGACGATGTGGAGACAAGACTTTCCGCGGGAGATCGGGACGATGGCGAGAAGACCGGAGTACTCGGATCACTCGGTATACTTCCATTCCCATCTCTTGTTTGCTAGTATAGGTTAATGGTTAACGATCCGGGTTTTTCATTGTCCGCGGCAGCGCCAGTTTCCAAGTAAGGAAAATTTTGATTCCGCATTTTGGCCTCGGATAGTAGGCCGGGGCGCTGCCGTGACGCAACAGAGGCAACTCAGCACTATTCATCATGGAGCGAACCATATCCAATAGGGTACGATTCCTCCGCTCCGAAACACCGTTGTGCTGTGGTGTATAAGGAGGAGTAAGCTGAGAGAGAATACCATTCTCTTTTAAGTAATCTAGGAATTCCGTGCTTATGTACTCCCCTCCCCTGTCAGACCGGAGGATCTTGATACTTTTGCCAATCTGGTTCTCTACTTCCTTGAATTTCTCAAAAGCTTCAGATTTGTGTTTCATCAGATACACATATCCGAACCTAGAGAGATCGTCAGTGAATGTGATGAAGTATGAGAACCCACCCCTTGCATGTATAGACATCGGACCACACACATCACTGTGTATGAGTCCCAAGAGCTCTCTTGCTCTTTCTCCATATCTGGTGAACGGAGATTTGGTCATCTTTCCTTTGAGACAAGACTGACAAGTTTCATAAGATGAAAACTCGAACGTATTCAAGAGTCCATCTTTATGCAACTTACTCAGTCTTTTCTCTCCGATATGACCAAGCCTACAATGCCACAAGTAGGATTCATTCGTATCTGAATTCTTCCTCTTGCGTGTGTTTTGTATATTGAGAACTGTATTCTGATTTAGAACGTAGATACCATTACACAGTGTACCCTCTGCAACCAGTACCTTATGAAGGTAAATGTTCATGATATTCTTTTCAAGAATAAAGTTATATTGATCTTTATCGAGTAAAGAAACTGATATGATGTTGCAAACCATGGAGGGTACATAGTAGCAATCGTTCAAAATCATAGTCTTGCCATTTGGCAATACTAGGTGATATTCACCGACGGCTGCCGCATTAACTTGTGCTCCGTTCGCTACTCTGAGCGACATATCACCCGGTGCAACTTTCCTACTTTTTCTCAGTCCTTGCAATAAATTACAGATATGAGATTCTGATCCGGTATCAAGTACCCAGGAGGTAGGGCTGACCGTAAAACAGTTCTCAATTACAAGAACACCCGAAGTAGATGCAAAACCATGCTTCTTCTTCAACTGGGTATCCTGGAAATCCATACTTTCCCCTTTCCCATTCTCATACTCATGACTGTTGTCACAAGTTAGAGCTGAACCAACTTTCCCCAGTCCGGAATAAGAATTCGGATCGGTCAAGCGATACATTTTATTATCTTGATTAGGGCGTGAAAAGGTTGCTGCCTGGAGAGAGAGAAAAGAAACACTCAGCGTATGCTCTTGCAAGATTAGATTGGTTTATTAATTTATCTAACCAGGATGTCTCCCACTGTTTACTCAAATTCTTCTTAAAACCTTTTTAAAAGAAGAACTAGCCGGGTTTTAATTCACGTCACAATACTTGCTTAACCTTTCAGCCAGGCTAGTGTCAGTACTTCGAGGGAGGTTTTCCAACGCTTTCGCGAAGTTCCTTAATTAAAGAACCTCTTTTCCCTGGGGGCGTAACCCCGCTAACACCTTTCTTGACACCTACTAGGTTTATAGCATTGATCGTTAAGTGAAATAACCTCCCGAGAGTAATCCAACTCATCAGTGGGATCGGGATCCAACTGTCATTGTGTAATAACCTAGATGGAATCCACTCTAGTCACCACACTCCAGAAGGTATGCTAAATCTGCAAGTTTTCAGTACTTTTGAAACTCCCGATGTGGTTTTTGCCCCTAGGACCTAAGTGATCTTGACGGAGTCAACAAATCAAAGAGTCCTAGTCAAGTTCAACCTGTCATTATCTGGATTGCATTAAACCCACCCGCATAACCCTTGACGGAGTCAACAAGGTTATACGACTGTCCTAATCAATCCCATATACCGATACAAACAAGCAGCACTTAGCTACCGTACACTACGCCTTGACGGAGTCAACAAACGCAGCACGAATACTAAGTGTTACTTGTAAGAAATGACGGAGGGCTACGGCTGGGTTTTTGGCGAAAAACCCGTTAACGTAATGAACTTGATATCGTTGAAGGAACCTGGTAGTCTTTTTGAAAATATAGTGGCGAAAACTTTTGCTAAAGAGGTCACTCCCTGTGAAGGGATCTCGGCTCTTTCCTCGTCGAGTGAGGTGCTGGGCATTCGTAAGATGAATACCTCGATGCAAAGCAAGAATAATCGACTATGGTGAAGTTATTACCCTGACGCAAACCTTTTGTCCAAGGGGTCACTCCCGATGAGGGGATCTCGGCCCTTGCCTCGTCGATTGAGGTGCTGGGCATTCATAACCGAATACCTCGATGCAAAAAAAAAAAAGATGAATGTCCTTGTAATAACAGCTTTTTGAAAAATGTTCCAACAACGTCTTTTAGGTTTATTTTCTTTCATTAGTTCTTTTAATGCGTCCCATCATTTAAATCTACCATTGCAGAAAACAACCAAAATATGACGTACGCTTATGCCATTCGCATTCGCCACGGGGTCCCGTCATCACCCGTTAGGTTACTTAACTAACGACAGAGCGGGGGCTGGGCTAGCGCGGCTGTAAAACATAAGCAACGCCTAAATATAAAGCAATGATAGACATTACAGATCGCAGATGAATACATTGGATATTCTAGGAATCCGCAATCCGTTCGAGCCTGCAACGAAAAGCGGATTACACGGTCGCGGTGAATAGCCAAACCCCACCCAAGACCCCTACGGGTGCGGCAAACTACCCGCCAAGTACCCGGTAGTTTGTGCACCCCTCCATGGGTCTATCCTAGGAGCAAAAACAGTAAAAAGAATTATACAATGACGGCTACAACCCCGACCCGTTTGTGCGGCCATACTAATAATATTATTACATCAATTTACATATTACAAATGAATGAAAGAAAAACAAAAGCTCATCTCACATCCACCCCGGCTATTCACCCGCGACAGTCCAACACATTCATATACACATTCCAATATCAAACACAGATCACAGAGATGTATAACCCTGACTAATCGACTTATAGCGATTAGCCGACGTTCAATACATGCAAACATCACAGATATAACCAATATAGCCAAAGTGTAGCGAAGTTCGAAAAAATACGGATTTATAGGACCCCAAAAGTAAATTTCTTTTCTGGAAAATCTGGGCACATATAACATATTTGAAAAATCCCAAAACTCTACCAGAAGAACACTGCACAAAACACGATCACATGAAGAGCCTAAACGGCGGCGGATCCGCGGCGAAGAGAATAGCTGAGGCCGCAGATCCGCGGCGGTTTGAAGGTTTCATAGGATCGTTTTTCTTGGGTGTTCTCAAAAAACCCTGAGCCGATTTTAGGAGTAAACAGTTTTACATTTAGAGAAAAAAAATTTTCAACAGAAACTTAGGGTTTTTGATTTCCGGTTTTTGTGATTTTTCCGTTTCGAACTTCCATACACTTTGCTACCAAGCTAGTTTAAGTTTAGTTAGGCTCTGATACCACTGTTAGGTCCACGTTACCTCTCCCGGTACTTTCGGGGATGCGGAAACGGTAAAACAAAATTTTTTCTAAACTTTGTAACATGGACCGTAAAAGCCGGATCTTTGCTAAACTAAACTAGCAAACTTGCAAAGAAGAGTAAACTACTCGGCAAAGTGGTTATACCTCAACTTGAACTCCTTCTCTTCTTGTTGTTCTTCTTCTTTCTTGCTCTTTGTAGTAGCTTGAATGGCTTCCCCTCCTCGTCTCCTCTTTGCCGAAGATAGATCCACCTGAGGGCTTCATCCTCAGGCTCCTTTCTCGATCTTGAGAGAACTAAGGTATTCGGCTTGCTAGACCTTCTACCTTAGAGTGAGTAGAGTGTGCTTTGGGGTGTTATATCTTCAAGGAGATGATTCTCAACACATGAGATTTTCTCTCCTTGAACAAGAGGAGGAAGAAGATGAAGTGAGGAGAGAGAATCAATATGATAGAATGAGCTATTTTCCTCTTGCAACCATAACAAAAGGAAAATGATTTATCTAATTAATAATAATAAATCAAAATGAAATAGTTGATGGTTGTATTTGGAATGACCACCATCATCACTTCATTAAATGAATGTAAGCAAGAATCAAGGAGTATCCTTGCAAAGCAATGATGATGGTCAACATTCAACCATGGTCAACAAGTCAACAAAATCAACCATAACATTATTTCATTTAATTACTATTATTAATTGATATTTCATAAATCCATCAGGGTTTGGAAAAAGACGACTGTCAACTGTGCATACGCACCCGTTCCGAAACCCTAATGAAAGACCTCATCCTCCGCCTCAAGCAACTGTGCATACACACCTGCATTCTCGTTCCGAGGAACAAGAATACTGAGAGATAAAAGCAACCCCAAAACATATACCAGTATCTGGCTCAAACCAGAGCCTGCCAGTATAATCCGTCCGGACTCCAAACGTGCACAAGTGCGCGGATGAGAATGAACCCTGCCGCAAAACCATGCGACCTCTACTCAGTTTTGCCCAGAGGCGAATAGCTCTCTGTGTGGGACTCTAAAGACTCGACGCTACGCTGGCAGTGGGTTTAACCACAGACCGCAAGCGGCACTAGCTGTGCGTAACGGTCCCCAGGTAGATGCCGATAAGAAGACTAACGAGGTAAAACCCATCTGAACTCCTACTGAGTCTGAATGTGACATTCTCCGTACAGTCCGGTCTGTTCGTCTGATGCATCGCATGGCGGGCCTAGGGGGGCGGTAAACGTCAGTCCCCTAATAGCGGTACAAGTCGTGTCGGAGTGAAGCCCAATACACCCTGAGATAACACTGGAAACCTACCAGTATATCTCGCTTGCCCTGGCCTGGGACTACTCGTGTAATGGCTCTCCTAGACACAGCGCGATGTCAACCCCCAATACCAGGAGAGACGAATCCTGTCTAACCGTCACTGCCTCCAAGTGCTTCGGGACTGCTCCCAACTACTACCTGTTTGCACGACTCAGAAGAGCCGTGGTAGGGTAGTAATCAAAGAACAGTGGGAACACACTCGAGGCGGAGTGACAGTGTCAAGTCAGCGGACTAAGCTGTACTCATGTCACCTGGGAACTGATAACTGACGATAGGTATAATACCAACCATCAGTTCCCGACGAGTCCTGTCCATTGTACTCGTAACCTAACGAGCACCCGCATACTATCTCAAGTACGACGTACCGACGGCTGTGGGACAGACCGTCTCCCGTGCTGGGATGAAAAGCGCATACGCTAGTCTACTCCGGAGTATCGATGCCCTATCTCGATACTCCCATGACTAGGGACATGTATAAGGATGTGCTTGTATATTACCCAGCCCCCATGAGTGTGATCGCCATCACAACGCCGGTAATCAAGCAAAGATCCAAAGGGCTCTACTAATGCGTATAGGTGATATAATAAATAAACACACAAGTACACATTAAAGCAGAGACAAACCAAGTAGCATACTACTATATTGAGCAAGATTGTCTGTACAACTGTGAATATCCAAAGCTTCCATCAAGTAATATACATACTAGTATGATACAGTAATGGCCTCTAGGGCATATACACTAACAGTGTTCCAGGGTGATAAAGACGACTGAATGTCAGTCACAGGCATTGTCTTTACCCTCAGTAAAGGGACGGTATGTTGGAAGAGTTCCAAGCTAGATACCGTGACATACTAGAGGATAAAGACGGGATACATCGCTATTTAAGATGCTACCAAAGAGGCTGTTTGGGTGTATATAGGTTCATGAGATGAACTAGGTTTCTACCATTGTGTGACAATAGAAGTGTGGCTTTGGCCAGGGAACCCCTGTCCCATCAGTGATCCAGACATATTCTAAGGCAGTATCACCTGATCGTGGAGATGGTTGATCTCCATGGAGATCAAGGTTAGGAGAGCAGACTAAGAGGACAACACGGCGGATCCACTCACGAAGGCCTATTCCCAGAGAGAGACTTTTAAGGGATGGTTGAGTATGAGATACTACAACCACTGCTACAGATGGCCCTAGTGCAAGTGGGAGATTGTTAGTTATATGTATGCCCTAGAGGCCATTACTGTACATAGGATGTATATTGTAGTGGATGCTGGGACGTATATAGGAAGGACTTTCTTGCTCGACATGATGGTATGCTATCTGGTTACACTTTACCTTAACGTGTATAGTGATTGTCTCTCTGTTACATGTTGGTAAAGCCCTTAGGATGTGTACTTGACTACCTGGACTATGATGCGGATCATACTAGTGGGGACATGGTAGTCCATAAGTACATCCTTCAAAGTCCCTAGTCGTGGGTGTATCGAGACGGGGCATCGATATACCAGAGTAGACTAGCGTGTACCTTCTCGACCCATACAGATGGGCGATGGATGATCCCATATCCATCGGTGTTTGACATCAGAGATGATATACTGGTGCTCAGTAGAGTCTGGGTACACTGGACGGATTCGCCGAGAACTCCCATATGGTATTATACCTCACGTCAGATGGCAGTTCTCTGGTGACACTGGTACAGAGTAGTCTGTTGACCCGAGATCGTCATAGAGTCTTGTGTGGTTCCCACTGTGCTTTGATTTCCATCTTACCACGTCCAAGAGGGCGTGCAAAACGGTGGTTTTTGGGTACAGTCCCGAGTCACATGGAGGCAATCAGCGATAGGTGGGGATTCGTCTCTCTCGGTATAGGGAGTTGATGTTGCGCTGTGTTCGATTGGCTATAACAGGAAATCCCTGGCCAGGGTTGCTGAGATTTACTGGTAAGTGTTACCAGTAGTTTATCGAATTGTTATAGACCTCATATCGACACGACTTATCGAGCTATTGGGGTCTGACGTTTACCACCCCTAGGCGAGATATGCGACATATCAGACGATCAGACCGGACTGTACGGTAGTGTTACTGGTTGGATTCACAGGAGTATGAGCGGGCTTGCTCGTCGATCTTCTGATCGCTCAATACCCGGGTGGCCGTTACGTTTAGCAGACCGCTTGCGGCTTGTGGGTGCTTGATATGATCATCACCTGCTGCCGGCGTATTGACGAGTCTTTAGAGTCCTACACAGAGGTTTCCTGGCTCAAGCGAAACGAAATAGGAGCGCATATGAGATATGTGCGGGACCGAGAATAATGCGTGTATGTGATACCGTATTCCATTCTTGCGATGAATGTATTGAAAGGTTGTATGCGATATAACCTAGTTATCGAATCAAGGGTTGGTTCGATAAGCCGATACATAGAATACTAGTCGGTTATATGCGATATGACCGGATCGTTAAATCAAGTGTTGATTTAATGATTTAATGCATAATTATATATTTGATATATTACTTTGCATTAACTAGTATTGGTTCACTTTAAGATGGATTTTCTCACTCGGATGTGCGCATTGCATATGCGATATGATTTTGTTCACTTGCTTGTATCATGTTTGATGATGCATGCCTTTTGGTTAATTGTAAAGAATTAAACCTTGGTTAATGAAATGGTTAGGGTTTACTTTTTCCTTATTCATTTTATTCATTTATTTATTCTTTTGGAAAAAGAAAAGCAAATGAGAAAATGGTGGCATGTTTTGTTTTGTTCATGAAGCTTCATGAAGACTTTGACCAAGTGACCATTTTGTCTCATGCTTAACCCTAACCATCCCACTAACCATGATTTATTCTCTACACTTGACCATGGTTTGGTTATGATAAGTATTCTTTTAATTTTCTTTTTGGAATTAACTTGTCATAACATTTTACCTTCTTCTTCTTCATTTCTTCAAGTGAAGAAAGCAAGCTCCATCAATGGTGATTGATGGAAATGAGTGAGAAATCCAATTCTAAAGTCTACCCACTTCCTATTTCTTCATCCTCTACCTCTTGCCAAGTAGTAGAGTGTGTTTCCTTCACAAGTTTTCATGACTTGGTGAAGGCGGAGCCTGATTTAGCGATGCCTCGACGTAGATCATCTTCGGCATGGACATCGACGACCTAGTGTTGCGCCACGGCAGCGCCCCGACCGTCTATCCGAGGCCAAAATGCGGAATCAAAATTTTCTTAACTTTCAAACTGGCGCTACCGCGGACAATACACCTGGATCGTAACCATTAACCGATACTAGCTATCAAGAGAAAGGGTAAGAGATATACCGAGTGATCTGAGTCCTCCGGTCTTCTCGTCATCGTCCCGATCTCCCGCGGAAAGTCTTGTCTCCATATCGTCGCCTCCTCGCCGGAAGGGCACCACATCGCCTGCGTCTTTTACGGGCTCCCGCCTCAATACCGAGGCAACTCGGGCATGAAGCCGGCAAGTCGACATGCCCAAGATTTGCTGTAGAATGTAGTGTAGATGATGCTTGTCTCATTTGGGGTTTGTAGTTGCCTTGATGGAGGAATAAGGTTAAGGAAAAATGGTGCTTTCATTTTACCAAAACTAGAAGAATGAGATGAAGAAATTTGTGTCACACCAAAAATGGAAATTTCTCTCATCCTCACTCAAATGTGGCCGGCCCTTCTCTTCTTGAAATGGTGGAGGGAATGAAAACATAATACCAAGGGAAGTGAGTGTAGGAGAATAGAAGAGGTGACCATATCAAAAAGCAAAGAAAACATCAACCATGCTTATCACTTCCAATCACATAAATGCACCATCATGAATAATGTAAGTGATGTAAAGAGAATGATGATGGTCATATCATAATCCCACATATGCAAGAAAACGCCTCCCCAAATGTAATTTGCAAAACTGCAAATTAGCTCCTCCATCGGAAAAGTCCGGCCGGGAATGAACAAAGGAAAACCGGCCGGAACGGAAAGCAAACTGGCAACTCCAGAAAACTGGTCCCGTAATAAATTACAGGAAAACCCCGATACTGTGCATACACACCCGCATCTGTATTCCGACCGGATAAAAATGCAATGAGACAAAATCTACACTGTACTAAACTAGGATTCGGCTTAAATCAAAGCCGGCTAGTAATGTCCGTTCGATCCTGATCCGTGCAATACCGCACGTATCTGATCGAACCCTGCCATATAACCATACGGCCACTAGTACAAACCGTCCGATCCTGATCCGTGCAATACCGCACGTATCTGATCGGACCCTCCCATATCTCCATACGGCCTCTACAGCGTTTCGCCCGAAAGCTGAGTAACTGAAAGTGTGGTGGACTCTAAAGACTCGTCAATACAATGGCTGTGGATTTAACCACTAGCACGTCAGAGGTATAAGCCAATACGTGACGGGCCACCAGCTATTGACCAAAAGGAACGTCGATGAGCGAACTCATCCTGACACCCTACTGAGCCTGTCAGTGACAATATCCGTACAGTCCGGTCCGTTCGTCTATGAGCATCGCATGGCGGGCCTAGGGGGTTGGTAAATGTCAGACCCCCAAAGGCGGTACAAGTCGTGTCGGAGTGTAGCCCAGAACGCCCTGAGATACTACTGGAATACCTACCAGTAAATCTCCTGCCTCGGCCGAGGGCTTTGCGTAATGGCTCTCCTAGACACAGCGCGACCTCACCCCCAATACCGGGAGAGACGAACCCCTGCATATCCGCTCACTGCCTCCATGTGGCTCGGGACTGTACCCAACTAAAACCTGTTTACACGACTCTTTTGAGCCGTGGTAGGGTAGTAATCAAAGCACAGAGGGAACTCACACGAGACAAATGACGATCTCAGGTCGATGAACTAACCTGTACACATGTCACCTGGGAACTGCTATCTGACGTATGGTATAATCCTAACTAGCAGGTTCCCGGCGAGTCCTGTCCGGTGTACTCATAACCCAATGAGCACCTGTATACATCTTAGGTGAACCAACTGACACCAGTGGCTTGTGAGACCGGCCACCGCCCCTCGTCGGGGTCTCGACTGTATACACTAGTCTACTAATGGAGTATCGATGCCCGGTCTCGAAACTCCCACGACTAGGGACCTTTTAAGGATGTGCTTATAGACCCCAGCTCCCACGTATATGATCGCCATCATACTGCTGGTCGTCAAGCAAGAATCCTAGGGGCTCTATCAACGTGTAATAGCGACCTGTAAGGTCACCTGAAACAGTACACGATGATAAAGGTAAACCAGATAGCATACTATCATCTCGAGTAAGACTGTCCTACCGGGATAGGTCCTCCCTCAATCATCGCAATCACGTGCCTGTGATCCAATAATTGACTCTGAGGGTACTATCTCCAACAATCTCCCACTTGCACTCAAGGCTAATTATTGCGATGTCGCATACTCACAGCCCGTGTGATACCGATCACCCAACTCCTCTACTAGTCAGTCTCACAAAGCTCGTTTGCGAAACTATTGCGTTCGAGGAATAGCCTCAGTGAGTGGATCCGCTGTGATGTTTCTTTCTATGTCTCTCTATATCTCAAGTTCGCGGAGAAAATCATCTCCCGAAATGAGCAATACCTGTCTTAGAGTATGTCTGGATATCTGATGGGACCTAGCTCATAAATGAACTCCAAATCCAAACTTCTTAGACTGTATCGATAACTGAACTTAATAAGTACCCAGCGCCGTGCCTCCCTCAGTATTTCCTTGGACCACCTGTCCAAAATACTGCCCCTCGTCAGAAGGAGAATCTATAACTCTGACAGCCACTTTGCCATCCATGTCACCTTGGAAGCCTGGAATGATAACCGTCTCCTAAAAGAGGCTGTCATTATCACATCCCTAGAACACGCACTTATGTCCTAAAACTGCTTCCGATTGTTTCTCCAGGATTGGATTAATATCAACTTATTGCATCTACTGCAAGAACAACATCTGGTGTGGTACTTGACATCTCATGATTGACTCAATTGCCTAAGCAAGTGATCTGTCAATCATGCGTATCCCTCTCCCCTTTAGTCTGTAAGACACCTTTAGAGAGGGTGACTCCATTACCTGCAGGTGTACTACCATGCCAGGAGTCTTCCATTCTAAATACTCATAGAATGCTGTCAAGGTACCCAGATTAGGAAACCACCCAAATCTAGATCTAAAACCATAGATCTAGTAACCAGAATGTCTGATATAATATCCAAGTCCTGTGTGGAGAAACCACTGTGTGACAACCAAGGTTTAACCGATCGTAGTATAGGAGTTTCCTTTCCTACTCTGTGTATGTCATCCAAAACCAGGACATCACACCCTACTACCTTCTTAACAGGTCCATCCCCTATTCTGATGACGTCAAACCTATGACTGTCACATTAGAAATAGATGATCTATCTCCGCTATATCTGCTTTAGTCTAAAGACATAAGCCTGATGTCCTCCAATGCTTCCGCTGCTCCCACTGACTACGACAACCCTCTGGCAGAGTCATATAGACGTGCACTTCTAAAGCTAGTTTAGAACGACTCTATACTCATCCTCCTGCCGGGTCTCGCAGCCTGGAACAACAACAATGGCAAGTGTGGGTAAACAAGAACTTCCCTGTCACCGTCCTTGAGGCTACCGGAGTACCTCTCGGGTGCCTGAAGTTACCCACCTTATCTGCAGAGTGGCCAATGGAATGTCAAATCAGATTGAATCTTTAGGTTCCTTATCAAATCTTCAGTAATCGTTTGCGGTTCTAGAATCACTTCCAGTTCTACCATACTCCCACTACTGTTTTTGAAAAAATCCATTTTTAATAAAACTTTGGCGAGTTTAGAACAATATCTCTATTGATCTTCCAGATGGTAGAAAATCAACCCTCGTCATAGCCTGGGTCAACCCACAAACAGCCGTCACAGAAACGTGCCTTGAGTTGTCCAGTGTCTGGTTTTAATCATAAGCCGGACAACTCCCCGTACCTTAACATCGTTAAGATATGAACTGTTCTATATCCAATATAGAACCAGAGGCACTGATTTAAATGAACCAGATTCAAATCATGCAGCTATCTCCAGTGCATGTCAACTAAATGGAAGGAGGCCGATCAGCATTACTCAACTTAGGAATGCTTCCAATTATGAGTAACCTGAAAGAGAAGCAATTTTTCTTTATCATTACTATCAACTGAATACCATACACAAGTATCTACATCTTCGATCACTTTGAAGAATCCCGATACTTGCTATACCTGGTTCTCTACTCTATTCAAATACCTATAACTCCTCAAAACTTAGACCCTGTGTTTCTTCGAAACACATGTCTAAGAACTAGAGAAGTTAAAAGTAAACAGAATATAGTATGAGGACCAACCCCTCTGTCCTAATGGACACTGGACAACATACAATACTCTGTATAAGTCCGCTGAGTCTAACAGCTCTTTCACCGTGTGTCGTAGGTTGAAAACTGTACTTATGGTTAAGAAGAATTACACCGCTGTTTAATGCTCCTTACCTAACCATCCACTGATATAGGTAAATGTCAACGACATAATATCAAAAGGTATATCTCACTCTATGAAAATAGACGTACAGATATATCAATTTTAAATTGGTGCACAACAGCGGATATTCAAAACCAAATATTTGCCGACCGGCAAACAGCCCAGATGATCTTCCTCAAATATCACCGATTACAACGAATCCCGATATAATGAGGATGATTACCCTATTCCCAATAACTTACTCCCACTCATCATCTGTAAAACCATACAGATGTGAGAATCAAACCTGGTAAATACATACCCTGGAGCAAGTGTCCAATCGGGAAATCAGTTTTCTTTTAACAGTACACAGTTGAACTGAAACATTGAAATGTTTCGATGGGGTATCGTGGTATTCTTAGTAATGCCTCTACCATTATCCAGATTCACAACTATAACCGTATAATTCTTTGCCACCTCTCCAAATCCCTTTATATGTCTTTAGTCATTACCTTCTGCACACCCCTTAGGCCAAATGGTTTTCTTCCTTC
This sequence comes from Agapanthus africanus, assembly GCA_030015575.1. NCBI lineage: Eukaryota > Viridiplantae > Streptophyta > Magnoliopsida > Asparagales > Amaryllidaceae > Agapanthus > Agapanthus africanus. The sequence goes on from CM057341.1 coordinate 623,479,973, forward strand.
CCTACCGTTCGGCACCAGCCTATGGTTTGGAAGAAGACTATCCAATAAGCATAATGGGTGTACTTTCCTAATCCTAGGAGCACTCGCAATGCGAGAGAAGGTGAAGATAAAAGACAACCGAATAAGCCTTATTCCTATTTCTCCTGACCAGAATCCATCCCCGAACTGGAACAACTTCCTTTCGAGTTCGTATATAACCATACGATGGAGTATCCAATAAACTGTGGATCTTCGTAGTGATACGGAGTGTCCTGGAGAAATACAAAGGTGATTTAGGATTGGCGAAAAAGTATTTGGTTTGGTCGTGAATAGTAGTCGCAATTTACTTTGCCCTCTTACTAATCCCTTGCTTTGCCTTAATCTTAATACCTTCTTCACACCGTTTAGGCTAATTGGTTTTCTTCATTCCCTACCGGTCGGCACCAGCCTAAGGTTTGGAAGAAGACTATCCAATTTGCGTAATAGGTGTTCTATCTCCTAAACCAAGCAGTACTCACAACTTGAGAGAAGGTAAAAGGGAAAAGACAACTGAATAATCCTATCCGTTTTCTCCAGAACAGGAAACCATCCTCGAATTCCTTCGAGTTCGTATCTAACCATACGATGGTTTTGTCCAATGGAAGTGGACGTTCGTAGTAATACGGGGTGTCCTGGAGAAAAGGGTAAAAGTAGGAGTGGCAATGAGGTCTGCAACTCTGACAATCCAAAAGCCAGTGTTAAGAAGGTCCGGTCAACTTGGTCACTGAGTCATAGTTCAGGGTCGGGTCAATGGTCGCTGCCAAAGAGAAAGAGAAAAGAAACACTCAGCGTGCACTCTAACCTAGATCAGAATGGTTATCACTTTATCTAATCTGGAAACCTCCCACTGTAACTCAAATTCTCCTCCAAACCTGAAAGAAGAATTAGTCGGGATCACCCGAGGAGTAAACCAACTCATCAGTGGGAATCGGGATCCAACTATCATCGCATGATAACGTGACAGAATCCACTCACGTCACCACACTCCAGAAGGTATGCGCATGTCTGGCAAGTTTCAGTTCTTATGAAACTCCCGATGTGATTTTTACCCCTAGGACCCAAGTGACCTTGACACAGTCAACAAATCAAAGAATCCTAGTCAAGTTCAACCCGTCATTATCCTGGATTTCATTAAACCCACCCGTACGAGCCCTTGACACAGTCAACAAGGCCGCACGACTGTCCTAACCAATCCCATTAATATGCTACAAACAAACAGTACTTAGCTACCGCACACTACTCCTTGACACAGTCAACAAACGCAGCACGAATACTAAGTAATACTTGTAAGAAATGACGGAGGGCTACGTCTAGTTTTTGGCGAAAAACTTTTAACGTAATGAACTTGATATCGTTGAAGGAACTGCATAGCCTTTTATAAAAATATAGTGACGAAAAACTTTGCTAAAGAGGTCACTCCCGGTGAAGGGATCTCGGCTCTTTCCCCGTAGAATGAGATGCAGGATATTCCAACTGAATACCACGATGCAAAGCAAAAGTAATCGGCTATAGTGAATTTAATGCCCTGACGCAAACTTTTGTCCAAGGGGTCACTCCCGGTAAAGGGATCTCGGCCCTTGCCTCGTCGACTGAGGAGCAGGATATTCCAAATGAATACCACGATGCAAAACAAAAGTGAATGTCCTTGCAATAACAGCTTTTTGAAAATTGTTCCAACAACATCAGAATAGGTTTGTTTATCTTGCATTGATCCGAATCAATGCAGTCCCATCAATTGATCACACCATAAAGAACGAAAATATACTGATGTACGTATATGCCATCCGCATTCGCCACTGGGTCCCGTCATCACCCGTTAGGTTAGCTAACTAACGGCAGAGCGGGGACTGGACTAGCGCGGATGAAAAACATATACAACATCAACTAATATATATATACCAATATATAGTATTTCGCTCAAGGCGTGAATAAAATGCAACATCACAGAAATGTACAGCATCACAGAACAATACAGATATCTGGAAGCCCCGGGTTTCACAGAGCCGCTGCTGAAACCCGACGTTCCCCTGGTCGTGTGGATAGCCTGTGCAATGAAATCCTAGACCCCTATGGGCGCGGCAAGTCACCCGCCAAAACCTGAAGCGAGGCAGCCCCCTTCAACACCGTGAATGGACCACCCAGCACTTCACGGAATCCGGTAACTTGGGCACCCCTCCTGGGTCAACCTGTACCCCCTATGAGTGCGGCGAATAGCCCGCCAATTCCAGACTGAAGCCCCATCCGTCTCAATGCCATGAGATGCGGGCCAGTTGCCCTCTAGAACCCGGCTATCCGTGCACCCCTCCGCGGGGTAACCCTAGTACAGAAAGTAAAATATACATACAACGGGTACATCGACCGCAACCAGGTCGTGCCCCAAAAGAATAATACAAACAGGCAGTGACGGCAGTCCACATGTCGGACGCTCGCCCCGTAATATCAAATGTACATATAAAGCAAAACTGTACTAGCATTGCATCCAGGCTATCCCCCACGACCGATCCGCAACAACACAGCATAAACATAGAACATCAACGTGAAAATCACGTTCGCAAATCCGTCTAACCGGGCTATAGCAGTTAGACATGATTTACCGATCAAGTGATATTCACGGTCGCAGATATAATGTAAATACTGTGAAATAATGTGTTTAAAATATCCGATCGATCAAAAATTAACAAGTGGGCCCCCAAGCAATACTGTAGCACTCACAGAAAATCTGGGCCCAATATTAATATTCCAAAACCCTAAAAATTATCCCAGAAGCCCACTGGAAAAATATGATACAGTGAAGAGACCAATGCGCGGCGGAACCGCGGCCCAAGGGGGTTTTAGCCGCGGTTCCGCGCTTCAGTCATCGACTGACTCTGTCGAATTTTCCCAGTAGTCTTAGAATTTCATGTACATCAATTTTCTACAACCTGAAAAATTATTAGAGCCCGGAAAAAATCGACAGAAAACTGATGCATGCAAAAACGCGGATTTTCGAATTTTGGTCGATCGGATAAGTAAAACGCATTAGAAAAAGCTAGGCTAGGTTAATGGCGTGGCTCTGATACCATGTTGCGCCACGGCAGCGCCCCGGCCGTCTATCCGAGGCCAAAATGCGGAATCAAAATTTTCTTAACTTTCAAACTGGCGCTACCACGGACAATACACCCGGATCGTAACCATTAACCGATACTAGCTATCAAGAGAAAGGGTAAGAGATATACCGAGTGATCCGAGTCCTCCGGTCTTCTCATCATCGTCCCGATCTCCCGCGGAAAGTCTTGTCTCCATATCGTCGCCTCCTCGCCGGAAGGGCACCACATCGCCTGCGTCTTTTACGGGCTCCCGCCTAAATACCGAGGCAACTCGGGCATGAAGCCGGCAAGTCGACATGCCCAAGATTTGCTGTAGAATGTAGTGTAGATGATGCTTGTCTCATTTGGGGTTTGTAGTTGCCTTGATGGAGGAATAAGGTTAAGGAAAAATGGTGCTTTCATTTTTCCAAAACTAGAAGAATGAGATGAAGAAATTTGTGTCACACCAAAAATGGAAATTTCTCTCATCCTCACTCAAATGTGGCCGGCCCTTCTCTTCTTGAAATGGTGGAGGGAATGAAAACATAATACCAAGGGAAGTGAGTGTAGGAGAATAGAAGAGGTGACCATATCAAAAAGCAAAGAAAACATCAACCATGCTTATCACTTCCAATCACATAAATGCACCATCATGAATAATGTAAGTGATGTAAAGAGAATGATGATGGTCATATCATAATCCCACATATGCAAGAAAACCCCTCCCCAAATGTAATTTGCAAAACTGCAAATTACCCCCTCCATCGGAAAAGTCCGGCCGGGAATGAGCAAAGGAAAACCGGCCGGAACGGAAAGCAAACTGGAAACTCCAGAAAACTGGTCCCGTAATAAATTACAGGAAAACCCCGATACTGTGCATACACACCCGCATCTGTATTCCGACCGGATACAAATGCAATGAGACAAAATCTACACTATACTAAACTAGGATCCGGCTTAAACCAAAGCCGGCTAGTAATGTCCGTTCGATCCTGATCCGTGCAATACCGCACGTATCTGATCGAACCCTGCCATATAACCATACGGCCACTAGTACAAACCGTCCGATCCTGATCCGTGCAATACCGCACGTATCTGATCGGACCCTGCCATATCTCCATACGGCCTCTACAGCGTTTCGCCCGAAAGCTGAGTAACTGAAAGTTTGGTGGACTCTAAAGACTCGTCAATACAATGGCTGTGGATTTAACCACTAGCACGTCAGAGGTATAAGCCAATACGTGACGGGCCACCAGCTATTGACCAAAAGGGACGTCGATGAGCGAACTCATCCTGACACCCTACTGAGCCTGTCAGTGACAATATCTGTACAGTCCGGTCCGTTTGTCTATGAGCATCGCATGGCGGGCCTAGGGGGTTGGTAAAAGTCAGACCCCCAAAGGCGGTACAAGTCGTGTCGGAGTGTAGCCCAGAACGCCCTGAGATACTACTGGAATACCTACCAGTAAATCTCCTGCCTCGGCCGAGGGCTTTGCGTAATGGCTTTCCTAGACACAGCGCGACCTCACCCCCAAAATCGGGAGAGACGAACCCCTGCAGATCCGCTCACTGCCTCCATGTGGCTCGGGACTGTACCCAACTAAAACCTGTTTGCACGACTCCTTTGAGCCGTGGTAGGGTAGTAATCAAAGCACAGTGGGAACTCACACGAGACAAATGACGATCTCAGGTCGATGAACTAACCTGTACACATGTCACCTGGGAACTGCTATCTGACGTATGGTATAATCCCAACTAGCAGGTTCCCGGCGAGTCCTGTCCGGTGTACTCATAACCCAATGAGCACCTGTATATATCTTAGGTGAACCAACTGACACCAGTGGCTTGTGAGACCGGCCACCGCCCCTCGTCGGGGTCTCGACTGTATACACTAGTCTACTAATGGAGTATCGATGCCCAGTCTCGAAACTCCCACGACTAGGGACCTTTTAAGGATGTGCTTATAGACCCCAGCTCCCACGTATATGATCGCCATCATACTGTTGGAGATAGTGCCATCAGAGTCAATTATTGGATCACAGGCACGTGATTGCAATGATTGAGGGAGGACCTATCCCAGTAGAACAGTCTTACTCGAGATGATAGTATGCTATCTGGTTTATCTTTATCATCGTGTACTGCTTTAGGTGACCTGATATGTCGCTATTACACGTTGATAGAGCCCCTAGGATTCTTGCTTGACGACCAGCAGTATGATGGCGATCATATACGTGGGAGCTGGTAGTCTATAAGCACATCCTTAAAAGGTCCCTAGTCGTAGGAGTTTCGAGACAGGGTATCGATACTCCATTAGTAGACTAGTGTATACAGTCGAGACCCCGACGAGGGGCGGTGGCCGGTCTCACAAGCCACTGGTGTCAGTTGGTTCACCTAAGATGTATACAGATGCTCATTGGGTTATGAGTACACCGGGCAGGACTCGCCGGGAACCTGCTAGTTGGTCTTATACCAGATGTCAGATAGCAGTTCCCAGGTGACATGTGTACAGGTTAGTTCATCGACCTGAGATCGTCATTTGTCTCGTGTGAGTTCCCACTGTGCTTTGATTACTACCCTACCACGGCTCAAAGGAGTCGTGCAAACAGGTTTTAGTTGGGTACAGTCCCGAGCCACATGGAGGCAGTGAGCGGATCTGCAGGGGTTCGTCTCTCCCGGTATTAGGGGTGAGGTCGCGCTGTGTCTAGGAGAGCCATTACGCAAAGCCCTCGGCCGAGGCAGGAGATTTACTGGTAGGTATTCCAGTAGTATCTCAGGGCGTTCTGGGCTACGCTCCGACACGACTTGTACCGCTTTTGGGGGTCTGACTTTTACCAACCCCCTAGGCCCGCCATGCGATACTCATAGACGAACGGACCGGACTGTACGGATATTGTCACTGACAGGCTCAGTTGGGTGTCGGGGTGAGCTTCCTCATCGACGTCCCTTTTGGTCAATAGCTGGTGGCCCGTCACGTATTGGCTTATACCTCTGACGTGCCAGTGGTTAAATCCACAGCCATAGTATTGACGAGTCTTTAGAGTCCACCACATTTTCAGTTACTCAGCTTTCGGGCGAAACGCTGTAGAGGCCGTATGGAGATATGGCAGGGTCCGATCAGATACGTGCGGTATTGCACGGATCAGGATCGGACAGTTTTGTACTAATGGCCGTATAGTTATATGGCAGGGTTCGATCAGATACGTGCGGTATTGCACGGATCAGGATCGAACGGATTTTACTAGCCGGCTTTGGTTTAAGCCGGTACTAGTTTAGTACAGTGTAGATTTTGTCTCATTGCATTTGTATCCGGTCGGAATACAGATGCGGGTGTGTATGCACAGTGTCGGGGTTTTCCTGTAATTTATTACGGGACCAGTTTTCTGGAGTTGCCAGTTTGCATTCCGTTCCGGCCGGTTTTCCTTTGTTCTTTCCCGGCCGGACTTTTCCGATGGAGGGGGTAATTTGCAGTTTTGCAAATTACACTTTGTGGGGGGGTTTCTTGCATAAAGTTTGATTATGATAGATATCATTTCTTTCCTCCATGCTTGCTTTGATGGTGAGGTGAAAGGTTATGGGTTGAATAGGAAAAAAGGCATGGTTGATGTTTTGTTGACCTTGGATGTGGTCACCCCTCTCTTGCTCCTACACTCACCTCCCTTCATGTTGATGTTATGATATATTCCTCCACCACTTGATCATTCTCACTTGATGAAAAGAAGAAGAAAAAGAAAGAGAGGAAGAAGAAGAGAGAGCTTCATTCTTGAGAGTTTCTTTCTTGATCTCTTTTTCATACTAGAAAAATGCAAGCACCATTTTTCTAATCCTTGTTTCCTCCATCATCTTCAAATGGCAACAAAACCCAAGTGAGACAATCTACTACACATTCTACAGCACATCTTGAGCATGTCGAGTTGCCGGCTTCATGCGCGAGTTGCCTCGGTATTGAGGCGGGAGCCCGTAAAAGACGAAGGCGATGTGGTGCCCTTTCCGGCGAGAAGGCGACGATGTGGAGCATAGACTTTCCGCGGGAGATCGGGATGATGAAGAGAAGACCGGAGGACTCGGATCACTCGGTATACTTCTCACCCCATCTCTTGTTAGCTAGCGTAGGTTAATGGTTAACGATCCGGGTTTTCTTTGTCCGCGGTAGCGCCGGTTTCCGAGCCAAGAAAATTTTTGATTCCGCAATTTGGCCTCGAGTAAGACGGCCGGGGCGCTGCCGTGGCGCAACATGGTATCAGAGCCACGCCATTAACCTTACCTAGCTTCGTTTGATGTGTTTGCGTTTCCGATCGACCGAAATTTCCAAAAACCGTATTTTTATTGCATATCAGTTTCTGTCGAAATTTTTTGAAGTCCAAAAATTTTTCAGGTGGTTGCAGAATGATATGCAGGGAAATATAAGATATCTGGTAAAAATTGGTAGCCTAATTCCCTGTTTTCACCGCGGAAGCGCGGCCAAAGCCTTGCTTTGGCCGCTCTTCCGCCGCGCTTTAACTTTTGCACTGTACCAAATTCTGCCAGATTGTCTTGTACATGAAAATGGGGTCTTTAGAATATTAAAATTGGGCCCAGGTTTTCTGTGAGTGCTACAGTTTTGATTGGGGGCCCACTTGTTAATTTTTGGTCAATCGGAAAATTTTAAACACATTATTTCACAGTGTTTACATTATATCTGCGACCGTGAATGTCACTCGATCGGTAAATCCGGTCTAACTGCTATAGCCCGGTTAGACGGATTTACGAACGTAACTTTCACGTTGATGTTCTATGTTTATGCTGTGTTGTTGCGGATCGGTCGTGGGGGATAGCCTGGATGCAATGCTAGTACAGTTTTGTTGTATTTTATACATTTGATATTGCGGGGCGAGCGTCCGACATGTGGACTGCCGTCACTGTTTGTATTATTCTTTTGGGGCACGACCTGGTTGCGGTCGATGTACCCGGTGTATGTATATTTTATTTTCTGTACTAGGGTTGCCCCGCGGTGGGGTGCACGGATAGCCGGGTTCTGGAAGGCAACGGGCCCGCATCTCAGGGCATTGAGACGGAGGGGGCTTCAGTCCAGGATTGGCGGGCTATTCGCCGCACTCGTAGGGGGTACAGGTTGACCCAGGAGGGGTGCCCAAGTTACCGGATTCCGTGAAGTGCTGGGTGGTCCATTCACGGTACTGAAGGGGGCTGCCTCGCTTCAGGTTTTGGCGGGTGACTTGCCGCGCCCGTAGGGGTCTAGGTTTTCATTGCACAGGCTATCCACACGACCAGGGGAACGTCGGGTTTCAGCAGCGGCTCTGTGAAACCCGGGGCTTCCAGATATCTGTATTGTTCTGTGATGCTGTACATTTCTGTGATGTTGCATTTTATTCACGCCTTGAGCGAAATACTATATATTGGTATATATATTAGTAGATGTTGTATATGTTTTACACCCGCGCTAGTCCAGTCCCCGCTCTGCCGTTAGTTAGCTAACCTAACGGGTGATGACGGGACCCAGTGGCGAATGCGGATGGCATATACGTACGTCAGTATATTTTCGTTCTTTGTGGTGTGATCAATTGATGGGACTGCATTGATTCGGATCAATGCAAGATAAACAAACCTAATCTGATGTTGTTGGAACATTTTTCAAAAAAAAAAGCTGTTATTGCAAGGACGTTCACTTTTGTTTTGCATCGTGGTATTCATTTGGAATATCCTGCTCCTCAGTCGACGAGGCAAGGGCCGAGATCCCTTCACCGGGAGTGACCCCTTGGACAGAAGTTTGCGTCAGGGCATTAACTTCACTATAGCCGATTACTTTTGCTTTGCATCGTGGTATTCAGTTGGAATATCCTGCACCTCATTCTACGGGGAAAGTGCCGAGATCCCTTCACCGGGAGTGACCTCTTTAGTAAAGGTTTTCGTCACTATATTTTCTAAAAGGTTATCCAGTTCCTTCAACGATATCAAGTTCATTACGTTAAAGGTTTTTCGCCAAAAACCAGTCGTAGCCCTCCGTCATTTCAGATTAGTATTACTTAGTATTCGTGCTGCGTTTGTCGTGCATTGCCGTGGCGTAGTGTTCGGTAGCTATGTAATGCTTTTCTGTCACATGGATAAGTGGATTGGTTAGGACAGTCGTGCGGTCTTGTTGGCATTGTCAAGGACTCGTACGGGTGGGTTTAATGCAATCAAGATAATGACGGGTAGAACTTGACTAGGACTCTTTGATTTGTTGGCATTGTCAAGGTCACTTGGGTCCTAGGGGTAAAAACAAATATCGGGAGTTTCAAAAGAACTGAAACTTGCCAAGCATGCGCATACCTTCTGGAGTGTGGTGACTTGAGTGGATTCCGTCAAGTTATCATGCGATGATAGTTGGATCCCGATTCCCACTGATGAGTTAGTTTACTCCTCGGGTGGCCCCGACTAGTTCTTCTTTCAGGTTTCGAGGAGAATTTGAGGTACAGTGGGAGGTTTCCAGATTAGACAAAGTGGTAACCATTCTGATCTAGGTTAGAGTGCACGCTGAGTGTTTCTTCTCTCTCTCTCTGGCAGCGACCATTGACCCGACCCTGGACTATGACTCAGTGACCAAGTTAACCGAACCTTCTTAACACTGGCTTTTGGATTTTCAGAGTTGCAGACCTCATTGCCACTCCTACTTTTACCCTTTTCTCCAGGACACCCCGTATTACTACGAACGTCCACTTCCATTGGACAAAACCATCGTATGGTTAGATACGAACTCGAAGGACTTCGAGGATGGTTTCTGGTTCTGGAGAAAACGAATAGGATTATTCAGTTGTCTTTTCTTTTCACCTTCTCTCGTTGCGAGTACTCCTTGGTTTAGGAGACAGTACACCTATTACGCAAATTGGATAGTCTTCTTCCAAACCTTAGGCTGGTGCCGACCGGTAGGGAATGAAGAAAACCAATTAGCATAATGATGGTGTACAGAAGGTATTAAGTTAAGACAAAGCAAGGGATTAGTAGGAGGGCAAAGTAAATTGCAACTGATATTCACGACCAAACCAAGTATTTCTTCGCCAATCCTAAATCACCTTTGTATTTCTCCAGGACACTCCGTATCACTACGAAGATCCACAGTTTATTGGATACTCCATCGTATGGTTATATACGAACTCGAAAGGAACTAGTTCCAGTTCGGGGATGGATTCTGGTTCAGGAGAAATAGGAATAAAGTACATTCAGGTGTCTTTTATCTTCACCTTCTCTCGCATTGCGAGTGCTCCTAGGATTAGGACAGTACACCCTTTATGCCTTTTGGATAGTCTTCTTCCAAACCATAGGCTGGTGCCGAACGGTAGGGAAGGAAGAAAACCAATTGGCCTAAAGGGGTGTGCAGACGGTAATGACTAAAGACATATAAAGGGATTTGGACAGCTGGCAAAGAATTATACGGTTATAGTTGTGAATCTGGATAATGGTAGAGGCATTACTAGGAATACCAGAATACCCCACAGAAACATTTCAATGTTTCAGTTTTACTGTGTAATGTTAAAAGAAAACTGATTTCCCGATTAGACACTTATTCCAGGGTATGTATTTACCAGGTATGATTCTCACATCTGTATGGTTTTACAGATGATGAGTGGGAGTAAGTTATTGGGAATTGGGTGATCATCCTCATTATATCGGGATTCGTTGTAATCGGTGATATTTGAGGAAGTCACCTGGGTTGTTTGCCGGTCGGCAATTATTTGGTTTTGAATATCCGCGGTTATGCACCAATTTCAAATTGATATATCTGTACGTCTATTTTCATAGAGTGAGATATGCCTTTTTTGATATTATGTCGATGACATTTACCTATATCAGTGGATGGTTAGGTAAGGAGCATTAAACAGCGGTGTAATTCTTCTTAACCATAAGTACAGTTTTCGACCTACGACACACAGTGAAAGAGTTGTTAGACTCAGCGGACTTATACAGAGTATTGTATGTTGTCCAGTGTCCATCAGGACAGAGGGGTTGGTCCTCGTACTATATTCGGTTTACTTATGACTTCTCTAGATTTTAGACAGCTGTTTCGTGGAAACACAGGGTCTAAGTTTTGAGGAGTTATAGGTATTTGAATAGAGTAGAGAACCAGGTGTAGCAAGTATCGGGATTCTTCAAAGAGATCGAAGATGTAGATACTTGTGTATGGTATTCAGTTGATAGTAATGATGAAGACAGATTGCTTCTCTTTCTGGATACTCATAATTGGAAGCGTTCCTAAGTTGAGTAACGCTGATCGGCCTCTCTCCATTTAGTTGACATGCACTGGAGACAACTGCATGATTTGAATCTGGTTCAATTGAATCAGTGCCTCTGTTTCTATATTGGATATAGAACAGTTCATATCTTAACGATGTTAAGGTACGGGAAGTTGTCCGGCTTATGCTTAAAACCAGACTCCGGATAACTCAAGGCACGTTTCTGTAATGGCTGTTTGTGGGTTGACCCAGGCTATGACGAGGGTTGACTTTCTACCATCTGGCAGATCAATAGAAATATTGTTCTAGACTCGCCACAGTTTTATTAAAAATAGATTTTTTCAAAAACAGCAGTGGGAGTATGGTAGAACTGGAAGTGATTCCAGAACCGCAAACGATTACTGAAGATTTAATAAGGAACCTAAAGATTCAATCTGATTTGACATTCCATTGGCCACTCCGCATATAAGGTGGGTAACTTCAGGCACCCGAGAGGTACTCCGGTAGCCTCAATGACGGTGACAGGGAAGTTCTTGTTTACCCACACTTGCCATTGTTGTTGTTCCAGGCTGCGAGACCCGGCAGGAGGATGAGTATAGCGTCGTTCTAAACTAGCTTTAGAAGTGCCCGTCTATATGACTCTGGCAGAGGGTTGTCGTAGTCAGTGGGAGCAGCGGAAGCATTGGTGGACTTTGTGCTTATGTCTATTTATAGACTAAAGCAGATATAGCGGAGTAAGATCATCTGTTTTTGATGTGACAGTCATGGGTTTGACGTCATCAGAATAGGGGATGGATCTGTTGAGAAGGTAGTAGGAAGTGATATTCCTATACTACGATCGGTTATACTTTGGTCGTCACACAGTGTTTTCTCCACAAGGGACTTGGACATTATATCAGACATACTGGTTACTAGATCTATGGTTTTAGATCTAGATTTGGGTGGTTTCCCAATCAGGGTACTTTGACAGCATTCTAAGAGTATTTAGAATGGACGACTCCTGGCATGGTAGTGTACCTGCAGGTAATGGAGTCACCCTCTCTAAAGGTGTCTTACAGACTAAAGGGGAGAGGGATACGCATGATTGACAGATCACTTGCTTAGGCAATTTAGTCAATCATGAGATGTCAAGTACCACACCAGATGTTGTTCTTGCAGTAGGTGCAATAAGTTGATATTGATCCAATCCTGGAGGAACAGTGGGAAGCAGTTATAGAACATAAGTGAATGTTCTAGGGATATGATAACGGCTGTCTCCTTTAGGAGACGGTTATCACTCCAGGCTTCCAAGGTGACATGGACGACAAGGAGGTTGTCAGAGTTATAGTTCTCCCTCTGACGAGGGGCAGTATTTTGGACAAGTGGTCCAAGGCAATACTGAGGGAGGCATGGCGCAGGATACTGATTAAGTTCAGTTAACGATACAGTCTAAGAAGTTTGGATTTGGAGTTCATTTATGAACTAGGTCCCATCAGACATCCAGACGTTCCAAGACAGGTATTGCTCATTTCGGGAGATGGCTTTCTCCGCGAACTTGAGATATAGAGAGACATAGAAAGAAACATCACAGCGGATCCACTCACTGAGGCTATTCCTCGAACGCAATAGTTTCGCAAACAGGTTTTGTGAGACTGACTAGTAGAGGAGTTGGGTGTTCGGTATCACACGGGCTGTGAGTATGCGACATCGCAATAATTAGCCTTGAGTGCAAGTGGGAGATTGTTGGAGATAGTGCCCTCAGAGTCAATTATTGGATCACAGGCACGTGATTGCAATGATTGAGGGAGGACCTATCCCAGTAGAACAGTCTTACTCGAGATGATAGTATGCTATCTGGTTTATCTTTATCATCGTGTACTGCTTTAGGTGACCTGATATGTCGCTATTACACGTTGATAGAGCCCCTAGGATTCTTGCTTGACGACCAGCAGTATGATGGCGATCATATACGTGGGAGCTGGTAGTCTATAAGCACATCCTTAAAAGGTCCCTAGTCGTAGGAGTTTCGAGACAGGGTATCGATACTCCATTAGTAGACTAGTGTATACAGTCGAGACCCCGACGAGGGGCGGTGGCCGGTCTCACAAGCCACTGGTGTCAGTTGGTTCACCTAAGATGTATACAGATGCTCATTGGGTTATGAGTACACCGGGCAGGACTCGCCGGGAACCTGCTAGTTGGTCTTATACCAGATGTCAGATAGCAGTTCCCAGGTGACATGTGTACAGGTTAGTTCATCGACCTGAGATCGTCATTTGTCTCGTATGAGTTCCCACTGTGCTTTGATTACTACCCTACCACGGCTCAAAGGAGTCGTGCAAACAGGTTTTAGTTGGGTACAGTCCCGAGCCACATGGAGGCAGTGAGCGGATCTGCAGGGGTTCGTCTCTCCCGGTATTGGGGGTGAGGTCGCGCTGTGTCTAGGAGAGCCATTACGCAAAGCCCTCGGCCGAGGCAGGAGATTTACTGGTAGGTATTCCAGTAGTATCTCAGGGCGTTCTGGGCTACGCTCCGACACGACTTGTACCGCTTTTGGGGGTCTGACTTTTACCAACCCCCTAGGCCCGCCATGCGATACTCATAGACGAACGGACCGGACTGTACGGATATTGTCACTGACAGGCTCAGTTGGGTGTCGGGGTGAGCTTCCTCATCGACGTCCCTTTTGGTCAATAGCTGGTGGCCCGTCACGTATTGGCTTATACCTCTGACGTGCCAGTGGTTAAATCCACAGCCATAGTATTGACGAGTCTTTAGAGTCCACCACATTTTCAGTTACTCAGCTTTCGGGCGAAACGCTGTAGAGGCCGTATGGAGATATGGCAGGGTCCGATCAGATACGTGCGGTATTGCACGGATCAGGATCGGACAGTTTTGTACTAATGGCCGTATAGTTATATGGCAGGGTTCGATCAGATACGTGCGGTATTGCACGGATCAGGATCGAACGGATTTTACTAGCCGGCTTTGGTTTAAGCCGGTACTAGTTTAGTACAGTGTAGATTTTGTCTCATTGCATTTGTATCCGGTCGGAATACAGATGCGGGTGTGTATGCACAGTGTCGGGGTTTTCCTGTAATTTATTACGGGACCAGTTTTCTGGAGTTGCCAGTTTGCATTCCGTTCCGGCCGGTTTTCCTTTGTTCTTTCCCGGCCGGACTTTTCCGATGGAGGGGGTAATTTGCAGTTTTGCAAATTACACTTTGTGGGGGGGTTTCTTGCATAAAGTTTGATTATGATAGATATCATTTCTTTCCTCCATGCTTGCTTTGATGGTGAGGTGAAAGGTTATGGGTTGAATAGGAAAAAAGGCATGGTTGATGTTTTGTTGACCTTGGATGTGGTCACCCCTCTCTTGCTCCTACACTCACCTCCCTTCATGTTGATGTTATGATATATTCCTCCACCACTTGATCATTCTCACTTGATGAAAAGAAGAAGAAAAAGAAAGAGAGGAAGAAGAAGAGAGAGCTTCATTCTTGAGAGTTTCTTTCTTGATCTCTTTTTCATACTAGAAAAATGCAAGCACCATTTTTCTAATCCTTGTTTCCTCCATCATCTTCAAATGGCAACAAAACCCAAGTGAGACAATCTACTACACATTCTACAGCACATCTTGAGCATGTCGAGTTGCCGGCTTCATGCGCGAGTTGCCTCGGTATTGAGGCGGGAGCCCGTAAAAGACGAAGGCGATGTGGTGCCCTTTCCGGCGAGAAGGCGACGATGTGGAGCATAGACTTTCCGCGGGAGATCGGGATGATGAAGAGAAGACCGGAGGACTCGGATCACTCGGTATACTTCTCACCCCATCTCTTGTTAGCTAGCGTAGGTTAATGGTTAACGATCCGGGTTTTCTTTGTCCGCGGTAGCGCCGGTTTCCGAGCCAAGAAAATTTTTGATTCCGCAATTTGGCCTCGAGTAAGACGGCCGGGGCGCTGCCGTGGCGCAACACATACTGCTGGTCGTCAAGCGAGAATCCTAGGGGCTCTATCAACGTGTAATAGCGACCTGTAAGGTAACCTGAAACAGTACACGATGATAAAGGTAAACCAGATAGCATATTATCATCTCGAGTAAGACTGTCCTACCGGGATAGGTCCTCCCTCAATCATCGCAATCACGTGCCTGTGATCCAATAATTGACTCTGAGGGTACTATCTCGAACACCTAGCTCGCCATTTCTCCGACGAAGCCGACGCTAGAGCCCGGGAATTCATTTGGACAGCAAAGGGACTTCGTTGCGGAGCTATGGAGGTGGAGCACCGGATCTACAAAGGTTGTATTTCCGTTTCTTTGTAGTTAAGTTGTTAACTAGTTTACTTTTCGCCTAAACTTCTAGCCAACGATCTGTAGTCGGGTTTCTCGGCACCAAGATTTTTTGAAATTGACATGGTTGATGCCTTGTGAGACCTCATTAGGGTGCCTAGGAACCCTGCACCTTTGGCTTGTGTAAGGTCAAGCTTAAGTTTGGGGGGGGGGGGAACCTTGTTGTTTATATGTATATATATATTTGTTTTCTTTTTCTATAAAAAAATAAAAAATTAAAAAAATTCAAAACATAAAAAAATATAAATAAATTTATAAATAAATAAACAGGGAAGTGCTGGCATTTTGACCCTCTTGGCGTAGCATGACAGTAAGGACACTGTCAAGTTTAAGTTTGGGGATATGTTCGGTACGTCTTTTTCCTTCGCATTCATTTGTACATATTTTTGCATTTGCATATTTATTTAAAAACCCATAAAAATTGAAAATTTTCAAAAATTATAAAAATTATTGTATTCAATTTTGGTCTAATTGACTTGAGTTTCACAAATAGGTTAACTGGCTACGAACAACGATATCTTAGACTTAGTAAATTAAAAACCCTAAAAATAACCTTCCTTAAAGTTTAACGGAAGAAAGTATATGTCTTTGTAGGTTATTTAGAAATAGGCAAATTTTGGGTTAATTCTTGGGCTAAGTCAAAACAAAGGAAAAGTATTGATATCTTTATTAGAGTATAAGTTTGAAAAATACTTCCTAACATAAGTCTAGATTCTGAAAATGTGTACCTTACAATTTGCACAATCACGCACCTTGAAACTTGGAATAGTAGAAGAGACCTTGAAATGCTCTTGTCTAAAGTCCTTAGTAAAATGAAAATAAAAGAAAAAAAAGTGAATAAAGAAAAAAAAATGAACACTGGTTTTTGTGATTACTTAAGGCTGCAAAAGTAGAAAAATATTTAGCGAGGGTGCTTCATCACCTAGTGCCTTAGACCAACTGGTTTGGGAGTCGCTGCTAAAGCCTTGGGTGTTGCAAGACTAGGAAGTACGCTTTAAAGTGCAAATGCATTTTGTAATCGGTCGTTGGTACCTCAAGAAGTATTAACGGTCGCATGAAGGATGTGTAAGCAAAAATTCAATTAAAAATTCACCAATTAATAAGTAGTTTGGACAACGGACAAGGGTATGATTGCTTGATTTGAATTTCCAAGTGTAGAGGTGATCTATACACACACGTAGGGGTATGTGATTGGAGTTTAGATGAGAGAAAGGAATGAAGAATAGAACTTGTATCTTTAATAGAGTTGATAGAAATTCCTAAGTGGAGATGGAATCCTAGAAGGAAAACTTAAGAGATGCCGAAATCTAAGTATGTCTATAGAACATATATAATCATAAGTTAAATGATGAGGAGGTGTGAAGAATATGGGTGGATAATTTACGGGTCGAAAATAATAGAATTCCTTGTTAGAAAACCTAATTGGAGAATTAAAGTCGAAAAGCCGAATTGATAGGATTTTGTGGGAAGTATCCGCTGAAAACCCTCAGGAGACAACACTCCTCCTACTAGGGACACCTAAAGGTTTAACGGCTTGTTGCACGAGCTCAGTGCAATCGCGTTGCCCTGCGAAAGTGCGGCTAGGTTAGATTTTTATCGAGAATAAAAAATTAGTTTGCTCGAGGACGAGCAAAAGATATGTTTGGGGGTATTTGTTCATACCATAATATTGCATTTTCTACTCCCCATTCTTATGTATTTTACACCGAAAACAGGTACTTTTCACCCATGTCTGCTATATGTTACAGGTTACAGGTTCTTGGACAGAAAACAGTGAAATTGATGTAAAGAAGATAAAAATATGGACTTTGACCAACAAATAGATGGATCTTAATCAATCATACACAAAAGAACAGTACAAGGCAACGCAAGGATCAACGATTACAAAGCGAACGGTTAAAAATCCATTGCAAATTGTTCACTGAAGATCTGGAACCAATGTAGAAGCCCAAAATGACCCAGAAGCATATCCAAAATTCTCAGCACTTGAACCAAGAATTGGGCCACGGATCCGCGGCCCAAACCTTACCCAGGCCGTGGTTCTGCGGCTTTATGGAGTCTGAAGGTACTATTTTTTTTACCATAATTCTTGTGCGGTGCTGAAAAGATTTTCTAGGGCTATTTTTGTAATTGTAGACATGCAGGTAAATTGTAACCTAGGGTTTCTATCTCCTATAAATAGAAACCCAATTCATTGTAATTTCTTATGCCTCCCTTCATTAATAAAATTCAGATTTCTTTTGGAGAGCATCGGTGTTTCTTTTCAATTCATGAATTCAGATCTGACAACCCTGCGTTGATGATTGGAGAGATGCATCTGTAAGTAGATATAATTCCTTACCCTAGTTTAGATTTCAATTCCAACCCTAGGTAATTTTTATTCTCTGCCTTAGATAAATGTATTTTAATTCCCTAATGAGTGAGTTGTATCCTCGCTTGTTAGGGTTAGATCTGGGGAAGGTTTGAGAGACGAAGATCTCTCATCCCCTTTCTTGCCCGTCATATATTTTCATAGAACTCCATGCATACCTTCTTATTCCGCTCCCTACGGCACTCTACCCATGAGGTAGCGGTGATACCGTAGTCTAAAGGCCCGGATTTTATGGTTTTCCATGGATGTTAGGGTAAAGATTAGGAAAGGAAGGACAAGGATCTAGAGGAAGAACAATCTTCCCAATCATCCTAATCCCTTTTATTAATATTTACCATAACACCTAATTAGATCTTCATATGGGTATAGAAAGCGGTGAGATTTATAGACTTTCCAAACTTAACCTAGACCTAACCCTAGCAAGATTTAGATATAGATTAATTCAGTTTTTAGATTTAATAATCAATCCGGCTCCCATCGGAATTAATTCGTTTGAGCGAATAGGAAATTCACAACATCCCTATGGACCGACCCGTACTCACCGGCTAGCTATCAAGCGACGCCGTTCTTGATTGCGGTAATAGATAGTTTTTGAGACCAATCACCTCCCGAAACCTTGCTGCAGTTGTAGGTAAACCAACAGTCGTATCAGGGCCAAGTTAGAGAATTAGACGGATAAGTGTAGGATTTCAAAACTGAAACATCTCCGAAACACCCGATTCAAAACCCTAGTTTCTGTCGAATTATTTCTGGAGTCAAATTTTTTTTCAAGCAAGTGTATAAGACTGTATGAGATACTATATGAACATGGCCCAAACCCTACACCCCTGCTAGGATTTTGGCCGATCACTTGGCCAATAAATCTGAGCAGGCCAGCCCCAGTGGGTTTTGGGCTCCAGGTTTGGGTCATAGTTAAGTCTCTGGGGTTTGGTACTTTTGGTGTTGTTTATTTTGGCTAAATTTGCATGAGATGTTTATTTACTCAAACGGTAATTCAGAGTGTTTCGTATTCGCAATTCTAGCTTGGTTTCATGATTTTTTAGACAGTGTTAAAAAGTTCGAACGGATATCAATAACTCAATTTTCCCCTGCCGGAAAATTTCCAAGTGTTGGATTTTTCCTTAGTTAAAGAATATTCGATGTCGTGCAAGTAACGCGCTGGACCCTCTAGAAGAACAAAACCTTAACTCGATTATGTGACCCTCTAAACCACCTCTGAACCCTAGGATTTGTGGTAGTTCGGTGTTGCCACATGTGAGGCGTTGGTTTGACACTTCTATGGCTGGACCATTGGTACTGTGGCATGCGATGGATGATTTTAAACTAAGTTCAAGAGTTGAGCAAATAAGGAAATTTTGGATGTTTGTTAATTCGATCGGAATGTTTAACATCGTCTAAATTTTTCTTTAATGTGAAACAATATTTGGAATCCACATTTAGTTATGAGATAACTAATTTGAATGTTATAAATCTAGCAGTTTAGTCCCAGTTGATCGGTTGCCACGGGATTTTGATGTGATCAAAAGTCCGTCGCAATCACGTAGTGTACGCGGATACTTGCCGGGTAAACTTAATAGATAGCCATGCCCCATAGCCCCGACCAAGTGACTGTAGGAGAACCCCGTCACCAAAAGCATCCGTTCGGATGCTCGCGGCAACGGTGTTCCGCCTTAGTGCACTTCATCGACGACATCGGGGGTGCAGCCGTCTACTAAAGTTTCCGACGAGCATTCGATCAGAATGTCGGGAATCTTGTTGAGTTGCCCGACTAGATATTGAAAATTGTTTTTGAGATCGAGACTAAAATGTAGGGTTTATAA
The DNA here is from genome assembly GCA_030015575.1 of Agapanthus africanus. Classification (NCBI taxonomy): domain Eukaryota; kingdom Viridiplantae; phylum Streptophyta; class Magnoliopsida; order Asparagales; family Amaryllidaceae; genus Agapanthus; species Agapanthus africanus. Next base: position 623,499,774 of record CM057341.1, read on the forward strand.
TTGTTAGGCATGCGATGTCTAAGGAATTCTTTTGGTTAGGCATGTGATGTCTAAGGAGGTTGCGAATTCCAACTGTTGTAGTTTTACACTTTCTTTTCTGCGACCGTAAGTTTAATATGTGGAGTATCGCCGGATTCGTTGCTATACATCAACGACAATTGGGATACGCAAATTTACTTACTTTGATGACATGTGATGTTATGTGTTGCTGTGATATGTTATATTGGATCGTCATGTTTTGAATAGCCTGGGGTTTTATGTGAGATGAGAGTTTTTCATTTTCATTCATGTAAAATTCATTGTATGTAATATTCTTTTATTAGGGCACTTCCGGGATGAGGATGATGTCACCATTGTATATTATTTACTTTTCCGCATTAGGATAGACCCAAGGCGGGGAGCACAATTAACCGGGTTCTAGGGTCCAGTAGGACACGATCTCGAGGAGTTGAGACCGGGTCTCCTAACTTTCGTATTGGTAGGGTTGCTTGCCGCTCTCGTAGGGGTCTAAGGGTGTGGGATTGGCTATTCATCGCGATCGTGGAATCAGTGTTTTATACAGGCTCACAATAAAAGACGGACCTCCTAGTATATCCAATATTTCATATATGTTCTTCTGATGCAATGTTCTATGATGAGATCATATTACTGCCTGAGACGAATGTTTATATTATCTATATGAGATATATATTATATTGCTGATTTCGTTTTAAATGTGATGCTTGTGAAGCATAATAAATGGGAATTCCTTAATGAGATTAATGAAACTAAAAGAAACCTAAAGTTGTTGTGGATTCGAATTTTCAAAAACAGGTAGTCTAGTTGTTGCTTTGCATAGCGGTGTTCCTTTTAGAACATCCAACACCTTATTCGTTAAGGAAAGAGCCGAGATACCTTCACCGGGAGTGACCTCTTTAGCAATAACTGGCAGATGCTACAACCCTCGGTTTTGTCATTTGATTACTTTTCTAGTTCTTGCTTTGCATAGTGGTATTTGTGAAATATCCTGCACTTTATTTGATAAGGAAAGAGCCGAGATCCCTTCACCGGGAATGACCTCTTTAGCAAAACTAGCAAAGGCCTCAAAAACACTCAATTTAAATCATTTGATTCTACAATGATATCAAGTTCATTACGTAAAGGGTTTTCTTAAAAACCTGTCGTAGCCCTCCGTCATATCAGATAAGCACTACTAAGTATTCGTACTGCGGTAGTTTGGCATGCGTCAAAGCGTAGTGTACGGTAGCTAACTAGTGCTTATCTGCTAGCATATGATGCGATTGGATTAGGGTATTCGTACGACGTTGTTTGGCATGCGTCAAGGTTCCAACGGGTAGGTTTAATTCAATCAGGAAATGCACGGGTTGAACTTGACTAACGGACTATGTATTGTTTGGCATGCGTCAAGGTCATAGGATGCTAGGGGTATAATATTATTAGAAATTTCAAGTGTTGAAATTTGCAATGAGATTGCATGCCTCCTATGAGATAGTTGGATCCCGATACCTACTGCTAGTAAGAGTTACTCCTGGGAGAGTTTTACACATTACAATTAGCCAATCAAATAGGTGCCTAGATAGGTGTTAATGGGGTTATGCTCCTGGGAAACCGAGATTTATTTTAATTAGGTCAGTGCGAAAGCACGGGGAACCTCCCTCAAAGTACCGACACTGGCCTGGATGAATGATTGGCGAACTTGTAGGGTGTAATTAATTCCGGCTAGTCTTTCCTTTTATGGTTTGAAGGAAGATTTGACTAAAACAGTGGGAGCCATCCTGATTAGCTGTATTAATAACCAATCTAATCTTGCAAGTGCATACGCTGAGTGTTTTCTTCTCTCTCTCTCCAGGTAGCGACCATGTCACGCCTTAATCAAGATAATAATACGGATGTATTAACCGAACCCGCTTCTTTTACTATGCTGGGGAACGCTGGTCCTGCTCCAACTTATAATTGTTATAACACCGAGCAGGAAATAGGGGATTACCAAAATTCTCGTGCCGCCCGAACGAAGAAAGCGCATGATGATGCATCATCTTCGGGTGTGTTCATTACAGAGAACTGTTTCTCAGTATCCTTTACATCCTCAATATGAGATACCTGATCAGGATCCCGCATATGTAATCAGTTACAAGGGCTATAGATAGGTAAAGAACTGAGACTGGATGATAAGTTTCAAGAGTTGGAAACAGTGCAAGAGTTGCAGCCAAATTTGTTGGCAGTTATCACCCTGTATAACCAAATACAATGATTCAAAACGAATGTTATTAGATACCGAACCTGATATACAACATCATATCTGTATCTTTATTAGTAAAAAGGATATAATTTTGTATTGTTGGATAATGTTTTGAACATTTCCTATATCAAGAGTTGATCGGTTCAGGCACGTTATCTAAAAGCATATACATTCTAAATCAAACTACAGTTCTTAACGTACGGAACACACACAAGGGGAAGAGTTCAGAAATGGAAGAATCCTTCTTGAGGCATTGTAGACTAAGTCATATCGATGCGACCCGACTAGCTAAGTTACATAAAGATACATATTTAAATCAGTTTGAAATTACATCTTGTGAAACTTGCCAGTCATGTCACAAAGATAAGATGACCATAGCTCCGTTTATTGGAAACGGAGAAAGAGTTAGTGATCTTTTGGAATTGATACATGATGATGTACGAAAGTACCCTGTCTACACATGCCAGGACTGGTTCTTTCTACTTCATTACATTCACTGATAATCTCTCAAGATTCGCGCATGTGTTCCTGTTGAAACACAAGTCCGAACCTTTTGAGATATTCAAAGAATATAAGTTAGAAGTAGAGAACCAAAACAGATATAAGTATTATGTCCTTTGATGAGATCAGGGAGGAGAATACTTGAGAACGGAATTCCTGGATTATTCTAAAGGAGAATGAGATTCTCTCTCTGAATTACTCTTCCGAATACACCACAGTTCGTCGATGTATCGAGATGGAGCATCCTCACCCAATGTTATATGGTGTGCTCTATGATGAGTACTACTGAGTTGCCTATTTCCTTTTGGGGGTTATGCACTTGAGAAACTGCATACATATTTAATAGGGTTCCAACCAAATCAGGTGCCTACCACTCCATATGTGATATGGTATGGGAAGTGCTCATCTCTTAAAGATGTTAAGATTTGGGATTGTCCGGCCTATGTCTAAAAGAAAAATCCGGACAAGCTCGAGGCAAGATCAGTTCTGTGGAAGTTTCTTGGATATCCCAAGCATATGCAAGGGATTATCTCCTACCACATTGAGTAGCAAAAGGTGTTTTGTTTCTCAGCATGCCACCTTTGAGAAAAGGAATTTCTTATGAAGAAATTTGTGGTCATAAGGTAGAACTGGAAAAGGTTCCAGCTATACAAACTACAGCTGATGATTTGGTAGAACCGGAGGATTCAATAGTTCCCAACGAACCTCAGCCTCTTCGCCCATCTGCTAAGGTTCCTCACCCACCTGAGAGATACTTCTGTTTTTCTATGACAGTGGGAGCGAGGAATGCATCATGAGATGATGACCCAACTAGTTTCGAGCAGGCCATCAGGAGTGGGGACTCTATGAGAATTGCCAGATGCTATGCGATCTGAGATGGAATCCATATACACCAACAAAATATGGACTTTGGTTGCTTTATCTGAAGGGTTAAATCCCCTTCAGGAGCAAATATATCTTGAGAAGATTACTTGGTGTACATGGAAAAGTTGAGACTTTCAAAGCTAAGACTAGTTGTAAATGGCTCTCGTCATTGACCAGGTATGGATAATGATGAAACCTTTTCTACTGCCTATGCTTAAGTCCATCCGGATCCTACATACCAATGCTACATACCATGACTACGATATCTACCGGTTGGGTGTCATGACTGCTTTTCTAAATAGTGATTTAGAAGAGAACGTCTATAAGTACACAGCCAGAGGGCTTCGTAGACAGTGGAAGCAGCGGAAATGTGTGCAAGTTGCTTTATGAGTTAAAGCAGGCATCGCGGAGTTGGAACATATGTTTTGATGTGGTAGTCAAAACGTTTGACTTCATCAAAATGGTAGATGAACCTTGTATATACAGAAAGGTAGTACGGAGTATGGTGGTGATCCATGTATTGTACGTGGATGTCATACTCTTGACAGGAAAGGAGTTTCCTATGCTACGCTCGGTCAATCTCCTCTTATCACATGGATTGTCCATATAGGATCATGGTGATACCACCTAAATCCTGGGTTTTGCATCTATGAGATAGATCTAAGTGGATGTTTGGATTCTCACTAGGTGTAGTGAGATGGTATCAATCGATCCTGGGGAGAATCACTGGATAGCTTCCATGGTGGTAAGGACAACTGAATGTCAGTCGCAGGCATTGTCTTTACCCTCAGTGGAGGGACGGTATGTTGGAAGAGTTCCAAGCTAGATACCGTGGCAAACTAGACGATTAAAGGCTAGATACATCGTTACCAAGGATGCTACCAAAGAGGCAGTCTGGTTATATATAAGTTCAAGAGATGAACTTCGTTCCTACCATTGTGTGACAATGGAGTTGTGGCTTATGCCTAGGAACCCCCATCCCATCAGAGATTCAGACATTTTCTTAGGCAGTATCACCTGATCAAGGTGATGGTTGATCTCCAAGGAGATCGAGGATAGGAGAGTAGATACAGAGGACAACAGCGCGGATCCACTCACAAAGGCCTATTTCTAAGTAGAGACTTTTATGGGATGGTTGAGTATGAGATACTTCAACCACAGCTGATTGTTGGGTATGAGATACTACAACAGATGGACCTAGTGCAAGTGGGAGATTGTTAGTTATATGTATGCCCTAGAGGCCATTACTGTCCATACGATGTATATTGTAGTGGATGTTTGGACATATACAGTGGGGACTTCCTTGCTCGACATGATAGTATCCTATCTGGTTGCACTTTATCTTAACAAGTACTCTGATTTTCTCTATGTTACATGTTGATAAAGCCCTTAGGATGAGTACTTGACTACCAGAACTATGATGAAGATCAAACTAATGGGGACAGAGTAGTCGCTAAGTACATCCTTCAAATGTTCCTAGTCGTAGGTGTATCGAGACAGGGCATCGATATACTATAGTAGACTAGAGTATACTTCTCGACCCATGTAGATGGGCGATGGATGATCCCATATCCATTGGTGTTTGACAACAGAGATAGTATACGGGTGCTCAGTGGAGACTGGGTACACTGGACGGACTCTCCGAGAACTCCTAGATGGTATTATACCTCACGTCAGATAGCAGTTCTCTGCTGACGCTGGTACAGGTTAGTCTGTAGACCCGAGATCGTCATAGAGTCTTGTATGATTCCCACTATACTTTGGTTTCCACCTTACCACGTCCAAGAGGCCATGCAAAACGGTGGCGTTTGGGTACAATCCAGAATCACATGGAGTCAATGAACAATAGGAGGGGTTTCGTCTCTCCCGGTATAGGGAGTTGATGTTGCGCTGTGTTCGATTGGCTATAACTAGAAATCCCAAGCCAAGGTTGCTGAGATTTACTGGTAAGTGTTATCAGTAGTTTCTCGAACTGTTATGGACCTCATATCGACACGACTTATCGGTTACTGGGGTCTGACGTTTACCACCCTTAGACCAGATATGTGACATATCAGACGAAGAGACTGGACTGTACGGAAGTGTTACTAATTGGATTCGTAGGAGAATGTGCAGGCTTGCTTGTTGATCATCTGATCGCTCAATACCTGGGTAGCTGTTTCGTTTAGCTGACCGCTTGCAGCTGGTGGGTATTTGAAATGATCATCACCTACTGCCGGCGTATTGACGATTCTTTAGAGTCCTACACAGAGATTTCCTGGCTCAGGCAAAACGGAGTAGGTGCACATATATGATATGTGCGGGTCTGAGAATAATACGATATGAGATACCGTATTCTATTCTCGCGATATGTGATATCGGCCGGGTATATGTGATATAGCCGGGTCATCGGATGAAGTGTTGATTCGATGAACTGATACATTTTATATTAGTCGGTTATTTATGAAATAGCCAGATTATCGGATCAAGTGTTGATTCGATAATTTAATGTATAATTATATATGAGATATATTACATTACGTTAACTAATATAAGCACGCTTTATTGATTCATTTTCTCACTAGATAATATATTGATATATATGCGATATATTTTAATTGTATTATTTTGTTTTGTTACATTATATATATTATATATGTGATATATAATATTGTAACATGTTAGGGTTACAAATGCAACATGGTTGTTAAGTTTAAACCAAGTTAGGGTTTGGATTTGGGTTAGCTTTTGGGTTAGCTTTTCATGAAGCTTCATGAAGCTTTCCTTTTGTCTTCATCCTTTGATATTTTGTGTAGATATTATTTAACCCAACCCAAAACCTTAACCTATGGTTTATTCTTGACAAGAGTTAAGACTCTCATTCTTAACTCATGGTTGCAATTGTAACCACAACAATAAATTCATTTATTCATCACAAAAGGATTCTTCTTCTTCTTCTTCCTTTTAAAAAAGCTTTCTAGCTTTTGGGTTTATGATGATTTTGAGTGAGAAATTAAAAACAAAAGAGAGCTAAATTCCTACTTCATCATCCTCATCAATTCTAGCCACTTAGATTAGGGTGTTTGCTTTACTTATACTTGATTAGTGAAGCAAGAGCTTGGGTTTGAGATTCTTCAAGGTAAATCATCTTCGATTAGTGAAGTCTTCAAGCAAGGTTGCATATTTCTCTTCGTGGAGCCTCTCTAGAGTCCGGGTACTTGATGATCGCAGCGAAGGGACCTCAACACGGAGCTTATGAAGTGAAGGAACGGACTACAAAGGTTGTAATCCCTAACTCATAGATGTTAAAGTGTTTAACATGCTTTTTTGGTTTGATTCTCTAGTTAAACTTCCTAGGTTTAGGGTTATCTTCAATGGAAAAATTTTAACTTGGCATGGATGATGCCTGCCGAAACCTTGTTGCAGTTGTAGGTAACCCAATGGAAAACACGACTCTCAATCCAACCTCGGCACGAAGTGTGTAAAAACACACGAGTGCGTAGATCCCGGATAAAACAACACGTGTGCATCAAAAGAACATACTGAAAGAGTACATGAAACCAGTGCATTGGATGCAGGCGCATCCTGATGATTCAAATCAAATACTCGAGCCTTCCCTCTATCGGCAACTGGCTATCCTCTGCCTCTGCTACTCCCACGACCTGAACAAAATCTATCGCGGTGTCTAAACATCTGTCTCTGGGCTGATACACCAGCACGATCCCTCTTCGGGTCCGGAACTACCGATGTCTCGGAAAGACTCTCCTCAACTAGTAGGGCTGCATCCACTGCGGCTGCATATGTGTCACAATGCTGGGCGCTGATAGCAAGGAACAACTGGGTAAGCAGGCCTCATACAAATCTCTTGATCCGCATCTCCTCAGTTTCCACCAAATTGGAGCATACACAGATAGCTGGGTAAACTGCACATCGTACTCTGCCACCGTCATATCCGGAGTCTGGCGTAACGACTCAAAACTGTGAGCCAGAGAATCCCAGTCGCTCTGTGGAAAAAAACGGGCAAGAAACACCATCACGAACTCAGCCCAGGTCATAGGAGAAAGACCTGAGGCTCTGCCCCTCTATAAAGACTTGCACCAAGTCTGGGCAAGTCCCTCCAGACAAAACCTGTGAACTCTAGCCATCTCGCATCGGAACATCTCAGCGAACAACAGATCCTGGCCATCCGATCGATAAATGACTGGGGATCCTCAACTGCATCAGTGCTGGCGAAAACCGGAAGCTTCGGCCTCATGAACTCAGATAATGATACGGTGATAACCTCCGTAGCTGCAGGTACGACTGCCAGAACCGTAGGCACCATAGCGGTCCCCATAACAGGTAGGACAACCTCCTGTCTCTGTACTCTACTGGCCTCAACTGACGATCCCATCATCTGGCTCAAATCCTGCATACTGGCCTGTAGCCTAGTAATACGATCTAGCGAAGGTTGATCAAACTGCTTCTGTAAAATGGACGTACCGCCCTGGTCAGTCCTCGTCTCCGACGAGCCAACTCTGACCTCGGCTATCGCGGTCGCTCTCTGCGCCCTCGTAATCTTCGGCGGCATAATGGCTGGAAATGAAAATAGGATTCGATACGAACATAGAAATCGAATCACAGGGATGTATATAATCACGGAAGGAATTTCAACCAATAAGTTCTAAGGTCACATAGGCGGTGTACCATGTCGTAAGTATGCCGTGGAACATACACACGCTACGTCACTCTGCTTAAATTACCTACTTCATCAAACCAAGTTCATCCTACACTCCGAAAGGTAAAACCTAGCGCTCTGATACCAACTTTGTCACGACCCAAAATTTGGCACGTGACCGGCACTTAAACCACGTGACGTCAATAGGTGTAACACAATTTAAGTAAGCCGAGAACCCAGAAATCTAAACCATAAAAAGTAGTAAGTGACAAAAACATTGTTAAAAATATTTCGAAATAACAACAAACAACAACTGAGTCTTTTATCCCAAGCATATGGGGTAGGCTAAATGAACCAACATGAGAATCACGCCGGGTCCAGCACATGAATCCTCCACCTCCACTCACTCCTATCGAACAATATACTTTCATCGAGTCCTTTTGCAACCATATCATTTGGTATCACCTCCATCTATTTTTTCTTTGGTCTCCCTTTTTCCTTTTTGCCATTGGCCATATCGAGAGTATCTATTCGTCGAACCGGTGCTTCCATAGGTCTGTGTCGCACATGACCAAACCTTCTTAGCCGGTTTTCCCGCATCTTCTCCTACACAGGTGCTACACCAACTTTTGCACGAATATCCTCATTTCGCACCTTATCTTTTCTTGTGTTACCGCACATCCAACGAAGCATGCGCATCTCCTCTACGTGCATCTTCTGTGTATGATGCTTCTTAGGAGCCCAGCAATATGTACCATATAATAAGGCAGGCCAAATAGCGCTCCGATAAAACTACCATTTCAATTTTAACGGAAAGTTACGATCACACAAAATCCCTATTTCTGTAACGTTTTGGAAAATCGTTATGCGAATTTTTCCGTTTTTGGGTAAAATCGTCGGTATTTTCCGTTTTAAACCGACTGTGATCAAGTGACCATATAGACTTGCCAGCACCTAATTTAGCTAAAATAAAGCTAGTGCGCAAGCTTTGGGAGTATATGGGACGTTTTGGTTCAGATAGAATTTTTCCTAATTTTAATGCGGTATTCACATTTTGGGAAATTTCTCTTAAGTGATCGTTTCAACAATTAAGTTTGAGTTATTAAACCCTCACATCATATCTAGATATTTGTTTGGATATTAGGATTAGAATTTAGAGAAAAAGAGAAATGAATTAAAGGTGATGCATGAATGTGCATGTGAATGCATTTATGTGTGTTGGATATATGTATTCCCTAGAGGCAATTATATGATAGTGGATGTATCTATACATGTATATATATATATATTCAGTATGCATTCTTGCTCGACATGATAGTATGCTATCTGGTTCTTCTTTATCTGACATGTTGATTTGATCATGCTTTTATTCATTCATACATGCTGATAAAGCCCTGAGGATATTGGCTTGACTACTCTGATTATGATGGAGATCATACTAGTGGGACATCTGCTGTCTATAAGCATATCCTGGAACGTCCCTAGTCGTAGGTATATCGAGACAGGGCATTGATATACCAGAGTAGATTAGCGTATATGATACTAGACCCATACTATGGGCGATGGATGTTCCCACATTCATCGATGTTTGACATCAAGATCACATACGGGTGCTCAGTGGTGACAGAGTACACTGGACGGACTCACCGAGAACTCCTATATGGAATTATATCTATCGTCGGATAGCAGTTCTTAGGTGACACTGGTACAGGTTAGTCTGTAGACCCGAGATCGTCATGGAGTCTTGTGTGTTCTCCCACTGTACTTTGATTGCCACCCTACCACGGCTCTACTGCGTCATGCAAACAGGTGGCCGTTGGGTACAGTCCCGAGACACACGAAGACGATGAGAGAAAGGAAGGGTTTCGTCTCTCCTGGTATTGGGAGTTGATGCTGTGCTGTGCCCGACTGGTTATAACAGCAAGTCCCTGGCCAGGGCTGCTGAGATTTGCTGATAAGTGTTATCAGTAGTTTCTCGATCTGTTATAGACCATTCACCGGCACGACTTATTGAGTTATTGGAGTCGACGTGACCATCCCTAGGCTCGATATGCAGCATATCTGACGAAGAGACCGGACTGTACGGCAGTGTTGCCTGATGGCTCGAGGGGAGTTGTAGCAGGTTCGCTTGTTGTCTTCTGATCGCTCAATACCCGGGTGGCCGTTACGTTTAGCTGACCGCTTGCGGCTTGAGGGTACCTGATATGATCATCACCCTCTGCCGGCGTATTGACGAGTCTTAGAGTCCCACAATGGAGTTACCCAGTCCAGGCGAAACGTTGTGGTGCGCGTATGCGATATGCGCATGCACCTGATTGAAATGTGCGTATATGATACCGAACATTGATCGGGTAAACTGCTTTTGGTGGGGTCATATGAGATATGACCGGATTGATAAATCAAGTGTTGATTTATCATTTAACCATAAGTTTTCTCACTTAAAACCTTTTCTTGGATGATGGATGTGTGCATGCATGTGTGCTTTTCTTTCTTTCTTTCATGCTAGTTTCATGCACATGTGGATGTGCATACATGCACAAATACATACACTCATCCATCATGGTTGTTAGCATATGGAAATGGTGGCAATATAAGACTCACACCATGGATTATATAATGGATTATTATTTGATTTTGGATTTAAAAGAAAATGAAAAGGAAAGGATAATCATTCTTGCTTCTACATTCTTCCTTTGACCTAACCATGCTCAATTACCACTAACCTAAGGTTATCCTTCTCTTTATCATTCAAAACTAAAGTTAAATAATGTCTCCATCACTTTAACCATGGTTCATAGTAAGAAGGAATAAAATATATATTGATATATTTCTTTTTCTTCTTATGAGTTATCTTTTTACCTCTTGTTAAAAATTGCCACCATCTTCTTCCTCTTGCTCTTTTGCTCTCTATTTTTTCTAGTGAGCAAATACCACTTAAAGATAGGTTTTTGAAGTGAGAAAATTAACCACAACTTCATTCTACACAAGCTTAGCCGTTTTGTTTAGAGTGTTCTCTTCGGTTTTACGAAGTTGCGAGCTTGGACGGAGATCTCCGTGGTGGATCGTCGTGGACACAAGAGGACTTCAAGAGGACCTCCGTTCAACACCCTAGAGACCAAGGAGTCCAGCGAAAGGGAGCTACAAAGTTTGTAGTCTCGAAACCCTAGATTAGTTCGCTTTATATTTCGAAACCCTAATTTTCTAGGATCGATTTCTTTGCATGTTCGTTTAGCACCATAAAAATTTAAACTTTGGGTCATGTGATGCTTCAAAACTCTTCATAGGGTGCTACACAAACCTTACATTGGTATCAGAGCCGACCTAGAACATTAGGCGACCTTTTTACGAAGATAAAACTCCGATCGAACCGAAATACGACTTTTTAGGGTGCTCTCTGGAAATTTTCTAAAAATTGACATTTTTCAGAATTAAAAGTATGTAAAAAATACAGCAGGAAAAAATAGGGGTTACGGTACAAAAATTATTCCATGAACAGTGATTCTCGCCGCGGAAACGCGGCCTAAGCTTGCTTAGGCCGCGGTTCCGCGGCCGTATATATGAATTGATGAATACTTTTTGTACAGTAATTCATGAATCTGCTTGTAAAATTTTTTGGATATTTTTAATCTGTATTTTGTTTTGAAAAATTCTGGAGATGGTTTAGGACTCGTCATTTCGATCGGGATTTTTATTTCATAGCTTTTCCGGGAAAATTAGAAAGTATTGAAGTGTTTGAACGAGTAACATTTACTCACTATTCACGGGGTTTAAATACTTTGGAGATACGTGCAAGTCTTTTTGCTGTGGTCCCTCTAGAAGACAACAAACCTTAACTCGATTATGTTACCGTCTCGAACTGCCCTTTGAACCCTAGGGTTTGGGGCAGTACGGCGTGCCACATGTGAGGCGTTGGCTTGACCCTTCTACGGCTGGACCGCTACTACTGTGTCACACTCCGAATTTTTGAACCCTGCTCAAGTGTTGAGCTTTAGTGAATCTTGGGTGCTTAATCGTTCGTTCGAAAACTTTAATACTGTCTGTTTGTCTGGAATGTGATACAATATGTGGAATTCATATAGTTTAGGCATGAAATACGAAATATGTGATATTTCGCATTTATGATGTCTAAAGAGAATCTGGATTCCAAATATTGTAGTTTTACAGTTTCTTTTCTGTGACCGTAAGTGTAGTGTATACGATATCGCCGGTTTCGTTGCTATACATCAACGACAATCGGGGTACGCATACTTACTTACGTTGATGATATGTGATATTATGTGTTGCTGAGATATGATGTGCTGGATTGTCGCGATCGAATAGCCGGGGGGTTTTTGTGAGATGACAGTTTTATATTTTCATTCTTGTAAATTCAAATGTAATGTAATATTATTTTATTTGGGGCACTTCCAGGTTGAGGTTGTGTCACCAGTGTTGTATATTATTTACTTTTCCGCATTAGGATGGACCCAAGGAGGGGAGCACAGGTGACCGGGTTCTGGGGTTCAGTGGGAGGCCATCTCGAGGAGTCGAGACCGGGTCTCCTAAACTCCAGGATTGGTAGGGTCACTTGCCGCTCTCGTAGGGGTCCAGGGTGTGGGCTTGGCTATTCATCGCGACTGTGGAATCCGTATCTTCTATTCTGGCTAAATACTAAATACGGACGTCCTAGGATATCCCACGTTATATCTATGTTTCTGCTGCCTGTGTTCTGTGATATCTGAGACGAATGACATATTATATATATGATATATAGTAGACGTTGCTTATGTTTTACACCCGCGCTAGTCCCGTCCCGGTATGCCGTTAGTTAAGTAACCTAACGGTGCATAACGGAACATTGCGGCGAATGCGGATGGCATAAGCGTACGTGTTATTTTCGTTTCTTTTCTGTGATTGGCTTAAGGACTTAAATGATGGGATTACATTAATGTGATTAATGTAAAGAAAATAAACCTAAAAAGATGTTGTAGAATCGGATTTAAAAACTACTCGGCTATTTATGAAAAAGCTACATTTCAAAACTGCGGAGCTTAAGCCACTCCTTTTGAAAACTGTTTGATTCTACAACGATATCAAGTTCAAACCGTTAAAGAGTTTCTTAAAAATCATTCGCAACCCTCCATCATTTTAGGAAGTAGAGTACTTAGTATTCGTGCTACGTTTGTTGACTTTAGTTAAGGCGTAGTGTACGGTAGCTAAGTGATGTCTTCCTACACTGCATATGATGCAGATTGATTAGGACATTCATGCGACTTTGTTGACCATAGTTAAGGGTCATATGGGTGGGTCTAATTGATCAAGAAATGACGGGTAGAACTTGACTGGTACTTATGATTTGTTGACCATAGTTAAGGTCATAAGTACTAGGGGTAAAAATTACATCGGGAATTTCAAGTGTTGAAATTTGCAATGAGATTGCATACCTTCCATGTGATAGTTGGATCCCGATCCCACTGTGGGCAATAGTTGCTCCTAGGAGAGTTTTACAGTTTACAATTAGCTAACTCATTAGGTGTCTAGAAAGGTGTTAACGGGGCTCCGCCTCTGGGAAAACGAGGTTTACTCTAATTAGGTCCGTGCGAAAGCACGGGGAACCTCCCTCAAAGTACCGACACTGGCCTGGCTGAACGGTTAGCGAAGTTGTAGATTGTAATTAATCCTGGCTAGTTTTTCTTTTTAAGGTTTGAAAGAAAAACTTGATAAAAAGCAGTGGGAAACATCGATTAGACAAGATAATAAACCAATCTAATCTGTGCAAGAGCTTTCGCTGAGTGTATTCTTCTCTCTCTTAATGGCAGATACCAATGACTGGACTTAAGCTTCTACTAGATAAAAACAAACTGAATGGGACCAACTATAAAGACTGGCTGAGGAATCTGAAAATCGCCTTGAGTTATGATAAAGTATCATATGTCCTCACGGCTTCCGCCCCGCCCGTCCCTGGTCCAAAATCCTCAGTTGCGGACATTGAAGTCCGCAAGACATGGGACGCTGACTGTGCCACGGCCACATGCCTCGCGCTTGCATCGATGGATAACACACATCAAAAGCAACATGAGGACATGGACATTCACGGTATATTGCTCCATACAAAGGAGTTGTATGGGGAGCAATCCCGCGTATTACAATACGAAGCATCAAAGAAATTGTTTCAGATGCGAATGGCCCCTGGCACACCAGTAGGAGACCATGTTCGGAAGATGATAGATCTTATAGAAGAGCTTGAGGACCTTGGATGGACGATGGACAATGAACAATATATAGATATTATTTTGCAGTCCCTCCCCTCCACCTTTGCTCAGTTCATAGTGAACTTCAACATGCATGGCATGGAGAAGGACCTCCCTGAACTCCTTAATATGTTAAGGAGTGTAGAGAGCACTATGAAGTTAGCAAAAACTCCCGTTATGACTATTGGACAGTCTTCCTCTTCTCGCCCGAAAGCCAAGGCCAAGGGAAAGAAAAAGAAGAAACCCACTAATCCTAAGGGAGGAGTTAAAAAGGTGAAGGGAAAGGGAAAGTCCAAGACTGGAGACTCAGGAAAGGGAGAATGTTTCCATTGCCACAAGACAGGACACTGGAAGCGCAATTGCACAGAGTACTTAAGTCTTAAGAAGAAGCATGGTGATGCTTCTGCTTCAGGTGCGTTTGTGACTGAAAACTGTTTTTCTATAATCTCTGCTTCCTGGGTATTGGATACCGGTTCAGGTTCTCACATTTGCAATTCTATGCAGGGGCTGAGAAATAGCAAGGTTTTGAAGACAGGTGACCATACTCTCCGCGTTGGAAATGGTTCCAATGTACATACAGTCGCAGTGGGAGAGTATCACTTGGGGTTGCCATCTGGATGTATTTTGATTTTGAATCCATGTTAATTTGTACCAAGTATGCTATGTAATACAATATCCGTTTCTTTGTTGGACAATGAAGGATATAATTTTGTGTTGCAGAACAATGTTATGAACATTCACCTAAATCAAATGTTGGTTGGGTATGGTACGCTTAATAACAGAATATATGTCCTAAATCAACACACAGTTTTCAGTATACAACACACTAATAAAAGAAAACTTTCAGAATTAAATGAAGCTTTTCTTTGGCATTGTAGACTTGGTCATATTAACGAAACAAGACTAAACAAGTTACACAAAGATGGATATTTAAACTCTTTTGAATATAAATCTTATGCGACTTGTCAGTCTTGTATCAAGGGTAAAATGACCAAAACTCCGTTTACCGGACACGGAGAAAGAGCTACTCAGCTCCTTGGCCTTATACATAGTGATGTATGTGGGCCAATGTCTACACAGGCTAGAGGCGGTTTTTCATACTTCATTACATTCACCGATGATTTCTCAAGATTCGGTCATGTATTTTTATTAAAGCACAAGTCTGAAGCTTTCGAGAAATTCATTGAATATAAACAAGAAGTAGAAAAACAAACCGGCTTGAGTATTAAGATGCTTCGATCAGATCGAGGTGGTGAGTATCTCAGTACAGAATTTGCAAACTTCCTAAAAGAGAATGGGATTCTCTCTCAGCTCACTCCTCCTTACACACCACAGCACAACGGTGTGTCAGAACGACGGAATAGGACCCTATTAGATATGGTCCGGTCCATGATGAGTGACGCTGAGTTACCAGTCTCGTTTTGGGGGCATGCATTGGAGACTGCAGCGTTTCTGCTAAATAGGGTTCCAACCAAAGCCGTGTCTACCACACCATATGAGATATGGAATGGGAAGAGACCATCTCTTAAAAGAATTAAGATTTGGGGTTGCCCGGCCTATGTTAAAAAGCAGAATCTGGACAAACTCGAGACACGGTCAGTCATGTGTAACTTTGTGGGATATCCAAAGAATTCTTATGGATATCTGTTCTACCACAAAGAGGAACAAAAAGTGTTTGTTTCTCAGTATGCCACATTCTTGGAAAAAGAGTTTTTCACAGATAAAGATGATGGCAAGGTGGTAGATCTAGAAGAGGTTCTGGAGACAGAAACTACAAATGACGACTTGGTTGAACCGTCTGTTGCAACAGAAACTGAAGAACCTCGACCACTCCGTAGGTCTGGTAGGACTTCTCGCCCACCGGAGAGGTACTACGGTTTCCTCATTGATGGTAACGGAGAAGATTGCATCATGGATGATGATGATCCTACCAGTTTTCAGCAAGCTATCACGAGTGGTGACTCTGTGAAGTGGCTGGATGCCATGAGATCCGAAATGGAGTTTATGTACACCAACAAAGTATGGACTTTGGACGTTGTACCCCCTGGGGTAAAACCTGTAGGGTGCAAATGGATCTTTAAAAGAAAGATTGGTGTGGATAGGCAGGTAGAGACCTATAAGGCAAGACTTGTGGCGAAAGGTTTTCGTCAAAGACCAGGTTTGGACTATGACGAATCTTTTTCGCCCGTAGCCATGCTTAAATCCATTCGGATCCTACTTGCTATTGCTGCTCACTACGACTATGAAATCTGGCAGATGGACGTTAAAACAGCATTTCTAAATGGAGATTTAGAAGAATGCGTTTATATGGATCAGCCAGAGGGCTTCATTGACAGTGGGAGCAGCGAGAAAGCATGTAGATTGCTTAAATCCATATATGGGTTAAAGCAGGCATCACGGAGTTGGAACATCTGTTTCGATGATGTCATCAAAGAGTTTGATTTCATCAAAAATCCAGATGAACCTTGTGTTTATAAAAAAGCTGTAGGAAGAGCTGTCGCATTCCTCGTATTGTACGTGGATGACATTCTTCTGATAGGAAATGATATTCCTATGCTACAGTCTGTCAAATCATTCTTATCACTTAGGTTCTCCATGAAGGACCTGGGTGATGCCACATACATCCTGGGCATAAGGATCTATAGGGATAGATCAAAAAAGTTATTGGGATTGTCCTAAACCAGGTACATTAACACCATCCTAAAAAGGTTTAGTATGGAAGACTCCAAGCGAGGTGCCTTGCCCGCTTGCCATGGAGTCACTCTCTCCAAGGATTCTTGTCCAAAGACCGATGAAGAGAGAGCTCGCATGAGCATTATACCTTATGCTTCGGCAGTAGGATCTATAATGTATGCGATGTTATGTACACGCCCAAATGTAGCTTATGCACTTAGTGTTGTAAGCAGGTATCAATCCAACCCAGGGGAGAACCACTGGACAACTGTGAAGAGCATTCTTAAGTACTTACGAAGGACTAAAGAATTGTTCTTGGTGTATGGTAATAGAGATCTCCAAATGGAGGCATTTACCGATTCGAGCTTCCAGAGCGATAAGGATGACAGCAAATCTATCTCAGGGTTTGTATTTATCCTCAATGGAGGGGCGGTAAGTTGGAAGAGTTCCAAACAGGATACCGTTGCAGACTCTACGATGGAAGCTGAGTACATTGCTGCAAATGATGCCGCCAAGGAAGCCGTCTGGATGAAGAAGTTCGTCTCGGAGCTAGGAGTAGTTCCAACCATTATTGATCCAATACCTTTGTATTGTGACAATAATGGGGCGATGGCGTTAGCCAAGGAGCCCAGATCCCATCAGCGGTCCAGACACATCCTGAGGCGCTATCATTTGATCCGGAAGATTGTAGATCGCCGCGAGATCGAGATTAAGAGAGTAGACACAAAGAACAACGCCGCGGATCCATTAACCAAGGCCCTCCCTCAGCCGCAGCATGAGCGACTTTTTGAGATGTTGGGTATGAGATACGCCAATAACTGGCCTTAGTGCAAGTGGGAGATTGTTGGATATATGTATGCCCTAGAGGCCATTATATGATAGTGGATGTATCTATACATGTATATATATATATATATATTCAGTATGCATTCTTGCTCGACATGATAGTATGCTATCGGGTTCTTCTTTATCTGACATGTTGATTTGATCATGCTTTTATTCATTCATACATGCTGATAAAGTCCTGAGGATATTGGCTTGACTACTCTGATTATGATGGAGATCATACTAGTGGGACATCTATAGTCTATAAGCATATCCTGGAACGTCCCTAGTCGTAGGTATATCGAGACAGGGCATTGATATACCAGAGTAGACTAGCGTATATGATACTAGACCCATACGATGGGCGATGGATGTTCCCACATTCATCGATGTTTGACATCAAGATCACATACGGGTGCTCAGTGGTGACTGAGTACACTGGACGGACTCACCGAGAACTCCTATATGGAATTATATCTATCGTCGGATAGCAGTTCTCAGGTGACACTGGTACAGGTTAGTCTGTAGACCCGAGATCGTCATGGAGTCTTGTGTGTTCTCCCACTGTACTTTGATCGCCACCCTACCACGGCTCTACTGAGTCGTGCAAACAGGTGGCCGTTGGGTACAGTCCCGAGACACACGAAGACGATGAGCGATAGGAGGGGTTTCGTCTCTCCCGGTATTGGGAGTTGATGCTTTGCTGTGCCCGACTGGTTATAACAGCAAGTCCCTGGCCAGGGTTGCTGAGATTTGCTGATAAGTGTTATCAGTAGTTTCTCGATCTGTTATAGACCATTCACCGGCACGACTTATTGAGTTATTTGGGTCGACGTGACCATCCCTAGGCTCGATATGCAGCATATCTGACGAAGAGACCGGACTGTACGGTAGTGTTGCCGGATGGCTCGAGGGGAGTTGGAGCAGGTTCGCTTGTTGTCTTCTGATCGCTCAATACCCGGGTGGCCGTTACGTTTAGCTGACCGCTTGCGGCTTGAGGGTACCTGATATGATCATCACCCTCTGCCGGCATATTGACGAGTCTTAGAGTCCCACAAAGGAGTTACCCAGTCCAGGCGAAACGTTGTGGTGCGCGTATGCGATATGCGCATGCACCCGATTGAAATGTGCGTATATGATACCGAACATTGATCGGGTAAACTGCTTTTGGTGGGGTCATATGAGATATGACCGGATTGATAAATCAAGTGTTGATTTATCATTTAACCATAAGTTTTCTCACTTAAAACCTTTTCTTGAATGATGGATGTGTGCATGCATGTGTGCTTTTCTTTCTTTCTTTCATGCTAGCTTCATGCACATGTGGATGTGCATACATGCACACATACATACACTCATCCATCATGGTTGTTAGCATATGGAAATGGTGGCAATATAAGACTCACACCATGGATTATATAATGGATTATTATTGAATTTGGATGTAAAAGAAAATGAAAAGGAAAGGATAATCATTCTTGCTTCTACATTCTTCCTTTGACCTAACCATGCTCAACTACCACTAACCTAAGGTTATCCTTCTCTTTATCATTCAAAACTCAAGTTAAATAATGTCTCCATCACTTTAACCATGGTTCATAGTAAGAAGGAATGAAATATATATTGATATATTTCTTTTTCTTCTTATGAGTTATCTTTTTACCTCTTGTTAAAAATTGCCACCATCTTCTTCCTCTTGCTCTTTTGCTCTCTATTTTTTTCTAGTGAGCAAATACCACTTAAAGATAGGTTTTTGAAGTGAGAAACTTAACCACAACTTCATTCTACACAAGCTTAGCCGTTTTGTTTAGAGTGTTCTCTTCGGTTTTACGAAGTTGAGAGCTTGGACGGAGATCTCCGTGTTGGATCGTCGTGGACACAAGAGGACTTCAAGAGGACCTCCGTTCAACACCCTAGAGACCAAGGAGTCCAGCGAAAGGGAGCTACAAAGGTTGTAGTCTCGAAACCCTAGATTAGTTCGCTTTATATTTCGAAACCCTAATTTTCTAGGATCGATTCCTTTGCATGTTCGTTTAGCACCATAAAAATTTAAACTTTGGGTCATGTGATGCTTCAAAACTCTTCATAGGGTGCTACACAAACCTTACAATGTGTGCATTTATTGCAAAGAATGAGCTAGAAAACCCTACACAACTCCTCACACTCCCCTTGGCCGAATCCTTATCCTTCTTCCTGCCCTTGATCTTTTCTACACCATTTACAACAAATTCCAAGCTCATAAATCTCCATAACTCCAAAATAAATCACAAAAAATATCCCATGACTTGTTTTTGCCTTCTTGATCACTTAGAGCTAGGAATGCTTGGATCTTGGAAGCAAGGTTGATAGGTATAATCCTTACACTGTTAATTAAGAGTTTTTATGATGGGTAGCTCATTAGTTATTGTTTAGAACACGTTAGATATCGATTAGTGCATTATCGTGTTTTTAGTGTCCTTTTTGAACCTCTGTATCTGCTGTGACCTGGAAATTTTAGTGAGTGACCAAACAAAATTGTAGTGTTGTACTAGTGATCCTGTAGCACCACCTGAGACACGAGCACCACCCCACCGTCCATGGCCGGCGACCCAAGGCGAAATTCCGGCAACGCCGGCTATTGAGGGAAGTGCTGGGGTTAGGTTTTTGTGGGTAGTTGTCTGCTGTTGGTTAGGAGTGTTTGGTACTGTTTACTTTTTTAGTATTTACAGTATGAAAAATCTGGGATCATTTTCCTTTAATCTAGGGTTTTGTGTCCGCGCGATACGTTATACGACACGGACCGTGAACTTTGTGTGTTTTTGCTCTTAGATTGTTTTTGTCGTGTCGCTACGCACATTAACCACAATACGAACACTTGGGAGTAGGTTTGGAGTTGGTGTGTCGTTAAAATGTAGTTTGTTCATGTTCTTGGTTTATTACTAATATATATTTGCTTTATTGTTTTATTGTGGTAGGTTCGCAGGCAGGGACTTCAGACACTGCTACAAGGGGAAAAACAAGTGGTTGGCTTCACTTAGCTGGGAGCGTTGGTGAGTAGATTTAACATCTACAGGGGAATCGCCCGCATGGCGTTATGCATCTGGGCTAGAGTTGTTATGTTTTGTCGCATATTCTATTGCATATATAGAATTGCGCATACACATATTACTTTTTGGTTAGTGTTGTGCTTGGACTAGTATCCTTACGACACTGCACTATTATCGACGGCTTATGTTGCACGAGCACTGATTGTATGCCACACACACCGTCAATAATTGCCATGACACGCACAACACCCCTATAGATATGATATTGTTTCTTAGGGACGTTGAGACATGGTCCTTATTTTTATTGTGCTTATGACATATAGCATACCTGTATACTTACATGCTAGTTACCCATATACCTATATGGTATTGTACCAATGTGATAGGTATATACATATATAAGACATAGCTACTGTAAGTCCATGTCATGCACCCCACGAGCTTGCGGGGAGCCGGAATATATGAAAAACGATTATCAAAGCTTCGTAACACGGACTTGAGCACACGGATCGTGTCTAAACCATTACTAGCAAACTACGAAAGGTTTAACTACGCTGATTCGAAGTTATACCTCACGTTACTTGTCCTTCGGGTCTTCATCGCTATCCTCCATGCCTCGTAGGCTCTATAGAACGTCGGCACCTCAACGGCCTCCTCGAGTCAAAGACGATCTACCCGAGAGTCTATAGTCCGTGCGTTTATCTCGAATCTGAGATAACTATGGCTTCTAGATCGCTAATTTAGAAGTCCTAAAGGGTGTAAAGTAATTAGATGGATTACATAGTCACTTAAACCCTAGGATTCTCAACTCATGAGAGCTATTAGGGTTTGAGGAAGAAGATGAAGAAGTGAGGAGAGAGAAAGCTTTTTTGATAATGAAAAGAATAATGTCTCATCTTAGAATTATATGAAGCATCAAAATATCATAACAAATATCTATCATAATATCTAGCATGCTTCATTTAATTCATTTGAGATGAATCATCTTATGAGTCATTATCCATTTAATGAAAACGTACACCTCATCTCACCACCTCATTTGTTTAAATCCTAAAAAGAAATAAAAACAAATGAGTCATCTATTGCTAGAAGCTTCCCGACAAATTACGAGACGGCCCCTCTCATCCGTATTTCCGAAAAACACCGCTAATCTTTGACTGAATAAATCCATCTATATAATACTAGAATCTGGCTTAAACCAAAGCCCGCTAGTATTATCTGCTCGATCATAATACGTGCACAAGTGTACGTAAGTGATTGCGGCCCTGCCGTAAAACCATACGGCCTCTACACCATTTGCCTGGTGTAGGGAAACTCTCTGTGTGGGACTTTAAAGACTCGACACTACGCTGGCAATAGGTTTAACCACAGGCCGCAAGCGGTACTATCTGTACGTAACGGTCCCCATGTAGATGTCGATAATAAGGACGATGAGTAAACCCATCTAAACTCCAGCTGAGCCTGATGTGACAATCTCCATACAGTCCGGTCTGTTCGTCTAGGACTATCGCATATCGGGCCTAGGGGGTGGTAAACGTCAGATCCCTAATAGCGGTATAAGTCGTGTCGGAGTGAAGCCCATTACACCTTGAGAAACTACTGGAAGCCACCAGTAAATATCGCTTGCCCTTGCCAGGGACTTTGAGTAATGGCTCTCCATACACAGCGCTATATCAACCCCAATATAGGGAGAGACAAATTCTATCTAACCGCCACTGCCTCCAAGTGCTTCGGGACTGCACCCAACTACTACCTGTTTGCACGACTCCTTTGAGCCGTGGTAGGGTAGCAATCTAAGAACAGTGGGAACACACCCGAGGAGAAGTGGCAGTGTCAAGTCGACGGATTAAGTTGTACTCATGTCACCTGGGAACTGCTATCTGACGATTGGTATAAATCCAACCTGCAGTTCTCGGCGAGTCCTGTCCAGTGTACCCGTAACCTAACGAGCCCCTGCATACTATCTCCAGTACGACGTACTGATGGCTGTGGGACAGACCATCTCCCTATGCTGGGATGAGAAGCGTATACACCAGTCTACTCCGGAGTATCGATACCCTGTCTCGATAATCCTATGACCAGGGACCTGTATAGGATGTTGCTTATAGACTACCCAGCCCCCACTAGTGTGATTGCCATCACAACGCTGGTAATCAAGAAAAGATCCTAAGGGCTCTACTAATATGTATAAGCTATACGTTAAAAGAAACATATGCACATAATAAAGTAAACACAAACCAAGTAGCATACTACAATTTTTAGCAAGACTGTCTATACAACTGTGAATATCCCAAGCTTCCATTAAGTAATATACAAGCTAGTATGATACAGTAATGGCCTCTAGGGCATAAACACTAACAATCTCCCACTTGCACTAGGGCCATGTACTGGCATATCGCAGACCTATCATCTCGAATAGCCTCTCGAACTGCGTCTGAGGAATGGCCTTTGTGAATGGATCAGCAGTTTTATTCTCTGTATCTACTCTCTTTACCTCGATCTCCCAGCGATCTACGATCTCCCTGATCAGGTGATACCACTTTAAGATGTGTCTGGACTTTTGATGGGACCTGGGTTCCTTCGCTAAAGCTATAGCACTGTTGTTGTCGCAATACAGAGGTATTGGATTAATACTGGTAGGAACCACCTTAAGTTCTGTGAGGAACTTCTTCATCCAGACAGCTTCTTTTGCGGCATCGCAAGCAGCTATGTACTCCGCTTCCATCGTTGAGTCAGCAACGGTGTCCTGCTTGGAACTCTTCCAACAGACCGCCCCTCCATTGAGGGTAAAGACATAACCCGACAGGACTTGGAGTCATCCTTGTCACTCTGGAAGCTGGAGTCGGCAAAGGCCTCGATCTGGAGGTCTTTTCTGTCGTACACCAAGAACATCTCCTTAGTCCTCCTCAGTTACTTGAGAATGTTCTTTACTGCTATCTAGTGCTTCTCCCCTGGGTTTGCCTGATACCGGCTTACAACGCTTAATGCGTATGCTACATCTGGTCTGGTACATAACATCGCATACATTATAGAGCCTACCGCAGAAGCGTAGGGTATAATTGATATGTGAGCCCTTTCCAAATCAGTCTTAGGAGACATTTCTTTGGAGAGGTTGATTCCGTGACAAGCCGGTAAGTTACCGCGCTTAGAATCTTCCATACTGAATCTATTCAATATGGTGTATATGTACCTAGACTGCGAAAGTCCAAACATCCTCTTTAATCTATCACGATAGATCTGGATACCTAGAATGTAGGTGGCATCACCCAGATCCTTCATGGAGAACTTCTGTGACAATAATCCTTTGACTGATTGTATCATAGGAATATCATTTCCTATTAGGAAAATGTCATCCACGTACAAGACGAGGAATACTACAACTCACCCTACAATCAGACTGTATATGCATGGTTCATCTGGATTCTTGATAAAGTCGAATTTTTTGACAGTATCATAAAAACAAATGTTCCAACTCCGCAATGCCTGCTTTAGTCCATAAATGGACTTAAGCAACTTGCACACTTTGCCGCTGCTCCCATTCTGAATGAATCCCTCTGGCTGATCCATATAGACGCATTCTTCGAAATTACCATTTAGAAAAGCCGTGATAACGTCCATCTGCCAGATCTCATAATCGTGGAAGGCAGCAATGGAAAGAAGGACCTGAATGGATTTGAGCATAGCCACTGGAGAAAAGGTTTCATCGTAGTCTAAACCAGGCCTTTGACGAAAACCCTTTGCAACAAGTCTAGCCTTATAGGTTTCAACCTGTCCATCTACACCAATCTTCTTTCTGAAGATCCACTTGCATCCTACGGGTTTTACCCCATCTGGAGCAATATCCAAAGTCCATAATTTGTTAGTGTATATGGACTCCATTTCGGTCAGCATTGCATCCAGCCATTTTACCGAGTCGCCGCTCTGAACGGCTTGCTGGAAGCTAGTAAGGTCATCATTATCAATGATGCAATCTTCTCGATCCCCGTCAATGAGAAAACCATAGTATCTCTCGTGCGGATGAGACTGCTTACTACTTCTTTGGATAGGTGTTGGTATGTCCCTTTCTTCTGAAACTTCTTGTTCTACCAAACTTTCAGTAACAGCTTGTGGTTCCGCAATTTCTTCCTGTTCTATTGCGCTCCCACTCTTCCGATTTTCTAAAAATTTAGCTTCCAAGAAGTGGGCAAGACGAGAAACAAAAACCTTTTGTTCCTCTGCGTAATAGAAATAATACCTCTTGGAGTTATTTGGATATCCCACAAACTTACACTGTACTGAGCGTGCCTCGAGTTTGTCCGGATGCTGCCTTTTTACAAAAGCTGGACATCCCCATGTCTTTAGGTATTGAAGATAGGGTTTCTTCCCACTCCACATCTGATATGGTGTGGTAGGCGCAGTCTTGGTTGGAACTTTGTTCAAAAGATATGCAGCTGATTCTAGTGCATAACCCCAAAAAGATCGCGGTAACTCAGCCTTACTCATCATGAAACGAACCATATCTAATAGGGTTCGATTCCTCCTTTACGATACACCAATGTGTTGTAGTGTGTATGGAGGAGTAAGCTGAGAGAGAATTCCATTCTCTTTTAAGTAACCCAGGAACTCGGCACTTAAGTATTCACCACCTCAATCAGATCTCAGTGTCTTGATACTTTTGCCTGTCTGTTTTTCCACTTCATTCTTGTATTCCTGGAATTTCTCAAAGGCCTCGGATTTATGCTTCATCAAGAAGATATGTCCATACCTAGAGAAATCATCAGTAAAAGTAATGAAGTAGGAATAACCACCTAGCGCATGTGTAGACATTGGACCGCACACGTCACTGTGTATGAGTCCTCAAAGCTCGCTCGCTCTTACTCCGTGTACAGTAAACGGAGTCTTTGTCATCTTTCCCATGAGACAAGATTCACAAGTAGCATAAGATTGATATTCGAACAGATTCAAATATCCTTCTCTATGTAACTTAGTTAATCGTGTTTCATTGATGTGACCTAGTCTACAATGCCATAAGAAAGCCTGATTTATTTCTGGAGACTTTCTTTTAAGTGTGTTCTGGACATTGAAAACCTGAGCTTGACTCAATACGTATATACCGTCATCTAATGTACCGGACCCAATCAGAACTTGATTTAGGTGGATGTGAACTACAACGCTTATGAATGTAAAATCATATCCATCTCTCGAAAGTGAGGACTCTGATATGATATTACAAGT
The DNA here is from genome assembly GCA_030015575.1 of Agapanthus africanus. Lineage (NCBI taxonomy): Eukaryota > Viridiplantae > Streptophyta > Magnoliopsida > Asparagales > Amaryllidaceae > Agapanthus > Agapanthus africanus. Next base: position 623,525,982 of record CM057341.1, read on the forward strand.
CAAACTATGTACATACAAACAGTTACGTAGAATCAATATGTTCCCACTTGTCAAACCTAGGCGATATTCTCCCACAGATTCAGTGTCCACGCTCATTCCGTTTGCAACTCTGAGAGACAAATCACCTACCCTGATAACTCTACGGTTTCTCAATGCATGTAATGAATTACAGATATGAGATTCTACTCCGGTATCTAGTACCCAGGAAGTAGAGTTAATTGACACACATTTCTCAAATGCAAACACACTCGAGGCCAAACCTACAACATGCTTCGAATCCTGGCTACTGGCTTCCAAAGCCCTGCAATCTTTCTGCCAATGCCCAATCCTATAACAATAGGAACATCCCTCATTACCTACAGTAAGATCCGAAACTTTTGCTCTTCCCTTTCCTCCTACTTTATTGACACCGTATATCGGCTTTGTGGAGGTCTTCTTATTTTCACCCTTTTCTTTCGCCCTGGATTCAGAAGAAGAAGGTCCCCCATTAAGCGGAGCTTGTGTCTCCCTGGTTTCTTTCAGGGTGTAAGTAGAGGGTAAGGACTGTGGAAATAAGTCAGCATATGACCTTTTTCCCAACGTAGTCTCCAGGTCCTTGAGCTCATCAACATAGCTAGTCATCGTAAGGACGTCGTCCCCTACAGATGACCCGACAGCCAACCTCGCTTGAAATAATTCGTTCGAGGTCTTATATCTTGCGATACAAGATTGCTCTCCATATAAATATTTGTTATGGAGAAAGATGGAAACTAAGTCCATCTTCTCGTGCTGCTTCTGGTATACACCACCAACTGAAGCTAACACGAGGCACTTGGCATTCGCATAATCCTTTTCCCTTGTCTGACGGATATCCATATCCGCGACGGTAGAAACTGGACCTAGGACGGCGGGATCTTGAGTAGTAATAGGGTGGTCCAGCTTGTCATAGGTGTAAGTGCACGGCGGCGCCCCGGCCGTCAGTCCGACGGCCAAATGCGGAAACGGTGATAAACTTTAATTTTGCGGACTTTGCAAACCGGCACCACCGCGCACTAAACCCCGGATCGGGCCATTAAACTAGATCTAGCTAACAACAAGACGGGTTAGAGATATACCGAGTGATCCGAGTCCTCCGGTCTTCTCGTCGTCGTCCCGATCTCCTGCGGAATGTCCGGTCTCCATTTCCTCGCCGGAAGGGCACCACATCGCCTGTATCTTTTACGGGCTCCCACCTCAATACCGAGGCAACTCGGGCGCGAAGTTGGCTAGCCGACGCGCCCAAGATTTGCTGTAGAATAATGTAGAAACTTGTCTCTTTGGGGTTTAGGATAGTTGCCATGATGGAGGAATTTTGCATAAGAATTTTCATGGATGGATCCTCAAAAAGAATGAGCATGCAATCTCAAAAAGAATGAGCATCATTCAAAGATAGAGCTCGGCCACTACTGAAAAACTCACTGGAATTTGGAAAGCCAGCACACTTTATATGAAAGAATGAATGTTATGAATTAATACCCAAAAAGAAAACAATCTCACAGCACACATACAAACAAATGGGGAAGGGGGCCCACACATTAAGCATGAAAGGAATTTATCCTCACAAACAAATTCCAGCACCCACAAAAATGAGCTCAATGCAATCAATATAAATTAAAACACTATACAAATAAAACCTCACTCCCATCCCCAACAGTGGCCGGCCCCATTCCCAAACCCCATCACCAAAACAATGCACATGCCATATCCAATCAAATCCCAATTAATGCAAGTGATGGAGCATGGCAAAATGCAAAGAACCCCTCCACAAGATGTTATTTGCACAAATGCAAATAACCCCCTTCATCGGAAAAGTCCGGCCGGGAAAGAACAAAGGAAAACCGGCCGGAACGGAATGCAAACTGGCAACCCCAGAAAACTGGTCCCATAATAAATTACAGGAAAACCCCGATACTGTGCATACACACCCGCATTTGTATTTCGACCGAAATACAAATGTAAAGAGACAAAACTACACTATCAAATACTAAGATCCGGCTTAAGCCAAAGCCGGCTAGTAAAAACCGTCCGATCACGATCCGTGCAATACCGCACGTATCTGATCGAACCCTGCCATATCTCCATACGGCCTCTACAGCGTTTCGCCCGAAAGCTGAGTAACTGAAAGTGTGGTGGACTCTAAAGACTCGTCAATACTATGGCTGTGGATTTAACCACTAGCACGTCAGAGGTATAAACCAATACGTAACGGGCCACCAGCTATTGACTAAAAGGGACGTCGATGAGCGAACTCATCCTGACACCCTACTGAGCCTGTCAGTGACAATATCCGTACAGTCCGGTCCGTTCGTCTATGAGCATCGCATGTCGGGCCTAGGGGGTGGGTAAAAGTCAGACCCCCAAAAGCGGTACAAGTCGTGTCGGAGTGTAGCCCAGAACACCCTGAGATACTACTGGAATACCTACCAGTAAATCTCCTGCCTTGGCCAAGGTCTTTGTGTAATGGCTCTCCTAGACACAGCGCGACCTCACCCCCAATACCGGGAGAGACGAAACCCCCGAAGATCCGCTCACTGCCTCCATGTGGCTCGGGACTGTGCCCAACTAAAACCTGTTTGCACGACTCCTTTGAGCCGTGGTAGGGTAGTAATCAAAGTACAGTGGGAACTCACACGAGACAAATGACGATCTCCAGGTCGATGAACTAACCTGTACACATGTCACCTGGGAACTGCTATCTGACGTCAGGTATAAGACCAACTAGCATGTTCCCGGCGAGTCCTGTCCGGTGTACTCATAACCCAATGAGCACCTGTATACATCTTAGGTGATCCAACTGACACCAGTGGCCTGTGAGACCGGCCACCGCCCCTCGTCGGGGTCTCGACTGTATACACTAGTCTACTCTGGAGTATCGATGCCCTATCTCGAAACTCCCACGACTAGGGACCTTTTAAGGATGTGCTTATAGACTACCAGCTCCCACGTATATGATCGCCCTCATACTGCCGGTAGTCAAGCAAGAATCCTAGGGGCTCTATCAACGTGCAATAGCGACATGTCATGTCACCTAAAGCAGTACACGATGATAAAGGTAAACCTGATAGCATACTATCATCTCGAGTAAGACTGTCGTACCGGGATAGGTCCTCCCTCAATCATTGCAATCACGTGCCTGTGATCCAATAATTGACTCTGAGGGCACTATCTCCAACAATCTCCCACTTGCACTCAAGGCTAATTATTGCGATGTCGCATACTCACAGCCCGTGTGATACCGAATACCCAACTCCTCTACTAGTCAGTCTCACAAATCCTGTTTGCGAAACTTTTGCGTTCGAGGAATAGCCTCAGCGAGTGGATCCGCTCTGAAGTTTCTTTCTATGTCTCTCTATATCTCAAGTTCGCGGAGAAAGCCATCTCCCGAAATGAGCAATACCTGTCTTAGAGTGTCTGGATGTCTGATGGGACCGAGCTCATAAATGAACTCCAAATCCAAACTTCTTAGACTGTATCGTCAACTGAGCTTAATCAGTATCCTGCGCCATGCCTCCCTCAGTATTGCTTTGGACCACCTGTCCAAAATACTGCCCCTCGTCAGAAGGAAAACTATAACTCTGACAACCTCCTTGTCGTCCATGTCACCTTGGAAGCCTGGAATGATAACTGTCTCCCAAATGAGGCTGTCGTTATCATATCCCTAGAACATCCACTTATGTTCTAAAACTGCTTCCGACTGTTTCTCCAGGATTGGATCAATATCAACTTATTGCATCTAGTGCAAGAACAACATCTGGTGTGGTACTTGACATCTCATGATTGACTCAGTTGCCTAAGCAAGTGATCTGCCAATCATGCACATCCCTCTCTACTTTAGTCTGTAAGACACCTTTAGAGAGGGTGACTCCATTACCTGCAGGTACACTACCATGCCAGGAGTCGTCCATTCTAAATACTCTTAGAATGCTGTCAAAGTACCCTGATTGGGAAACAACCCAAATCTAGATCTAAAACCATAGATCTAGTAGCCAGTATGTCTGATATAATGTCCAAGTCCTTTGTGGAGAAACCACTGTGTGACGACCAAAATATAACCGATCATAGTATAGGAGTTTCCTTTCCTACTCTGTGTATGTCATCCAAAACCAGGATATCACACCCTACTACCTTCTCAACAGATCCATCCCCTATTCTGATGACGTCAAACCTATGACTGTCACATCAGAAATAGATGATCTATCTCTGCTATCTCTGCTTTAGTCTATAAATAGACATAAGCCTGATGTCCACCAATGCTTCCGCTGCTCCCACTGACTACGACAACCCTCTGGCAGAGTCATATAGACGTGCAGTTCTAAAGCTAGTTTAGAACGACGCTATACTCATCCTCCTGCCGGGTCTCACAGCCTGGAACAACAACAATGGCCAGTGTGGGTAAACAAGAACTTCCCTGTCACCGTCCTTGAGGCTACCGGAGTACCTCTCGGGTGCCTGAAGTTACCCACTATATCTGCGGAGTGGCCAATGGAATGTCAAATCAGATTGAATCTTTAGGTTCCTTATCAAATCTTCAGTAATCGTTTGCGGTTCTGGAATCACTTCCAGTTCTACCATACTCCCACTACTGTATTTGAAAAAATCCATTTTTAATAAAACTGTGGCGAGTCTAGAACAATATTTCTATTGATCTGCCAGATGGTAGAAAATCAACCCTCGTCATAGCCTGGGTCAACCCATAAACAGCCATTACAGAAACGTGCCTTGAGTTATCCAGAGTCTGGTTTTAATCATAAGCCGGACAACTCCCCGTACCTTAACAATGTTAAGATATGAACTGTACTATATCCAATATAGAACCAGAGGCACTGATTTAATTGAACCAGATTCAAATCATGCAGCTATCTTCAGTGCATGTCAACTAAATGGAAGGAGGCCGATCAGCGTTACTCAACTTAGGAATGCTTCCAATTATGAGTAACCTGAAAGAGAAGCAATTTCTCTTTATCATTACTATCAACTGAATACCATACACAAGTATCTACATCTTCGATCACTTTGAAGAATCCTGATACTTGCTACACTTGGTTCTCTACTCTATTCAAATACCTATAACTCCTCAAAACTTAGACCCTGTGTTTCTACGAAACGCATGTCTAAGAGCTAGAGAAGTTAAAAGTAAACCGAATATAGTATGAGGACCAACCCCTCTGTCCCAATGGACACTGGACAACATACAATACTCTGTATAAGTCCGCTGAGTCTAACAACTCTTTTACTGTGTGTCGTAGGTTGAAAACTGTACTTATGGTTAAGAAGAATTACACCGCTGTTTAATGCTCCTTACCTAACCATCCACTGATATAGGTAAATGTCATTGACATAATATCAAAAGGTATATCTCACTCTATGAAAATAGACGTACAGATATATCAATTTGAAATTGGTGCACAACAGCGGATATTCAAAACCAAATATTTGCCGACCGGCAAACAGCCCAGATGATCTCCTCAAATATCACCGATTACAACGAATCCCGATATAATGAGGATGATTACCCTATTCCCAATAACTTACTCCCACTCATCATCTGTAAAACCATACAGATGTGAGAATCATACCTGGTAAATACATACCCTGGAGTAAGTATCTAATCGGGAAATCAGTTTTCTTTTAACATTACACAGTGAAACTGAAACATTGAAATGTTTCGGTGGGGTATTCCGGTATTCTTAGTAATGCCTCTTCCATTATCCAGATTCACAACTGTAACCGTATATCTCTTTGTCATCTGTCCAAATCCCTTTATATGCCTTTAGTCATTACCTTCTGCACACCCCTTAGGCCAAATGGTTTTCTTCCTTCCCTACCGTTCGGCACCAGCCTATGGTTTGGAAAAAGACTATCCAATAAGCATAATGGGTGTACTGTCCTAATCCTAGGAGCACTCGCAATGCGAGAGAAGGTGAAGATAAAAGACAACCGAATAAACCTTATTCTTATTTCTCCTGGACCAGAATCCATCCCCGAACTGGAACAAGTTCCTTTCAAGTTCGTATATAACCATACGATGGAGTATCCGATAAACTGTGGATCTTCGTAGTGATACGGAGTGTCCTGGAGAAATACAAAGGTGATTTAGGATCGGCGAAGAAATGCTTGGTTTGGTCGTGAATATCAGTCGCAATTTACTTTGCCCTCTTACTAATCCCTTACTTTGTCTTAACATAATACCTTCTGCACACCGTTTAGGCTAATTGGTTTTCTTCATTCCCTACCGGTCGGCACCAGCCTATGGTTTGGAAGAAGACTATCCAATTTGCGTAATAGGTGTACTATCTCCTAAACTAAGGAGTACTCGCAACTTGAGAGAAGGTAAAAGGGAAAAGACAACTGAATAATCCTATCCGTTTTCTCCAAAACCGGAAACCATCCTCGAATAAATCCCTTCGAGTTCGTATATAACCATACGATGGTTTTGTCCAATGGAAGTGGACGTTCGTAGTAATACGGGGTGTCCTGGAGAAAAGGGTAAAAGTAGGAGTGGCAATGAGGTCTGCAACTTTGACAATCTAAAAGCCAGTGTAAAGAAGGTTCGGTTAACTTGGTCTCTGAGTCATAGTCTTAGGGTCGGGTCAATGGTCACTGCCAGAGAGAGAGAGAAAAGAAACACTCAGCGTGCACTCTAACCTAGATCAGAATGGTTATCCCTTTATCTAATCTGGAAACCTCCCACTGTACCTCAAATTCTCCTCCAAACCTGAAAGAAGAATTAGTCGGGGTCACCCGAGGAGTAAACTAACTCTTCAGTGGGAATCGGGATCCAACTCTCATTGCATGATAACGTGACGGAATCCGCTCACGGTATCACACTCCAGAAGGTATGCGCATATCTGGCAAGTTTCAGTTCTTTTGAAACTCCCGATGTGATTTTTACCCCATGCTCTTATGACCTTGACTTAGGCCAACATATCATAAGTCACATGTCAAGTTCAACCCGTCATTTTCCAGGTTAATTTGAGTCCACCCGTACATACCCTTGACTTTGGCCAAAATGGCAGTACAACTGTCCCAAACCAACGCATCTATCTATGCTGCATATGAATACCCAACAGCTACCAAACACTGTGCCTTGACTTTGGCCAACATACACAGCTTGAATACTATTGACTATCCATATGAAACGACGGAGGGCTACGAATGGTTTCTGGCGAAAACCTTTAACGTAATGAACTTGATATCGTTGAAGGAACGGATAGCTTTTTAGAAAATATAGTGACGAAAACCTTTACTAAAGAGGTCACTCCCGGTGAAGGGATCTCGGCTCTTTCCCCGTAGAATGAGGTGCAGGATATTCCAAATGAATACCACGATGCAAAGCAAAAGTAATCGGCTATAGTGAAGTTAATGCCCTGACGCAAACTTCTGTCCAAGGGGTCACTCCCGGTGAAGGGATCTCGGCCCTTGCCTCGTCGACTGAGGAGCAGGATATTCCAAATGAATACCACGATGCAAAACAAAAGTGAACGTCCTTGCAATAACAGCTTTTTGAAAAGTGTTCCAACAACATCAGAATAGGTTTGTTTAACTTGCATTGATCCGAATCAACGCAGTCCCATCAATTGATCACATCACAAAGAACGAAAATATACTGACGTACGTATATGCCATCTGCATTCGCCACTGGGTCCCGTCATCACCCGTTAGGTTAGCTAACTAACGGCAGAGCGGGGACTGGACTAGCGCGGATGAAAAACATATACAACATCTACTAATATATATACCAATATATAGTATTTCGCTCAAGGCGTGAATAAAATGCAACATCACAGAAATGTACAGCATCACAGAACAATACAGATATCTGGGATCCCCGGGTTTCACAGAGCCACTACTGAAACCCGACGTTCCCCTGGTCGTGTGGATAGCCTGTGCAATGAAAACCTATACCCCCTACGAGTGCGGCGAATAGCCAGCCAATCCTGGAGTGAAGCCCCCTCCGTCCCAATGCCATGAGATGCGGGCTTGTTGCCTTCTAGAACCCGGCTATCCGTGCACCCCTCCGCGGGGTAACCCTAGTACAGAAAGTAAAATATACATACACCGGGTACATCGACCGCAACCAGGTCGTGCCCCAAAAGAATAATACAATCAGGCAGTGACGGCTGTCCCCATGTCGGACGCTCGCCCCGCAAGAACAAATGTACATAATACAACAGCACTGTACTAGCATTGCATCCAGGCTATCCCCACGACCGATCCGCAACATCACAGCAAAACACAGAACATCAACGTGAAAGTCACGTTCGCAAATCCGTCTAACCGGGCTATAGCAGTTAGACCGGATTTACCGATCGAGTGACATTCACGGTCGCAGATATAATGTAAATACTGTGAAAAATGTGTTTAAAATTTTCCGATTGATCAAACAATTAACAAGTGGGCCCCAAAGAAAACTGTAGCACTCACAGAAATAATTGGCCCAAATTTAATATTCCAAAACCCATATTTTAAGCCCATAAGCCCACTGGAAAAAAATGGTGCACTGAACCCAAATAACTGCGGCGGAACAGCGGCCAAAGAGGGGCTATGGCCGCTGTTCCGCGGTCGTATGGAGGGAACAGGGTACCAAAATTTTCCAGTGGTCTTACGATGCACAGTACATCATTCTGCAATCACCTGAAAAATTTTACGACACCAAAAATTTTCAACAGAGAACTGATGCAAGCAAAAATGCGGTTTTAGGATTTTGTTCGATCGGAAACGTAAAACACATCAAACGAAGCTAGACGAAGTTAATGGCGAGGCTCTGATACCACTGTAAGTGCACGGCGGCGCCCCGGCCGTCAGTCCGACGGCCAAATGCGGAAACGGTGATAAACTTTAATTTTGCGGACTTTGCAAACCGGCACCACCGCGCACTAAACCCCGGATCGGGCCATTAAACTAGATCTAGCTAACAACAAGACGGGTTAGAGATATACCGAGTGATCCGAGTCCTCCGGTCTTCTCGTCGTCGTCCCGATCTCCTGCGGAATGTCCGGTCTCCATTTCCTCGCCGGAAGGGCACCACATCGCCTGTATCTTTTACGGGCTCCCACCTCAATACCGAGGCAACTCGGGCGCGAAGTTGGCTAGCCGACGCGCCCAAGATTTGCTGTAGAATAATGTAGAAACTTGTCTCTTTGGGGTTTAGGATAGTTGCCATGATGGAGGAATTTTGCATAAGAATTTTCATGGATGGATCCTCAAAAAGAATGAGCATGCAATCTCAAAAAGAATGAGCATCATTCAAAGATAGAGCTCGGCCACTACTGAAAAACTCACTGGAATTTGGAAAGCCAGCACACTTTATATGAAAGAATGAATGTTATGAATTAATACCCAAAAAGAAAACAATCTCACAGCACACATACAAACAAATGGGGAAGGGGGCCCACACATTAAGCATGAAAGGAATTTATCCTCACAAACAAATTCCAGCACCCACAAAACTGAGCTCAATGCAATCAATATAAATTAAAACACTATACAAATAAAACCTCACTCCCATCCCCAACAGTGGCCGGCCCCATTCCCAAACCCCATCACCAAAACAATGCACATGCCATATCCAATCAAATCCCAATTAATGCAAGTGATGGAGCATGGCAAAATGCAAAGAACCCCTCCACAAGATGTTATTTGCACAAATGCAAATAACCCCCTTCATCGGAAAAGTCCGGCCGGGAAAGAACAAAGGAAAACCGGCCGGAACGGAATGCAAACTGGCAACCCCAGAAAACTGGTCCCATAATAAATTACAGGAAAACCCCGATACTGTGCATACACACCCGCATTTGTATTTCGACCGAAATACAAATGTAAAGAGACAAAACTACACTATCAAATACTAAGATCCGGCTTAAGCCAAAGCCGGCTAGTAAAAACCGTCCGATCACGATCCGTGCAATACCGCACGTATCTGATCGAACCCTGCCATATCTCCATACGGCCTCTACAGCGTTTCGCCCGAAAGCTGAGTAACTGAAAGTGTGGTGGACTCTAAAGACTCGTCAATACTATGGCTGTGGATTTAACCACTAGCACGTCAGAGGTATAAACCAATACGTAACGGGCCACCAGCTATTGACTAAAAGGGACGTCGATGAGCGAACTCATCCTGACACCCTACTGAGCCTGTCAGTGACAATATCCGTACAGTCCGGTCCGTTCGTCTATGAGCATCGCATGTCGGGCCTAGGGGGTGGGTAAAAGTCAGACCCCCAAAAGCGGTACAAGTCGTGTCGGAGTGTAGCCCAGAACACCCTGAGATACTACTGGAATACCTACCAGTAAATCTCCTGCCTTGGCCAAGGTCTTTGTGTAATGGCTCTCCTAGACACAGCGCGACCTCACCCCCAATACCGGGAGAGACGAAACCCCCGAAGATCCGCTCACTGCCTCCATGTGGCTCGGGACTGTGCCCAACTAAAACCTGTTTGCATGACTCCTTTGAGCCGTGGTAGGGTAGTAATCAAAGTACAGTGGGAACTCACACGAGACAAATGACGATCTCCAGGTCGATGAACTAACCTGTACACATGTCACCTGGGAACTGCTATCTGACGTCAGGTATAAGACCAACTAGCATGTTCCCGGCGAGTCCTGTCCGGTGTACTCATAACCCAATGAGCACCTGTATACATCTTAGGTGATCCAACTGACACCAGTGGCCTGTGAGACCGGCCACCGCCCCTCGTCGGGGTCTCGACTGTATACACTAGTCTACTCTGGAGTATCGATGCCCTATCTCGAAACTCCCACGACTAGGGACCTTTTAAGGATGTGCTTATAGACTACCAGCTCCCACGTATATGATCGCCCTCATACTGCCGGTAGTCAAGCAAGAATCCTAGGGGCTCTATCAACGTGCAATAGCGACATGTCATGTCACCTAAAGCAGTACACGATGATAAAGGTAAACCTGATAGCATACTATCATCTCGAGTAAGACTGTCGTACCGGGATAGGTCCTCCCTCAATCATTGCAATCACGTGCCTGTGATCCAATAATTGACTCTGAGGGCACTATCTCCAACAATAGGCGATGGACATCTGGACAGACTTTTGCCAGTCATATAAGTCAGATTCAGTCATTTTGTTATCTAGATGTAACCTAGTCATGGTCACAAGGTCGATGCAATGAGAGAGAGAGAGAGAACACATTAGCATGATGCTCTTGCAAGTTTAGATTGGTTTTTAGTTTATCTAAACTGGATGGCTCCCGCTATTTCTCGAATCCTTTCTCAAACCATAAAAGAAGAATTAGCCAGGACTGATCTCACATTACAATACTTGCTTAACCGTTCAGCCAGGCCGGGTGTCGGTACATCTGGGTGGTTTTCCAACGCTTTCGCGAAGTTCCTTAATTAAATAACCTCTTTTCTCTGAGGGCGTAGCCCCGCTGACACCTTTCTCGACACCTACTTGGTTTATAGCATTGATCGTTAAGTGACGAATCTCCTGATGAGTAGCGAATACTCACAGTAGGATTGGGAACCAAATATCATCGTGTGATAATGCTGAAGGAATCCTACAAACATTCATCCAACTCTAAATGGTATGCAACACTAGCAAGTTTCAGTTTCTTTAGAAACTCCCGATGTGGATTTTTGTCCTATTTTCTTATGACCCTGACGAAGGCCAACAAATCATAAGTCACATGTCAAGTTCTGCCCATCATTATCTTGTTAATTTGAACCCACCCATACATACCCTTGACGAAGGCCAACAAGGTAATACAACTGTCCCAAACCAACTCATCTATCTATGCAACAAATGAATACCCCAGCAGCTACCAAACACTATGCCTTGACGAAGGCCGACAAACATAGCTTGAATACTACTGACCATCGATAAGAAATTACGGAGGGCTAAGACTGGTTTTGGCAGAACCGTGAATGTAGTGAGCTTGATATAATCGAAGGAACCTGATAGCTTTTTAAAAAGAGTAGTTAAAGCTCCGCAATTTAAAAATTCTGCTTTTCTAAAATAACCGAGTGGTTTCTTTTAAATTTGTTCCAACGATTCAACTTTGGTTTATTTTCTTTGCATTAATATAATGCATCCCATCAATTAACCTATCATTGCAGAAAACAACAAAAATACAACGTCCTCTTATGCCATCCGCATTCGCCACTGGGTCCCGTCATTCACCCGTTATGTTACTTAACTAACGACATAGCGGGGGCTGGGCTAGCGCGGGTGTAAAACATAAGTGACGTCTAATATCTATCATATATAGATATTGTACATTCGTCAGACGCAATAATAGGCATTCCAGATCACAGATGAACATTATTGGTGTTAGATATATGTATTCCCTAGAGGCCATTATATGTATAGTGGATGCTTGGACATGTATATATGATTTTAGATGACTTTCTCGCTCAACATGATAGTATGCTATCTGGTTTACTTTATCTTGACATGTTGATTTGATCATGCTTTTATTCATTTGCACATGTTGATAATGCCCTCAGGTTATTTGCTTGACTACTGTGACTATGATGCAGATCATACAAGTGGGGCATGTGTAGTTTATAAGCATATCCTTGAACTGTTCCTTGTCGTGGGTGTATCGAGACGGGGCATCGATATTCCAGAGTAGACTAGCGTATACTATTCTTGTCCCATATGATAGGCGATGGATGATCCCATATCCATCTGGTGAGGTGACACTAAAGATTGTATGCGGGTGCTCAGTGGAGACTGTGTATACTGAACGGACACAAAGAGAACTCCGATGTGGTATTATATCTATCGTCGGATAGCAGTTCTCATATGACACAGGTACAGGTTAGTTTGTAGACCCAAGATCATCATAGAGTCTTATGTGTACTCCTACTGTACTTTGATATCCACCCTACCATGGCTCTACTGAGTCGTGCAAACAGGTGGACTTTAGGTACAGTCCCGAGGCACATGGAGGCGATGAGCGATAGGAGGGGTTTCGTCTTTCCCGGTATTGGGGGTTGATATTGTGCTATGCTTGATTGGCTATAACAGCAAGTCCCTGGCCAGGGCTGCTGAGATTTACTGATAAGCGTTATCAGTAGTTTCTCGATCTGTTATGAGCCATACATCAGCATGACTTATTGAGTTATTGGGGTCGACGATTCCATCCCTAGACTCGATATGCAACATATCTGACGAGGAGACCGGACTGTACGGTAAGTGTTGCCAGTTGGCTCGACGGGAGTTTTGACAGCTTCGCTGGTTTTCTTCTGATCGCTCAATACCCGGGTGACCGTTACGTTTAGCTGACCGCTTGCAGCTTGTGGGTGTTTGATATGATCATCACCTACTGCCGGCATATTGACGAGTCTTAGAGTCCCACAATGAAGTTTCCTGGCTCAGGTGAAAAGTTGTGGTGTGCATATGAGATATACGCGGGGACCCGATTAAATATGGATATGTGATACCGTATATTAATCGGGCATTTTCTATTGGTCGGCTCGTATGTAATATGACCGGTTTGCAAAATCAAGTGTTGATTTAACAAATGACTTTTGGATTAATTCTTTATCTAAACCCTTTTTCTATTTTTGTATGCATGCAAGTATGCACATGATGATGTGCATGGACACATACATACATACATTGTATCATGGTTGTTTGTACATATTTGGTGGCAATGCAAGACTCATATTGTAGTAATAATGTATATATTTATCATATTGAGTTAATTGAAAGGATAATTCACTCATGGTTAATGTTTATCATCTTTGACTAAACTTTACCATTCTTTTAACCATGAGTTAATTCTCTTTTGGAAATTAACTCAATAAGAAAACATCTAGATGATTACTAACCATGGTTGAAGTGAGAAGGATTATTATGGTTTATTCTTTCTCATCTCAATAATTCACTCATATCATTTTCTCTTTGAGCTCAAGCTTAGCCACGATCTTCTTCTTCCTCTCTTGAATATTTCTTTGAGTGAAGTTGATAAAAAGAAAGGGTTTTGATTATAGAATAAAAACCATATCATCATACTACACACATCTAGCCCATTTGTGTAGGGTGTTTTCTATACTTCATTCACATATCAAGTAAAGCAAGGAGCTTTAGGCAAAAGGACTTCGGGTGGATCATCGTGGACTAGGAAGGCTTCCATCGATCCGTTCCAAGCTCTCAAAGTGCCAAGGAGTCACCAAGGGAGGTCTACAAAGTTTGTAATCTCTACTCTTAGTGATACTTTTTCTTTTGCATGTGATGTTTAGTTAAAAAAAACCCTAAATTTCTAGTTATGATTCTTTGCAAGTTCACTTAGCACCATAAAAATTTGATTTTGACATATGTGATGCTTCTAAACCCTAGATGAGGTGCTAGGTAAACCCAACAATGGTATCAAAGCCAAGCTAGAGCATTAGGCGTTGCGTAGGCGAAGTTAAAACTCTGATCGAACCACGAAATACGGATTTAGACCCTTCTCTGGACATTTTTTAAAACTGTGTTATTTTCTGAATTAAAAATCCTTAAAAAATTCAGCTGGGAAACATAAGAATAACTGTAAAATATGAGGCCATGATCCATACATACCGCCGAGGAACCGCGGCCATACCTTGCTTGGGCCGCAGATCCGCGGCCGTACAGAAGCTTCATGGAATCATTTTTGTACAGTATTTTCAGTAGCTGCTTGTACATATTTTTGGGTATTTTTAATCTGACTCAAGTGTTGAGTGTTCTGGGGATTATTTTGGATTCGTTGATTCGATCGGAAAATTTAATTTCGTGTTGTTTTCTGGTAATTTAGAAAGTATTAAAAAGATCGAACGGAAATAATTAACTCACTTTTTCCCGGCACGAAAAACTTTCAAGTGTTGATTTTTTCTCGGGTTTAAATTATTCGGAAAAACGTACAAGTAACGTGGTGGACCTTCTAGAAGAACACAAACATTAACTCGATTATGTGACCGTCTGAACTGCCTCTAAACCTTAGGGTTTGGGACAGTACGGCGTACCACATGTGAGGCGTTGGCTTGACCCTTCTACGCCTGGACCACTGCTACTGTGACACATTCTGGGATTTTTGAACTCCGCTCAAGTGTTGAGCTAATTTGGAAAGCTTGAGTATTTGATTATTCGATCGGAAAGTTTAATACTGTCTATTTATCTGGAATGTGATACAATATTTGGAATTCATATAGTTAGGCATGAGATGCGAAGTATGTGATATTTCGGATTTACGATATCTAAAGAGATTGTGGATTCCAAATGTTGTAGTTTTACACTTTATTTTCTGTGACCGTAAGCGTAGTATGTGGGGTATCGCCGGCTTCGTTGCTATACATCAACGACAATCGGGATACGCATACTTGCTTACGTTGATGATATGAGATATTATGTGTTGCTGAAATATGATGTGCAGGATATTCACGATTGAATAGCCGGGTTTTTTTTATGTGAGATGAGAGTTTTATTTTCATTCATGTATAAATCAATTGTATGTAATATTCTTTTATTTGGGGCACTTCCGGGCTGAGGAAGATGTTTCCATCATTGTATATTATTTACTTTTCCGCATTAGGATAGACCGAAGGAGGGGAGCACAAGTGACCGGGTTCTAGGGTTCAGTGGGAGGCCATCTCGAGGAGTCGAGACCGGGTCTCCTAAACACTAGAATTGGCAGGATCACTTGCCGCTCTTATAGGGATCTAGGGATGTGGGCTTGGCTATTCAACGCGACCGTGGAATCCGTATTTTCTATTGTTGGCTAAATATAAAATACGGACGTCCTAGATATCCTTTTATTTTCATATGTGCTTCTGCTGTTGATATTTTGTAATGTGATTACTTAGTATCTGAGACAAATGGATTATTATTATATATATGATATATAATAAACGTTACATATGTTTTACACCCGCACTACTCCCGCCCCGCAATGCCGTTAGTTAAGTAACCTAACGGTGCATAACGGGACACTGTGGCGAATGCGGATGGCATAAGTGTACGTTCTATTTTCGTTTCTTTTCTGTGATGGCTTAGGAACTTAAATGATGGGATTACATTAATGAGATTAATGTAAAGAAAAAGAAATCTAAAAGATGTTGTAGAATCAGATTTGAAACCCACTCGGCTTTTTTTATGAAAAATGCAAGTTTCAAAAGATGCGGAGCTTAAGCCACTCCTTTTCTAAAACTGTTTTGATTCTACAACGAGATCAAGTTCAAAGCATTATAGGTTTTCATAAAAACCATCTGCAACCCTCCGTCATTTTAGCAAGCAGAGTACTTAGTATTCGTGCTGCGTATTTTTATCATAGTCAAGGCGTAGTGTACGGTAGCTAAGTGATGTCTTCCTACAAAGCATATGATGCGATCAGTTAGGACATTCATGTGATTATGTTGATCATAGTCAAGGGACATATGGGTGGGTCTAGTTAATCTCGAAATGACGGGTAAACATGAGTAGTACTTATGATATTTTGACCATAGCCGAGGTCATAAGTAACTAGGGGTAAAAACCATATCGGGAGTTTCAAGAGTTGAAATTTGCAATGAGATTGTATACCATCTATATGATAGTTGGATCCCGATCCCACTGTGAGTAAGTGTTACTTCCAGGAGAATTTTGCACTTTACAATTAGCTGATCCAGTAGGTGTCTAGAAAGGTGTTAACGGGGTTTGACCTCTGGAAAAACGAGGTTTACTTTAATTAGGTCCGTGCGAAAGCACGGGGAACCTCCCTCAAAGTACCGACACTGGCCTGGCTGAACGGTTAGCGAAACTGTAGAGTGTAATTAATCCTCGCTAGTTTTCTTTTCAGGTTTTGAAAGAAAATTTGATTAAAGCAGTGGGAGACATTGATTAGATAAGATAATAACCAATCTAATTCTTTGCAAGAGCATTTCGCTGAGTGTATTCTTTTCTCTCTCCTAATGGCAGATACCAATAACGGGACTTAAGCTTCTACTAAAGAAAAATAAACTGACGGGACCAAACTATAAAGAATGGTTGAAGAACTTGAACATTGCACTAGCATATGATATAGTATCATATGTCCTCACAACCAAAGCCCCACCCGTCCCAGGACCTGAATCATCTGTCTCGGATAGGGAGATCCGAAAAACTTGGGATGCTGATTGTAACACGGCCAAGTGCCTCGCGCTTGTTTCGATGGATAATATCCATCAGAAGCAACACGAGAATATGGATGTACAATCTATCTTTTTTCACACAAAGGACTTGTATGAAGAGCAATCTCGTACTTTAAGATACGAGGCATCTCGAAAGCTGTTTCAGATGCGAATGGCCTATGGTACATCAGTAGGACACCATGTTTTGAAGATGATTGGTCTTATAGAAGAACTTGAGGAACTGGGATGGACCATGGACAATGAGCAGTATACAGATATTGTTCTACAGTCTCTCCTCCTTGCCATTGCTCCGTTCATAGTGAACTATAATATGAATGATTTGGAGAAATCATTACCTGAACTTCTCAATATGTTGAGAAGTGCAGAGAGCACGTTGAAAACAACGAGGACTCCCGCTCTGCTTGCTGGGCCATCCTCCTCTTCTTTCCCAAAATCCAAGGCCAAGGGAAAGAAAAAGAAGAAGTCCATCAAACAGAACGGTGGATTTAAAAAGGCAAAGGGGAAAGACAAATCTGGGGCAGCGGCAAGCGGGAAAGGAGAATGTTTTTACTGTCACAAGTCAGGACATTGGAAACGTAACTGTGCTGTGTATCTTGCTGATCTCAAGAAGAAGAAGAATGCTGATGCTTCCACTTCAGGTGTGTTTGTAACTGAAAACTGTTTTTCTTTAAACTCTGCATCTTGGGTATTAGATACCGGTTCTGGTTCTCACATCTGCAATTGTATGTAGGGATTGAGAAATAGTAGAGTTTTGAAGACAGGTGACCATACTCTGCGGGTTGGAAATGGTTCCAATGTACATGCTGTATCCGTGGAAGAGTATCATCATGGGTTGCCTTCGGGTTGTATTTTGGTTTTGAACCCGTGTTATTTTGTACCAAGTATGCTATGTAATATAATATCTGTTTCTTTGTTGGACAATGAAGGATATAATTTTGTATTGCAAAATAATGTTATAAACATTAACTTGAATCAAAAGTTAATTGGGTATGGTACATTAAATAATGGTATTTACGTCCTGAACCAATACACAGTTTTCAATATACAACATACTAATAAAAGAAAGTTTTCAGATATAAATGAAGCGTTTCTTTGGCATTGTAGACTTGGTCATATTAATGAAACAAAACTAAACAAAATACATAAAGATGGATATTTAAATCCTTTTGAATATAAATCTTATGCGACTTGCCAGTCTTGTATCAAAGGTAAAATGACCAAAACTCCGTTTACTGGACACGGAGAAGGAGCTGTGGAACTCTTAAGCCTCAAATATAGTGATGTATGCGGACCAATGTCTACACATGCTAGAGGTAGTTTTTCATACTTCATAAATTTTACTGATGATTTCTCAAGATTCGGATACGTGTTTTTGATAAAGCACAAATCCGAAGCTTTCGAGAAATTCAAGGAGTACAAATTTGAGGTAGAAAAACAAACAGGCTTGAGCATCAAGAAACTTTGATCAGATCGAGGTGGAGAATATTTAAGCACAGTGTTTTTAGACTTCTTAAAAGAGAATGGGATTTTCTCTTAGCTCACTCCTGCTTACACACCACAGCACAATGGTGTGTCAGAACGGATGAATCATACCCTATTAGATATGGTACGATCCATGATGTGTGATGCTGAGCTACCGCTTTCCTTTTGGGGGCATGCATTAGAGACAACAATATATCTGTTGAACAGGGTTCCAACCAAGATCGTGTTTACCACTCCATATGAGATATGGAGTTGAAAGAGACCATCTCTTAAAAGAGTTAGGATTTGGAGATGTCCGGCTTTTGTTAAAAAACAGAATCCAGATAAACTCGAGACATGATCGGTCATGTGTAAATTTTGTTGGAGATAGTGCCCTCAGAGTCAATTATTGGATCGCAGGTACGTGATTCCAAAGATTGCGGAGGACCTATACCGGTAGGACAGTCTTACTCGAGATGATAGTATGCTATCTGGTTTGCCTTTATCAGTCGTGTACAGGTTCAGGTGACTGATCACTGTTACACTTTGATAGAGCCCTTAGGATCTTGCTTTACTACCAACAGTATGATGGTGATCATATACGTGAGAATTGGGTGGTTTATACGCATATCCTTAATTGTGGTCCCTAGTCGTGGGAGTTTCGAGACAGGGCATCGATACTCCGGAGTAGACTAGTGTATACAGTCGAGACCCCGATAAGGGGCGGTGGCCGGTCTCACAAGCCACTGGTGTCAGTTGGATCACCTAAGATGTATACAGGTGCTCATTGGGTTATGAGTACATCGGACAGGACTCGCCGGGAACCTGCTAGTTGGTATTATACATATCGTCAGATGGCAGTTCCCTGGTGACATGTGTATAGGTTAGTTCATCGACCTGTGGTCGTCATTTGTCTCGTGTGAGTTCCCACTGTGCTTTGATTTCTACCCTACCACGGCTCAAAGGAGTCGTGCAAACATGTAGTTTTTGGGTACAGTCCCGAGCCACATGGAGGCACGTGAGCGGATCGGCAGGGGATTCGTCTCTCCCGGTATTGGGGGTGAGATCGTGCTGTGTCTAGGAGAGCCATTACACAAAGCCCACGGCCGTGGCAGGAGATTTACTGGTAGGTACTCCAGTAGTATCTCAGGTTGTTATTGGGCTACACTCCGACATGACTTATACTGCTATTGGGGGTCTGACGTTACTAGCCCCCTAGGCAGGTATGTGATACTCATAGACGAACGGACCGGACTGTATATACATTGTCACTGTTAGGCTCAGTAGGGTTTCCGGATGAGTTCGCTCATCGGCCTCCCTTGAGGTCAGTCCATGGGCAGCCGTTACGCACAGCTAGTGCCGCTGACGGTTTGTGGTTAAACCCACTGCCAGGGTACTGACGAGTCATTTGAGTCCCCCACAGACAGTTTCCCAAGTTCGGGCGAAACGTTGTAGAGGCCGTATGGTTTTATGGCAGGGTTCGGAAAATGCACGTGCGTTTACGCATGTGTCATTTTTCGGGCAGATACTACTGGTGGGCTTTGGTTTAAGCCGGATCCGAGTATTATAAAGAGTACATATAATATCTTTGTGTCTGTTGCTTTTGTATTCGGTCGTTAAACAAATACGGGTATGTTTATACAGTTTCATGGCTGTCCTGAAATTCGTTTCCGAATCTCTTTTGGAAGTTACCAGTTTCCAGTTTTCTATCACCCGTCTTTTAACTTTCGGTTAAAGACGGATTTATCTTTTCTTGGATGAGGGTGAGTAATGCTTCTAAAAGGTTCTAGAAGTGGTGATTTGGCTTATGACTCATTTGTTGCATTAATGATTTTGCTGACAAGGATTAGTGATTCATTTGTTTCATTAATGTGTTCACACTAGGTGTCATTAGTGAGTCATGTTTTCATTTATGGTTATGATAAGCTTCTTGTTTATTGTCACCCTCTTTCCTTGCTCCTACACTCACCCCCCCATCTACTTATTGGCCGGCCTCTCTTTGAAGGGAAGAATGAATGATTTTTGGAAAAAGACTATGGTTTTGAGTGTATGGAAATTTGATAACTCTTTTCTCATTCCATTTCATTTCGAGTGCAGCTTCATTAACCGATCGTCCACGGCTTTGGACGAAGTGAGACAAAGTATTCTACTCATTCTCTACATCAATCTTGGTCGTCTCTTCTAGCAAACTTGACGACCGAGTTACCTCGAGTCAGAGGCGGGAACCCGTTTAAAGAATCGTTGACGTGGTGCCACCTGGATGAGCAGATCAGAGATCGACGAGATCGGAGCAGCCGCAACGGAGCGTGGGATGATGGTTAAAGAACGAAGGACTCGGATCGTTCGGTATAACCTTTCTACTCTCTTTATAGTTTGTTAGTTTAGCAATAATGGCAGATCCGGGTTATAGTATACGATAGCGCAAGTTAAAAAGTTTTGTTCCGCATTTGGCATCTGTAGACGGCCGGGGCGCTACCGTAGACTTACAGTGGTATCAGAGCCTCACCATTTTGCTTTACTAAATTGTGCTAACGCGATTAAAACATCGATCGGTCCGAATATCAAAAACTACCACTTTTCAATTCTGAGTTTCTGTCGATTTTAAAAGGGTTCTAAAATTAATTTGACACATCACAGAAAACTCAGCAGGTTTTTCTAAGCACGTGGTACAAATTTGGGCGCGTGATCATTCAAGAGCGCCGTGGAATCGCGGTCAAACATAGGGTTTGACCGCGCATCCACGGCCATTCTAATAGATCACTGCTCCAAATTTGCACAGTGACTTCTTGACTGGAAATTGTGGTTTTTGGGATATATGTTTTGGGCCCAGATTTTGTTACTGTACAGCAGATGTTCGTGGGTCCCACTTCGTGTTTTTTAGTCGATCGAAATTTAAACATGTTAGTTTTCAGTACTCACATTATATCTCTGACCGTGAATGTCATTTGATCGGTAAACCGCGTCTGATTGCTATAGTCCTTTCAGACGGGTTTGCGAACGTGACATTCACGTTGATGTTCTGTGTTGTGCTGTGATGTTGCGGATTTGTCGTGGTGGATAGCAGTGTGCAATGGTAGTGCTGTTTGGATTTATTTGTACATTTTATATTGCGGGGCGAGCGTCCAACATGTGAACTGCCATCACTGTCTGTTGTATAATATTCTTTTAGGGCACGACCGGGTTGAGGTCGATGTACCCGTTGTACATATTTTTCATTTCTGTACTATGTTTTACCCCGCGACGGAGTGCACGGATAGCCGAGTTCTGGAGGGCAACGGATCCGCATCTCATGGCTTTGAGAGGCAGAGGGGTAACACTCTAGTATTGGCAGACTATTCGCCGCACTCGTAGGGGGTACAGGTTGACCCAAGGAGGGGTGCTCAAGCTACCGGATTCCATGAAGTACAGGGTGGTCCATTCATTTTGCTGTAGGGGGCTGCCTCGCTTCAGGTTTTGGCGGTTAACTTGCCGCACCCGTAGGGGTCTAGGTTTCATTGCATGGGCTATCCACATGACTAGGGGAACGTCGGGTTTCAGCAGCGGCTCTGTGAAGCTCGGGGATCCCAGATTATCTGTATTGTTCTGTGATGCTTATTACTTTTCTGTAATGTTGCATTTATCACGCCTGGAGTGATTATTGTATATTGGTATATATACTATTAGATGTTGCATATGTTTTGCACTCGCGCTAGTTCAGTCCCCGTTCTGTCGTTAGTTATGTAACCTAACGGGTAATGATGGGACCCAGTGACGAATGCGGATGGCATATACGTACATTTTATTTTCGTTCTTTTTTGGTGTGATTAATTGATGGGACTGCGTTGATTTTGATCAATGCAAAGGAAAACAAACCTATTTTGCAGTTGTTGGAAAAATTTTAAAAAGTGTTATTACAAAGACGTTTCCTTTTGTTTTGCATAGCGGTATTCGGTTGGAATATCCTGCACCTCATTCGACGAGGCAAGGGCCGATATCCCTTCACCGGGAATGACCCCTTGGGCAGAAGTTTGCGTATGGGTAATAACTTACTATAGTCGATTACAAGTTGCTTTGCATCGCGGTATTCAGTTGGATTATCCGGCACCTCATTCCACGAGGAAAGATCCGAGATCCCTTCACCGGGAATGACCTCTTTAGCAAAGGTTTTTGCCACTATATTTTTATAAAAAGCTATTAGGTTCCTTCAGCGATATCAAGTTCACTACGTTAAAGGTTTTTCGCCAAAAAACCAGCCGTAGCCCTCAGTCATTTCTTTTGGGTATTCAGTAGTATTCAAGCTATGTATTTTGACCTAACGCCAAGGCATAGTGTTTGGTAGCTGCTGGGTATTCATTTGTTGCATAGATAGATGAGTTGGTTTGGGACAGTCGTTCTGCCATTTTGACCTAACGCCAAGGGCATATACGGGCGGGTTCAAATTGACAACATAGTGACGGGTAGAACTTGACATGTGACTTATGACATTTTGACCTAACGCCAAGGTCATAAGAGCATGGGGCAAAAATCATATCGGGAGTTTCTAAAGAAACTGAAACTTGCCAAGTATGCGCATACCTTCTAGAGTATGAGTAACGTGGATGCATTCCGTCACGTTATTATGCGATGAGAGTTGGATCCCGATTCCCACTGATGAGTTGGTTTACTCTTCGGGTGATCCCGATTGATTCTTCTTTAGGTTTGGAGGAGAATTTGACAGTACAGTGGGAGGTTTCCTGATTAGATAAAGTGATAACCATTCTGATCTAGTTTAGAGTGCACGCAGAGTGTTTCTTTTCTCTCTCTCTCTGGCAGCGACCATTTACCGACCCTAGACTATGACTAAGTAACCAAGTTGACCGAACCTTCTTAAAATACTGGCTTTTGGATTGTTTGAGTTGCATAATTCATTGCCACTCCTTCTTTTACCCTTTGAATTTCTCAGAACACCCGTATTACTATGGACATCCACTTCCATTGTTTAGATCCATCGTATGGTTATATATGAACTCGAAGGGACTTCTTCGAGAATGGATCCAGGTTCAGGAGAAATAGAATTGGTTTATTCAGTTGTCTTTTATTATCACCTTCTCTCAGGTCGCGAGGGCTCCTTGGTTTAGCAGAGTACACCTATTACGCTTATTGGATAGTCTTCTTCCAAACCATAGGCAGGTGTCGAAAGGTAGGGAATGAAGAAAACCAATTAGCCTAAGTAGGGTGTACAGAAGGTAATTTGTAAAGACAAAATAAAGGGACTAGAAAGAGGGAAAGTAAATTGCGACTGTTATCATTCACGACCAAAACCGCGTACTTCATTGCCACTCCTACTTCACCTTTAAAAAGAATAAGCTATTATTCAGTTGTCTTTTATCACCACCTTCTCTCAAGTTGCGAGTACTCCAAGGTTGAGGAGGGTACACCTATTATGCTTACTGGATAGTCTTCTTCCAAACCATAGGCTGGTGCCGAACGGTAGGGAAGAAAGAAAACCATTTAGCCTAACGATGGTGTACATAAGGTAATGACTAAAGACAAATAAAGGGATTTGTAGAGATAGCATTAAAATATACGGTTGAAGTCAAGAATTGGATTATGGAAGAGGCATTACTAGGAATTCCAGGATACCCCTAGGATACATTTTCATGTTTCAGTGCATTGTCAAAGGAAAACTGTTTTCCCGATTGGATACTTACTCCAGGGTATGTAATTACCAGGTTTCATTCTCATATCTGTATGGTTTTACAGATGATGGGTGGGAGTGAGTTATTGGGAATCAGGTAATTATCCTCATTATATCGGAATTCGTTGAAATTGGTGATATTTGAGGAAATCGCCTGGGTACAGTTTTCAACCTACGACGCACAAGTTTTGAGTTATTCAACTCAGCGGACTTACACAGAGTATTGTATGTTGTCCAAGTGTCCATCAGGACAAAGGGGTAGGTTCTCGTACTATGTTCTATTTACTTTTGACTTCTCTAGTTTTTAGACAAGTGTTTCGTAGAAATACAAGGTCTAAATTTTGAGAAGTTGTGGGTAAAAGAATAAAGTAGAGAACCAGATGTCACAAGTATCGGGATTCTTCAAAGAGATCGAAGATGTAGATTCTTGTGATTGGTATTCAGAAGATAGTAATGGTTTTGAGAAACTTGTTTCTCTTTTAGGTTACTCATAATTGGATGGATTTCTAAGTTGAGTAATGCTGATTAGCCTCTTTCCATTAAGTTGATATGCACTGGAGACAGTTGCATGATTAGAATCTGGTTCCAATTAAATAAGTGCCAAAGTTTCTATATTGGATATAGAATGGTTCATATTTTAACGATGTTAAGGTACGGGGAGTTGTCCGGCTTATGCTTAAAACCAGACTCTGGATAACTCAGGGCAAGTTTCTGTAATGGCTGTTTGTGGGTTGACCCTGGCTATGACGAGGGTTGATTTTCTACCATTTTGAAGATCAATAGTGATATTGTTCTTGACTCGCCACAGTTTTAGTAAAATGGATTTTTTCAGAAAACAGTAGTGGGAGTATGGTAGAACTGGAAGTGGTTCCAGAACCGCAAACGATTACGGAAAATTTAATTGGACCTAAAGATTCAATCTGGTTTGACATTCCATTAGCCACTTCGCAGATATGGTGGGTAACCTCAGACACCCGAGAGGTACTCCGATAGCCTCAAGGACAGTGACAGGGAGGTTATTGTTTACCCAGACTTGACACTACTGTTGTTCCAGACTATGAGACCCGGCAGGAGGTTAAGTATAGCGTCGTTCTAAACTCGCTTTAGAAGTGCACATATATATTATTCTGCCAGAGGGTTGTTGTGGTCAGTGGGAGCAGCGGAAGCATAGTGGGCAAGTAGCTTATGTCTATTTATAGACTTGAGCAGTTATAGCGGAGATAGATCATCTAGTTTTGATGTGATAGTCATGGGTTTGACTTCATCAGAATAGGGGATGGATCTGTCAAGAAGGTAGTAGGGTGTGATGTCATGGTATTTGGATGACATACACAGAGTAAGAAGTAAAATTCATATACTACGATCGGTTGTACTATGGTCGTAACACAGTTGTTTCTCCTGGATATGGATATAATATCTGTCATTCTGGTTTCTAGATCAATGGTTTTAGATCTAGATTTGGGTAGTTTCCCAATGTGGGTACTTTGACAGTATTCTGATAGTATTTAGAATAGATGACTCCTGGCATGGTGGTGTACCTGCAGGTGATAGAGTCACCCTCTCTAAAGGTGTCTTACAGACTAAAGGGGAGAGGGATGTGCATGATTGGCAGATCACTTGCTTAGGCAATTGAGTCAATCATGAGATGTCAAGTACCACACCAGATGTTGTTTTTGCACTAGATGCAATAAGTTTGTATTAATCCAATCCTGGAGAAACATAAGGAAGCAGTTTTAGAACATAAGTGCATGTTCTACGGATTTGATAACGGCAGGCTCCTTCGGGAGACGGTTATCATTCCAGGCTTCAAAGGTGACATGGATGACAGAGTGATTGTCAGAGTTATAGTTTTTCCTCTGACGAGGGACAGTATTATGGACAGGTGGTCCAAGAGGATACTGTGGGAGGCTTGGTGCTGGATACTGATTATGTTCAGTTATCGATACAGTCTAAGAAGTTTGGATTTGGAGTTCATTTATGAACTAGGTCCCATCAGATATCCAGACATATTCTAAGACAGGTATTACTCAATTCGGGAGATGGCTTTCTCCGCGAACTTGAGATTAAGAGAGACGTAGAAAGAAACATCAGGGCGGATCCACTCACTGAGGCTATTTCTCGAACATAATAGTTTTACAAACGGGCTTTGCGAAACTGATTAGTAGAGGAGTTGGATGTTCGGTTTCACACGGGCTGTGAGTAGTCAACATTGCAATATTTAGCCTTAAGTGCAAGTGGGAGATTGTTGGAGATAGTGCCCTCAGAGTCAATTATTGGATCGTAGGTACGTGATTGCAATGATTGTGGAGGACCTATACCGGTAGGACAGACTTACTCGAGATGATAGTATGCTATCTGGTTTGCCTTTATCAGTCGTGTACAGGTTCAGGTGACTGATCACTGTTACACTTTGATAGAGCCCTTAGGATCTTGCTTTACTACCAACAGTATGATGGCGATCATATACGTGAGAGTTGGGTGGTTTATAAGCATATCCTTAATTGTGGTCCCTAGTCGTTGGAGTTTCGAGACAGGGCATCGATACTACGGAGTAGACTAGTGTATACAGTCGAGACCCCGATGAGGGGCGGTGGCCGGTCTCACAATCCACTGGTGTCAGTTAGATCACCTAAGATGTATACAGGTGCTCATTGGGTTATGAGTACACTGGACAGGACTCACCGGGAACCTGCTAGTTGGTATTATACATATCGTCAGATAGCAGGTACTTGGTGACATGTGTACAGGTTAGTTCATCGACCTGAGGTCGTCATTTGTCTCGTGTGAGTTTCCACTGTGCTTTGATTTCTACCCTACCACGGCTCAAAGGAGTCGTGCAAACAGGTAGTTTTGGGATACAGTCCCGAGCCACATGGAGGCACATGAGCGGATCGGCAGGGGATTCGTCTCTCCCGGTATTGGGTGTGAGATCGTGCTGTGTCTAGGAGAGCCATTACACAAAGCCCACGGCCGTGGCAGGAGATTTACTGGTAGGTACTCCAGTAGTATCTCAGGGTGTTATTGGGCTACACTCCGACACGATTTATACTGCTATTGGAGGTGTGACGTTAATAGCCCCCTAGGCAGATATGCGATACTCATAGACGAACGGACCGGACTGTATATACATTGTCACTGTTAGGCTCAGTAGGGTTTTCGGATGAGTTCGCTCATCGGCCTCCCTTGAGGACAGTCTATGGGCAGCCGTTACGCACAGCTAGTGCCGCTGACGGTTTATGGTTAAACCCACTGCCAGGGTACTGACGAGTCATTAGAGTCCCCCACAGACAGTTTCCCAAGTTCGGGCGAAACGTTGTAGAGGCCGTATGGTTTTATGGCAGGGTTCGGAAAATGCACGTGCGTTTACGCACGTGTCATTTTTCGGGCAGATAATACTGGTGGGCTTTGGTTTAAGCCGGATCCGAGTATTATACAGAGTAGATATAATATCTTTGTCTCAGTTGCATTTGTATTCGTTCGTAATACAAATGCGGGTATGTTTATAATGTTTCGGGGTTGTCCTGAAATTTGTTTCAGGATCGCTTTTGGAAGTTGTCAGTTTCCAGTTTTCTATCGCCCGTCTTTTAATTTTCGGTTAAAGACGGATTTATCTTTTCTTGGATGATGGTGAGTCATGCTTCTAGAAGGTTCTAGAAGTGGTGATTAGGCTTATGTCTCATCTGTTGCATTAATGATTTTGGTGACAAGGATTAGTGATTCATTTGTTTCTTTAATGTGTTCACACTAGGTGTCATTAGTGAGTCATGTTTTCATTTATGGTTATGATAAGCTTCTGGTTTATTGTCACCCTACTTCCTTGCTCCTACACTCACCCCCCATCTACTTATTGGCCAGCCTCTCTTTGAAGGGAAGAATGATTGATTTTTGGAGAAAGACTATGGTTTTGAGTGTATGGAAATTTGATAACTCATTTCTCATTCCATTTCATTTCGAGTGGCAGCTTCATTAACCGATCGTCCACAGGTTTGGACGAAGTGAGACAAAGTATTCTACTCATTCTCTACATCAATCTTGGTCGTCTCTTTTAGCAAACTTGACGACCGAGTTGCCTCGAGTCAGAGGCGGGAGCCCGTTTAAAGAATCGTTGACGTGGTGCCACCTGGACGAGCAGATCGGAGATCGACGAGATCGGAGCAACCGCAACGGAGCGTGGGATGATGGTTAAAGAACGAAGGACTCGGATTGTTCGGTATAACCTTTCTACTCTCTTTATAGTTTGTTAGTTTAGCAATAATAGAAGATCCGGGTTATAGTATACGATAGCGCTAGTTAATAAGTTTTTATTCCGCATTTGGCGTCTGTAGACGGCCGGGGCGCTACCGTAGACTTACAAATTTGTGGGGTATCCAAAACATTCGTATGGATATCTATTCTACCACAAGGAGGAACAAAAGTTGTTTGTTGCTCAGCATGCTACATTTTTGGAAAATGAAATCTTTACAGACAGTACTGATGGCAATGCGATAGAACTAGAAGAGGTTCTAGAGACACAAATTACTCAGGACGAATTAGTTGAAACTGATATTTCAGTAGAACTTCAAGAAGCTCAGCCGCTCCGGAGATCTGGTAGAACTTCTCGCCCACCAGAGAGATACTATGGGTTTCTCATTGATGGTGATAGAGAAGATTGCATCATGGATGATGATGACCCTACTAGTTTTCAGCAAGCTATCATGAGTGGTGACTCAGTGAAGTGGCTGGAAGCCATGAGATCCGAAATGGAGTCCATGTATACCAACAAAGTATGGACTTTGGACTTTGCGCATCCTGGGATAAAATCCGTTAGGTGCAAATGGATCTTTAAAAGAAAGATTGGTATAGATGGACAGGTAGAGACCTTTAATGCAAGGCTAGTAGCGAAAGGTTTTCGTCAAAGGCTAGGATTGGACTATGATGAAACTTTCTCTCAAGTAGCAATACTTAAATCCATTAGGATCCTACTTGCTATTGCTGCTCACTATGATTATGAAATCTGGCAGATGAACGTTAAAACTGCATTTCTAAATGGTGATTTAGAAGAGTGCGTTTTTATGGATCAGCCAGATGGCTTCATTGACAGTGGGAGCAGCGGGAAAGCATGTAGATTTCTTAAATCCATTTATGGATTAAAGCGGGCCTCACGGAGCTGGAACATCTGCTTTGATGATACAATCAAAGAGTTTGATTTTATCAAAAATATAGATGAACCATGCATTTATAAGAAGATTGTATGGAGTACTGTAACATTTCTCGTATTGTACGTAGATGACATTCTCCTGATAGAAAATGATATTCCTATACTACAATCGGTCAAACTATTCTTATCACAAAGGTTTTCCATGAAGGACCAGGGTGATGCCTCATGCATTTTGGGCATAAGGATCTATAGAGATAGATCCAAGAGGTTATTGGGATTGTCCCAATCAAGGTACATAGACAGTATCCTAAAAAGGTTTACTATGGAAGATTCCAAGCGTGGTGCCTTGCCTGCTTGTCATAGAATCACTCTCTCTAAGGACATCTGTCCGAAAACTGATGAAGAGAGAGCTCGCATGAGCGTTATACCCTACGCTTCAGCCGTAGGATCTATAATGTATGCGATGTTATGTACTCGCCCTGATGTAGCTTATGCACTAGCTGTAGTAAGCAGGTATCAATCCAACCCAGGGGAGAAAGATTGGATAGCAGTGAAGAACATTCTAAAATACTTGCGAAGGACTAAAGAATTGTTCTTGGTGTATGGTAATGGGGCAGATGGAGGACTTTACCGATTCCAGCTTCCAAAGTGATAAGGATGACAACAAATCTATCTCAGCGTTTGTATTTACCCTCAACGGAGGGGCGGTTAGTTGGAAGAGTTCCAAACATGACACCATTGCAGACTCTACGATCGAAGCTGAGTATATTGTTAGTTATATGTATGCCCTAGAGGCCATTACTGTACATGAGATGTATATTGTAGTGGATGCTGGGATATATATAGGTAGGATTTTCTTGCTCGACATGATAGTACGCTATCTGGTTGCTCTTTATCTTAACATGTTTACTTACTGTCTCTCTGTTACATGTTGATAAAGACCTTAGGATGTGTACTCGACTTGCAGGACTATGATGTAGATCATACTAGTGGGGCCTGGATAGTCCATGAGTACATCCTTTAATGTTCCTAGTCGTGGGAATATCGAGACGGGGCATCGATATTCCAGAGTAGACTAGCGTATATCTTCTTGACCCATGTGATGGGCGATGGATGATCCCATATCCATTGGTGTTTGACATCAGAGAGGGTTTGCGGGTGTTCAGTGGTGACTGGGTACACTGAACGGACTCCCCGAGAACTCCCAGATGGTATTATACCTCACGTCAGATGGCAATTCTCTGGTGACACTGGTACAGCTTAGTCTGTTGACCCGAGATCGTCATAGAGTCTTGTGTGTCTCCCACTGTACTTTGATTTCCACCCTACCACGGCTCTACTGAGTCGTGCAAACAGGTGGTTTTTGGGTACAGTCCTGATTCACATGGAGACAAAGAGCGATAGGAGGGGATTCGTCTCTCCCGATATTGGGGGTTGATGTTGCGCTATGCTCGACAGGCCATAACTGGAAATCCCTGGCCAGGGTTGCACTGATTTACTGGTAAGTGTTATCAGTAGTTTCATGCTTGTTATGGACCTTACATCGGCATGACTTATCAAGCTACTGGGGTCTAACGTTTACCACCCCTAGGCGAGATATGCGACATATCAGACGAACAGACCGGACTGTGCGGTAAGTGTTACTGATTGGATTCGCAGGAGTGTGAGCAGGCTTGCTCGTTGATCTTCTGATCGCTCAATACCCGGGTGGCCGTTACATTTGGCAGACCGCTTGCGGCTTATGGGTGATTGATATGATCACCACCCACTGCCGGCGTATTGACGAGTCTTTAGAGTCCTACACAGAGGTTTCCTGGCTCAAGCGAAACGAAATAGGAGCGCATATGAGATATGTGCGGGACCGAGAATAATACCAGTATGTGATACTGTATTCTATTCTCGTGAAATGTTTCATTGGTCGGGTATATGTGATATAGCCGGGTTACCGAATCATGTGTTGATTCGATATATTAATACACTAGATATTAGTCGGTTATATGAGATATGACCGGATCATTAAATCAAGTGTTAATTTAATGATTTAATGTATAATTATATATTTGATATATTACTTTACATTAACTAGTATTGGTACACTTAAGATTGATTTTCTCACTTGATGTGCACAAGTAGAATATATGATATATGTTTGTGCACTAGTTTGTATCATGATTGATGATAGATGAAAACTTGGGTGTGTGTATGACTCACACCATATTTAAGATAATGATTTAGATTTTTATTTATTTTGGTAAAACAAAATGGTGGCATTCTTTGACTTTGCTTGAAGCTTCATGAAGCTTTCAAGCATTTTTGACAAAGTCCACTAATTTTGTTTTGCGTATGATTTTTATTAACCAAACCATTACCTCAAACTATGGTTTAGTCTCTACAAAGGTAAACTCACCCATGGTTGCATCATGATAGACTTCACTTAATTATTCTTTTGTAATAATTCATTTTTCATTCTTATTCTTTTCTTTTCTTCTTCTTCTTCTATAAGAAGAAGAAAAGCTTTCTAGAATTTTTCAAGTGAAGAAATAGAGTGAGAAATCCAAATCCAAAGTGAACCCACTTCCTATTTCATGATCTTCTACTACTTGCCATTTAGTTTAGGGTGTTCTCTTCACAAAGTTCATGACCTAGTGAAGATAGAGCTTGAGTTTAAGTCTCCTCGACGTAGATCACCTTTGGCCTCGAAATCAACGACCTAGCCCGATCATTTCTCCGAGGAAACCATCGCTGCAGTCCGGGATCACAATGATCGCAGCGAAGGGACGTCAACACGGAGCTTTAGAAGTTAAGGACCGGATCTACAAAGGTTGTAATCCATTTCACTTAGTGTTAAGTTTTTCACTTGCTTTTAGTTTTCGCATAATCTCTTGTATACGACCTTGGTTAGGGTTGTTCGGCACTTCTAATTTTTTGAATCGGGCAAGGTTGATGCCTTGTAGAACTTCATGAGAGTGCCTAGGAACCCTACAGTGGTATCAGAGCCAAGCTAGAGTTTTAGGCGAAGTCTAGACGAAGTTAGAAGTCCGATCGAACCCGGATAACCCCGATTAAACCCTTCTCTGGACATTTTTTGAAATCGTGATTTTTTAAGAATTAAAAATGCTTAAAAATTTCAGCAGGCAATTATATGGAAAACTTTGCAAAACGACAAAGATTGGCGCCCAAAGTGCCGCAGAACCGCGACACGAGCATGGCTCCCGTGGCGGTTCCGCGGCCATAAGATGACGCCATTCTTTCCTTTTTGCACCTTAATGTCCCTATTATATTTTCTGTTGTTTCTGGGTATTTTTAATTTAAACTCAAGAGTTGAGTTTTCTGGGTTGTATTGGGGACTCGTTGATTCGATCGGAAAGTTTAACTTCGTCTATGTGTGTTTCCGGGTAATTTTAGAACGTGTTAAAAGGTTCGACCGGATGTCAATAACTCACTTTTTCCCCTGCCGGAAAATTTCCAAGTGTTGGATTTTTACGTAGTTTAAGAACGTTCTAAGTCGTGCAAGTAACGCGATGGACCCTCTAGAAGACAACAAACCTTAACTCGATTATGTGACCCTCTTGAACTACCTTTTGAATCTTAGGGTTTGGGGCAGTACGGCGTTGCCACATGTGAGGCGTTGGCTTGACTCTTCTGCGACTGGACCGTTGGTACTGTGGCATGAAATGGATGTTTTTAAACTTATTTCAAGTGTTGAGTTATTTGGAAAAACTTGGGTGTTTGATTATTCGATCGGAAAGTTTAACATTGTCTATTTATCTGGAATATGATACAATATTTGGAATCCACATGTAGTTATGAGATAACTAATATGAATGTTGTAAATCTAGCAGTTCAGTCTCAATTGATCGATTGCCACGGAATTTTGATGTGATCAAAAGCCCGTCGCAATCACGTAGCGTACGCGGATACTCGCCGGGTAAACTTAATAGACAGCCATGCCCCATAGCCCCGACAAAGTGACTGTAGGAGAACCCCGTAGCCAAAACCATCCGTTCGGGTGCTCACGGTAGCGGTGTTCCGCCTTAGTGCACTTCGTCGACGACATTCGGGGCTGCGGTCGTCTACTAAAGTTTGCGACGAGCATTCGATCAGGATGTCGGGAATCTTGTTGAATTGCCCGACTTGATATTGAAAAGTGTTTTTGATAATGAGAAAAAAATGCGGGGTTTATAATTATTAGTCATACGATGTCTAAGGAATTCATATGGTTAGGCAGCCGATGTCTAAGGAAATTGCGGATTCCAACTGTTGTAGTTTTACGCTTTCCTTTCTGCGACCGTAAGTGTAATATGTGGTGTATCGCCGGTTTCGTTGCTATACATCAACGATAATTGGGATACGCATATTTACTTACGTTGATAATATGTGATGTTATGTGTTGCTGGATATGTTATATTGGATCATCGTGTTTGAATAGCCGGGGGTTTTTATGTGAGATGAGTGTTTTTCATTTTCATTCATGTAAAAACTTGTATGTAATATTCTTTTATTGGGCAACTTCCGGGCTGAGGATGATGTCACTATTGTATATTATTTACTTTTCCGCATTAGGATAGACCCAGGAGGGGAGCACAAGTAACCGGGTTCTAGGGTCCAGTGGGAGACCATCTCGAGGAGTCGAGTCCGGGTCTCCTAACTCTAGAATTGGTAGGGTTGCTTGCCACCCTCGTAGGGGTCTAGGGGTGCGGGATTGGCTATTCATCATGACCGTGGAATCCGTGTTTTATACAGGCTCAAAATGAAACACGGACGTCCTAGTATATCCAATATTTCATATGTTGTTTTCTGCTGCGTTATTTATGATGTGTTCATGTGATATGTTCAGATAGATAATCTATATAGTATATATGGTATATTATATAGACGTTGCTTATGTTTTATACCCGTGCTAGCCCTGCCCCGCTCTGCCGTTAGTTACCTAACCTAACGGTGCAGACGGGACATCGAGGCGAATGCGGATGGCATAAGCGTATGTTGTATTTATCTGTGATGTTTAGGTGGACTTAAATGATGGGACATTCATTAATGAGATTAATGAAAGAAAATAAACCTAAAAGAAGTTGTGGAATCGAATTTCAAAAATTAGGTAGCTCTAGTTGTTGCTTTGCATAGCGGTGTTCCTTGTAGAACATCCAGCACCTTATTCGATAAGGAAAGAGCCAAGATCCCTTCACCGGGAGTGACCTCTTTAGAAATAATTAGCAGTGCTACAACCTTCGGTTTTTCTTTTGACTGCTTTTCCAGTTCTTTATTTGCATAGTGGTATTGTGAATATCCTGCACCTCATTCAACGAGGAAAGAGCCGAGATCCCTTCACCGGGAGTGACCTCTTTAGCGAAACTAACAGAAGCCTAAAAAACACTCAATTTAAAAACCATGTGATTCTGCAACGAGATCAAGTTCAAAGCGTTAAAGGTTTTCTTAAAAACCATCCGCAACCCTCCGTCAATTTAGGAAGTATAGTACTTAGTATTCATGCTGTGTTTGTTGACCATAGTCAAGGCAAAGTGTACGGTAGCTAAGTGATGTCTTTCTACACAGCATATGATGCGATTAGTTAGGACAGTGATGTGACTTTGTTAACCTTAGTTAAGGGTCATGTGGGTGGGTCTAATTAATCACGAAATGACGAGAAGAGCTTGACTAGTGCTTATGATTTGTTGACCATAGTTAAGGTCATAAGTTTGAGGGGTAAAAACCTTTATCGGGAGTTTCAAGTGTTGAAATTTGCAATGAGATTGCATACCTTCTATGAGATAGTTGGATCCTGATATCCACTGCGAGTAATTGTTACTCCTGGGAGAGTTTTGCACTTTACAATTAGCCGATCAAGTAGGTGTCTAGAAAGGTGTCAACGGGGTTACGCCCCTGGGAAAACGGGGTTTACTTTAATTAGGTCCGTGCGAAAGCACGGGGAACCTCCCTCAAAGTACCGGCACTGGCCTGGCTGAAAGATTGGCAAACTTATAAAGTGTAATTAATCCCGTCTAGTCTTTCCTTTTAGGGTTTGAAGGAAGATTTGATAAAAACAGTGGGAGCTATCCTGATTAGATAAAATATATAACCAATCTAATCTTGCAAGAGTGCACGCAGAGTGTTTTCTTCTCTCTCTCTCCAGGTAGCGACCAAGTCAGGCATTAATCAAGATAATAATATAGATGTATTGACCAAACCCGCTTGTTATACTGAGCTGGGGAACGTTGGTCCCGCTCCAATTTATAAGACCGAGC
Organism: Agapanthus africanus; assembly: GCA_030015575.1. Lineage (NCBI taxonomy): Eukaryota > Viridiplantae > Streptophyta > Magnoliopsida > Asparagales > Amaryllidaceae > Agapanthus > Agapanthus africanus. The sequence goes on from CM057341.1 coordinate 623,561,598, forward strand.
AGGAATTAGGGGAATACCAGGATTCGCATGCCGCCCATCCGTTGAAAGTGTATACTGATGCATCTTCTTCAGGTGTGTTCATTACAAAGAACTGTTTCTCAGTATCCTCTACGTCCGGGATATTTGATACCGGATCAGGATCCCAAATATGTAATCTGTTACATGGGCTACAGAAAGGTAGAGAACTGAGAACAGATGATAAAATTCAAGAGTTGGAAACAGTGCTATTGTTGCAGCCAAAGTGTTGGCAGTTATCACCCTGTATTACCAGAATACACTGATTCTAAACGAATGTTATTAGATACCGAACCTGATATACAGCACCATATCAGTCTCTTTATTTACTAAAGAAGGATATAATTTTGTATTGTTGGATAACGTTTTGCACATTTCCTATATCAAGAGTTGATCGGTTCAGGCACGTTATCTAAAAGCATATACATTCTACATCAGACCACAGTTCTTAACGTACAGAACACACACAAAAGGAAGAGTTTAGAAATGAACGATTCCTTTTTGAGGTATTGTAGAATAGGTCATATCAATATGACCCGACTAGCTGAAGTTACATATTAGATGCATATTTAAATCAGTTTGAATTTACATCTTATGAAACTTGCCAGTCATGTCACAAAGATAAGATGACCATAGCTCTGTTTACTCGAAACAGAGAAAAAGTTAGTGAACTCTTGGGACTGATACATGGTGATGTATGAAGGTCCCCAGTATATATATGCCAGGACTGGTTCTTTGTACTTCCTTACATTCACTGATAATCTCTCAAGAATCGGACACATGTTCATGTTGAAACACATGTCTGAAGCTTTTGAGAAATTCAAAGAAGTAGAGAACCAATACAGTTATAAGTATTATGTCCTATGATGAGATCAGGGAGGAGAATACTTGTGCATGGAATTCTTGGACTATTCTCAAGAAGAATAGGATTCTCTCTCGGTGTTACTCCTCTGAATACACCACAGCACAACGGTGTATCGGGGCGGGGCAATCGCACCCTATGAGATATGGTGCGCTCTATGATGAGTACTACTGAGTTACCTATTTCCTTTTGGGGGTTGTTCACTTGAGAAGCTGCATACCTATTGAATTGGATTCCAATCAAATCAGTGACTACCACTCCATATGAGATATGGTATGGGAAGAGCCTATCTCTTAAGTAAGTTAAGATTTGGGATTGTATGGCCTATGTCAAAAGAAAAATCAGGACAAGATCGTGGCAAGGTCAGTTCTGTAGAACTGGAAGGAGTTCCAGCTATACAAACTTCACCTGATGATTTGACAGAACCAAAGGATCCAATAGTCCCCAACGAACCACAGCCTCTCCGCCGATCTGGTAGGGTTCCTCATCCGCCAGATAGATACTTCGGTCTCCCGATGACAGTGGGAGCGAGGAATGCATCATGAGATGATGACCCAGCTAGTTTCGAGCAGGCCATCAAGAGTGGGGACTCTATAAGAATGGCTGGATACTTAGCGATCTGAGATGGAATCCATGTACACCAACAAAGTATGGACTTTGATTGCTATATCTGAAGGGTTAAATCCCCATCTGGAGCAAGTATATCTTGAGAAGATTACTTGGTGTAGATGGAAAAGTTAGGACTTTCGAAGCTAGACTTGTTAAAGGTTCTCTTCATCAACCAGGTGTGGATAATGATGAAACCTTTTCCAGTGGCTATGCTTAAGTCCATCAAGATCCTACTTGCCATTGCTACATACCATGACTACGATATCTGGTGGTTGGGTGTCATGAATGTTTTTCTAAATACTGATTTAGAAGAGAACGTCTATAAGTACACAGCCAGAGGGCTTCGTAAACAGTGGGAGCAGCGGAAACGTGTGCAAGTTGCTTTACAGATTAAAGCAGGCATCGCGAAGTTGGAACGTCTGTTTTGATGTCGTAGTCAAAGTGTTTGACTTCATCAAAATGGTAGATGAACCTTGTATATACAAAAAGGTAGTAGGGAGTATGGTGGTGATCCTAATATTATACGTGGATGACATACTCTTGATAGGGAAGGAGTTTCCTATGCTACACTCGGACAATCTCCTCTTATCACATGGATTCTCCATATAGGATCAAAGTGATACCTCCTAAATCCTAGATTTTATATCTATGAGATAGATCTAATTGGATGTTAGGATTCTCACTAGGTGTAGTGAGATGGTATCAATCGATCCTAAGGAGAATCACTGACAGCTTCCAGGGTGGTAAGGTTGATTGAATGTCAGTCACAGACATTGTCTTTACCCTCAATGGAGGGACGGTATGTTGGAAGAGTTCCAAGCTAGATACCGTGGCAAACTAGACGATAAAGGCTGGTGACATCGCTATCAAAGATACTACCAAAGTGGCAGCTTTGGTGTATATTGGTTCATGAGATGAACTAGGTTCCTACCATTGTGTGACAATGGAAGTGTGGCTTTGGCCCAGGAACCCTGGTCCCATCAGTGACCCAGATATATTCTGAGGCAACATCACCTGATCATGGAGATAGTTGATCTCCAGGGTGATCGAGGTTTGGAGAGTAGACTCAGAGGACAACACGGCGGATCCACTCACAAAGGCTTTTTTCTAGAGAGAGACTTTTATAGGATGGTTGAGTATGATATGCTGCAACCACTGCTACAGATGGCCCTAGTGCAAGTTGGAGATTGTTAGTTATATGTATGCCCTAGAGGCCTTTACAGTACATGAGATGTATATTGTAGTGGATGCTCGGACATATATAGGTAGGACTTTCTTGCTCGACATGATAGTACGCTATCTGGTTGCTCTTTATCGTAACATGTATACTTACTGTCTCTCAGTTACATGTTGATAAATCCCTTAGGATGTGTACTCGACTTGCAGGAATATGATGTAGATCATACTAGTGGGGCCTGGGTAGTCCATGAGTACATCCTTCAATGTTCTTAGTCGTGGGAATATCGAGATGGGGCATCGATATTCCAGAGTAGACTAGCGTATACCTTCTCGACCCATGTAATATGCGATGGATGATCACATATCCATTAGTGTTTGACATCAGAGAGAGTATGCGGGTGCTCAGTGGTGACTGGGTACACTGAACGGACTCGCCGAGAACTCCCAGATGGTATTATACCTCACGTCAGATGGCAGTTCTCTGGTGACACTGGTACAGCTTAGTCTGTTGTCCCGAGATCGTCATAGAGTCTTGTGTGTCTCCCACTGTGCTTTGATTTCCACCCTACCACGGCTCTACTGTGTCGTGCAAATAGGTGGTTTTTGGGTATAGTCCCGATTCACATGGAGGAAATGAGCGATAGGAAGGGATTCGTCTTTCCTGGTATTGGGGGTTGATGTTGCGCTATGCTCGACTGGCCATAACAGGAAATCCCTGGCTAAGGATGCACTGATTTACAGGTAAGTGTTATCAGTAGTTTCATGCTTGTTATGACCTTATATCGGCATGACTTATCAAGCTACTGGGATCTGACGTTTACCACCCGTAGACGAGATATGCGACATATTAGACGAACAGACCGGACTGTGCGGTAAGTGTTACTGATTGGATACGCAGGAGTGTGAGCAGGCTTGCTCGTTGATATTCTGCTAGCTCAATACCCGGGTGGCCGTTACGTTTGGCAGACCGCTTGCGGCTTGTGGGTGATTGATATGATCACCACCTACTGCCGGCGTATTGACGAGTCTTTAGAGTCCTACACAGTGCTTTCCTGGCTCAAGCGAAACGAAATAGGAGCGCATATGAGATATGTGCGGGACCGAGAATAATACCAGTATGTGATACTGTATTCTATTCTCGCGATTTGTATCATCGGTCGGTTATATGTGATATAGCCGGGTTACCGAATCAAGTGTTGATTCGATATATTGATACACTAGATATTAGTCGGTTATATGAGATATGACTGGTTCATTAAATCAAGTGTTGATTTAATGATTTAATGTATAATTATATATTTGAGATATTACATTATATTAACTAGTATCGGTTCACTTAAGATTGATTTTCTCACTTGATGTGCACAGGTAGAATATGTGATATATGTTTGTGCACTAGTTTGTATCATGATTGATGATACATGCAAACTTGGGTGTGTGTATGGCTTACACCATATTTAAGATAATGGTTTAGGTTTTTATTTATTTTGGTAAAACAAAATGGTGGCTTTCTTTGTCTTTGCTTGAAGCTTCATGAAGCATTCAAGCATCTTTGACAAAGTCCACTAATTTTGTTTTGCATAAGATTTTTATTAACCAAACCATTACCTCAAACTATGGTTTAGTCTCTACAAAGGTAAACTCACCCATTGTTGCATCATGATAGACTTCACTTGGTTATTCTTTTGTAATAATTCATTTTTCATTCTTATTCATTTCTTTTCTTCTTCTTCTTCTTCAAGAAGAAGAAAAGCTTTCTAGAATTTTTCAAGTGAAGAAATAGAGTGAGAAATCCAAATCCAAAATGAACCCACTTCCTATTTCATCATCCTCTACTACTTTCCATTTAGTTTAGGGTGTTCTCTTCACAAAGTTCATGACCTAGTGAAGATGGAGCTTGAGTTTGAGTCTCCTCGACGTAGATCATCTTCGGCCTCGAAGTCAACGACCTAGCCCGCTCATTTCTCCGAGGAAACCATCGCTAGAGTCCGGGATCACGATCATCGCAGTGAAGGGACGCCAACACGGAGCTTTAGAAGTGAAGGACCGGATCTACAAAGGTAGTAATCCCTTTTACTTAGTGTTAAGTTGTTCACTTGCTTATAGTTTTCTCATAATCTCTAGTATACGATCTTGGTTAAGGTTGTTCGGCACATCTAATTTTTTTAATCGGGTATTGTTGATGCCTTGTAGAACTTAATGAGAGTGCCTAGGAACCCTACATATATTGTTGCAAATGATGCTGCCAAGGAAGCCGTCTGGATGAGGAAGTTCATCACGGAACTAGGAGTAGTTCCAACCTTTGTTGATCCAATACCATTGTATTGTGATAATAATGGAGATATGGCGTTAGCCAAAGAACTAAGGTCCCATCAGAAATCCAGACACATCCTGAGGTGATATCATTTGATCCGGGAGATAGTAGATCGCCAGGAGATCGAGATACGGAGAGTAGACACAAAGGATAACACAGCGGATCCACTCACCAAGGCCCTTCCACAGCCTCAGTATGAGCGACTTTTTGAGATGTTGGGTATGAGATACGCCAATAACTGGCCTTAGTGCAAGGGGAGATTGTTAGATATATGTATGCCCTAGAGGCCATTATATGTATTGTGGATACTTGGACATGTATATATGATTTTAGATGACTTTCTCGCTCAACATGATAGTATGCTATCTGGTTTACTTTTTCTTGACATGTTGATTTGATCATTCTTTTATTCATTTGAACATGTTGATAAAGCCCTCAGGATATTTGCTTGACTACTGTGACTATGATGCAGATCATACTAGTGGGGCATGTGTAGTTTATAAGCATATCCTTGAACTGTTCCTACTCGTGGGTGTATCGAGACGGGGCATCGATATTCCAGAGTAGACTAGAGTATACTATTCTTGTCCCATATGATAGGCGATGGATGATCCCATATCCATCTGGTGAGGTGACACCAAAGATTGTATGCAGGTGCTCAGTGGAGACTGGGTACACTGAACGGACTCACAGAGGACTCCTATGTGGTATTATATCTATCGTCGGATAGCAGTTCTCAGGTGACACTGGAACAGGTTAGTCTTTAGACCCAAGATCGTCTTAGAGTCTTATGTGTCCTCCCACTTTACTTTGATATCCACCCTACCACGGCTCTACTGAGTCATGCAAACATGTGGACTTTAGGTACAGTCCCGAGGCACATCGAGGCGATGAGCGATAGGAGGGGTTTCGTCTCTCCCGGTATTGGGAGTTGATGTTGTGTTATGCTCGATTGACTATAACAGCAAGTCCCTGGTCGGGGCTGCTGAGATTTACTGATAAGCGTTATCAGTAGTTTCTCGATCTGTTATGAGCCATACATCAGCATGACTTATTGAGTTATTGGGGTCGACGATTCCATCCCTAGACTCGATATGCAACAAATCTGACGAGGAGACCAGACTGTACGGTAAGTGTTGCCAGTTGGCTCGACGGGAGTTTTGACAGCTTCGCTGGTTTTCTTCTGATCGCTCAATACCCGGGTGGCAGTTACGTTTAGCTGACTGCATGCGGCTTGTGGGTGTTTGATATGATCATCACCTACTGCCGGCGTATTGACGAGTCTTAGAGTCCCACAATGAAGTTTCCTGGCCCAGGCGAAAAGATGTGGTGTGCATATGAGATATGTGCGGGGACCCGATTAAATACGGATATGTGATACCGTATATTAATCGGGTATTTTCTATTGGTCGGGTCGTATGTAATATGACCGGTTTGAAAAATCAAGTGTTGATATAACAAATGACTTTTGGATTAATTCTTTATCTAAACCCTTTTTCTATTTTTGTATGCATGCATGTATGCACATGATGATGTGCATGGAGACATACATACATACATCGTATCATGGTTGTTGATACATATTTGGTGGCAATGCAAAACTCAAATTGTAGTAATTATGTATATATTTATCATATTGAGTTAATTGAAAGGATAATTCACTCATGGTTAATATTTATCATCTTTGACTAAACTTTACCATTCTTTTAACCGTGAGAATTAACTCAATAATAAAACATCTAGATGATTACTAACCATGGTTGAGGTGAGAAGGATTATTATGGTTTATTCTTTCTCATCACAATAATTCACTCATATCATTTTCTCTTTGAGCTCAAGCTTAGCCACCATCTTCTTCTTCCTCTCTTGAATATTTCTTTGAGTGAAGTTGATAAAAAGAAAGGGTTTTGATTATAGAATACAAACCACATCATCATACTCCACACATCTAGCCCATTTGTATAGGGTGTTTGCTCTACTTCATTCACATATCAAGTAAAGCAAGGAGCTTTGGGCAAAGGGACTTCGGGTGGATCATCGTGGACTAGGAAGGCTTCCATCGATCCGTTCCAAACTCTTAAAGTGCCAACGAGTCACCAAGGGAGGTCTACATAGGTTGTAATCTCTACTCTTAGTGATACTTTTTATTTCGCATGTGATGTTTAGTTAAAAGAAACCCTAAATTTCTAGTTATGATTCTTTGCAAGTTCACTTAGCACCTTAAAAATTTGATTTTGGCATATGTGATGCTTCTAAAGCCTAAATGAGGTGCTAGGTAAACCCAACAATTGGATATACAAGCAATCCGCGTTTCCTCTGAGCCTGCAAAGAAAAACGGATTACACAGTTGTGATGAATAGCCTTTACCCCACCCTAGACCCTACGGGTACGGCAAACTACCCGCCAAGTACCCGATGTCAAGCGGTCTCCCTCAACAACGTGAGTAGGCCACTAAACACTTCAAAGTACCTTGTAGTTTGTGCACCCCACCTTGGGTCTATCCTAGGAGAAAAATACAGTAAATGAAATAATACAACGGTGGCTACAACCTCAGCACGGATGTGCCCCGCAAAAGAATATTACATCATATTACAATTTACATCGAATGAATGAATATAAAATCTCATCTCAAACCTCGGCTAATCATCACAACGATCCAAGCAAGTTCATATACACAAGCCAGTAAAAACCATTACAGAAATATGCAACCCCCTGTTAACCGACATACTAGAAATTAGGGGAGGTTTACGAACACATTAAACATTACAGATAAAACCCGATTAGCAAATAATTTAGAATATCGATCGACAACCTTTTTCCGTCTCTACCCCAAATGCAAGCCAGCACTGAAGTAACATGGGCAGAAACAAATTATACTGGAAAACAAAACACCCAAATTCAAGAGTTACTGCGCAAATCCGAGTCAACTCGGAGTTGACTCGGCGGCGAATCCGCGACCTTATCACCGAGTTAGGAACTCATATTTTCCCAGATTTTTTAGAATTCCCTCCTGTGAATTTTCATACCTATCAAATAATTTTTTCGACATGTTTAAAATTGACAGAAACTTGAGGGGTCCGGGGATATGTTTTCGCGTTTTTCCGACGATCGAAGTTCTAATTAGTTGCTAACAAGCTAGTAAAGGTTTAGTAGGCTTTGATACCACTGTAAGTCCATGTCATGCACCCCACGAGCTTGTGGGGAGGCAGAATATATGAAAAACGATTATCAAAGCTTCGTAACACGGACTTGAGCACACGGATCGTGTCTAAACCATTACTAGCAAACTACGAAAGGTTTAACTACTCCGATTCGAAGTTATACCTCATGTTACTTGTCCTTCGGATCTTCATCGCTATCCTCCATGCCTCGTAGGCTCTATGGAACGTCGGCACCTCAACGGCCTCCTCAAGTCAAAGACGATCCACCCGAGAGTCTATAGTCCGAGCTTCTATCTCGAATCAGAGATAACTACGGCTTCTAGATCGCTAATCTAAAAGTCCTAGAGGGTGTAGAGTAATTAGATGGATTACTTAGTCACTTAAACCCTAGGATTCTCAACTCATGAGAGCTATTAGGGTTTGAGGAAGAAGATGAAGAAGTGAGGAGAGAGAAAGCTTTTGTGATAATGAAATGAATAATGTCTCATCTTAGAATAATATGAAGCATCAAAATATCATAATAAATATCTATCATAATATCTAGCATGCTTCATTTAATTCATTTGAGATGAATCATCTCATGAGTCATTATCCATTTAATGAAAATCTACACCTCATCTCTCCACCGCATTTGTTTAAATCCTAAAAGAAATAAAAACAAATGAGTCATCTTCTTCTAGAAGCTTCCCGACAAATTATGAGACTGCCTTTCCCATCCGTATTTCTGAAAAACATGGATAATTTTTGACTGAATAAATCCATCTGTACAATACTAGAATCTGGCTTAAACCAAAGCCCGCTAGTATTATATGCCCGATCATAATACGTGCACAAGTGTACGTAAGTGATTGCGGCCCTGCCGTAAAACCTTACGGCCTCTACACCTTTTGCCCGGTGCAGGCTCTCTGTGTGGGACTCTGAAGACTCGACACAACGCTGGCAGTGGGTTTAACCATAGGCCGCAAGCGGTACTAGCTGTACGTAACAGTCCCCAGATAGATGTCGATAAGAAGGACGATGAGTAAACCCATCCGAACTCCAACTGAGTCTGATGTGACAATCTCCGTACAGTCCGGTCTGTTCGTCTAGGACTATCGCATATCGGGCCTAGAGGGGCAGTAAACGTCAGACACCTAATAGTGGTATAAGTCGTGTCGGAGTGAAGCCCATTACACCTTGAGAAACTACTGGAAGCCACCAATAAATCTCGCTTGCCCTGGCCAGAGACTTTGCATAATGGCTCTCTATACACAGCGCGATATCAACCCCCAATACCGGGAGAGACGAATCCTGCCTAACCGCCACTGCCTCCAAGTGCTTCGGGACTGCACCCAACTACTACCTGTTTGCACGACTCCTTTGAGCCTTGGTAGGGTAGTAATCTAAGAACAGTGGGAACACACCCGAGGCGAAGTAGCAGTGTCAAGACGACGGACTAAGCTGTACTTATGTCACCTGGGAACTGCTATCTGACGATGGGTATAAATCCAACCTGCAGTTCCCGGCGAGTCCTGTCGGGTGTACCCGTAACCTAACGACCACCTGCATACTATCTCCAGTACGACATACTGATGGCTGTGGGACATACCATCTCCCTATGCTGGGATGAGAAGCGTATACACCAGTCTACTCCGGAGTATCGATGCCCTATCTCGATAATCCAATGACCAGGGACCTGTATAGGTTGTTGCTTAAATATTACCCAGCCCCCACTAGTGTGACCGCCATCACAACGCTGGTAATCAAGCAAAGATCCTAAGGGCTCTACTAATATGTATAAGCTATACGTTAAAAGAAACATATGTACATATTAAAGTAGACACAAACCAAGTAGCATACTACCATTTTTAGCACGACTGTCAATACAACTGTGAATATCCCAAGCTTCCATTAAGTAACATACAAGCTAGTTTGATACAGTAATGGCCTCTAGGGCATAAACACTAACAGCAACACGTACATCTGGCATATATACATACATATACCTAGAGGGTATTATGGATAGGTATAGACACATACCTTGCTACAACTTCTTTGACATCATACATACTTATGGACACACATATCTTGCTATACCGATATGTTTACGCATACCTTGTTATAGCTACATGTTCACATGTCTATGATGTTGCATCTGATTTCGGGGAAATCAGGAACCCCATGATATATTTAGTAACTTGTTGCAGTTAAATAGCTCTTTTCCCTTATATGCTCATATTGCCGTTTCATGTTGCATATATTACATTCAAGGATTTCATATTATGTTCTATGATATTTTTACTCCTATGTATATATAACAGTGGAATGGGACGCTGTTATATATGCCTATACACATATATTAGTGGAATAGGACGCTAATATCGGTGTATTGATTCATGCATTCATACATATTCACTACTTGATGTTTTTTGGATTTGAGGACCTTGGTGGTTTTATGGAATTATGCAAGTGTTCTATTTCTTTACTTGATATTGGATGGATCCACTTGAGATTTGATTTGTACCGATACGGGGATCGAGAGTGTCGATGTTGGGGACACTTAAGATTCGAGGACGTATATTACCGATACGGGGATCGAGAGTGTCGGTGTTTGGCACTTAAGATTCGAGAACGTATATTACCGATACGGGTATTGAGAGTGTCGGTGTTTGGCACTTAAGATTCGAGGACGTATATTACCGATACGGGGATCGAGAGTGTCGGTGTTTGGCACCTAAGATTCAAGGACGTATAAACATGTATTTTTGTGTCGATGCTAGACACTTATTTCATGAGGTTTTTAGGTGTCGATACTGTACATTCACCTTATATTGGACATACAGGATATGCGAGATATATTGATATTGGACATACAGGATATGTGAGATATATTGATATTGGACATACATGATATATGAGATATACTGTTACTGGATATACAGGATATGTGAGATATACTAATGTTGTACATACAGGATATACGAGACTTACATGATATGAGAGCCAATTTGGGGGGTGATTGCGGAAATTGGGAATTTGATTGTCTTGTTGGATTTTGGTCCTAACACGAGGTTAGGATTTCCGTGGGAATGACATGTTTTATTCCATACTCCACATTTATTGTTTATGCATTGCTTCATGTATTATTATACCTGATAGAGTACCTTACATGATTATTACATACCGATTGTCATATTATTGCTTCATGTATTAGTAGTACCTGCTAGCGTTTCTATCATGACTGATGCATTACATATGACTATTCATTGCTATTAAATGCTTATGTTGGATTCACGCTGTACGTGCATACTCGCGATTACCTGCATATGTTATTTACTATTCACGAGTTGGCAACTCACCCCCGTTGTGCCACAGTGTTTTGCAGGTGTTGCTCAGGATAGTCAGAGGCAGAGCTATTTTCATCCATCGTATCATCTTTTGCTGCGGATACCGCTTCGCCTGACAGTGTACAGTTTTGCTTAGGTAGATCTTGCGGTTATCCGATGTTGCTTGTTGTATATTCATTGTATCCTGTACTCTCCATCTACCATTGTATTATATGACTTAGAGACATGATGTGATGACGATATTGTATATTATTTTGTGACTTGGGGTTTTTTATGCAGTTTTATTTATATCGTCTCTTTCTTCGCTACGGCGTCGTATATCTGTTGTGGTGTTTGTTTTCCGCCTTTTTTGCAAGGATTTGCTCCCGTTGGGGATGCTTTTATTTTATATTTATGTTGTACCCATTTTTGGGGTTTGTTTTTACAAAGGAGTTGCTGCCAAAATTTTTAAGAAAATATATTGGACTTAAAGAAATTATACTTGAGATTTTGAAAAGTTTAAACAATATTTCTTATCTTTTCTTGTCTTTTAATGGTTTAGATTTCTGGGTTTTGGCTTTCTTTTACTGCGTTACGCCTGTAAACGTTGCATAGTATTAGGGCCGTCACGTGCCAGTTTTGGGCCGTGACAAAGTTTGTATCAGAGCGCTAGGTTTTACCTTTCGGAGTGTAGGATGTCCTTGGTATGATAGAGTAGGTAGCTTAAAGCTGAGTAACGTAGTGTGTGTATGTTCGCGGCATACTCATGACGCGGTACTCCGCCTAAAGTGACCTAAATACAATTTGCTTGAAATTCCATGCTTGATGATACATATCCTTGTGATTCGATTTCCGTGTTCCTATCGAATCCTTCTTCCATTTATAGCTTTTGCTGCTGATGACTATGAGGACTTGAGTGATACAGCGAGAGCCGAGGTCAGAGAGGACTCGCGTGGGATGAGGACTGACCAGGATGACACGGTCGTTGCATCAGACTATATGGATCCGCTTTCGATAGATCTGTAAGTGCACGGCGGCACCCCGGTCATCAATCTGAGGCCAAAATGCGGAAATGATACTTTTCTTTAACTTTTAAAACTGGCACCACCACGCACTTTAAACCCTGATCGGGCCATTAACATAGTCCTAGCTAACTAGAGAAGGGGTAGAGAGATATACCGAGCGATCTGTGTCCTTCGGTCATCTCGTCGTCGTCCCGATCTCCCTGCGGAATCTCCGGTCTTCGCCTCCTCGTCGGAAGGGCACCACATCGCCGGGTTCTTTTACGGGCTGCCACCTCTGGACCGAGGCAACTCGGGCACGAAGTTGGCGAGCCGACGTGCCCAAGAAGTGCTGTAGAATAGTGTGGAACTCTATATCTCATTGGGGTATGAAGTTGCCTTATTGGTGGAGGAAATGAAGTGATAACTTTTTGAGATGAACAAGGGGATTTTTGCAAGCATCAGGAGATCAAAAACTCCTTCACCAAAATTGGACAGCCCCCCCATCAAATGTGGCCGGCCACTTTTTAGAAGAGTGAGTGAGTGGAGTGAAAAAAAAATTGGAATGGAAAAGGAGTGAGCCCAAAATCAAGCTAGAGAGAGAAAAGGTGATGATGACGAAACAATGATCACAAATAAGAACCTCACTCCAAAACCTAATCATCAACAACCATGATTACTCCAAAAGTCAAGCCAGGATGAAAAGAAGAAGTCAAATGGTGGTAGAATTATCATGATACAACAATATGCAAATAACACCCTCCACAATACAAATTTGCATGCTTGCAAATAAACCCTCCTCCACCAATTTTCAGCCAAGGAAAGAAACAAAGAAATAATGGCCGAAACGGAAAGCAAACTGGCAACTTCAGAAAACCGATCCCGTAATAAATTTCAGGAAAACCCTGCTACTGTATATACATACCCGCATTTGTATTCCAACCGAAATACAAATGCAATGAGACAAAATCTACACTGTACAATATTAGGATCCGGCTTAAATCAAAACCCGCTAGTATTATCCGTCCGATCATGATCCGTGCAATACCGCATGTATCTGATCGAACCCTGCCATATCTCCATACGGCCTCTACAGCGTTTCGCCCGAAACTTGAGTAACTGTCTGTTGGGGACTCTAAAGAATCGTCAACACCTTGGTTGTGGATTTAACCACTAGCATGTCAGAGGTATTAGCCATACGTAACGGGCTACTGTTAGTTGTATGTATCCCTAGAGGCCAGTATTGTACAGATGATGTATATTATATTGGATGCTTGGACATTTATAGAGATGACTTTCTTGCTCGATATGATAGTATGCTATCTGGTTGCCCTTTATCTTAACATGTACACTTATCTCGTTAAACTGTCTTATAGTTACATGTTGATAAAGCCCTTAGGATGTGTACTTGACTACCTGGACTATGATGCAGATCATACTAGTGGGGACATGGTAGTCCTGAAGTACATCCTTCAAGGTCCCTAGTCGTGGGTGTATCGAGACGGGGCATCGATATACCAGTGTAGACTAGCGTATACGCTTCTCGACCCATGAGATGGGCGGTGGATGATCCCATATCCATTGGTGTTTGACATCAGAGATGGTATACGGGTGCTCAGTGGAGACTGGGTACACTGGACGGACTCGCCGAGAACTCCCAGATGGTATTATACCTTACGTCAGATGGCAGTTCTCAGGTGACACTTGTACAGGTTAGTCTGTAGACCCGAGATCGTCATAGAGTCTTGTGTGATTCCCACTGTGCTTTGATCACCACCTTACCACGTCCATGAGGGCGTGCAAAACGGTGGTCTTTGGGTACAGTGCCGAGTCACATGGAGGCAATGAGCGATAGGAGGGGTTTCGTCTCTCCCGGTATTGGTGGTTGATGTTGCGCAGTGCTCGATTGGCCGTAATAGGGAAGTCCCTGGCCAGGGCTGATCAGAGATTTGCTGCTAAGTGTTACCAGTAGTTTCTCGACCCGTTATGAGACTCATATCGGCACGACTTATCGGTTATTGGGGTCTGACGTTTACCACCCCTAGACTTGATATACGACATATCAGACGAACAGACCGGACTGTACGGTAAGTGTTACTGGTTGGATTCACAGGAGTGTGAGCGGGCTAGTTCGTCGATCTTCTGATCGCTCAATACTCGGATGGCCATTACGTTTAGCAGACCGCTTGCGGCTTGTGGGTGCTTGATATGATCATCATCTGCTACCGGCGTATTGACGAGTCTTTAGAGTCCTACACAGAGGTTTCCTGGCTCAAGCGAAATGAAATAGGAGCGCATATGGGATATGTGCGGGACCGAGAATAATGCGTGTATGTGATACCGTATTTCATTCTCGCGATGAATGTTTCGATTGGTTGTATGCGATATAACCTAGTTATCGAATCATTGATTCGATAAATCGATACATTGTATACTAGTCGGTTATGTGCGACATGACCGGATCATTGAATCAAGTGTTGATTTAATGATTTAATGTATAATTGTATATTTGATATATTAATTTGTATTAACTAGTATTGGTTCATTTTAAAAGGATTTTCTCACTTGAAGTGCACATTGTATATATGATATGCTTTTGTGTGCACTTGATTGTATCATGTTTGATGATACATACTTACTTGGGTTTGTGCAAAGAATTAAACCATGGTTATGATAATGTTTAGGGTTTTGTGTTATTCATCTATTTATTTATCCATTCTTTATTTATTTAAATAGATGAAAGAAAAGAAAATGGTTTCTTTTTATCATGAATCTTGTTGAAGCTTCATGAAGCTTTGACTAAAGAGACCATTTGTCTTCATGCTTAACCCTAACCATTCCCACTTACCATGGTCTATTCTCTACACTTAACCTTAGTTAGCTTATGATAAGTATTGATTTGTTTTCATTTTAATTCAACACTTATCATAATATTTCCTTCCTCTTGATCTTCTTCTTCAAGAAAGAAAGCTTGATGCCATCAATGGCAACTTGAGTTCTAAAGTGAGAAATCCAATTCCAAAGTGAACCCACCTCCTATTTCTTCACCCTCTACCTCTTGCCAAGTTGTTTTGGGTGTTTTCTTCACAAGTTTCACAAATTTGTGAAGTCGGAGCTTGAACTTGTGATGCCTCGACGTAGATCATCTTCGGCACGAAGCCGACGACCTAGTCCGCCCATTTCTCCGATCAAGCCGACGATTGAGTCCGGGATTCGAGATGGACAGCGATAGGACGCCTACGTGGAGCCAAGGAAGTGGATATCCGGATCTACAAAGGTTGTAGCTTCTTATCTTTAGTTAAGTTGTTAACTAGATTCGTATTTCGCCTAAATTTCTATTTAATGATCCGTATTAGGGTTTCTCGGCACCCGTAAAATTTGAAATTGGCATGGTTGATGCCTTGTGAGACCTCTTGAGAGTGCCTAGGAACCCTACAGTGGTATCAGAGCCTAGCTAGAGCCTTAAGCGAAGTCTAGACGACGTTTGAAACCCGAACGAACCCGAAACCCTAAAACCCAAGTGCTCTCTGGACTTTTTCTAAAATCTGGGATTTTTCCAAATTAAAAATATGCAGAAAATTCAGCAGGACTTTCTAAGAATTACTGTGAAACACGATCACCCAATTCCTCCAAAGTGCGGCGGAACCACGGCAGAAGCCTGGCATATGCGGTGGTTCCGCGGCCGTATGATGACGTCACCCACCCAATTTTGCACAGTAACTTCTTTTATTCAGTGCTGAGTTCTCTGGGAATTTTTAATATTTATTAAAGAGTTGAGTATTCTGGGTTGTATTGGGGACTCGGAATTTCGATCGGATTATCGAACTTTGTCTAAGTGCTTTCCGGAGAATTTTTTATTTTTTTTGAATATGTTAAAAAGTCCGACCGGATATAGATACCCAACTTTTCCCCTGCCGGAAAATATCCAAGTGTTGGATTTTTGTGTGGTTTAAGGACGTTCTGAGTAGTGCAAGTAACGCGATGGTCCCTCTAGAAGACAACAAACCTTAACTCGATTATGTGACCGTCTTGAACTGCCTTTTGAACCTTCGGGTTTGGGGCAGTACGGCGTGCCACATGTGAGGCGTTGGCTTGACCCTTCTACGGCTGGACCGTTGCTACTGAGGCATGAAGTGAATGTCTTTGAACCTATTTCATGTGTTGGACGGTTTCGGGAAAACTTGGGTGTTCGAATGTTCGATCGGAAAGTTTAATATTTTCTATTTATCAATAATGGGATACAATAATTGGAATTCAAAAACAGTTATGAGATAACTGAATGAATGTTATAAATCTAGCGGTTTAGTTTCATTTGATATTGAAAAGAGTTTTCGATAATGGGACTAAAATGCGGGGTTTATAATAGTTAGGCATGTGATGTCTAAGTATTTCATTTGATTAGGCATGCGATGTTTAAAGAGGTTGCGGATTCCAATTGTTGTAGTTTTACACTTTCTTTTCTGTGACCGTAAGTGTAATATGCGATATCGCCGGTTTCTTTGCTATATGTCAACGACAATTGGGATGCGCATATTTACTTACGTTGATGACATGTGATGTTATGTGTTGCTGGATATGTTATATTGGATTGTCGTGTTTGAATAGCCGAGGGTTTTTATGTGAGATGAGTGTTTTTTCATTTTCATTCATGTAAAAACTTGTATGTAATATTCTTTTATTGGGACACTTCCAGGTTGCGGAAGATGTCACCCTTTGTATATTATTTACTTTTCTGCACTAGGATAGATCCAAGGAGGGGAGCACAGGTAACCGGGTTCTAGGGTCCAGTGGGAGACCATCTCGAGGAGTCGAGTCCGGGTCTCCTAACTCTAGAATTGGCAGGGTTGCTTGCCGCTCTCGTAGGGGTCTAGGGGTGTGGGACTGGCTATTCATCACGACCGTGGAATCCGTGTTTTATACTGGCTCGTATTGAAAACACGGACGTCCTAGTAAATCCAATGTTTCATGTGTTTCTTCTGCTGTGATATCTGTGATGTGATCATGTGATGTTCTGTGATAGATACAGTATATAGTATATATGATATATTATATAGACGTTACTTATGTTTTGCACCCTCACTAGCCCTGCCCTGCTCTGTCGTTAGTTACCTAACCTAACGGTGCATGAGGGGACATCCAGGCGAATGCGGATGGCATAAGTGTACGTCGTATTTATCTATGATGCTTAGGTAAATTAAATGATAGGACTTCATTAATGTGATTAATGAAATAAAAGAAACCAAATGATGTTGTAGAATCAAATTTTAAATAAAACAGGTAGCTACAGTTCTTGCTTTGCATAGCGGTATATATGATATACCCTGCACCTTATTCGATGAGGAAAGGACCGAGATCCCTTCACTGGGAGTGACTCCTTTAGCGATAACTGGCAGATGCTACACACTCGGTTTGCTTTTGATTGCTTCTATAGTTTCTGCTTTGCACAGTGATATATATGATATATCCCGCACCTCATTCGACGAGGAAAGGGCCGACGATCCTTTCACCGAGAGTGACCCTTTTAGCAAAACTAGAAAAGCCTCAAAATCATTCCATTTCAAAACTTCATTTGATTCTACAACGATATCAAGTTCATTACGCAATAGGTTTTCAGAAAAACCTGTCGTAGCCCTCCGTCATTTCAGATAAAGACTATTTAGTATTCGTGCTGCGTTTGTTGACCTCTGTCAAGGCATAGTGTGCGGTAGCTAACTAGTATTTATCTGCTTATGCATATGATGCGGATTGGATTAGGGTATTCATACGACCTTGTTGACCTCTGTCAAGGGTCGTGCGAGTGGGTTTGATTCAATCAAGAAATGATGGGTTGAACTTGACTAGTGCACTATGGTTTGTTGACCTCTGTCAAGGTCATGGCACACTAGGGGCAAAAATTATCGGGAATTTCAAGTGTTGAAATTTGCAATGAGATTGCATACCTTCTATGAGATAGTTGGATCCCGATACCCGTTGCGAGTAAGAGTTACTCCTGGGAGAATTTTACACATTACAATTAGCCGATCAAGTAGGTGTCTAGAAAGGTGTCAACGGGGTTACGCCTCTGGGAAAACGAGGTTTACATTAATTAGGTTCGTGCGAAAGCACGGGGGACCTCCCTCAAAGTACCGACACTGGCCTGGCTGAAAGATTGGCGAACTTGTAGTGTGTAATTAATCCCGGCTAGTCTTTCCTTTTAAGGTTTGAAGGAAGATTTGATAAAAACCAGTAGGAGCCATCCTGATTAGATAAGATAATAACCAATCCGATCTTGCAAGAGCATACGCTAAAATGTTTTCTTCTCTCTCTCTCCAGGTAGCGACCAGTTCATGCCTTAATCAAGATAATAATATGGATGTATTGACCGAACCCGCATGTTATACTGTGCAGGGGAACGTTGGACCCATTCTTTCTTATAAGAGTTATAAGACTGAACAGGAAACAGGAGCATATCTGGATACTCATGCCGCCCAAAAGAGCATGCATGTTGATGCATCTTCTTCAGATGTGTTAGTTATTGAGAACTGTTTCTCAGTTCACCCTACGTCCTGGGTATTAGATACCGGATCAGGATCCCATATATGTAAAATGTTACATGGGCTACGTAAAGGTAGAGAACTGGGAAAAGGTGATCATTCCGTTCAAGTAGGAAACGGTGCAAGTATTGCAGCCAAAGCTGTTGGCGAATATCACCTTGTATTGCCAAGTCGTAATACACTGATTCTAAATGAGTGCTATTGTATACCGAACATGATGTGCAACATTATATCAGTTTCTTTATTAAGTAAAGAAGGATATAATTTTGTAGTAAAGGATAATGTTATGAACATATTCCAAGATCAAAAGCTGATTGCATCAGGCTCGTTACATAATGGCATATTCATTCTAAATCAAAATACAGTCCTCAATATACAAAACACACACAAGAGGAAAAGTTCAGAAATGAACGAATCCTACTTGTGGCACTGTAGACTTGGTCATATCAATGCGACATGACTGGCTAAGTTACATAAGGATGGTTATTTGAATTCTTTTGAATTATCATCTTATGATACTTGCCATTCATGTCTCAAAGGAAAAATGAACAAAGCTCCGTTTAGTGGACACGGAGAAAGAGTTAATGAACTCTTAGGACTGATACATAGTGATGTATGCGGTCCCATGTCTACGCATGTCAGGAACGGTTCTTCCTACTTCATTACATTCACTGACGATCTCTCTGGATTCGGACATGTGTTCCTGATGAAACACAAGTCTGAAGCTTTTGAGAAATTCAGAGAATATAAGCACGAAGTAGAAAAACAAACAGGCAAAAGTATTAAGATCCTTCGATCTGATCGAGGAGGAGAATACTTAAGCAATGAGTTCCTAGATTATCTAAAAGAGAATGGGATTCTCTCTCAGCTTACTCCTCCTTATACACCACAGCACAACGGTGTATCGGAGCGGAGGAATCGCACCCTATTAGATATGGTGCGCTCTATGATGAGTACAGCTGAGTTACCTATTTCCTTCTGGGGGTATGCGCTTGAGACAGCAGCATACCTATTGAATCAAGTTCCAACTAAATTTGTACCTACCACACCATATGAGATATGGAGTGGGAAGAGACCATATCTTAAACGAGTTAAGATATGGGGTTGTCTGGCCTATGTCAAAAGGCAAAATCTAGACAAACTCGAAGCACGGTCAGTTCTATGTAAGTTTGTAGGATATCCTAAACATTCAAATGGATATTTTTTCTACCACAGTGAACAACAAAAAGTGTTTATTGCTCAACATGCCACCTTTTTAGAAAAGGAATTTCTTGCAAAAGAGATTAGTGGCTCTGAGGTAGAACTGGAAGAAGTTCCAGAAACACAAACTATAACTGAAGATTTAGTGGAAGCAGAAGATTCGGTAGTACCCGACGAACCCCAGCCTCTCCGCCGATCTAGTCGGGTTTCTCGTCCACCAGAGAGATACTACGGTTTTCTCATTGATGGTGGTAGTGAGGATTGCATCATGGAGGATGATGATCCAACTAGCTTCGAGCAAGCCATCACGAGTGGGGACTCAGTGAAATGGCTGGATGCTATGCGGTCCGAGATAGAATCCCTGTACACCAACAAAGTATGGACTTTGGAAGTTGCTCCTGAAGGGGTAAAACCCATTGGGAGCAAGTGGATCTTCAAGAAAAAACTTGGTGTAGATGGGAAAGTGGAGACTTTCAAAGCTAGACTTGTAGCAAAGGGTTTTCGTCAAAAACCAGGTGTGGACTATGACGAAACCTTTTCTCCAGTGGCTATGCTTAAATCCATCCGAATCATGCTTGCCATCGCTGCGTATCATGACTACGAAATCTGGCAAATGGATGTTAAGACCGCCTTTCTAAATGGTGATTTAGAAGAGTGCGTGTACATGACTCAGCCAGAGGGCTTCGTAGACAGTGGGAGCAGCGGGAAGGTGTGCAAGCTGCTTAAATCCATTTATGGATTAAAGCAAGCATCGCGGAGTGGGAACATCTGCTTTGACGTCGTTATCAAAGAGTTTGATTTCGTCAAAAACCCAGATGAACCTTATATTTACAAGAAGGTGGCAGAGAGTAAGGTTGTCTTCCTCGTATTGTACGTGGACGACATACTCATGATAGGAAATGATATTCCTATGCTGCAATCGGTCAAGATCTTCTTATCACAAAGATTCTCAATGAAAGATCTTGGTGATGCCTCCTGCATATTGGGAATTAGGATCTATAGAGATAGATCCAAACGGATTTTGGGATTGTCCCAATCCAGGTACATTGACACCATACTAAAGAGGTTTAGTATGGAAGAATCCAAGCGTGGGAACTTGCCCACGATCTCTGGAGTCACTCTCTCCAAAGAAATGTCTCCCAAGGCTGATTTGGAGAGAGCTCGCATGCAAGGGATACCCTATGCTTCGGCTGTAGGCTCTATCATGTATGCGATGCTATGTACCAGACCCGATGTAGCATACTCACTAAGTGTAGTGAGCAGGTATCAAGCTGATGCTCGAAAGAATCACTGGACAGCTGTGAAGAGCATTCTCAAGTACTTGTGAAGGACTAAAGAGATGCTCTTGGTGTATGGTAACGGAGAACTCCAAGTGTAGTCCTTTACCGATTCGAGCTTCCAGAGTGATAAGGACGACTCTAAGTCGCAGTCGGGCTTTGTCTTTACCCTTTACGGAGGGGCGGTTAGCTGGAAGAGTTCCAAGCAGGAAACCGTGGCAGACTCGACGATGGAGGCTGAATACATCGCTGCCAACGATGCTGCCAAAGAGGCTGTCTGGATCAAGAAGTTCATTACTGAACTTGGAGTGGTTCCATCCATTGAGCATCCAATACCTTTGTATTGTGATAACAATAGAGCGGTGGCTTTGGCCAAAGAACCCAGGTCCCATCAGCGATCCAGGCATATTCTGAGGCGGTATCACCTGATCCGGGAGATAGTTGATCGCCGAGAGATCGAGGTCAGGAGGGTTGACACGAAGAACAACACGGCGGATCCACTCACGAAGGCCATTCCCCAGATACAGTTTGAGAGACTCTTCGGGATGCTCGGTATGCGATACTACAGCAGCTGGCCCTAGTGCAAGTGGGAGATTGTTAGTTGTATATATGCCCTAGAGGCCAGTATTGTACAGATGATGTATATTATATTGGATGCTTGGACATATATAGAGATGACTTTCTTGCTCGATATGATAGTATGCTATCTGGTTGCCCTTTATCTTAACATGTACACTTGTCTCGTTAAACTGTCTTATAGTTACATGTTGATAAAGCCCTTAGGATGTGTACTTGACTACCTGGACTATGATGCAGATCATACTAGTGGGGACATGGTAGTCCATAAGTACATCCTTCAAGGTCCCTAGTCATGGGTGTATCGAGACGGGGCATCAATATACCAGTGTAGACTAGCGTATACGCTTCTCGACCCATAAGATGGGCGATGGATGATCCCATATCCATTGGTGTTTGACATCAGAGATGGTATACGGGTGCTCAGTGGAGACTGGGTACACTGGAAGGACTCGCCGAGAACTCCCATATGGTATTAGACCTCACGTCAGATGGCAGTTCTCAGGTGACACTTGTACAGGTTAGTCTGTAGACCCGAGATCGTCATAGAGTCTTGTGTGATTCCCACTGTGCTTTGATCTCCACCTTACCATGTCCATGAGAGCGTGCAAAACGGTGGTCTTTGGGTACAGTCCCGAGTCACATGGAGGCAATGAGCGATAGGAGGGGTTTCGTCTCTCCCGGTATTGGGGGTTGATGTTGCGCAGTGCTCGATTGGCCGTAACAGGGAAGTCCCTGGCCAGGGCTGATCAGATATTTGCTGGTAAGTGTTACCAGTAGTTTCTCGACCCGTTATGAGCCTCATATCGGCATGACTTATCGGTTATTGGGGTCTGACGTTTACCACCCCTAGACTTGATATGCGACATATCAGACGAACAGACCGGACTGTACGGTAAGTGTTACTGGTTGGATCCACAGGAGTGTGAGCGGGCTAGCTCGTTGATCTTCTGATCGCTCAATACCCGGATGGCCGTTACGTTTAGCAGACCGCTTGCAGCTTGTGGGTGCTTGATATGATCATCATCTGCTACCGGCGTATTGACGAGTCTTTAGAGTCCTACACAGAGGTTTCCTGGCTCAAGCGAAACGAAATAGGAGCGCATATGAGATATGTGCGGGACCGAGAATAATGCGTGTATGTGATACCGTATTTCATTCTCGCGATGAATGTTTCGATTGGTTGTATGCGATATAACCTAGTTATCGAATCATTGATTCGATAAATCGATACATTGTATACTAGTCGGTTATGTGCGACATGACCGGATCATTGAATCAAGTGTTGATTTAATGATTTAATGTATAATTGTATATTTGATATATTAATTTGCATTCACTAGTATTGGTTCATTTTAAAAGTATTTTCTCACTTGAAGTGCACATTGTATATATGATATGCTTTTGTGTGCATTTGATTGTATCATGTTTGATGATACATACTTAGTTGGGTTTGTGCAAAGAATTAAACCATGGTTATGATAATGGTTAGGGTTTTGTGTTATTCATCTATTTATTTATCCATTCTTTATTTATTTAAATAGATAAAAGAAAAGAAAATGGTTTCTTTTTATCATGAAGCTTGTTGAAGCTTGACGAAGCTTTGACTAAAGAGACCACTTGTCTTCATGCTTAACCCTAACCATTCCCACTTACCATGGTCTATTCTCTACACTTAACCTTAGTTAGCTTATGATAAGTATTGATTTGTTTTCATTTTAATTCAACACTTATCATAATATTTCCTTCTTCTTGATCTTCTTCTTCAAGAAAGAAAGCTTGATGCCATCAATGGCAACTTGAGTTCTAAAGTGAGAAATCCAATTCCAAAGTGAACCCACCTCCTATTTCTTCACCCTCTACCTCTTGCCAAGTTGTTTTAGGTGTTTTCTTCATAAGTTTCACAAATTTGTGAAGTCGGAGCTTGAACTTGTGATGCCTCGACGTAGATCATCTTCGGCACGAAGCCGACGACCTAGTCCGCCCATTTCTCCGATCAAGCCGACGATTGAGTCCGGAATTCGAGATGGACAGCGAGAGGACGCCTACGTGGAGCCAAGGAAGTGGATATCTGGATCTACAAAGGTTGTAGCTTCTTATCTTTAGTTAAGTTGTTAACTAGATTCGTATTTCGCCTAAATTCCTAGTTAACGATCCGTATTAGGGTTTCTCGGCTCCCGTAAAATTTGAAATTGGCATGGTTGATGCCTTGTGAGACCTCTTGAGAGTGCCTAGGAACCCTACAGCTACCAGGTATTGACCAAAAGGGACGTCGATGAGCGAACTCGTCCTGACACCCTACTGAGCCTCTCAGTGACAATATCCGTACTGTCCGATCCGTTCGTCTATGAGCATCGCATGGCGGGCCTAAGGGGTTGGTAAAAGTCAGACCCCTAAAAGCGGTACAAGTCGTGTCGGAGTGTAGCCCAGAACACCCTGAGATATTACTGGAATACCTACCAGTAAATCACCTGCCTTGGCCAAGGACTTCATGTAATGGCTCTCCTAGACACAGCGCAACCTCACCCCTAATACAGGGAGAGACGAACCCATGATGATCCGCTCACTGCCTCCATGTGGCTCGGGACTGTACCCAACTAAAACCTATTTGCATGTCTCCTTTGAGCGTGGTAGGGTAGTAATCAAAGTACAGTGGGAACTCACACGAAACAAATGACGATCTCAGGTCGATGAACTAACCTATACACATGTCACCAGGGAGATGCTATCTGACGTCAGGTATAAGACCAACTAGCATGTTCCCGGCGAGTCCTGTCCGGTGTACTCATAACCCAATGAGCACCTGTATACATCTTAGATGAACCAACTGACACCAGTGGCTTGTGAGACCGGCCATCGCCCCTCGTCGGGGTCTCGACTCTATACACTAGTCTACTCTAGAGTATCGATGCCCTGTCTCGAAACTCCCACGACTAGGGACCTTTTAAGGATGTGCTTACAGACTACCAGCTCCCACGTATATGATCACCCTCATACTGCTGGCCGTCAAGCAAGAATCCTAGGGGCTCTATCAACGTGTAATAGCGACCTGTAAGGTCACCTAAACTAGTACACGATGATAAAGATAAACCAGATAGCATACTATCATCTTGAATAAGACTGTCCTACCGGGATAGGTCCTCCCTCAATCATTGCAATCACGTGCCTGTGATCCAATAATTGACTCTGAGGGAACTATCTCCAACAATCTCCCACTTGCACTCAAGGCTAATTATTGCGATGTCGCATACTGACAGCCAATGTGATACCGAACACCCAACTTCTCTACTAATTAGTCTCACAAAACCTGTTTGCGAAACTATTGTGTTTGAGGAATAGCCTCAGTGAGTGGATCCGCCTTGATGTTTCTTTCTATGTCTCTATATATCTCAAGTTCGTGGAGAAAGCCATCTCCCGAAATGAGCAATACCTGTCTTAGAATGTGTCTGGATATCTGATGGGACCTAGCTCATAAATGAACTCCAAATCCAAACTTCTTAGACTGTATCGTCAACTGAACTTAATCAGTATCCTGCGCCATGTCTCCCTCAGTATCAACCTGGACCACCTGTCCAAATACTGCCCTTCGTCAGAAGGAAAACTATAACTCTGACAACCTCTCTATCATCCAGGTTACCTTGGAAGCCTGGAACGATAACTGTCTCCCAAATGGGGCTGTCGTTATCATATTCCTAGAACATCCACTAATGTTCTAAAACTGCTTCCGACTGTTTCTCCAGGATTGGATCAATGTCGGCTTATTGCATCTACTGCAAAAACATCATCTGGTGTAGTACTTGACATCTTATGATTGACTCAATTGCCTAAGCAAGTGATCTGCCAATCATGCGCAGCCCTCCCCCCTTTAGTCTGTAAGACACCTTTAGAGAGGGTGACTCCATCACCTGCAGGTACATTACCATGCCAGGAGTCGTCCATTCTAAAGCACCTCTAGAATGCTGTCTAAGTGCCCTAATTGGGAAACTGCCCAAATCTAGATCTAAAACCATAGATCCAGTAACCAGAATGTTTGATATGAAATCCATTTCCTTTGTGGAGAAACCACTGTGTGACAACCAAAGTATAACCGACCGTAGTACAGGAACATCACTTCCTACTATGTGTATGTCATCCAAATACCAGGACATCACACCCTACTATCTTCTTAACAGATCCATCCCCTATTCTGATGAAGTCAAACCTATAACTGTCACATCAGAAATAGATGATCTATCTCCGCTATATCTGCTTTAGTCTATAAATAGACATAAGCCACTTGTCCACCAATGCTTCCGCTGCTCCCACTGACTACGACAACCCTCTGGCTGAGTCATATAGACGTATACTTCTAAAGCTAGTTTAGAACGACGCTATACTCATCCTCCTGCCGGGTCTCGCAGCCTGGAACAACAACAAAGGAAAGTCTGGGTAAACAAGAACCTCCCTGTCACCATCCTTGAGGCTACCGGAGTACCCCTCGGGTGCCTGAGGTTACCCACCGTATCTGCGGAGTGGCTAATGGAATTTAAAACCAGATTGAATCTTTAGGTTCCTATCAAATTTTCAGTAATCGTTTGCGGTTCTGGAATCACTTCCAGTTCTACCATACTCCCACTACTGTTTTCTGAAAAAATCCATTTTTGTTAAAACTGTGGCAAGTCAAGAACAATATCACTATTGATCTTCCAGATGGTAGAAAGTCAACCCTCGTCATAGCCTGGGTCAACCCACAAACAGCCATTACAGAAACGTGCCTTGAGTCATCCAGAGTCTGGTTTTAAGCATAAGCCGGACAACTCCCCATACCTTAACATCGTTAAGATATGAACTGTTCTATATCCAATATAGAAACAGAGGCACTAATTTAATTGAACCAGATTCAAATCATGCAGCTGCCTCTAGTGCATGTCAACTAAATGGAAGGAGGCCGATCAGCATTACTCAACTTAGGAATGCTTCCAATTATGAGTAACCTGAAAGAGAAGCAAGTTCTCTTAATCATTACTATCAACTGAAAACCATACACAAGTATCTACATCTTCGATCACTTTGAAGAATCCCAATACTCGCAATAACTGGTTCTCTACTTTATTCATATACCTATAGCTTCTCAAAATTCGGACCCTGTGTTTGTACGAAACACCTGTCTAAAAACTAGAGAAGTCATAAGTAAATCGAATATAGTACGAGAACCAACCCCTCTATCCTCATGGACGCTGGACAACATACAATACTCTGTATAAGTCCCTTGAGTCTAATAACTCATTCCCTGTGTGTCGTAGGTTGAAAACTGTACTTATGGTTAAGAATAATTACACCGCTGTTTAATGCTCCTTACCTAACCATCCATTGATATAGGTAAATGTCATAGACATAATTTCAAAGCGGTATATCTCACTCTATAAAATGAGAAGTACAGATATATCAATTTGAAATTGGTGCATAACAACGGATATTCAAAACTAAATATTTGCCGTCCGGCAAACAACCCAGGTGACTTCCTTAAATATCACCGATTACAACCAATCACGATATAATGAGGATGATCACCCAATTCCCAATAACTTACTCCCACTCATCATCTGTAAAACAATACAGATGTGAGAATTATACCTGGTAAATACATACCCTGGAGTAAGTATCTAATCGGGAAATCAGTTTTCCTTTATCAGTACACAGTGAAACTGAAACATTGAAATATTTTGTAGGGGTATCCTAGTATTCCCAGTAATGCCTCTTCCATTATCCATATTCATAACTGTAACCGTATAACTCTTTGCCATCTCTCCAAATCCCTTTATATGTCTTTAGTCATTACCTTCTGCACACCCCTTTAGGCCAAATGGTTTTCTTCCTTCCCTGCCTTACGGCAGCAGCCTATGGTTTGGAAGAATACTATCCAATAAGCATAATGGGTGTACTGTCCTAATCATAGGAGCACTCGCAATGCGAGAGAAGGTGAAGATAAAAGACAATCGAATAAACGTTATTCCTATTTCTCCTGAACCAGAATCCATCCCCGAACTGGAACAAGTTCCTTTCGAGTTCGTATGTAACCATACGATGGAGTATCCAATAAACTATGGATCGTCGTAGTGATACGGAGTGTTCTGGAGAAATACAAAGGTGATTTAGGATTTGGCGAAGAAATACTTGGTTTGGTCGTGAATAGCAGTCGCAATTTACTTTGCCCTCTTACTGATCCCTTGATATGTCTTTACTTAATACCTTATATACACCATCATTATGCTAATTGGTTTTCTTCATTCCCTACCGTTCGGCACCAGCCTAAGGTTTGGAAGAAGACTATCCAATTTGCGTAATAGGTGTAATATCTCCTAAGCCAAGGAGTACTCGCAACCTGAGAGAAGGTAAAAGGAAAAGACAACTAAATAGTCCTATTCGTTTTCTCCAGAACCGGAAACCATCCTCAAATAAATTCCTTCGAGTTCGTATATAAGCATACGATGGTTTTGTCCAATGGAAGTGGACGTTCGTAGTAATAGGGGGTGTCCTGGAGAAAAGGGTAAAAGTAGGAGTGGCAATGAGGTTTGCAACTCTGACAATCCAAAAGCCAGTGTTTAACAAGGTTCGGTTAATTTTGGTCACTGAGTCATAGTCTAGGGTCGGGTCAAGGTCGCTGCCAAAGAGAGAGAGAAAAGAAACACTCAGCGTGCACTCTAACCTAAATCAGAATGGTTACCAATTTATCTAATCTGGAAACCACCCACTGTACCGTCAAATTCTCCTCCAAACCTGAAAGAAGAATTAGTCAGGATCACCCGAGGAGTAAACCAACTCATCAGTGGTAATCGGGATCCAACTATCATCGCATGATAACGTGACGGAATCTGCTCACGTTATCACACTCCAGAAGGTATGCGCATATCTGGCAAGTTTCAGTTTCTTTAGAAACTCCCGATGTGATTTTTGCCCCATGCTCTTATGACCATGACTTTGGCCAACATATCATAAGTCACATGTCAAGTTCTCCCCGTCATTCTCCAGGTTAATTTGAACCCACCCGTACCTACCCTTGACTTTGGCCAAAATGGCAGTACGACTGTCCCAAACCAACGCATCTATCTATGCTGCATATGAATACCTAATAGCTACCAATCACTGTGCCTTGACTTTGGCCAATATACACATCTTGAATACTTATTGACTATTCATATGAAACGACGGAGGGCTATGAATGGTTTCTGGCGAAAAACCTTTAACGTAATGAACTTGATATCGTTGAAGGAACCGGATAGATTTTTATAAAAATATAGTGGCGAAAACCTTTGCTAAAGAGGTCACTCCCGGTGAAGGGTTCTCGGCTCTTTCCCCGTAGAATGAGGTGCAGGATATTCCAACTGAATACCACGATGCAAAGCAAAAGTAAACGACTATAGTGAAGTTATTCCCCTGACGAAAACTTTTGTCCAAGGGGTCACTCCCGGTGAAGGGATCTCGGCCCTTGCCTCGTCGTCTGAGGAGCTCGATATTCATAACTGAATACCACTGTTCAAAACAAAAGAGAACGTCCTTGCAATAACAGCTTTTTGAAAAATTGTTCCAACAACATCAGAATAGGTTTGTTTAGCTTGCATTGATACGAATCAATGCAGTCCCATCAATTGATCACACCACAGAGAACGAAAATAATGATGTACGTATATGCCATCTGCATTCGCCACTTGGTCCCGTCATTACCCGTTAGGTTAGTTAACTAACGACAGAACGGGGACCGGACTAGCGCGGATGCAAAACATATACAACATCTACTAGTATATAAATCAATATATAATATTTCGCTCAAGGCGTGATAAAATGCAACATCACAGAAATGTAATAAGCATCACAGAACAATACAGATATCTGGGATCCCCGGGTTTCACAGAGCCGCTTCTGAAACCCGACGTTCTCCTGGTCGTGTGGATAGCCTGTGCAATGAAATCCTAGACCCCTGTGGGCGCGGCATGTTACCCGCCAAAACCGGAAGCGAGGCAGCCCCCTTCAGCAACGTGAATGGACCATCCAGCACGTCACGGAATCCGGCAACTTGGACACGCCTCCTGGGTCAACCTGTACCCCCTACGAGAGCGGTGAATTGCCCGCCAATTCTAGAGTGAAGCCCCCTCCGTCTCAAAGCCATGAGATGCGGGCTCGTTGCCCTCTAGAACCCGGCTATCCGTGCACCCATCCGCGGGGTAATCCTAGTACAGAAAGTGAAATATACATACAACAGGTACATCGACCTCACCCCGGTCGTGCCCCAAAAGAATAATATACAAACAGGCAGTGACGGCAGTCCACATGTCGGACGCTCGCCCCACAATATCAAATGTACATATAAAACAAAACTGTACTAACATTGCATCCAGGCTATCCCCCACGACCAATCCGCAACATCACAACACAACACAGAACATCAACGTGAATGTCACGTTCGTAAATCCGTCTAACCGGGCTATAGCAGTTAGACAGGATTTACCGATCAAGTGACATTCACGTTCACAGATATAATGTAAATACTGTGAGCTAACATGTTTAAAACTTTCGATCGATCAAATTTACCGAAATGGGCCCCAAGCACTACTGTAGCACTCAAAGTAATTCTGGGCCCAAACAGAACATTAAAAAACCCCAATTTCCCTGTACAAAGATCACTGTGCAAAAATGGTGCAGTGAAGGCACTGTACTGCGGCGGAACCGCGGTGCCTATGGGGTTTTGGCCGCTGTTCCACGGTGGTTCTACAGTATCACGCTACCATTTTTTCACAGATGTCCTAGAATTTCCTGAACATTATTCTGCAACAACCTGAAAAAATTTTGGAGCCAAATAAATTTCGACAGAGAACAGATGCATTGAAATCGCGGGTTTTAGAATTTTGTTCGATCGAAGATGTAAACACATTAGACCAAGCTAGACTAGGTTAATGGCGTGGCTCTGATACCAGTGTAAATGCACGGCGGCGCCCCGGCCGTCAATTCGAAACCAAAATGCGGAAACGATAATTTTGTTTAACTTTTAAAACTGGCACCACCGCGCACTTTAAACCCGGATCGGGCCATTAACATAGTCCGAGCTAACTAGAGAAGGGGTAGAGAGATATACCGAGCGATCCGTGTCCTTCGGTCTTCTCGTCGTCGTCCTGATCTCCCCGCGGAATCTCCGTTCTTCGCCTCCTCGCCGGAAGGGCACCACATTGCCGGGTTCTTTTACGGGCTCCCACCTCTGGACCGAGGCAACTCGGGCACGAAGTTGGCGATCCGACGTACCCAAGAAATGCTGTAGAATAGTGTGGAACTCTATGTCTTATTGGGGTGTGAAGTTTCCTTATTGGTGGAGGAAATGAAGTGAAAACTTTTTGAGATGAACAAGGGGATTTTTGCAAGCATCAAGAGATCAAAAATCCCTTCACCAAAATTGGACAGCCCCATCATCAAATGTGGCCGGCCACTTTTTAGAGGAGTGAGTGAATGGAGTGAAAAAAATTTGGAATGGAAAAGGAGTGAGCCCAAAATCAAGCAAGAGAGAGAAAAGGTGATGATGATAAAACAATGATCACAAATAAGAACCTCACTCCAAAACCTAATCATCAACAACCATGATTACTCCTAAAGTCAAGCCATGATGAAAAGAAGAAGTCAAATGATGGTAGAATTATCATGATACAACAATATGCAAATAACACCCTCCACAATACAAATTTGCATGCTTGCTAAAAAACCCTCCTCCACTAATTTTCAGCCAAGGAAAGAAACAAAGAAATAATGGCCGAAACGAAAAGCAAACTGGCAACTTCAGAAAACTGATCCCGTAATAAATTACAGGAAAACCCTGCTATTGCTTGTACATACCCGCATTTGTATTCCGACCGAAATACAAATGCAATGAGACAAAATCTACACTGTACAATACTAGGATCCGGCTTAAATCAAAGCCCGCTAGTATTATCCGTCCGATCATGATCCGTGCAATACCGCACGTATCTGATCGAACCCTGCCATATCTCCATACGGCCTCTACAACGTTTCGCCCGAAACTTGAGTAACTGTCTGGGGGAGACTCTAAAGACTCGTCAACACCTTGGTTGTGGATTTAACCATTAGCACGTCAGAGGTATTAGCCATATGTAACGGGCTACCAGGTATTGACCAAAAGGGACGTCGATGAGCAAACTCATCCTGACACCCTACTGAGCCTGTCAGTGACAATATCCGTACAGTCCGGTCCGTTCGTCTATGAGCATCGCATGGCGGGCCTAGAGGGTTGGTAAAAGTCAGACCCCCAAAAGCAGTACAAGTCATGTCGGAGTGTAGCCCAGAACACCCCGAGATACTACTGGAATACCTACAAGTAAATCTCCTGCCTTGGCCAAGGATTTCGTGTAATGGCTCTCCTAGACACAGCGCGACCGCACCCCCAATACCGGGAAAGACGAACCCCTGAAGATCCGCTCACTGCCTCCATGTGGCTCGGGGCTGTACCTAACTAAAACCTTTTTGCACGTCTCCTTTAAGCTTGGTAGGGTAGTAATTAAAGTACAGTAGGAACTCACACGAGACAAATGACGATCTCAGATCGATGAACTAACCTGTACACATGTCACCAGGGAACTGCTATCTGACGTCAGGTATAAGACCAACTAGCATGTTCCCGGCGAGTCCTGTCCGGTGTACTCATAACCCAATGAGCACCTATATACATCTTAAGTGAACCAACTGACACCAGTGGCTTGTGAGACCGGCCAATGCCCCTCGTCGGGGTCTCAACTGTATACACTAGTTTACTCTGTAGTATCGATGCCCTGTCTCGAAACTCCCATGACTAGGGACATTTTAAGGATGTGGTTATAGACTACTAGCTCCCACGTATATGATCGCCCTCATACTGCTGGCAGTCAAGCAAGAATCCTAGGTGCTCTATCAACGTGCAATAGCGACCTGTAAGGTCACCTAAAGCAGTACACGATGATAAAGATAAACCAGATAGCATACTATCATTTTGAGTAAGACTGTCCTACCGGGATAGGTCCTCCCTTAATCACTGCAATCACGTGCCTGTGATCCAATAATTGACTCTGAGGGCACTATCTCCAACAAGATAATATTGATAGGCTGGTGGCAAAGATGTAGGATTTGCGGCAGATGATGAGTTCTTTGGTTAAGGCCATTCGAGCGCAGCGACAGGAGGTTGTCACCCCTGTTACCCAGTTGTTCCTTACAGTCAGCAGTCAGCCTCGTGTTACTTATATAGCACCAGTGGACGCGGCCCGTCTTGACAAGGAGCGCTTTTCCTAGACTTTGGGAGTTCCAGAACAGAGGAGGGCTCGTACAAGTGTACCAGCCCAGAGACAGAGGCTTTGGCGTCGAGACAGATTTCGTGACCGTCACAGGAGTAGCATAGGTCTGGGACGAGGACTTTCGTTCAGCTCTTATCCCCAGGATGGTCAGAAGTTTTCTTCTGGATATTATCGTGCGAGAGTTTTCCGACGTTGTTCCAGATGAGCCGGCGAAGCTTAGAAAGCTTAAGAATCAGCTGCAGAGTTGTTGGTTGAGGGACTTGTGCGTCCGAGTGTTTCGCTTTGGGGAGCTCCTATCCTGTTCATCAGGGAGAAGGACAGCAGTTTGAGGTTGTGTATTGATGGATCGTCAATTGAACCGAGTTACGGTGCGGATAGGTATCATTTACCTCACATTGACAATTTCTTCGATCAGCTCCCGAGTGCGAGACTCTCTCTGACTTTGTTTGTGATCAGGTCATCATTGTTGCGGGTTCGCAGTGATGACATTCCGGAGACAGCTTTTGTACGTGCTACAGGCTTTATGTGTTTTGGTGGTGTCGTTGGACTCACCAGTGCCCTAGCAGCAATCGTGGATATGATGAACCAGATTTCTTCAAGCCGTTCCTCGACCAGTTTATTGTTGTGTCATTGATGACATTCTGGTCTATTCCAAGAGTCATGAGGAACGTAAGTAGCACTTGGGGATTTGTTTAGCAGACATTGGGAGAGCCCAGAAGTTTGCTAAATTCTCAGAGTGTTCTTTCAGGCTTGATTGTGTTGACTCCTAGGTCTAGTAATTACTGGAAACGGTTTTTGTATTGACCCGAGGAAGATCGAGGTCGTACCGCTTTGACCCATACTTATATCTGGGATAGAGGTCCGCAGATTTTGGGCTTAGCAGGTTTTTACCGCCGTTTCGTGTAGGATTGCTAGTGTATCGCTTCACCGTTGACTGAACTGACCGGGAAGAAGGTTCTTTTTCTGTGGACTGAGGCATGTGTGCGGAGTTTTCAGCAGTTAGAGATTCGGTTGACAACTGCACCAGTTCTTCTTTGCTTTTTGGTTCGGGAGACTTTGTTGTTTAACTATGATGTTTTACGAGTGGGGCTCGATTGTGTACTGAGGTAACACTATAGAGTTATCGCTTTTACTTCCCTACAGTTGGTGGAAGTATGAACAGGATATCCTACTCATGATCTGGAGTTGGCCGAGGTGGTCGTGCGTTGAAGATCCGAGGACACTACTTGTGTGGAGAGTCGTGTCAGATCATCACGGACCACCAGAGCTTAATGTACATCTTCCTGTAGCGGGTTTTGATTGTTGAGACAGCGTCGTTGGATGGAACATGTGGAGGACTGTGTTTGTGAGATCCTTTGGTTAATCGTGGCAAGGCGATTGTGGTAGCTGATGCTTGAGTCGTGGGCCTGGGGTTAGCTTGTTCCAGTGGTGCACAGTTCAGAAACAGTCTTCTGCAGATTTACAGTTTTTGAATGATCGTGGAGTACAGCCAGGTTCACCTCTACTGAGGGGACAGCTTGCTCATGTCCACGCCCGACCACTTTTACATAATCGTTTTTGTGAGGCACAGCCTACCGATGCTCGTTGTTTGTGATACTTGAGCACGTTCAGCAGGGTAAAGATTCGGAATCCTTGATTTGTGACTAGGGTGTGCTATGTTCCGGACTCGTTGGTGTGTACCTGATACTGATAGGTAGAGACGCGAGGTCCTAGAGCAGGCGTATCGGTCAGCTTTCTGTGTTCATCCAAGTACCGCCAAGATATAACGTGACTTGAGAGTTACTTACTGGTGGGCAGGATGAAAAGAGTGAAGTTTCGGATTTCGTTCAAGGTGTCTGTCGAGTTGTGAGATAAGGTGAGCAATTGAGACCGGCTGGAGAGTTGCAATCTTTAACCATTCCGGAGAGAGAATGGGAGCAGATCTCCATAAATTTTTGTTGTGACGTCTACCCAGGTTTAGTCAGAGTGTGACTCCATTTGGGGTGTTTGTTGTCCGGTTATTCTCAGTTTGCTCGGTTCTTCATTTTTAAGTTTGTGCATTGCATGGAGTTCCTTCAGGCGTTGTATCCAATTGGGGGCACCCTGTTCCCTAGCCATAGTTGGAAGAAGCTTCAGGAAGCCTTAGGTACTGGTTGAGCTTTAGCTCCGCATTTCCATCTAGGGGATGATGGTCAGTTGAGCGGACTATACAGACTCTGGAGGATATGCATGTGCGTACATACTAAGTGTTGTTGGAAGTTGGGATTGTCACTTGCCATTGTTAGTGTTCTCCTTCAGTAGCTGTTTTCAGTAGACACTCCAACTGGCAACCTTTTGATTTTGTTGTTAGGCGGTGTCGATCTCCATTCTGTTCTTCTGACTCTGCGTAGTAGGATTTTTGGACCCAGCTAGTCTAGAGACTTCGGAGATGATCCAGTTGGTTGAGGGCAGGATGAGAGTGGTCTAGTGCGGACAGTGGTCTTATGCCGACCATGGTGGTCGTAGACCTGAGTTCGCAGTGGGAGATCAAGGATTCCTATGGATTTTTCCGATGAATGACATGTTGAGTTTTGGGAAGCTTATCCAAGAATTGTAAGTCCTTTTGAGATCCATAAAGCGAGTTAGTTCCGTTGCCTTTGATTTGGCACTTCCGTCCAGATTATTGAGTATTCACCCTGTATTCCTTGTGTCGATACTTTGCAAATACCTTCATGACCTTTCTCACATGATTCAGCACCAGACCCTTTAGCTTGGACGCGATCTTTTTGTTAGTGTATATGCCCTGGAGGCCATTACTGTATCATACTAGTTTGTATATTACTTGATGGAAGCTTAGGATATTCACAGTTGTATATACAATCTTGCTCGAAATGGTAGTATGCTACTTGGTTTGTCTCTACTTTAATATGTGCATGTGTTTCTTTAAGCATATTGCAGATATACATATTAGTAGAGCCCTTAGGATCTTTGCTTGATTACCAGCGTTGTGATGGCGCTCACACTCGTGGGAGCTGGGTGATCTATAAGCACATCCTTATACAGGTCCCTAGTCGTTGGACTATCGAGACATGGCATCGATACTCCGGAGTAGACTAGCGTATGCGCTTCTCATCCCAACGTGGGAGACGGTCTGTCCCACAGCCGTCAGTACGTCGTACTTGAGATAGTATACGGGTGCTCGTTAGGTTACGAGTACACTGGACAGGACTCGTCGGGAACTGTTGGTTGGTATTATACCTATCATCAGTTATCAGTTCCCAGGTGACATGAGTACAGCTTAGTCCGCTGACTTCACACTGTCACTTCGCCTCGAGTGTGTTCCCACTGCACTTTGATTACTACCCTACCACGGCTCAAAGGAGTCGTGCAAACAGGTAGTTTTTGGGTGCAGTCCCGAAGCACTCAGAGGCAGTGACGGTTAGACAGGATTCGTCTCTCCCGGTATTGGGGGTTGACATCGCGCTGTGTCTAGGAAAGCCATTACACGAGTAGTCCCTGGCCAGGGCAAGCGAGATATACTGGTAGGTTTCCAGTGTTATCTCAGGGTGTTCTGGGCTACACTCCGACACGACTTGTACCGCTATTAGGGGACTGAAGTTCACCGCCCCCTAGGCCCGCCATGCGATGTATCAGACGAACAGACCGGACTGTACGGAGATTGTCACATACAGGCTCAGTAGGAGTTCAGATGGGGTTCACCTCGTCAGTCTTCTTATCGACATCTACCTGGGGACCGTTACGTACAGCTAGTGCCGCTTGCGGTCTGTGGTTAAACCCACTGCCAGCGTAGTGTTGAGTCTTTAGAGTCCCACACAGAGAGCTATTCGCCTTTAGGCAAAATGAGTAGAGGTCGCATGGTTTTGCGACAGGGTTCGTTCACATCCGCGCACTTGTGCACGTTTGCTGTCCGGACAGTTTATACTAGCGGGCTTTGGTTTAAGCCGGATCCTAGTATATGATTTGGGATTGGTTTTTCTCATTGTATTCGTGTTCCTCGGATCACGAATGCGGGTGCGTATGCACAGTTGTTTGAAGCAGAGGGAGAGGACCTTGATTAGGGTTAATGGCTATTGTCATTTTATTAACCCTAATGCTTATGGGTGTATTATAGTTGATTGATAATTAGTTTAATAATTGTGCATGGTTATGGTTGTTAACCATTTGACTTCCTTGACTTGTTGACCTAGGTTGACACTTTGACCCTCATCATTTCTTTTGGAAGATTCTTTTCGATCCTTGCAAATTGAAATGATAATGGTCACATCATGATTAACCATGACAATTATCTTACTAATTATCTAATTAAAATAATACACATATATTTGTGAGAATGGTTGATTCTATTCTCATTCTATCATTTCATTTCTCTCTCTTGTTCTTCCTCTCCCTCAAGCTCTCCCCTCTCATGTGTTGAGAAACACTTGAGCTTGAGAAAAACCCTCTCTTGATCATCTCTACTCTCATCTAGGGTTGAAGGACTAGCACTTCTTGAACCCTAGTTACTTCTAGCTCAGAGTTGAAGCCAAAGGTTGAGGCTTTCGGGTGGATCTTTCTTTGACGGGAGAAGACGACAAGGTGACCTCCTTCCACTACTCCAAGGAGTAAGGAGAGAAGGACATAAAGACCAAAGGTATAACCTTTCTAGCACTTAGCTAGTTTCTAGTTAGCTTTAGCAAGTTTTTGTTTAGCAAAGATCCTTTAATATCTAGTCCATGTTGCCTAAGCTTATAAAAATCCGATTTTTATTCCGTTTTCCGCCTCCCCGCAAGTACCGCGGTGGGCAACGTGGACTTACAGTGGTATCAGAGCCTAACTAAACATAAACTAGCTAGGTAGTGAAGTGTAACGAAGTTCGAAACCGAAAAATCCAAAAACCAAAATTTCAAAAACCCTAGCTTCTGTTAAATTTTTTTCCGGTCAAAACAAAATTTGTTATACACCTAAAATCGTCTCAGGGTTTTTTAAAGAAAACCACCAAACCCGGTCCAGTGATTCGTCTAAACCGCCGCATTTCCGCGGCAATAGTAAACTATTGCCGCAGAACCGCCGCCGTTTGGACTCTTCACTGAGTCGAATTTGGTGCAGTTTTCTTATGGCTTGGTTTTAGGATTTTTAAGATGGTTTATATGTGCCCAGATTTTCCAGAATAGAAATTTATTTTTGGGGGCCTATAAATCCGTATTTTTTCCGAACTTCACTACACTTTGACTATGACGGTTATATCTGTGATGTTTGTATGTATTGAACGTCGGCTAATCGCTATATGTCGATTAGTCGGGGTTATACATATCTGTGATCTGTGTTTAATATTGGTATGTGTATATGAATGGGTTGGATTGTCGCGGGTGAATAGCCGGGGTGGATGTGAGATGAGTGTTGCTTTCCTTTCATTCAATGTAATATGTAAATTGATGTAATATTATTATTTGTATGGCCGCACAACCGGGTCGGGGTTGTAGCCGTCATTGTATAATTCTTTTTACTGTTTTTGCTCCTAGGATAGACACATGGAGGGGGTGCACAAACTACCGGGTATCTCGAAGTGCCGAGTGGCCTACTCATGGTGTTGAGGGAGGTTGCTTCGCTTCGGGTACTTGGCGGGTAGTTTGCTGCACCCGTAGGGGTCTTGGGTGGGGTATTTGGCTATTCACCGCGACCGTGTAATCCGCTTTTCGTTGCAGGCTCGAACGGATTGCGGATTCCTAGTATATCCAATGTATTCATCTGTGATCTGTAATGTCTATCATTGCTATATATTTATATATGATAACTATTTAGGCGTTGCTTATGTTTTACAGCCGCGCTAGCCCAGCCCCCGCTCTGTCGTTAGTTAAGTAACCTAACGGGTGATGACGGGGCCCCGTGGCGAATGCGAATGGCATAAGCGTACGTCGTATTTTGGTTGTTTTCTGTAATGGTAGGATTAAATGATGGGACGCATTAAAAGAACTAATGAAAGAAAATAAACCAAGTAAAAGTCGATTGGAACACTTTGAAAACCACTCGGATCTTTTCAAAACTAAACTTTTAAACGCGGAGATTGAGCCACTCCTTTTAAAAGCTATCTCGTTCCATCGATTATATCAAGTTCACTACGTTCACGGTTTCGCCAAAACCATTCGTAGCCCTCCGTCGTTTCGCATGGATATTCAATAGTATTCAAGCTATGTTTGTTGACCTTCGTCAATGCATAGTGATTGGTAGCTGTTGGGTGTTCATATGTAGCATAGATAGATGCGTTGGTTTGGGACAGTCGTACTACCTTGTTGACCTTCGTCAAGGGTATGTACGGGTGGGTTCAAATTAACCTGGATAATGACGGGTAGAACTTGACATGTGACTTATGATTTGTTGACCTTCGTCAAGGTCATAAGAGCATGGGGCAAAAATCCACATCGGGAGTTTCATAAGTACTGAAACTTGCTAGCGCTGCATACCATTTGGAGTGTGATAATTCTGGTAGGATTCCTTCGGTTTTATCACGCGATGATATTTGGATCTCGATCCTACTGTGAGTATATGCTACTCCTCGGGAAAACTCTCACTTAACGATCAATGCTATAAACTTAGTAGGTGTCTAGAAAGGTGTTAGCGGGGCTACGCCCATAGGGAAAAGAGGTTACTTAATTAAGGAACTTCGCGAAAGCGTTGGAAAACCTCCCTCGAAGTACCGACACTGGCCTGGCTGAACGGTTAAGCAAGTATTGTACGGTGAGATTGATCCTGACTAATCCTTTCTTTACGGTTTGAGAAGGGATTCGAGAGACAGTGGGAGCCATCCAGTTTAGACAAACTAAAAACCACTCTAAACTTGCAAGAGCATCATGCTAAGTGTTTTCTTCTCTCTCTCTTAATTGCAGCGACCCAGTGACCGCACCTAGGTTACATCTAGATAAAAAGATGACTGAATCTGACTGTTATAAATGGCAAAGGTCTGTCCAGATGTCCTTTACCCAGGACAAGCTGGGACACCTCTTGACTGATCCAACCTCTGCCGTCTCACGTCCAGTTTCCCCTGTCACGGATATTGATATTCGTAGGACATCGGAAGAAGACTGTGCGAAAGCCAAGTGCCTCGTGTTAGCCTCAGTTGATGGTATATACCAGAGGCAGCACGAGAAGATGGACTCAGTATCTATCTTCCTCCATAACAAAGTTTTATATGGAGAGCAATCTCGTATCGCAAGATATGAGACCTCGAACGAATTGCTTCCAGCGAGGTTGGCTATCGGGTCATCTGTAGGGGACTACGTCCTTACAGAGACCAGCTCTTTTAAGCTCTCGGACCTGAAGACCACGTTGAAGAACGGGTCAGATGCTGACTCAGTTCAACAGTCTCTACCTACTACCCTAAAGGAAACTAGGGAAGTAGAAAGAAAGGGAGGGGCAGAAGTTTCAGGAACAGATGGAGTAAAAGAAGGATGTTCCTATTGTCACGGGAATGAACATGGGAAGAAGGATTGCAGGGCTTGTAAAGCCAGTAGCCAGAATTCGAAGCATGTTGTGGCTTCAGCTTCGGGTGTGTTTGTGATAGAGAACTGTATGTCAGTTAACCCTATTTCCTGGGTATTGGATACCGGATCAGGATCTCATATCTGTAATTCATTACAGGCTCTGAAAAACCGTAGGGTTATCAGGAAAGGTGATATGACTCTCAGAGTTGCTAACGGAATGAGCATGTATGCTGAATCCGTAGGGGAATATCATCTAGGACTGACAACTGGGCAGATATTGATTCTGCGTAACTGTTTTTATGTACCAGGTGCGACTTGTAATATCATATCTGTATCCTTAATTTCTAAGGAAGGATATGATTTTACTTTTCTAAGCGATGTAGTTAACATCCACCTAAATCAAGTTCTGATTGGGTCAGGTACATTACAAAACGGGATATACGTATTGAATCAAGCTCAGATCTTCAGTGTCCAGAACACACTTAAAAGAAAGTCTCCGTAAACAAATCAGGCTTTCTTATGGCATTGTAGACTGGGTCACATTAATGAGACACGGTTAACAAAGTTACATAAAGAGGGATACTTGAATCCGTTTGAGTATCAGTCTTATGCCACTTGTGAATCTTGTCTCATGGGAAAGATGACAAAGACTCCGTTCACTGGGCACGGAGAAAGAGCGAGCGAGCTCTTGGGACTCATACACAGTGATGTGTGTGGTCCAATGTCTACACATGCGCGAAGTGGTTATTCATACTTCATTACTTTCACAGATGATTTCTCTAGGTATGGGCATGTCTTCTTGATGAAGCACAAATCCGAGGCCTTTGAGAAATTTCAAGAATACAAGAATGAAGTTGAAAAACAAACAGGAAAAAGTATCAAGACACTGAGATCTGATCGAGGTGGTGAATACTTGAGTGCCGAGTTTCTGGGCTACTTAAAAGAGAATGGAATTCTTTCTCAGCTTACTCCTCCATACACACCACAACACAACGGTG
This sequence comes from Agapanthus africanus, assembly GCA_030015575.1. Taxonomy (NCBI): domain Eukaryota; kingdom Viridiplantae; phylum Streptophyta; class Magnoliopsida; order Asparagales; family Amaryllidaceae; genus Agapanthus; species Agapanthus africanus. The sequence goes on from CM057341.1 coordinate 623,603,358, forward strand.
TATCGGAAAGGCGGAATCGAACCCTATTGGATATGGTTCGTTCTATGATGAGTAAGGCTGAGTTGCCGCGATCCTTCTGGGGTTATGCGCTAGAAACAGCTGCATATCTCTTGAACAAGGCTCCAACCAAGACTGTGCCTACCATCCCATATCAGATGTGGAGTGGGAAGAAACCCTGTCTCAAGTACCTTAAGACATGGGGATGTCCAGCTTTTGTAAAAAAGCAGCATGCGGACAAGCTCGAGGCACGTTCAGTACTGTGTAAGTTTGTGGGATACCCGAAGAACTCCAGGGGGTATCTTTTCTATTCCGCAGAGGAACAAAAGGTTTTTGTTTCTCAGCATGCCCACTTCTTGGAAACTGAATTTTTAGAAAATCAGATAAGTGGGAGCGCTATAGAACGGGAAGAAATTCCAGAACCACAAGCTATTACTGAAAGCATGGAAGAACCAGAAGTCTCAAGAGAACCGGACATCCCAGCGCCACTCCGCAGGAGTAGTAAGCAGTCTCATCCGCCCGAGAGATAGTACGGTTTTCTCATAGACGGGAATAGAGAGGATTGCACCATGGATTATGGTGAGCCTACTAGCTTCCAGCAAGCCATCCAGAGCGGGGAGATGGAGTCCATGTACACCAACAAAGTTTGGACTTTGGACTTTGCTCCAGAAGGGGTAAAACCCGTAGGCTGCAAATGGATCTTCAGAAAGAAGATTGGTGTAGATGGACAGGTTGAGACCTATAAAGCTAGACTTGTTGCAAAGGGTTTTCGTCAAAGACCTGGCTTGGACTATGACGAGACCTTTTCACCAGTGGCTATGCTGAAATCCATTCGGATCCTTCTTGCCATTGCTGCCTTCCACGATTATGAAATCTGGCAGATGGACGTAAAGACGGCTTTCCTAAATGGAAATTTGGAAGAGTGCGTCTATATGGATCAGCCGGAGGGATTCAATCAGAGTGGGAGCAGCGGTAGAGTGTGCAAGTTGCTAAAGTCCATCTATGGACTTAAGCAGGCATCGCGGAGTTGGAACATCTGCTTTGATGATACTATCAAAGAATTCGACTTTATCAAAAATCCAGATGAACCATGCATTTACAGTAAGATTGTAGGGAGAACTGTAGTTTTCCTCATCTTGTACGTGGATGACATTCTCCTAATAGGAAATGATATTCCTATGCTACAGTCAGTCAAAGGATTCTTGTCGCAGAGGTTCTCCATGAAGGACCTGGGCGATGCCAACTACATTCTGGGGATCCAGATCTATCGTGATAGATCTAAGAGGATGTTGGGACTTTCACAGTCAAGGTACATCGACACCATACTGAAAAGATTCAGTATGGAAGATTCCAAGCGCGATAATCTACCGGCTTGTCACGGGATCACCCTCTCCAAAGAGATGTCTCCCAAGACTGATTTGGAGAGGGATCGCATGTCTATTATACCCTACGCTTCTGCGGTAGGCTCTATAATGTATGCGGTGTTGTGTACCAGACCAGATGTAGCATACGCATTGAGCGTTGTAAGCCGGTATCAGTCAAACCAAGGGGAGAAACACTGGATAGCGGTGAAGAACATTCTCAAGTACCTGAGAAGGACTAAGGAGATGTTTTTGGTTTATGGCGGAAAAGACCTCCAGCTCTAGGCCTTTGCTGACTCCAGCTTCCAGAGTGACAAGGATGACTCTAAGTCTATGTCGGGTTATGTCTTTACCCTCAATGGAGGGGCGGTTTGCTGGAAGAGTTCCAAGCAGGAGACCGTTGCTGACTCAACTATGGAAGCGGAGTACATAGCTGCTTGCGATGCCGCAAAGGAAGCTGTCTGGATGAAGAAGTTCCTCACGGAGCTTCAGGTGGTTCCTACCATTGTTGATCCAATACCGCTGTATTGCGACAACAACGGAGCTATAGCTTTAGCGAAGGAACCCAGGTCCCATCAGAAGTCCAGGCACATTTTGAGGCGGTACCACCTGATCAGGGAGATCATAGATCGTCAGGAGATCGTGGTGAAGAGAGTTAATACGGAGAATAACACTGCAGATCCACTCACGAAGGCCCTACCCCAGACTCAGTTCGAGCGGCTGATCGAGATGATAGGTCTTCGATACGCCAGTACATGGCCTTAGTGCAAGTGGGAGATTGTTAGTGTATATGCCCTAGAGGCCATTACTGTAACATACTAGTTTGTATATTACTTGATGGAAGCTTGGGATATTCACAGTTGTATATACAATCTTGCTCGAAATGGTAGTATGCTACTTGGTTTGTCTCTGCTTTAATATGTGCATGTGTTTCTTTAAGCATATTGCAGATATACATATTAGTAGAGCCCTTAGGATCTTTGCTTGATTACCAGCGTTGTGATGGCGCTCACACTCGTGGGAGCTGGGTGATCTATAAGCAAATCCTTATACAGGTCCCTAGTCGTTGGACTATCGAGACAGGGCATCGATACTCCGGAGTAGACTAGCGTATGCGCTTCTCATCCCAGCGTGGGAGACGGTCTGTCCCACAGCCGTCAGTACGTCGTACTTGAGATAGTATACGGGTGCTCGTTAGGTTACGAGTACACTGGACAAGACTCGTCGGGAACTGTTGGTTGGTATTATACCTATCGTCAGTTATCAGTTCCCAGGTGACATGAGTACAACTTAGTCCGCTGACTTGACACTGTCACTTCGCCTCGAGTGTGTTCCCACTGCACTTTGATTACTACCCTACCACAGCTCAAAGGAGTCATGCAAACAGGTAGTTTTTGGGTGCAGTCCCGAAGCACTTGGAGGCAGTGACGGTTAGACAGGATTCGTCTCTCCCGGTATTGGGGGTTGACGTCGCGCTATGTCTAGGAGAGCCATTACACGAGTAGTCCCTGGCCAGGGCAAGCGAGATATACTGGTAGGTTTCCAGTGTTATCTCAGGGTGTTCTGGGCTACACTCCGACACGACTTGTACCGCTATTAGGGGACTGACGTTCACCGCCCCCTTAGGCCAGCCATACGATGTATCAGACGAACAGACCAGACTGTACGGAGATTGTCACATATAGGCTCAGTAGGAGTTCAGATGGGGTTCACCTCGTCAGTCTTCTAATCGAAATCTACCTGGGGACCGTTACGTACAGCTAGTGCCGCTTGCGGTCTGTGGTTAAACCCACTGCCAGCGTAGTGTCGAGACTTTAGAGTCCCACACAGAGAGCTATTCGCCTTTAGGCAAAATGAGTAGAGGTCGCATGGTTTTGCGACAGGGTTCGTTCACATCCGTGCACTTATGCACGTTTGCTGTCCGGACAGTTTATACTAGCGGGCTTTGGTTTAAGCCGGATCCTAGTATATGATTTGGGATTGGTTTTTCTCATTGTATTCGTGTTCCTCGGATCACGAATGCGGGTGCGTATGCACAGTTGTTTGAGGCAGAGGGAGAGGACCTTGATTAGGGTTAATGGCTATTGTCTTTTTATTAACCCTAATGCTTATGTGTGTATTATAGTTAATTGATAATTAGTTTAATAATTGTGCATGGTTATGGTTGTTGACCATTTGACTTCCTTGACTTGTTGACCTAGGTTGACACTTTGACCATCATCATTTCTTTTGGAAGATACTTTTTGATCCTTGCAAATTGAAATGATAATGGTCACATCATGATTAACCATGACAATTGTCTTACTAATTATCTAATTAAAATAATACACATATATTTGTGAGAATGGTTGATTCTATTCTCATTCTATCATTTCATTTCTCTCTCTTGTTCTTCCTCTCCCTCAAGCTCTCCCCTCTCATGTGTTGAGAAACACTTGAGCTTAAGAAAAACCCTCTCTTGATCATCTCTAATCTCATCTAGGGTTGAAGGACTAGCACTTCTTGAACCCTAGTTACTTCTAGCTTGGAGTTGAAGCCAAAGGTTGAGGCTTTCGGGTGGATCTTTCTTTGACGGGAGAAGACGACAAGGTGACCTCCTTCCACTACTCCAAGGAGCAAGGAGAGAAGGACATAAAGACCAAAGGTATAACCTTTCTAGCACTTAGCTAGTTTCTAGTTAGCTTTAGCAAGTCTTTGTTTAGCAAAGATCCTTTAATGTCTAGTCCATGTTGCCTAAGCTTATAAAAATCCGATTTTTATTCCGTTATCCGCCTCCCCGCAAGTACCGGGGTGGGCAACGTGGACTTACACTTTTCGTTCATCGGAAGCCATATATGTTAGTGGCTCGGCAGGTGGAGAAACTTCGGTCAAGGGTCTTGCCATCTGTGGAGGGTTTTCTTGGACGTATAGCCGTATAGTGAGGTAATCACTCGAAAGGCTGCGAGCGAGATTGGGAGTTTTGTACTCTTTTCTTTGAAGGTACGCTTAATGAGAATTTTAAATTCGGGGATGAATTTTTATAAGGGGGGAGATTGTAACGTTTTGAAAAATCGTTATGCGAATTTTTCCGTTTTTGGGTAAAATTGTCGGTATTTTCCGTTTTAAACCGACTGTGATCAAGCGACCATATAGACTTGCCAGCACCTACTTTAGCTAAAATAAATCTAGTGCGCAAGCTTTGGGAGTATATGGGACGTTTTGATTGAGATAGAATTTTTCCCAATTATAATGCGGTATTCATATTTTGGAAAATTTCTCTTAAGTGATCGTTTCAACAATTAAGTTTGAGTTATTAAACCCTCACATCATATCTAGATATTTGTTTTGATATTAGGAATATAATTTAGAGAAAATGAGAAATGAATTAAAGGAGATGCATGAATGTGCATGTGAATGCATTTATGTGTGCATTTATTGCAAAGAATGAGATAGAAAACCCTGCACAAAATATCCCAAGACTAGTTTTTGCCTTCTTGATCACTTGGAGCTAGGAATGCTTGGATCTTAGAAGCAAGGTTGATAGGTATAATCCATACACTGTTAATTAAGAGTTTTTATGATGAGTAGCTCGTTGGTTATTGTTTAGAACACGTTAGATATCGATTAGTGCATTATCGTGTTTTTAGTGTCCTTTTTGAATCTCTGTATCTGCTGTGACCTGAAAATTTTAGTGAGTGACCAAACAAAATTGTAGTGATGTACTAGTGACCCTGAAGCACCACATGAGACATGAGCACCACCCCAGCTGCCATGGCCGGCGACCGAAAGCGAAATTTTGGCGACGCCAGCTATTGAGGGAAGTGCTGGGGTTTGGTTTTTGTGGGTAGTTGTCTGCTGTTGGTTAAGAGTGTTTGGTACTGTTTACTTTTTTAGTATTTACAGTATGAAAAATCTGGGATCATTTTCCTTTAATCTAGTATTTTGTGTCCGCGGGATACGTTATACGACACGGACCGTGCACTTTGTGTGTTTTTGATCTTAGGTTGTTTTCGTCATGTCGCTACGCACGTTAGCCACAATACGAACACATGGGAGTAGGTTTGGAGTTGGTGTGTCGTTAAAACGTAGTTTGTTCGTGTTCTTGGTCTATTATTAATATATATTTGCTTTATTGCTTTATTGTGGTAGGTTCGCAGGCAGGGACTTCGGACACTGCTACAAGGGGAAAAACAAGTGGTTGGCTTCACTTAGCCAGGAGCGTTGGTGAGTAGATTTAACATCTACCGGGGAATCGCCCGCATAGCGTTATGCGTCTGGGCTAGAGTTGTTATGTTTTGTCGCATATTCTATTGCATATATAGAATTGTGCATACACATATTACTTTTTGGTTAGTGTTGTGCTTGGACTAGTATCCTTAGGACACTGCACTATTATCGATGGCTTATGTTGCACGAGCACTGATTGTATGCCACACATACAGTCAATAATTGGCATGACACGCACAACACCCCTATAGATATGATATTGTTGCTTAGGGACGTTGGGATGTGGTCCTTATTTTTATTGTGCTTATGACATATAGCATACCTGTATACGTACATGCTAGTTACCCATATACCTATATGGTATTGTACCATTATGATAGGTATATACACATATGAGACATAGCTACATGTACATCTGGCATACATACATACATATACCTAGAGGGTATTATGGATAAGAATAGACACATACCTTGCTACAACTACTTTGACATCATATATATTTATGGTAACATATCTTGCTATACTGACATGGTTGCGCATACCTTGTTATAGCTACATGTTCTCCTGTCTATGATGTCGCATCTGATTTCGGGGAAATCAGGAACCCCGTGATATATTTAGTAACTTTTTGTAGTTAAATAGCTGTTTTCCTTTATATGCTCATATTACTGTTTCATGTTGCATATATTAGATTCATGGATTTCATATTATGTTCTATGATATTTTCACTCCTATGTATATATAACAGTGGAATGGGACGCTGTTATATATGTCTATATACATATATTAGTGGAATGGGACGCTAATATCTGTATATTGATTCATGCATTCATACGTATTCACTACTTGATGTTTTTTAGATTTGAGGACCTTGGTGGTTTCATGGAATTATGCAAGTATTCTATTTCTTTACTTGATATTGGATGGATCCACTTGAGATTTGTTTTGTACCGATACGGGGATCGAGAGTGTCGATGTTGGGGGCACTTAAGATTCGAGGATGTATATTACCGATACGGGGATCGAGAGTGTCGGTGTTTGGCACTTAAGATTCGAGGACGTATATTACCGATACGGGGATCGAGAGTATCGGTGTTTGGCACTTAAGATTCGAGGACGTATATTACCGATACGGGGATCGAGAGTGTCGGTGTTTCGCACTTAAGATTCGAGGACGTATATTACCAGTACGGGGATCGAGAGTGTCGGTGTCTGGCACTTCAAATTCGAGGACGTATAAACATGTATTTTTGTGTCGATGCTAGGCACTTATTTCATGATGTTTTTGGGTGTCGATACTGTACATTCACCTTATATTGGACATACAGGATATGTGAGATATATTGATATTGGACATACAGGATATGTGAGATATATTGATATTGGACATACAGGATATGTGAGATATACTAATGTTGTACATGCAGGATATACGAGATTTACATGATATGAGAGCCAATTTGGGGGCTGATTGTGGAAATTGGGAATTTGATTGTCTTGTTGGATTTTGGTCCTAACACAAGGTTAGGATTTCCGTGGGAATGACATGTTTTATTCCATACTCCACATTTATTGTTTATGCATTGCTTCATGTATTATTGTACCTGATAGAGTACCTTACATGATTATTACATACCGATTGTCATATTATTGCATCATGTATTAGTAGTACCTGCTATCGTATCTTTCATGACTGATGCATTACATATGACTATTCATTGCTATTAAATGCTTATGTTAGATTCGCGCTGTACGTGCATACTCGCGATTACCTGCATATGTTATTTACTATTCACGAGTTGGCAACTCACCCCCGTTGTGCCACAGTGTTTTACAGGTGTTCCTCAGGATAGTCAGAGGCAGAGCAATTTTCATCCATCGTATCATCTTTTGCTGTGGATACCGCTTCGCCTGACAGTGTGTAGTTTTGCTTAGGTAGGTCTTGCGGTTATCCGATTTTGCTTGTTGTATATTCTTTGTATCCTGTACTCTCCATCTACCATTATATTGTATGACTTAAAGACATGATGTGAGGACGATATTGTATATTATTTTGTGACTTGGGGGTTTTTTATGCAGTTTTATTTATATCGTCTCTTTCTTCGCTACGGCGTCGTATATCTGTTGTGTTGGTTGTTTTCCGCCTTTTTGGCTTGGATTTGCTCCCGTTAGGGATGGTTTTATTTTATATTTATGTTGTACCCATTTTTGGGGTTGGTTTTTGCAAAGGAGGTTCTGCCGAAATTTTTAAGAAAATATATTGGACTTAAAGAAACTATACTTGAGATTTTCAAATGTTTAAACAATCTTTCTAATCTTTTCTTGTCTTTTTATAGTTTAGATTTCTAGGTTTTGGCTTTCTTTTACTGCGTTACGCCTGTAGACGTTGCGTAGTATTAGGGCCCTCACGTGCCAGTTTCGGGTCGTGACTGTTGCACTCCTCCATTTCAACCAACCAGCTTGGATCCTTTGATTAACATCACTATCGATCTCCCCATTCTTTTCGATGATGGAACCTAGATATCTAAACTGGTCGCTCGGTGATATCTCTTGCCCTTCCAATGTTATACCAATATGGTTTTGACTTCTCTGGTTACTAAATTTGCAATGCATATATGCTGTCTTCGACCTGCTCAATCTGAATCCCCGAGATTCCAATGTTTGCCTGCATAATTCCAATTTGGCATTAACCCTTGCTTTCGTCTCATTTAAAGTTAAGTTTATTTTCTTAAAAACATTTGGAAATCTCAAGTAAAAATCTTTAAACTTAAGTTTATTTTCTTAAAAATTTCGGCAGCACCTCCTTTGTAAAAACTAGCCCCGAAACAGGTACAGACATAAGATATAAGTAATGTATCCCCAAACGGGAGCAAACCATCCCCAAAGGAGAAAATAACCACCACAAGCATATATATGACGCCGTAGCGAAGAAATGGACAATATAAATGGAAAACATCATAAAAAAGTAAAACTACAGAATAAAGGCCGGCTCACACGAGCACGACACCCAGAGTCACAAAATATACAATATCATCCTCACAACTCGTCTTTAAGTCAATACATGAAAGTGGTAGATGGAGAGTACTAGATACAATAAGATGTACAATAGATAAAGTCGGATAACCGCAAACCCACCGATACCAAATGACCTCATATCCAACCGTAGCGGTATCCGCAAATATAGAGATAATAAGGAGCCCTGCCGCGACTACTCTGAGGGTCAAGCATGCAAAACACGATGGTACAACGGGGGTGAGTTTCCAACTCATGAATAGTGAGTAACATCATATAGATAATCGCAGGTTTGCACGTACAGCGATAATCTATCACATGCAATCTGATAGCATAACTATGGCAATATGGATATGCAACAATCATGAAAGGTACTCTATCAGGTACTACAAATACATGAAGCAATGCATATCAAATGAATGCTGAGTATGGGATAAAACATATCATCATTAATGAATCATCATTGTGGAAAAGTCGGTGTCCATCAACGACACCCCAAATCTCAATACCTCAGGTGCCGTCACTCTGATCGGCCCTCATATCTGTAAATCTCATGGAACCTGAGTGCCCAACATCGTCACTCGAAACATCATGAAAACCCGTGTCCAACATCGACCCGTAAATTCACATAACTCGGGCTCCGTCAGTCCGGATCGGCCTACGGGCTCCGTCAGTCCGGATCGGCCTACGGGCTCCGTCAGTCCGGATCGGCCCATATCTATCTCACGACTCCGGTCGGTATTCTCCCGATAACCACCAGGCCTAACCAATCACCGGTATGTAGTAGTCCATCTTCCAGGCTCATCGTCTACTGCACAACATCACTTTCTTGCCCCGGGGTACCATACCGGGTCCACCATGAACCCGCAAACGGATCATCCAGCTCCTCAAATCGGGTTTGTAACGCAAGTCTCAGAACCGAGAAAATCCATGGTGGACGCACTGAAATATCATATCAAGAGAAACAAGGTTTTGAAAACAATGCATACCTTTTTAAAATAATACCACGGTTCTCAAATCCATAAATCACATGAAATCCGTATCCCAATGCGTATATCCATGAAATATGATATATGCAATATAAAACAGTAATATGAGCATATTAAGGGAAAACCGCTGTTTTAAATGAATCCAGTTTTTAAATATATCATGCGGTTCCCAATTTCTCCAAAATCAAATGCAACATCATATAAGGGTGTACATGTATCTATGTATGCACGATGCATTTCATAAGCGCAATAGAACAAGAATCAGTGTATCAATATCATTAACAATACAATACCGCATATGTGTATAGGTTGTGCGTGTCATGGCAATTACCGACGGTGTAGGTGTAGCATACAATTTAGTGCTCGTGCAACATGAACCATCAGTAATGGTGCAGTGTCCACTAAGTACTAAGTCAAGGCACAACAAGTAATGGTATGCAATGATGCTCATGCACAATAAACATATATGAATATAATCATGCGGCTATAATATCATATCTAGCCCAGACGCTTAACGTCATAGGGCGATTTCCCCGTAGATGTTATATCTACTCACCGATGATCTCGAGCTATGTAAATCCAACAACTTACTTTTCTTTCATCGCAGCGTCCGAAGTCCCCACACTCACCCCTAAAATCACATAAAACACAGCAAGTGCAACTCAGAATCGACCAATAATACATACAAATGACGTTTAAATCGACGCACCGACTCAAATCAAACCCTCCAGTGTCCGCTTAGTGGCTAACATGTGTAGCGACACCCTAGGAAAACCCAAGTGCAGAAATCACACGAATCACAGAAACTGAATCGGGCACCGTATCGCGCGTCGCCGAAACACTAAAAACTAGCCAATTGATCCCAGATTTTACATACAGTCAATATATAAAAATTTAGCAGTACCAAACACCCTAAAACAACTGCAGATAGGTACCCACAAAATCATAAAACTCCAGTCACCCAAACACCCGAGCTCACCGGATTTTCCTCTCGTGTCATCGACCAAAACATGTCAGGTGGGGTTCGTGCTTCAGTTGAACACTCAGGGCATATAACAAAACACTACTATATTGCTTGGTTTTTCAGTAACAACTCGGGGTGACAGCGGGTTACAGTGACTCTAAAATAGCACTAAAAATACGATATGTGCACAAGATGATCTCTTTATCGTTCTATACAGCGACTACTTAGGTACAAAAAAATATAACGACCTAATTAACAGTTTAGAGGTCATTAGATATCAACACTTGCTCAAAATCCTAGCTTTCCATGCTCCAAGTGATCTTAGTGGCTAAACTTTGCTTTGTGAAGGGTTTTAGTGAGTTGTAGTGGAGATTTTGTTTAGGTTTGTGAGGGTTTTGGTAGGGTTTCAGTTTAAGGGTGTGAGGGAGATGAGATGAAGAAAATAATTGAGAATGAAGAGAGAATGTGAGTGAGAGTGATGGAGTGTATGAGTGAGGGTGAGGGAAATGAGGGTGTGAGTTTAGTGTGAGCCATGCCCCTTCCTTCTCTCTACTCATTAAATGCAAGCCATGCCTGCCCATGCCTTATGATGCCATGCCAACCCTCTCTCTCTCTCTCAAGTCAACCAATTTTCAACCCTTTAATTTTTATAACTAAATAACCTAAATAATTACAAACACTTAATTGAAATGGGGTTAAGGTGCCATGGCTACTTCAACATGGTTAACCCTAATTAACCCTAGGTTAACATGCACCAGTGTGTGTAAGCCCGAAATAAATAATAATAAAATATTAATTAATTTTTATAAAATATTTGAAAAATATTTTGGTAAACTTTTTACTAAAAATCCGCATTATCGCTTAATTAACACTAATCGCATTCTAAGGTGTTACAACTGGTATCTGACGATAGGTATAATACCATATAGGAGTTCTCGGCGAGTCTGTTCAGTGTACCCAGTCTCCACTGAGCTCCCGTATACCTTCTCTAATGTCAAACACCAATGGATGTGGGATCATTCATCGCCGATCATTTGGGTCGAGAAGCGTATACGCTAGTCTACTCTGGAATATCGATGCCCCGTCTCGATACTCCCATGACTAGGAACATTTGAAGGATGTACTTACTGACTACCTCTGCCCCATTAGTATGATCTGCATCATAATCTTGATAGTTAAGTACTCATCTTAAGGGCTTTATCAACATGTAATAGAGAGGCATTAAGTGTACTTGTTAAGATAAAGAGCAACAAGATAGCATACTATCATGTCGAGCAAGAAAGTCCTCCCTATATATGTCAAAGCATCCACTACAATATACATCGCATATAGAGTAATGGCCTCTAAGGCATACATATAACTAATAAGTGGTTGGTAGCTACTGGGTATTCATCTGTAGCATAGATAGATGCGTTGATTTGGGACAGTCGTACAGCTATTTTGGCCTTCGTCAAAGGTTTGTACGGGTGAGTTCAAATTAACCTGGATAATGACGGGTAGAACATGACTTGCATGTTATGATATGTTTGTTGGGTTTCCATAGCACCATTCCTAGGGGTTGGAAGCATCACATATGCAACTATAAAATTTTTAAGGAGGTGCTAAGCAAACTAACCATGAATCGGAATAGAATTTTAAGGTGACATCAAACTAGTATCACATACTAGAGGTTATCTAACACTAAGAGATAAGTAATATAACATTTGTAGACTTGCCTCCTTGACTCTTTGGACCTTTGAGAGTTTGAACCGGCTCGCTAGAAACCTTCCCAGTCCACGATGATCCACCTGAAGTCCCTTTACTCAAAGCTCTTTGCTTCACTTGATCAAGGATGTAGATGAAGCAAACACTATACAATATTGGGCTAGAGTAGTGTAGAATGGTGATGTGGTTTGTTTTCTCACTTTAAAACCCTTTCTTTTTATCTATCCCACTCATTAGAAAAACTCAAGAGAGCATGAGAGAGGAGGAAGATGAAGATGACAAAGCTTGAGCTCTTTTTTAAGATAAATCTCAATTATCAATTAGCCAAGAAATAAATATCAAAGATATATTTATGTGTAACATTTCAGAAAAATAATTATTTTTGGAAATTTTTATAATTTAATAATAAATATTATGAATATTTTAATAATGCGGTATGATTATAAACCGATAAATAGGGAAACATTTTAAAAATTATAGGAATTACTGATATGATGGTGTTTTATCTGATTTAAGCAAATTATAAATTTTTATTATTAATTATATTCTATTTTAATGCTAATCTCGATTAGATATCATTAATCGTGCATTAAGCTTGATTTGTGCACATGACATGTATTATATCATATTAGACACCATTTTACATTTTTCTACCATGCCTTTCCTTTTCTTTTACTTGGATTTGCTTTAAAATGAAATGAGAAGAGAAGAAAACAAAAGAAAAGATAAAAGAAAAGGAAAAATAATAAACAATGTGGCATGGTGAGACAAGGAGGCATGAGCAAGAGAAAGAGAGAGAGGGTGAGGGGTCAACCATGGCATGGCTCATTGTTTTCATTCATCATCTTCATCTTTCCTTTCCTCTCCCCTCACATGGCTGCCCTCACTCCCCTACCTCCTCTAAACCCTCACAACACCACCAAAAACACTCAAAACTTTGCATCCTCTTCACCAAAAACATGCACAAGCTCACTACATGCATGGGGAACAAAGAAAAATTGGATTTTGAAGACTTGGGGCAACTGAAAAAAAAATTTACTTGCTAAATAAGGTGTTTTCTTCACCATTAGCATAGTATTGCATTCACTTTAGTATCCATACAAGTTTAAAAGTGTTTTTATTTGGATTAGTGTACTTTGAAAATTTCAAGTTGAGAATTAGGGTTTGAATTGAATCCAAAGGTGTAATTGAGATTAGTAGAGGCCATACAACCCCTTTAGTGATGGTATACTGGACTAAAGCAGAGACTAGAACCCCATTTAGCAAACTTAGAAACCCCGATATCATATTTTGCAGACTTTGGTGGTATTAACATCTGCTATGACCCGGGACACCTGAAAATTTTATAGCGATCACAGTGAGTCGAGCAGGCAACCTAGAAGCTTCCCTAGAGCCCTGAGACCCTAACTCCTTCACATGGTCACAATTTTATTCCTTCTGGCCGCAATTTCCGGCCAGGGTAGGAATTTTGGGATTCGTGGTTGGTCCAGGGCTTTATTTGCAGTAAATTAGACCCCTCCCATAGGCAAAATTGACTAATTTAACCTAGGGTAAAATCTGGAAGAGTTTTCCCAAGTTTCTGATTTTGTTTTGTGGCTTTTAATGAATTGGGATTTGGTACTTGATATTGTGTCACGTAGTCTGCCGTTTATACTTCAGCGACGAGGGTTGTTTGGTTTTTCTTGCATTTGTAGACCATAGGTTTAAACCTATGTGTGATACGCGTGCAGTTTTGGTTTTCGTGCGCGATTTCGGTTTACGATATCTTGTGTGTGTATATGTTGGTAGCCTCGAGGGGACATGAATGACAAAGATAAGCATGGCGTTATCGACTTCGGCTAGCATGGATCACGGTGAGTAGATATATATCTACCGAGGAAGTCGGGTGGATGGCGTATAGCACCCCCGCGGTTTCGTAGCATATTATGAGATACATTTATATATATATATATTATATGTGTATAGTGAGACTATGATAATCAAGAAAGGTAATAGTAGATCATAGTTTAAAGTTTAGTGTAATTGGATGATAGTGTCGTTAGTTATTTTTAGTCGCAAACCCTAGAATAAGGTTTACCCATACGCGCGCAGACACGTTTACATCTGTTTTACTTATGCGTATATGGGGATATATACATATATGTATATGAGTATGTATATATGTGTGTGTGTGTGTGCGCGCGCATATACATGGATGATAAGGATAGTATATGGTACTTGGAGATGAGTCGATGTGATTGGGCATGATGCCACGAGATCGGTGATGAGACATGGTTCGTATTATGAGATATGACATGATGTTATAGCGAGTCTTTAGGGGATGTATTTTCATACACACGCATATGTATATGTTGATGGTATCAGTATGTACTAAACTTTAGATCAGTAACCAAATTCAGGATATGATGATAAGGAGACCAGATGAATAATGAGATAAATGTGATATTCGACCCATACCCAGATTTGGGATGTCGTACGATGGATTTACCGTACGTGATATAATTATGATGATAGATTCGCACTCTTTACTCAAGAATTTCTTATTATATATATTGTATCCTACGTGATACTATTGAGGCGGGATCACCGACTACTACATTTATTTATATATCGACTCAGATATAGCTGGTTTTCCTTACCCTTTCGGTTAGTCTGTTAGTTTAGTCCAGTAGTTTACTTGGTACATGTTAAACTGCGCTCGAGTCATACTTATTTCCAAAACTAACGAATCGTTAGTATTCTAAAGACAGGCCAGGGGATACTACGGATATTTCAAAGGACGTATCTTTCTTAAAAACACCGTAGCCCTATTTTATAAGCACACGATTCGCGTTATTTCAAATGTCAAAACTGTATAACTCGTATATAGAATTGTATATTCCTTATTGTCGCGTCTAGTTTTCATGCTCTGTTCATCCATGTAGTTATCATCGCATTGCATATTTAATGTTTATTTTACCGATTATAAACCCATGTTGTCAGGACACCAGCACCATTACCGATGATGCGTATGCTACATGTACACCAGCTTGCCGGCTCACATACATCATCATCGGAAATTGTTATGTCACGTAAACTTTAGAAAATAGTACTTCATTAGTATAAATTGCTAGCTGATAGTTTCGAAATAATACTAGTGTGCATGCCTATTATATGCCAATTTAGATATTGCATTTATTGCTGTGATTTTTCATGCACATATATATATATTCATTTGCCATGTGATATTATGGGCAAGTACGGATTGCTGGAGCCCGGAAATTCATTGTTATTACTCTTGAGATTTGGAGATTGGATTTCCATGAGATTTCTGGATTTGGAGAAACCGCAAGGATTTTATATAAATTTAATATCATTTCAAAATGCAAGTTGCGGTTTTCTCCTGATATGATTTCATATATGTCCATAAGTTTTCTCGGCTCTTAAGCGATATCATACACCCGATTCGAAAAGGAGGAGGAACCGTCTGTGGGTGCATGGTGGACCCGGTGCGATACCCCGGAGCAAGACAGTCACAGATGATGGCGTTGAGCCTGGCAAGGGAGCACTACCGACCGGTTATTTATGACGCGGGGGATATACGGAGGATTCCGACGTAGTCGTGAGATTTGATGTTTTAGGCCAGTCTGGATAGCCGGAGCCCAGGGGCCAGTCCGGATAGCCTGATCCCGAGATATTGAGACACAAAGACATTGATATTTTATGATATGGGCCAGTCCGGATTGCCGGAGCCCGAGAAATTGAGATGTTGGGATAAATATTTTTGTGTCGATGCTTGACACGTATTCTCTGTGATTTCATTAATGATACTTTGATTTTATACAGAAATCTGACTGAAATATGAAAACAGTTTTCTCATTTAAATTGTATTCTGTTTTCATGCATTCATACATCATATATATGACATGTTGCTAGCCAAGGCACTGACACGAGCACTTGGTATTACACTTATGTATAGATGTTTACCCTTGCCATTTTATCATGCTTCAGGCCATAATATTTGAGGATATTACTGTTCGTATGACCTATGATTGAGTCATACATGCGATTTATGCTCGGTGCTTTTTTCTACTCACGAGCTGGCAACTCACCCCCGTTGTGCCACAGTTTCTTACAGGTTTTGCAGGTTTCCTTGGCGGCTTTGTTGGCATACTGCTTCCTTCCGGGTGTTTGCTTTGGTAGGTGGGTTCACTTGCATCGTGACCACGATTGTACTTTATTTACTTTCAGTTGTAACTGGATACTCCATCAACCAGACTTGTATTAATTTATAGACTTAGAATACCAGTATATATTCTTTCGACTATAGAGTCGCGCTTGTATTATTGTGGTTTTCTTGATGATATTAGTTTCCTTTTGAGTTTTGATCCTCGCCCTTCGGCGTTGTATATTATATTGCTTGCGTGCTTGTAACCGCCAATTGACGAAGAGCTAGCTCCCGCTTGGGGATGCCTTTATTCATATTATTCATGTTTGTACCCGTTTTGGGCCAGTATTTACAAAGGAAACTCTGCCGAAATTTTCAGAAAAGATTTGAGATTTTAAAAATGCATACTTCGGCTTATGTTATTAAAACCATTTGCTTTAAATCTAAAGTTTTCCTCCGATTTCTTCTTTAAATTGTTTAGATTTCTGGTTTTTTGGCTTACTTGAATTAGATGGGGTCGTATAAACTTCATATGATTCAAGTGCCTGTCACGTGCCATTTCGGGTCTTGACAAAGTTGGTATCAGAGCGCTAGGTTAACCTTGATTCGATTCTATGTTTGACTATATGGAGTCTAGGGCGTATATATATTCGGAACCTAGGCTTGACCTTACTGAACTTAGACTTGTTCAAGGGGGTATTAGACCCAAACTTTCGTCGTGTAGGTTCACGTTGGTTGGTGGAGTAGGTGATTTAAGGAGAGTGACGTACCGTGTGTATGTTCCATGGCTTACTTACGATACGCTACTCCACCTAAGAAGCCATAGGATGTACATTTCCTTGCACAATATTATATTCATTCTTATGATATATCCTCATCGATATCGGTTTATGGTTTTTGCTGCCATGATTACACGGGCAGAAAGAGAGCTGCGGCTAGAGTTGAGGTCAGCATAAGCTCATCATGGACGAGAACTGACCAGGGCATGATTTCAGGGACACACGATTGCATAGATGTATCGTTTTATTGTGTTTTCCCGCCATGAGCATTTGATGGATTGCTTTTGCTAAAATTTCACGAACGTGCAGATCAGCACCAGAGGATTGGGCCACTGCTAGAGGCCGGATAGAATGTGATGACCGTTAATGTATCGCCTATTCTTGAGGATTAAGGCACTGTTCAGCGTGCGGACGATTGATTTAATTGTTTCTGCGACTGACGAGATATCGTCCCAGATGTTGGAGCTATTATGGCACGAGTTTATACTTAGAGATATGATAGAAGATTGTTAGTCACCAAGGATGAATGACTTGGACATGTGGTTCGTTTGCACACCCCGATGCAAGGTCATCAGATTGATTGATTCCAGCTAGAGAATACTTCACGCAGACATGTTGAGAGTCGATAGAAATCGATCGAATGTCAGAAACACATTTTCCAAGTTTAAGGTATTCGGAAAACATGCAAGTAATTCCGTGGACCCTCTAGAAGAATGAAACCCTAACTCGATATAATGACCATGAGAACGTTTTTGAACCTTAGGGTTTGCAGCATTCCGCGGTGCCATTAATGAGGCTTAGGTTTTCCCTTCTACGGCTGGTCTATAGGTACCGTGGCATGTGCTGGATACTATTAAACTGTACTCAAGATGTTGAGCTCTTGGGGGATTATGTAACTTTGATGAATCGATCGAAGGGTTCGACGTCATTCGGATATCATTTGATAAGATACATTGCTTGGGAGACTCCAGATATGAGTATAGCCGTTGGAGCGCAGTCCATAGAGCCACGAAGAGACGGGTCTTAATCAGTCGACATTAGAGAAAAGTGGAGTAAGAGGTTCGTACGAGATCTTGATGAAATGAAGTTCCACTCCGCTGACATCAGAAATGTGATACGTATGCAGAGGCATTGTATATGGATATATCTTCCAGAAGGAGTCGTGACGAGTATGAAGCCGTTCCGGAACAAGAAATAGACTTAGTAAAGGATGATGACTTCCGGACAGTTCAGCAGAAACGAGATTTGGGAGAGACCTCGACAGAACCTTTCTGGAATACTATACGAGATGACTTGGACCCAGGACCGGTCATATGGTGCACACCCAGTAGGCCAGAGTTCGGCATCATCGACGAGACATGTTATGAGTGACCATGACAGTTGGCCAGAGATCTTTAGAGGATGTGCTAGAGCGGGACTGTTTCCGTCATCTTGGATTTCGGTATTTTGGGCGATTTATTTGCATGATTGAGATTTTCTGCACCACAGTTGCACTTGACTTTGATTTGATGTCATTCGAGATGCTGATTTTGATTTCATACCTATGGTATGCATATGATTTGACTTGTGTTTCGGCATAGTTTCCGTGCACTTTTTGTATTTTGATTCGAGATTGTGCACGCTGATGCATATGGTTGTGAGATTATATACCACGGTATACCTGATTTGGATTGAGATATGTTGTATACCGTCGATTTCGATTATGATATTCGATATTTATTTCCGTACACCATTTGCACTTGATTTGGATTCTTTCTCATACATGGGCGCTTGATGCGATTTTGGTGCACATCGGATGCACTAAATTGGGATTCTTCGTGCATATCAGATGCACCTGATATTGCTGTCAGGCACACCCATTGCCTTTGATAGGTGATTCGTGGACACACGTTGCACTTAGATTTTGTTTCTGTGCACATGTATGGCACATTCATGGATTTCGATTTCCGTGTGCACCAGACGCACGTGGCATTCTTATGCACATTTTAGGATTGATTCTTGTGGAGCAGTATGTTTTTATGATATTTACTATTTGTTTTAGTACCGAGCAGGACTAGTCAGAGGACAGTACATGAATATATTTTTCCATGCATTGATAGTTATCGAAGAGATTTCCAAAAAAGGACCTATAGTCTCAATATTTACCTACGTGTCCGAGATGACACGAGACATTTAACAAAGAAAACCCTTTTAAATAAATTTCAAAACGGCTGGACGTGTATGTTAAACAAAGGACATAAATATATATATAGTTATTTTCTTATAATAAACGTCCGCCACTGTGCCGTGATACGCGCATTGCACAGCGATTGAGAAAGAGTTTGGCATGCATTCCATTCAGATGTTTTAACATTGTGTACATGTATAGTTTTGATGTATATCATGTTGGTTTTCGTATTGGGCTTTGACATTGGTGTCTTCGCCATAACTCTGATGATTGCGGGATGCTTCATGGAGTTTTGATTTTTGGTTTATATACTCTTTTTTCATGCGCATGCATTGCGCTACAATGTGTTTTATGTATTTATGATTTCGGAGCCCTGACGACTTGATCTTCTTACTGAAATGTTTTAGTATTTGATGGGTATAAATTTAAATTCGGGGACCGAATTTCTTTAAGGTGGGAAGATTGTAACATTTCAGAAAAATAAAATATTATTTTAGGGAATTTTTAGAATTTAATAATAAGTATTATGAATATTTTAATACCGCGGTATGATTAAATACCGATAAATTGGGAAGGATTTGGAAAATTATAGGAATTAGTGATATGATGGTGTTTTATATGATTTAAGCAAATTATAAATTTTGATGATTAATTATATTCTATTTTAATTCTAATCTCTATTAGATATCACTAATCGTGCATTAAGCTTGATTTGTGCACATGACATGCACCATGTCATAATACACACATTTTTACATTTTTCTACCACGGCTTTCTTTTACTTTTGCGTGGATTTGTTTTAAAATGAAATTAGAAGAGAAGAAAAGAAAATAAAAGATAAAAGAAAAGGAAAAAGAATAAACAATGTGGCATGGTAAGACAAGGAAGCATCGGCAAGAGAGAGAGAGAGAGGGTGAGTGGTCAACCTTGGCATGGCTCGTTGTTTTCATTCATCATCTTCATCTTTCCTCTCCTATCCCCTCACATGGCTGCCCTCACTCCCCCACCTCCTCTAAACCCTCACAACACCACCAAAAGCAACTCAAAACTTTGCATCCTCTTCACCAAAAACATGCACAAGCTCACCACAAGCATGGGGAACAAAGATAAATTGGATTTTGAAGACTTGGGACAACTCAAGAATTTTCTTTAGTTGCCAAATGAGGTACTTTCTTCACCATTAGCATAGTATTTAATTCACTTTAGTATCAATTAATGCTTAGAAGTGTTTTAGTTTGGATTAGTGAACTTTGAAAATTCCAAATTGAGGATTAGGGTTTGAATTGAATCCAAAGGTGTAATTGAGGTTAGTAGAGGCCATACAACCCCTGTAGTGATTGTATACTGGACTAAACCAGAGACTAGAACCCCATTTAGCAAACTTAGAAACCCCGATATCGTATTTTGTAGACTTTGGTGGTGGTATATTGATATCTGCTATGACCCGGGGCTTCTGAAAATTTTATAGCGATCACAATGAGTCGTGCAGGCAACCTAGAAGCTATCCTAGAGCCCCGAGACCCTAACTCCTTCACATGGAAGCAATTTATTCCTTCTGGCTACAATTTGCTGACAGGGTAGGGATTTTGGGATTCGTGCTTGGTCTAGGGCTTTATTTGCAGTTAATTAGACCCCTCCCATATGCAAAATTGACTAATTTCACCTAGGGTAAAATCTGGAAGAGTTTTCCCAAGTTTCTGATTTCGTTTTGCGGCTTTTAATGAATTGGGATTTGGTATTTGATATTGTGTCCCGTCATTTGACGTTTATACGTCGGCGACCAGGGCTGTTTGGTTTTTCTTGCATGTGTAGACCATAGGTTTAAATCTATGAATGATACGCGTGCCGTTTTGGTTTCCGTGTGCGATTTCCGTTTATGATATATTGTGTCTATATATGTAGGTACCCTCGAGTGGACTTGAATGAAAATTACAAGCATGGCGTCATCGACTTCGGTAAGCAATGATCAAGGTGAGTAGATATATATCTACGGGGTAAGTCAGTTGGACGGTGTAAAGCACCCCCGCAGTTTCGTAGCGTATTATGAGATATGTATATATATATATATATTATATGTGTATAGTGAGACTACGATTATCAAGAAAGGTTTTAGTAGATCATGGTTTAAAGTTTAGTGTAATTGGATGATAGTGTCGTTAGTTATTTTTAGTCGCGAACCCTAGAATAAAGTTTACCCACACGCACGCACACACGTTTACATCTGTTTTACTTGTGCATATATGGGGATATATACATATATATATACATATATGTATGTGAGTATGTATATATATATATATGTGTGTGTGTGTGTATACATATACATGGATGAAGAGGATATTATATGGTACTTGGAGATGAGTCGATGTGATCGGGCAAGATGCCACGAGATCGGTGATGTGACTTGGTTCGTATTATGAGATACGACATGATGTTATAGCGGGTCTTTAGGCGATGTGTTTTCATACACACGCATACATACATACATACATATATATATATATATATGTTGATGGCATCAGTATGTACTAGATTTTAGATCAGTAACCAAATTCAGTATATGATGATAAAGATACCAGATGAATAATGAGATAAATGTGATATTCGACCCGTACCTAGTTTTGGGATGCCATATGATAGATTTACCGTACGTGATATAATTATGATGATAAGTCCGCACTCTTGACTCGAGGATGTCATATTATATATATTGTATCGTACGTGATACTATTGAGGCGGGATCATCGACTACTAGATGTATATATATATATATATATATATATATATATATATCGACTCAGACTTTGGTGGTTTTCCTTACCCTTTCGATTAGTCTCTTAGTTTAGTCCTATAGTTTACTTGGTAGATATTAGACTGGGCTCGAGTCATACTTATTTCCAAAACTAACGAATCGTGAGTATTTTAAAGACAGGCCAAAGGATACTACGGATATTTCAAAGGACGTATCTTTTCTTAAAAACACTATAGCCCTATTTTATAAACACACGATTCGCGTTATTTCAAATGTCAAAACTATATGACTCATATATAGAATTGTATATTCCTTTTTGTCGCGTCTACTTTTCATGCTCCGTTCATTCATGTTGTTATCATCGCATTGCATATTTAATATGTATTTTAGTGATTATAAACCCATGCTGTCAGGACACCAGCACCATTACCGATGATATCCATGCTACTTGTACACCTGCTTGCTTACTCACACACATCATCATCGGAAATTGTAATGTCACGTACAGTTTAGAAAATACTACTTCATTGGTATAAATTGCTAGCTGATAGTTTCATAATACTAGTGCGCATGCCTTTTATATGCTAATTTAGATATTGCATTTATTGCTGTGATATTTCATGCATATTTATATATTCATTTGCCATGTGATATTATGGGCCAGTCTGGATTGCCGGAGCCCGGAAATTCATTGTTATTACTCTTGAGATTTGGATATTGGATTTCCATGAGATTTCTGGATTTGGAGAAACCACAAGGATTTTATATAAATTTAATATCATTTTAAAATGCAAGTTGCGGTTTTCTCATGATATGATATGAGAAACCATAAGGATTTTATATAAATTTAATATCATTTTAAAATGCAAGTTGCGGTTTTCTCATGATATGCTTTGAGATATGTCCACCATGAGTTTTCTCGTCTCTTGAGCGATATCATACACCCGATTCAAAAAGGAGGAGGAACCGTCTGTGGGTGCATGGTGGACCCAGTGCGGTACCCTAGGACAAGATGGTCACAGATGATGACGTTGAGCCTGGCACAGGAGCACTAGAGACCGGTTATTTGTAATGCGGTGGTTATCCGGAGGGAACCGACGTTGTCGTGAGATTTGATGTTTTGGGCCAGTCCGGATAGTCGGAGCCCAAGGGCCAGTACGGATAGCCGGAGCCCGAGATATTGAGACACAAAGACATTGATATTTTATTATATGGGCCAGTCCGGATTGCTAGAGCCCGAGATATTGAGATATTGGGGGATATATTTTTTTGTCGATACTTGACACGGATTCTCTGTGATTTTATCGATGATAGTTTGATTTTATACAGATATCTCACTGAGATATGAAAACAGCTTTCTAATTTAAATTGTATTATGTTTTCATGCATTCATACATTATATATATGACATGTTGCTACCTGAGGCACTGACACGAGCGCTTGGTATTACACTTATGTATAGATGTTTACCCTTGCCATTTTATCATGCTTTAGTCCATATTATTCGAGGCTATTACTGATTGTATGACATAGGATTGAGTCATACATGCGATTTCTGCTCGGTGATGTTTTCTACTCACGAGTTGGCAATTAACCCACGTTGTTCCACAGTTTCTTGCAGGTTTTGCCGTACAGGTTTTCTTGGCGGCTTTGCTGGCACACTGCTTCCTTCCGGGTGTTTGCTTTGGTAGGTGGGTTCACTTGCATCGTGACCACCATTATACTTTATTTACTTTTAGTTGTATCTAGAAACTCCATCAACCAGACCTATATTAATATATAGACTTAGAAGACCTGTGTATATTGTTTCGACCTTAGAGACGCGCTCGTATTATTGTGGTTTTCTTGATGATATTAGTTTCCTTTTGAGTTTTGATCCTCGCCCTTCGGCGTTGTATATTATATTGGCTTTGCGTGGTTGTGACCGCCAATTGGCGAAGAGCTAGCTCCCGCTTGGGGATGCCTTTATTCATATTATTCATATTTGTACCCATTTTGGGCCAGGATATACAAAGGAAACTCTGCCAAAATTTTCAGAAAAGACTTGATATTTTAAAAATGCATACTTCGACTTATGTTATTAAAACCACCTGCTTTAAAACTAAATTTTTCCTCCGCTTTCTTCTTTAAATGGTTTATATTTCTGGGTTTTTGGCTTACTTGAATTAGATGAGGTCCTATAGACTTCATATGATTCAAGTGTCAGTCACGTGCCATTTCGGTTCGTGATATTAAGTCATGCCAAATATGGTTATATAATATCTAGATATTTTGATGGTTAGTTAAAGTCCAAATGAAAATCAAACCATGTTCTAAACCTAGGTCAAAAGAGAGAAGAGTGTAGAAACCTAATTATGATTTAATTTCCATTTCCTTTTATCCAATATCAAAATATACATACATATATATATATATATATATATGAACCATGTGAGTCTTGCATTGCCATCTCCCATGTATCAACAACCATGACACCATGTATGTATGTATGCGTGCATTCACATCATCATGTGCATGAACATAAATATATATATACATGCATGCTTACATCCAAAAGAAAAGGTTTAATAAAAGTGAGATAAAAAGTCATTGTTAAATCAACACTTGATTTAACAAACCGACCATATCACATACGATCCGACCAATAGTAAACGCGCAATTAATATACGGTATCATATATATGTATCTAATCGAGCACCCGCGCATATCTCATATGCACACCACATTGTTTCGCCTTAGCTAGGAAACTCCTGTGTGGTACTCTGAAACTCGTCAATACGCCGGCAGTAGGTGATGATCACATCAAAACACCCACAAGCCGCAAGCGGTTAATGGCCACCCTGGTATTGAGCGATCAGATGAAAAACAAGCGAAGCTGTCAAAACTCCCGTCGAGCCAACTGGCAACACTTACCGTACATTCCGGTCTCTTCGTCAAATATGTTGCATATCGAGTCAAGGGATGGTATCGTCGGCCTTAATAACTCAATAAGTCATGCCGGTGTATGGCTCATAACAGATCGAGAAACTACTGATAACGCTTATCAGTAAATCTCAGCAGCCCTGCCCAGGGAGTTCCTGTTATAGCCAATCGAGCGTAGCGTAAAATCAACCCCATATACCGGGAGAGACGAAATCCCTCCTATCGCTCATTGCATCCATGTGCCTCGGGAATGTACCCAAAATCCACCTATTTGCATGACTCAGTAGAGCCGTGGTAGGGAGGAGATCAAAGTACAGTAGGAGGATACAGAAGACTCTATGACAATCTCGGGTCTACAGACTAACTTGTACCAGTATCACCTGAGAACTGCTTTCCGACTATAGATATAATACCACATAAGAGTTCTCGGCGATTCCGTTCAGTGTACCCAGTCTCCACTGAGCACCCGTATACAATCTTTGGTGTCACCACACCAGATGGATATAGGATCATCCATCGCCCATCATATGTGACAAGAATGGTATACACTAGTCTACTCTGGAATATCAATGCCCCATCTCGATACACCCACAACTAGGAACATTTCAAGGATATGCTTATAAACTACACGTGTCCCACTACTATGATCTGCATCATAGTCCCAGTAGTCAAGCAAATATCCTATGGGCTTTATCAACATCTACCAAAAGAGTAAGATGCATGATCAAATGAACATGTCAAGATAAAGTGCAACCAGATAGCATACTATCATTTCGAGCAAGAAAGTCTTCTATATATATACATGTCCAAGCATCCACTATACATATAATGGCCTCTAGGGAATACATATATCCAACAATCTCCCACTAGCACTAAGGCCAATTATTGGCGTATCTCTACCCAACATCTCAAAAAGTCGCTCATGTTGCGGCTGTGGAAGGGCCTTGGTGAGTGGATCCGCGGTGTTATTCTTTGTATTTACTCTCTGAATCTCGATCTTGTGGCGATCTACTATCTCCCGGATCAAATGTTATCGCCTCAGGAGGTGTCTGGACTTCTGATGGGACCTGGGTTCTTTGGCCAACGCCATAGCCCCATTATTATCATAATACAATTGTATTGGATCAACAATGGTTGGAACTACTCCTAGTTCCGTGACGAACTTCATCATCCAGACGGCTTCCCTGGCAGCATCATTTGCAGCAATATACTCATCTTCCATCGTGGTGTCTGCAACGGTATCATTTTTGGAACTTTTCTAACTAACCGCCCCTCCATTAAGGGTAAATACAAACCCTGAGATAGATTTGATGTCATCCTTATCACTTTGGAACCTGGAATCGGTAAAGGCCTCCATTTGGAGATCCCTATTACCATACACCATGAAAAATTCTTTAGTCCTTCACAAGTACTTAAGAATGTTCTTCACTGCTATCCAATGTTTCTCCCCTGGGTTAGATTGATACCTGCTTACTACAGCTAGTGCATAAGCTACATCTGGGCGAGTACATAACATCGCATATATTATAGATCATACGGCTGAAACGTAGGGTATAATGCTCATGCGGGCTCTCTCTTCATCAGACTTCAGACAGAAGTCTTTAGAGTGAGTGATTCCATGAAAAGCGGGCAAGGTACCACGCTTGGAATCTTCCATACTAAACCTTTTTATGATGGTGTCAATATACTTTGATTGGGACCATCCCAATAACCCCTTGGATTTATCTCTATAAATCCTTATGACCAAAATGCATGAGGCATCACCCGGTTCCTTCATGGAGAACCTTTGTGATAAGAAAAGTTTGACTGATTGTAGCATAGGAATATCATTTCCTATCAAGAGAATGTCATCAACGTATAATACGAGGAATGTGACAATACTCTTTACAATCTTCTTATAAATGCATGGTTCATCAATATTTTTGATAAAATCAAACTCTTTGATTGTATCATCAAAGCAGATGTTCCAGCTCCGTGATGCCTGCTTTAATCCATAAATGGCTTTAAGCAACCTACATGCCTTTTCGCTGCTCCCACTGTCAATAAAGCCCTCTGGATGATCCATAAAAATGTATTCTTCTAAATCACCATTTAGAAATGCTGTTTTTATGTCCATCTACCAGCTTTCATAATCGTAGTGAGAAGAAATGTCACGACCCGAAAAAGCACGTGACTGGCCCTTGAATCCTATGAAGTCTATAGGACTCCATCTGATCCAAGTAAGCCAAAAGCCCAGAAATCTAAAACCATTTAAGGAGTAAATAAGGAAAAACTAGTTTTAAGAGGTAAAGAAAACATGTTTGAAAATCAAGTTTTTAAATAACTAAGCCGAATATAAATTTTTAAAATGTGTAATTTTTCCTGAAAATTTCGGCAGAGTTTCCTTTGTAAAAACTGGCCCCGAACGGGGTACAACAAGAATAACATATATGACATGATAAAAGGAATCCCCAAGCGGGAGCTAACTCTTCGTCAATCGACGGTCACAACCACGCAAGCAAAAACAATATACAACGCCAAAGGGCGAGGATCTAAACTGAAACGAAACTCAAAACCAGCCAGAAAATCGTAATACTACAAGCGCGACTCTTAAGTCGAAATAATACAACACTTTTCTCTAAGTCTGAAATAATATACAAGGTTTGGTTGATGGAAATTCTAGATACAATAAATAATACATGAACAATGGCGGTTCTGATACAAAAGAACCCACCTAACCAAGCAAGTCACCCATAAGGAAGCAGTGTGCCAGAAATGCCGCTATGGAATCTGTATGGCAAACTTGCAAGAACTGGGGCACAACGGGGGTGAGTTGCCAACTCGTGATTAGAAAAATATCTACAAGCAGAGATCAAATGCATGACCCATCCTAGGTCAATACGATCGGATATAAATAAACCTCAATATGAATAAAGCTGAAGCATGCTAAACTGGCAAGGTAATCTCTATACATGAGTGTAGTGCCAAGTGCTCGTGCTAGTGCCTCAGGTAATAGCATGTCGTGAATATGAGGTATAATCAAAGTAATCAAATCTGCACACACGTGGATCCCGTCCACTCGTCACCCACTGACAATAACCACCATGCATGTAAATATCATAAATCATGTGCATGGAAAAAAAATATGAGGATATAAACCATCTGTGTCCCTCGCGACCCGTCAAATCATGGAACCGGAGTGCCCAGCATCGACACTCAAAAACATCATGAAAACTGTGCCCAGCATCGGCACGTAAATCCTCATATATCGGGCTCCGTCAGTCCGGATCGGCCCGTAGGCTCTGTCTGCGGTATCGGCCCTCGGCCCCGACAGTATGCCCATATCCATCTATCGACACTGGTCGGTATCCTCCGGATAACCGCCAGGTCCAACCAATCACCGGTAGGTACTCGCCCGCCTCCAGGCTCAATCGGCAAAGCTCATCGATCATCTTGTCGAGGGGAACCATACCGGGTCCACCATGTACCCGCAATCGGCTCGTCCACTCCTCGATTCGGGTTTCACATGTCGCTCTCAGCACCGAGAAAACACATGGTGGACGCACTGAAATGTCATATCAAGGGTAACCGGGTTTTTAAAGCAATGACATATTCTCTTTTGAAACACCCTCCGTTCCCAAATCCAGAAATATCATAGAAACAACATATCTCAATGCGTATAATCAAGGAGCATGAAGTATGCGACATGTAAAGGAAATGTAAGCATATCGTCGTGTCATGCAAGGATCATATACTGAATGCAATAGTACTACAGTGTAGTGACATGGCAATTATCGATGATGAAGTGTGTGAGCCGACAAACAAGTGTACGTGGAACATACGCATCATCGATAATTGTGCTGGTGTCCTAGCAGCATGACTGAAATATATCAACAATGTAAGCGATGCAATGCAAACAGCATGAATGTGCGGAATCGAGTAATCAACGCAACAGTAGAGAACCTGCCTCAATAATTATATCATGCAACCTTGCCTTTGTAAATATGACGAATCAGGGCTTTTGGTAAAACAAGAGTTACGGTGTTTTAAGAAAAGATACATCATTTGAAAATACCCGTATAAACCCTTCTGCATATCTTTAAAATATCCCCGATTCGTTAGTTTTGAAATAGGTATGACTCGGGTCTAGCCTAATGCCTACTATGCGAACTACGAACCCGACAATCAAGCCAATAGAGAGGGGTATGGAAACCACCTAAATCTGAGTCGATATCACAATATCTCATCACATGACAGGCATCACTACCATTATATCACATCTCCAATACGAACTCTGTCATGTCGCCAAATCTCACGGTCTTAATCGCATTTCATCGACTCATCTCAATCCCACGTATCATCCTCAAAACCCGTATATAAACACATAGTCCCATACCCATGTGTAGATATACACACCATCATATGCGCACAGATATACGAAAGGATGTAAGCAAGTATGTGTGTATGTGTGAGTGTGGGTGCAACCACTACTCTAGGGTTTCGTACTACTCAACCAATACATCCTTATCACCAATGATCCATTATTACCATCAATAACCTTAAACAACACGTAATAAATATATGTGTGTATACGTATTCGTATACATCACCACGAACTGCGGGGGTGCTATACGCCATCCACCCGACTTCTCCCCGTAGATATAAATCTACTCACCTGTATCCTGCGTGTCGGTGTCGATAACGCTATGCTCCGTCGCCTCGGAATCTACGTGAAGGTACCTACAATGATCAACCATAGCACAGCGTATGAAAATCAAGGCAGAAAACCGATACAGCGCACAGTGTGCTCATAGGTTGGAACCTATGGCCCAAACATGCAAATCCAACAAACAATCCCTGTTGTCGATGTATGAACACCCGAAAACCAAATACAAATCCAAATACCAAGAAAGTGCATTTAAAAATACGGAAAACACCCAAAAATGCTTCCAGATTTTCCCCAGATGACCATTAGCCAAAACTATATATAGGAGGGGTCTAATCTAGTGCTAAATGAGCCCTGGAACAAAAATGGAACCATTCCACTCTACTCTGGCCGCAAATTGCGGCCAGAACGATGAAATTGGCGGCCACGGTTTGGAGTTAGGGGTTCGGGTCTTGGTGGTAGCTTCCTAGGTGCCTGCACGACTCACTGTCAGCTCAACTTTATTTTTGGTGCCCCCGGGTTGCTCCAGATTCCAGAACACCTCCACAGATCACACAAACCGACATGAAAAGTTCCGTAATTCCGTAATTTTGGGTTTCAGGTTGTGCTAGGCCAGTGTTTTGGTCAATATAGGGTCTAAGGTTACCATTATAGTCTAATTGCACAGCCACATCTCAACTTTACCCTAACCCTCTCTAGTTTTGTCCAAAGTGCACAAAATCACACGATATCGATATGAAACTTGAATTAAAGCCTAAGCACAAGAATTACGGCACTTAATGTGAAGGAAATACCTCAATAGACCCTCATGAATCCTTAACAGCGCCAAAACACCATCTTTGTTGGTCCATTGCGTAGATCTTGGGCTTGTGTGCATGTTTTGTGAAGATGAAATGGGGTTTCGGGGTTGGATTCAAGATGTTTTTGGGGATTGAAGAGGAGGGAAATGAGAAGAGAAGCAGGAGCAGCAGCAGCAACTCAAGAAAGGGGAGAGAAAAATGAGGGCGAGGGAATGATGGGAGCATGGCTTCAAAAGGGAAAGGTTGACCTATACCTACCCCCTCTCTCTCATCATTACTTACTTTTTCTCTCTTTTCTTTTCCTTTTTCTTTCCCTCCTCACTCCAAAAGTGAACCCAAAAGAACCATGTCAACAAAATGTAACATAAGTGTAACAAGTGTAAAAATGATATGTGCACATTTTTGCACACAAAAATGCTAAAAATCCAATTAGCGATTTTTAATCGCGATTAACACTAAATTAGCATATAACTAGTCTTAAAAACTTTAAAATGGCATAATTCCATAAAATACCCTATTTTAGAATTTTCTAAAATTTTCCAAAATTTTCCCCATTTATTTGTATTTAATTCCACCCGAATATTAAAATATTCATTAAAATAATAATAAATTATAAAAATTCCCGAAAATAATATTTTATTATTTTGGAAATGTTACAATCTACCCCCCTTAAAGAAATTCGGTCCCCGAATTTAAATTTAAAACCCCCAAATGCTAAAACATTTCGATACAAATTCCAAGTCATCGGGGCTCCGAAATCATTAATATATAAAACGTTATAGCGCAATGCATGCGCAGGGGTAATGAGCAGATAACTCAAAAGCAACACTCCATCAAGCATCCCGCAATCGTCGGAGTCATGGTAATGACACAAATATCAAATCCAATACAAAATCAATATGATATGGATCAGAACTATACATGTAGACATCCAATCTATACATGTAAATAGCTGATGCAAAAGCATGCCAAATCTTTTTAAGTCGCTGTGCGATGCGCGTAACACTGCACAGTGGCCGACGTTTTTCATAAGAAAATAACTATATACTTATATATATATATATATCCTTTGTTTAATAGGTACGTTCCGCCGTTTTGAAAACAATTTTGAAGGGTTTCCTTGTTTTTAAACGTTTCGTGTCATATCGGACACGTAGGTATATATATATATCGAGACCATAGCTCGCTCTTTGGAAACCCCTTCGAACTATCAATGCATGCAAAATATATCCAGGTACTGTCCTCCGACTAGCCCTGCTCGGTACAAAACGAATATCAAATATCATAGAAATGTACTGCTCCAAAAGGAATAAATCCCAAAAATGCACATAACATCACCCTGTGCGTCTGGTGCGCACGGAAATCAAAATCCATATATGTGCCATACAGGTGCATAAAACAACATCTAGGTGCAACGGGTGTGCACGAATCATCTGTTATAGGCAACGTGTGTGCCTGACAGCCCAAACTCCGGTGCATCTGATATGCACGAAGAAATCTCGATTTAGCGCATCGGGTGTGCACCAAAATCGTATCTCAAAGCCTACGCCCAACATGCGCGAAAATTCAAATCGGCGCATCCATCGTGCACGAATGAAAATCTAAACCCTGCGCACTCAACATGCACGGAATCACAAAATCCAATAGCAACGCCGAACATGCGTAAGTCCAGTCAAAAGCACGGAGTGCAAGAATCCACATCAATATCACAATCAAAATCGACATATCGAAAGACATCAAATCGAAGTCAGGTGCAACCGTAATGCACAAAATGTAAATCCGGTGCAACAAAGGCATGATATATAAATCTGATGCGACAAACGCAAGAAACATAAAACCGGTGCATCCCATGCATAAATATCAAGCAATAACTCAAATACGTAAGCAGCAACACCAAGTGTACCCAGATATAAAGAAAATCATAAACGTGCGCAACTGCATGCACAAAACACATCTCAATGCACTACAAGCACATATAAGCTATACCGAGTGCAAAAATCAAATCGTGTGCGTAACATATGCACAACATCAAATCAACCGTATGAAATCCATAAAGTCATAAGCAGGTGCAGCCAAGGCACGAAACGATATACAACGCGGCTCAATCAAAATCAGGTGTACCGCGATGGAAAAACTCACAACCGCGTGCATCAGCGTACACAAATCAAAACACTAAGAGTACATGAAACTATGCAGGAAGCGTAAATCAAATCACCGGCATAAAATAGGCATGAAATCACAATCAATACCTCAAGAGTAATAACTATGTGCAAGGTATAAATACCCAGTAGGTGCAACCATGGTGCACAAAATCAAATATCATAGAACTCGGTCACCCAAAACCAATCATGCAAACGGATCGCCAAAATACCGAAATCCCAAAGTGACAGATACACGATAATCGAATCATAAAATCACAAATCAAAAATACTGTCGTCGGTATCTCCTCCCTCGAAGTTGAGACAGTGCCGGTACATCCAATTCTAGCAGCGCAAGATCTCTACTTGCCTCTTGCTCGCGGCTGGCGTCCTCTGCCTCTGGTTCCTGATCTTTCCTGTAGATTGCCAATCTCGCTATCCATCGGCCCACCGGCCCGGTCAGGAGTGCTGACAGGAACGATTCCGTTCTGGCACTTCCTTGGTAATCTCTCGGTCATTCCTCACGACTGCTCGTAAAGCAATATGTCACTGGTGTCGGCCTTCGTCTCTCTGAATGCACATCCCACGTCTGATCCTGGGTGCAACACCCTTGCAGCGGTGTCCTGGAAGGAATCCTGCTCAAAGTCTCTGCCGATCTTGCCTATGCCGATCTGTACGGAGGCTGGTACTCTTGCATAGTCTTTTCTCGTTCAATGGACGTCTGTGTCCTCAGCACATCATTCCCTCGGAAATTAGTCGCATCCCAACGCCTCTGTAAGCATATCAGGCCTCTGGTCTCGACGGGAAGTAATGACAGCTCATCAGCGTCTCGCACGAACCTCTTGTCCCGGTTGTCTGTATCATCGTCCATTTCGATGTCGCGTCTCTATCTGCGCACTGCAATGCCTTCGGCTACGGTCCATCCGAAGTCCCTCATACGGATTTAAAATCACGGACTCGGTATCTTCCTGACTCAGTAGGAGATATCTAGCCGAACACGTCCTCAGCGTGCATATCACATCTCTGATGTCAGCGGAGTGAAACGTCATCTCGTCGAAATCTCGTGCGAACTCTTTACTCCACCTTGCTCCAATATCGACTGATTCGGACTCATCTCATCGTGGCTACACGGACTGCGCTCCGACGGCTATGCTCGCATCTGGAGTCTCCCAAGCAGTGTTCCATCACATGATATCCGAATGATGTCGAATCATCCAATCGACTCGTCAGAACCTCACAATCCCCCAAGAGCTCAACATCTCGGGTACAGTTTAATAGTATCGAATACATGCCACAGCGTCGGTGGTCCAGCCGTAGAAGGGCAAACCCAAGCCTCACTAATGGCGCTGCGCAACCGCCGCAAACCCTAAGGTTTAAAGGCTTTCACACGGTCATTAAGTCGAGTTAGGGTTTCATTCTTCTAGAGGGTCCATAGAATCACCTGCATGTCTTTCCGAATACTTTAAACTTGGAAAATAGGCTCCTGACATTCGATCGTCTCAATCGACTCTCAACGAACCTGCGTGAAGTCGCCTCTAGCTGGAATCAATCTACCTGATGACCTCGCATCGGGGTAAGCGAACGAACCACATGTCCTAGTCATTAATCCTCGGTGACTAGCGAGTCACTATCATACATCCAAGTACATGCCCATGCTGCAGTAGCTCCAATCATCTGTGCGATATCTCATCATTAGCAGCAACAACTGGCTCTTTCGTCTATACGCTAAATAGCGCCTCAATCACCCTGGACAAGCGATAATACCAACGGTCATCACAACCTGGCTGGCCTCTATCAGTGGCTCAATCGTCTGGTGCCGATCAGCACATCCGGAAAACTCACAACAGCGACCTGTCAAACGCCCAAAGTGCGGAAACACAATAAGACGACGCCTCAATATGCAATCGTACGCCTCGGGAATCACGCCCTGGTCAGTCCTCGTCCACGACGAGCTCATGCTGACAACTCGAGCCGTAGCTCACTCTGCCCGTGCAATCGCGGCAGCAAAACCATAACCAGTATCGATGAAGGTAGATCATAGGAAGGAATATAATACGATGCAAGGAAATGTACAACCTAAGGTTTCTTAAGCGGAGTGGCGTGTCGTAAGTATGCCGCAGAACATACCCACGGTACGTCACTCTACTTTAGTCACCTATTCCATCAACCAAGGGTCATCCTACACGGCGAAAGTTCGGGTCTAATACCCCCTCGACTAAGTCTAAGTTCCGTAAGGTCAAGCCTAAGTTCCGTATATAAATAACGCCCTAGGCTCCACATAGTCAAACTCAGACTCGAACCAAGGTCAACCTAGCGCTCTGATACCAACTTTGTCACGACCCGAAAGAGCACGTGACTGGCCCTTGAATCCTATGAAGTCTATAGGACTCCATCTGATCCAAGTAAGCCAAAAGCCCAGAAATCTAAAACCATTTAAGGAGTAAATAAGGGAAAACTAGTTTTAAGAGGTAAAGAAAATATGTTTGAAAATCAAGTTTTTAAATAACTAAGCCGAATATAAATTTTTAAAATGTGTAATTTTTCCTGAAAATTTCGGCAGAGTTTCCTTTGTAAAAACTGGCCCCGAACGGGATACAACAAGAATAACATATATGACATGATAAAAGGCATCCCCAAGCGGGAGATAGCTCTTCGTCAATCGACGGTCACAACCACGCAAGCAAAAACAATATACAACGCCAAAGGGCGAGGTTCTAAACTGAAAAGAAACTCAAAACCAGCCAGAAAATCGTAATACTACAAGCGCGACTCTAAGGTCGAAATAATACAACACTGTTCTCTAAGTCTAAAACAATATACAAGTTTTGGTTGATGGAAATTCTAGATACAATAAATAATACATGAACAATGGCGGTTCTGATACAAAAGAACCCACCTAACCAAGCAGGTCACCCATAAGGAAGCAGTGTGCCAGAAATGCCGCTATGGAATCTGTACGGCAAACCTGCAAGAACTGGGGCACAACGGGGGTGAGTTGCCAACTCGTGAATAGAAAAATATCTACAAGCAGAGATCGAATGCATGACCCATCCTAGGTCAATACGATCGGATATAAATAAACCTCAATATGAATAAAGCTGAAGCATGCTAAACTGGCAAGGTAATCTCTATACATGAGTGTAGTGCCAAGTGCTCGTGCTAGTGCCTCAGGTAATAGCATGTCATGAATATGAGGTATAATCAAAGTAATCAAATCTGCACACACGTGGATCCCGTCCACTCGTCACCCACTGACAATAACCACCATGCATGTAAATATCATAAATCATTTGCATGGAAAAAAAATATGAGGATATAAACCATCTGTGTCCCTCGCGACCCGTCAAATCATGGAACCGGAGTGCCCAGCATCGACACTCGAAAACATCATGAAAACTGTGCCCAGCATCGGCACGTAAATCCTCATATATCGGGCTCCGTCAGTCCGGATCGGCCCGCGGCCTCTGTCTGCGGTATCGGCCCTCGGCCCCGGCAGTATGCCCATATCCATCTATCGACACTGGTCGGTATCCTTGTAACGTCTTGAAAAGTCGTTTTGGTGTTTTCCTGAAATTCGGTGAAAATTCGGTATTTTTCCGAAAACCGTCTTTCTTGTTATTTTGCAGTTTAGGGCTAATTATACTTAAAATGGATAGGTAATTGCTTGTTTTTAGTAGCTAATGAGTTATTTATGAAATTCTGGTCGTTTAAAAATTTTCCCTAATTTTTCAATTTTTTAATATTATTTTAAGCCGGTAAGAAAATACATTAAATTAGCGATAAATACAGATTTTTCCGGGCTAATTTTAATCTCTAAAATTATGATAATTATAATCTAGTGATAACATAAATTTTTAGTAATTTATTTTGATTTTTAACAAATTTTTATGTTATGAAACGAATTTATTGAATTTTGAGCTAAAACTTGCAATTTTTGAGTTGTAGGGGGCCTTTTTGCATAAAATTTCTTTTGTAAAACCCCTCTTTCTTTTTCCTCAGCCCTAGGACAGCCCCACCTTGTGCAAGTCCAGAAATTTCTGGCCTCATTTCTTGGGTTGCTTTCTTGAGTTGAATTTGATAGTTTATGGATTTATTTTAAATATAATGGATAAAGTATGATACATTGACTTTGGAGACTTGACCCTTGACTTTCCCCACTTGCCCACACCCTCCCCCTCACCTCCTACCTGGCCGAAACCTGCACCCCTCTTCTTCATCTCTTTTCTTTTCATTTTTCTTCAAATTTCATCAAAAAAACCACATCAAAATCCATAGTTTATTCAAAATCCAAACAAAATCCTTATGCTATCATTATCCTTAGCCATTCTTGCTTGAATTTTGGTGCTTGAGGCCATCACTTGGAGCAATTTGTTCTTTCTAGATCTCAAGTGAGGTATAATTCTCATCAAAGTTACTTTCTTTTGTTGCTAAATTCCTTTAAATGCATGGTTTAATGTTAAAAGTTAAATAATTTCTAATCTAGTTTAAAAAAAAAAAAGAGTAGTTTGTTTAACTAGGGTTTTGAAGCCATGTTAGTTAATTAGCTTGTCTTTTAGTTAATCTAGTTGATAATTAACTAATCTATATGATCACCTTGTTTATGTAGTTTTCAATTATGCTAATTTAGTTAAATTTAGAAGTGTGAAATTGTTGTTTTAGGATTTTCAAGAGAAGGTTTATGTATGGAAAATGGTATTTGAAGCTTGATAAATGAGCTGATTATGGTTTAGAAAACATTATTTAGTTGTTTAGACCTAAATTGTTATCTAGTATTTTGCTAACCTAATCTAAGAAATTAATTTTCTTATGTGGGCTTTTGTTGTGTTAAATTAAGTTTTCAAGTGTGGAAATTGATTGGATTTTGCTAGGTTATAAATTCAAGAAATGGTTGTTTATGGAAAATAGGATTGGAATCATTGCTATTGTGTTGTAATTAGTGTTTGTAGATTGCTTGTAGTGTGCTTGGGTAATTATGCTTTATTGTAGTCGTTTTGTCGCAAATCGGCGATTTTTGCACCGATTTTAGAATGCAAATGCTTACTAGTTTTGTATAAAAATTATGTGATGAATTATTTTTGATATCTTGATGATTGTAATGGCTTGTCCTACGACCTTTAGGATGCGTGAGTGCGGATTTTTGGGTAGTCGGGTTTTAGTTTTGCCGGGCGACCAAATCGGCGTTTTTTGGCAGTTTTTGCGATTTTCGCGTGTGTTCCGCGCACTTTGTGCACGTTGTACCTAGCTAGCGAACTTTAGTAGTTTCGTTGGGGTTTTGCGTCGTTCTTGATATGTAACCTTATATTTGGTATTGATGTAAATTCCAGGTTCGGTCGCGGAGACGTCAGACGCGGCGCGAAAGGGAAAGGCGGTGATTGGACACAGCTAGCCAGGGATTCCGGTGAGTAGATGTAACATCTACGGGGGACTATCGTTGGATGGCGCAAGCCGCCCGATAGTTTTAGTAACTTACAAATCCTTAGTAATGTTAGTAATTAGGGGTGAAATACTTAACTGACTATTTGCTGCATCCATGCATTATATTGACATACCTATACGAAACCATTTCATAGGACACCTGCACCATTACCAGGGTTTTTATATGCAGCACGAGCACTATTCATGTTTACACACACACCCTGGTAATTGCCATGCCACCACACTAGATAACTTTTAAAAATGAAACCGTAGTATTGCTATTCATGTGCATGTACTTCATCATATTAATTGTTCATGCTAAATACATTAATCACACATCGCAACTTGATTATTGATATCATACGCATTCATTATCATTGATATATGCACTTATGAGGATTTCTTGAGATTTTATGATATTGCTGGATTTCGGGGGAAAGCCGCAAAATTTCTAAACTTATTATATTTTTTTAAAATATGTAAATTGCGGTTTTCTAGTGATGTAAGTGTCGTCCACCATGAGTTTGCTGTGGATTTAGAAATCCGTGTCGAGGAGTGGAGGAACCGGCACGGGTACATGGTGGGCCCGGTAAGGTACCCCGGGGCAAGAGGAATGTGGTGATGACGTTGAGCCTGGCAGGGGACGGATTACCTACCGGTGACTGTTTGGGACGGCGGATATCCAGAGGATACCGACCGTGGCCGCTAGATGATGAGATATTGATATTTGAGATGGGTCAGCCGGACGGCTGAGGCCAGAGGTACATTTATGAGATTTGAGACAGCTTTTGGGTGTCGTTGCTGGACACCGATTTTTGTCGATTCATTGACATTATGCTGGCATTCTAAAAGAGTTTCAAAAACAAAAAGAGATAAAATATTTCTTATATATACCTATTGAGACCTCAGATATTCATGTTGCATACATATTAGTACACTGATGTTATATACACACCTGCTAGTGCATCCAGTCATACCTGTATTATAGATGCTAGCATGCTTGTGTGCATGCATACGATAGCCTTTGTAGATGTTATTTATTACTCACGAGTTGGCAACTCACCCCCGTTGTGCCACAGTCTTTTGCAGGTCCGGTCCGTCAGTTCAGTAGCGGCGGGCGCACTTGTTCTTTTGCCTCTTTTGCTTGAGCTCGAGATTTGCTCATAGGTGGGTTATGTTATCATTTTTGTACCACCTTGTATATTCTTTGTATCTAGTGTACTCCATCTACTGTTTCTACCAGATTATTGTATATTGACCTAGAGATGAGACTGTGAGGTTTGTGGATTTTATGCTGTATTTTTGGGGTCGAGCTCACTTGAGCCGACATGCTACTTTTTTTCATGCTTCCTTATGATTATTATGCTTGTTGTAATTTATATTGCGTGGGATTTGTGACCGCCTTATGGCGAAGAGCTAGCTCCCGCTTGGGGACGCCTTATTTGTTGATTTTACATTTATTCTTGTTGTACCCATTTTTGGGGGCCAGTATTTACAAAGGAGACTCTGCCGAAATTTTCGGAAAAATTAGTATTGTTTTTAAAAGGGGTTTTATATGACTTATTTGATAAACTTGCTTTCAAATGT
This sequence comes from Agapanthus africanus, assembly GCA_030015575.1. Taxonomy (NCBI): domain Eukaryota; kingdom Viridiplantae; phylum Streptophyta; class Magnoliopsida; order Asparagales; family Amaryllidaceae; genus Agapanthus; species Agapanthus africanus. The sequence goes on from CM057341.1 coordinate 623,642,946, forward strand.
TTGGGTTTTCTTCACTCTTTTGCTTAATTGGTTTTGTTTTCTGGGCTTTGGCTTACTTATTTTACGGACGTCTTTAGACGTTTCGTAAACTTAAGTGCCAGTCACGTTCCGTACCCTACGGGTCGTGACAAAGTTGGTATCATAGCGATAGGTTTTACCTTTGTGAGTGTAGGATGACCCTTGGTAGATGGAGTAAGTGACTTAAGCAGGGTAACGTAGCGTACGTATGTCCGCGGCATACTTACGATACGGTACTCCGCCTAAGTGACTTTAGGATATACTTGCTTGAAAAATTCCTTCTTCAATTCCGTGTATCCTATAATCCTATTGCACTGTCCTTACTATCCGTTTTCCTGTAACAGCCACTATGCCGCCGAAGGCTACGAGGGCCCAGAGGGCTGCCGCCAGAGACGAGATTCGAGCTGGCTCGTCCAAGACTAGGACTGAGCAGGGTGGTATGCCTACGCCGCAGGGACAGACCGATCCACCTTCCCCAGGCCGTATGGATAGGCTCGAGACCGGTATGGAGGAGTTGCGACAGACGATGGGAGGCATGCAGGAGCTGCGTCAGATGGTAGGATCCCTAGTTGCAGCCAGTCGTACACCGAGGCCGGATGACGTACCTACTACATCACAGACGACCATGATACCTGCTCCTACTACTACCACCGTGGCCATTCCGGTTTCACTACAGGATTTCATGAGGCTGAGACCTCCAGTATTCACCGGCACTGAGGCAGCGGAGGACCCACAGACGTTCCTTGACAGTTTAGCCAGGATCTGCCGTTCGCTGAGATGTTCGGATGATCGATGGGTAGAGCTTGCGAGTTTCCGACTAGAGGGTCTCGCACAGACATGGTGGGAGTCTGTCTTGAGAGGTCGAGCTACAGATCTACCGCCTATGACTTGGGTCGAGTTTACAGCGGTCTTTCTAGCCCGTTTCCTTCCAGAGAGCGTTCGTGACGCCAGAGCTCGTAGCTTCGAGGCCTTAGTCAAGACACCTGGGAAGACGGTGTCTGAGTATGACATCCAGTTTACACAGTTATCCCGATATGCTCAGTATTTGGTGGATACCGAGGAGAAGATGGTGAAGAGGTTCGTACAGGGACTTGATGCCCAGCTATATCTTGCCATTGGCGCCCAGCACTATGACACTTATTCAGCTGCTATGGATACGGCATTGCGGATGGAGGCATGCATATCACAGACTTCGGCCGTTTCTGGGCCGAAGAGGATGCGCACCGATGTACCGCCTCAGAGGCAGCGCGCCAGATTCTTTTCGAGAGATAGGCCTGGCAGAGGATTTGGGCGGGGACAGTTATATGGTTCTTATCCCCAGGGGCAGCAGCCGTCTCCAGGGTGTTTTGGGTGCGGGAGTTTGCACCATCTTGTCAGAGACTGTCCGGTGAGACGACAGGGAGCAGCGACAGTTCCGCACGTGATCCTACCACCATCACCACCCCCTCCTCAGAGAGCCCTACTTCCTACCCCAGGCGATGCTCCACGCCAGTTAGGTGCACCGAGAGGCCGTGGACGCGGCGGTCCTGTTCAGAGAGGACGAGGAGGCAGAGGCCGAGGTCGAGGTCAGCCCGCTATCGGTGGAGGACAGGCCCGAGTATTTGCTTTGACACCGCAGGATGCGCAGGCATCCAATGCCGTTGTGACAGGTACTTTGCCAGTTGTTCTTTTGACGCTCGGGTATTATTCGACCCAGGTTCCACACATTCGTACGTCTCTACACACTTTGCACCGATGTTGGGCCGTGAGTCGTCGTCGTTAGATCAGCCGCTTGTTGTTGTTACTCCGGTAGGCGAGTCGTTTGTCGCTCGGTTTGTATTTCGTTTGTGTTCCGTTCGTATCGGGGAGAGGGATTCATCAGTTGATTTGATACTCCTCGATATGTTGGACTTTGATGTGCTTCTGGGCATGGATTGGCTAGCCACTTGTTATGCTTCGGTGGACTGCCGTGAGAAGGCAGTCAGATTTAGCTTTCCGGGAGAGCCAGTCCTTGTTATTCGGGGAGACCGCAGTGTCACCCTTCCCAGCTTAATTTCGTCTCTTCGCGCTGGTCAGCTCTTGCGGAAGGGATGTCAGGGATTCTTAGCGTTTGTTTGTGATACTCGAGCTGCAGAGGTTCCGTTGGACCGGGTCCCGGTTGTTTGTGAGTTCCCTGATGTTTTCCCTGATGAGCTACCTGGGCTACCGCCTGAGCGCGATGTTGAGTTCTGCATTGATTTGATTCCCGGCTCGGGGCCTATTTCTATACCACCTTATCGGATGGCCCCGGCAGAGCTTCGAGAGCTGAAGGATCAGTTGCAGGATTTGTTGGATAAGGGGCTTATTCGACCTAGTGTTTCTCCGTGGGGTGCTCCGGTCCTGTTTGTCAAGAAGAAGGATGGAAGTTTGCGCTTATGTATCGACTACCGCCAGCTGAACAAAGTTACCGTTCAGAACAGATATCCGTTGCCGCGCATTGATGATTTGTTCGACCAGCTTCAGGGTGCGGGGTATTTTTCGAGGATCGACTTGCGATCAGGATACCATCAGCTGCGAGTTCGACAGGAGGATATACCGAGGACAGCTTTCCGCACGCGCTACGGCCACTACGAGTTTTTGGTGATGTCGTTCGGACTCACCAACGCCCCAGCAGCATTTATGGATTTGATGAACCGTGCATTCAGGCCATATCTTGACCTGTTCATCATCGTGTTTATCGACGATATCTTGGTGTACTCCCGGAGCAGAGAGGAGCACGAGCAGCACTTGCGGATTACGTTACAGACACTGAGGGAGCACCAGCTGTTCGCGAAATTCTCCAAGTGTGCATTCTGGCTGGACAGCGTCGGATTCTTGGGTCACGTGGTTACGAGAGACGGCATTTGTGTGGACCCGAAGAAGATTGAGGCTGTTCAGCAGTGGCCCCGACCTACATCGGTTACTGAGATCCGTAGTTTTCTAGGCCTGGCGGGCTACTACAGGCGTTTTGTTCAGGACTTCTCCCGTATAGCTGCACCTTTGACCGGTTTGACCCGGAAGGGAGTTCCTTTCATTTGGACAGAGGAGTGCGAGCGCAGTTTTCGGCAGCTACGGACTTGTTTGACTACGGCGCCGGTATTATCTTTGCCTTCGGGATCAGGCGGATTTGTTGTCTACTGTGATGCTTCGCGAGTGGGATTAGGATGCGTATTGATGCAGCATGGCCGGGTGATCGCTTATGCTTCTCGGCAGTTGAAGAAGCATGAACAGAACTACCCCACTCATGATTTGGAGATGGCTGCAGTGGTCTTTGCACTGAAGATTTGGCGACATTACCTGTACGGCGAGTCGTGTCAGATATTCACCGATCACAAGAGCTTAAAGTACATATTTCAGCAGCGAGACCTGAACCTCAGACAGCGTCGTTGGATGGAGTTGGTGAAAGACTACGACTGCGAGATCTTATATCACCCCGGCAAGGCAAATGTGGTGGCAGATGCGTTGAGTAGGAGGCCCGGGGGTAGTCTATCCTTTTTGCGCGCAGTGCAGAGGCAGTCGTCAGCAGATTGGCAGATGTTATGCGACAGCCGGGTTGAGTTCGAGTTCACTCAGACAGGGGGATAGCTCACGCATGTTCGTGCACGCCCACAGTTGCTTGACCGTATAAATGAGGCACAGCGCAGTGACGACCGTTGCTCAGAGATCATGGCACAGATGGGACAGGGCAGATTTTCCGAGTTCGTGATTGACGATCAGGGGATTTTACGATATGGATCTAGACTGTACGTACCAGATGCTGATGGATTGCGGCGCGACATTCTTAAGGAGGCACACCGATCAGTGTATAGTGTCAACCCAGGTTCCACCAAGATGTACCATGATATGAGAGAGACCTACTGGTGGGACGGGATGAAGAGGGACATTGCGGAGTTCGTTTCAAGATGCCTGACTTGTCAGCAAGTCAAGGCCGAGCACCAGAGGCCCGCAGGAGAGCTACAGCCGTTACCCATTCCAGAGTGGAAATGGGAGCAGATTTCGATGGATTTCGTTATGGGTCTACCCAGGACCAGTCAAGGGTACGACTCCATCTGGGTGATCGTGGATAGATTGACGAAAGCGGCTCACTTCCTTCCAGTGAAGACGACTTTCAGCTTCGCTCAGTATGCTCAGCTCTATATTGACGAGATCGTGCGACTACATGGCGTACCGACTTGTATCGTGTCAGATCGAGGCACTCAGTTCACCAGCCGACTTTGGCAGAGACTTCAGGAGGCTTTGGGCACTCGTTTGAGCTTCAGCACAGTGTTTCATCCGCAGACAGACGGACAGTCAGAGCGAACCATTCAGAGTCTCGAGGACATGCTCAGAGCGTGCGTTTTAGACTTTGGTGGTAGCTGGGATCGTCATTTACCTCTAGTGGAGTTCTCCTACAACAACAGCTTCCAGGATACTATTCAGATGGCACCTTTCGAGGCATTGTATGGGAGGAGATGCAGATCGCCCGTTTGTTGGAAAGAGCTCAGCGAGAGTAGCATTTTGGGGCCGCAGCTTGTTGAGGAGACGACAGCGAAGATACAGTTGATCCGAGACCGGATGAGAGCGGCTCAGAGCAGGCAGAAATCCTATGCAGACAGGCGCCGTCGCAGATTAGAGTTCGCAGTTGGCGACCATGTTTTTCTGAAAGTCTCTCCGATGAAGGGCGTGATGCGTTTTGGGCGAAAGGGGAAGCTTAGCCCTAGATTCGTAGGTCCCTTCGAGATCCTCGAGCGTGTTGGCGCTGTTGCTTATCGTTTGGCTCTTCCTCCCAGCTTTCCCGATGTTCACCCCGTCTTCCATGTTTCGATGCTCCGCAAGTACCTTCACGACCCTTCGCATGCGATTCAGCACCCGACAGTCCATCTAGAGCGCGACCTTTCTTTTGCAGAGCAGCCGGTGGCCATCCTGGATCGGCAGGTGAAGAAGTTGAGGTCAAAGATTATACCAACAGTCAAGGTCCTTTGGCGTAGCCCGAGCAGCGAGGAGGTTACCTGGGAGACCGAGGGCGAGATGAGGAAGAAATATCCCCATCTCTTTGAAGGTACGCGTAGCTATATTTTTAAATTCAGGGACCGAATTTCTTTTAGGGGGGAAGATTGTAACGTCTTGAAAAGTCGTTTTGGTGTTTTCCTGAAATTCGGTGAAAATTCGGTATTTTTCCGAAAACCGTCTTTCTTGTTATTTTGCAGTTTAGGGCTAATTATACTTAAAATGGATAGGTAATTGCTTGTTTTTAGTAGCTAATAAGTTATTTATGAAATTCTGGTCGTTTAAAAATTTTCCCTAATTTTTCAATTTTTTAATATTATTTTAAGCCGGTAAGAAAATACATTAAATTAGCGATAAATACAAATTTTTCCGGGCTAATTTTAATCTCTAAAATTATGATAATTATAATCTAGTGATAACATAAATTTTTAGTAATTTATTTTGATTTTTAACAAATTTTTATGTTATGAAACGAATTTATTGAATTTTGAGCTAAAACTTGCAATTTTTGAGTTGTAGGGGACCTTTTTGCATAAAATTTCTTTTGTAAAACCCCTCTCTCTTTTTCCTCAGCCCTAGGACAGCCCCACCTTGTGCAAGTCCAGAAATTTCTGGCCTCATTTCTTGGGTTGCTTTCTTGAGTTGAATTTGATAGTTTATGGATTTATTTTAAATATAATGGATAAAGTATGATACATTGACTTTGGAGACTTGACCCTTGACTTTCCCCACTTGCCCACACCCTCCCCCTCACCTCCTACCTGGCCGAAACCTGCACCCCTCTTCTTCATCTCTTTTCTTTTCATTTTTCTTCAAATTTCATCAAAAAAAACCACATCAAAATCCATAGTTTATTCAAAATCCAAACAAAATCCTTATGCTATCATTATCCTTAGCCATTCTTGCTTGAATTTTGGTGCTTGAGGCCATCACTTGGAGCAATTTGTTCTTTCTAGATCTCAAGTGAGGTATAATTCTCATCAAAGTTACTTTCTTTTGTTGCTAAATTCCTTTAAATGCATGGTTTAGTGTTAAAAGTTAAATAATTTCTAATCTAGTTTAAAAAAAAAAAAGAGTAGTTTTTTTAACTAGGGTTTTGAAGCCATGTTAGTTAATTAGCTTGTCTTTTAGTTAATCTAGTTGATAATTAACTAATCTATATGATCACCTTGTTTATGTAGTTTTCAATTATGCTAATTTAGTTAAATTTAGAAGTGTGAAATTGTTGTTTTAGGATTTTCAAGAGAAGGTTTATGTATGGAAAATGGTATTTGAAGCTTGATAAATGAGTTGATTAGGGTTTAGAAAACATTATTTAGTTGTTTAGACCTAAATTGTTATCTAGTATTTTGCTAACCTAATCTAAGAAATTAATTTTCTTATGTGGGCTTTTGTTGTGTTAAATTAAGTTTTCAAGTGTGGAAATTGATTGGATTTTGCTAGGTTATAAATTCAAGAAATGGTTGTTTATGGAAAATAGGATTGGAATCATTGCTATTGTGTTGTAATTAGTGTTTGTAGATTGCTTGTAGTGTGCTTGGGTAATTATGCTTTATTGTAGTCGTTTTGTCGCAAATCGGCGATTTTTGCACCGATTTTAGAATGCAAATGCTTACTAGTTTTGTATAAAAATTATGTGATGAATTATTTTTGATATCTTGATGATTGTAATGGCTTGTCCTACGACCTTTAGGATGCGTGAGTGCGGATTTTTGGGTAGTCGGGTTTTAGTTTTGCCGGGGGACCAAATCGGCGTTTTTTGGCAGTTTTTGCGATTTTCGCGTGTGTTCCGCGCACTTTGTGCACGTTGTACCTAGCTAGCGAACTTTAGTAGTTTCGTTGGGGTTTTGCATCGTTCTTGATATGTAACCTTATATTTGGTATTGATGTAAATTCCAGGTTCGGTCGTGGAGACGTCAGACGCGGCGCGAAAGGGAAAGGCGGTGATTGGACACAGCTAGCCAGGGATTCCGGTGAGTAGATGTAACATCTACTGGGGACTATCGTTGGATGGCGCAAGCCGCCCGATAGTTTTAGTAACTTACAAATCCTTAGTAATGTTAGTAATTAGGGGTGAAATACTTAACTGACTATTTGCTGCATCCATGCATTATATTGACATACCTATACGAAACCATTTCATAGGACACCTGCACCATTACCAGGGTTTTTATATGCAGCACGAGCACTATTCATGTTTACACACACACCCTGGTAATTGCCATGCCACCACACTAGATAACTTTTAAAAATGAAACCGTAGTATTGCTATTCATGTGCATGTACTTCATCATATTAATTGTTCATGCTAAATACATTAATCACACATCGCAACTTGATTATTGATATCATACGCATTCATTATCATTGATATATGCACTTATGAGGATTTCTTGAGATTTTATGATATTGCTGGATTTCGGGGGAAAGCCGCAAAATTTCTAAACTTATTATATTTTTTTAAAATATGTAAATTGCGGTTTTCTAGTGATGTAAGTGTCGTCCACCATGAGTTTGCTGTGGATTTGGAAATCCGTGTCGAGGAGTGGAGGAACCGGCACGGGTACATGGTGGGCCCGGTAAGGTACCCCGGGGCAAGAGGAATGTGGTGATGACGTTGAGCCTGGCAGGGGACGGATTACCTACCGGTGACTGTTTGGGACGGCGGATATCCAGAGGATACCGACCGTGGCCGCTAGATGATGAGATATTGATATTTGAGATGGGTCAGCCGGACGGCTGAGGCCAGAGGTACATTTATGAGATTTGAGACAGCTTTTGGGTGTCGTTGCTGGACACCGATTTTCGTCGATTCATTGACATTATGCTGGCATTCTAAAAGAGTTTCAAAAACAAAAAGAGATAAAATATTTCTTATATATACCTATTGAGACCTCAGATATTCATGTTGCATACATATTAGTACACTGATGTTATATACACACCTGCTAGTGCATCCAGTCATACCTGTATTATAGATGCTAGCATGCTTGTGTGCATGCATACGATAGCCTTTGTAGATGTTATTTATTACTCACGAGTTGGCAACTCACCCCCGTTGTGCCACAGTCTTTTGCAGGTCCGCTCCGTCAGTTCAGTAGCGGCGGGCGCACTTTTTCTTTTGCCTCTTTTGCTTGAGCTCGAGATTTGCTTATAGGTGGGTTATGTTATCATTTTTGTACCACCTTGTATATTCTTTGTATCTAGTGTACTCCATCTACTGTTTCTACCAGATTATTGTATATTGACCTAGAGATGAGACTGTGAGGTTTGTGGATTTTATGCTGTATTTTTGGGGTCGAGCTCACTTGAGCCGACATGCTACTTTTTTTCATGCTTCCTTATGATTATTATGCTTGCTGTAATTTATATTGCGTGGGATTTGTGACCGCCTTATGGCGAAGAGCTAGCTCCCGCTTGGGGACGCCTTATTTGTTGATTTTACATTTATTCTTGTTGTACCCATTTTTGGGGGCCAGTATTTACAAAGGAGACTCTGCCGAAATTTTCGGAAAAATTAGTATTGTTTTTAAAAGGGGTTTTATATGACTTATTTGATAAACTTGCTTTCAAATGTTTGGGTTTTCTTCACTCTTTTGCTTAATTGGTTTTGTTTTCTGGGCTTTGGCTTACTTATTTTACGGACGTCTTTAGACGTTTCGTAAACTTAAGTGCCAGTCACGTTCCGTACCCTGCGGGTCGTGACAATCCTCCGGATAACCGCCAGGTCCAACCAATCACCGGTAGGTACTCGCCCGCCTCCAGGCTCAATCGGCAAAGATCATCGATCATCTTGCCGAGGGGAACCATACCGGGTCCACCATGTGCCCGCAATCGGCTCGTCCACTCCTCGATTCGGGTTTCACATGTCGCTCTCAGCACCGAGAAAACACATGGTGGCCGCACTGAAATATCATATCAAGGGTAACCGGGTTTTTAAAGCAATGACATATTCTCGTTTGAAACACCCTCGGTTCCCAAATCCAGAAATATCATAGAAACAACATATCTCAATGCGTATAATCAAAGAGCATGAAGTATGCGACATGTAAAGGAAATGTAAGCATATCATCGTGTCATGCAAGGATCATATACTGAATGCAATAGTACTACAGTGTAGTGACATGGCAATTATCGATGATGAAGTGTGTGAGCCGGCAAACAAGTATACGTGGAACATACGCATCATCGATAATTGTGCTGGTGTCCTAGCAGCATGACTGAAATATATCAACAATATAAGCGATGCAATGCAAACAGCATGAATGGGCGGAATCGAGTAATCAACGCAACAGTAGAGAACCTGCCTCAATAATTATATCATGCAACCTTGCCTTTTTAAATAAGACGAATCAGGGCTTTTGGTAAAACAAGGGTTACGGTGTTTTAAGAAAAGATACATCATTTGAAAATAACCGTATAAACCCTTCTGCATATCTTTAAAATATCCTCGATTCGTTAGTTTTGAAATAGGTATGACTCGGGTCTAGCCTAATGCCTACTATGCGAACTACGAACCCGACAATCAAGCCAATAGATAGGGGTATGGAAACCACCTAAATCTGAGTCGATATCACAATATCTCATCACATGACAGGCATCACTACCATCATATCACATCTCCAATACGAACTCTGTCATGTCGCCAAATCTCACGGTCTTAATCGCATTTCATCGACTCATCTCAATCCCACGTATCATCCTCAAAACCCGTATATAAACACATAGTCCCATACCCATGTGTAGATATACACACCATCATATGCGCACAGATATACGAAAGGATGTAAGCAAGTATGTGTGTATGTGTGAGTGTGGGTGCAACAACTACTCTAGGGTTTCGTACTACTCAACCAATACATCCTTATCACCAATGATCCATTATTACCATCAATAACCCTAAACAACACATAATAAATATATGTGTGTATACGTATTCGTATACATCACCACGAACTGCGGGGGTGCTATACGCCATCCACCCGACTTCTCCCCGTAGATATAAATCTACTCACCTGTATCCTGCATGTCGGTGTCGATAACGCCATGCTCCGTCGCCTCGGAATCTACGTGAAGGTACCTACAATGATCAACCATAGCACAGCGTATGAAAATCAAGGCAGAAAACTGATACAGCGCACAGTGTGCTCATAGGTTGGAACCTATGGCCCAAACATGCAAATCCAACAAACAATCCCTGTTGTCGATGTATGAACACCCGACAACCAAATACAAATACAAATACCAAGAAAGTGCATTTAAAAATACGGAAAACATCGCCTAAAACACCCCAAAATGCTTCCAGATTTTCCCCAGATGACCATTAGCCAAAACTATATATAGGAGGGGTCTAATCTAGTGCTAAATGAGCCCCGGAACAAAAATGGAACCATTCCCCTCTACTCTGGCCGCAAATTGCGGCCAGAACAATGAAATTGGCGGCCACGGTTTGGAGTTAGGGGCTCGGGTCTTGGTGGTAGCTTCCTAGGTGCCTGCACGACTCACTGTCAGCTCAATTTTATTTTTGGTGCCCCCGGGTTGCTCCAGATTCCAGAACACCTCCACAGATCACAAAAACCGACATGAAAAGTTCCGTAATTCCGTATTTTTGGGTTTCAGGTTGTGCTGGGCCAGTGTTTTGGTCAATATAGGGTCTAAGGTTACCATTATAGTCTAATTGCACAGCCACATCTCAACTTTACCCTAACCCTCTCTAGTTTTGTCCAAAGTGCACAAAATCACACGATATCGATATGAAACTTGAATTAAAGACTAAGCACAAGAATTACGGCACTTAATGTGAAGGAAATACCTCAATAGACCCTCATGAATCCTTAACAGCGCCAAAACACCATCTTTCATGGTCCATTGCCTAGATCTTGGGCTTGTGTGCATGTTTTGTGAAGATGAAATGGGGTTTCGGGGTTGGATTCAAGATGTTTTTGGGGATTGAAGAGGAGGGAAATGAGAAGAGAAGCAGGAGCAGCAGCAGCAACTCAAGAAAGGGGAGAGAAAAATGAGGGTGATGGAATGATGGGAGCATGGCTTCAAAAGGGAAAGGTTGACCTATACCTACCCTCTCTCTCTCATCATTACTTACTTTTTCTCTCTTTTCTTTTCCTTTTTCTTTCCCTCCTCACTCCAAAAGTGAACCCAAAAGAACCATGTCAACAAAATGTAACATAAGTGTAACAAGTGTAAAAATGATATGTGCACATTTTTGCACAAAAATGCTAAAAATCCAATTAGCGATTTTTAATCGCGATTAACACTAAATTAGCATATAACTAGTCTTAAAAACTTTAAAATGGCATAATTCCATAAAATACCCTATTTTAGAATTTTCTAAAATTTTCCAAAATTTTCCCCCATTTATTTGTATTTAATTCCACCCGAATATTAAAATATTCATTAAAATAATATTAAATTATAAAAATTCCCGAAAATAATTTTTTATTATTTTGGAAATGTTACAAGAAATCGCAAGTAGGATCTGAATGGATTTAAGAATTGCTACTGGAGAGAAGGTTTCATCATAGTCCAATCCTGGTCTTTGACAAAAACCTTTCGCTACAAGCCTTGCTTTAAAGATCTCCACCTGTCCATCTACACCAATCTTTCTCTTAAAGATCCATTTGCACCCTACGGGTTTTATCCCAGGAGGTGCAACGTCTAAAGTCCATACTTTGTTGGTGTACATGGACTCCATTTCGGATCTCATGGCATCCAGCCACTTCACTGAGTCACTACTCGTGATAGCTTGTTGAAAACTAGTAGGGTCATCATCATCCATAATGCAATCTTCTCTATCACCATCAATGAGAAAACCATAGTATCTCTCCGGTGGGCGAGAAGTTCTACTAGATCTCCATAGCGACTGAGGTTCTTGGAGTTCTAGTACAACATCAGTTTCAACCAATTCGTCATGAGTAATTTGTGTCTCTAGAATCTCTTCTAGTTCTACCGCGTTGCCATCAGTACTATTTGTAAAAATTTCATTTTCTAAAAATGTGGCATGTTGAGAAACAAACACCTTTTGTTCCTCCTTGTGATAGAATAGATATCCATATGAATGTTTTAGATATCCCACAAATTTACACATGGTCGATCGTGTCTCGAGTTTATCCAGATTCTGCTTTTTGACAACTGTCGGACAACCCCATATCCTAACTCTTTTAAGAGATGGTCTCTTTCCATACCATATTTCATATGGAGCGGTAGACACGGTCTTGGTTGGAACCCTGTTCAACAAATACATCGTTGTCTCCAATGCATGTCCCCAAAAGAAAAGCGGTAACTCAGCATCACTCATCATAGACCGTACCATATCCAATAGGGTACGATTCCTCCATTCTGACATACCGTTGTGCAGCGGTGTGTAAGGGGGAGTGAGTAGAAAGAGAATCACATTCTCTTTTAAGAAGTCTGAAAACTCTGTACTCAAACACTCTCCACCTCGATCCGATCGAAGTTTCTTGATGCTCAAGCCTGTTTGTTTTTCTACTTCAAGTTTGTACTCCTTGAATTTCTTGAAAGCTTCGGATTTATGTTTTAATAAAAACACGTGTCCGAATCTTGAGAAATCATCAGTAAAAGTGATGAAGTATGAAAAACCGCCTCTAGCATGTATAGACATTGGTTCTCATACATCATTATGTATGAGGCTTAAGAGTTCTATAACTCTTCCTCCGTGTCCAGTAAACGGAGTTTTGGTCATTTTACCTTTGATACATGACTGACAAGTCGCATAAGATTTATATTCAAAAGGATTTAAATATCTATCTTTTTTAAGATTGTTTAGTTTTATTTCATTAATATGACCAAGTCTACAATACTAAAGAAAAGCTTCATTTATATCTGAAAATTTTCTTTTATTTGTATCTTGTATATTGAAAACTGTGTGTTGGTTTAGGACGTAAATACCGTTATTTAGTGCACCATATCCAATCAACTGTTGATTCAAGTTAATGTTCAGAACATTATTTTGCAACACAAAATGATATCCTTCATTGTCTAACAAAGAAACAGATATCATATTACATAGCATACTAGGTATAAAATAACTAGGGTTCAAAACCAAAATACATCCCGAAGGAAACCCCAGATGATACTCTCCTACAGATACATCATGTACATTGGAACCATTTCCAACCCGAAGTGTGTGATCACCAGTCTTCAAAACTGTACTATTTCTCAATCTCTGCATACAATTGCAGATGTAAGAACCAGAACCGGTATCTAATACCCAAGATGCAGAGTTTATAGAAAAACAGTTTTCAGTTATAAACACGCCTAAAGCGGAAGGATCAATATGCTTCTTCTTCTTGAGATCAGCAAGATACAGAGCACAATTGCATTTCCAGTGTCCCGACTTGTGGTAGAAAAAACATTCTCCTTTTCCACTTCCTGCGGCCCCGGATTAGTCTTTCCCCTTTGCCTTTACAACTCCACCTCTAGGTTTGGTGGGTTTCTTCTTCTTCTTTCCCTTGGCCTTGGCTTTTGTAGGAAGATGGCCTAGCAAGAAGAGCGGGTGTTTTCGCTGTCTTAAGCGTGCTCTCTGCACTTCTCAACATATTGAGAAGTTCAGGCGGTGATTTCTCCAAATCATTCATATTAAAGTTTACTATGAATGGAACAAAGGCAGGGGGGAGAGACTGTAGAACAATATCAGTAAATTGCTCGTTATCCATGGTCTATCCTAGGTCCTTAAGTTCTTCTATAAGACCAATCATCTTCAAGACATGTTCATCTATTGATGTGGCAGGAGCCATCCGCATCTAAAACAATTTTCGAGATGCATCGTAAAGTTCGAGATTGCTCTGCATACAACTCCTTTGTATGAAGAAAGGTGGATTGTACATCAATCTTCTCATGCTGCTTCTGATGTATATTGTCCATAGAAGCTTGCGCGAGGCACTAGGGCATGTGACAATCAAGATCCCATGTTTTTCGGATCTCCTTATCCGAAACAGATGATTCAGGACCTGCGACGGGTAGGGCTTTGGCAATGAGGACATATGATACTTTATCATATATGAGTGTAATGTTCAGGTTCTTCAACCATTTTTTATAATTCGGTCATGTCAGTTTTTTTTTCTCTAATAGAAGCTTTAGTCCCGTCATTGGTATCTGCCATTAGGAGAGGGAAAAGAAAACACTCTGCGAAATGCTCTTGCAAAGATTTAGATTGGTTATTATCTTATCTAATCAATGTCTCCCACTGCTTTTATCATATTTTCTTTCAAAACCTTAAAAAGAAAACTAGTCAGGATTAATTACATTCTACAGTTTCACTAACCGGTCAGCCAGGCCAGTGTCGGTACTTTGAGGGAGGTTCCCCGTGCTTTCGCATGGACCCAATTAAAATAAACCTCGTTTTCCCAGAGGTCTAACCCCATTGACACCTTTCTAGACACCAACTGGATTAGCTAATTGTAAAGTGCAAAACTATCCAGGGAGTAACTCTTACTCACAGTGGGATCGGGATCCAACTATCATATAGAATGTATGTAATCTCAATGCAAATTTCAACTCTTGAAACTCCCGATATAGTTTTTACCCCTAGCTTCTTATGAGATTGGCTATGGTCAACATATCATAAGCACTAATCAAGTTCTACCCGTCATTTTGTGAATAACTAGACCCACCCATATGACCCTTGACAATGATCAACATAATCACATGAATGTCCTAACTGATCGCATCATATGCATTGTAGGAAGACATCACTTAGCTACCGTACACTACGCCTTAACTATGATCAACATACGTAGCACGAATACTAAGTACTCTACTTCCTAAATTGACGAAGGGTTGCGGATGGTTTTTATGAAAACCTTTAACGCTTTGAACTCGATCTCATTCTAGAATCTAAATAGTTTAGAAAAGGAGTGGCTTAAGCTCCGCATCTTTTGAAACTTGCTTTTTCATAAAAAGGCCGAGTACGTTTCAAATCCGATTCTACAACATCTTTAGGTTTCTTTATCTTTACATAAATCTTATTAATGTAGTCCCATCATTTAAGTTCCTAAGCCATCACAGAAAAAAAACGAAAATAAAACGTACACTTATGCCATCCGCATTCGCCACCGTGTCTCATTATGCACCGTTAGGTTACTTAACTAACGGCATAGCGGGGCGGGACTAACGCGGATGTAAAACATAAGCAACGTTTATTATATATCATATATATAATAATATTCCATTCATCTCAGATATTAAGTAATCTCATCACAGAATATCAACAACAGAAGCACATATGAAAATATAGGATATCTAGGAGGTCCGTATTTTGTATTTAGCCAATAATAGAAAATACGAATTCCACGGTCGCGATGAATAGCCAAGCCCACACCCCTAGACCCTTACGACAATAGCAAGTGACCCTACCAATTCTATAGTTTAGGAGACCCGGTCTCGACTCCTCGAGATGGCCTCCGACTGAACCCTAGAACCCGGTCACTTGTGCTCCCCTACTTGGGTCTATTATAATGCGGAAAAGTAAATAATATACAATAATGGTGATAGCATCCTCAACCCAGAAGTGCCCAAAATAAAAGAATATTACATACAATTAATTTTTAAATGAATGAAAATAAAAACTCACATCTCACATAAAACCCTCGGTTATTCCATCACGACGATCCTGCACATCATATCTCAGCAACACATAACATCGCATATCATCAACTTAAGTAAGTATGCATACCCCGATTGTCGTTGATGTATAGCAACGAAACCGGCGATACACCACATACTGCACTTACGGTCGTAGAAAAGAAAGTGAAAAACAACAACAATTGCAATCATCACATATTTCTATACGGTGTTAAACGTTTCGATCAAATCAATAAACACCCATAAATTACCCCGAGAGCTCAACACTTGAGCAAAGTTAAGATACCCAAAAATGTGCCACAGTGTCTATGGACCAGCCGTAGAAGGGTCAACCCTGTTGAAGATAGTGCCCTCAAAGTCAATTATTGGATCCCAGGCACGTGATTGCAATGATTGAGGGAGGACCTATTCCGGTAGGACAGTCTTACTCAAGATGATAGTATGCTATCTGATTTATCTTTATCATCGTGTACTGCTTTCGGTGACCTTACAGGTCGCTATTACACGTTGATAGAGCCCCTAGGATTCTTGCTTGACTGCCAGTAGTATGAGGGCAATCATAAATGTGGGACCTAGTAGTCTATAAGCACATCCTTAAAAGGTCCCTAGTCGTGCGAGTTTCGAGACATGGCATCGATACTCCAGAGTAGACTAATGAATACAGTCGAGACCCCGATGAGGGGCGGTGGCCGGTCTCACAAGCCACTGGTGTCAGTTGGTTCACCTAAGATGTATACAGGTGCTCATTGGGTTATGAGTACACCGGACAGGACTCGCCGGGAACATGCTAGTTGGTCTTATACCTGACGTCAGATAGCAGTTCCCTGGTGACTTGTGTACAGGTTAGTTCATCGACCTGAGATCGTCATTTGTCTCGTGTGAGTTCCCACTGTACTTTGATTACTACCCTACCAAGCTCAAAGGAGACGTGCAAACAGATTTTAGTTGGGTACAGTGCCGAGCCACATGGAGGCAGTGAGCGGATCTGCAGGGGTTCGTCTCTCTAGGTGTTGGGGGTAAGGTCGCGCTGTGTCTAGGAGAGCCATTACATGAAGTCTTTGGCCAAGGCAGGAGATTTACTGGTAGGTATTCCAGTAGTATCTCAGGGTGTTCTGGGCTACACTCCGACACGACTTGTACCGCTTTTGGGGGTCTGACTTTTACCAACCCCCTAGGCCCGCCATGCGATTCTCATAGACGAACGGACCGGACTGTACGGATATTGTCACCGACAGGCTCAGTAGGGTGTCGCGATGAGTTTGCTCATCGACGTCCCTTTTTGGTCAATACGTGGTAGCCCGTTACGTATGGCTAATACCTCTGACGTGCTAGTGGTTAAATCCACAGCCAAACTATTGACGAGTCTTTAGTGTCCACCACACATAGTTACTCAGGTTTCGGGCGAAACGCTGTAGAGGCCATATGGAGATATGGCAGGGTTCGATCACATACGTGCGGTATTGCAAGGATCATGATCGGACGGATAATACTAACGGGCTTTGGTTTAAGCCGGATCCTAGTATAGTACAGTGTAGATTTTGTCTCATTGCATTTATATTCGGTCGGAATACAAATGCGGGTATGTGTTCAGACCATAATATTGCATTTTTCATCCCCCTATTCTTATCCGTTTTATAAATAAACAGGTACTCTTGATGCACGTTTGTTACATATTACAGGATACAGGCTCTTGGATACGAACACAGTGAAAAAGACGAAAGTTGATACAGAAAAGGGACTTTTGACCAACAAGTTGACGGATCCTACTCAAACCTAGACGAAGAACAATTCACAAGGCAATGCATGTCCGAAATGTTAAAGGAAACGGTTAAAAGACCACTACAAATTTCACTGAAGATCTGAAGAAGACTAAGAAGCCAAACAGAGAAAAGTTATGAAGAACTAAGAAGCCCTAACAACCAAGATGCAGCTCAGAGAAGTTGGTAAGCTGAGCTCACCAAAGGGCCGCGGAACCGCGGCCCAAGCCAACAAATGCCGCGGTTTCGCGGCCATTTAATACCCGTGTCGGCGCCGACTTCCCCGGCAACGGCGCCATTTGATTGGTCCAAAAATTATATGTTTACCGCAATCAGAAACGGCGTCGCTTTGCAGCTAGCCGGTGAATACGGGTCGATCCACAGAGATGTGTAATTTTTCTTAATGTGTTTTTACGAGTTGATTCCAAATGTTGTTTGGAATGGTTTATTATGTCTAAAAAACCTAGATCTATCAATAAACTAAATTAATCTAAATTAAAGTCTTGCTAGGGTTAGGTTTAGGGGAAGTTTGGAGATTAAAGGTTTTCTCACCGCTTTCATTTCCCTATTTTAGATCTATTAGATGTTACAGTAATTATCAATAAAGTGGATCCGAATCTTTTGTGAAGATGTTTCTTCCTCTAGATTCGTATCCTTCCTTTATCGATAATTACCCTAACCCCCATGGAAAACACGCACAACCGGCCCTTTATACTACGGTTCATCGTTACCTCGAGGGGTAGGATGCCGTAGGGAGCGGTTGTGCGTGCATGCATGGAGTTCTAACTCTTAGGTGTGGATGTCATGAAAGGGGTGAGGGATCTCATCTCTCAAACCTTTCCCTAAGGCTAACCCTAACAAGCGCGGAGATTACTCGCTCATTAGGGGATGATAGAACATACTAATTAAGAGAGAATAAAAACACAGAAATTAACTTACTAGGTTGACGGCTCCCTCCAAGCAATATAGAACAGATCTGAATAAACTCCCAGCAATTCTGAATTTTATTGATTGAAAAGAGGCATCGGGTTTTACAATTTTTGATTACAATTTATAAGCAAACAAGGAAACTAGGGTTACAGACTCTCGCACATGTGAAATTACAGATTTGCCCACGGAAAATCCCAACACCCGCACCGACGCACCGAAACAAGAAGTCGGCGCCGACACGGGTATTAAATGGCCGCGGAACCGCGGCATTTGTTGGCTTGGGCCGCGGTTCCGCGGCCCTTTGGTGAGCTCAGCTTACCAACTTCTCTGAGCTGCATCTTGGTTGTTAGGGCATATTAGTTCTTCATAACTTTTCTCTGTTTGGCTTCTTAGTCTTCTTCAGATCTTCAGTGAAATTTGTAGTGGTCTTTTGACCGTTTCCTTTAACATTTCGGACATGCATTGCCTTGTGAATTGTTCTTCGTCTAGGTTTGAGTAGGATCCGTCAACTTGTTGGTCAAAAGTCCCTTTTCTGTATCAACTTTCGTCTTTTTCATTGTGTTCGTATCCAAGAGCCTGTATCCTGTAATATCCAACAAACGTGCGTCAAGAGTACCTGTTTATTTATAAAACGGATAAGAATAGGGGGATGAAAAATGCAATATTATGGTCTGAACAGTATGTATATACAGTAGCGGGGTTTTCCTGTAATTTATTACGGGATCAGTTTTTTGAAGTTTCCAGTTTGCTTTCCGTTTCGGCCATTTTCCTTTGTTTCCTTTCTTTGGCTGAAAATTGGTGGAATGGGTTATTTGCAATTGTGCAATTAACAATTGAGGAGACTTTCGCATCATGATGGTTTCATGATGGTGCACCATCCATTGACTTCATCATTGCTTGACTTTGCTTGATGGTGATGGGATATGATTAGGTGATGGAGTGGGGATTTGGTGTGGTGATTATTTCTCATGATAAACCTTTTCTCTCTCTCTTGTATCATTGCTTTCCACCCACTCCTTGACTTTGCTCTCTCTCTCTCCATTCACAAAAGGGGGTCGGCCATATTTATGGGAGGAGGGGATTCATTTTGTGTGTGGCATTTTGTTTCTCATTTTGCAAGAAAAAGCTTTCTAGTTCATCTCCAAAAGTCTATTATTCACCTCCACCAAAATGGCAACTTCACAACCCTTTGAGACAAAGTAATCCACACTTATTCTACAGCAATTCTTGGACACGTCGACTCGCCAACTTCATGCATGAGTTGCCTCGGTCCAGAGGTGGGAGCCCGTAAAAGAACCAGGCGATGTGGTGCCCTTCCCACGAGAAGATGAAGACCAGCGATTCCGCAGGGAGATCGGGACTACGACGAGATGACCGAAGGACACGGATCGCTCTGTATATCTCTTTACCCATTCTCTAGTTATCTAGAATTAGATTAATGGCCCGATCCGGGTTTTATTGTGCGCGGTAGTACCGGTTTACTAGTTTTGTAAAAGTATCGTTTCCGCATTTTGGCCTCGGATTGACGGCCGGGGCGCCGCCGTGCACTTACACTGGTATCAGAGCCACGCCATTAACCTAGTCTAGCTTGCTCTAGTGTGTTTAAAACTTCGATCGAACAAACATCCCAAAACTGCATTTTCAAAGTATCAGTTTTTTGTCGAAATTTTTTTAGCTCGAAAAATTTTTCTGTGTGTTGCACAAATCTGAGCAGGTGATTTTAAGAATTCTGTAGAAATCTTGTATTGTGTTGCTACAGGATGACCGCAGAACCGCGGCCAAACCCATGATCTGGCCGCGGTTCCGCCGCAGTCAAGGGTCAACGCAATGCCATTTTTATACAGTGATCTTTATATTTGAAATTGGGGTTTTTGGAATGATCTGTTTGGGCCCAGATTTTCTTTGAGTGCTACAGTAGTGCTTGGGGCCCACTTCAGTAAATTTGATCGATCGAAAATTTTAAACATGTTAGTTCACACTATTTACTTTATATCTGCGACCGTGAATGTCATTTGATCGGTAAATCCTGTCTAACTGCTATAGCCCTTTTAGACGGATTTGCGAACGTGACATTCGCGTTGATGTTCTGTGTTGTGCTGTGATGTTGCGGATTGTCGTGGTGGATAGCCTGGATGCAATGGTAGTACAGTTTGGTTGTATTATGTACATTTGATATTGCGGGGCGAGCGTCCGACATGTGGACTGCCGTCACTGCCCATTTGTATATTATTCTTTTGGGGCACGACCGGGCAGAGGTCGATGTACCCGTTGTATGTATATTTTACTTTCTGTACTAGGATTACCGCAAGGTGGGGTGTACGGATAGCCGGATTCTAGAGGGCAACTGGCCCGCATCTCATGGCGTTGAGACGGAGTGGGCTTCACTCTAGAATTGGCGGGCGATTCGCCGCACTAGTAGTGGGTACTGGTTGACCCAGGAGGGGTGCCCAAGTTACCGGATTCCGTGAAGTGCTGGGTGGTCCATTCACGTTGCTGAAGGGGGCTGCCTCGCTTCAGGTTTTGGCGGGTAACTTGCCGCGCCCGTAGGGATCTAGGATTTCATTGCACAGGCTATCCACATGACCAGGGGAACGTCGGGTTTCAGTAGCGGCTCTATGAAAACCGGGGATCCCAGATATCTGTATTGTTCTGTGATGCTTATTACATTTCTGTAATGTTGCATTTTATCACGCCTTGAGCGAATGTTATATATTGATATATATACTAGTAGATGTTGTATATGTTTTGCATCCGCGCTAGTCCAGTCCCTGCTCTGCCGTTAGTTAAGTAACCTAACGGGTGATGACGGGACCCGGTGGCGAATGCAGATGGCATATACGTATATCATTATTTTCGTTCTTTATTGGTGTGATCAATTGATAGGACTGCGTTGATTCGGATCAATGCAAGCTAAACAAACCTATTCTGATGTTGTTGGAACATTTTTCAAAAAGCTGTTATTGCAAGGACGTTCGCTTTTGTTTTGCACAGTGGTATTCTGTTGGAATATCCTGCACCTCAGTCGACGAGGCAAGAGCCAAGATCCCTTCAGGGAGTGACCCCTTGGACAGAAGTTTGCGTTAGGGCAATAACTTCACTATAGTCGTTTACTTTTTCTTTGCATCGTGGTATTCAGTTGGAATATCCTGCACCTCATTTTACGGGGAAAGAGCCGAGATCCCTTCACCGGGAGTGACCTCTTTAGCAAAGGTTTTCGCCACTATATTTTTAATAAAAGCTATCCGGTTCCTTCAACGATATCAAGTTCATTACGATAAAGGTTTTTCGCCAGAAACCATTCGTAGCCCTCCGTCGTTTCAGACGGGTAGCACGTAGTATTCATGCTATGTTTGTTGGCCTTCGTCAAGGCATAGTGTATGGTAGCTGCTTGTTGCCTTTCTGCAGCATAGATAGATGCGTTGGTTTGGGACAGTCGTACTGTCTTGTTGGTCAAAGTCAAGGGTAGGTACGGTTGGGTTCGAATAAACCTGGAGAATGACGGGTAGAACTTGACATGTGACTTATGATTTGTTGACCTTCGTCAAGGTCATAAGTGCATGAGGAAAAAATCACATCGGGAGTTTCTAAAGAAACTGAAACTTGCCAGATATGCGCATACCTTCTGGAGTGCGATAACGTGAGCGGATTCCGTCACATTATCATCCGATGATAGTTGGATCCTAATTCCCACTGATGAGTTGGTTTACTTCTCGGGTGATCCCGACTAATTCTTCTTTCAGTTTTGGAGGAGAATTTGACGGTACAGTGGGAGGTTTCCAGATTAGATAAAGTGATAACCATTCTGATCTAGGTTAGAGTGCACGCTGAGTGTTTCTTTTCTCTCTCTCTTTCGCAGCGACCATGACCCGACCCTAAGACTATGACTCAGTGAACAAAATTGACCGAACCTTCTTAAACACTGGCTTTTGGATTGTCAGAGTTGCAAATCTCATTGCCACTCCTACTTTACCATTTTCTCCAGGACACCCCGTATTACTACGAACGTCCACTTCCATTGGATAAAAGCATCGTATGGTTATATACGAACTCGAAGGAATTTATTCGAGGATGGTTTCCGATTCTGGAGAAAACGAATAGGACTATTCAGTTGTCTTTTCCTTTTACCTTCTCTCAGGTTGCGAGTACTCCTTGGTTTAGGAGATAGTACACCTATTACGCAAATTGGATAGTCTTCTTCCAAACCTTAGGCTGGTGCCGAACGGTGGGGAATGAAGAAAACCAATTAGCTTAACGATGGTGTACAGAAAATATTAAGTAAAGACATATCAAGGGATTAGTAAGAGGGCAAAGTAAATTGCGACTGCTATTCACAACCAAACCAAGTATTTTTTCGCCAATCCTAAATCACCTTTGTATTTCTCCAGAACACTCCGTATCACCATGAAAATCCACAGTTTATTGGATACTCTACCGTATGGTTATATACGAACTCGAAAGGAACTTGTTCAAGTTCGGGGATGGATTCTGGTTCAGGAGAAATAGGAATAAGGTTTATTCGGTTGTCTTTTATCTTCACCTTCTCTCGCATTGCGAGTGCTCCTAGGATTAAGACAGTACACCCATTATGCTTATTGGATAGTTGTAACGTTTTGAAAATCGTTTCGGTGAAATTTCGGAAAAATCGGTAAAATAAGGGGGGGTTTCCATAAAAAGTCAAAATACAAATATCTTTATTATAAAATTAAATATACATATTATAGCTATATAATTGCTATTAATTGGTGTTTATTGAGCCACTGGTGAACATTCAAATTTTCTGAAAATTTTTCCGAAATTAATTATTTTAATATTATTTTAAGCCGTCACTAATACATTTAATTAGGGAAAATTACAAATTAGAATGATTTGAAACAAATTTTGTGCATCATAACACATTAAACAAAATTTTATCATGTGGTTTTTGAAATGAAATGGTTTTCCAAAACGGTTTAGAAAATATCGAAGAAAAAGGCTTTTTTCGGTGAAATTAGTGTTAATGGGAATTGGGGTAATACATTTATCTTTTATCCCTCACCAACACTCACCCACACCCTCTCTCCCCTCTCCAAATCAGCAGCCCCAAGTGCCCCCTCATTTTCTCACTTGAATGGCTAAAAAAAAAGAAATGAAAAGAAATGAGAAGAAAGGGTAAATATATATAAGTATTGGTTGGGTTGACTTGGACTTTCTTTGACTTGGACTTTTCTCCCCACACCCACACACTTCACTCCCATCCTTCCCCATTTCTGGCCGAGCCCTCCCCAAGTGCAGCCCCCCAATTTTCTCCTCTCATTTCCTCATCAAAAACCTATCAAAAATCTCCAAAATTCCATCACAAATCAAGCTAAAACCCAAATCCAACTCTTACCCATTTTTCCTTGACCTATTCTAGTATGGATCTTGGAGCAAGAAGCAAGTTTGTGAGGCTAGGTTTGATGTTTGATTCAAGTTTTTTGAGGTATAAATCCTTGTCCCATTGTTTGTTTATTGCTTAGTTACTTAATTGTTGCTATCATACTTCATTCGAAGCTAATTAGGTGTTTAATTAGGTTTAATTGCTTGTTTGGAAAAATTCAAGAAAAGGGTTTGTTAATCAAATTAGGGTTTTCATCATTGGGTATTGATCTTGATGTGGAGATTAACATGTTAATGAAATGTTAAACCTAATCTAGAAGATATTTTTTAAATTGTTGCATCTAAAAAGTCCAAATTAAGATTTTTAAGCAAACCAGGTTTTAACTTTTAGTTGCAAATGGGTGATTTAAAATCTAATTAAGGTTTTGATGACTGTATTAACATTTTAAATTGTTGTTTAGCAACTTAGATCATGCAAAACCAAGCTTAATTGTTGAATTGTGAATTTTGCTTTAAAAAGTGTTAAAATCGGTATTTTTGCAAGCTAGGAATTTGGAATTTATATAAATTGATGAGATTAATTTGTGAAAGTGATTTGTATGACCTAATTATGTTATTTAATGAGCATTTTGGCCATTTAAATCACTAAAATTTGTAGATCAGTTAAAACATCAAGTTTTGAACCGAAATGGGAATTTGTGTTCACTAGGTTTTGGAAAATAAAACGATTTGTTTGATTTTAATGTTTTGATGAGTTAAACCTTATTTCATATATAATTAATGATTTGTGAAGCCATGATTGGTACGTTTGGTGTTTTCTTGATCAATCGGCGTTTGTACGCCAATGTCGAGGGTTTTTGGATTGATTCGTGAAAGCAACCATAGGTTTTGACCTATGTGGGATTCGTGTGTCGTTTTAGTCATGAGTCGGATTTTAATGCGATACGGTGTGTTATGATATATAGGTACCCCATGTGGACTTCGAGACGAAAATCAAGCACGTGACGACGTTGGCACCGGCGAGCAAGGACCAGATGAGTAGATTTATATCTACGGGGAGAAGTCGGGTGGATGGTGTATAGCATCCCCGCAGTCCGTAGTATAGTTCATATATATATGTTTATATAGGTGTTTTATAATACGAGAATGTTTATTCATGATATGATTATGTGTTCATGGATTAGCTTTGGGTTAGTTGCGAAACCCTAGAGTAGTTGTTATACCCACATACGCACACACAGACTTGCATACATTACTTTCTTGTGCGTAGATGGGGATGTGTATATATGTATATATGCGTGGGTATGGGACTATGCATATATATATTCATATACACATGCACGGATGATGAGGATAGTACTTGGGATTTGAGATGAGTCGATGAGATTGGTGATATGGCAGGGTTCGTATTTGAGATACGACATGACGTTGTAGCGGGTCCTTGACGTAGTGTTTCACACACGTGCATGCATACTTAGGCGGTATCAGTATTGTACTAGACGTAGATCAGTACCCCGATCATGATATTTGATAAAGATGATACCAGATGAATAGTATGATGAATGTGGTATTGACCCGTACCCAGATTTGGGATGCCGTACGACGGATTTACGTACGAGCTATATATTGATGATTGATCCGAACTCTTGACTTGGGAATGTCTGATTATAGATATGGTATCGGATTTGATATTATTGAGGCGGGATCACCGACTAATATATGTATATATATATGTATCGTCTCAGATGTTAGGCGGTTTCCTTACCTTCAGTTAGCCTGTTAGCTTAGCCCTATAGTTTAGTATAGTTAGTAGACTGGATTCGACTCCTACCTATTTCAAAAGCTAACGATTCACGGGTATTTTAAAAGACAGGTCAAGCGATTCTACGGATATTTCAAAAGATATATCATTTCTTAAAAACACCGTAGCCCTTATTTTCAAAACACCGCGATTCGTGTTATTTTAAAAGGGACCATTGTTTGACTTATAGTTATCGTAGTGTCTAGTATTCTGCTCCCGCACATTATTGCTGTTCGCTCCGCATCGCATATTCATATTGTGATTTCATATGCTATTGTTGATATTATGCTGTTAGGATACCAGCACCATTACCGATGATGCGTATGAACCACGTACACTTACTTGCCGGCTCACACACATCTTCATCGGTAACTGCCACATCACGGACACTTAGAAAATACTATTACATTGACATAGCTTGTTAGCTAATAGTTTAGACATGATATTATTGTACTTGCCTTATATGCTAGTTCAGACATTGTAGTTATTACCTGCTGCTTCATGCATGTTATTATTCACTGTTATGCCGCATTCATGGATTCTCATGCCTATATTCACTGTTTACATGCTGTTGAGGATTTGGATTCAGATTTTCATGAGATTTCCTGGATTTGGGGGAAAACCGCAAAAAAAACATTTATAAACTTCTTTTCTCTCTCTTTTAAATGAAAAGTGTGGTTTTCCCGTGATGTATGAGTCGTCCACCATAAGTTTACTGATGGATTTCGAGACCCGATTCGAGGAGTTGGATGAACCGTTTCGGGTAAATAGTGGGCCCGGTGCGGTACCCCGGGGCGAGAAGGTCGTGTTGTTGACGTTGACCCAGGCAGGGGAGCACTACCGACCGGTGATTTTACCCGACGCGTCGGATATCCGGAGGATACCGTCGTGGTCTTGAGATGGATGGTAGGGACCGGTCTGGACTGACGGCGCCCTAGATATTGTGATTGAGACACTGAGATTTTGAGATATTGAGATACAGAGATTGTGATACAGAGATATCGAAATATTTAGACACTTGTTTTGTGTCGATGCTGGGCACTGTTTTATGCTGATTTCATTTATGGTACCTCATTTTTAAAATACTGAAATCTCACTGATTTATGAAAGCAGTTATCTTCAGTACATGCATTCTGTTTCATCCATTCATACATCATCCATATGATACATTGCTACCTGAGGCACTGATACGGGCACATGAGATTACACTTGGGTTACATATTTGCCCTAACGATGGTTATGGGTTGCTGGTTATATATTTGAGGATTATATATTATGATCGTATGACCTAGGATTGCGTCATACATGCAATTTTTATTCGTAGATGTTTTTCTATTCACGAGTTGACAACTCACCCCCGTTGTGCCCCAGTTTCTTGCAGGTTTGCCGTACAGGTTTCATTACGGCTTTGCGGGCACAGTTTCGTTCGGGTGACTTGCTAGTAGGTGGGTTTATTGGTATCGTACCCATCATATTACCTTGTATAATATTATTCAGTTGTATCTAGTAAATTCCATCAACCAAACATGTATTTATTTTGAGATAGAGACCAGTGATGTTATTCTTTCGACCTTAGAGTCGCGCGTTATATTTCTATGGATTTTTTGTGGTTTTGAGTTTCCTTTTGAGTTTTGATCCTCGCCCTTGGGGTTGTATATTATATTACTTGTGTGGTTGTGACCGTCGATTGACGAAGAGCTAGCTCCCGCTTGGGGATGCCTTTTATTGATTTCGTATACTATTCATGTTGTATCCCGTTTGGGGGCCAGTATTTACAAAGGAGACTCTGTCGAAATTTTCAGGAAATATTTGATGTGTTTAAAAATGCATAATTCGGCTTATGCTATTAAAACTACTTGATTTTAAATTGGTTTTCCTTCACTCTACTACTTTTCTTGGTTTGGATTTCTGGGTTTTCGGCTTACTTAGATTACGTACGTCTCGAGACGTTTCGTAGTTTAAGTGCCGGTCATGTTCCGTACTTTCGTGACGTGACAATGTTGGTATCAGAGCGATAGGTTTACCTTCGAAGTGTAGGATGACCCTTGGGTGATGGAATAGGTGACTAAAGTAGAGTGACGTACCGTGTGTATGTTCCGCGGCATACTTACGATACGCTACTCCACATAAGGAGCCTTAGGATATACATTTCTTTGCTCAGTATCATATTCATTCCAGATCTAGCCTCATCGGTACCAGTTATGGTTTTGCTGCCACGATTACGGGCAGGGAGAGCTACGGCTAGAGATGCAGTCAGCATGAGCTCGTTAAGAACGAGGACTGACCAGGGCATGATTCCGGCGACACACGATTGCAGAGATGTGTCTTTTCATTGTGTTTTCGTGCCATGAGCGTTGGGTAGATTGCTGTACGAGATTACTCGGACGTGCCGATTTGCACTAGAGGATTGAGCCACTGATAGAGGCCAGCCAGATTTTGATGACCGTTGATATATTGCCTATTTATGATGATTGAGGCACGGTTCAGCGTGCAGACGAGTGAGCCCGTTATTCTTGCGAACGACGAGATATCGCCACAGATGTTGGAGCTATTGCGGTACGAGTTGTACTAAGAGACGATAGAAGGTCGCTAGTCACCGAGGATGAATGACTAGGACAAGTAGTTCGTTCGCTTACCCCGATGCGAGGTCATCAGATAGATTGATTCCAGCTAGAGACGACTTCACGCGGATACGTTGAGAGTCGACAGAGGCGATCGAATGTCAGAAACCTATTATTCAAAGTTTAAAGTATTCGGAAAGACATGTAGGCAATTCCATAGACCCTCTAGAAGAATGAAACCCTAACTCGACTTAATGACCGTGTGAAAGCCTTTGAACCATAGGGTTTGCGGCAGTTCCGCGGCGCCATTAGTGAGGCTTGGGTTTGCCCTTCTACGGCTGGACCATCGATGCTGTGGTACGTACTCGATACTGTTGAACTGTACCCAAGATGTTGAGCTCTTGGGGGATTATGAGGTTTTGACGAATCGATCAAATGGTTCGACTTCATTCGGATGCTAGGTGGTGAGATGCACTTCTTGGGAGTCTCCAGATACGAGGATAGCCGTTGGAGATCAGTCCATACAGCCGTTCCGGAACGAGAACATATCTAGTAAGGGACGATGACTTCCGGACAGTTCGGCAGAGACGAGATTTGGGAGAGATCTCGATAGGACCTTTCTGGAATAAATTACGAGAAGACTTGGACCCAGGAGTGGTCATGTTATGCACACTGGCAGGCCAGAGTTCAGGATCGTCGGCGAGACATGCTATGAGTGACCACGACAGTTGGCCAGAGATTCTTGGAGGATGTGCTTGAGCGGGACTATTCCGCCATATTTGATTTCGGTATTTTGGACGATCTATTCGCATGACTGATTTTGAGGATTGAGTTTCATGATAATTGTTTTCATGTAGCATGGTTGCACCTACTGAGTATTTACGATTTTTGCACAGTTGTTGCACTTGATATCATTTTCGTGTCTTGGTTTCGCATGTTTATGATTTTATGGGTTTCATACAGTTGAGTTGATTTTGTGCGTATGTACGCACACGATTTAGTTTTTGCACTCGGTATAGTTCATATATGCTTGCAGTGCAGTGTTACGTATGTTGTGCATTTAGATGCACTGGACTTCGATTTCGATTGTGATGTTCGATATTTGTTTTGTGCACCTTGTGCACCGGATTGGATTTTGCGTATATTCGGCGCTTGATATTGGATTTCATGATTTCGTGCACGATGGATGCACCTGATTTGGATTTTCGCGCATGTTGGGCGCATGTTTTGAAGTGCGATTTTGGTGCACACCAGATACACTAAATCGAGATTCTTCGTGCATGTCAGATACACCTGATTTTGCTGTCAGGCACCCACGTTGCCTATGACAGATGTTGCGCGCACACCCGATGCACTTAGATCTTGTTTCTGTGCACATGTTGGCACATATATGGATTTTGATTTTCGTGCGCACTTGACACACGTAGTATTCGTATGCATATTTTGGGAGTGATTTCTTATAGAGCAGTACGTTTTTATGATATTTGCTATGTGTTTTCGTACTGAGCAGGACTAGTCAGAGGACAGTACCTGAATGTATTTTGCATGCATTGACAGCTATCGAAGGGAATTCCAAAAAAAAAACGAGCTATAGTCTCAGTAATTACCTACGTGTCTAATATGACACGAAACATTTAAAACAAGAAAACCCTTCCAAATTGTTTCCCAAAATGGCGGAACGTACTGTTCAAACAAAAGATATATATGTATATGATTATTTTCTTTTCTTAGACGTCCACCACTGTGCAGTGTTATGCGCATTGCACAACGACTTTAAGAGATTTGGCATGCATTCCCTTCAGATTTTTACATATATAGATTTGATATTTACGTGTATAGTTCGAGTTATATCATATTAGTTTTGTATTGGATTTGACATTTGTGTTTTTACCATGACTCCAATGATTGCGGGATGCTTGACGGAGTTTTGATTTTGAGTTATATGCTTATTTTTCATGCGCATGCGTTGCGCTACGATTTGTTTTACGTATTTACGATTTCGGAGCCCTGACGACTTGATGGTTTTTCTTAGATGTTTTAGTATTTGGGGGAAGTTTTAATTTAAATTCGGGGACCGAATTTCTTTAAAGGGGGAAGATTGTAACGTTTTGAAAACGATTCCGGTGAAATTTCGGAAAAATCGGCAAAATAAGGGGGGTTTTCCGTAAAAAGTCAAAATACAAATATCTTTATTATAAAATTAAATATACATATTCTAGCTATATAATTGCTATTAATTGGTGTTTATTGAGCCACTGGTGAAATTTCAAATTTTCTGAAAAATTTTCCGAAATTAATTATTTTAATATTATTTTAAGCCGTCACTAATACATTTAATTAGGGAAAATTACAAATTGGAATGAGTTGAAACAAATTTTGTGCATCATAGCACATTAAACAAAATTTTATCATGTGGTTTTTGAAATGAAATGGTTTGCCAAAACGGTTTAGAAAATATCGAAGAAAAAGGCTTTTTTCGGTGAAATTAGTGTTAATGGGAATTAGGGTAATACATTTATCTTTTTTCCCTCACCCACACTCACCCACACCCTCTCTCCCCTCTCCAAATCAGCAGCCCCATGTGCCCCCTCATTTTCTCACTTGAATGGCTAAAAGAAAAGAAATGAAAAGAAATGAGAAGAAAGGGTAAATATATATAAGTATTGGTTGGGTTGACTTGGACTTTCTTTGACTTGAACTTTTCTCCCCACAGCCACACACTTCACTCCCATACTTCCCCATTTCTGGCCGAGCCATCCCCAAGTGCAGCCCCCCAATTTTCTCCTCTCATTTCCTCATCAAAAACCTATTAAAAATCTCCAAAATTCCATCACAAATCAAGCTAAAACCCAAATCCAACTCATACCCATTTTTCCTTGACCTATTCTAGTATGGATCTTGGAGCAAGAAGCAAGTTTGTGAGGCTAGGTTTGATGTTTGATTCAAGTTTTGTGATGTATAAATCCTTGTCCCATGGTTTGTTTATTGCTTAGTTACTTAATTGTTGCTATCATACTTCATTTGAAGCTAATTAGGTGTTTAATTAGGTTTAATTGCTTGTTCGGAAAAATTCAAGAAAAGGGTTTGTAAATAAAATTAGAGTTTTCATCATTGGGTATTGATCTTGATGTGGAGATTAACATGTTAATGAAATGTTAAACCTAATCTAGAAGATAATTTGTAAATTGTTGCATCTAAAAAGTCCAAGTTAAGATTTTTAAGCAAACTAGGTTTTAGCTTTTAGTTGCAAATGGGTGATTTAAAATCTAATTAAGGTTTTGATGACTGTATTAACATTTTAAATTGTTGTTTAGCAACTTAGATCATGCAAAACCAAGCTTAATTGATGAATTGTGAATTTTGCTTTAAAAAGTGTTAAAATCGGTATTTTTGCAAGCTAGGAATTTGGAATTTATACAAATTGATGAGATTGATTTGTGAAAGTGATTTGTATGACCTAATTATGTTATTTAATGAGCATTTTGGCCATTTAAATCACTAAAATTTGTAGATCAGTTAAAACATCAAGTTTTGAACCGAAATGGGAATTTGTGTTGACTAGGTTTTGGAAAATAAAACGATTTGTTTGATTTTAATGTTTTGATGAGTTAAACCTTATTTCATATATAATTAATGATTTGTGAAGCCATGATTGGTACGTTTGGTGTTTTTCTTGATCAATCGTCGTTTGTACGCTGATGTCGAGAGTTTTTGGATTGATTCGTGAAGCAACCATAGGTTTTGATCTATGTGGGATTCGTGTGTCGTTTTAGTCATGAGTCGGATTTTAATGCGATACTGTGCGTTATGATATATAGGTACCCTATGTGGACTTCGAGACGACAATCAAGCGCGTGACGACGTCGGCACCGGCGAGCAAGGATCAGGTGAGTAGATTTATATCTACGGGGAGAAGTCGGGTGGATGGCGTATAGCACCCCCGCAGTCCGTAGTATAGTTCATATATATGTTTATATAGGTGTTTTATGATACGAGAATGTTTATTCATGATATGATTATGTGTTCATGGATTAGCTTTGGGTTAGTTGCGAAACCCTAGAGTAGTTGTTATACCCACATACGCACACACAGACTTGCATACATTACTTTCTTGTGCATAGATGGGGATGTGTATATATGTAAATACGCGTGGGTATGGGACTATGCATATATACATTCATATACACATGCACGGATGATGAGGATAGTACTTGGGATTTGAGATGAGTCGATGAGATCGGTGATATGGCAGGGTTCGTATTTGAGATACGACATGACGTTGTAGCGGGTCCTTGACGTAGTGTTTCACACACGTGCATGCATACTTAGGCGGTATCAGTATTGTACTAGACGTAGATCAGTACCCCGATCATGATATTTGATAAAGATGATACCAGATGAATAGTATGATGAATGTGGTATTGACCCATACCCAGATTTGGGATACCGTACGACGGATTTACGTTCGAGCTATATATTGATGATTGATCCGCACTCTTGACTTGGGAATGTCTGATTATAGATATGGTATCGTATGTGATATTATTGAGGCGGGATTACCGACTAATATATGTATATATATATGTATCGACTCAGATGTTAGGCGGTTTCCTTACCTTCAGTTAGCCTGTTAGCTTAGCCCTATAATTTGTATAGTTGGTAGACTGGATTCGACTCCTACCTATTTCAAAAGCTAATGATTCGCGGGTATTTTAAAAGACAGGTCAAGGGATTCTACGGATATTTCAAAAGACGTATCTTTTCTTAAAAACACCGTAGCCCTTATTTTCAAAACACCGCGATTCGTGTTATTTTAAAAGGCACCATTGTTTGACTTATAGTTATCGTAGTGTCTAGTATTCTGCTCCCGCACATTATTGCTGTTCGCTCCGCATCGCATATTCATAATGTGATTTCATATTCTATTGTTGATATTATGCTTTTAGGATACCAGCACCATTACCGATGATGCGTATGTACCACGTACACTTACTTGCCGGCTCACACACATCTTCATCGGTAATTGCCATGTCACGTACACTTAGAAAATACTATTGCATTGACATAGCTTGTTAGCTAATAGTTTAGACATTATATTAGTGTACTTGCCTTATATGCTAGTTCAGACATTGTAGTTATTACCTGCTGCTTCATGCAAGTTATTATTCACTGTTATGCCGCATTCATGGATTCTCATGCCTATATTCACTGTTTACATGCTATTGAGGATTTGGATTCAGATTTTCATGAGATTTCCTGGATTTGGGGGAAAACCGCAAAAAAAACATTTATAAACTTCTTTTCTCTCTCTTTTAAATGAAAAGTGCGGTTTTCCCATGATGTATGAGTCGTCCACCATGAGTTTGCTGATGGATTTTGAGACCCGATTCGAGGAGTTGGATGAACCGTTTCGGGTACATGGTGGGCCCGGTGCGGTACCCCGGGGCGAGAAGGTCGTGTCGTTGACGTTGAGCATGGCAGGGGAGCACTACCGACCGGTGATTTTACCTGACGCGTCGGATATCCGGAGGATACCGTCGTGTTCTTGAGATGGATGGTAGGGGCGGTCTGGACTGACGGCGCCCTAGATATTGTGATTGAGACACTGAGATTTTGAGATATTGAGATACAGAGATTGTGATACAGAGATATCGAAATATTTGGACACTTGTTTTGTGTCGATGCTGGGCACTGTTTTATGCTGATTTCATTTATGGTACCTCATTTTTAAAATACAGAAATCTCACTGATTTATCAAAGCAGTTTTCTTCAGTACATGCATTCTGTTTCATGCATTCATACATCATCCATATGATACATTGCTACCTGAGGCACTGACACGGGCACATGAGATTACACTTGGGTTAGATATTTGCCCTAACCATGGTTATGGGTTGCTGGTTATATATTTGAGTATTATATATTATGATCGTATGACCTTGGATTGCATCATACATGCGATTTTTATTCGTAGATGTTTTTCTATTCACGATTTGGCAACTCACCCCCATTGTGCCCCAGTTTCTTACAAGATTGCCGTACAGGTTTCATTACGGCTTTGCGGGCACAGTTTCGTTCGGGTGACTTGCTAGTAGGTGGGTATAATATTATTCAGTTGTATCTAGTAAATTCCATCAACCAAACATGTATTTATTTTGAGATAGAGACCAGTGATGTTATTCTTTCGACCTTAGAGTCGCGTGTTATATTTCTGTGGATTTCTTGTGGTTTTGAGTTTCCTTTTGAGTTTTGATCATCTCCCTTGGCGTTGTATATTATATTACTTGTGTGGTTGTGACCGTCGATTGACGAAGAGCTAGCTCCCGCTTGGGGATGCCTTTTATTGATTTCGTATACTATTCATATTATATCCCGTTTGGGGGCCAGTATTTACAAAGGAGACTCTGTCTAAATTTTCAGGAAATATTTGATGTGTTTAAAAACGCATAATTCGGCTTATGCTATTAAAACTACTTGATTTTAAATTGGTTTTCCTTCACTCTACTACTTTTCTTGGTTTGGATTTCTGGGTTTTCGGTTTACTTAGATTACGTACGTCTCGAGACGTTTCGTAGTTTAAGTACCGGTCATGTCCGTACTTTCAAGACGTGACAATAGTCTTCTTCCAAACCATAGGCTGGTGCCGATCGGTAGGGAAGGAAGAAAACCATTTAGCCTAAGAGGGTGTACAGAAGGTAATGACTAAAGACATATAAAGGGATTTGGAGAGATGGCAAAGAAATATACGGTTACAGTTGAGAATCTGGATAATGGAAGACGCATTGCTAGGAATACCAGGATACCCCTACGAAACATTTCAATGTTTCAGTTTCACTGTGTACTGTTAAAAGAAAACTGATATCCCAATTAACACTTGCTCCAGGGTATGTATTTACCAGGTTTGAGTCTCACATCTGTATGATTTTACAGATAATGAGTGGGAGTAAGTTATTGGGAATTAAGTGATCATCCTCATTATATCGGAATTCGTTGTAATTGGTGATATTTGAGGAAGTCTCCTGGGTTGTTTGCCGGACGGCAAATATTTGGTTTTGAATATCCGCTGTTATGCACCAATTTCAAATTGATATATCTGTACGTCTATTTTTATAGAGTGAGATATACCTTTTTGAAATTATGTCCATGACATTTACCTATATCAGTGGATGGTTAGTTAAGGAGCATTAAACAGCGGTGTAATTCTTCTTAACCATAAGTACAGTTTTTAACCTACGACGCCCATGGTTTGAGTTATTAGACTCAAGGGACTTATACAGAGTATTGTATGTTGTCCAGCGTCCATGAAGACAGAGCGGTTGGTTCTCGTACTATATTCGGTTTACTTATGACTTCTCTATTTTTTAGACAGGTGTTTCGTAGAAACACAGGGTCCAAGTTTGAGAAGTTATAGTTGTTGCGGCAAGGCAGCACCCCGGCCGTCTACTCGAGGCCAAAATGCGGAATCAAAAATTTTCTTAACTTTAAACCGGCGCTACCGTTGACAATATACCCGGATTGTAACCATTAACCTAATCCTAGCTAACAAGAGAAGGGGTGAGAGATATACCGAGCGATCCGTGTCCTTCGGTCTTCGTCTCCACTCCGATCTCCTCGCAGAATCTCCGGTCGTCACCTCCTCGTCGGAAGGGGCACCATGTAGCCGGGTACTTGTAGCGTTTTGAAAATCGTTTCGGTGAAATTTCGGAAAATCGGTAAAATAAGAGGATTTCTGTAAAAAGTTAAAATACAAATATCTTATTATAAAAATTAAATATACATATTCTAGCTATGTAATTGCTAGTAATTGGTGTTTATTGAGCCACTAGTGAAATTTCAAATTTTCTGAAAAAAATTTATTTTATTATTATTTTAAGCCGTCACTAATACATTTAATTAGGGAAAGTTACAAATTGGAATGAGTTGAAAAAAATATTGTGCAACATAAAACTTTAAATAAAATTTTATCATGTGGTTTTGGAAACGAAATCGTTTACCAAAACGGTTTAGAAATTATCGAAGAAAAAGGCTTAAATAGTGTATTTAGTGTTAATGGATATTTGGGGGTATAGTACTTATCATTTTCCATCACCCCACACCTATACCCACACTCACACACCCCCATTTTCCCACCCCCTTGGCTGAATTCGGCAGCCCCCCTCTCTTGTCCCTACTTGTTTTGCAAAAGAAAAGTAAAGAAAAGAAAAAGGAAATGTAGAAATGAAAGTGGACTTTGACTAGGTTGACTAGATGTTATCTTTCCCCACCTCACTCTCTCTCCTCTTCCCTTAATTCCAGCCGAGCCCTCCCATTTCCTGCACCACCAACAGCCCCTCTCTCTCCCTCTCTCATTTTGCATCAAAAATTCATCAAAATACCTCAAAAATCAAGCTAAAATCCAAATCCGACTCCTACCCATTTTCTCTCATCTCCTTTAGCATGGATATTGGTGCAAGGATTTCAAATTGGAGGTCTAGATCTCAAGTTTCATCCATGGTTCATGAGGTATAAATCTTGGCCTTTTGTTTAAATTGTTGCTAAATACTTTAGTCTAGCCTAATTATACGTTTAATTATGGGTTAATTTAAAGATGTGGGTTTTCAAGATGAGGTTTAGATTAGGGTTTTGTTGTAAAATTGTGTTGTGATATATTGTGCATGGTTTAGTGATGTTGATTAACATCTTAAGTTTAGTAGAAAGCTAATTTAGTTGTTAATTACAAACCATTACTTATAAAATGCCCTAATTAAGTTATTTTGCTAACTAGGGTTTTGGAAAATTATTAAACGCTTTAGATTAAATTATAATTATGGTTTCATGTCATTATAGATAATATATTGAGTGGTTTAATGCCTTTAGTTTATGAAAATCCTAGCTAAATTGTTGTTTGTGCATTTTTGCTATAAATTGTTAAAAATTGGGTATTTTGTAAACTAGAATTTTGGGGTTAATGGAATTTAATGAAATTAAATTGTGGAAATTGTTTTTATGACTTATTAAAGATATTTAGTGAATATTGTGGCCGCTAGATTCGTTCATACATCGAGTTTTGTACTAAAGCGGTGATTTATGCTTGCTAGATTTTCGGAAAAATGACTTTTTAAGTGAAATTGGGGTTTTTGTGAGTTTTAACCTATTTTATATTAAAATTAGTGTTCGTGAATGTGAAAACGAGTGTGTTTGGTGTTTTTCTTGATCAGTCGACGTTTGTACGCCGATGTCGAGGGTTTTTGGGTCGATTTGTGAAAGCAACCATAGGTTTTGAGCTATGTAGGATTCGTGAGTCATTTTGGTCATGAGTCGGATTTTAATGCGATACGATGCGTTATGATATGTAGGTACCCCATGTGGACTTCGAGACGACAAGCAAGCGCGTGGCGACGTCGTCATCGGCGAGCGAGGACCAGGTGAGTAGATATATATCTACGGGGAGAAGTCGGGTGGATGGCGTATAGCACCCCCGCAGTCCGTAGTGGTGTATACGGATGCGTATACACACCAGCAATTATTATTTGTTATTTGGGATTAATAACGATGTTTAGGATGGATATTGGTGTGTTGGATTATTTTAGTGTTGCGAACCCTAGGGTAGTGTTGCACTACACATACACGCATACATACTTGCATACATTCCTATTTATATGTGCTCATGGGGTTCTTTATAGTTATGTGATCATATGGGTATGGGACTATGTGTTCACATACGGATTTGAGGATGATACTTGGGATTGAGCTGAGTCGGGCAGATTTGTTTTGTGGTTGTGATAGCGGTGATATGGCAGGATTCGTACTTGAGGTACGTCCTGGTGTTACAGCGGATCTTGGGACGACGATACTGGTGAATAGTGTTATAAATAAATGGTCGTCATGTGATCGTGGTATGAGGCATGATATGCTAGGATATTGATATTAGGCCGTATAGGGCGATGTATACCCCTCTTGATTATGATATGTGCTGACGATATCGGTTTGTACGAGATTGTCGATCAGTAGTCAGATCATGAGTATATTGAGGATATTAGTATTGTACTAGACATAGGTCAGTACCCTAGACTATGATCTTGAATAAAGAGGATACCAGAGGAATGGTGTGAGGAATATGATATTGACCCGTACCCAGATTTGGGGATGCCGTACGACGGATTTACGTACGAGCTATATCTTGATGATTGATCCGCACTCTTGACTTGGGATGTCTGATTGTAGATATGGTATCGGATATGATATTATTGAGGCGGGATCACCGACTAATATATATACAGGTATGCATATGGATCGACTCAGATGTTAGGCGGTTTCCTTACCTGTAGTCCAGCTTGTTAGCTTAGCCCTTTAGTTTAGTTTAGTTGTTAGATTAGATTCGATTCTTACCTATTTCAAAAACTAACGAATCGTGGGTATTTTAAAAGACAGCCCAAGGGATCCTACGGATATTTCAAAAGACGTATCTTTTCATAAAAACACCGTAGCCCCTATTTTCAAAACCCCATGATTCGTGTTATTTCAAAAAGCACCATTTGTAGGACTTATATTAGATTAATGCTGGTTAATTACAGTTGCGTCTAGTATTCAGCTCCCGCGTATTATTATGATTCGCTTCGCATCGCATACTTATGTTATAATTTCTTATCGCAATGTTGATATCATATTGTTAGGACACCAGCACCATTACCGATGATGCGTATGTACCACGTACACTTACTTGCCGGCTCACACACATCTTCATCGGTAATTGCCATGTCACGTACACCTTAGAAAATATTATTGCTTGACATAGCGTACTTGCCTTATATGTTAGTTTAGACACTGTAGTTATTATCTGCTACTTCATGCATACTGTTATTCATTGTTATGCCGCATTCATGGATTCTCATGCATATATTCACTATTTTACGTGTTATTGAGGTTTTGGATTCGGATTTCCATGAGATTTTCTGGATTTGGAGGAAAACCGCAAAAACATAAATTACCCTTTTCTCTCTTTTAAAATAAAAAGTGCGGTTTTTCCCATGATGTATGAGTCGTCCACCATGAGTTTGCTGATGGATTTCGAGACCCGATTCGAGGAGACGGATGAACCGTTTCGGGTATATGGTGGACCCGGTAAGATACCCCGGGGCAAGAAGCGTGTGATGATGACGATGTGAGCCTGGCAGGGGAGCACTACCTACCGGTGATTTTACCCGACGTGTCGGTTATCCGGAGGATACCGTCGTGGTCTTGAGATGGATGGTAGGGGCCGGTCTGGACTGACGGCGCCCTAGATATTGTGATTGAGACATTGAGATTTCGAGATATTGAGGTACAGAGACTGTGATACAGAGATATCGAGATATTGGGATTACGTTTTGTGCCGATGCTAGGCACTGTTTTATGCTGATTTCTGTTGGAGTTAGTGCCCTCAGAGTCAATTATTGGATCACAGGCACGTGATTGCAATGATTGAGGGAGGACCTATCCCGGTAGGACAGTCTTACTCGAGATGATAGTATGCTATCTGGTTTATCTTTATCATCGTGTACTGCTTTAGGTGACCTGACATGTCGCTATTACACGTTGATAGAGCCCCTAGGATTCTTGCTTGACGACCAGCAGTATGATGGCGATCATATACGTGGGAGCTGGTAGTCTATAAGCACATCCTTAAAAGGTCCCTAGTCATGGGAGTTTCGAGACTGGGCATCGATACTCCATTAGTAGGCTAGTGTATACAGTCGAGACCCCGACGAGGGGCGGTGGCCGGTCTCACAAGCCACTGGTGTCAGTTGGTTCACCTAAGATGTATACAGGTGCTCATTGGGTTATGAGTACACCGGACAGGACTCGCCGGGAACCTGCTAGTTGGTCTTGTACCAGATGTCAGATAGCAGTTCCCTGGTGACATGTGTACAGGTTAGTTCATCGACCTGAGATCGTCATTTGTCTCGTGTGAGTTCCCACTGTGCTTTGATTACTACCCTACCACGGCTCAAAGGAGTCGTGCAAACAGGTTTTAGTTGGGTACAGTCCCGAGCCACATGGAGGCAGTGAGCGGATCTGCAGGGGTTCGTCTCTCCCGGTATTGGGGGTGAGGTCGCGCTGTGTCTAGGAGAGCCATTACGCAAAGCCCTCGGCCGAGGCAGGAGATTTACTGGTAGGTATTCCAGTAGTATCTCAGGGCGTTCTGGGCTACGCTCCGACACGACTTGTACCGCTTTTGGGGGTCTGACTTTTACCAACCCCCTAGGCCCGCCATGCGATACTCATAGACGAACGGACCGGACTGTACGGATATTGTCACTGACAGGCTCAGTTGGGTGTCGGGGTGAGCTTCCTCATCGACGTCCCTTTTGGTCAATAGCTGGTGGCCCGTCACGTATTGGCTTATACCTCTGACGTGCCAGTGGTTAAATCCACATCCATAGTATTGACGAGTCTTTAGAGTCCACCACACTTTCAGTTACTCAAGCTTTCGGGCGAAACGCTGTAGAGGCCGTATGGAGATATGGCAGGGTCCGATCAGATACGTGCGGTATTGCACGGATCAGGATCGGACAGTTTTGTACTAATGGCCGTATAGTTATATGGCAGGGTTCGATCAGATACGTGCGGTATTGCACGGATCAGGATCGAACGGATTTTACTAGCCGGCTTTGGTTTAAGCCGGTACTAGTTTAGTACAGTGTAGATTTTGTCTCATTGCATTTGTATCCGGTCGGAATACAGATGCGGGTGTGTATGCACAGTGTCGGGGTTTTCCTGTAATTTATTACGGGACCAGCTTTCTGGAGTTGCCAGTTTGCATTCCGTTCCGGCCGGTTTTCCTTTGTTCTTTCCCGGCCGGACTTTTCCGATGGAGGGGGTAATTTGCAGTTTTGCAAATTACACTTTGTGGGGGGGTTTCTTGCATAAAGTTTGATTATGATAGATATCATTTCTTTCCTCCATGCTTGCTTTGATGGTGAGGTGAAAGGTTATGGGTTGAATAGGAAAAAAGGCATGGTTGATGTTTTGTTGACCTTGGATGTGGTCACCCCTCTCTTGCTCCTACACTCACCTCCCTTCATGTTGATGTTATGATATATTCCTCCACCACTTGATCATTCTCACTTGATGAAAAGAAGAAGAAAAGAGAGAAAGAAAAAAGAAGAAGAGAGAGCTTCATTCTTAAGAGTTTCTTTCTTGATCTCTTTTTCATACTAGAAAAATGCAAGCACCATTTTTCTAATCCTTGTTTCCTCCATCATCTTCAAATGGCAACAAAACCCAAGCGAGACAATCTACACTACATTCTACAGCACTTCTTGGGCATGTCGAGTTGCCGGCTTCATGCTCGAGTTGCCTCGGTATTGAGGCGGGAGCCCGTAAAAGACGAAGGCGATGTGGTGCCCTTTCCGGCGAGGAGGCGACGATGTGGAGCAAAGACTTTCCGCGGGAGATCGGGATGATGAAGAGAAGACCGGAGGACTCGGATCACTCGGTATACTTCTCACCCCATCTCTTGTTAGCTAGCGTAGGTTAATGGTAAACGATCCGGGTTTTCTTTGTCCGCGGTAGCGCCGGTTTCCGAGTAAGGAAAAATTTTGATTCCGCAATTTGGCCTCGAGTAAGACGGCCGGGGCGCTCCCGTGGCGCAACATGGTATCAGAGCCACGCCATTAACCTTACCTAGCTTGTGCTAACGTGTTTAGAACTCGATCGAACAAAAAATTGCAAAAACCGCATTTTTCTTCACATCAGTTTCTGTCGAAATTTTTTGAAGTCCAAAAATTTTTCAGGTTGTTTCAGAATGATGTGTAGGACATTATAAGAGATCTGCAAAAATTTGGAATCGTGAACAGTAAGAATCGCCGCGGAAGCGCGGCCAAAGCCATGCTTTGGCCGCTCTTCCGCCGCGGGTTAGACTGTTCAGTCACCCAAATTTTTGTAGTATGTTTCTGTGTTGAAAATGTGGTTTCTGGAATGTTAAGTTTGGGCCCAGAATTTCTGTGAGTGCTACAGTTTTGATTGGGGGCCCACTTGTTAATTTTTGGTCAATCGGAAAATTTTAAACACATTATTTCACAGTGTTTACATTATATCTGCGACCGTGAATGTCACTCGATCGGTAAATCCGGTCTAACTGCTATAGCCCGGTTAGACGGATTTGCGAACGTAACTTTCACGTTGATGTTCTATGTTTATGCTGTGTTGTTGCGGATCGGTCGTGGGGGATAGCCTGGATGCAATGCTAGTACAGTTTTGTTGTATTTTATACATTTGATATTGCGGGGCGAGCGTCCGACATGTGGACTGCCGTCACTGCCTGTTTGTATTATTCTTTTGGGGCACGACCTGGTTGCGGTCGATGTACCCGGTGTATGTATATTTTATTTTCTGTACTAGGGTTGCCCCGCGGTGGGGTGCACGGATAGCCGGGTTCTGGAAGGCAACGGGCCCGCATCTCAGGGCATTGAGACGGAGGGGGCTTCAGTCCAGGATTGGCGGGCTATTCGCCGCACTCGTAGGGGGTACAGGTTGACCCAGGAGGGGTGCCCAAGTTACCGGATTCCGTGAAGTGCTGGGTGGTCCATTCACGGTACTGAAGGGGGCTGCCTCGCTTCAGGTTTTGGCGGGTGACTTGCCGCGCCCGTAGGGGTCTAGGTTTTCATTGCACAGGCTATCCACACGACCAGGGGAACGTCGGGTTTCAGCAGCGGCTCTGTGAAACCCGGGGCTTCCAGATATCTGTATTGTTCTGTGATGCTGTACATTTCTGTGATGTTGCATTTTATTCACGCCTTGAGCGAAATACTATATATTGGTATATATATTAGTAGATGTTGTATATGTTTTACACCCGCGCTAGTCCAGTCCCCGCTCTGCCGTTAGTTAGCTAACCTAACGGGTGATGACGGGACCCAGTGGCGAATGCGGATGGCATATACGTACGTCAGTATATTTTCGTTCTTTGTGGTGTGATCAATTGATGGGACTGCATTGATTCGGATCATTGCAAGTTTAAACAAACCTATTCTGATGTTGTTGGAACACTTTTCAAAAAGCTGTTATTGCAAGGACGTTCTCTTTTGTTTTGCATAGTGGTATTCATTTGGAATATCCTGCTCCTCAGTCGACGAGGCAAGGGCCGAGATCCCTTCACCGGGAGTGACCCCTTGGACAGAAGTTTGCGTCAGGGCATTAACTTCACTATAGCCGATTACTTTTGCTTTGCATCGTGGTATTCAGTTGGGATATCCTGCACCTCATTCTACGGGGAAAGAGCCGAGATCCCTTCACCGGGAGTGACCTCTTTAGTAAAGGTTTTCGTCACTATATTTTTATAAAAGGCTATGCAGTTCCTTCAACGATATCAAGTTCATTACGTTAAAGGTTTTTCGCCAAAAACCATTCGTAGCCCTCCGTCATTTCTTATGGGTATTATTTAGTATTCGTGCTGCGTTTGTTGACTCCGTCAAGGCGTAGTGTACGGTAGCTAAGTGGTGCTTGTTTGTTGCATAAGTGGGATTGGTTAGGACAGTCGTGCGGCCTTGTTGACTCCGTCAAGGGCACGTACGTGTGGGTTTAATGTAATCCAGATAATGACGGGTTGAACTTGACTAGGACTCTTTGATTTGTTGACTCCGTCAAGGTCACTTGAGTCCTAGGGGTAAAAATCACATCGGGAGTTTCAAAAGAACTGAAACTTGCCAGGCATGCGCATACCTTCTGGAGTGTGGTGACGTGAGTGGATTCCGTCACGTTATCATGCGGTGATAGTTGGATCCCGATTTCCACTGATGAGTTGGT
Organism: Agapanthus africanus; assembly: GCA_030015575.1. Classification (NCBI taxonomy): domain Eukaryota; kingdom Viridiplantae; phylum Streptophyta; class Magnoliopsida; order Asparagales; family Amaryllidaceae; genus Agapanthus; species Agapanthus africanus. Next base: position 623,686,733 of record CM057341.1, read on the forward strand.
TTACTCCTCGGGTGATCCCGACTAATTCTTCTTTCAGGTTTGGAGGAGAATTTGAGGTACAGTGGGAGGTTTCCAGATTAGACAAAGTGATAACCATTCTGATCTAGGATAGAGTGCACGCTGAGTGTTTCTTTTCTCTCTCTCTGGCAGCGACCATTGACCCGACCCTGGACTTTGACTCAGTGACCAAGTTGACTGAACCTTCTTAACACTGGCTTTTGGATTGTCAGAGTTGCAGACCTCATTGCCACTCCTGCTTTTACCCTTTTCTCCAGGACACCCCGTATTACTACGAACGTCCACTTCCATTGGACAAAACCATCGTATGGTTATATACGAACTCGAAGGACTTCGAGGATGGTTTCTGGTTCTGGAGAAAACGAATAGGATTATTCAGTTGTCTTTTCTTTTCACCTTCTCTCGTTACGAGTACTCCTTGGTTTAGGAGTAGTACACCTATTACGTAAATTGGGTAGTCTTCTTCCAAACCATAGGCTGGTGCCGACCGGTAGGGAATGAAGAAAACCAGTTAACCTAAACGGTGTACAGAAGGTATTAAGTTCAGACAAAGAAAGGGATTAGTAAGAGGGCAAAGTAAATTGCGACTGATATTCACGACCAAACCAAGTATTTCTTCGCCAATCCTAAATCACCTTTGTATTTCTCCAGGACACTCCGTATCACTACGAAGATCCACAGTTTATTTGGATACTCCATCGTATGGTTATATACGAACTCGAAAGGAACTTGTTCCAGTTCGGGGATGGATTCTGGTTCAGGAGAAATAGGAATAAAGTACATTCAGGTGTCTTTTAGCTTCACCTTCTCTCGCATTGCGAGTGCTCCTAGGATTAGGACAGTACACCCTTTATGCTTATTGGATAGTCTTCTTCCAAACCATAGGCTGGTGCCGAACGGTAGGGAAGGAAGAAAACCAATTGGCCTAAAGGGGTGTGCAGACGGTAATGACTAAAGACATATAAAGGGATTTGGACAGGTGGCAAAGAATTATACGGTTATAGTTGTGAATCTGGATAATGGTAGAGGCATTACTAGGAATACCAGAATACCCCACAGAAACATTACAATGTTTCAGTTTCACTGTGTACTGTTAAAAGAAAACTGATTTCCCGATTAGACACTTATTCCAGGGTATGTATTTACCAGGTATGATTCTCACATCTGTATGGTTTTACAGATGATGAGTGGGAGTAAGTTATTGGGAATTGGGTGATCATCCTCATTATATCGGGATTCGTTGTAATCGGTGATATTTGAGGAAGTCACCTGGGTTGTTTGCCGGTCGGCAATTATTTGGTTTTGAATACCCGCGGTTATGCACCAATTTCAAATTGACATATCTGTACGTCTATTTTCATAGAGTGAGATATGCCTTTTTGATATTATGTCGATGACATTTACCTATATCAGTGGATGGTTAGGTAAGGAGCATTAAACAGCGGTGTAATTCTTCTTAACCATAAGTACAGTTTTCAACCTACGACACACAGTGAAAGAGTTGTTAGACTCAGCGGACTTATACAGAGTATTGTATGTTGTCCAGTGTCCATCAGGACAGAGGGGTTGGTCCTCGTACTATATTCGGTTTACTTATGACTTCTCTAGATTTTAGACAGCTGTTTCGTGGAAACACAGGGTCTAAGTTTTGAGGAGTTATAGGTATTTGAATAGAGTAGAGTACCAGGTGTAGCAAGTATCGGGATTCTTCAAAGAGATTGAAGATGTAGATACTTGTGTATGATATTCAGTTGATAGTAATGATGAAGACAGATTGCTTCTCTTTCAGGTTACTCATAATTGGAAGCATTCCTAAGTTGAGTAACGCTGATCGACCTCCTTCCATTTAGTTGACATGCACTGGAGATAGTTGCATGATTTGAATCTGGTTCAATTGAATCAGTGCCTCTGGTTCTATATTGGATATAGAATAGTTCATATCTTAACGATGTTAAGGTACGGGGAGTTGTCCAGCTTATGATTAAAACCAGACACTGGACAACTCAAGGCACGTTTCTGTAATGGCTGTTTGTGGGTTGACCCAGGCTATGACGAGGGTTGATTTTCTACCATCTGGCAGATCAATAGAAATATTGTTCTAGACTCGCCACAGTTTTATTAAAAATGGATTTTTTCAAAAAAAACAGCAGTGGGAGTATGGTAGAACTGGAAGTGATTCCAGAACCGCAAACGATTACTGAAGATTTAATAAGGAACCTAAAGATTCAATCTGATTTGACATTCCATTGGCCACTCCGCAGATAAGGTGGGTAACTTCAGGCACCCGAGAGGTACTCCGGTAGCCTCAAGGACGGTGACAGGGAAGTTCTTGTTTACCCACACTTGCCATTGTTGTTGTTCCAGGCTGCGAGACCCGGCAGGAGGATGAGTATAGCGTCGTTCTAAACTAGCTTTGGAAGTGCACGTCTATATGACTCTGGCAGAGGGTTGTCGTAGTCAGTGGGAGCAGCGGAAGCATTGGTGGACATCAGGCTTATGTCTATTTATAGACTAAAGCAGATATAGCGGAGTAAGATCATCTGTTTCTGATGTGACAGTCATGGGTTTGACGTCATCAGAATAGGGGATGGATCTGTTGAGAAGGTAGTAGGAAATGATATTCCTATACTACGATCGGTTATACTTTGGTCGTCACACAGTGTTTTCTCCACATGGGACTTGGACATTATATCAGACATACTGGTTACTAGATCTATGGTTTTAGATCTAGATTTGGGTGGTTTCCCAATCAGGGTACCTTGACAGCATTCTATGAGTATTTAGAATGGACGACTCCTGGCATGGTAGTGTACCTGCAGGTAATGGAGTCACCCTCTCTAAAGGTGTCTTACAGACTAAAGGGGAGAGGGATACGCATGATTGACAGATCACTTGCTTAGGCAATTGAGTCAATCATGAGATGTCAAGTACCACACCAGATGTTGTTCTTGCAGTAGGTGCAATAAGTTGATATTGATCCAATCCTGGAGGAACAGTGGGAAGCAGTTATAGAACATAAGTGAATGTTCTAGGGATATGATAACGGCTGTCTCCTTTAGGAGACGATTATCACTCCAGGCTTCCAAGGTGACATGGACGACAAGGAGGTTGTCAGAGTTATAGTTCTCCCTCTTACGAGGGACAGTATTTTGGACAGGTGGTCCAAGGCAATACTGAGGAAGGCATGGCGCAGAATACTGATTAAATTCAGTTGTTGATACAGTCTAAGGAGTTTGGATTTGGAGTTCATTAATGAGCTAGGTCCCATCAGACATCCAGACATTCTAAGACAGGTATTGCTCATTTCGGGAGATGGTTTTCTCCGCGAACATGAGATATAGAGAGACATAGAAAGAAACATCACAGCGGATCCACTCACTGAGGCTATTCCTCGAACGCAATAGTTTCGCAAACGGGTTTTGTGAGACTGACTAGTAGAGGAGTTGGGTGTTCGGTATCACATGGGCTGTGAGTATGCGACATCGCAATAATTAGCCTTGAGTGCAAGTGGGAGATTGTTGGAGTTAGTGCCCTCAGAGTCAATTATTGGATCACAGGCACGTGATTGCAATGATTGAGGGAGGACCTATCCCGGTAGGACAGTCTTACTCGAGATGATAGTATGCTATCTGGTTTATCTTTATCATCGTGTACTGCTTTAGGTGACCTGACATGTCGCTATTACACGTTGATAGAGCCCCTAGGATTCTTGCTTGACGACCAGCAGTATGATGGCGATCATATACGTGGGAGCTGGTAGTCTATAAGCACATCCTTAAAAGGTCCCTAGTCGTGGGAGTTTCGAGACTGGGCATCGATACTCCATTAGTAGGCTAGTGTATACAGTCGAGACCCCGACGAGGGGCGGTGGCCGGTCTCACAAGCCACTGGTGTCAGTTGGTTCACCTAAGATGTATACAGGTGCTCATTGGGTTATGAGTACACCGGACAGGACTCGCCGGGAACCTGCTAGTTGGTCTTGTACCAGATGTCAGATAGCAGTTCCCTGGTGACATGTGTACAGGTTAGTTCATCGACCTGAGATCGTCATTTGTCTCGTGTGAGTTCCCACTGTGCTTTGATTACTACCCTACCACGGCTCAAAGGAGTCGTGCAAACAGGTTTTAGTTGGGTACAGTCCCGAGCCACATGGAGGCAGTGAGCGGATCTGCAGGGGTTCGTCTCTCCCGGTATTGGGGGTGAGGTCGCGCTGTGTCTAGGAGAGCCATTACGCAAAGCCCTCGGCCGAGGCAGGAGATTTACTGGTAGGTATTCCAGTAGTATCTCAGGGCGTTCTGGGCTACGCTCCGACACGACTTGTACCGCTTTTGGGGGTCTGACTTTTACCAACCCCCTAGGCCCGCCATGCGATACTCATAGACGAACGGACCGGACTGTACGGATATTGTCACTGACAGGCTCAGTTGGGTGTCGGGGTGAGCTTCCTCATCGACGTCCCTTTTGGTCAATAGCTGGTGGCCCGTCACGTATTGGCTTATACCTCTGACGTGCCAGTGGTTAAATCCACATCCATAGTATTGACGAGTCTTTAGAGTCCACCACACTTTCAGTTACTCAAGCTTTCGGGCGAAACGCTGTAGAGGCCGTATGGAGATATGGCAGGGTCCGATCAGATACGTGCGGTATTGCACGGATCAGGATCGGACAGTTTTGTACTAATGGCCGTATAGTTATATGGCAGGGTTCGATCAGATACGTGCGGTATTGCACGGATCAGGATCGAACGGATTTTACTAGCCGGCTTTGGTTTAAGCCGGTACTAGTTTAGTACAGTGTAGATTTTGTCTCATTGCATTTGTATCCGGTCGGAATACAGATGCGGGTGTGTATGCACAGTGTCGGGGTTTTCCTGTAATTTATTACGGGACCAGTTTTCTGGAGTTGCCAGTTTGCATTCCGTTCCGGCCGGTTTTCCTTTGTTCTTTCCCGGCCGGACTTTTCCGATGGAGGGGGTAATTTGCAGTTTTGCAAATTACACTTTGTGGGGGGGTTTCTTGCATAAAGTTTGATTATGATAGATATCATTTCTTTCCTCCATGCTTGCTTTGATGGTGAGGTGAAAGGTTATGGGTTGAATAGGAAAAAAGGCATGGTTGATGTTTTGTTGACCTTGGATGTGGTCACCCCTCTCTTGCTCCTACACTCACCTCCCTTCATGTTGATGTTATGATATATTCCTCCACCACTTGATCATTCTCACTTGATGAAAAGAAGAAGAAAAGAGAGAAAGAAAAAAGAAGAAGAGAGAGCTTCATTCTTAAGAGTTTCTTTCTTGATCTCTTTTTCATACTAGAAAAATGCAAGCACCATTTTTCTAATCCTTGTTTCCTCCATCATCTTCAAATAGCAACAAAACCCAAGCGAGACAATCTACACTACATTCTACAGCACTTCTTGGGCATGTCGAGTTGCCGGCTTCATGCTCGAGTTGCCTCGGTATTGAGGCGGGAGCCCGTAAAAGACGAAGGCGATGTGGTGCCCTTTCCGGCGAGGAGGCGACGATGTGGAGCAAAGACTTTCCGCGGGAGATCGGGATGATGAAGAGAAGACCGGAGGACTCGGATCACTCGGTATACTTCTCACCCCATCTCTTGTTAGCTAGCGTAGGTTAATGGTAAACGATCCGGGTTTTCTTTGTCCGCGGTAGCGCCGGTTTCCGAGTAAGGAAAAATTTTGATTCCGCAATTTGGCCTCGAGTAAGACGGCCGGGGCGCTCCCGTGGCGCAACAATTTCATTATGATACCTCATTTTAAAAATACAAAGGAAATCTCACTAAATTATGAAAACAGTTCATCATTTACATGTATTCTGTTTTCATGCATTCATACCTCATTCATATGATATATTGCTACCTGAGGCACTTACACGGGCACATGAGATTACACTCGGGTTAGATATTTACCCTAGCCTTGTTATAGGTTGCATGTTATATATATTGAGGATATATTATGATCATTGACCTAGGTTGCATTATTTATGCGATTTCTATTCGTAGATGTTTTTTCTATTCACGAGTTGGCAACTCACCCCAGTTGTGCCCCAGTTTCTTGCAGGTTTGCCGTACAGGTTTCATTACGGCTTGCGGGCATAGTTTCCTTCGGGTGATTTGCTAGTAGGTGGGTTTACATGTATTGTACCCCATTATATATCTTGTATATTATTATTCTGCTGTATCTAGAAGTTCCATCATCCAAACATGTATTTATTTTGAGATAGAGACCAGTGATGTTATTCCTTCGACCTTAGAGTCGCGCGTTATATTTCTGCGGTTTTGTTGTGGTTTTGAGTTTCCTTTTGAATTTGATCCTCGCCGCTGGCGTTGTATATTATATTGCTTGTGTGGTTGTGACCGTCGATTGACGAAGAGCTAGCTCCCGCTTGGGGATGCCTTTCTATTGATTTCGTATACTATTCATGTTGTATCCCGTTTGGGCGCCAGTATTTACAAAGGAGACTCTGCCGAAATTTTCAGTAAATATTGATGTTCTTAAAAACCGCATAATTCGGCTTATGCTATTAAAACTACTTATTTTAAATTGGTTTTCCTTCACTCTACTACTTTTCTTGGTTTGGATTTCTGGGTTTTCGGTTTACTTAGATTACGTACGCCTCGAGACGTTTCGTAGTTTAAGTGCCGGTCATGTTCCGTACTTTCGGGACATGAAAAAGTTGGTATCAGAGCGTTAGGTTTTACCTTCGGAGCGTAGGATGACCCTTGGTTGATGGAATAGGTGACTAAAGTAGAGTGACGTACCGTGGGTATGTTCCACGGCATATTTACGATACGCTACTCCACTTAAGAAGCCTTAGGATGTACATTTCTTTGCTCAGTATTATATTCATTCCGATCTAGCCTCATCAGTACCAGTTATGGTTTTGCTGCCACGATTACGGGCAGGGAGAGCTGCGGCTAGAGTTGCGGTCAGCACGAGCTCGTCAAGAACGAGGACTGACCATGGCATGATTCCGGCGACACACGATTGCAGAGATGTGTCTTTTCATTGTGTCTTCGCGCCATGAGCGTTGGGTGGATTGCTGTATGAGATTACTCGGACGTGCCGATTTGCACTAGAGGATTGAGCCACTGATAGAGGCCAGCCAGATTTTGATTACCATTGAAGTATTGCTTACTCCTGATGATTGAGGCACCGTTCAGCGTGCAGACGAGCGAGCCAGTTATTGCTGCGAACGACGAGATATTGCCCCAGATGCTGGAGTTAGTGCAGAATGAGTTGTACTAAGTGATGATAGAATGACGCTAGTCATCGAGGATGAATGACTAGGACATGTGGATCGTTCGCCTACCCCGATGCGAGGTTATCAGATAGATTGATTCCAGCTAGAGACGACTTCACGCGGAGACGTTGGGAGTCGACAGAGACGATCGAATGTCAGAAACCTATTATTCCAAGTTTAAAGTAGTCGGAAAGACATGCAGGCAATTCTATGGTCCCTCTAGAAGAATGAAACCCTAACTCGACTTAATGACCGTGTGAAAGCCTTTGAACCATCGGGTTTGCGGCAGTTCTACGACGCCATTGGTGAGGCTTGGGTTTGCCCTTCTACGGCTGGACCACCGATGCTGTGGTATGTACTCGATACTATTAAACTGTGCCCAAGATGTTGAGCTCTTGGGGGATTATAAGGTTTTGACGACTCGATCGGATGGCTCGACTTAATTCGGATGCTAGGTGGTGAGATGCATTTCTTGGGAGACTCCCGATACGAGAATAGCCGTTGGAGCTTAGTCCATGCAGCCGCGACGAGACGAGTCCAAAGCAGACGACATTAGAGAAAAGTGAAGTAAGAGGTTCGTACCAGATCTAGATGAGATGACGTTCCACTCCGCCGACATCAGAGATGCGATACGTATGCCGAGGCATTGTACTTGGATATACCTTCCAGAAGGAGTCGCGTTGAGTATGCAGCCGTTCCAGAACGAGAACAGATCTAGTAAGGGACGATGACTTCCGGGCAGTTCGGCAGAGACGAGATTTGGGAGAGATCTCGATAGGACCTTTCTGGAATAAATTACGAGAATACTTGTACCCAGTAGTGGTCATGTTATGCACACCGGCAGGCCAGAGCTCAGGATTGTCGACGAGACATGCTATGAGTGACCATGGCAGTTGGCCAGAGATTCTTGGAAGATGTGCTTGAGCGGGACTATTCCGCCATACTTGATTTTGGTATTTTGAGCGATCTATTTGCATGCTTGATTTTGATGATGGAGTTTCATGATATTTGTTTCCATGGACCATGGTTGCACCTACGGAGTATTCACGATTTTTGCACAGTTGTTGCACTTGAGATAGTTTTCGTGCCTTGGTTCTCATGTTTGTGATTATATGGATTTCATACAGTTGAGTTGATTTGTGCGTATATACGCACACGATTTGGTTTTTGCACTCGGTATAGTTCTTATATGCTTGCAGTGCAGTGTTACGTATGATGTGCATTTAGATGCCCTGGACTTCGACTTCGATGGTGATATTCGATATTTGTTTTGTGCACCTTATGCACCTGATTGGATTTTGCGTATATTCGGCACTTGATATTGGATTTCATGATTTCGTGCACGATGGATACACCTGATTTGGATTTTCGCGCATGTTGGGCGCATGTTTTGAAGTGTGATTTTGGTGCACACCAGATGCACTAAATCGAGATTTTTCGTGCATGTCAGATGCACCTGATTTTGCTGTCAGTCACACATGTTGCCTGCGACAGATGTTTCGTGCACACCCGAAGCACTTAGATGTTGTTTCTGTGCATATGTATGGCACATATTTGGATTTTGATTTCCGTGCGCACCAGACGCATGTAGTATTCATACGCGTATTTTGGGATTGATTTTTCTTATAGAGCAGTACATTTTTATGATATTGCTATGTGTTTTCGTACTGAGCAGGACTAGTCAGAGGACAGTACCTGAATATATTTTGCATGCATTGATAGTTATTGAAGGGATTTTCAAAAAGCGAGCTATAGCCTCAGCATTTACCTACTTGTCTGATATGACACGAAATGTTTAAAACAAGAAGACCTTTCTAAATTGTTTCCAAAACGGCGGAACGTACATTTCAAACAAAGGTATATATGTATATAGTTATTTTCTTATGATAGACGTCCGCCATTGTGCAGTGTTATACGCGTTGCACAGCGACTTAAAGAGATTTGGCATGCATTTCCTTCAGATACTTACATATATAGATTCGATATTTACATGTATAGTTTTGAGTTATATGCTCATTTTTCATGCGCATGCGCTGCGCTACGATTTGTTTTATGTATTTACAATTTCGGAGCCCCGACGACTTGATGGTTTTGGTTTAGATGTTTGAGTATTTGGGGGGAGTTTTACTTTAAATTCGGGGACCGAATTTTTTTTAAGGGGGGAAGATTGTAGCGTTTTGAAAATCGTTTCGGTGAAATTTCGGAAAATCGGTAAAATAAGGGGGGTTTCTGTAAAAAGTCAAAATGCAAATATCTTATTATAAAAATTAAATATACATATTCTAGCCATGTAATTGCTTGTAATTGGTGTTTATTGAGCCACTGGTGAAATTTCAAATTTTCTGAAAAAAATTATTTTATTATTATTTTAAGCCGTCACTAATACATTTAATTAGGGAAAATTACAAATTGGAATGAGTTGAAACAAATTTTGTGCATCATAAAACTTTAAATAAAATTTTATCATGTGGTTTTTGAAATGAAATCGTTTGCCAAAACGGTTTAGAAATTATCGAAGAAAAAGGCTTAAATAGTGAATTTAGTGTTAATGGATGTTTGGGGGTATAGTATTTATCATTTTCCATCACCCCACACCCATACCCACACTCACACCCCCCCATTTTCCCTCCCCCTTGGCTGAATTCAGCAGCCCCCCTCTCTTGTCCCCACTTGTTTCGCAAAAGAAAAGAAAAGAAAAGAAAAAGGAAATGTAGAAATGAGAGTGGACTTTGACTAGGTTGACAAGATGTTATCTTTCCCCACCTCACTCTCTCTCCTCTTCCCTCAATTTCAGCCGAGCCCTCCCATTTCCTGCACCACCAACAGCCCCTCTCTCTCCCTCTCTCATTTTGCATCAAAAATTCATCAAAATACCTCAAAAATCAAGCTAAAATCCAAATCCGACTCCTACCCATTTTCTCTCATCTCCTTTAGCATGGATCTTGGTGCAAGGATTTCAAATTGGAGGTCTAGATCTCAAGTTTCATCCATGGTTCATGAGGTATAAATCTGGGCCTTTTTTTTAAATTGTTGCTAAATACTTTAGTCTAGCCTAATTATACGTTTAATTATGGGTTAATTTAAAGATGTGGGTTTTCAAGATGTGGTTTAGATTAGGGTTTTGTTGTGAAATTGTGTTGTGATATATTGTGCATGGTTTAGTGATGTTGATTAACATCTTAAGTTTAGTAGAAAGCTAATCTAGTTGTTAATTACAAACCATTACTTATAAAATGTCCTAATTAAGTTATTTTGCTAACTAGGGTTTTGGAAAATTATTAAACGCTTTAGATTAAATTATAATTATGATTTCATGTCATTATAGATAATATATTGAGTGGTTTAATGCCTTTAGTTCATGAAAATCCTAGTTAAATTGTTGTTTGTGCATTTTTGCTATAAATTGTTAAAAACTGGGTATTTTGTAAACTAGAATTTTGGGGTTAATGGAATTTAATGAAATTAAATTGTGGAAATTTTTTTTATGACTTATTTAAGATATTTAGTGAATATTGTGGCCGCTAGATTCGTTCATACATCGAGTTTTGTATTAAAGCGGTGATTTGTTCTTGCTAGATTTTCGGAAAAATGACTTTTTAAGTGAAATTGGGGTTTTTGTGAGTTTTAACCTGTTTTATATTAAAATTAGTGTTCGTGAATGTGAAAATGAGTGTGTTTGGTGTTTTTCTTGATCAATCGACGTTTGTACGCCGATGTCGAGGGTTTTTGGGTCGATTTGTGAAAGCAACCATAGGTTTTGACCTATGTGTGATTCGTGAGTCGTTTTGGTCATGAATCGGATTTTAATGCGATACGATGCGTTATGATATGTAGGTACCCCATGTGCACTTCGAGACGACAAGCAAGCGCGTGGCGACGTCTGCATCGGCGAGTGAGGACCAGGTGAGTAGATTTATATCTACGGGGAGAAGTCGGGTGGATGGCGTATAGCACCCCCACAGTCCGTGGTGGTGTATACGGATGCGTATACACACCAGCAATTATTATTTGTTATTTGGGATTAATAACGATATTTAGGATGGATATTGGTGTGTTGGATTATTTTAGTGTTGCGAACCCTAGGGTAGTGTTGCACTACACATACACGCATACATACTTGCATACATTCCTATTTATATGTTCTCATGGGATTCTTTATAGTTATGTGATCACATGGGTATAGGACTATGTGTTCACATACGGATTTGAGGATGATACTTAGGATTGAGCTGAGTCGAGGAGATTTGTTTTGTGGTTGTGATAGCGGTGATATGGCAGGATTCGTACCTGAGGTACGTCCTGGTGTTATAGCGGATGTTGGGACGACGATACGGGTGAATAGTGTTATAAATAAATGGTCGTCATGTGATCGTGGTATGAGGCATGATATGCTAGGATATTGATATTAGGCCGTATAGGGCGATGTATACCCCCTTGATGTTGATATGTGCTGACGATATCGGTTTGTACGAGATTGACGATCAGTAGTCAGATCATGAGTATATTGAGGATATTAGTATTGTACTAGACATAGGTCAGTACCCTAGACTATGATCTTGAATAAAGAGGATACCAGAGGAATGGTGTGAGGAATATGATATTGACCCGTACCCAGATTTGGGGATGTCGTACGACGGATTTACGTACGAGCTATATCTTGATGACTGATCCGCACTCTTGACTTGGGATGTCTGATTGTAGATTTGGTATCGGATATGATATTATTCAGGCGGGATCACCGACTAATATATATACAGGTATGTATATGGATCGACTCAGATGTTAGGCGGTTTCCTTACCTGTAGTCCAGCTTGTTAGCTTAGCCCTTTAGTTTAGTTTAGTTGTTAGATTAGATTCGATTCTTACCTATTTCAAAAACTAACGAATCGTGGGTATTTTAAAAGACAGCCCAAGGGATCCTACGTATATTTCAAAAGACGTATCTTTTCATAAAAACACCGTAACCCCTATTTTCAAAACCCCATGATTCGTGTTATTTCAAAAGGCACCATTTGTAGGACTTATATTAGATTAATGCAGGTTAGTTACAGTTGCGTCTAGTATTTCGCTCCCGCGTATTATTGTGGTTCGCTTCGCATCGCATACTTATATTATAATTTCTTATTGCAATGTTGATATCATATTGTTAGGACACCAGCACCATTACCGATGATGCGTATATACCACATACACTTACTTGCCGGCTCACACACATCTTCATCGGTAATTGCCATGTCACGTACACCTTAGAAAATATTATTGCTTGACATAGCGTACTTGCCTTATATGTTAGTTTAGACATTGTAGTTATTATCTGCTACTTCATGCTTACTGTTATTCATTATTATGCCGCATTCATAGATTCTCATGCATATATTCACTATTTTATGTGTTATTGAGGTTTTGGATTCGGATTTCCATGAGATTTTCTGGATTTGGAGGAAAACCGCAAAAACATAAATAACCCTTTTCTCTCTTTTAAAATAAAAAGTGTGGTTTTTCCCATGATGTATGAGTCGTCCACCATGAGTTTGCTGATGGATTTCGAGACCCGATTCGAGGAGACGGATGAACCGTTTCGAGTACATGGTGGACCCTGTAAGGTACCCCGGGGCAAGAAGCGCGTGATGATGACGATGTGAGCCTGGCAGGGAAGCACTACCTACCGGTGATTTTACCCGACGCGTCGGATATCCGGAGGATACCGTCGTGGTCTTGAGATGGATGGTAGAGGCCGGTCTGAACTGACGGCGCCCTAAATATTGTGATTGAGACCTTGAGATTTCGAGATATTGAGGTACAGAGACTGTGATACAGAGATATCGAGATATTGGGATTACGTTTTGTGCCGATGCTAGGCACTGTTTTATGCTGATTTCATTATGATACCTCATTTTAAAAATACAAAGGAAATCTCACTAAATTATGAAAACAGTTCTTCATTTACATGTATTCTGTTTTCATGCGTTCATACCTCATTCATATCATATATTGCTACCTGAGGCACTGACACGGGCACATGAGATTACACTTGGATTATATATTTACCCTAGCCTTGTTATAGGTTGCATGTTATATATATTGAGGATATATTATGATCATTGACCTAGGTTGCGTTATTTATGCGATTTCTATTCGTAGATGTTTTTTCTATTCACGAGTTGGCAACTCACCCCCGTTGTGCCCCAGTTTCTTGCAGGTTTGCCGTACAAGTTTCATTACGGCTTGCGGGCATAGTTTCCTTCGGGTGATTTGCTAGTAGATGGGTTTACTTGTATCGTACCCCATTATATATCTTGTATATTATTATTCTGTTGTATCTAGAAGTTCCATCAACCAAACATGTATTTATTTTGAGATAGAGACCAGTGATGTTATTCCTTCGACCTTAGAGTCGCGCGTTATATTTCTGCGGTTTCTTGTGGTTTTGAGTTTCCTTTTGAATTTGATCCTCGCCGTTGGCGTTGTATATTATTTTGCTTGTGTGGTTGTGACCGTCGATTGACGAAGAGCTAGCTCCCGCTTGGGGATGCCTTTTTATTGATTTCGTATACTATTCATGTTGTATCCCGTCTTGGGGCCAGTATTTACAAAGGAGACTCTGCCGAAATTTTCAGTAAATTTTGATGTTCTTAAAAACCGCATAATTCGGCTTATGCTATTAAAACTACTTGTTTTAAATTGGTTTTCCTTCACTCTACTACTTTTCTTGGTTTGGATTTCTGGGTTTTCGGTTTACTTAGATTACGTACGTCTCGAGACGTTTCGTAGTTTAAGTGCCGATCATGTTCCGTACTTTCGGGACGTGACAGTACTTTTACGGGCTCCTACCTCTGGACCGAGGCAACTCGGGCGCGAAGTTGGCTAGCCGACGCGTCCAAGGGATGCTGTAGACTAGTGTAGAAACTTTGTCTCTTGAGGTTATAGAAGTTGCCATGATGGAGGAATCAAGAATGGACTTTGGAGTGAGGTTGATGAATTTGTGTAACATGCAAAATGAGATGATCAAATTTCTCTCATACAAAATGAAAACCCTCTCCCTCATTTGAAGTGGCCGGCCCCCATCTAAGAACAAAATGGTGGAGGGAATAAAATCAAAGCCAAGAAGGGAGGTAAGTGTAGGAAAAGCAAAGGGGTGACCACATCCAAAAGGCAATGATGACATTATCAAATCAACTTCTAATCCAAACTAATCTCATTAATGCTAAACCATCATGAAAAAGCAAAGATGCTTAACCTATCATAATGCCACAAATGCAAGAAACCCCTCCACAAAAGATAATTTGCACAACTGCAAATAACCCCCTCCATCGGAAAAGTCCGGCCGGGAAGGAACAAAGGAAAACTGGCCGGAATAGAATGCAAACTGGCAACTTCAGAAAACTGATCCCGTAATAAATTACAGGAAAAACCCCGCGACTGCATATACATGCCTGCATTTGTATTCTCACTGAACACAAATGCAAAGAGACAAAACTACACTGTCTAATACTAGGATCCGGCTTAAGCCAAAGCCGGCTAGTAAAATCCGTCCAATCACGATCCGTGCAATACCGCACGTATCTGATCGAACCCTGCCATATCTCCATGCGGCCTCTACAGCGTTTCGCCCGAAACTTGAGTAACTGAGTGTGGTGGACTCTAAAGACTCGTCAATACAATGGCTGTGGATTTAACCACTAGCACGTCAGAGGTATTAGCTATACGTAACGAGCTACCAGCTATTGACCAAAAGGGACGTCGATGAGCGAACTCATCCTGACACCCTACTGAGCCTGTCAGTGACAATATCCGTACAGTCCGGTCAGTTTGTCTATGAGTATCGCATGGCGGGCCTAGGGGGTTGGTAAAAGTCAGACCCCCAATAGCGGTACAAGTCGTGTCGGAGTGTTGCCCAGAACACCCTGAGATACTACTGGAATACCTACCAGTAAATCTCCTGCCTCGGCCGAGGGCTTTGTGTAATGGCTCTCCTAGATACAGCGCGACCTCACCCCCAATACCGGGAGAGACGAACCCCTGCAGATCCGCTCACTGCCTCCATGTGGCTCGGGACTGTACCCAACTAAAACCTGTTTGCACGACTCCTTTGAGCCGTGGTAGGGTAGTAATCAAAGCACAGTGGGAACTCACACGAGACAAATGACGATCTCAGGTCGATGAACTAACCTGTACACATGTCACCTGGGAACTGCTATCTGACGTCTGGTATAATACCAACTAGAAGGTTCCCGGCGAGTCCTGTCCGGTGTATTCATAACCCAATGAGCACCTGTATACATCTTAGGTGAACCAACTGACACCAGTGGCTTATGAGACCGGCCACCGCCCCTCGTCGGGGTATCGACTGTATACACTAGTCTACTAATGGAGTATCGATGCCTAGTCTCGAAACTCCCACGACTAGGGACCTTTTAAGGATGTGCTTATAGACTCCAGCTCTCACGTATATGATCGCCCTCATACTGCTGGTAGTCAAGCAAGAATCCTAAGGGCTCTATCAACGTGTAATAGCGACTCGTAAGGTCACCTAAAGCAGTACATGATGATAAAGATAAACCAGATAGCATACTATCATCTTGAGTAAGACTGTCCTACCGGGACAGGTCCTCCCTCAATCATTGCAATCACGTGCCTGTGATCCAATAATTGATTCTGAGGGCACTATCTCCAACAATCGCCCACTTGCACTCAAGGCTAATTATTGCGATGTCGCATACTCACAGCCCGTGTGATACCGAACACCCAACTCCTCTACTAGTCAGTCTCACAAAGCTCATTTGCGAAACTATTGCGTTCGAGGAATAGCCTCAGTGAGTGGATCCGCTGTAATGTTTCTTTCTATGTCTCTCTATATCTCAAGTTTGCAGAGAAAGCCATCTCCCTAATTGAGCAATACCTGTCTTAGAATGTGTCTGGATGTCTGATGGGACCTAGCTCATAAATGAACTCCAAATCCAAACTTCTTAGACTGTATCGTCAACTGAACTTAATCAGTATCTTGCGCCATGCCTCACTCAGTATCCCCTTGGACCACCTGTCCAAAATACTGCCCCTCGTCAGAGGGAAAATCATGACTCTGACGACCACCCTGTCGTCCATGTCACCTTGGAAGCCTGGAATGATAACCGTCTCCTAAAGGAGGCTGCCGTTATCAAATCCTTAGAACATTTACTTATGTTCTAAAACTGCTTTCGAATGTTTCTCCAGGATTGGATCAATATCAACTTATTGCATCTACTGCAAGAACAATATCTGGTGTGGTACTTGACATCTCATGATTGACTCAATTGCCTAAGCAAGTAATCTGCCAATCATGCACATCCCTCTCTACTTTAGTTTATAAGACACCTTTAGAGAGGGTGACTCCATTACCTGCAGGTATATTACCGTGCCAGAAGTCGTCCATTCTAAATACTCATAGAATGCTGTCTAAGTACCCAGATTGGGAAACCACCCAAATCTAGATCTAAAACCATAGATCTAGTAACCAGAATGTCTGATATAATATCCAAGCCCTATGTGGAGAAACCACTGTGTGACAACCAAAGAATAACCGACCGTAGTATAGGAATATCACTTCCTACTCTGTGTATGTCATCCAAATACCAGGATATCACACCCTACTACCTTCTTAACAGATCCATCCCCTATTCTGATGAAGTCAAACCTATGATTGTCACATCAGAAATAGATGATCTATCTCCGCTAAATCTGCTTAAGTCTATAAATAGACATAAGTCTCTTGCCCACCATGCTTCCGTTGCTCCCACTGACTACGATAACCCTCTGGCAGAGTCATATAGACGTACACTTCTAAAGCCAGTTTAGAATGACGCTATACTCATCCTCCTGCCGGGTCTCACAGTCTAGAACAATAGCAATGGTAAGTCTGGGTAAACAAGAACCTCCCTGCCACCGTCCTTGAGCATACCGAAGTACCTCTCAGGTTCCTGAGGTTACCCACTTTATCTGCGGAGTGGCTAATGGAATGTCAAATCAGATTGAATCTTTAGGTTCTTATCAAATATTCAGTAATCGTTTGCGGTTCTGGAATCACTTCCAGTTCTACCATACTCCCACTACTGTTTTCTGAAAAAATCCATTTCTTTTAAAAATGTGGCGAGTCAAGAACAATATCACTATTGATCTTCCAGATGGTAGAAAGTGAACCCTCGTCATAGCCTGGGTCAACCCACAAACAGCCATTACAGAAACGTGCCTTGAGTTATCCGGAGTCTGGTTTTAAGCATAAGCCGGACAACTCCCCGTACCTTAACAATGTCAAGATATGAACTGTTCTATATCCAATACAGAAACAGAGGCACTAATTTAATTGAACCGGATTTAAATCATGCAGCTGTCACCAGTGCATGTCAACTGAATGGAAGGAGGCCGATCAGCGTTACTCAACCTAGGAATGCTTCCAATTATGAGTAACCAGAAAGAGAAGCAAGTTCTCATTACTATCAACTGAATACCATACACAAGTATCAACATCTTCGATCACCTTGAAGAATCCTGATACTTGCAATACCCGGTTCTCTACTCTATTCTTATATCAATAACTCCTCAAAACTCAGACCCTGTGTTCCTACAAAACACATGTCTAAGAACTAGAGAAGTTAAAAGTAAACAGAATATAGTACGAGGACCAACCCCTCTGTCCTAATGGACACTGGACAATATACAATAATCTGTATAAGTCCCTGAGTCTAACAACTCATTCACTGTGTGTCGTAGGTTGAAAACCGTACTATGGTTATGAAGAATTACACCGCTGTTCAATGCTCCTTACCTAACCATCCACTGATATAGGTAAATGTCATAGACATAATTTCAAAAGGTATATCTCACTCTATAAAAATAGACGTACAGATATATCAATTTGAAATTGGTGCATAACAATGGATATTCAAAACCAAATATTTGCCGTCCGGCAAACAACCTAGGTGACTTCCTCAAATATCACCAATTACAACGAATCCCGATATAATGAGGATGATCACCTAATTCCCAATAACTTACTCACACTCAACATCTGTAAAAACCATACAGATGTGAGAATCAAACCTGGTAAATACATACCCTGGAGCAAGTGTCTAATTGGGAAATCAGTTTTCTTTTAACAGTACACAGTGAAACTGAAATATTGAAATGTTTCGATGGGGTATCCGGGTATTCCTAGTAATGCCTCTTCCATTATCCAGATTCACAACTGTAACCGTATAATTCTTTGCCACCTCACCAAATCCTTTTATATGTCTTTAGTCATTACCTTCTGTACACCCCTTTAGGCCAAATGGTTTTCTTCCTTCCCTACCGTTCGACACCGGCCTATGGTTTGGAAGAAGACTATCCAATAAGCATAATTGGTGTACTGTCCTAATCCTAGGAACACTCGCAATGCGAGAGAACGTGAAGATAGAAGACAACCGAATGAACCTTAATCCTATTTCTCCTGAATCAGGATCCATCCCCGAACTGGAACAAGTTCCTTTCGAGTTCGTATATAACCATACGATGGAGTATCCAATAAACTTGGGATCTTCGTAGTGATACGGAGTATCCTGGAGAAATACAAAGGTGATCTAGGATTGGCGAAGAAATACTTGGTTTGGTCGTGAATAGCAGTCGCAGTTTACTTTGCCCTCCTTCCAATCCCTTTCTTTATCTTAACTTAATACCTTCTGTATACCGTTTAGGCTAATTGGTTTTCTCCATTCCCTACAGTTCGGCACCTGCCTATGGTTTGGAAGAAGACTATCCAATTTGCGTAATAGGTGTACTATCTCCTAAACCAAGGAGTACTCGCAACCTGAGAGAAGGTAAAAGGAAAAAACAACTGAATAGTCCTATTCGTTTTCTCCAGAACCGGAAACCATCCTCGAATAAAATCCTTCGAGTTCGTATATAACCATACGATGGTTTTGTCCAATGGAAGTGGACATTCGTAGTAATACGGGGTGTCCTGGAGAAAAGGGTAAAAGTAGGAGTGGCAAAAAGGTCTGCAACTCTGACAATTCAAAAGCCAGTGTTAAGAAGGTTCGGTCAACTTGGTCACTGAGTTATAGTCTAGGGTCGGGTCAATGGTCACTGCCAAAGAGAGAGAGAAAAGAAACACTCAGCGTGCACTCTAACCAAGATCAGAATGGTTATCACTTTATCTAATCTGGAAACCTCCCACTGTAACGTCGAATTCTTCCCCAAACCTGAAAGAAGAATTAGCCGAGATCACCCGAGGAGTAAACCAACTCATCAGTGGGAATCGGGATCCAACTATCATCGCATGATAACGTGACGGAATCCATTCATGCCACCACACTCCAGAAGGTTTGCGCATCCCTGGCAAGTTTCAGTTTCTTTAGAAACTCCCGATGTAAGTTTTTAGCCCTAGGACCCAAGTGACCTTGACTGAGCCAACATATCAAAGGATCCTAGTCAAGTTCAACCCGTCATTATCTTGATTGCATTAAACCCACCCGCACGAGTCCTTGACTGAGCCAAAATGACCGTACGACTGTCCTAACCAATCACATATCCATAAGACAGAAAAGCATTACAGAGCTACCGCACACTACGCCTCGGCTGAGCACGACATACGTAGCACGAATACTAAGCAATACCAATCTGAAATGACGGAGGGCTACGGCTGGTTTTTGGCGAAAAACCTTTAACGTAATGAACTTGATATCGCAGAAAGAACCGGATAACTTTTTATAAAAATATAGTGACGAAAACCTTTGCTAAAGAGGTCACTCCCGGTGAAGGGATCTCAGCTCTTTCCCCGTAGAATGAGGTGCAGGATATTCCAACTGAATACCACGATGCAAAGCAAAAGGCAATCGGCTATAGTGAAGTTATTGCCCTGACGCAAACTTCTGTCCAAAGGGTCACTCCCGGTGAAGGGATCTCGGCCCTTGCCTCGTCGACTGAGGGCAGGATATTCCAACTGAATACCACGATGCAAAACAAAAGTGAACGTCGTTGCTGTAAGTGCACGGCGGCGCCCCGGCCGTCAATCCGACGCCGGAATGCGGAAACGGTGATAAACTTAAATTTTGCGGACTTTGCAAACCGGCACCACCGCGCACTAAACTCCGGATCGAACCATTAACTAGTCTACGCTACTAAAAAGAAAGGGAAGAGATGTATACCGACGATCCAAGTCCTCCGGTCTTCATCTCCACTCCGATCTCCTCGCGGGATCTCCGTCCTTCTCCTCCTCGTCGCCTCCTCGCCGGAAAGGGCACCACATCGCCTTCGTCTTTTACGGGCTCCCGCCTCAATACCGAGGCAACTCGAGCATGAAGCCGACAACTCGACATGCTCAAGATATGCTGTAGAATGTAGTGTAGAAGATGCTTGTCTCTTTGGGGTTATGTTGTTGCCAATGAGGATGATGGAGGAAACAAGGATTTGAAAAATGGTGCTTGCATTTTTCTAGCATGAAAACTAGATCAAGAAAGAAAACTCTCATGAATGAAGCTCTCTCTTCTTCTTCTCACAACCATGAAAGACTTATCATCAAGTGAGAATAAAGGGTGGAGAAAAAACCATATGAAGCTAGAAGGGAGGTGAGTGTAGGAGAAGTGAAGAGGTGACCACAAACAAACATGAACCATGCTTGTTCTACTATTCAACCCATACCCTTTCAATCACAATAAAAAGCAAGTCAATGGTGCAAGATATGAAAGCCATCATAATCAATACAATTGCAAGAAACCCCCCCACAAAGTGTTATTTGCAAAACTGCAAATAACCCCCTCCATCGAAAAAGTCCGGCCGGGAAAGAACAAAGGAAAACCGGCCGGAACGGAATGCAAACTGGCAACTCCAGAAAACTGGTCCCGTAATAAATTACAGGAAAACCCCAATACTGTGCATACACACCCGCATCTGTATTCCGTCCGGATACAAATGCAATGAGACAAAATCTACACTGTACTAAACTAAGACCAGCTTAAGCCAAAGCCGGCTAGTTAAATCCGTTCGATCCTGATCCGTGCAATACCGCACGTATCTGATCGAACCCTGCCATATAACCATACGGCTACTAGTACAAACCGTCCGATCCTGATCCGTGCAATACCGCACGTATCTGATCGGACCCTGCCATATCTCCATACGGCCTCTACAGCGTTTCGCCCGAAAGCTGAGTAACTGAAAGTGTGGCGGACTCTAAAGACTCGTCAATACAATGGCTGTGGATTTAACCACTAGCCCGTCAGAGGTATAAGCCAATACGTAACGGGCCACCAGCTATTGACCAAAAGGGACGTCGATGAGCGAACTCATCCTGACACCCTACTGAGCCTGTCAGTGACAATATCCGTGCAGTCCGGTCCGTTCGTCTATGAGCATCGCATGGCGGGCCTAGGGGGTTGGTAAAAGTCAGACCCCCAAAAGCGGTACAAGTCGTGTCGGAGTGTAGCCCAGAACACCCTGAGATACTACTGGAATACCTACCAGTAAATCTCCTTGCCTTGGCCAAGGACTTTGTGTAATGGCTCTCCTAGACACAGCACGACCTCACCCCCAATACCGGGAGAGACGAACCCCTGAAGATACGCTCACTGCCTCCATGTGGCTCGGGACTGTACCCAACTAAAACCTGTTTGCACGACTCCTTTGAGCCGTGGTAGGGTAGTAATCAAAGTACAGTGGGAACTCACACGAGACAAATGACGATCCCCAGGTCGATGAACTAACCTGCACACATGTCACCAGGGAACTGCCATCTGACGTCTGGTATATGACCAACTAGCATGTTCCCGGCGAGTCCTGTCCGGTGTACTCATAACCCAATGAGCACCTGTATACATCTTAGGTGATCCAACTGACACCAGTGGCTTGTGAGACCAGCCACCGCCCCTCGTCGGGGTCTCGACTGTATACACTAGTCTACTAATGGAGTATCGATGCCCGGTCTCGAAACTCCCACGACTAGGGACCTTTTAAGGATATGCTTGTAGACCCCCAGCTCCCACTTATATGATCGCCCTCATACTGCTGGTGGTCAAGCAAGAATCCTAGGGGCTCTATCAACGTGTAATAGCGACGTGTCATATCACCTAAAGCAGTACACGATGATAAAGGTAAACCAGATAGCATACTATCATCTCGAGTAAGACTGTCCTACCGGGATAGGTCCTCCCTCAATCATTACAATCACGTACCTGTGACCTAATAATTGACTTTGAGGGCACTATCTCCAACAATCTCCCACTTGCACTCAAGGCTAATTATTGCGATGTCGCATACTCACAGCCCGTGTGATACCGAACATCCAACTCCTCTACTAGTCAGTCTCACAAAGCTCGTTTGCGGAACTATTGCGTTCGAGGAATAGCCTCAGTGAGTGGATCCGCTTAGTTGTTTCTTTCTATGTCTCTCTATATCTCAAGTTCGCGGAGAAAGCCATCTCCCGAAATGAGCAAAATCAGTCTTAGAATATGTCTGGATGTCTGATGGGACGTAGCTCATAAATGAACTCCAAATCCAAACTTCTTAGACTGTATTGACAACTGAACTTAATCAGTGTCCTGCGCGCCATGCCTCCCTCAGTATTGCCTTGGACCACCTGTCCAAAATACTGCCCCTCATCAGAAGGAAAAACTATAACTCTGACAACCTCCTTGTCGTCCATGTCACCTTGGAAGCCTGGAATGATAACCGTCTCCTGAATGAGGCTGTCGTTATCATATCCCTAGAACATCCACTTATGTTCTAAAACTGCTTCCGACTGTTTCTCCAGGATTGGATTAATGTCAACTTATTGCATCTAGTGCAAGAACAACATCTGGTGTGGTACTTGACATCTCATGATTGACTCACTTGCCTAAGCAAGTGATCTGCCAATCATGCACGTCCCTCTCCCCTTTAGTCTGTAAGACACCTTTAGAGAGGGTGACTCCATTACCTGCAGGTACACTACCGTGCCAGGAGTCGTCCATCCTAAATACTCTTAGAATGCTGTCAAGTACCCTGATTGGGAAACCACCCAAATCTAGATCTAAAACCACAGATCTAGTAACCAGTATGTCTGATATAAAATCCATGTCCTTTATGGAGAAACCACTGTGTGACGACCAAAGTATAACCGATTGTAGTATAGGAGTTTCTTTTCCTATTCTGTGTATGTCATCCAGATACCAGGACATCACACCCTACTACCTTCTCAACAGATCCATCCCCTATTCTGATGAAGTCAAACTCATGACTGTCACGTCAGAAATAGATGATCTATCTCCGCTACATCTGCTCTAGTCTATAAATAGACATAAGCAACCTATCCACCAATGCTTCCGCTGCTCCCACTGACTACGACAACCCTCTGGCAGAGTCATATAGACGTACACTTCTAAAACTAGTTTAGAACGACGCTATACTCATCCTCCTGCCGGGTCTCGCAGCCTGGAACAACAGCAATGGTATTTGTGTGTAAGCAAGAACTTCCCTGTCACCGTCCTTGAGGCTACCGTATTAGTACCTCTCGGGTGCCTGAAGTTACCCACCTTATCTGCGGAGTGGCCAATGGAATGTCAATCCAGATTGAATCTTTAGGTTCCTTATCAAATCTTCAGTAATCGTTTGTGGTTCTGGAATCACTTCCAGTTCTACCATACTCCTACTACTGTTTTCTGAAAAAATCCATTTTTAATAAAACTGTGGCGAGTCTAGAACAATATTGCTATTGTTCATCCAGATGGTAGAAAGTCAACCCTCGTCATAGCCTGGGTCAACCCACAAACAGCCATTACAGAAACGTGCCTTGAGTTGTCTAGTGTCTGGTTTTAATCATATGCCGGACAACTCCCCGTACCTTAACATCGTTAAGATATGAACTGTTCTATATCCAATATAGAAACAGAGGCACTGATTTAATTGAACCAGATTCAAATCATGCAGCTGTCCCCAGCACATGTCAACTAAATGGAAGGAGGCCGATCAGCGTTACTCAACTTAGGAATACTTCCAATTATGAGTAACCTGAAAGAGAAGAAAGATCTCTTTATCATTACTATCAACTGAATACCATACACAAGTATCTACATCTTCGATCACTTTGAAGAATCCCGATACTTGCTACACCTGGTTCTCTCTATTCAAATACCTATAACTCCTCAAAACTTAGACCCTGTGTTTCTACGAAACACATGTCTAAGAACTAGAGAAGTTAAAAGTAAACAGAATATAGTATGAGGACCAACCCCTCTGTCCTGATGGACCCTGGACAACATACAATACTCTGTATAAGTCCCTTGAGTCTGATAACTCATTCACTGTGTGTCGTAGGTCGAAAACTGTACCTATGGTTAAGAAGAATTACACCGCTGTTTAATGCTCCTTACCTAACCATCCACTGATATAGGTAAATGTCGTAGACATAATTTCAGAAAGGTATATCTCACTCTATGAAAATAGACGTACAGATATATCAATTTGAAATTGGTGCATAACAGCGGATATTCAAAACCAAATACTTGCCGTCCGGCAAATAACCCAGGTGACTTCCTCAAATATCACCGATTACAACGAATCCCGATATAACGAGGACAATCACCTAATTCCCAATAGCTTACTCCCACTCATCATCTGTAAAACCATACAGATGTGAGAATCGTACCTGGTAAATACATACCCTGGAGTAAGTATCTAATCGGGAAATCAGTTTTCCTTTAACATTACACAGTGAAACTGAAACATTGAAATGTTCCGATGGGGTATTCTGGTATTCCTAGTAATGCCTCTTCCAGATTCACGACTGTAACCGTATAGTTCTTTGCCACCTCTCCAAATCCCTTCATATGTCTTTAGTCTTTACCTTCTGCACACCCTTTTAGGCCGAATGGTTTTCTTCCTTCCCTACCGTTCGGCACCAGCCTATGGTTTGGAAGAAGACTATCCAATGAGCATAAGGGGTGTACTGTCCCAATCCTAGGAACACTTGCAATGAGAGAGGGTGAAGATAAAAGACAACCGAATAAACCTTATTCCTATTTCTCCTGAACCAGAATCCATCCCCGAACTGGAACAAGTTCCATTCGAGTTCGTATATAACCATACGATGGAGTATCCAAATAAACTGTGGATCTTCGTAGTGATACGGAGTGTCCTGGAGAAATACAAAGGTGGTGTGGGAGTGGTAACGAAATATTTGGTTTGGTCGTGAATATCTGTTGCAATTTACTTTGCCCTCTTACTAATCCCTTGCTTTGTCTTAATCTTAATACCTTCTGCACACCGTTTAGGCTAATTGGTTTTCTCCATTCCCTACCGGTCGGCACCAGCCTAAGGTTTGGAAGAAGACTATCCAATCTGCATAATAGGTGTACTATCTCCTAAACCAAGGAGTACTCATAACTTGAGAAAAGGTAAAAGGGAAAAGACAACTGAATAATCCTATCCGTTTTCTCCAGAACCGGAAACCATCCTCGAATTCCTTCGAGTTCGTATCTAACCATACGATGGCTTTGTCCAATGGAAGTGGACGTTCGCAGTAATACGGGGTGTCCTGGAGAAAAGGGTAAAAGTAGGAGTGGCAATGAGGTCTGCAACTCTGACAATCCAAAAGCCGGTGTAAAGAAGGTTCGGTCAACTTGGTCACTGAGTCAAAGTCTTAGGGTCGGGTCAATGGTCGCTGCCAAAGAGAGAGAGAAAAGAAACACTCAGCGTGCACTCTAACCTAGATCAGAATGGTTACCAATTTATCTAATCTGGAATCCTCCCACTGTACCTCAAATTCTCCTCCAAACCTGAAAGAAGAATTAGTCGGGGTCACCCGAGGAGTAAACTAACTCATCAGTGGGAATCGGGATCCAACTCTCATCGCATGATAACGTGACGGAATCCGCTCACGGTATCACACTCCAGAAGGTATGCGCATATCTGGCAAGTTTCAGTACTTTTGAAACTCCCGATGTGATTTCTGCCCCATGCTCTTATGACCTTGACGAAGGCCAACAAATCATAAGTCACATGTCAAGTTCTACCCGTCATTCTCCAGGTTGATTTGAACCCACCCGCACAAGCCCTTGACGAAGGCCAACAAGGCTATACGACTGTCCCAAACCAACGCATCTATCTATGCTGCAGAAAGGCAACAAGCAGCTACCATACACTATGCCTTGACGAAGGCCAACAAACATAGCATGAATACTACGTGCTACCCGTCTGAAACGACGGAGGGCTACGAATGGTTTCTGGCAAAAACCTTTAACGTAAAGAACTTGATATCGTTGAAGGAACTGATAGCTTTTAAAAATATAGTGACGAAAAACCGTTGCTAAAGAGGTCACTCCCGGTGAAGGGATCTCGGCTCTTTCCCCGTAGAATGGGGTGCAGGATATTCCAACTGAATACCACGGTGCAAAGCAAAAGTAATCGGCTATAGTGAAGTTAATGCCCTGACGCAAACTTTTTGTCCAAGGGGTCACTCCCGGTGAAGGGATCTCGGCCCTTGCCTCGTCGACTGAGGAGCAGGATATTCTAAATGAATACCACGATGCAAAACAAAAGTGAACGTCCTTGCAATAACAGCTTTTTGAAAAGTGTTCCAACAACATCAGAATAGGTTTGTTTTTAACTTTGCATTGATCCGAATCAATGCAGTCCCATCAATTGATCACACCAAAAAGAACGAAAATATACTGATGTACGTATATGCCATCCGCATTCGCCACTGGGTCCCGTCATTACCCGTTAGGTTAGCTAACTAACGACAGAGCGGGGACTGGACTAGCGCGGATGCAAAACATATACAACATCTACTAATATATATACCAATATATTATATTCGCTCAAGGCGTGAATAAAATGCAACATCACAGAGAATGAACAACATCACAGAAACAATACAGATATCTGGGATCCCCGGGTTTCACAGAGCCACTACTGAAACCCGACGTTCCCCTGGTCGTGTGGATAGCCTGTGCAATGAGAATCCTAGACCCCTACGGGCGCGGCAAGTCACCCGCCAAAACCTGAAGCGAGGCAGCCCCCTTCAGCACCGTGAATGGACCACCCAGCACTTCACGGAATCCGGTAACTTGGGCACCCCTCCTGGGTCAACCTGTACCCCCTACGAGTGCGGCGGATAGCCAGCCAATCCTGGAGTGAAGCCCCCTCCGTCCCAATGCCATGAGATGCGGGCTTGTTGTCTTCTAGAACCCGGTTATCCGTGCACCCCACCGCGGGGCAATCCTAGTACAGAAAGTAAAATATACATACAACGGGTACATCGACCGCAACCAGGTCGTGCCCCAAAAGAATAATACAAACAGGCAGTGACGGCAGTCCACATGTCGGACGCTCGCCCCGCAATATCAAATGTACATAATACAACAAAACTGTACTAGCATTGCATCCAGGCTATCCCCCACGACCAATCCGCAACATCACAGCAAATACATAGAACATCAACGTGAAAGTCACGTTCGCAAATCCGTCTAACCGGGCTATAGCAGTTAGACCGGATTTACCGATCGAGTGACATTCACGGTCGCAGATATAATGTAAATACTGTGAAAAATGTGTTTAAAAAATTTCCGATTGATCAAACAATTAACAAGTGGGCCCCAAAGAAAACTGTAGCACTCACAGAAACAATTGGCCCAACTTTAATATTCCAAAGCCCATATTTTAAGCCCAGAAGGCCTCTGTAAAAAAATGGTGAAGTGATGTGAATAGTGCGCGGCGGAAGGGCCGCACTAAAAGGGTTTTCGCGGCGGTTCCGCGCTCCAACTGTGGAGTTACTTCGTCAAATTTTTACAGAACTCTTAGATTTTCCAGTACATCAATATTTTACAACCTGAAAAATTTTTCGAGACCAAAAATTTTCAACAGAAACTGATGCGAACTAAAATGCAGTTTTGGAACTTTTTGATCGATCGGAAATGCAAACACATTACACAAAGCTAGACTAAGTTAATGGCGAGGCTCTGATACCACTGTAAGTGCACGGCGGCGCCCCGGCCGTCAATCCGACGCCGGAATGCGGAAACGGTGATAAACTTAAATTTTGCGGACTTTGCAAACCGGCACCACCGCGCACTAAACTCCGGATCGAACCATTAACTAGTCTACGCTACTAAAAAGAAAGGGAAGAGATGTATACCGACGATCCAAGTCCTCCGGTCTTCATCTCCACTCCGATCTCCTCGTGGGATCTCCGTCCTTCTCCTCCTCGTCGCCTCCTCGCCGGAAAGGGCACCACATCGCCTTCGTCTTTTACGGGCTCCCGCCTCAATACCGAGGCAACTCGAGCATGAAGCCGGCAACTCGACATGCTCAAGATATGCTGTAGAATGTAGTGTAGAAGATGCTTGTCTCTTTGGGGTTATGTTGTTGCCAATGAGGATGATGGAGGAAACAAGGATTAGAAAAATAGTGCTTGCATTTTTCTAGCATGAAAACTAGATCAAGAAAGAAAACTCTCATGAATGAAGCTCTCTCTTCTTCTTCTCACAACCATGAAAGACTTATCATCAAGTGAGAATAAAGGGTGGAGAAAAAACCATATGAAGCTAGAAGGGAGGTGAGTGTAGGAGAAGTGAAGAGGTGACCACAAACAAACATGAACCATGCTTGTTCTACTATTCAACCCATACCCTTTCAATCACAATAAAAAGCAAGTCAATGGTGCAAGATATGAAAGCCATCATAATCAATACAATTGCAAGAAACCCCCCCACAAAGTGTTATTTGCAAAACTGCAAATAACCCCCTCCATCGAAAAAGTCCGGCCGGGAAAGAACAAAGGAAAACCGGCCGGAACGGAATGCAAACTGGCAACTCCAGAAAACTGGTCCCGTAATAAATTACAGGAAAACCCCAATACTGTGCATACACACCCGCATCTGTATTCCGTCCGGATACAAATGCAATGAGACAAAATCTACACTGTACTAAACTAAGACCAGCTTAAGCCAAAGCCGGCTAGTTAAATCCGTTCGATCCTGATCCGTGCAATACCGCACGTATCTGATCGAACCCTGCCATATAACCATACGGCTACTAGTACAAACCGTCCGATCCTGATCCGTGCAATACCGCACGTATCTGATCGGACCCTGCCATATCTCCATACGGCCTCTACAGCGTTTCGCCCGAAAGCTGAGTAACTGAAAGTGTGGCGGACTCTAAAGACTCGTCAATACAATGGCTGTGGATTTAACCACTAGCCCGTCAGAGGTATAAGCCAATACGTAACGGGCCACCAGCTATTGACCAAAAGGGACGTCGATGAGCGAACTCATCCTGACACCCTACTGAGCCTGTCAGTGACAATATCCGTGCAGTCCGGTCCGTTCATCTATGAGCATCGCATGGCGGGCCTAGGGGGTTGGTAAAAGTCAGACCCCCAAAAGCGGTACAAGTCGTGTCGGAGTGTAGCCCAGAACACCCTGAGATACTACTGGAATACCTACCAGTAAATCTCCTTGCCTTGGCCAAGGACTTTGTGTAATGGCTCTCCTAGACACAGCACGACCTCACCCCCAATACCGGGAGAGACGAACCCCTGAAGATACGCTCACTGCCTCCATGTGGCTCGGGACTGTACCCAACTAAAACCTGTTTGCACGACTCCTTTGAGCCGTGGTAGGGTAGTAATCAAAGTACAGTGGGAACTCACACGAGACAAATGATGATCCCCAGGTCGATGAACTAACCTGCACACATGTCACCAGGGAACTGCCATCTGACGTCTGGTATATGACCAACTAGCATGTTCCCGGCGAGTCCTGTCCGGTGTACTCATAACCCAATGAGCACCTGTATACATCTTAGGTGATCCAACTGACACCAGTGGCTTGTGAGACCAGCCACCGCCCCTCGTCGGGGTCTCGACTGTATACACTAGTCTACTAATGGAGTATCGATGCCCGGTCTCGAAACTCCCACGACTAGGGACCTTTTAAGGATATGCTTGTAGACCCCCAGCTCCCACTTATATGATCGCCCTCATACTGCTGGTGGTCAAGCAAGAATCCTAGGGGCTCTATCAACGTGTAATAGCGACGTGTCATATCACCTAAAGCAGTACACGATGATAAAGGTAAACCAGATAGCATACTATCATCTCGAGTAAGACTGTCCTACCGGGATAGGTCCTCCCTCAATCATTACAATCACGTACCTGTGACCTAATAATTGACTTTGAGGGCACTATCTCCAACAGTTGCAATAACAGCTTTTTGAAAAATGTTCCAACAACATCAGAATAGGTTTGTTTATCTTGCATTGATCCGAATCAACACAGTCCCATCAATTGATCACACCACAAAAGAACGAAAATAATGATGTACGAATATGCCATCCGCATTCGCCACCGGATCCTGTCATCACCCGTTAGGTTACTTAATTAACGACAGAGTGGGGACTGGACTAGCGCGGATGCAAAACATATACAACATCTACTAGTATATATATAATATATAATTTTCGCTCAAGACGTGATAAAATGCAACATCATAGAAAGATAACCAGCATCACAGAACAATACAGATATCTGGGATCTCCGGGTTTCATAGAGCTGCTACTGAAACCCGACGTTCCCCTGGTCGTGTGGATAGCCTGTGTAATGAGATCCTAGACCCCTACGGGCGCGGCAAGTTACCCGCCAAAACCTGAAGCGAGGCAGCCCCCTTCAGCAATGTGAATGGACCACCCAGCACTTCACGGAATCCGGTAACTTGAGCACCCCTCCTTAGGCCAACCTGTACCCCGTACGAGTGCGGCGAACAGCCCGCCAATTCTAGAGTAAAGCCCCCTCCGTCTCAATGCCATGAGATGCGGGCTCGTTGCCCTCTAGAACCCGGCTATCCGTGCACCCCTCCGCGGGGTAATCCTAGTACAGAAAGTAAAATATACATACAACGGGTACATCGACCGCAACCTGGTCGTTCCTTAAAAGAATAATACATACAGGCAGTGACGGCAGTCCACATGTCGGACGCTCGCCCCGCAATATCAAATGTACATATAAAACAAAACTGAACTAACATTGCATCCAGGCTATCCCCCACAACCGATCCGCAACATCACAGCACAACACAGAACATCAACGTGAATGTCACGTTCGCAAATCCGTCTAACCGGGCTATAGCAGTTAGACAGGATTTAACAATCAAATGACATTCACGGTCGCAGATATAATGTAAATACTGTGAACTAATGTGTTTAAAATATCCGATCGATCAAATTTTACCAAGTGGGCCCCAAAGCATTACTGTAGCACTTATAGAAAATCTGGGCCAAAAAATAATATTCCAAAAACCCTATTTTCTAGTGAAAGACAATCTGGAAAAATTTGGTGCAGTGAGGAGCCTAAGTTGCGGCGGAACCGCGGCCTAAGCATGGCTTTGGCCGCGGTTCCGCGGTGAGATGATGGATTCAGGTGACCAAATTTTACCTGAATTCTTTTACTTCCCTGCACATCATTCTGCAACTACCTGAAAAATTTTTAGAGTCCAAAAAATTACGACAGAAACCTGATGCACACGAAATACGGTTTTTGGGATTTTTGTTCGATCGAAGATGTAAACACACTAGATAAAGCTAGACTAGGTTAATGGCGTGGCTCTGATACCATGTTGCGGCACGGCAGCGCCCCGGCCGTCTACTCGAGGCCAAAATGCGGAATCAAAAATTTTCTTAACTTTAAACTGGCGCTACCGCGGACAATATACCCGGATCATAACCATTAACCTAATCCTAGCTAACAAGAGAAGGGGTGAGAGATATACCGAGCGATCCGTGTCCTTCGGTCTTCGTCTCCACTCCGATCTCCTCGCGGAATCTCCGGTCGTCGCCTCCTCGTCGGAAAGGGCACCACGTAGCCGGGTACTTTTACGGGCTCCCACCTCTGGACCGAGGCAACTCGGGCGCGAAGTTGGCTAGCCGACGCGTCCAAGGGATGCTGTAGACTAGTGTAGAAACTTTGTCTCTTGAGGTTATAGAAGTTGCCATGATGGAGGAATCAAGAATGGACTTTGGAGTGAAGTTGATGAATTTGTGTAACATGCAAAATGAGATGATCAAATTTCTCTCATACAAAATGAAAACCCTCTCCCTCATTTGAAGTGGCCGGCCCCCATCTAAGAACAAAATGGTGGTGGGAATAAAATCAAAACCAAGAAGGGAGGTAAGTGTAGGAAAAGCAAAAGGGTGACCACATCCAAAAAGCAATGATAACATTATCAAATCAACTTCTAATCCAAACTAATCTCATTAATGCTAAACCATCATGAAAAAGAAAAGATGCTTAACCTATCATAATGCCACAAATGCAAGAAACCCCTCCACAATAGATAATTTGCACAACTGCAAATAACCCCCTCCATCGGAAAAGTCCGGCCGGGAAGCAACAAAGGAAAACAGGCCGGAATAGAATGCAAACTGGCAACTTCAGAAAATTGATCTCGTAATAAATTACAGGAAAAACCCCGCGACTGCATATACATGCCTGCATTTGTATTCTCACTGAACACAAATGCAAAGAGACAAAACTACACTGTCTAATATTAGGATCCGGCTTAAGCCAAAACCGGCTAGTAAAATCCGTCCAATCACGATCCGTGCAATACCGCACGTATCTGATCGAACCCTGCCATATCTCCATACGGCCTCTACAGCGTTTCGCCCGAAACTTGAGTAACTGAGTGTGGTGGACTCTAAAGACTCGTCAATACAATGGCTGTGGATTTAACCACTAGCACGTCAGAGGTATTAGCTATACGTAACGAGTTACCAGCTATTGACCAAAAGGGACGTCGATGAGCGAACTCATCCTGACACCCTACTGAGCCTGTCAGTGATAACATCCGTACAGTCCGGTCCGTTCGTCTATGAGTATCGCTTGGCGGGCCTATGGGGTTGGTAAAAGTCAGACCCCCAATAGCGGTACAAGTCTTGTCGGAGTGTAGCCCAGAACACCCTGAGATACTACTGGAATACCTACCAGTAAATCTCCTGCCTCATCCGAGGGCTTTTTGTAATGGCTCTCCTAGACACAGCGCGACCTCACCCCCAATACCGGGAGAGACGAACCCCTCCAGATCCGCTCACTGCCTCCATGTGGCTCGGGACTGTACCCAACTAAAACCTGTTTGCACGACTCCTTTGAGTCGTGGTAGGGTAGTAATCAAAGCACGGTGGGAACTCACACGAGACAAATGACGATCTCAGGTCGATGAACTAACCTGTACACATGTCACCTGGGAACTGCTTTCTGACGTCTGGTATAATCCCAACTAGAAGGTTCCCGGCGAGTCCTGTCCGGTGTACTCATAACCCAATGAGCACCTGTATACATCTTAGGTGAACCAACTGACACCAGTGGCTTGTTAGACCGGCCACCGCCCCTCGTCGGGGTATAGACTGTATACACTAGTCTACTAATGGAGTATCGATGCCTAGTCTCGAAACTCCCACGACTAGGGACCTTTTAAGGATGTGCTTATAGACTCCAGCTCTCACGTATATGATCGCCCTCATACTGCTGGTAGTCAAGCAAGAATCCTAGGGGCTCTATCAACGTGTAATAGCGACTCGTAAGGTCACCTAAAGCAGTACACGATGATAAAGATAAAACAGATAGCATACTATCATCTTGAGTAAGACTGTCCTACCGGGATAGGTCCTCCCTCAATCATTGCAATCACGTGCCTGTGATCCAATAATTGACTCTGAGGGCACTATCTCCAACAATAGGTATGAGGATAAAGTAGAGAACCAGGTGTTGCAAGTATCGGGATTCATCAGGGTGATCGAAGTTGTAGATACTTGTGTATGGTATTCAGTTGATAGTAATGACTAAGAGAACTTGCTTCTCTTTCAGGTTACTCATAATTGGAAGCATTCCTAAGTTGAGCAACGCTGATCGGCCTCTTTCCATATAGTTGACATGCACTGGAGACAGATGCATGATTTGAATCTGGTTCAATTAAATCAGTACCTCTGTTTCTGTATTGGATATAGAACAGTTCATATCTTGACATTGTTAAGGTACGGGGAGTTGTCCGGCTTATGCTTAAAACCAGACTCTGGATAACTCAAGGCACGTTTCTGTAATGGCTGTTTGTGGGTTGACCCAGGCTATGACGAGCGTTGACTTTCTACCATCTGAAAGATCAATAGTGATATTGTTCTTGACTTGCCACAGTTTTAACAAAAATGGATTTTTTCAGAAAACAGTAGTGGGAGTATGGTAGAACTGGAAGTGATTCCAGAACCGCAAACGATTACTGAAGATTTGATAAGAACCTAAAGATTCAATCTGGTTTGACATTCCATTAACCACTCCGCAGATACGGTGGGTAACCTCAGACACCCGAGAGGTACTCCTGTAGCCTCATGGACGGGGACAGGGAGGTTCTTGTTTACCCAGACTTGCCATTGCTGTTTTTCTAGACTGTGAGACCGTGCAGGAGGATGAGTATAGCGTCGTTCTGAACTAGCTTTAGAAGTGTACGTCTATATGACTCTGCCAGAGGGTTGTCGTAGTCAGTGGGAGCAGCGGAAGCATAGTGGACAAGTGGCTTATGTCTATTTATAGACTAAAGCAGATATAGCGGAGATAGATCATCTATTTCTGACATGGCAGTCATAGGTTTGACTTCATCAGAATAGGGGATGGTTCTATTAAGAAGGTAGTAGCGTGTGATGTCCTGGTATTTGGATGACATACACAGAGTAGGAAGTAAAATTCCTTTACTACGATCGGTTATACTTTGGTCGTCACACAGTAGTTTCTCCACAAAAGAAATGGATTTCATATCAAATATTCTGGTTACTGGATCTATGGTTTTAGATCTAGATTTGGGTAGTTTCCCAATCAGGGTACTCAGACAGCATTCTAGAGGTGCTTTAGAATGGACGACTCCTGGCATGGTGGTGTACCTACAGGTGATGGAGTCACCCTCTCTAAAGGTGTCTTACAGACTAAAGGGTAGAGGGATGTGCATGATTGGCATATCACTTGCTTAGGCAATTGAGTCAATCATGAGATGTCAAGTACCACACCAGATGTTGTTTTTGCAATAGATGTAATAAGTTGATATTGATCCAATCCTGGAGAAACAGTCGGAAGAAGTTTTAGAACATAAGTGGATGTTCTAGGTGTTAGGTCCAACTTACCTCTCCCGATACTTTCGGGGTTGCGGAAACGGTAAAACAAAAAATTTTCTTGACTTGGTAACATGGACCGTAAAAGCCGGATCTTTGCTAAACTAGAAACTAGCAAACCATAAGAGGTGTTAACTACTATGCCGTAGAAATTATACCTCACGATACCGGTCCTTCGGGTCTTCATTCCGCTGTCCCGCTCGTCGATCCATGCTCCGAGGGTTGATCCGGACTTTGGTCATCTCCGCGGCCTTCTTGAGTCGAAGACGATCCACCCGAGAGTTGTACACCAAGCTCCACCTCGAGCTGAGGCAACTAGGACAACAAGATCGCTGGTCTTGATACCCTATGTTGTGTAGAAGAGAAAGATGGAGGTATTTGTCTATGTGGATTCTTTTTCTCTCAACACATGAGATCAAAAGAATTTATGAAGAGGAGGAAGATGAAGGAGGTCAAGCAACCATGGAGCTCTTTCTTTCTTCTCACTTCAAGAGAGGGAATGACAAAAGAGAAATGAAAAACATAACCAAAGAAAATGAACCATGGTTGCAAAATAATACTAAACACCATCATTACAAATCCTATCATGATAAAGTTGATGCTACATTGATTTGACCATTTTCATAATCCAATGACCATTTTCATAATCCAAAATGAAAAAGAAAACCAAAGAAGAGTGTAGACCTCTCATGAAGGTCAATGGTCAACTTTGGTCAACGGGTCAATAAAGTCAAGAGTGGTCAAGGTGGTCAAATGGTCAAAGCAATTAGCCATCACATAATTATCACTAAAAGGATTAGTAAATAATGTCTCCGTCTCATAATGGTTTTGACCGAACGAATTGCCAAAACCCTAATGAGTCCACCTCAAAATGGTTTTGACCGAATCAACTGTCAAAACCCTAATGAGCCTGCCACATAACGGTTTTGGCCGAACCAACTGCCAAAACCCTAATGAGGCGCCTCCTCCTTCATCGCTCCTCAGAATTGTGCATACACACCCGCACCCGCATTCCGTAGAATGCGAATGCACAGAAGAGAAAACAAATCCATCTGTGCAATACTAGGATCCGGTTTAAACCAAAACCCACTAGTATTGCCTTCCCGAACAACATACGCACACAAGTGCACGTAAGTGATCGCAGCCCTGCCATAAAACCATACGGCCTCTACACGTTTCGCTCAGTGCAGAGAAACTCTCTGTGTGGGATTCTAAAGACTCGACACTATGCTGGCAGTGGGTTTAACCACAGACCGTAAGCGGCACTAGCTGTACGTAACGGTCCCCAGGTAGATGTCGATAAGAAGGCCGATGAGGTAAACCCATCCGAACTCCTACTGAGCCTGTATGTGACAATCTCCGTACAATCTGGTCTGTTCGTCTGATACATCGTATGGAGGGCCTAAGGGGGTGGCGAATGTCAGTCCCCTAATAGCGGTACAAGTCGCGTCGGAGTGAAGCCCAGAACACCCTGAGACATCACTAGAAACCTACCAGTATATCTGGCTTGCCCTGGACAGGGACTACATGTGTAATGGCTCTCCTAGACACAGCGCGATGTCAATCCCCAATACCGGGAGGGATGAATCCTGTCTAACCGTCACTGCCTCCAAGTGCTTCGGGACTGCACCCAACTACTACCTGTTTGCACGACTCAGTAGAGCCATGGTAGGGTGGTAGTCAAAGAACAATGGGAACACACTTGAGGCGAAGTGACAGTGTCAAGTCAGCAGACTAAGCTGTACTCATGTCACCTAGGAACTGTTAACTGACGATAGGTATAATACCAACCAACAGTCCCCGACGAGTCCTGTCCAGTGTACTCGTAACCTAACGAGCACCCGCATACTATCTCAAGTACAACGTACTGACGGCTGTGGGACAGACCGCCTCCCGCACTGGGATGAGAAGCGCATACGCTAGTCTACTCCGGAGTATCGATGCCCTGTCTCGATAATCCTACGACTAGGGACATGCATAAGGATGTGCTTGTGGATTACCCAGCCCCCACGAGTGTGATCGCCATCACAACGCCGGTAATCAAGCAAAAGATCCTAAGGGCTCTACCAATGCGTATAGGTGATATAATAAAAGAAACACATGTACACATTAAAGCAGAGACAAACCAAGTAGCATACTACTATTTCGAGCAAGATTGTCTATACAACTGTGAATATCCCAAGCTTCCATCAAGTAATATACATACTAGTATGAGACAGTAATGGACTCTAGGGCATATACACTAACAATCTCCCACTTGTACTAAGGCCATGTACTGGCGTATCGAAGACCTATCATCTCGATCAGCCGCTCGAACTGAGTCTGGGGTAAGGCCTTCGTGAATGGATCCGCTGTGTTGTCTTTTGTGTCCACTCTCCGTACCTCGATCTCCTGGCGATCAATGATCTCCCTGATCAGGTGATACCGCCTTAAGATGTGTCTGGATTTCTGATAGGACCTTGGTTCCTTCGCTAAAGCTATAGCCCCATTGTTATCGCAATACAAAGGTATTGGGTCAACAATGGACGGAATCACCTTAAGTTCACTAATGAACTTCTTCATCCAGACCGCCTCTTTTGCGGCATCGCTTGTAGCAATGTATTCAGCCTCCATCGTCGAGTCTGCGACGGTATCCTGTTTGGAACTCTTCCAACATACTGCCCCTCCGTTGAGGGTAAACACAAAACCCGAGACAGACTTGCTGTCATCTTTGTCACTCTGGAAGCTTGAATCGGTAAAGGACTCGACCCTGAGGTCTCTATTACCGTAAACCACGAACATCTCCTTAGTCCTTCTCAGGTACTTGAGAATGTTCTTCACTGCTGTCCAGTGGTCCTCACCTGGGTCTGAATGATACCGGCTAACCACGCTCAGCGCGTAAGCTACATCTGGTCTTGTACATAGCATCGCATACATTATAGATCCTACCGCCGAAGCGTGGGGTATAGTGCTCATGCGAACCCTCTCCTCGTCAGTCTTAGGAGACATCTTCTTGGAGAGGGTAATTCCGTGCAATGCGGGTATGTTACCGCTCTTGGAATCCTCCATACTAAATCTCTTTAGTACGGTCTCTATGTACCTGGACTGCGAAAGTCCCAGCAGTCTCTTGGATCTATCTCTATAAATCTTGATCCCCAGAATGTACGAGGCATCACCCAGGTCCTTCATGGAGAACCGTTGTGACAAAAATAGCTTCACCGATTGTAGCATAGAAATGTCATTTCCTATCAAAAGAATGTCGTCCACGTACAAGAATAGGAACACGACAGTTCGTCCTACAATCTTCTTATAGACACAAGGTTCATCTTCGTTCTTGATGAAATCAAATTCCTTGATTGCCTCATCAAAACAGATGTTCCAGCTCAGCGATGCCTGCTTTAATCCATAAATGCATTTAAGCAACTTGTACACCTTCCCGCTGCTCCCACTGTCTACGAAACCTTCTGGCTGATCCATGTAAACGCACTCTTCCAAACAGCCATTTAGAAAATCTGTTTTAACGTCCATCTGCCTGATTTCATAGTCATAGAAGGCAGCAATGGCAAGTAGGATCCGAATGGATTTCAGCATAGCCACTGGAGAAAAGGTTTCGTCATAGTCCAAACTAGGTCTTTGACGAAAACCTTTTGCAACAAGTCTAGCTTTATAGGTTTCCACCTGCCCATCCACACCAAGTTTCCTTTTGTAGATCCATTTGCATCCAACGGGTTTTAGCCCAGGTGGAGAAATATCCAAGGTCCACACTTTATTGGCGTACAAAGACTCCATTTCAGATTGCATTGCTTCCTGCCACTTATCAGAGTCCCTACTGATAATGGCCTGCCTGAAACTGGTAGGGTCATCTTCTTCCAAGATGCAATCCTCTCGATCCCCGTCTATGAGAAAACCGTAGTATCTTTCTGGCGGATGAGAAATCCTACCAGATCTGCGGAGTGGCTGAGGTTCGTTGGGTGTAACCGAATCTAGCGGTTCTTCCAAATCTTTAGTTAAAGTTCGTGTTTCTGGAATTTCATCAAGTTCTACCGTGCTGCAACTAATATTTTTAACAAGAAATTCTTTTTCCAAAAATGTGGCATTCCTGGAAACAATTATCTTCTGTTCCTCTGCATGGTAGAATAGATACCCACTTGAATCTTTTGGGTATCCCACAAACTTACATAAAACTGCCCGTGCCTCAAGTTTGTCTGGGTTCTGTTTTTTGACATAAGCTGGGCAACCCCAAATCTTAATACGTTTAAGATACAAACTCTTACCACTCCATATTTCATACGGAGTCTTAGGCACGGATTTGGATGGAACTTGTTTCAATAGATGCGCTGCAGTTTGAAGTGCATATCCACAGAATGAAAGAGGCAACTCGGCACTACTCATCATGGAGCGAACCATATCCAATAGGGTACGATTCCTCCGCTCCGATACACCGTTGTGCTGTGGTGTATATGGAGGAGTAAGCTGAGAGAGAATACAATTCTCTTTTAAGTAATCTAGGAATTCCGTACTTAAGTACTCCCCTCCTCTATCAGACCGGAGGATCTTGATACTTTTGCCAGTCTGGTTCTCTACTTCATTTCTGAATTCCTTGAATTTCTCAAAAGCTTCTGATTTGTGTTTCATAAGATACACATATCCGAATCTAGAGAGATCATCAGTGAATGTGATGAAGTACGAGAACCCACCCCTTGCATGTATAGACATCGGACCACATACATCACTGTGTATGAGTCCCAAGAGCTCTGCTGCCCTTTCTCCATGTCCGGTGAACGGAGATTTGGTCATCTTCCCTTTGAGACAAGACTGACAAGTTTCATAAGATGAAAACTCGAACGCATTCAAGAGTCCATCTTTATGCAACTTACTTATTCTTTTCTCTCCGATATGACCAAGTCTACAATGCCACAAGTAGGATTCATTCGTATCTGAATTCTTCCTCTTGCGTGTGTTTTGTATATTGAGAACTGTATTCTGATTTAGAACGTAGATACCATTACACAGTGTACCTTCTGCTACCATTACCTTATGAAGGTAGATTTTCATGATATTTCTATCAAGAACAAAGTTATATCCATGTTTATCGAGTAAAGAAACTGATATGATGTTGCAAACCATGGAAGGTTCATAGCAGCAATCGTTCAAAATCATAGTCTTGCCATTTGGCAATACTAGGTGATATTCACCGACGGCTGCAGCATTAACTTGTGCTCCGTTCGCTACTCTGAGCGACATATCACCAGGTGCAACTTTCCTACTTTTTTTCAGTCCCTGCAATAAATTACAGTTATGAGATCCTGATCCGGTATCAAGTACCCAGGAGGTAGGGCTGACCGTAAAGCAGTTCTCAATTACAAGAACACCTGAAGTAGATGCAAAACCATGGTTCTTCTTCAACTGTGTATCCTTGGAATCCATACAATCCTCTTTCCCTTGCTCATACTTATGACTGTTGTCATAAGTTAGAGCCGAACCAACGTTCCCTAGCCCCGAATAAGAATTCGGATCGGTCAAGCGATACATTTAATTATCTTGATTAGGGCGTGAAATGGTTGCTACCTGGAGAGAGAGAAAAGAAACACTCAGCGTGTGCTCTTGCTAGATTAGATTGGTTTATTAGTTTATCTAACCAGGATGGCTCCCACTGTTTCCTCAAAGTCTTCCTAAAACCTTAAAAGAAGAACTAGACAGGATTAATCGCACGCCACAATACTTGCTTAACCTTTCAGCCAGGCTGGTGTTGGTACTTCGCGGGAGGTTTTCCAACGCTTTCGCGAAGTTCCTTAATTAAATAACCTTTTTTCCCTAGGGGCGTAACCCCGCTAACACCGTTCTAGACACCTACTTCGTTTATAGCATTGATCGTTAATTGAAATAATCTCCCGAGAGTAATCCAACTCATCAGTGGGATCGGGATCCAACTATCATTGTGCGATGACCTAGATGGAATCCACTCTAGTCACCACACTCCAGAAAGTATGCTAAATCTGCAAGTTTCAGTTTCTTTAGAAACTCCCGATGAGGATTTTTGCCCCTATGACCCAAGTGACCAATACACAGTCAACAAATCAAAGGGTCCTACTCAAGTTCAACCCGTCATTATCTTGATTGCATTAAACCCACCCGCATAACCCTTGACATAGTCAACAAGGTTACACGACTGTCCTAACCAATCACATTGTATCCAGCAGATAAGCAATACTCAGCTACCGTTCACTGCACCTTGACACAGTTAACAAACGCAGCACAAATACTAAGTATAACTTATAAGAAATGACGGAGGGCTACGGCTGGGTTTTGGCGAAAACCCGTTAACGTAATGAACTTGATATCGTTGAAAGAACGTGATACACTTTTTGAAAATATAGTGGCGAAAACTTTTGCTAAAGAGGTCACTCCCTGTGAAGGGATCTCGGCTCTTTTCTCGTCGAATGAGGTACAGGATATTCCAAAGTAAATAACTCGATGCAAAGAAAGAATAATCGACTATAGTGAAGTTATTACCCTGACGCAAACTTTTGTCCAAGGGGTCACTCCCGATGAAGGGATCTCGGCCCTTGCCTCGTCGACTGAGGTGCTGGGCATTCATAACCGAATACCTCTATGCAAAACAAAAAGTGAACGTCCTTGCATTAACAGCTTTTTGAAAATTGTTCCAACAACGTCTTTTAGGTTTATTTTCTTGCATTAATTCTTAATGCGTCCCATCAATTAATCCTACCATTGCAGAAAACAACAAAAATATGGCGTACGCTTATGCCATCCGCATTCACCACGGGGCCCCGTCATCACCCGTTAAGTTACTTAACTAACGACAGAGCAGGGGATGGACTAGCGCGGATGCAAAACATAAGCAACACCTAAATAGATATCGTATATAGATATATAGCAATGATAGCCAATCCAGATCACAGATGAACACTTTGGATATATTAGGAACCCGCGATTCGTTCGAGCCTGCAATGAAAAGCGGATTACACGGTCGCGATGAATAGCCAAAACCCTACCCTAGACCCCTACGGGTGCGGCAAACTACTGTAGGGTTCCTAGGCACACTCAAGAGGTCTCACAAGACATCAACCAGGCCAAATTCAAATTTTACAAGTGCCGAGAAACCCTAATACGGATCGTTGACTAGAGTTTAAGGCGAAAACGATAACTAGTTAATAACTTAACTAAGAGTGAGCGAAAATACAACCTTTGTAGATCCGGTCCTCCACTTCCTTAGCTCCATGATGATGTCCCTCCGCTGCGATCATCGGATCCTGGACTCTAGCGATGGTTTCGTCGAAGAAATGATCGAGCTAGGTCGTGGACTTCGATGCCGAAGATGATCTACGTCGAGGCAACACAAGATCAAGCTCCAACTTCACCAAGACATGAAACTTGTGAAGAGAACACCCGATACTACTTGGAAAGTCGTAGAGGATGAAGAAATAGGAAGTGGGTTCACTTTAGAATTGGATTTCTCACTCTTTTTCTCAAGTCACCATTGAAGCTAGCAAGCTTCTTTCTTCTTGAAGAAGAAGAAGAAGAAGAAAAAGAATATGATAAAGAATAATTAATAAAATGGAAATAAAGTCATTCTTATCATATTAGCAACCATGGTTAAGTGTAGAGAATAAACTAAGGTTGGGTGAATGGTTAGGTTTAGCATGAAACAAAAATGGTAGACTTTTTCAAAGCTTCATGAAGCTTCAGCTATAAAACAAAGCAAGCCACCATTTCTCTTTTTGCCAAAAATGGATTAAGGGAATAAATAAATAAGTAAATCAAAACCCTAACCATTAACATAACCATGGTTTAATCTTACACACCCAAGTTTGTATGTATCATCAAACATGATACAAACTAGTGCACAAAATTATATCATATATACAATGTGCACATCAAGTGAGAAAATCCATCTTAAGTGAACTAATACTAGTTAATGTAAAGTAATATATCAAATATATAATTATACATTAAATCATTAAATCAACACTTGATTTAACGATCCGGTCATATCGCATATAACCGACTAATATCAAGTGTATCAATGTATCGAATCAACACTTGATTCGGTAACCCGGCTATATCACATATAACCGACCAATGATACAAATCGCGAGAATAGAATACAGTATCACATACTGGTATAATTCTCGGTCCCGCACATATCTCATATGCGCTCCTATTTCATTTCACTTGAGCCAGGAAACCTCTGTGTAGGACTCTAAAGACTCGTCAATACGCCGGCAGCAGGTGATGATCATATCAAACACCCACAATCCGCAAGCAGTCTGCTAAACGTAACGGCCACCCAGGTATTTAGTGATCAGAAGATCGACGAGCAAGCCCGCTCACACTCCTGTGAATCCAACCAGTGACACTTACCGTACAGTCCGGTCTGATCGTCTGATATGTCGCATATCTTGCCTAGGGGTGGTAAACGTCAGACCCTAGTAGCTCGATAAATCGTGTCGATATAAGGTCTATAACAGTTCGAGAAACTACTGGTAACACTTACCAGTAAATCTCAGCAACCCTGGCCAGGGATTTCCGATTATAGCCAATCGAACATAGTGCAACATCAACTCCCTATACCGGGAGAGACGAATCCCCTCCTATCGCTCATTGCCTCCATGTGATTCGGGACTGTACCCAAAAACCACCGTTTTGCCTGCCCTCTTGGATGTGGTAAGGTGGAAATCAAAGCACAGTGGGAATCACACAAGACTGTATGACGATCTCGGGTCTACAGACTAACCTGTACCAGTGTCACCACAGATCTGCCATCTGACGTAAGGTATAATACCATCTGGGAGTTCTCGGCGAGTCCGTCCAATGTACCCAGTCTCCACTGA
The DNA here is from genome assembly GCA_030015575.1 of Agapanthus africanus. Classification (NCBI taxonomy): domain Eukaryota; kingdom Viridiplantae; phylum Streptophyta; class Magnoliopsida; order Asparagales; family Amaryllidaceae; genus Agapanthus; species Agapanthus africanus. Next base: position 623,730,971 of record CM057341.1, read on the forward strand.
GCACCCGTATATCATATCTGATGTCAAACACCAATGGATATGGGATCATCCATCGCCCATCTGTATGGGTCGAGAAGGTATACGCTAGTCTACTCTTGTATATCGATGCCCTGTCTCGATATACCCACGACTAGGGACCTTGAAGGATGTACTTATGGACTACCATGTCCCCACTAGTATGATCCGTATCATAGTCCAGGTAGTCAAGTACACATCCTAAGGGCTTTATCAACATGTAACAGAGAGACAATCAGTGTACACGTTAAGGTAAAGAGCAACCAGATAGCATACTATCATGTCGAGCAAGAAAGTCCTCCCTATATATGTCCAAGCATCCACTACAATATACATCCTATGTATAGTAATGGCCCCTAGGGCATATATATAACTAACAATCTCCCACTTGCAGTAGGGCCATCTGATAGCAGTGGTTGTAGTATCTCATACTCAACCATCCCATAAAAGTCTCTCTTTGGGAAAAGGCCTTTGTGAGTGGATCCGCCGTGTTGTCCTCTGAGTCTGCTCTCCTAACCTCGATCCTCTGGAGATCAACCATCTCCATGATGAGGTGACACTGCCTTAGAATATGTCTGGATCACTGATGGGACGGACGTTCCTTGGCATAAGCCACAACTCCATTGTCACACAATGGAAGGAACTATGTTCATCTCATGAACAAATATACATCCAGACTGCCTCTTTTGGTAGCATCTTAAGTAGCGATGTATCCAGCCTTTATTGTCTAGTATGCCACGGTATCTAGCTTGGAACTCATCCAACATACCGTCCCTTTACTGAGGGTAAAGAAAATGCCTGCGACTGACATTCTGTCGTCCTTATCACCCTGGAACCTTTCCATTGATTCTCCCCAGGATCCACTGATACCATCTCACTACAACTAGTGAGTATCCTAATATCCAATTAGATCTATCTCATAGATCCAAAACCTAGGATTTAGTAGGTATCACTTTGATCCTATATGGAGAATCATTGTGATAAGCGGAGATTGACCGAGCGTAGTATAGGAAGCTATTTCCCTATCATAGAGTATGTCATCCATGTACTCTACGAAGATCACCACCATACTCCCTACTACCTTTTGTATATACAAGGTTCATCTACCATTTTGATGAAGTCAAACTCTTTTACTATCACATCAAAACAGACGTTCCAACTCCGCGATGCCTGCTTTAATCTATAAAGCAACTTGCACACGTTTCCGCTGCTCCCACTGTCTATGAAGCCCTCTGGCTGTGTACTTATAGACTGTCTCTTCTAAAACATCATTTTAGAAAAGCAGTCATGACACCCAACCGCCAGATATCGTAGTCATGGTATGTAGCCGTGGCAAATAGGATCTGGATGGACTTAAGCATAGCTACTTAGAAAAGGTTTCATCATAATCCATACCTGGTCAATGATGCAATCCTTTAACAAGTCTAGCTTTGAAAGTCTCAACTTTTCCATGTACACCAAGTAATCTTCTCAAGATATACTTGCTCCTGATGGGGATTTAACCCTTCAGATAAAGCAACTAAAGTCCATACATCGTTCGTGTATAAGGATTCCATCTTAGATCGCTAAGCATCCAGCCATTCTTACAGAGTCCCACTCTTGATGGCCAGCTCGAAACTAGTTGGGTCATCATCTCATGATGCATTCCTCGCTCCCACTGTCATAGAGAAACCAAAGTATCTCTCAGGTGGGTGAGAAACCCTACTAGATCGGCGGAGAGGCTGAGCTTCGTTGGAAACTATTGAATCCATCGGTTCTACCAAATCATCAGCTTCAGTTTGTATAGCTGGAACATTTCCAATTCTACATAACAGATCTTGCCTCGAGCTTGCCCGGATTTTGCTTTTAGACATAGGCCGGACAACCCCAAATCTTAACAAACTTAAGATATGGGCTCTTCCCTTTCCATATGAAATGGTAGGCAACTGATTTGATTTGAACCCTATTCAATAGGTATGCAGCTTCTAAAGTGCATAACTCCCAAAAAGGAAATAGGAAACTCAGCAGTACTCATCATAGAGCACACCATATCAGATAGGGTGCTATTGCTCCGCCCCGATATACCATCGTGCTATGGTGTATACGGAGGAGTAATGCAGAGAGAGAATCTCATTCTTAGAATAGTCCAGGAATCCCGCGCTCAAGTATTCTCCTCCTTGATCACATCAAAGGACATAATACTTATACCCGTATATTGGTTCTGTATTTCTAACTTATATTCTGTGAATATCTCAAAAGGTTCAGACTTGTGTTTCAACAGGAACATATGTCTGAATCTCAAGAGATCATCAGAGAATGTAATGAAGTATAAAGAACCAGTCTTGGCATGTGTAGACAGGGGAGCTTACATACATCAACATGTATCAATCCCAAGAGTTCACTAACTCTTTCTCTGTTTCCAGTAAACTGAGCTATGGTCATCTTATCTTTGTGATATGACTGGCAAGTTTCATAAGATGTAAATTCAAACTAATTTAAATATGCATCTTTGTGTAACTTAGCTAGTCGGGTTGTATTGATATGACCTAGTCTACAATACCTCAAGAAGGATCCGTTCATTTCTGAACTCTTCCTCTTGTGTGTGTTCCGTATACTAAAGAACTGTAGTTTGATTTAGAACATCAATGCTTTTAGATAACGTGCCTGAAACGATCAACTTTTGATATAGGAAATGTTCAAAACATTATCCAACAATACAAAATTTTATCATTTCTTTACTTATAAAGATACTGATATGATTTTGTATATCAGGTTCGGTATCTAATAATATTCGTTCAGAATCATTGTATTTGTAATACAGGGTGACAGTGACCAACAGACTTGGCTGCAACAGTTGCCCCGTTTTCTGTCTCATGAAACTTATCACCCGTTCTCAGTTCTTTACCTATCTGTAGCCCATGTAACAAATTACATATGCGGGGTCCTGATCCGGTATCTCATATCCAGGACGTAAAGAATACTGAGAAACAGTTCTGTATAATGAACACACCCGAAGATGATGCATTAGCATGCACTCTCTTCTTTTGTGCGGCATGGGAAATCTGGTATTCCCCTACTTCCTGCTCTGTCTTATAACAATTATAAGTTGGAGCGGGACCAACATTCCCCAGCTCAGTATAACAAGCGGGTTCGGTCAATATTCCGTATTATTATCTTGATTAAGGCGTGACATGGTCGCTACCTGGAGAGAGAGAGAAGAAGACACTCACCATATGCTCTTGCAAGATCAGATTGGTTATTATTTTATCTAATCAAGATGGCTCCCACTGCTTTTATCAAATCTTCCTTCAAAGCCTAAAAGGAAAGACTAGCCGGGATTAATTACACGCTACAAGTTCGCCAATCTTTCAGCCAGGCCAGTGTCGGTACTTTGAGGGAGGCGACCCGTGCTTTCGCACGGACCTAATTAATGTAAACCTCATTTTCCCAGAGGCGTAACCCCGTTGACACCTTTCTACACACCAACTAGATCGGCTAATTGTAATGTGTAAAATTCTCCCAGGAGTAACTCTTACTCGCAGCGGGTATCGGGATCCAACTATATCATAGAAGGTATGCATTCTCATTGCAAATTTCAACACTTGAAATTTCCGATAATATTTTGCCCCTAACGTGCTATGACATTGACGAAAGCCAACAAACCATAGCCCGCTAGTCAAGTTCAACCCGTCATTTCTTGATTGAATTAAACCCACCCATACGACCCTTGATGAAAGCCAACAAAGCCGCACGACTACCCTAATCCAATCGCATCATATGCAGCAGATAAGCAGCATATAGCTACCGCACACTGCACCTTGACGAAAGCCAACAAATGCAGCACGAATACTATATACAACTTATCTGAAATGACGGAGGGTTACAACAGGTTTTTCTGAAAACCTATTGCGCAATGAACTTGATATCGTTGTAGAATCAAATGATTTTAAAATGGAGTGTTTTTGAGGCTTTTCTAGTTTTGCTAAAGGGGTCACTCCCGGTGAAGGGATCGTCGGCCCTTTCCTCGTCGAATATGGTGCGGGATATATCATATATATCACTGTGCAAAGCAAAAAACTATAGAAGCAATCAAAAGACAAACCGAGGGTTGTACCATCTGCCAGTTATTGCTAAAGGAGTCACTCCCGGTGAAGGGATCTCGGTCCTTTCCTTATCGAATAAGGTCCAGGATGTTCTACTAGGAACACCGCGATGCAAAGCAAGAACTGTAGCTACCTGTTTTTGAAAATTCGATTCCACAACATTTTTAGGTTTCTTTTTCTTTCATTAATCATATTAATGAAGTCCCATCATTTAAGTTACCTAAACATCACAGATAAATACGACATACACTTATGTCATCCGCATTCGCCTCGATGTCCCCTCGTACACCGTTAGGTTAGGTGACTAACGGCAGAGCGGGGCAGGGCTAGCGCGGGTGTAAAACATAAGTAACGCCTATATAATATATCATATATACTATATACAGTATTTATCACAGAACATCAAATGATCACATCACGATATCGCAGCAGAAGAATCATATGAAATATTGGATATACTAGGGCGTCCGTGTTTTCAATACGAGCTAGTAAAAAACACGGATTCCACGGTCGTGATGAATAGCCAAACCCACACCGCTAGACCCCTACGAGAGCATCAAGCAACCCTACCAATTCTAGAGTTAGGAGACCCGGACTCGACTCCTCGAGTTGGTCTCCTATTGGACTCCAGAACCCGGTTACTTGTGCCCTCCTCCTTGGGTCTATCCTAGTGCGGAAAAGTAAATAATATACAAACGGTGACATCTTCCGCAAACTGGAAGTGCCCCAATAAAAGAATATTACATACATGTTTTTACATGAATGAAAATGAAAAACACTCATCTCACATAAAAAACCCCGACTATTCAAACACGACGATCTAATATAACATATCCAGCAACACATAACATCATATGTCATCAACGTAAGTAAATATGCCCATCCCAATTATCGTTGACATATAGTAACGAAACTGGCGATATCACATATTACACTTACGGTCACAGAAAAGAAAGTGTAAAACTACAACAGTTGGAATCCGCAACCTCCTTAGACATCGCATGCCTAATCAAATGAATTCCTTAGACATCGCATGCCTAACAATTATAAACCCCGCATTTTAGTCTCATTATCGAAAACACTTTTCAATGTAAAGTCGGGAAATTCAACAGGATTCCCGGCATCCTGACCGAATACTCGTCGCAAACTTTAGTAGACGGCCGCACCCCCGATACCGTCGACGAAATGCACTAAGCGGAACACCGCTGCCGTGAGCACCCGAACGGATGCTTTCGGTGACGGGGTTCTCCTACAGTCACTTGGTCGGGGCTATGGGGTGTAACTGTCTATTAAGTTTATCCGGTGAGTATTCGCGTACGCTACGTGATTGCGACGGACTTTTGATCACATCAAAATTCCGTGGCAACCGATCAAGTGGGACTAAAGTGCTATGTTTATAACATTCATATCAGTTATCTCATAACTACTTGTGAATTCCAATTATTGTATCACAAAATCATAATAAACAGAAAATGTTAAACTTTTCGATTCGAACAGTCAAACACCCAAGTTTTCCCGAAACAGCTCAACACATAAAACAAGTTTAAAAACATCCAGTTCATACCTCAGTACCAACGGTCCAGCCGTAGAAGGGTCAAGCCAACGCCTCACATGTGGCATGCCGTAGTGCCCCAAACCCTAAGGTTCAAAGGGCAGTTCAAGACGGTCACATAATCGAGTTAAGGTTTGTTGTCTTCTAGAGGGACCATCACGTTACTTGCAATACTTAGAACGTCATTAAACTACGAAAAGATCCAACACTTGGAAATTTCCCAACAGGGGAAAAATTGGGTATTTATATCCGGTCGAACTTTTCAACATATTCAAAAAATTATCCGGAAAACACATAGACAAAATTAGACATCCCGATCGAAACACCGAGTCCCCAATACAACCCAGAAAACTCAACTCTTGAGTAAGATTTAAAAATTCTCAGAAAATACAGCACCAAAATATAGGCATTACTGTGCAAAAATCAATGGAAGAAGAGACTAAGTGGCCGCGGAACCGCCGCATTATCCACGCTAATGCCGCGGTTCCGCCGCGCTTTGATAGAATCAGGCGCACGTGCTTCACAGTAATTCTTACAAAAGCCTTCTGATTTTTCTGCATATTTTTAATTCTCCAAAATCCCCGATTTCAAAAAATGTACAGAGAAGGAATTTGCATTTGGGTTTCGGTTCAATCGGACTTCTAACTCCGTCTACGCATCGCCTAAGGCTTTAGCTAGGCTCTGATACCACTGTAGGGTTCCTAGGCACACTCAAGAGGTCTCACAAGGCATCAACTATGCCAAATTCAAATTTTACAAGTGCCGAGAAACCCTAATACGGATCGTTGACTAGAGTTTAAGGCGAAAACGATAACTAGTTAACAACTTAACTAAGAGTGAATGAAAATACAACCTTTCTAGATCTGGTCCTCCACTTCCTTAACTCCATGATGATGTCCCTCCACTGCGATCATCGGATCCTGGACTCTAGCAATGGTTTCGTCGAAGAAATGATCGGGCTAGGTCGTCGACTTCGATGCCGAAGATGATCTACGTCGAGGCAATACAAGATCAAGCTCCAACTTCACCAAGACATGAAACTTGCAAAGAGAACACCCTATACTACTTGGCAAGTGGTAGAGGATGAAGAAATAGGAAGTGGTTTCACTTTAGAATTGGATTTCTCACTCTTTTTCTCAAGTCACCATTGAAGCTAGCAAGCTTCTTTCTTCTTGAAGAAGAAGAAGAAGAAGAAAAAGAATATGATAAGAATAATTAATAAAATGGAAATAAAGTCATTCTTATTATATTAGCAACCATGGTTAAGTGTAGAGAATAAACTAAGGCTAGGTGAATGGTTAGGTTTAGCATGAAACAAAAATGGTAGACTTTTTCAAAGATTCATGAAGGTTCAACTATAAAACAAAGCAAGCCACCATTTCTCTTTTTGCCAAAAATGAATTAAGAGAATAAATAAATAAGTAAATCAAAACCCTAACTATTAACATAACCATGGTTTAATCATACACACCCAAGTTTGCATGTATCATCAAACATGATACAAACTAGTGCACAAAACTATATCATATATACAATGTGTACATCAAGTGAGAAAATCCATCTTAAGTGAACTAATACTAGTTAATGTAAAGTAATATATCAAATATATAATTATACATTAAATCATTAAATCTACACTTGATTTAACGATCCGGTCATATCGCATATAACCGACTAATATCAAGTGTATCAATGTATCGAATCAACACTTGATTCGGTAACCCGGCTATATCACATATAACCGACCAATGATACAAATCGCGAGAATAGAATACAGTATCACATACTGGTATAATTCTCGGTCCCGCACATATCTCATATGCGCTCCTATTTCGATTCGCTTGAGCCAGGAAACCTCTGTGTAGGACTCTAAAGACTCGTCAATACACCGGCAGCAGGTGATGATCATATCAAACACCCACAAGCCGCAAGTGGTATGCTAAACGTAATGGCCACCCGGGTATTGAGCGATCAGAAGATCGACGAGCAAGCCTGCTCACACTCTTGTGAATCTAACCTGTGACACTTACCATACAGTCCGGTCTGATCGTCTGATATGTCGCATATCTTGCTTAGGGGTGGTAAACGTCAGACCCCAGTAGCTTGATAAGTCGTGTCGATATGAGGTCTATAACAGTTCAAGAAACTACTGGTAACACTTACCAGTAAATCTCAGCAACCCCAGCCAGGGATTTCCGGTTATAACCAATCGAACACAGCGCAACATCAACTCCCTATATCGGGAGAGACGAATCCCCTCCTATCGCTCATTGCCTCCATGTGATTCGGGACTGTACCCAAAAACCACCGTTTTGCACGCCCTCTTGGACGTGGTAAGGTGTAAATCAAAGCACAGTGGGAATCACACAAGACTCTATGACGATCTCGGGTCTACAGACTAACCTGTACCAGTGTCACCAGAGAACTGCCATCTGACGTAAGGTATAATACCATCTGGGAGTTCTCGGCGAGTCCGTCCAGTGTACCCAGTCTCCACTGAACACCCGTATATCATCTCTGATGTCAAACACCAATGGATTTGGGATCATCCATCGCCCATCTGTATGGGTCGAGAAGGTATACGCTAGTCTACACTGGTATATCGATGCCCCGTCTCGATATACCCACGACTAGGGACCTTGAAAGATGTACTTATGGACTACCATGTCCCCACTAGTATGATCCGCATCATAGTCCAGGTAGTCAAGTACACATCCTAAGGGCTTTACCAAACCGTAACAGAGAGACAATCAGTGTACACGTTAAGGTAAAGAGCAACCAGATAGCATACTATCATGTCGAGCAAGAAAGTCCTCCCTATATATGTCCAAGCATCCACTACAATATACATCCTATGTATAATAATGGCCTCTAGGGCATACAAATAACTAACAACTACCCGCCAAGTACCCGAAGCGAAGCAACCTCCCTCAACGACGTGAGTAGGCCACTCGGCACTTCGAGATACCCGGTAGTTTGTGCACCCCACCTTGGGTCTATCCTAGGAGCAAAAACAGTAAAAAGAAATTATACAATGACGGCTACAACCCCGACCCGGTTGTGCGGCCATAAAAATAATATTACATCAATTTACAAATTTTACAATGAATGAAAGAAAAAGAAACTCGCATCTCACATCCGCCCCGGCTATTCATCCGCGACAGTCTAACGAGTTCATATACACAAACCATCAGCATTACAGATCACAGATATGTATATGTTAGTGTATATGCCCTAGAGGCCATTATTGTATCATACTGGTTTGTATATTACTTGATGGAAGCTTGGGATATTCACAGTTGTATATACAATCTTGCTCGAAATGGTAGTATGCTACTTGGTTTGTCTCTGCTTTAATATGTGCATGTGTTTGTTTTAGCATATTGCTGATATACATATTAGTAGAGCCCTTAGGATCTTTGCTTGATTACCAGCGTTGTGATGGCGCTCGCACTCGTGGGAGCTGGGTAATCTGTAAGCACATCCTTATACAGGTCCCTGGTCGATGGACTATCGAGACAGGGCATCGATACTCCGGAGTAGACTAGCGTATGCGCTTCGCATCCCAGTGTGGGAGACGGTCTGTCCCACAGCCGTTAGTACGTCGTACTTAGGATAGTATATGGGTGCTCGTTAGGTTACGAGTACACTGGACAGGACTCGTCGGGAACTGTTGGTTGGTAGTATACCTATCGTCAGTTATCAGTTCCCAGGTGACATGAGTACAGCTTAGTCCGTTGACTTGACACTGTCACTTCGCCTCGAGTGTGTTCCCACTGCACTTTGATTACTACCTTACCACGGCTCAAAGGAGTCGTGCAAACAGGTAGTTTTTGGGTGCAGTCCCGAAGCACTTGGAGGCAGTGACGGTTAGACAGGATTCGTCTCTCCCAGTATTGGGGGTTGACATCGCGCTGTGTCCAGGAGAGCCATTACACGAGTAGTCCCTGGCCAGGGCAAGCGAGATATACTGGTGGGTTTCCAGTGTTATCTCAGGGTGTTCTGGGCTACACTTCGTCACGACTTGTACCGCTATTAGGGGACTGACGTTCACCGCCCCCCTAGGCCCGCCATGCGATGTATCAGACGAACAGACCGGACTATACGGAGATTGTCACATACAGGCTCAGTAGGAGTTCAGATGGGGTTCACCTCGTCAGTCTTCTTATCGACATCTACCTGGGGACCGTTACGTACAGCTAGTGCCGCTTGCGGTCTGTGGTTAAACCCACTGCCAGCGTAATGTCGAGTCTTTAGAGTCCCACACAGAGAGCTATTCGCCTTTAGGCAAAATGAGTAGAGGTCGCATGGTTTTGCGACAGGGTTCGTTCACATCCGCGCACTTGTGCACGTTTGCTGTCCGGACAGTTTATACTAGCGGGCTTTGGTTTAAGCCGGATCCTAGTATATGTTTTGGGATTGGTTTTTCTCATTGTATTCGTGTTCCTCGGATCACGAATGCGGGTGCGTATGCACAGTTGTTTGAGACAGAGGGAGAGGACCTTGATTAGGGTTAATGGCTATTGTCATTTTATTAACCCTATGCTTATGTGTGTATTATAGTTAATTGATAATTAGTTTAATAATTGTGCATGGTTATGGTTGTTGACCATTTGACTTCCTTGACTTGTTGACCTAGGTTGACACTTTGACCATCATCATTTCTTTTGGAAGATGCTTTTTGATCCTTGCAAATTGAAATGATAATGGTCACATCATGATTAACCATGACAATTATCTTACTAATTATCTAATTAAAATAATACCCATATATTTGTGAGAATGGTTGATTCTATTCTCATTCTATCATTTAATTTCTCTCTCTTGTTCTTCCTCTCCCTCAAGCTCTCCCCTCTCGTGTGTTGAGAAACGCTTGAGCTTGAGAAAAACCCTCTCTTGATCATCTCTACTCTCATTTAGGGTTGAAGGACTAGCACTTCTTGAACCCTAGTCACTTCTAGCTTGGAGTGGAAGCCAAAGGTTGAGGCTTTCGGGTGGATCTTTCTTTGACGGGAGAAGACGACAAGGTGACCTCCTTCCACTACTCCAAGGAGCAAGGAGAGAAGGACATAAAGACCAAATGTATAACCTTTCTAGCACTTAGCTAGTTTCTCCTTTCTAGCACTTAGCTAGTTTCTAGTTAGCTTTAGCAAGTTTTTGTTTAGCAAAGATCCTTTAATGTCTAGTCCATGTTGCCTAAGCTCATAAAAATCCGATTTTTATTCCGTTTTCCGCCTCCCCGCAAGTACCGGGGTGGGCAACGTGGACTTACAGTGGTATCAGAGCCTAACTAAACATAAACTAGCTAGGTAGTGAAGTGTAACGAAGTTCGAAACCGAAAAATCCAAAAACCGAGTTTTCAAAAACCCTAGTTTCTGTTAAAAAATTTTCTGGTCAAAACAAAATTTGTTATACACCTAAAATCGTCTCAGGGTTTTTTAAAGAACACCACCAAACCCGGTCCAGGCAATAGCAAGCTATTGCCGCGGAACCGCCGCCGTTTGGACTCTTCACTGAGTCGAGTCTGGTGCAGTTTTCTTACGGCTTGGTTTTAGGATTTTTAAGATGGTCTATATGTGCCCAGATTTTCCAGAATAGAAATTTATTTTTGGGGGCCTATAAATCCGTATTTTTTCCGAACTTCACTACACTTTGACTATGACGGTTATATCTGTGATGTTTGTATGTATTGAACGTCGGCTAATCGCTATATGTCGATTAGTCGGGGTTATACATATCTGTGATCTGTGTTTGATATTAGTATGTGTATATGAATGGGTTGGATTGTCGCGGGTGAATAGCCGGGGTGGATGTGAGATGAGTGTTGCCTTTTCTTTCATTCATTTGTAATATGTAAATTGATGTAATATTATTATTTTTATGGCCGCACAACCGGGTCGGGGTTGTAGCCGTCATTGTATAATTCTTTTTAATGTTTTTGCTCCTAGGATAGACCCATGGAGGGGGTGCATAAACTACCGGGTATCTCGAAGTGCCGAGTGGCCTACTCACGGTGTTGAGGGAGGTTGCTTTGCTTCGGGTACTTAGCGGGTAGTTTGCCGCACCCGTAGGGGTCTTGGGTGGGGTATTTGGCTATTCACCGCGACCGTGTAATCAGCTTTTCGTTGCAGGCTCGAACGGATTGCGGATTCCTAGTATATCCAATGTATTCATCTGTGATCTGTAATGTCTATCATTGCTATATATATTTATATATAATAACTATTTAGGCGTTGCTTATGTTTTACAGCCGCACTAGCCCAGCCCCCGCTCTGTCGTTAGTTAAGTAACCTAACGGGTGATGATGGGGCCCCGTGGCGAATGCGAATGGCATAAGCGTACGTCATATTTTGGTTGTTTTCTGCAATGGTAGGATTAAATGATGGGACGCATTAAAAGAACTAATGCAAGAAAATAAACCAAGTAAAAGTCGATTGGAACACTTTGAAAACCACTCGGTTCTTTTCAAAACTAAACTTTTAAACGCGGAGCTTGAACCACTCCTTTTAAAAGCTATCTCGTTCCATCGATTATATCAAGTTCACTACGTTCACGGTTTCGCCAAAACCATCCGTAGCCCTCCGTCATTCCACATGAATGGTCAAAAAGTATTCAAGCTATGTATTTTGGCCAAAGTCAAGGCATAGTGATTGGTAGCTATTGGGTATTCATGTGCAGCATAGATAGATGCGTTGGTTTGGGACAGTCGTGCTGCCATTTTAGCCAAAGTTAAGGGTAAGTACGGGTGGGTCCAAATTAACCAGGAGAATGACGGGTAGAACTTGACATGTGACTTATGATATTTTGGCCAAAGTCAAAGTCATAAGAGCATGGGGCAAAAATCCACATCGGGAGTTCCATAAGTACTGAAACTTGCTAGCGCTGCATACCATTTGGAGTGTGATGATTCTGGTAGGATTCCTTCGGTTTTATCACGCGATGATATTTGGATCCCGATCCTACTGTGAGTATATGCTACTCCTCAGGAAAACTCTCACTTAACGATCAATGCTATAAACTTAGTAGGTGTCTAGAAAGGTGTTAGCGGGGCTACGCCCACAGGGAAAAGAGGTTACCTAATTAAGGAACTTCGCGATAGCGTTGGAAAACCTCCCTCGAAGTACCGACACTGGCCTGGCTGAACGGTTAAGCAAGTATTGTACAGTGAGATTGATCCTGACTAATCCTTTCTTTACGGTTTGAGAAGGGATTCGAGAGACAGTGGGAGCCATCCAGTTTAGACAAACTAAAAACCACTCTAAACTTGCAAGAGCATCATGCTAAAGTGTTTCTTTTCTCTCTCCTAATTGCAGCGACCATTCAACATGACCGGACTTAAGTTATTACTAGATTAAAATATACTGACAGGTCCAAACTACAAGGATTGGCCCAGGAATGTCAAGATGGCAATCACTTATGACAAGTTGGGGTATGTACTTACCACCAAAGCTCCCCCTGTCCCAGGTCCCACCTCCAGCGTCGTGGATGTAGAAATCCGTAAGACATAGGAGATAGATTGCGCGAGGGTCAGATGCCTCGTACTAGCCTCGATGGACAACGAACATCAGAGGAGGCACGAGAATATGGACCTAGAGTCCATATTTCTCCATACAAAAGAACTGTATGGAGAGCAGTCTCGTATCGCAAGATACGAAGTGTCGAAGAAGCTTTTTTCGGCAAGGTTGGCCGTCGGATCATCGGTAGCGGAACACGTGCTTAAGATGATTGGCTACATTGAGGAGCTCGCGGACCTTGGGACCACGTTGGAGAATGAACTCTATACTGATTTGATTCTCCAGTCCCTTCTTTCAACTTACGCCCAGTTCATTCTTAACTTCAACATGCAAGGAAAGGAGGTTGAACTTTCCGAACTTCTGAACATGTTGAGGACTGCTGAGGGCACCCTACAGAAGGGTAGGGAGACATCCACTTTGTTTGTAGGAGTATCTTCCTCTTCTAGGTCCAGGACGAAAGCTAAGGGCAAGAAGAAGAAAGCCCCCGCCAAACCAAGAGGCGGTGTCAGTAAAGTGGATACGAAGGGAAAAGGAAAAGCAACAAAGATAGCGGGGAAGCTAGTGGGGAAGGAAGAATGCTTCTATTGTCACAAAAGTGGTCACTGGAAACAGGATTGCAAGGCTTGGAAGGCCAGAACACAGGATTTGAAGCGAGTTGCAGCTTCAGCTTCCGGTGTGTATGTTATTGAAAACTGTCTATCAATAAACTCTACATCCTGGGTATTGGATACCGGATCAGGATCTCATATCTGTAATTCTTTGCAGGCGTTGAGAAAGCGTAGAGTTTTGAAGACAGGTGACATGACCCTCAGAGTTGCGAACGGTGCTAGCATGGATGCTGAGGCCGTGGGGGACTATCACCTGGGATTGTCGGATGGACATTTTTTGGTTTTGCGTAGTTGTTATTATGTACCAAATGCAACCTGTAATATCATTTCTGTATCTTTATTGTCTAAAGAAGGTTATGAATTTGCATTTGTAAGTAATGTAGTGAACATTCACCTTAATCAAGTTTTGATTGGGTCAGGTACATTGAACAACGGTATATACGTATTAAACTAGCCACAGATTTTCAATGTCCAGAATACACACAAAAGAAAGTCTCCAGAAATCGATAAAACTTTCTTGTGGCATTGTAGACTGGGTCACAACAATGAGAGAAGGTTGACTAAGTTACATGCAGAAGGATATTTGGATTTATTCGAATATCAATCGTATGCCACTTGTCAATCCTGTCTCAAAGGAAAGATGACAAAGACTCCATTTACTGGACACGGAGAAAGAGCGAGCGAGCTCTTGGGACTCGTACACAGCGACGTGTGCGGTCCAATGTCTACACATGCACGAAGCGGTTATTCTTACTTCATTGCTTTTACGGATGACTTTTCAAGGTACGGTTATGTCTTCTTAATGAAACATAAATCCGAGGCTTTTGAAAAATTCCAGGAATATAAGAATGAAGTAGAAAAATAAACAGGCAAAAGTATAAAGGCACTGAGAACTGATCGAGGTGGTGAATACTTGAGTGCCGAGTTCCTGGGTTACTTAAAAGAGAATGGAATTCTCTCTCAGCTTACTCCTCCATACACTCCGCAACATAATGGTGTATCGGAGAGACGGAACCGAACCCTATTGGATATGGTACGGTCCATGATGAGAAACGCTGAGTTGCCGCGATCGTTCTGGGTATATGTGCTAGAATCAGCGGCATATCTTTTGAACCGAGTTCCAACTAAGACTGTGCCTACTACACCATATCAGATGTGGTGTGGGAAGAGACCCTATCTTAATCACATTAAGACATAGGGATGTCCAGCTTTTGTAAAAAAGCAGCATGCGAACAAGCTCGAGGCACGCTCAGTACTGTGCAAGTTTATGGGATACCCAAAGAACTCCAGGGGGTATCTTTTCTATTACGCAGAGGAACAAAAAGTCCTTGTTTCTCGTAATGCCCATTTTCTGGAACATCAGTTCTTAGAAAAAGAAATAAGTGGGAGCGCAATAGAACTGGAAGAAATTCCAGAACCACAAGCTATTACTGAAAGCTTAGTAGAACCAGAGGGTTCGAAAGATCAGGACATTCCAACACCACTCCGCAGGAGTAGTAGGCAGTCTCATCCGCCCGAGAGATACTGCGGTTTTCTCATTAACGGGGATAGAGAGGATTGCATCATAGACCTTGATGAGCCTGCTAGCTTCCATCAAGCCATTCAGAGTGTCGACTCGGTAAAATGGCTGGATGCAATGCGGACCGAAATGGGGTCCATGTACACCAACAAAGTATGGACGTTGGACATTGCTCCAGATAGGGTAAAACCCGTAGGATGCAAGTGGATCTTCAAAAGGAAGATTGGTGTAGATGGACAGGTTGAGACCTATAAAGCTAGACTGGTAGCAAAGGGTTTTCGTCAACGACCTGGTTTGGACTATGACGAAACCTTTTCTCCAGTAGCTATGCTGAAATCCATTCGGATCCTTCTTGCCATTGCTGCCTTCCACGATTATGAGATTTGGCAGATGGACGTAAAGACAGCTTTTCTAAATGGTCATTTAGAGGAGTGTGTCTATATGGACCAGCCAGAGGGTTTCATTCAGGGTGGGAGCAGCGGAAAGGTGTGCAAGTTGCTCAAGTCCATTTATGGACTAAAGCAGGCATCACGGAGTTAGAACATCTGTTTTGATGAGACGGTCAAGGAATTTGGCTTTATCAAAAATCCAGATGAACCATGCATTTATTGTAGATTTGTAGCGAGAACTGTGGTATTCCTCGTTTTATATATGGATGACATTCTCTTAATAGGAAATGACATTCCTATGCAACAATCTGTCAAGGGGTTCTTGTCACACAGGTTCTCCATGAAAGACCTGGGTGATGCCTCATACATTCTGGGTATCCGGATCTACCGTGACAGATCCAAGAGGATATTAGGACTTTCGCAGTCCAGGTACATCGACACCATACTGAAGAGATTCAGTATGGAAGATTCCAAGCGCGGTAATCTACCGGCTTGTCACGGGATCACCCTCTCCAAAGAGATGTCTCCCAAGACTGATTTGGAGAGGGATCGCATGTCTGTTATACCCTACGCTTCTGCGGTAGGCTCTATAATGTATGCGATATTGTGTACCAGACCGGATGTGGCTTATGCACTGAGTGTGGTAAGCAGGTATCAGTCAAACCCTGGGGAGAAACATTGGATAGCAGTAAAGAACATTCTCAAGTACCTGAGAAGGACTAAGGAGATGTTCTTGGTGTATGGCGGAAAAGACCTGCAGATTGAGGCCTTTGCTGACTCCAGCTTCCAGAGTGACAAGGATGATTCCAAGTCCAAGTTGGGTTTTGTCTTTACCCTCAATGGAGGGGCGGTGTGTTGGAAGAGCTCCAAACAGGAAACCGTTGCTGACTCGACTATGGAAGCGGAATACATCGCTACATCTGATGCCGCAAAAGAAGCTGTCTGGATGAGGAAGTTCTTGAGAGTACTTTAGGTGGTTCCATCCATTGTTGACCCAATACCTCTGTATTGCGACAACAACGGGGCTATAGCTTTAGCGAAGGAACCCAGGTCCCATCAAAAATCCAGACACATCTTAAGGCGGTATCACCTGATCAGGGAGATCGTGGATCGCCAGGAGATCGAGGTCCGGAGGGTTGCATCAGAGGATAACACAGCAGATCCATTCACCAAGGCCTTGCCCCAGACTCAGTTCGAGCGGCTGATCGAGATGATAGGTCTTCGATACGCCAGTACATGGCCTTAGTGCTAGTGGGAGATTGTTAGTGTATATGCCCTAGAGGCCATTACTGTAACATACTAGTTTGTATATTACTTGATGGAAGCTTGGGATATTCACAGTTGTATATACAATCTTGCTCGAAATGGTAGTATGCTACTTGGTTTGTCTCTGCTTTAATATGTGCATGTGTTTCTTTTAGCATATTGCTGATATACATATTAGTAGAGCCCTTAGGATCTTTGCTTGATTACCAGCGTTGTGATGGCGCTCGCATTCGTGGGAGCTGGGTAATCTGTAAGCACATCCTTATATAGGTCCCTGGTCGATGGACTATCGAGATAGGGCATCGATACTCCGGAGTAGACTAGCGTATGCGCTTCTCATCCCAGTGTGGGAGACGGTCTATCCCACAGCCGTTAGTACGTCATACTTGGGATAGTATACGGGTGCTCGTTAGGTTACGAGCACACTGGACAGGACTCGTCGGGAACTGTTGGTTGGTAGTATACCTATCGTCAGTTATCAGTTCCTAGGTGACATGAGTACAGCTTAGTGCGTTGACTTGACACTGTCACTTCGCCTCGAGTGTGTTCCCACTGCACTTTGATTACTACCCTACCACGGCTCAAAGGAGTCGTGCAAACAGGTAGTTTTTGGGTGCAGTCCAAAGCACTTGGAGGCAGTGACGGTTAGACAGGATTCGTCTCTCCCGGTATTGGGGGTTGACATCGCGCTGTTCTTAGTTATATGTATGCCCTAGAGGCCATTACTGTACATTGGATGTATATTGTAGTGGATGCTGGGACAAATATAGGGAGGACTTTCTTGCTCGACATGATAGTATGCTATCTGGTTACTCTTTACCTTAACGTGTATACTGATTGTCTCTCTGTTACATGTTGGTAAAGCCCTTAGGATGTGTACTTAACTACCTGGACTATGAAGCGGATCATACTAGTGGGGACTTGGTAGTCCATAAGTACATCCTTCAAAGTCCCTAGTCGTGGGTATATCGAGACGGGGCATCGATATACCAGAGTAGACTAGCGTATACCTTCTCGACCCATACAGATGGGCGATGGATGATCCCATATCCATTGGTGTTTGACATCAGAGATGATATACGGGTGCTCAGTGGAGACTGGGTACACTGGACGGACTCGCCGAGAACTCCCAGATTGTATTATACCTCACGTCAGATGGCAGTTCTCTGGTGACACTGGTACAGAGTAGTCTGTTGACCCGAGATCGTCATAGAGTCTTGTGTGGTTCCCACTGTGCTTTGATTTCTATCTTACCACATCCAAGAGGGCGTGCAAAACGGTGGTTTTTGGGTACAGTCCCGAATCACATGGAGGCAATGAGCGATAGGAGGGGATTCGTCTCTCCCGGTATAGGGAGTTGATGTTGCGCTGTGTTCGATTGGCTATAACCGGAAATCCCTGGCCAGGGTTGCTGAGATTTACAGGTAAGTGTTACCAGTAGCTTCTCGAACTGTTACAGGCCTCATATCGACACGACTTATCGAGCTATTGGGGTCTGACGTTTACCACCCCTAGGAGAGATATGCGACAGATCAGACGATCAGACCGGACTGTACGGTAAGTGTTACTGGTTGGATTCACAGGGGTGTGAGCGGACTTGCTCGTCGATCTTCTGATCGTGCAATACCCGGGTGGCCGTTACGTTTAGCAGACCGCTTGCGGCTTGTGGGTGTTTGATATGATCATCACCTGCTGCCGGCGTATTGACGAGTCTTTAGAGTCCTACACAGAGGTTTCCTGGCTCAAGCGAAATGAAATAGGAGCGCATATGAGATATGTGCGGGACCGAGAATAATGCGTGTATGTGATACCGTATTCTATTCTCGCGATGAATGTATTGATTGGTTGTATGCGATATAACCTAGTTATCGAATCAAGGATTGATTCGATAAGTCGATACATTGCATATTAGTCGGTTATATGCCTTATGACCGGATCGTTAAATCAAGTGTTGATTTAATGATTTAATGCATAATTATATATTTGATATATTACTTTGCATTAACTAGTATTGGTTCACTTTAAAAGGATTTTCTCACTTGAAGTTCACAAGTTGTATATGTGATATACTTTTGTGCACTTGATTGTATCATGTTTGATGATACATGTTAACTTGGTTAAGTGTGTGATTAAATCATGGTTAGTTAATGGTTAGGGTTTCATTTGATTTATTTATGCATTTATTTATTTTGTTTTGACAAAAGAAAAAGAGAAAATGGTTGCTTTAAAGGATGAAGCTTGTTGAAGCTTCATGAAGGTTTGACTAAAGTGACCATTTTGTCTTCATGTCTTAACCCAACCATTCACTAATCCTAGTTAATTCTCTACACCTAACCATGGTTGTATTATGATAAGTATTGCTTTTCTTTTCTATTTTAAAATAACTTATCATAACATTTTCATCATCTTCTTCTTCTTCTTCACATGAAGAAGCTTGCCTCCATCAATGGCAACTTGATGAAAAGAGTGAGAAATCCAATTCTAAAGTGAACCCACTTCCTATTTCTTCATCCTCTACCTCTTGCCAAGTAGTATAGGGTGTTTCCTTCACAAGTTTTCATGGCTTGGTGAAGGTGGAGCTTGATCTAGTGATGCCTCGACGTAGATCATCTTCGGCGTCGTAGTCGATGACCTAGCCCGTCCATTCTCCGATGAAGCCGACACTAGAGCCCGGGATCCGACGATCGCAGCGAGGAGACATCATCACGGAGCGATAGAGGTGGAGCACCGGATCTACAAAGGTTGTATTTCCGTTACACTTTAGTTAAGTTGTTAACTAGCTCGTTGTTTCGCCTAGATATCTAGTTAACGATCTGGACTAGGGTTTCTCGGCACTTGTAATATTTGAAATTGGCATGGTTGATGCCTTGTGAGACCTCTTGAGTGTGCCTAGGAACCCTACAGTGGTATCAGAGCCTAGCTAGAGCCTTAGGCGAAGTATAGACGACGTTTGAAATCCGAACGAATCGAAACCCTAATCCCAAACTTGCTCTCTGTACTTTTTTCAATTTCGGGGATTTTTCCACATTAAAAATATGCAGAAAATTCAGCAAGGAATTGTAAGAATTACTGTGAAGCCCGTACCCAAGATTCCACTACATTGCGGTGGAACCGCGGCATTAGCATGGCTAATGCGGCGGTTCCGCGGCAACTTTGTCCCTTCTCCCAGTAATTTTTACACAGTAACTCTTAAATTATATTGCTGTATTTTCTGTGAATTTTTAATTTGACTCAAGAGTTGAGTGGTCTGGGGTTGTATTGGGAATCGTAGATTCGATCGGATTATCAGACTTTGTCTATGTGGCTTTCCGGATAATTTTTTGAATATGTTAAAAAGTTCGACCGGATATAAATACCCAATTTTTCCCCTGTCGGGAAATTTCCAAGTGTTGGATTTTTCCGTGGTTTAACGACGTTCTAAGTAGTGCAAGTAACGCGATGGACCCTCTAGAAGACAACAAACCTTAACTCGATTATGTGACCGTCTTGAACTGCCCTTTGAACCTTCGGGTTTGGGGCAGTACGGCGTGCCACATGTGAGGCGTTGGCTTGACCCTTCTACGGCTGGACCGTTGGTACTGAGGCACGAACTGAATGTTGTTAGACTTATTTCATGTGTTGATCTATATCGGGAAAACTTGGATGTTCGACTGTTTGATCGAAAAGTTTAACATTTTCTATTTATCCGGAATGTGATACAATAATTGGAATTCACAAGTCGTTATGAGATAACTGAATGAATGTTATAAACATAGCAGTTTAGTCTCACTTGATCGGTTGCCACGGAATTTTGATGTGATCAAAAGTCCGTCGCAATCACGTAGCGTACGCGGATACTCACTGGGTAAACTTAATAGACAGCCTCACTCCATAGCCCCGACCAAGTGACTGTAGGAGAACCCTGTCGCCGAAAGCATCCGTTTGGGTGCTCGCGGCAGCGGTGTTCCGCCTTGGTGCACTTCGTCGACGGTGTCGGGGGTGCGGCCGCCTACTGAAGTTTGCGACGAGCATTCGATCAGTATGTCGGGAATCTTGTTGAATTGCCCGACTTGATATTGAAAAGGGTTTTCGATAATGAGACTAATATGCGGGGTTTATAATTGTTAGGCATGCGATGTCTAAGGAATTCATTCGATTAGGCATGCGATGTCTATGCAGGTTGCGGATTCCAACTGTTGTAGTTTTACACTTTCTTTTCTGTGACCGTAAGTGTAATATGTGATATCGCCGGTTTTGTTTCTATATGTCAACGACAATTGGGATACGCATGTTTACTTACGTTGATGACATGTGATGTTATGTGTTGCTGGATATGTTATATTGGATCGTCGTGTTTGAATAGCCGGGGTTTTTTATGTGAGATGAGTGTTTTCATTTTCATTCATGTAAAAACTTGTATGTAATATTCTTTTATTGGGGCGCTTCCCGGTTGCGGAAGATGTCACCCTTTGTATATTATTTACTTTTCCGCACTAGGATAGACCCAAGGAGGGGAGCACAAGTAACCAGGTTCTGGAGTCCAGTGGGAGACCAACTCGAGGAGTCGAGTCCGAGTCTCCTAACTCTAGAATTGGTAGGGTTTCTTGCCGCTCTTGTAGGGGTCTAGGGGTGTGGGTTTGGCTATTCATCATGACCGTGGAATCCGTGTTTTATACTGGCTCGTACTAAAACACGGACGTCCTAGTATATCCAATATTTCATATATGTTTCTTCTGCTGCGATATCTGTGATGTGATCATGTGATGTTCTGTGATAGATACAGTATATAGTATATATGATATATTATATAGGCGTTACTTATGTTTTACACCTGCGCTAGCCCTGCCCCGCTCTGTCGTTAGTTACCTAACCTAACGGTGCATGAGGGGACATCGAGGCGAATGCGGATGGCATAAGTGTACGTCGTATTTATCTGTGATGTTTAGGTATTTAAATGATGGGACTTCATTAATGAGATTAATGAAATAAAAAGAAACCTATGATGTTGTAGAATCGAATTTCAAAATAAAACAGGTAGCTACAGTTCTTGCTTTGCACAGAGGTATATATGATATATCCTGCACCTTATTCGATAAGGAAAGGACCGAGATCCCTTCACCGGGAGTGACTCCTTTAGCAATAACTGGCAGATGCTACACACTCGGTTTGTTTTTTGATTGCTTTTAAGAGTTTTTGCTTTGCACAGTGATATAT
The DNA here is from genome assembly GCA_030015575.1 of Agapanthus africanus. Classification (NCBI taxonomy): domain Eukaryota; kingdom Viridiplantae; phylum Streptophyta; class Magnoliopsida; order Asparagales; family Amaryllidaceae; genus Agapanthus; species Agapanthus africanus. Next base: position 623,753,109 of record CM057341.1, read on the forward strand.
ATGATATATCCCGCACCTCATTCGACGAGGAAAGGATCGACGATCCCTTCACCGGGAGTGACTCCTTTAGCAAAACTAGAAAAGCCTAAAAAACACTCCATTTTAAATTCATTTGATTCTACAACGATATCAAGTTCATTACGCAATAGGTTTTCAGAAAAACCTGTCGTAGCCCTCCGTCATTTCAGATAAGTCCTGTTTAGTATTCGTGCTGCGTTTGTTGACCTTGTCAAGGCGCAGTGTGCGGTAGCTAACCAGTATTTATCTGCTTATGCATATGATGCAGATTGGGTTAGGGTAGTCGTGCGGCCTTGTTGACCTTGTCAAGGGTCGTGCGGGTGGGTTTGATTCAATCAAGAAATGACGGGTTGAACTTGACTTGCGGTCTATGGTTTGTTGACCTTGTCATGGTCATAGATCGTTCGGGGCAAAATATTATCGGGAATTTCTAGTGTTGAAATTTGCAATGAGATTGCATACCTTCTATGAGATAGTTGGATCCCGATACCCGCTGCGTGTAAGAGTTACTCCTGGGAGAGTTTTACACATTGCAACTAGCCGATCAAGTAGGTGTCTAGAAAGGTGTTAACGAGGTTACGCCTCTGGGAAAACGAGGTTTACATTAATTAGGTTCGTGCGGAAGCACGGGGGACCTCCCTTAAAGTACCGACACTGGCCTGGCTGAAAGATTGGCGAACTTGTAGTGTGTAATTAATCCCGGCTGGTCTTTCCTTTTAGGGTTTGAAGGAAGATTTGATAAAAAGAAGTGGGAGCCATCCTGATTAGATAAAATAAATAACCAATCTATTCTTGCAAGAGCGCACTGTGAGTGTTTTCTTCTCTCTCTCTCCAGGTAGCGACCATATCACGCCTTAATCAAGATAATAATACGGATGTATTGACCGAACCCACTTGTTTTACTGAGCTGGGGAACGTTGGTCCCGCTCCAACTTATAATTATTATAAGACAGAGCAGGAAATTGGGGATTACCAGAATTCCCGTGCCGCCCAAACGAAGAGAGTGCATGATGATGCATCATCTTCGGGTGTGTTCGTTACAATGAACTGTTTCTCAGTATCCTCTGAATCCTGGGTATTTGATACCGGATCAGGATCCCAGATATGTAATCTATTACATAGGGCTACAAAAAGGTAGAAAAACTGAGAACGGGTGATATGTTTCATGAGGCAGAAAACGGGGCAAGTGTTGCAGCCAAGTCTGTTGGTCACTGTCACCCTGTATTCCAAATACATTGATTCTGAACGAATGTTATTAGATACCGAACCTGGTATACAAAATCATATCAATCTCTTTATTAGTAAAGAAATGATAAAATTTTGTATTGTTGGAAAATGTTTTGAACATTTCCTATATCAAAAGTTGATCGGTTCAGGCACGTTATCTAAAAGCATTGATGTTCTAAATCAAACTACAGTTCTTTAGTATACTGAACACACACAGGAGGAAGAGTTCAGAAATGAATGAATCCTTCTTGAGGCATTGTAGACTTGGTTATATCAATGCGATCCGACTGGCTGAAGTTACATTTTAGATACATATTTAAATAAGTTTGAATTTACATCTTGTGAAACTTGCCAGTCATGTCACAGAGATAAAATGACCATAGCTCCATTTACTAGAAACAGAGAAAGAGTTAGTGAACTATTGGGATGATACATGTTGATGTATGTAAGGTCCCCTGTCTACATATGCCAGGACTGGTTCTTTGTACTTCGTTACATTCTCTGATAATCTCTCAAGATTCAGACATATGTTCCTGTTGAAACACAAGTCCGAACCTTTTGAGATATTCACAGAATATGATTTAGAAGTAGAAAACCAAAACACGGGTATAAGTATTATGTCCTTTGATGAGATCGAGGAGGAGAATACTTGGGCACGGAATTCCTGGATTATTCTAAAGGAGAATGAAATTCTCTCTCAGCATTACTCCTCCGTATACACCATAGCACGATGGTATATCGGGGCGGAGCAATAGCACCCTATATGATATGGTGTGCTCTATGATGAGTACTACTGAGTTACCTATTTCCTTTTGGGTGTTATGCACTTGAGAAGCTGCATACCTATTGAATAGGGTTCAAATCAAATCAGTTGCCTACCACTTCATATGTGATATGGAAAGGGAAGAGCCCATATCTTAAGTTAGTTAAGATTTGGGGTTGTCCGGGCTATGTTTAAAAGCAAAATCCGGACAGGCTCGAGGCAAGGTCTGTTATGTACAACTGGAAAGGTTCCAGCTGCACAAAACTGCAGCTGATGATTTGAAAGAACCAAAGGATTCAATAGTTACCAACGAATCTCAGGCTCTCCACCGATCTAGTAGGGTTCCTCACCCACCTGAGAGATACTTCGGTTTCTTTATGACAGTGGGAGCGAGGATTGCATCATGAGATGATGACCCAACTAGTTTCGAGCTGGCCATCAGGAGTGGGACTCTGTAAGAATGGCTGGATGCTTAGTGAACTGAGATGGAATCCTCATACACCAACAAAGTATGGACTTTGGTTGCTATATCTGAAGGGTTAAATCCCCATCAGGAGCAAGTATATCTTGAGAAGATTACTTGGTGTAGATGGAAAATTTGAGACTTTCAAAGCTAGACTTGTTAACGCTTTTCGTCATCGACCAGGCGTGGATAATGATGAAACCTTTTCAAGTAGCTATGCTTAAGTCCATCCAGATCCTACTTGCCACGGCTACGTACCATGACTACGATATCTGGCAGTTGGGTGCCATGACTGCTTTTCTAAATGATGTTTTAGAAGAGAACGTCTATAAGTACACAGCCAGAGGGCTTCGTAGACAGTGGGAGCAGCGGATACGTGTGCAAGATGCTTTATAGGATAAAGCAGGCATCGTGGAGTTGGAACATCTGTTTTGATGGATTAGTCAAAGAAGTTGACATCATCAAAATGGTAGATGAACTTTGTATAAACAAAAAGGCAGTAGGGAGTATGGTGACGATCCTCGTAGAGTACGTGGATGACATACTCTTGATAAGGAAAGAGTTTCCTATGCTACGCTCGATCAATCTCCGCTTATCACAATGATTCTCCACATAGGATCAAAGTGATACCTCCTAAATCCTGGGTTTTTGGATCTATGAGATAGATCTAAATGGACGTTAGGATTCTCACTAGTTGTAGTGAGACGGTATCAACCGATCCAGAGGAGAATCACTGGAAGGGTTCCAGGGTGATAATGACGACTGAATGTCAGTCACAGGCATTGTCTTTACCCTCAGTAATGGAACGGTATGATTGGAAGAGTTCCAAGCTAGATACCGTGACATACTAGAAGATAAAGGCAGGATACATCGCTACTTAACATGCTACCAAGGAGGATGTTTGGGTGTATATTGGTTCATGAGATGAACTACGTTCTAACCATTGTGAGACAATGAAGTTGTGGCTTATGCCAAGGAACGAAAGTCCCATCAGTGATCCAGAAATATTCTAAGGCAGTAACACCTGATCATGGAGACGGTTGATCTCCAAGGAGATCGAGGTTTGGAGAGTAGACTCAGAGGACAACACAGCGGATCCACTCACAAAGGCCTGTTCCCAGGGAGAGATTTTTATGGGATGGTTGAGTATGAGATACTACAACCACTGCTATCAGATGGCCCAAGTGCAAGTGGGAGATTGTTAGTTATATGTATGCCTTAGAGGCCATTACTGTACATTGGATGTATATTGTAGTGGATGCTGGGATATATATAGGGAGGACTTTCTTGCTCGACATGATAGTATGCTATCTGGTTACTCTTTACCTTAACGTGTATACTGATTGTCTCTCTGTTACATGTTGGTAAAGCCCTTAGGATGTGTACTTAACTACCTGGACTATGATGCGGATCATACTAGTGGGGACATGGTAGTCCATAAGTACATCCTTCAAAGTCCCTAGTCGTGGGTATATCGAGACGGGGCATCGATATACCAGAGTAGACTAGCGTATACCTTCTCGACCCATACAGATGGGCGATGGATGATCCCATATCCATTGGTGTTTGACATCAGAGATGATATACGGGTGCTCAGTGGAGACTGGGTACACTGGACGGACTCGCCGAGAACTCCCAGATGGTATTATACCTCACGTCAAATGGCAGTTCTCTGGTGACACTGGTACAGAGTAGTCTGTTGACCCGAGATCGTCATAGAGTCTTGTGTGGTTCCCACTGTGCTTTGATTTCCATCTTACCACGTCCAAGAGGGCGTGCAAAATGGTGGTTTTTGGGTACAGTCCCGAATCACATGGAGGCAATGAGCGATAGGAGGGGATTCGTCTCTCCCGGTATAGGGAGTTGATGTTGCGCTGTGTTCGATTGGCTATAACCGGAAATCCCTGGCCAGGGTTGCTGAGATTTACAGGTAAGTGTTACCAGTAGCTTCTCAAACTGTTATAGGCCTCATATCGACACGACTTATCGAGCTATTGGGGTCTGACGTTTACCACCCCTAGGCGAGATATGTGACAGATCAGACGATCAGACCGGACTGTACGGTAAGTGTTACTGGTTGGATTCACAGGGGTGTGAGCGGGCTTGCTCGTCGATCTTCTGATCGCTCAATACCCGGGTGGCCGTTACGTTTAGCAGACCGCTTGCGGCTTGTGGGTGTTTGATATGACCATCACCTGCTGCCGGCGTATTGATGAGTCATTAGAGTCCTACACAGAGGTTTCCTGGCTCAAGCGAAACGAAATAGGAGCGCATATGAGATATGTGCGGGACCAAGAATAATGCGTGTATGTGATACCGTATTCTATTCTCGCGATGAATGTATTGATTGGTTGTATGCGATATAACCTAGTTATCGAATCAAGGATTGATTCGTTAAGTCGATACATTGCATATTAGTCGGTTATATGCGTTATGACCGGATCGTTAAATCAAGTGTTGATTTAATGATTTAATGCATAATTATATATTTGATATATTACTTTGCATTAACTAGTAATGGTTCACTTTAAAAGGATTTTCTCACTTGAAGTTCACAAGTTGTATATGTGATATACTTTTGTGCACTTGATTGTATCATGTTTGATGATACATGTTAACTTGGTTAAGTGTGTGATTAAATCATGGTTAGTTAATGGTTAGGGTTTCATTTGATTTATTTATGCATTTATTTATTTTGTTTTGACAAAAGAAAAAGAGAAAATGGTTGCTTTAAAGGATGAAGCTTGTTGAAGCTTCATGAAGGTTTGACTAAAGTGACCATTTTGTCTTCATGTCTTAACCCAACCATTCACTAATCCTAGTTAATTCTCTACACCTAACCATGGTTGTATTATGATAAGTATTGCTTTTCTTTTCTATTTTAAAATAACTTATCATAACATTTTCATCATCTTCTTCTTCTTCTTCACATGAAGAAGCTTGCCTCCATCAATGGCAACTTGATGAAAAGAGTGAGAAATCCAATTCTAAAGTGAACCCACTTCCTATTTCTTCATCCTCTACCTCTTGCCAAGTAGTATAGGGTGTTTCCTTCACAAGTTTTCATGGCTTGGTGAAGGTGGAGCTTGATCTAGTGATGCCTCGACGTAGACCATCTTCGGCGTCGTAGTCGATGACCTAGCCCGTCCATTCTCCGATGAAGCCGACACTAGAGCCCGGGATCCGACGATCGCAGCGAGGAGACATCATCACGGAGCGATGGAGGTGGAGCACCGGATCTACAAAGGTTGTATTTCCGTTACACTTTAGTTAAGTTGTTAACTAGCTCGTTGTTTCGCCTAGATATCTAGTTAACGATCTAGACTAGGGTTTCTCGGCACTTGTAATTTTTGAAATTGGCATGGTTGATGCCTTGTAAGACCTCTTGTGTGTGCCTAGGAACCCTACAGCTGTGTCCAGGAGAGCCATTACACGAGTAGTCCCTGGCCCGGGCAAGCGAGATATACTGGTGGGTTTCCAGTGTTATCTCAGGGTGTTCTGGGCTACACTCCGACACGACTTGTACCGCTATTAGGGGACTGACGTTCACCGCCCCCCTAGGCCCGCCATTCGATGTATCAGGCGAACAGACCGGACTGTATGGAAATTGTCACATACAGGCTCGGTAGGAGTTCAGATGGGGTTCACCTCGTCAGTCTTCTTATCGACATCTACCTGGGGACCGTTACGTACAGCTAGTGCCGCTTGCGGTCTGTGGTTAAACCGACTGCCAGCGTAGTGTCGAGTCTTTAGAGTCCCACACAGAGAGCTATTCGCCTTTAGGCGAAATGAGTAGAGGTCGCATGGTTTTGCGACAGGGTTCGTTCACATCCGCGCACTTGTGCACGTTTGCTGTCCGGACAGTTTATAGTAGCGGGCTTTGGTTTAAGCCGGATCCTAGTATATGTTTTGGGATTGGTTTTTCTCATTGTATTCGTGTTCCTCGGATCACGAATGCGGGTGCGTATGCACAGTTGTTTGAGACAGAGGGAGAGGACCTTGATTAGGGTTAATGGCTATTGTCATTTTATTAACCCTAATGCTTATGTGTGTATTATAGTTAATTGATAATTAGTTTAATAATTGTGCATGGTTATGGTTGTTGACCATTTGACTTCCTTGACTTGTTGACCTAGGTTGACACTTTGACCATCATCATTTCTTTTGGAAGATGCTTTTTGAACCTTGCAAATTGAAATGATAATGGTCACATCATGATTAACCATGACAATTATCTTACTAATTATCTAATTAAAATAATACCCATATATTTGTGAGAATGGTTGATTCTATTCTCATTCTATCATTTAATTTCTCTCTCTTGTTCTTCCTCTCCCTCAAGCTCTCCCCTCTCGTGTGTTGAGAAACGCTTGAGCTTGAGAAAAACCCTCTCTTGATCATCTCTACTCTCATCTAGGGTTGAAGGACTAGCACTTCTTGAACCCTAGTCACTTCTAGCTTGGAGTTGAAGCCAAAGGTTGAGGCTTTCGGGTGGATCTTTCTTTGACGAGAGAAGACGACAAGGTGACCTCCTTCCACTACTCCAAGGAGCAAGGAGAGAAGGACATAAAGACCAAAGGTATAACCTTTCTAGCACTTAGCTAGTTTCTAGTTAGCTTTAGCAAGTTTTTGTTTAGCAAAGATCCTTTAATGTCTAGTCCATGTTGCCTAAGCTCATAAAAAACCGATTTTTATTCCGTTTTCCGCCTCCCCGCAACTACCGGGGTGGGCAACGTGGACTTACAGTATAACCCCCAGTAATTGACGTATAGCGATTAGTACACGTTCAATACATATATCACATCACAGAAAATATCCATTAGCTAAAGTCTATGGAATATCGATCAAAAATACGGATTTGTAACCACCCGAAAAATCAATTTGCACCCTGGAAAATCTGGGCAGAAAGAACGTGTACTAAAAATCCCAAAACAACCTAAATAGAACACTGCAGCAAAACGGAGCTGCGGCCGAGTCAACTCGGCCGCGGATCCGCGGCCAAACCCATGGTTTGGCCGCGGTTCCGCGGTGAGTTGGCCGATTCAGCAGCTCATTTTTGCTGTGTGTTTTATAATAACCCTAAAAGGATTTTTCATGTATGTTAAATTATTTTTTTGAACAGTATAAAATCGACAGAAACTTGGGTTTTCACGGACGTGTTTTGCGACTTTTTTCCGATCGATATTCTAAACACTTTGCTAACTTGCTAGTTTATGTTTAGCTAGGCTTTGATACCACTGTTAGGTCCACGTTACCACTCCCGTTACTTTCGGGGTTGCTGAAACTGTAAAACAAAATTTTTTCTTGACTTGGTAACATGGACCGTAAAAGCCGGATCTTTGCTAAACTAGAAACTAGCAAACCATAAGAGGTGTTAACCACTATGCCGTAGAAATTATACCTCACGATACCGGTCCTTCGTGTCTTCATTCCGCTGTCCCGCTCGTCGATCCATGCTCCGAGGGTTGATCCGGACTTTGGTCACCTCCGCGGCCTTCTTGAGTCGAAGACGATCCCCCCGAGAGTTGTACATCGAGCTCCACCTCGAGCCGAGGCAACTAGGACAACAAGATCGCTGGTCTTAATACCCTAGGTTGTGTAGAAGAGAAAAATGGAGGTATTTGTCTATGTGGATTCTTTTTCTCTCAACACATGAGATCAAAAGAATTTATGAAGAGGAGGAAGATGAAGGAGGTCAAGCAACCATGGAGCTCTTTCTTTCTTCTCACTTCAAGAGAGAGAATGAGAAAAGAGAAATGAAAAACTTAACCAAAGAAAATGAACCATGGTTGCAAAATAAAACTAAACACCATCATTACAAATCCTATCATGATAAATTTGATGCAACATTGATTTGACCATTTTCATAATCCATAATGAAAAAGAAAACCAAAGAAGAGTGTAGACCTCATGAAGGTCAATGGTCATCTTTGGTCAACGGGTCAATAAAGTCAAGAGTGGTCAAGGTGGTCAAATGGTCAAAGCAATTAGCCATCACATAATTATCACTAAAAGGATTAGTAAATAATGTCTCCGGCTCATAATGGTTTTGACCGAACGAATTGACAAAACCCTAATGAGTCCACCTCAAAATGGTTTTGACCGAATCAACTGTCAAAACCCTAATAAGCCTGCCACATAACGGTTTTGGCCGAACCAACTGCCAAAACCCTAATGAGGCGCCTCCTCCTTCATCGCTCCTCAGAACTGTGCATACACACCCACACCCGCATTCTGTAGAATGCGAATGCACAGAAGACAAAACAAATCCATCTGTGCAATACTAGGATCCGGCTTAAACCAAAGCCCACTAGTATTGCCTGCCTGAACAACATACGCACATAAGTGCACGTAAGTGATCGCAGCCCTGCAGTAAAACCATACGGCCTCTTCACGTTTCGCTCAGTGAAGGGAAACTCTCTGTGTGGGACTCTAAAGACTCGACACTTCGCTGGCAGTGGATTTAACCACAGACTGCAAGCGGCACTAGCTGTACGTAACGGTCCCCAGGTAGATGTCGATAAGAAGGCCGATGAGGTAAACCCATCCGAACTCCTACTGAGCCTGTATTTGAAAATCTCCGTACAGTCCGGTCTGTTCGTCTGATACATCGCATGGCGGGCCTCGGGGGTAGCGAACGTCAGTCCCCTAATAGCAGTACAAGTCGTGTCGGAGTGAAGCCCAGAATACCCTGAGACATCACTAGAAACCAACCAGTATATCTCGCTTGCCATGGCCAGGGACTGTAAGTGCACGATGGCGCCCCGGCCGTCGATCCGACGCCGGAAACGCGGAAACGAAAAACTTTGCAAACTAGAAAACCGGCACCACCACGCACTTTTATCCCGGATCGGGCCATTAACCTAACTATTAGCAAACTAAAAGATGGGTGAAGAGATATACCAAGCGATCCGTGTCCTTCGGTCTTCGTCTCCACTCTGATCTCCCGCGGAATCTCCGTCCGTCACCTCCTCGTCGGAAAGGGCACCACATAGCCGGATTCTTTTACGGGCTCCCACCTCTGGACCGAGGCAACTCGGGCGCGAAGTTGGCTAGACGACGCGTCCAAGGTTTGCTGTAGACTAACGTAGAATACTATTTCTCTTAGGGTTATAGAAGTTGCCATGATGGAGGTGGAGTAGAGAATGAACAATGGAGAGATGTGCATGGAAATTATGGTAGCAAGCTAAAAAGGGAGATGATAATTTTCCTACACCAAAATGAATTCCCACACCCTCTCAATGTGGCCGGCCTCTTTTTCAATGGTGGTGGAAAAAGAATCTCACACCAAGAGAAGAAAAAGGAATGAATGTAAGAAGAAAATGGTCACACCAATTTCAAGTCAAAACCTTTCACACACCATCACATAAATGCAATGAAATAGACTAGAAAAGAATCTCATGATGAATAAACTATCATGGAGCCACACATATGCAAGAAACCCCTCCACAATAAGTTATTTGCACTGTTGCAAATAACCCCCTCCATCGGAAAGTCCGGCCGCGAAAGAACAAAGGAAAACCGGCCGGAACGGAATGCAAACTGGCAACTTCAGAAAACTGATCCCGTAATAAATTACAGGAAAACCCCGCTACTGCATATACATGCCCGCATTTGTATTCCCACTGAACACAAATGCAAAGAGACAAAACTACACTGACTAATACTAGGATCCGACTTAAACCAAAGCCGGCTAGTAAAATCCGTCCGATCACGATCCGTGCAATACCGCACGTATCTAATCGAACCCTGCCATATCTCCATACGGCCTCTACAGCGTTTCGCCCGAAACCTGAGTAACTGTGTGTGGTGGACTCTAAAGACTCGTCAATACTATGGCTGTGGATTTAACCACTAGCACGTCAGAGGTATTAGCCATACATGACGGGCTACCAGCTATTGACCAAAAGGGACGTCGATGAGCAAAGTCATCCTGACACCCTACTGAGCCTAGCAATGACAATATCCGTACAGTTCGGTCAGTTCGTCTATGAGCATCGCATGGCGGGCCTAGGGGGTTGGTAAAAGTCAGACCTCCAAAAGCGGTACAAGTCGTGTCGGAGTGTAGCCCAGAACACCGTGAGATACTACTGGAATACCTACCAGCAAATCTCCTGACTTGGCCAAGGACTTTTCATGTACTTGCTCTCCTAGACACAGTGCGACCTCACTCCCAATACCGGGAGAGACCAACCCCTGCAGATCCGCTCACTGCCTCTATGTGGCTCGGGACTGTACCCAACTAAAACCTGTTTGCACGTCTCCTTTGAGTGTGGTAGGGTAGTAATCAAAGCACAGTGGGAACTCCCACGAGACAAATGACGATCTCAGGTCGATGAACTAACCTGTACACATGTCACCAGGGAACTGCTATCTGACATCTGGTATAATCCCAACTAGCATGTTCCCGGCGAGTCCTGTCCGGTGTACTCTTAACCCAATGAGCACCTGTATACATCTTAGGTGAACCAACTGACACGAACGGCTTGTGAGACCGGCCACCTCCCCTCGTCGGGGTCTCGACTGTATACACTAGTCTATTCTGGAGTATTGATGCCCTGTCTCGAAACTCCCACGACTAGGGACCTTTTAAGGATGTTCTAATAGACCCCAGCTCCCACGTATATGATCGCCCTCATACTGCTGGTAGTCAGGCAAGAATCTCAGGGGCTCTATCAACGTGTAATAGCGACTCGTAAGGTCACCTAAAACAGTACACGATGATAAAGATAAACCAGATAGCATACTATCATCTTGAGTAAGACTGTCTTACTGGGATTGGTCCTCCCTCAATCATTGCAATCACGTGCCTGTGATCCAATAATTGACTCTGAGGGCACTATCTCCAACAATCTCCCACTTGCACTCAAGGCTAATTATTGCGATGTCGCATACTCACAGCCCGTGTGATACCGAACACCCAACTCCTCTACTAGTCAGTCTCACAAAGCTCGTTTGCGAAACTATTGCGTTCGAGGAATAGCCTCTGTGAGTGGATCCACTCTGATGTTTCTTTCTATGACTCTCTTTATCTCAAGTTCACGGAGAAAACCATCTCCCGAAATGAGCAATACCTGTCTTAGAATGTGTCTGGATATCTGATGGGACCTAGCTCATAAGTGAACTCCAAATCCAAACTTCTTAGACGTATCGTCAACTGAACTTAATCAGTATCCTGCGCCATGCTTTCCCTCAGTATCCACCTGGACCACCTGTCCAAAATACTGCCCCTCGTCAGAGGGAAAACTATAACTCTGACAACCACTCTGCCATCCAGGTCACCTTAGAAACCTGGAATGATAACTGTCTCCCGAAGGAGAATGCTGTTATCATATCCCTAGAACATCAACTTATGTTCTAAAACTGTTTCCGACTGTTTCTCCAGGATTGGATCAATATCAACTTATTGCATTTACCGCAAAAACAACATCTGCTGTGGTACTTGACATCTCTTGATTAACTCAATTGCCTAAGCAAGTGATCTGCCAGTCATGCGTATCCCTCTGCCCTTTAGTCTGTAAGACACCTTTAGAGAGGGTGACCCCATCACCTGCAGGTACACTACCGTGCCAGGAGTCGTCCATTCTAGATAATCATAGAATGCTGCCTAAGTACCCAGATTGGGAAACTACCCAAATCTAGATCTAAAACCATAGATCTAGTAACCAGAATGTCTGATATAAGATCCAATTCCTATGTGGAGAAACTACTGTGTGACAACCAAAGTATAACCGATCGTAGTATAGGAATATCACTTCCTACTCTGTGTATGCCATTAAATACCAGGACATCACACCCTACTACCTTCTTAACAGATCCATCCCCTATTCTGATGAAGTCAAACCTTTGACTGTCACATCAGAAATAGATGATCTATCTCCGCTATATCCGCTTTAGTCTATAAATAGACATAAGCCACCTGTCCACCATGCTTCCGCTGCTCCCACTGACTACGACAACCCTCTGGCAGAGTCATATAGACTTGCACTTCTAAAACTAGTTTAGAACGACGCTATACTCATCCTCCTGCCGGGTCTCACAGTCTAGAACAACAGCAATGGAAAGTCTGGGTAAACAAGAACCTCCCTGCCACCGTCCTTGAGCATACCTAAGTACCTCTCGGGTGCCTGAGGTTACCCACTTTATCTGCGGAGTGGCCAATGGAATGTCAAACCAGATTGAATCTTTAGGTTCTTATCAAATCTTCAGTAATCGTTTGCGGTTCTGGAATCACTTCCAGTTCTACCATACTCCCACTACTGTTTTCTGAAAAAATCCATTTTTATTAAAACTGTGGCGAGTCAAGAACAATATCATTATTGATCTTCCAGATGGTAGAAAGTCAACCCTCGTCATAGCCCGGGTCAACCCACAAACAGCCATTACAGAAACGTGCCTTGAGTTATCAGGAGTCTGGTTTTAAGCATAAGCCGGACAACTCCCCGTATCTTAACAATGTCAAGATATGAACTGTTCTATATTCAATATAGAAACAGAGGCACTGATTTAATTGAACAAGATTCAATTCATGCAGCTGTCACCAGTGCATGTCAACTATATGGAATGAGGCCGATCAGCGTTACTCAACTTAGGAGTACTTCCAATTATGAGTAACCTGAAAGAGAAGCAAGTTCTCTTAATCATTACTATCAACTGAATACTATCCACAAGTTTCTACATCTTCGATCACCTTGAAGAATCTCGATACTTGCAATACCTGGTTCTCTAGTTTGCTCTTATACCTATAACTTCTCAAAACTTCGACCTTGTATTTCTACGAAATACCTGTCTTAGAACTAGAGAAGTTATAAGTAAACCGAATATAGTACGAGGACCAACCCCTCTGTCCTAATGGATATTGGACAATATACAATACTCTGTATAAGTCCCCTGAGTCTAGTGACTCATTCACTGTGTGTCGTAGCTTGAAAACTGTACTTATGGTTAAGAAGAATTACACCGCTGTTCAATACTCCTTACCTAACCATCCACTGATATAGGTAAATGTCAAAAACATAATTTCAAAAAGGTATATCTCACTCTATAAAAATAGACGTACAGATATATCAATTTGAAATTGGTGCATAACAACGGATATTCAAAACCAAATATTTGTCGTCCGGCAAACAACCCAGGTGACTTCCTCAAATATCACCAATTACAACGAATCCCGATATAATGAGGATGATCGTCTAATTCCCAATAACTTACTCCCACTCATCATCTGTAAAACCATACAGATGTGAGAATCATACCTGGTAAATACATACCCTGGAGCAAGTGTCTAATTGGGAGATCAGTTTTCATTTAACAGTACACAGTGAAACTGAAACATTGAAATGTTTCGATGGGGTATCCTGGTATTTCTAGTAATGCCTCTTCCATTATCCAGATTCACAACTATAACCGTATAATTCTTTGCCACCTCTCTAAATCCCTTTACATGTCTTTAGTCATTACCTTCTGTACACCCATTTAGGCCAAATGGTTTTCTTCCTTCCCTACCGTTCGGCACCAACCTATGGTTTGGAAGAAGACTATCTATCCAATAAGCATAATGGGTGTACTGTCCTAATCCTAGGAGCACTAGCAATGCGAGAGAAAGTGAAGATAAAAGACAACTGAATGAACCTTATTCCTATTTCTCCTAAAGCAGAATCCATCCCCGAACTGGAACAAGTTCCTTTCGTCGTATATAACCATACGATGGATTATCCAATAAACTGCGGATCTTCGTAGTGATACGGATTGTCCCGGAGAAATACAAAGGTGATTTAGGATTGGCGAAGAAATACATGGTTTGGTCGTGAATAGCAGTCGCAATTTACTTTGCCCTCTTACTAATCCCTTTATTTGTCTTAGCTTAATACCTTCTGTACACCATTTAGGCTAATTGGTTTTCATCATTCCCTACCATTCGGCACCAGCCTATGGTTTGGAAGAAGACTATCCAATTTGCATAATAGGCGTTCTATCTTCTAAACCATGGAGTACTCGCAACCTGAGAGAAGGTAAAAGGAAAAGGCAACTGAATAATCCTATCCGTTTTCTCCACAACCGGAAACCATCCTCGAATTCCTTCGAGTTCGTATCTAACCATATGATGGTTTTGTCCAATGGAAGTGGACGTTCGTAGTAATACGGGGTGTCCTGGAGAAAAGGGTAAAAGTAGGAGTGGCAATGAGGTTTGCAACTCTGACAATCCAAAAGCCAGTGTTAAGAAGGTTCGGTCAACTTGGTCACTGAGTCATAGTCTAGGGTCGGGTCAATGGTCGCTGCCAAAGAGAGAGAGAAAAGAAACACTCAGCGTGCACTCTAACTTAGATCAGAATGGTTATCACTTTATCTAATCAGGAAACCTCCCACTGTAACGTCAAATTCTTCTCCAAACCTGAAAGAAGAATTAGCCGGGATCACCCGAGGAGTAAACCAACTCATCAGTGGGAATCGGGTTCCAACTATCATCGCATGATAACGTGACGGAATCCGCTCACGTTATCACACTCCAGAAGGTATGCGCATATCTGGTAAGTTTTAGTTTCTTTAGAAACTCCCGATTTAATTTTTGCCCCATTCTCTTATGACCTTGACTTTGGCCAACAAATCATAAGTCACATGTCAAGTTCTACCCGTTATTCTCCAGGTTAATTTAAACCCACAAGTACAAGCCCTAGACTTTGGCCAACAAGGCTATACGATTGTCCCAAACCAACGCATCTATCTATGCTGCATATGAATACCCAACAGCTACCAATCACTGTGCCTTGACTTCGGCCAACAAACACAGCTTGAATACTATTGACTATCCATATGAAACGATGGAGGGCTACGAATGGTTTATGGCGAAAACCTTTAACGTAATGAACTTGATATCGTTGAAGGAACCAGATAGCTTTTTAAAAATATAGTGACGAAAACCTTTGCTAAAGAGGTCACTCCCGGTGAAGGGATCTCGGCTCTTTCCCCGTAGAATGAGGTGCAGGATATTCCAACTGAATACCATGATACAAAGCAAAAGTAATCGGTTATAGTGAAATTATTGCCCTGACGCAAACTTTTGTCCCAGGGGTCACTCCCGGTGAAGGGATCTCGGCCCTTGCCTCGTCGACTGAGGTGCAGAATATTCCAACTGAATACCACTGTGCAAAACAAAAGAGAACGCCGTTGCAATAACAGCTTTTTGAAAAATGATCCAACAACATCAGAATAGGTTTGTTTAGCTTGCATTGATCCGAATCAATGCAGTCCCATCAATTGATCACACTAATAAAAGAACGAAAATAATGATGTAAGTATATGCCATCCGCATTCGCCACTGTATCCCGTCATCACACGTTAGGTTACTTAACTAACGACAGAGCGGGGACTGGACTAGCACGGATGCAAAGCAAATACAACATCTATTAGTATATATATCAATATATAATATTTCGCTCAAGGCGTGATAAAATGCAACATCACAGAAATGTACAGCATCGCAGAACAATACAGATATCTAGGATCCCCGGGTTTCATAGAGCCGCTACTAAAATCCGACGTTCCCCTGGTCGTGTGGATAGCCTGTGCAATAAAATCCTAGACCCCTACGGGCGCGGCAAGTTACCCGCCAAAACCTGAAGCGAGATAGCCCCCTTCAGCAACGTGAATGGACCACCCAGCACTTTACGGAATCCGGTAACTTGGGCACCCCTCCTGGGTCAACCTGTACCCCCTACGAGTGCGGCGAATAGCCCGCCAATTCTAGAGTAAAGCCCCCTCCACCTCAATGCCATAAGATGCGGGCCCGTTGCCATCTAGAACCCGGCTATCCATGCACCCCTCCGTGGGGTAATCCAAGTACAGAAAATAAAACATACATACAAAGGGTACATCGACCTCAACCCGGTCGTGCCCCAAAAGAATAATACAAACAGGCAGTGAAGGCAGTCCACATGTCGGACGTTCGCCCCGCAATATCAAATGTACATATAAAACAAAACTGTACTAACATTTCAACCATGCTATCCCACGACCGATCCGCAACATCACAGCACAACACAGAACATCAACGTGATTGTCACGTTCACAAATCCGTCTAAAAGGGCTATAGAAGTTAGACAGGATTTACCGATCGAATGACATTCACGGTCGCAGATATAATTTAAATACTGTGAACTAACTTGTTTAAACTTTTCAATCAATCAAAACTACCTAAGTGGGCCCAAGCAGTACAGTAGCACTCACAGAAAATCTGGGCCCAAAAAGATTATCCAAAACCCCTATTTCTAACCCATAAGCCTACTGGAAAATTTTGATACAATGAGGACACTTTCCCACCGCGGAACCGTGGCCAAACCAGGGGTTTGGCCGCGTTTCCGCGGTCGTACTAAAGGATCACTGCATCGAATTTTCCCAGAATTCTTCGAATTTCCTGCATGTCTTTCTGCAATGATCTGAAAAAATTTTGGAGCAGAAAAATTTCGACAGAAACAAGATGCAAGAAAAATACGGTTTTTAGGAATTTTGTTCGATCGAGTTCTAAACATACTAGAGCAAGCTAGACTAGGTTAAAGGCATGGCTCTGATACCAATGTATGTGCACGGCGGCGCCCCGGCCGTCGATCCGACGCCGGAAACTCGGAAGCGAAAAACTTTGCAAACTAGCAAACCGGCACCACCGCTCACTTTTATCCCGGATCGGGCCATTAACCTAACTACTAGCAAACTAAAAGATGGGTGAAGAGATATACCAAGCGATCTGTGTCCTTCGGTCTTCGTCTCCACTCCGATCTCCCGTGGAATATCCGTCCGTCACCTCCTCGTCGGAAAGGGCACCACGTAGCCGGATTCTTTTACGGGCTCCCACCACTGGACCGAGGCAACTCGGGCGCGAAGTTGGCTAGCCGACGCATCGAAAGTTTGCTGTAGATTAGTGTAGAATACTATGTCTCATGGGGTTATAGATGTTGCCATGATGAAGGTGGAGTAGAGAATGAACAATGGAGAGATGTGCATGGGAATTTTGGTAGCAAGCTAAAAAGGGAGATGATAATTTTCCTACACCAAAATGAATTCCCTCACACTCTCAATGTGGCCGTCCTCTTTTTCAATGGTGGTGGAAAAAGAATCTCACACCAAGAGAAGAAAAAGGAATGAATGTAAGAAGAAAATGGTCACACCGATTTCAAGTCAAAACCTTTCACACACCATCACATAAATTCAATGAAATAGACTAGAAAAGAATCTCATGATGAATAAACTATCATGGAGCCACACATATGCAAGAAACCCCTCCACAATAAGTTATTTGCACTGTTGCAAATAACCCCCTCCATCGGAAAGTCCGGCCATGAAAGAATAAAGGAAAACCGGCCGGAACGGAATGCAAACTGGCAACTTCAGAAACTGATCCCGTAATAAATTACAGGAAAACCCCGCTACAGCATGTACATGCCCGCATTTGTATTCCCACTGAACACAAATGCAAAGAGACAAAACTACACTGACTAATACTAGGATCCGGCTTAAACCAAAGCCGGGTAGTAAAATCCGTCCGATCACGATCCGTGCAATACCGCACGTATCTGATCGAACCCTGCCATATCTCCATACGGCCTCTACAGCGTTTCGCCCGAAACCTGAGTAACTGTGTGTGGTGGATTCTAAAGACTCGTTAATACTATGGCTATGGATTTAACCACTAGCACGTCAAAGGTATTAGCCATACGTGACGAGCTACCAGCTATTGACCAAAAGGGACGTCAATGAGCGAACTCATCCTGACACCCTACTGAGCCTGTCAGTAACAATATCCGTACAGTTCGGTCCGTTCGTCTATGAGCATCGCATGGCGGGCCTAGGGGGTTAGGAAAAGTCAGACCCCCAAAAGCGGTACAAGTCGTGTCGCAGTGTAGCCCAGAACACCCGGAGATACTACTGGAATACCTACCAGCAAATCTCCTGCATTGGCCAAGGACTTTTCATGTACTTGCTTTCCTAGACATAGTGAGACCTCACCCCCAATACCGCGAGAGACGAACCCCTGCTGATCCGCTCACTGCCTCCATGTGGCTCGGAACTGTACCCAACTAAAACCTGTTTGCACGTCTCCTTTGAGCGTGGTAGGGTAGTAATCAAAACACAGTGGGAACTCACACGAGACAAATGACGATCTCAGGTCGATGAACTAACCTGTACACATGTCACCAGGGAACTGCTATCTGACATCAGGTATAATCCCAACTAGTAGGTTCCCGGCGAGACCTGTCCGGTGTACTCATAACCCAATGAGCACCTGTATACATCTTAGGTGAACCAACTGACACCAGTGGCTTGTGAGACCGGCCACCGCCCCTCATCGGGGTCTCGACTGTATATACTAGTCTACTCTAGAGTATCGATGCCCTGTCTCGAAACTCCCACGACTAGGGACCTTTTAAGGATGTGCTTATAGACCCCAGCTCCCACGTATATGATCGCCCTCATACTGCTGGTAGTCAAGAAAGAATCCTAGGGGCTCTATCAACGTGTAATAGCGACTCGTAAGGTCAGCTAAAGCAGTACACGATGATAAAGATAAATCAGATAGCATACTATCATCTTGAGTAAGACTGTTCTACTGGGATAGGTCCTCCTTCAATCATTGGAATCACGTGCCTGTGATCCAATAATTGACTCTGAGGGCACTATCTCCAACAGGGACTACATGTGTAATGGCTCTCCTAGACACAGCGCGATGTAAGCCCCCAATACTGGGAGAGACGAATCCTGTCTAACCGTCACTGCCTCCAAGTGCTTCGGGACTGCACCCAACTACTACCTGTTTGCATGACTCAGAAGAGCCGTGGTAGGGTGGTAGTCAAAGAACAGTGGGAACACACTCGAGGCGAAGTGACAGTGTCAAGTCAGCGGACTAAACTGTACTCATGTCACCTGGGAACTGTTAACTGATGATAGGTATAATACCAACCAACAGTCCCCGACGAGTCCTGTCCAGTGTACTCGTAACCTAACGAGCTCCCGCATACTATCTCAAGTACGACGTACTGACGGCTGTGGGACAGACCACCTCCCGCACTGGGATGAGAAGGGCATACGCTAGTCTACTCCGGAGTATCGATGCCCTGTCTCGATAATCCCTCGAGTAGGGACATGCATAAGGATGTGCTTGTGGATTACGCAGCCCCCACGAGTGTGATCGCCATCACAACGCCGGTAATCAAGCAAAAGATCCTAAGGGCTCTACCAATGCGTATAGGTGATATAATAAAAGAAATACATGTACACATTAAAGCAGAGACAAACCAAGTAGCATACTACTATTTCGAGCAAAATTGTCTATACAACTGTGAATATCCCAAGCTTCCATCAAGTAATATACATACTAGTATGATAGAGTAATGGCCTCGAGGGAATATACACTAACACTAGGGATATGATAACAACAGCCTCTTTTAAGGAGACAGTTATCATTCCAGGCTTCCAAGGTGACCTTGATGACAGAGAGGTTGTCAGAGTTATAGTTTTCCCTCTGACGAGGGGCGGTATTATGGACAGGTGGTCCAGGAGGATACTGAGGGAGGCATGGCGCAGGATACTGATTAAGTTCAGTTGACGATACAGTTTAAGAAGTTTGGATTTGGAGTTCATTTATGAGCTATGTCCCATCAGATATCCAGACATATTCTAAGACAGGTATTACTCATTTCGGGAGATGGTTTTCTCCGTGAACTTGAGATATTGAGAGACATAGAAAGAAACATCTGGGCGGATCCACTCACTGAGGCTATTCCTCGAACGCAATAGTTTCGCGAACGAGCTTTGTGAGACTGATTAGTAGAGGAATTGGGTGTTCGGTATCACACGGGCTGTGAGTATGCGGCATCGCAAAAATTAGCCTTGAGTGCAAGTGGGAGATTGTTGGAGATAGTGCCTTCAGAGTCAATTATTGGATCGCAGGCACGTGATTGCAATGATTGAGGAAGGACCTATTCCGGTAGGACAGTCTTACTCAAGATGATAGTATGCTATCTGGTTTATCTTTATCATCGTGTACTGCTTTAGGTGACCGTACAGGTCGCTATTACACATTGATAGAGCCCCTAGGATTCTTGCTTGACTGCCAGCAGTATGAGGGCGATCATATACGTGGGAGCTGGTAGTCTATAAGCACGTCCTTAAAAGGTCCCTAGTCGTGGGAGTTTCGAGACAGGGCATCGATACTCCAGAGTAGACTAGTGTATACAGTCGAGACCCCGACGAGGGGCGGTGGCCGGTGTCACAAGCCACTGGTGTCAGTTGGTTCACCTAAGATGTATACAGGTGCTCATTGGGTTATGTGTACACCGGACAGGACTCGCCGGGAACATGCTAGTTGGTCTTATACCTGACGTCAGATAGCAGTTCCCTGGTAGCATGTGTACAGGTTAGTTCATCGACCTGAGATCGTCATTTGTCTCGTGTGAGTTCCCACTGTACTTTGATTACTACCTTACCACGCTCAAAGGAGACGTGCAAACAGGTTTTAGTTGGGTACTGTCCCGAGCCACATGGAGGCAGTGAGCGGATCTGCAGGGGTTCGTCTCTCCTGGTATTGGAGGTGAGCTCACGCTGTGTCTAAGAGAGCCATTACACGAAGTCCTTAGTCAAGGCAGAATATTTACTAGTAGGTATTCCAGTAGTATCTCAGGGTGTTCTGGGCTACACTCCGACATGACTTGTACCACTTTTGGGGGTCTGACTTTTACCAACCCCCGAGGCCCGCCATGAGATGCTCATAGACGAACGGACTGGACTGTACGGATATTGTCACTGACAGGCTCAGTAGGGTGTCAGGATGAGTTCGCTCATTGACGTCCCTTTTTGGTCAATACCTGGTGGCCCGTTACGTATGGCTAATACCTCTGACGTGCTAGTGGTTAAATCCACAACCAAAGTATTGACGAGTCTTTAGAGTCCCCCACAGACAGTTGCTCGATTTTCGGGCGAAACGCAGTAGAGGCCGTATGGAGATATGGCAGGGTTCGATCATATACGTGTGGTATTGCACGGATCATGATCGGACGGATAATACTAGCGGGCTTTGGTTTAAGCCGGATCTTAGTATAGTACAGTGTAGATTTTATCTCATTGTATTTGTATTCGGTCGGAATTCAATGCGGGTATGTATATACAGTAGCGGGGTTTTCCTATAATTTATTACGGGATCAATTTTTTGAAGTTGCCAGTTTGCTTTCCGTTTCGTCCATTTTCCTTTGTTTCCTTTCTTTGGCTGAAAATTGGTGGAAGGGGTTATTTGCAATTGTGCAATTAACAATTGAGGAGACATTTGCATCATGAAGTTTTCATGATGGTGCACCATCCATTGATTTCATCATTGCTTGACTTTTCTTGATGGTGGTGGATATGATTAGCTGATGTATCGGGGATTTGGTGTGGTGATTATTTCTCATGATAAACCTTTTCTCTCTCTCTCTTGTATCATTGCTTTCCACCCACCCCTTGACTTTGCTCTCTCTCTCTCTCTCTCCATTCACAAAAGGGGGCCGGCCACATTTGTGGGAGGAGGGGATTCATTTTGTGTGTGGCAATTTGTTTCTCATTTGCTAGAAAAAGCTTTCTAGTTCATCTCCAAAAGTCTATTCTTCACCTCCACCAAAATGGCAACTTCACAACCCTTTGAGACAAAATAATCCACACTTATTCTACAGCAATTCTTGGACACGTCGACTCGCCAACTTCGTGCCCGAGTTGCCTCGGTCCAGAGGTGGGAGCCCGTAAACGAACCCGGCGATGTGGTACCCTTTTCCGACGAGGAGATGAAGACCGGAGATTCCGAGGGGAGATCGGGACGACGACGAGAAGACCGAAGGACACGGATCGCTCGGTATATCACTTTACCCATTCTCTAGTTAGCTAGAATTAGATTAATGGCCCGATCCGGGATTTATTGTGTGCGGTAGTGCCGGTTTACTAGTTTTGTAAAAGTATCGTTTCCGCATTTTGGCCTCGGATTGACGACCGGGGCGCCACCGTGCACTTACAAACCCTTGCCTCACCTATGGCGCCACAGGTTTATGGCAAACCCTAAGATTTGGCAGCGGTTCCATGGTCATAAAGTCGAGTTAGGGTTACGTTCTTCTAGAGGGTCCATAGGGATACTTGCACGATTTTCTGAATACATTTAACTTGGGAAAATTCCAGCACTTGAAAATTTCAGAGGGGGTCTTGATGTGGGGTTTTAAGTTCGATCGAACTGTTAAACATTGTCTAGCTTACCATTACAATGTTAAAATATATGACTATGAAATACTCCGAATTAGCCCCTAATAAAAATAAACATCACATGAAATTTTAGGCTAAACAAACAATACCTGAAACCCCAAAACCTAAAGACCAGAGCACAGTAGAAAGACGAGGAAAAATGGAGAAATTCTGGCCAATCTGGCCGGTTTTTCATGGGTTGTGCTCGGTTTTTTATTGGTGGATTTGCTTCGTTTTTCTTCAGTGTTCTCGGTACATCACATGTACACTTCTGCAGTTGCTAAAATAATTTTTAGACGATTTTTTTCAAAAACAACAGAGAGCAATTTTTTGGGTTTCTAAATATCGTATTTTTTGAGTTGTTTTCGTAATAGTTATAACATCGTCTCTAAATTTCTAGCTTAGCTCTGATACCACTGTTGGGTTTCCGTAGTACCATACCTAGGGTTTGGAACCATCACACATGCCAATGTAAAATTTGTAAGGAGGTGCTAAGCAAACTAACCATGAATCGGACTAGAATTTTTGGATAACATCAAACTAGTATCACATACTAGAGGTTATCTAACACTAAGAGATAAGTAATACAACCTTTGTAGACTTGCCTCATTGACTCCTTGGACCTTTGAGAGTTTGAACCGGCTCGCTAGAAACATTCCTAGTCCACGATGATCCACCCGAAGTCCCTTTGCTCAAAGCTCTTTGCTTCACTTGATCAAGGATGTAGATGAAGCAAACACTATACACTATTGGGCTAGAGTAGTGTAGAACGGTGATGTGGTTTGTTTTCTCACTTCAAAACCCTTTCTTTTTATCTATCTCACTCACTAGAAATACTCAAAAGAGCATGAGAGAGGAGGAAGATGAAGATGGCAAAGCTTGAGCTCTTTTTTAAGGTAATTCTCAAATATCAATTAGCATAGAAATAAATATCAAAGATATATTTATGTCATGCCAAACTATGGTTATAGAATATCTAGATATTTTGCTGTTTGGTTAAAGTCCAAATGAAAATCAAACCATAGTTTAAACCTAGGTCAAAAGATAGAAGAGTGTAGAAACCTAATTATGATTTAATTTCCATTTCCTTTTATCCAATATCAAAATATACATATATATATGAACCATGTGAGTCTTGCATTGCCATCTCCCATGTATCAACAACCATGACACCATGTATGTAAGTGTGCATTCACATCATCATGTGCATGAACATAAATATATGCATACATACGATAGGAGGGGTTTCGTCTCTCCCGGTATTGGGGGTTGATGTTGCGCTGTGCTCGATTGTCATAACAGGAAATCCTTGGCCAGGGTTGCTGAGATTTACTCGTAAGTGTTATCAGTAGTTTCTCGAACCGTTATGAGCCTCACATCGGCATGACTTATCAAGTTTTTGGGGTATGATGTTTACCACCCCCAGGCTAGATATGCAACATATCAGACGAAGAGACCGGACTGTACGTTAGTGTTACTTATTGGATTCACGGGAGTATGGACAAGCTTGCTTGTTGATCTTCTGATCGCTCAATACTCGGGTTGCCGTTACGTCTAGCTAGTACAGCTGACAGCTTGTGGGTAACTGATATGATCGTTACGTACTGTCGGCGTATTGACGAGTCTTTAGAGTCCTACACAGAGCTTTCCTGGCTCAAGCGAAACGAAGTAGGGAACATCTGTAATATGTACGGGACCGAGATTAATATGTGTATGAGATACCGTATTCTAATCTCGCGATATAGGATATCGTTCGGTTATATGAGATATAGCCGGGTTATTGAATCAAGTCTTGATTCGATAAGATGATATAAATGATATTAGTCGGTTATATGTGATATAGCCGGATTATTAAATCAAGTGTTGATTTAATAATTTAATATATCATTATATATTTGATATATTAATATATATTAACTAATATTGTCTCACTTAAGAATTTCTTTTCTACTTATACATTTAATATATATATGATATATATTAATGTATTCTCTTTGTGTCATACTTGATGATACATTGTACATGGGTGTATGAGACTCATACCATACTTAAGATAATTAGGATGATTATTTATTTAGGGAATATACAAAATTCGGTGGAAATTGTCATGTGTTGGAGGCTTGTACAAGCTAGTGGAAACCATTGACTTAGTCCACTAATTTTGTTTTGCTCTAGATATTTATTAGCCTAACCATTATCTTTAGCCATGGTGAATTCTCTACAAATATCATCTATAATATTTCTCACCCATGGTTGCCATTATTCACCACTTCATCTTCTTCTTCATCTCAATTTAGCTCTTTATGTTTTCTTGAGGTGAAGAAAGAGAGAGAGAGAAAAATAATTCTAAAGTGAGCAAAATTCCTACTTTATCAATCTATACCAAACTAGCCATTTGGTATAGGTTGTTTCCTTCAGTTGTTCTCAATTAGTGAAGATGTAGCCAGAGTTGAAGATTCCTCGACGTAGATCATCTTCAGCCTCTAAGATCTTTAAGCAAGCTTGTTCCTTTCGCCCAGTGGAGCCTAATGAGAGTCCGGGAGACCACCACTTTGAGCTAAGGTGTTGCGCCACGGCAGCGCCCCGGCCTTCTACCCGAGGCCAAAATGCGGAATCAAAATTTTTCTTAACTTTAAACCGGCGCTACCGCGGACAATAAAACCCGGATCGTGACCATTAACCTAATGCTAGCTATCAAGAGAAGGGAAGAGAGTTATACCAAGCGATCCGTGTCCTTCGGTCTTTGTCTCCACTCCGATCTCACACGGAATCTCCGTCCGTCACGTCCTCGTCGGAAAGGGCACCACGTAGCCGAATACTTTTACGGGCTCCCACCTCTGAACCGAGGCAACTCGGGCGCGAAGTTGGCTAGCCGACGCGTCCAAGATTTGCTGTAGACTAGAGTAGTAGGTTGTCTCTTTGTGGTATGTGAAGTTGCTATGGTATGTGGAGGAATAGTATGACATGAAGATGAGCATAGGAATTTTGAAGCAAGCACAAGCCAAATGAGAATGAATCATTTTTCCACTCCAAAACTGAAACCTGCTCTCATCCTCTCCCCTCTAATGTGGCCGGCCGCCTTTGACAAAAAATGGTGGAGAGAATTATGAATGGAATAAGCTAGTGGGATAAAAGAATTGATAAAGATTAATCAAAAATGGTCACACCAATTTCACACTCAATTCTCATCTCATCACATCCAAATCCAATCTCAAAAAGCAAAGGAAAAGACCAATAAAGAATCTCATGATGAATAACAATCATGAAGCCAGACAAATGCATGAAAACCCCTCCACAATAAGTTATTTGCAAACTTGCAAATAACCCCCCCAACGGAAAGTCCGGCCGTGAAGGAACAAAAGAAAACTGGCCGGAATGGAATACAAACTGGCAACTTCAGAAAACTGATCCCGTAATAAATTATAGGAAAACCCCACTACTGCACATACATGCCCGCATTTGTATTCCCACTGAACACAAATGCAGAGAGACAAAATCTACACTGTCTAATACTAGGATCCGGCTTAAGCCAAAGCCGGCTAGTAAAATCCGTCCGATCATGATCCGTGCAATACCGCACGTATCTAATCGAACCCTGCCATATCTCCATACGGCCTCTACAGCGTTTCGACCAAAACTTGAGTTACTGAGTGTGTGGTAGACTCTAAAGACTCGTCAATACTATGGCTGTGGATTTAACCACTAGCACGTCAGAGGTATTAGCCATACGTGACGGGCTACCAGCTATTGACCAAAAGGGACGTCGATGAGCGAACTCATCCTGAAACCCTACTGAGCCTGTCAGTGACAATATCCGTACAGTCCGGTCAGTTTGTCTATGAGTATCGCATGGCGGGCCTAGAGGGTTGGTAAAAGTCAAACCCCCAAAAGCGGTACAAGTCATGTCAGAGTGTAGCCCAGAACACCCTCAGATACTACTGGAATACCTACCAGTAAATCTCCTGCCTCGGCTGAGGGCTTTGTGTAATGGCTCTCCTAGACACAGCGCGACCTCACCCCCAACACCGGGAGAGACGAACCCCTGCAGATCCGCTCACTGCCTCCATGTGGCTCGGGACTGTACCCAACTAAAACCTGTTTGCACGACTCCTTTGAGCCATGGTAGGGTAGTAATCAAAGCACAGTGGGAACTCACACGAGACAAATGACGATCTCAGGTCGATGAACTAACCTGTACATATGTCACCAGGGAACTGCCGTCTGACGTCTGGTATAATCCCAACTAGCAGGTTCCCGGCGGGTCCTGTCCGGTGTACTTATAAACCAATAAGCACCTGTATACATCTTAGGTGAACCAACTGACACCAGTGGATAGTGAGACCGGCCGCCGCCCCTCGTCGGGGTCTCGACTGTATAAACTAGTCTACTAATAGAGTATCGATGCCCAGTCTCGAAACTCCAACGACTAGGGACCTTTTAAGGATGTGCTTATAGACCCCAGCTCCTACGTATCTGATCGCCATCATACTGCTGGCCATCAAGCAAGAATCCTAGGGGCTCTATCAACATGTAATAGCGACTCGTAAGGTCACCTAAAGCATTACACGATGATAAAGATAAACCAGATAGCATACTATCATCTTGAGTAAGACTGTCCTACCGGGATAGGTCCTCCCTCAATCATTGCAATCACGTGCCTGTGATCCAATAATTGACTCTGAGGGCACTATCTCCAACAATCTCCCACTTGCACTCAAGGCTAATTATTGCGATGTCGCATACTCACAGCCCGTGTGATACCGAACACCCAACTCCTCTACTAGTCAGTCTCACAAAGCTCGTTTGCGAAACTATCGCGTTCGAAGAATAGCCTCAGTGAGTGGATCCGCTGTGATGTTTCTTTCTATGTCTCTCTATATCTTAAGTTTGCGGAGAAAGCCATCTCCCGAAATGAGCAATACCTGTCTTAGAATGTGTCTGGATGTCTGATGGGACCTAGCCCATAAATGAACTCCAAATCCAAACTTTTTAGACTATATCGTCAACTGAACTTAATCAGTATCCCGCACCATGCCTCCCTCAGTATCCGCCTGGACCACCTGTCCAAAATACTACCCCTCGTCAGAGGGAAAACTATAACTCTGACAGTCACTCTGCCATCCAGGTCACCTTGGAAGGCTGGAATGATAACCGTCTCCTAAAAGAGGCTGCTGTTATCAAATCCCTAGAACATCCACTTATGTTCTAAAACTGCTTCCGAATATTTCTCCAAGATTGGATTAATATCAACTTATTGCATCTACTGCAAGAACAACATCTGGTGTGGTACTTGACATCTCATGATTGACTCAATTGCCTAAGCAAGTGATCTGCCAATAATGCACATCCCTCTCTACTTTAGTTTATAAGACTCCTTTAGAGAGGGTGACTCCATCACCTGCAGGTACACTACCGTGCCAGGAGTCGTGCATTCTAAATACTCATAGAATGCTGTCAATGTACCCAGATTGGGAAACCACACAAATCTCGATCTAAAACATAGATCCAGTAACCAGAATGTCTGATATAAGATCCAAGTCCTAAGTGGAGAAACCACTGTGTGACAACCAAAGAATAACCGATCGTAGTATAGGAATATCACTTCCTACTCTGTGTATGTCATCTTAATACCAGGACATCACACCCTACTACCTTCTTAACAGATCCATCCCTTATTCTGATGAAGTCAAACCTATGACTGTCACATCAGAAATAGATGATCTATCTCCGCTATATCTGCTTAAGTCTATAAATAGACATAAGCCTCTTGCCTACTGTGCTTCCGTTGCTCCCACTGACTACGACAACCCTCTGGCAGAGTCATATAGACGTACACTTCTAAAGCCAGTTTAGAATAATGCTATACTCATCCTCCTGCCGGGTCTCACAGTATGGAACAACAGCAATGGCAGGTCTGGGTAAACAAAAACCTCCCTGCCACCGTCCTTGAGTATACCGAAGTACCTCTCGGGTGCCTGAGGTTACCCATCATATCTGCGGAGTGGCCAATGGAATGTCAAATCAGATTGAATCTTTAGGTTCTTATCAAATCTTCAGTAATCGTTTGCGGTTCAGGAATCACTTCCAGTTCTACCATACTCCCGCTACTGTTTTCTAAAAAATCCATTTCTTTAAAAATGAGGCTAGTCAAGAACAATATCACTATTGATTTTCCAGATGGTAGAAAGTCAACCCTCGTCATAGCCCGGGTCAACCCACAAACAGCCATTACAGAAACGTGCCTTGAGTTATCCGGATTCTGGTTCTAAGCATAAGCCGGACAACTCCCCGTACCTTAACATCGTCAAGATATGAACTGTTCTATTTCCAATACAGAAACAGAGGCACTGATTTAATTGGACCAGATTCAAATCATGCAGCTGTCTC
Source organism: Agapanthus africanus (assembly GCA_030015575.1). Taxonomy (NCBI): domain Eukaryota; kingdom Viridiplantae; phylum Streptophyta; class Magnoliopsida; order Asparagales; family Amaryllidaceae; genus Agapanthus; species Agapanthus africanus. Next base: position 623,782,208 of record CM057341.1, read on the forward strand.
CCGTGCATGTCAACTAAATGGAAGAGAGGCCGATCAGCGTTACTCAACTTAAGAGTACTTCCAATTATGAGTAACCTGAAAGAGAAGCTAGTTCTCTTAATCATTACTATCAACTGAATACTATTCACAAGTATCTACATCTTCGATCACCTTGAAGAATCCCGATAGTTGAAATACCTGGTTTTCTACTTTACTCTTATACCTATAACTTCTCAAAATTCGGACCTTGTGTTTCTACGAAACACTTGTCAAAAACTAAAGAAGTCATAAGTAAGCCTAATATAGTACGAGGACCAACCCCTCTGCCCTAATGGACACTGGGCAATATACAATACTCTATATAAGTCCCGTGAGTCTAATAACTCATCCACTGTGTGTCGTAGGTTGAAAACTGTACTTATGGTTAAGAAGAATTACACCGCTGTTCAATGCTCCTTAACTAACCATCCACTGATATAGGTAAATGTCATAGACATAATTTCAAAAAGGTACATCTCACTCTATAAAAATAGACGTACAGATGTATCAATTTGAAATTGGTGCATAACAACGGATATTCAAAACCAAATATTTGTCGTCCGGCAAACAACCCAGGTGACTTCCTCAAATATCGCCAATTACAACGAATTCCGATATAATGAGGATGATCACCTAATTCCCAATAACTTACTCCCACTCATCATCTGTAAAACCATACAGATGTGAGAATCATACCTGGTAAATACATACCCTGGAGTAAGTGTCCAATTGGGAAATCAGTTTTCTATTAACAGTACACAGTAAAACTGAAACATTGAAATGTTTCGATGGGGTATCCTGGTATTCCTAGTAATGCCTCTTCCATTATCCAGATTCACAACTGTAACCGTATAATTCTTTGCCATCTGTCCAAATCCCTTTATATGTCTTTAGTCATTACCTTCTGCACACCCCTTTAGGCCAAATGGTTTTCTTCCTTCCCTACCGTTCGGCACCAGCCTATGGTTTGGAAGAAGACTATCCAATAAGCATAATGGGTGTACTGTCCTAATCCTAGGATAACTCGCAATGCGAGAGAAGGTGAAGATAAAAGACCACCGAATATACCTTATTCCTATTTCTCCTGAACCAGAATCCATCCCCGAACTGGAACAAGTTCCTTTTGACTTCGTATATAACCATACGATGGAGAATCCAATAAACTGTGGATTTTCGTAGTGATGCGGAATGTCCTGGAGAAATACAAAGGTGATTTAGGATGGTTGAAGAAGTACTTGGTTTGGTCGTGAATAGCAGTCGCAATTTACTTCTCCCTCTTACTAATCCCTTTCTTTGTCTTAACTTAATACCTTCTGTACACCATCGTTATGCTAATTGGTTTTCTTCACTCCCCACCATTGGGCACCAGCCTAAGGTTTGGAAGAAGACTATCCAATTTGCATAATAGGTGTACTATCTCCTAAACCATGAAGTACTCGCAACCTGAGAGAAGGTAAAAGGAAAAGACAACTGAATAGTCCTATTCGTTTTCTCCAGAACCGGAAACCATCCTCAAATTCCTTCGAGTTCGTATATAACCATACGATGGTTTTGTCCAATGGAAGTGGACGTTCGTAGTAATACGGGGTGTCCTAGAGAAAAGGGTAAAAGTAGGAGTGGCAAAGAGGTTTGCAACTCTGACAATACAAAAGCCAGTGTTAAGAAGGTTCGGTCAACTGGGTCACTGAGTCATAGTCTAGGGTCGGGTCAATGGTCGCTGCCAAAGAGAGAGAGAGAGAGAAAAGAAACACTCAGCGTGCACTCTAACCTAGATCAGAATGGTTATCACTTTATCTAATCAGGAAACCTCCCGCTGTAACCTCAAATTCTTCTCCAAACCCGAAAGAAGAATTAGTCGGGATCACCCGAGGAGTAAACCAACTCATCAGTGGGAATCGGGATCCAGCTATCATCGCATGATAACGTGACGGAATCCACTCACGTCACCACACTCCAGAAGGTATACGCATGCCTGGCAAGTTTCAGTTTCTTTAGAAACTCCCGATGTGATTTTTACCCCTAGGACCCAAGTGACCTTGACACAGTCAACAAATCAAAAAGTCCTAGTCAAGTTCAACCCGTCATTATCCTGGATTGCATTAAACCCACCCGTACGAGCCCTTGACACAGTCAACAAGGCCGCACGACTGTCCTAACCAATCCCATTAATATGCTACAAACAAACACTACTTAGCTACCGCACACTACGCCTTGACACAGTCAACAAACTCATCACGAATACTAAGTAATACTTGTAAGAAATGACGGAGGGCAACGTCTAGCTTTTGGCGAAAAACTTTTAACGTAATGAACTTGATATCGTTGAAGGAACTGTATATTTTTAAAAAAAAAGTGACGAAAACCCTTTGCTAAAGAGGTCACTCCCGGCGAAGGGATCTCGGCTCTTTCCCCGTAGAATGAGGTGCAGGATATTCCAACTGAATACCACGATGCAAAGCAAAAGCAATCGACTATAGTGAAGTTATTGCCCCGACGCAAACTTCTGTCCAAGGGATCACTCCCGGTGAAGGGATCTCGGCCCTTGCCTCGTCGACTGAGGTGCTGGATATTCATAACCGAATACCACTGTGCAAAACAAAAGAGAACGTCCTTGCAATAACAGTTTTTTGAAAAATTGTTCCAACAACATCAGAATAGGTTTTTTTAGCTTGCATTGATCCGAATCAACGCAGTCCCATCAATTGATCACACCACAAAAGAACGAAAATAATGATGTAAGTATATGCCATCCGCATTCGCCACTGGGTCCCGTCATCACCCGTTAGGTTACTTAACTAACGAAAGAGCGGGGACTGGACTAGCGCGGATGCAAAACATATACAACATCTACTAGTATATATATCAATATATAATATTCGCTCAAGGCGTGATAAAATGCAACATCACATAAATGTATCGCATCACAGAACAATACAGATATCTGGAAACCCGGATTTCACAGAGCCGCTGCTGAAACCCGACGTTCCCCTGGTCGTGTGGATAGCCTGTGCAATGAAAATCCTATATCCCTACGGGCGCGGCAAGTCACCCGCCAAAACCTGAAGCGAGGCAGCCCCCTTCAGCAACGTGAATAGACCACCCAGCACTTCACGGAATTCGGTAACTTGGGTACCCTTCCTGGGTCTACCTGTACCCCATACGAGTGCGGCGAATAGCCCTGCCAATTCTAGAGTAAAGCACCCTCTGCCTCAATGCCATGAGATGCAGGCCCGTTACCCTCTGGAACCCGGCTATCCGTGCACCCCTCCGCGGGGTAATCTTTGTACAGAAAGTAAAATATACATACAATGGGTACATCGACCTCGACCCGGTCGTACCCCAAAAGAATAATACAAGCAGGCAGTGACGGCAGTCCACAAGTCGGATGCTCGCCCCGCAATATCAAATGTACACATAAAACAAAACTGTACTAACATTGCAACCAGGCTATCCCGCACGACCGATCCGCAACATCACTGCACAACACAGAACATCAACGTGAATGTCACGTTCGCAAATTCGTATAACCGGGCTATAGCAGTTAGACAGGATTTACCGATCAAATGACATTCACGGTCGCAGATATAATGTAAATACTGTGAACTAACATGTTTAAAATATCCGATCGAACAAATATACCCAAGTGGGCCCCAAGCACTACTGTAGCACTCACAGAAAATCAGGGCCCAAAAATAATGTCTCAAAACCCATATTTTCTAGTCCAAGAGCCTCTGGAAAAATTTGGCGCCACGTGGACATATTATGGCCGCGGAACCGCGGCCAATGCATGGGTTTGACCGCGGTTCCGCGGTGGAAAAGTGGAATCAGGTCACCAAATTTTTGCAGAATTCTTAGAACACCCTGAACATCATTCTGAAACAACCTGAAAAATTTTTATAGTCCAAAAAATTTCGACAGAAACCTGATGCACAAGAAATATGGTTTTTGCGATTTTTGTTCGATCGAGTCTTTAAACATACTAGAGCAAGCTAGACTAGGTTAATGGCGTGGCTCTGATACCATGTTGCGCCACGGCAGCGCCCCGGCCATCTACCCGAGGCCAAAATGCGGAATCAAAATTTTTCTTAACTTTAAACAGGCGCTACCGCGGACAATAAAACCCGGATCGTGACCATTAACCTAATGCTAGCTATCAAGAGAAAGGAAGAGAGTTATACCAAGCGATCTGTGTCCTTCGGTCATCGTCTCCACTCCGATCTTCCGCGGAATCTCCGTCCGTCACGTCCTTGTCGGAAAGGGCGCCACGTAGCCGAATACTTTTACGGGCTCCCACCTCTGGACCGAGGCAACTCGGGCGCGATGTTGGCTAGCCGACACGTCCAAGATTTGCTGTAGACTAGAGTAGTAGGTTGTCTCTTTGGGGTATGTGAAGTTGCCATGGTATGTGGAGGAATAATATGACATGAAGATGAGCATAGGAATTTTGAAGCAAGCTCAAGCCAAATGAGAATGAATCATTTTTCCACTCCAAAAATGAAACCTGCTCTCATCCTCTCCCCTCTAATGTGGCCGGCCCCCTTTGACAAAAAATGGTGGAGAGAATTATGAATGGAATAAGCTAGTAGGATAAAAGAATTGATAAAGATTAATCAAAAAGGGTCACACCAATTTCACACTCAATTCTCATCTCATCACATACAAATCCAATCTCAAAAAGTAAAGGAAAAGACCAATAAAGAATCTCATGATGAATAACAATCATGAAGCCACACAAATGCATGACAACCCCTCCACAATAAGTTATTTGCAAACTTGCAAATAACCCCCCCAACGGAAAGTCCGGCCGGGAAGGAACAAAAGAAAACCGGCCGGAACGGAATACAAACTGGCAACTTCAGAAAACTGATCCCGTAATATATTACAGGAAAACCCCACTACTGCACATACATGCCCGCATTTGTATTCCTACTGAACACAAATGCAAAGAGACAAAATCTACACTGTCTAATACTAGGATCCGGCTTAAGCCAAAGCCGGCTAGTAAAATCTGTCCGATCACGATCCGTGCAATACCGCACCTATCTGATCTAATCCTGCCATATCTCCATACGGCTTCTACAGCGTTTCGCCCGAAACTTGAGTAACTGAGTATGTGGTGGACTCTAAAGACTCGTCAATACTATGGCTGTGGATTTAACCACTAGCACGTCAGAGGTATTAGCCATACGTGACGGGCTACCAGCTATTGACCAAAAGTGACGTCGATGAGCGAACTCATCCTGACACCCTACTGAGCCTGTCAGTGATAATATCCGTACAGTCCGGTCCGTTCGTCTATGAGTATCGCATAGCGGGCCTAGGTTGTTGGTATAAGTCAGACCCCCAAAAGCGGTACAAGTCGTGTCGGAGTGTAGCCCAGAACACCCTGAGATACTACTGGAATACCTATCAGTAAATCTCCTGCCTCGGCCGAGGGCTTTGTGTAATGGCGCTCCTAGACACAGCGCGACCTCACCCCCAATACCGGGAGAGACGAACCCCTGCAGATCCGCTCACTGCCTCCATGTGGCTCGGGACTGTACCCAACTAAAACCTGTTTGCACGACTCCTTTGAGCCGTGGTAGGGTAGTAATCAAAGCACAGTGGGAACTCACACGAGACAAATGACGATCTCAGGTCGATGAACTAACCTGTACACATGTCACCAGGGAACTGCTATCTGACGTCTGGTATAATCCCAACTAGCAGGTTCCCGGCGGGTCCTGTCCGGTGTACTCATAATCCAATGAGCACCTGTATACATCTTAGGTGAACCAACTGACACCAGTGGCTTATGAGACCGGCCACCGCCCCTCGTTGGGGTATCGACTGTATACACTAGTCTACTAATGGAGTATCGATGCCCAGTCTCGAAACTCCCACGACTAGGGACCTTTTAAGGATGTGCTTATAGACCCCAGCTCCCACGTATATGATCGCCATCATACTGCTGGCCGTCAAGCAAGAATCCTAAGGGCTCTATCAACGTGTAATAGCGACTCGTAAGGTCACCTAAACCAGTACACGATGATAAAGATAAATCAGATAGCATACTATCATCTTGAGTAAGACTGTCCTACCGGGATAGGTCCTCCCTCAATCATTGCAATCACGTACCTGTGATCCAATAATTGACTCTGAGGGCACTATCTCTAACATAAGGGACTACTACACAGATCTTCAAGAAGTGAAGGGCCGGTCTACAAAGGTTGTATTCCTTGTTCACTTAGAGTATAGTTGTTTACTTGCTTAGTTTAACCCTAATTCTCTAGTTAGATCCTTGGTTTGGGTTGCTTTGCTCTCTAGATATTTTAAAATTCCATACCTGATGCCTTATAAAACCTAGTGAGAGTGATTAGGAACCCAACAGTAGTATAAGATCCAAGCTAGAACATTAGGAGTGGCCTAGACACAGTTAAAGTGTTCGATTGAACTTTAAAAACCCAAAATTACATGCTCTCCGGAAATTTTTCCAGATGTTGGATTTTTCCAATTTAAAAATATTCAAAAAATTATGCAGAGTATTCTATGGACTCACAAGAAAAATGACGGCCAAACTCAACCGAACGGCTGCGGAAGGGCGGCTAAAGCATGCCTTTGGCGGCGGTTCCACGGTGCCATTGGTGAGGTAGGGAGCGTGGCTTCTTATGTTGGTCCGTAGGTGCTTAGGGCACTGTCTGGGTATTTTTAACTGTGACTCAAGTATTGAGGTCTTTGAGAATTTTGGGAGTTTGTTGATTCTATCGAAATGTTTAATATCGTCTAGATATCTGTGATTTGTGATACAATATTTGGAATCCACAATAATTAGTTTTATGAAAACTAGTTTGAATTATATAAATCTAGCAATTTAGTCTCATTTGATCGGTTTCCACGGGATTTTGATATGGATCAAAACTCCATCGCAATCAAGTAGTGTACACGGATACTCGCCGGGTAACATTACTAGATAGCCACGCCCCATAGCCCCGGCCAAGTGACTGTAGGAGAACCCCGTCGCCAAAAGCATCCGTTTGGGTGCTCGCGGCCGCGGTGTTCTGCCTAAGTGCACTTTATCGATGACATCGGGGGTGCGGCCGTCTAATAATGCTTCCGATGAGAATTTGATCAACGGTCGGGAATCTTGTTGAATTGCCCCACTAGATATTGAAAAGTGTTTTCAATCTTGTTGAATATTTCGGGTTTATGATGTCTAAGGAATTTATACGGTTAAGCATGAAATCCGAAGTATGTGATATTTCGGTTTTATGATGTCTAAGGAATTTATACGGTTAAGCATGAAATCCGAAGTATGTGATATTTCGGATTTATGATGTCTAAGACTATTGTGGATTCCAATTGTTGTAGTTTTCACTTTCTTTCTGCGACCATAAGTGTAATATGTGGTGTATCGCCGGTTTTGTTGCTATACGTCAACGACAATTAGGATACGCATATTTAATTACGTTGATGACACGTGATGTTATGGGTTGCTGTGATATGTTACATTGGATCGTCGTGTTTTAAATAGCCGGGGTTTTTTGCATGAGATGAGAGTTTTTCATTTTGATTCATGTAAAAACTTGTATGTAATATTCTTTTATTGGGACACTTCTGGGTTGAGGATGATGTCACATTTGATGTATATTATTTACTTTTCCGCATTAGGATAGACCCAAGGTGGGGAGCAAAAGTAACCGGGTTCTAGAGTCCAGTGGGAGACCATCTCGAGGATTCGAGACCGGGTCTCCTAACTCTAGAATTGGCAGGGTTGCTTGCCGCTCTCATAGGGGTCTAGGGATATGGGTTTGGCTATTCATCATGACCGTGGAATCTGTGTTTTTTACTGTATTAAACTCCTAGTATATCCAATATTTCATAAGTTGATTTCTGCTGTAATGTTCTGTGATGAGATCATATAACTGCGTGAGACGAATGCTTTATATTATATATATAATATATAATAAACGTTTCTTATGTTTTGCATGCACGCTAGTCCTACTCCCGCTCTGCCGTTAGTTAACTAACTTAACGGTGCATGACGGGACCTTGTGGCGAATGCGGATGGCATAAGCGTACGTTGAATTTTCGTTTCTTCTGTGATACTTAGGAAGCATAAATTGATGGGAATTCATTAATGAGATTAATGAAAAGGAAAGAAACCTAAAGATGTCATGGAATCAAATTTTCAAAAAGTTAGCTCTAGTTCTTGTTTGCATAGTGGTATTCCTTATAGAATATCCAGCACCGCATTCGATGAGCAAAGAGCCGAGATCCCTTCATCGGGAATGACCTCTTTAGCAAAAGATAGCAGATGCTACACCTACTCGGTTTTTTTTGAAAGACTTGATTTTAAAACCGGAGCTTAAACCACTCCTTTGCAAATCACTCGACTCTACAACGATATCAAGTTCATTACGCAAAAGGTTTTCTTAAAAACCTGTCGTAGACCTCCGTCATTTCCGATAAGGACTATTTAGTATTCGTGCTGTGTTTGTTGACCTCCGTCAAGGCGTAATGTGCGGTAGCTAATTAGTGCTTATCTGCCGCATATGATGCGATTGGATTAGGGTAGTCGTACGGCCATGGTGACCTCCGTCAAGGGTCGTGCGGGAGGGTTTAATTCAATCACGAAATGTACGGGTTGAACTTGACTAGCGGCCTATAGTTTGTTAACCTCCGTCAAGGTCATAAGTTGCTAGGGGCAAAATATTATTGGAAATTTTTAATGTTGAAATTTGCAATGAGATTGCATACATTCAATAAGATAGTTGGATCCTGATACCCACTGCGAGTAAGTGTTACTCATGGGAGAGTTTTGCACTTTACAATTAACTAACCTATTAGGTGTCTAGAAAGGTGTCAATGGCGTTATTGTTGGATTGCCTTGCACGGCAACAAGGTTTTGAGAAGCATCTTTCATTCCAAATTTAAATTTTTCTCGTACTAGCTAACCCTAACCTAGAATCGTATATTAGAAAATGCGACGAATCAAATGCAAACAACTTTGCAACTAAAGTGAATGAGGGAATACAACCCTTGTAGACCGTTCCTTCACTTCTATAGCTCCATGTCGTAGTCCTTTCGCTGCGAATGGTGAACCCCCGGACTCTAGAGAGGGTTCACTTGAAAAAACGAACACACTTGCTCAATGACTTCGAGGCCGAAGAATATCTACGTCGATGAGACTCAAGCTCATGCTACCTCTTCACTAATGGTGAGATTAGTGAAGCAAACACCCCAAACTAAATGGCTAATAGTAGAGGATGATGAAGTAGGAAATGGGCTCACTTTAGTTTTTATTTTCACACAACATATCATCACTTCATCAAAAGCTAAAGAGCAAACTCATGAGGAAGAAGAAGATGAAGTGAAGTGATGAATGAATAATTCATGTGAGGTTAGAAATACAACCCAAGGTTAGTATATCTCATACACTAACCTATGTAGAGAATAAACCATGGTCATGGGTTAATGTTGGATTAACAAATATCTTAAGCAAGACAAACAAGTGGAATTAGTCAATGGTTATCAAGTTTCCACAAAAAATCAACCATGACTAATTCTAAATATTTGAATTACTTAAAACAAATAAAAACCCAAACTTTAATCTAGCATTGTGTGTGTTCCATACATACATGTTGCATGTGTAACCTAGCATGACACATAAATATATATCAAATATATATTTTGTGTAAAAAGAAAACAATACATTTAACATATATATCAATGTATCATTAGTGAGAAAAAATGAATACTTAAGTGTGCTAATATTAGTTAATGTAATGTAATATATCAAATATATAATTATACATTAAATTATTAAATCAACTCTCGATTTAATAATCCGGCTATATTATATACAACCGACTAATATCATATGAACCAACTTATCGAATCAACACTTGATCCGATAACCCGACTATATAATATATAACCGACCGAAATCACATATCGCGAGAATAGAATACGGTATCACATATCATATTAATCTCGGTCCCGCACATATCACATATGTGCTCCTACTCCGTTTCGCATGAACTAGAAAACCTCTGTGTAGGACTCTAAAGACTCATCAATACGCCGGTAGTAGGTGATGATCATATCAAACATCCACAAGCCGCAAGTGGTCTGCTAAACGTAACAGCCACCCGGGTATTGAGCGATCAAAAGATCAACAAGGAAGCCTGCTCGTACTCCTGTGAATCTAATCAGTAACTGTAGGGTTCCTAGGCACACTAAGGAGGTCTCACAAGGCATCAACCATGCCAATTTCAAAAAATTCTGGTGCCGAGAAACCCTAATATAGATCGTTAACTAGAGAATAGGCGAAACTACAAGTAGTAAACAACTTTACTGCTAAAAGGGAAGTGACTACAACCTTTGTAGATCCGGTCCTCCACTTACTTAGCTCCATGAAGATGTCCCCTCGCTGCGATCATCGGATCCCGGACTCTAGCGTCGGCTTCATCAGAGAAATGGGCGGGCTAGGTCGTCGACTTCGATGCTGAAGATGATCTACGTCGAGGCAACGCAAGATCAAGCTCCAACTTAACCAAGTCATGAAACTTGTTAAGAAAACACCCTATACACCTTGGCAAGTGGTAGGGGATGAAGAAATAGGAAGTGGGTTCACTTTGGATTTGGATTTCTCACTTGGAATGATCACTTGACATTTTTGAAGCAAGCTGATTAGTCGAAAATATTGTATTTTTAACACGGCAATTTCCCTATCATTTGCACTCATTTAGAAGTGTACCGTATTCATATTTCATATATTAGAAAAAATGTCGCAAAATATCAGATTGCATGTGTTAGACTCTAAAACCGGCATTTCTAAGGAAATTGACTGCATTTCATGGCATCGCATCATCCCTATATTGCGCAACACTTGTTTTGAGATCTGTGCAGGAAAATCCAGAAGAAAGGCCAAAATTTACATGGTACCGATCAAACATGATGCCAACTCAATGATTTGGAATCTGGTATTAATGTAAAGGGAATTCAGAAATTCAATATATCACAAAATACAGAAGAAGACACCAAAAGTCAACACAAGAAAGTTGAAGCCCCAACGAGCCCAAATGGCCGCAGAACCGCGGCCTAAGCCTCCTATTGCCGCGGTTCCGCGGTCAACATGTCACATCTCCACTTCATCTTTGCACCACAATACTTATCTCAGGGTCCAGACTTCAGAAAGACATGTCAACTTCCAGAATACTCCAGAGACTTCTGCCAGATCAGCAAGCTTTGGGATCAACACTAAACTAGCATTGTATTCTAGAAACCTCTCCTTAAACCCTAGCTTAAACCCTAAGCTAAGCCTAGCTAACTACTTCTAGAAGTCTTTCAACAAACTTTTAGAGGGAACTTCTATTTCAAACTCAAGGCCTAGGGTTTGGGAGATCTATAAATAAGACGCTAGACTCACTTGTAAAAGACGATCATCTCTTGGAATTCTATTCATTCAATAGATCCATTCACACTCTTTCTTCATCTTCTTCCATAAGTCTAGTGAGAAGACTTGTGTGAAACCCTAACCCTAATTCCAATCAAAAGCCAAGATTCCGAGTACCCTATCAAGCAAGAAGCCTTGCAACCTTTTATGAGCGAAGCCGATCTTCAACAGAGCAAGTGGTCCAAGCCGATCCACGACTCACGGAGCCGAGCGACGCCAAATCGACAATTTAGTTCTTCCTCTTGTAGTTCTTGAGCGACTGTAATCAAATTGTTGATATAAATAAAAGGTGATATTCTTTTATCTTGTTTTCTTTAAATTCTTGCATCATAATATCTTTTCAATTCTTGAATGCTTTCTGTATGATGATGTTTGAGTAATACTCCGCTCGTCAAGTGTTAGTTATATGTATGCCCTAGAGGCCATTACTGTACATTGGATGTATATTGTAGTGGATGCTTGGACATATATAGGGAGGACTTTCTTGCTCGACATGATAGTATGCTATCTGGTTGCTCTTTACCTTAACGTGTACACTGATTGTCTCTCTGTTACATATTGGTAAAGCCCTTAGGATGTGTACTTGACTACTTGGACTATGATGCGGATCATACTAGTGGGGACATGGTAGTCCGTAAGTACATCCTTCAAGGTCCCTAGTCGTTGGTGTATCGAGACGGGGCATCGATATACCAGTGTAGACTAGCGTATACCTTCTCGACCCATACAGATGGGCGATGGATGATCCCATATCCATTGGTGTTTGACATCAGAGATGATATACGGGTGCTCAGCAGAGACTGGGTACACTGGACGGACTCGTCGAGAACTCCCAGATGGTATTATACCTTACGACAAATGGCAGTTCTCTGGTGACACTGGTACAGAGTAGTCTGTTGACCCAAGATCGTCATAGAGTCTTGTGTGGTTCCCACTGTGCTTTGATTTCCACCTTACCACGTCCAAGAGGGCGTGCAAAACGGTGGGTTTTTGGTACAGTCCCGAATCACATAGAGGCAATGAGCGATAGGAGGGGATTCGTCTCTCCCGGTATAGGGGGTTGATGGTGCGCTGTGTTCGATTGGCTATAACAGGAAATCCCTGGCCAGGGTTGCTGAGATTTACTGGTAAGTGTTACCAGTAGTTTCTCGAATTGTTATAGACCTCATATCGACACGACTTATCGAGCTATTGGGGTCTGACGTTTACCACCCCTAGGCAAGATATGCGACATATCAGACGACGAGACCGGACTGTACGGTAAGTGTTACTGGTTGGATTCACAGGAGTATGAGCGGGCTTGCTCGTCGATCTTCTGATCGTTCAATACCCGGGTGTCCGTTACGTTTAGCAGACCGCTTGCGGCTTGTGGGTGTTTGATATGATCATCACCTGCTGCCGGCGTATTGACGAGTCTTTAGAGTCCTACACAGAGGTTTCCTGGCTCAAGCGAAACGAAATAGGAGCGCATATGAGATATGTGCGGGACGGAGAATAATGTGTGTATGTGATACCATATTCCATTCTCGCGATTTGTAACATTGATCGGTTATATGCGTTATAGCCGGATTATCGGATCAAGTGTTGATTCGATAAGTTGTTACTATTGATATTAGTCGGTTATATGCGATATGACCGGGTCGTTAAATCAAGTGTTGATTTAATGATTTAATGTATAATTATATATTTGATATATCACTTTACATTAACTAATATAGGTTCACTTAAAAAGGATTTTCTCACTTAATGTGCACATTGTATATATGATATACTTTTGTGCATTTGATTGTATCATGTTTGATGATACATGATAGTTTGGTGTATGGTTTAAACCATGGTTGGTCAATGGTTAGGGTTTCTTTTGCTTCATTTACTTGTTTATTTATTCATTTATTTATCCATTTTGTTTATTTTACCAAAAGAAAATGATGAAGAGAAAATGGTGGCTTTCATTGTTTGTTTTTGAAGCTTCTTGAAGCTTTGACCTAGTGACCATTTTGTCTTCATGTTTAACCCTAAACCTTCCAATTAACTATGGTCTATTCTCTACACCTAATCATGGTTGCCATATGATAAGTATTGATTTTATTATTCATTTTGGATATACTTATCATATTATTATCATCTTGTTCTTCTTCTTCTTCAAGAAGAAAACCTAGACTTCATCAATGGTGACTTGATGAAATGAGTGAGAAATCCAATTCTAAAGTGAACCCACTTCCTATTTCTTCATTCTTTACCTCTTGCCAAGTAGCATAGGGTGTTTCCTTCACAAGTTTTCATGACTTGGTGAAGTTGGAGCTTGATCTAGTGATGCCTCGACGTAGATCATCTTCGGCATCGTAGCCGACGACCAAGCCCGCCCGTTTCTCCGATGAAGCCGACGCTAGAGCCCGGGATCCGATTTGGACAGCGGAGTGACATGATTGCGGAGCTATAGAGGTGGAGGACCGGATCTACAAAGGTTGTATTTCCGTTCTTTTAGTTATGTTGTTAACTAGCTTCTCTTTTCGCCTAAAATTCTAGTTAACGATCCGTATTAGGGTTTCTCGGCACCCGTAAAATTTGAAATTGGCATGGTTGATGCCTTGTGAGACTTCATTAGAGTGCCTAGGAACCCTACAGTGGTATCAGAGCCTAGCTAGAGCCTTAGGCGAAGTCAAGACGATGTTTGAAGTCCGATCGAACCAAAACCCCAATTCAAAACGGCTCTCTGGACATTTTCTGTTTTTGTGGATTTTTGAATATTAAAAATATGCAGAAAATTCAGCAGGGAATTGTAAGAATTACTGTGAAGCCCGTACCCATGATTCCCTTAAAACGCGGCGGAACCGCGGCATTAGCATGGCTAATGCGGCGGTTCCGCGACCATTTTTTCTTTTCTTCAGTAGGTCTTTGCACAGTAATTCCTATAATTGGGTGCTGTATTTTCTGGGAATTTTTAATTTAAACTCAAGAGTTGAGTTTTCTGGGTTGTATTGGGGACTCGGTATATCGATCGGATTGTCTAATTTTGTCTATATGTTTTCCGGATAATGTTAGAATATGTTAAAAAGTTCGACCGGATATAAATACCCACCTTTTCCCCTGTCGGGAAATTTCCAAGTGTTGGATTTTTCCGTGGTTTAAAGACGTTCTAAGTAGTGCAAGTAACTCGATGGACCCTCTAGAAGACAAGAAACCTTAACTCGATTATGTGACCGTCTTGAACTGCCCTTTGAACCTTAGGGTTTGGGGCAGTACGGCGTGCCACATGTGAGGCGTTGGCTTGACCCTTCTACGGCTGGACCGTTGGTACTGAGGCACGAACTGAATGTTTTTAGACTTGTTTCATGTGTTGATCTGTATCGGGAAAACTTGGGTGTTCGAATGTTCGATCGGAAAGTTTAATATTTTCTATTTATCCGGAATGGGATACAATAATTGGAATTCACAATAAGTTATGAGATAACTGAATGAATGTTATAAACATAGCAGTTTAGTCTCACTTGATCGGTTGCCACAGAATTTTAATGTGATCAAAAGTCCGTCGCAATCACGTAGCGTACGCGGATACTCGCGGATAAACTTAATAGACAGCCTCGCTCCATAGCCCCGACCAAGTGACTGTAGGAGAACCCCGTAGCCGAAAGCATCCGCTCGGGTGCTCGCGGCAGCGGTGTTCCGCCTTGGTGCACTTTGTCGACGGCGTCGGGGGTGCGTCCGCCTACTGAAGTTAGCGACGAGTATTCGATCAGCATCTCGGGAATCTTGTTGAATTACCCGACTTGATATTGAAAAGTGTTTTCGATAATGAGACTAAAATGCGGGGTTTATAATTGTTAGGCATGTGATGTCTAAGTAATTCATTTGATTAGGCATGCGATGTCTAAAAAGAGTGCGGATTCCAACTGTTGTAGTTTTACACTTTCTTTTCTGTGACCGTAAGTGTAATATGTGATATCGCCGGTTTCGTTGCTATATGCCAACGACAATTGGGATACGCATGTTTACTTACGTTGATGACATGTGATGTTATGTGTTGCTGGATATGTTATATTGGATCGTCGTGTTTGAATAGCCGGGGGTTTTTATGTGAGATGAGTGTTTTTCATTTTCATTCATGTAAAAACTTGTATGTAATATTCTTTTATTGGGGCACTTCCAGGTTGCGGAAGATGTCACCGTTTGTATATTATTTACTTTTCCGCACTAAGATAGACCCAAAGAGGAGGGCACAAGTAACCGGGTTCTGGAGTCCAGTGGGAGACCAACTCGAGGAGTCGAGTCCGGGTCTCCTAACTCAAGAATTGGTAGGGTTGCTTGCCGCTTTCGTAGGGGTCTAGGGGTGTGGGTTTGGCTATTCATCACGACCGTGGAATCCATGTTTTATACTGGCTCGTATTGAAAACACGGACGTCCTAGTATATCCAATATTTCATATGTTTCTTCTGCTGCGATATCTGTGATGTGATCATGTGATGTTCTATAATAGATACAGTATATAGTATATATGATATATTATATAGGCGTTACTTATGTTTTACACCCGCGCTAGCCCTGCCCCGCTCTGTCGTTAGTTACCTAACCTAACGGTACACGAGGGGACATCGAGGCGAATGCGGATGGCATAAGTGTACGTCGTATTTATCTGTGATGTTTAGGTACTTAAATGATGGGACTTCATTAATATGATTAATGAAATAAAAGAAACCTAAGATGTTGTAGAATCGAATTTCAAAATAAAACAGGTAGCTACAGTTCTTGCTTTGCACAGCGGTATATATGATATATCCTGCACCTTATTCGATGAGGAAAGGACCGAGATCCCTTCACCGGGAGTGACTCCTTTAGCAATAACTGGCCGATGCTACACACTCGGTTTGTCTTTTGATTGCTTTTAAGTGTTTTTGCTTTGCACAGTGATATATATGATATATCCCGCACCTCATTCGACGAGGAAAGGACCGACGATCCCTTCACCGGAAGTGACTCCTTTAGCAAAACTAGAAAAGCCTCAAAAGCACTCCATTTTAAAATCATTTGATTCTACAACGATATCAAGTTCATTACGCAATAGATTTTCAGAAAAACCTGTCGTAGCCCTCCGTCATTTCAGATAAGTACTAGTTAGTATTCGTTCTGCGGTTGTTTGGCATGCGTCAAGGCGTAGTGTACGGTAGCTAACTAGTGCTTATCTGCTAGCATACGATGCGATTGGATTAGGGTATTCGTACGGCGTTGTTTGGCATGCGTCAAGGGTCGTGCTGGTGGGTTTAATTCAATCAAGAAATGTACGGGTTGAACTTGACTAGCGGACTATGGGTTGTTTGGCATGCGTCAAGGTCATAGCACGCTAGGGGCAAAATATTATCGGGAATTTCAAATGTTGAAATTTGCAATGAGATTGCATACCTTCTATGAGATAGTTGGATCCCGATACCCGCTGCGAGTAATTGTTACTCCTGGGAGAGTTTTGCACATTACAATTAGCCGATCAAGTAGGTCTCTAGAAAGGTGTCAATGGGGTTACGCCTCTGGAAAAACGAGGTTTACATTAATTAGGTTCGTGCGAAAGCACAGGGGACCTCCCTCAAAGTACCAACACTGGCCTGGCTGAAAGATTGGCGAACTTGTAGTGTGTAATTAATCCCGGCTAGTCTTTCCTTTTAGGGTTTGAAGGAAGATTTGATAAAAAGCAGTGGGAGCCATCCTGATTAGATAAAATAATAACCAATCTATTCTTGAAAGAGCGCACGCTGAGTGTTTTCTTCTCTCTCTCTCCTGGTAGCGACCATATCACGCCTTAATCAAGATAATAAAACGGATATTTGACCGAACCCGCTTGTTATACTGAGCTGGGGAACGTTGGTCCCGTTCCAACTTATAATTGTTATAAGACAGAGCAGGAAATTAGGGAATACCAGATTTCCCGTGCCGCCCAAACGAAGAGAGTGCATGCTGATGCATCATCTTCGGGTGTGTTCGTTACAAAGAACTGTTTCTCTGTATCCTCTACATCCTGGGTATATGATACCGGATCAAGATCCCAGATATGTAATCTGTTACATAGGGCTACAACTGGATAGAAAAACTAAGAACGGGTGATAAGTTTCATGAGACAGAAAACGGGGCAAGTGTTGCAGCCAAGTCTGTTGGTCACTGTCACCCTGTATTACCAGTACATTGATTCTGAATGAATGTTATTAGATACTGAACCTGATATACAAAATCATATCAGTCTCTTTATTAGTAAAGAAATGATATAATTTTGTATTGTTGGATAATGTTTTGAACATTTCATATATCAAAAGTTGATCGGTTCAGGCACGTTATCTAAAAGCATTGATGTTCTAAATCAAACTACAGTTCTTAGTATATGGAACACACATAAGAGGAAGAGTTCAGAAATGAATGGATCTTTCTTTAGGTATTATAGACTAGGTCAGATCAATGTGACCCGACTGGCTAGAGTTACATAAAGATGCATATTTAAATTAGTTTGAATTTACATCTTATGAAACTCGCCAGTCATGTCACAAGATACCATGACACCAGCTCTGTTTATTGGAAACAGAGAAGGAGTTAGTTAAACTCTTGGGATGATACATGTTGATGTATGTAGGTCCCTAGTCTACACATACCAAGACTGGTTCTTTGTACTTCATTACATTCTCTGATGATCTTTCGAGATTCAGACCTATGTTCCTGTTGAAACACAAGTCCGAACCTTTTGAGATATTAACAGAATATAAGATAGAAGTAGAGAACCAAAATACGGGTTTAAGTATTATGTCCTTTGATGTGATCGAGGAGGAGAATACTTGAGCACGAAAATCCTGATCTATTCTAAAGGAGAATGAGATTCTCTCTCAGCATTACTCCTCCGAATACACCATAGCACGATGGTATATCGGGGCAGAGCAATCACACCCTATATGATAAGGTGTGCTCTATGATGAGTACTACTGAGTTACCTGTTTCCTTTTGGGAGTTACGCACTTGAGAAGCTGCATGCCTATTGAAAAGGGTTCGAATCAAATCAATTGCCTACCACTTCATATGTGATATGGAAAGGGAAGAGCCCATATCTTAAGTTAGTTAAGATTTGGGGTTGTCCGGGCTATGTCTAAAAGAAAAATCCGGACAAGCTCGAGGCAAGGTCTGTAATGTAGAACTGGAAAGGTTCCAGCTATACAAGTTACAGCACATGATTTGATAAAACCAAAGGATTCAATAGTTACCAACGAACCTCAACCTCTCCGCCGATCTAGTAAGGGTTTCTCACCCACCTGAGAGATACTTCTGTTTCTCTATGACAGTGGGAGCGAGGATTGTATCATGAGATGATGACCCAACTAGTTTCGAGCTGGCCATCAGGAGTGGGACTCTGTAAGAATGGCTGGATGCTTACCGATCTGAGATGGAATCCTTATACACCAACAAAGTATGGACTTTGGATGCTATATCTGAAGTGTTAAATCCCCATCAGGAGCAAGTATATCTTGAGAAGATTACTTGGTGTACATGGAAAAGTTGAGACTTTCAAAGCTAGACTTGTTAAAGCTTTTCGTCATCGACCAGGCGTGGATAATGATGAAACCTTTTCAAGTGGCTATGCTTAAGTCCATCCAGATCCTACTTGCCACGGCTACATACCATGACTACGTAATCTGGTGGTTGGGTGTCATGACTGTTTTTCTAAATGATGTTTTAGAAGAGAACGTCTGTAAGTACACAGCCAGAGGGCCTCGTAGACAGTGGGAGCAGCGGAAACGTGTGCAAGATGTTTTATAGGATAAAACAGGCATCGCGGAGTTGGAACATCTGTTTTGATGTATTAGTCAAAGATGTTGACATCATCAAAATGGTAGATGAACCTTGTATATACAAAAAGGTAGTAGGGAGTATTGTGACGATCCTCGTAGAGTACGTGGATAACATACTCTTGATGGGGAAGAAGTTTCCTATGCTACGCTCGATCAATCTCCGCTTATCAAAAAGATTCTCTATATAGGATCATAATGATACCTACTAAATCCTGCATTTTGGATCTATGAGATAGATCTGAATGGATGTTAGGATACTCACTAGTTGTAGTGAGATGGTATCAGTTGATCCTGGGGAAAATCACTGGAAGTGTTCCAGGGTGATAAAGACGACTGAATGTCAGTCACAGGCATTGTCTTTACCCTCAGTAAAGGGACGGTATGTTGGAAGGGTTCCAAGCTAGATACCGTGGCATCCTAGACGATAAAGGTTGGATACATCGTTACTTAAGATGCTACCAAAGAGGCTATTTGGGTGTATATAGGTTCATGAGATGAACTACGTTCCTACCATTGTGAGACAATGGAGTTGTGGCTTATGCCAAGGAACGCAGGTCCCATCAGTGATCCAGACATATTCTAAGGCAGTATCACCTGATCATGGAGATAGTTGATCTCCAGGGTGATCGAGGCTAGGAGAGCAGACTCAGAGGATAACTCGGCGGATCCACTCACGAAGGCCTATTTCCAGAAAGAGGCTTTTATGGGATGGTTGAGTATGAGATACTACAACCACTGCTATCAGATGGCCTTAGTGCAAGTGGGAGATTGTTAGTTATATGTATGCCCTAGAGGCCATTACTGTACATTGGATGTATATTGTAGTGGATGCTTGGACATATATAGGGAGGACTTTCTTGCTCGACATGATAGTATGCTATCTGGTTGCTCTTTACCTTAACGTGTACACTGATTGTCTCTCTGTTACATATTGGTAAAGCCCTTAGGATGTGTACTTGACTACCTGGACTATGATGCGGATCATACTAGTGGGGACATGGTAGTCCGTAAGTACATCCTTCAAGGTCCCTAATCGTGGGTGTATCGAGACGGGGCATCGATATACCAGTGTAGACTAGCGTATACCTTCTCGACCCATACAGATGGGCGATGGATGATCCCATATCCATTGGTGTTTGACATCAGAGATGATATACGGGTGCTCAGCAGAGACTGGGTACACTGGACGGACTCGTCGAGAACTCCCAGATGGTATTATACCTTACGTCAGATGGCAGTTCTCTGGTGACACTGGTACAGAGTAGTCTGTTGACCCGAGATCGTCATAGAGTCTTGTGTGGTTCCCACTGTGCTTTGATTTCCACCTTACCACGTCCAAGAGGTCGTGTAAAACGGTGGTTTTTGGGTACAGTCCCGAATCACATGGAGGCAATGAGCGATAGGAGGGGATTCGTCTCTCCCGCTATAGGGGGTTGATGTTGCGCTGTGTTCGATTGGCTATAACAGGAAATCCCTGGCCAGGGTTGCTGAGATTTACTGGTAAGTGTTACCAGTAGTTTCTCGAATTGTTATAGACCTCATATCGACACGACTTATCGAGCTATTGGGGTCTGACGTTTACCACCCCTAGGCGAGATATGCGACATATCAGACGACGAGACCAGACTGTACGGTAAGTGTTACTGGTTGGATTCACAGGAGTATGAGCGGGCTTGCTCGTCGATCTTCTGATCGTTCAATACCCGGGTGGCCGTTACGTTTAGCAGACCGCTTGCGGCTTGTGGGTGTTTGATATGATCATCACCTGCTGCCGGCGTATTGACGAGTCTTTAGAGTCCTACACAGAGGTTTCCTGGCTCAAGCGAAACGAAATAGGAGCGCATATGAGATATGTGCGGGACCGAGAATAATGCGTGTATGTGATACCGTATTCCATTCTCGCGATTTGTAACATTGATCGGTTATATGCGTTATAGCCGGGTTATCGGATCAAGTGTTGATTCGATAAGTTGTTATTATTGATATTAGTCGGTTATATGCGATATGACCGGGTCGTTAAATCAAGTGTTGATTTAATGATTTAATGTATAATTATATATTTGATATATCACTTTACATTAACTAATATAGGTTCACTTAAAAAGGATTTTCTCACTTGATGTGCACATTGTATATATGATATACTTTTGTGCATTTGATTGTATCATGTTTGATGATACTTGATAGTTTGGTGTATGGTTTAAACCATGGTTGGTCAATGGTTAGGGTTTCTTTTGCTTCATTTACTTGTTTATTTATTCATTTATTTATCCATTTTGTTTATTTTAGCAAAAGAAAATGATGAAGAGAAAATGGTGGCTTTCTTTGTTTGTTTTTGAAGCTTCTTGAAGCTTTGACCTAGTGACCATTTTGTCTTCATGTTTAACCCTAACCCTTCCAATTAACCATGGTCTATTCTCTACACCTAATCATGGTTGCCATATGATAAGTATTGATTTTATTATCCATTTTGGATATACTTATTATATTATTATCATCTTCTTCTTCTTCTTCTTCAAGAAGAAAACCTAGACTTCATCAATGGTGACTTGATGAAATGAGTGAGAAATCCAATTCTAAAGTGAACCTACTTCCTATTTCTTCATCCTCTACCTCTTGGGGTGTTTCCTTCACAAGTTTTCATGACTTGGTGAAGTTGGAGCTTGATCTAGTGATGCCTCGACGTAGATCATCTTCGGCATCGTAGCCGACGACCAAGCCCGCCCGTTTCTCCGATGAAGCCGACGCTAGAGCCCGGGATCCGATTTGGACAGCGGAGTGACATGATTGCGGAGCTATGGAGGTGGAGGACCGGATCTACAAAGTTTGTATTTCCGTTCTTTTAGTTATGTTGTTAACTAGCTTCTCTTTTTGCCTAAAATTCTAGTTAACGATCCGTATTAGGATTTCTCGGCACCCGTAAAATTTGAAATTGGCATGGTTGATACCTTGTGAGACCTTATTAGAGTGCCTAGGAACCCTAAATCAAGGAGTCGAGACGATCAATAGAATGATGATATAATATATCTTAAATCGATTCTTGAGTTCTAGGAGTTTTGTAAACCCTAGCAAGTTCAAGAACCGACAACCCAATTCGTTGCGATGCTTTCTTGATTGATATCGCTCGAGATTGGAGAGTTACGATCGTTTCTTGAAATTGCTAGAGGCTAGAATGTGAATGATATCGACGAAAGAACAAGGGTTAAACGATGAAACCCTAGTTTCACGAGAAAACCCTAACTCTCGTCGATCATCATCGATCTAATATCAATCCTTCGAAGGACAAGAACACGATATCTTGAGATTACATCACGTCTATAGATCCGATCGATTCCTACGAGCCTCATTTAGATTCTTGACATTTGGTTGGAAATATCATCGAAACCCGATTCTCAATTGTTTATCATTTTCTTGATTCTTGATTAGATTAGTGACACCTGAATCAATCGATAAATCTTGAATCATGTTTTCTTCTCTTTTCGATTAACTTTTCAATTCAAACAAAACAGATATAAAAACGAATCGCACAATCCCTGTGGACGATCCGCACTTGCTAACGAAATCTACACGACACCGTTATTGATTGCGGTCAAATATAATTCTTTGGTTGTGGTTTCTTTATACAATTTTCTAAATACCGATACAAGATACTGTTATCAATCAAATGAAACCGTTATCGGGAAACAATTGATTCGATACTTGCTTTTACATCCCAATCGAGAAAAATAATCAACAATCAAATGGCGCCGTTGCCGGGGATTACGCGCTAATTCGTTTCATATTATAGTTTGAATTGAAAGATTTATTCCATTGTTATTTTGAGATCAAAATTCGTGCAAACCCTAAACGATTTGTTGTGGTTCATTGCAAGGAAAAATGGAGCTGTTTGGAAATTGAAGAAATTATTTGGAAAATTCCAGAGGACTAGGGAAGTGATCAGGAGTATTTTGCAAATTTTCTTTTCAAGAGATCACATTTTTCGACCGCGGAAGGGCGGCAATAAGACCCATATGCAGCGGAACCGCGGTCTTCTTGAGGGATCACTGTACCATTTTTTCTCTGTATGCTTCTTACCTCCTCCTCTCTCCTCTTTTTAGCTCCAACTAACAAATTTCTGCAGGTTTCTTTGCAAATAATCGCAGCTCGCAAAAAAGCAAAATTAAAATTGTGTGTGTTTTTGTTTCTTGGTTGTTTGCATTCTAAATATGGATATTAAGGGGCACGGCCAAATCCAAATTAGGTGGGGATTTCATTACCCTTCCTAGGCCCCGAAAACCGCAAAACTTGCATCCGCATTGAACCTCATTAATTAAAAAATATCTAGAGATGACTCTAAGGACCGTCGCGCTCACTTAGGACAGAAGAAGGCCGTGGGTAATTCATTGCTTATCCGCGTTTCTCTTGTGGTGCCTAGGCAAGTGTGTCGAAAGCTAGTGGTTACTTAATTAGGCCCACTACTTACGTAGTGGAGAACCTCCCACTTACCTGGCACTTACCTGGCCACAGGGGGACAAAGAGGCAGTGGAGGATTCTATCCTGCGTCTTGTCTTCTGGCAGTTAGGAGCGGTCTAGAGATCTGACCTAGGCGACCCCTAGAATTAGGGTTTTGTGTGTTGCATTTGTTGTGTCGCATCATTTTTTTCAAAAATCCGTCCCTTTTTCAAAGCAAACACCGCATTCATTCATACCCCTAATTATAAGTCAACGCTGCCACTTGTACTAACCCTTTTTAGTACAAGATAGGCTGGAAACGGGATTCTAGTGCCCGTTTAGTCCGCGTACCCTTTATCAATTCCGAAGTTGATATTTCTCCATTTACCATTCCTTTACCCACTACCACACCCACACCGATGGATCCGAATCCATCAAACTTCTTTAACCCTAATCTGCCGCCGTCCGTTGGTGCGCAGAATCCACCTCGCATCTCTCTCCAGGAGAGGTGCTACCCTATTCGAGGTCCTCTTTCGACCTGCTTATCCACCCCACCAGCCAATGGGGATAACTTTGAGATTAAACCCCCATATATCAACCTTTTACCCAAATTCCACGGACTAGAGATTGAGGACGCTTACGTTTTCATTACCAAATTTGAAAACGTATTTGCAATGATGGGTACGTCAGAACTTTCAGTGGATACTATGCGTCTACGACTTCTTCCATTTACTTTGTGCGATATAGCCGAGAAGTGGCTATATAACACTACCGCACACTCAATCACGAATTGGGAAGAATTCGTCGCGGCATTCCTTAAGAAATTTTTCCCAATACAAAAGACAGCTCGAATCCGTAGCGAACTGAATCAATTTGCCCAGCTCCCTACTGAACCATTCTCTAAATGCTTTGAACGTTTCAAGTATCTATTGGTTCAGTGTCCTCATCACGGCATCCCGAGAGGGGAATTGTGCCGAATCATTTATGAGGGCATTAACCCAAACACTAAACAGAGCCTTGAAAACATGTGTCAAGGAACTTTTATGACTAAGGATGATGGGGAAGCGTGGAAGTATTTAGAAGAGTTCGCTGAAAAATCACTACAGTGGGAGAGTGGAACCCAACCAATGAATAGGGGTGGCGTACACCAAATAGATATGTCCATAGGTGTTCGAGCTGAGATGGCAGCAATGCAAAAGAAACTCGATGCTTTGGAACACAAATTTGCAGCAGCCTCCCTAAACCCAGTGTCGCTCCCCAAAAATGTTTGTGGGTGCTGTTCTGATCCGTCTCATTTAACGGAAGAATGTCCATTAAACTTTGCGTTTCAAGGTCACGAGCATTCTAATGCCGCATTTCAAAGACCTCGAAACGATCCATATTCTTCCACGTACAATCAGGGTTGGAGGAATCACCCGAATTTTGCTTGGAACCAAAACCAATCTCAAAACACAGTTCCAAATACGAATAATTTTCATAGGGCTCTTCCTCCACCACAACAGCAACCCCTTCAACTCACTCAGCATCCCTATCAGTCATAAAACTTCCAAAATCAGGTCAACACTCCTGCACAGTCTAATCTTATGACCTATTCTGACGAGTTCTCTCAATTCACTCAAACCATGAAATCACTTTTATCAAATTTCATAGAGGTTTCGACTGAGGTTAGATCTTCCGTCAGTGAGATAAAGAAAAACTCAGCGCCCCAAGCTGAGAGTATCAGAACGATGGAAGCTGAAATCGCACGACTTAAAGCCGAAATGAGTGCGAGAGAAAAAGGGAAACTTCCCTCTCAACCCCTACAGAATCCTGGGCATTACAATGTAAATGCCGTCACAACGTTGAGATCGGGAAGAGTGCTAAACAATCATGTCGGGGAAGGTATTGATGATACTGAAAATCATATCAACACCCCGGCTGAGACTTTTCCACACACACACACTTCTCCTTCTGATCCTTCTTCTTCTACCACACCACCTTCTCGCGAGCCTATTCTCCATCTCCCACTAGGCTCGACACCTCAGTATAGCCCTTCTAGTTCTCCACACCTCTTTTGGGACCTCGTCTACCCCCTCTTCCTTCTCCTATGATGGACCCAGCGCTTATTGCGAAAGCTCCTTACCCGAACCGGTTAAGGGGTAATAGAACGAGTCTTCATATGGAGAAAATTATGGAAATGTTCAAACAGGTTAACATCAACATCCCTCTCTTAAATGCAATTCAACAAGTCCCTGCATATGCGAAAATTCTTACGGACTTGTGCACTAGGAAGAGGAAGACTCAAGTGCCGAAGAAGGTCTTTATGGCTAATAATATCAGCACTGCTTTTATTCCCCAGCTACCAAAGAAACGAAAAGACCCAGGATGTCCTACAATATCGATTTTGACTGGGGGTAAAAACATAAATCGTGCTCTTTTAGACCTTGGCGCAAGTGTTAACCTACTTCCATATTCGGTCTATGAGCAATTAGGGATTGGAGAGCTGAAACCTGCTCACTGCACTCTCCAGATGGCAGACCGTTCAATCACCAAACCAAGGGGTGAATTAGAGGATGTGTTGATAAAGGTCGGGGAATTTGTTTTCCCTGTAGACTTCATTGTACTTGACACACAGCCTGTAGCGAACCCCCGGGGCCAAATTCCGGTGATTCTAGGTCATCCTTTCCTTGCCACTTCCAACGCTGTTATTAACTGTAAAAATGGTTCAATGAACTTATCATTTGGAAATATGACCATTTAACTAAACATCTACAAAGTTGGAAGTCAACCATCAGAACCGTCTGCTCATATTTTAGATGCGTGCTCTGTCCATGAGATCGCTCCCGATAGTTGCGGAGCTGAGGAACTTTGCTTTACTGATCTCGATGACATTACCACATCTCTGTTTGATTTCACACAAGATCTTAGTGAGGACACTTTTTCTACACTTGAGTCCTGCACTCCTGACTTTTCTCCACCCGAGTCTGTATCTTTCATAGGCTCTGAGCTTCTTTGTAAATCCAAAAATCACTCAATGATCCCTCTTTCTATCATTTCTGCGCCTGAATTAGATCTCAAAATTTTACCTTCTCACCTTAAATATGCATATCTAGGTGAGAATGAGTCTTTACCGGTTATCATATCCGCTTCTCTTGCATCAGAGCAAGCGAATGCACTTTTATCGGTATTGAGATCTAACAAAGAGGCGTTTGGTTGGAGTATGGCGGACATCAAAGGGATTAGTCCCTTGATAGTTGAACATCATATACATGTGATGGATGATGCGAGATCAACCCGAGAACCACAGAGACGGTTGAATCCCGTGATGAAGGAAGCGGTCATGAAAGAGATTGTCAAATGCCTAGATAATGGTATTATATACCCCATCTCCGATAGCCAATGGGTAAAACCTATACATGTCGTTCCTAAGAAATCCGGCATCACTGTTATAACCAATGAGGCGAATGAGTTGATTCAGACATGCGCCCAAACTGGGTGGCGTGTATGTATTGATTATAGAAAACTCAATGCTGCCACGAGGTAAGACCACTTTCCTCTACCATTCATTGATCAAATGCTGGAACGCTTAGCGGGACGAGAGTATTATTGCTTTATGGATGGTTACTCAGGCTACAATCAGGTCCCCATCGCCAAAAAGAATCAAGATAAAACCACTTTTACTTGTCCTTTTGGTACCTTTGCCTACAGTTGCATGCCCTTTGGGTTATGCAATGCTCCCGCTACCTTTCAGGGGTGTATGATGGGGATATTCTCTGATATGGTAGAGAATTTTCTGGAGATCTTTATGGACGATTTCTCGATTTTTGGAGACTCTTTTTCTGATCGCCTATCGAATCTGGACGCTGTTCTTACTCGTTGCAAAGAGAAGAACTTAACATTGAACTGGGAAAAATGCCATTTTATGGTCCAAGAAGGAATTGTACTTGGACATGTTATATCACAGGAAGGCATTGAGGTTGACAGAGCTAAGATAGATGTCATTCAAAACCTCCATCATCCCAAAAGCGTCAAAGATATTCGATCTTTCCTTGGCCACGCGGGCTTTTATAGGAGATTCATTAAGGACTTTAGCAAAATTGCAAGACCTTTAACTCTTCTCCTGGCCAAGGATACGACCTTCCATTTTGACTCGGATTGCGAGACAGCTTTCGACTCACTTAAACACTCACTCACTTTAGCCCCCGTGCTATCATCGCAAAACTGGGACTACCCCTTTGAGCTGATGTGTGACGCATCCGATTTTGCAGTAGGTGCAGTCTTAGGACAGCATATTGAAAAGATGCCACACGTGATATACTATGCAAGTAAGACCTTGAATGATGCTCAAATTAATCATACAACCACAGAAAAAGAACTTTTAGCGGTTGTATTTGCATTAGAAAAATTCAGGCCTTACTTAATTGGCTCACCTATAGTTGTGTATACTGACCATTCCGCCTTAAAACATCTTCTGGCGAAGAAAGATGCAAAAGGTCGACTAATACGTTGGATACTTCTTTTACAAGAATTCGATCTTGTTATCAAAGATAAGAAAGGATGTGAAAACATAGTAGCCGACCATCTTTCACGCATCTCGTCTTCCCCTGTGACCCTGCCGATCAATGATTCGTTCCCTGATGAAAAACTCTTGAGCATATCCAATGGACCATGGTTCAGGGATATTGTGAACTATCATGCCACGGGACTGATACCCAGTAATTGGACAAAACAGGACAAATACCGTTTTCTATCCCAAGTAAAACACTTTTACTGGGACGAGCCCTATTTGTTTAAATATTGTCCTGATCAGATCATTCGCCGGTGTGTCCCGAATGACGAGTTCAAGAGTGTTCTTTCTTTTTGTCATGATCAGGCCTGTGGGGGTCATTTCGGTCCTAAAAAGACGGCGGAAAAGGTTTTGCAATGTGGATTTTATTGGCCGACCTTATTCAAGGACGCATTTGACTATTGCAAAACCTGTACACAATGTCAGTACACGGGTAGAATCTCCCAGAGGAATGAAATACCTCAGCAACCCATCTTGGTTGTTGAAATATTCGATGTTTGGGGCATTGATTTTATGGGTCCCTTTCCCAACTCCTTTGGGAATTTGTACATACTGCTGGCGGTTGATTATGTTTCAAAGTGGGTAGAAGCCATTCCATGTCGCACTAATGACAAGAAAGTTGTCATTAAGTTCTTAAAAGAGAATATCTTTTTGCGATTTGGACACCCACGCGCTATCATTAGCGATAATGGGACACATTTCTGCAACAGGTCTTTCGAGACTCTGATGCGGAAATACTCAAACAACCACCGACTTTCTACACCCTATCATCCCCAAACAAGCGGGCAGGCTGAAATCTCAAACAGACAAATCAAACTTATCCAGGAGAAGACTGTTGCTAAAAATAGAAAAGACTGGTCAACCAAACTGACGGATGCCCTTTGGGCATTCAGGACTGCATATAAAACCGACCTAGGGATGTCTCCATATAGGATAGTGTTTCGGAAAGCATGTCATTTACCCGTCGAGATAGAGCATAAAGCATTGTGGGCTATAAAGGAAATAAATTTTGATCTAAAAGAAGCCTGCACCTTTCGGAAGCTGCAACTTAATGAGCTAAGCGAACTTCGCGATGAAGCTTATGATAACGTTGTAATCATAAAGAATAGGACTAAGGTTTTTCACGAAAAAAACATTTTGAGGAAAACATTTTCACAAGGTCAAGAAGTCCTTCTTTATGATTCACGATTACACCTTCACGCGGGTAATCTCCGATCTCGATGGAAGGGACCTTTTGTTGTGCGGTCTGTATACCCGCACGGGGCAGTAGAAGTAGAAAATGTTAAAAACGGCACCTTTTTCAAAGTGAATGGACATAGACTAAAGCCGTATTTTTCCACTGACCCCACGGAGGAGCTCTTGTTCTTACTAGAGCCAGTTTATTTGGATTAAAATTCCTCCGTCTCACCTTCATATCCTGTATATAACTGCATCATGTTTTGAATGAAGGTGAGTGAAAAGAGTAAGTTTGGGGGAAGTTCTTCACTTAAATATTTTGCCCCCACTAATAATTCCTCCCAGACTTACAGGTTTTATAGGTATAGCGGTTGGCAACAGTGAGGACACTGTTGAAAACAAGTTTGGGGGAGGTTTGTGATTATTCTTGCATCATTTGCATATCATTTGCATAAGCACAAAACATTTTTGAATACCTATAAAAATTTAAAAAATTTCAAAATATAAAAAAAATTTGTACATAAATAAGATAATAAAAGAGTAGATAGTGAAAAATTACATCCATGAGATTAGAAAAATTTAAGAAAACCAAGAAAATTAGAAGTTTTCTTATACGAACTAGTAATAAGTAGTTATGAGCCGTTGTCCCAAGGGTTAGTAAAATGAAGGACGTCACTAATCTGAGGATAAAAATAAGTCTGAAAAATAGTTTCTATTCTGAAAGCCAAACATTTTGAACGTTGCTACCCTGCTATTCGCACTTACACACGTCTTGAAGCCTGGGATAGTAGAGGATACCTTGAAATGCTCTTGTCTTAAAGCCGATGTATGAAGGAAATAAAAGAAAAAAATGAATAAAATATAAATGGTGAGAAAAATGGACACTGGTTTTGTTATCACCGAGGGCAATAAAAAAATATATAGCGAGGGTGCCTCTTCACCTAGTGCCCTAAGGCCAACTGGTCTGGGAGTCACTGCTATGCGTGAGGTGGTGCAAGACGAGGAAAATACACCAAATAAGCAAGCACATGAGTAATCGGTCGGTTAGTACCTCAAGAAGTATTAACGGTCGCATGAAAGTGTGTGAGCGAATCTAAATATTCATTAATAAAAAAGTGCTGAGGCTGATGGGCAAGAGTATGATAGCTTGAATTGAATTCTCCGGGTGTAGGGATGTCCTTTACACACACGCAGGGTGATATGATAGATGTTTGGAAGAAAGATAGGAATGAAGAATAAGATGATGTTTTATTGAGGGAGGACGTGATTTCTGACATCTTTTCATGACCATTAAGATAGGGCTCATGACAACCGAAAAGCTAGCTTAGTTGGAAACCCTAATTTTCAAAACTTTTCTTTTACAATTCTTTTCTTTAATGTAATATTCATGATCTTCCTTTTATTATTGGATTTTGTGGGTGCAATCCGCTGAAAACCCTAAGGAGACAACACTCCTCCTACTAGGGACACCTAGAGGTTTAAAGGCTTGTTGCACGTGATCAGTGCAATCGTGTTGCCTACGAAAGTGTGCTAGTTAGTTTTTCTCTTTCTTTATTTTCTCCTTCTCTTTTTAATAAAACAGTTCGCTCGAGACGATCAAAATTAAGTTTGGGGGAATTTGATTAGTCGAAAATATTGTATTTTTAACACGGCAATTTCCCTATCATTTGCACTCATTTAGAAGTGTACGGTATTCATATTGCACATATTAGCAAAACTGTCGCAAAATATCAGATTGCATGTGTTAGACTCTAAAACCGGCATTTCTAAGGTAATTGACTGCATTTCATGGCATCGCATCATCCCTATATTGCGCAACACTTGTTTTGAGATCTGCGCAGGAAAATCTAGAAGAAAGGCCAAAATTTACATGGTAACGATCAAACATGACGCCAACTCAATGATTTGGAATCTGGTATTAATGTAAAGGGAATTCAGAAATTCAATATATCACAAAATACAGAAGAAGACACCAAAAGTCAACACAAGAAAGTTGAAGCCCAAAGGAGCCCAAATGGCCGCGGAACCGCGGCCTAAGCCTCTTATTGCCGCGGTTCTGCAGTCAACATGTCACATCTCCACTTCATCTTTGCACCACAATGCATATCTCAGGGTCCAGACTTCAGAAAGACATGTCAACTTCCAGAATACTCCAGAGACTTCTGCCAGATCAGCAAGCTTTGGGATCAACACTAAACTAGCCTTGTATTCTAGAAACTTCTCCTTAAACCCTAACTTAAACCCTAAGCTAAGCCTAACTAACTACTTCTAGAAGTCTTTCAACAAACTTTTGGAGGGAACTTCTATTTCAAACTCAAGGCCTAGGGTTTGGGAGATGTATAAATAAGACCCTAGATTCACTTGTAAAAGAGGATCATCTCTTGGAATTCTATTCATTCAATAGATCCATTCACTCTCTTTCTTCATCTTCTTCCACAAGTCTAGTGAGAAGAATTGTGTGAAACCCTAACCCTAATTCTAATCAAAAGCCAAGATTCCGAGTACCCCATTAAGCAAGAAGCCTTGCAACCTTTTATGAGTGAAGCCGATCTTCAACAGAGAAGTGGTCCAAGCTGATCCACGACTCACGGAGACGAGCGACGCCAAATCGACAATTTAGTTCTTCCTCTTGTAGTTCTTGAGCGACTGTAATAAAATTGTTGATATAAATAAAAGGTGATATTCTTTTATCTTGTTTTCTTTAAATTCTTGCATCATGATATCTTTTCAATTCTTGAATGCTTTCTGTGTGATGATGTTTGAGTAATACTCCGCTCGTCAAGGAGTCGAGACGATCAATAGAATGATAATGTAATATATCTTAAATCGATTCTTGAGTCCTACGAGTTTTGTAAACCCTAGCAAGTTCAAGAACCGAAAATCCAATTCATTGCGATGCTTTCTTGATTGATATCGCTCGAGATTGGGAAGTTACGATCGTTTCTTGAAATTGCTAGAGGCTAGAATGTGAATGATATCGACGAAAGAACATGGGTTAAACGATGAAACCCTAGTTTCACGAGAAAACCCTAACTCTCGTCGATCATCATCGATCTAGTATCAATTCTTCGAAGGATAAGAACATGATATCTTGAGATTACATCACGTCTATAGATCCGATCGATTCCTACGAGCCTCATTTAGATTCTTGACATTTGGTTGGAAATATCATCGAAACCCGATTCTCGATTGTTTATCAGTTTCTTGATTCTTGATTAGGTTAGTGACACCTGAATCAATCGATAAATCCTGAATCATATTTTCTTCTCTTTTCGATTAACTTTTCAATTCAAACAAAACAAATATAAAAATGAATCGCACAATCCCTGTGGACGATCCGCACTTGCTAACGAAATCTACACGACACCGTTATTGATTGCGGTCAAATATAATTCTTTGGTTGTGATTTCTGTATACAATTTTCTAAATACCGATACAAGATACTGTTATCAATCAAATGAAACCGTTATCGGGAAACAATTGATTCGATACTTGCTTTTACATCTCAATCGAGAAAAATAATCAACAATCACAAGCTTTTCTTTTCTTTCTCAAGAAGAAGAAGAGAATGAAAAAGAATTATGAATTAATTCCAAAAAGAAAAATGAAGTGATGGTTATCATAATGCAACTATGGGTAAGGCTAACTCATGTAGAGAATGAACTAGGGTTTAGGTAAATGGTTAGGGTTAAGGAAAGAAACAAAATGGTCAAGCTTTCTCAAAGCTTCATGAAGCTTCAACAAAATCCAAACAAAGCCACCATTTTATTTCTAGCCAAAATGAATAGATAAATAAATGAATAAATAAATAATTCAAATGAAACCCTAACCATTTACTAAACATGATTTAAATCAAGCATACACCCAAGTTTGCATGTATCATCAAACATGATACAATCAAGTACACAAAAATATATCACATATATAACTTGTGCACATCAAGCGAGAAAGTTAATCTTAAGTGAACAAATACTAATTAATGTAAAGTAATATATCAAATATATAATTATATATTAAATCATTAAATCAACACTTGATTTAATGATCCGGTCATATCGCATATAACCGACTAATATCAAGTGTATCAATGTATCGAATCAACACTTGATTCGGTAACCCGGCTATATCACATATAACCTGCCGATGATACAAATCGCGAGAATAGAATACAATATCACATACTGGTATTATTCTCGGTCCCACACATATCTCATATGCGCTCCTATTTCGTTTCGCTTGAGCCAGGAAACCTCTGTGTAGGACTCTAAAGACTCATCAATACGCCGGCAGCAGGTGATGATCATATCAAACACCCATAAGCCGCAAGCGGTCTGCTAAACATAACGGCCACCCGGGTATTGAGCGATCAGAAGATCAACGAGCAAGCCCGCTCACACTCCTGTGAATCCAACCAGTAACACTTACCGTACAGTCCGGTCTGTTCGTCTGATATGTCGCATATCTCGCCTAGGGTGGTAAACGTCAGACCCAGTAGCTCTATAAGTCGTGTCGATATGAGGTCTATAACAGTTCGAGAAACTACTGGTAACACTTACCAGTAAATCTCAGCAACCCTGGCTAGGGATTTCCGGTTATAGCCAATCGAACACAGTGAAACATCAACTCCCTATACCGGGAGAGACGAATCCCCTCCTATCGCTCATTGCCTCCATGTGATTCGGGACTGTACCTAAAAGCCACCATTTTGCATGCCCTCTTGGACGTGGTAAGGTGGAAATCAAAGCACAGTGGGAATCACACAAGACTCTATGACGATCACGGGTCTACAGACTAACCTGTACCAGTGTCATCAGAGAACAGCCATCTGACATAAGGTATAATACCATCTGTGTCACGACCCGCAGGGTACGGAACGTGACTGGCACTTAAGTTTACGAAACGTCTAAAGACGTCCGTAAAATAAGTAAGCCAAAGCCCAGAAAACAAAACCAATTAAGCAAATGAGTGAAGAAAACCCAAACATTTGAGAGCAAGTTTATCAAATAAGTCATGTAAAACCCTTTTTAAAAACAATACCAATTTTTCCGAAAATTTCGGCGGAGTCTCCTTTGTAAATACTGGCCCCCAAAAATGGGTACAACAAAATATACATGAATCCAACGAAATAGGGCATCCCCAAGCGGGAGCTAGCTCTTCGCCACAAGGCGGTCACAAATCCCACGCAATATAAAATGACAACAAGCAAATAATCATAATGAAGCATAAGAAAACATCATGTCGACTCAAGTGAGTTCGACCCCAAAATACAGCATAAAAGTCCACAAACCTCACAGTCTCATCTCTAGGTCAATATACAATAAATCTGGTAGAAACAGTAGATGGAGTACACTAGATACAAGAATATACAAGGTGGTACAAAATAATAACATAACCCACCTATGAGCAAATCTCGAGCTCAGGCAAAAGAGGCAAAAGGACAAGTGCGCTCGCCGCTACTGAACTGACGGAGCGGACCTGCAAAAGACTGTGGCACAACGGGGGTGAGTTGCCAACTCGTGAGTAATAAATAACATCTACAAAGGCTATCGTATGCATGCACACAAGCATCCTAGCATCTATAATACAGGTATGACTGGATGCACTAGCAGGTGGGTATACAACATCAGTGTACTAATATGTATGCAACATGAATATCTGAGGTCTCAATAGGTATATATAAGAAACATTTTATCTCTTTTTGTGTTTTGAAACTCATTTAGAATGCCAGCATAATGTCAATGAATTGACGAAAAACGGTGTCCAGCAACGACACCCAAAAGCTGTCTCAAATCTCATAAATCCATGTCATAGTGTCTCTGGCCTCAGCCATCCGGCTGACCCATCTCAATATCAATATCTCATCCTCTCGCGGCCCCGGTCGGTATCCTCTGGATATCCGCCGTGCCCAATGAAGTCACCGGTCGGTAATCCGTCCCCTACCAGGCTCATCGTCAGCACCACGAGCTTCTTGCCCCGGGGTACCCTACCGGGCCCACCATATACCCGAAACGGTTCATCCAACTCCTCGAAACGGGTCTCCAAAAACCACAGCAAACTCATGGTGGACGACACTTACATCACTAGAAAACCGCAATTTACATGTTTTAAAAATATAATAAGTTTAGAAATTTTGCGGCTTTCCCCCGAAGTCCAGAAATATCATAAAATCTCAAGAAGTCCTCATAAGTGCATATATCAATAATAATGAATGCATATGGTGTCAAAATCAAGTTGCGATGTGTAATTAATGGATTAGGCATGAACAATTAATATGATGAAGTACATGCACATGAATAGCAGTCCTACGGTTTCATTTTAAGGAATTAAAGGCAATAGTACCAGTTTAAGTATCAATTAGTAAAAGGTTTCAATTTAAGAGTAATCTAGTGTGGTGGTATGGCAATTACCAGGGTGTGTGTGTAAGCATGAATAGTGCTCGTGCTGCATATAAAAACCCTGGTAATGGTGCAGGTGTCCTATGAAATGGTTTCGTATAGGTATGTCAATATAATACATGGATGCAGCAAATAGTCAATTAAGTATTTCACCCCTAATTATTAACATTACTAAGGATCTTGTAAGTTAGTAAAACTATCGGGCGGATTGCGCCATCCAACGATAGTCCCCCGTAGATGTTACATCTACTCACCGGAATCCCTGGCTAGCTGTGTCCAATCACCGCCTTTCCCTTTCGCGCCGCGTCTGACGTCTCCGCGACCGAACTTGGAATTAACATCAATACCAAACATAAGGTTATATATCAAGAACGACGCAAAACCCAAACGAAACTACTAACGTTCGCTAGCTTGGTGCAACGTGCACAAAGTGCGCGGAACACACGCGAAAATCGCAAAAACTGCCAAAAACGCCGATTTGATCGCCCGGCAAGACTAAAACCCGACTACCCAAAAAAAACCGCACTCACGCATCCTAAAAGTCGTAGGACAAGCCATTACAATCATCAAGATATCAAAAATAATTCATCCCATAACTTTATAACAAAACTAGTAAGCAATTGCATTCCAAAATCGGTGCAAAAACCGCCGATTGGCTACAAAAGACTACTATCAAGCTTGAACATCCAACCACACTACAAGCAATCTACAAACACTAATTACAACACAATAACAATGATTCCAATTCTATTTTCCATAAACAACCATTTCTTGAATTTATAACCTAGCAAATTCCAAATCAATTTCCACACTTGAAAACTTAAATTAACACAACAAAAGCCCACATAAGAAAATTAATCTCTTAGATTAGGTTAGCAAAATAACTAGATAACAATTTAGGTTTAATCAACTAAATAATGTTTTCTAAACCCTAATCAACTCATTTATCAAGCTTCAAATACCATTTTCCATACATAACCCTTTCTAGATTTTCCTAAAACAACAATTACAACTAAAATCGAACTTTTAAAGTTAACTAAATTAGCAAAATTTGAAGACTACATAACAAGGTAACCATATAGATTAGTTAAGTAACAATTAGATTAACTACAAAACAACTCAAATAACTATCATGGCTTCAAAACCCTAGTTTAAACAAACTACTCTTTTTTTTTAAACTAGATTAGAAATTAGTTAATCTTTTAACACTAAAACCATAAACTTAAAGGAATTTAGCCAAAAGAACTAACTTGATAGAAATTATACCTCAAGATCTATGGATCAAGCAAGTGATTTGCCTCTAAGGATGGCTTCCTAGCTCCAAGATTCAAGCAAGAATGGCTAAGGATAATGATAGCATAAGGATTTTGTTTGGATTTTTGAATAAAGTGTGGATTTTGATGTGTTTTTTGAAGAAATTTGAAGAAAAATGAAAAGAAAAGAGATGAAGAAGAGGAGGTTCAGGTTTCGGCCAGAATGAGGTATGGGGAGGGGTGTGGGTGAGTGGGGAAAAGTCCTTGGTCAACCCTCCAAAGTCAATGTATCATAACTTATCCATTATATTTAAAATAAAGCCATAAACTAACTAAATCAACTCAAGAAAGCAACCAAGGAAATGAGGCCAGAAATTTCTGGACTTGCACAAGGTGGGGCTGTCCTAGGGCTGAGGAAAAAGAGAGAGGGGTTTTACAAAAGAAATTTTATGCAAAAAGGCCCCCCACAAGTCAAAAATTGCAAGTTTTAGCTCAAAATTCAATAAATTCGTTTCATAACATAAAAATTTGTTAAAAATCAAAATAAATTACTAAAAATTTATGTTATCACTAGATTATAATTATCATAATTTTATAGATTAAAATTAGCCCGGAAAAATTTGTATTTATCGCTAATTTAATGTATTTTCTTACCGGCTTAAAATAATATAAAAAAATTGAAAAATTAGGGAAAATTTTTAAACGACCAGAATTTCATAATTAACTCATTAGCTACTAAAAACAAGCAATTACCTATCTATTTTAGGTATAAATAGCCCTAAACTGCAAAATAACGAGAAAGACGGTTTTCAGAAAAATACCGAATTTTCACCGAATTTCAGGAAAACACCAAAACGACTTTTCAATACGCTACAATCTTCCCCCCTTAAAGAAATTCGGTCCCCGAATTTAAAAATATAGCTACGCGTACCTTCGAAGAGATGGGGATATTTCTTCCTCATCTCGCCCTCAGTCTCCCAGGTAACCTCCTCGCTGCTCGGGCTACGCCAAAGGACCTTGACGGTTAGTATAATCTTCGACCTCAACTTCTTCACCTGCCGATCCAGGATGGCCACCGGCTGCTCTGCAAAAGAAAGGTCGCGCTCTAGCTGGACTGTCGGGTGCTGAATCGCATGCGAAGGGTCGTGAAGGTACTTGCGGAGCATCGAAACATGGAAGACGGGGTGAACATCGGGAAAGCTGGGAGGAAGAGCCAAACGATAAGGAACAGCGCCAACCCGCTCGAGGATCTCGAAGGGACCTACGAATCTAGGGCTAAGCTTCCCCTTTCGCCCAAAACGCATCACGCCCTTCATCGGAGAGACTTTCAGAAAAACATGGTCGCCAACTGCGAACTCTAAACTGCGACGGCGCCTGTCTGCATAGGATTTCTGCCTGCTCTGAGCCGCTCTCATCCGGTCTCGGATCAACTGTATTTTCGCTGTCGTCTCCTCAACAAGCTGCAGCCCCAAAATGCTGCTCTCGCTGAGCTCTGTCCAACAGACGGGCGATCTGCATCTCCTCCCATACAATGCCTCGAAAGGTGCCATCTGAATAGTATCCTGGAAGCTGTTGTTGTAGGAGAACTCCACTAGAGGTAAATGATGATCCCAGCTACCACCAAAGTCTAAAACGCACGCTCTCAGCATGTCCTCGAGAGTCTGAATGGTCCGCTCTGACTGTCCGTCGGTCTGCGGATGAAACGCTGTGCTGAAGCTCAAACGAGTGCCCAAAGCCTCCTGAAGTCTCTGCCAAAGTCGGCTGGTGAACTGAGTGCCTCGATCTGACACGATACAAGTCGGTACGCCATGTAGTCGCACGATCTCGTCAATATAGAGCTGAGCATACTGAGCGAAGCTGAAAGTCGTCTTCACTGGCGGGAAGTGAGCCGCTTTCGTCAATCTATCCACGATCACCCAGATGGAGTCGTACCCTCGACTGGTCCTGGGTAGACCCACAACGAAATCCATCGAAATCTGCTCCCATTTCCACTCTGGAATGGGTAACGGCTGTAGCTCTCCCGCGGCCCTCTGGTGCTCGGCCTTGACTTGCGGAAAAGTTAGGCATCTCGAAACGAACTCCGCAATGTCCCTCTTCATCCCGTCCGACCAGTAGGTCTCTCTCATATCATGGTACATCTTGGTGGAACCGGGGTGGACACTATACACTGATCGGTGTGCCTCCTCAAGAATGTCGCGCCGCAATTCATCAGCATCTGGTACGCACAGTCTAGATCCATATCGTAAAATCCCCTGATCGTCAACCACGAACTCGGAAAATCTGCCCTGTCCCATTTGTGCCATGATCTCTGAGCAACGGTCGTCACTGCGTTGTGCCTCATATATACGGTCAAGCAACTGTGGGCATGCACGAACATGCACGAGCTGTCCCCCTGTCTGAGTGAACTCGAACTCAACTCGGCTGTCGCATAACATCTGCCAATCTGCTGACGACTGCCTCTGCACTGCGCGCAAAAAGGATAGACTACCCCCGGGCCTCCTACTCAACGCATCTGCCACCACATTTGCCTTGCCGGGGTGATATAAGATCTCGCAGTCGTAGTCTTTCACCAACTCCATCCAACGACGCTGTCTGAGGTTCAGGTCTCGCTGCTGAAATATGTACTTTAAGCTCTTGTGATCGGTGAATATCTGACACGACTCGCCGTACAGGTAATGTCGCCAAATCTTCAGTGCAAAGACCACTGCAGCCATCTCCAAATCATGAGTGGGGTAGTTCTGTTCATGCTTCTTCAACTGCCGAGAAGCATAAGCGATCACCCGGCCATGCTGCATCAATACGCATCCTAATCCCACTCGCGAAGCATCACAGTAGACAACAAATCCGCCTGATCCCGAAGGCAAAGATAATACCGGCGCCGTAGTCAAACATGTCCGTAGCTGCTGAAAACTGCGCTCGCACTCCTCTGTCCAAACGAAAGGAACTCCCTTCCGGGTCAAACTGGTCAACGGTGCAGCTATACGGGAGAAGTCCTGAACAAAACGCCTGTAGTAGCCCGCCAAGCCTAGAAAACTACGGATCTCAGTAACCGATGTAGGTCGGGGCCACTGCTGAACAGCCTCAATCTTCTTCGGGTCCACACAAATGCCGTCTCTCATAACCACGTGACCCAAGAATCCGACGCTGTCCAGCCAGAATGCACACTTGGAGAACTTCGCGAACAGCTGGTGCTCCCTCAGAGTCTGTAACGTAATCCGCAAGTGCTGCTCGTTCTCCTCTCTGCTCCGGGAGTACACCAAGATATCATCGATAAATACGATGATGAACAAGTCAAGATACGGCCTGAATGTACGGTTCATCAAATCCATGAATGCTGCCGGGGCGTTGGTGAGTCCGAACGACATCACCAAAAACTCGTATTGGCCGTAGCGCGTGCGGAAAGCTGTCCTCGGTATATCCTCCTGTCGAACTCGCAGCTGATGGTATCCTGATCGCAAGTCGATCCTCGAAAAATACCCCGCACCCTGAAGCTGGTCGAACAAATC
The DNA here is from genome assembly GCA_030015575.1 of Agapanthus africanus. Classification (NCBI taxonomy): domain Eukaryota; kingdom Viridiplantae; phylum Streptophyta; class Magnoliopsida; order Asparagales; family Amaryllidaceae; genus Agapanthus; species Agapanthus africanus. The sequence continues at coordinate 623,822,778 of CM057341.1, forward strand.
ATCAATGCGCGGCAACGGATATCTGTTCCGAACGGTAACTTTGTTCAGCTGGCGGTAGTCGATACATAAGCGCAAACTTCCATCATTCTTCTTGACAAACAGGACCGGAGCACCCCACGGAGAAACACTCGGTCGAATAATCCCCTTATCCAACAAATCCTGCAACTGATCCTTCAGCTCTCGAAGCTCTGCCGGGGCCATCCGATAAGGAGGTATAGAAATAGGCCCCGAACCGGGAATCAAATCAATGCAGAACTCAACATCGCGCTCAGGCGGTAGCCCAGGTAGCTCATCAGGGAAAACATCAGGGAACTCACAAACTACCGGCACCCGGTCCAACGGAACCTCTGCAGCTCGAGTATCCCAAATACACGCTAAGAATCCCTGACATCCCTTCCGCAAGAGCTGACCAGCGCGAAGAGACGAAATTAAGCTGGGAAGGGTGACACTGCGGTCTCCCTGAATAACAAGGACTGACTCTCCCGGAAAGCTAAATCTGACTGCCTTCTCACGGCAGTCCACCGAAGCATAACAAGTGGCTAGCCAATCCATGCCCAGAAGCACATCAAAGTCCAACATATCGAGGAGTATCAAATCAACTGATGAATCCCTCTCCCCGATACGAACGGAACACAAACGAAATACAAAACGAGTGACAAACGACTCGCCTACCGGAGTAACAACAACAAGCGGCTGATCTAACGACGACGACTCACGGCCCAACATCGGTGCAAAGTGTGTAGAGACGTACGAATGTGTGGAACCTGGGTCGAATAATACCCGTGCGTCGAAAGAACAAACTGGCAAAGTACCTGTCACAACGGCATTGGATGCCTGCGCATCCTGCGGTGTCAAAGCAAAAACTCGGGCCTGTCCTCCACCGATAGCGGGCTGACCTCGACCTCGGCCTCTGCCTCCTCGTCCTCTCTGAACAGGACCGCCGCGTCCACGGCCTCTCGGTGCACCTAACTGGCGTGGAGCATCGCCTGGGGTAGGAAGTAGGGCTCTCTGAGGAAGGGGTGGTGATGGTGGTAGGGTCACGTGCGGAACTGTCGCTGCTCCCTGTCGTCTCACCGGACAGTCTCTGACAAGATGGAGCAAACTCCCGCACCCAAAACACCCTGGCGACGGCTGCTGCCCCTGGGGATAAGAACCATATAACTGTCCCCGCCCAAATCCTCTGCCAGGCCTATCTCTCGGAAAGAATCTGGCGCGCTGCCTCTGAGACGGTACCTCGGTGCGAATCCTCTTCGGCCCAGAAACGGCCGAAGTCTGTGATATGCGTGCCTCCATCCGCAATGCCGTATCCTTAGCAGCTGAATAAGTGTCGTAGTGCTGGGCGCCAATGGCAAGATATAGCTGGGCATCAAGTCCCTGTACGAACCTCTTCACCATCTTCTCCTCGGTATCGACCAAATACTGAGCATATCGGGATAACTGTGTAAACTGGATGTCATACTCAGACACCGTCATCCCAGGTGTCTTGACTAAGGCCTCGAAGCTGCGAGCTCTGGCGTCACGAACGCTCTCTGGAAGGAAACGGGCTAGAAAGACCGCTGTAAACTCGGCCCAAGTCATAGGCGGCAGACCTGCAGCTCGACCTCTCAAGACTGACTCCCACCATGTCTGCGCGAGACCCTCTAGTCGGAAACTCGCAAGCTCTACCCATCGATCATCCGAACATCTCAGCGAACGGCAGATCCTGGCTAAACTGTCAAGGAACGTCTGTGGGTCCTCCGCTGCCTCGGTGCCGGTGAATACTGGGGGTCTCAGCCTCATGAAATCCTGTAGTGAAACCGGAATGGCCACGGTGGTAGTAGTAGGAGCAGGTATCATGGTCGTCTGTGATGTAGTAGGTACGTCATCCGGCCTCGGTGTACGACTGGCTGCAACTAGGGATCCTACCATCTGACGTAGCTCCTGCATGCCTCCCATCATCTGTCGCAACTCCTCCATACCAGTCTCGAGCCTATCCATACGGCCTGGAGAAGGTGGATCGGTCTGTCCCTGCGGCGTAGGCATACCACCCTGCTCAGTCCTAGTCTCGGACGAGCCAGCTCGAATCTCGTCTCTGGCGGCAGCCCTCTGTGCCCTCGTAGCCTTCGGCGGCATAGTGACTGTTACAGGAAAACGGATAGTAAGGACAGTGCAATAGGATCATAGGATACACGGAATTGAAGAAGGAATTTTTCAAGCAAGTATATCCTAAAGTCACTTAGGCGGAGTACCGTATCGTAAGTATGCCGCGGACATACGCACGCTACGTTACCCTGCTTAAGTCACTTACTCCATCTACCAAGGGTCATCCTACACTCACACAGGTAAAACCTATCGCTCTGATACCAACTTTGTCACGACCCGCAGGGTACGGAACGTGACTGGCACTTAAGTTTACGAAACGTCTAAAGACGTCCGTAAAATAAGTAAGCCAAAGCCCAGAAAACAAAACCAATTAAGCAAAAGAGTGAAGAAAACCCAAACATTTGAGAGCAAGTTTATCAAATAAGTCATGTAAAACCCTTTTTAAAAACAATACCAATTTTTCCGAAAATTTCGGCGGAGTCTCCTTTGTAAATACTGGCCCCCAAAAATGGGTACAATAAAATATACATGAATCCAACAAAATAGGGCATCCCCAAGCGGGAGCTAGCTCTTCGCCACAAGGCGGTCACAAATCCCACGCAATATAAAATGACAACAAGCAAATAATCATAATGAAGCATAAGAAAACATCATGTCGACTCAAGTGAGTTCGACCCCAAAATACAGCATAAAAGTCCCCAAACCTCACAGTCTTATCTCTAGGTCAATATACAATAAATCTGGTAGAAACAGTAGATGGAGTACACTAGATACAAGAATATACAAGGTGGTACAAAATAATAACATAACCCACCTATGAGCAAATCTCGAGCTCAGGCAAAAGAGGCAAAAGGACAAGTGCGCCCGCCGCTACTGAACTGACGGAGCGGACCTGCAAAAGACTGTGGCACAACGGGGGTGAGTTGCCAACTCGTGAGTAATAAATAACAACTACAAAGGCTATCGTATGCATGCACACAAGCATCCTAGCATCTATAATACAGGTATGACTGGATGCACTAGCAGGTGGGTATACAACATCAGTGTACTAATATGTATGCAACATGAATATCTGAGGTCTCAATAGGTATATATAAGAAACATTTTATCTCTTTTTGTGTTTTGAAACTCTTTTAGAATGCCAGCATAATGTCAATGAATCGACGAAAAACGGTGTCCAGCAACGACACCCAAAAGCTGTCTCAAATCTCATAAATCCATGTCATAGTGTCTCTGGCCTCAGCCATCCGGCTGACCCATCTCAATATCAATATCTCATCCTCTCGCGGCCCCGGTCGGTATCCTCTGGATATCCGCCGTGCCCAATGAAGTCACCGGTCGGTAATCCGTCCCCTGCCAGGCTCATCGTCAGCACCACGAGCTTCTTGCCCCGGGGTACCCTACCGGGCCCACCATGTACCCAAAACGGTTCATCCAACTCCTCGAAACGGGTCTCCAAAAACCATGGTGGACAACACTTACATCACTAGAAAACTGCAATTTACATGTTTTAAAAATATAATAAGTTTAGAAATTTTGCGGCTTTCCCCCGAAATCCAGAAATATCATAAAATCTCAAGAAGTCCTCATAAGTGCATATATCAATAATAATGAATGCATATGGTGTCAAAATCAAGTTGCGATGTGTAATTAATAGATTAGGCATGAACAATTAATATGATGAAGTACATGCACATGAATAGCAGTCCTACGGTTTCATTTTAAGGAATTAAAGGCAATAGTACCAGTTTAAGTATCAATTAGTAAAAGGTTTCAATTTAAGAGTTATCTAGTGTGGTGGCATGGCAATTACCAGGGTGTGTGTGTAAGCATGAATAGTGCTCGTGCTGCATATAAAAACCCTGGTAATGGTGCAGGTGTCCTATGAAATGGTTTCGTATATGTATGTCAATATAATGCATGGATGCAGCAAATAGTCAATTAAGTATTTCACCCCTAATTATTAACATTACTAAGGATCTTGTAAGTTACTAAAACTATCGGGCGGCTTGCGCCATCCAACGATAGTCCCCCGTAGATGTTACATCTACTCACCGGAATCCCTGGCTAGCTGTGTCCAATCACCGCCTTTCCCTTTCGCGCCGCGTCTGACGTCTCCGCGACCGAACTTGGAATTAACATCAATACCAAACATAAGGTTACATATCAAGAACGACGCAAAACCCAAACGAAACTACTAACGTTCGCTAGCTAGGTACAACGTGCACAAAGTGCGCGGAACACACGCGAAAATCGCAAAAACTGCCAAAAACGCCGATTTGATCGCCCGGCAAGACTAAAACCTGACTACCCAAAAAAAACCGCACTCACGCATCCTAAAAGTCGTAGGACAAGCCATTACAATCATCAAGATATCAAAAATAATTCATCCCATAACTTTATAACAAAACTAGTAAGCAATTGCATTCCAAAATCGGTGCAAAAACCGCCGATTGGCTACAAAAGACTACTATCAAGCTTGAACATCCAACCACACTACAAGCAATCTACAAACACTAATTACAACACAATAACAATGATTCCAATTCTATTTTCCATAAACAACCATTTCTTGAATTTATAACCTAGCAAATTCCAAATCAATTTCCACACTTGAAAACTTAAATTAACACAACAAAAGCCCACATAAGAAAATTAATCTCTTAGATTAGGTTAGCAAAATAACTAGATAACAATTTAGGTTTAATCAACTAAATAATGTTTTCTAAACCCTAATCAACTCATTTATCAAGCTTCAAATACCATTTTCCATACATAACCCTTTCTAGATTTTCCTAAAACAACAATTACAACTAAAATCGAACTTTTAAAGTTAACTAAATTAGCAAAATTTGAAGACTACATAACAAGGTAACCATATAGATTAGTTAAGTAACAATTAGATTAACTACAAAACAACTCAAATAACTATCATGGCTTCAAAACCCTAGTTTAAACAAACTACTCTTTTTTTTTAAACTAGATTAGAAATTAGTTAATCTTTTAACACTAAAACCATAAACTTAAAGGAATTTAGCCAAAAGAACTAACTTGATAGAAATTATACCTCAAGATCTATGGATCAAGCAAGTGATTTGCCTCTGAGGATGGCTTCCTAGCTCTAAGATTCAAGCAAGAATGGCTAAGGATAATGATAGCATAAGGATTTTGTTTGGATTTTTGAATAAAGTGTGGATTTTGATGTGTTTTTTGAAGAAATTTGAAGAAAAATGAAAAGAAAAGAGATGAAGAAGAGGAGGTTCAGGTTTCGGCCAGAATGAGGTATGGGGAGGGGTGTGGGTGAGTGGGGAAAAGTCCTTGGTCAACCCTCCAAAGTCAATGTATCATAACTTATCCATTATATTTAAAATAAAGCCATAAACTAACTAAATCAACTCAAGAAAGCAACCAAGGAAATGAGGCCAGAAATTTCTGGACTTGCACAAGGTGGGGCTGTCCTAGGACTGAGGAAAAAGAGAGAGGGGTTTTACAAAAGAAATTTTATGCAAAAAGGCCCCCCACAAGTCAAAAATTGCAAGTTTTAGCTCAAAATTCAATAAATTCGTTTCATAACATAAAAATTTGTTAAAAATAAAAATAAATTACGAAAAATTTATGTTATCACTAGATTATAATTATCATAATTTTATAGATTAAAATTAGCCCGGAAAAATTTGTATTTATCGCTAATTTAATGTATTTTCTTACCGGCTTAAAATAATATTAAAAAATTGAAAAATTAGGGAAAATTTTTAAACGACCAGAATTTCATAATTAACTCATTAGCTACTAAAAAAAAGCAATTACCTATCAATTTTAGGTATAAATAGCCCTAAACTGCAAAATAACGAGAAAGTCGGTTTTCGGAAAAATACCGAATTTTCACCGAATTTCAGGAAAACACCAAAACGACTTTTCAAGACGCTACAATCTGGGAGTTCTCGGCGAGTCCGTCCAGTGTACCCAGTCTCCACTGAGCACCCGTATATCATCTCTGATGTCAAACACCAATGGATATGGGATCATCCATCGCCCATCTGTATGGGTCGAGATGGTATACGCTAGTCTACTCTGGTATATCGATGCCCCGTCTCGATACACCCACGACTACGGACCTTGAAGGATGTACTTATGGAAACTACCATGTCCCCACTAGTATGATCCACATCATAATCCAGGTAGTCAAGTACACATCCTAAGGGATTTACCAATATGTAACAGAGAGAGAATCAGTGTACACGTTAAGATAAAGAACAACTAGATAGCATACTATCATGTCGAGCAAGAAAGTCCTCCCTATATATGTCCCAGCATCCACTACAATATACATCCTATGTACAGTAATGGCCTCTAAGGCATACATATAACTAACAATCTCCCACTTGCACTAGGGCCATCTGTAGCAGTGGTTGCAGTATATCATAATCAACCATCCCATAAAAGTCTCTCTCTGGGAAAAGACCTTTGTGAGTGGATCCACCGTGTTATCCTCTGAGTCTGCTCTCCTAACCTCGATCACCCTGGAGATCATGTAAGTGCACGGCGGCGCCCCGGCCGTCAAACCGACGGCCAAATGCGGAAGCGGTGATAAACTTTAATTTTACGAACTTAGCAAACCGGCACCACCGCGCAATAAACCCCGGATCGGGCCATTAAACTAGGTCTAGCTAACAACAAGACGGGTTAGAGATATACCGACTGATCCGAGTCCTCCGGTCTTCATCTCCACTCCGATCTCCTCTCGGAAACTCCGGTCGTCGCCTCCTCGCCGGAAGGGCACCACATCGCCTGTTTCTTTTACGGGCTCCCACCTCAATACCGAGGAAACTCGGGCATGAAGCTGGCAAGTCGACATGCCCAAGATTTGCTGTAGAATGTGTAGTGGCTAATGTCTCTTTGGGGTATTGGAGTTGCCTTTGATGGAGGAATCAAGAAGAACTTTGGAGAGGTGAGAAGGTTTTTGTGTACAAGGCAAAAATGAGATCATGAAATTTTCTCATACTAAAAATGAACCATTCTCACTCTCTTGCAAATGGCCGCCCCCCCTTTAACAAATGGTGGAGGAAAAAATACAAATCATGAAGGGAGGTGAGTGTAGTAGAAAGCAAGGGGTGACCACATCCAAAAACATCATGATAACATATGAACATCAAACCCATACCCTTTCATGTCTTAATTAATGCAAGTGATGGAAGAAAGATATCATAATCAATACAATTGCAAGAAACCCCCTCCACAAATGTTATTTGCAAACTTGCAAATAACCCCCTCCATCGGAAAAGTCCGGCCGGGAAAGAACAAAAGAAAACCGCCGGAACGGAATGCAAACTGGCAACTCCAGAAAACTGGTCCCGTAATAAATTACAGGAAAACCCCGATACTCTGCATACACACCCGCATCTGTATTCCGACCGGATACAAATGCAAAGAGACAAAATCTACACTGTACTAAACTAGGATCCGGCTTAAACCAAAGCCGGCTAGTATTATCCGTCCGATCCTGATCCGTGCAATACCGCACGTATCTGATCGAACCCTACCATATATCCATACGGCCACTAGTACAAACCGTCCGATCCTGACCCGTGCAATACCGCACGTATCTGATCGGACCCTGCCATATCTCCATACGGCCTCTACAGCGTTTCGCCCGAAAGCTGAGTAACTGAAAGTGTGGTGGACTCTAAAGACTCGTCAATACTATGGCTGTGGATTTAACCACTAGCACGTCAGAGGTATAAGCCAATACGTGACGGGCCACCAGCTATTGACTAAAAGGGACGTCGATGAGCGAACTCATCCTGACACCCTACTGAGCCTGTCAGTGACAATATCCGTACAGTCCGGTCCGTTCGTCTATGAGCATCGCATGTCGGGCCTAGGGGGTTGGTAAAAGTCAGACCCCCAAAAGCGGTACAAGTCGTGTCGGAGTGTAGCCCAGAACACCCTGAGATACTACTGGAATACCTACCAGTAAATCTCCTGCCTTGGCCAAGGACTTCGTTTAATGGCTCTCCTAGACACGGCGCGACCTCACCCCCAATACCGGGAGAGACGAACCCCTGAAGATCCGCTCACTGCCTCCATGTGGCTCGGGACTGTACCCAACTAAAACCTGTTTGCACGACTCCTTTGAGCCGTGGTAGGGTAGTAATCAAAGCACAGTGGGAACTCACACGAGACAAATGACGATCCCCAGGTCGATGAACTAACCTGTACACATGTCACCAGGGAACTGCTATCTGACGTCAGGTATAAGACCAACTAGCATATTCCCGGCGAGTCCTGTCCGGTGTACTCTTAACCCAATGAGCACCTGTATACATCTTAGGTGATCCAACTGACACCAGTGGCTTGTGAGACCGGCCACCGCCCCTCGTCGGGGTCTCGACTGTATACACTAGTCTACTTTGGAGAATCGATGCCCTGTCTCGAAACTCCCACGACTAGGGACCTTTTAAGGATGTGCTTATAGACTTCAGCTCTCACTTATATGATCGCCCTCATACTGCTGGCAGTCAAGCAAGAATCCTAGGGGCTCTATCAACGTGCAATAGCGACCTGTCAGGTCACCTAAAGCAGTACACGATGATAAAGGTAAACCAGATAGCATACTATCATTTCGAGTAAGACTGTTCTACCGGGATAGGTCCTCCCTCAATCATTGCAATCACGTGCCTGTGATCCAATAATTGACTCTGAGGGCACTATCTCCAACAATCTCCCACTTGCACTCAAGGCTAATTATTGCGATGTCGCATACTCACAGCCCGTGTGATACCGAACACCCAACTCCTCTACTAGTCAGTCTCACAAAGCCTGTTTGCGAAAACCTTGCGTTCGAGGAATAGCTTCAACGAGTGGATCCGCTTTGAAGTTTCTTTCTCTGTCTCTCTCTATATCTCAAGTTCGCGGAGAAAGCCATCTCCCGAAATGAGCAATACCTGTCTTAGAATGTCTGGATTTCTGATGGGACCTAGCTCATAAATGAACTCCAAATCCAAACTTCTCAGACTGTATCGTCAACTGAACTTAATCAGTATCCTGCGCCATGCCTCCCTCAGTATTGCCTTGGATCACCTGTCCAGAATATTGCCCCTCGTCAGAAGGAAAACTATAACTCTGACAACCTCCTTTTCGTCCATGTCACCTTGGAAGCCTGGAATGATAACTGTCTCCCAAATGAGGCTGTCGTTATCATATCCCTAGAACATCCACTTATGTTCTAAAACTGCTTCCGACTGTTTCTCCAGGATTGGATCAATATCAGCTTATTGCATCTAGTGCAAGAACAACATCTGGTGTGGTACTTGATATCTCATGATTGACTCAATTGCCTAAGCAAGTGATCTGCCAATCATGCACATCCCTCTCTACTTTAGTCTATAAGACACCTTTAGAGTGGGTGACTCCATTACCTGCAGGTACACTACCATGCCAGGAGTCGTCCATTCTAAATACTCTTAGAATGCTGTCAAAGTACCCTGATTTGGAAACCACCCAAATCTAGATCTAAAACCATAGATCTAGTAACCAGTATGTCTGATATAATGTCCAAGTCCTTCGTGGAGAAAACACTGTGTGACAACCAAAGTATAACCGATCGTAGTATAGGAATGTCACTTCCTATTTTGTGTATGTCATCCAAATACCAGGATATCACACCATACTACCTTCTCAACAGATCCATCCCCTATTCTGATGACGTCAAACCTATGACTGTCACATCAGAAATAGATGATCTATCTCCGCTATATCTGCTTTAGTCTATAAATAGACATAAGCCTGATGTCCACCAATGCTTCCACTGCTCCCACTGACTATGACAACCCTCTGGTAGAGTCATATAGATGTGCACTTCTAAAGCTAGTTTAAAACGACGCTATACTCATCCTCCTGCCGGGTCTCGCAGTCTGGAACAACAATGGCAAGTGTGGGTAAACAAGAACTTCCCTGTCACCGTCCTTGAGGCTACCGGAGTACCTCTCGAGTGCCTGAAGTTACCCACCTTATCTGCGGAGTGGCCAATGGAATGTCAAATCAGATTGAATCTTTAGGTTCCTTATCAAATCTTCAGTAATCGTTTGCGGTTCTGGAATCACTTCCAGTTCTACCATACTCCCACTACTGTTTTTGAAAAAATCTATTTTTATTAAAACTGTGGCGAGTCAAGAACAATATCACTATTGATCTTTCTTATGGTAGAAAGTCAACCCTCGTCATAGCCTGGGTCAACCCACAAACAGACATTACAGAAACGTGCCTTGAGTTATCCAGAGTCTGGTTTTAATCATAAGCCGGACAACTCCCCGTACCTTAACAATGTTAAGATATGAACTGTACTATATCCAATATAGAACCAGAAGCACTGATTTAATTGAACCAGATTCAAATCATGCAGCTGTCTCCAGTGCATGTCAACTAAATGGAGAGAGGCCGATCAGCGTTACTCAACTTAGGAATGCTTCCAATTATGAGTAACCTGAAAGAGAAGCAATTTCCCTTTATCATTACTATCAACTGAATGCCATACACAAGTATCTACATCTTCGATCACCTTGAAGAATCCCGATACTTGCTACACCTGGTTCTCTACTCTATTCAAATACCTATAACTCATCAAAACTTAGACCCTGTGTTTCTACGAAACACATGTCTAAAGACTAGAGAAGTTAAAAGTAAACAGAACATAGTATGAGGACCAACCCCTCTGTCCTAATGGAGACTGGACAACATACAATACTCTGTATAAGTCCGCCGAGTCTAACAACTCTTTCTCTGTGTGTCGTAGGTTGAAAACTGTACTTATGGTTAAGAAGAATTACACCGCTGTTTAATGCTCCTTACCTAACCATCCACTGATATAGGTAAATGTCATCGACATAATATCAAAAGGTATATCTCACTCTATGAAAATAGATGTACAGATATATCAATTTGAAATTGGTGCACAATAGCGGATATTCAAAACCAAACATTTGCCGTCCGGCAAACAACCCAGGTGATTTCCTCAAATATCACTGATTACAACGAATCCCGATATAATGAGGATGATCACCCAATTCCCAATAACTTACTCCCACTCATCATCTGTAAAGCCATACAGATGGGAAAATCAAACCTGGTAAATACATACCCTGGAGCAAGTGTCTAATCAGGAAATCGGTTTTCTTTTAACAGTACACAGTTGAACTGAAACATTGAAATGTTTCGATGGGGTATCCTGGTATTCCTAGTAATGCCTCTACCATTATCCAGATTCACAACTATAACCGTATAATTCTTTGCCACCTCTCCAAATCCCTTTATATGTCTTTAGTCATTACCTTCTGCACACCCCTTTAGGCCAATTGGTTTTCTTCCTTCCCTACCGTTCGGCACCAGCATATGGTTTGGAAGAAGACTATCCAATAAGCATAATGGGTGTACTGTCCTAACCCTAGGAGCACTCGCAATGCGAGAGAAGGTGAAGATAAAAGACAACCGAATAAACCTTATTCCTATTTCTCCTGGACCAGAATCCATCCCCGAACTGGAACAAGTTCCTTTCGAGTTCGTATATAACCATACGATGGAGTATCCAATAAACTGTGGATCTTCGTAGTGATACGGAGTGTCCTGGAGAAATACAAAGGTGATTTAGGATTGGCGAAGAAATACTTGGTTTGGTCGTGAATATCAGTCGCAATTTACTTTGCCCACTTACTAATCCCTTGCTTTGTCTTAATCTTAATACCTTCTGCACACCATCGTTATGCTAATTGGTTTTCTTCATTCCCCACTGTTCGGCACCAGCCTAAAGTTTGGAAGAAGACTATCCAATTTGCGTAATAGGTGTACTATCTCCTAAACCAAGAAGTACTCGTAACTTGAGAGGAGGCAAAAAGGAAAAGACAACTGAATAATCCTATCCGTTTTCTCCAGAACCGGAAACCATCCTCGAATTCCTTCGAGTTCGTATCTAACCATACGATGGCTTTGTCCAATGGAAGTGGACGTTCGCAGTAATACGGGGTGTCCTGGAGAAAAGGGTAAAAGTAGGAGTGGCAATGAGGTCTGCAACTCTGACAATCCAAAAGCCAGTGTTAAGAAGGTTCGGTTAACTTGGTCACTGAGTCATAGTCCTAGGGTCGGGTCAATGGTCGCTGCTAGAGAGAGAGAGAAAAGAAACACTCAGCGTGCACTCTAACCAAGATCAGAATGGTTACCAATTTATCTAATCTGGAAACCTCCCACTGTACCTCAAATTCTCCTCCAAACCTAAAAGAAGAATTAGTCGGGAATACCCGAGGAGTAAACCAACTCATCAGTGGGAATCGGGATCCAACTATCATCGCATGATAACGTGACGGAATCCGCTCACGGTGTCACACTCCAGAAGGTATGCGCATATCTGGCAAGTTTCAGCTCTTTTGAAACTCCCGATGTAATTTTTTTTACCCCATGCTCTTATGACCTTGACTTTGGCCAACAAATCATAAGTCACATGTCAAGTTCTACCCGTCATTCTCCAGGTTAATTCGAGCCCACCCGTACAAGCCCTTGACTTTGGCCAACAAGGCTATACGACTGCCCCAAACCAACGCATCTATCTATGCTGCATATGAATAACCAACAGCTACCAAACACTGTGCCTTGACTTTGGCCAACAAACACAGCTTGAATACTATTGACTACCCATATGAAACGACGGAGGGCTACGAATGGTTTCTGGCGAAAACCGTTAACGTAATGAACTTGATATCGTTGAAGGAACGGATAGCTTTTTAGAAAATATAGTGACGAAAAACTTTACCAAAGAGGTCACTCCCAGTGAAGGGATCTCGGCTCTTTCCCCGTAGAATGGGGTGCAGGATATTCCAAATGAATACCACGATGCAAAGCAAAGGTAATCGGCTATAGTGAAGTTAATGCCCTGACGCAAACTTCTGTCCAAGGGGTCACTCCCAGTGAAGAGATCTCGGCCCTTGCCTCGTCGACTGAGGAGCAGGATATTCCAAATGAATACCACGGTGCAAAAAAAAAGAGAACGTCGTTGCAATAACAGCTTTTTGAAAAGTGTTCCAACAACATCAGATAAGGTTTGTCTATCTTGCATTGATCCGAATCAATGCAGTCCCATCAATAGATCACACCACAAAGAACGAAAATATACTGACGTACGTATATGCCATCCGCATTCGCCACTGGGTCCCGTCATCACCCGTTAGGTTAGCTAACTAACGGCAGAGCGGGGACTGGACTAGCGCGGATGAAAAACATATACAACATCTACTAATATATATACCAATATATTATATTTCGCTCAAGGCGTGAATAAAATGCAACATCACAGAAATGTACAGCATCACAGAACAAAACAGATATCTGGGATCCCCGGGTTTCACAGAGCCACTACTGAAACCCGACGTTCCCCTGGTCGTGTGGATAGCCTGTGCAATGAAATCCTATACCCCCTACGAGTGCGGCGAATAGCCAGCCAATCCTGGAGTGAAGCCCCCTCCGTCCCAATGCCATGAGATGCGGGCTTGTTGCCTTCTAGAACCCGGCTATCCGTGCACCCCTCCGCGGGGTAACCCTAGTACAGAAAGTAAAATATACATACAACGGGTACATCGACCGCAACCAGGTCGTGCCCCAAAAGAATAATACAAACAGGCAGTGACGGCAGTCTACATCTCGGACGCTCGCCCCGCAATATTAAATGTACATAATACAACAACACTGTACTAGCATTGCATCCAGGCTATCCCCCACGACCGATCCGCAACATCACAGCAAAACACAGAACATCAACGTGAAAGTCACGTTCGCAAATCCGTCTAACCGGGCTATAGCAGTTAGACTGGATTTACCGATCACGTGACATTCACGGTCGCAGATATAATGTAAATACTGTGAAATAATTTGTTTAAAATATCCGATCGATCAAAAATTAACAAGTGGGCCCCCAAGCAATACTATAGCACTCACAGAAATTATGGGCCCAATATTAATATTCCAAAACCCCTAAAATTAGCCCAGAAGCCCACTGGAGAAATTGGACACAGTGAGGACATCAATGTGCGGCGGAACCGTGGCCCAAGGGGGGGTTTGGCCGCGGTTCCGCGCTTCAGTCGTCGACTGACAGTGTCGAATTTTCCCAGTAGTCTTAGAACTTCCAGTACATCAATATTTTACAACCTGAAAAATTTTTAGAGACCAAAAAATTTCAACAGAAAACTGATGTGAACAAAAATGCAAGTTTTGGAATTTTGGTCGATCGGAAATGAAAAACACATCAAACGAAGCTAAACGAAGTTAATGGCGAGGCTCTGATACCACTGTAAGTGCACGGCGGCGCCCCGGCCGTCAAACCGACGGCCAAATGCGGAAGCGGTGATAAACTTTAATTTTGCGAACTTAGCAAACCGGCACCACCGCGCACTAAACCCCGGATCGGGCCATTAAACTAGGTCTAGCTAACAACAAGACGGGTTAGAGATATACCGACTGATCCGAGTCCTCCGGTCTTCATCTCCACTCCGATCTCCTCGCGGAAACTCCGGTCGTCGCCTCCTCGCCGGAAGGGCACCACATCGCCTGTTTCTTTTACGGGCTCCCACCTCAATACCGAGGCAACTCGGGCATGAAGCTGGCAAGTCGACATGCCCAATATTTGCTGTAGAATGTGTAGTGGCTAATGTCTCTTTGGGGTATTGGAGTTGCCTTTGATGGAGGAATCAAGAAGAACTTTGGAGAGGTGAGAAGGTTTTTGTGTACAAGGCAAAAATGAGATCATGAAATTTTCTCATACTAAAAATGAACCATTCTCACTCTCTTGCAAATGGCCGCCCCCCCTTTAACAAATGGTGGAGGAAAAAATACAAATCATGAAGGGAGGTGAGTGTAGTAGAAAGCAAGGGGTGACCACATCCAAAAACATCATGATAACATATGAACATCAAACCCATACCCTTTCATGTCTTAATTAATGCAAGTGATGGAAGAAAGATATCATAATCAATACAATTGCAAGAAACCCCCTCCACAAATGTTATTTGCAAACTTGCAAATAACCCCCTCCATCGGAAAAGTCCGGCCGGGAAAGAACAAAGGAAAACCGGCCGGAACGGAATGCAAACTGGCAACTCCAGAAAACTGGTCCCGTAATAAATTACAGGAAAACCCCGATACTGTGCATACACACCCGCATCTGTATTCCGACCGGATACAAATGCAAGGAGACAAAATCTACACTGTACTAAACTAGGATCCGGCTAAAACCAAAGCCGGCTAGTATTATCCGTCCGATCCTGATCCGTGCAATACTGCACGTATCTGATCGAACCCTGCCATATATCCATACGGCCACTAGTACAAACCGTCCGATCCTGACCCGTGCAATACCGCACGTATCTGATCGGACCCTGCCATATCTCCATACGGCCTCTACAGCGTTTCGCCCGAAAGCTGAGTAACTGAAAGTGTGGTGGACTCTAAAGACTCGTCAATACTATGGCTGTGGATTTAACCACAAGCACGTCAGAGGTATAAGCCAATACGTGACGGGCCACCAGCTATTGGCTAAAAGGGATGTCGATGAGCGAACTCATCCTGACACCCTACTGAGCCTGTCAGTGACAATATCCGTACAGTCCGGTCCGTTCGTCTATGAGCATCGCATGTCGGGCCTAGGGGGTTGGTAAAAGTGAGACCCCCAAAAGCGGTACAAGTCGTGTCGGAGTGTAGCCCAGAACAACCTGAGATACTACTGGAATACCTACCAGTAAATCTCCTGCCTTGGCCAAGGACTTCGTGTAATGGCTCTCCTAGACACGGCGCGACCTCACCCCCAATACCGGGAGAGACGAACCCCTGAAGATCCGCTCACTGCCTCCATGTGGCTCGGGACTGTACCCAACTAAAACCTGTTTGCACGACTCCTTTGAGCCGTGGTAGGGTAGTAATCAAAGCACAGTGGGAACTCACACGAGACAAATGACGATCCCCAGGTCGATGAACTAACCTGTACACATGTCACCAGGGAACTGCTATCTGATGTCAGGTATAAGACCAACTAGCATGTTCCCGGCGAGTCCTGTCCGGTGTACTCATAACCCAATGAGCACCTGTATACATCTTAGGTGATCCAACTGACACCAGTGGCTTGTGAGACCGGCCACCGCCCCTCGTCGGGGTCTCGACTGTATACACTAGTCTACTCTGGAGAATCGATGCCTTGTCTCGAAACTCCCACGACTAGGGACCTTTTAAGGATGTGCTTATAGACTTCAGCTCTCACTTATATGATCGCCCTCTTACTGCTGGCAGTCAAGCAAGAATCCTAGGGGCTCTATCAACGTGCAATAGCGACCTGTCAGGTCACCTAAAGCAGTACACGATGATAAAGGTAAACCAGATAGCATACTATCATTTCGAGTAAGACTGTTCTACCGGGATAGGTCCTCCCTCAATCATTGCAATCACGTGCCTGTGATCCAATAATTGACTCTGAGGGCACTGTCTCCAACAGATCATCCATCTCCATGATCAGGTGATACTGCCTTAGAATATGTCTAGATCACTGATGGGACGGTCGTTCCTTGGCATAAGCCACAACTCCATTGTCACACAATGGGAGGAACTAAGTTCATCTCATGAACAAATATACATCCAGACTGCCTCTTTGGTAGCATCTTAAGTAGTGATGTATCCAGCCTTTATCGTCTAGTATGCCATGGTATCTAGCTTGGAACTCTTCCAACATACTGTCCTTTTACTGAGGGTAAAGACAATGCCTGTGACTGACATTCAGTCGTCCTTATCACTCTGGAACCTTTCCAGTGATTCTCCCCAGGATCAATTGATACCATCTTACTACATCTAGTGAGTATTCTAACACCCAATAACATCTATCTCATAGATGAAAACTCAGTATTTAGGAGGTATCACTTTGATCTTATATGGAGAATCCTTGTGATAAGCGGAGATTGACTGAGCGTAGAATAGGAAACTCCCTCCCTATCAAGAGTATGTCATCCACGTACTCTACGAGGATCACGACCATACTCCCTACTACCTTTCTGTATATACAAGGTTCATCTACCATTTTGATGATGTCAAACTCTTTGACTAACACATCAAAACAGATGTTCCAACTCCGCGATGTCTGCTTCATCACATAAATCATCTTGCACACGTTTCCACTGCTCCTACTATTTATGAAACCCTCTGGCTGTGTACTTATAGACGTTCTCTTCTAGAACATCATTTAGAAAAGCAGTCATGGCACCCAACCTCCAGATATCGTACTCATGGTATGTAGCCGTGGAAAGTAGGATCTGGATGGACTCAAGCATAGCCACTGGAAAAAGATTTCATCATTATCCACGGCTGGTCGATGAAGAAAACGTTTAACAATTCTAGCTTTGAAAGTCTCAACTTTTCTATCTACACCAAGTAATCTTCTCAAGATATAATTGCTCCTGATGGGGATTTAACCCTTCAGATATAGCAACCAAAGTCCATACTTTGTTGGTGTACATGGATTCTATCTTAGATCGATAAACATCCAGCCATTCTTACAGAGTCTCACTCCTGATGGCCAGCTCGAAACTAGTTGGGTCATCATCTCATGATGCAATCCTCGCTCCCACTGTCATAGAGAAACCAAAGTAACTCTCAGGTGGGTTAGGAACCCTACAAGATCGGCGGAGAGGCTGAGGTTCGTTGGTTACTATTGAATCCTTCGGTTCTACCAAATCATCTGCTGCAGTTTGTATAGCTAGAATATTTCCAGTTCAACATAACAGACCTTGCCTCGAGCTTGTCCGGATTTTGCTTTTAGACATAAGCCGGACAACCCCAAATCTTAACTAACTTAAGATATGGGCTCTTCCCTTTCCATATCACATATGAAATGGTAGGCAACTGATTTGATCAGAACCCTATTCAATAGGTATGCAACTTCATAAGTGCATAACTCCCAAAAGAAAATAGGAAAATCAGTAGTACTCATCATAGAGCGCACCTTATCATATAGGGTGTGATTGCTCCGCCCCGATACAACGTTGTGCTGTGGTGTATTCGGAGGAGTAATGCTGAGAGAGAATCTCATTCTCCTTTAGAATAGTCCAGGAATTCCATGCTCAAGTATTCTCCTCCTTGATCAGATCAAAGGACATAATACTTATACCCATTTTGGTTCTCTACTTCTAACTTATATTCTGTGAATATCTCAAAAGGTTCGGACTTGTCTTTCAACAGGAACATATGTCTGAATCTAAAGAGATCATTAGAGAATGTAATGAAGTACAATGAACCGGTCTTCGCATGTGTAGACAGGGGACCTTCATACATCAACATGTATCATCCCAAGAGTTTACTAACTCTTTCTCTCTTTCCAGTAAACGAAGCTATGGTCATCTTATCTTTATGACATGACTGGTAAGTTTCACAAGATGTAAATTCAAACTGATTTAAATATGCATCTAAATGTAATTTCAGCCAGTCGGATCGCATTGATATGACCTAGTCTACAATACTTCAATAAGGATCCGTTCATTTCTGAACTCTTCCTCTTGTGTGTGTTCTGTATACTAAAGAACTGTTGTTTGATTTAGAACATCAATACTTTTAGATAACGTGCCTGAACCGATCAACTTTTGATATTGGAAATGTTCAAAACATTATCCAACAATACAAAATTTTATCATTTCTTTACTAATAAAGAGACAGATATGATTTTGTATATCAGGTTCGGTATCAAATAGCATTTGTTCAGAATCAATGTACTGATAATACAGGGTGACAGTGACCAACAGACTTGGCTGCAACACTTGCCCCGTTTTTTGTCTCATGAAACTTATCACCCGTTCTCAGTTCTCTACCTATCTGTAGCCCTATGTAACAGATTACATATCTGGGATCCTGATCCGGTATCAAATACCAAGGACGTAGAGGATACAGAGAAACAGTTCTTTGTAACGAACACACCCGAAGATGATGCATCAATATGCACTTTCTTCGTTTGGGCGGCACGGGAAATCTGGTATTCCCCAATTCCTGCTTTCTCTTATAACAATTATAAGTTGGAGCGGGTTCCAACGTTCCCCAGCTCAGTATAACAAGCGGGTTCGGTCAATAATCCGTATAATTATCTTGATTAAGGCGTGACTTGGTCGCTACCTGGAGAGAGAGAGAAGAAAACACTCAGCGTATGCTCTTACAAGATCAGATTGGTTATTATTTTATCTAATCAGGATGGCTCCCACTGTTTTTATCAAATCTTCCTTCAAACCCTAAAAGGAAAGACAAGCCGAGATTAATTACATGCTACAGGTTCACCAATCTTTCAGCCAGGCCAGTGTCGGTACTTTGAGGGAGGATCCCCATGCTTTCGCACGGACCTAATTACAGTAAATCTCGTTTTCCCAGAGGCGTAACCTCGTTAACACCTTTCTAGACACCTACTTGATCGGCTAATTGTAATGTGTAAAACTCTCCCAGGAGTAACTCTTACTCGCAGCGGGTATCGGGATCCAACTATCTCATAGAAGGTATGCAATCTCATTGCAAATTTCAACACTTGAAATTCCCGATAATATTTTGCCCCTAGCGTCCTATGACCTTGACGGAAGCCAAACAACCCATAGTCCGCTAGTCAAGTTCAACCCGTCATTTCCTGATTGAATTAAACCCACCCGCACGACCCTTGACGGAGGCCAAACAACGCCGTACGAATACCCTAATCCAATCACATCATATGCTAGCAAATAAGCACTAGTTAGCTACCGTACACTACGCCTTGACGGAGGCCAAACTACCGCAGCACGAATACTAACTAGTACTTATCTGAAATGACGGAGGGCTATGACAGGTTTTTCTGAAAGCCTATTGCGTAATGAACTTGATATCGTTGTAGAATCAAATGATTTTAAAATGGAGTGTTTTTGAGGCTTTTCTAGTTTTGCTAAAGGGGTCACTCCCGGTGAAGGGATCGTCGGCCCTTTCCTCGTCGAATGAGGTGCGGGATATATCACATATATCACTGTGCAAAGCAGAAACTATAGAAGCAATCAAAAGACAAACCGAGGGCTGTAGCATCTGGAAGTTATTGCTAAAGGGGTCACTCTCGGTGAAGGGATCTCGGCCCTTTCCTTATCGAATAAGGTGCAGGATGTTCTATAAGGAACACCGCGATGCAAAGCAAGAACTATAGCTACCTGTTTTTAATTTTGAAATTCGATTCCACAACATCTTAGGTTTCTTTTTATTTTCATTAATCATATTAATGAATTCCCATCATTTAAGTCCACCTAAACATCACAGATAAATACGACGTACACTTATGCCATCCGCATTCGCCTCGATGTCCCCTCATGCACCGTTAGGTTAGGTAACTAACGCCAGATCGGGGCAGGGATAGCGCGGGTGTAAAACATAAGTAACGTTTATATAATATATTATATATACTATATACAGTATCCATCACAGCATATCAAATGATCACATCACAGATATCGCAGCAGAAGAAACATATATGAAATATTGGATATACTAGGACGTCCGTGTTTTCAATATGAGCCAGTATAAAACACGGATTCCACGGTCGCGATGAATAGCCAAACCCACACCCCTAGACCCCCTACGAGAGCGGCAAGCTACCCTACCAATACTAGAGTTAGGAGACCCGGACTCGACTCCTCGAGTTGGTCTCCTACTGGACTCCAGAACCCGGTTACTTGTGCCCTCCTCCTTGGGTCTATCGTACTGCGGAAAAGTAAATAATATATAATGGTGACATCTTCTGCAACCTGGAAGTGCACCAATAAAAGAATATTACATACAAGTTTTTATATGAATGAAAATGAAAAACACTCATCTCACATAAAAACCCCCGGCTATTTAAACACGACGATCCAATACAACATATCCAGCAACACATAACATCACATGTCATCAACGTAAGTAAACATGCGTATCCCCATTGTCGTTGACATATAGCAATGAAACCGGCGATATCACATATTACACTTACGGTCGCAGAAAAGGAAGTGTAAAACAACAACAATTGGAATCCGCAAACTCTTTAGACATCACATGCCTAATTAAATGAATTCCTTAGACATCGCATGCCTAACAATTATAAACCCCGCATTGTAGTCTCATTATCGAAAACTCTTTTCAATATCAAGTCGGGCAATTCAACAAGATTCCCGACATCCTGATCGAATTCCCGTCGCAAACTTCAGTAGACGGCTGCAGCCCCGATGCCGCCGACGAAGTGCACCAAGACGGAACACCGCTGCCGCGAGCACCCGAACGGATGCTTTCGGTGACGGCGTTCTCCTACAGTCACTTGGTCGGGGCTATGGAGTGAGGCTGTCTATTAAGTTTACCCGGCGAGTATCCATGTACGCTACGTGATTGCGACGGACTTTTGATCACATCAAAATTCCGTGGCAACCGATCAAGTAAGACTAAACCGCTAGATTTATAACATTCATTCAGTTATCTCATAACTACTTATGAATTCCAATTATTGTATCACATTTCGGATAAATAGAAAATGTCAAACTTTCTGATCGAACAATCGAACACCCAAGTTTTCCCGAAACAGCTCAACACGTGAAACAAGTTTAAAAACATTCACTTCATGCCTCAGTACCAACGGTCCAGCCGTAGAAGGGTCAAACCAACGCCTCACATGTGGCACGCCGTACTGCCCCAAACCCTAAGGTTCAAAGGGCAGTTCAAGACGGTCACATAATCGAGTTAAGGTTTGTTGTCTTCTAGAGGGACCATCGCGTTACTTGCACTACTTAGAACGTCATTAAACTACGGAAAGATCCAACACTTGAAAATTTCCCGGCAGGGGAAAAAGTGGGTATTTATATCCGGTCGAACTTTTTAACATATTCAAAAATTATCCGGAAAACACATAGACGGAGATAAACTTTCCGATCGAAACACCGAGTCCCCAATACACCCCAGAAAACCCAACTGTTGAGTATCAATTAAAAATTCCCGTAAAATACAGCAACTGAAGATAGAGATTACTGTGCAAACAAAAGTGAACAAGCTCACTGTATTGCCGCGGAACCGCCGCCTAACCTAGGGTACGGCCGCGGTTCCGCGGCGGTTTAGTCGAATTGGGTCCACGAATTTCACAGTAATTCCAAGAAAACCCTGCTGAATTTTTTGGCTATTTTTTATTTGGAAAAATCCACATTTTCAGAAAATGTACAGAGAGTGGTCTCGGGTTAGGGTTTCGGGTTCGATCGGGTTTCTAGCTTCGTCAACACATCGTCTAAAGCTCTAGCTAGGCTCTTATACTACTGTAGGGTTCCTAGGCACACTAAAGAGTTCCCATAAGGCATCAACGATGCCAATTTCAAAAAATTCCGTTGCCGAGAAACCCTAATATACATCGTTAACTAGAGAATAGGCGAAACTGCAAGTAGTAAACAACTTTACTGCTAAAAGGGAAGTGACTACAGCCTTTGTAGATCCTGTCCTCCACTTCCTTAGCTCCATGAAGATGTCCCCTCGCTGCGATCATCGGATCCCGGACTCTAGCGTCGGTTTCATCGGAGAAATGGGCGGGCTAGGTCGTCGACTTCGATGCCGAAGATGATCTACGTCGAGGCAACTCAATATCAAGCTCCAACTTCACCAAGTCATGAAACTTGTGAAGAAAACACCCTATACTACTTGGCAAGTGGTAGAGGATGAAGAAATAGGAAGTGGGTTCACTTTGGATCTGGATTTCTCACTTGGAATCATCACTTGACATTTTTGAAGCAAGCTTTTCTTTTCTTTCTCAAGAAGAAGAAGAGAATGAAAAAGATTTATGATTTAATTCCAAAATGAAAAATGAAGTGATGGTTATCATAATGCAACCATGGGTGAGGCTAACTCATGAAGAGAATGAACTAGGGTTTAGGTAAATGGTTAGGGTTAAGGAAAGAAACAAAATGGTCAAGCTTTCTCAAAGCATCATGAAGCTTCAACAAAATCCAAACAAAGCCACCATTTTATTTCTAGCCAAAATGAATAGATAAATAAATGAATAAATAAATAATTCAAATGAAACCCTAACCATTTACTAAACATGGTTTAAATCAAGCATACACCCAAGTTTGCATGTATCATCAAACATGATACAATCAAGTGCACAAAAATATATCACATATATAACTTGTGGACATCAAGTGAGAAAGTTAATCTTAAGTGAACAAATACTAGTTAATGTAAAGTAATATATCAAATATATAATTATACATTAAATCATTAAATCAACACTTCCGGTCATATCGCATATAACCGACTAATATCAAGTGTATCAATGTATCGAATCAACACATGATTCGGTAACCCGGCTATATCACATATAACCTGCCGATGATACAAATCGCGAGTATAGAATACAGTATCACATACTGGTATTATTCTCGGTCCCGCACATATCACATATGCGCTCCTATTTCGTTTCGCTTTAGCCAGGAAACCTCTGTGTAGGACTCTACAGACTCGTCAATACGCCGGCAGCAGCTGATGATCATATCAAACACCCACAAGCCGCAAGCGGTATGCTAAACGTAACGGCCACCCGGGTATGGAGCGATCAGAAGATCAACAAGCAAGCCCGCTCACACTCCTGTGAATCCAACCAGTAACACTTACCGTACAGTCCGGTCTGTTCGTCTGATATGTCGCATATCTCGTCTAGGGGTGGTAAACGTCAGACCCCAGTAGCTCGATAAGTCGTGTCGATATGAGGTCTATAATAGTTCAAGAAACTACTGGTAAAACTTACCAGTAAATCTCAGAAACCCTGGCCAGGGATTTCCGGTTATAGCCAATTGAACACAGTGCAACATCAACTCCCTATACCGGGAGAGACGAATCCCCTCCTATTGCTCATTGCCTCCATGTGATTCGGGACTGTACCCAAAAGCCACCGTTTTGCACCCCCTCTTGGACGTGGTAAGGTGGAAATCAAAGCACAGTGGGAATCACACAAGACACTATGACGATCTCGGGTGTACAGACTAACCTGTACCGGTGTCATTAGAGAACTGCCATCTCACGTAAGGTATAATACCATCTGGGAGTTCTCGGCGAGTCCGTCCAGTGTACCCAGTCTCCACTGAGCACCCGTATATCATCTCTGATGTCAAACACCAATGGATATAGGATCATCCATCGCCCATCTGTATGGGTCGAGAAGGTATACGCTAGTCTACTCTGGTATATCGATGCCCTGTCTCGATACACCCACGACTAGGGACCTTGAAGGATGTACTTATGGACTACCATGTCCCTACTAGTATGATCCTCATCATAGTCCAGGTAGTCAAGTACACATCCTAAGGGCTTTACCAATATGTAACAAAGAGACAATCAGTGTACACGTTAAGATATAGAACAACCAGATAGCATACTATCATGTCGAGCAAGAAAGTCCTCCCTATATATGTCCCAGCATCCACTACAATATACATCCTATGTACAGTAATGGCCTCTAAGGCATACATATAAGTAACAGTAACACTACCGTACAGTCTGGTCTCTTCGTCTGATATGTCGCATATCAACAGCCTGGGGGTGGTATAACGTTAGACCTCAATAGCTTGATAAGTCATGCCGATGCTGTTAGTGTATATGCCTTAGAGGCCATTACTGTATCATACTAGTTTGTATATTACTTAATGGAAGCTTCGGATATTCACCTTGTATAAATAATCTTGCTCAATATAGTAGTATGCTACTTGGTTTGTTTCTACTTCAATGTGTATATGTGTTTATTTTTGTATATCACCTATACACATTAGTGGAGCCCTTAGGATCTTTGCTTGATTACCAGCGTTGTGATGGCAGTCACACTAGTGGGGGCTGGATAATCTATAAACACATCCTTATACAGGTCCCTAGTCGCAGGACTATCGATACAGGGCATCGATACTCCGGAGTAGACTAGCGTATGCGCTTCTCATCCCAGTGTGGGAGATGGTCTGTCCCACAGCCATCAGTACGTCGTACTGGAGATAGTATACGGGTGCTCGTTAGGTTACGAGTACACTGGACAGGACTCGTCGGGAACTGACAGGTTGGTATTATACCTATCGTCAGTTATCAGTTCCCAGGTGACATGAGTACAGCTTAGTCCGCTGACTTGACACTGGCACTTCGCCTCGAGTGTGTTCCCACTGCATTTTGATCACTACCCTACCACGGCTCAAAGGAGTCGTGCAAACAGGTAATGGTTGGGTGCAGTCCCGAAGCACTTGGAGGCAGTGACGGTTAGACAGGATTCGTCTCTCCCGGTATTGGGGGTTGACATCGCGCTGTGTCTAGGAGAGCCATTACACGAGTAGTCCCTGGCCAGGGCAAGCGAGATATACTGGTAGGCTTCCAGTGTTATCTCAGGGTGTTTTGGGCTTCACTCCGACACGACTTGTACCGCTATTGGGGGACTGACGTTTACCGTCCCTTAGGCCCGACATGCGATGTATCAGACGAACAGACCGGACTGTACGGAGAATGTCACATTCAGACTCAGTAGGAGTTCAGATGGGGTTCACCTCGTCAGCCTTCTTGTCGGCATCTACCTGGGGACCGTTACGCACAGCTAGTGCCGCTTGCGGTCTGTGGTTAAACCAACTGCCAGCGTAGTGTTGAGTCTTTAGGGTCCCACACAGAGGGTATTCGCCTCTGGGCAAAACTGAGTAGAGGTCGCATGGTTTTGCGGCAGGGTTCGTTCTCATCCGCGCACTTGTGCACGTTTGGAGTCCGGACGGTTTATACTAGCAGGCTCTGGTTTGAGCCAGATACTAGTATATGTTTTGGGGTTTCTTTTATCTCTCAGTATTCTTGTTCCTCGGAACGAGAATGCAGGTGTGTATGCACAGTTGTTTGAGGCGGAGGAAGAGGTCTTTCATTAGGGTTTCGAAACGGGTGCGTATGCACAGTTGACAGTCGTCTTTTTCCAAACCCTAATGGATTTATGAAATATCAATTAATAATAGTAATTAAATGAAATTGTGTCATGGTTGGTTTTGTTGACTTGTTGACCATGGTTGACTTGTTGACCATGGTTGAATGTTTGACCATCATCATTACTTTGCAAGGATACTCCTTGATTCTAGCTTACATTCATTTAATGAAGTGATGATAGTGGTCATTCCAAATACAACCATCAACTATTTCATTTGAATTATTATTATTAATTAGATAATTCTTTTTCTTTTGTTATGGTTGCAAAAGGAAAAGATAGCTCATTCTATCATATTGATTCTCTCTCCTCATTTCATCTTCTTCTTCCTCAAGCTCAAGGAGAATCCTTCTCATGTGTTGAGAATCCCTCTCCTTGAAAAGAAAACACCCCATAGATACTCTCTACTCTCTCTAGGGTTCAAGGTTTAGCAAGCCGGAGATCCTAGTTCACTCTAAGTTCGAGAAAGAGCCCGAAGGTTGAACCCTCAGGTGGATCCATCTTTGACGGAAGAAGGCTACGAGGAAAGAACCATCAACCTCTACTAGGTTTCAAGAAGAAGGAGTTCAAGTTAGGTATAACAACTTTGCCGAGTAGTTAACTCTCCTTTGCATGTTTGCTAGTTTAGTTTAGACACGATCCCGACCTTGTTTAGTCCATGTTGCCCCATGCGCCAAAAATTTGATTTTTATACCGTTTCCGCCTTCCCGTAAGAACCGGGGGTCGCAACGTGGACTTACAGTGGTATCAGAGCCTAACTAAACTTAAACTAGCTTGGTAGCGAAGTGTATTGAAGTTCGAAACGGAAAAATCGCAAAACCGGAAAATCAAAAACCCTAAGTTTCTGTTGAAATTTTTTGTGCTCTAAAAGTAAAAAGTTTTACTTCTAAAATCGGCTCAGGATTTTGTGAGAACACCCACCAAAAACGATCCCATGAATCCTTCAAACCGCCGCGGATCCGCGGCCATAGCTATTCTCTTTGCCGCGGATCCGCCGCCGTTTGGGCTGTTCATGTGATCGTGTTTTGTGCAGTGTTCTTCTGATAGGGTTTTGGGATTTTTCAAATATGTTATTTGTGCCCAGATTTTCCAGAAAAGAAATTTACTTTTGGGGTCCTATAAATCCGTATTTTTTTCGAACTTCGCTACACTTTGGCTATATTGGTTATATCTGTGATGTTTGAATGTATTGAACGTCGGCTAATCGCTATATGTCGATTAGTCGGGGTTATACATATCAGTGATCTGTGTTTGATATTGGAATGTGTATATGAATGTGTTGGACTGTCGCGGGTGAATAGCCGGGGTGGATGTTGTTGGAGATAGTGCCCTCAGAGTCAATTATTGGATCACAGGCACGTGATTGCAATGATTGAGGGAGGACCTATCCCGGTACGACAGTCTTACTCGAGATGATAGTTTGCTATCTGGTTTACCTTTATCATCGTGTACTGCTTTAGGTGACCTGACAGGTCACTATTGCACGTTGATAGAGCCCCTAGGATTCTTGCTTGGCTGCCAGCAGTATGAGGGCGATCATATAAGTGAGAGCTGGAGTCTATAAGCACATCCTTAAAAGGTCCCTAGTCGTGGGAGTTTCGAGACAGGGCATCGATTCTCCAGAGTAGACTAGTGTATACAGTCGAGACCCCGACGAGGGGCGGTGGCCGGTCTCACAAGCCACTGGTGTCAGTTGGTTCACCTAAGATGTATACAGGTGCTCATTGGGTTATGAGTACACCGGACAGGACTCGCCGGGAACATGCTAGTTGGTCTTATACCTGACGTCAGATAGCAGTTCCCAGGTGACATGTGTACAGGTTAGTTCATCGACCTGGGGATCGTCATTTGTCTCGTGTGAGTTCCCACTGTGCTTTGATTACTACCCTACCACGGCTCAAAGGAGTCGTGCAAACAGGTTTTAATTGGGTACAGTCCCGAGCCACATGGAGGCAGTGAGCGGATCTTCGGGGGTTCGTCTCTCCCGGTATTGGGGGTGAGGTCGCGCTGTGTCTAGGAGAGCCATTACACGAAGTCCTTGGCCAAGGCAGGAGATTTACTGGTAGGTATTCCAGTAGTATCTCAGGGTGTTCTGGGCTACACTCCGACACGACTTGTACCGCTTTTGGGGGTCTGACTTTTACCCACCCCCTAGGCCCGACATGCGATGCTCATAGATGAACGGACCGGACTGTACGGATATTGTCACTCACAGGCTCAGTAGGGTGTCAGGATGAGTTCGCTCATCGACGTCCCTTTTGGTCAATAGCTGGTGGCCCGTTACGTATTGGCTTATACCTCTGACGTGCTGGTGGTAAAATCCACAGCCATAGTATTGACGAGTCTTTAGAGTCCACCACACTTTCAGTTACTCAGCTTTCGGGCGAAACGCTGTAGAGGCCGTATGGAGATATGGCATGGTTCGATCAGATACGTGCGGTATTGCACGGATCAGGATCGGACGGTTTGTACTAGTGGCCGTATGGTTATATGGCAGGGTTCGATCTGATACGTGCGGTATTGCACGGATCAGGATCGGACGAACATTACTAGCCGGCTTTGGTTTAAGCCGGATCCTAGTTTAGTACAGTGTAGATTTTGTCTCTTTGCATTTGTATCCGGACGGAATACAGATGCGGGTGTGTATGCACAGTATCGGGGTTTTCCTGTAATTTATTACGGGACCAGTTTTCTGGAGTTGCCAGTTTGCATTCCGTTCCGGCCGGTTTTCATTTGTTCTTTCCCGGCCGGACTTTTCCGATGGAGGGGGTTATTTGCAATTGTGCAAATAACATTTGTGGAGGGGGTTTCTTGCACTTGTATTCATTATGATAAGCATTTTTGTTTTTCATCCATAATGGTGCTTTAATGAGATTTGAGTGGGTATGGGTTTTAAGTATGGTTGATGTTTCTTTGCTTTATGTTGTGGTCACCTCTTTCTTCTCCTACACTCACCTCCCTTCATGATATGTATTTGTTCCCTCCACCATTCTCACTTGGTAATGGCCGGCCACAATATTGAGAGGAGAGGAAAAATGAGAGGTCCCAACTTTGTATGAGGGATTAATTCACATCTCCTTTTTCATGCTTGCCAAATTCTCAAAAACCCTCTCCAAAGTTCATGATTCTCTTCATCCTTCATGGCAACCAAAACCCCAAAGAGACATAGACTTTACACATTCTACAGTACATCTTAGGCATGTCGACTTGCCGGCTTCATGCCCGAGTTGCCTCGGTATAGAGGCGGGAGCCCGTAAAAGAAACAGGCAATGTGGTGCCCTTCCGGCGAGGAGGCGACGACCGGAGTTTCTGCGGGAGATCGGGACGATGACGAGAAGACCGGAGGACTCGGATCACTCGGTATATCTCTAACCCGTCTTGTTTTTAGCTAGACCTAGTTTAATGGCCCGATCCGAGGTTTAGTGCGCGGTGGTGCCGGTTTGCTAAGTTCGCAAAATTAAAGTTTATCACCGCTTCCGCATTTGGCCGTCGGTTTGACGGCCGGGGCGCCGCCGTGCACTTACAGTGGTATCAGAGCCTCGCCATTAACTTCGTCTAGCTTCGTTTGATGTGTTTTTCAGTTCCGATCGACCAAAATTCCAAAAAACCCAATTTTCGTTCACGACAGTTTTCTGTTGAAATTTTTTGGTCTCCTAAAATTTTTCAGGTTGTAGAAAACTGATGTACAAGAAATTCTAAGCATACTGGAAAAGTTCGACACAGTGAGTCGACACCTGGAGCGCGAAACTGCGGCCAAACCCCCCTTGGGCCGCGGTTCCGCCGCACATTTGTATCCTCACTGCATCATATTTTTCCAGTGGGCTTCTGGGCTTATTTTAGGGGTTTTGGAATATTAATATTGGGCCCAGATTTTCTGTGAGTGCTACAGTATTGTTTGGGGGCCCACTTGTTAATTTTTGATCAATCGGATATTTTAAACACATTATTTCACAGTATTTACATTATATCTGCGACCGTGAATGTCACTCGATCGGTAAATCCGGTCTAACTGCTATAGCCCGGTTAGACGGATTTGCGAACGTGACTTTCACGTTGATATTCTGTGTTTTGCTGTGATGTTGCGGATCGGTCGTGGGGGATAGCCTGGATGCAATGCTAGTACAGTTTCTGTTGTATTATGTACATTTGATTTTGCGGGGCGAGCGTCCGACATGTGGACTGCCGTCACTGCCTGTTTGTATTATTCTTTTGGGGCACGACCTGGTTGCGGTCGATGTACCCATTGTATGTATATTTTACTTTCTGTACTAGGGTTACCCCGCGGAGGGGTGCACGGATAGCTGGGTTTTAGAGGGCAACGGGCCCGCATCTCAGGGCATTGAGACGGAGGGGGCTTCAGTCTGGAATTGGCGGGCTATTCGCCGCACTCGTAGGAGGTACAGGTTGACCCAGGAGGGGTGCCCAAGTTACCGGATTCCGTGAAGTGCTGCGTGGTCCATTCACGGTGCTGAAGGGGGCTGCATCGCTTCAGGTTTTGGCGGGTGACTTACCGCGCCCGTAGGGGTCTAGGTTTTCATTGCACAGGCTATCCACACGACCAGGGGAACGTCGGGTTTCAGTAGTGGCTCTGTGAAACCCGGGGATCCCAGATATCTGTATTGTTCAGTGATGCTGTACATTTCTGTGATGTTGCATTTTATTCACGCCTTGAGCGAAATACTATATATTGGTATATATATTAGTAGATATTGTATATGTTTTTCATCCGCGCTAGTCCAGTCCCCGCTCTGCCGTTAGTTAGCTAACCTAACGGGTGATGACGGGACCCAGTGGCGAATGCGGATGGCATATACGTACGTCAGTATATTTTCGTTCTTTGTGGTGTGATCAATTGATGGGACTGCGTTGATTCGGATCAATGCAAGTTAAACAACCCTATTCTGATGTTGTTGGAACACTTTTCAAAAAGCTGTTATTGCAAGGACGTTCACTTTTGTTTTGCATCGTGGTATTCATTTGGAATTGTTAGTGTATATGCCCTAGAGGCCATTACTGTATCATACTAGTATGTATATTACTTAATGGAAGCTTGGGATATTCACCTTGTATTGACAATCTTGCTCAAAATAGTAGTATGCTACTTGGTTTGTTTCTACTTCAATGTGTACATGTGTTTATTTTTGTATATCGCCTATACACATTAGTAGAGCCCTTAGGATCTTTGCTTGATTACCAGCGATGTGATGGCCGTCACACTAGTGGGGCTGGGTAATCTATAAGCACATCCTTATGCAGGTCCCTGGTCGCAGGACTATCGAGACAGGGCATCGATACTCCGGAGTAGACCAGCGCATGCGCTTCTCATCCCAGTGTGGGAGACGGTCTGTCCCACAGCCGTCAGTACGTCGTACTTGAGATAGTATGCGGGTGCTCGTTAGGTTACGGGTACACTGGACAGGACTCGTCGGGAACTGACTAGTTGGTATTATACCTATCGTCAGTTATCAGTTCCCAGGTGACATGAGTACAGCTTAGTCCGCTGACTT
Organism: Agapanthus africanus; assembly: GCA_030015575.1. Taxonomy (NCBI): domain Eukaryota; kingdom Viridiplantae; phylum Streptophyta; class Magnoliopsida; order Asparagales; family Amaryllidaceae; genus Agapanthus; species Agapanthus africanus. The sequence goes on from CM057341.1 coordinate 623,854,347, forward strand.
GACACTGTCACTCCGCCTCGAGTGTGTTCCCACTGTACTTTGATCACTACCCTACCACGGCTCAAAGGAGTCGTGCAAACAGGTAGTGGTTGGGTGCAGTCCCGAAGCACTTGGAGGCAGTGACGGTTAGACAGGATTCGTCTCTCCCGGTATTGGGGGTTGACATCGCGCTGTGTCTAGGAGAGCCATTACACGAGTAGTCCCTGGCCAGGGCAAACGAGATATACTGGTAGGTTTCCAGTGTTATCTCAGGGTGTATTGGGCTTCACTCCGGCACGACTTGTACCGCTATTGGGGGACTGACGTTTACCGCCCCCTAGGCCCGCCATGCGATGTATCAGACGAACAGACCGGACTGTATGGAGAATGTCATACTCAGGCTCAGTAGGAGTTCAGATGGGTTTCGCCTCGTCGGTCTTCTTGTCGGCATTACCTGGGGACCGTTACGCACAGCCAGTGCCGCTTGCGGTCTGTGGTTAAACCCACTGCCAGCGTAGTGTCGAGTCTTTAGAGTCCCACACAGAAAGCTTTTCGCCTTTAGGCAAAAGAGTAGAGGTCGCATGGTATTGCGACAGGTCGCATGGTTTTGCGACAGGGTTCGGTCACATCCGTGCACTTGTGCACGTACAGTGTCCGGGCAGTTTACACTAGCGGGCTTTGGTTTAAGCCAGATCCTGGTGTACCTTATGGGATTGGATTTATCCAGTTTGCATTCGTGTTCCTCGGAACGCGGATGCGGGTGTGTATGCACAAATGACAGGGAGGCAGAGGCAGCGGATTCTCATTAGGGTTGTTGACAGTTGACCGTTGACTTTTTGACTTTATGCTCAACCCTAATGAGAATATGATATGTGATTAACTATTATATTAATTAAGTATTATGGTGATATGGTTGTTGACTTGTTGACTTTTGTTGACTTGTTGACTTTGGTGACTTGTTGACTTTTGTTGACTTGTTGACCGGTTGACTAGGCTTGACTAGTTGACCATCATGATAACCATGGTTATCATTTCATGCCAAAGACTTTTTCTTGCTTGTTCATTTGAGTAAAATGAGTGCATGACATGATAAGGTTATGGTTACTTCAACCATCACATAAGACTTTTGTTGATATGATGAGTTATCATTGCTTTGGATTATGAGAGGGTGAAAGACAAAAGAGTTGCTCATTCTTTCTTGCTCATTCTCTCTCTTGTTCTTGAGCTCTCCTCTTGCTCTCACCCTCAACCTCTTGCTCCCTCTCTTGATCTATGGTTCTCTTGTCTCATGAGTTGAGAATCAAGAACCATAGATAAAATCCCATTCTATTTTATCTCTACTCATTCTAGTTCACTAGGTTTAGCAAACCAAGTGAACTAGTTTTCTTCAAAGAACGAAGAAGGAGCTAAAGGTTGGAGCTTTCAAGTGGATCTATCTTCGGCGTACGGAGACAACGAGAAGGAGCCATCGAACCACCATCGGAGCTTGAAGAGAAGGAGTTCAAGTTTAGGTATAACCATCTTCATCCGTGTAGCTAAATATCTTTAGCTTAGTTTGCTAGTTTTAGTTTAGGTAAAGATCCCGACCTTGCTTAGTCCATGTTGCCTCTTGCGTTAAAATTTTGATTTTATACCGTTTCCGCCTCCCCGTAAGAACCGGGGGTCGCAACGTGGACTTACAGGAATATCCTGCTCCTCAGTCGACGAGGCAAGGGCCGAGATCCCTTCACCGGGAGTGACCCCTTGGACAGAAGTTTGCGTCAGGGCTTTAACTTCACTATAGCCGATTACTTTTGCTTTGCATCGTGGTGTTCATTTGGAATATCCTGCACCCCATTCTACGGGGAAAGAGCCGAGATCCCTTCACCGGGAGTGACCTCTTTAGTAAAGGTTTTCGTCACTATATTTTCTAAAAAGCTATCCGTTCCTTCAACGATATCAAGTTCATTACGTTAAAGGTTTTCGCCAAAAACCATTCGTAGCCCTCCGTCGTTTCATATGGATAGTCAATAGTATTCAAACTGTGTATGTTGGCCAAAGTCAAGGCACAGTGTTTGGTAGCTATTGGGTATTCATATGCAGCATAGATAGATGCGTTGGTTTAGGACAGCCGTACTGCCATTTTGGCTAAAGTCAAGGGTATGTACGGGTGGACTCAAATTAACCTGGAGAATGACGGGTTGAACTTGACATGTGACTTATGATATGTTGGCCAAAGTCAAGGTCATAAGAGCATGGGGTAGAAATCACATCGGGAGTTTCAAAAGTACTGAAACTTGCCAGATATGCGCATACCTTCTGGAGTGTGATGACGTGAGCGGATTACGTCACGTTATCATGCGATGAGAGTTGGATCCCGATTCCCACTGATGAGTTGGTTTACTCCTCGGGTGACCCCGACTAATTCTTCTTTCAGGTTTGGAGGAGAATTTGAGGTACAGTGGGAGGTTTCCAGATTAGATAAATTGGTAACCATTCTGATCTAGGTTAAAGTGCATGCTGAGTGTTTCTTTTCTCTCTCTCTGGCAGCGACCATTCACCCGATCCTAGACTATGACTCAGTGACCAAGTTGACCGAACTTTCTTTACACTGGCTTTTGGATTGTCAGAGTTGCAGACCTCATTGCCACTCCTACTTTTACCCTTTTCTCCAGGACACCCCGTATTACTACGAACGTCCACTTCCATTGGACAAAACCATCGTATGGTTAGATACGAACTCGAAGGAATTATTCGAGGATGGTTTCTGGTTCTGGAGAAAACGGATAGGATTATTCAGTTGTCTTTTCCCTTTTACCTTCTCTCAAGTTGTGAGTACTCCTTGGTTTAGGAGATAGTACACCTATTATGCAAATTGGATAGTCTTCTTCCAAACCTTAGGCTGGTGCCGACCGGTAGGGAATAAAGAAAACTAATTAGCATAACGATGGTGTGCAGAAGGTATTAAGATTAAGACAAAGCAAGGGATTAGTAAGAGGGCAAAGTAAATTGCGACTGATATTCACGACCAAACCAAGTATTTCTTCGCCAATCCTAAATCACCTTTGTATTTCTCCAGGACACTCCGTATCACTACGAAGATCCACAGTTTATTGGATACTCCATCGTATGGTTATATACGAACTCGAAAGGAACTTGTTCCAGTTCGGGGATGGATTCTGGTCCAGGAGGAATAAGGTTTATTCGGTTGTCTTTTATCTTCACCTTCTCTCGCATTGCGAGTGCTCCTAGGACTAGGATAGTACATCCATTATGCTTATTGGATAGTCTTCTTCCAAACCATAGGCTGGTGCCGAACGGTAGGGAAGGAAGAAAACCATTTGGCCTAAGGGGTGTGCAGAAGGTAATGACTAAAGACATATAAATGGATTTGGAGAGGTGGCAAAGAATTATACGGTTATAGTTGTGAATCTGGATGATGGTAGAGGCATTACTAGGAATACCAGGATACCCCATCGAAACATTTCAATGTTTCAGTTCTACTGTGTACTGTTAAAAGAAAACTGATTTCCCGATTAGACACTTGCTCCAGGGTATGTATTTACCAGGTTTAATTCTCACATCTGTATGGTTTTACAGATGATGAGTAGGAGTAAGTTATTGGGAATTGGGTGATCATCCTCATTATATCAGGATTCGTTGTAATCGGTGATATTTGAGGAGATCACCTGGGCTGTTTGCCGGTCGGCAAATATTTGGTTTTGAATATCCGTTGTTATGCACCAATTTCAAATTGATATATCTGTACGTCTATTTTCATAGAGTGAGATATACCTTTTGATATTATGTCGATGACATTTACCTATATCATTGGATGGTTAGGTAAGGAGCATTAAACAGCGGTGTAATTCTTCTTAACCATAAGTACAGTTTTCAACCTACGACACACAGTGAAAGAGTTGTTAGACTCGGCGGACTTATACAGAGTATTGTATGTTGTCCAGTGTCCATTAGGACAGAGGGGTTGGTCCTCATACTATATTCTGTTTACTTTTAACTTCTCTAGTTCTTAGACATGTGTTTCGTAGAAACACAGGGTCTAAGTTTTGAGGAGTTATAGGTATTTGAATAGAGTAGAGAACCAGGTATAGCAAGTATCGGGATTTTTCAAAGTGATCGAAGATGTAGATACTTATGTATGGTATTCAGTTGATAGTAATGATAAAGAGAAATTGCTTCTTTTTCAGGTTACTCATCATTGGAAGCATTCCTAAGTTGAGTAACACTGATCGGCCTCCTTCCATTTAGTTGACATGCACTGGAGATAGCTGCATGATTTGAATCTGGTTCAATTAAATCAGTGCCTCTGGTTCTATATTGGATATAGTACAGTTCAAATCTTAACATTGTTAAGGTCCGGGGAGTTGTCCGGCTTATGATTAAAACCAGACTCTGGATAACTCAAGGCACGTTTCTGTAATGGCTGTTTGTGGGTTGACCCAGGCTATGACGAGGGTTGATTTTCTACCATCTGGATGAACAATAGCGATATTGTTCTAGACTCGCCACAGTTTTAATAAAAATGGATTTTTCAGAAAACAGTAGTGGGAGTATGGTAGAACTGGAAGTTATTCCAGAACCGCAAACGATTACTGAAGATTTGATAAGGTACCTAAAGATTCAATCTGTTTTGACATTCCATTGGCCACTCCGCATATACGGTGGGTAACTTCAGGCACCCGAGAGGTACTCCGGTAGCCTCAAGGACGGTGACAGGGAAGTTCTTGTTTACCCACACTTGCCATTGTTGTTGTTCCAGACTGCGAGACCCGGCAGGAGGATGAGTATAGCGTCGTTCTAAACTAGCTTTAGAAGTGCACGTCTATATGACTCTGCCAGAGGGTTGTCGTGGTCAGTGGGAGCAGCGGAAGCATTGGTGGACATCAGGCTTATGTCTATTTATAGACTAAAGCAGATATAGCGGAGATAGATCATCTATTTCTGATGTGACAGTCATAGGTTTGACGTCATCAGAATAGGGGATGGATCTGTTGAGAAGGTAGTAGGAAGTGATATTCCTATACTACGATCGGTTATACTTTGGTCGTCACACAGTATTTTCTCCACAAGGGACTTGGACATTATATCATACATACTGGTTACTAGATCTATGGTTTTAGATCTAGATTTGGGTGGTTTCCCAATCAGGGTACTTTGACAGCATTCTAAGAGTATTTAGAATGGACGACTCCTGGCACGGTAGTGTACCTGCAGGTGATGGAGTCACCCTCTCTAAAGGTGTCTTATAGACTAAAGTAGAGAGGGATGTGCATGATTGGCAGATCACTTGCTTAGGCAATTGAGTCAATCATGACATGTCAAGTACCACACCAGATGTTGTTCTTGCACTAGATGCAATAAGTTGACATTGATCCAATCCTGGAGAAACAGTCGGAAGCAGTTTTAGAACATAAGTGGATGTTCTAGGGATATGATAACGACTGCCTCTTTTGGGAGACAGTTATCATTCCAGGCTTCCAAGGTGACATGGACGACAAGGAGGTTGTCAGAGTTATAGTTTTCCCTCTGACGAGGGGCAGTATTCTGGACAGGTGATCCAAGGCAATACTGAGGGAGGCATGGCGCAGGATACTGATTAAGTTCAGTTTACGATACAGTCTAAAGAAGCTTGGATTTGGAGTTCATTTATGAGCTAGGTCCCATCAGACATCCAGACATTCTAAGACAGGTATTGCTCATTTCGGGAGATGGCTTTCTCCGCGAACTTGAGATACAGAGAGACATAGAAAGAAACATCTAGGCGGATCCACTCACTGAGGCTATTCCACGAACGCAAGAGTTTCGCAAACAGGCTTTGTGAGACTGACTAGTAGAGGAGTTGGGTGTTCGGTATCACACGGGCTGTGAGTATGCGACATCGCAATAATTAGCCTTGAGTGCAAGTGGGAGATTGTTAGAGATAGTGCCCTCAGAGTCAATTATTGGATCACAGGCACGTGATTGCAATGATTGAGGGAGGACCTATCCCGGTACGACAGTCTTACTCGAGATGATAGTTTGCTATCTGGTTTACCTTTATCATCGTGTACTGCTTTAGGTGACCTGACAGGTCACTATTGCACGTTGATAGAGCCCCTAGGATTCTTGCTTGGCTGCCAGCAGTATGAGGGCGATCATATAAGTGAGAGCTGGAGTCTATAAGCACATCCTTAAAAGGTCCCTAGTCGTGGGAGTTTCGAGACAGGGCATCGATTATCCAGAGTAGACTAGTGTATACAGTCGAGACCCCGACGAGGGGCGGTGGCCGATCTCACAAGCCACTGGTGTCAGTTGGTTCACCTAAGATGTATACAGGTGCTCATTGGGTTATGAGTACACCGGACAGGACTCGCCGGGAACATGCTAGTTGGTCTTATACCTGACGTCAGATAGCAGTTCCCAGGTGACATGTGTACAGGTTAGTTCATCGACCTGGGGATCGTCATTTCTCTCGTGTGAGTTCCCACTGTGCTTTGATTACTACCCTACCATGGCTCAAAGGAGTCGTGCAAACAGGTTTTAGTTGGGTACAGTCCCGAGCCACATGGAGGCAGTGAGCGGATCTTCGGGGGTTCGTCTCTCCCGGTATTGGGGGTGAGGTAGCGCTGTGTCTAGGAGAGCCATTACACGAAGTCCTTGGCCAAGGCAGGAGATTTACTGGTAGGTATTCCAGTAGTATCTCAGGGTGTTCTGGGCTACACTCCGACACGACTTGTACCGCTTTTGGGGGTCTGACTTTTACCCACCCCCTAGGCCCGACATGCGATGCTCATAGACGAACGGACCGGACTGTACGGATATTGTCACTGACAGGCTCAGTAGGGTGTCAGGATGAGTTCGCTCATCGACGTCCCTTTTGGTCAATAGCTGGTGGCCCGTTACGTATTGGCTTATACCTCTGACGTGCTAGTGGTTAAATCCACAGCCATAGTATTGACGAGTCTTTAGAGTCCACCACACTTTCAGTTACTCAGCTTTCGGGCGAAACGCTGTAGAGGCCGTATGGAGATATGGCAGGGTCCGATCAGATACGTGCGGTATTGCACGGATCAGGATCGGACGGTTTGTACTAGTGGCCGTATGGTTATATGGCAGGGTTCGATCTGATACGTGCGGTATTGCACGGATCAGGATCGGACGAACATTACTAGCCGGCTTTGGTTTAAGCCGGATCCTAGTTTAGTACAGTGTAGATTTTGTCTCTTTGCATTTGTATCCGGATGGAATACAGATGCGGGTGTGTATGCACAGTATCGGGGTTTTCCTGTAATTTATTACAGGACCAGTTTTCTGGAGTTGCCAGTTTGCATTCCGTTCCGGCCGGTTTTCGTTTGTTCTTTCCCGGCCGGAATTTTCCGATGGAGGGGGTTATTTGCAATTGTGCAAATAACATTTGTGGAGGGGGTTTCTTGCACTTGTATTCATAATGATAAGCATTTTTGTTTTTCATCCATAATGGTGCTTTAATGAGATTTGAGTGGGTATGGGTTTTAAGTATGGTTGATGTTTCTTTGCTTTATGTTGCGGTCACCACTTTCTTCTCCTACACTCACCTCCCTTCATGATATGTATTTGTTCCCTCCACCATTCTCACTTGGTAATGGCCGGCCACAATATTGAGAGGAGAGGAAAAATGAGAGGTCCCAACTTTGTATGAGGGATTATTTCACATCTCCTTTTTCATGCTTGCCAAATTCTCAAAAACCCTCTCCAAAGTTCATGATTCTCTTCATCCTTCATGGCAACCAAAACCCCAAAGAGACATAGACTCTACACATTCTACAGTACATCTTAGGCATGTCGACTTGCCGGCTTCATGCCCGAGTTGCCTCGGTATAGAGGCGGGAGCCCGTAAAAGAAACAGGCGATGTGGTGCCCTTCCGGCGAGGAGGCGACGACCGGAGTTTCCGCGGGAGATCGGGACGATGACGAGAAGACCGGAGGACTCGGATCACTCGGTATATCTCTAACCCGTCTTGTTTTTAGCTAGACCTAGTTTAATGGCCCGATCCGGGGTTTAGTGCGCGGTGGTGCCGGTTTGCTAAGTTCGCAAAATTAAAGTTTATCACCGCTTCCGCATTTGGCCGTCGGTTTGACGGCCGGGGCGCCGCCGTGCACTTACAGATGTGAGATGAGCTTTTGTTTTTCTTTCATTCATTTGTAATATGTAAATTGATGTAATAATATTATTTGTATGGCCGCACAACCGGGTCGGGGTTGTAGCCGTCATTGTATAATTCTTTTTACTGTTTTTGCTCCTAGGATAGACCCATGGAGGGGTGCACAAACTACCAGGTACTTGGCGGGTAGTTTGCCGCACCCGTAGGGGTCTTGGGTGGGGTTTTGGCTATTCACCGCGACCGTGTAATCCGCATTTCGTTGCAGGCTCGAACGGATTGCGGATTCCTAGTATATCCAATGTATTCATCTGTGATCTGTAATGTCTATCATTGCTTTATATTTAGGCGTTGCTTAGGTTTTACAGCCGCGCTAGCCCAGCCCCCGCTCTGTCGTTAGTTAAGTAACCTAACGGGTGATGACGGGACCCCGTGGCGAATGCGAATGGCTTAAGCGTACGTCATATTTTGGTTGTTTTCTGCAATGGTAGGATTAAATGATGGGACGCATTAAAAGAACTAATGCAAGAATACCACGCATTAAAAGAACTAATGCAAGATAATAAACCAAGTTAAAGTCGTTGGAACACTTTCGAAAAACCACTCGGTTCTTTTCAAAACTAACTTTTAAATGCGGAGCTTGAGCCACTCCTTCTAAAAGCTATCTCGTTCCATCGATTATATCAAGTTCACTACGTTCACGATTTTACCAAAACCATTCGTAGCCCTCCATCATTTCAGTTAAATATACGGTAGTATTCAAGCTATGTATTTTGACCTCACGCCAAGGCATAGTGGTTGGTAGCTGCCGGATATTTATCTGTTGCATAGATAGAATGCGTTGGTTTGAGACAGTCGTACTGCCATTTTGGCCTACGTCAAGGGTAGGTACGGGTGGGTTCAAATTAACCGGGATAATGATGGGAAGAACTTGACATGTGACTTATGACATTTTGACTTCACGCCAAGGTCATAAGAGCATGGGGCAAAAATCCACATCGGGTGTTTCATAAGTACTGAAACTTGCTAGATTTGCATACCATTTAGAGTGTGATGATTCTGGTAGGATTCCTTCAGTTTCGTCACGCGATGATATTTGGATCCCGGTCCTACTGTGAGTATATGCTACTCCTCGGGAAATTTCTCACTAAACGATCAATGCTATAAACCTAGTAGGTGCCTAGAAAGGTGTTAGCGGGGCTACGCCCCCAGGGAAAAAAGGTTCTTAAATTAAGGAACTTCGCGAAAGCGTTGGAAAACCTCCCTCGAAGTACCGACACTGGCCTGGCTGAACGGTTAAGCAAGTATTGTGCGGTGGGATTGATCCCGACTGATTCTTCCTTTATGGTTTGAGGAGGGATTCGAGAGACAGTAGGAGCCATCCTGTTTAGACAAATTAAAAACCACACTAAACTTGCAAGAGCACCATGCTAAAGTGTTTCTTCTCTCTCCCCCTGCAGCGACCAAATCGAAATGACTGGACTTAAGTTACTTCTAGATAAAAACATACTGACAGGGCCAAACTACAAAGATTGGCTCAGGAATGTCAAAATGGCAATCACTTACGACAAGCTGGGGTATCTTCTTACCACCAAAGCTCCCCCCGTCCCAGGTCCCACCTCCAGCGTCGCGGATAAGGAAATCCGTAAGACTTGGGAGATTGATTGCGCGAAGGCCAGGTGCCTCGTGCTTGCCTCTATGGACAACGAACATCAGAGGAGGCACGAGAATATGGACTTGGAATCCATATTTCTTCACACAAAAGAACTGTATGGAGAGCAGTCTCGTATCGCAAGATACGAAGTGTCGAAGAAGTTATTTTCGGCAAAGTTGGCCGTCGGATCATCGGTAGCGGACCACGTGCTTAAGATGATTGGCTACATTGAGGAGCTCGCGGAACTTGGGACCACGTTGGAAAGTGAACTCTATACGGATTTAATTCTCCAGTCCCTTCCATCCACTTACGCCCAGTTTATACTGAACTTCAACTTACAAGAAAAAGAAGTTGAACTTTTAGAACTCCTCAACATGCTGAGGAGCGCAGAGGGCACCCTACAGAAAGGTAGGAAAACACCCGCTCTGTTTATAGGAGGATCTTCTTCTTCTAGGTCCAAGGCGAAAGCCAAGGGAAAGAGGAAGAAAGCCCCCGCCAAACCAAGGGGCGGTGTTAGTAAAGTGGGTACAAAGGGTAAGGAAAAGGCAACAAAGATTGCGGGGAAGCTTGTGGGAAAGGAAGAATGCTTCTATTGTCATAAGAGTGGACACTGGAAGAAAGATTGCAGGGCTTGGAAAGCCAGGACACAGGAACTGAAGCAGGTTGCGGCTTCAGCTTCAGGTGTGTATGTTATTGAAAACTGTCTTTCGATAAACTCTACTTCCTGGGTATTGGATACCGGATCAGGATCTCATATCTGTAATTCTTTGCAGGCGTTGAGAAACTGTAGGGTTTTGAAGGCAGGTGACATGACCCTCAGAGTTGCGAACGGAGCTAGCATGGATGCTAAAGCCGTGGGGGACTATCACCTAGGAATGTTAGATGGACATGTTTTGGTTTTGCGCAATTGCTTTTTTGTACCCAACGCAACTTGTAATATCATTTCTGTATCTTTGGTTTCTAAAGAAGGTTATGAATTTGCATTTGTAAGTAATGTTGTAAACATTCACCTTAATCAAGTTCTGATTGGGTCAGGTACACTGAGCAATGGTATATACGTATTAAACCAACCACAGATTTTCAATGTCCAGAATACACACAAAAGAAAGTCTCCAGATATCAATCAGACTTTCTTATGGCATTGTAGACTGGGTCACATCAATGAGAGAAGGTTGACTAAGTTACATACAGAAGGATATTTGGATCCGTTCGAATATCAATCATATGCCACTTGTCAATCCTGTCTCAAAGGAAAGATGACAAAGACTCCGTTCACTGGACACGGAGTAAGAGCGAGCGAGCTCTTGGGACTCGTACACAGCGACGTGTGCGGTCCAATGTCTACACATGCGCGAAGCGGTTATTCTTACTTCATTACTTTTACGGATGATTTTTCAAGGTACGGTTATGTCTTCTTAATGAAACATAAGTCCGAAGCCTTTGCAAAGTTCCAGGAATATAAGAATGAAGTAGAAAAACAAACCGGCAAAAGTATCAAGATTCTGAGATCGGATCGAGGTGGAGAATACTTAAGTGCCGAGTTCCTGAATTACTTAAAAGAGAATGGGATTCTCTCTCAGCTTACTCCTCCATACACTCCGCAACATAACGGTGTATCGGAGAGATGGAACCGGACCCTATTGGATATGGTACGGTCCATGATGAGTAACGCTGAGTTACCGCGATCATTCTGGGGGTATGCGCTAGAAACAGCTGCATACCTTTTGAACCGAGTTCCTACTAAGACTGTGCCTACCACACCATATGAGTTATGGAGTGGGAAGAAACCCTATCTTCAGTACCTGAAGATTTCGGGATGTCCAGCTTATGTAAAAAAGCAGCATACGGACAAGCTCGAGGCACGCTCAGTACTGTTCAAGTTTGTGGGATACCCAAAGAACTCCAGGGGGTATCTTTTCTATTACGCAGAGGAACAAAAAGTCCTTGTTTCTCGTAAAGCCCATTTTCTGGAACATCACTTCTTAGAAAAAGAAGTAAGTGGGAGCGCAATAGAACTGGAAGAAATTCCAGAACCTCAGACTATTACAGAAAGCTTAGTGGAACCAGAGGGTTCGAAAGAACAAGACATTCCGACGCCGCTCCGCAGGAGTAGTAGGCAGTCTCATCCGCCCGAGAGGTACTACGATTTTCTCATAGACGGGGATAGAGAGGATTGCATCATAGATTACGATGAGCCTACTAGCTTCCAGCAGGCTGTTCAGAGCGTTGACTCGGTAAAATGGCTGGATGCAATGCGGACCGAAATGGAGTCCATGTACACCAACAAAGTATGGACGTTGGACATTGCTCCAGACGGGGTAAAACCCGTAGGATGCAAGTGGATCTTCAAAAGGCAGATTGGTGTAGATGGACAGGTTGAGACCTATAAAGCTAGACTTATAGCAAAGGGTTTCCGTCAAAGACCTGGCTTGGACTATGACGAAACCTTTTCTCCAGTGGCTATGCTGAAATCCATTCGGATCCTTTTTGCCATTGCTGCCTTCCACGATTATGAGATTTGGCAGATGGACGCAAAAACCGCTTTTCTAAATGGAAATTTACAGGAGTGTGTCTATATGGATCAGCCAGAGGGTTTCATTCAGAGTGGGAGCAGCGGAAAGGTGTGCAAGTTGCTTAAGTCCATCTATGGACTAAAGCAGGCATCGCGGAGTTGGAACATCTGTTTTGATGAGACGGTCAAGGAATTTGGCTTTATCAAAAATCCAGATGAACCATGCATCTATAGTAGATTTGTAGCGAGAACTGTAGTATTCCTCGTTTTATACGTGGATGACATTCTCTTAATAGGAAATGACATCCCTATGCTACAATCTATCAAGGGGTTCTTGTCACAAAGGTTCTCCATGAAAGACCTGGGTGATGCCTCTTACATCCTGGGGATCCGGATCCATCGTGATAGATCCAACAGGATATTAGGACTTTCACAGTCCAGGTACATCGACACTATACTGAAAAGATTCAGTATGGAAGATTCCAAGCGCGGTAACCTACCGGCTTGTCACGGGATCACCCTCTCTAAAGAGATGTCTCCCAAAACTGATTTGGAGAGGGATCGCATGTCTATTATACCATACGCTTCTGCGGTAGGCTCTATAATGTATGCGATGTTGTGTACCAGACCGGATGTAGCTTATGCACTGAGTGTAGTAAGCCGGTATCAGTCAAACTCTGGGGAGAAACACTGGATAGCAGTAAAGAACATTCTCAAGTACCTGAGAAGGACTAAGGAGATGTTCTTGGTGTATGGCGGAAAAGACCTCCAGATCGAGGCCTTTGCTGACTCCAGCTTCCAGAGTGACAAGGATGATTCCATGTCCATGTCGGGTTTTGTCTTTACCCTCAATGGAAGGGCGGTGTGTTGGAAGAGTTCCAAACAGGAAACCGTTGCAGACTCGACGATGGAAGCGGAATACATCGCTGCATCTGATGCCGCAAAAGAAGCTGTCTGGATGTGGAAGTTCTTGAAAGAACTTCAGGTGGTTTCGTCCATTGTTGACCCAATACCTCTGTATTGCGACAACAACGGGGCTATAGCTTTAGAGAAGGAACCCAGGTCCCATCAGAGATCCAGGCACATCTTGAGGCGGTATCACCTGATCAGGGAGATCATGGATCGCAAGGAGATCGAGGTTCGGAGGGTTGCTTCAGAAGAAAACACTGCAGATCCATTCACCAAGGCCCTACCCCAGACTCAGTTCGAGCGGCTGATCGAGATGATAGGTCTTCGATACGCCAATACATGGCCTTAGTGCAAGTGGGAGATTGTTAGTGTATATGCCCTAGAGGCCATTACTGTATCATACTAGTTTGTATATTACTTAATGGAAGCTTGGGATATTCACCTTGTATAAACAATCTTGCTCAATATAGTAGTATGCTACTTGGTTTGTTTCTACTTCAATGTGTATATGTGTTTATTTTTGTATATCACCTATACACATTAGTGGAGCCTATAGGATCTTTGCTTGATTACCAGCGTTGTGATGGCAGTCACACTAGTGGGGGCTGGGTAATCTATAAGCACATCCTTATACAGGTCCCTAGTCGCAGGACTATCGAGATAGGGCATCGATACTCCAGAGTAGACTAGTGTATGCGCTTCTCATCCCAGTGTGGGAGATGGTCTGTCCCACAGCCATCAGTACGTCGTACTGGAGATAGTATACGGGTGCTCGTTAGGTTACGAGTACACTGGACAGGACTCGTCGGGAACTGACAGGTTGGTATTATACCTATCGTCAGTTATCAGTTCCCAGGTGACATGAGTACAGCTTAGTCCGCTGACTTGACACTGGCACTTCGCCTCGAGTGTGTTCCCACTGCATTTTGATCACTACCCTACCACGGCTCAAAGGAGTCGTGCAAACAGGTAATGGTTGGGTACAGTCCCGAAGCACTTGGAGGCAGTGACGGTTAGACAGGATTCGTCTCTCCCGGTATTGGGGGTTGACATCGTGCTGTGTCTAGAAGAGCCATTACACGAGTAGTCCCTGGCCAGGGCAAGCGAGATATACTGGTAGGCTTCCAGTGTTATCTCAGGGTGTTTTGGGCTTCACTCCGACACGACTTGTACCGCTATTGGGGGACTGACGTTTACCGCCCCCTAGGCCCGACATTCGATGTATCAGACGAACAGACCGGACTGTACGGAGAATGTCACATTCAGACTCAGTAGGAGTTCAGATGGGGTTCACCTCGTCAGCCTTCTTGTCGGCATCTACCTGGGGACCGTGATGCACAGCTAGTGCCGCTTGCAGTCTGTGGTTAAACCCACTGCCAGCGTAGTGTCGAGTCTTTAGAGTCCCACACAGAGGGTATTCGCCTCTGGGCAAAACTGAGTAGAGGTCGCATGGTTTTGCGGCAGGGTTCGTTCTCATCCGCGCTCTTGTGCATGTTTGGAGTCCGGACGGTTTATACTAGCAGGCTCTAGTTTGAGCCAGATACTGGTATATGTTTTGGGGTTGCTTTTATCTCTCAATATTCTTGTTCCTCGGAACGAGAATGCAGGTGTGTATGCACAGTTGTTTGAGGCGGAGGAAGAGGTCTTTCATTAGGGTTTCGGAACGGGTGCGTATGCACAGTTGACAGTCGTCTTTTTCCAAACCCTAATGGATTTATGAAATATCAATTAATAATAGTAATTAAATGAAATTGTGTCATGGTTGGTTTTGTTGACTTGTTGACCATGGTTGACTTGTTGACCATGGTTGAATGTTTGACCATCATCATTACTTTGCAAGGATACTCCTTGATTCTAGCTTACATTCATTTAATGAAGTGATGATAGTGGTCATTCCAAATACAACCATCGACTATTTCATTTGAGTTATTATTATTAATTAGATAATTCTTTTTCTTTTGTTATGGTTGCAAAAGGAAAAGATAGCTCATTCTATCATATTGATTCTCTCTCCTCATTTCATCTTCTTCTTCCTCAAGCTCAAGGAGAATCCTTCTCATGTGTTGAGAATCCCTCTCCTTGAAAAGAAAACACCCCATAGATACTCTCTACTCTCTCTAGGGTTCAAGGTTTAGCAAGCCGGAGATCCTAGTTCACTCTATGTTCGAGAAAGAGCCCGAAGGTTGAACCCTCAGGTGATCCATCTTTGACGGAAGAAGGCTACGAGGAAAGAACCATCAACCTCTACTAGGTTTCAAGAAGAAGGAGTTCAAGTTAGGTATAACCACTTTGCCGAGTAGTTAACTCTCCTTTGCATGTTTGCTAGTTTAGTTTAGACACGATCCCGACCTTGTTTAGTCCATGTTGCCCCATGCGCCAAAAATTTGATTTTTTTACCGTTTCCGCCTCCCCGTAAGAACCGGGGGTCGCAACGTGGACTTACAGATGCAAGGTCCATAACGGCTCGAGAAACTACTTATAACACTTACCAGTAAATCTCAGCAACCCTGGATAGGGATTTACTGTTATGGCCAATCGAGCATAGCGCAACATCAACTCCCAATACCGGGAGAGACGAAATCCCTCCTATCGCACATTGCCTCCATGTGACTCAGGACTGTACCCAAAAACTGCCTTTTTGCACGATCTCTTGACCGTGGTATGGTGGAAATCAAAGCACAGCAGGAATCACACAATACTCTATGACGATCTCAGGTGTGCAGACTAACATGTACCAGTGTCACCAGAGAATTGCTATATGACGATAGGTATAATACCATCTAAGAGTTCTCAGCGAGTCAGTTCAGTGTACCCAGTCTCCTCTGAGCACCTGTATACCTCCTCGGATGTCAAACACCAATGGATATAGGATCATCCATCGTCCATCACATGGGTCGAGAAGCGTATACGCTAGTCTACTCTGGAGTATCGATGCCCTGTCTCGATACTCCTAAGACTAGGAACATTTGAAGGATGTACTTGCCATCTACCCATGTCCCCACTAGTATAATCTGCATCATAGTCCTGGTAATCAAGTGCTCATCTTAAGGGCTTTATCAACATGTATTAAAGAGACAATAAGTGTACATGTTAAGATAAAGAGCAACCAGATAGCATACTATCATGTCGAGCAAGAAAGTCCTCCCTATATATGTCCAAGCATCCACTACAATATACATCGTATGTACAGTAATAGCCTCTAGTCCATACATATAACTAACAATCTCTAACTTGCACTAAGGCAATCTGTTGTAGTATCCAATACCCAACAATATAGCAGTGGTTGTAGTATCCCATACTAAACCATCCCATAGAAGTCTCTCTAGGGATAAGGCCTTTGTGAATGGATCCGCTGTGTTATCCTTTGTGTCTACTCTCCAGATCTCGATCCTTTGGAGATCTACTATCTCCCTGATCAGGTGATACTAGCCTCAGAATATATCCGAAACGCTGATGGGACCGGTGTTCCTAAGCCAAAGCCACAACTCTATTGTTATCACGATAACATTTATTGGACGCTCAATGGTAGGAACCTTGTGTTCGCCGCGAAAAACTGGGAAGACAGACGTCTTCCCTGAATTTAGGGGGAAATGCGATTTGGTTTTATCCATCCACCTCTCCGAAAATGACAAGTTGATTTATGACACCATGCATCGGAGGTTCAGACGGTTACGGCCGTTATAGCAGACTTCGTCAGATTCCCCATCATTGTGAGGGGTTTTTGATTGTGGGGACGCTCTTCCCTACAGGTGCAAGCCCCTGCAGTTAATTACATTACCGCATCGCAGAAACAACTTTCGCCTGCTTCAGGAGGTCACTTCATGTCGTGTGTGTTTGTTTTGTTTTTGGTTGCCCGTGGATTGTATACGCAGACTAATTTATGTTGTCACCCGTAAGGAGTGGATTAGTCCAAATCCGTATTTTCTTAGATTTGGGTTTGGGTTGGGTTTAAGGATCGTTAATCTCATTTGAGACTAAGATCAACTTAAACGTTTGATAAGGATACGTTAGTCTAATTTTAGACTAAGATCATTTGGGCTCTATTGTTTTAGTGTAGGGACATTACGGTCCATAAGTTTAAGGACATCATGGTCCATGAAGTTTAAGGACATCATAGACCATAAAGTTGAAGGACATCATAGTCCAGTTTAACGACGTCACAGTCTGTGGGGTTTAGTTTAGGGACGTTGCGGTCCATAAGTTTAAGGACATCATATGTTGGATATAGTGTCCTCAAAGTCAATTATTGGATCGCAGGCATGTGATCGCAATGATTGAGGGAGGACCTATACCGGTAGGACAGTCTTACTCGAGATGATAGTATGCTATCTGGTTTATCTTTATCAAACGTGTACTGCTTTAGGTGACATGATATATCACTATTGCACGTTGATAGAGCCCATAGGATTCTTGCTTGACAACCAACAGTATGAAGGCGATCATATACGTAGTTAGTTATAGGTATGCCCTAGAGGCCATTACTGTACATTGGATGTATATTGTAGTGGATGCTGGGACATATATAGGTAGGACTTTCTTGCTTGACAAGATAGGACGCTATATGGTTGCTCTTTATCTTAACATGTATACTTTCTGTCTCTCTGTTACATGTTGATAAAGCCCTTAGGATATGTACTCGACATCCAGGACTATGATGCAGATCATACTAGTGGGGCCTGGGTAGTCCATGAGTACATCCTTCAATGTTCCTAGTCGTGGGAATATCGAGACGGGGCATCGATATTCCAGAGTAGACCAGCGTATATCTTCTCGACCCATGTGATGGGCGATGGATGATCCCATATCCATTGGTGTTTGACATCAAAGATGGTATGCGGGTGCTCAGTGGAGACTGGGTATACTGAACGGACTCGCCGAGAACTCCCAGATGGTATTATACCTCATGTCAGATGGCAGTTCTCTGGTGACAATGGTACAGCTTAGTCTGTTGACCCAAGATAGTCATAGAGTCTTGTGTGTCTCCCACTGTGCTTTGATTTCCACCCTACCACGGCTCTACTGAGTCGTGCAAACAGGTGGTTTTTGGGTACAGTCCCGATTCACATGGAGGCAATGAACGATAGGAGGGGATTCGTCTCTCCCGGTATTGGGGGTTGATGTTGCGCTATGCACGACTGGCCATAACAGGAAATCCCTGGCCAGGGTTGCAGTGATATACTGGTAAGAGTTATCAGTAGTTTCACGATTGTTATGGACCTCACATCGGCATGACTTATCGAGCTATTGGGGTCTGACGTTTACCACCCTTAGGCGAGATATGCGACATATCAGACGAACAGACCGGACTGTACGGTAAGTGTTACTGGTTGGATTCACAGGAGTATGAGCGGGCTTGCTCGTTGATCTTCTGATCGCTCAATACCCGGGTGGCCGTTACGTTTAGCAGACCCCTTACGGCTTGTGGGTGCTTGATATGATCATAATCTGCTGCCGGCGTATTGACGAGTCTTTAGAGTCCTACACAGAGCTTTCCTGGCTCAAGCGAAACGAAATAGGAGCGCATATGAGATATGTGCGGGACTGAGAATAATGTGTGTATGTGATACCGCATTCCATTCTCGCGATGAATGTGTCGAATGGTTGTATGCGATATAACCTAGTTATCGAATCAAGGATTGATTCGATAAGCCGATACATTAGATATTAGTCGGTTATATGCGATATGACCGGATAGTTAAATCAAGTGTTGATATAATGATTTAATGTATAATTATATATTTGATATATTACTTTACATTAACTAGTATTTGTTCACTTTAAATGGATTTTCTCACTTGAAGTTCACAAGTTGTATATGTGATATACTTTTGTGCACTTGTTTGTATCATGTTTGATGATACATGCTAACTTGAGTTTGTGTGTATGATTAAACCATGGTTATATGAATGGTTAGGGTTTTGTTTACTTATTCATTTATTTATTTATTTATTTTGGCAAAAGAAAAATGATATGGTGGCTTTCTTTGTTTGCTTGTTGAAGCTTCATGAAGCTTTGAACAAGTCCACCATATTTGTCTCATGCTTAACCCTAACCATTCCACCTAACCATAGTCTATTCTCTACACCTAACCATGGTTAGTATATGATAAGTATTCATATTATTTTCCTTTTTGAAAAATACTTATCATATTCTTTCTTCATCTTCTTCATTTTCAACATGAAGAAACCTTGCCACCATCAATGGCAACTTGAGAAAAAGAGTGAGAAATCCAATTCTAAAGTGAACCCACTTCCTATTTCTTCATCCTCTACCTCTTGCCAAGTAGTATAGGGTGTTTTCATCACAAGTTTTATGACTTGGTGAAGTGGGAGCTTGATCTTGTGATGCCTCGACGTAGATCATCTTCGGCATCAAAGTCGACGACCTAGCCCGCCCATTTCTCCGATGAAGCCGATGCTAGAGTCCGGGATCCGATATGGACAGCGGAGGGACGTCATCACGGAGCCTAGAAGGTGGAGGACCGGATCTACAAAGGTTGTAGCCCCTTCATTTTTAGTTAAAGTCGTTAACTTGCATTGCATCGTGTATACATCTAGTTTACGATCCGTATTAGGGTTTGTAGGCACATGGAAAATTTTGAATTGGCCATATTTGATCACTTGTGAGACTTCATTAGTGTGCCTAGGAACCCTACAGTGGTATCAGAGACTAGCTAGAGCCTTAGGCGATGCGTAGACGGAGTTAGAAGTCCGATCGAACCGAAACCCTAATTCAAAGTTGCTCACTGTAGATTTTTTAAAAACTGGGTTTTTTGAGAATTACAAATATGCAGAAAAATCAGCAGGTTTTTTTAGGAATTACCATGAAATTCGAGCGGGCAATTCTACTAAAATGCCGCGGAACCGTGGCACTCGCATGGCTCGTGCGGCGGTTCCGCGGCCATATGTTCACCTTGTGCATTACTTTTTGTACAGTAATTCCTATAATGAAGTGCTGGTTTTCCTGGGAATTTTTAATCTGAACTCAAGAGTTGAGTTTTCTTGGTTGTATTGGGAGTTCGTATATTCGATCGGATTATCAAACTTTGTCTATGTGTTTTTCCGGGTATTTTTAGAATATGTTAAAAAGTTCGACCGGATATAAATACCCACTTTTTCCCCTGCCGGGAAATTTCCAATTGTTGGACTTTTCCATTGTTTAATGACGTTCTAAGTTGTGCAAGTAACGCGATGGTCCCTCTAGAAGACAACAAACCTTAACTCGATTATGTGACCGTTTTGAACTGCCCTTTGAACCTTAGGGTTTGGGGCAGTACGGCGTGCCACATGTGAGGCGTTGGCTTGACCCTTCTACGGCTGGACCGTTGGTACTGAGGCATGAAGTGAATGTTTTTAAACTTATTTCATGTGTTGAGCTGTTTCGGGAAAACTTGGGTGTTCGATTGTTCGATCAGAAATTTTAACATTTTCCATTTACCCGGAATGTGATACAATAATTGGAATTCACAAATAGTTATGAGATAACTAAATGAATGTTATAAATCAAGCACTTTAGTCTCACTTGATCGGTTGCCACGGAATTTTGATGTGATCAAAAGTCCGTCGCAATCACGTAGCGTACGCGGATACTGGCCGGGTAAACTTAATAGACAGCCTCACTCCATAGCCCCGACCAAGTGACTGTAGGAGAACCCCGTCGCCGAAAGCATCCGTTCGGGTGCTCGCGGTAGTGGTGTTCCGCCTTAGTGCACTTCGTCGACGGTATCGGGGATGCGGCCGCCTACTAAAGTTTGCGACGAGCATTCGATCAAAATGTCGGGAATTTTGTTGAATTGCCCGACTTGATATTAAAAAGAGTTTTCGATAATGAGACTAAAATGTGGGATTTATAATTGTTAGGCATGCGATGTCTAAGTATTTCATTTGATTAGGCATGCGATGTCTAAAGAGGATGCGGATTCCAACTGTTGTAGTTTTACACTTTCTTTTCTGTGACCGTAAGTGTAATATGTGATATCGCCGGTTTCGTTGCTATATATCAACGACAATTAGGATGCGCATGTTTACTTACGTTGATGACAAGTGATGTTATGTGTTGCTGGATATGTTATATTGGATCGTCGTGTTTGAATAGCCGGGTTTTTTTTATGTGAGATGAGTGTTTTACATTTTCATTCATGTAAAAACTTGTATGTAATATTCTTTTATTGGGACACTTCCAGGTTGCGGATGATGTCACCATTTGTATATTATTTACTTTTCTGCACTAGGATAGACCCAAGGAGGGGAGCACAAGTAACCGGGTTCTGGGGTCCAGTGGGAGACCATCTCGAGGAGTCGAGTCCGGGTCTCCTAACCCTAGAATTGGTAGGGTTGCTTGCCGCTCTCGTAGGGGTCTAGGGGTGTGGGATTGGCTATTCATCACGACCGTGGAATCCGTATTTTATACTGGCTCGTATTAAAAACACGGACGTCCTAGTATATCCAATATTTCATATGATATTTTCTGCTGCGTTATCTGTGATGTGATCATGTGATGTGTTCAGATAGATATTATATATAGTATATATGATATATTATATAGACGTTGCTTATGTTTTACACCCGCACTAGCCCTGCCTCGCTCTGGCGTTAGTTACCTAACCGAACGGTGCAGACGGGACATCGAGGCGAATGCGGATGGCATAAGCGTACGTTATATTTATCTGTGATGTTTAGGTGGACTTAAATGATGGGATATTCATTAATGAGATTAATGAAAGAAAATAAACCAAATTGTTTTTGTGGAATCGAATTTCAAAATAAAAACAGGTAGCTACAGTTCTTGCTTTGCATAGCGGTGTTTCTTGTAGAACATCCTGCACCTTATTCGATAAGGAAAGGACCGAGATCCCTTCACCGGGAGTGACTCCATTAGCAATATCTGGAAGATGCTACAACACTCGGTTTGTCTTTTGATTGCTTCTATAGTTTCTGCTTTGCACAGTGATATATATGATATATCCCGCACCTCATTCGACAAGGAAAGGGCCGACAATCCCTTCACCGGGAGTGACCCCTTTAGCAAAACTAGAAAAGCCTCAAAAACGTTCCATTTAAAAACATTTGATTCCGCAACGAGATCAAGTTCAAAGCGTTAAAGGTTTTCATAAAAACCATTCGCAACCCTCCGTCATTTTAGGAAGTAGAGTACATAGTATTCGTGCTACGTTTGTCGACCATAGCCGAGGCGTATTGTGCGGTAGCTAAGTGATGTCTTCCTACACAGCATATGATGCGATTAGTTTGGACAGTCATGTGGCTTTGTTGACCTTAGCGAAGGGTCATGTGGGTGGGTCTAATTAATCATGAAATGACGGGTAGAACTTGACTAGTACCTACGATTTGTTGACCTTAGCCAAGGTCATAGGTGCTAGGGGTAAAATCCATTATCGGGAGTTTCAAGTGTTGAAATTTGCAATGAGATTGCATACCTTCTATGTGATAGTTGGATCCCGATACCCACTGCGAGTAATTGTTACTCCTGGGAGAGTTTTACACTTTACAACTAGCCGATCAAATAGGTGTCTAGAAAGGTGTCAACGGGGTTACGCCTCTGGGAAAACGAGGTTTACTGTAATTAGGTCCGTGCGAAAGCACGGGGAACCTCCCTCAAAGTACCGACACTGGCCTGGCTGAAAGATTGGCGAACTTGTAGAGTGTAATTAACCCCGGCTAGTCTTTCCTTTTAAGGTTTGAAGGAAGATTTGATAAAAACAGTGGGAGCCATCCTGATTAGATAAAATATATAACCAATCTGATCTTGCAAGAGCGCACGCAGAGTGTTTTCTTCTCTCTCTCTCCAGGTAGCGACCATATCACGCCTTAATCAAGATAATAATATGGATGTTTTGACCGAACCCGCTTGTTATACTGAGCTGGGGAACGTTGGTCCCGCTCCAACTTATATATGTTATAAGACAGAGCAGGAAATAGGGGAATACCAGGATTCCCATGCGGCCCAAACGAAGAAAGTGCATGAGATGCATCTCCTTCGGGTGTGTTCATTATACAGAACTGTTTCTTAGTTTCCTCTGCATCCTGGGTATTTGATACTGGATCAGGATCCCAGATATGTAATCATGTTACATAGGGCTACAAAAAGGTAGAAAACTGAGAACGGGTGATAAGTTTCGTGAGACAAAAAACGGGGCAAGTGTTGCAGCCAAGTCTGTTGGTCACTGTCACCCTGTATTACCAATACATTGATTCTGAACAAATGCTATTAGATACCAAACCTGATATACAAAATCATATCAATCTCTTTATTTATTAAATTAATGATAAAATTTTGTATTGATGGATAATGTTTTGAACATTTCCTATATCAAAAGTTGATCGGTTCAGGTACGTTATCTAAAAGCATTGGCATTCTAAATCAAACTACAGTTCTTAGTATACAGAACACACACAAGAGGAAGAGTTCAGAAATGAACGAATCCTTCTTAAGGTATTGTAGACTAGGTCATATCAATGCGACCCGATTGGCTGAACTTACATTTTACATGCATATTTAAATCAGTTTGAATTTACATCTTGTGAAACTTGCCAGTCGTGTCACAAAGATTAAATGACTACAGCTCTGTTTATTGGAAACAGAGAAAGAGTTAATGAACTCTTGGGACTGATACATGATGATGTATGTAAGGTCTCCTGTCTACATGTGCCAGGACCGGTTCTTTGTACTTCATTACGTTCTCTGATGATCTCTCAAGATTCAAACATATGTTCCTGTTGAAACTGTTGGAGATAGTGCCCTCAGAGTCAATTATTGGATCACAGGCACGTGATTGCAATGATTGAGGGAGGACCTATCCCGGTAGAACAGTCTTACTCGAGATGATAGTATGCTATCTGGTTTACCTTTATCATCGTGTACTGTTTCAGGTGACCTTACAGGTCGCTATTACACGTTGATAGAGCCCCTAGGATTCTTTCTTGACGACCAGCAGTATGATGGCGATCATATACGTGGGAGCTGGGGTCTATAAGCACATCCTTAAATGGTCCCTAGTCGTGGGAGTTTCAAGACTGGGCATCGATACTCCATTAGTAGACTAGTGTATACAGTCGAGACCCCGACGAGGGGCGGTGGCCGGTCTCACAAGCCACTGGTGTCAGTTGGTTCACCTAAGATGTATACAGGTGCTCATTGGGTTATGAGTACACCGGACAGGACTCGCCGGGAACCTGCTAGTTGGGATTATACCAGACGTCAGATAGCAGTTCCCAGGTGACATGTGTACAGGTTAGTTCATCGACCTAAGATCGTCATTTGTCTCGTGTGAGTTCCCACTGTGCTTTGATTACTACCCTACCACGGCTCAAAGGAGTCGTGCAAACAGGTTTTAGTTGGGTACAGTCCTGAGCCACATGGAGGCAGTGAGCGGATCTGCAGGGGTTCGTCTCTCCCGGTATTGGGGGTGAGGTCGCGCTGTGTCTAGGAGAGCCATTACGCAAAGCCCTCGGCCGAGGCAGGAGATTTACTGGTAGGTATTCCAGTAGTATCTCAGGGCGTTCTGGGCTACACTCCGACACGACTTGTACCGCCTTTTGGGGTCTGACTTTTACCAACCCCCTAGGCCCGCCATGCGATGCTCATAGACGAACGGACCGGACTGTACGGATATTGTCACTGACAGGCTCAGTAGGGTGTCAGGATGAGTTCGCTCATCGACGTCCCTTTTGGTCAATAGCTGGTGGCCCGTTACGTATTGGCTTATACCTCTGACGTGCTAGTGGTTAAATCCACAGCCATTGTATTGACGAGTCTTTAGAGTCCACCACACTTTCAGTTACTCAGCTTTCGGGCGAAACGCTGTAGAGGCCGTATGGAGATATGGCAGGGTCCGATCAGATACGTGCGGTATTGCACGGGTCAGGATCGGACGGTTTGTACTAGTGGCCGTATGGATATATGGCAA
Source organism: Agapanthus africanus (assembly GCA_030015575.1). Taxonomy (NCBI): domain Eukaryota; kingdom Viridiplantae; phylum Streptophyta; class Magnoliopsida; order Asparagales; family Amaryllidaceae; genus Agapanthus; species Agapanthus africanus. Next base: position 623,879,441 of record CM057341.1, read on the forward strand.
GGTTCGATCGGATACGTGCGGTATTGCACGGATCAGGATCGAACGGATATTACTAGCCGGCTTTGGTTTAAGCCGGATCCTAGTTTAGTACAGTGTAGATTTTGTCTCTTTGCATTTGTATCCGGACGGAATACAGATGCGGGTGTGTATGCACAATATCGGGGTTTTCCTGTAATTTATTACGGGACCAGTTTTCTGGAGTTGCCAGTTTGCTTTCCGTTCCGGCCAGTTTTCATTTGTTCTTTCCCGGCAGGACTTTTCCGATGGAGGGGGTTATTTGCAATTGTGCAAATAACTTTTGTGGAAGGGGTTTCATGCAAATGGTTTGATTATGATGGCCTCTTTTCTTTTCCACCATAACTTGCATTAATTGTGATTTGAGTGAGTATGGGTTTGATGTAAGTAATAAGCATGGTTGATGTTTGTTTGTGGTCACCTCTTTTCTTCTCCTACACTCACCTCCCTCTTGTAATATATTTTGTCTCCACCACCATTTCTAAGATGAGAGGCCGGCCACAATTTAGTGGGGAGGGAAAATGAGAGAGGTTGATTTCATTTGGTGTGGCAAATTTCAATCATCTCATTTTTGATACAAGGAAAAATGAAAGCACCATTTTTCATACCTTCATTCCTCCATCTTCAAAAGGCAACCAATACCCCAAAGTGTGACATGCACTCTACACTACATTCTATAGCACATCTTGGGCGCGTCGGCTGGCCAACTTCGCGCCCGAGTTGCCTCGGCATTGAGGTAGGAGCCTGTAAAAGATACAGACGATGTGGTGCCCTTCCGGCAAGGAGGCGACGACCGGAGTTTCCGCGGGAGATCGGGACGATGACGAGAAGACCGGAGGACTCGGATCACTCGGTATATCTCTCACCCCATCTCTTGTTAGCTAGTATAGGTTAATGGTTTCGATCCGGGTTTATTGTCCGCGGTAGCGCCAGTTTAAAAGTTAAGAAAATTTTGATTCCGCATTTTGCCCTCGGATAGACGGCCGGGGCGCTGCCGTGGCGCAACAGAAACATAGGCCCGAAGCTTTTGAGATATTCACAGAATATAAGTTAGAAGTAGAGAACCAAAAACCGGGTATAAGTATTATATCCTATAATAAGATCTGGGAGGAGAATACTTGTGCATGGAATTCCTGGACTATTCTAAAGAAGAATGAGATTCTCCCTCAGCATTACTCCTCCGTATACACCATAGCACGATGGTATATCGGGGCGGAGCTGTTAGTTATATGTATGCCCTAGAGGCCATTACTATACATATGATGTATATTGTAGTGGATGCTTGGACATATATAGGGAGGACTTTCTTTCTCGACATGATATTATGCTATCTGGTTGCTCTTTACCTTAACGTGTATACTGTTTGTCTCTCTGTTACATGTTGGTAAAGCCCTTAGGATGTGTACTTGACTACTTGGACTATGATGCGGATCATACTAGTGGGAACATGGTAGTCCATAAGTACATCCTTCAAAGTCCCTAGTCGTGGGTGTATCGAGACGGGGCATCGATATACCAGAGTAGACTAGCGTATACCTTCTCGACCCATACAGATGGGCGATGGATGATCCCATATCCATTGGTGTTTGACATCAGAGATGATATATGGGTGCTCAGTGGAGACTGGGTACACTGGACGGACTCGCCGAGAACTCCCAGATGGTATTATACCTTACGTCAGATGGCAGTTCTCTGGTGACACTGGTACAGAGTAGCCTGTTGACCCGAGATCGTCATAGAGTCTTGTGTGGTTCCCACTGTGCTTTGATTTCCACCTTACCACGTCCAAGAGGGCGTGCAAAACGGTGGTTTTTGGGTACAGTCCCGAATCACAAGGAGGCAATGAGCGATAGGAGGGGATTCGTCTCTCCCGGTATAGGGAGTTGATGTTGCGCTGTGTTCGATTAGCTATAACCGGAAATCCCTGGCCAGGGTTGCTGAGATTTACTGGTAAGTGATACCTGTAGTTTCTCGAACTGTTATAAACCTTATATCGACACGACTTATCAAGCTATTGGGGTCTGACGTTTACCACCCCTAGGCGAGATATGCGACATATCAGACGATCAGACCGGACTGTACGGTAAGTGTTACTGGTTGGATTCACAGGAGTGTGAGCGGGCTTGCTCGTCGATCTTCTGATCGCTCAATACCCGGGTGGCCGTTATGTTTAGCAGACCGCTTTCAGCTTGTGGATGCATGATATGATCATCATCTGCTGCCGGCGTATTGACGAGTCTTTAGAGTCCTACACAGAGGTTTCCTGGCTCAAGCGAAACGAAATAGGAGCGCATATGAGATATGTGCGGGACCGAGAATAATGCGTGTATGTGATACCGTATTTCATTCTCGCGATGAATGTATCGAATGGTTGTATGCGATATAACCTAGTTATCGAATCAAGGATTGATTCGATAAGCCGATACATTGGATATTGGTCGGTTATATGCGATATGACCGGATCGTTAAATCAAGTGTTGATTTAATGATTTAATGCATAATTATATATTTGATATATTACTTTGCATTAACTAATATCGGTTCACTTTAAAAGGATTTTCTCACTTGATGTGTGAAGGTTGTATATGTGATATACTTTTGTGCACTTGATTGTATCATGTTTGATGATACATTCTTACTTAAGTTTTGTGTAAAGATTAAACCATGGTTATTTAAATGGTTAGGGTTTTGTTTTTCATATCTATTTATTCATTTATTTATTATGGAAAAGATATTGAACAAAATGGTTTCTTTCTTTGTTTCTTTCATGAAGCTTGTTAAAGCTTTGACCAAGAGACCATTTTGTCTTCTTCTTTTAATCCTAACCTTTCATATAACCTTAGTTAAATCTCTACACTAAACCATGGTTTGTATATGATAAGAATTGATTTTTCTTTTCTATTTGGGATTAACTTATCATAATATTTCTATCTTCTTCTTCTTCTTCTTCATATGAAGAAAGCTTGCCTCATCAATAGCAAGTGAAGAAATCAAGTGAGAAATCCAATTCTAAAGTGAACCCACCTCATATTTCTTCATCTTCTACCTCTTGCCAAGTAGTATAGGGTGTTCTCTTCACAAGTTTCATGACTTGGTGAAGTGGGAGCTTGATCTTGTGATGCTTCGACGTCGGCACGAAGCCGACGACCTTACCCGCCCATTTCTCCGATGAAGCCGACGCTAGAGCCCGGGATTCGATTTGGACAGCGAGGAGACTTCATTGCGGAGCTATGGAGGCGGAGGACCGGATCTACAAAGGTTGTATTTCCATTCACTTAGTTAAGTTGTTAACTAGCTTCTTGTTTCGCCTAAAATCTAGTTAACGATCCGTATTAGGGTTTCTCGGCACTTGTAATTTTTGAAATTGGCATGGTTGATGCCTTGTGAGACCTCCTTAGTGTGCCCAGGAACCCTATAGTGGTATCAGAGCCTAGCTAGAGCCTTAGGCGACGCGTAGACGGAGTTAGAAGTCCGATCGAGCCGAAACCCTAATTCAAAACATGCTCTCTGTACATTTTTGAAAATTGTGGTTTTTTCCAGATTAAAAATATGCAGAAAAACCAGCAGGAATATCTAACAGTTACTGTGAAATTCGACAGCCCAATTCCACTAAGTCGCCGCGGTTCCGCGGCACGAGCATGGCTCGTGCGGCGGTTCCGCGGCCGTACGGCCTCATTGTATAAAGAATTTTGCACAGTAATTCATAGTTTCCAGTGCTGGTTTTCCTGGGAATTTTTAGTATTTTTTCAAGAGTTGAATTTTCTGGGTTGTATTGGGGACTCGGTGTATCGATCATATTTTCTAATTTTGTCAGTGTGTTTTTTCGGGTATTTTTAGAATATGTTAAAAAGTTCGACCGGATATAAATACCCACTTTTTCCCCTGCCGGGAAATTTCCAATTGTTGGATTTTTCCGTAGTTTAACGACGTTCTAAGAAGTGCAAGTAACGCGATGGTCCCTCTAGAAGACAACAAACCTTAACTCGATTATGTGACCGTTTTGAACTGCCCTTTGAACCTTCGGGTTTGGGGCAGTACGGCGTGCCACATGTGAGGCGTTGGCTTGACCCTTCTACGGCTAGACCGTTGGTACTGAGGCACGAACTGAATGCTGTTAGACTTATTTCATGTGTTGAGCTGATCGGGAAAACTTGGGTGTTTGGATGTTCGATCGGAAAGTTTAACATTTTCTATTTTATTCGTAATGTGATACAATAATTGGAATTCACAATTAGTTATGAGATAACTGAATGATTGTTATAAACATAGCATTTTAGTTTCACTTGATCGGTTGCCACGGAATTTTGATGTGATCAAAAGTCCGTCGCAATCACGTAGCGTATGCGGATACTAGCCGGATAAACTTAATAGACAGCCTCACTCCATAGCCCCGACCAAGTGACTGTAGGAGAATCCCGTCGCCGAAAGCATCCGTTCGGGTGCTCGCGGTAGCGGTGTTCCGCCTTGGTGCACTTCGTCGACGGCATCGGGGGTGCGGCCGTCTACTGAAGTTTGCGACGAGCATTCGATCAGGATGTCGGGAATCTTGTTGAATTGCCCGAGTTGATATTGAAAAGTGTTTTCGATTTTGAGACTAAAATGCGGGGTTTATAATTGTTAGGCATGCGATGTCTAAGTAATTCATTTGATTAGGCATGTGATGTCTAAGGAGGTTGCGGATTCCAACTGTTGTAGTTTTACACTTTCTTTTCTGTGACCGTAAGTGTAATATGTGATATCGTCGGTTTCGTTGCTATATGTCAACGACAATTGGGATGCGCATATTTACTTACGTTGATGACATGTGATGTTATGTCTTGCTGGATATGTTATATTGGATCGTCGTATTTGAATAGCCGGGGGTTTTTATGTGAGATGAGTGTTTTTCATTTTCATTCATGTAAAAACTTGTATGTAATATTCTTTTATTGGGGCACTTCCAGGTTGCGGAAGATGTCACCGTTTGTATATTATTTACTTTTCTGCACTAGGATAGACCCAAGGAGGGGAGCACAAGTAACCGGGTTCTGGAGTCCAGTGGGAGACCAACTCGAGGAGTCGAGTCCGGGTCTCCTAACTCCAGAATTGGTAGGGTTGCTTGCCGCTCTCGTAGGGGTCTAGGGGTGTAGGTTTGGCTATTCATCGCGATCGTGGAATCCGTGTTTTATACTGGCTCATATTGAAAACACGGACGTCCTAGTATATCCAATATTTCATATGATTCTTCTGCTGCGATATCTGTGATGTGATCATGTGATATGTTCTGTGATAGATACTGTATATAGTATATATGATATATTATATAGGCGTTACTTATGTTTTACACCCGCGCTAGCCCTGCCCCGCTCTGCCGTTAGTTACCTAACCTAACGGTGCATGAGGGGACATCGAGGCGAATGCGGATGGCATAAGTGTACGTCGTATTTATCTGTGATGTTTAGGTACTTAAATGATGGGACTTCATTAATGTGATTAATGAAAGTAAAAGAAACCTAAAGATGTTGTAGAATCGAATTTCAAAAATAAAACGGGTAGCTACAGTTCTTGCTTTGGACAGAGGTATATGTGATATATCCTGCACCATATTCGATGAGGAAAGGACCGAGATCCCTTCACCGGGAGTGACTCCTTTAGCAATAACTGGCATATGCTACACACTCGGTTTGTCTTTTGATTGCTTTTAAGAGTTTTTTGCTTTGCACAGTGATATATATGATATATCCCGCACCTTATTCGACGAGGAAAGGACCGACGATCCCTTCACCGGGAGTGACTCCTTTAGCAAAACTAGAAAAGCCTCAAAAACACCCCATTTTTAAAATCATTTGATTCTGCAACGATATCAAGTTCATTACGCAATAGGTTTTCATAAAAACCTGTCGTAGCCCTCCGTCATTTCAGATAAGTACTAGTTAGTATTCGTGCTACGTTTGTTGACTATGTTAAGGCTTAGTGTGTGGTAGCTAATTAGTGCTTATCTGCATAAGCATATGATGCGATTGGATTAGGGTAGTCGTGCGACTTTGTTGACTATGTTAAGGGTCGTGCGGGTGGGTTTAATTCAATCGGGAAATGACGGGTTGAACTTGACTAGCACTTATGATTTGTTGACTATGTTAAGGTCATATAGCTGCTAGGGGCAAAATATTATCGGGAATTTCAAGTGTTGAAATTTGCAATAAGATTGCATACCTCCTATGAGATAGTCGGATCCCGATACCCACTGCGAGTAAGAGTTACTCCTGGGAGAGTTTTACACATTACAATTAGCCGATCAAGTAGGTGTCTAGAAAGGTGTCAACGGGGTTACGCCTCTGGGAAAACGAGGTTTACATTAATTAGGTTCGTGCGTAAGCACGGGGGACCTCACTCAAAGTACCGACACTGGCCTGGCTGAAAGAGTGGCGAACTTGTAGTGTGTAATTAATCCCGGCTAGTCTTTCCTTTTTGTGTTTGAAGGAAGATTTGATAAAAAGCAGTGGGAGCCATCCTGATTAGATAAAATAATAACCAATCTATTCTTGCAAGAGCGCACGCTGAGTGTTTTCTTCTCTCTCTCTCCAGGTAGCGACCATATCACGCCTTAATCAAGATAATATTACGGATGAATTCACCGAACCCGCTTGTTATACTGAGCTGGGGAATGTTGGTCCCTCTCCAACTTATAATTGTTATAAGACAGAGCAGGAAATAGGGGAACACCAGAATTCCTATGCCGCCCAAACGAAGAAAGTGCATATGATGCATCATCTTCGGGTATGTTCATTATATAGAACTGTTTCTCAGTATTCTTTACATCCTGGGTATGTGATACCAGATCAGGATCCCGCATATGTAATTTGTTACATGGGCTACAGATAGGTAAAGGACTAAGAACGGGTGATAAGTTTCATGAGGCAGAAAACGGGGCAAGAGTTGCAGCCAAGTTTGTTGGTCACTGTCACCCTGTATTCTAAATACATTGATTCTGAACGAATGTTATTAGATACCGAACCTGATATACAAAATCATATCAGTCTCTTTATCAGTAAAGAAAGGATATAATTTTGTATTGTTGGATAATGTTTTGAACATTTCCTATATCAAAAGTTGATCGGTTCAGGCACGTTATCTAAAAGCATTGATGTTCTAAATCAAACTACAGATCTTTAGTATACTGAACACACAAAAGAGGAAGAGTTCAGAAATGAACGGATCCTTCTTGAGGCATTGTAGACTAGGTCATATCAATGCGACCCGACTGGCTGAAGTTACATTTAGATGCATATTTAAATTAGTTTGAATTTACATCTTATGAAACTTGCGAGTCATGTCACAAAGATAAAATGACCTTAGCTCTGTTTATTGGAAACAGAGAAAGAGTTAGTAAACTCTTGGGATGATACATGTTGATGCATAAAGGTCCCCAGTCTACATATGCCAAGACCGGTTCTTTGTACTTCATTAAATTCTCTGACGATCTCTCAAGATTCAGACATATGTTCCTGTTGAAACACAAGTCCAAACCTTTTGAGATATTCACAGAATATAAGTTAGAAGTAGAGAACCAATACGGGTATAAGTATTATGTCCTTTGATGAGATCAAGGAGGAGAATAATTGAGCACGGAAATCCTGGATTATTCTAAAGGAGAATGAGATTCTCTCTCAGCATTACTCCTCCGTATACACCATAGCACGATGGTATATCGGGACGGAGCAATCACACCCTATATGATAAGGTGTGCTCTATGATGAGTACTACTGAGTTACCTATTTCCTTTTTGGGAGTTATGCACTTGAGAAGCTGCATACCTATTGAATAGGGTTTAAATCAAATCAGTCGCCTACCATTTCATATTCGATATGATAAGGGAAGAGCCCATCTCTTTAGTTAGTTATGATTTAGGGTTGTCCGGGCTATGTCTAAAAGCATAATCCGGACAAGCTCGAGGCAAGGTCTGTTATGTATAACTGGAAATGTTCCAGCTATACAAACTGCAGCTGATGATTTGGTAGAACCAAAGGATTCAATAGTTACCAACGCACCTCAGCCTCTCCGCCGATCTAGTAGGGTTCCTCACCCACCTGAGAGATACTTCGGTTTCTCGATGACAGTGGGAGCGAGGATTGCATCATGAGATGATGACCCAACTAGTTTCGAGCTGGCCATCAGGAGTGGGACTTTGTAAGAATGGCTGGATGTTTAGTGATCTGAGATGGAATCCATATACACCAGCAAAGTATGGACTTTGGTTGCTATATCTGAAGGGTTAAATCCCCATCAGGAGCAAGTATATCTTGAGAAGATTACTTGGTGCAGACGGAAAAGTTGAGACTTTCAAAGCTAGACTTGTTAAAGCTTTTCGTCATCGACCAGGCGTGGATAATGATGAAACCTTTTCAAGTGACTATGCCTAAGTCCATCCGGATCCTACTTGCCACGGCTACGTACCATGACTACGATATCTGGCGGTTGGGTGTCATGACAGCTTTTCTAAAATGATGTTTTAGAAGAGAGCGTCTATAAGTGCACAGCCAGAGGGCCTCGTAGACAGTGGGAGCAGCGGAAACGTGTGCAAGATGCTTTATACGATAAAGCAGACATCGCGGAGTTGGAACATCTGTTTTGATGTGTTAGTCAAACAGTTTGACATCATCAAAATGGTAGATGAACCTTGTATATACAAAAAGGTAGTAGGGAGTATGGTGATGATCCTCGTAGAGTACGTGGATGACATACTCTTGATAGGGAAAGAGTTTCCTATGCTACGCTCGATTAATCTCTGCTTATCACAATGATTCTCCATAAAGGATCAAAGTGATACCTCCTAAATCCTGGGTTTTGGATCTATGAGATAGATCTAATTGGATGTTAGGATACTCACTAGCAGTAGTGAGATGGTATCAACCGATCCTGGGGAGAATCACTGGAAGGGTTCAAGGGTGATAATGACGACTGAATGTCAGTCGCAGGCATTGTCTTTACCCGAAGTAAAGGGACGATATGTTGGAAGAGTTCTAAGCTAGATACCGTGGCATACTAGATGATTAAGGCTGGATACATCGCTACTTAAGATGCTACCAAAGAGGAAGTCTGGGTGTATATTTGTTCATGAGATGAACTCTGTTCCTCCCATTGTGTGACAATGGAGTCGTGGCTTATGCCAAGGAACGTCCGTCCCATCAGTGATCCAGACATATTCTATGGCAGTATCACCTGATCATGGAGATGGTTGATCTCCAGGGTGATCAAGGTTAGGAGAGCAGACTAAGAGGATAAACATGGCGGATCCACTACAAAGGACTTTTCCCAGAGAGAAACTTTTATGGGATGGTTGAATATGAGATACTGCAACCACTGCTATCAGATGGCCCTAGTGCAAGTGGGAGATTGTTAGTTATATATATGCCCTAGAGGCCATTACTATACATAGGATGTATATTGTAGTGGATGCTTGGACATATATAGGGAGGACTTTCTTGCTCGACATGATAGTATGCTATCTTGTTGCTCTTTACCTTAACGTGTATACTGTTTGTCTCTCTGTTACATGTTGGTAAAGCCCTTAGGATGTGTACTTGACTACTTGGACTATGATGCGGATCATACTAGTGGGAACATGGTATTCCATAAGTACATACTTCAAAGTCCCTAGTCGTGGGTGTATCGAGATGGGGCATCGATATACCAGAATAGACTAGCGTATACCTTCTCGACCCATACAGATGGGCGATGGATGATCCCATATCCATTGGTGTTTGACATCAAAGATGATATACGGGTGCTCGGTGGAGACTGGGTATACTGGACGGACTCGCCGAGAACTCCCAGATGGTATTATACCTTACGTCAGATGGCAGTTATCTGGTGACACTGGTACAGAGTAGTCTGTTGACCCGAGATCGTCATAGAGTCTTGTGTGGTTCCCACTGTGCTTTGATTTCCACCTTACCACGTCCAAGAGGGCGTGCAAAACGGTGTTTTTTGGGTACAGTCCCGAATCACATGGAGGCAATGAGCGATAAGAGGGGATTCGTCTCTCCCGGTATAGGGAGTTGATGTTGCGCTGTGTTCGATTTGCTATAACCGGAAATCCCTGGCCAGGGTTGCTGAGATTTACTGGTAAGTGTTACCTGTAGTTTCTCTAACTGTTATAGACCTCATATCGACATGACTTATCAAGCTATTGGGGTCTGACGTTTACCACCCCTAGGCGAGATATGCGACATATCAGACGATCAGACCGGACTGTATGGTAAGTGTTACTGGTTGGATTCACAGGAGTGTGAGCGGGCTTGCTCGTCGATCTTCTGATCGCTCAATACCCGGGTGGCCGTTACGTTTAGCAGACCGCTTGCGGCTTGTGGATGCATGATATGATCATCATCTGCTGCCGGCGTATTGACGAGTCTTTAGAGTCCTACACAGAGGTTTCCTGGCTCAAGCGAAACGAAATAGAAGCGCATATGAGATATGTGCGGGACCGAGAATAATGCGTGTATGTGATACCGTATTTCATTCTCGCGATGAATGTATCGAATGGTTGTATGCGATATAACCTAGTTATCGAATCAAGGAGTGATTCGATAAGCCGATACATTGGATATTGGTCGGTTATATGCGATATGACCGGATCGTTAAATCAAGTGTTGATTTAATGATTTAATGCATAATTATATATTTGATATATTACTTTGCATTAACTAATATCGGTTCACTTTAAAAGGATTTTCTCACTTGATGTGTGCAAGTTGTATATGTGATATACTTTTGTGCACTTGATTGTATCATGTTTGATGATACATTCTTACTTAAGTTTTGTGTAAAGATTAAACCATGGTTATTTAAATGGTTAGGGTTTTGTTTTTCATATCTATTTATTCATTTATTTATTATGGAAAAGATATTGAACATAATTGTTTCTTTCTTTGTTTCTTTCATGAAGCTTGTTGAAGTTTCATGAAGCTTTGACCAAGAGACCATTTTGTCTTCTTCTTTTAACCCTAACCAGTCATATAACCTTAGTTAAATCTCTACACTAAACCATGGTTTGTATATGATAAGAATTGATTTTTCTTTTCTATTTGGGATTAACTTATCATAATATTTCTATCTTCTTCTTCTTCTTCTTCATATGAAGAAAGCTTGCCTCATCAATGGCAAGTGAAGAAATCAAGTGAGAAATCCAATTCTAAAGTGAACCCACCTCCTATTTCTTCATCCTCTACCTCTTGCCATGTAGTATAGGGTGTTCTCTTCACAAGTTTCATGACTTGGTGAAGTTGGAGCTTGATCTTGTGATGCCTCGACGTAGATTATCTTCGGCACGAAGCCGACGACCTTGCCCGCCCATTTCTTCGATGAAGCCGATGCTAGAGCCCGGGATTCGATTTGGACAGCGAGGAGACTTCATTGCGGAGCTATGGAGGCGGAGGACCGGATCTACAAAGGTTGTATTTCCATTCACTTAGTTAAGTTGTTAACTAGATTTATTGTTTCGCCTAAAATCTAGTTAACGATCCGTATTAGGGTTTCTCGGCACTTGTAATTTTTGAAATTCGCATGGTTGATGCCTTGTGAGACCTCCTTAGTGTGCCCAGGAACCCTACAGGAGCAATCACACCCTATATGATATGGTGCGCTCTATGATGAGTACTACTGAGTTTCCTATATCCTTTTTGGGAGTTATGCACTTATGAAGTTGCATACCTATTGAATAGGGTTCGATTCAAATCAGTGCCTACCACTCCATATAAGATATGGTATGGGAAGAGCCTATCTCTTAAGTAAGTTAAGATTTGGGATTGTCCGGCCTGTGTCAAAAGCAAAATCCGGACAAAATCGAGGCAAGGTCAATTCTGTAGAACTGGAAAGGTTCAAGCTATACAAAACTGCAGCTGATGATTTGACAGAACCAAAGGATTCAATAGTTTCCGACGAATCTCAGCCTCTCCGCCGATTTGGTAGGGTTTCTCATCCGCCTGAGAGATACTTCGGCTTCTCGATGATAGTGGGAGCGAGGATTGCATCATGAGATGATGACCCAACTAGAATCGAGCAGGCCATCGAGAGTAGGGACTCTGTAAGAATGGCTGGATGCTTAGCGATCTGAGATGGAATCCTTATACACCAACAAAGTACGGACTTTGGGTGCTATATCTGAAGGGTTAAATCCCCATCAGGAGCAAGTATATCTTGAGAATATTACTTGGTGTAGATGGAAAAGTTGAGACTTTCAAAGCTAGACTTGTTAAAGGTTTTCGTCATCGACCAGGTGTGGATAATGATGAACCTTTTTTAGGGACTATGCTTAAGTCCATCCAGATCCTACTTGCCATTGCTACATAGCATGATTACGATATCTGGTGGTTGGGTGCCATGACTACTTTTCTAAATAATGATTTAGAAGAGAACGTCTATAAGAACACAGCCAGAGGGCTTCGTAAACAGTGGGAGGAGCGGAAATGTGTGCAAGTTGCTTTACATAATAAAGCAAGCATCGTGGAGTTAGAACGTCTGTTTTGATGTGATAGTCGAAGTGTTTGACTTCATCAAAATGGTAGATGAACCTTGTATATACAAAACAGTAATAGAGAGTAAGGTGGTCATCCTCGTATTATACGTGGACAACATACTCTTGACAGGAAAGGAGTTTCCTATGCTACGATCGGTCGATCTCCTCTTATCACATGGATTCTCCATATAGGATCAAAGTGATACCTCCTGAATCCTGGGTTTTGGGTCTATGAGATAGATCTAAATGGATGTTAGGATTCTCACTGGCTATAGTAAGATAGTATTAATCGATCCTGGCGAGAATCACTGTAAGTGTTCCAGAGTGATAAGGACGACTGAATGTCAGTCACAGGCAGTGTTTTCACCCTCAGTGGAGGGACGGTATGTTGGAAAAGTTCCAAGCTAGATACCGTGACAAACTAGACGATAAAGGCTGGTAGCATCGCTATTAAAGATAGTACCAAAGAGGCAGTTTGGATGTATATTGGTTCATAAGATGAACTAGGTTCCTACCATTGTATGACAATGGAAGTGTGGCTTTGGCCAAGGAACCCCGGTCCCATCAGCGACCCAGACATATTCTGAGGCAGCATCACCTGATCATGGAGATAGAAGATCTCCAGGGTGATCGAGGTTAGGAGAGTAGACTCAGAGGACAACGCGGCGGATCCACTCACAAAGGCCTTTTCCCAAAGAGAGACTTTTTCGGGATGGTTAAGTATGTGATACTGCAACCACTGCTATAGATGGCCCTAGTGCAAGTGGGAGATTGTTAGTTATATGTATGCCCTAGAGGCCATTACTGTACATTAGATGTATACTGTAGTGGATGCTGGGACATATATAGGTAGGACTTTCTTGCTCCACATGATAGTATGCTATCTGGTTGTTCTTTATCTTAACATGTATACTTTCTGTCTCTCTGTTACATGTTGATAAAGCTCTTAGGATATATACTCGACATCCAGGACTATGATGCAGATCATACTAGTGGGGCCTGGGTAGTCCATGAGTACATCCTTCAATGTTCCCAGTCGTGGGAATAACGATACGGGGCATCGATATTCCAGAGTAGACTAGCGTATCTCTTCCCGACCCATGTGATGGGCGATGGATGATCCCATATCCATTGGTGTTTGACATCAGAGATGGTATGCGGGTGCTCAGTGGAGACTGGGTACACTGAACGGACTCGCCGAGAACACCCAGATGGTATTATACCTCACGTCAGATAGCAGTTCTCTGGTGACACTGGTACAGCTTAGTCTGTTGACCCGAGATCGTCATAGAGTCTTGTGTGTCTCCCACTGTGCTTTGATTTCCACCCTACCACGGCTCTACTGAGTCGTGCAAATAGGTGGTTTTTGGGTACAGACCCGATTAACATGGAGGCAATGAGCGATAGGAGGGGATTCGTCTCTCCCGGTATTGGGGGTTGATGTTGCGCTATGCACGACTGGCCATAACAGGAAATCCCTGGCCAGGGTTGCAGTGATATACTGGTAAGAGTTATCAGTAGTTTCACGATTGTTATGGACCTCACATCGGCATGACTTATCGAGCTATTGGGGTCTGACGTTTACCACCCCTAGGCGAGATATGCGACATATCAGACGAACAGACCGGACTGTACGGTACGTGTTACTGGTTAGATTCACAGGAGTGTGAGCGGGCTTGCTCGTCGATCTTCTGATCGCTCAATACCCGGGTGGCCGTTGCGTTTAGCAGACCGCTTGCGGCTTGTGGGTGCTTGATATGATCATCATCTGCTGCCGGCGTATTGACGAGTCTTTAGAGTCCTACACAGAGGTTTCCTGACTCAAGCGAAATGAAATAGGAGCGCATATGAGATATGTGCGGGACCGAGAATAATGCGTGTATTTGATACCATATTCCATTCTCGCGATGAATGTGTCGAATGGTTGTATGCGATATAACCTAGTTATCGAATCAAGGATTGATTCGATAAGCCGATACATTGGATATTAGTCGGTTATATGCGATATGACCGGATCGTTAAATCAAGTGTTGATTTAATTATTTAATGTATAATTATATATTTGATATATTACTTTATATTAACTAGTATTTGTTCACTTTAAATGGATTTTCTCACTTGAAGTTCACAAGCTGTATATGTGATATACTTTTGTGCACTTGTTTGTATCATGTTTGATGATACATGCTAACTTGAGTTTGTGTGTATGATTAAACCATGGTTATATGAATGGTTAGGGTTTTGTTTATTTATTCATATATTTATTTATTTATTTTGGCAAAAGAAAAATGATATGGTGGCTTTCTTTGTTTGCTTGTTGAAGCTTCATGAAGCTTTGAACAAGTCCACCATATTTGTCTCATGCTTAACCCTAACCATTCCACCTAATCATAGTCTATTCTCTACACCTAACCATGGTTAGTATATGATAAGTATTCATATTATTTTCCTTTTTGAAAAATACTAATCATATTCTTTCTTCATCTTCTTCATCTTCAACATGAAGAAACCTTGCCACCATCAATGGCAACTTGAGAAAAAGAGTGAGAAATCCAATTCTAAAGTGAACCCACTTCCTATTTCTTCATCCTCTACCTCTTGCAAAGTAGTATAGGGTGTTTTCTTCACAAGTTTCATGACTTGGTGAAGTGGGAGCTTGATCTTGTGATGCCTCGACGTAGATCATCTTCGGCATCGAAGTCGACGACCTAGCCCGCCCATTTCTTCGATGAAGCCGATGCTAGAGTTCGGGATCCGATATGGACAGCGGAGGGACGTCATCATGGAGCCTAGGAGGTGGAGGACCGGATCTACAAAGGTTGTAGCCCCTTCCCTTTTAGTTAAAGTCGTTAACTTGCATTGCATCGTCTATACATCTAGTTTACGATCCGTATTAGGGTTTGTAGGTACATGGAAAATTTTGAATTGGCCATATTTGATCACTTGTGAGACTTCATTAGTGTGCCTAGGAACCCTACAGTATATCGCCGCACACTAATGAAGTCTCACAAGTGATCAAATATGGCCAATTCAAAATTTTCCATGTGCCTACAAACCCTAATTACGTGAGAGTTGGGTCGTCTATAAGCATATCCTTAAAAGTGGTCCCTAGTTGCGGGAGTTTCGAGATAGGGCATCGATACTTCGGAGTAGACTAGTGTATACAGTCGAGACACCGATGAGGGGCGGTGGCCGGTCTCACAAGCCATTGGTGTCTGTTGGTTCACCTAAGATGTATACCGTTGCTCATTGGGTTGTGAGTACACCGGACAGGACTCGCCGGGAATATGCTAGCTGGTTATTAAAACCTGTCGTCAGATAGCAATTCCCAGGTGACATGTGTACAGGTTAGTCTATCGACCTGAGACCGTCATTTGTCTCGTATGAGTTCCCACTGTGCTTTGATTATTACCCTACCATGGCTCAAAGGAGTCGTGCAAACTGGTTTTAGTTGGGTACAGTCCCGAGCCACATGGAGCCAGTAAGTGGATCGGCAGGGGATTCATCTCTCCCAACGTTGGGAGTGAGATCGCGCTATGTTTAGGAGAGCCATTACACAAAGTCCATGGCGATGGCAAGCGAGATTTACTGGTAGGCATTCCAGTAGTATCTCAGGGTGTTCTGGGCTACACTCCGACACGACTTATACCGCTTTTGGGGGTCTGAAGTTTACCAGCTCCCTAGGCATGACATGCGATACTCATAGACGAACGGACCAGACTGTACGGATATTATCACACATAGGCTCAGTAGGGTTCCAGGATGAGTTCGCTCATCGGATACCCTTTCACTCAGTATATGGGCAGCCGTTACGTACAGCTAGTACCACTGACGGCTTGTGGTTAAACCCACTGCCATAGTATTGAAAAGTATTTAGAGTCCCCCACAGAAAGTTTCCCAGTTCGGGCGAAATGTTGTAGAGGACGTATGGTTTTATGGCAGGGTTCGAACATACGCGTGGATTTGTGCACGTGTCATGGTTCGGACGGATAATACTAGCGGGCTTTGGTTTAAGCCGGATCCTAGTATTATACTGTGTAGATTTTGTCTCGTTGCATTTGTATTCGGTCGGAATACAAATGCGGGTATTTTTATACAGTTGCGGGGTTATCCTGTAACTAAATACGGGATCGCTTTTTGAAGTTGCCGGTTTGTTTTTCCATCTTTCGTCATCTTTTCTTCATTGGCTGAAATTGCTGTTTGAAAGGGGTTTATTTACAAAACGTGCTATTTGTAAATGGGAGGGGTTTTATGTGGTGAGGGGCCCCCAGCCGTTTCTTGATGCTTCTTGTATGAGTTGTGACTCATTGTTGCAATGAATGTTTTTTTGTCTTAGCTTAAGATATTTTCATTTTTGATATTTTTGGGTGGTGATTTCTTATTGTCACCAATTGATTCATTGTTCTCACCCCCTCCTCCTCAATATTCTGGCTGAGCACTTAACAAAGGCAGCCCCCTGGGTTTTTTGAGGGGATTTTGATTTATTTCATTACAAAAGAAAAATCCAAGCTCATTTCCTTATTCTCATTTCCATCTACACTCCCATGGCATCTTCGATTAACCCTCACTCGTTAGCTTGGGTGACTCGAGACAAAGTATTCTATACTTACTCTACTTCAATCTTGGACACGTCGGCCAGCAAACTTCGTATCCGAGTTGCCTCGGTACAGAGGCGGGAGCCCGTATAAAGATTCGTTGACGTGGCACAGTTTTCGGTGAGGAGGAGACCATTGATCGATCGATATCGGAGAGCGAACTTCGTTGGCGCAGCCGCAACAAGCTAGGGGCAGAGCTTAAAGACCGAATGATGATGCTCAACGTTGGCGATCTCCAAGATCTGGACACGTGGTAAATGACGCCTCCTAGGACTCAGGAGAAAAGGCCCACATGGGCCGACCAGGCCACCCTGTACCCGACCTGCAATCACAACCTGGCCCTCCTCGGGGCCGCCTGCAAACTGACCTCCTCGGCCCCTCAGCTCGCCCTAAACTGCCACAAGACCAAGACTCCTCGGCCTTCTCGCTCTTCCCCGAGCCCTCCCAGCCGTGGAGGCCTCCCTTAGTCCTCCGACCAGCGCCACCGCTCAAAGGCGTAACCGCCGCTCCGCGAATCTCGCCATGTGTGGATTCTCCAGAAACAATATCCCACGTTCTACGCCCCCGCGATCCCCATTAATGGGCGATCCGCTCTCTACGCGGCCGTGACGACGGGAGCGTAACTGCCGGTGAGATTTTCGTGCCTGCTGCTGCGTGCCGCCACCGCTATATAAACCCCTGTCACAGAGGGGTCAAGTAAGACATTCTTTACTCTACTAAGCCATTACTCTGCTCGGATCTCATCACTAAATTGATCGTCGGAGGGTCCTTGGTGGTAACAAACCACCCAGGGACTTCTTTGCAGGTACTCGACGCCAAACTCTTCATACCACCCCTTTCACCAAAACCCATTGAGACCCACACGCAACAGAATATCACCATCAAAATCCACCGGGTGATCAACGGAAGACAACATCTGACAGAGACCTGAAAAGGACCTCCATCAGTTGGCACCGTCTGTGGGAACGCAAACTCCACAAAATCAAAGTTGGCCTTCCGATCTCCGCCCGCATGGCGAGCTACCATCCTGAATATCCCGGCACCAGCCGCCACCTTCCCCTCACCGAAGGCGTGGATGAGCCTCCTCCAGCCACCGTCATCAACGCCCTCGCCAGCCGAATAGATCGGCTACAGTCCCTCGTGGAGGCGCTCGTCCGCGTCCAAGCGGCCGGGCCTGGGCCCCAGATCGCCGCTCAACCGCCAGCGGCCTATGACTCCTGGCCACCGATCTCTCGAGCTGGCACCCCCTGAAGCCCGCTGGGCGCCCCACGGCTCCACACCGAGGTCCGCCGCCAGAACACCTCCCATCAAGCCTCCTCGCGACCCTAATCCTCCTGAGGAGATGATAGTCACCTCGCTTATCCACAGGAATGGTCGACACCACCACCCTCGGCGGGGCCGCACAGAAAGGGTTCATGTTGGAGATAGTGCCCTCAGAGTCAATTATTGGTTTACAGGAACGTGATTGCAATGATTGAGGGATGACCTATGCCGGTAGGACAGTCTTACTCAAGATGATAGTATAGTATCTGGTTTATCTATATCATCGTATACTGCTTTAGGTAACTATACAGGTCACTATTGCGCGTTGATAGAGCCCTTAGGATTCTTGCTTGACGGCCAGCAGTATGATGGCGATCATATACGTGGGAGCTGGGGTCTATAAGCACATCCTTAAAAGGTCCCTAGTCGTGGGAGTTTTCGAGACAGGGCATCGACACTCCAGAGTAGACTAGTGTATACAATCGAGACCCCGACGAGGGGCGGTGGTCGGTCTCACAAGCCACTGGTGTCAGTTGGTTCACCTAAGATGTATACAGGTGCTCATTGGGTTATGAGTACACCGGACAGGACTCGCCGGGAACATGCTATTTGGTCGTATACCTGACGTCAGACAGCAGTTCCCTGGTGACATGTGTACAGGTTAGTTCATCGACCTGAGAACGTCATTTGTCTCGTGTGAGTTCCCACTATATTTTGATTACTACCCTACCACGGCTTAAAGGAGTCGTGCAAACAGGTTTTAGTTGGGTACAGTCTCGAGCCACATAGAGGCGGTGAGCGGATCTGTAGGGGTTCGTCTCTCCCGGTATTGGGGATGAGGTCGCGCTGTGTCTAGGAGAGCCATTACACGAAGTCCTTGGCCAAGGCAAGAGTTTTACTGGTAGGTATTCCAGTAGTATCTCAGGGTGTTCTAGGCTACATTCCGACATGACTTGTACCGCTTTTGGGCGTCTGACTTTTACCAACCCCCTAGGTCCGCCATGCAATGCTCAAAGACGAACGAACCGGACTGTACGAATATTGTCACTGACAAGCTCAGTTGAATGTCAGGATGAGTTTGCTCATCGACGTCCCTTTTTGGTCAATACCTGGTAGCCCGTTACGTATTGCTAATACCTCTGACGTGCTAATGATTAAATCCACAGCCAAATTATTGACGAGACTTTAGAGTGCCCCACAGACAGTTTCTCATGTTTCGGGCGAAACGCTGTAGAGGCCGTATGGATATATGGCAGGGTTCGATCATATACGTGCGGTATTGCACGAATGATGATCGAACGGATAATACTAGTGGGCTTTGGTTTATGCCGGATCCTAGTATTGTACAGTGTCGATTTTGTCTCATTACATTTGTATTCAGTCGAAATACAAATACGGGTATGTATTTACAGTAGCGGGGTTTTCCTGTAATTTATTACGGGATCGATTTTTGGAGTTACTAGTTTGCATTCCGTTTCGGCCATTTTCCTTTCTATCTTTCTTTGGCTGAAATTTGTTGGAAAGGGGGTTATTTGCAAATGTGCAATTAATAATGGAGAAGACTTTTTCTGGCTCATGATGGTTCTCATGATGGTTCTTGTATATGATGATTTTTGTGCATCATTACTTTGGTGATGGGTTTTGGTTTTGACTTGGGGGTGATTATTTGTTCCTAATCATCACCATTTTCTCTATCTTGTATTATTGCCACACTCCCTTTCCTTTCCATGAGGCTTGCGCCGGCCATTCTTGATAGGGGATGTCTAATTTTTGGTGTTGGAGATGAGTCTCATTTTCTTGCTACAAAATTCCTTAGTTCATCACAAAAGTTTACATCTCCTTCCCCACTTCCAAATGGCAACTTCTTATAACCTCATGAGATAAAATCTTTCTACACTTAGCCTACAACATTCTTGGACACATCGGCTCGCCAACTTCGTGCCCGAGTTGCCTCGGTCCAGAGGTGGGAGCCCGTAAAAGAACTCGGCGATGTGGTGCCCTTTCCGACGAGGAGATGAAGACCGGAGATTCCATGAGGAGATCGGGATGGAGGCCGAAGACCGAAGGACATGGATCGCTCGGTATAGCTTTCTACCCTTTCTTCAATTAGCTAGTGGTAGGTTAATGGTCTGATCCGGGTTTATAGTCCACGGTAGCGCCGGTTTCTAGTCTAAAGAAAAGTTTTTGTTTTCCGCATTTGGCCTCGTTCAGACGGCCGGGGCGCTGCCGTGCACTTACACTGCTATCAGAGCCAGGCCATTAACCTAGTCTAGCTTGCTCTAACGTGTTTGCAAGTTCGATCGAACGGATTTTCCAAAAACCCCATTTTCAAGTCCAGGTTTCTGTCGAATTTTTTTTGTGCTTCAAAAATTATTTGGTATATTGTAAAAATACGTGCAGGGGTTTTATAAGAATTCTGTGAAAATTTGGTCGACTGAAATTACTGTAGAGCGGTGGATCAGCGGCCCAAACCACGTTTTGGCCGTGGATCCGCCGCCATACTGTGGCCAAACTGCACCAAATTTCTACAGTGGGTTTCTGACATGGAAATAGTGTTTCTGGTATATTCTTTTTGGGCCCAGATTTATTTTGAGTGCTACAGTTGTGCTTGGGGCCCGCTTCAGGAAATTTAGTCAATCGAAAATTTTGAACATATTAGTTCACAGTATTTACATTATATCTGCGACCGTGAATGTCATTTGATCGGTAAATCCTGTCTAACTCCTATAGCCCTTTTAGACGGATTTGCAAACGTGACATTCACGTTGATGTTCTGTGTTGTGCTGTGATGCTGCGGATTTGTCGTGGTTGATAGCCTGGATGCAATGGTAGTACAGTTTGGTTGTATATGTATATTTAATATTGCGGGGCGAGCGTCCGACATGTGGACTGCCGTCACTGCCTGTTTGTATATTATTCTTTTGGGACACGACCGGGATGAGGTTGATGTACCCGTTGTAAATATTTTTACTTTCTGTACTAGGATTACCCCGCGGAAGGGTGCACGGATAGCCGGGTTCTAGAGGGAAATGGGCCCGTATCTCATGGTTTTGAGACAGAGGGGAATTCACTCTAGAATTGGCGGGCTATTCGCCGCACTCGTAGGGGGTACAGGTTGACCCAAGGAGGGGTGCTCAGGTTACCGGATTCCGTGAAGTGCTGGGTGGTCCATTCACGTACTTGAAGGGGGCTGCCTCGCTTCAGGTTTTGGCGGGTAACTTGCCGCGCCCGAATGGGTCTAGGATTTCATTGCACAGGCTATCCACACGACGAGGGGAACATCGGGTTTCAGTAGCGGCTCTGTGAAACCCGGGGATCCCAGATATCTGTATTGTTCTGTGATGCTTATTACATTTCTGTGATGTTGCATTTTATCATGCCTTGAGCGAATATTATATATTGATATATATACTAGTAGATGTTGTATATGTTTTGCATCCGCGCTAGTCCAGTCCCCGCTCTGTCGTTAGTTAAGTAACCTAATGGGTTATGACAGGACCCAGTGGCGAATGCGGATGGCATATACGTACATCATTATTTTCGTTTTTTATTGGTGTGATCAATTGATGGGACTGCATTGATTCGGATCAATGCAAGCTAAACAAACCTATTCTGATGTTGTTGGAACAATTTTTCAAAAAAAGATGTTACTGTAAGGACGTTCTCTTTTGTTTTGCACAGTGGTATTCTATTATGAATATGCAGCACCTCAGTCGACGAGGCAAGGGCCGAGATCCCTTCACCGGGAGTGACCCCTTGGACAAAAGTTTGTGTCAGGGTAATAACTTCACTATAGCCGATTACTTTTTTCTTTGCATCATGGTATTCAGTTGGAATATCCAGCACCTCATTCTACGGGGAAAGAGCCGAGATCCCTTCACCGGGAGTGACCCCTTTAGCAAAGTTTTCCGTCACTATATTTTTATAAAAAGCTATCTGGTTCCTTCAACGATATCAAGTTCATTACGTTAAAGCTTTTTCGCCAAAAACCATTCGTAGCCCTCCGTCATTTCAGACGGGTAGCACATAGTATTCATGCTATGTTTGTTGACCTTCGTCAAGGCATAGTGTATGATAGCTATTTGTTACTTTTCTGCAGCATAGATAAATGCGTTTTGGGACAGTTGTACTGCCATGTTGGCCAAAGTCAAGGGTAGGTACGGGTGGGTTCAAATTAACCTGGAAAATGACGGGTAGAACTTGACATGTGACTTATGATTTGTTGACCTTCGTCTAGGTCAGAAGAGCATGGGGTAAAAATCACATCGGGAGTTTCTAAAGAAACTGAAACTTGCCAGATATGCGCATACCTTCTGGAGTGTGATAACGTGAATGGATTCCATCACGTTATCATGCGATGATAGTTTGATCCCGATTCCCACTGATGAGTTGGTTTACTCCTCGGGTGATCACGATTAATTCTTCTTTCAGGTTTGGAGGAGAATTTGAGTTTACAGTGGGAGATTTCCAGATTAGATAAAGTGATAACCATTCTGATCGAGGTTAGAGTGCACGCTGAGTGTTTCTTTTCTCTCTCTCTTTGGCAGCGACCATGGCCCGACCCTAGACAATGACTCAGTGACCAAGTTGACCGAACCTTCTTAAACACTGGCTTTTGGATTGTCAGAGTTGCATACCTCATTACAACTCCTACTCTTACCCTTTTTCTCCAGGACACCCCGTATTACTACGAACGCCCACTTCCATTGGATAAAGCCATTGTATGGTTATATACGAACTCGAAGGAATTTATTCGAGGATGGTTTCAGGTTCTGGAGAAAACGAATAGGACTATTCAGTTGTCTTTTCCTTTTACCTTCTCTCAGGTTGCGAGTGCTCCTTGGATTAAGACAGTACACCTATTGCGCTAATTGGATAGTCTTCTTCCAAACCATAGGCAGGTGCCGAACGGTAGGGAATGAAGAAAACCAATTAGCCTTACGAAGGTGTGCAGAAGGTATTAAGTAAATACAAATAAAGGGATTAGTAAGAGGGGCAAAGTAAACTACGACTTCTATTCACGACCAAACCAAGTATTTCTTTGCCAATCCAACATTACCTTTGCATTTCTCCAGAACACTCCATATCACTATGAAGATCCACAGTTATTTGGATACTCCATCGTATGGTTATATACGAACTCGAAAGGAACTTGTTCCATTTTGGGGATGGATTCCGGTTCAGGAGAAATAGGAATAAGGTTTATTCGGTTGTCTTTTATCTTCACATTCTCTCGAGTTGCGAGTGCTCCTAAGATTAGGACAGTACACCCATTACGCTTATTGGATAGTCTTCTTCCAAACCATATGCTTGTTAGTTGTATGTATGCCCTAGAGGCCAGTATTGTACAGATTATGTATATTATATTGGATGCTTGGACATATATAGAGATGACTTTCTTGCTCGACATGATAGTATGCTATCTGGTTGCTCTTTATCTTAACATGTACACTAGTCTCTTTATACTGTCTTATAGTTACATGTTGGTAAAGCCCTTAGGATTTGTACTTGACTACCTGGACTATGATGCAGATCATGCTAGTGGGGACATGGTAGTCCGTAAGTACATCCTTCAAGGTCCCTAGTCGTGGGTGTATCGAGACGGGGCATCGATATACCAGAGTAGACTAGCGTATACGCTTCTCGACCCATGTGATGGGCAATGGATGATCCCATATCCATTGGTGTTTGACATCAGAGATGGTATACGGGTGCTCAGTGGAGACTGAGTACACTGGACGGACTCGCCGAGAACTCCCAGATGGTATTATACCTCACGTCAGATGGCAGTTCTCAGGTGACACTTGTACAGATTAGTCTGTAGACCCGAGATCGTCATAGAGTCTTGTGTGATTCCCACTGTGCTTTGATCTCCACCTTACCACGTCCATGAGGGCGTGCAAAATGGTGGTCTTTGGGCACAGTCCCGAGTCACATGGAGGCAATGAGCGATAGGAGGGATTTCGTCTCTCCCGGTATTGGGGGTTGATGTTGCGCAGTGCTCGATTGGCCATAGCAGGGAAGTCCCTGGCCAGGGCTGATCAGAGATTTGCTGGTAAGTGTTACCAGTAGTTTCTCGACCCGTTACGAGCCTCACATCGGCACGACTTATCGGGTTATTGGGGTCTGACGTTTACCACCCCTAGACTTGATATGCGACATATCAGATGAAGAGACCGGACTGTACGGTAAGTGTTACTGGTCGGATTCGCAGGAGTGTGAGCGGGCTAGCTCGTCGATCTTCTGATCGCTCAATACCCAGGTGGCCGTTACGTTTAGCAGACCGCTTGCGGCTTGTGGGTGCATGATAGGATCATCATCTGCAACCGGCGTATTGACGAGTCTTTAGAGTCCTACACAGAGGTTTCCTGGTTCAAGCGAAACAAAATAGGAGTGCATATGAGATATGTGCGGGACCGAGAATAATGCGTGTATGTGATACCGTATTTGATTCTCGTGGTTAATGTTTCGATTGGTTGTATATGATATAACCTAGTTATCGAATCGAAGATCGATTCGATAAGTCGATACATTGAATACTAGTCGGTTATGTGCGACATGACCGGATCATTGAATCAAGTGTTGTTTTAATGATTTAATGTATAATTATATATTTGATATATTACTTTGCATTAACTAGTATTGGTTCACTTTAAACGGATTTTTCTCACTTGAATTACACATTGTATATGTGATATACTTTTGTGCTCTTATATGTATCATGTTTGATGATGCATGTAGTTTTGGCTTTGTGTAAAGAATGCAACCATGGTTATGAGAGTGGTTAGGGTTTAAGATTTATTCTCTTATTATTAAATCCATTTATTTTTTTTTTTAAATGGATTTATGGAAACAAAAGGGTTTCATTTTTTTCATGAAGTGTGGTGAAGCTTCATGAAGCTTTTTGTAATGATGCCATTTTGTCTCCTTGCTTAAACCTAACCAATCCCACTAACCATGGTCAATTCTCTACACTTGACCATGGTTAGAAGATGATAAGAATTCCTTTATTATTCATTTTAGAAATAACTTATCATATGAATTCTATCATCTTCTTCATCTTCTTCTTCTTCTTCAAGCTTGCTACAAAAATGGCAACTTGAGATCTAGTGAGAGAAATCCAAATCTAAAGAGAACCCACCTCCTATTTCTTCACCCTCTACCTCTAGCCAAGTTGTAGAGTGTGTTTTCTTCACAAATTTCATCACTTTGTGAAGTCGGAGCTTGAACTTGCGATGCCTCGACGTAGATCGTCTTTGACACGAAGCCGGCGACCTAGCTCACCCGTTTCTCCGACGAAGCCGATGCTCGAGCCCGGAGTTCGACTTGGACAGCGAGGAGATGTCGTTGCGGAGCCGTGGAGGTGGACATCCGGATCTACAAAGGTTGTATTTCCGTTTAAACTATAGTTAAGTGTTAACTAGCTTTTCTTTTCGCCTAGATTTTCTAGCAAAGATCCGTAGTCTAGGGTTTCTCGGCACCAAAAAATTATAAATTGGCATGTTCGATGCCTTGTGAGACCTCACTTGAGTGCCTAGGAACCCTACAGTGGTATCAGAGCCTAGCTAGAGCCTTAGGCGAAGTCTAGACGGAGTTTGAAACCCGGATGAACCGAAAACCCAACCCCAAAATAGCTCTCTGGAAATTTTCCGTATTTGTGGTTTTTTGTCAATTAAAAATGCCTAAAAAAATCAGCAATAAAATCTAAGAATTACTGTGTAAAATTTTTTCTGTGAACAGTACTAACTGCGGCGGAACCGCGGCAGAAGCATGGCTTCTGCGGCGGTTCCGCGGCTCCTTGATGACGTCAGCCACACTTCTTTGCACAGTAATACCTGATTTATTATTCTGAGTTTTCTGGGAATTTTAATTTGGCTCCAGGTTTGAGTATTCTGGGGTTGTATTGGGAATTGTCGATTCGGTCGGATACAAATACCCAACTTTCTGGGAAGTGTTTTTCCAGATAACTGTAGAATATGTTAAAGAGTTCGACCGGATACAAATACCCAACTTTTCCCCTGCCGGAATAATTCCAAGTGTTGGATTTTTCTGTGGTTAAAAGACGTTCTGAGTAGTGCAAGTAACGCGATGGTCCCTCTAGAAGACAACAAACCTTAACTCGATTATGTGACCGTCTTGAACTGCCCTTTGAACCTTCGGGTTTGGGGCAGTACGGCGTGCCACATGTGAGGCATTGGCTTGACCCTTCGACGGCTGGACCGTTGGTACTGAGGTATGAAGTGAATGTCTTTGAACCTATTTCATGTGTTGATCGGTGTCGGGAAAACTTGGGTGTTCGAATGTTCGATCGGAGAGTTTAAAATATTCTATTTATCCGGAATTGGATACAATAATTGGAATTCACAAACAGTTATGAGATAACTGGATGAATGTTATAAATCTAGCAGTTTAGTCCCATACGATATTGAAAAGAGTTTTCGATAATGAGACTAAAATGCGGGATTTGTAACTGTTAGGCATGTGATGTCTAAAGTAGTTACGGATTCCAATTGTTGTAGTTTTACACTTTCTTTTCTGTGACCGTAAGTGTAGTATGTTCATATCGCCGGTTTCGTTGCTATACGTCAACGACAATTGGGGTATGCATACTTACTTACGTTGATGACATGTGATGTTATGTGTTTCTGGATATGTTATATTGGATCGTCGTGTTCGAATAGCCGGGGGTTTTTATGTGAGATGAGAGTTTTCCATTTTAATTCATGTAAAAACTTGTATGTAATATTCTTTTATTTGGGGCACTTCCAGGTAGCGGAAGATGTCACCTTTTGTATATTATTTACTTTTCCGCATTAGGGTAGACCCAAGGAGGGGAGCACAAGTAACCGGGTTCTGGGGTCCAGTGAGAGACCAACTCGAGGAGTCGAGTCCGGGTCTCCTAACCCTAGAATTGGCAGGGTTGCTTGCAGCTCTCGTAGGGGTCTAGGGGTGTGGGATTGGCTATTCATCACGACCGTGGAATCCGTGTTTTATACTGGCTCGTATTGAAAACACGGACGTCCTAGTATATCCAATATTTCATATGTTTATTCTGCTGCGATATCTGTGATGTGTTTCTGTGATGGATATAATATATAGTATATATGATATATTATATAGACGTTACTTATGTTTTACACCCGTGCTAGCCCTGCCCTGCTCTGTCGTTAGTTACCTAACCTAACGGTGCACGAGGGGACATCGAGGCGAATGCGGATGGCATAAGTGTACGTCATATCTATCTGTGATGTTTAGGTGTTTAAATGATGGGACTTCATTAATGTGATTAATGAAAGATAAGAAACCTAAGATGTTGTGGAATCGAATTTTAAAATAAAAGGTAGCTACAGTTCTTGCTTTGCACAGCGGTATATATGATATACCCTGCACCTTATTCGATGAGGAAAGGACCGAGATCCCTTCACCGGGAGTGACTCCTTTAGCAATAACTGGCAGATGCTACACACTCGGTTTGCTTTTGACTGCTTTTTGGGTTTTTGCTTTGCACAGCGATATATATGATATATCCCGCACCTCATTCGACGAGGAAAGGACCGAGATCCCTTCGCCGGGAGTGACTCCTTTAGCAAAACTAGAAAAGCCTCAAAATCACTCCATTTCAAAACTTCATTTGATTCTACAACGATATCAAGTTCATTACGCAATAGGTTTTCAGAAAAACCTGCGTAGCCCTCCGTCATTTCAGATAGGTTACATATAGTATTCGTGCTACATTTGTTGGCTTTCGTCAAGGTGTAGTGTGCGGTAGCTATATGCTGTTTATCTGCTGCATATGATGCGACTGGATTAGGGTAGTCGTACGGCTTTGTTGGCTTTCGTCAAGGGTCGTGCGGGTGGGTTTAATTCAGTCAAGAAATGTACGGGTTGAACTTGACTAGCGGGCTGTGGTTTGTTGGCTTTCGTCAAGGTCATAACACGCTAGGGGCAAAAGCATTATCGGGAATTTCAAGTGTTGAAATTTGCAATGAGATTGCATACCTTCTATGAGATAGTTGGATCCCGATACCCACTGCGAGTAAGAGTTACTCCTGGGAGAGTTTTACACATTGCAATTAGCTGATCAAGTAGGTGTCTAGAAAGGTGTCAACGGGGTTAAGCCTCTGGGAAAACGAGGTTTACAGTAATTAGGTTCGTGCGAAAGCACGGGGGACCTCCCTCAAAGTACCGACACTGGCCTGGCTGAAAGATTGGCGAACTTGTAGTGTGTAATTAATCCCGGCTAGTCTTTCCTTTTAGGGTTTGAAGGAAGATTTGATAAAAAGCAGTGGGAGCCATCCTGATTAGATAAGATAATAACCAATCTGATCTTGCACGAGCTTACGCTAAAGTGTTTTCTTCTCTCTCTCTCCAGGTAGCGACCATTTCATGCCTTAATAAAGATAATAATATGGATGTATTGACCGAACCCGCATGTTATACTGTGCTGGGGAACATTGGTTCCGTTCTTACCTATAAGAGTTATAGGAATGAACTGGATATAGGGGAATACCAGGATTCCCATGCCACCCGAATGAAGAAAGTACATGTTGATGCATTTTCTTCGGGTGTGTTCGTTACTGAGAACTGTTTCTCCATTTGCTCTACGTCCTGGGTATTAGATACCGGGTCAGGATCCCATATATGTAATCAGTTACATGGGCTCAGGAAAGGTAGAGAACTTGGAGAAGGTGATAAAGACATTAGAGTTGGAAATGGTGCACTTGTTGCAGCTAAGACTGTCGGGGAATATCACCTTGTATTACCAACAGGTAATACATTGGTTCTGAACGAATGCTATTACATGCCGAACCTGATATGCAACATTATATCGGTTTCTTTATTAAGTAAAGAGGGATATAATTTTGTATTACAGGACAATGTTATGAACATTTTCCGTAACCAAAAGTTGGTTGGATCAGGCACGTTGTGCAATGGCATTTATGTTCTAAACCAATCAACAGTTCTGAGCATAACAAACACACACAAGAGGAAGGGTTCTGAACTCAACGAATCCTTCTTGTGGCATTGTAGACTGGGTCACATCAATGCGACACGACTGGCTAAGTTGCATAAAGATGGATATTTGAAACCTTTCGAATTTTCATCTTATGACACTTGCCAGTCATGTCTCAAAGGCAAGATGACCAAAACTCCGTTTACGGGACACGGAGAAAGAGTTACCGAACTCTTGGGACTGATACATAGTGATGTATGTGGTCCCATGTCTACGCATGCCAGGGATGGTTCTTCGTACTTCATTACATTCACTGACGATCTCTCAAGATACGGACATGTGTACTTGATAAGACACAAGTCTGAAGCTTTTGAGAAATTTAGAGAATATAAACAAGAAGTCGAAAACCAAACCGGAAAGAGTATTAAAATCCTTCGATCTGATCGAGGAGGTGAATACTTGAGCAATGAATTCCTGGACTTCCTAAAAGAGAATGGGATTCTCTCTCAGCTGACTCCTCCATATACACCACAGCACAACGGTGTATCAGAACGGAGGAATCGCACCCTATTAGATATGGTGCGCTCTATGATGAGCACAGCTGAGTTACCTATTTCCTTCTGGGGGTATGCGCTTGAGACAGCCATACATCTACTGAATATGGTCCCCACCAAATCAGTGCCTACCACTCCATATGAGATATGGAAAGGGAAGAGACCATGTCTTAACTATGTTAAGATATGGGGTTGTCCAGCCTATGTCAAACGACAAAATCCAGACAAACTCGAGGCACGGTCTGTTCTATGCAAATTTGTAGGATATCCCAAGAATTCTCAAGGGTATATCTTCTACCACCCTGAGGAAAAAAGAGTGTTTGTTTCTCGGCAAGCCACCTTTTTAGAAAAGGAATTTCTTGAAAAAGTGATTAGTGGTCATGAGGTAGAACTGGAAGAAGTTCCAGCTGCAGAAGCTACAACAGAAGATCTGGTGGAACCAGAGGATTCCGTAGTTCCCGATGAACCCCAGCCACTCTGCCGATCTAGTAGGGTTTCTCGCCAACCTGAGAGATACTACGGTTTTCTCATGGACGGTGGGAGCGAGGATTGCATCATGGAGGATGATGACCCAACTAGTTTCGAGCAGGCCATCACGAGTAGGGACTCAGTGAAATGGCTGGATGCTATGCGGTCCGAGATGGAATCCATGTACACCAACAAAGTATGGACTTTGGAAGTTCCTCCTGAAGGGGTAAAACCCATTGGGAGCAAATGGATCTTCAAGAAGAAACTTGGTGTAGATGGGAAAGTGGAGACTTTCAAAGCTAGACTTGTAGCAAAGGGTTTTCATCAAAGACCAGGTGTGGACTATGACGAGACCTTTTCTCCAGTGGCTATGCTTAAATCCATCCGAATCATGCTTGACATTGCTGCTTTTCATGACTACGAAATCTGGCAAATGGATGTTAAGACCGCCTTTCTAAATGGTGATTTAGAAGAGTGCGTGTACATGACTCAACCAGAGGGCTTCGTAGACAGTGGGAGCAGCGGGAAGGTGTGCAAGCTGCTTAAATCCATTTATGGATTAAAGCAAGCATCGCGGAGTTGGAACATCTGCTTTGACGTCGTTATCAAAGAGTTTGATTTCGTCAAAAATCCAGATGAACCTTGTATCTACAAGAAGGTGGCAGAGAGTAAGGTTGTCTTCCTCGTATTGTACGTGGACGACATACTCTTGATAGGAAATGATATTCTTATGCTGCAAGCGGTCAAGCTCTTCTTATCACAAAGATTCTCAATGAAAGATCTTGGTGATGCCTCCTGCATATTGGGAATTAGGATCTATAGAGATAGATCCAAACGGATTTTGGGATTGTCCCAATCCAGGTACATAGACACCATACTAAAGAGGTTTAGTATGGAAGAGTCCAAGCGTGGGAGCTTGCCCACGATCTCTGGAGTCACTCTCTCCAAAGAGATGTCTCCCAAGACTGATTTGGAGAGAGCTCGCATGCAAGGGATACCCTATGCTTCGGCAGTAGGCTCTATCATGTATGCGATGCTATGTACCAGACCCGATGTAGCATACTCACTAAGTATAGTGAGCAGGTATCAAGCTGATCCTGGAGAGAGTCACTGGACAGCTGTGAAGAGCATTCTCAAGTACTTGCGAAGGACTAGAGATATGTTCTTGGTGTATGATAACGGAGAACTCCAAGTGGAGTCCTTTACCGATTCCAGCTTCCAGAGTGATAAGGACGACTCTAAGTCGCAGTCGGGTTTTGTCTTTACCCTTTACGGAGGGGCGGTTAGCTGGAAGAGTTCCAAGCAGGAAACCGTGGCAGACTCGACGATGGAGGCTGAATACATCGCTGCCAACGATGCTGCCAAAGAGGCTGTCTGGATCAAGAAGTTCATTACTGAACTTGGAGTGGTTCCATCCATTGAGCGTTCAATACCTTTGTATTACGATAACAATGGAGCGGTGGCTTTGGCCAAGGAACCCAGGTCCCATCAGCGATCCAGGCATATTCTGAGGCGGTATCACCTGATCCGGGAGATAGTTGATCGCCGGGAGATCGAGGTCAGGAGAGTTGACACGAAGAACAACACGGCGGATCCACTCACGAAGGCCATTCCCCAGATACAGTTTGAGAGACTCTTCGGGATGCTCGGTATGAGATACTACAGCAGCTGGTCCTAGTGCAAGTGGGAGATTGTTAGTTGTATGTATGCCCTAGAGGCCAGTATTGTACAGATTATGTATATTATATTGGATGCTTGGACATATATAGAGATGACTTTCTTGCTCGACATGATAGTATGCTATCTGGTTGCTCTTTATCTTAACATGTACACTAGTCTCTTTATACTGTCTTATAGTTACGTGTTGGTAAAGCCCTTAGGATTTGTACTTGACTACCTGGACTATGATGCAGATCATGCTAGTGGGGACATGGTAGTCCGTAAGTACATCCTTCAAGGTCCCTAGTCGTGGGTGTATCGAGACGGGGCATCGATATACCAGAGTAGACTAGCGTATACGCTTCTCGACCCATGTGATGGGCGATGGATGATCCCATATCCATTGGTGTTTGACATCAGAGATGGTATACGGGTGCTCAGTGGAGACTGAGTACACTGGACGGACTCGCCGAGAACTCCCAGATGGTATTATACCTCACGTCAGATGGCAGTTCTCAGGTGACACTTGTACAGATTAGTCTGTAGACCCGAGATCGTCATAGAGTCTTGTGTGATTCCCGCTGTGCTTTGATCTCCACCTTACCACGTCCATGAGGACGTGCAAAACGGTGGTCTTTGGGCACAGTCCCGAGTCACATGGAGGCAATGAGCGATAGGAGGGGTTTCGTCTCTCCCGGTATTGGGGGTTGATGTTGCGTAGTGCTCGATTGGCCGTAGCAGGGAAGTCCCTGGCCAGGGCTGATCAGAGATTTGCTGGTAAGTGTTACCAGTAGTTTCTCGACCCGTTACGAGCCTCACATCGGCACGACTTATCGGGTTATTGGGGTCTGACGTTTACCACCCCTAGACTTGATATGCGACATATCAGATGAAGAGACCGGACTGTACGGTAAGTGTTACTGGTCGGATTCGCAGGAGTGTGAGCGGGCTAGCTCGTCGATCTTCTGATCGCTCAATACCCAGGTGGCCGTTACGTTTAGCAGACCGCTTGCGGCTTGTGGGTGCATGATATGATCATCATCTGCTACCGGCGTATTGACGAGTCTTTAGAGTCCTACACAGAGGTTTCCTGGTTCAAGCGAAACGAAATAGGAGTGCTTATGAGATATGTGCGGGACCGAGAATAATGCATGTATGTGATATCGTATTTGATTCTCGTGGTTAATGTTTCGATTGGTTGTATATGATATAACCTAGTTATCGAATCGAAGATCGATTCGATAAGTCGATACATTGAATACTAGTCGGTTATGTGCGACATGACCGGATCATTGAATCAAGTGTTGTTTTAATGATTTAATGTATAATTATATATTTGATATATTACTTTGCATTAACTAGTATTGGTTCACTTTATACGGATTTTTCTCACTTGAATTACACATTGTATATGTGATATACTTTTGTGCTCTTATATGTATCATGTTTGATGATGCATGTAGTTTTGGCTTTGTGTAAAGAATGCAACCATGGTTATGAGAGTGGTTAGGGTTTAAGATTTATTCTCTTATTATTAAATCCATTTATTTTTTTTTTAAATGGATTTATGGAAACAAAAGGGTTTCATTTTTTTCATGAAGTGTGGTGAAGCTTCATGAAGCTTTTTGTAATGATGCCATTTTGTCTCCTTGCTTAAACCTAACCAAGATCAATTCTCTACACTTGACCATGGTTAGAAGATGATAAGAATTCCTTTATTATTCATTTTAGAAATAACTTATCATATGAATTCTATCATCTTCTTCATCTTCTTCTTCTTCTTCAAGCTTGCTACAAAAATGGCAACTTGAGATCTAGTGAGAGAAATCCAAATCTAAAGAGAACCCACCTCCTATTTCTTCACCCTCTACCTATAGCCAAGTTGTAGAGTGTGTTTTCTTCACAAATTTCATCACTTTGTGAAGTCGGAGCTTGAACTTGCGATGCCTCGACGTAGATCGTCTTTGACACGAAGCCGGCGACCTAGCTCACCCGTTTCTCCGACGAAGCCGACGCTCGAGCCCGGAGTTCGACTTGGACAGCGAGGAGATGTCGTTGCGGAGCCGTGGAGGTGGACATCCGGATCTACAAAGGTTGTATTTCCGTTTAAACTATAGTTAAGTGTTAACTAGCTTTTCTTTTCGCCTAGATTTTCTAGCAAAGATCCGTAGTCTAGGGTTTCTCGGCACCAAAAAATTATAAATTGGCATGTTCGATGCCTTGTGAGACCTCACTTGAGTGCCTAGGAACCCTACAATGCTGGTGTCGAACGGTAGGGAAGGAAGAAAACCATTTAGCCTAAGAGGGTGTACAGAAGGTAATGACTAAAGACATATGAAGGGATTTGGAGAGATGGCATAGAAATATACGGTTACAGTTGTGAATCTGGATAATAGAAGAGGCATTACTAGGAATACCCGGATACCCCTAAGAAACATTTCAATGTTTCAATTTCACTGTGTACTGTTAAAAGAAAACTGATTTCCCAATTAGCCCTTGCTCCATGGTATGTATTTACCAGGTATGATTCTCATATCTGTATGGTTTTACAGATGATGAGTAGGAGTAAGTTATTGGGAATTAGGTGATCATCCTCATTATATCGGAATTCGTTGTAATTGGTGATATTTGAGGAAATCACCTGGGTTGTTTGCCAGACGACAAGTATTTGTTTTTGAATATCCGTTGTAATGCACCAATTTCAAATTGATATATCTGTATATCTATTTTTATAGAGTGAGATATAACTTTTTGAAATTATGTCCATGACATTTACCTATATCAGTGGATGGTTAGGTAAGGAGTATTAAACAGCGGTGTAATTCTTCTTAACCATAAGTACGGTTTTCAACCTACGACACACAGGGAATGAGTTATTAGACTCAAGGGACGGATACAGAGTATTGTATGTTTTCCAGTGTCTATTAGGACAGAGGGGTTGGTACTCGTACTATATTCTGTTTACTTATGACTTCTCTAGTTCTTAGACAAATGTTTCATAGAAACACAAGGTCCAAGTTTTGAGAAGTTATAGGTATATGAATAAAGTAGAGAACCAGGTGTTGTAAGTATCAGGATTCTTCAAGGTGATCGAAGATGTTGATACTTGTGTATGGTATTCAGTTGATAGTAATGGTTTTGAGAAACTTGTTTTTTTTCATGTTACTCATATCTGGATGCATTCCTAAGTTGTGTAACGCTGATAGGCCTCCTTCCATTTAGTTGACATGCACTGGAGACAGCTGCATGATTTGAATCTGGTTCCAATTAAATCAGTGCCTCTGTTTCTATATTGGATATAGAACAGTTCATATCTTAACGATGTTAAGGTACGGGAAGTTGTCCGGCTTATGCTTAAAACCAGACTCTGGATAACTCAAGGCACGTTTCTGTAATGGTTGTTTGTGGGTTGACCCGGGCTATGACGAGGGTTGATTTTCTACCATCTGGAACATCAATAGTGATATTGTTCTTGGCTCACCACAGTTTTAGTAAAATGGATTTTTTCAGAAAACAGTAGTGGGAGTATGGTAGAACTGGAAGTGATTCCAGAACCGCAGACGATTACTGAAAATTTGATGAGAACCTAAAGATTCAATCTGATTTGACATTCTATTTGCTACTCCGCAGTGATGGTGGGTAACCTCAGGCACCCGAGAGGTACTCCGGTAGCCTCAAGGAAGGTGACAGGGAGGTTCTTGTTTACCCAGACTTGCCTTTGCTGTTGTTCCAGGCTATGAGACCCGGCAGAAGGATGAGTATAGCGTCGTTCTAAACTAGCTTTAGAAGTGCACGTGTATATGATTCGGCCAGAGGGTTGTCGTAGTCAGTTGGAGCAGCGGAAGCATTGGTGGACAACTAGCTTATGTCTATTTATAGACTAAAGCAGATATAGCGGATATAGATCATCTATTTCTGATGTAACAGTCATAGGGTTTGACTTCATCAGAATAGGGGATGGATCTGATAAGGAGGTAGTAGGGTGTGATGTCCTGGTATTTGGATGACATACTTAGAGTAGGAATTGAAGTTCCTATACTATGATCGGTTATACTTTGGTTGTCACACAGTGGTTTCTCCACATAGGATATAGATATAATATCAGACATTCTA
This sequence comes from Agapanthus africanus, assembly GCA_030015575.1. NCBI lineage: Eukaryota > Viridiplantae > Streptophyta > Magnoliopsida > Asparagales > Amaryllidaceae > Agapanthus > Agapanthus africanus. The sequence goes on from CM057341.1 coordinate 623,915,558, forward strand.
GTTACTAGATTTATGGTTTTAGATCTGGATTTGGGAAGTGTCCCAATCTGGGTACTTAGACAGCATTCTAAAGGTGTTTTAGAATGGACGACTCCTGGCACGGTAGTGTACCTGCAGGTAATGGAGTCACCCTCTCTAAAGGTGTCTTACAGACTAAAGGGGAGAGGGATGTGCATGATTGGCAGATCACTTGCTTAGGCAATTGAGTCAATCATGAGATTTCAAGTACCACACCAGATATTGTTTTTCCACGAGATGCAGTAAGTTGATATTGATCCAATTCTGGAGAAACATTCGGATGCAGTTTTAGAACATAAGTGGATGTTCTAGGGATATGATAACAACAGCCTCTTTTAGGAGACAGTTATCATTCCAGGCTTCCAAGGTGACATGGATGACAGAGTGGCTGTCAGAGTTATAGTTTTCCCTCTTACGAGGGGCAGTATTTTGGATAGGTGGTCCAGGCGGATACTAAAGGAGGCATGGCGCAGGATACTGATTAACTTCAGTTGACGATACAGTCTAAGAAGTTTGGATTTGGAGTCCATTTATGAACTAGGACCCATCAGATATCCAGACATATTCTAAAACAGGTATTGCTCATTTTGGGAGATGGTTTTCTCTGCGAACTTGAGATAAAGAGAGACATAGAAAGAAACATCAAAGCGGATCCACTCACTGAGGCTATTCCTCGAACGCATTAGTTTCGTAAACGGGTTTTGTTAGACTAATTAGTAGAGGAGTTGGGTGTTCGGTATCACACAGGCTGTGAGTATGCAACATCGCAATAATTAGCCTTGAGTGCAAGTGGGAGATTGTTGGAGATAGTGCCCTTAGAGTCAATTATAGGGTCACAGGCACGTGATTGCAAAGGACCTATGCCGGTAGGACAGTCTTATTCAAGATGATAGTATGCTATCTGGTTTATCTTTATCATCGTGTTCTCCTTTAGGTGACCTTACAGGTCGCTATTACACGTTGATAGAGCCCCTAGAATTCTTGCTTGACTGCCAGCAGCATGAGGGCGATCATATACATGGGAGCTGGTTGTTTATAAGCACATCCTTAAAAGGTCCCTAGTCGTGGGAGTTTCGAGACAGGGCATCGATACTCCAGAGTAGACTAGTGTATAAAGTCGAGACCCCGACGAGGGGCGGTGGTCGGTCTCACAAGCCACTGGTGTCAGTTGGTTCACCTAAGATGTATACAGGTGCTCATTGGGTTATGAGTACACCGGACAGGACTCGCCGGGAACATGCTAGTCGGTCTTATACCTGACGTCAGATAGCAGTTCCCTGGTGACATGTATACAGGTTAGTTCATCGACCTAAGGTCGTCATTAGTCTCGTGTGAGTTCCCACTGTACTTTGATTACTACCCTACCATGGCTCAAAGGAGTCGTGCAAACAGGTTTTAGTTGGGTACAGTCCCGAGCCACATGGAGGCGGTGAGCGGATCTGCAGGGGTTCGTCTCTCCCGATATTGGGGGTGAGGTCATGCTGTGTCTAGAAGAGCCATTACATGAAGTCCTTGGCCAAGGCAGGAGATTTACTGGTAGGTTTTTCAGTAGTATCTCAGGGTGTTCTGGGCTACACACCGACACGACTTGTACCGCTGTTGGGGGTCTGACTTTTATCAACCCCCTAGGCCTGCCATGCGATGCTCATAGACAAACGAACCGGACTGTACGGATATTATCACTGACAGGCTCAGTAGGGTGGCAGGATGAGTTCGCTCATCGACGTCCCTTTTTGGTCAATACCTGGTAGCCCGTTACGTATGGCTAATACCTCTGACGTGCTAGTGGTTAAATTCACAGCCAAAGTATTGAAGAGTCTTTTGAGTCCCCCACAGACAGTTTCTTAAGTTTCGGGCGAAACGTTGTAGAGGCCGTATGGATATATGGCAGGGTTCGATCATATACGTGCGGTATTGCACGAATCATGATCGGATGGATAATACTAGCGGTCTTTGGTTTAAGCCGGATCCTAGTATTGTATAGTGTAGATTTTATCTCATTGCATTTGTATTCAGTAGGAATACAAATGCGGGTTTGTATATACAGTCGCGGGGTTTTCCTGTAATTTATTACGGGATCAATTTTTGGAGTTGCCAGTTTGCATTCCGTTTCGGCCATTTTCCTTTCTATCTTTCTTTGGCTGAAATTTGTTGGGAAGGGGGTTATTTGCAAATATGCAATTAATAATGGAGAAGACTTTTTGTGGCTCATGATGGTTCTTATGATGGTTCTTGTATATGATGATTTTTGTGCATCATTACTTTGGTGATGGGTTTTGGTTTTGACTTGGTGGTGATCATTTGTTCCTAATCATCACCCTTTTCTCTCTCTTTTATTATTGCCACACTCCCTCTCTTTTCCATGAGGCTTGGGCCGGCCATTCTTGATAGGGGCTATCCAATTTTTGGTGTGGGTGATGAGTCTCATTTCCTTACTACAAAATTCCATTGTTCATCACAAAAGTTTACATCTCCTTCCCCACTTCAAAATGGCAACTTCTTATAACCCCATAAGACAAAAACATTCTACACTTAGCCTACTGCATTCTTGGACACGTCGGCTCGCCAACTTCATACCCGAGTTGCCTCGGTCCAGAGGTGGGAGCCCGTAAAAGAATCCGGCGATGTGGCGCCCTTTCCGACGAGGAGATGAACACCGGAGATTCCGCGAGGAGATCGGGATAGAGGCCGAAGACCGAAGGACACGGATCGCTCGGTATAGCTTTCTACCCTTTCTTCAATTAGCTAGTAGTAGGTTAATGGTCCGATCCAGGTTTATAGTCCGCGGTAGCGCCGGTTTCTAGTCTAAAGAAAAGTTTTTGTTTTCCGCATTTGGCCTCGTTCAAACGGCCGGGGCGCTGCCGTGCACTTACAGTTCACCTCGGCGGCTCAAGAGCCACCTCGCCTAAAGATCTGAGGCACCTCATCGAGAGGAACCGGGGCCGCTCCCAGACGCAGGCCACCCGCAGCTGAGGCCAGGGATCCTAAGGCTCCGATTCCTCGGGATACTACGATCGGCTCGACGCCCTCGAGAAGAAAATTGAGGGCATACGCCGGGGGGCTCACCTCTCGAGCGACGGGGCCAGGTACGCCTCCGATTCGCTAACAAAGCCGTTCACAGAGGAATTGCTCGCCGTCCACGTCTCCTCGCGCAACAAGCCTCCAAAGGTCTCTCTGTTCGACTGGAAAAGCGACCCGAAGGACTATTTGGACGCTTTCACTATGGGGATGAGCTTCCAGGATACTCCGACGCCGCCCAGTGCAGGGACTTCCCGGCCACCCCTATCCACGTAGGTTGGGACTGGTTCCGGGGTCTCGAGCCCCATTCGATCTCAACCTTCGACGAGCTGGCTACTCAATTCCTCGGCCATTTCGTTGGCAACTGTCGACAGAAGCGCACGGTCGAGTACCTCTTCACGGTTAAAAGTGGGGACAAGGAAACGTTTAAGGCCTACATTACCCGTTTCTTCAATGCCCTTCTCGAGGTACCCGAGCACCGGGACGAGACCGTCATCACTGCGCTTAGATCTTGTCTGAGGCACAGGGAGTGGTTATGCTCCTTCGCATTGGCGCAACCCAAGACCATGGCCGTGGTCAAGGCGTGGACCGAGCGCAAGGTTCAGCTGGAACCCAAGGTGAACGCTAACCTCCCCCGAGCAGAACGATCCGACCAGAAGAAGAGGGCTCGGGAAGAAAGGCCGGAGCGTCAGTAGCCCTACCACCCAAAGTTCTAGGAGTATACCACCCTCAATGCCTCCCTCGCAGTATTGTTAGAGGAGGCCCAGAACGGGGGGTTCTTCAAGTTCCCTCTGATCCCGCGTCAGGCTGCGAAGCGAACCTGGGGCCCTTATTGTGCATTCCACCGAACACTGGGCCATGCCAAGGAGGATTGCAAACAACTCAGTGACTACATCGAAGTGCTCATCCGATCAGGACACCTCGCCACATACTTCAGGGATAAGCGGCAGGCCGACCGCGAGTAGAAGCAGCATCGCCCTCCCGCTGACCTGACCATCGGTCAGATCATGCTCGTCTCGGTGGACGGCCAGCACGGAACTCAGGGAGCCCCGCACCCTGCGCCAAGTGCGGAGGCCCACAGTCCTTCGGCGAGCTTAGACCAAGCCAATAAGATCATCTACTAGCCTGTACCTTTTCTTTAGGGCAATGTAAACCTTTCCTAGGATCTATTGTTAATTTAATAAAGATCAATGGAACATTGTGAAAAAGAAAGAAAAACCTTGTTTATTCAAAAGGTATTATGGGCTCCTCAGTCATACACGCAAAAAGAAAAGAAAATTACAACAGCGGGGGAAGAGGGTGCAGCGAGCACTGCTCGTGGTACCCGGTAAAGATCTCCGCCAGCCGGCGCCTAGTGAGGTCCAACCTCTGTCCCCAGTTCTCCCCACGCGCGTCAATCCCAAGCCTCAGCTTGTAGCATTCGCGGACGAGCGCCTCAGAGACCGCAGCTTGCCCACGGCCTCGTCATAGAGCTGCTCGGACAAGGGGTTGTAAAGCCCTGACGACGCCCTCTAGATGGAGTACATCAGCAGCTGCAGCTGGGAGGAGCGTCGGGGGAGCAGCCGGCCGAAATGGTCCTCAATGCTCCCATTGACCTGCTACACTGAGTCCTCGGTGCAGCACTGGTCATAAAGGTACACATCTTCGAAGTGGATGATGTCGGGGATGGTAAACGGGAAGTCTTGCATTTTCAACGACCTGTTTATAAAGGATGGAAGGACCAATACTCCATCAGCCTTATATAGCCCGCTGCGCAGCTCAACAGTCGCCCGCAATCGCCCAGAAGGTCGCTGCCACGCGGTGGTCGTCATGCCTTCTCTGGTGGAATCGAAGCGACGCGACCCTAACGCTTTGCCTCCCCCCGCATTCAATGCACATGCTACGCGTACTGTTGCCATGACCGTTCATATTCCCCATGCCTACAGCTGGACAGTCGGGCTACACCTCACCAAGATTTGACGCAGCAGCTACCCTGCTCGGTCACCCCTGGCGGGTAGCTTCCCTACGGCAACGCCAGGGAACAGAAAGCCCTCCCAGAGGCAGTCATGCCCGAGGATCCCTCGCTCGGCTATCCCCAGCGGGTAGCTTCCCTGCCACAACGCCGGGGATCAAAAAGCCCTCCTAGAGGCGGTCGAGCCCGAGGATCCCTTGCTCGGCTATCCTTCAGGACAAAAGCCCTCGGCAAGAGGCACCGGGCAGTAACCCTGCCCGGCCAAGGGTCCTTGGTAGGCTTCTACAGCCCCTCCCGTGCTAAGGACCAAAGTCCTCCCAGAGGCAGTCGAGTCCATGCTCGACTATCCCCGGCTGGTAGCTTCCTACCACAACCGACAAGGATCAAATTCCTCACCAAGAGGCACTGGGTAGTAACCCTGCTCGGTCCCTATCCTGAAGGATCAAAGCCCTCGCAAGAGGCAACAGAACAGCTGCCCTGCTTGGTCAACTTCGGCTAGTAGCTCCCTACCCACGACGCCAGGGACCAAAGGCCCTCACAGGTGGCACCAGAGCGGCTACCTCGCTCATCCGTCCCAGGCTGGTAGTTGCCTAACCACGACGCCAAAGGTCAAAGCCCTCGCCAAGAGGCAACCGCGTAGCTTCACTGCCCGGTCACCCTTAGTGGGCTTCTTACAGCCCCTCCGACGCTAAGGACCAAAGTCCTCCCAGAGGCAGTCGAGTCCTTGCTCAGCTATCCCCGACTGGTAGCTTCCTACCACAACTGACAGGGATTAAAGCCCTCGCCAGGAGGCAAACGCGCAGCTTCACTGCCCGGTCATCCTTGGTGGGCTTCATACAGCCCCTCCAACGCTAAGTTCTGAAGCCCTCGCAAGAGGCAACCGAGCAGCTACCCTTCTCGGTCGTCCCTGGTGGGTAACTTCTCTACCACAACGCCAGGGATCAGAAAGCCCTCGCAAGAGGCCACCGAGCGGCTAAGCAGCTACCCTGCTCAGTCACCCCCGGCTGGTGGTCGATGCTCGCGTTGACCGAGGTCAAAAGATGGCACCCCCATAGAGCCACCGAGCGGGTGCCCACTCACGCTCGGCTCGAGTACGGTGAACAGCGCTCTGCCCATCACCCGCAGAGGATCCGAGACCCCAGTGAGGGGCATCAGACCTCTCCAGGTCTAAGCAATCTCCCCTTGACTTCGTGGCCCATGGGGATGTAGGGTTACTAGGCACGCTAACAAGGCTCTACAAAGCATCGACCATGCCGAAATTAAATTTTTATGTGCCGAACAACCCTAAGAAAGATCGTATACTAGAGATTAGGCGAAACTAAAAGCAAGTAAAAAACTTTACTCTAAGAGAACACGAAATACAACCTTTGTAGATCGGTCCTTCACTTCATATGCTCCTTGTTGAATTCCCTCCGCTGCGATCATGGTTCTCCCGGGCTCTTGCATGGCTTCACGAGGAAATAGATGCGACCTTGCTTGAAGTCTCCGAGGCCGAAGATGATCTACGTCGAGGGAATTCCGACTCAAGCTCCTACTTCACTAATTTGAGAATTAATAAAGCAAACACCCTATACTAAAGTGCTAATCTAGTAGAGGATGGAGAAATAGGAAGTGGGTTCTCTTTGGATTTTTATTTCTCACAATTTTTCTCTCTTTTTTCAAAACCCTAGCAAGATTTTTCTTTTGCTCAATGATGAAGAAGATGAACAAAAGAAATGAATGAGGATAATTATCAAGTGAGAAGGCTAACCATGGTGAGTGAGTATCATATACTATCTCTTGTAGAGACATAACCATAGCTAATTCTAAATGGTTAGGTTAAACAAAGATCTAAAGTAAAACAAAACAAGTGGACTTTTTCAAAGAATCCACAAGCTTCTACAAGCTTCATGCTTATGAAAAAATTCCACTAATTTTTAATTACCATAAATAAATGTAAACCACCATTTAAAATAGAATGGTGTGTGCTTTGTACACCCATGTCATGTGTATCATCAACCATGATGCATTAGGAAAACACAATTTTAATATATATCATATATACATTAAAGTTGTGCTTATGTGAGAAAACCCTAAAGTGAACAAGTGTTACTAAATGTAAACTAGTATATCTAATATACAATTATACACTTAATTATTAATTCAACACTTGACTTAATAATCCGGTCATATCTCATATAACCGACTAACATCCATTGGATCGACTTATCGAATCAACACTTGATTCGATAACCCGGCCATATCATATATAACCGACCGATACAAAAAGTCGCGAGAATAGAATACGGTATCTCATACACGCATTATTCTCGGTCCCGCACATATCACATGCGTGCCCCTATTTCGTTTTGCATGAGCCAGTAAAACCTCTATGTAGGACTCTAAAGACTCGTCAATACGCCGGCAGTAGGTGATGATCACATCAAGCACCCACAAGCCGTCAGCGGTACTAGCTGGACGTAACGGCTACCCGGGTATTGAGCGATCAGAAGATCAGCAAGCAAGCCCGCTCCAACTCCTATAAAAGCCTGCCGGTAACACTTCCCGTACAGTCCGGTCTCCTCGTCTGATATGTCGCATATCAAGTTTAGGGGTGGCAAACGTCAGACCCCAATAACTGATAAGTCGTGCCGATGTGAGGCTCATAACGGGTCAAGAAACTACTGGTAGCACTTACCAGTAAATCACTAATCAGCCCTGGCTAGGGACTTCCCTGTTACGGCCAATCGAGCACAGCGCAACATCAACCCCCAATACCGGGTGGGACGAAACCCCTCCTATCGCTCATTTCCTCCATGTGACTCGGGACTGTACCCAAAAACCACCGTTTTGCATGCCCTCATGGACCTGGTAAGGGGGAAATCAAAGCACAGTGGGAATCACAAAAGACTCTATGACGATCTCGGGTATATAGACTAACCTGCACAAGTGTCACCAGAGAACTAACATCTGACGTGAGGTATAATACCATCTGGGAGTTCTCGGCGAGTCCGTCCAGTGTACCTAGTCTCCACTGAGCACCCATATACCATCTCTGATGTCAAACACCAATGGATATAGGATCATCCATCGCCCATCTCATGGGTCGAGAAGGGTATACGCTAGTGTATACTGGTATATCGATGCCCCGTCTCGATACACCCACGACTAGGGACCTTGAAGGATGTACTTATGGACTACCATGTCCCCACTAGTATGATCCGCATCATAGTCCAGGTAGTCAAGTACACATCCTAAGGGCTTTACCAACATGTAACTATAAGACAATATAAAGAGACAGGTATACATGTTAAAGTAATGTGCAACCAGATAGCATACTATCATGTCGAGCAAGAAAGTCCTCTCTATATATGTCCAAGCACCCAATATAATATACATCATTTGTACAATACTAGCCTCTAGGGCATACATACAACTAACAATCTCCCACTTGCACTAGGGCCAGCTATTGTAGTATTGAATACTAAGCATCCCGAAGAGACTCTCAAATTGTATCTGGGGAATGGCCTTCGTGAGTGGATCCGCAGTGTTGTTCTTTGTGTCAACCTTCCTGACCTCGATCTCCCGGCGATCAACTATCTCCTGGATCAGGTGACACCGCCTCAGAATATGCCTGGATCGCTGATGGGGCCTGGGTTCCTTGGCCAAAGCCACCGCTCCATTGTTATCGCAATACAAAGGTATTGGATGCTCAATGGATGGAACCACTCCAAGTTCAGTAATGAACTTTTTGATCCAGACAGCCTCTTTGGCAGCATTGTTGGCAGCGATGTATTCAGCCTCCATCATCGAGTCTTCCACGGTTTCCTGCTTAGAACTCTTCCAACTAACCGTCCCTCCGTAAAGGGTAAAGACAAATCCCGACTGCGACTTAGAGTCGTCCTTATCACTCTGGAAGCTCGAATCGGTAAAGGACTCCACTTGGAGTTCTCCGCTACCATACACCAAGAGCATCTCTTTAGTCCTTCATAAGTACTTGAGAATGCTCTTCACAGCTGTCTAGTGACTCTCTCCAGGATTTTCTTGATACTTACTCACTACACTTAGTGAGTATGCTACATCGGGTCTGGTACATAGCATCGCGTATATGATAGAGCCTACTGCCGAAGCATAGGGTATCCCTTGCATGCGAGCTCTCTCCAAATCAGTCTTGGGAGACATCTCTTTGGAGAGAGTGAGCCCTGATGTCGTGGGTAAAAACCCACGTTTGGACTCATCCATACTAAACCTCTTTAGTATGGTGTCAATGTACCTGGATTGGGATAATCCTAATATCAGTTTAGATCTATCTCTATAGATCCTAATTCCCAATATGCAGGAGGCATCACCAAGATCTTTCATTGAGAATCTTTGTGATAAGAAGAGCTTGGCCGATTGCAGCAGAGGAATGTCATTTCCTATCAAGAGTATGTCGTCCATGTACAATACGAGAAAGACAACCTTACTCTCTGCTACCTTCTTGTAGATACAAGGTTCATCTATGTTTTTGACGAAATCAAACTCTTTGATAACGACGTCAAAGCAGATGTTCCAACTCCGCGATGCTTGCTTTAATCCATAAATGGATTTAAGCAGCTTGCACACCTTCCCGCTGCTCCAACTATCTACGAAGCCCTCTGGCTGAGTCATGTACACGCACCCTTCTAAATCACCGTTTAGAAAGGCGGTCTTAACATCCATTTGCCAGATTTCGTAATCATGATATGCAGCGATGGCAAGCATGATCTGGATGGATTTAAGCATAGCCACTGGAGAAAAGGTTTCGTCATAGTCCACACAAGGTCTTTGACTAAAACCCTTTTGCAACAAGTCTAGCTTTGAAAGTCTCCACTTTCCCATCTACACCAAGTTTTTTCTTGAAGATCCACTTGCTCCCAATGTGTTTTACCCCTTCAGGAGCAACTTCCAAAGTCCATACATTGTTGGTGTACATGGATTCCATCTCGGACCGCATTGCATCCAGCCATTTCACTGAGTCCCCACTCGTGATGGCCTGCTCAAAGCTAGTTAGGTCATCATCAACCATGATGCAATCCTCGCTCCCACCGTCCATGAGAAAACCATAGTATCTCTCAGGTGGGTGAGGAGCCCTACTAGATCGGCGGAGAGGCTGAGGTTCGTTGGGAACTACCGAATCCTCCGGTTCCACTAAATCTTCAGTTTCGGTTTGTGTAGTCGGAATTTCTTCCAGTTCTACCTGGTCGCCACTAATTTCTTTTGTAAGAAATTCCTTTTCTAAAAAGGTGGCTTGTCGAGAAACAAACACTTTTTGTTCCTCAGTATGGTAGAAAAGATATCCATGTGAATGTTTGGGATATCCTACAAACTTGCATAGAACTGACCGTGCCTCGAGTTTGTCTGGATTTTTGTGTTTTGACATAGGCCGGACAACCCTATATCTTAACTCGTTTAAGACATGGTCTCTTCCCACACCATATCTCATATGGTATGGTAGGTACAAATTTAGATGGAACTTGATTCAATAGGTATGCTGCTGTCTTCAGCGCATACCCCAGAAGGAAATAGGTAACACAGCTGTGCTCATCATAGAGCGCACCATATCTAATAGGGTGCGGTTCCTCCGTTCGGATACACCGTTGTGCTGTGGTGTATATGGAGGAGTTAGCTGAGAGAGAATCCCATTCTCTTTTAGGAATTCCAGGAATTCATTGCTCAAGTATTCACCTCCTCGATCAGATTGAAGGATTTTAATACGTTTTCCGGTTTGGTTCTAGACTTCTTGTTTATATTCTCTAAATTTCTCAAAAGCTTCTGATTTGTGTTCCATCAGGAACACATACCCGAATCAGGAGAGATCGTCAGTGAATGTAATGAAGTACACAGAACCAATCCTGGCATGTATAGACATGGGGCCGCATACATCACTATGTACCAGTCCCAAGAGTTCCGTAACTCTCTCTCTCCGTGTCCCGTAAACAGAGTTTTGGTCATCTTGCCTTTGAGACATGACTGGCAAGTGTCATAAAATGAAAATTCAAACGGATTAAAATATCCATCCTTATGCAACTTAGCTAGTCATGTCGCATTGATATGACCCAGTCTACAATGCCACAAGAAGGATTCGTTCATTTCTGAATTCTTCCTCTTGTGTGTGTTTGTTATGCTCAGAACTGTTGATTGATTTAGAACATAAATTCCATTGCACATCGTGCCTGATCCAACCAACTTTTGGTTTAGAAAAATGTTCATAACATTATCCTGTAATAAAAAATTATATCCTTATTTACTCAATAAAGAAACCGATATAATGTTGCATATCAGGTTCGGCATGTAATAGCATTCGTTCAGAATCAATGTATTACCAATTGGCAATACAAGGTGATATTCCCCGACGGTTTTAGCTGCAACAATTGCACCATTTCCAACCCTTATGTCTTTATCACCTTCTCCAAGTTTTCTACCTTTCCTAAGCCCATGTAACTGATTACATATATGGGATCCTGACCCGGTATCTAATACCAGGACGTAGAGGAAATGGAGAAACAGTTCTCTGTATTGAACACACACGAAGAAAATGCATCAACATGTACTTTCTTCAGTCGGGTGGCATGAGAATCCTGGTATTCCCCTATATCATGTTCAGCCTTATAAATCTTATAAGAAAGAACGGAACCAACGTTCCCCAGCACAGTATAACATGCGGGTTCGGTCAATACATCCATATTATTATCTTTATTAAGGCATGATATAGTTGCTACCTGGAGAGAGAGAGAAGAAAATACTTTAGCGTATGCTCTTGCAAGATCAGATTAGTTATTATTTTATCTAATCAGGATGCCTCCTACTGTTTTTATCAAATCTTCCTTCAAACCCTAAAAGGAAAGACTAGCCGGGATTAATTACACCCTACAACTTCGTCAATCTTTCAGCCAGGCCAGTGTCGGTACTTTGAGGGAGGTTCCCCGTGCTTTCGCACTGACCTAATTAAAGTAAATCTCGTTTTCCCAAAGACGTAACCCCGTTGACACCTTTCTAGACACCTACTTGATCGGCTAATTGTCCTGTGTAAAACTCTCCCAGGAGTAACAATTACTCGCAGTGAGTATCAGGATCCAACTATCTCATAGAAGGTATGAAATCTCATTGCAAATTTCAACATTTGAAATTCCCGATAATATTTTGCCCCTAAACCCTATGACCTTGACAAAGGCCAACATATCATAGGATGCTAGTCAAGTTCAACCCGTCATTTCTTAATTGAATCAAACCCACCCGCACGACCCTTGACAAAAGCCAACAAGGTCTTACGACTACCCCAAAACAATATGCATCATATGCATAGGCAGATAAGCACTATTCAGTTACCGCACACCACGCCTTGAAAAAGGCCAACAAACGCAGCACGGATACTAAACAGTTCTTATCTGAAATGATGGAAGGCTAGGACAGGTTGTTCTGAAAACCTATTGCGTAATGAACTTGATATCGTTGTAGAATCATGTGAATTTTGAAATGGAGTGATTTTGAGGCTTTCATTAGTTTTGCTAAAGAGGTCACTCCCGGTGAAGGGATCTCGGCTCTTTCCTTATGGAATAAGGTGCAGGATATATCATATACATCACTATGCAAAGGAAAACTCCAAAAGAAATCAAAAGTAAACCGAGTGTTGTAGCATCTGTCAGTTTTGCTAAGGTGGTCACTCCCGGTGAAGGGATCTCGGCTCTTTCCCCATCGAATAAGGTGCGGGATATATCATATATATCACTGTGCAAAGCAAAACTGTAGCTACCCTTTTTGAAAAAATTTGATTCTACGACATCTTTTAGGTTTCTTTTCTTTCATTAATCACATTAATCATGTCCCATCATTTAAGTCACCTAAACATCACAGATAAATACGACATACACTTATGTCATCCGCATTCGCCTCGATGTCCCCTCATGCACCGTTAGGTTTGGTAACTAACGGCAGAGCGGGGCAGGGCTAGCGCGGGTGTAAAACATAAGTAACGCCTATATAATATATCATATATACTATAAACAGTATTTATCACAGCACATCAAATGATCACATCACAGATATGGCAGCAGAAGAAACATATGAAATATTGGATATACTAGGACGTCCGTGTTTTATTTTGAGCCTGAATAAAACACGGATTCCACGGTCGCGATGAATAGCCAAACCCACACCCCTAGACCCTTACGAGAGAGGCAAGCAACCCTACCAATTCTAGAGTTAGGAGACCCGGACTCGACTCCTCGAGCTGGTCTCCCACTGGACTCCAGAACCCGGTTACTTGTGCTTTCCTCCTTGGGTCTATCCAAGTGCGGAAAAGTAAATAATATACAAATGGTGACATCGACCTCATCCCGGAAATGCCTCAATAAAAGAATATTACATACATTAAATTTTACATGAATGAAAATAAAAACTCTCATCTCACATAAAAAACCCCGGCCATTCAAAATGCGACGATCCAATATAACATATCCAGCAACACATAACATCTCATGTCATCAATGTAAATAAATATGCGCATTCCAATTGTCGTTGACATATAGCAACGAAACTGGCGATATCACATATTACACTTACGGTCACAGAAAAGAAAGTGTAAAACTACAACATTTGGAATCCACAATCTCTTTTGACATCGTAAATCCGAAATATCACATACTTCGCATTTCATGCCTAACTGTGTGAATTCCACATATTGTATCACATTCCAGATAAATAGACAGTGTTAGACTTTCCGATCGAATAATCAAATACCCAAGATTTCCTAAATAGCTCAACACTTGAGCGGAGTTCAAAAATTCCGGAATACGTCACAGTAGCAACAGTCCAGCCGTAGAAGGGTCAAGCCAACGCCTTACATGTGGCACGCCATACTGCCCCAAACCCTAAGGTTCAAAGGGCAGTTCAAGACGGTCACATAATCGAGTTAAGTTTTGTTGTCTTCTAAAGGGTCCATCGCATCACATGCACGTTTTTCCGAAAGATTTAAAGCCGAGAAAAATTCAACACTTGAATGTTTTTCATGCCGGGAAAAATTGAGTTAATGATATCCGTTCGAACATTTTAGTACTTTCTAAATTATCTGGAATAACATAACAAAATTAAATTCTCCGATCGAATTGACGATTACAAAATAAACCCCAAAAATATTCAACACATGAGTCACAATAAAAATACCTAGAAAGATGCAGGAATGGTACTGGAAATTACTGCATGAAGAACCATCCCCAATACTTCTTCTCTGCCACGGAACCGCCGCAAATGGTTGTTGGAGATAGTGCCCTCAGAGTCAATTATTGGATCACAGGCACGTGATTGCAATGATTGAGGGAGGACCTATCCCGGTAGGACAGTCTTACTCAAGATGATAGTATGCTATCTGGTTTACCTTTATCATCGTGTACTGCTTTAGGTGACCTTACATGTCACTATTGCACGTTGATAGAGCCCCTAGAATTCTTGCTTGACTACAAGCAATATGAGGGCGATCATATACGTGGGAGCTGGTGGTCTATAAGCACATCCTTAAAAGGTCCCTAGTCGTGGGAGTTTCGAGACAGGGCATCGATACTCCAGAGTAGACTAGTGTATACATTCGAGACCCCAACGAGGGGCGGTGGCCGGTCTCACAAGCCACTGGTGTCAGTTGGTTCACCTAAGATGTATACAGGTGCTCATTGGGTTATGAGTACACCGGACAGGACTCGCCGGGAACATGCTGGTTGGTCTTATACCTGACGTCAGATAGCAGTTCCCTGGTGACATGTGTACATGTTAGTTCATCGACCTGGGGATCGTCATTTGTCTCATGTGAGTTCCCACTGTACTTTGATTACTACCCTACCACACTCAAAGGATACGTGCAAACAGGTTTTAGTTGGGTACAGTCCCGAGCCACAGGGAGGCAGTGAGCGGATCTTCAGGGGTTCGTCTCTCCCGGTATTGGGGGTGAGGTCGCACTGTGTCTAGGAGAGCCAGAACATGAAAAGTCCTTGGCCAAGGCAGGAGATTTAGTAGTGGGTATTCCAGTAGTATCTCAGGGTGTTCTGGGCCGATCTCTGACACGACTTGTACCGCTTCTGGGGTTCTGACTTTTACCAACCCCCTAGGCCCGCCATGCGATGCTCATAGACGAACGGACCGGACTGTACGGATATTGTCACTGACAGGCTCAGTAGGGTGTCAGGATGAGTTCGCTCGTCGACGTCCCTTTTAGTTAATAGCTGGTAGCCCGTCACGTATGGCTAATACTTCTGACGTGCTAGTGGTTAAATCCACAGCCATAGTATTGACGAGTCTTTAGAGTCCCCCACATTCAGTTGTTCAAGTTTTCGGGCGAAACGCTGTAGAGGCCGTATGGAGATATGGCAGGGTTCGATCAGATACATGCGGTATTGCACGGATCAGGATCGGACGGATAATACTAGCCGGCTTTGGTTTAAGCCGGATCTTAGTATAGTACATTGTAGATTTTGTCTCATTGCATTTGTATTCGGTCGGAATACAAATGCGGGTGTGTATACACAGTATCGGGGTTTTCCTATAATTTATTACGGGACCAGTTTTCTAGAGTTGCCAGTTTGTTTTCCGTTTCGGCCATTTTCGTTTGTATCTTTCATTGGCCGAAGATTGGTGGAGGAGGGCTTATTTGCATTTGTGCAAATAAGCATTTGTGGAGGGTGTTCTTTGCATTTTGTTGCATCATGATGATGCACCATCCATTGACTTGATTTATCCATCATGGCTTGACTTTTGTGTGATCACGGTTGTTGATGATGGTTGATTTGGAGTGTTGGTTTTGTGTGATGATTATTCATGATGATGAGCTTTTCACTTTCTTGCATGATCACATGCCATTCCTCTAACTTGCTTTATGGTGTGGCTCTTCTCATATTTTTGATACACACTCCATTTTTCATTCTCACCCTTCACATTTTGCATGGCCGGCCAAGCCATGAAGGGGGGCTGTTCATATATTTGTAGTGGGGATTTTTGCTCTCTTGATGCTAGAAAAATCCCCAAGTTCCTCCACAAAAGTTCACAGTTCATTTCCTCCACCAAAGGCAATATCCACTTCCCCAAATGAGACATAACTCACTACACGCATTCTACAGCAAACCTTGGGCACGTCGACTCGCCAACTTCGTGCCCGAGTTGCCTCGGTATAGAGGTGGGAGCCCGTAAAAGACGCAGGCGACGTGGTGCCCTTCCGGCGACTTGGTGGAGACCGGAGATTCCGCGGGAGATCGGGACGACGACGAGAAGACCGGAGGACTCGGATAACTCGGTATATCTTTCTTCCCCATCTTCTTGATAGCTAGGACTAGTTTAATGGCACGATCCGGGTTTATAGTGCGCGGTGGTGCCGGTTTGAAAAGTTAAAGTAAATCACCGCTTCCGCATTCCGGCGTCGGATTGACGGCCGGGGCACCGCAGTGCATTTACAATGGTATCAGAGCCTCGCCATTAACATAGTCTAGCTTTGTCTAATGTGTTTTACATTTCCGATCGAACAAAAATTCCAAAACCGCGTTTTTATACACATCAGTTTTCTGTCGAAATTTTTTGGCTCCAAAATTTTTTCAGTCTGTTGCAGAATGATGTGCTGGGCATTATAAGCATACTATAAAAATATGGTAGCATGAACTTACTATACCACCGCGGAACCGCGGCCAAACCTTGTTAGTGTATATGCCCTAGAGGCCATTACTGTATCATACTAGTTTGTATATTACTTAATGGAAGCTTGGGATATTCACCTTGTATAAACAATCTTGCTCAATATAGTAGTATGCTACTTGGTTTGTTTCTACTTCAATGTGTACATGTGTTTATTTTGCGATATCACCTATACGCATTAGTGGAGCCCTTAGGATCTTTGCTTGATTACCAGCGTTGTGACGGCAGTCACACTAGTGGGGGCTGGGTAATCTATAAGCACATCCTTATACAGATCCCTAGTCGCAGGACTATCGAGACAGGGCATCGATACTCCGGAGTAGACTAGCGTATGCGCTTCTCATCCCAGTGTGGGAGATGGTCTGTCCCACAGCCATCAGTACGTCGTACTGGAGATAGTATACGGGTGCTCGTTAGGTTACAGGTATACTGGACAGGACTCGTCGGGAACTGAGAGGTTGGTATTATACCTATCGTCAGTTATCAGTTCCCAGGTGACATGAGTACAGCTTAATCCGCTGACTTGATACTGGCACTTCGCCTCGAGTGTGTTCCCACTACACTTTGATCACTACCCTACCACGGCTCAAAGGAGTCGTGCAAACAGGTAGTGGTTGGATGCAGTCCCGAAGCACTTGGAGGCAGTGACGGTTAGACAGGATTCGTCTCTCCCGGTATTGGGGGTTGACATCGTGCTGTGTCTAGGAGAGCCATTACACGAGTAGTCCCTGGCCAGGGCAAGCGAGATATACTGGTAGGTTTCCAGTGTTATCTCAGGGTGTTTTGGGCTTCACTCCGACACGACTTGTACCGCTATTGGGGGACTGACGTTTTACCGCCCCCTAGGCACGACATGCGATGTATCAGACGAACAGACCGGACTGTACGGAGAATGTCACATTCAGACTCAGTAGGAGTTCAGATGGGGTTCACCTCGTCAGCCTTCTTGTCGGCATCTACCTGGGGACCGTAACGCACAGCTAGTGCCGCTTGCGGTCTGTGGTTAAACCCACTGCCAGCGTAGTGTCGTGTCTTTAGAGTCCCACACAGAGGGTATTCGCCTTTGGGCAAAACAGAGTAGAGGTCGCATGGTTTTGCGGCAGGGTTCGTTCTCATCCGCGCACTTGTGCACGTTTGGAGTCCGGACGAATTATACTGGCAGGCTCTGGTTTGAGCCAGATACTGGTATATGTTTTGGGGTTGCTTTTATATCTCGGTATTCTTGTTCCTCGGAACGAGAATGCAGGTGTGTATGCACAGTTGCTTGAGGCGGAGGATGAGGTATTTCATTAGGGTTTCGGAACGGGTGCATATGCACAGTTGACAGTCATCTTTTTCCAAACCCTAATGGATTTATGGATCATCTATTAATAATAGTAATTAAATGAGAATTATGTTATGGTTGATTTTGTTGACTTGTTGACCATGGTTGACCTGTTGACCATGGTTGAATGTTGACCACCATCATGCTTTGTAAAGATACTCCTTGATTCATGCTTACATTTCATTTAATGAAGCATGATAGTGGTCATTCCAAAACTACCATCAACTATTCTCATTTTGAATTATTATTATTTAGATAATTCTTTTTCTTTTGATATGGTTGCAAAAAGAAAAAGATAGCTCATTCTTTCATAACCATTCTCTCTCCTCACTTCATCTTCTTCTTCCTCTAGCCAAAGGAGAATCCTTCTCATGTGTTGAGAATCCCTCTCCTTAAAAGAAAAGCACCCCTTAGACACTCTCTACTCACTCTAGGATCAAAAGTTTAGCAATCCGACGATTCTAGTTCTCTCAAAGTTCGAGGAAGAGCCCGAAGGTTGAACCCTCAGGTGGATCCATCTTCGACGGAAGAAGGCGATGAGAAGAGAACCATCAACCTCTATAAAGTTTGAAGAAGAAGGAGTTCAAGTTTAGGTATAACCATCTTCCATAGTAGCTAACTCTCTTTAGCAAGTTTGCTAGTTTAGTTTAGACACGATCCCGACCTTGTTTAGTCCATGTTGCCTCTTGCGATAAAAATTTGTTTTTTATACCGTTTCCGCCTCCCCGTAAGCACCGGGGGTCGCAACGTGGACTTACAGTGGTATCAGAGCCTAACTAAACTTAAACTAGCTTGGTAGTGAAGTGTAACGAAGTTCGGAAACGAAAAATCGCAAAACCGGAAAAACCAAAACCCTAAGTTTCTGTTAAAATTTTTTCTGGTCAAAACGAGATTTGTTATACACCTAAATTCGGCTCAGGGTTTTGTGTGAACACCCAAGAAAAATGATCCCCTGAATCCTTCAAACCGCCGCGTTTCCGCGGCATGAGGTAGGTGTTTGCCGCGGAACCGCCGCCGTCTGGGGTCCTCTCATGATCGGGTTTCGTGCAGTGTTCTTCTGGTAGGGTTTTGGGATTTTTCAAATATGTTATATGTGCCCAGATTTTCCAGAACAGAAATTTACTTTTGGGGTCCTATAATTCCGTATTTTTTCCGAACTTCACTGCACTTTGACTATGATGGTTATATCTGTGATGTTTGCATGTATTGAACGTCGGCTAATCGCTATAAGTCGATTGGTCGGGGTTATACATGATCTGTGTTTGATATTGGATTGTGTATATGAATGTGTTGGACTGTCGCGGGTGAATAGCCGGGGAGGATGTGAGATGAGCTTTTGTTTTTCTTTCATTCATTTATAAATGTAAATTGATGTAATAATATTATTTGTATGGCCGCACAACCGGGTCGGGGTTGTAGCCGTCATTGTATAATTCTTTTTACTGTTTTTGCTCCTAGGATAGACCCATGGAGGGGTGCACAAACTGCCGAGTACTTGGCGGGTAGTTTGCCGCACCCGTAGGGGTCTTGGGTGGGGTATTTGCTATTCACCGCGACCGTGTAATCCGCTTTTCGTTGCAGGCTCGAAAGGATTGCGGATTGCTAGTATATCCAATGTATTCATCTGTGATCTGTAATGTCTATCATTGATTTCTATTTAGGCGTTGCTTATGTTTTACAGCCGCGCTAGCCCAGCCCCCGCTCTGTCGTTAGTTAAGTAACCTAACGAGTGATGACGGGACCCCGTGGCGAATGCGAATGGCATAAACGTACGTCATATTTTGGTTGTTTTCTGCAATTGTAGGATTAAATGATGGGACGCATTAAAAGAACTAATGCAAGAATATCACGCATTAAAAGAACTAATGCAAGATAATAAACCAAGTTAAAGTCGTTGGAACACTTTCGAAAAACCTCTCGGTTCTTTTCAAAACTAACTTTTACATGCGGAGCTTGAGCCACTCCTTCTAAAAGCTATCTCGTTCCATCGATTATATCAAGTTCACTACGTTCACGGTTTCGCCAAAACCATTCGTAGCCCTCCATCATTTCAGTTAAATATACGGTAGTATTCAAGCTATGTATTTTGACCTCACGCCAAGGCATAGTGATTGGTAGCTGCCGGATATTTATCTGTTGCATAGATAGAATGCGTTGGTTTGAGACAGTCGTACCGCCATTTTGGCCTACGTCAAGGGTAGGTACGGATGGGTTCAAATCAACCGGGATAATGATGGGAAGAACTTGACATGTGACTTATGACATTTTGACCTCACGTCAAGGTCATAAGAGCATGGGGCAAAAATCCACATCGGGAGTTTCATAAGTACTGAAACTTGCTAGATTTGCATACCATTTGGAGTGTGATGATTATGGTAGGATTCCTTCATTTTCGTCACGCGATGATATTTGGATCCCGATCCTACTGTGAGTATATGCTACTCCTCGGGAAATTTCTCACTAAACGATCAATGCTATAAACCTAGTAGGTGCCTAGAAAGGTGTTAGCGGGGCTACGCCCCCAGGGAAAAGAGGTTCTTAAATTAAGGAACTTCGCGAAAGCGTTGGAAAACCTCCCTCGAAGTATCGACACTGGCCTGGCTGAACGGTTAAGAAAGTATTGTACGGTGGTATTGATCCTGGCTAATTCTTCCTTTGTGGTTTGAGGAGGGATTCGAGAGACAGTGGGAGCCATCCTGTTTAGACAAATTAAAAACCGTTCTAAACTTGCAAGAGCATCGAGCTAAAGTGTTTCTTCTCTCCCCCCTGCAGCGACCAAATTCGAAATGACTGGACTTAAGTTACTTTTAGATAAAAACATCCTGACAGGGCCAAACTACAAAGATTGGCTCAGGAATGTCAAATTGGCAATCACTTACGACAAGCTGGGGTATCTTCTTACCACCAAAGCTCCCCCCGTCCCAGGTCCCACCTCCAGCGTCGCGGATAAGGAAATCCGTAAGACTTGGGAGATTGATTGCGCGAAGGCCAGGTGCCTCGTGCTTGCCTCTATAGACAACGAACATCAGAGGAGGCATGAGAATATGGACCTCGAGTCCATATTTCTCCATACAAAAGAACTGTATGGAGAGCAGTCTCGTATCGCAAGATACGAAGTGTCGAAGAAGTTGTTTTCGACAAAGTTGGCCGTCGGATCATCAGTAGCGGACCACGTGCTTAAGATGATTGGCTACACTGAGGAGCTCGCAGAACTTGGGACCACGTTGGATAGTGAACTCTATACAGATTTAATTCTCCAGTCCCTTCCATCCACTTACGCCCAGTTTATACTGAACTTCAACTTACAAGAAAATGAAGTTGAACTTTCAGAACTCCTCAACCTGCTGAGGAGCGCAGAGGGCACCCTACAGAAGGGTAGGGAAACACCCGCTTTGTTTGTAGGAGGATCTTCTTCCTCTAGGTCCAAGGCGAAAGCCAAGGGAAAGAGGAAGAAAGCCCCCGCCAAACCAAGAGGCGGTGTTAGTAAAGTGGGTACGAAGGGAAAGGAAAAGGCAACAAAGATTGCGGGGAAGCTTGTTGGAAAGGAAGAGTGCTTCTATTGTCATAAGAGTGGACACTGGAAGAAAGATTGCAGGGCTTGGAAAGCCAGGACACAGGAACTGAAGCAGGTTGCGGCTTCAGCTTCAGGTATGTATCTTATTGAAAACTGTCTTTCTATAAACTCTACTTCCTGGGTATTGGATACCGGATCAGGATCTCATATCTGTAATTCTTTGCAGGCGTTGAGAAACCGTAGGGTTTTGAAGGCAGGTGACATGACCCTCAGAGTTGCAAACGGAGCTAGCATGGATGCTAAAGCCGTGGGGGACTATCACCTGGGAATGTCAGATAGGCATGTTTTGGTTTTGCGTAATTGCTTTTTTGTACCCAACGCAACTTGTAATATCATTTCTGTATCTTTGGTTTCTAAAGAAGGTTCTGAATTTGCGTTTGTAAGTAATGTTGTAAACATTCACCTTAATCAAGTTCTGATTGGGTCAGGTACACTGAGAAATGGTATATACGTATTAAACCAACCACAGATTTTCAATGTCCGGAATACACACAAAAGAAAGTCCCCAGATATCAATCAGACTTTCTTATGGCATTGTAGACTGGGTCACATCAATGAGAGAAGGTTGACTAAGTTACATACAGAAGGATATTTGGATCCGTTCGAATATCAATCATATGCCACTTGTCAATCCTGTCTCAAAGGAAAGATGACAAAGACTCCGTTCACTGGACACGGAGTAAGAGCGAGCGAGCTCTTGGGACTCGTACACAGTGACGTGTGCGGTCCAATGTCTACACATACGCGAAGCGGTTATTCTTACTTCATTACTTTTACGGATGACTTTTCAAGGTACGGTTATGTCTTCTTAATGAAACATAAGTCCGAAGCGTTTGAAAAATTCCAGGAATATAAGAATGAAGTTGAAAAACAAACCGGCAAAAGTATCAAGATTCTAAGATCGGATCGAGGTGGAGAATACTTAAGTGCCGAGTTCCTGAATTACATAAAAGAGAATGGGATTCTCTCTCAGCTTACTCCTCCATACACTCCGCAACATAACGGTGTATCGGAGAGACGGAACCGAACCCTATTGGATATGGTACGGTCCATGATGAGTAACGCTGAGTTACCGCGATCATTCTGGGGGTATGCACTAGAAACAGCTGCATACCTTTTGAACCGAGTTCCTACTAAGACTGTGCCTACCACACCATATGAATTATGGAGTGGGAAGAAACCCTATCTTCAGTACCTGAAGATTTGGGGATGTCCAGCTTATGTCAAAAAGCAGCATACGGACAAGCTCGAGGCGCGCTCAGTACTGTGCAAGTTTGTGGGATACCCAAAGAACTCCAGGGGGTATCTTTTCTATTACGCAGAGGAACAAAAAGTCCTTGTTTCTCGTAATGCCCATTTTCTGGAACATCAGTTCTTAGAAAAAGAAGTAAGTGGGAGCGCAATAGAACTGGAAGAAATTCCAGAACCACAGACTATTACTGAAAGCTTAATGGAACCAGAGGGTTCAAAAGAACAGGACATTCCTATGCCGCTCCGCAGAAGTAGTAGGCAGTCTCATCCGCCCGAGAGATACTACGGTTTTCTCATAGACGGGGATAGAGAGGATTGCATCATAGACTATGATGAGCCTACTAGCTTCCAGCAGGCCGTTCAGAGCGTTGACTCGGTAAAATGGCTGGATGCAATGCGGACCGAAATGCAGTCCATGTACACCAACAAAGTATGGACGTTGGACATTGCTCCAGACGGGATAAAACCCGTAGGATGCAAGTGGATCTTCAAAAGGAAGATTGGTGTAGATGGACAGGTTGAGACCTATAAAGCTAGACTTGTAGCAAAGGGTTTCCGTCAAAGACCTGGCTTGGACTATGACGAAACCTTTTCTCCAGTGGCTATGCTGAAATCCATTCGGATCCTTCTTGCCATTGCTGCCTTCCACGATTATGAAATTTGGCAGATGGACGTAAAAACCGCTTTTCTAAATGGAAGTTTAGAGGAGTGTGTCTATATGGATCAGCCAGAGGGTTTCATTCAGAGTGGGAGCAGCGGAAAGGTGTGCAAGTTGCTTAAGTCCATCTATGGACTAAAGCAGGCATCGCGGAGTTGGAACATCTGTTTTGATGAGACGGTCAAGGAATTTGACTTTATCAAAAATCCAGATGAACCATGCATCTGTAGTAGATTTGTAGCGAGAACTGTAGTATTCCTCGTTTTATACGTGGATGACATTCTCTTAATAGGAAATGACATTCCTATGCTACAATCTGTCAAGGGGTTCTTGTCACATAGGTTCTCCATGAAAGACCTGGGTGATGCCTCATACATCCTGGGGATCCGGATCCATCATGATAGATCCAAGAGGATATTAGGACTTTCACAGTCCAGGTACATCGACACGGTACTGAAAAGATTCAGTATGGAAGATTCCAAGCGCGGTAACCTACCGTCTTGTCACGGGATCACCCTCTCTAAAGAGATGTCTCCCAAGACTGATTTGGAAAGGGATCGCATGTCTATTATACCCTATGCTTCTGCGGTAGGCTCTATAATGTATGCGATGTTGTGTACCAGACCGGATGTAGCTTATGCACTGAGTATGGTAAGCAGGTATCAGTCAAACCCTGGGGAGAAACACTGGATAGCGGTAAAGAACATTCTCAAGTACCTGAGAAGGACTAAGGAGATGTTCTTGGTGTATGGCGGAAAAGACCTCCAGATTGAGGCTTTTGCTGACTCCAGCTTCCAGAGTGACAAGGATGATTCCAAGTCCATGTGGGGTTTTGTCTTTACCCTCAATGGAGGGGCGGTGTGTTGGAAGAGTTCCAAACAGGATACCGTTGCAGACTCGACGATGGAAGCGGAATACATCGCTGCATCTGATGCCGCAAAAGAAGCTGTCTGGATAAGGAAGTTCTTGAAAGAACTTCAGGTGGTTCCGTCCATTGTTGACCCAATAACTCTGTATTGCGACAACAACGGGGCTATAGCTTTAGCAAAGGAACCCAGGTCCCATCAGAGATCCAGGCACATCTTGAGGCGGTATCACCTGATCAGGGAGATCGTGGATCGCAAGGAGATCGAGGTTCGGAGGGTTGCTTCAGAAGAAAACACTGCAGATCCATTCACCAAGGCCCTACCCCAGACTCAGTTCGAGCGGCTGATCGAGATGATAGGTCTTCGATACGCCAGTACATGGCCTTAGTGCAAGTGGAAGATTGTTAGTGTATATGCCCTAGAGGCCATTACTGTATCATACTAGTTTGTATATTACTTAATGGAAGCTTGGGATATTCACCTTGTATAAACAATCTTGCTCAGTATAGTAGTATGCTACTTGGTTTGTTTCTACTTCAATGTGTACATGTGTTTATTTTGCGATATCACTTATACGCATAAGTGGAGCCCTTAGGATCTTTGCTTGATTACCAGCGTTGTGACGGCAGTCACACTAGTGGGAGCTGGGTAATCTATAAGCACATCCTTATACAGGTCCCTAGTCGCAGGACTATCGAGACAGGGCATCGATACTCCGGAGTAGACTAGCGTATGCGCTTCTCATCCTAGTGTGGGAGATGGTCTGTCCCACAGCCATCAGTACGTCGTACTGAAGATAGTATACGGGTGCTCGTTAGGTTACGGGTACACTGGACAGGACTCGTCAGGAACTGAGAGGTTGGTATTATACCTATCGTCAGTTATCAGTTCCCAGGTGACATGAGTACAGCTTAGTCCGCTGACTTGATACTGGCACTTCGCCTCGAGTGTGTTCCCACTACACTTTGATCACTACCCTACCACGGCTCAAAGGAGTCGTGCAAACAGGTAGTGGTTGGGTGCAGTCCCGAAGCACTTGGAGGCAGTGACGGTTAGACAGGATTCGTCTCTCCCGGTATTGGGGGTTGACATCGCGCTGTGTCTAGGAGAGCCATTACACGAGTAGTCCCTGGCCAGGGCAAGCGAGATATACTGGTAGGTTTCCAGTGTTATCTCAGGGTGTTTTGGGCTTCACTCCGACACGACTTGTACCGCTATTGGGGGACTGACGTTTTACCGCCCCCTAGGCCCGACATGCGATGTATCAGATGAACAGACCGGACTGTACGGAGAATGTCACATTCAGACTCAGTAGGAGTTCAGATGGGGTTCACCTCGTCAGCCTTCTTGTCGGCATCTACCTGGGGACCGTTACGCACAGCTAGTGCCGCTTGCGGTCTGTGGTTAAACCCACTGCCAGCGTAGTGTCGAGTCTTTAGAGTCCCACACAGAGGGTATTCGCCTTTGGGCAAAACAGAGTAGAGGTCGCATGGTTTTGCGGCAGGGTTCTTTCTCATCCCCGCACTTGTGCACGTTTGGAGTCCGGACGAATTATACTGGCAGGCTCTGGTTTGAGCCAGATACTGGTATATGTTTTGGGGTTGCTTTTATATCTCGGTATTCTTGTTCCTCGGAACGAGAATGCAGGTGTGTATGCACAGTTGCTTGAGGCGGAGGATGAGGTATTTCATTAGGGTTTCGGAACGGGTGCGTATGCACAGTTGACAGTCATCTTTTTCCAAACCCTAATGGATTTATGGATCATCTATTAATAATAGTAATTAAATGAGAATTATGTTATGGTTGATTTTGTTGACTTGTTGACCATGGTTGACTTGTTGACCATGGTTGAATGTTGACCACCATCATGCTTTGTAAAGATACTCCTTGATTCATGCTTACATTTCATTTAATGAAGCATGATAGTGGTCATTCCAAAACTACCATCAACTATTCTCATTTTGAATTATTATTATTTAGATAATTCTTTTTCTTTTGATATGGTTGCAAAAAGAAAAAGATAGCTCATTCTTTCATAACCATTCTCTCTCCTCACTTCATCTTCTTCTTCCTCTAGCCAAAGGAGAATCCTTCTCATGTGTTGAGAATCCCTCTCCTTAAAAGAAAAGCACCCCTTAGACACTCTCTACTCACTTTAGGATCAAAGGTTTAGCAATCCGACGATTCTAGTTCTCTCAAAGTTCGAGGAAGAGCCCGAAGGTTGAACCCTCAGGTGGATCCATCTTCGACGGAAGAAGGCGACGAGAAGAGAACCATCAACCTCTACAAAGTTTGAAGAAGAAGGAGTTCAAGTTTAGGTGTAACCATCTTCCATAGTAGCTAACTCTCTTTAGCAAGTTTGCTAGTTTAGTTTAGACACGATCCCGACCTTGTTTAGTCCATGTTGCCTCTTGCGATAAAAATTTGTTTTTTATACCGTTTCCGCCTCCCCGTAAGCACCGGGGGTCACAACGTGGACTTACAAACCCATGCTTGGGCCGCGGTTCCGCCGTAATGTTCACTGTTCATGCCCTCAAAAGTTTACAGAATGCTCATGAGTGGAAAATAGGTTTTCTGGAATGTTATTTTTTGGGCCCAGATTTCTTCATGTGCTACAGTAGTGCTTGTGGCCCACTTGGTAATTTTTTATCGATCGGATATTTTAAACACATTAGTTCACAGTATTTACATTATATCTGCGACCGTGAATGTCACTTGATCGGTAGATCCTGTCTAACTGCTATAGCCCAGTTAGACGGTTTTGCGAACGTGACATTCACGTTGATGTTCTGTGATTTTGCTGTGATGTTGCGGATCGGTCGTGGGGGATAGCCTGGTTGCAGTGGTAGTACAGTTTTGTTGTATTATGTACATTTGATATTGCGGGGCGAGCGTCCGACATGTGGACTGCCGTCACTGTCTGATTGTATTATTATTTTGGGGCACGACCAGGTTGCGGTCGATGTACCCATTGTAAGTATATTTTACTTTCTGTACTAGGATTACCCCGCGGAGGGGTGCACGGATAGACGGGTTCTAAAGGGCAACGGGACCGCATTGAGATGGAGGGGGCTTCACTCTAGAATTGGCGGGCTATTCGCCGCACTCGTAGGGGGTACAGGTTGACCCAGGAGGGGTGCCCAAGTTACTGGATTCCGTGAAGTGCTGGGTGGTCCATTCACAGTGCTGAAGGGGGCTGCCTCGCTTCAGGTTTTGGCGGGTAACTTGCCGCGCCCGTAGGGGTCTAGGATTTCATTGCATAGGCTATCCACACGACCAGGGGAACGTCGGGTTTCAGCAGTGGCTCTGTGAAACCCGAGGATCCCAGATATCTGTATTGTTCTGTGATGCTGTACATTTCTGTGATGTTGCACTTTTATCTCGCCTTGAGCGAAATATTATATATTGATATATATATTAGTAGATGTTGTATATGTTTTGCATCCGCGCTAGTCCAGTCCCCGCTCTTTCGTTAGTTAGCTAACCTAACGGGTAATGACGGGACCCAGTGGCGAATGCGGATGGCATATATGTACGTCAATATATTTTCGTTCTTTGTAGTGTGATCAATTGATGGGACTGCGTTGATTCGGATCAATGCAAGTTAAAACAAACCTATTCTGATGATGTTGGAACACTTTTCAAAAAGCTGTTATTGCAAGGACGTTCACTTTTGTTTAGCATCGTGGTATTCAGTTGGAATATCCTGCTCCTCAGTCGATGAGGCAAGGGCCAAGATCCCGTCACCGGGAGTGACCCCTTGGATAAAAAGTTTGCGTCAGGGCAATAACTTCACTATAGCCGTTTACTTTTGCTTTGCATCGTGATATTCAGTTGGAATATCCTGCACCTCATTCTACGAGGAAAGAGCCGTGAGCCCTTCACCGGGAGTGACCTCTTTAGCGAAGGTTTTCGTCACTATATTTTTATAAAGCTATCCGTTCCTTCAACGTTATCAAGTTCATTACGTTAAAGTTTTTCGCCAGAAACCATTCGTAGCCCTCCGTCGTTTCATATGGGTGGTCAGTAGTATTCAAGCTGTGTATGTTGGCCAAAGTCAAAGCACAGTGATTGGTAGCTATTGGGTATTCATATGCACCATAGATAGATGCTTTCGTTTGGGGCAGTCGTACTACTAGTTTGGCCAAAGTCAAGGGTATGTACGGGTGGGCTCAAATTAACCTGGAGAATGATGGGTAGAACTTGACATGCGACTTATGATATGTTGGCCAAAGTCAAGGTCATAAGAGCATGGGGCAAAAATCACATCGGGAGTTTCTAATGAAACTGAAACAAGCCAGATATGCGCATACCTTCTGGAGTGTGATGGCGTGAGTGGATTCCGTCACGTTATCATGCGATGATATTCCCACTGATGAGTTAGTTTACTCCTCGGGTGACCCCGACTAATTCTTCTTTCAGGTTTGGAGGAGAATTTGAGGTGACAGTGGGAGGTTTTCAGATTAGATAAATTGGTAACCATTCTGATCTAGGTTAGAGTGCACGCTGAGTGTTTCTTTTTTCTCTCTCTTTGGCAGCGACCATTGACCCGACCCTAAGACTATGACTCAGTGACCAAAATTAACCGAACCTTCTTGAACACTGGCTTTTGGATTGTCAGAGTTGCAAACCTCATTGCCACTCCTACTTTTACCCTTTTCTCCAGGACACCCCGTATTACTACGAACGTCCACTTCCATTGGACAAAACCATCGTATGGTTAGATACGAACTCGAAGGAATTTATTCGAGGATGGTTTCCGGCTCTGGAGAAAACGGATAGGACTATTCAGTTGTCTTTTCCTTTTACCTTCTCTCAGGTTGCGAGTGCTCCTTGGTTTAGGAGACAGTACACCTATTACGCAAATTGGATAGTCTTCTTCCAAACCATAGGCAGGTACCGACCGGTAGGGAATGAAGAAAACCAATTAGCATAACGATGGTGTGCAGAAGGTATTAAGTATAGACATATCAAGGGATTAGTAAGAGGGCAAAGTAAATTGCGACTGATATTCACGACAAAACCAGGTATTTCATTACCACTCCCACTTCACCTTTGTATTTCTCCAGGAAGCTCCGTATCACTACGAAGATCCACAGTTTATTGGATACTCCATCGTATGGTTATATACGAACTCGAAAGGAACTTGTTCCAGCTCGGGGATGGAATCTGGTTCAGGAGAAATAGGAATATGGTTTATTCGGTTGTCTTTTATCTTCACCTTCTCTCGCATTGCGAGTGCTCCTAGGATCAGGACAGTACACCCATTATGCTTATTGGATAGTCTTCTTCCAAACCATAGGCTGGTGCCGAAAGGTAGGGAAGGAAGAAAACCATTTGGCCTAAAGGGGTGTGCAGAAGGTAATGACTAAAGACATATAAAGGGATTTGGGGAGGTGGCAAAGAATTACACGGTTACAGTTGTGAATCTGGATAATGGAAGAGGCATTACTAGGAATACCAGGATACCCCATCGAAACATTTCAATGTTTCAGTTTCACTGTGTACAGTTAAAGGAAAACTGATTTCCCGATTAGATACTTACTCCAGGGTATGTATTTACCAGGTATGATTCTCACATCTGTATGGTTTTACAGATGATGAGTGGGAGCAAGTTATTGGGAATTGGGTGATCATCCTCATTATATCGGGATTCGTTGTAATCGGTGATATTTGAGGAAGTCACCTGGACTGTTTGCCGGTCGGCAATATTTGGTTTTGAATATCCGCTGTTATGCACCAATTTCAAATTGATATATCTGTACGTCTATTTTTATAGAGTGATACATACCTTTTTGAAATTATGTCTGTGACATTTACCTATATCAGTGGATGGTTTGGCAAGGAGCATTAAACAGCGGTGTAATTCTTCATAACCACAGTACAGTTTTCAACTTACGACACATAGTGAATAAGTTATCAGAATCAAGGGACTTATACAGAGTATTGTATATTGTCCAGCGTCCATGAGGACAGAGGGGTTGGTTCTCGTACTATATTCGGTTTACTTATGACTTCTCTAGTTTTTAGACAGGTGTTTCGTGGAAATACAGGGTCCGAATTTTGAGAAGTTATAGGTATTTGAATAAAGTAGAGAACCATATATTGCAAGTATCGGGATTCTTCAAAGTGATCAGAGATGTAGATACTTGAGTATGGTATTCAGTTGATAGTAGTGATTAAGAGAACTTGCTTCTCTTTCAGGTTACATATAATTGGAAGCATTCCTAAGTTGAGTAACGCTGATCGGCCTCCTTCCATTTAGTTGGCATGCACTGGAGACAGCTGCATGATTTGAATCTGGTTCAATTAAATCAGTGCCTCTGGTTCTATATTGGATATAGAACAGTTCATATCTTAACGATGTTAAGGTACGGGGAGTTGTCCGGCCTATGCTTAAATCCAGACTCTGGATAACTCAAGGCACGTTTCTGTAATGGCTGTTTGTGGGTTGACCCAGGTTATGACGAGGGTTGACTTTCTACCATCTGGAAGATCCATAGTGATATTGTTCTAGACTCGCCACAGTTTTATTAAAAATGGATTTTTTCAGAAAACAGTAGTGGGAGTATGGTAGAACTGGAAGTGATTCCAGAACCGCAAACGATTACTGAAGATTTGACAGGAACCTAAAGATTCAATCTGGTTTGACATTCCATTGGCCACTCCGCAGATAAGGTGGGTAACTTCAGGCACCCGAGAGGTACTCCGGTAGCCTCAAGGACAGTGACAGGAAAGTTCTTGTTTACCCAGACTTGCCATTGCTGTTGTTCCAGGCTGCGAGACACGGCGGGAGGATGAGTATAGCGTCGTTCTGAACTGGCTTCAGAAGTGTACGTGTATATGACTCTGCCAGAGGGTCGTCGTAGTCAGTGGGAGCAGCGGAAGCATGGTGGACAGGTAGCTTATGTCTATTTATAGACTAAAGCAAATATAGCGGAGATAGATCACCAATTTCTGATGTGACAGTCATAGGTTTGACTTCATCAGAATAGGGGATGGATCTATTGAGAAGGTAGTAGGGTGTGATGTCATGGTTATTTGGATGACATACACAGAGTAGGAAGTGATATTCCTATACTACGGTCGGTTATACTTTGGTCGTCACACAGTGGTTTCTCCACATGGGACTTAGACATTATATCAGACATACTGGTTACTAGATCTATGGTTTTAGATCTAGATTTGGGTGGTTTCCCAATTAAGGGTACTTAGACAGCATTCTAAGAGTATTTAGAATGGACAACTCCTGGCACGGTAGTGTACCTGCAGGTGATGGAGTCACCCTCTCTAAAGGTGTCTTACAGACTAAGGGGGAGAGTGATGTACATGATTGGCAGATCACTTGCTTAGGCAATTGAGTCAATCATGAGATGTCAAGTACCACAACAGATGTTGTTTTTGCAGTGGATACAATAAGTGGATATTGATCCAATCCTGGAGAAACAGTCGGAAGTAGTTTTAGAACATAAGTGGATGTTCTAGGGATATGATAACGACAGCCTCATTTGGGAGACAGTTATCATTCCAGGCTTCCAAGGTGACATGGACGACAAGGAAGTTGTCAGAGTTGTAGTTTTCCTTCTGATGAGGGGCAGTATTTTGGACAAGTGGTCCAAGGCAATACTGAGGGAGGCATGGCGCAGGATACTGATTAAGTTCAGTTAACGGTACAGTCTAAGAAGTTTGGATTTGGAGTTCATTTATGAGCTAGGTCCTATCAGACATCTAGACTCATTCTATGACAGTTATTGCTCACTTCGGGAGATGGCTTTCTCCGCGAACTTGAGATATAAAGAGACATAGAAAGAAACATCAAAGCGGATCCACTCACTGAAGCTATTCCTCGAACGCAATAGTTTCGCAAACGGGATTTGTGAGACTGACTAATAGAGGAGTTGGGTGTTCGGTATCACACGGGCTGTGAGTATGCGACATCACAATAATTAGCCTTGAGTGCAAGTAGGAGATTGTTGGAGATAGTGCCCTCAGAGTCAATTATTGGATCACATGCACATGATTGCAATGATTGAGGGAGGACCTATCCCCGTAGGATAGTCTTACTCAAGATGATAGTATGCTATCTGGTTTACCTTTATCATCGTGTACTGCTTTAGGTGACCTTACATGTCACTATTGCATGTTGATAGATCCCCTAGGATTCTTGCTTGACTACCAGCAGTATGAGGGCGATCATATATGTGGGAGCTAGTGGTCTATAAGCACATCCTTAAAAGGTCCCTAGTCGTGGGAGTTTCGAGACAGGGCATCGATACTCCAGAGTAGACTAGTGTATACATTCGAGACCCCGACGAGGGGCGGTTGCCGGTCTCACAAGCCACTGGTGTTAGTTGGTTCACCTAAGATGTATACAGGTGCTCATTGGGTTATGAGTACACCGGACATGACTCGCCGGGAACATGCTAGTTGGTCTTATACCTGACGTCAGATAGCAGTTCCCTGGGGACATGTGTACAGGTTAGTTCATCGACCTGGGGATCGTCATTTGTCTCGTGTGAGTTCCTACTGTACTTTGATTACTACCCTACCATGCTCAAAGGAGACGTGCAAATAGGTTTTAGTTGGGTACAGTCCCGAGCCACATGGAGGCAGTGAGCGGATCTTCAGGGGTTCGTCTCTCCCGGTATTGGGGGTGAGGTCGCGTTGTGTCTAGGAGAGCCAGAACATGAAAAGTCCTTGCCCAAGGCAGGAGATTTACTGGTGGGTATTCCAGTAGTATCCCAGGGTATTCTGGGCTGATCTCTGACACGACTTGTACCGCTTTTGGGGGTCTGACTTTTACCAACCCCCTAGGCCCGCCATGCGATGCTCATAGACGAACAGACCGGACTGTGCGGATATTGTCACTGACAGGCTCAGTAGGGTGTCAGGATGAGTTCGCTCATCGACGACCCTTTTAGTCAATAGCTGGTAGCCCGTCACGTATGGCTAATACCTCTGACGTGCTAGTGGTTAAATCCACAGCCATAGTATTGACGAGTCTTTAGAGTCCCCCACATTCAGTTGCTCAAGTTTTCGAGCGAAACGCTGTAGAGGCCGTATGGAGATATGGCAGGGTTCGATCAGATACGTGCGGTATTGCACGGATCAGGATCGGATGGATAATACTAGCCGGCTTTGGTTTAAGCCGGATCCTAGTATAGTACAGTGTAGATTTTGTCTCATTGCATTTGTATTCGGTCGGAATACAGATGCGGGTGTGTATACACAGTATCGGGGTTTTCCTATAATTTATTATGGGACCAGTTTTCTGGACTTGCCAGCTTCTTTTCCGTTTCGGCCATTTTCGTTTGTATCTTTCATTGGCCAAAGATTAGTGGAGGAGGGCTTATTTTCATTTGTGCAAATAAGCATTTGTGGAGGGTGTTCTTTGCATTTTGTTGCATCATGATGATGCACCATCCATTGACTTGATTTATCCATCATGGCTTGACTTTTGTGTGATCCTGGTTGTTGATGATGGTTGATTTGGAGTGTTGGTTTTGTGTGATGATTATTCATCATGATGAGCTTTTCTCTTTCTTGCATGATCACATACCATTCCTCTCACTTGCTTTATGGTGTGGCTCCTCTCATATTTTTGATACACACTCCATTTTTCATTCTCACCCTTCACATTTTGCATGGCCGGCCAAGCCATGAAGGGGGGGTTGTTCATATATTTGTAGTGGGGATTTTTGCTCTCTTGATGCCAGAAAAATCCCCAAGTTTCTCCACAAAAGTTCACAGTTCATTTCCTCCACCAAAAGCAACATTCACTACCCCAAATGAGACATAGCTCACTACACGCATTCTACACCAAACCTTGGGCACGTCGACTCGCCAACTTCGTGCCCGAGTTGCCTCGGTATAGAGGTGGGAGCCCGTAAAAGAAGCAGGCGACGTGGTGCCCTTCCGGCGACTTGGTGGAGACCGGAGATTCCGCGAGCGATCGGGACGACGACGAGAAGACCGGAGGACTCGGATCACTCGGTATATCTCTCTTCCCCATCTTCTAGATAGCTAGGACTAGTTTAATGGCACGATCCGGGTTTATAGTACGCGGTGGTGCCGGTTTGAAAAGTTAAAGTAAATCACCGCTTCCGCATTC
This sequence comes from Agapanthus africanus, assembly GCA_030015575.1. Taxonomy (NCBI): domain Eukaryota; kingdom Viridiplantae; phylum Streptophyta; class Magnoliopsida; order Asparagales; family Amaryllidaceae; genus Agapanthus; species Agapanthus africanus. Next base: position 623,949,990 of record CM057341.1, read on the forward strand.
CGGCGTCGGATTGACAGCCGGGGCGCCGCCGTGCACTTACAATGGTGGCATAGTGCCGCGGTTCCGCGGCCACGTGGAGGCTTTGAGGGCTCGTTTTTCATGGTATGTTCTAAAATTCCCTGCTTCATTTTTTAGGCAATTTTAACACCGAAAAACTCACGGTTTTGAAAAAATATCCAGAGAGGGGTTGATTTTGACGTTGTCGGGTTCGATCGGGGTTTTAACTTCATTAACACATCGCCTAATGCTCTAGCTAGGCTCTGATACCACTGTAGGGTTACTAGGCACACTAACAAGGCTCTACAAAGCATCGACCATGCCGAAATTAAATTTTTATGTGCCGAACAACCCGAAATTAAATTTTTATGTGCCGAACAACCCTAAGCAAGATCGTATACTAGAGATTAGGCGAAACTAAAAGCAAGTAAACAACTTTACTCTAAGAGAACACGAAATAAAACCTTTGTAGATCAGCCCTTCACTTCATATGCTCCTTGTTGAAGTCCCTCCGCTGCGATCATGGTTCTTCCGGGCTCTTGCATGGCATCACGAGGCGATAGATGCGACCTTGCTTGAACTCTCCGAGGCCGAAGATGATTTACGTCGAGGGAATTCCGACTCAAGCTCCTACGTCACTAATTTGAGAATTAGTGAAGCAAACACCCTATAATAAAGTGCTAATCTAGTAGAGGATGGAGAAATAGGAAGTGGGTTCTCTTTGGATTTTTATTTCTCACAATCTTTTTCTCTTTTTTCAAAACCATAGCAAGCTTTTCCTTTTGCTCATTGATGAAGAAGATGAACAAAAGAAAAGAATGAGGATAATTATCAAGTGAGAAGGCTAACCATGGTTAGTGAGTATCATATACTAACTCTTGTAGAAACATAACCATAGCTAATTCTAAATGGTTAGGTTAAACAAAGATCTAAAGTAAAACAAAACAAGTGGACTTTTTCAAAGCATCCACATGCTTCTACAAGCTTCATGCTTATGAAAAAATTCCACTAATTTGTAATTACCTTAAATAAATGTAAACCACCATTTAAAATAGAATGGTGTGTGTCTTGTACACCCATGTCATGTGTATCATCAACCATGATACATTAGGAAAACGCAATTTTAATATATATCATATATACATTAAAGTTGTGCTTATGTGAGAAAAACCCTAAAGTGAACAAGTGTTAGTAAATGTAAACTTAATTATTAAACCAACACTTGACTTAATAATCCGGTCATATCTCATATAACCGACTAACATCCATTGTATCGACTTATCGAATCAACACTTGATTCGATAACCCGGCCTTCTCATATATAACCGACCGATACAAAAAGTCGCGAGAATAGAATACGGTATCTCATAGACGCATTATTCTCGGTCCCGCACATATAACATACGTGCCCCTATTTCGTTTTGCATGAGCCAGTAAAACCTCTATGTAGGACTCTAAAGACTCGTCAATAAGCCGGCAGTAGGTGATGATCACATCAAGCACCTACAAGCCATCAGCGGTACTAGCTGGACGTAACGGCTACCCAGGTATTGAGCGATCAAAAGATCAGCAAGCAAGCCCGCTCCAACTCCTGTAAAAGCCTGTCGGTAACACTTCCGGTACAGTCTGGTCTCCTCGTCTGATTTATCGCATATCAAGTTTAAGGGTGGTAAACGTCAGACCCCAATAACTGATAAGTCATGCCGATGTGAGGCTCATAACTGGTAGAGAAACTACTGGTAACACTTACCAGTAAATCTCTAATCAGCCCTGGCCAGGGAATTGCCTGTTACGGCCAATCGAGCACAGCGCAACATCAACCCCCAATACCGGGAGAGACGAAACCCCTCCTATCGCTCATTGCCTCCATGTGACTCGGGACTGTACCCAAAAACCACCGTTTTGCACGTCCTCATGGACATAGTAAGGTGGAAATCAAAGCATAGTGGGAATCACACAAGACTCTATGACGATCTCGGGTATACAGACTAACCTGCACAAGTGTCACCAGAGAACTGCCATCTGACATGAGGTATAATACCATCTGGGAGTTCTCGGCGAGTCCGTCTAGTGTACCCAGTCTCCACAGAGCACCCGTATACCATCTCTCATGTCAAACACCAATGGATAAGGGATCATCCATCGCCCATCTCATGGGTCAAGAAGCGTATACGCTAGTCTACACTGGTATATCGATGCCCCGTCTCGATACACCCAGGACTATGGACCTTGAAGGATGTACTTATGGACTACCATGTCCCCACTAGTATAATCTGCATCATAGTCCAGGTAGTCAAGTACACATCCTAAGGGCTTTACCAGCATATAACTATAAGACAGTATAAGGAGACAAGTATACATGTTAAAGTAAAGTGCAACCAGATAGCATACTATCATGTCGAGCAAGAAAGTCCTCTCTATATATGTCCAAGCACCCAATATAATATACATCATCTGTACAATACTGGCCTCTAGGGCATACATACAACTAACAGGGGATACCTCCTCGGCAGTGTAAGTCTGCGGCAGCTCCCCGGCCGTCTAACAGATGCCAATATGCGGAACAAAACTTTTACTACTGGCGCTATCGCGTACTATAACCCAGATCTGCCATTAAAGCTAAACTAACATATTGTAAAGAGGGTAGAATTGTTATACCGAACGATTCGAGTCCTTCGGTCTTTAACCATCCTCCCACGCTTTGTTGCGGCGGCTTCGATCTTCTGAAACTCCAGTCTCGTCGTCCAGGTGGCACCACGTCGACGGATCTTTGAACGGGCTCCCGCCTCTGAACCGAGTCAACTCGGTCGTCAAGTTTGCTAAAAGAGACGACCAAGATGAAGTAGAGAATGAGTAGAATACTTTGTCTCGTTACGTCTAAGGTTATGGACGAATGGTTAATGAAGTTTCCAATTGGAATCGGGTAAATGGAAATTGGACTATGAAATTTCCATATACTAAACTATCATAATCTTTTTGCCAAATTGAATCCCTCCCCAAGCAAGAGGAGGCCGGCCACTTTAATATAAGAGGGAGGGTAAGTGTAGGAGCAAGGAGGGTGAGTGTAAGGAAAAATATCAAGGATATTTATCATGAAGAAAGAATGAGTGGTATGAACACATTAAATGAATTAAGCCACCTCACTTAACACCTCACCTCACAATTAATGCAAATGATGAGTCATTAATCCTAGTCACCATTTCTAGAATCTTCTAGAACCATGACTCACCCAAAAGAAGAAAGGATAAATCCGCATTTAACCGAATGTTAAATACGGCCGATAGAAAACTGGAAACTGGCAACTTCCAAAAGTGATCCTGAAACGAATTTCAGGATAACCCCGTAACAGTATAAACATACCCGCATTTATATTACGACCGAATATAAATACAACTGAGACAAAGATATTATATCTACACAGTATAATACTGGGATCCGGCTTAAACCAAAGCCTACCAGTATTATCTGCCCGAAAAATAGCACGTGCGAAATCGAACGTGCATTTTCCGAACCCTGCCATAATACCATACGGCTTCTACAACGTTTCGCCCGAACTTGGGAAATTGTCTGTGGGGGACTCTAATTACTCATCAACACACTGGCACTGGGTATAACCACTATCACGTCAGAGGTACAATCTGTACGTAACGGTTTGCCTATGTATTGATTGGAAGGGAAGCTGACGAGCGAACTCATCTATAAACCCTACTGAGCCTGACAGTGACAATATCCGTACAGTCCGGAACATTCGTCTATGAGTATCGCAAATTAGGCCTAGGGGGTCGGTAAACGTCAGACCCCCAATAGCTGCATAAGTCGTGTCAGAGAGCAACCCAGAACACCCTAAGATACTACTGGTATACATACCAGTATATCTCGATTATCCTGGCCAGGGATTTCGTATAATGGCTCTCCTAAACACAGCGCGATCTCACACCCAATACCGGGAGAGACGAATCCCCGAAGATCCGCTCACTTGCCTCCAATGTGGCTCAGGACTGTACCCAAAATATACCTGTTTGCACGACTCCTTTGACCCGTGGTAGGGTATAAATCAAAGCACGGTGGGAACTCACACGAGACAAATGACGACCTCAGGTCGATGAACTAACCTGTACACATGTCACTAGGGAACTGCTATCTGACGATATGTATAATACCAACTAGCATGTTCCCGGCGAGTCCTGTCCGGTGTACTCATAACCCAATGAGCACCTGTATACATCTTAGGTGATCCAACTGACACCAGTGGCTTGTGAGACCGGCCACCGCCCCTCGTCGGGGTCTCGACTGTATACACTAGTCTACTCTGGAGTATCGATACCTTGTCTCGAAACTCCTACGACTAGGGACACTTTAAGGATGTGCTTATAGACCCCAGCTCCCACATATATGATCGCCATCATACTGCTGGTCGTTAAGCAAGAATCCTATGGGTTTTATCAACATATACATGATGATAAAGACAAACCAGATAGCATACTATCATCTCGAGTAAGATTGTTTTATCGGTATAGGTCCTCTCTCAATCATTGCAATCACGTACCTGCGATCCAATAATTTACTTAGAGGGCACTATATCCAACAATCTCCCACATGCACTTAAGGTTAATTATTGTGATGTCGTGTACTCACAGCTCGTGTGATACCAAGCATCCAACTCCTCTACTAATCAGTTTCACAAAGCTCGTTTGTAAAACTCTTGTGTTCGAGAAATAGCCTCAGTGAGTGGATCCGCTTCGGTGTTTCTTTCTGTATCTCTCTATATCTCAACTTCACGGAGAAAACCATCTCCCGAATTGAGTAATATCTGTCTTAGAATATGTTTGGATATCTGATGGGACCTAGTTTATAAATCAACTACAAATCCAAACTACTTTGACTGTATTAATTACTGAACCTAATCAGTATCCAGCACCATGTCTCCCACAGTATCCCCTTGGACCATTTGCCCACAATACTGTCCTTCGTCTGATGGAAAACTATAACTCTGACAATCACTCTGTTATCCATGTCACCTTTGAAGGCTGGAATAATAACTGTCTCCCGGAGGAGGCTGCCGACATCAAATCCGTAGAACATTCACTTATGTTCAAAAACTGCTTCCTAATGTTTCTCCAGGATTGGATTAATATAAATTTATCGTATCTAGTGCAATAACAACATCTGGTGTTGTACTTGACATCTCACGATTGACTCAATTGCCTAAGCAAGTGATCTTCCAATCACGCACATCCCTTTCCCCTTTAGTCTGTAAGACACTTTTAGAGAGGGTGACCCCATTACCTGCAGGTACACTACCATGCCAGGAGTCATTTATTCTAAAATACTAATAGAATACTGTCAAAGTACCCAAATTGGGAAACTACCCAAATTTAGATCTAAAACCATAGATCTCTTATCCAGAATGCCAGATATTACATCCATGTCCTTTGTCGAGAAACAACCGTGTGACGACCACAGTACAACCGATCGTAGTATAGGAATTTTACTTCCTACTCTGTGTTTGTCATCCAAATACCAGGACATCACACCCTACTACCTTCTCAACAGATCCATCCCCTATTCTAATAAAGTCAAAACCATGCCTGTCACATCAAAAATTAGATGATCTTTCTCCGCTATTTCTGCTCAAGTCTATAAATAGACACTAGCTACTTGCCCACTATGCTTCCGCTGCTCCCGCTAACTACGACAACCCTGTGGCAGAATAATATATACGTGTACTTCTAAAACTAGTTTAGAACGACGCTATACATATCCTCCTGCCGGGCCTCATAGTCTGGAACAACAGTAGTGTCAAGTCTGGGTATACAAGAACCTCCCTGTCACCGTACTTGAGGCTACCGGAGTACCTCTCGGGTGTCTAAGGTTACCCACCATATCTGTGGAGTGGCTATTTGAATGTCAAACCTGATTGAATATATAGGTCCTATTAAATTTTCCGTAATCGTTTGCGGTTCTGGAATCACTTCCAGTTCTACCATACTCCCACTACTGTTTTCTGAAAAAATCCATTTTACTAAAACTGTGGTCAGTCTAGAATAATATCACTATTGATCTTCCAGATGGTAAAAAATCAACCCTCGTCAAAGCTAGGGTCAACCCGCAAACTGCTATTATAGAAACGTGCCTTGAGTTTTCCAGTGTCTGGTTTTAAGCATAAGCTGGATAACTCCCTTTACCTTAACGTCGTTAAGATATGAAGCATTTTATATCCAATATAGAAACTTTGACACTTATTAATTGGAACTAGATTCAAATCATGCAGCTATCTCCAGTGCATATCAACTTAATGGAGAGAGGCTAATCAGCATTACTCAACTTAGGAATCCATCCATTTATGAGTAACCTGAAAGAGAAACAAGTTTCTCAAAACCATTACTATCAACTGAATACCAATCACAAGAATCTACATCTTCGATCTCTTTGAAGAATCACGATACTTGTGACACATGGTTCTCTACTTTATTCCTATACCCACAACTTCTCAATACTTAGACATTGTATTTCTACGAAACACTTGTCTATAAACTAGAGAAGTCACAAGTAAATAGAATATAGTACGAGGACCAATCCCTTTGTCCTGATGGACACTGGACAACATATAACACTCTGTATAAATCTGCTGAGTTTAATAACTCAAAACCTGTGCGTCGTAGGTTGAAAAAACTGTATCCATGCGATTTCCTCAAATATCACCAATTACAACGAATTCCGATATAATGAGGATGATCACCAAATTCCCAATAACTTACTCCCACTCACTATCTGTAAAACTATACAGATGTGAGAATGAAACCTGGTAAATACATACCCTGGAGTAAGTATCTAATCGGAAAATCAGTTTTTCTATTAACAATGCACAGTGAATATGAAACATTAATATGTTTCTTAGGGGTATCCTGGTATTCCTAGTAATGCCTCTTCCATAATCCAAATCATGACTTTAACCGTATATTTCCCTGCCATCTTTCCAATTCCTTTTATTTGTCTTTAGTCCTTACCTTCTGTACACCATCATTAGGCTAAATGGTTTTCTTCCTTCCCTACCGTTCGGTACCAGCCTATGGTTTGGAGGAAGAATATCCAGTAAGCATAATAGGTGTACTCTCCTAATCCTAGGAGTACTCGCAACTTGAGAGAAGGTGATGATAAAAGACAACTGAATAAACCTTATTCTTATTTCTCCTTAACCGGAATCCATCCTCGAAAAAATATCCTTCGAGTTTGTATATAACCATACGATGGATTTATCCAATGGAATTGGATGTTCGTAGTGATACGGGTTGTTCTGGAGAAATCAAAGGTGAAGTAGGAGTGGCGATGAAACACGTGGTTTGGTCGTGAATATGAATAGTCGCAATTTACTTGGCCCTCTTTCTAATTCCTTTATCTTGTCTTTACATATTACCTTCTACACGCCCTACTTAGGCTAATTGGTTTTCTTCATTCCCTACCTTTCGGCACCTGCCTATGGTTTGGAATAAGACTATCCAATAAGCGAAATAGGTGTACTCTCCTAAACCATGGAGCCCTCGCAACCTGAGAGAAGATGATAATAAAAGACAACTGAATAAACCAATTCTATTTCTCCTGAACCTGGATCCATCCTCGAAGAAATCCCTTCGAGTTCGTATATAACCATACGATGGATCTATCCAATGGAAGTGGATATCCATAGTAATACTGGGTGTTCTGAGAAATACAAAGGGCAAAAGAAGGAGCTGCAATGACTTATGCAATGAAAGATAATCCAAAAACCAGTAAATTAAGAAGGTTCGGTCAACTTTAGTCACTGAGTTATAGTCTAGGGTCGGTCAAAAGTCGCTGCCAAAGAGAGAGAGAAAAGAAACACTCTACGTGCACTCTAACCTAGATCAGAATGGTTATCACTTTATCCAATTAGGAAACCTCCCACTGGAATCTCAAATTCTCCTCCAAACCAGAAATAAGAATCAATTGGGATCACCCGAAGAGTAAACCAACTCATAAGTGGGAATCGGGATCCAACTATCATCGTATGATAACTTGATGGAAGCCACTCAAGTTAACACACTCCAGAAGGTATGCGCAAGTCTGGCAAGTTTCTTGTATGTTTGAAACTCCCGATATAATTTTTATCCCATGCATTTATGACCTTGACGCAGGCCAACAAATCATAAGCCACATGTCAAGTTCTACCCGTCGTTGTCCTGATTAATTTAGGTCATCGTAAATGCTCTTGACGTAGGCCAATAAGGTTGTACGTCTGTCCTAAACTAATGCATCTATCTATGCAACAAATGAATACCCAGCAGCTACCAAACACTACGCCTTGACGTAGGCTAACAAACATAGCTTGAATACTACTGACCATCCATAAGAAACGACGGAGGTTTACGCCTGTTTTTTGGCGAAAAACCTTTAACGTAATGAACTTGATCTCGTTGAAGAAAACTGATAGCCTTTTATAAAAATATAGTAGCGAAAACTTTTTGCTAAAGAAGTCACTCCCGGTGAAGGGGTCTTGTCTCTTTCCTCATGGAATGAGGTGCAGGATATTCTAACTGAATACCGCGATGCAAAGCAACATGTGATCGACTATATTTAAGTTATTACCCTGACGCAAACTTCTGCCCAAGGGGTCACTCCCGGTGAAGGGATCTCGACCCTTGCCTCGTCGAAAGAGGTGCTGGATATTCTAACTGAATACCGCTATGCAAAACAAAACGAAAATGTCATTGAAAGAACTCATTTTAAAATTTGTTCCAACAACATCAAATATAGGTTTGTTTTATCTTGCATTGATAAGAATCAACGCAGTCCCATCAATCAATCACACCAGAAAAGAACGAAAATATAATGTACATATATGCCATCCGCATTCGCCACTGGGTCCCGTCATCACCCGTTAGGTTACTTAACTAACGACAAAGTGGGGGCTGGACTAGCGCGGGTGTAAAACATATACAACATCTAATAGTATATATACTAATATACAATAATCGCTCCAGGCATGATAATATGCAACATTACAGAAAAGCAATAAGCATCACAGAACAATACAGATAATCTGGGATCCCCGGGTTTCACAGAGACGCTACTGAAACCCGACGTTCCCCTGGTCGTGTGGATTGCCTGTGCAATGAAACCTAAACCCCTACGGGTGCGGCAAGTTACCCGCCAAAACCTGAAGCGAGGTGGTCCCCACAACATAGTGAATGGAACACCCGGCACTTCACAGAATCCGGTAAATTGAGCACACCTCCTTGGGTCAACCTGTACCCCCTATGAGTGCGGCGAATAGTCTGCCAATTTTTGAGTGAGGTCCCTTTGCCTCTCAGAGCCATGAGATACGGACCCGTTGCCCTCCAGAACCCGGCTATCCATGCACTCCTTCACGGGATAAACCTAGTATAGAAATAAAAAATATGTACAACGGGTACATCGACCTCAACCCGGTCGTGCCCCAAAAGAATATTATACAACAGGCAGTGACGGCAGTCTACAAGTCAGACGCTCGCCCCGCAATATCAAAAGTACAAATAAATCCAAACTGCACTATCATTCCACCCTGTTATCCACCATGAAAAATCCGCAAAATCACAGCACAACACAGAACATCAACGCGAATGTCACGTTCGGAAACCCATCTAAAAGAACTATAGCAACCAGACGCGATTTACCGATCAAATGACTTTCCCGATCGGAGATATAATGTAAATACTGTAAACTAACAAGTTTTAAAATTTTGATCGACAAAATTTTCCGAAGTGGGCCCCACAAACATCGGCTGTACAGTAAGCAATACTGGGCCCAAAAGAACAATACTAGAAACCACAATTCCCTGCATAGAAGCCCCTGAACAAATTTGGAACACTGTTCCAACTAAACGGCCGTTGATGCGCGGTCAAACCCTAGGTTTGACCGCGGATCCGCGGCAGTTATATTGAATCACGTGACCAAATTTGTACGGTATTCTTCAAAAAGCCTGCTTGCTTTTCTGAAGTGCTCAAAATGAATTTTAGAACAGATTTAAAATCGACAGAAACTTTATGAACAAAAAAATGTAGTTTCGGAAATTCCGTTCGATCGATCTTTTAAACGCGTTAGCACAAATTAGTATAGCTTAATGGTGAGGCTCTGATACCACTGTAAGTCCGCGACAGTGCCCCGGCCGTCTAACAGACGCCAATATGCGGAACAAAACTTTTACGACTGGCGCTATCGCGTACTATAACCCGGATCTGCCATTAAAGCTAAAGTAACATATTGTAAAGAGGTTAGAATTGTTATACCGAACGATCCGAGTCTTTCGGTCTTTAACCATCATCCCACGCTTTGTTGCGACGGCTTCGATCTTCTGAAACTCCAGTCTCGTCGTCCAGGTGGCACCACGTCGACGTATCTTTAAACGGGCTCCCGCCTCTGAACCGAGGAAACTCGGTCGTCAAGTTTGCTAAAAGAGACGACCAAGATGAAGTAGAGAATGAGTAGAACACTTTGTCTCGTTACGTCCAAGGCTATGGACGAACGGTTAATGAAGTTGCCAATTGGAATCGGGCAAATGGAAATTAGGCTATGAAATTTCCATATACTAAACTATCATAATCTTTTTGCCAAATTGAATCCCTCCCCAAACAAGAGGGGGCCAGCTACTTTAATATAAAAGGGAGGGTGAGTGTAGGAGCAAGGAGGGTGAGTGTAAGGAAAAATATCAAGGATATTTATCATGAAGAAAGAATGAGTGGTATGAACACATTAAATGAATTAAGCCACCTCGCTTAACACCTCACCTCACAATTAATGCAAATGATGAGTCACTAATCCTAGTCACCATTTCTAGAATCTTCTAGAACCATGACTCACCCAAAAGACGAAAGGATAAATCCGCATTTAACCGAATGTTAAATACGGCTGATAGAAAACAGGAAACTGGCAACTTCCAAAAGTGATCCTGAAACTAATTTCAGGATAACCCCGTAACAGTATAATTATACCCGTATTTATATTACGACCGAATATAAATGCAACTGAGACAAAGATATTATATCAACACAGCATAATACTGGGATCCGGCTTAAACCAAAGCCTACCAGTATTATCTGCCCGAAAAATGACACGTGCCAAAACGCACGTGCATTTTCCGAACCCTGCCATAATACCATACGGCTTCTATAACGTTTCGCCCGAACTTGGGAAAGTGTCCGTGGGGGACTCTAATGACCCATCAACACACTGGCACTGGGTATAACCATAGCACATCAGAGGTACAATCTGTACGTAACGGTTTCCCTATGTATTGATTAGAAGGGAACCTGACGAGCGAACTCATCTATAAACCCTACTGAGCCTGACAGTGACAATACCCGTACATTCCGGAAAAGTCGTCTATGAGTATCGCATATTCGTCCTAGGGGGTCAGTAAACGTCAGACCCCCAATAGCTGCATAAGTCGTGTCAGAGAGCAGCCCAGAACACCCTGAGATACTACCGGTATACCTACCAGTATATCTCGATTACCCTGGCCAGGAATTTCGTGTAATGGCTCTCCTAAACACAGCGCGATCTCACCCCCAAAACCGGGAGAGACGAATCCCCGAAGATCCGCTCACATTCCTCCAATGTGGCTCGGGACTGTACCCAAAATATACCTGTTAGCACAACTCCTTTGACCCCATGGTAGGGTATAAATCACAGCACAGTGGGAACTCATACGAGACAAATGACGACCTCAGGTCGATGAACTAACCTGTACACATGTTACCAGGGAACTGCTATCTGACGATATGTATAATACCAACTAGCATGTTCCCGGCGAGTCCTGTCCGGTGTACTCATAACCCAATGAGCACCTGTATACATCTTAGATGATCCAACTGACACCAGTGGCTTGTGAGACCGTCCACCGCCCTTCGTCGGGGTCTCGACTGTATACACTAGTCTACTCTGGAGTATCGATACCCCGTCTCGAAACTCCTACGACTAGGGACACTTTAAGGATGTGCTTATAGACCCCAGCTCCCACATATATGATCTCCATCATACTGTTGGTAGTTAAGCAAGAATCCTATGGATTTTATCAACATATACATGATGATAAAGACAAACCAGATTGCATACTATCATCTCGAGTAAGACTATTTTATCGGTATAGGTCCTCCCTCAATCATTGCAATCACGTACCTGCAATCCAATAATTGACTTAGAGGGCACTATATCCAACAGGCAGCGATTGGCATGCTCGTCGGCGAGTGATCGAAGTGAACATAGGGATACCTCCTCGGCAGCGCTTGGCATGCTCGTCGGCAAGTGATCAAAGTTAACCCGACGAGCGATTGCTAGACAAGTGGCAAACCTGACATGAAAACACAACGGTGCAAGCAGAGATATCCTGCGAGCATTCTCCACAACCAGATAATAGAGCATGATTCGATGAAGCCAAAAAAAAAATTTATTACTACCAAAGATAAAAGCTTTACAAAGGGTAGTTTTTGGGGCTCCTCAGCCTTAAAAAATTCAAAAACAAAATAAAAGGAGGAAGGCAGGGGCTTTACACCTCGGGGCCAGGTACGACCTCGAGATCCTCGACCTCCACCACATGACGCGCGGGGTCCTCAGTGGCTTCCTCGGCAAGAACCTCTTCCCCATGTTCATCGGCGTCCACGAGAGGGAACTCGGCCCGGAGATCTCCGTCGGCAAACTTCGGCATCCGGGCCTTAACGGCATCGAGGGCGTCGTGCCAAATACGGGTCGTAGCCATGGCCAAGTCATCATAGAAGTCCCTGGACTTCTTATAGCCCTCCACCGCCCTCGATTCAGTCGACTTGGCCTCCTCGGCCGTCGCCCCCAGCTCCTTTCGAAGGGTCTTCACCGTCCTCTTCAGGTTGCCGGCGAGCACCAGAGCATCCTCAAGCTTTACCTCGTTAATCAGGGCGGCCTCGCAGTGCTGGGATACCTCCCGTTTCCCGGCCTCCACCTCGCCTTCCAAGGCGGCGACCCTTGCCATCATCACCTCCAGCTCCCGCCTGGAGCTCTCTTGCAGTGAGGCGAGTCGACCCGCAGCCTCTAGCGCTGGGGCTACCACCTCGGCTTCCATGCGCAGGGCGAGGGCTACGTGCAGGAGAACCTGGGAGACACGAAAAAGATCAGAAAGATGAAGGAGGAACTGAATCTCATAATGAACCAAAAAAATTACGTGCACGAACTCCTGGGCGATAGACGCCAGCTGAGCCCTGAAGGTCCACCCGGGGACTCTAACCCCTGCCGAGGTCTCTATCTCATGCACAAGGCTGTCCGCAACGGACAGCCCCGATGGCACCGCAAACCGGAGGCCCCCTTCCTCCACCACGATCGGCGAAGACCGGCCCCGGGAAGGTCCCCGGGAGCTCCTCTTGAGCGGCTCCGAGGGAGAGCCGATCTCCTCCTCCGAGGCCGGGTCCTCCAAAATCAGGGCCCACTTCCGGCCTGACACTCGGCTGGGACCCGGGGTAGGGTCTTCCCTCGAGTGCTCGCGGGGCACCGACACTAGAGCAGTTGGAGCCAAGGCGGGCTTCGCGCGAGAAGGTCTTAAGCGAGGCGAAGTCCATTGATCCTGTACAAAACAAATACCCAACGAATCAGCGACACGAGCAAAATACAAGCCAAAAAAGCAAGCCTAACTTACCGACGAACTCGATGGGGCTAAGCCCGGCCCAGCCTAGGACACTCTCAGACAGCAGCACGTCAGGTCGGGGGATGGGCTCCCACGACGCCACTCTCACCGCGGCGGGGTCATCGGACTGGTTCCCCGGCAAACATTTCTCCCTCGACCACTTGGTAGGCACTGGCCAGTCCTCGCCCTCGGGAGGGGAAACGAAGAAAAAATCCTTTTTCCAATCATGAATAGAAGAGGGCAAGGCCACGACCCCGGTCCCGGCAGCACCCCCACGGCCGCTTCCTGAAAGAGAGATAAACCCATCTCGGGTCGCCCACTCGACAAACAGGGTGACTTTTGAAGACGAGAGAAGAATCGAGAAGGGAAAGGCTGAAGGGAACCGCCTGTAACTTCAGGCGGATCAAGAACCCGAGGAGGATCTTCTACGAGTTCGGCACTAACTGGCCGGGGGCCAAACCGAAAAAATTCAGCACAGCGACGACCTCGGGAGAGAAGGGCAGGCGCATTCCGCCCTAAAAAGCTTCCAAGTACAGGGCGATTTCCCTACCCCGTACTTGATCCGCCCTCTCTCCCTCCCTGGCCAGTCAGAGCGTGTAGCGTGAGGGGATGTGGATGTTAGTTATGTATATGCCCTAGAGGCCATTGTTGTACATATGATGTATATTATAATGGATGCTTGGATATATAGAGAGAGGACTTTCTTGCTCGTTATGATAGTATACTATTTGGTTTTCCTTTATCTTAACTTGTTGACTTGTATATGTTTATTGTCTTACTCTCACATTTTGATAAAGCCCTTAGGATCTGTACTCGACTACTGGGACTATGATGAGATCATACTAGTGGGGCCACGGTAGTTGATGAGTACATCCTATAACTGTTCCTAGTCGAGGGTGTGTCGAGACAGGGCATCGTTACATCAGAGTAGACTAGCGTATACGCATCTTGACCCATATGATGGGCGATGGATGATCCCAAATCCATCGGTGTTGTGACATCAGAGATGGTGTACGGGTGCTCAGTGGAGGCTGGGTACACTGGACGAACTCGCCGATAACTCCCAGATGGTGATATACCACACGTCAGATGGCAGTTCTCCGGTGACACTGGTACAGGGTAGTCTGTAAACCCGAGATCGTCATAGAGTTGTGTGATTCCCACTTTGCTTTGATTTCCACCTTACCACGTCCAAGAGGGCGTGCAAAACGGTGGCTTTTGGGTGCAGTCCCGAATCACATGGAGGCAATGAGCGATAGGAGGGGATTCGTCTCTTCCGTTATAGGGGGTTTATGTTGTGATGTGTTCGATTGGCTATAACTAGAAGTCCCTGGCCAGGGCTGATATAGAGATATATGGGTAAGTGTTAACATTAGTTTCTCGGCCTGTTATGAGCCTCACATCCACTCGACTTATCGCTTACTGGGGTCTGACGTTTACCACCCCTAGACTAGATATGCAACATATCAGACGAAGAGACCGGACTGTACGGGAGTGTTACTGATTGGATTCATAGGAGAATGTACAGGATAGCTTGTTGATCTTTTGATCGCTCAATACCTGGGAGGCTGGTATGTTTAGCTGACCGCTTGCAGCTTGTGGGTGCTTGATATGATCATCACCTACTGCCGGCGTTTTGACTATTCTTTAGAGCCCTACATAGAGGTTTCTTGGCTCAGAAAAAACGGAGTAGGGGCACATATGTGATATGTGCTGGACCGAGGATAATGCGATATGAGATACCGTATTACATTCTCGTGATTTTTTGATATGAGCCTGGTCATCGGATCAAGTGTTGATTCGATGAATCGGTACATGATATATTAGTCGGTTATATTCGATATAGCCGGATTGTCGGATCAAATGTTGATTCGATAATTTAATGTATAATAATATATATGATATATTGCATTACATTATCTAATATTGGCTCGCTTTATTATTTCATTTTCTCACCGGGTAATATATTGATATATATGTGATATATGTTAATTGTATTATTTACTTTTGTTACAAATATATATTATATATGTGATATATAATATAGTAACATGATATGATTACTAATACAACATGTTTAGTGGAGATTAAACAAGGTTAGGGTTTGATTTGGGTTAGTTGTTTCTTGATACTTCTTGAAGGATTTATTTTGTTTTGAGCTATGATATTATGGTTGATATTTTCTAGTGACTCATTCTTAACCCAACCCAAACACTTAGCCTTAGTTAATTCTCTACATGGGTTAGCCTTGTTATTATTAACCATGGTTTCATTTTTAATCATATATCATTTCATTATTCATCACAAAAGGATTTATCCATTATTTCTTCTTCTTCTTCAACCTTGAGATTTGAGAAAGCTTTCTAGGTTTTCATTTTGTGATGATTAAGAGTGAGAATTTGATAAGAAAAAAGAGCACAATTACTACTCCATCATCCGCATCTAATCTAGCCAATTAGATTAGGGTGTTCACCTCATTAGAGAGAGAGATCTTGAGTTATAGAAACTTCGAGGTAGATCATCAGAGAAAAGGAAGACTACAAGCTAGCATGGATCGTTCGAGTTGTGGAGCCTCTCTTGAGTCTGGGAGATCATGAATCGCGGTGAAGGGACTTCTACTAGGAGCTTATGAAGCGAAGGAGCGGACAACAAAGGTTATAATCCCTCACACTTAGTTGTAAAGATGTTTACTTGCATGTGAAACCCTAATAATCTAGCAAAGATCCCGGCTTTGGGTTGTTCGCCACGTCTAATTTTTTATTCGGGCATGGTTGATGCCTTATAGACCTTTGTAAGAGTGCCTAGGAACCCTACAGTGGTATCAAAGCCTAGTTAGAGCATTAGGCGATGTGTATACGAAGTTAAAACTCCGATCGAACCCCAAAACATCGATAATCACCCCCTCTCTGGAAATTTTGTAAAAATATGATTTTTTTCTGCATTAAAAATACGCAAAAAATCAGCAGGGGATTATAAGAGTTACTGTGCAAAACGACAACAAAATGCCACTAAAGCGCCGTGGAACCGCGGCCGTACCATGCCTTCTACGGCGGTTCCGCGGCAGCACTGTAGCAGTAGGGTTAGTTTTTTGGCACAGTACATCCGTAGGTATTTGAAGCTGCTTCTGGGTATTTTTAATCTGACTCAAGTGTTGAGTGTTCTGGTGATTATTTTGAATTCGTTGATTCGATCGGAAAATTTAATTTCGTTCTGTTTTCCGGATAATTTAGAAACTGTAAAAATGTTCGAACGGATATCATTAACTCACTTTTTCCCGGCACGAAAAATTTTCAAGTGTTGAATTTTTCTTGAGTTTAAATCTTTCGGAAAAACGTGCAAATAACGCGGTGGACCTTCTAGAAGAACACAAAGCTTAACTCGATTATGTGACCGTCTGAACTGCTTCTAAACCTTAGGGTTTAGGGCAGTACGGCGTGCCACATATGAGGCGTTGGCTTGACCCTTCTACGGCTGGACTATTGGTACTGTGACATATTCTGGGACTTTTTGAACTCCGCTTAAGTGTTGAGCTATTTAGGAAATCGTGGGTATTTTATTATTCGATCGGAAAGTTTAATACCGTCTATTTATCTGGAATGTGATACAATATGTGGAATTCATATAGTTAGGCATGAAATGCGAAGTATGTGATTTTCGGATTTACGATCTCTAAAGTGATTGTGGATTCCAAATATTATAGTTTTACACTTTCTTTTCTGTGACCGTAAGCGTAGTATGTGGGGTATCGCCGGCTTCGTTGCTATACATCAACAACAATCGGGATACGCATACTTGCTTACGTTGATGATATGAGATATTATGTGTTGCTGTGATATGTTATATTAGATCGTCGTGTTCTGAATAGCCGGGGGTTTTATGTGAGATAAGGGTTTTTATTTTCATTCATGTAAAATTCATTTGTATGTAATATTCTTTTATTGAGGCACTTCCGGGATGATGTTGATGTCACCATTGTATATTATTTACTTTTCCGCATTAGGTAGACCCAAGGAGGGGAGCACAAGTAACCGGGTTCTAGGGTCCAGTGGGAGGCCATCTCGAGGAGCCGAGACCGGGTCTCCTAACTTTAGAATTGGCAGTGTTGCTTTCCGCTCTCGTAGGGGTCTAGGGATGTGGGTTTGGCTATTCATCGCGACCGTAGAATCCGTATTTTATACAGGCTCGTATTAAAAACACGGACATCCTAGTATATCCATTTTTTCATATATGTTCTTCTGCTGCAATGTTCTATGATGAGATCATATTACTGCCTGAGACGAATGCTTATACTATATATATATGCTGATATATAAATATTACTGCTTTCGTTTCTTCTATGATGCTTAGGAAGAATAAGCTGATGGGTTTTATTAATGAGATTAATAAAAGAAAAGAAATTTAAAAGATGTTGTAGAATCAAAACTTTATAAAAAAGGGCAGCTACAGTTTTGCTTTGCATAGCGGTATATATGATATACCCTGCACCTTATTCGATGAGGAAAGAGCCGAGATCTCTTCACCGGGAGAGACTTCTTTAGCTAAATTGGCAGATGCTACAAACTCACTGTTTAGTTTTTAACAGCTTATATAGTTCTTGCTTTGCATAGCGGTATATATGATATATCCTGCACCATATTCGATGGGGAAAGAGCCGAGATCCCTTCACCGGGAGTGACCTCTTTAGCAAAACTAGAAAAAGCCTAAAAAACACTCCTTTTTCAAAAACCACTTGATTCTACGACTATATCAAGTTCATTATGCTCATGGTTTTCTTAAAAACCTGTGTAGCCTCCGTCATTTCAGATATGTACTACTTAGTACTTGTGCTACGGTAGTTTGGCCTCCGTCAAGGTGTAGTGTACGGTAGCTAACTAGTGCTTAACTACTAGGATACGATGCAATTGGATTACGGTATTCGTACGGCGTAGTTTGGCCTTCGTCAAGGGTCGTACGAGTAGGTTTAATTCAATCAAGAAATGAATGGGATGAACTTGACTAGCGCCTTATGGGTAGTTTGGCCTCCGTCAAGGTCATGGGACGCTAGGGGTAAAAGTATTATTAGGAATTTCAAGCGTTGAAATTTGCAATGAGATTGCATACCTCCTATGAGATAATTGGATCCCAATACCCACTGCGAGTAAGAGTTACTCCTGGGAGAATTTTACACAGAACAATTAGTCGATCAAGTAGGTGTCTAGAAAGGTGTTAATGGGGTTATGCCTCTGGGAAAACGATGTTTATTTTAATTAGGTCCATGCGAAAGCACGGGGAACCTCCCTCAAGTACCGACACTGATCTGGCTGAAAGATTGAGGAAATTGTAGGGTGTAATTAATCCCGGCTAATCTTACCTTTTAGGGTTTAAAGGAAGATTTGATGAAAACACAGGGAGACATCCTGATTAGATAAGATAATAACCAATCTAATCTTGCAAGAGTATACGCTAAAATATTTTCTTCTCTCTCTCCAGGTAGGGACCATGTCATTCCATAATCAAGATAATAATATGGATGTATTTACTGAACCCGCTTATTATACTAAGCAGAGGATCGTTGGTCCCGTTCTCTCTTATAAGAGTTATAAGATTGAACAGGAAATAGGAGAATATCTGGATTCTCATGCCGCCCAAACAAAGAGCATGCATGCTGATGCATATTCTTCGGGTGTGTTAGTTATTGAAAACTGTTTCTCAGTTCACCCTACTTCCTGAGTATTAGATACCGGATCGGGATCCCACATATGCAAATTGTTACGTGGGCTACGTAAGGGTTGAGAACTGGGAAAATGTCATCATTCCGTTCAAGTAGGGAATGGTGCAAGTATTGCAGCAAAAGCAGTTGGAGAATATCACCTAGTATTACCAAGTAGTAATATACTGATTCTGAATGAGTGCTATTATATACCGAACATGATGTGCAACATTATATCAGTTTCTTTATTAAGTAAAGAAGGATATAATTTTGTAGTACAGGATAATGCTATGAACATCTTCCTAGATCAAAAGTTGATTGCATCAGGCTCGTTACATAATGGCATATTCATTCTCAATCAAAATGCAGTCCTTAATATACAAAACACACACAAGAGGAAGAGATCAGAAATGAACGAATCCTTCTTGTGGCATTGTAGACTTGGTCATATAAATGCGACACGGCTAGCTAAGTTACATAAGGATGGATATTTGAATCCGTTTGAATTATCATCTTATGATACTTGCCATTCATGTCTCAAAGGGAAAATGACCAAAGCTCCGTTTAGTGGACACGGAGAAAGAGTTACGGAACTCTTAGGACTGGTACATAGTGATGTATGCGGTCCTATGTCTACACACGCCAGGAACGGTTCTTCCTACTTCATTACATTCACTGACGATCTCTCTAGATACGGACATGTGTTCCTAATGAAATACAAGTCTGAAGCTTTTGAGAAATTCATAGAATATAAGCATGAAGTAGAGAACCAAACGGGCAAAAGTATTAAGATCCTTCGATCTGATCGAGGAGGAGAATACTTAAGCAATGAGTTCCTAGATTATCTAAAAGAGAATGGGATTCTCTCTCAGCTTACTCCTCTTTATACACCACAGCACAACGGAGTATCGGAGCGGAGGAATCGCACCCTATTAGATACGGTACGCTCTATAATGAGTGATGCTGAGTTACCTATTTCCTTCTGGGGACATGCACTGGAGACAGCTGCATACCTATTGAATAGAGTTCCAACCAAATCAGTGCCTACCACTCCATATAAGATATGGAATGGGAAGAGACCATGTCTTAATTTTATTCAGATATGGGGTTGTCCGGCCTATGTAAAAACACAAAATTTGGACAAGCTCGAGGCAAGGTCTGTCTTATGTAAGTTTATTGGATATCCCAAACATTCGTGAGGGTATATCTTCTAGCACTCTGAGGAACAAAAGGTGTTTGTTTCTCGACATGCCACCTTTTTAGAAAAGGGATTTCTTATGAAAGAAATTAATGGCAATGAGATAGAACTGGAAGAAGTTCCAGCAACACAAACTACGACAGATGATTTAGTGGAACCAGAGGATTCAGTAGTACCCGACGAACCCTAGCCTCTCCGCCGATCTAGCAGGGTTTCTCACCCACTTGAGAGATACTACGGTTTTCTCATTGATGGTGGGAGCGAGGATTGAATCATGGAAGATGATGACCCGACTAGTTTCGAGCAGGCCATCACGAGTGGCGACTCTGTGAAATGGCTGGATGCAATGCGATCTGAGATGGAATCCATGTACACCAACAAAGTATGGACTTTGGAAAATGCTCCTGAAGGGGTAAAACCCATTGGGAGCAGTAGATCTTTAAAAAGATAATTGGTGTAAACTTTCAAAGCTAGACTTGTTGCAAAGGGTTTTCGTCAACGACCAGGTGTGGATTATGACAAAACCTTTTCTCCAGTGGCTATTGATCGCATGCCAAAAGCGTGTCGGATGTTCAAAGTTCTAAAGTTTACCGCGATCAGGACGGTGTCGCTATGCAGCTAGTCGGTTGAGCACGGGTCGATCCACAGGGAGATGGTTGTATGTCCGTTCTTGTTTTAGACGAGTCAATAAAGAATGTGTATATGTTTGTTCAATTCTATCCTAAGTGTTTTATATGCAGGTATAAAGTTGTTAAGAAAAAGATACGAAAGTGTAAGCTAAAGAAATCCGCACTCAAAACCTTTGAGCCGAGTCTTGACAAATTGAAGCTAGAGCAATTGGCAACAACGTGGCTTAGGGGATTTAATCACGGTATTCGTGAAATCCGGCTTATTTACCATTGTCCTTCCGTTCTTGTCTCTTGCTTTCGCCTCCGACCAAACCGAACGCAACCGGTCGCGGTTAGGAATCACCGTTACCTTGGTAGGGTAGGGTGCCTAACGGAGCGCTTGCGTATCGTTTGGACGGAGTTCAATGGAAAATAACGGGAAAAGGAAATGAGAAAAGAAACATTAACTTACAATATCGTATTTATTCTTAACAACAATAATTACAACCATTCACAAAACGAACCAAAAAGAGCAAAAGAAAAGAAAAGATTACAAGTAAGTAAGGGCATGGAATTTAAAGCGCATGAAAGTAAAGTAAGGTAATAAAAAGCAAGAAAGAAATAAGCAAGAAAATAAAACTAGGAACCATAGAACCAAATACAAGACATGGGTTCAATAACCAAATCTTAAACTTGCAAGCTCACTTAAAAGGTTGCAAGATCAAGAAAAGGCAAAGAACTCATGGAGAATGAAGCACAAAAGAGAGCACAAAATGGTACAACCCCTTGAGATCAATGACCAAAGCTTAAACTTGCAAGCTCACTTAAGAGGTTGCAAGATCAAGTTAAGGTAGAGAGCTCAAGGGCGAAGCTAAGCAAAAAAGAATGATACAAAAACCCTCATCTTCATTTAACATCCACTCAATACTCTCACTACATTTTCATGGAGGAAAGAATGAAGAAGAAGAAGAAGACTAAAAACTAACAAAAAAGAGGCATAAGAATTCATCCGCTACAATGGCTCAGAACTGGGGTATTTATAGGAGGGGAGTTGAAAATCTAGGGCAACATTCTGACCCTACAGGAAAAGACAAACCTACCCCTGAAAAATAATCATCTGAGGAGCCTATACGGCCGCGGTTCCGCGGCCTAAGCGCGCTTATGCCGCGGAACCGCGGCCATTTAGATGATTTGACATGTCGTATTTTGTGGGTTTGTCTGTTCTTCTGTCCTATGTTGTTCTACATTTACAAAATTGCAAATTGCTTCCACAATTGCTTCAGATCTGCACAGTCCAAACATAGCTACACTTTTGATTGATTTGACCTTTCTCCCTCGAGCTCCGTGCACCCATTGATTCTTGTGCTGCCCCCTCGTGCTCTGTGCTTGTCTGAGACACGAATGACCGCTGTCATATGTCTTGTCTCTGGAACTGGTACTCGGCACTGGATGGATACGGATGACCGGAACCCGGCTTTTATCTGCTGTCAATAGATGTTCTGTATTTGGCGTAACTGTGGAGATTTTTTCTTGATTTGCAATATTTGTACTGGAAACCTGTAATCTGTATATATGTAACAAACACGGATTAAAAGCACCTACCTATAAACACACGAGCATAAGAATGGGCGGTATAAAATGCAATATTCTGTTATGAACAAATACCCCCAAACTTAACTTTTGCTCGTCCCGAGCAAAACCAATTATTCACAAAAAAATAAAATCCTAACCGCACTTTCGCAGGGATCGTGATTGCACTGAGCGCGTGAAACAAGCCGTTAAACCTCTAGGTATCCCTAGTAGGAGGAGTGTTGTCTCCTGAGGGTTTTCAGCGGATACTACCCACAAAATCCGGTCAAGCTAGTTTTGCGAAATAACTATGATTCAAACCCTAAAGTTTTGTTTCAGAAAATAACAATTCTATGATCCTAAGTCTAGACTATCAAACCCTTATTTTTAACACCTCGCTTCTTATTTAACTAAAGATTTTATATGTCTTTACGTGCAGTGCAAATAGTGTCGTTAAGTTCCAGAAGGATTGATTAAAGTCATCATGTCACACAATAAAGCACAGATAAAATTTTTAAAAGGATCACATAAGTTTTATAAAGAGTTAAGTATTTTTTAAGTTTCGTTTTCCAGTAAAGTTTCAACTTCAGAATTTCTATCTTCCCTAACAAGAAACTCGGTCTTATTTTTCACTCCACCTTTTTCTTGTTTTCATTTCATACACACCTCTATGAACGTGCAATAGTCTTTATCATAGAATAAAACCTTCATATCTCCGCTGGAAATATTTTTTATAAGACCTGTCTTTTGTCAAGATTATTCTCACACAAAGAACCGTTAGAAATTTTAACTCGTAGAGAACACTTGCTTGACTTTGTTTTAAACTGGACTTTCTAGGCTTCTTAGCGAGCTTTGGGCCAATGCACCCAAACCAGTTGGCTTTAGGGCATTAGGTGTAGAAACACCCCAGCGGACTTAATTACTCAAGTTACCTAGGTCCAAAAACAAAAGACAATTTGGCGTGAAAATCATGATGATTCAATACGAACGGAGATATAACCGGCAGTTAAGTTATTTTTTTGGATAAAAGACGTGTTTGGTGGGTTAGGTGTGTAATCATTCCAATCAAGTTCCAGATGGGTTATTTTTCAGACTTAGTTCCAATTAAGACATCAATAACATTCCTTCATTTTCGCTTCACTTCATAAACTATTCTTGATATTACTTATTTCAGAACAAACCTATTTGATCCTCAGAAAATCATTTATCCATTTAAAAGTTTTTAGACATAATAGACTTTTTATCTAATTTCCAAAACTCACGATACGTGTAGTGTGATGTAAAGACGTATATCAGCTATAGTTAACTTCAAAGGAGAGTTATCTTTCAGGTTTTCAAAATCTAAAAATAAGATTTAGTTATTCTTATCTTATCAAACAAAACCGTCGAAATGTTGAATCTGAGTTCTCCCACTAGGTAACTTGACAAAGTTTTTATATTTTTTGTAAAATTTTTTATTTTTGTGGGTTTTTAATAAGGTATGTAAGTGCAAAATATACAAATGAATGCGAAGGAAGAAAACTTACCGAGCACACCCCCAAACTTAAACTTGACAGTGCCCTCACTGTCAGGCTACACCAAGAGGGTCAAAATTGTCGGCGCTCTCCAAAAGAAAATTTTATACAAAAATAAAATAAAAAAAGAAAACCAAAAATATATACACAAAAAGGTTCCTCCCAAACTTAAGTGAAACAGTGTTTCCAATGTTAAGCGTTGAAGTTCAGGAATAGGGGGAAAAGAACAGTATCAAGCTATACAGGGCCTTACACAGGCCAAAGGTGAGCACCAACCATTCAAAGATCTTATCGTGATAAAGCAGTGGCTGGTGAAAGAATACGGAGAGGTAAGAAATGGAGAATATGCGAGACCGTATGGAGAGAGAAGTGGGATACGGTCTCGGTATATGAGAAGAATGGCGGAAGGGAGAAAGAAGTGGAATACGAACTTGAGGGTGGAAATGGATTGAATAAATTAGTACAATCTGTAATGATCGATGTAAAAAGATGGATTGTACTAATGTATCAATATGGCGCGAAATTGGGTCAAATCCCTCAAGATTCGTAAGAAACCATGGGTACGCCGAACTCGGTAAACCAGACTTATGAAATGAAAGTGAGACGGTTTCTTGCAAGGTCGGAACGATGGAAAGGATGGAGGTAGGTAATTGAGGATGGTTATCGTTTAAAGGTTCAGGAGGGTGTACACAGTCAATGAAAGGAACAGAATGAATTGGAAAATCCGACTTATCAATTAAAACTGGTTCATCCTCAAAAGTTTCCTCAAAATTCAGCTTATCCATGCAAATTTCATCAAAATCAAGACGCATATAGGGTTCGGGAAAAACAGTTAATGACTCAGTATGATGAATTGGAGAGAAAAACTCTGCCAAATCTACAGGTTCATCATCTAAAATATTCCCGACGTCAATATCCTCAATCAAGTGAAAATCATTATTCTCGGACACCTCAACAAAAGCATGGATATTAATCAATTCAGGTTCTAGAGTGGAGGTGTAGAGGTCAAAAGGATTGGGTGTGGTTTCACTCGAAAAGGACCCTTCACAATCGGGCAAATCAAAAACTACAAAGTCACACAGCTCATTATCTGTTCTATCTTTAATCAATGATTCGTTTGGGACACTTGATAGACTTTCAACACAGGAGTTGTGGGATTCAATTTGAAACAGGTAGGTTTGATTTGGAAGGGGGTACAGCTCACTCTCTCCACTCAAATTCTCAATCTGTCCAACCGCCTCATCATATATTGGAAAATTAGGAGCTAGTCGGAAACTAGCTACCGGGTCAGTAGGTTGTATGAGGGTGGCCATGGACGCATTCAAATCCATCATCTGTTGGTACGACGCTACCCTAAAGTCTTCCGATGACTGTTCCAGACTAGACATAGGTTGGGAAGGGGTTTCAGTAAAAGATTAAAAATTGTTTAGATACTGAAAACTCCCAAATGGCGGTTCAGAAGCAATGTCTAGGGTAGGTGCAAAAGTCGGGTAGGACTGGTAGGAATTGAATGGCTGGACAGGAGCAGGATCAACATTTGGATAAAAAGATGAATGGAATTGTTGATCCCAAGAATCTTTAGTGGTGAAAGGAGTGAAAGATCGGCTTAAGGATTGTTCAATATGTTCAGCGATGGACAAATGAAGAATTGCAAAAGAGGTATCAAAATAAGAGGTTGGGGGAGGTTGAAAAGGTTGATACAAAGTGGATTGCGGAGGGCAAGTGTTTGTTCTAGACGCGTCTATCCGATCTTTCAAAGAGATTTTGGGCATTGAGGGATCGTTCGACGTTCAGCCAAAGCAAGAACCGTAAGAAGTAATGTCTGGTTGTGGGTACCAAAGTTCGGCAAGAGTTTTGCGAGGTGGTGTACCCATGGTATGAAAAGAGAAAGAAAGAAAGGCAGAGAAAAGGAGCGGAAAAAGAATGTGATTTTTTTTTAGGTAGCTATTAACAAAAGAATGAAATATACACACAAAAAAGAATAGGGACAAAAGCAATCACGACACAAAAATACCATACACCTAATCGTTCTAGGTTTCACCTAGGTCAACTAGACCTGCTCCAGAACTTGATTGTCGAAGTAAAATTGTGTCGAGAAACGGGCTCAAGATACACTGATCACGAGGGTTTTGATGGATTGTAGTTTAATACATTAATTCATGCAAAATCAAGTTTAGTTGTGATATTGTGAAATTTTGCTTAAAAGATCGAAATCAGGCAAGTTTGCAAACTAGAATTTTCCAATTAATACAATTGGGGCATTAAAAATATGGTAATTGTTTCTATAATCTAGTTATGCTATTTAATAAGATTTAGGACCATTAGTTTCATTTAAATGTCAATTTTTGAAGTAAAACGATAAATTGGCGTTTTCGGGTTTTTCGAAATCGGACGATTTGATTAATTTTTAGGGTTTTGATGGATTAAATCATGTTTTATATTATAAGTAACGAGTTTTAATCTACAAGTTGTTTGTTGATGTTTATCTCGATCAATCGACGTTTGTACGCCGATATCGAG
This sequence comes from Agapanthus africanus, assembly GCA_030015575.1. Classification (NCBI taxonomy): domain Eukaryota; kingdom Viridiplantae; phylum Streptophyta; class Magnoliopsida; order Asparagales; family Amaryllidaceae; genus Agapanthus; species Agapanthus africanus. The sequence goes on from CM057341.1 coordinate 623,976,721, forward strand.
CGATATTTGGTCCTTTTGCATGAGCGGGACATAGGTTTTAACCTATGCGCGTTTCGTGCGTCGTTTTGACTTTTGTCCATGATTCAGTTTATGATACTATATATGTTTGCGTATAGGTACCCCTCACGTGGACTGCGGGCGATAAAGAAGAGGATGGCGACATCATTTTCGGTAGAAAAGGACCAGGTGAGTATATGTATATCTACGGGAGGAAGTCGGGTGGATGGCGTTTAGCACCCCCGCAAACGTAGAATAGGGATAGTACTTATTGTCATTAGAAAGCCATACATGACCTTAGATTCTTGATGAGTAGGATCCTAGGTTGGACCAGACTGATTTTGAAAGACCATACCAAAGGATGAATACCTTGGAAGAAATTCGTAGGTTTCAGGTAGATACACACAGACGCACACACTGAGACTCGACGTGGGATATACGTGTATGTATATATATATATATATAGGACTACGTATAGGTATATATATATACACAATACGTATATGTGATACAAGGATGTGATATGATACACGGGGATGAAACTATATAACTGGGCTGATGCCGTGATTCTTGGCTATACAGTTGTGTTATGATGTTAGCGGATCATTAGAAAATGAGATAATGGATTTGTATACTTAAACAATAATAAAGGGTGGTGATGATATTGAAGTATATGGGACATTAAAATAGAACCCGGTCCTTAACCTGTGCCTGAAATTCTGATATGATATCATATATGTATGACTTGATTACGACATCATATAGGTGTGACTTGATTTCGATATCATATAGGTGTGACTTGATTACGACATCATATAGGTGTGACTTGATTTCGATATCATATAGGTGTGGCTTGATTTCGATATCATATATGTGTGACTTGATTACGATATCATATAGGTATAACTTGATTACGATATGATCTAAGTGTGACTTAATCACAATATGATACATATACATGATATTTTTGAGGATAAATTAACGATGTATATTTATGCTGGCAATGATATATGATTTATGTATGCGATTACAATATAGCACCTTGATCTTGACATGTGTTGAGGATGATATTATACGAATGATGAGACACATAGGTGATACTTGACCCGTACCACGATATTGGGATGTCGTACGATGGATTTTACCGTACGAGGCATAGATATGATGATTGATCCGCACTCTTGATTCGAGGAAGCTGTACTACGTACGTGACGCTATTGAGGCTGGATCGCCGACTATTAGAGATATGGATTCAGACCTTAGGTGGACTCTTATTTCTTATTGACTAGTTTTTTAGGTTTAGTTCCTTAGGAGGTTAGATGGACACTAGTTTAGGCTCGAGTCATATAGTTGTAGTTATACTTGTATATCACAGATGAGTGGTTATTACACATCCGTCTTTACATTCATACCGTAATCATAATGGTGCCTGTTCATTCATATGTTTCTATATTCAGAATAAAACTTTGTCTGTTAGGACACCAGCATCATTACCGATGATGCGCATATTCCACGCACACTTATTTGCCGGCTCACACACATCATCATCGGCAATTGCTATGTCACGTACACTTTAGATCATATTATCTTTTATTGATACAATCAGCTAACAGCTAGATCGATATAATATTGTGATTACTCTCTGGTGTTAGTATAGATATGGTATTTATTACTTAGACATTTCATGCATTCGCATTTTCATGTTATCATGCAGTATTATGGGGCATATGCCGACACTTATCATATACTTACTCATGATTTTGGGATTTTGGATTTCTATGAGATTTCTGGATTTTTGGGGAAAACCGCAAGAATATATAACAACTTCTCTCTCCTCCTCCTCTCTTTTTAAAACATAAGATGTGGTTTTCTCGTGATGTATGTGTCGTCCACCATGAGATTTCATGTTTTCTGTTGGATTTCGAGACCCGATTCGAGGAGTGGATGAACCGTTTCGGGTACATGGTGGGCCCGGTATGGTACCCCGGGGCAAGAAGATCGAGTTGTAGACGATGAGCCTAGCAGGGGAGGACTACCTACCGGTGATGTCTGGCGCGGCAGATATCTGGAGGATACCGACCGTTGTCGTGAGATTTGATGATATGGGCCGATCCGGACTGACGGAGCCCGAGATATTGAGATTATGAGACATTGAGATTAGGAGGTATTGAGACTTGGGATTTACATGTTTTGTGTCGATACTTGACACGGATTTCCATGGATTTCATCGTTGATATTTCAGTTTTCTATACACATTTTACCATGATAAAAGCTAAAGATTTCTTATACAGATATATCTAGATTTCAGGATTTGTTATTTTACATTCTTGGTGCATGCATACACATTCACATGACATAGTATTATATGATGTACTGACACAAGCACGGAGCTTTTGCACTTACACCTAGCTTATTATCCTGTCTTACTTGATGACTAGTAGTATATCAGTATATTATTATGACCTAGGATAGTGTCGTGCATTCGATTTCTTTTCACAGATATCTTCTACTCACGAGTTGGAAACTCACCCCCGTTGTGCCAAATTTTATTACAGGTTCGATGTACAGGTTTTCCTGGCAGCTTACTGGCACATCTTTTCATTCAGGGTGATTTGCACGGTAGGTTGGTTCACTTGTATCTAGACCGCCATTGTAGTTTTATTATTTCATTTTTATCTAGAAAACTCCATCAACCAAACTTGTATTATTTGATAGTTTACTGGACCAGTTAATTACTTCGACCTTAGAGTCGCGCTTGTATTATTGTGGTATCTGGTGGATTTGTTTTCTTTTAAGTTTTGAGCCTCGCCCTTTAGCGTTGTATACTATTGTGCATTGATGTGGTTGTTTTCGCCTTTTGGCGTAGAGCTAGCTCCCGTTTGGGGATGCTTTTTATTGTTTGTATATATATTATTCTTGTTTGTACCCGTTTGGGGCCAGTTTTTACAAAGGAGATTCTGCCGAAATTTTTGAGAAAATTGGATGTTGCTTTTAAACTTGTTTTCTACATGTTTTCCTTTACTTCTTCTTCTTTTTATGGTTTAGATTTCTGGGCTTCGGCTTACTTAGGTTACGTTGCGCCTCTAGACGCTTCGTAATCTAAGTGCCGGTCATGTTCCGTACTTTCGGTTCGTGACAAGTTCCAAACAGGATACCGTTGCAGACTCGACGATGGAGGCTGAATACATCGCTGCCAATGATGCTGCCAAAGAGATTGTCTGGATAAAGAAGTTCATTAGTGAACTTGGTGTGGTTCCATCCATTGAACATCCAATACCTCTATATTGCGATAACAATGGAGCTGTGGCTTTGGCCAAGGAACCCAGGTCCCATTAAATGTCCAGACATATTCTGAGGCGGTATAACCTGATCAGGGAGATAGTTGATCGCCGTGTGATCGAGGTCAGGAGAGCAGATACGAAGGACAATACTGCGGATCCACTCACGAAGGCCATTCCCTAGATACAGTTTGAGAGATTATTCGGGATACTAGGTATGAGATACTACAACAGCTGGCCTTAGTGCAAGTTGGAGATTGTTAGTTATGTATATGCCCTAGAGGCCATTGTTCTACATATGATGTATATTATAATGGATGCTTGGATATATAGAGAGAGGACTTTCTTGCTCGTCATGATAATATGCTATTTGGTTTTCCTTTATCTTAACTTGTTGACTTGTATATGTTTACTGTCTTACTCTCACATGTTGATAAAGCCCTTAGGATCTGTACTCGACTACTGGGACTACGATGAGATCATTCTAGTGGGGCCACGGTAGTCGATGAGTACATCCTATAACTGTTCCTAGTCGAGGGTGTGTCGAGACAGGGCATCGATACACCAGAGTAGACTAGCGTATACGCATCTTGACCTATATGATGGGCGATGGATGATCCCATATCCATCGGTGTTGTGACATCAGATATGTTGTACGGGTGCTCAGTGGAGACTGGGTACACTGGACGAACTCGCCGAGAACTCCCAGATGGTGATATACCACACGTCAGATGGCAGTTCTCCGGTGACACTGGTACAGGGTAGTCTGTAGACCCGAGATCGTCATAGAGTCTTGTGTGATTCCCACTGTGCTTTGATTTCCACCTTACCACGTCCAAGAGGGCGTGCAAAACGGTGGCTTTTGGGTACAGTCCCGAATCACATGGTGGCAATGAGCGATAGGAGGGGATTCATCTCTCCCGGTATAGTGAGTTGATGTTGTGCTGTGTTCGATTGGCTATAACTGGAAGTCCTTGGCCAGGGCTGATATAGAGATTTACTGGTAAGTGTTATCAGTAGTTTCTTGACCTGTTATGAGCTTCACATCGACACGACTTATCTGTTACTAGGGTCTGATGTTTACCACCCGTAGACTAGATATGCAACATATCAGACGAAGAGACCGGACTGTACAAGAGTGTTACTGATTGGATTCATAGGAGAATGTACAGGCTAGCTTGTTGATCTTTTGATCGCTCAATACCTGGATGGTTGTTACGTTTAGCTGACTTCTTGTAGCTTGTGGGTGCTTGATATGATCATCACCTACTGCCGGCGTATTGACGATTCTTTAGAGTCCTACATAGAGGTCTCTTGACTCAGGCAAAACGGAGCAGGGGCACATATGTGATATGTGCAGGACCGAGGATAATACGATATGAGATACCGTATTACTTTCTCATAATATTTTTATATGAGCCGGGTCATCGGATCATGTGTTGATTCGATGAATCGGTACATGATATATTAGTCGGTTATATTCGATATAGCCGGATTGTCGGATCAAGTGTTGATTCGATAACTTAATGTATAATAATATATATGATATATTGCATTACATTATTTAATATTAGCTCGCTTTATTATTTCATTTTCTCACCGGGTAATACATTGATATATATGCGATATATGTTAATTGTATTATTTTCTTTTGTTACAAATATATATTATATATGTGATATATAATATAGTAACATGATATGATTACTAATGCAACATGTTTAGTGGAGAATAAACAAGTTTAGGGTTTGATTTGGGTTAGTTCTTTCTTGATGCTTCTAGAGGGATTTATTTTGTTTTGAGCTAAGATATTATGTTTGATATTTTCTAGTGACACATTCTTAACCCAACCCAAACCCTTAGCCTTAGTTAATTATCTACATGAGTTAGCCTTGTCATTGTTAACCATGGTTGCATTATTAATCATATATCATTTCATTATTCATCACAAAAGGATTTATCCATTATTTCTTCTTCTTCTTCTTCTTCTTCAACCTTGAGCTTTGAGAAAGCTTTCTAGGTTTTCATTTTATGATGATTAAGAGTAAGAATTTGATAAGAAAAAAGAGCACAATTACTACTCCATCATCCTCATCTAATCTAGCCAATTAGATTAGGGTGTTCACATCATTAGAAAGAGAGAGCTTGAGTTATAGAAACTTCGAGGTAGATCATCGTAGAAAAGGAAGACTACAAGCTAGCATGGATCGTTCGAGTTATGGAGCCTCTCTTGAGTCCGGGAGATCATGGATCGCGGCGAAGGGACTACTACTCGGAGCTTATGAAGCGAAGGAGCAGACTACAAAGGTTGTAATCCCTCACACTTAGTTGTAAAGATGTTTACTTACATGTTAAACCCTAATAATCTAGCAAAGATCCCGGCTTTGGGCTGTTCGGCACGTCTAATTTTTTGTTCGGGCATGGTTGATACCTTATAGACCTTTGTAAGAGTGCCTAGGAACCCTACAGTGGAAGCTAGCTCGAGCATTGGCGAGCTCGTTCTCGTGCCTCACCCAGCATGAGGAGCCAGGGGCCATATCTGCCGCCTCCTCCTTTGGGGCTGCCCCCGCCTCACGATCCCGGAGAGAGGATCCAACCCCTGCTCCATGGGGGAACTCAGACGCAACTAAAGGAACCCTAGAACCTACCCCTACAACATCTACTGACTCTACCAAGGAAGACATCTAACCTTGGAAAAGTGAATCTTCAGGGGCCGAAAGCGCGAGAAAGGAGACGAGCGCCGACCCACCAAGACTTTAGAGAGGGAAATATGAAGGAATAAGGGCCTAAGGGCGGACCCCACCCCTGTTTGTTGCTGCAAGCGGCCTCATCCAACGGCGCCCATCATCTCCCGCCGAAATGACTCCTCGCGCCCAGCGGCTCCGATCGCTCCATGTGTCGATGTTGCGCTGGACCGCGTCCCATCGGATGCCGCAGGCCTGCATACGTCGCGTCAGCCAATCGACGCTTGATGCGTGGACCGTCGCTTCAGTGGAGAAGTGCACAAACCGGCTCACCTTCTTTAAATGCAAAGATCTCGCCTTGATTCGCTAACAGAAAAGATAACTGACAACCCGAGGAATCGTCCTGACAAAAGCCCTAGGAAGGAGCCCGCCTCGGGAAGCCTAGAAGTCCACTCCTGACCCGACCCGCTAGTGGGTCGGGACACGAGTGGTAGGGTAATGATGATGCTCAACAATGGCGATCTCCAAGATCTGGACACATGGCAAATGACGTGTCCCAGGACTCAGGAGAAAGGGCCTACATGGGCCGACCAGGCCACCCTATACCCGACCTGCAATCACAAACTGGCCCTCCTCGGGGTCCCCTACAAAATGACCTCCTCGGCCCCTCAGCTCGCCCTAAGCTGCCACAAGACCAAGACTCCTCGGCCTTCTCGCTCGTCCCCGAGCCCACCCAGCCGAGGGGCCCTCCCTTGGTCCTCCGACCAGCGCCACCGCTCAAAGGCGCAACCGCCGCTCCGTGAATCTCGCCATGTGCGGATTCTCCGCCAACAACATCCCACTTTCCACGCCCCCGCGATCCCCATTAATGGGCGATCCGCTCTCTACGCGGGCGTGATGACGGGAGCGTAACTGCCGGCGAGATTCTCGTGCCTGCTGCTGCGTACCGCCACCGCTATATAAACCCCTGTCACAGAGGGGTCAAATAAGCCATTCTTTACTCTACTAAGCCGTTACTCTGCTCGAATCTCATCACTAACTTGATCGTCAGAGGGTCCTTGGTGGTACCAAACCATCCCGGGACTTCTTTGCAGGTACTCGGCGCCAAACTCCTCATACCACCCCTTAAACCAAAATCTATTGAGACCCACACACAGCAGAAGATCACCATCAAAATCCACCTGGAGATCAACGGAAGACAACATCTGACGAAGACCTGAAAAGGACATCCATCACCGAAGGACACGGATCGATCGGTATAATCTCTATACCCTATTTTATAGAATACTAGTTTACAGTTAATGGAACGATCCAGGTTTTATGTTTGCGTTAGCGCCAGTTCAAAGAAGTTTTTGTTCCGCATTTGGCCTCAGAAAGAAGGCTGGGGCGTTGGCGTAGACTTACATTGGTATCAGAGACAAACTATTAACCTCATACTAGTTGTTTAGACGATATTAACATATCGAAACCGAAACAACCCAAAACAATACCAATGATATTTTTGTTGATGAGGGAAATTTGTGGCAAAATTAAGTGGCTTCCATTTTTTTTTTGGAGAAGGGATAAATTCGTGGCTGGGTATTTTATAGTGTGCTGAAAAAAAAATTCATGAGATTCCTTTAGCATAAATTCCTCACTGCAACTTCATATACATCAGCAACTTCATTCATCTAATTCCTCAGAGCCACTTCAAAGGAAAACCAGCAGCCACTTCCTTTATCATTTTCAACTCTTGGCCAAAAGCCAATTGCTTCACATTTTCTTCATCCCAATAATATTAGTTCAGTGGTATTGTTAGTTTAGCACAGTTTGGATATGATTTCATCTAGTTGTTTGGAGCTATTCAGGGGTTATTTCGAAGTCGGTATTTTCTAATATTGTTTAAAGTGTGCAGTACTTACATTATTTTCTGCGACCGTGAATATCATTTGATCGGTAAATCTTGTCTAATCGCTATAGCTCTTTTAGACGGGTTTGCGAACGTGACATTCACGTTGATGTTCTGTGTTGTGCTGTGATGCTGCGGATTTGTCGTGGTGGATAGCTTGCGTGCAATGGTAGTGCAGTTTGGATATATTTGTATATTTGATATTACAGGGCGAGCGTCCGACATGTGGACTGCCGTCACTGCTTGTTTGTATATTATTCTTTTGGGGCACGACCTGGCTGAGGTCGATGTACCCGTTGTATATATTTTCTTTTCCGTACTAGGATTACCCTACGGTAGGGTGCACGGATAGCCGAGTTCTGGAGGGCAATGGGTCCGCATCTCATGGATTTGATAGGGAGGGGACCCCACTCTAGGATTGGCGGGCTATTCGCCACACTCGTAGGGTTATAGGTTAACGCAAGGAAGGGTGCTCAATTTACCAGATTCCGTGAAGTGATAGGTGGTCTATTCACGATGCTGAAGGGGGCTGCCTCACTTCTGGTTTTGGCGGGTGACTTGCCGCACTCGTAGGGGTCTAGGTTTTCATTGCACAGGCTATCCACACGACAGGGGAACGGCGGGTTTCATTTGTGGCTCTATGAAACACGGGGATCCCAGATTATATGTATTGTTCTGTGATGCTTATTACTTTTCTGTAATGTTGCATTTTATCACGTCTGGAGTGATTATTGTATATTTATATATATACTAGTAGATGTTGTATATGTTTTACACCCGCGCTAGTCCTGTCCCCGCTCTGTCGTTAGTTAAGTAACCTAACGGGTGATGACGGGACCCAGCGGCGAATGCGGATGGCATATATGTACATTTTATTTTCGTTCTTTATTGGTGTGATTAATTGATGGGACTGCATTGATTCGTATCAATGCAAAGAAAATAGACCTATACATATGTTGTTGGAACACTTTTCAAAAAGCTGTTATTACAAGGACGTTCACTTTTATTTTGCATAGCGGTATTCGGTTATGAATATCCAGCATCTCATTCGACGAGGCAAGGGCCGAGATCCCTTCACCCGGAGTGACCACTTGGGCAGAAGTTTGCGTCAACGTAATAACTTCACTATAGTCGATTACTTTTTGCTTTGCATCGTGGTATTCTGTTTGGAATATCCTGCACCTCATTCTACGGGGAAAGAGCCGAGATCACTTCACCGGGAGTGACCTCTTTAGCAAAGGTTTTCGCCACTATATATTTGTAAAAGCTATCCGGTTCCTTCAACGATATCAAGTTCATTATGTTAAAGGTTTTTCGCCAAAAACCATTCGTAGCCCTCCATCATTTCAGACGGGTAGCACTTAATATTCATGTTATGTATGTTGGCCTTCGTCAAGGCATAGTGTGTGGTAACTATTTGTTACTTTTCTGTTGCATAGATAGATGCGTTTGTTTGGAACAATCGTATAGCCTTTTCGACCTTCATCAAGGGCTTGTACGGGTGGGGTCAAATTAACCTGGACAATGACGGGTAGGACTTTACATGTGACTTATGATTTGTTGACCTTCATCAAGGTCATAAGAGCATGGTCTAAAAATCACATCGGGAGTTTCTAAAGAAACTAAAATTTTCCAGGCATGCGAATACCTTCTGGAGTGTGATAACGTGAGTGGCCTCCATCACGTTATCATGCGATGATAGTTGGATCCCGATTCCCACTGATGAGTTGTTTACTCCTCGGGTGATCCCGACTAATTCTTCTTTCAGGTTTGGAGGACAATTTGAGGATACAGTGTGAGATTTCCTGATTAGATAAACTGATAACCATTCTGATCTAGGTTAGAGTGCACGCAGGGTGTTTCTTTTCTCTCTCTCTTTAGCAGCGACCATGACCCGACCCTAGACTATGACTCGGTAACCTAGTTAACCGAACTTTCTTAAAACACTGGCTTTTGGATTGTCTGAGTTTCATACATCATTGCCATTCCTTCTTTTACCCTTTGCGTTTCTCTACAACACCCGGTATCACTATGGACATCCACTTGCATTGGATAAATCCGTCGTATGGTTCCATACGAACTCAGAAGAACTTGTTCCAGATTCGAGGATGGATTCTGGTTCTAGAGAGATTGAATTTGACTATTCGGTTGTCTTTTCCTTTTACCTTCTCTCAGGTTATGAGGGCTCCTAGGATTAGGGGACAGTACACCTATTATGCTTATTGGATAGTCTTCTTCCAAACCATAGGCAGGCGCCGAAAGGTAGGTAATGAAGAAAACCAAATAGCCTGAGTGTGGTGAACAGAAGGTAATAAGTAAAGACAAATAAAGGGATTGGAAAGAGGGCAAAGTAAATTGCGACTACTATGCACGACCAAACCAAGTATTTCATCGCCACTCCTATTTCACCTTTGTATTTCTCCAGAACACCCCGTATCACTACGAAGATCCACGGTTTTTTGGATAATCCATCGTATGGTTATATACGAACTCGATGGAACTTGTTCAAGTTCGGGGATGGATTCTGGTTCGGGAGAAATAGAATAAAGGTTTATTCAGTTGTCTTTTATCATCACTTTCTTTCATGTTGTGAGTGCTCCAAGGATTAGGAATGTACACCTATTATGCTTATTGGATAGTCTTCTTCCAAACCATAGGCTGGTGCCGAACAGTATGGAAGGAAGAAAACCATTAAGCCTAACGATGGTGTACAGAAGGTAATAACTAATGACAAATAAAGGGATTTGGAGAGATGGCAAGGAAATATACGGTTATAGTCATGAATCTGGATAATGGAAGAGGCATTACTAGGAATACCCGGATAACCCTTTTGGAACATATTCATGTTTCAGTTTTACTGTGTATTCTTAATAGAAAACTGATTTCCCAATTAGCCCTTGCTCCAGGGTATGTATTTACCAGGTATGATTCTCACATCTGTATGGTTTTATAGATGATGAGTGGGAGTAAGTTATTGGAAATTAGGTGATCATTCTCATTATATCGGAATTCGTTGTAATTGGTGATATTTGAGGAAATCGCCTGGGTACAGTTTTCAACCTACGACGCACAGGGTTTGAGTTATTAAACTGAGGGGACTTATACAAAGTATTGTATGTTGTCCAGTGTCCATTAGGACAATAGGGTGGGTCCTCGTACTATATCCTGTTTACTTTGACTTCTCTAGTTTTAGACATATGTTTCGTTTAAATACATGGTCCAAGTTTGAGGAGTCATAGGTATAAGTATAAAGTAAAGAACCAGGTGTAGCAAGTATCGGGATTCTTCAAGGTGATCGAAAATGTAGATATTTTTGTATGGTATTCAAATGATAGTAATGTTTTAGAGAACTTGCTTCTCTTTCAGGTTACTCATAATTGGATGCACTCATAAGTTGAGTAATGTTGATCGGCCTCTTTCCATTTAGTTGACATGCACTGGAGACAGCTGCATGATTGAATCTGGTTCCAGTTACATTAGTTCCTCTGTTTCTATATTGTATATAGAATGGATCATATCTTTGTTAGTTTTATGTATGCCCTAGAGGCCAGTATTGTACAGATGATGTATATTATATTGGATGCTTGGACATATATAGAGAGGACATACGTGCTCGATGTGATCATCACCTACTGCCGGCGTATTGACGAGTCTTTAGAGTCCTACACAGAGCTTTTACTGGCTCAGGCAAAACGAAATAGGAGCACGTATGTGATATGTGCGGGACCGAGAATAATGCGTGTATGTGATACCGTATTCTATTCTCTGACTCTTTGTATCGGTCGGTTATATATGATATAGCTGGGTTATCGAATCAAGTGTTGATTCGATAAATCGATACAAAGAATGTTAGTCGGTTATATGAGATATGACCGGATTATTAAGTCAAGTGTTGATTTAATTGTTAAGTGTATAATTGTATATTAGATATACTAGTTTACATTTACTAACACTTGTTCACTTTAGGTTTTTTCTCACACTTGCATACTTGAATATATATATATATATATATGATATATATATTAAAAGTGTTTTCTTTTGTATCATGGTTGATTATACACTAATCATGTGTGTATGAGACATACACCGTCCTATTTGTTATGATTGGGTTTAATGTTTAAAAGTAATTACAAAATTATTGGAAAAGTAGAAAATGCATGAAGCTTGTGGAAGCTTGTGGAAGCTTGTGGATGCATTGACTAAAGTCCACTAAATTTGTTTTTACTTTGGACTTTAACCTAACCATCACATAATTAGCTATGGTTATGGCTCTACAAGAGTTAGTATATGATACTCACTCCCCATGGTTAGCCTACTCACTTGATCATTATCCTCATCTCTTTCTTTTCTTCTTCTTCTTCTTCATTGTGAAAAGGAAAAAGCTTGCTAGGGTTTGATTCAAAATGAGAAAGAGTGTGAGAAATAAAATTCTAAAAGGGACCCACTCCCTATTTCTCCATCCTCTACTAGATTAGCACTTTAGTATAGTGTGTTTACTTCACTAATTATCAAGTTAGTGAAGTAGAAGCTTGAGTCGGAATTCCCTCGATGTAGATCATCTTCGGCCTCGGAGACTTCAAGCAAGGTCGCACCTTTCGCCTCATGAAGCCATGCAAGGGTCCGGGAGAACCACGATCACAGCGAAGGAACTTCATCAAGGAGCTAAAGAAGTGGAGGACCAATGTACAAAGGTTGTATTTCGTATCCATTTAAAGTAAAGTTGTTTACTTGCTTTTTGTTTCGCCTAAACTCTAGTATACAATCTTGCTTAGGGTTGTTCGGCACCTAAAAATTTAATTTTGGCATGGTCTATGCCTTGTAGAGCCTTGTTAGTGTGCCTAGTAACCCTACAGTGGTATCAGAGCCGAGCTAGAGCATTAGACGATGCGTTAACGAAGTTAAAACCCCGATCGAACCCGAAAACCTCAAAGTTAACCCCTCTCTGTACATTTTTTCAAAACTGTGTATTTTCAGCATTAAAAATCCCTGAAAAATTCAGCAGGGTTTTCTAAGCAATACTGTGCAAAATGAGCACTTGAACCGTACAGACATCGCGGTTCCGCGGAAATCCCTGCTTGTGCCGCGGAACCGCGGCAGTAGGGTGACATTGGTGTTTTGTGTTTGCACAGTAATGTTTAATGCTTCTGTTGGATTTTTATGGGTATTTTAAATCTGACTCAAGTGTTGAGTATTCAGGGGTTTATTTTGTTATCGTCAATTCGATCGGGAATTTTAAATTCGTTATTGTTTTCCGGATAATTTAGAAAGTATTAAAATGTTCGAACGGATATCATTAACTCAATTTTTCCCGCCACGAAAAACATTCAAGTGTTGAATTTTTCTCGGGTTTAAGTTTTTCGGAAAAATATGCAAGTGACGCGATGGACCCTCTAGAAGACAACAGACCTTAACTCGATTATGTGACCGTCTTGAACCGCCCTTTGAACCTTAGGGTTTGGGGCAGTACGGCGTGCCACATGTGAGGCGTTGGCTTGACCCTTCTATGGCTGGACCGTTGCTACTGTGACGTATTCTGGAATTTTTGAACTCCGCTCAAGTGTTGAGCTATTTTGGAAATCTTGGGTATTTGATTATTCGATCGGAAAGTTTAATACTGTCTATTTATCTGGAATGTGATACAATATGTGGAATTCATACAGTTAGGCATGAAATGCGAAATATGTGATATTTCGGATTTACGATGTCTAAACAGATTGTGGATTCCAAATGTTGTAGTTTTACACTTTCTTTTCTGTGACCGTAAGTGTAATATGTGATATCGCCGGTTTCGTTGCTATATGTCAACGACAATTGGGATGCGCATATTTCCTTACGTTGATGACTTATGATGTTATGTGTTGCTGGATATGTTATATTGGATCGTCGCATTTTGAATAGCCGGGTTTTTTTATGTGAGATGAAAGTTTTGTTAGTTATGTATATGCCCTAGAGGCCATTGTTGTACATATGATGTATATTATGATGGATGCTTGGATATATACGGAGAGGACTTTCTTTCTCGTCATGATGGTTTGCTATTTGGTTTCACTTTATCTTAACATGTTGACTTGTACTGGTTTGCTGTCGTTCTCTCACATGTTGGTAAAGCCCTTAGGATTTGTACTCGACTACTGGGACTATGATGAGATCATACTAGTGGGGCCACGGTAGTCGATGAGTACATCCTATAACTGTTCCTAGTCGAGGGTATATCGAGACAGGGCATCGATACACCAGAGTAGACTAGCGTATACGCATCTTGACCCATATGATAGGCGATGGATGATCCCATATCCATCGGTGTTTGACATCAAGGATGGTGTACGGGTGCTCAGTGGAGACTGGGTACACTGGACGGACTCGCCGAGAACTCCCAGATGGTGATATACCACACGTCTGATGGCAGTTCTTCGGTGACACTGGTACAGGATAGTCTGTAGACCCGAGATCGTCATAGAGTCTTGTGTGATTCCCACTGTGCTTTGATTTCCACCTTACCACGTCCAAGAGGGCGTGAAAAACAGTGGCTTTTAGGTACAGTCCCGAATCACATGGAGGCAATGAGCGATAGGAGGGGATTCGTCTCTCCCGGTATAGGGAATTGATGTTGTGCTGTGTTCGATTGGCTATAACTGGAAGTCCTTGGCCAGGGCTGATATAGAGATATACTGGTAAGTGTTACCAGCAGTTTCTCGACCAGTTATGAGCCTCACATCGACACGACTTATCGGTTACTGGGGTCTGACGTATACCACCCCTAGAGTTGATATGCGACATATCAGACGAACAGACCGGACTGTACGGGAGTTTTACTGATTGGATTCATAGGAGAACGGATAGGCTAGCTTGTTGATCTTCTGATCGCTCAATACCTGGGTGGCTGTTACGTTTAGCTTACCGCTTGCAGCTTGTGGGTGTTTGATATGATCATCACCTGCTACCGGCGTATTGATGATTCTTTAGAGTCCTACACAGAGGTTTCTTGGCTCAGGCTAAACGGAGTAGAGGCACATATGTGATATCTGCAGGACCGAGGATAATGCGATATGAGATACCGTATTATATTCTTGCTATATTTAGATATTAAACAGGACATCGGATCAAGTGTTGATTCGTTGAATCGGCACATGATATATTAGTCGGTTATATTCGATATAGCCGGATCGTCGGATCAAGTGTTGATTCGATGATTTAATGTATAATGATATATATGATATATCTTATTACATTATCTAATATTGGCTCGCTTTATTATTTCATTTTCTCACCGGATTAATACATTGATATATATGCGATATATGTTAATTGTATTATTTTCTTTTGTTGCAAATATATAATATATATGTGATATATATTATTGTGACATAATATGATTTATTATGAAACATGTTTAAGGATGATAAAAAGATATTAGGGTCTGATTAGGGTTAGCTCCTTCTTGATTATTCTAGAAGGATTTCCTTTTTGTCTTGGTTAAGATATTATGGTTGATACTTATCCTTGACTCATTCTTAACCTAACCAAACCCTAGCTCTAGTTTATTCTCTACAAAGATTAAGCCTCTCATCCTTGACCATGGTTCCATAATAAATCATATATTTTTATCTACTATTCATCACAAAAGAATAATTCTCATTATTCTTCATTTTCTTCTCTCTTAAGTTTTTAAGAGAGCTCACTTGTGAATTTTTTTGTGATGAGTTCTTGTGAGAAAATGATATAAAAAGAAAGTATAAATACTACTCCATCATTCTCATCTAATCTAGCCCATTGGATTAGGGTGTTCACCTCTTTAGAGTGAGAGAGCTTGAGTTATAGCAACTTCGATGTAGATCATCGGAAAAGCGGAACACTACAAGTTAGCATGGATCGTTCGAGTCGTGGAGCCTCTCTTGAGTCCGGGAGATCATGGATCGCGGCGAAGGGACTTCTACTCGGAGCTTGTGAAGCGAAGGAGTGGACTACAAAGGTTGTAATCCCTCACACTTCGTTTTAAAGATGTTTTCTTGCATGTTAAACCCTAATAATCTAGCAATGATCTCGTCTTTGGGTTGTTTGGCACATCTAAAATTTTATTCGGGCATGTTTGATGGTTTATGAACGTTCACATGAGTGCCTAGGAACCTTACAGTGGTATCAGAGCATAGCTAGAGCATTAGGCGATGTGTTAACGAAGTTAAAACTCCGAACGAACCCGAACACGTCGAAATCAACCCCTCTCTGTACATTTTTTAAAATTTGTGTTTTTTCTGAATTAAAAATACCTAAATAAATCAGCAGGTAAATATAAACATTACTGTAGAAAACGAGCCTATGAACAGTAAGATCCACCGCGGAACCGCGGCCATATCCCTCTTGGGCCGCGGATCCACGGCCGTACTGTAGCAATGGGCTTTGGGCTTTCTGCAGTAATGTCTACTTCTATGATTATATCATTCTGGGTATTTTTTTATTCTGAATCCAAGGTTGAAATTTTTGGGGTTTATTTTGTAATCGTCGATTCGATCGGAGAATTTAATTTTGTTATGTTTTTCCGGATAATTTAGAAAGTGTTAAAATGTTCGAACGGATATCATTAACTCAATTTTTCCCGGCACGAAAAACATTCAAGCGTTGAATTTTTCTCGGGTTTAAATCTTTCGGAAAAACGTGCATGTGACGCGATGGACCCTCTATAAGACAACAAAGCTTAACTCGATTATGCGACCTTCTTGAACTGCCTTTTGAACCTTCGGGTTTGGGGCAGTACGGCGTGCCACGTGTGAGGCGTTGGCTTGACCCTTCTGCGGCTGGACCGTTACTACTGTGAGGTATTCTGGAACTTTTGAACTCCGCTCAAGTGTTGAGCTATTTAGGAAATTTTGGGTATTTGATTATCTGTTCGAATAGTTTACTACTATCTATTTATCTGGAATGTGATACAATATGTTGAATTCATAGAGTTAGGCATGAAATGCGAAGTATGTGATATTTTGGATTTACGATATCTGAAGTGATTGTGGATTCCAAATATTGTAGTTTTACAATTCCTTTTCTGTGACCGTAAGTGTAGTATGTAGTTGTATTGCCGGTTTTCGTTGCTATACGACAACGACAATCGGTGTATTCATACTTACTTACGTTGATGATATGCGATATTATGTGTTGCTGTGATATGTTATATTAGATCGTCGTGTTCTGAATAGCCGGGAGTTTTATTTAAGATGAGGGTTTTTATTTTCATTCATGTAATATTCATTTGTATATAATATTCTTTTATTGGGGCACTTCCGGGTTGAGGTTGATGTCAGCAGTGTATATTATTTACTTTTCCGCATTAGGTAGACCCAAGGAGGGGAGAATAAGTAACCGGGTTCTAGGGTCCAGTGGGAGGCCATCTCGAGGAGTCGAGACCGGGTCTCCTAACCCTAGAATTGGCGGTGTTACTTGCCGCTCTCGTAGGGGTCTTGGGATGTGGGTTTGGCTATTCATCGCGACCGTGGAATCCGTTTTTTATACCGGCTCGTATTGAAAACACGGACGTCCTAATATATCCAATATTTCATATATGTTCTTCTGCTGCAATGTTCTGTGATGAGATCATATTACTGCCTGAGACGAATGCTTATATTATATATATATGCTGATATATAAATATTACTGCTTTCGTTTCTTCTGTGATGCTTAGGAAGCATAAGCTGATGGGATTTTTTATTAATGAGATTAATAAAAAGAAAAGAAACCTAAAAGATGTTGTAGAATCAAAACATTATAAAAAGGGTAGCTACAGTTTTGCTTTGCATAGCGGTATATATGATATATCCTGCACCTTATTCGATGAGGAAAGAGCCGAGATCCCTTCACCGGGAGTGACCTCTTTAGCGAAACTGGCAGATGCTACAAAACTCGGTTTGTCTTTTGATTGCCTTTAGTGTTTTGCTTTGCATAGTGGTATATATGATATACCCTGCACCTTATTCGATGGGGAAAGTGCCGAGATCCCATCACCGGGAGTGACCTCTTTAGCAAAACTGATGAAAGCCTCAAAATCACTCCATTTCAAAATTTCACTTGATTCTACAGAGATATCAAGTTCATTACGCTGATGGTTTTCTGAAAAACCTGCGTAGCCCTCCGTCATTTCAGATAAGTACTACTTAGTATTCGTGCTGCGGTAGTTTGGCCTCCGTCAAGACGTAGTGTAAGGTAGCTAACTAGTGTTTATCTTCTAGCATATGATGCGACTGGATTAGGGTATTCGTACGGCGTAGTTTGGCCTCCGTCAAGGGTCGTACGAGTGGGTTTAATTCAATCAAGAAATGACGGGTTGAACTTGACTTGCGCCCTATGGGTAGTTTGGCCTCCGTCAAAGTCATGGGACGCTAGGGGCAAAATATTATCGGGAATTTCAAATGTTGAAATTTGCAATGAGATTGCATACCTCCTATGAGATAGTTGGATCCCGATACCCACTGCGAGTAAGTGTTACTCTTAGGAGAGTTTTACACAGGACAATTAGCCGATCAAGTAGGTGTCTAGAAAAGTGTTAACGGGGTTACGCCTATGGGAAAACGATGTTTACTTTAATTAGGTCCGTGCGAAAGCACAGGGAAACCTCCCTCAAGTACCGACACTGATCTGGCTGAAAAATTGACAAAATTGTAGGGTGTAATTAATCCCGGCTAATCTTACCTTTTAGGGTTTGATGGTAGATTTGATAAAAATAGTGGGAGACGTCCTGATTAGATAAGATAATAACCAATCTAATCTTGCAAAAGCATACGCTAAAGTGTTTTCTTCTCTCTCTCTCCAGGTAGCGACCATGTCAGGCCATAATCAAGATAATAATATGGATGTATTGACTGAACCCGCTTATTATACTGAGCAGGGGAATGTTGGACCCGTTCTTTCTTATAAGAGTTATAAGACTGAACAGGGGATAGGAGAATATCAAGATTCTCAGGCCGCCCAAAAGAACATGCATGTTGATGCATCTTCTTCAGGTGTGTTAGTTATTGAGAACTGTTTCTCAGTTCACCCTACGTCCTGGGTATTAGATACCGGATCAGGATCCCACATATGTAAATTGTTACATGGGCTACGTAAAGGTAGAGAACTGGGAAAAGGTGATCATTCCGTTTAAGTAGGGAATGGGGCAAATGTTGCAGCCAAAGCAGTTGGCGAATATCACCTAGTATTACCAAGTGGTGATACACTGATTCTGAATGAGTGCTATTATATACCGAACATGATGTGCAACATAATATCAATTTCTTTATTAAGTAAAGAAGGATCTAATTTTGTAGTACAGGATAATGTTATGAACATATTCCTAGATCAAAAGTTGATTGCATCAGGCTCGTTACATAATGGCATATTCATTCTAAATCAAAATACAGTCCTCAATATACAAAACACACACAAGAGGAAGAGTTCAGAAATGAACGAATCCTTCTTCTGGCATTGTAGACTTGGTCATATCAAGGCGACACGACTGGATAAGTTACATAAAGATGGATATTTGAATCTGTTCGAATTATCATCTTATGATACTTGCCATTCATGTCTCAAAGGAAAAATGACCAAAGCTCCGTTTATTGGACACGGAGAAAGAGTTACCGAACTCTTAGGACTGGTACATAGTGATGTATGCGGTCCCATGTCTATGCATGCCAGGAACGGTTCTTCCTACTTCATTACATTCACTGACGACCGCTTAAGATTCGGATATGTATTCCTGATGAAACACAAGTCTGAAGCTTTTGAGAAATTCAGAGAATATAAGCACGAAGTAGAGAATCAAACGGGCAAAAGTATTAAGATTCTTCGATCTGATCGAGGAGGTGAATACTTAAGCAATGATTTCCTAGATTATCTAAAAGAGAATGTGATTCTCTTTCAGCTTACTCCTCCTTATACACCACAGCACAACGGTGTATCGGAACGAAGAAATCATACTCTATTAGATATGGTGCGATCTATGATGAGCACTACTGAGTTACCTATTTCCTTCTGGGGATGCACTGGAAACAGCTGCATACCTATTGAATAGAGTTCTAACCAAATCAGTACCTACCACTCCATATGAGATATGGAATGGTAAGAGACCATGTCTTAATTTTATTCAGATATGGGGTTGTCCGGCCTATGTTAAAACACAAAATCCGGACAAGCTCGAGGCAAGGTCTGTTCTATGTAAGTTTATTGGATATCCCAAACATTCGCAAGGGTATATCTTCTACCACTCCGAGGAACAAAAGGTGTTTGTTTCTCGACATGGTACTTTCTTAGAAAAAGGTTTTCTTATGAAACAGATTAGTCGTATTGAGGTAGAACTGGAAGAAGTTCTAGCAGAACAAACTACAACAGATGATTTGGTAGAACTAGAGAATTCAGTAGTACCCGACGAACCCCAGCCACTCCGCCGATCTAGCAGGGTTTCTCATCCGCCTGAGAGATACTACGCTTTTCTCATTGATGGTGGAAGCGAGGGTTGCATCATGGAAGATGATGACCCAACTAGTTTCGAGTAGGCCACCACGAGTGGTGACTCTGTGAAATGGCTGGATGCAATGCGATCTGAGATGGAATCCATGTATACCAATAAAGTATGGACTTTAGAAAATGCTCCTGAAGGGGTAAAACCCATTGGGAGCAAGTGGATTTTTAAAAAGAAATTTGGTGTGGATGGAAAAGTTGAGACTTTCAAAACTAGACTTGTAGCAAAGGGTTTTCGTCAACGACCAGGTGTGGATTATGACGAAACATTTTCCCCAGTGGCTATGCTTAAGTCCATCCGGATCTTACTTGCCATTGCTGCATACCATGACTACGAAATCTGGCAAATGGATGTTAAGAACGCCTTTCTAAATGGTGATTTAGAAGAGTGGGTGTACATGACTCAGCCAGAGGGCTTCGTAGATAGTGGAAGCAACGAAAAGGTGTGCAAGCTGCTTAAATCCATTTATGGGTTGAAGCAAGCATCGCGGAGTTGGAACATCTGTTTTGATGTTGTAGTCAAAGAGTTTGACTTCATCAAAAATATAGATGAACCTTGTATCTATAAGAAGGTAGCAGAGAGTAAGGCTGTCTTCCTCGTATTGTATGTGGATGACATATTCTTGATAGGAAATGATATTCCTATGCTGCAATCAGTCAAGCTCTTCTTAACACAAAGATTCCCAATGAAAGGTCTTGGTGATGCCTCCTGCATATTGGGGATTAGGATCTATAGAGATAGATCCAAAAGGATACTGGGATTGTCCAAATCCAGTTACATTGAAACCATACTAAATAGGTTTACTATGGAAGAATCCAAGCGTGGGAACCAACCCATGATCTCTGGACTCACTCTCTCCAAAGAGATGTCTCCCAAGACTGATTTGGAGAGAGCTCGCATGCAAGGGATACCCTATGCTTCGGCAGTAGGCTCTAACATGTATGAGATGCTATGTACCAGACCCGATGTTGCATACTCACTAAGTGTAG
Source organism: Agapanthus africanus (assembly GCA_030015575.1). NCBI lineage: Eukaryota > Viridiplantae > Streptophyta > Magnoliopsida > Asparagales > Amaryllidaceae > Agapanthus > Agapanthus africanus. Next base: position 623,998,035 of record CM057341.1, read on the forward strand.
TGAGTCGGTATCAAGCAGATCGTGAAGAGAGTCACTGGACAGCTGTGAAGAACATTCTCAAGTACTTGCGAAGGACTAGAGACATGTTCTTGGTGTATGGTAACGGAGAACTCCGGGTGGAGTCTTTTACCGATTCCAGCTTCCAAAGTGATAAGGACGACACTAAGTCGCACTCAGGATTTGTCTTTACCCTCAATGGAGGGGCGGTATGTTGGAAGAGTTCCAAACAGGATACCGTTGCAGACTCGACGATGGAGGCTGAATACATCGCTGCCAACGATGCTGCCAAAGAGGCTGTCTGGATGAAGAAGTTTATCACTGAACTTGGTGTGGTTCCATCCATTGAACATCCAATACCTCTGTATTGTGATAACAATGGAGCTGTGGATTTGGCCAAGGAACCCAGATCCCATCAGAAGTCCAGACATCTTCTGAGGCGGTATCACCTGATCAGGAAGATAGTTGATCGCCGGGAGATCGAGGTCAGGAGAGTAGATACGAAGGACAACATTGCGGATCCACTCACGAAGGCCATTCCCCAGATACAGTTTGAGAGATTATTCGGGATGCTAAGTATGAGATACTAGAGCAGCTGGCCTTAGTGCAAGTAGGAGATTGTTAGTTATGTATATGCCCTAGAGGCCATTGTTGTACATATGATGTATATTATGATGGATGCTTGGATATATACAGAGAGGACTTTCTTACTCGTCATGATAGTATGCTATTTGGTTTCACTTTATCTTAACATGTTGACTTGTACTGGTTTACTGTCTTTCTCTCACATGTTGATAAAGCCCTTAGGATCTGTACTCGACTACTGGGACTATGATGAGATCATAATAGTGGGGCCACGGTAGTCGATGGGTACATCCTATAACTGTTCCTAGTCGAGGGTATATCGAGACAGGGCATCGATACACCAGAGTAGACTAGCGTATACGCATCTTGACCCATATGATGGGCAATGGATGATCCCATACCCATCGGTGTTTGACATCAAGGATGGTGTACGGGTGCTCAGTGGAGACTGGGTACACTAAACGAACTCGCCGAGAACTCCCAGATGGTGATATACCACACGTCAGATGGCAGTTCTCCGGTGACACTGGTAGAGGGTAGTCCGTAGACCCGAGGTCGTCATAGAGTCTTGTGTGATTCCCACTGTGCTTTGATTTCCACCTTACCACGTCCAAGAGGACGTGAAAAACAGTGGCTTTTGGGTACAGTCCCGAATCACATGGAGGCAATAAGCGATAGGAGGGGATTCGTCTCTCCCGGTATATGGAGTTGATGTTGTGCTGTGTTTGATTGGCTATAACTAGAAGTCCCTGGCCAGGGCTGATATAGAGATATACTGGTAAGTGTTACCACTAGTTTCTCGATCTTTTATGAGCCTCACATCGACACGACTTATCGGTTACTGGGGTCTGACGTATACCACCCCTGATATACGACATATCAGACGAACAGACCGGACTGTACGGGAGTGTTACTGATTGGATTCACAGGAGAAAGGACAGGCTATCTTGTTGATCTTCTGATCGCTCAATACCTGGGTGGCTGTTACGTTTAGCTGACCGCTTGTAGCTTTTGGGTGTTTGATATGATCATCACCTGCTACCGGCGTATTGACGATTCTTTAGAGTCCTACACAGAGGATTCTTGGCTCAGGCAAAACGGAGTAGAGGCACATATGTGATATGTGCAGGACCGAGGATAATGCGATATGAGATACCGTATTATATTCTCGCGATATTTAGATATGAACCGGGACATCGGATCAAGTGTTGATTCGATGAATCGGTACTTGATATATTAGTCGGTTATATTCGATATAGCCGGATCGTCGGATCAAGTGTTGATTCGATGATTTAATGTATAATGATATATATGATATATTGTATTACATTATCTAATATTGGCTCGCTTTATTATTTCATTTTCTCACCGGATTAATACATTGATATATATGCGATATATGTTAATTGTATTATTTTCTTTTGTTGCAAATATATAATATATATGTGATATATATTATTGTGACATAATATGATTTATTATGAAACATGTTTAGGGATGATAAAAAGAGATTAGGGTTTGATTAGGGTTAGTTCCTTCTTGATTATTCTAGAAGGATTTCCTTTTTGTCTTGGTTAAGATATTATGGTTGATACTTATCCTTGACTCATTCTTAACCTAACCAAACCCTAGCTCTAGTTTATTCTCTACAAAGATTAAGCCTCTCATCCTTGACCATGGTTCCACAATAAATCATATATTCTTATCTACTATTCATCACAAAAGAATAATTCTCATTATTCTTCATCTTCTTCTCTCTTGAGTTTTTGAAAGAGCTCACTTGTGATTTTTTTTGTGATGAGTTCTTGTGAGAAAATGATATAAAAAGAAAGCATAAATAGCCTATTGGATTAGGGTGTTCACCTCTTTAGAGTGAGAGAGCTTGAGTTATAGCAACTTCGACGTTGATCATCGAACAAACGGAACACTACAAGCTAGCTTGGATCGTTCGAGTCGTGGAGCCTCTCTTGAGTCCGGGAGATCGTGGATCGCGGCGAAGGGACTTCTACTCGGAGCTTGTGAAGCGAAGGAGCGGACTACAAAGGTTGTAATCCCTCACACTTCGTTTTAAAGATGTTTTCTTGCATGTTAAACCCTAATAATCTAGCAAAGATTGTGGCTATGGGTTGTTCGGCACATCTAAAATTTTATTCGGGCATGTTTGATGCTTTATGAACCTTTACAAGAGTGCCTAGGAACCTTACAAGTTTTTATTTTCATTCAAGTAAAATTAAATGTATGTAATATTCTTTTTTTGGGGCACTTCCGGGATGAGGTTGATGTCACCTTTTGTATATTATTTACTTTTCCGCACTAGGATAGACCCAAAGAGGAGAGCACAAGTAACCGGGTTCTGGAGTCCAGTGGGAGACCAACTCGAGGAGTCGAGTCCGGGTCTCCTAACTCTAGAATTGGTATGGTTGCTTGCCGCTCTCGTAGGGGTCTAGGGGTGTGGGTTTGGCTATTCATCGCGACCGTGGAATCCGTGTTTTATAGAGGCTCAAAATAAAACACGGACGTCCTAGTATATCCAATGTTTCATATGTTTCTTCTGCTGCGATATCTGTGATGTGATCATTTGATATTCTGTGATAAATACTGTATATAGTATATTTGATATATTATATAGGCGTTACTTATGTTTTACACCCGCGCTAGCCCTGCCCCGCTCGGCCGTTAGTTACCTAACCTAACGGTGCACGAGGGGACATCGAGGCAAATGCGGATGGCATAAGTGTACGTCGTATTTATCTGTGATGTTTAGGTGACTTAAATGATGGGACTTCATTAATGTGATTAATGAAAGAAAAGAAACCTAAAAGATGTTGTAGAATCAAATTTTTCAAAAAGGATAGCTACAGTTTTGCTTTGCATAGCGATATATATGATATATCCCGCACCTTATTCGATGAGGAAAGAGCCGAGATCCCTTCACCGAGAGTGACCTCTTTAGCAAAACTGGCAGATGCTACAACACTCGGTTTGCTTTTGACTGCTTTTGGAGTTTTCCATTGCATAGTGATATATATGATATATCCTGCACCTTATTCCATAAGGAAAGAGCCGAGATCCCTTCACCGGGAGTGACCTCTTTAGCAAAACAAATAAAAGCCTCAAAATCACTCCATTTCAAAATTCACTCGATTCTACAACGATATCAAGTTCATTACGCAATAGGTTTTCAAAAAAACATGTCGTAGCCCTCCGTCATTTCAAATAAGTCCTACTTAGTATTCGTGCTACGTTTGTTGACCTCCGTCAAGGCGTAGTGTGCGGTAGCTAACTAGTATTTATCTGCTTATGCATATGATGCAGATTCGATTAGGGTAGTCGTATGACCTTGTTGATCTCCGTCAAGAGTCGTGCGAGTGGGTTTGATTCAATCACGAAATGACGGGTTGAACTTGACTTGCACCCTATGGTTTGTTGACCTCCGTCAAGGTCATGGGATGCTTGGGGCAAAATATTATCGGGAATTTTAAGTGTTGAGATTTGCAATGAGATTGCATACCTTCTATGAGATAGTTGGATCCCGATACCCACTGCGAGTAATTGTTACGCCTGGGAGAGTTTTACACAGGACAATTAGCCGATCAAGTAGGTGTCTAAAAAGGTGTTAACGGGGTTACGCCTCTGGGAAAACGAGGTTTACTTTAATTAGGTCCGTGCGAAAGCACGGGGAACCTCCCTCAAAGTACCGACACTGGCCTGGCTGAAAGATTGGCGAAGTTGTAGGGTGTAATTAATCCCGGCTAGTCTTTCCTTTTAGGGTTTGAAGGAAGATTTGATAAAAACAGTGGGAGCCATCCCGATTAGATAAAATAATAACCAATCTGATCTTGCAAGAGCATTCGCTAAAGTGTTTTCTTCTCTCTCTCTCCAGGTAGCGACCATATCATGCCTTAATCAAGATAATAATATGGATGTATTGACCGAACCCGGATGTTATACTATGCTGGGGAACGTTGGTTCCGTTCTTTCTTATAAGAGTTATAAGACTGAACAGGATATAGGGGAATACCAGGATTCCCATGCCACCCGAATGAAGAAAGTACATGTTGATGCATTTTCTTCGGGTGTATTCGTTACAGAGAACTGTTTCTCCATTTGCTCTACGTCCTGGGTATTAGATACCGGGTCAGGATCCTATATATGTAATCAGTTACATGGGCTTAGGAAAGGTAGAGAACTTGGAGAAGGTGATAAAGACATAAGAGTTGGAAATGGTGCAATTGTTGCAGCTAAAACCGTCAGGGAATATCACCTTATATTGCCAACTGGTAATACATTGGTTCTGAACGAATGCTATTTCTTTACTAAGTAAAGAGGGATATAATTTTTTATTACAGGATAATGTTATGTACATTTTCCTTAACCGAAAGTTGGTTGGATCAGGCACGTTGTGCAATGGCATTTATGTTCTAAATCAATCAATAGTTCTGAGCATAACAAACACACACAAGAGGAAGAGATCAGAAATGAACGAATCCTTCTTGTGGCATTGTAGATTGGGTCACATCAATGCGACACGACTAGCTAAGTTGTATAAGGATGGATATTTAAATCCATTTGAATTTTCATCTTATGACACTTGCCAGTCATGTCTGAAAGGCAAGATGACCAAAACTCCGTTTACGGGACACGGAGAGAGAGTTACCGAACTCTTAGGACTGATACATAGTGAAGTATGCGGTCCCATGTCTACACATGCCAGGGATGGTTCTTCGTACTTCATTACATTCACTGACAATCTCTCTAGATTCGGATATGTGTTCCTGATGAAACACAAATCAGAAACTTTTGAGAAATTCAGAGAATATAAACAAGAAGTCGAGAACCAAACCGGGAAAAGTATTAAAATCCTTCGATCTGATCGAGAAGGTGAATACTTGAGCAATGAATTCCTTGACTTCCTAAAAGAGAATGGGATTCTCTCTCAGCTAACTCCTCCATATACACCACAGCACAATGGTGTATCAGAACGGAGGAACCGCACCCTATTAGATATGGTGTGCTCTATGATGAGTATAGATGAGTTACCTATTTCCTTCTGGGGATATGCACTGGAAACAGCAACATACCTACTGAATAGGGTTCCTACCAAATATGTGCCTACCACCCCATATGAGAAATGGGAGGGGAAGAGACCATATCTTAATTTTATTAAGATGTGGGGTTGCTCGGCCTATGTCAAAAGACAAAAACCGGACAAACTCGAGGAAAGATCTATTTTGTGTAAGTTTGTTGGATATCCCAACCATTCGCGAGGGTATATCTTCTACTACAGTGAGGAACAAAGGGTGTTTGTTGCTCAACACGCCACCTTTTTAGAAAAGGAATTTCTTGCAAAAGAGATTAGTGGCTCTGAGGTAGAACTGGAAGAGGTTCCAGCTGTACAAACCACAACAGAAGATTTGGTAGAACCAGAGGATTCGGTAGTTCCCGATGAACCCCAGCCACTCCGCTGATCTAGTAGGGTTCCTCACCCACCTGAGAGATACTACGGTTTTCTCATGGATGGTGGGAGCGAAGATTGCATCATGGTTGATGATGACCCAACTAGCTTCGAGCAGGCCATCATGAGTGGGTACTCGGTGAAATGGCTGGATGCAATACGGTCCGAGATTGAATCCATGTACACCAACAAAGTATGGACTTTGGAAGTTGCTCCTGAAGGGGTAAAACCCATTGGGAGCAAGTGGATCTTCAAGAAAAAACTTGGTGTAGATGGGAAAGTGGAGACTTTCAAAGCTAGACTTGTTGCAAAAGGTTTTCGTCAAAGACCAGGTGTGGACTATGACGAAACCTTTTCTCCAGTGGCTATGCTTAAATCCATCCGGATCATGCTTGCCATCGCTGCATATCATGACTACGAATATCACGACCCGCAGGGTACGGAACGTGACTGGCACTTAAGTTTACGAAACGTCTCAAGACGTCCGTAAAATAAGTAAGCCAAAGCCCAGAAAACCAAAAACCAAATAAGCAAAAGAGTGAAGAGAACCCAATCAATTGAAAACGAGTTTATCAAATAAGTCATATAAAAACCTTTTTAAAAACAATACAATTTTTTCCGAAAATTTCGGCAGAGTCTCCTTTGTAAATACTGGCCCCCAAAATGGGTACAACAAGAATATAAATGAATCCAACAAATAAGGTATCCCCAAGGGGGAGCTAGCTCTTCGCCACAAGGCGGTCACAAATCCCACGCAATATAAAGGAACAGCATACGAAATAACCATAAGGAAGCATGAGAAAAACAGCATGTCGACTCAAGTGAGCTCGACCCCAAAATACAGCATAAAAAGTCCACAATCTTACGGTCTCATCTCTACGTCAATATACAACAATACTGGTAGATACAGTAGATGGAGTACACTAGATACAAAGAATATACAAGGTGGTACAAAAATAATGATATAACCCACCTAGGATCAAAACCACGAGTCCAGGCAAAGGAAGCAAAAGAAGCAAGTGCACCCGCCGCTACTGTACTGACGGAGCGGACCTGAAAAAGACTGTGGCACAACGGGGGTGAGTTGCCAACTCGTGAGTAATAAATAACATCTACACAGGCTATCGAATGCATGCACACAAGCATCCTAGCATCTCAAATACAGGTAAGGCAGGACATAATAGCAGGTATGTGTGCAATATGAATATACTAGCAGGTATGAATGCAATGCGAATCAACTCATGATCTGAATGTGTAAGTATAAGAATCATGTTCTTCCTTTAGGAATCTCTTTTAAAATACCAGCACAATACCAATAGAATCAACAAGAACCTGTGTCCAGCAACGACACCTCAAAACTATCACAAATCTCATATATCCATGTCATAGTATCTCTGGCCTCAGCCATCCGGCTGACCTAGCTCAATATCAAAATCTCATCATCTTGCGGCCACGGTCGGTATCTTCTGGATATCCGCCGTGCCAAACAGTCACCGGTAGGTAATCCGTCCCCTGCCAGGCTCAACGTCAACACCACATTCCTCTTGCCCTGGGGTACCTTACCGGGCCTACCATGTACCCGTGACGGTTCCTCCACTCCTCGACACGGATCTCGAAAACCACAGCAAACTCATGGTGGACGACACTTACTTAACTAGAAAACCACAATTTACATATTTTAAAAATATAATAAGTTCAGAAATTTTGCGGCTTTCCCCCGAAATCCAGAAATATCATAAAATCTCAAGAAATCCTCATGAGTGCATATGTCAATGATAATGGATGCATATGGTATCAATAATCAAGTTGCGATGTGTGATTAATAGATTAGGCATGAACAAATAATATGATTAAGTACATGCACATGAATAGCAATCCTATGATTTCATTTTAAGGAATTAAAGCAATAGCGCAAGTTTAAGTATCAATTATAGTAAAAGGTGTCAATTTAAAGGTTATCTAGTGTGGTGGCATGGCAATTACCAGGGTGTGTGTGTAAGCATGAATAGTGCTCGTGCTGCATATAAAAACCCTGGCAATGGTGCAGGTGTCCTATTAAATGGTTTCGTATATGTATGTCAATATAGGGCATGAATGTAGCAATTAATCATACAAGTATTACACCCCTAATTACTAACATTACTAAGAATCTTTTTAAGGTACTAAAACGATCGGGCGACTTGCGCCATCCAACGATATTCCCCCGTAGATGTTACATCTACTCACCGAAATCCCTAGCTAGTCACGTCCAATCACCGCTTTCCCCTTTCGTGCCGCGTCTGACGTCTCCGCGACCGAACCTGGAATTTACATCAATACAAACATAAGGTTACAAATCAAGAACGACGCAATTCCCTAACGAAAATACCATAGTTCACAAGCTAGGTACAACGTGCACCAAGTGCGCGGAACACACGCGAAAATCGCAAAAATCTACTAAAATCGTCGATTAGGTCGCCCCGAAAAACTGAAACCCGAACACTCAAAATCCGCAGTCACACATCCTAAAAGTCATATGATACGCTAAAAATGTCATCAAGACATCGCAATTAATTCATCACAATATTTTAGTAAAAACTAGTAAGCACTAATTTGCAATTTGGTGCAAACATCGACAATTAGCGACAAAGTTAACACAATCCAACACAACAATCCAAACTAACTCACTAGATAGCCACTACACTAATTTTAAACCATTAACTATGCTTCAAAACATATTTTCCACAACCAACCCTTCTCTTGATTTTTGGTAATTAGCAAAACAAGGAAAATATCACACAAGATTAACTTGGATTAGCATAACATCAAGACACTTAATCAAAGTAACCTTATAGATTGGTTAAGTAAACAACTAGATAGCTAATTAGCTTTAATTAACTAAATAATGGTTTCTAAAAACCCTAGTTTAACCCTAACCATAAACCTTTAAAAACTAGATTAGAAACTAACACTAAATTTTAGCCCAATTAGCAAGTTAACCATTTATATTAAGCTAACAAAATAACTAGATAACAAAATAGCTTAATTAACCTCTTAATGGTATTCTAAACCCTAAATTAATTTCAAACCACAAACTTAAAAAAAAACTAGTATGCAAATAGCACTAAAATTAACACTAAAACAATTTTCAAAGTTCAATTAGCACACTTTAAACTACAATTTAACCAAAGATTGAAATTATACCTCACAATCTATGGATCTAGCATGATCATTTGCCTCTAAAATTGCCTCCTTTCCACAAGATTTAAACCAATTTGGGCTTGAAAAGAGATAGAATAAGGTTTTGGTTTGAATTTGTGAAGAAAATTAGGGATTTCGGTGGATTTTTTTGATGAAATTGAAGAAAAAGGAGATGGGGGAAAATGGGGACCTGCACATTCTTGAGGCTCGGCCAGGGAAAAGGGTGGGGGGGAAAGTGAGGAATTGGAGTTGGAAAAACCAAGGTCAAAGCTCTCACATGTCACTCAAAACCCATACCTAAATTACTATATTTTAATCCTATTCAAAACAATTCATTTCATCACATGAATAAAGTCAAAGTGAGGCAAGCAATTTTCTGGACCTGATCATGGTGGGGCCGGCCTAGGGCTGAGGGAAGAGAGAGAGGGGTTTTACAAAAGAAATTTTATGCAAAAAGACCCCCTACAAGTCCAAAATTGCAAGTTTAAGCCCAAATTCAATAAATTTTGTTTCCTACAATAAAAATTAGTTAAAACTCAAAATAAAATACTAAAAATTTATGTTACAACTAGATTTTAATTAACATAATTTTAAAGATTAAAATTAGCCCAAAAAAATTTGTATTTATCGCTAATTTAATGTATTTCCTTACCGGCTTAAAATAATATTAAAAAATTGAAAAATAGGGAAAAAATTTTAAATGACCAAAATTTAATAAGTAACTCATTAGCTACTAAAAACAAGCAATTACCTATCCATTTTAGGTATAATTAGTCTTAAACTGCAAAATAACAAAAAAGACGGTTTTCGGAAAAATACCGAATTTTCACCGATTTTCAGGAAAACTCAAAAACGACTTTTCAAGGCGCTACAATCTTCCCCCCTTAAAGAAATTCGGTCCCCGAATTTAAAAATATAACTACGCGTACCTTCAAAGAGATGGGGATATTTCTTCCTCATCTCGCCCTCGGTCTCCCAGGTAACCTCCTCGTTGCTCGGGCTACGCCAAAGGACCTTGACGGTTGGTATAATCTTCGATCTCAACTTCTTCACCTGCCAATCCAGGATAGCCACCGGCTTCTCTGCAAAGGAAGGGTCGCGCTCCAGCTGGAATGTCGGGTGCTGAATCGCATGCGAAGGGTCGTGAAGGTACTTGCGGAGCATCCAAACATGGAAGACGGGGTGAACATCAGGAAAGCTGGGTGGAAGGGCCAAACGATATGCAACAGCGCCAACACGCTCGAGGATCTCGAAGGGACCTACGAATCTAGGGCTAAGCTTCCCCTTTCGCCCAAAACGCATCACGCCCTTCATCGGAGAGACCCTCAGAAAAACATGATCACCAACTGCGAACTCTGACCTGCGACGGCGCCTGTCTGCATGTGATTTCTGCCTGCTCTGAGCCGCTCTCATCCGGTCTCGGATCAACTGTATCTTCGCTGTCGTCTCCTCAACAAGCTGCGGCCCCAAAAAGCTGCTCTCGCTGAGCTCTGTCCAACAGACGGGCGATCTGCATCTCCTCCCATACAATGCCTCGAAAGGTGCCATCTGAATAGTATCCTGGAAGCTGTTATTGTAGGAGAACTCCACTAGAGGTAAATGACGATCCCAGCTACCACCGAAGTCTAAAACGCACGCTCTGAGCATGTCCTCGAGAGTCTGAATGGTCCGCTCTGACTGTCCGTCGGTCTGCGGATGAAACGCTGTGTTGAAACTCAAACGAGTGCCCAAAGCCTCTTGAAGTCTCTGCCAAAGTCGGCTGGTGAACTGGGTGCCTCGATCTGATACGATACAAGTCGGTACGCCATGCAACCGCACGATCTTGTCGATGTAAAGCTGGGCATACTGAGCGAATCTGAAAGTCGTCTTCACTGGCAGGAAGTGAGCCGCTTTCGTCAATCGATCTACGATCACCCAGATGGAGTCATAACCTCGACTAGTCCTGGGTAGACCCACAACGAAATCCATCGAAATCTGCTCCTATTTCCACTCCGGAATGGGTAACGGCTGCAGCTCTCCTGCGGGCCTCTGGTGCTCGGCCTTGACTTCGACAAGTCAGGCATCTCGATACAAACTCCGCAATGTCCCTCTTCATCCCGTCCCACCAGTAGGTCTCTCTTATATCATGGTACATCTTGGTGGAACCGGGGTGGACACTATACACTGATCGGTGTGCCTCCTCAAGAATGTCGCGCCGTAATCCATCAGTATCTGGTACGCACAGTCTAGATCCATAGCGTAAAATCCCCTGATCGTCAATCACGAACTCAGAAAATCTGCCCTGTCCCATCTGTGCCATGATATTTGAGCAACGGTCGTCACTGCGCTGTGCCTCATATAAACGGTCAAGCAACTGTGGGCGTGCACGAACATGCGCGAGCTGTCCCCCTGTCTGAGTGAACTCGAACTCAACTCGGCTGTCGCATAACATCTGCCAATCTGCTGACGACTGCCTCTGCACTGCGCGCAAACACGATAGACTACCCCCGGGCCTCCTGCTCAAAGCATCTGCCACAACGTTCGCCTTGCCTGGGTGATATAAGATCTCGCAGTCATAGTCTTTCACCAACTCCATCCAACGACGCTGTCTGAGGTTCAGGTCTCGCTGCTGAAATATGTATTTTAAGCTCTTGTGATCGGTGAATATCTGACACGACTCGCCGTATAGGTAATGTCGCCAAATCTTCAATGCAAAGACCACTGCAGCCATCTCCAAATCGTGAGTGGGGTAGTTCTGTTCATGCTTCTTCAACTGCCGAGAAGCATATGCGATTACCCGGCCATGCTGCATCAATACGCATCCTAACCCTACACGCGAAGCATCACAGTAGACCACAAATCCGCCTGATCCCGAAGGCAAAGATAATACCGGCGCCGTAGTCAAACATGTCCGCAGCTGCTGACAACTGCGCTCGCACTCCTCTGTCCAAACGAAAGGAACTCCCTTCCGGGTCAAACCGGTCAAAGGTGCAGCTATACGGGATAAGTCCTGAACAAAACGCCTGTAGTAGCCCGCCAGGCCTAGAAAACTACGGATCTCAGTAACCGATACAGGTCGGGGCCACTGCTGAACAGCCTCAATCTTCTTCGGGTCCACACATATGCCGTCTCTCGTAACTACGTGACCTAAGAATCCGACGCTGTCCATCCAGAAAGCACACTTGGAGAACTTTGCAAACAGCTGGTGCTCCCTCAGAGTCTGTAACGTAATCTGCAAGTGCTGCTCGTGCTCCTCTCTGCTCTGGGAGTACACCAAGATATCGTCGATAAACACGATGATGAACAAGTCAAGATACGGCCTGAAAGTACGGTTCATCAAATCCATGAATGCTGCTGGGGCGTTGGTGAGTCCGAACGACATCACCAAAAACTCGTAGTGGCCGTAGCGCGTGCGGAAAGCTGTCCTCGGTATATCCTCCTGTCGAACTCGCAGCTGATGGTATCCTGATCGCAAGTCGATCCTCGAAAAATACCCCGCACCCTGAAGCTGGTCGAACAAATCATCAATGAGTGGCAACGGATATCTGTTCCGAACGGTAACTTTGTTCAGCTGGCGGTAGTCGATGCATAAGCGCAAACTTCCATCCTTCTTCTTGACAAACAGGACCGGAGCACCCCACGGAGAAACACTAGGTCGAATAAGCCCCTTATCTAACAAATCCTGCAACTGATCCTTCAGCTCTCGAAGCTCTGCCGGGGCCATCCGATAAGGCGGTATAGAAATAGGCCCCGAGCCGGGAATCAAATCAATGTAGAACTCAACATCGCGCTCAGGCGGTAGCCCAGGTAGCTCATCAGGGAAAACATCAGGGAACTCACAAACAACCGGGACCCGGTCCAACGGAACCTCTGCAGCTCGAGTATTACAAATATACGCTAAAAATCCCTGACATCCTTTCCGCAAGAGCTGACCCGCGCGAAGAGACGAAATCAAGCTGGGAAGGGTGACGCTGCGGTCTCCCAGAATAACAAGGACTGGCTCTCCCGGAAAGCTAAATCTGACTGCCTTCTCACGGCAGTCCACCGGAGCATAACAAGTGGCGAGCCAATCCATGCCCAGAAGCACATCAAAGTCCAACATATCGAGGAGAATCAAATCAACCGATGAATCCCACTCCCCGATACGAATGGAACACAAACGAAATACAAAACGAGCGACAAACGACTCGCCTACCGGAGTAACAACAACAAGCGGGTGATCTAACGACGATGACTCACAGCCCAACATCGGTGCAAAGTGTGTAGAAACGTACGAATGTGTGGAACCTGGGTCAAATAACACCCGTGCGTCGAAAGAGCAAACTGGCAAGGTACCTGTCACAACGGCATTGGATGCCTGCGCATCCTGCGGTGTCAAAGCAAATACTCGGGCCTGTCCTCCACCGATAGCGGGCTGACCTCGACCTCGGCCTCTGCCTCCTCGTCCTCTCTGAACAGGACCGCCGCATCCACGGCCTCTGGGTGCACCTAACTGGCATGGAGCATTGCTTGTGGTAGGAAGTAGGGCTCTCTGAGGAGAGGGTGGTGATGGTGGTAGGGTCACATGCGGAACTGTCGCTGCTCCCTGTCGTCTCGTCAGACAGTCTCTGACAAGATGGTGCGGACTCCCGCACCCAAAACACCCTGGCGACGGCTGCTGTCCCTGGGGATAAGAACCATATAACTGTCCCCGTCCAAATCCTCTGCCAGGCCTATCTCTCGGAAAGAATCTGACGCGCTGCCTCGGAGACGGTACATCGGTGTGAATCCTCTTCGGCCCAGAAACGGCCGAAGTCTGTGATATGCGTGCCTCCATCCGTAATGCCGCATCCATAGCAGCTGAATAAGTGTCGTAGTGCTGGGCGCCAATGGCAAGATATAGCTGGGCATCAGGTCCCTGTACAAACCTCTTCACCATCTTCTCTTCGGTATCCACCAAATACGGAGCATATCAGGATAACTGTGTAAACTGGATATCATACTCAGACACCGTCATCCCAGGTGACTTGACTAAGGCCTCGAAGCTATGAGCTCTGGCGTCACAAACGCTCTCTGGGAGGAAACGAGCTAGAAAGACCGCTGTAAACTCGGCCCAAGTCATAGGCGGTAGACCTGCAGCTCGACCTCTCAAGACTGACTCCCACCATGTCTGCGCGAGACCCTCTAGTCGGAAACTCGCAAGCTCTACCCATCGATCATCCGAACATCTCAGCGAATGGCAGATCCTAGCTAAACTGTCAAGGAACGTCTATGGGTCCTCCGCTGCCTCGGTGCCGGTGAATACTGGAGGTCTCAGCCTCATGAAATCCTGTAGTGAAACCGGGATGGTCACGGTGGTAGTAGTAGGAGCAGGTATCATGGTCGTCTGTGATGTAGTAGGTACGTCATCCAGTCTCGGTGTACGACTGGCTGCAACTAGGGATCCTACCATCTGGCGTAGCTCCTGCATACTCCCCATCATCTGTCGCAACTCCTCCATACCAGTCTCAAGCCTATCCATACGGCCTGGTGAAGGTAGATCGGTCTGTCCCTGCGGCGTAGGCATACCACCCGGCTCAGTCCTAGTCTCGGACGAGCCAGCTCGAATCTCGTCTCTGGCGGCAGCCCTCTGTGCCCTCGTAGCCTTCGGCGGCATAGTGGTTGTTACAGGAAAACAGATAGTAAGAACAGTACAATAGGATCATAGGATACACGGAATTGAAGAAGGAATTTTCAAGCAAGTATATCCTAAAGTCACTTAGGCGGAGTACCGTATCGCAAGTATGCCGCGGACATACGCACGCTATGTTACCATGCTTAAGTCACTTACTCCATCTACCAAGGGTCATCCTACACTCAAAAAGGTAAAACCTATCGTTCTGATACCAACTTTGTCACGACCCGCAGGGTACGGAACGTGACTGGCACTTAAGTTTACGAAACGTCTCAAGACGTCCGTAAAATAAGTAAGCCAAAGCCCAGAAAACCAAAAACCAAATAAGAAAAAGAGTGAAGAGAACCCAATCAATTGAAAACGAGTTTATCAAATAAGTCATATAAAAACCTTTTTAAAAACAATACAATTTTTTCCGAAAATTTCGGCAGAGTCTCCTTTGTAAATACTGGCCCCCAAAATGGGTACAATAAGAATATATATGAATCCAACAAATAAGGCATCCCCAAGCGGGCGCTAGCTCTTCGCCACAAGGCGGTCATAAATCCCACGCAATATAAAGCAACAGCATGCGAAATAATCATAAGGAAGCATGAGAAAAACAGCATGTCGACTCAAGTGAGCTCGACCCCAAAATACAGCATAAAAAGTCCACAATCTCACAGTCTCATCTCTACGTCAATATACAATAATACTGGTAGATACAGTAGATGGAGTACACTAGATACAAAGAATATACAAGGTGGTACAAAAATAATGATATAACCCACCTAGGATCAAAACCTCGAGTCCAGGCAAAGGAAGCAAAAGAAGCAAGTGCACCCGCCGCTACTGTACTGACGGAGCGGACCTGAAAAAGGCTGTGGCACAACGGGGGTGAGTTGCCAACTCGTGAGTAATAAATAACATCTACACAGGCTATCGAATGCATGCACACAAGCATCCTAGCATCTCAAATACAGGTAAGGCAGGACATAATAGCAGGTATGTGTGCAATATGAATATACTAGCAGGTATGAATGCAATGCGAATCAACTCATGATCTGAATGTGTAAGTATAAGAATCATGTTCTTCCTTTAGGAATCTCTTTTGAAATACCAGCACAATACCAATAGAATCAACAAGAACCTGTGTCCAGCAACGACACCTCAAAACTATCACAACTCTCATATATCCATGTCATAGTATCTCTGGCCTCAGCCATCCGGCTGACCCAGCTCAATATCAAAATCTCATCATCTCGCGGCCACGGTCGGTATCCTCTGGATATCCGCCGTGCCAAACAGTCACCGGTAAGTAATCCGTCCCCTGCCAGGCTCAACGTCAACACCACATTCCTCTTGCCCCGGGGTACCTTACTGGGCCCACCATGTACCCGTGACGGTTCCTCCACTCCTCGACACAGATCTCGAAAACCACAGCAAACTCATGGTGGACGACACTTACATCACTAGAAAACCGCAATTTACATATTTTAAAAATATAATAAGTTCAGAAATTTTGCGGCTTTCCCCCGAAATCCAGAAATATCATAAAATCTCAAGAAATCCTCATGAGTGCATATGTCAATGATAATGGATGCATATGGCATCAATAATCAAGTTGCGATGTGTGATTAATAGATTAGGCATGAACAAATAATATGATGAAGTACATGCACATGAATAGCAATCCTATGATTTCATTTTAAGGAATTAAAGCAATAGCGCAAGTTTAAGTATCAATTATAGTAAAAGGTGTCAATTTAAAGGTTATCTAGTGTGGTGGCATGGCAATTACCAGGGTGTGTGTGTAAGCATGAATAGTGCTCGTGCTGCATATAAAAACCCTGGCAATGGTGCAGGTGTCCTATTAAATGGTTTCGTATATGTATGTCAATATAGGGCATGAATGTAGCAATTAATCATACAAGTATTACACCCCTAATTACTAACATTACTAAGAATCTTTTTAAGGTACTAAAACTATCGGGCGACTTGCGCCATCCAACGATAGTCCCCCGTAGATGTTACACTCACCGGAATCCCTAGCTAGTCACGTCCAATCACCGCTTTCCCCTTTCGTGCCGCGTCTGACGTCTCCGCGACCGAACCTGGAATTTACATCAATACAAACATAAGGTTACAAATCAAGAACGACGCAATTCCCTAACGAAAATACCATAGTTCACAAGCTAGGTACAACGTGCACCAAGTGCGCGGAACACACGCGAAAATCGCAAAAATCTACTAAAATCGTCGTTTAGGTCGCCCCGAAAAACTGAAACCCGAACACTCAAAATCCGCAGTCACACATCCTAAAAGTCATAGGATACGCTAAAAATGTCATCAAGACATCGCAATTAATTCATCACAATATTTTAGTAAAAACTAGTAAGCACTAATTTGCAATTTGGTGCAAACATCGACAATTAGTGACAAAATTAACACAATCCAACACGACAATCCAAACTAACTCACTAGATAGCCACTATACTAATTTTAAACCATTAACTATGCTTCAAAACATATTTTCCACAACCAACCCTTCTCTTGATTTTTGGTAATTAGCAAAACAAGGAAAATATCGCACAAGATTAACTTGGATTAGCATAACATCAAGCCACTTAAGCAAGGTAAGCTTATAGATTGGTTAAGTAAACAACTAGATAGCTAATTAGCTTTAATTAACTAAATAATGGTTTCTAAAAACCCTAGTTTAACCCTAACCATAAACCTTTAAAAACTAGATTAGAAACTAACACTAAATTTTAGCCCAATTAGCAAGTTAACCACTTAGATTAAGCTAACAAAATAACTAGATAACAAAATACCTTAATTAACCTCTTAATGGTATTCTAAACCCTAAATTAATTTCAAACCACAAACTTAAAAAAAAAACTAGTATGCAAATAGCACTAAAATTAACAGTAAAACAATTTTCAAAGTTCAATTAGCACACTTTAAACTACAATTTAACCAAAGATTGAAATTATACCTCACAATCTATGGATCTAGCATGATCATTTGCCTCTAAAATTGCCTCCTTTCCACAAGATTTAAACCAATTTGGGCTTGAAAAGAGATAGAATAAGGTTTTGTGTTGAATTTGTGAAGAAAATTAGGGATTTCGGTGGATTTTTTTGATGAAATTGAAGCAAAAGGAGATGGGGGGAAAATGGGGACCTGCACATTCTTGAGGCTCGGCCAGGGAAAAGGGTGGGGGGGAAAGTGAGGAATTGGAGTTGGAAAAACCAAGGTCAAAGCTCTCACATGTCACTCAAAACCCATACCTAAATTACTATATTTTAATCCTATTCAAAACAATTCATTTCATCACATGAATAAAGTCAAAGTGAGGCAAGCAATTTTCTGGACCTGATCATGATGGGGCCGGCCTAGGGCTGAGGGAAGAGAGAGAGGGGTTTTACAAAAGAAATTTTATGCAAAAAGACCCTCTACTAGTCCAAAATTGCAAGTTTAAGCCTAAATTCAATAAATTTCGTTTCCTACAATAAAAATTAGTTAAAACTCAAAATAAAATACTAAATATTTATTTTACAACTAGATTTTAATTAACATAATTTTAAATATTAAAATTAGCCCAAAAAAATTTGTATTTATCGCTAATTTAATGTATTTCCTTACCGGCTTAAAATAATATTAAAAAATTGAAAAATAGGGAAAAAATTTTAAATGACCAAAATTTAATAAGTAACTCATTAGCTACTAAAAACAAGCAATTACCAATCCATTTTAGGTATAATTAGTTCTAAACTGCAAAATAACAAAAAGGACGGTTTTCGGAAAACAACCGAATTTTCACCGATTTTCAGGAAAACTCCAAAACGACTTTTCAAGGCGCTACAACGAAATCTGGCAAATGGATATTAAGACCGCCTTTCTAAATGGTGATTTAGAAGAGTGCGTGTACATGACTCAGCCAGAGGGCTTCGTAGATAGTGGGAGCAGCAGGAAGGTGTGCAAGCTGCTTAAATCCATTTATGGATTAATGCAAGCATCGCGGAGTTGGAACATCTGCTTTGAGGTCGTTATTAAAGAGTTTGATTTCGTCAAAAACGTAGATGGACCTTGTATCTACAAGAAGGTGGAAGAGAGTAAGGTTGTCTTCCTCGTATTGTACGTGGACGACATACTCTTGATAGGAAATGACATTCCTATGCTGCAATCGGTCAAGCTCTTCTAATCATAAAGATTCTCATTGAAAGATCTTGGTGATGCCTCCTGCATATTAGGAATTAGGATCTATAGAGATAGATCTAAAAAGATATTGGGATTGTCCCAATCCATGTACATTGACACCATACTAAAGAGGATTAGTATGGAAGAGTCCAAACGTGGGTTTTTACCCACGATCTCAGGGCTCACTCTCTCCAAAGAGATGTCTCCCAAGACTGATTTGGAGAGAGCTCGCATGCAAGGGATACCCTATGCTTCGGCAGTAGGCTCTATCATATACGCGATGCTATGTACCAGACCCGATGTAGCATACTCACTAAGTGTAGTGAGTAGGTATCAAGCTGATCCTGGAGAGAGTCACTGGACAGCTGTGAAGAGCTTTCTCAAGTACTTACGAAGGGCTAAAGAGATGCTCTTGGTGTATGGTAACGGAGAACTCCAAGTGGAGTCCTTTACCGATTTGAGCTTCCAGAGTGATAAGGACGACTCTGGAAGAGTTCCAAGAAGGAAACCGAGGCAGACTCGACGATGGAGGCTGAATACATCGCTGCCAAAGAGGCTGTCTGGATCAAGAAGTTCATTACTGAACTTGGAGTGGTTCCATCCATTGAGCATCCAATACCATTGTATTGCGATAACAATGGAGCGGTGGCTTTGGCCAAGGAACCCAGATCCCATCAGCGATCCAGGCATATTCTGAGGCGGTATCACCTGATCCGGGAGATAGTTGATCGCCGGGAGATCGAGGTCAGGAGGGTTGACACGAAGAACAACACAGCGGATCCACTCACGAAGGCCATTCCCCAGATACAGTTTGAGAGACTCTTCGGGATGCTCGGTATGCGATACTACAGCGGCTGGCCCTAGTGCAAGTGGGAGATTGTTAGTTGTATGTATGCCCTAGAGGCCAGTATTGTACAGTTGATGTATATTATATTGGATGCTTGGACATATATAGAGAGGACTTTCTTACTCGATATGTTAGTATGCTATCTGGTTGCCCTTTATCTTAACATGTATACTTGTCTCTTTATACTGTCTTATAGATACATGTTGATAAAGCCCTTAGGATGTGTACTTGACTACCTGGACTGTGATGCAGATCATACTAATGGGGCCATGGTAGTCCATAAGTACATCCTTTAATGTTCCTAGTCGTGGGTATATCGAGACAACGCATCAATATACCAGAATAGACTAGCGTATACACTTCTCGACCCATGAGATGGGCGATGGATGATCCCATATCCACTGGTGTTTGACATCAGAGATGGTATGCGGGTGCTCAGTGGAGACTGGGTACACTGGACGGACTCGCCGAGAACTCCCAGATGGTATTATACCTTACGTCAGATGGCAGTTCTCTGGTGACACTTGTGCAGGTTAGTCTGTAGACTCGAGATCGTCATAGAGTCTTGTGTGATTCCCACTGTGCTTTGATTTCCACCATACCACGTCCATGAGGGCATGCAAAATGGTGGTTTTTGGGTACTGTCCCGAGTCACATGGAGGTAATGAGCGATAGGAGGGGTTTCGTCTCTCCCGGTATTGGGGGTTGATGTTGCGCTGTGCTCGATTGGCCGTAACAGGGAAGTCTCTGGCCAGGTCTGATTTAGAGATTTACTGGTAAGTGTTACCAGTATTTTCTCGACCCGTTATGAGCCTTATATCGGCACGATTTATTGGTTATTGGGGTCTGACGTTTACCACCCCTAGACTTGATATGCGACATATCAGACGAGGAGACCGGACTGTATGGGAAGTATTACCGGCAGGCTTTTAGAGAAGTTGGAGCGGGCTTGCTTGCTGATCTTCTGATCGCTCAATACCCGGGTAGCCGTTACGTCCAGCTAGTACCGCTGACGGCTTGTGGGTACGTGATGTGATCATCACCTACTGCCGGCGTATTGACGAGTCTTTAGAATCCTCCACAGAGGTTTTACTGGCTCAGGCAAAACGAAATAGGAGCACGTATGTGATATGGGCGGGACCGAGAATAATGCGTGTATGGGATACCGTATTCTATTCTCGCGACTCTTTGTATCGGTCGGTTATATATGATATAGACGGGTTATCGAATCAAGTGTTGATTCGATAAATCGATACAATGAATGTTTGTCGATTATATGAGATATGACCGGATTATTAAGTCAAGTGTTGATTTAGTAATTAAGTGTATAATTGTATTTTAGATATACTAGTTTACATTTACTAACACTTGTTCACTTTAGGTTTTTTTCTCACTTGCACACTTGAATATATATATGATATATATATTAAAAGTGTTTTCTTTTGTATCATGGTTGATGATACACTAATCATGTGTGTATGAGACATACACCATCCTATTTGTTATGATTGGGTTTAATGTTTAAAAGTAATTACAAAATTGGTGGAAAATTAGAAAATGCATGAAGCTTGTAGAAGCTTGTGGATGCATTGACTAAAGTCCACTAGATTTGTTTTTACTTTGGATTTTAACCTAACCATCACACAATTAGCTATGATTATGGCTCTATAAGAGTTAGTATATGCTACTCACTCACCATGGTTAGCCTACTCACTTGATCATTATCCTCATCTCTTTCTTTTCTTCTTCTTCTTCATTGTGAAAAGGAAAAAGCTTGCTAGGGTTTGATCCAAAGTGAGAAAGAGTGTGAGAAATAAAATTCTAAAAAGAACCCACTTCCTATTTCTCCATCATCTACTAGATTAGCACTTTAGTATAGGGTGTTTGCTTCACTAATTCTCAAGTTAGTGAAGTAGAAGCTTGAGTCGGAATTCCCTCGACGTAGATCATCTTCGGCCTTAGAGACTTCAAGCAAGGTCGCACCTTTCGCCTCGTGAAGCTATGCAAGGGTCCGGGAGAACCACGATCGCAGCGAAGGGACTTCATCAAGGAGCTAAAGAAGTGGAGGACCGATCTACAAAGGTTGTATTTCGTATCCCTTTAGAGTAAAGTTGTTTACTTGCTTTTTGTTTCGCCTAAACTCTAGTATACGATCTTGCTTAGGGTTGTTCGGCACCTAAAAATTTAATTTTGGCATGGTCGATGCCTTGTAGAGCCTTGTTAGTGTGCCTAGTAACCCTACAATCTTAACGATGTTAAGGTATATGGAGTTGTCCGGCTTATGCTTAAAACCAGACTTTGGATAACTCAAGGCACGTTTCTGTAATGGCAGTTTGTGGATTGACCTTGGCTTTGATGAGGGTTGACTTTCTACCATCTGGAAGATCAATAGTGATATTGTTCTTGACTCGCCACAGTTTTAGTAAAATGGATTTTTTCAGAAAACAGTAGTAGGAGTATGGGAGAACTGGAAGAGATTCCAGAACCACAAACGATTACGGAAAATTTATTAAGACCTAAAGATTCAATCTGGTATGACATTCCATTAGCCACTCTGCAGATATGGTGGGTAACCTCAGACAGCCGAGAGGTACTCTTGTAGCCTCAAGGACGGTGACAGGGAGGTTCTTGTTTACCTAGACTTGCCATTATTGCTGTTCCAGACTATGAGACCCGGTAGGAGGATAAGTATAGCGTCATTCTAAACTAGTTTTAGAAGTGCACGTGTATATTATTCTGCCAGATGGTTATCGTAGTCAGTGAGAACAGCGGATGCATGGTGGACAAGAAGCTTGTGTCTATTTATAGACTAAAGCAGATATAACGTTGATAGATCATCTATTTTAGATGTGACAGTCATGGGCTCTAACTTCATCAGAATAGAGGATGGATCTGCTATGAAAGTAGTAGGGTGTGATGTCTTGGTATTTGGATGATATACATGGAGTAGAAAGTAAAACTCCTATACTACGATTGGTTATACTGCGGTTTTCACACAGTGTTTTCTCCACATAGGATATGGATATTATATCAGACATTCTGGTTACTAGATCTATGGTTTTAGATCTAGATTTAGGTAGTTTCCCAATCTGGGTACTTAGATAGCATTCTAAAGGTATTTAGAATGGACGACTCCTGGCATGGTGGTGTACCAGCAGGTGATGGAGTCACCCTCTCTAAAGGTGTCTTACAGACTAAAAGGGAGAGGGATGTGCATGATTGGAAGATCACTTGCTTAGGCAATTGAGTTGATCATGAGATGTCAAGTACCACACCAGATGTTGTTTTTGCGCTAGATGCAATAAGATGATATTGATCCAATCGTGGAGAAACGTTAGGAGGCAGTTTTAGAACATAAGTGGATGTTCTAAGGATTTGATAATGATAGCCTCCTTATGGTGACAGTTATCATTTCAGGCTTCCAAGGTGACCTGGATGACAGAGTGACTGTCAGAGTTATAGTTTTCCCTCGACGAGGGGGCAATAGTTTGGACAGCTGGTCCAAGCGGAAACTGAGGGAGGCATGGCAAAGGATACTGATTAAGTTCAGTTGACGATACAGTCTAAGAAGTTTGGATTCGGAGTTCATTCATGAACTAAGTCGCATCAGATATCCAGACATATTCTAAGACAGATATTGCTCTTTTCGGGAGATGGCTTTCTCCGTGAACTTGAGATTAAGAGAGACTGTTCACACCATAATATTGCATTACTATATTCCCCATTCTTATTCTTTTTATAAATAAACAGGTGACACTAACACCTTCCTGTAGGGTTCCTAGGCACTCTCAAGAGGTCTCGCAAGGCATCAACCATGCCAATTTCAAATTTTACGGTGCCGAGAAACCCTAATACGGATCGTTGACTAGAAATTTAGGCGGCAAAGAAACTAGTTAACTACTTTAACTAAGAGTACGGAAATACAACCTTTGTAGATCCGGTCCTCCACCTCCACGGCTCCGTGATGAAGTCCTCTCCGCTGTCCAAACGAAATCCCGGACTCTAGCGTCGGCTTCATCGGAGAAATGGGCGGGCAAGGTCGTCGGCTTCGTGCCGAAGATGATCTACGTCGAGGCATCACAAGATCAAGCTCCCACTTCACCAAGTCATGAAACTTGTGAAGAAAACACACTCTACTACTTGGCAAGAGGTAGAGGATGAAGAAATAGGAGGTGGGTTCACTTTAGAATTGGATTTCTCACTCATTTCATCAAGTTGCCATTGATGGAGGCAAGCTTCTTCTTGTGAAGAAGAAGAAGAAGAAGATGAATATGTTATGATAAGAATAATTAAAATAGAAAAGAAAATCAATTCTTATCATAAGCCAACCATGGTCAAGTGTAGAGAATAGACTAGGGTTAAGTGGAATGGTTAGGGTTAAGCATGAGACAAATATGGTCACTTAGTCAAAGCTTCATGAAGCTTCAACTAGCATCCAAAGATAGCCACCATTCATTTATTTTGCAAAATAAATAAAAAAAATAAATAAATGATAAAGAAAAAGAAAACCCTAACCATTACACAACCATGGTTTAAACTTTACACAAACTCAAGTTAGCTTGTATCATCAAACATGACACAAACTTTTGTACAAAAGTATATCACATATACAATGTGCACAATCCAAGTGAGAAAATCCATTTAAAGTGAACCAATACTAGTTAATGCAAAGTAATATATCAAATATATAATTATACATTAAATCATTAAATCAACACCTGATTCAATGATCCGGTTATGTCGCACACAACCGACTAGTATACAATGTATCGATTTATCGAATCAATCCTTGATTCGATAACTAGGTTATATCGCATACAACCATTCGACACATTCATCGCGAGAATGAAATACGGTATCACATACACGCATTATTCTCGGTCCCGTACATATCTCATATGCGCTCCTATTTCGTTTCGCTTGAGCCAGGAAATCTCTGTGTAGGACTCTAAAGACTCGTCAATACGCCGGCAGCAGGTGATGATCATATCAAACACCCACTAGCCGCAAGCGGTCTGCTAAACGTAACGGCCACCCGGGTATTGAGCGATCAGAAGATCGACGAGCAAGCCCGCTCACACTCCAGTGAATCCAACCAGTAACACTACCGTACAGTCCGGTCTGATCGTCCGATATGTCGCATATGTCGCCTAGGGGTGGTAAACGTCAGACCCCAATAGCTTGATAAGTGGTGTCTATATTAGGTCTATAACATTCGAGAAACTACTGGTAACACTTACCAGTAAATCTCAGCAACCCTGGCCAGGGATTTCCGGTTATAGCCAATCGAACACAGCGCAACATCAACTCCCTATACCGGGAGAGACGAATCCCCTCCTATCGCTCATTGCCTCCATGTGACTCGGGACTGTACCCAAAAACCACCGTTTTGCACGCCCTCTTGGACGTGGTAAGATGGAAATCAAAGCACAGTGGGAACCACACAAGACTCTATGACGATCTCGGGTCAACAGACTACTCTGTACAAGTGTCAATAGAGAACTGCCATCTGACGTATGGTATAATACCATCTGGGAGTTCTCGGCGAGTCCGTCCAGTGTACCCAGTCTCCACTGAGCACCCGTATACCATCTCTGATGTCAAACACCAATGGATATGGGATCATCCATCGCCCATCTGTATGGGTCGAGAAGGTATACGCTAGTCTACTCTGGTATATCGATGCCCCGTCTCGATATACCCACGACTAGGGACCTTGAAGGATGTACTTATGGACTACCCTGTCCCCACTAGTATGATCCGCATCATAGTCCAGGTAGTCAAGTACATATCCTAGGGGCTTTACCAACATGTAACAGAGAGACACCTAGTATACACGTTAAGGTAAAGTTCAACTAGATAGCATACTATCATGTCGAGCAAGAAAGTCCTCCCTATATATGTCCCAGCATCCACTACAATATACATCCAATGTACAGTAATGGCCTCTAGGGCATACATATAACTAACAATCTCCCACTTGCACTAGGGCCATCTGATAGCAGTGGTTGCAGTATCTCATACTCAACCATCCCATAAAAGTCTCTCTCTGGGAAAAGGCCTTCGTGAGTGGATCCGCCGTGTTGTCCTCTGAGTCAACTCTCCTTACCTTGATCACCCTGGAGATCAACCATCTCCATGATCAGGTGATACTGCCTTAGAATATGTCTGGATCACCGATGGGACGGACGTTCCTTGGCATAAGCCACAACTCCATTGTCACACAATGAGAGGAACATAGTTCATCTCATGAACCAATATATACCCAAACAGCCTCTTTGGTAGCATCTTAAGTAGCGATGTATCCAGCCTTTATCGTCTAGTATGTCACGGTATTTAGCTTGGAACTCTTCCAACATACCGTCCCTTTACTGAGGGTAAAGACAATGCATGTGACTGACACTCAGTCGTCATTATCACCCTGGAACACTTCCAGTAATTCTTCCCAGGATCGATTGATACCATCTCACTACAACTAGTGAGAATCCTAACATCCATTTAGATCTATCTCATAGATCCAAAACCTAGGATTTAGTAGGTATTACTTTGATCCTATATGGAGAATCATTGTGATAAGTGGAGATTGACCGAGCGTAGCATAGGAAACTCCTTTCTTATCAAGAGTATGGCATCCACGTACTCTACGAGGATCATCACCATACTCCCTACTACCTTTTTGTTTATACAAGGTTCATCTACCATTTTGATGATGTCAAACTCTTTGACTAACACATCAAAACAGATGTTCCAACTCCGCGATACCTGCTTTATCCTATAAAGCATCTTGTACACGTTTCCGCTGCTCCCACTGTCTACGAAGCCCTCTGGCTGTGTACTTATAGACGTTCTCTTCTAAAACATCTTTTAGAAAAGCAGTCATGACACCCAACCGCCAGATATCGTAGTCGTGGTATGTAGCCATGGCAAGTAGGATCTGGATGGACTTAAGCATAGCCACTGGAAAAAGGTTTCATCATTATCCACGCCTGGTCAATGACGAAAAGCATTAACAAGTCTAGCTTTGAAAGTCTCAACTTTTTCATCTACACCAAGTAATCTTCTCAAGATTTACTTGCTCCTGATGGGGATTTAACCCTTCAGATATAGCAACTAAAGTCCATACTTTGTTGGTGTATAAGGATTCCATCTCAGATCGCTAAGCATCCAGCTATTCTTACAGAGTCCCACTCCTGATGGCCAGCTCGAAACTAGTTGGGTCATCATCTCATGATGCAATCCTCGCTCCCACTGTCATAGAGAAACCGAAGTATCTCTCAGGTGGGTGAGGAACCCTACTAGATCGGTGGAGAGGCTGAGGTTCGTTGAAATCTACTGAATCCTTTGGTTCTACCAAATCATCTGCTGTAGTTTGTATAGCTGGAACCTTTCCAGTTCTACATTACAGACCTTGCCTCGAGCTTGTCCGGATTTTGCTTTTAGACATAGGCCGGTCAACCCCAAATCTTAACTAACTTAAGGTATGGGCTCTTCCCTTTCCATATCACATATGATGTGGTAGGCAACTGATTTGATTGGAACCCTATTCAATAGGTATGCAGCTTCTTAAGTGCATAACTCCCAAAAAGGAAATAGGTAACTCAGCAGTACTCATCATAGAGCACACCTTATTATATAGGGTGAGATAGCTCCGCCCCGATATACCATCGTGCTATGGTGTATACGGAGGAGTAATGCTGAGAGAGAATCTCATTCTCCTTTAGAATAATCCAGGATTTCCGTGCTCAAGTATTCTCCTCCTCGATCTTATCAAAGGAAATAATACTTATACCCGTATTTTGGTTCTCTACTTCTAACTTATATTCTGTGAATATCTCAAAAGGTTCTGACTTGTGTTTCAACAGGAACATATGTCTAAATCAAAAGAGATCATCAGAGAATTTAATGAAGTATAAAGAACCGGTCTTGGCATGTGTAGACAGGGGACCTTACATACATCAACATGTATCATCCCAAGAGTTCAATAACTCTTTCTCTGTTTTCAGTAAACGGAGCTATTGTCATCTTATCTTTGTGACATGACTGGCAAGTTTCACAATATGTAAATTCAAACTGATTTAAATATGCATCTAAATGTAACTTCAGCTAGTCAGGTCGCATTGATATGACCTAGTCTACAATACCTCAAGAAGGATTCGTTCATTTCTGAACTCTTCCTCTTGTGTGTGTTCTGTATACTAAGAACTGTAGTTTGATTTAGAACATCAATGCTTTTAGATAACGTGCCTGAATCGATCAACTTTTGATATAGGAAATGTTCAAAACATTATCCAACAATACAAAATTTTATCATTTCTTTACTAATAAAGAGATAGATACGATTTTGTATATCAGGTTCGGTATCTAATAACATTCGTTCAGAATTAATGTATTTGTAATACAGGGTGACAGTGACCAACAGACTTGGCTGCAACACTTGCCCCGTTTTCTGCCTCATGAAACTTATCACCCGTTCTCAGTTCTCTACCTTTCTGTAGCCCTATGTAACTGATTACATATCTGGGATCCTGATCTGGTATCACATACCCAGGACGTAAAGGATACTAAGAAACAGTTCTCTGTAATGAACACACCAGAAGATGATGCATCAGCATGCACTCTCTTCGTTTGGGCGGCACGGGAATTCTGGTAATCCCCAATTTCCTACTCTGTCTTATAACAATTATAAGTTGGAACGGGACCAACGTTCCCCAGCTCAGTATAACAAGCGGGTTCGGTCAAATATCCATATTATTATCTTGATTAAGGCGTGACATGGTCGCTACCTGGAGAGAGAGAGAAGAAAACACTCAGCGTGCGCTCTTGCAAGAATAGATTGGTTATTATTTTATCTAATCAGGATGGCTCCCACTGCTTTTTATCAAATCTTCTTTCAAACCCAAAAAGGAAAGACTAGCCGGGATTAATTACACACTACAAGTTCGCCAATTTTTCAGCCAGGCCAGTGTCGGTACTTTGAGGGAGGTCCCCCATGCTTTCGCACGAACCTAATTAATGTAAACCTCATTTTCCCAGAGGCGTAACCCAGTTGACACCTTTCTAGACACCTACTTGATCGGCTAATTGTAATGTATAAAACTCTCTCAGGAGTAACTCTTACTCACAGCGGGTATCGGGATCCAACTATCTCATAGAAGGTATGCAATCTCATTGCAAATTTCAACACTTGAAATTCCCGATAATATTTTGCCCCTAGCAGCTATATGACCTTAATATAGTCAACAAATCATAAGTGCTAGTCAAGTTCAACCCGTCATTTCGCGATTGAATTAAACCCACCCGCACGACCCTTAATATAGTCAACAAAGTCGCACGACTAGCCTAATCCAATCGCATCATATGCTTATGCAGATAAGCACTAATTAGCTACCGCACACTACGCCTTAACATAGTCAACAAACATAGCACGAATACTAACTACTACTTATCTGAAATTACGGAGGGCTACGACAGGTTTTTCTGAAAACCTATTGCGTAATGAACTTGATATCGTTGCAGAATCAAATGATTTTAAAATGGAGTGTTTTTTAGGCTTTTCTAGTTTTGCTAAAGGAGTCACTCCCGGTGAAGGGATCGTCGGTCCTTTCCTCGTCGAATGAGGTGCGGGATATATCATATATATCACTGTGCAAAGCAAAAACTCTTAAAAGCAATCAAAAGACAAACCGAGTGTGTAGCATCTGCCAGTTATTGCTAAAGGAGTCACTCCCGGTGAAGAGATCTCGGTCCTTTCCTCATCGAATAAGGTGCAGGATATATCACATATACCGCTGTGCAAAGCAAGAACTGTAGCTACCTGTTTTATTTTGAAATTCGATTCTACAACATCTTAGGTTTCTTTTATTTCATTAATCTCATTAATGAAGTCCCATCATTTAAATACCTAAACATCACAGATAAATACGACGTACTCTTATGCCATTCGCATTCACCTCGATGTCCCCTCGTGCACCGTTAGGTTAGGTAACTAACGGCAGAGCGGGGCAGGGCTAGCGCGGGTGTAAAACATAAGTAACGCCTATATAATATATCATATATACTATATACAGTATCTATCACAGAACATCACATGATCACATCACAGATATCGCAGCAGAAGAAACATATGAAATATTGGATATACTAGGACGTCCGTGTTTTCAATACGAGCCAGTATAAAACACGGATTCCACGGTCGCGATGAATAGCCAAACCCACACCCCTAGACCCCTACAAGAGCGGCAAGCAACCCTACCAATTCTAGAGTTAGAAGACCCGAACTCGACTCCTCAAGTTGGTCTCCCACTGGACTCCAGACCGGTTACTTGTGCTCCCCTCCTTGGGTCTATCCTAGTGCGGAAAAGAAAATAATATACAAACGGTGACATCTTCCGCAACCTGGAAGTGCCCCAATAAAAGAATATTACATACAAGTTTTTACATGAATGAAAATGAAAAACATTCATCTCACATAAAAAAAACCCGGCTATTCAAACACGACGATCCAATATAACATATCCAGCAACACATAACATCACATGTCATCAACGTAAGTAAACATGCGTATCCCAATTGTCGTTGACATATAGCAACGAAACCGGCGATATCACATATTACACTTACGGTCACAGAAAAGAAAGTGTAAAACTACAACAGTTGGAATCCGCAACCACCTCAGACATCACATGCCTGACCAAATGAATTACTTAGACATCGCATGCCTAACAATTATAAACCCCGCATTTTAGTCTCAAAATCAAAAACACTTTTCAATGTCAAGTCGGGTAATTCAACAAGATTCCCGACATCCTGATCGAATGCTCATCGCAAACTTCAGTAGACGGCTGCACCCCCGATACCGTCGACGAAGTGCACCAAGGAGGAACACCGCTACCGCGAGCACCCGGACGGATGCTTTCGGCGACGGGGTTCTCCTACAGTCACTTGGTCGGGGCTATGGAGTGAGGATGTCTATTAAGTTTACCCGGTGAGTATCCGCGTACGCTACGTGATTGCGACGGACTTTTGATCACATCAAAATTCCGTGGCAACCGATCAAGTGAGACTAAAGTGCTATGTTTATAACATTCATTCAGTTATCTCATAACTTTTGTGAATTCCAATTATTGTATCCCATTCCAGATAATTAGAAAATGTTAAACTTTCCGATCGAACAATCGAACACCCAAGTTTTCCCGAAACAGATCGACACATGAAATAAGTCTAAGAACATTCAGTTCGTGCCTCAGTACCAACGGTCCAGCCGTAGAAGGGTCAAGCCAACGCCTCACATGTGGCATGCCTTACTGCCCCAAACCCGAAGGTTCAAAGGGAAGTTCAAGACGGTCACAAAATCGAGTTAAGCTTTGTTGTCTTCTAGAGGGTCCATCGCGTTACTTGCACTACTTAGAACGTCGTTAAACTACGGAAAAATCCAACACTTGGAAATTTTCCAACAGGGAAAAAGGTGGGTATTTATATCCGGTCGAACTTTTTAGCATATTCGAAAATATCCGGAAAGCCACATAGACAAAATCCGATACTCCGATCGAAACACCGAATCCCCAAAACAACCCCAAAAAATTCAACTCTTGAAAAAATATTAAAAATTCCCAGGAAAACCAGCACTGCAAACTAAGAATTACTGTGCAAAATTGAACGCAAGAAGAGACCACTTGGCCGCGGAACCGCCGCATTAGGCATGCTAATGTCGCGGTTCCGCCGCACTTTGGTGGATTCATGGGTACGGGCTTCACAGTAATTCTTACAATTCCCTGCTGATTTTTCTGCATATTTTTAATATCGAAAAACTCCAGATTTTGGAAAAAGTCCAGAGAGCATGTTTGTGTTAGGGTTTCGGGTTCGTTCGGGTTTCAAACTTCGTCTACACATCGCCTAAGGCTCTAGCTACGCTCTGATACCACTGTAGGGTTCCTAGGCACTCTCAAGAGGTCTCGCAAGGCATCAACCATGCTAATTTCAAATTTTACAATACCGAGAAACCCTAATACGGATCGTTGACTAGAAATTTAGGCGACAAAGCAACTAGTTAACTACTTTAACTAAGAGTACGGAAATACAACCTTTGTAGATCCGGTCCTCCACCTCCACGGCTCCGTGATGAAGTCCTTTCCGCTGTCCAAACGAAATCTCGGGCTCTAGCATCGGCTTCATCGGAGAAATGGGCGGGCAAGGTCGTCGGCTTCGTGCCGAAGATGATCTACGTCGAGGCATCACAAGATCAAGCTCCCACTTCACCAAGTCATGAAACTTGTGAATAAAACACACTCTACTACTTGGCAAGAGATAGAGGATGAAGAAATAGGAGGTGGGTACACTTTAGAATTGGATTTCTCACTCATTTCATCAAGTTGCCATTGATGGAGGCAAGCTTCTTCCTGTGAAGAAGAAGAAGAAGAAGATGAATATGTTATGATAAGAATAATTAAAATAGAAAAGAAAATCAATTCTTATCATAAGCCAACCATGGTCAAGTGTAGAGAATAGACTAGGGTTAAGTGGAATGGTTAGGGTTAAGCATGAGACAAATATGGTCACTTAGTCAAAGCTTCATGAAGCTTCAACTAGCATCCAAAGATAGCCACCATTCATTTATTTTGCAAAATAAATAAACAAAATAAATAAATGATAAAGAAAAAGAAAACCCTAACCATTACACAACCATGGTTTAAACATTACACAAACTCAAGTTAGCTTGTATCATCAAACATGACACAAACTTTTGTACAAAAGTCTATCACATATACAATGTGCACAATCCAAGTGAGAAAATCCATTTAAAGTGAACCAATACTAGTTAATGCAAAGTAATATATCAAATATATAATTATACATTAAATCATTAAATCAACACTTGATTCAATGATCCGGTCATGTCGCACACAACCGACTAGTATACAATGTATCGATTTATCGAATCAATCCTTGATTCGATAACTAGGTTATATCGCATACAACCATTCGACACATTCATCGCGAGAATGAAATACGGTATCACATACACGCATTATTCTCGGTCCCGCACATATCTCATATGCGCTCCTATTTCGTTTCGCTTGAGCCAGGAAACCTCTGTGTAGGACTCTAAAGACTCGTCAATACGCCGGCAGCAGGTGATGATCATATCAAACACCCACAAGCCGCAAGCGGTCTGCTAAACGTAACGGCCATCCGGGTATTGAGCGATCAGAAGATCGACGAGCAAGCCCGCTCACACTCCAGTGAATCCAACCAGTAACACTACCGTACAGTCCGGTCTGATCGTCCGATATGTCGCATATCTCGCCTAGGGGTGGTAAACGTCAGACCCCAATAGCTTGATAAGTCGTGTCGATATGAGGTCTATAACATTCGAGAAACTACTGGTAACACTTACCAGTAAATCTCAGCAACCCTGGCCAGGGATTTCCGGTTATAGCCAATCGAACACAGCGCAACATCAACTCCCTATACTGGGAGAGACGAATCCCCTCCTATCGCTCATTGCCTCCATGTGACTCTGGACTGTACCCAAAAACCACCGTTTTGCACGCCCTCTTGGACGTGGTAAGATGGAAATCAAAGCACAATGGGAACCACACAAGACTCTATGACGATCTCGGGTCAACAGACTACTCTGTACCAGTGTCACCAGAGAACTGCCATCTGACGTATGGTATAATACCATCTCGGAGTTCTCGGCGAGTCCGTCCAGTGTACCCAGTCTCCACTGAGCACCCGTATACCATCTCTGATGTCAAACACCAATGGATATGGGATCATCCATCGCCCATCTGTATGGGTCGAGAAGGTATACGCTAGTCTACGCTGGTATATCGATGACCCGTCTCGATATACCCATGACTAGGGACCTTGAAGGATGTACTTATGGACTACCCTGTCCCCACTAGTATGATCCGCATCATAGTCCAGGTAGTCAAGTACACATTCTAGGGGCTTTACCAACATGTAACAGAGAGACACCTAGTATACACGTTAAGGTAAAATTCAACCAGATAGCATACTATCATGTCGAGCAAGAAAGTCCTCCCTATATATGTCCCAGCATCCACTACAATATACATCCAATGTACAGTAATGGCCTCTAGGGCATACATATAACTAACACTTCCCGAACGGATCTAATCCCCTTTATTGATAATTACCATAACTCCTCACAGATCTTCATTCGGGTATTGAAAGCGGTGAGATTTAATTACATTTACAAACCATCCCTAAAGCTAGCCCTAGCAAGAGTAGATCTAGATAATTGCCCTAGGATAATTTAGATTTTTTGATTTAATAATCTGTCCGAACACCTTTCGGAATTAACTCGTAAGAACGAATCGGAAATTCACAAAATCCCTGTGGACCGACCGTACTCACGGCTAGCTTCATGCGACGCCGTTCTTGATTGCGGTTACAAATATTTTTGATCTATCTTTTAGAAAGCGCAAGCACGCTAAATCACTCAATCAGAGACGTAGAAACAAACATCAGAGCGGATCCACTCACTGAGGCTATTTCTCGAACACAATAGTTTTACAAACAAGCTTTATAAGACTGATCAGTAGAGGAGTTGGGTGTTCGGTATCACACAGGCTGTGAGCATGCAACATCGCAATAATTAGCCTTAAGTGCAAGTGGGAGATTGTTG
The DNA here is from genome assembly GCA_030015575.1 of Agapanthus africanus. NCBI lineage: Eukaryota > Viridiplantae > Streptophyta > Magnoliopsida > Asparagales > Amaryllidaceae > Agapanthus > Agapanthus africanus. Next base: position 624,032,566 of record CM057341.1, read on the forward strand.
GATATAGTGCCCTCAAAGTCAATTATTGGATCGCAGGTACATGATTGCAATGATTGAGGTGGGACCTATACCGGTAGGACTGTCTTACTCGAGATGATAGTATGCTATCTGGTTTATGTTTATCAAACGTGTACTGCTTTAGGTGACATGATATATCACTATTGCACGTTGATAGAGCCCATAGGATTCTAGCTTGACTACCAACAGTATGACGGCGATCATATATGTGAGAGTTGGGTAGTCTATAAGTACATCCTTAAAAGTGGTCCCTAGTTGTGGGAGTTTCGAGATAGGGCATCGATACTCCGAAGTAGACTAGTGTATACAGTCGAGACCCCGACGTGGGGCGGTGGCCGGTCTCACAAGCCATTGGTGTCAGTTGGTTCACCTAAGATGTATACAGGTGCTCATTGGGTTATCATTACACCGGACAGGACTCGCCGGGAACATGCTAGCTGGTTATTAAAACCTGTCGTCAGATAGCTATTCCCGGGTGACATGTGTACAGGTTAGTCTATCGACCTGAGACCATCATTTGTCTCATGTGAGTTCCCACAGTGCTTTGATTACTACCCTACCACGGCTCAAAGGAGTCGTGCAAACAGGTTTTAGTTGGGTACAGTCCTGAGCCACATGGAGGCAGTGAGCAGATCGGCAGGGGATTCGTCTCTCCCAACATTGGGGGTGAGATCGCGCTGTATTTAGGAGAGCCATTACATAAAGTCCATGTCCATGTCAAGAGAGATTTATTGGTAGGTATTCCAGTAGTATCTCAGGGTGTTCTGGGCTACACTCCGACACGACTTATACCACTTTTGGGGGTCTGACGTTTACCAGCTCGCTAGGCCCGATATGCGATACTCATAGACGAACGGACCAGACTGTACGGATATTGTCACACATAGGCTCAGTAGGGTTCCAGGATGTGTTCGCTCATCGGACTCCCTTTCACTCAGTACATGGGCAGCCGTTACGTACAGCTAGTACCACTGAAGGCTTGTGGTTAAACCATTACCAGAGTATTGACGAGTCTTCATAGTCCCCGACAAAAAGTTTCCCAGTTTGGGCGAAACATTGTAGAGGCCGTATAGTTTTATGGCAGGGTTCGAACATACGCGTGCACTTGTGCACGTGTCATGGTTCAGAAGGACAATACTAGCGGGCTTTGGTTTAAGCCGGATCCTAGTATTATACTGTGTAGATTTTGTCTCGTTGCATTTGTATTAGGTCGGAATACAAATTTGGGTATGTATATACAGTTGCGGGGTTATCCTGTAATTATTTACGGGATCGCTTTTTGAAGTTGCCAGTTTGTTTTTCCATCTTTGGCCAAAACATCATCTTTTCTTCATTGGCTGAAATTGCTGTTTGAAAGGGGTTTATTTGCAAAACGTGATATTTCTAAATGGGAGGGGTTTTATGTGGTGAGGGGGACCCAGCCGTTTCCTGATGCTTCTTGTATGAGTTGTGACTCATTGTTGCAATGAATGTTTTTTTTGGCTTAGCTTAAGATATTTTCATTTGTGATATTTTTGGGTGGTGATTTCTTATTGTCACCAATTGATTCATTGTGCTCACCCCCTCCTCCACAATATTCTGGCCGAGCACTTAACAGCGGTAGCCCCCTGGGTTTTGTGAGGGAATTTTGATTCATTTCATTACAAAAGAAAAATCCAAGCTCATTTCCTTATTCTCATTTCCATCTACACTCCCATGGCAACTTCAATTTACCCTCACCCGTTAGCTTGGGTGACTCGAGACAAAGTATTCTACACTTACTCTACTTCAATCTTTGACACGTCGGCTAGCAAACTTCGTGTCCGAGTTGCCTCGGTTCAGAGGCGGGAGCCCGTATAAAGATTCATTGACGTGGCGCAGTTTTCGGCGAGGAGGAGACCGTTGATCGATCGAGATCGGAGAGCGAACTTCGTCGGTGCAGTCGCAACAAGCTAAAGGCAGAGCTAAAAGATTGAAGGACACGGATCGATCGGTATAATCTCTAAACCCCATTTTATAGAATACTAGTTTACAGTTAATGGAACGATCCGGGTTTTAAGTTTGCGTTAGCGCTAGTTCGAAAAAGTTTTTGTTCCGCATTTGGCCTCGGAAAGAAAGCTGGGGCCCTAGCATAGAATTACATCATAGTCGTTGAGTTTAGGGACCTCATAGTCCGTAATATTTACGGACATCATAGTCCAGTTTAAAGACGTCATAGTCTATATGGTTTTGGTTCAACTGTTTGGGGATGTGCCAAAAGTTATTAGTTATTGGGACCCTCCATCTCTCTGAAGACGTTGAATAGTTACAACGATATATATCAGAGGTATAAAGAGATGTACCCTTGAGCCAATGTTGGTTGGGAGATCAGTAGTCAAGTTTGGGACTAAGATCAGTTAAAAAGATTTATGAGCTTACGGCCTCAATTAATCTGAATTAGAGATCTGTGGCCAACTTAGGCTCGCCCCACTCAGTTAAACTGTTGAACTTTGGATTAGACTCAGTCCAATTTTTATTTAACAATACTAAGCATTGGTTTGGGTTCTGACAACCTTTTTTGTCTTTTATTGAGTGTTGAGCACTTATTATGGCTCTGGGGCTTTATTTAAAGAACAGTTTATGTTCTCTCAGCGCCCACATGAGGAGCACATGGCGCGCTTGGCGCTGAGCGCCAGTCTTAGAGTGCTAAGGGGCTTCCTGTGAGATAGCGCACACGTGAGGAGCACGTGGCGCGCTTGGCGCTGAGCGCCGGTTAATGAGTGCAGAGCGCTCCTTGTGAAATAGCGCACACGTGAGGAGCACGTGGCGCGCTTGGTGCTGAGTGCCAGTTAATGAGTGCAAAGCGCTCCTTGTGAAATTGCGCACACGTGAGGAGCACGTGGTGCGCTTAGTGCTGAGCGCCAAATTTGGAGCGCTGGGCGCTTCTTTAAAAATAGCGCTTGGAGCGCTGGGCGCTGAGTGCCAGACTTGGACCGCTGAGACGCTTCTTTTTAATTGGAGCGCTACGGCTCTTTTTAGGCAGCTCTGATCGATTTTGTGCTCTGAGAATTAAATTATCGTTTATAAGAGATTTTGTCTTATTGATCTAAGAACTAAGTTCTTATTTTAATAGGAGATATTGCAATCTCTTCTGTTTTTTATGAAAGACTTTGTCTTTGTCTTATAAATCTGTGATTCAAAGAGAACTAAGTTCTTCTCCCTCTCTTTTTATGATATGATGCTCTAATCTGTTCTACTTTTATGAAAGAATTCTGTCTTCGTAGATCTATGATCTAGAAAAAGAACTAAGTTCTTCCTTTTTAACGATATGCTTTGATCTCTCTGTTTTATTCACCTTAAAGAAATTCTTCTTCCGAGAGCCTGCTCTTCTCTATGAAATTTCTCAAAGTTTGTGAGGGGGTTCCTCTGTGTGAGACTTGAAGTCTTGGGTCCTTTATATAGGGGAGGTCGATTTATTGAATCAGTTAAGGAGATCTTTCTCTGATTAATTTGGGGATGTTTCCCCACCATTGGATCTTTGATCCTAGGGCTTTTGTTTTAGAGAAGGCAATCTTCTTGTTTTTAACAAGATTGGGAAATTATTTTCCCATACAGAGTTTGTTCTGTATCTTGGTGATTTTTAATCACCATTGGATCATTGATCCAACGGTGCTCTGATTTACAGAGCACAATCTTTCTTGTTTGGAAAGATTCTGAGGAGTATTTCCTTAACAGAATTTTATTCTGGTAATTTGATAATTTATCTTCTTCGTTGGATCTTTGATCTAACGGTGGGCAAAATTTAGTTCTAGCGCTTGGCGCTCTCGTGCCTTGCACGTGAGCGCTGCTTCAGAGTCTTTGACTCTTAGCGCTGGCACACTTGGCGCCAGCGCTCTCATGCTTTACACGTGAGCGCAGCCTCAGAGTCTTTGACTCTTAGCGCTGGTGCACTTGGCGCTAGCGCTCTCGTGCTTTGCACGTGAGCGCTGCCTCAGAATCTTTGACTCTTAGCGCTGGCGCTCTTGGCGCCAGCGTTTTTATAAAGCGCTGCTTCATTTCAAATTTCAAAATTTGAACAGTGCTTTGCTCTGATTGGGGGAAACAAATGCCCCCCACTGTTGTTCTCACGTGGCTCACACATGAGTGCAGCGGTGGTAGCCTTTCCACCGTTATATCAACTTAGAAGTTGAAACGGCTCCCAGTGCCTATAAATAGGGCCTTTGGCCCTTGAGATGACTGTTTGTTCATCTTCTTTCTTGTTTTTCTGAGAATTAATTCTCTTTCAGAGCCACACTCTCTTTCTTAAGAAATTTCTTAAGAGTCAAAACTCTGCCCAACTTTGGTAAGAATTAAACTTACTAATAGAGCTTTTCTCTTCTCAGATCATAGATCTTGAAAAAATATTTTTAGGGTTTTACACATTAACAGAGCCATGCACATCTTTAGATCATAGATTTTCAAGATATAATAAAAAAAAATTAGGGTGATTTTAACCCATGAATTTGAACACTGTTCATGAAGAACTCTTAGAGTTTGTTCAAAGATCTTGAAGATCTTGAAGTTTTTATCTGAGTAAAAGCTTTGCATTTTGGGTTTTTTGATGGATTATTCCACCTTCTTCGCAGAGCATTGCTCTTTAGATTTCTTTGAGGCGAATTTTATTCCTTTCATCATTAATTATGACAGATGTCATATCTATTGTAGAGCGCTGCTCTCAAGCGAGATTAACTCCTCGGCCTGAGGGGCCTCTCATTAAAGGAGAATCCTTTTAGGATTTCTCATTTAATGAATGACTGTCTCATCAATGATGAGACTATCATCTAGATTTTGTGGGTCTCGTTTGTTCCTGTCACGACCCAAGGTTCGGCCCGTGACCGGCACTTAACCTACGTAACGTCTACAGGCGTAACGTGACTAAGTGAACCGAAAATCCAGAAATCAAACCAGTAAAAGTATAGAGTGTCTTAAACTTGAATGGAAGCATTTGCAAAGTGACAAGAAATCTTAAGTAAATAATCACCAAGATAGCAATATACGATGCCGTAGCGAAGATCAAGAGTAACAAGTGGAAACATCACAGATAGAATAAACTACATAAGTACAGTCGGCTCACAACGAGCTCGACACCAGAATACAAATAATATACATCATCGTCCTCACACTGTCTCTAAGTCAAGTACATATATGGTAGATGGAGAAACTAGATACAACAATGTACATAACTGAAAGGTAAATAGATACCGCACAAAACCCACCTATCAGCAAAAGAGCTAGCACACCAACTGTGGGGGTATCTGTGTCAAAAGGTGTAAGAAATCAGCCTGCCGCGACTACTCCGAAGGGCAACCTGCAAACACTGTGGCACAACGGGGGTGAGTTGCCAACTCGTGAATAGAGATAACATATAAAACTAATCGTGAGTATGCACGTACTGCGCTACTCTATCATATGCCAGTAGATGATATCAATGCGTGATAAGCAGTATGTGCAATAATCATGTAAGTGCTCTATCAGGTAATATAACTACAGGATGAGATACAATAATGAATGCTGAGCATGGGAAATAAAACATCTACACGGAATGTCAATGTGGAATATATAATCGGTGTCCATCAATGCACCCCAAATCCTAACAACCCAGACCCCGGCACTCCCATCGGCTTTCAAGTCCTGTACATCCCTGAAAATCACGAGTGCCCAATATCGGCACCCAAATATCATAAATACTTGTGTCTAGCATTGACACGCAAATCCTCCTATATCGGGCATCCGTCAGTCCGGGTCAGCCCTCTCTTAATATATAGGGCATCCGTCAGTCCGGGTCAGCCCTCTCTCAATATATCGAGCATCCGTCAGTCCGGGTCAGCCCTCTCTCAATATATCTGGCATCCGTCAGTCCGGGTTAGCCCTCTCTCAATATATCACTCTAGCACCGAGAAAACATAGAGTGGACGCACCGAAATATCATATCAAGGGAACATGGTTTTTAAATGATTATATATTTGAAATAGCCACGATTCCCAAATCCAGAAATCACATGTAATCCAAACCAATATGCAAGTCAATGTGATGTGATATGTGCATCAAATATGAATATCATGTCAAGACACGTAAAGATGAGCTACAGCATAATGATCCGATGTGATATATGCATCAAGTATGAATATCATGTCAAGTCACGTAAAGATAAGCTACAGCATAATGATCCGATGTGATATATGCATCAAGTATGAATATCATGTCAAGTCACGTAAAGATGAGCTACAGCATAATGATCCGATGTGATATATGCATCAAGTATGAATATCATGTCAAGTTCTACAATATGAGTGTCGTGGCAATTACTAACGGTGTGTGTAACATGCAGGATAGTGCTCATGCAACATGAACCGTTAGTAATGGTGCGGTGTTCTATCAATTCTAGTTTATATACATATAGCAGGGAATGCGGTATCCACTAAATAGTAGCCATGGACAGTCAATGTATGGAAATGTAGCTATAAGGTCCTATCGGCCCTGACGTAGAACGCCATGCGGGCGATATCCCCGTAGATGTTAAATCTACTCACCGTAGTCTCGCGCTAGGTCTAGCCGACGACTTGTTTCCCCTTCTTCACGGCGTCCATCGCACTCGCTTGCGAAACCTAGAATTCCACAATATGTCACACATAAGCTCAAACCCATGCAAACACGACATTTAAAGTCAACTAGAAACCCGTGTCGCAAACCAAGCGCGCGTGTGCGCGATACGCTAAAACGTGTAATTACGCGCCTGAAGTCACTCCGACGAGTCGCGATACGCAGAAACCCCAAACCCACACACACGTATCACGCGTGTCACGAAAGACTTAAATACGGGAAATAGGGTATTCAACTCCAGATTTTGATACAGAACAGATATTATAAAAATATATATACCAAAATACTCCACATAGCAGCAGACTCCAGCAGACCAACCCTCAACCCCCAACTCATCCATCTGGCCGTAATTTGCGGCCAGAATGCATTTTTCGGCGGCCGATCTGGGGAATTGGGCTCCCAGGCTTTGTGTGTGCACTCTATACCCCCCATACATGCTATAGTAAATCCAATTTCATTCTGAAACAACTCGGGTAGCAGCAGATCCAACAGAGCCTTATTTCTAGTTAAAAACTACACTTTTACACTAAAATGATACTTTATGGTATTTTCCGGAAATCTGAAGCAAACCCAAGTCTAAAACCACAATAGCAACTCATTACCAAGCTAATTAAGCCATAACAATGCTAATTTTAATATATCATCACTAAATCCCCTCAATACCACCAAACATGCATACAAAACATGATTTCTAGCTAAACTACAGCAAGATATGGAAAAAGGGTGTTAAACAAGAGTTATATACCTTCAAAAGACCCTAAGAACACCAAAAGTTCCAGCTCCCTCTTCAAGTTTGCAGATTTGCCTCCAAACACCTCAAAAAGCCCCTTTTCCCATGGTTTTAGTGAAGAAAATGTGTGGTTGTGTAGGATTTTGTATGGATTCAAAAGAGAAGTGAAAAGAGAAGGAAATGTGATGAGTTTTGCTGGGTTTTTGCTGCTGCCTCTGCAGAAATTCTGCAACGAGAAAAGAGAGAGAGAAGAGAGAAGGAAAATAGTCAAAAAAGGTCAATTCTCACTTGACCACCATGCTTCATTTTTCTATTTGGATTTTGAATTATTGAAAGGGGTTTTGACTTGGAAAAAGGGTGTGGATAATTAAACCATGCAACAAAAGAAATGGCTAACACTTTAAACCTAGGTCAAGGAAAATTGTGCTAAGTGTGCATGTGTGCACTAACACAAGAAATTTCCCAATTAGGGTAAACCCGACTAGAATTAATTAATAACCTTAAAATTATATATATAACACTTCACAACACAATTATCATTAGCCAAGAAGGAAAAATACGACACTCGGGCTTTTATGAAAAACATGACAAATTGCTAATTAACGCGAAAACATCCCAAACGAATCTCAAAGTGTTACAGTTCCCCTTCCACTGCATTGCAGTGCAGTACAAATTTAAAGTACCAAATAACAAAACTTGAGATGTAGCATTGACGGCTAACTTTTGCTCTTTTTCGCGCAGGTACTATGTCTTTCGACACTTCTTTCCCCTTTTTCCATTCGGAAAGAGGATTCCCTGAAGCGCCTGTGGATAGGGAAGTCTTCATGTTAATCAAAGCTCACGACCCGGAGAAAAAGAATCTTCATTTATGGGGAACATGGTACAATCAGATCATCAGGGGTCGACGGGGCTTTTCTTGCACGGCACCTTCGGAGCCCATTTCGGCGATCCATTATGCTGACGCACCTCCGGTGAACTATGCCGTGGAGGAGGTCAACTGGACCTCGGAGGGTTGCCTTCAGCCCTCTATGGCCGCGATACCTGTATAGCCGCCGATTTCTTTGGATACTCTGGGGCGGCGTATATGTCAGGGCGAGTCGCGCCCTTGGGGAAAGCCGTACATGATAGACCTAACTCCTCGCCATCCAGCTGGGTATTTACAGTGGGACCGCTACATTTTGTCGACCATGAGATCGTTGCTGCTGAGGCTTGGGTTGTACCCCGCCGTTAATGTGTCTCTCTTCCAATATTCCACACCTCTTATATGGTGGGTCAAGGCTTTTCTGGAGCAGTGGAATATTCCGACCCACACCTTCCTTCTGTCAGATCGAGAAGACTCAATCTCTTTAGAGGAGTTTGCAGAGTTCTCTGGCTTATCCGTTAGGGAAGAACACTATGAGGAGTTGCTTCCTCCGGACGAGTACATCTTTGCCACAAATTCAGTGGTAATGGATCTTACCTCGGAGAACGCCATTCAACACCAATTCCCGAGCTTGATCAAGGTGTTGAATATTTCCGAAAATCTATTTCTGGAGTCCGGAGAGCATGGAGTCAGCTACACAGACTTCATCGCTCGCTTTCTTCGTCCAGAATCCTTATCCAAGCAAGCTGCGCTGTTCTCCAAGCTTGACGATCCGTTTGGTTTTGGTTTGGATAACCAACAGACAGCGGAGGCAGATTTAAAAAGTTTCTTTATTTCGGCTGCTCCTGTTGTTCCCTTCGTAGAGCTTGCTGCTCCGGACATCGATGAAGAGACGTTCGTGATGCGGTTCATTGGCTTATGGCTAAACTGGTTCGTGCTTTTAATGCACCCTCATTATATGAGGCCATCAGTCTTTTACCCAGCCCATCGTATGGTTTCTGGAATGCAAGTGGCTATTGGGATTGCTGGGTTGGCACACCTGTACCATGGTCTCAGCTTAGCGGCGGACATCACTCAGCCGGGGGTACAGCCCATCACTTTCTCACTGCATTATTTTACGTCATGGATCGAGCTGCACGTACTTGGCGCTTTTGGTGCCCATAAACGACCTCGCTTCTACGACAGTTACAACATCTCTCAGATTATGAGCATAGTTGACGCGTCCGTTTTTAATCCGTCACAGCGGGAGGCTAGGGGTTTGATCCTTCGTCCGCGTACGGTTGGAGATGGCATGAACTTTGTCGATAACGGTTTAACCATCGGAAAAGAATCTGCAAAAACGGTGCAGCCTCTGCGCTATACTTTTAAAGATGGGGCCTCTACCTTGAAAGCTCGGGAGATTCTTCATTTATATTCAATCAGGCCAGGATTTCTAGTGTTTAGGCAGAATGATTCGGCATTGTTCATGAGGTACAACCCACAACGTTTCGCCCAACAATCAAGCTATAATCAGGGCGTCCCGCTCGAGGCCTTCCTAGCTCAGCTAGTTGCCACAGAAGAAGGTATTCGCAACGCATTACACCATTTTATACGGTTGAACTTTGGCTCCAATTTCTTTATCAGTGAGCCAAGTTGCGTTCCGCAAATCTTGGACGCATATGTGGCGTTGTATCAGCATTCGATGGGCTCCGTTATTAGGGAAGAAAAGCGATTATTGCTTGATCGCAAGGATACTGCCCCCGCTGGTAATCTAGTCGTTCCCTTGAAGCGACGGACCATCGTTCGTCCTCCCTTAAGAGAAGCTGCTGCGGCTGTGGTACTATGTGTTATGCCTAAGCTGCCCCTACCCCATGCTCCTGTAGAAGTGTCACGACCCAAATTTAGGCATGTGACCGGCACTTAAACCACGTAACGTCATCAGGCGTACGTAATTTAAGTAAGCCGAAACCCAGAAATCTAAACCACCCAAAAATGGATAAGTGGAGAAAAACATAATTAAAAAAATTCGTAAAATCTCAAGTAAAATCTTTAACTTTAGTTTACATTCTTGAAAATTTCGGCAGCACCTCCTTTGTAAAAACTAGCCCCGAAAATAGGTACAACATAGAATATAATTAAAGCATCCCAAATGGAAGCAAATCACACCCAACGGCGGAGACAACCACCACAAGCATATATACGACGCCGTAGAGAAAAAATATAAGTGAAAACAGCATAAGGAGGTAAAACTTTACAACAAGACCGGCTCCCACGAGCACAGCACCCCAAAGTCACCAAAAATAAAACAACACCGATCCTCACAACTCGTCTCTAAGTCAAATACACGAAGTGGTAGATGGAGAGTACTAGATCCAACAACAAGATATACAATATACATAAATGGATAACCGCGAACCCACCTAATAGAAAAGGCCTCACAGCCAACCGTAGCGGTATCCGCAAAAGTACAGATAAAAAGGCTCCATGCCGCGACTACTCGGAGGGTAAGCCCTGTAAAACACTGTGGCACGACGGGGATGAGTTGCCAACTCGTGAATAGTAAATAACATCATAATGTAATCGCAAGTATGCACGAACAGTGATGAATCTATCACATGTAATCTGATAGCATAAGTATAGCAATATGAATATGCAAATATCATGTAAAGGTACATCATAAAGGCACTACAACTACATGAAGCAATGCATATCAAAATATTCCTGAGTGTGGGATGATATAATAAAACCTCATGCAAAATGATCAGCATGGAAAAACCCCGGTGTCCCTCACTGACACATCAAATCCCAAAATCCTCAGGCACCGCATCCTCAGATTCGTCCTCATATCCTGTAAGTCTTATGGAACCTGAGTGTCAAACATCCACTCCCGAAACATCATGAAAAACATATACCTGTATGTATGTGTGTGTGTGTGTGTGTGTATATTTATATATATATATATAAGATATCGACCACGTATGTCCACCGATGATACATAAAAATCATGGAACCTGAGTGTCTAACACCGACACTCGAAACATCATGAAACCCATATCCAGCATTGACACGTAAATCCTCATATCTCAGGTGCCGTCACCATGACTGGCCCTGATGTCATGTTTGTACATCACTACGGTCCGTATCCCCACAATAACCACCGAGTCTAAATAATATCACCGGTAGGTACTTGCCCTGCCAGCTAGGCTCATCGTCTATACAACGAACAACATATCTTGCCCCGAGGAACCATAACGGGTCCACCATGTACCCATACACGGTGCATATCCGCTCCTCGAATCGGATATATAACACAAGTCTCAGAACCGAGAAAACTCATGGTGGACGCACGGAAATATCATATCAAGAGAAACCGGGTTTTCAAACAATACATAATTTCTTGAAAACACCCCCACGGTTTTCAAATCCGTAAATTATATGAAATCTATATCTCAATGCGTAAATCCATGAAAACTGATATATGCAACATAAAACAGCAATATGAGCATATTAAGGGAAAACAGCTCTTTTAATTGAATCCAGCTTTTAAAATTTATCATGCGGTTCCTAAAACCTCCGAAATCAAGTACAGTATCATATGAGGTATACATGTAACTGTAGCAAGATATAAGTATCTACATGTAAGCAAGTATGTATGATGCATTTCATAAGCGCAATAGCACAATAATCAACGTCTCAATATCACATGACAATACAATACCACTTAGGGTATATGCAGCTATAGCAAGATATGTGGGTGTACTTGTCAGTATGTATGCATGATGTACATGTATATATAGCAAGGTATATGGGTGTACATGTCAGTATGTATGCATGATGTACATATAGTTATAGCAAGGTATACATGAAATGGAATAAGAGTCACTACCTCAATTATCCCTATCCAATACAATATCACGTATGTATATGTGTCAGCTGTATCTCATTTGCACAATGGAATAAGAGTCGCTACCTTAATTATCCCTATACATTATAATATCACGTATGTATATTGGTTATGCGTGTCATGGCAATTACCGACGGTGTGTATGTAGCATACAAATTAGTGCTCATGCAACACGAACCGTCAGTAATGGTGTTGTGTCCAATAGGTACAAGTCAAGGTACAACAGGTAATAATATGCAATGATGCTCATGCGCAACCAACTCATATGTGAATAACATATAGCTATCATATCATATCCAGCCCTGATGCATAAATCCATATGGGCGATTTCCCCGGAGATGTTAAATCTACTCACCGATGATTTTGAGCTACGAAAATCCGACCACCTGCTTCCCTTTCTTCGCAACGTCCGAAGTCTCCGCTTGCGATCCTCAAACTTCACAAACACATCACATAAGGCTAAATATCCTACGCCGACATAAAGATAACAAAACGCAAGGATAAGGCCCAGAAAATTACACTGTGCACCTAGTGCACAAAACGCGTACGATATCGGCACAACCCTAGCAAAGATCGCTAAACTACGCAACCGCCAAGCCTAGACCCCAATCGTACCGATGGCGCATTCACAACACAATACATTGCGAGGAAGATAATAAATATAATATCGCAACATCCATTAGAACTCATGTCCAACTTTTTACCGAAACCTAGTAAGCAACTTTATCGCAATTTAGCACAATTCTAAAGTTAACACAATCTAGTGATTTCCATCATCACAAAGTAACTTAACTAAGTCACCCAAACCATTACCACAATTTTAATCTCACCCAAATATAATTTAACAAAAGTTAGTTTGCTATAAATCTCAATTAGACAAATTTTGAACTTAACAACAACTTTCACCCACTAGATTAAGTGTTCCATGTCTATACTTATCAATTAACATTATTGATCAGTCGAAAATAATGTATTTTTAACACTTCAATTTCCCTATTATTTGCATTCATCTAAAAGTATTCAGGTTAAGTATAGCACATATTAGCAAAACACCCGTAAAATACCGAATTACCCGCGTTGTATACTAAAACCGGCATTTTTAGGGAAATTGAGTTTTTATCATGGCATCACATCATTCTTATGTAGCGCAACACTTGTTTCGAAGTCTGTGCAGGAAATTCCAGAAACCGAGCCAAAATTGTCAAAAGTTCTGATCAAAATTACACCAAGTTTAAGTCTGGTGATCTGGCAGTGAAAAATAAGGTGTAAAACTATTACAGATATTTATTCAAGGCCCATGGACCATTACCAACATGTACCAAAAATTCCAAGCTCTAAAGCCACTAATGGGCCGCGGATCCGCGGTCACAGAAGGCTTGAGCCGCGGATCCGCGGCCACTTCAGCAATTCATGAGAGCAGCTTCAGTGCAGAACTCTTATGTCAAGGCCTACACCTATTCCAGCCACTGAATTTCCAGAGAACTCCAGAAAGTTCTATCAGTACAGCAAAGGCTCTTTGTTTAGCTAATCAACTTCCAAGTTTCCAAAGCAAGCTTTCCCCTTAACTACCTTAAAGCCTAGAACCTTCTCCCAAACCTCCTAGCTTAAGATGGAAGCTAAACCCTAACTAACTACTTCTAGAGGCTTGTACTTAACTACCAGCTTACAAGGGAAGCTAAACTAAACCTAGCTTCTAAAGGAAGCCAAAGCTAATGAAGGCTATAAATGGAACCTTAAGGCCTCACTTCTAGGGTTGTTCAACAATTGGTTGTTCTCCAAATTCAATACAAGTTGAGTGACACGACTTGTAAACCCTAATCCCCAATTCAAAATCCAAAGCCAAAATCAAGAACTCCGAGTACCAAATCATGCGAGAAGCCTTCAACCTTTTAGGAGCGGAGCCGATCTTCAATCGAGAAAGTGATCCAAGCCGATCCGCGACTCAAGGAGACGAGCGAAGCCAAATCGATGATCGAGCTCTTTCCTCTTGTAGTTCTTGAGCGAATTGTAATGGAATTGTTGATAAATAAACGGTGAAATTCTTTATTCTTGCATTCTTTAAATTCTTGCATCATGGTTCGATCTCAATTTGTGATTGTGGTTCTTGTTGTGATGTTTGAGTAAAACTCCGCTCATAAAGGAGTCGAGACGATTAATAGAATGATGATATAACAAATCTTAAAACAATTCTTAAGTCCTACGAGTTTTGTAAACCCTAGCAAATTGAAGAATCGACGACCTAGTTTTGTTGGGATGCTTTCTTGATTGTGATCGCTCGAAATTAGGGATCCACGATCGATTCTTGAATTTACTAGAGGCTAGAATATGAATGATATCGACGAAGGAACAAGGGATAGATGATGAAACCCTAGTTTCATAAGAAATCCCTAATTCTCGTCGATCATCATCGATCTAGTATCAGTTCATCGATGGATAAGAATACGTAATAAATAGATTTCATCACATCTATAGATCCGATCGATTCCTACGAGCCTCATTTCGATTCTTGATATTTGATTTGGAAATCATCACATCTCAATTCTTGATTTTAATGTTTTCTTGTTTTTAGATCTAGATTTTCTAATTCTTGAACTTCATTTTACAAATCATGAATTGTTCTTTCTTTTCTTTTCTTTAAATTTTTGATTCATCTAATTCGAAATACGAACAGATTACACATTCCCTGTGGACGATCCGCACTTACTAACGCGCTACAAATCGACACCGTTATTGATTTCGGTCAAATTATTCTTTGATTGTGAAACATCATTTTCTAAACATACACAACGAGAATTCGAATCAATCAAATGGTATTGTTGCTAGGGATAGTGCGCTAATTCATTCGTTTTTTGAAATTTGAGTTGAAAAGTATTCCATCATAATTTTTAGATCAAAATTCGCGCAAAACACTAAACGATTTGTTGTGATTTGTTGCGAGGAAATCTGGAATCATTGGAGCCGTGGAAAAAAATTTCTGAAAATTCCAGAGAACTGGGAGTTAACAGAAGCCTTCTGTTAAGGTTTTGTTCAGTGAACAGTTAAACACACCACGTTTCTGCGGCATTAGACTTCTTCCAACGCGTTTCCGCGGCACTGTAGCTTAGTTACTGTTCCAATTTTTCTCAGGTGAATTCTCACTTTCTTATCTCCTTCCTCAATCTGCTCCAATTAACACTTTGTTGCAGGTCTCTTTGCAAAATTCGCAGCGCCGCAAAAGTGAAAAAATTGTGCGTGTTTGATCTTGGTTGTTTGCATTTTTAATACAGAAATTAAGTGGCAAAGGCCAAATTCAGATTGGGTGGGGAGTTCATTACCCTTCCTAAGCCCCAAAAATCACAAACTTGCATCAGCATTACGTTCATTAACTAAAAAGATCTAGAGATGACTCTAAGGACCGTCGCGCTGACTTAGGACAAGAGAAGGCCATGGATAATTCATTACTTATCCGCGTTTCTTTTGTGGTATCTAAGGCAAGTTTGTCTAAGTCAAGTGGTTATTTAATTAGGCCCACTACTTACGTAGTGGAGAACCTCCCACTTACCTGGCACTTACCTGGCCACAGGAGAGACAAAGAGGCAGTGGAGAATTGATCATGTGACTTGTCTTTTGGCAGTTAGGAGCGGTCTAGAGCCTTAACCTAGGTGACCACTAGATTTTAGGGTTGCTTGTTGCATTTGTTGTGATTTGCATCATTTTTTTCAAAAATCCGTATATTTTTCAAAACAAACACCAACACTTCATTCATTTCCCCTAATTATATTCACGCTGCCACTTGTACTAAACCCTTTTAGTGCAAGATAGGTTGAACACGGGATTCTAGTGCCCGTTTAGTCCGCGTTCCCCCGATCGACCCAAAAGTCGGTATTTCTACATTTACTTCTTCTTTGCCCACCATGCCGCCTATTTCGATGGACGATTCTCCATCGAACTTCTTTACCACTAATCTGCCGCCATCCGTAGGTGCGCAGAATCCACCCCGCATCTCTCTCCAAGAGAGGTGCTATCTTACACGAGGTCCTCTTTCGACCTGTCTCTCCATTCCACCAGCCAACGGGGACAATTTTCAGATTGAACCCCAATACATCAACCTTCTACCCAAATACCACGGTCTCGAGTATGAAGACGCATGTCTTTATTACCAAATTTGAAAATGTATGCGCAATGATCGGTACTTCACAACTTTCTATGGATGCTATGCGTCTTCGTCTTCTCCCATTTACCTTGTGCGATATAGCCGAGAAGTGGCTTTACAACACAACCGCACATTCCATTTCAAACTAGGAAGAATTCGTAAAAGAATTCCTAAAGAAATTCTACCCAAATCATAAGACAGCTCGAGTCCGTAGCGAAATCAATTAATTCACCCAGCTTCCAAATGAAACATTCTCAAAATGTCTTGAACGCATTAAGGATCTGTTAGTTCAATGTCCACATCACGGAATCCCCAGATGAGATCTGTGCCGAATCATTTATGAGGGCATTAATCCTAACACAAAACAGACCCTTTAATTAATGTGTCACAGCAACTTCATGACCAAAGATGATGGGGAAGCCTGGAAATTCCTAAAAGATTTCGCTGAAAAATCTTTACAGTGGGAAGGTGTGAGTCAATCGTGTAGGGGTGGCAATAACCAATCGGAATTGTCCATAGGAGTTAGAGCTGACATTTCAGCTATGCAAAAGAAACTCGAGAAGATGAAAAACAAATTTTTAGCTGCCGCCCTAAATCAAATGTCACTCTCCAAAACTGTATGTGGATGCTGTTCTGATCCTTCTCATCTTACGGAAGAATGTCCACTAAATTTTCCGTTTCAAGGTCACGAGCATACCATTGCTGCTTTTCAAAGACCTAGAAACGATCCATTTTCTTCCATATATAATCAGGGTTGGAGGAATCACCCTAACTTTGCTTGGAACCAACAACAATCTCAAAACATTGTTCCAACCCAAAACAATTTCCAAAGGGTCCCTCCACCACAACAGCAACCACTTCAATTGAGTCAGCACCCCTACCAAGCACAAAACTTCCAAAATCCGGCCAACACTTTTGCACCACATGAAAACTCTTTGCAATTGACCGGTACAGATAATACCTCTGCTTTAGCACAAACCATGGATACTTTCATGAAACAATCTATCCAAGGGACGACAAAAATGCAATCTTCCTTCGATAATGTGATGAAGATCATTGTCTCTCAAAATGAGAATATTAAATCGATGGAAGAACAAATTGCATAATTAAAAGCCGAAATGAGTGCAAGAGAGAAAGGGAAACTTCCAGCTCAACCTTTGCTCAATCCTGGCTATTCACAACATGTGAATGCAATCACGTTGAGATCTGGAAAGGTGCTTGATAACCATGTTGGGGAAGAAATTGATGATATTGAAAATCCAATCAATAACACCCCGGCTGAAACCTTTCCTCACACACACACTTCTACTTCTGATCCTTGTTCTTCTACCACACGACCTTCTTGCGAGCCTATTCTTCGTTTCCTACAAGGCTCGCCACCTCAGCCATTTCTTCTAGTCTACCACCGACGATCCCCATTTCTATTCTTGGATCGGTTCCACACACACTTCCTTCTCCTATGATAGACCCATCGCTTATTGCTAAAGCACCTTATCCTAATCAGTTAAGAGCTAACAAATCGAGTCCACATATGGAGAAGATTATGGACATGTTTAAGCAAGTTAACATCAACATCCCTCTCCTAGATGCCATTCAACAAGTTCCATCCTATGCGAAAACTCTTAAGAACTTGTGCACTAGGAAGAGGAAGACTCAAGTGCCTAAGAAAATATTCATAGCAAAGACAGTAGACACGGCTTTCCCCAAACAATTACCACGGAAACGTAAGGACCCCGGCTGTCCTACTATTTCTATTTCTATTGGGGGAAAACACATCAACCGTGATCTACTAGACCATGGCGCTAGTGTTAACTTGCTTCCATACTCTGTTTACGAGCAGTTAGGTATCGGCGTGTTAAAGCCCTCGAGCATAACTCTCCAAATGGCTGACCGATCAATCACCAAACCTAGGGGTGAACTGGAGGATGTGTTAATAAAAATCGGGGAATTTGTATTCCCTGTTGACTTTATTGTAATTGATATACAGCCAGTAGCGAACCCACGGAATCAAATTCCGGTGATTTTAGATCGCCCCTTTTTGGCCACTTCCAACGCTATAATCAATTATCGTAACGGTTCTATGAGCCTATCCTTCGGAAATAGGTCAATTGAGCTAAACATTTACAAGTTGGGAAGTGTACCCTCCGAACCTACTGCTCAGGTCTGTTCTGTTGACTTAATGGATGTCGACAGCGGCGAATTTGACGATCCTCATGATACTGATCTTGACTCTTTTCATATGTTATTGTTTGACCCAACTATGTATCATATACATACGGACTCTTCCACCGAGATGTCCGGGTCAACAACTAACACTGATTATGAACCATTTTTGGAGTCTGAAGATCATCCCGCGCTTTGTGATGACATTATTCTTCGGGGTATTGATGAGACTTTTGAGGAGATCTTCGCTGATGAACTTGCATTTTTGAAAAGCACCGGTGTTGAGATGAATCCACATCAAAACAATGAAATTGAACCTCCACCCTTTCTTCTGAACTGTAAAAAGAATGCGAGCAATCCATCACATTCACTGCACCGTCTCTCCAAAATGAGACGCATATACATTCTATTCCACCACTTACCCTTTCCCCACTTCTTCTTCTACCAACCAGAGCACTATATTGATAAAATCTTTGAATGGTTGGTGTAAACTTTCGGTCTTTGCAATGCTTGGCATCGACCACTGATGTTTGACCCCCTCTTGTGATTTCCAAAGCATAACATGGTTTAACTCAAGTTTAGGGGGGGTATAATCTGGCTCTTGATAAGAAAACTTTTACAAAATGATGAGCCAAAAATAAGTTTGGGGGAGCATCTTCAGTTAAATATTTTGCCCCCATTAATAAATTTTCTCCCAGGCTTACAGGTTTTTGAGATATAGCGGATGGCAACAGTGAGTACACTTTTGAAAACAAGTTTGGGGGAGGTTTGTGCTTATTTTCGCATCATTTGCATATACTTTGCATAAGCACAAAACATTTTCAAAATCTATAAAAATTTAAAAATTTTCAAAAAAAATAAAATAAAATTTTTGTACATAAATAAGATAATAAAAGATTAGATAGTGAAAAATTACATCCATAAGATTGGAAAATTTTAAGAAAACCTAGAAAATTAGAAGTTTTCTTAAACGAACTAGTAATAAGTAGTTATGAGCCGTTGTCCCAAGGGTTAGTGAGATGAAGGAAGTCACTAATCTGAGGATAAAAATAAGTCTGAAAAATAGTTCCTATTCGGGAAGCCAAATATTTTGAACGTTGATACCCTACTATTCGCACTTACACACGTCTTGAAGCTCGGGATAGTAGAGGATACCTTGAAATGCTCCTGTCTTAAAGCCAAAGTATGAAGGAAATAATATATATATATATATATATGAAGAAAATATAAAGCGGTGAGAAAAATGAACACTGGTTTTGTTATCGCCAATGCAGCAATAAAAAAATATAGCGAGGGGGACTCTTCACCTAGTGCCCTAAGGCCAATTGGTCTGGGAGTCTCTGCTAAGCCTTAGGTGGTGCAAGACAAGGAAAAACACCAAATAAGCAAGCACAGGAGTAATCGGTCGGTTAGTACCTCAAGAAGTATTATGGTCGCATGAAAATGTGTGAGAAAATTTATCTAAATATTCATCAAATTAAAAAGTACTGAGGCAGATGGACAAGAGTATGATAGCTTGAATTGAATTCTCCGGGGGTAGGGATGTATATTACACACACGTAGGGTTATATGATCGATGTTTGGAAGAAAGATAGGAATGAAGAATAAAGACAATGTTTTATTGAGGGGTGATGTGATTTCTAAAATTTTTTCATGACTATTAAGATAGGGCTCATGACAACCGAAAAGCTAGCTTAGTTGGAAACCCTAATTTTCAAAGTCTTTCTTTTACAATTCTTATCTTTAAATGTAATATTCACGGTCTTCCTTTTATTACTGGATTTTGTGGGTGCAATCCGCTGAAAACCCTCAGGAGACAACACTCCTCCTACTAGGGACAGCTAGAGGTTTAAAGGCTTGTTGCACGTGCTCAGTGCAATCGTGTTGCCTACGAAAGTGTGCTAGTTAGTTTTTCTCTTTCTTTATTTTCTCCTTCTAATTTAATAAAACAATTCGCTCGAGACGACCGAAAATAAGTTTGGGGGAATTTAATCAGTCGAAAATAATGTATTTTTAACACGTTAATTTCCCTATCATTTGCATTCATCTAAAGGTATTCAGGTTAAGTATAGCACTTATTAGCAAAACACCCCTAAAATACCGAATTACCCGTGTTGTATACTAAAAATGGCATTTTTAGTGAAATTGAGTGTTTATCATGGCATCGCATCATTCTTGTGTAGCGCAACACTTGTTTCGAAGTCTGTGCAGGAAAATCCAGAAACCGATCCAAAATTGTCAAAAGTGCTGATAAAATTACACCAAGTCTAAGTCTGGTGATCTGGCAGTGAAAAATAAGGTGTAAAACTATTACAGATATTTATTCAAGGCCCATGGACCATTACCAACATGTACCCGAAATTCCAAGCTCTAAAGCCACTAATGGGCCATGGATCTGCGGTCGCAGAAGGCTTGAGCCGCGGATCCGCGGCCACTTCAGCAATTCATGAGCGCAGCTTCAGTGCAGAACTCTTATGTCAAGGCCTACACCTATTCCAGCCACTGAATTTCCAGAGAACTCCAGAAAGTTCTATCAGTACAGCAAAGGCTCTTTGTTAAGCTAATCAACTTCCAAAGCAAGCTTTCCCCTTAACTATCTTAAAGCCTAGAACCTTCTCCCTAACCTCCTAGCTTAAGATGGAAGCTAAACCCTAACGAACTACTTCTAGAGGCTTCTACCTAACTACCTAGCTTACAAGGGAAGCTAAACTAAATCTAGCTTCTAAAGGAAGCCAAAGCTAATGAAGGCTATAAAAGGAACCCTAAGGCCTCACTTCTAGGGTTGTTCAACAATTGGTTGTTCTCCAAATTAAATACAAGTTGAGTGACACGACTTGTAAACCTTAATCCCCAATTCAAAATCCAAAGCCAAAATCAAGAACTCCGAGTACCAAATCAAGCGAGAAGCCTTCAACCTTTTAGGAGCGGAGCCGATCTTCAATCGAGTAAGTGATCCAAGCCGATCCGCGACTCAAGGGGACGAGCGAAGCCAAATCGACGATCTAGTTCCTTCCTCTTGTAGTTCTTGAGCGAATTGTAACGGATTTGTTGATAAATAAAAGGTGACATTCTTTATTCTTGCTTTCTTTAAATTCTTGCATCATGATTCGATCTCAATTTGTGATTGTGGTTCTTGTTGTGATGTTTGAGTAAAACTCCGCTCGTAAAGGAGTCGAGACGATCAATAGAATGATTTTGTAACAAATCTTAAAACAATTCTTAAGTCCTACGAGTTTTGTAAACTCTAGCAAATTGAAGAATCGACGACCTAGTTTCGTTGCGATACTTTCTTGATTGTGATCGCTCGAAATTAGGGATCTACGATCGATTCTTGAATTTACTAGAGGCTAGAATGTGAATGATATCGACGAAGGAACAAAGGATAGATGATGAAACCCTAGTTTCACAAGAAATGACCAATACTCGTCGATCATCATCGATCTAGTATCAATTCATCGATGGATAAGAATACGTAATAAATAGATTTCATCACATCTATAGATCCGATCGATTCCTACGAGCCTCATTTCGATTCTTGATATTTGATTTGGAAATCATTACATCTCAATTCTTGATTTTAATGTTTTCTTGTTATTAGATCTAGATTTTTCTAATTCTTGAACTTCATTTTACAAATCATGAATTGTTCTTTCTTTTCTTTTCTTTAAATTTTCGATTCATCTAATTCGAAATACGAACGGATTACACTTTCCCTGTGGACGATCTGCACTTACTAACGCGCTATAAATCGACACCGTTATTGATTGCGGTCAAATTATTCTTTGATTGTGAAACATCATTTTCTAAACATACACAACGAGAATTCGAATCAATCTCTTATCACCAACTTAAACCCTAACTTGATCTTCACAAAACTATCATGAATCATCTAAACATGCAATTAAAGCTATATTAAACATTTAAATAGCTAGTTTATGGATATTAACACAACAAATAAAGATTAGAGTTAGAATTTTATACCTCCTCAGGAACACGAATTAGCAACTAACTCCAAATTTAATCCTCCAAAATGAAGTCTTTCAAGAAGATCTAAGCTTGTATTGAGTTGAAGAATTGTAGGTAGGGATTATTTTGTGAGTTTGTGGGATTATTTGAGAATTTTTAGTGATTTATTTGAGCTTGAGGAAGATGAAAATGAGGCAAGAAAAAGAGTGGGCAGTACAAGGGGGGCTCAGCCAAGACCAAAAGTGTGGGGTTTTTGTGAAATGAGTGGAATTTTCTAGCTAAAAATACCATTAAATGCTCATTAATGCAATAATATCTCAATCCACCTCATCTCTTTTCTTATAAAAAATTTCTTTTAATGACAAATATATAGATATTTTGCATGGATGGATTAAGCTTAATCTAGTGATTAGATTAGCATAGATTCACCATAGAAGTAATTAACCCAAACCAAAAATGTAATTACCACTAATTAAGAGCATAATTAACAATTTAAAATAATATTTTAATTAGGGAAAAATATCTATGTGAATTAAAATTTTCAAGTGACCACAAAAACCCGAAAACGGAAAAATATCTATGTAAACTAGGTGCAGTCAAGTCTATACCGAAATTTGATCACATCCGGGTTTTTTAAGGAAAACATCAATTATCTCACCCGAAACGGAAAAATTCGCATAACTATTCCTAAAACGTTACAAGAAGTGGTAGCTGCAGCTTCTCCTAAGTCTAGCGTGGGTACTGAGACCGGGACTCGTCGCCCCAAATTGTCCGCCAAGCGCAGGCTCATGTTATCGGCTGCCGGCGTTAAGTCGCAGAAAAAGAAGAAGTCTCTATGTTCTACAGACGTTGCATTTGGCCAGTGTAACGTTTTAGAAATCGTTTTGCGAATTTTTCCGTTTTAGGGCAAATTTGTCGGTATTTTTCGTTTTAACCCGATTTCGATAAAACTTTCGTAGAAAGTTATTGGCACCTATTTTAGCTAAAATAAAGCTTGTGCACAAACTTTGGGGGTATATTGGAGGTTTTGGTTCAGATAAAATTTTTCCCAAATAAAATATTATTTTAGCCGGTAAAATATGCACGTAAATCGAGAAATTTCTTCTTAATAAAAATTCTTGGAAATTATCACTACATTATTTTAGAAGCTTCTTCTTAAATATCTAGATATTTTTTTTATGCAAAAGGTTTTGAATTTTTTAAAGAAAAGAAAAGAAAAGAAAAGGTGGCATTTGCATTTATTAGCATTAATTAGTGTTTTTAGCTAGAAAATTCCAGACACTTCACCAAAATTCCCTCCATTCTTCCGTTGGCAGGCCCTTCCCTTCCCCTTGCTGCCTTCCATCATTTCCACACCTTTTCAACTCATTTTGCATCAAATAAATCATAAAAAAATCCAAATTAATTCATACAAACTCAAATATATTCATTTTCCTTCATTCTTGAACTCAAAGCTAGCTTGGATCTTCATTCAAAACATCATTTTGAAGGAAAAGATCATGAGTTTGGTTTATTGGTTTTGATCTTTTGTGGAGGTATAAAACCGTAACCCTAATCCTTTTTGTTGTTTCTAAATCACTAATTAGCATATTAATTGTTTATTTAAGTTTTTAATTTCATGTTTGAAATTCAAGACTTGATTTTTATGATAATTTAGTTTGGGTAAAGCTTGATTAAGTGTTTAATATTATTTAAAGTGTTAATTTGTGATTAGGAAAAGAAACCTAGTAGAAAATGATAATTATTGCTAATGAATACTTTGTTTAATTATGCAATTTTGCTTACTAGTTTTTTGCTAAAATTTAATTAGAAAGTGTTAAAAATTTAGAAATTGTTTAGATAGCTTAGTTAAGCTATTATATGGTGTTTGTAATCGCTAGATATGCGTTAGCTTGAAACTAATGCGAAATATTACGATAAGTTGCTTACTAGGTTTCGGGGTTTTTCCGACGTGGGTTCGATTGGTCGTTGCGAGATTATATCTATTGTATACCTCGTAATTGTTTGTGTTGTGTTGCGCGATCGGGACGATCGGGGTCTAGACTTGGTGTTTTGTAGTTTAGCGACCCCGGTTAGGGTTTTTGGCCGATGTCGTGCGCGATAGATGCGCTAAGTGCGCAGTACAATTTTCGGGGCGTTATTCTTGCGTTTCGATGTGTTTTCGTCGATGTATGATATTTGCTTATGTGATGTGTCTATGAAATTTTAGGTTCTCAAGCGGGGACTTCGGACGCAACAACAAGGGAAAATAGGTGGTAGGCTGCACTTAGCCAGGAGCGTTGGTGAGTAGATTTAACATCTACAGGGAAATCGCCCGCATGGCATTATGCGTCTAGGCTAGAGATGTTATTTCTGTTGCATATTCTATATCATATTTAGAATTGTGCATTTACCATATTACTTAGATATTGTTGTGCTTGGACTAGTATCCTCAGGACACTGTACATATTATTGACGATTTATGTTGCACGAGCACTGATTGTATGCTACACACACCGTCAATAATTGCCATTTCACGCACAACCCACTTATAGATATGATATTGCTTGGTTAGGGACATTGAGACTTTGATTCATATTGCTTTACGCATTGACTTAAAGCATACTTGTATATCTACATGCTTACACATATGCTCTGACATACTTATATGCTAGTTACCTGTATACCTATAGAGTATTGTACCATTAGTGATAGGTACATGCACACTTTATGACATAGCTACAGGTATACCTTGCACACCTATTTCACTTATACCCAGGGGGTATACTACATCATTACTTATAGGTAGATACATATATCTTGCTATACCTTTATGTTTTCACATACATTTGGTTATAGCTACATGTTTACCTTTAACTGATGTTATTTTAGAATTGGAGAAAATTAGGAATCGCGTGATATTTATATTAACTTGTTGCAGTTAATTAAGGGCTTTTCCTTTATATGCTTACATTTCCGTTTATGTTGCATATATTATATTCATGGATTTTCGCATTGTGATATGGATTTTTCATGATGTTTTTTGGATTTGGGGAACGTGGGAGTTAATGAAATTATGCATTATTTGAAAAACCCGGTTTCTCTTGATTTGATATTTCAGCAGCCACCATGACATTTATCGGTTCTGATATATATATACCCCACGCGAGGAAAGGAGGGGTCTGTGTGCGGGTACATGGTGGGGCCCGGAGGTACCCCGGGGCAAGAATTTCGTGGAGCTAGACGATGAGTTAGTGGGGGAACCATACCATCCGGTGAATTTACCAATGACTCAGCGGTTAACATGGGGATACCGATGGGAGTCATGTACGTATAGATACGTGGAAAGACGAGGGTCAGAGCTAGGCACACGTGCTTTTCGGATAGCGTGTGATACGTACCTATCAGGGTGCCAGTCTTGATGACAGCACCTGATAGATCAGTATTTCTATATCGATGCTTGACACATTGTTTTCATGATATTTCTCTTTTACTTCTTTGTATATAGAACAGTGGAATTGGACGCTGTTATATATGCCCTCACACCAATATTAGTGGAATGGGGCGCTAATATATATGTATTGACATTAAATTATATACATCATCATATTTATTCATGCAAATATATTTAGGATGTTAGATTTTTACTTGATAATTTGATTTGGGATATAGGTGATTCATTTGATATTGGATACAGGATATTTATGAGATTGCTGATTTGTACATTCAGGATATATGAGATTTATTCAATATTGTACATTCAGTATAAGTGAGACTTATATAATATGAGAGCCAATTTAGGGGCTGATTTGAGGAATTGGGATTTGGATTTGTCTTTATGGATTGTGATCCTACCACGATGTTAGGATTCCGTGGAAATGACATATTTCATTCCATACTCCATATTTATTATTTATGCACTACTTCATGTATTAGTAGTACCTGTTAGAGTACCTTTCATGACTGTTGCATTTACATACCTTTATTTATATGCATTGCTTCATGTATTAGTTGTACCTGCTAGTGTACCATTCATGATTATTGCATTCATATGACTTTTTATTGCTATTAATTGCACATGTTAGATTCATGCTGTACGTGCATACTTGCGATTACCTGCATATGTTATTTACTATTCACGAGTTGGAAACTCACTCCCGTTGTGCCACAGTTTGTTTTGCACGGGTGTTCCCCAGAGTAGTCGAGGCAGGTTATTCTTCTATCATCTTTTCGTACGGATACCGCATCAGCTCACAGTGTACAGTTTTCTTAGGTGGGTTTTGTGGTTATTCGTTTGTGGTATTGTATATTCATTGTATCCTTGTACTCTCCGTCAACTATATTTTCTTGTTGACTTAGAGACTTGGTGAGGACTATATTGTATATTATTTGTGACTTGTTGTCTTTTATACAGTTTCATTTCTATCGTCTTTTATTTCTTCGCTACGGCGTCGTATATTTGTTGTGTTGGTTGTTTTCAGCCTTTGGGCATGTATTTGCTCCCGTTTGGGGAGGATTTATTTTATATTTATGTTTTACCCATTTTTGGGGTTGGTTTTTACAAAGGAGGTGCTGCCGAAATTTTCAAGAAAGTAAATTGGACTTAAAGAATTTATACTTGAGATTTTCAAAAGTTTAAACAATGTTTCTTATCTTTTCTTGTCTTTTAATTGTTTAGATTTCTGGGCTTTGGCTTTCTTTTACTACGTTAAGCATGTAGACGTTGTGTAGTATTAGGGCCGTCACGTACCAATTTCGGGTCGTGACAAAGTTGGTATCAGAGCGCTAGGTTTTACCTTTCGGAGTGTAGGATGACCTTGGTATGATGGAGCAGATAGCTTAAGCAGAGTAACATAGTGTTTGTATGTCCGCGGCATACTCACGATGCGGTACTCCGCCTAAAGTGACCTAAGTACTAATTGCTTGAAATTCCTTCCTTGATGATACATATCCTTGTGATTCGATTTCCGTGTTCATATCGAATCTGATTTCCATTTATAGCCTTTGCCGCCGATGATTATGAAGACTCAGAATGATGCAGCGAGGGCCGAGGTCAGGATTGACTCGAGTAGGACGAGGACTAACTAGGATGGCACGCTCGTTGTAAAGGAGCAGACGGATCCGCCTTCGACAGATAGTATCGCTAGGCTTGTGGCAGAGATGCGGGACATGCGTCAGACGATGAGTTCATTGGTTGAGGTCATTCGAGCGCAGCGACAGGAGGTTATTCCCCCTGTTACCCAGTTCTTGTTTGCGATCCGCACACAGCTTGGTGTTACTTACATAGCACCAGTGGATGCAGCCATAGTTGATGAAGCACGTATTCCAGAGACTTTGGGAGTTTCGAAACCGTGGAGGACTCGTACCGGTATACCAGCCCAGAGACAGAGGCGTAGTCGTAGAGACAGATTTCGTGCACGTCGCGGGAGTAGCAGAGGCTTGGGACGAGGAGTCGGTTAGCTAGATCAGACGTTCGTTGTGTTAATTTCTGTCAGCTATTCTTTTGTTGCACGACACGTATTTCAGTCGTGTGCCAATCGGATAGGAGATAAGGTTTTGTCCGTCATTGTGATTCTTCTAGAGATGTTGGATTTGACGTCCTCCTGGGCACAGACTGGTTAGCTACGGACTAGGCGTCTGTGGACCGCCGCTAGAAAAAAGTCAGGTTTTGTTTTCCTGGGGAGCCGGTTCTTATTGTGCGGGAGGACAGTGGTGTCGCCTCTCACCGCTTGAATTCAGCCTTTTCGCTAGTCGGCTTTTGAGGAGAGAATGTCGAGCATTCTTGGCGTTCATTCATGATACCGGAGCCATAATAGGTTTTTTGGACCGGCTTTGCTTCATGCGAGAGTTTTCCGACGTTGTTCCAGATGAGCTGGCGAAGCTTAGGGAGCTTAAGGATCTGCTGCAGAGTTTCTAGATAGGTAGGGCGTGTGTGTCTGAGTGTTTCGCATTGGGGAGCTCCTATTTCTGTTCGTCAAGGAGAAAGACGGCAGTTTGAGGTTTTGTATTGATTGATCGTCAATTGAACCGGCTTACAGTACGGATAGGTATCCCTTACCTTGCATTGACGATTTCTTCGATCAGCTCCAGAGCGCGAGACATTTTCTAAGTTTGTTTGGAATCAGGCCATCATTGTTGCGGGTTCGGAGTGATGACATTCCGAAGACTGCCTTGTGCGTGCTACGGGCTTAGTGTGTTTTGGTGGTGCCATTGGACTCACCAATGCCTTAGCACCATTTGTGGATGTGATGAACCGGATTTCTTCAGGCCGTTTCTCGACCACTTTATTATTGTGTCATTAATGACATTCTGGTCTATTCCAATGTGTCGTGAGGAACAGGAGCAGCACTTGAGGATTTGATTTGCAGACATTAGGAGAGCCCCAGCTGTTTGCTAAATTCTCAGAGTGTTCCTTCAGGCTTGTTTGTGTTGACTCCTAGGTCGTGTAGTTACGGGAGACGGTTTCGTATGGTCCCGAGGGAGATCGAGGCTGTACAGTTTTGGCCCATACTTATATCAGGGATAGAGGTCCGCAGATTTTTGGGCTTAGCAGGTTTTTACCGCTGTTTCATGCAGGATTGCTTGTGTATCGCTGCACAGTTGATTGGACTGACTGGAAAAGAGGTTCTTTCTTTGGACTGAGGCTTGCGTGCGGAGTTTTCAGCAGTTCAACACTCGGTTGACAACTGCACCAGTTCTTTCTTTCCTTTCTGGTACGGGCGACATTGTTGTTTTACTGTAATGTTTCGCGAGTGGGGATCGATTGTGTACTGAGGTGACACTATAGAGTTATCGCTTTTACTTTCCGACATCTGGAGGAAGTACTAGCAGGATATCCCACTCAAGATCTGGAGATGGCCGTGGTGGTTTTGCGTTGGAGATTTAGAGACAGTACTTGTTCGAGTGTTGTGTCAGATTTTCACGGATCACCAGAGCTTAATATACATCTTCCTGTAGCGGGTGTAAATTGTTGAGACAGTCTTCTGCAGAATTACAGTTCTTGTGTGATCTTTGAGTATAGCTTAAGTTCGCCTCTACTAAGGGGACAGCTTGCTCATGTCCACGCCCGACCACTATTCCTTAATCGCTTTCGCGAGGCACTGCCCGCCGATACTCGTTCGTCAAAGGTTCTTGAGCATACTTGGCTGGGTAATGATTCGGAGTCCTTGATTTATGACAAGGGTGTGCTAAGTTTAGGGATGCGTTTGTGTACCTGATACTATTGGGTAGAGACGTGAAATCCTAGAGCAGGCACATCTGTCAACTCTCTGTACTCATTCAAGTTCCACCAGCATTTGACGTGACTTGTGAGATAGTTAAGGGTGGCCAAGGATGTGAAGAGAAATTTCAGATTTTGTTTCGAGGTGTCTGTCTTGTGTGTTAAGGTTGAGCATCTGAGACCGGCTGGAGAGTTGCAACCTTTAACCGTTCCGGAGTGGGAATGGGAGCAAGTCTTCATGAATATTCGTTGTGGCGTCTACCCAGGTTTAGTATGGGTGTGACTCCATTCGGATGCTAGTGGTCCGGTTATACTCGGGTTACTCAGTTGTCCTTGGTTAAGTTCGTGCATTGCACGGAGTTCCTTTATGGGTCGTATCCAAATAGGGCACCCTATTCGCTTGCCGTCATGGGCAGGAACTTCAGGAAGCCTTGGGTACTGGTTGAGCTTTAGCTCCGTTTTTCCATCCGCAGGATGATGGTTTTGTGAGAGCGGGCTATACCGACACTGGAGGATATGCTTATGTGTACGTATTAATTATTGTCGATAGTTGGGATTGTCACTTGCCATTGTTAAGATTCTCCTTCGATAGCTGTTATCAGGAGGCACTCCAATTGGCAACCTTTGAGATTTGTTTGTTAGGTGGTGTCGATCTCCAGTATGTTTTTTTTTCTCTGACTCTGCGAGATTAGGATTTTTGGGACCCCAGCTAGTCTAGAGACTTCGGAAATGATCCAGTTGGTTCAGGTCAGGATGATGACAGCCCAGTGCATACAGAGGTCTTATGCCGACCGTTGTGGTCGCAGACTTGAGTTCACGGTGGGAGCTCATGTATTCCTACGGATTTTTCCGATGAATGACATGTTGAGTTTTGGGAAGCTTATCCCAAAATTGTAGGTTCTTTTAAGATCCTTAAAGCGAGTTAGTTCCGTTGCCTTTGATTTGGCACTTCCGCCCAGATTATTGAGTGTTCATCCCGTATTCCTTGTGTCGGTACTTTACAATTACCTTCATAACCTTTCTCACTTGATTCGGCACCAGACCATTTGGCTTGGACGCGATCGTTTCGTTCACCGGCAGCCAATTATGTTAATGACTCGGCAGGTGGAGAAACTTCGGTCAAGGGTCTTGCCATCTGTGAAGGGTTTTCTTGGACGTAGCCGTATAGTTAGGTGCTCACTTGGAAGGCTGCTAGCGAGATTTAGGAGTTTTGTAATCTTTTCTTTGAAGGTATGCTTTGTAAAAATTTGAAATTCGGGGACGAATTTTTATAAGGGGGGAGATTGTAACGTTTTAGAAATCGTTTTGCGAATTTTTCCGTTTTAGGGCAAATTTGTCGGTATTTTTCGTTTTAACCCGATTTCGATGAAACATCCGTAGAAACTTACCGGCACCTATTTTAGCTAAAATAGAGCTTGGGCACGAACTTTGGGGGTATATGGGAGGTTTTGGTTCAGATAGAAATTTTCCAAAATAAAATATCATTTTAGCCGGTAAAATATGCACGTAAATCGAGAAATTTCTTCTAAATGAAAATTCTTGGAAATTATCACTACATTATTTTAGAAGATTCTTGTCAAATATCTAGATATTTTTTTTATGTAAAAGGTTTTGAATTTTTTAAAGAAAAGAAAAGAAAAGGTGTCATTTGCATTTATTAGCATTAATCAGTGTTTTTAGCTAGAAAATTCCACACTCTTCACCAAAATTCCCCCCATTCTTCCCTTGGCCGGACCATCCCTTCCCCTTGCTGCCCTCCGACATTTCCACCCCTTTTGAACTCATTTTGCATCAAATAAATCATAAAAAAACCAAATTAATTCATACAAACTCAAATATATTCATTTTCCTTCATTCTGGAACTCAAAGCTAGCTTGGATCTTCATTCAAAACATCATTTTGGAGGAAAAGATCATGAGTTTGGTTTCTTGGTTTTGATCTTTTATGGAGGTATAAAACCCTAACCCTAATCCTTTTTGTTGTTTCTAAATCTCTAATTAGCATATTAATTATTTATTTAAGCTTTTAATTTCATGTTTGAAATTCAAGACTTCATTTTTATGATAATCTACTTAGGGTAAAGCTTGATTAAGTGTTTAATATTATTTAAAGTGTTAATCTGTGATTAGGAAAAGAAACCTAGTAGAAAATGATAATTATTGCTAATGAATACTTTGTTTAATTATGCAATTTTGCTTACTAGGTTTTTGCTAAAATTTAATTAGCAAGTGTTAAAAATTTAGAAATGGTTTAGATAGCTTAGTTAAGCTATTTTAAGGTGTTTGTAATCGCTAGATATATATTAGCTTGAAACTAGTGCGAAATATTGCGATAAGTTGCATACTAGGTTTCGGGGTTTTTCCGACGTGGGTTCGATTGGTCGTTACGAGGTTTTATCTATTGTATTCCTCGAAATTGTTTGTGTTGTGTTGCGCGATCGGGACGATCGGGGTCTAGACTTGGTGTTTTGTAGTTTAGCAACCCCAGTTAGGGTTTTTGGCCGATGTCGTGCGTGATAGATGCGCTAAGTGCGCGGTAAAATTTTCAGGGCGTTATTCTTGCGTTTCGATGTCTTTTCGTCGATGTAGGATATTTGCTTACGTGATGTGTTTATGAAATTTTAGGTTCGCAAGCGGGGACTTCGGACGCTACGACAAGGCAAAACAGATGGTAGGCTTCACTTAGACAGGAGCGTTGGTGAGTAGATTTAACACCTACAAGGGAATCGCCCGCATGGCGTTATGCGTCTGGGCTAGAGATGTTATTTCTGTCGTATATTCTATGTCATATTTAGAATTGCGCATTTACCCTATTACTTAGATATTGTTGTGCTTGGACTAGTATCCGTAGGACACTGCACATATTATTGACGATTCATGTTGCACGAGCACTGATTGTATGCTACATACACCGTCAATAATTTCCATGTCACGCACAACCCACTTATAGATATGATATTGCTTGGATAGGGACATTGAGACATTGATTCATATTGCTTTACGCATTGACTTAAAGCATACTTGTATACCTACATGCTTACACATATGCTCTGACATACTTACATGCTAGTTACCTGTATACCTATAGAGTATTGTACCATTAGTGATAGGTACATGCACACTTTATGACAAAGCTACAAGTATACCTTGCACACCTATTTCACTTATACCCAGGGGGTATACTACATCATTACTTATAGGTAGATACATGTATCTTGCTATACCTTTATGTTTTCAAATCATCTGGTTATACCTACATGTTTACCTTCACCTGATGTTATTTTAGAATTGGAGAAAATTAGGAACCGCATGATATTTATATTAACTTGTTGCAGCTAATCAGCGGCTTTTCCTTTATATGCTTACATTTCCGTTTATGTTGCATATATTATATTCATGGATTTTCGCATTGTGATATGGATTATTCATGATGTTTTCTAGATTTGGGGACCGTGGGAGTTCATGAAATTATGCATTATTTGAAAAACCCAGTTTCCCTTGATTTGATATTTCAGCAGCCACCATGAGATTTATCGGTTCTGATATATATGTATACCCCACGCGAGGAAAAGAGGGGTCCGTGTGCGGCTACATGGTGGGGCCCGGAGGTACCTCGGGGCAAGAATTTCGTGGAGCTAGACGATGAGTTAGTGGGGGGAACCATACCATCCGGTGACATTACCAATGACTCAGCGGTTATCATGGGGATACCGACGGGAATCATGTACGTAAAGATACGTGGAAAGACGAGGGTCAGAGCTAAGCACTCGTGCTTTTCGGATAGCGTATGATACGTACCTATCAGGGTGCCAGTCTTGGTTACAGCACCTGATAGATCAGTATTTCTATGTCGATGCTTAACACATTGTTTTCATGATATTTCTTTTTTACTTCTTTGTATATATAACAGTGGAATGGGACGCTGTTATATATGCCCTTACACCAATATTAGTGGAATAGGACGCTAATATATGTGTATTGACATTAAATTATATATATCATCATATTTATTCATGCAAATATATTTAGGATGTTAGATTTTTACTTGATAATTTGATTTGGGATATAGGTGATTCATTTGATATTGGATACAGGATATTTATGAGATTGCTGATTTGTACATTCAGGATATATGAGATTTATTCGATATTGTACATTCAGGTTTTGTGAGACTTATATGATATGAGAGCAAATTTGGGGGCTGATTTGAGGAATTGTGATTTGGATTTGTCTTGATGGATTGTGATCCTACCACGATGTCAGGATTCCGTGGAAATGACATATTTCATTCCATACTCCACATTTATTGTTTATGCACTGCTTCATATATTAGTAGTACCTGTTAGAGTACCTTTCATAACTGTTGCATTTACATACCTTTATTTATATGCATTGCTTCATGTATTTGTTGTACCTGCTAGTGTAGCTTTCATGATTATTGCATTCATATGACTTTTTATTGCTATTAATTGCACATGTTAGATTCACGCTGTACGTGCATACTTGCGATTACCTGCATATGTTATTTACTATTCAGGAGTTGACAACTCACCCCGTTGTGTCACAGTTTGTTTTTCAGGGTGTTCCCCAAAGTAGTCGAGGCAGACTATTCTTCTACTATCTTTTGCTACGGATACCGCATCAGCTCACAGTGTGCAGTTTGCTTAGCTGGGTTTTGTGGTTATTCGTTTGTGGTATTGTATATTCGTTGTATCCTTGTACTCTCCAACTACTATATTTTCTTGTTGACTTAGAGACTTGGTGATGACGATATTGTATATTACTTGTGACTTGTTGTCTTTTATACAGTTTCCTTTCTATCGTATTTTATTTCTTCTCTACGGCGTCGTATATTTGTTGTGGTGGTTGTTTTCCGCCTTTGGGCGTGTATTTGCTCCCGTTTGGGGAGGCTTTACTTTATATTTATGTTGTACCCATTTTTAGGGTTGGTTTTTACAAAGGAGGTGCTGCCGAAATTTTTAAGAAAGTAAATTGGACTTAAAGAATTTATACTTGAGATTTTCAAAAGTTTAAACAATGTTTCTTATTTTTTCTTGTCTTTTAATGGTTTAGATTTCTGGGTTTTCGCTATCTCTTTCTGCGTAACGCCTGTAGACGTTGCTTAGTATTAGGGCCGTCATGTGCCAATTTTGGGTCGTGACAGCCAGGAACCTCATGCCCCTTACAGCGAGGGCCAAAGTGTGTACGGGACCAATGAGGTTTTATTAATGGCGCCGGATGATACCGATCTAGAGGCTGCCATCGCAGTTTCCGAGCAACTAGCTCACAACGAAGCAGGACTGATCCCCCTCGCACAGTCAGGTAGACTTCAATTGTATCTTTCCGTGGAAGTATATATATATATATATATATATATATATATATATATTATACTTTGACTGACGCTTTCTTCTTCAACAGGTATCTCCGCCGAAGAGGCTCTCGCGGCTTCCCATAAGGGCTTTGAAGAAGAAGAGAGGCATCGCGCTTCCTTAGGCCTTGGTATACTTCATGTTGTTATGTCTTCATCCCATTTTTCTTTATTCATGGTTTGACCCTTCCTTTTCATCTTATTGCAGGGACTACCTCGACTCAGGTTACCCCAGGTGTTGTGCTGATCCCGAGCGGTGATGCGGCGACGCTTCCAGAGCCGGCTATTGTGGCCCCATCTCTTCCATCAGTATCGAAGGAGGCTTTACTTAAGCAGCCGTTGATGGACGCCGTAATGGCTCCAGAGGCAGTTCCTGATTCGGACAATGACGTCTCTTTGACGGAGATTTTGAGGAGATCACTTCTCACTGTCAAGGCCGACAAGAAGCGTAGAAAGCGTACGGAGAGGGAGCGTGACGTCAGCTTGGCTATGGGTGCAGGCTCAAGCGCCGCTCCATCTGTCGCTATTCCTCTAGAGGATGCTTCAGCTACCATGTCTACAGCTTACAGACAGGTCATGCGCGCGGCTCGGGAGGCAACCTAGAATCCATCGTCAGGTAATATAATGCCCGGTCTTCTCATTTTCACTCGATTCGCAAACTATAATGTACCATATCTTGCAGGGCCAAGCATTGGAAATGAGGTGGCAGGTGAGAAGACGGCGACCACCGAGCCCGAAGCGGCCACTCTCGAGAGAGAGTCTGGGACTGCCCTAACCGCCGCTCTTTCTCCTCATGGCTCCCAGGTATCGGCGGGCACCGCAAGCGTCACAACGGCTCTCGTCGAATCAGGGGACGAATCCATGGGCGCAGAGACTATCCCTTTGCTGGGAAGCGAAGAAGCCGTAATGACTGGTGATATTTCCGTCGCGGTTTTGGTTGATGACCCATCAAGTAGGTCTTGGGCCGCTATTTACTTTTTATTTCACAATCCCTTTCAGTCCTTTCTGATGACATTTTGTTTGTTTTGAATGCAGGTGTGGTGAGCGCTAAGATTGTACCACCCGAAGAAGCGTCAGCAGTTGCTTCTCTGACGGTCGCCGTCCTTTCGCCTTCTCTCTTGTCCTCTCAAATGCTGGAAGGTATGAGTTTACGATTTACCTGGTCAAATTGTGGATACCATCTTCCTTGTACTAACAGTACATTGTCTCAACTTTGCAGGTATCATTTTTTACCACCTATATCAGGTGTTGAGCCCACATGTCTCCTTCCAATCGGAGATTGCTCCATCTGGTTATGTTGGTGAGTATAGTCTTTGGCTAATATCTTTTTTCCTTTCTTCTACGGGCAGCAAAGTCATTGCTAATTCTTCTTTGCATTGATTGCAGCATTACATATTGAAGGAGGGGACGAGAGAATAGTCGTGCCACCGGTACTTCAAACTTTGCCACCTGTCGTAGCCGGTATAGTAGCCTTCATCGCTCGTGTGGTTTCTTCATTTCGCGAGTCAGCTTTTAACCGTAATTCATCTTGCAGCAATCGCACTGGCTCCTGCTCCCTTCGAGTCTCACATCCTAACGCCGGCAGGGCCCTTTTCTAGATGTCCATTTTCCAAAGGCGCTGTGACCAGCCTACGTATGCTGAGTGAATCCATTGAGGAGCATGACGCGGAAGCCCCTACATTCGCTGCAGATTTTGTTGCCAACGTTAATCCAATGCTGGAGACGCTCATGAACTTCCATAACGAAGGCGTCATTGAGTCTTGGGTTAATCACTGCAGGAAGATTGAGGCCAGCCTGCATGAGCATGAGCTCAGGCATCCAGCTCCCGAGGTTCTGGCTCTGAACTCACTGCAGGCTGCGTGGGTTGAGCAAAGTGCCCTTTTCCTTCGTCATTTTGGACAAGAGGCAACCCTCAAGCGAAAGGAACATGAGGCGAATTCCGCTGAGTCTGTCCAACTGCGTGCCCAGGTCGAAGCGAACGCTGCGCAGCTGAACTCTATTTTCGAAAACCTCCAATGATGTATTTCTGATGGGCTGGTTCTTGAGGAAAAAGCTTGACTTCACTGGGCAGGTTATGCAGAGTCAGGAAGTTGCTCAGCAGGAAATCGATAAGAAGCTTCCATCCTGCTTACAGCAACGGACTCGAATTGAAGCGGAGTTGGCCGCGGCGGCTGATGATGAGAAGGAGCTGAGAGGAGTGCGCGAGCGGCTTGCTGATTTGTTAAAATCGCCTCCTTCTCAATAGTCGTCTTTGTATCGATTGTACATTTGTAATCTTTTAATAACTTGTATTCATTCTTTTTTTTTATAATGTACCTTGTATTCGATTGACTTTATCAGTAAAGACACATTTTCCTTATCTCCCACTGTCGCTTTATTCTCTTTGCTGTGTTGTTGACATGTTACTTTAGCAAATGTGGCATGTAGATAGTAGATAACAGTCCATCTTAGTCTATTTGTAGGGTAGCGATTGCTTGGGAAGCAGGTTCGGGTCAGCTACGTAAGACTTTTCAACTTTATGAGCCATGAGGATCTCACAAAGAATTTTCTCCCTACGAGTCGAGAGGATCTCGTAGGTGTATTTTCTCCTAAGGAATCATGAGGATTCCTAAGTGGGCTTTCTCTTGAGAGTCATAAGGATCTCGCAAGAGAATTTTCTCCCTTACAAGTCGAGAGGACTCGTAAGTGGTTGATGAATTGACTTGTTCTCGAGTCGAAGTGTTGCTTCGACGGGGAGGTTGAGGGTTGACTTTCTCCGTTTTCTACGGTATCAGGATGGACATTCTCCGTTTTCTATGGTGTCGTGATCGACTTTCTCCATTTTCTACGGTGTCGGGATCGATTTTCTCCGTTTTCTACGGTGTCGGGATCGACATTCTCCGTTTTCTACGGTGCTGGGGATCGACTTTCTCCATTTTCTACGGTGCCCGGGATCGACTTTCTCCATTTTCTACGGTGCCGGGGATCGACTTTCTCCGTTTTCTATGGTGTCGGGGATCGACTTTCTCCGTTTTCTACGGTGTCGGGGATCGACTTTCTCCGTTTTCTACGGTACCGGGGTCGACTTTCTCCTTTTTCTACGGTGCCGGGGTCGACTTTCTCCATTTTCTACGGTGTGGGGGGTCGACTTTCCCGTTTTCTATGGTGTCGGGGATCGACTTTCTCCGTTTTATACGGTGTCGGGGATCGACTTTCTCCGTTTTATACGGTGTCGGGGATCGACTTTCTCCGTTTTCTACGGTGTCGTAGATCGACTTTCTCCGTTTTCTACGGTGTCGGGATTGGCTTTCTCCGTTTTCTACGGTGTCGGGGATCGGCTTTCTCCGTTTTCTACGGTGTCGGGGATCGGCTTTCTCCGTTTTCTACGGTGTCGGGGATCGGCTTTCTCCGTTTTCTACGGTGTCGGGGATCGACTTTCTCTTTTTTTCTACGGTGTCGGGGATCGACTTTCTCTTTTTTTCTACGGTGTCTGGATCGACTTTCTCCATTTTCTACGTTGTCCGGAACGACTTTCTCCGTTT
Source organism: Agapanthus africanus (assembly GCA_030015575.1). Lineage (NCBI taxonomy): Eukaryota > Viridiplantae > Streptophyta > Magnoliopsida > Asparagales > Amaryllidaceae > Agapanthus > Agapanthus africanus. Next base: position 624,071,006 of record CM057341.1, read on the forward strand.
TCTACGGTGTCAGGATTGACTTTAGGTTGTCTGTAAACCATGGAGTCTTGAAACTAGGGACTTTGTCACGGCTCCGATTATTGGTGTCGTGTCGATGTCTTGCTGGCATGAGGAGGAACGCCATTGCGGGACTTCTAGGATGCAGATATTGCCACTGAAACCTGACTCTTCCTTTGACAGAGTTTGTTGGGACATGTGGTTCCCTTTTCGTTTATGCCCATGGATTGTATACAGGGGTCGGTATGGACTCGCCTGTAGGGAAAAAGTTTCATTTCATATGTATTTTTTTGTTTTCTTTTCGCAATGCTCTATCATTTCAGCTTTTTATATCGTGAAAATCGCGATTGCCCAATCATTTCGGCTATTTTTCGCGGTGTCCAATCATTTCGGCTATTTTTTCTTTTTACTCATTGTTTTTTATTGCGAGTTGCCAATCATTTCGGATGTTTTTGTATGCATATATTTTACTTGCTGATTTTTTTGCAAGTTGCCCTATCATTTCGGCTATTTCATATGCATTTATGGCTCGCTGACTTTTGCCGCGAGTATGGAACTCGGGATCTGATCCCAATCTTGCCATCAGCATCGCTGCGAATGGAATATTGCCTGGATCGAATCATCACTTGCCGTTGTTGATTCGAACAAAGGTGGCTTAGTAAACAGGGGTTAGGATCCTGTCGACTAAGGCTTTTGACTTCATAAGCCGTAAGGGTCTCATAAAGGTATTTCTCCCTACGAGTCATGAGGATCTTGTAGGTGAGTTTTCTCCTTAGGGGTCGTGAGGACTCCTAAGTGTACTTTCTCTTGTAAGTCGTAAGGATCTTACAAGAGTGTTTTCTCCTTATAAGTCGAGAGAAATTACTAGTGTTGTTCACCAAGCGGGGAAATTCAGCGCCATTGGCGGGAACTTGGTGGGGGAGACGTTTATTTGTGCCCGTGGATTGTATATAAGGGTCAATATTGAACCGCTTGTAGGGAAATATTTTGGTTTAAGAATAGGTTTAAATCCTTATAGCTTAAGGCTTTTGAATCCTATGAGCTATGAGGGTCTCATAGGGGAATTCTCCTTATGAGTCATGAGAATCTCGTAAGTGTAATTTCTCCTTAGCAATCGTGGGGATCCCTAAGCGTGTTGTTCCCTTGTGAGTCATAAGGATCTCACGCAGGTATTTTCTCTTTACAAGGTCGAGAGGACCTTGCAAATGTCTTTTAACGAGATTGCGTCCTTTCGGGTTTTCATAAACTCGCAGGTAGCCCTGCTATTTTTACTCATGGAGCCCTTTCAGGTTTTCATCCGTGCCCATCTCGCTTATGGACGTACCATTTTTTTGGCGTCATCCTTAGGATGCTGCGGTTCGTAGTAGTTTACAGACGTTTCGGTCAGGCGTAGTATTTTTTCAAGAACCGACCGTTTATTGGCCTAAAGGGTCTTTCGCCATGCATATCGATAAGCAAGTAAGCCCCGCCTTGGTAGACTTTGTCTATAATGTATGGGCCTTCACAATTCGGCTCGAACTTCCCCCGTTTGGCACGATTCGGGATCATAGGTCTCTTGACAACTAGCACGAGTTCGTCTTGATGGAATGTTCTCGGCCTAGTCAATCTCTTGTATGAGCGTGTATCTTTGCTTTGTAAGCCTCCAAGTTTTGCTGCGCCATAAGCCGGGTTTCATCAAAGACGCCGAGCTCCTCAAGACGAAGATGAGCGTTCTCTTCATCTGTTAGCTCGTAATGAACCACCACTCGTAGAGAGGGTAGATTTATCTCCAAGGGGAGTATCGCTTCTGTGCCGAATACCAATGCATATGGCGTTGTATTTGCGGCCGTTTTGAACGTAGTTCGATACGCCCAGAGAACTTCATGCAATCTCTCGTGCCAGTCCTTTTTGTTTTTGGACACCGTCTTCTTTATGATCTTCGTCAAGGTCTTGTTGAAAGCCTCATCCAAACCGTTAACTCGGGGATTATAGACCGAAGAGTATCTCCAGTCTATGTTATGCTGCTGTGCGAAGCGGCTGATCTTGTAGCTTCTGTAAGCTGGCCAGTTATCGGAGATAATCCGTTGCGGACTGCCGAACTGATAGATGACGTGTGTCTTGAAGAAATGGAGAATATTCGCTGTCTTCACTTCTCTCAGCGGTATGGCTTCTGCCCACTTAGAGAAGTAATCGGTTGTCGCCAATATGAATCGATGTCCTCTGGACGATACTAGATCGATGGGCCCGATTATGTCAGTTCCCTACATTTCGAATGGCCAGCTAGCCCCCGTTGGGTGTAGCTGATTCGGATGCTGGTGGATGAAGTCCCCGTGAATTTGGTATGAGTGGCACTGCTTCGTGTATTCGACACAGTCTTGGATCATCGTGTGCCAATAGTAGCCCATTCTTTTGATCTTCAGCTTCATCTTTGGTCCGGCTTGATGAGAACCGCAGAGTCCGTCGTGAGTTTCTTGCATGACTGTCTTTGCTTGTTCCAGCCCCAGGCATCTTAGCCATAGAGAGTCGAACGATCTCTTGTACAGAGTATCATTGACGAAGGCGAAAGACAGAGCTCGTTTCATAAGCTGATGTCTTGAGGATGCATCTTTAGGGGTTCGATGGGATTTACAGTAGTCTATAAAGACTTCTCTCCAATCCTCAACTTTTTCTTGGTCCTCCATTTGTATGATTGTTTGCTTGGTCGCTTCCCTATCTTCAGACGACTCCGGAGATATTTCCGCTGGTGCAAGAACCCGACGGCTTTGCATAACAACCCTCACGTCATCGAGGTTTTCGTCAGCCAGTTCTTTAGAAAGTTTGGCTAATGCATCCGCTTTGCTATTTTCCGCACGCGGTATGCTTTCCAAGGCATAGGCAGGGATTTGAGTCAGCAATTGTTGTACTCTCTCGCCGTATTTCATCAACTCTGGTTTGCACGTTTGATAGTCTCCGTTTACTTGACTGACGACCAGCTGGGAGTCTCCGTATATGAGGAGGTTTTCGATTCCCATGTCGACAGCGATATCAAGAACTGCTATCAAAGCTTCATATTCAGCTTCATTGTTCGTCCTCGGCTCTCTTAGGGAAAAGGCATAGTTCATTATCCTCTTTGTAGAGTTACGAAGATGAGGCCTACCCCAGATTTGATTATGGGGGAGCTGTGCTGTCGCGTCTTCATGGAAGATGCCCCATCGAAGTAGAGTTTCCATCAGGTATCACTCTCTCTTCTCCCCCCGTCAATCGTGTCAAACACGTGCTCATCGGGCAATTCGCAATTTAAGGGTGAATCGGCAGGTATCGGATGCTTAGCGAGGAAGTCGGCGATGGCCTGGCCTTTCACTGCCTTAAGGGGTCGGTATGTTATCGAGAACTCCATTATGAGGAGGGCCCATTTAGCGAGTCGTCCTGTTAGTATGGCTCTTGGCATCAAATATTTGAGAGGATCCACTTTTGATTTGAGGTGGACCTCATACGCCAAAGCATAATGCCAGAGCTTCGTTATTGTGAAGATTAACGCCAGGCAGTGTTTTTCAATGGGGGAGTAGTTGTTTTCTGCCCCTAGGAGAACTCAACTCAAACAGTAGAGGCTGACTCCTTCCCTTGGTCGTTCTCCTGTGCCCATAGTGCGCCTAACAAACATTCAAGGGCAGTTGTGTATAGGATTAGGGGCTTTCTCTTGACCGGAGCGGTTGGTACCGGCGGATTCTTCAGGTATTTCTTGATTTCGTCTAGTGCGCTTTGGCATTTGCAATCCCAGACGAACGGAGTCCCCTTCTTCATTAGATGACTGTAGGGACGGCATTTTCTGGAGAGGTTAGCTATGAACCGTCGGATATATATGAGCTTCCTTGGAGAGATCACAGTTGCTTAAGAGTTCATGGCGGAGGCATTTCCATGATCGCCTTGATCTTCGATAGGTCTATCTCGATGCCCCGGTGTCGTGCGATGAAACCTAGGAATTTGCCCGTGGATACTCCTAACGAGAATTTGAGAGGGTTCATCTTCAAGTTGTATTTCCAAAGGCGTTGAAACACGATCTTCAGATGCTCCCAATGTTCCTCGTATGATTTGCGTTTAACCACCAGTTCGTCGATATAGCATTCGACGATTTCATGTATGAAGTCATCGAAAATTTTCTTCATGGCCCTCTGATAGGTGGCGCCGGCGTTCTTTAGACCGAAAGACATCACTTTATAGCAGAATATGCCCAGCGGGGTCCGGAAAGCGGTATGCTTATGGTCTTCAGGATGCATCTTTATTTGATTGTACCCTGATGAGCCGTCCATGAAGAAGAAGAATTCGTGAGTGGACGTGTTGTCTATCATCAGCTCGGTAACCGGTACGGGAAAATCATCCTTCGGGCAAGCTTTGTTGAGATCCCGAAAGTCCACGCATATACGCACTGTCCCTTTTTTCTTCATCACTGGTACGATGTTGGCGATCCAGTCAGGGTACTGAACATCTTGGATGAAGACGGAGAGATTAGCTTCTTGACCTCAGCGTTGATGCTCATTTCAAGTTCGAGCCGAATTCTTCCTGGAGCTTGTTTGATTGGCTTAACATACGGAGATATCGCCAATTTATGCACTGCTATTTCTGGATCTAGCCCCGGCATCTCAGAATAGTTCCACAGGAAGCAGTCTTTATACTGCATGAGCACGTCTTTTAGCATAGCTACCTGTTTTTTAGACACCAGCTCGCTGCCGTCCCCAAGTCAATTTTCCTTAGGTTGTCCGCGGTAGTATGTATCCTATCTTCCTGCTCTTTTGGCACCGGTGGAAATTCTAAGATTAGCTCATCTTCATCCTTATTTTCGAAGCACCAGGAGAGGTCATTCATGTCCTCGGGCACTCCTTCTTCTGACAGCGTTATCATTTGGCAGGTACGCGATCGCTTCTAAGACCGATGTTGATTCGGTTCTACTCTCACTGTATATATGTGGCTTTCGGTACATACTTCCGTGGTGGGGTTACCCTCCAACTGCTGGATAGAGCGAACCTGCCTTACTGATACTGGTCTTCTACCCAGTTTTTGAATGTGAAGCAATCTTCGATAGGATGTCCTATTGCTCGATGATAGGAGCAATAATCCGGGTGAGAGACCTCGTCTGCTTGTTCGGGGTGTTTGGACCCCCGACGCATAATCATTTGATGTTTTATGACAAGATCGAATATCTTCCTTGTCTTTTCTTAGGGAAAAAATATGCTCGACCCATCTTCTTTATAAGAGACGAATCCCGGATGCTCAATTCTTGATCGCGTGGCTTCTTGGACCCGCTTTGCCGTTATCGAACGTTTTTTTCCGTTCTTTAGTTTGTTTTCGCCTCCACGTTGGGTCTTCTGTATGACGTGCTGGCGACAAAGGGCATCGTCATTCTCCGTAGCCTGCTGAAGGAGACGCTGCGTCCTGGCTTTCTCGTAAATGGTCATTTCACGGTTGTAGTCATCCCGGACCTTTTGGCCCGCTTCCCTTATTAGCTTGTCCATCTGTTCTTCAAACAACGGACTTGGCATTTTCGCAGCGGGATCTCGTTTTGGTTAAACCGCAGTATCTTCTAACAGAGCGTCCCCTTCTTCATCGAAGTCATGTATAACGTAGCAGCCATCGAATCGTTCCCGTTTCTTGGATTGAACATATATAAGCCCGATCATTTCCATTCTCTCGTTGGCCAATTTTCGCTGAGTTCCAGGGACGTTCCAGATCCTGTTCTAGAACTGAGCTTGTCGAGCAATATGTTTGAAGGATACACCTTGGCGCCTCAACAGCCTTTTTAATCCTTCCGTATAGTATCTGGGCAGACGAATGGGATTGAGCCTGTCAAGTGTAGAATCGGCACCATGCCAGATTTTTTTCCCCACTTTGGTTTTCGTGGATCGATAAAATAGGATCACCTTTTCATCTTTTCACCTGGGAGGGACGTAGAACGTTTGCAGTTCTTGCACAATATAGGTATCAAGTATGTCAAGCTCTTTGTAATGCTTTTCCGGGACCATAACGATTTGCAAACTCCGTTCATCGCCAGTGAGGGCTTGTATTGATGGCCGAACAGAAAACACTGCATTGACTTCATCTTCAGAGTCGCTGCCGAATATTAACATAGGGGTAGACGGTCCGGGCTTGTTGTATTGGAGCGGCCCCGAATAGACTATCTCTTCCTCCTCCTCGGTATCGGTCCCAAAGACCGGAATAGTGGTGATAGGTTTTTGGTTGTTTTCCGTCTTATGGCATCTTTCCGTGTCTTCAAATTCCAGTAAGAAATACTTTGCATCTTCATACTTTCGGACTTCATTTACGGAAAATGGGTTCAGTTCCCCTGTCACGGTGTACTCGAGACCATCTTTGAAATACTTCATACACTGATGTTGTGTAGAAGGGATTATGTTGTACTCGTGCAACCAAAGCCTGCCGAGCAAAGCATTGTAGCATGTCTTGGCATCAATGACATGAAATTTAATGTCAGTGACGAGCAACCTAAAGCGCAACATCAGTATTACAGACCCGAGTGTCCGTGATGACTAGGAGTTAAATCCGGAGATAGTGATTTTATCCCGAGCGAGGTGCTGAACACTCATGCAAATCTCCTTCAACACTCTTACATTGAGAAGGTTGATGGAGGACCCATTATCGACCAGGATCTTGCCTATCTTGGTGTCATGACAGTATCCGGTGACATACAGGGGACGGTTGTGCTCGCACGTCCCGAGGAGGAGGTCTTCATCCCTGAAAGTGACGTCAGCAGTGTGCACTTTTTCCAGCTCGTCCTTCATCTTTTCTTCGGCAAGGAAAGCTTGAAACTGTTCGGGTTCTTGTAGTGCCTTGATCAGAGAATTTCTCGCCTCTTTAGATAGCAGAAGGGCATCGAGAATGCTTAGTTGCACGGGTATCTTCCTCAGGTGTGCCAGAACGTTGTAATCCACCTTGTTTTTCTTGGGCGGGTCCTTGGCTGCAAGCTTTTCGACGACTCAATCATTGAGGGAGATATCTTTGGGGACTTTTTCTTTCCACTTATCTTTTTTTTTCGATCCCTTGTTTGTGGGCTCGAGATTCTTTTCGGGTAACGTGCGATTACGCAGCTGAATGTTCTCGCAGGTCTTCATCTCTTCTGTTGTGGAGATGAATTCCTTGAAGAGAGGTTCGAGGGTCATTTCTTCATCGGAATCTCTCCTGAAGGTGAGAACTTGCGATCCCTTGCTATCAACCATTTGACAATGCCGGCAGTTCTTTTATGCTCATCAGTCGTACTTCTTTGCTCCTGATGAGTCTTACGCTTCAATCGCCTGACGTGTTGTCGGTGGGCAACATATCTTTGCCACCAGTTTTTAATGGCATTGCACTCTTCAGTAGGGTGTGTAGTCCTCCAATGGTATAAGTAGTAGTTTGGATATGGATCTAGTCCATCACGTAACGTATTTTCTGAAGTGTCTTCTTTGAAAGGTGGCAACTTCATTCCCATCGATAGGGCTTTAGCGAACTGCTTCCTTGTCTTATACCTGTTTTTGCTGGCGGCAGAAGTGCATCCATCCGGTTAGGGTACTCTATGGCTTCTCGATACCGGAGCTTCTTCAACGTGTCGCTGACGCTTGGCCCTTTCATATATTGCCGTTTCACGCTCTCGGTCAGATTTGCTCTTCTGACAGACCTCGTTCAGAAGCATGTCAATCATCTCGTCGGACGGTTCTAGGAGTTCTGGTTCGGGATCTGCCCCCAGTTTCTCTGCATCAGGAGCTTCTTCACCATCTATTGACGAGTGAGAGATCACGTGTCAGCTCGCCACATAGTTCTCAGGTTCATCTGACGAGTCTTCTCCCCCATCATTGTTATCAACTCCATCCTTAAGGATGTGGTTGAGAAACTCTTGGAGCGTGACCGGGGTTCGCGCCTTCTGGTTATATTATTCCAGCACGTCAATATGTCTTTACAGGTCTGTGCGCTTGTCATCAGGCTTCACAGGCTTTTTTTCTTCTATTCTTTTTTGAAGACTTTGACGGCCGGGCATAGGTGTTTTGACTACCACTACCAATTCTTGGTGTCGGGCGTGGCTTCAGCATTCCCTCTATGACCTCGGGTTCTAGCGGACTTTTCCACCTGATCGCCAAGCATGTTTGGAAATCCTTTAGCATTCTTTTTTTTTTTGCTGAAAGAGCAACCTCCCATGGAGCTTCTTCTATAAAAGAGCATGATGCACCCTGCATGTCCACATTTTTAAGAACATGCGGCTAGGGCGGGTTTACCCTCCAGTTTTCAGACAACGAGAATTTACCTTCCTGGTACTGGTCCTCAATCCAGTTTTTGAAGACGAAGCAATTTCGATTGGATGGCCCTTTATTCGATGGTAGGGGCAATAGTTGGGACTTTTGACGTCACCGGACTGCAGTGGGCGTTCTGGATCCGGGAAGGTGATGGGTCTATTGCGCACCGCCAGCTCGAACAGTCTCCTCGTTTTATCCCGAGGAAACGAATAAGGGCGCTTTAGCTTCTCCTTAAAGAATCGATGTCCATCGTCTTGGCGATCAGTTAGTTTTGGACCACTGGGTTGCTGCTGAGCATTGGCGATGAAGGTCGCTTTCCCTTTTCCCTTTTCGTTTTAAAGGCTCCATCTTCGAAGAAGACGGTCTATGACTCATCTGATCCATTTGGTCCAGCTTGTCAATCAAGGCCTGGAAGGTAGTCGACTTGAAAAACAACATGAACTGGGATATGATCGCCTGCGGATCAAGAGTACCCACGAACATGCCAACCGCAGGAGCTTCTTCGATGCGTTGTTCACATTACAACCATAGGTTCCGCCATAGGATTGCATACTGCACCCATGTTTCTCCAGGCATCACCCTGGCATTGATCAATGTCGTGATTGGGGTGCGTTCGCTAGAGCTTGCGAACCTTTTTGTAAACAGTAACTTCATTTCTGCAAATGTCTTAACGGAGTCGTTTGGGAGCTCAGAGTACCATTCAAATGATGTCTCCGACAAGCTGCCAACAAATTTGCGAAGCAGCAGTTTGTCGTCACCCCCAGTATTACCGCACAAGGCTCTGAATTGAGCAACATGCTAGTGTTGATTCCCCGTCCCCTTATATACATGGAATTTAGGGATCGTATATCCCGGCGGGTACTTTATTTGGTCATACCAACCCGGATAGGGTCGTCCAGTCTTAACAATTTGGCCGGCCACTTCGCTCGCCTGATGAGCTCGTATCTGTTGAGCGATATAGTCATCCAGGGCGACTTTGGAGATCGTCTCCTCTTTGGCTGCTGATAGAGACGGAAGAGGGTTCGATGTCTCCCTTCTGTCGTCTTCAAGGATAATCAGGATGTCTTCAGCTGGAGGATCCGGCTGTATCGTCATCCTGACCATATCATGGAATAAAAGCGCCATTTGTTTTATGTTGGCCGCTTGTTCCGCGGCCTCTTTGACATTCCTCTCGAGCATTCTTCGAAGGAATTCGGCATCAGTTTTCTGTTCTTGACGCTGTTCCGACGATACTTCCAGGCTTTCTTTTGGCCCAGTGAGTGCGGCCATCTTCGTTAGTATCTCTTGGAGCTTTTGTTGTTGTTGCTCCTGAGCCTTTGTTACTGATCGGGTGAGCGGTCGGTGACCCGTAGAATCACGGCTTTCCTTTTTTCCGGAAGCCATATAAACAGTATGCACTACCATGCCCCCAGACTTGGGGCGTTTAGGTTCAGTGCCCTTGAGATTCATCGCAGACACGGGGATTTTCTCTAGCCTTCTCCTTTTTGGGCGGTCGAAGTTGAGGGGGCTGTTGCAGCGGGCACCCAAGTAGACGACACTTACTGTGGCACGACAGGGCGGTCCTTCTCTTGCAGCATCTTCGTTTTCTTTGGTTGGCGGGAGTAGTCTTGGTTAATCATAGAGTCTTGGACCCTTCGCCAGACCTTGTGAATTTTAGAGGACAGCCGCTGAGGGGCTGCTCTGGCTTCACTTTTGTAACGTACTCCATAGGTGGAGATATTTTTAGTACGGCCGTCGGAGAGTTCTTGCGCACCCTCCTAAATGGTTCAAAGTTGTTCCCAGTTAGAACAGCAGCATCAATTTCCACCATCGGAGCTGGTGGAGTCAATCCAGATGTGGAACTGTCCCCAGCTTTCCTCACTCAGCGCTAGTGGCGATGTCGAGCATGCCTTGCAGACGGTATTGGCTCAGCTATGAAGGTGGCTTCATCATGCCCCCTGCTATGGTGAAGGGTTGCCGCTAGAGCCAGCCTCTTGGAAACTGACGTCCGCTGAGAAGAAGCGCCCAACCTGTCGAAGATTGACACTTGGGCAGGAGTAGCAAATTTGGTGATCTCGCCTGAAGGGGGAGTTAGAGCGGAGAGTCCAGCGAAGATTGATCCCTTTGCAAGAGGGGTCGCTTTGAAGATTTCCTCTACTTAAGCCGGAATGGCTATCCGCTTTGGGATAACCCCTTCGGGTATTGCGGGATTTTTCATGGGCCCTTTGGAGCTTTGGCCTAGTCTATTAAAGACCGAGGCATTGGATTTGGGCGACCCATTGAGAGTGGCCACGGTAGTTGCAAGCTGATCAATGACCGACTTCCTCGGAGTTTCTTGTGACGGCAGCGGGGCGTTGAAGCTCATTGATGGGAGCATGGTCCCAAACAACAGCCCAGTGGTGGCTTGCATCACCTGTTCCACTGGCATCGTGAAAACGAAGGCCGCTTAAGGCCCATAAGTCACTCCTCCGGCAAGGACAGAGTGGGAGTTCTTGCAGTTGTTGCAGTTGGTACAGTTGAAAGCCATTGATCTCCTGTTTTCTGCACGGAGCATGACACAAAATCTTAGTACCTCGAATCCAGGGGCAACCATAGCAAACCGCGATTCATTCGTGAAACATAACATACAAAGTGTGGAGTGGAAAGAGGAAAAGGTCCCACCGGGTGTGCCAGAATCTGTTCGCCGCCGAAAACCGGGAAGACAGACGTCTTGCCTGACTTTGGGAGCAGATGCTATTTGGTTTTATACGTCCACCTCTTTGAAGATGCCAAGTTGATTTATGACACCATGCATCAGAGGTTCAAACGGATGCGGCCGTTATAGCAGACTTCGTCAGATTCCCCCCATTGTGAGGGGTTTTTGATTGTGGGGATGCTCTTCCCTGCAGGCGCAAGCCCCTGCTGTTAATTACGTTACAGCATCGCGGAAACCACTTTCTCCTGCTCCAGAAGGTCACTTCGTGTCGTGTGTGTTTGTTTAGTTTTTGGTTGCCTATGGATTGTATACGGAGACTAATTTATGTTGTCGCCCGTAGAGCGTGGATTAGTCTAAATACGTATTTTCATAGATTTGGATTTAGGTTGGGTTAAAGGATCGTTAATCTCATTTGAGACTAAGATCAACTTAAAAATTTGTTAAGGATACGTTAGTCTAATTTTAGACTAAGATCTACTTAACAAGATCATTTAGATCCAACAAACGAGCAGTTGGGCTCTATTGTTTTAGTTTAGGGACATTGCGGTCCATAAGTTTAAGGAAAACATAGTCCATGGAGTTTAAGGACATCATTATCCATAAAGTTTAAGGACATCATAGTCCAGTTTAAAGACGTCATAGTCTGTGGGGTTTAGTTTAGGGACGTTGCAGTCCATAAGTTTAAGGACATCATAGTCCATGAGTTTAGGGACCTCATAGTCCGTAAAGTTTAAGGACATCATAGTCCAGTTTAAAGACGTCATAGTCTATGTGGTTTTGCTTCAACTGTTTGGAGATGCGCCAAAATTTATTGGTTATTAGGACCCTCCATCTCTCTGAAGACATTGAAGAATTACAATGACACATATCAGAGGTATGAAGAGATGTACCCTTGAACCAATGTTGGTTAGGAGATCTGCAGTCAAGTTTGGGACTAAGATCAGTTAAAATGATTTATGAGCATATGGGCTCAATTAATCTGAATTAAGGATCTGTGGCCAACTTGGGCTCGGCCCACTCAGTTAAAATGTTGAACATTTAGTTAGGCTCAGTCCTTTTTTAATTTAACAATGTTGAGCATTGGTTTGGGGTATGACAACCTTTTTTGTCTTTTATTGAGTGTTGAGCACTAATTATAACTCTGGGGCTTTATTTAAAGAACAGTTTATTTTCCCTCAGCGCCCACGTGAGGAGAACGTGGCGCGCTTGGCGCTAAGCGCCAGTCTTAGAGCACTAAGCCGCTTCCTGTGAGATAGCGCATACGTGAGGAGCACGTGGCGCGCTTGGCGCTGAGTGCAGTGCGCTCCTTATGAAATAGCGCACACGTGAGGAGCGCGTGGCACGCTAGGCGTTGAGCGCCAGTTAATGAGTGCATAGCGCTCCTTGTGAAATAGCGCACACGTGAGGAGTACATGTTGCGCTTAGCGCTGGTCGCTTCTTTAAAAATAGCGCTTGGAGCGCTGAGGCGCTTCTTTTTAATTGGAGCGCTAAGGCTCTTTTTAGGCAGCTCTGATCGATTCTGTGCTCTGAGAATTAAATTCTCGTTTATAAGAGACTTTGTCTTGTGGATCAAAGAACTAAGTTCTTATTTTAATAGGAGATGTTACAATCTTTTCTGTTTTTTATGAAAGACTTTGTCTTTGTCTTATAGATCTGCGATCCAAAGAGAACTAAGTTCTTCTCCCTCCCTTTTTATGATAAGATGCTCCAATCTCTTCTACTTTTATGAAAAACTTCTGTCTTTGTAGATCTATGATCTAGAAAAAGAACTAAGTTCTTCCTTTTTGACGAGATGCTTTGATCTCTCTGTTTTATGTACCTTGAAGAAATTCTTCTTCCGAGAGCTTGCTCTTTACTTTGAAATTTCTCAAAGTTTGGGGGGCGGTTCCTCTATGTAAGACTTGAAGTCTTGGGTCCTTTATATAGGGGAGGCCGATTTGTTGATCAGTTAAAGAGATCTTTCTCTGATTGATTTGTGGATGTTTCCCCACCATTGGATCTTTGATCCTAGGGCTTCTGTTTTACAGAAGACAATATTCTTGTTTTTAACAAAATTGGGAAATTATTTTCCCATACAGAGATTGTTCTGTATCTTGGTGATTTACAGAGCACAATCTTTATTGTTTAGAAAGATTATGAGGAGTATTTCCTTAACAGAATTTTATTATGGTAATTTGATGATTTATCATCTTCGTTGGATCTTTGATCCAACGGTGGGGAATATTTAGTTCTAGCACTTAGCGCCTTCGTGCCTTACACGTGAGCGCTGCTTCAGAGTCTTAGAATCTTAGCGCTGGCGTAGTTGGCGCGAGCGCTCTTGAGTTTTGTACGTGAGCGCTGGCTCAGAGTCATTGACTCTTAGCGCTGGTGCACTTGGCGCCAGCGCTCTCGTGCTTTGCACGTGAGCGCTGCCTTAGAATTTTTTACTCTTAGCGCCGGCGCTTTTATGAAGCGCTGCTTCATTTCAAATTTCAAAATTTGAACAGAGCTTTGCTCTGATTGGGGGAAACACCTTGTTCATCTCATGAACAAGAAATGTCAAGACAACCACTTTGGCAGCATCCTTGGTAGCAATGTATTCAGTCTTTATCGTCTAGTATGTCACGGTAACTAGCTTGGAACTCTTCCAACATACCGTCCCTCCATTGAGGGTAAAGACAATGCCTGTAACTGACTCTCAGTCGAACTTATCACTCTGGAAGCTGGAACCAAGAACTTTCTTTTAGTGCTTCTCAAGTACTTAAGAATGTCCTCCACAGCTTTCCAGTGATTCTCCCAAGATCTGATTGATTCCTAATCACTACACCTAATGAGTCATCTACATCTGGTCTGGTATATAACATCGCATACTCTGATAGAGCCTACTGCCGATGCTTAGGATATCCCTTGCATGCGAGCTCTCTCCAAATCAGTCTCGGAAGACTTCGTTTTGGAGAGAGTGATTCCTTAGTAAGTGGGCGAACCACTACGCTTAAAATCCTGCATACTAAACCCATTTAGTATGGTGTTAATGTACCTGGATTTGGGACACTCCCAACATCCACTTAGATCTATCACCATAGATCATAATCAACCAGATGTAGTAGGTATCATCTAGATCTTCTATTGAGAATCCCCGTGATAAGAGGAGATTGACCGAGTGTAGCATAGGAAACCATTTCCTATCAAGAGTATGTCATGTACGTACAATACCTGGAAGACAACCTTACTCTCTTCAACCTTCTTTTATATACAAGGTTCATCTACTATTTTTTTGAAGTCAAACTCTTTGACTGCCACATCAAAACAGATGTTCCAACTCCGCGATGCTTTTATTGATCTTGATGGACTTAAGCATAGCTTTGAAAGTCTCAACTTTTCCATCTACACCAAGAATCTTCTCAAGATCCATTTGCTACCAATGGGTTTTACCCCTTTAGGTGCAACATCCAAAGTCAGACTTTGTTGGTGTACATAGATTCCATCTTTGATCGCATAGCATCCAGCCTTTACACAGAGTCCCTACTCGTGATGGGCAACCTAAACCTAGTTGGGCCATCATCTACCATGATGCAATCCTCGCTCCCACTGTCACCGAGAAAATCATAGTATCTCTCAAGTGGATGAGGAACCCTACCAGATTCACGGAAAGGCTGAGGTACGTTGGAGACTATTGAATCCTTTGGTTTTACCAAATCATCAGCTATTAGTTTGTCTAGCTGGAACTCCTTCGAGTTCTACATCATGTCCATTAATTTCTTTACAAGAAATTCCTTTTCTAAAAAAGTGGCATGCTGAGAAACAAAACACCTTTTGCTCCTCAAAGTGGTAGAAGATATTCCCTCAAAAATGTTTGGGATATCCTAACAAACTTATACAGTCCTGACATTTCCTCGAGCTTGTCCGGATTTTGCTTTTTAACAAAGGCCGGACAACCCTATTTCTTAACTCGTTTAAGATATGGTCTCTTCCCATTCCATATCTCATATGTAGTGGTAGGCCTTGATTTGGATGGAACCCCATTCAATAGGTATGAAACTTCTTAAGCGCATAACACCAAAAGGAAACATGTAACTCAGCAGTACTCATCATAGAGCGCGCCATATCTCACAGGGTGCGTTACTTCCACCCCGATACACCATTGTGCTGTGGTGTACTCAAAGGAGTAAGCTGAGAGAGAATCACATTCTCCTTTAAATAATACAGGAACTCCATGCCCAAGTATTCTTCTCCTCGATCACATCGAAGGACTTAATACTTCTATCCGTCTAGTTTTCAACTTCAAGCTTATATTCCTTGAATTTTTCAAAAGTCTCAGACTCGTGTTTCAATAGGAACACATTTCCGAATCTTAATAGATAGCCGATGAATGTAATGAAGTACGAAGAACCAACCTTGGCAGTTGTTGACATAGGACCATATACATCATCATGTATGCATCCCAAGAGTTCACTAACTCTTTCTCTATTTCCAGTAAACGGGGTATTGGTCATTTTACCTTTGAGAAAAGACTGGAAAGTATCATAAGATGATAATTTGAACAGATTCTCATATTCATCCTTATGTAACTTAGCTGGTCATGTTGAATTAATATGAACTAGTCTACAATGCCATAAGATGGATTCGTTCATTTCTGAACTACTCCTCTTGTGTTCTATATACTTTGAACTATAGTTTGATTTAGAACGTATATGCCATTATCTAACGTGCCTGATCGAATCAACTCTTGATTCAAGAAAATGTTCACAACATTATCATCCAATACAGAATTATATCCTTCTTTAACTCAGTAAAGAACATGATGTAACGTTGTATATCAAGTTCGGTATGTAATAACATTTGTTCAGAATCAATGTATTAATAAAAGGTGATATCTGCCAACTGACTTGGCTGCAACAATTGCACCATTCACAAACACTTAGAGACATATCACCCATTCACAGTTCTCTACCTTTCTATAGCCTATGTAACAAATTACATATGCGGGATCATGATCCGGTATCACATATCTAGGACGTAGAGGATACTGAGAAACAGTTCCTGGTAATGAACACACCTGAAAAAAATGCATCAAGATGCACTTTCTTCGATTGGGTGGCATGGGAATCCGGATATTCTCCCTATTTCCTGCTCGGACATATAACAATTATAAGATAGAGCGGAACCAACGTTCCCAAGCTCAGTATAATAAGCAGATTCGGTCAATGCATCCATATTATTATCTTGATTAAGGCCTGTCATGGTCGCTACCAGGAGAGAGAGAGAAGAAAACACTCTATGTGCGCTCTTACAGGATTATATTGGTTATTAGTTTATCTAATTAGGGTGGCTCCCACTGTTTTAGTCAAATCTACCTTCAAATCCTAAAAGGTAAGACTAGCCGGGATTAATTACACCGTATAAGTTCGCCAATCTTTCGGCCAGGCTAGTGTTGGTACATTGAGGGAGGTTCTCGTGCTTTCTGTAATATTTCAGAAAAATAAAATATTATTTTTGGGAATTTATATAATTAAAATAATAAATATTATCAATATTTTAATAATGTGGTATAATTATATATCGATAGTTTGGAAAATATTGGAAAATTAAATTGAATGGTGATTTTTGGAGGGATTTATGGGATTTAGGCAAATTATAAATTCTTATAATTAATTATATGCAAGTTATTTCTAAACTTGATTAATAATCACTAATTATGCATTAAGCGTGATTATGCATATGACATGCACCATGCCATGTTACACAACTTGTTACATTTCTTTTGTTTTGAAAACCATGCTTGTTTTCTTTTATCACTTGGTTTGGTTTCTTTTTGTTTTGGATTAAAATGAAAAGGAAAGGAAAATGAAAAGATAAAGAGAAGTAAAGAAATGAATAAAGATTAAAGAATGTGGCAAGGGGAGAAAAGGAGGTACGGGCTTAGGTGAGAGAGAAGGGAGAGAGGGAGGGTAAGGGGTCAATTGACCATGGCCTCATTTCTTCTTGCAGTTTCTTCATACATCTTCCTCTTCTTCATTCACATTGGCTGCCTTCTTTCCCTCACCACCTCTACCCCCACACAACACCATTAAATCCACTCCAAAACCATGCATTCCTTTCATTAAAATTGTACACAACCTCACAACAAACCCTATGGATCAACCAAGTTACCATTTTGAAGACTTTGGCAACTAAAGAAAATTCTTGAGTTGCCAAATGAGATATTTTGTCACGACCCGCAGGGTACGGAACGTGACTGGCACTTAAGTTACGAAATGACTCAAAACATCCGTAAAATAAGTAAGCCAAAGCCCAGAAACCAAAACCAAATAAGCAAAAGAGTGACGAGAACCCAATCAATTGAAAACGAGTTTATCAAATAAGTCATATAAAAACCCTTTTTAAAAACAATACAAATTTTTCCGAAAATTTCGGCAGAGTCTCTTTTGTAAAAACTGGCCCCCAAAATGGGTACAACAAGAATATATATGAATCCAACAAATATGGCATCCCCAAGCGGGAGCTAGCTCTTCGCCACAAGGCGGTCATAAATCCCACGCAATATAAAACAACATCATGCAAAATAATAAAAAAGAAGCATGAGAAAAACAGCATGTCGACTCAAGTGAGCTCGACCCCAAAATACAGCGTAAAAAGTCCACAAATCTCACAGTCTCATCTCTAGGTCAATATACAACAAAACTGGTAGATACAGTAGATAGAGTGCACTAGATACAAAGAATATACAAGGTGGTACAAAAATAATAATATAACCCACCTAAGAGCAAAACCTCGAGTCCAGGCAAAAGAAGCAAGTGCGCCCGCCGCTACTGTACTAACGGAGCGGACCTGAAAAAGGCTATGGCACAACGGGGGTGAGTTGCCAACTCGTGAGTAATAAATAACATCTACACAGGCTATCGAATGCATGCACACAAGTATCCTAGCATCTCAAATACAGGTAAAGCAGGACATAATAGCAGGTATGTATGCAATATGAATATACTAGCAGGTATGAATGCAATGCAAATCAACTCATGATCTGAATGTGTAAGTATAAGAATCAAGTTCATCCTTTAGGAATCTCTTTTGAAATACCAGCACAATACCAATAGAATCAACAAGAATCTGTGTCCAGCATCAACACCTCAAAACTGTCTCAAATCTCATATCAATGTATCTCTGGCCTCAGCCGTCCGGCTGACCCATCTCAAATATCAATATCTCATCATCTCGCGGCCACGGTTGGTATCCTCTGGATATCCGCCGTCCTAAACAGTCACCGGTAGGTAATCCGTCCCCTGCCAGGTTCAACGTCAACACCACATTCCTCTTGCCCCGGGGTACCTTACCGAGCCCACCATGTACCCGTGACGGTTCCTCCACTGCTCGACACGGATCTCGAAAACCACCGCAAACTCATGGTGGACGACACTTACATCACTAGAAAACCGCAATTTACATATTTTAAAAATATAATAAGTTTAGAAATTTTGCGGCTTTCCCCCGAAATCCAGAAATATCATAAAATCTCAAGAAATCCTCATAAGTGCATATGTCAATGATAATGAATGCATATGGTATCAATAATCAAGTTGCGATGTGTGATTAATAGATTAGGCATGAACAAATAATATGATGAAGCAAATGCACATGAATAGCAATCCTATGATTTCATTTTAAGGAATTAAAGCAATAGCGCGAGTTTAAGTATCAATTATAGTAAAAGGTTTCAATTTAAAGGTTATCTAGTGTGGTGGCATGGCAATTACCAGGGTGTGTGTGTAAGTATGAATAGTGCTCGTGCTGTATATAAAAACCCTGGCAATGGTGCAGGTGTCCTATAAAAGGGTTTCGTATATGTATGTCAATATAAGGCATGGATGCAGTAAATAATCATATAAGTATTACACCCCTAATTACTAACATCACTAAGAATCTTTTAAGTTATTAAAACTATCGGACGGCTTGCGCCATCCAACGATAGTCCCCCGTAGATGTTACATCTACTCACCGGAATCCCTAGCTAGTCACGTCCAATCACCGCTTTCCCTTTCGTGCCGCGTCTGACGTCTCCGCGACCGAACCTGGAATTTACATCAATACCAAACATAAGGTTACATATCAAACACGAAGCAAAACCCAAAAGAAAATACTAACGTTCACAAGCTAGGTACAACGTGCACAAGGTGCGCGGAACACACGCGAAAATCGCAAAAACTGCAAAAATCGTCGATTTGGTCGCCCGGAAAAAGTAAAACCCGAACACCCAAAAATCCGCACTCACGCATCCTAAATGTCATAGGATATGCCAACAATATCATCAAGATATCGCAATTAATTCATCACAATATTTTATAACACAACTAGTAAGCTAGAATTTTGCAATTTGGAACAATCATCGAAAATTAGCGACAAAGTTAACACAATCCAACACAACAATCCAAACTAACACACTAGCTAGCCATTACACTAATTTTAAACCATTAACTATGCATCAAACCATAATTCCAACACAAACCCTTCTCTTGATTTTTGGCAATTAGCAACAACAATGAAAATTTCACACAAGTTAACTTAGATTAGCATAACATCAAGCCACTTAAGCAAAGTAACCATATAGATTGGTTAAGTAAACAACTAGGTTAATTAAAAAGATTTAATTAACTAAAACATGGTTTCAAGAAACCCTAGTTAAATTTTCAACCATTAACAAAAAAAAAATAGATTAGGATTAACACTAAAATTAACACTAAACAACTAGATTAAAGAATTCTAACCATATCAACTTAAAAGAGTAGAAATTATACCTAAAATCTATGGATCTAGCAAGAAGAAATTTGGTTAAATTGATGGCCTCAAAGCATCATGATCCAAGTGTTAGTGTATATGCCCTAGAGGCCATTACTGTATCATACTAGTTTGTATATTACTTAATGGATGCTTGGGATATTCACCTTGTATATACAATCTTGCTCAAAATAGTAGTATGCTACTTGGTTTGTTTCTACTTCAATGTGTACATGTGTTTATTTTTGTATATCACCTATACACATTAGTAGAGCCCTTAGGATCCTTGCTTGATTACCAGCGATGTGATGGCCGTCACACTAGTGGGGCTGGGTAATCTATAAGCACATCCTTATGCAGGTCCCTGGTCGCAGGACTATCGAGACAGGGCATCGATACTCCGGAGTAGACCAGCGCATGCGCTTCTCATCCCAGTGTGGGAGACGGTCTGTCCCACAGCCGTCAGTACGTCGTACTTGAGATAGTATGCGGGTGCTCGTTAGGTTACGGGTACACTGGACAGGACTCGTCGGGAACTGACTAGTTGGTATTATACCTATCGTCAGTTATCAGTTCCCAGGTGACATGAGTACAGCTTAGTCCGCTGACTTGACACTGTCACTTCGCCTCGGGTGTGTTCCCACTGTACTTTGATCACTACCCTACCACGGCTCAAAGGAGTCGTGCAAACAGGTAGTGGTTGGGTGCAGTCCCGAAGCATTTGGAGGCAGTGACGGTTAGACAGGATTCGTCTCTCCCGGTATTGGGGGTTGACATCGCGCTGTGTCTAGGAGAGCCATTACACGAGTAGTCCCTGGCCAGGGCAAACGAGATATACTGGTAGGTTTCCAGTGTTATCTCAGGGTGTTTTGGGCTTCGCTCCGGCACGACTTGTACCGCTATTGGGGGACTGACGTTTACCGCCCCCTAGGCCCGCCATGCGATGTATCAGACGAACAGACCGGACTGTACGGAGAATGTCACACTCAGGCTCAGTAGGAGTTCAGATGGGTTTCGCCTCGTCGGTCTTCTTGTCGGCATTACCTGGGGACCGTTACGCACAGCTAGTGCCGCTTGCGGTCTGTGGTTAAACCCACTGCCAGCGTAGTGTCGAGTCTTTAGAGTCCCACACAGAAAGCTTTTCGCCTTTAGGCAAAAGAGTAGAGGTCGCATAGTATTGCGACAGGTCGCATGGTTTTGCGACAGGGTTCGGTCACATCCGTGCACTTGTGCACGTACAGTGTCCGGACAGTTTACACTAGTGGGCTTTGGTTTAAGCCAGATCCTAGTGTATCTTATGGGATTGGATTTATCCAGTTTGCATTCGTGTTCCTCGGAACGCGGATGCGGGTGTGTATGCACAGTTGACAGGGAGGCACAGACAGCGGATTCTCATTAGGGTTGTTGACAGTTGACCGTTGACTCTTTGACTTTTTGCTCAACCCTAATGAGAATATGATATGTGATTAACTATTATATTAATTAAGTATTATGGTGATATGGTTGTTGACTTGTTGACTTTTGTTGACTTGTTGACTTTGGTGACTTGTTGACTTTTGTTGACTTGTTGACCGGTTGACTAGGCTTGACTAGTTGACCATCATGATGACCATAGCCATCATTTCATG
Organism: Agapanthus africanus; assembly: GCA_030015575.1. Taxonomy (NCBI): domain Eukaryota; kingdom Viridiplantae; phylum Streptophyta; class Magnoliopsida; order Asparagales; family Amaryllidaceae; genus Agapanthus; species Agapanthus africanus. Next base: position 624,092,281 of record CM057341.1, read on the forward strand.
GCAAAGACTTTTGTTTACTTGTTCATTTGTGTAAAATGAGTGCATGAAATGATATGGTTGTGATTGCTTCTAACCATCACATAAGACTTTTGTTAATATGATGAGTTATCATTGCTTTGGATTATGAGAGGGTGAGAGACAAAATACTTGCTCATTCATTCTTGCTCATTCTCTCTCTTGTTCTTGAGCTCTCCTCTTGCTCTCACCCTCAACCTCTTGCTCCCTCTCTTGATCTATGGTTCTCTTGTCTCATGAGTTGAGAATCAAGAACCATAGATAAAATCCCATTCTATTTCTTCTCTACTCATTCTAGTTCACTAGGTTTAGCAAACCAAGTGAACTAGTTTCTTCAAAGAACGAAGAAGGAGCTAAAGGTTGGAGCTTTCAAGTGGATCTATCTTCGGCGTACGGAGACAACGAGAAGGAGCCATCGAACCACCATCGGAGCTTGAAGACGAAGGAGTTCAAGTTAAGGTATAACCATCTCCATCCGAGTAGCTAACTCTCTTTAGCTAAGTTTGCTAGTTTTAGTTTAGTCAAAGATCCCGACTTTGGTTAGTCCATGTTGCCCCTTGCGCTAAAAATTTGATTTTTATACCGTTTCCGCCTCCCCGTAAGAACCGGGGGTCGCAACGTGGACTTACAGTGGTATCAGAGCCTAACTAAACTTAAACTAGCTTGGTAGTGAAGTGTAACGAAGTTCGGAACCGGAAAAATCAAAAAAACCAAACTTTTTCAAAACCTGAGTTTCTGTTGAAATTTTTTCTGGTCAAAATGAAAAACTTTATACTCCTAAATTCGGCTCAGGGTTTTGTGTGAACACCCAAGAAAAACGTTGCCCTAATTCGTTCAAACCGCCGCGCTTCCGCCGCACTAGGTAGGCATGTGCCGCGGAAGCGCCGCAGTTTGTCGTCTTCTCTGCATCGTTTTTCGTGCAGTGTGTGTCTGTGTTGGTTTTGGGATTTTTGAAATATATTATATGTGCCCAGATTTTCCAGAAAAGAAATTTCCTTTTGGGGTCCTATAATTCCGTATTTTTTCCGAACTTCACTGCACTTTGACTATGATGGTTATATATGTGATGTTTGCATGTATTGAACGTCGGCTAATCGCTATAAGTCGATTGGTCGGGGTTATACATGATCTGTGTTTGATGCTGGAATGTGTATATAAATATGTTGGATTGTCGCGGGTGAATAGCCGGGGGTTGTGAGACGAGAGTTTTCTTTTCTTGCAATTCATGTAAATTTGTAAATTGATGTAATAATTATTTGTATGGCCGCACAACCGGGTCGGGGTTGTAGCCGTCATTGTATAATTTCTTTTTACTGTTTTTGCTCCTAGGATAGACCCATGGAGGGGTGCACAAACTACCGGGTATGCCGAAGTGTCGAGTGGCCTACTCATGGAGATGAGGGAGGTTGCTACGCTTCGGGTACTTGGCGGGTAGTTTGCCGCACCCGTAGGGGTCTTGGGTGGGGTATTGGCTATTCACCGCGACCGTGTAATCTGTTTTTGTTACAGGCTCGTACAAATTACAGATTCCTAGTATATCCAATGTATTTATCTGTGATCTGAAATGTTTATCATTGCAGTATATCTATATATGATATTATTTAGGCGTTGCTTATGTTTTACAGACGCGCTAGCCCAGCCCCCGCTCTGTCGTTAGTTAAGTAACCTAACGGGTAATGACGGGGCCCCGTGGCGAATGCGAATGGCATAAGCGTACGTCATATTTTGGTTGTTTTCTGCAATGGTAGGATTAAATGATGGGACGCATTAAAAGAACTAATGCAAGAATATCACGCATTAAAAGAACTAATGCAAGATAATAAACCAAGTTAAAGTCGTTGGAACACTTTCGAAAAACCACTCGGTTCTTTTCAAAACCAACTTTTAAATGCGGAGCTTGAGCCACTCCTTTTAAAAGCTATCTCGTTCCATCGACCAAATCAAGTTCACTACGTTCACGGTTTTGCCAAAACCATTCGTAGCCCTCCGTCGTTTCGTATGAATATTCAATAGTATTCAAGCTGTGTTTGTTGACCTTCGTCAAGGCATAGTGATTGGTAGCTATTGGGTATTCATATGTAGCATAGATAGATGCGTTGGTTTGGGACATTCGCATTACCTTGTTGACCTTCGTCAAGGGTATATACGGGTGGATTCAAATTAACCTGGATAATGACGGGCAGAACTTGACATGTGACTTATGATTTGTTGACCTTCGTCAAGGTCATAAGAGCATGGGGCAAAAATCCACATCGGGAGTTTCATAAGTACTGAAACTTGCTAGATTTGCATACCATTTGGAGTGTGATGATTCTGGTAGGATTCCTTCAGTTTCGTCACGCGATGATATTTGGATCCCGATCCTACTGTGAGTATATGCTACTCCTCGGGAAATTTCTCACTAAACGATCAATGCTATAAACCTAGTAGGTGCCTAGAAAGGTGTTAGCGGGGCTACGCCCCCAGGGAAAAGAGGTTCTTTAATTAAGGAACTTCGCGAAAGCGTTGGAAAACCTCCCTCGAAGTACCGACACCGGCCTGGCTGAACGGTTAAGCAAGTATTGTACGGTGGGATTGATCCTAATTAATTCTTCCTTTATGGTTTGAGGAGGGATTCGAGAAACAGTGGGAGCCATCCTGTTTAGACAAACTAAAAACCACTCTAAACTTGCAAGAGCATCATGCTGAGTGTTTCTTCTTCTCTCTCCTAATTGCAGCGACCAATCAACATGACTGGACTTAAGTTACTCCTAGATAAAAACAAACTGACAGGGCCAAACTACAAAGATTGGCTCAGGAATGTCAAGATAGCAATCACTTATGACAAGCTGTGGTATCTTCTTACCACCAAAGCTCCCCCTGTCCCTGGTCCAACTTCCAGTGTCGCGGATAAGGAAATCCGCAAGACTTGGGAGATTGATAGCGCGAAGGCCAAGTGCCTCCTGCTTGCCTCGATGGACAACGAACATCAGAGGAGGCATGAGAATATGGACATGGAGTCCATATTGCTCCATACAAAAGAACTGTATGGAGAGCAATCACGTATCGCAAGATACGAAGTGTCGAAAAAGTTATTTTCGACAAGAATGGCCGTCGGATCATCAGTAGCCGAGCACGTGCTAAAGATGATCGGCTTCATTGAGGAGCTCGCTGACCTAGGGATCACATTGGAGAGTGAGCTATATACGGATATAGTTCTCCAGTCCCTTCCTTCCACTTACGCCCAGTTTATACTGAACTTCAACTTACAAGAAAAAGAGGTTGAACTTTCAGAGCTCCTCAACATGCTGAGGAGCGCAGAGGGCACCCTACAGAAAGGTAGGGATACATCCACTTTGTTTGTAGGAGGATCATCTTCTTCTAGGTCCAAGGCGAAAGCCAAGGGAAAGAAGAAGAAGGCCCCCGCCAAACCAAGGGGCGGTGTTAGTAAAGTGGATACGAAGGGAAAAGGTAAAGCAACAAAGATAGCGGGGAAGCTTGTGGATAAGGAAGAATGCTTCTATTGTCATAAGAAAGGACACTGGAAGAATGATTGCAGGGCCTGGAAGGCCAGAACACAGGAATTGAAGCAGGTTGCAGCTTCAGCTTCAGGTGTGTATGTTATTGAAAACTGTCTTTCAATAAACTCTACTTCCTGGGTATTGGATACCGGATCAGGATCTCATATCTGTAATTCTTTGCAGGCGTTGAGAAACCGTAGTGTTTTGAAAGCAGGTGACATGACCCTCAGAGTTGCGAACGGAGCTAGCATGGATGCTAAAGCCGTGGGGGACTATCACCTGGGAATGTCAGATGGACATGTTTTGGTTTTGCGTAATTGCTTTTTTGTACCCAACGCAACTTGTAATATCATTTCTGTATCTTTAGTTTCTAAAGAAGGTTATGAATTTGCGTTTGTAAGTAATGTTGTAAACATTCACCTTAATCAAGTTTTGATTGGATCAGGTACATTGAGTAATGGTATATACGTGTTAAACCAACCACAGATTTTCAACGTCCAGAATACACACAAAAGAAAGTCTCCGGAAATGAATCAGACTTTCTTGTGGCATTGTAGATTGGGTCACATCAATGAGAGAAGGTTGACTAAGTTACATACAGAAGGATATTTGAATGCGTTCGAATATCAATCGTATGCCACTTGTCAATCTTGTCTCAAAGGAAAGATGATAAAGACTCCGTTTACTGGACAAGGAGTAAGAGCGAGCGAGCTCTTAGGACTCGTACACAGTGACGTGTGCGGTCCAATGTCTACACATGCCCGAAGCGGACATTCTTACTTCATTACTTTTACGGATGACTTCTCAAGGTACGGTTATGTCTTCTTGATGAAACAAAAGTCCGAGGCCTTTGGAAAATTCCAGGAGTATAAGAATGAAGTAGAGAAACAGACCGGCAAAAGTATTAAGATTCTAAGATCGGATCGAGGTGGAGAATACTTAAGTGCCGAATTCCTGAATTACTTAAAAGAGAATGGTATTCTCTCTCAGCTTACTCCTCCATACACTCCGCAACATAATGGTGTATCGGAGAGACGGAACCGAACCCTATTGGATATGGTTCGGTCCATGATGAGTAACGCTGAGTTACCGCGATCATTCTGGGGATATGCATTAGAAGCAGCTGCGTATCTCTTGAACAAGGCTCCCACCAAGACTGTGCCTACCACCCCATATGAGATGTGGACTGGGAAGAAACCCTGTCTAAAGTATCTTAAGGTATGGGGATGTCCAGCTTTTGTAAAGAAGCAGCATGCGGACAAGCTTGAGGCACGTTCAGTACAGTGTAAGTTTGTGGGATACCCAAGGAACTCCAGGGGGTATCTTTTCTATTCCGCTGAGGAACAAAAGGTTTTTGTTTCTCAGCATGCCCGCTTCTTGGAAACTGAGTTTTTGGAAACCCAGATAAGTGGGAGCACAATAGAACTGGAAGAAGTTCCAGAACCACAGACTGTTACTGAAAGCTTAGTGGAACCAGAGGGTTCAACAGAACAGGACATTCCTGCGCCACTCCGCAGGAGTAGTAGGCAGTCTCATCCGCCCGAGAGATACTACGGTTTTCTCATAGACGGGGATAGAGAGGATTGCATCATAGATTATGATGAGCCTACTAGCTTCCAGCAGGCCGTTCAGAGCGTTGACTCAGTGAAATGGCTGGATGCAATGCGGACCGAAATGGAGTCCATGTACACCAACAAGGTATGGACGTTGGACATTGCTCCAGACGGGGTAAAACCCGTAGGATGCAAGTGGATCTTCAAAAGGAAGATTGGTGTAGATGGACAGGTTGAGACCTATAAAGCTAGGCTGGTAGCAAAGGGTTTTCGTCAAAGACCTGGCTTGGACTACGACGAAACCTTTTCTCCAGTAGCCATGCTGAAATCCATTCGGATCCTTCTTGCCATTGCTGCCTTCCACGATTATGAGATCTGGCAAATGGACGTAAAGACAGCTTTTCTAAATGGAAATTTAGAGGAGTGTGTCTATATGGACCAGCCAGAGGGTTTCATTCAGAGTGGGAGCAGCGGAAAGGTGTGCAAGTTGCTTAAATCCATCTATGGACTAAAGCAGGCATCGCGGAGTTGGAACATCTGCTTTGATGAGACGGTCAAAGAATTTGGCTTTATCAAAAATCCAGATGAACCATGCATCTATAGTAGATTTGTAGCGAGAACTGTAGTATTCCTCGTTTTATACGTGGATGACATTCTCTTAATAGGAAATGACATTCCTATGCTACAATCTGTCAAGGGGTTCTTGTCACACAGGTTCTCCATGAAAGACCTGGGTGATGCCTCGTACATTCTGGGTATCCGGATCAACCGAGACAGATCCAAGAGGATATTAGGACTTTCGCAGTCCAGGTACATCGACACCATACTGAAGAGATTCAGTATGGAAGATTCCAAGCGCGGTAACCTACCGGCTTGTCACGGGATCACCCTCTCTAAAGAGATGTCTCCCAAGACTGATTTGTAGAGGGATCGCATGTCTATTATACCCTACGCCTCTGCGGTAGGCTCTATAATGTATGCGATGTTGTGTACCAGACCAGATGTAGCTTATGCACTGAGTGTGGTAAGCCGGTATCAGTCAAACCCTGGGGAGAAACACTGGATAGCGGTAAAGAACATTCTCAAGTACCTGAGAAAGACTAAGGAGATGTTCTTGGTGTATGGCGGAAAAGACCCCCAGATCGAGGCCTTAGCTGACTCCACCTTCCAGAGTGACAAGGATGATTCCAAGTCCATGTCGGGTTTTGTCTTTACCCTCAATGGAGGGGCGGTGTGTTGGAAGAGTTCCAAACAGGAAACCGTTGCAGACTCGACGATGGAAGCGGAATACATCGCTGCATCTGATGCCGCAAAAGAAGCTGTCTGGATGAGGAAGTTCTTGAAAGAACTTCAGGTGGTTCCGTCCATTGTTGATCCAATACCTCTGTATTGCGACAACAACGGGGCTATAGCTTTGGCGAAGGAACCCAGGTCCCATCAGAGATCCAGGCACATCTTGAGGCGGTATCACCTGATCAGGGAGATCGTAGATCGCCAGGAGATCGAGGTTCGGAGAGTCGCTTCAGAAGATAACACTGCTGATCCATTCACCAAGGCCCTGCCCCAGACTCAGTTCGAGCGGCTGATCGAGATGATAGGTCTTCGATACGCCAGTACATGGCCTTAGTGCAAGTGGGAGATTGTTAGTGTATATGCCTTAGAGGCCATTACTGTATCATACTAGTTTGTATATTACTTAATGGATGCTTGGGATATTCACCTTGTATATACAATCTTGCTCAAAATAGTAGTATGCTACTTGGTTTGTTTCTACTTCAATGTGTACATGTGTTTATTTTTGTATATCGCATATACACATTAGTAGAGCCCTTAGGATCCTTGCTTGATTACCAGCGATGTGATGGCCGTCACACTAGTGGGGCTGGGTAATCTATAAGCACATCCTTATGCAGGTCCCTGGTCGCAGGACTATCGAGACAGGGCATCGATACTCCGGAGTAGACCAGCGCATGCGCTTCTCATCCCAGTGTGGGAGACGGTCTGTCCCACAGCCGTCAGTACGTCGTACTTGAGATAGTATGCGGGTGCTCGTTAGGTTACGGGTACACTGGACAGGACTCGTCGGGAACTGACTAGTTGGTATTATACCTATCGTCAGTTATCAGTTCCCAGGTGACATGAGTACAGCTTAGTCCGCTGACTTGACACTGTCACTTCGCCTCGGGTGTGTTCCCACTGTACTTTGATCACTACCCTACCACGGCTCAAAGGAGTCGTGCAAACAGGTAGTGGTTGGGTGCAGTCCCGAAGCACTTGGAGGCAGTGACGGTTAGACAGGATTCGTCTTTCCCGGTATTGGGGGTTGACATCGCGCTGTGTCTAGGAGAGCCATTACACGAGTAGTCCCTGGCCAGGGCAAACGAGATATACTGGTAGGTTTCCAGTGTTATCTCAGGGTGTTTTGGGCTTCGCTCCGGCACGACTTGTACCGCTATTGGGGGACTGACGTTTACCGCCCCCTAGGCCCGCCATGCGATGTATCAGACGAACAGACCGGACTGTACGGAGAATGTCACACTCAGGCTCAGTAGGAGTTCAGATGGGTTTCGCCTCGTCGGTCTTCTTGTCGGCATTACCTGGGGACCGTTACGCACAGCTAGTGCCGCTTGCGGTCTGTGGTTAAACCCACTGCCAGCGTAGTGTCGAGTCTTTAGAGTCCCACACAGAAAGCTTTTCGCCTTTAGGCAAAAGAGTAGAGGTCGCATGGTATTGCGACAGGTCGCATGGTTTTGCGACAGGGTTCGGTCACATCCGTGCACTTGTGCACGTACAGTGTCCGGACAGTTTACACTAGTGGGCTTTGGTTTAAGCCGGATCCTAGTGTATCTTATGGGATTGGATTTATCCAGTTTGCATTCGTGTTCCTCGGAACGCGGATGCGGGTGTGTATGCACAGTTGACAGGGAGGCACAGACAACGGATTCTCATTAGGGTTGTTGACAGTTGACCGTTGACTCTTTGACTTTTTGCTCAACCCTAATGAGAATATGATATGTGATTAACTATTATATTAATTAATTATTATGGTGATATGGTTGTTGACTTGTTGACTTTTGTTGACTTGTTGACTTTGGTGACTTGTTGACTTTTGTTGACTTGTTGACCGGTTGACTAGGCTTGACTAGTTGACCATCATGATGACCATAGCCATCATTTCATGGCAAAGACTTTTGTTTACTTGTTCATTTGTGTAAAATGAGTGCATGAAATGATATGGTTGTGGTTGCTTCTAACCATCACATAAGACTTTTGTTAATATGATGAGTTATCATTGCTTTGGATTATGAGAGGGTGAGAGACAAAATACTTGCTCATTCATTCTTGCTCATTCTCTCTCTTGTTCTTGAGCTCTCCTCTTGCTCTCACCCTCAACCTCTTGCTCCCTCTCTTGATCTATGGTTCTCTTGTCTCATGAGTTGAGAATCAAGAACCATAGATAAAATCCCATTCTATTTCTTCTCTACTCATTCTAGTTCACTAGGTTTAGCAAACCAAGTGAACTAGTTTCTTCAAAGAACGAAGAAGGAGCTAAAGGTTGGAGCTTTCAAGTGGATCTATCTTCGGCGTACGGAGACAACGAGAAGGAGCCATCGAACCACCATTGGAGCTTGAAGACGAAGGAGTTCAAGTTAAGGTATAACCATCTCCATCCGAGTAGCTAACTCTCTTTAGCTAAGTTTGCTAGTTTTAGTTTAGTCAAAGATCCCGACTTTGGTTAGTCCATGTTGCCCCTTGCGCTAAAAATTTGATTTTTATACTGTTTCCGCCTCCCCGTAAGAACCGGGGGTCGCAACGTGGACTTACACCAAGCAAGGGAGGTGAAGGAAAAAGGGATGAAGGATGGGGTTTAAATTGTGAGCTTTAAATTGCAATTTTTGGAGCAAACTTTGAAGAATTTTTTTGAAGAAGATGAAAAGAAAAGAGATGAAGGGGAGGCTGCTGGATTTCGGCCAGAATGAGGGAGAGGGGATGGTGTGTGGTGTGGGAAAAAAGGTCTTGGTCAACTCCTACCAACCACAAAAGACCATACTCAAAAACAATTCAAAAACCTTTAAAATAAAACCCCATTTCCACACAATATAACAAGTCAAAGAGCATGGAATTTTTTTCTGGACCTGATGATGGTGGGGCCGGCCTAGAGGTGAGGAATGAGTGAGAGAGAGTGCACAAAAATTTTTTATGCAAAAAGACCCCCTACAAGTCCAAAATTGCAAGTTTAAGCTTAAATTCAATAAATTTCGTTTTCTATAATAAAAATTAGTTAAAAATCAAAATAAAATACTACAAATTTATGTTACAACTATATTTTAATTAACATAATTTTAAAGATTAAAATTAGCCCAGAAAAATTTGTATTTATCGCTAATTTAATGTATTTTCTTACCGGCTTAAAATAATATTAAAAAATTGAAAAATAGGGAAAAAATTTTAAATGACCAAAATTTAATAAGTAACTCATTAGCTACTAAAAACAAATAATTAGCTATTCATTTTAGGTATAATTAGTCCTAAACTTCAAAATAACAAAAAGGACGGTTTTCGGAAAAATATCGAATTTTCACCGATTTTCAGGAAAACACCAAAACGACTTTTCAAGGCGTTACAATCTTCCCCCCTTAAAGAAATTCGGTCCCCGAATTTAAAAATATAACTACGCTTACCTTCAAAGAGATAGGGATATTTCTTCCTCATCTCGCCCTCGGTCTCCCAGGTGACCTCCTCGCTGCTCGGGCTACGCCAAAGGACCTTGACGGTTGGTATAATCTTCGATCTCAACTTCTTCACCTGCCGATCCAGGATGGCCACCGGCTGCTCTGCAAAAGAAAGGTCACGCTTTAGCTGGACTGTCGGGTGCTGAATTGCATGCGAAGGGTCGTGAAGGTACTTGCGGAGCATCGAAACATGGAAGACGGGGTGAACATCGGGAAAGCTGGGTGGAAGGGCCAAACGATATGCAACAGCGCCGACACGCTCGAGGATCTCGAAGGGACCTACGAATCTAGGGCTAAGCTTCCGCTTTCGCCAGAAACGCATCACGCCCTTCATCGGAGAGACTCTCAGAAAAACATGGTCGCCAACTGCGAAATCTAATCTGCGACGGCGCCTGTCTGCATACGATTTCTGTCTGCTCTGAGCTGCCCTCATCCAGTCTCGAATCAACTGTATCTTCACTGTCGTCTCCTCAACAAGCTACGGCCCCAAAATACTGCTCTCGCTGAGCTCTGTCTAACAGACGGGCGATCTGCATCTCCTCCTATACAATGCCTCGAAAGGTGCCATCTGAATAGTATCCTGGAAGCTGTTGTTGTAGGAGAACTCCACTAGAGGTAAATGACGATCCCAGCTACCGCCGAAGTCTAAAACGCACGCTCTGAGCATGTCCTCGAGAGTCTGAATGGTCCGCTCTGACTGTCCGTCGGTCTGCGGATGAAACGCTGTACTGAAGCTCAAACGAGTGCCCAAAGCCTCCTGAAGTCTCTGCCAAAGTCGGCTGGTGAACCGGGTGCCTCGATCTGACACGATATAAGTCGGTACGCGATGTAGTCGCACGATCTCGTCAATGTAGAGCTGAGCATACTGAGCGAAGCTGAAAGTGGTCTTCACTGGCAGGAAGTGGGCCGCTTTCGTCAATCGATCTACGATCACCCAGATGGAGTCATACCATCGACTGGTCCTGGGTAGACCCATAATGAAATCCATCGAAATCTGCTCCCATTTCCACTCCGGAATGGGTAACGGCTGTAGCTCTCCTGCGAGCCTCTGGTGCTCGGCCTTGACTTACTGGCAAGTCAGGCATCTCGATACAAACTCTGCAATGTCCCTCTTCATCCCGTCCCACCAGTAGGTCACTCTCATATCCTGGTACATCTTGGTGGAACCGGGGTGGACACTATACACTGATCGGTGTGCCTCCTCAAGAATGTCGCGCCGCAATCCATCAGCATCTGGTACGCACAGTCTAGATCCATAGCGTAAAATCCCCTGATCGTCAATCACGAACTCGGAAAATCTGCCCTGTCCCATCTGTGCCATGATCTCTGAGCAACGGTCGTCACTGCGCTGTGCCTCATATATACGGTCAAGCAACTGTGGGCGTGCACGAACATGCGCGAGCTGTCCCCCTGTCTGAGTGAACTCGAACTCAACTCGGCTGTCGCATAACATCTGCCAATCTGCTGACGACTGCCTCTGCACTGCGCGCAAAAAGGATTGACTACCCCCAGGCCTCCTACTCAACGCATCTGCCACCACATTCGCCTTGCCTGGGTGATCTAAGATCTCGCAGTCGTAGTCTTTCACCAACTCCATCCAACGACGCTGTCTGAGGTTCAGGTCTCGCTGCTGGAATATGTATTTTAAGCTCTTGTGATCAGTGAATATCTGACACGACTCGCCGTATAGGTAATGTCGCCAAATCTTCAATGCAAAGACCACTGCAGCCATCTCCAAATCAAGAGTGGGGTAGTTCTGTTCATGCTTCTTCAACTGCCGAGAAGCATAAGCGATCACCCGGCCATGCTGCATCAATACGCATCCTAATCCCACTCGCGAAGCATCACAGTAGACCACAAATCCGCCCGATCCCGAAGGCAAAGATAGCACCGGCGTCGTAGTCAAACATGTCCGCAGCTGCTGAAAACTGCGCTCGCACTCCTCTGTCCAAACGAAAGGAACTCCCTTCCGGGTCAAACCGGTCAAAGGTGCAGCTATATGGGAGAAGTCCTGAACAAAACGCCGGTAGTAGCCCGCCAGGCCTAGAAAACTACGGATCTCAATAACCGATGTAGGTCGGGGCCACTGCTGAACAGCCTCAATCTTCTTCGGGTCCACACATATGCCGTCTCTCGTAACCACGTGACCTAAAAATACGACGCTGTCCAGCCAGAAAGCACACTTAGAGAACTTTGCGAACAGCTGGTGCTCCCTTAGAGTCTGTAACGTAATCTGCAAGTGCTGCTCGTGCTCCTCTCTGCTCCCGGAGTACACCAAGATATCGTCAATAAACACGATGATGAACAAGTCAAGATACGGCCTGAATGTACGGTTCATCAAATCCATGAATGCTGCTGGGACGTTGGTGAGTCCGAACGACATCACCAAAAACTCGTAGTGGCCGTAGCGCGTGCGAAAAGCTGTCTTCGGTATATCCTCCTGTCGAACTCGCAGCTGATGGTATCCTGATTGCAAGTCGATCCTCGAAAAATACCCCGCACCCTGAAGCTGGTCAAACAAATCATCAATGCGTGGCAACGGATATCTGTTCTGAATGGTAACTTTATTCAGCTGGCGGTAGTCGATGCATAAGCGCAAACTTCCATCCTTCTTCTTGACAAACAGGACCGGAGCACCCTACAGAGAAACACTAGGTCGAATAAGCCCCTTATCTAACAAATCCTGCAACTGATCCTTCAGCTCTCGAAACTCTGCCGGGGCCATCCGATAAGGTGGTATAGAAATAGGCCCCGAGCCGGGAATCAAATCAATGCAGAACTCAATATCGCGCTCAGGCGGTAGCCCAGGTAGCTCATCAGGGAAAACATCAGGGAACTCACAAACAACCGGGACCCGGTCCAATGGAACCTCTGCAGCTCGAGTATCACAAATATACGCTAAGAATCCCTGACATCCCTTCCGCAAGAGCTGACCAGCGCGAAGAGACGAAATCAAGCTGGGAAGGGTGACGCTGTGGTCTCCCTGAATAACAAGGACTGGCTCTCCCGGAAAGCTAAATCTGACTGCCTTCTCACGGCAGTCCACCGAAGCATAACAAGTGGCTAGCCAATCCATGCCCAGAAGCACATCAAAGTCTAACATATCGAGGAGAATCAAATCAACCGATGAATCCCTCTCCCCGATACGAAAGGAACACAAACGAAATACAAAACGAGCGACAAACGACTCGCCTACCGGAGTACTAACAACAAGCGGATGATCTAACGACGATGACTCACGGCCTAACATCGGTACAAAGTGTGTAGATACGTACGAATGTGTGTAACCTGGGTCAAATAATACCCGAGCATCGAAAGAACAAACTGGCAAGGTACCTATCACAACGGCATTGGATGCCTACGCATCCTGCGGTGTCAAAGCAAATACTCGGGCCTGTCCTCCACCGATAGCGGGCTGACCTCGACCTCGGCCCCTTCCTCCTCGTCCTCTCTGAACAGGACCGCCGCGTCCACGGCCTCTGAGTACACCTAACTGGCGTGGAGCATCGCCGGTGGTAGGAAGTAGGGCTCTCTGAGGAGGGGGTGGTGATGGTGGTAGGGTCACATGCGGAACTGTCGCTGCTCCCTGTCGTCTCATCGGACAGTCTCTGACAAGATGGTGCGGACTCCCGCACCCAAAACACCCTGGCGACGGCTGCTGTCCCTGGGGATAAGAACCGTATAACTGTCCCCGACCAAATCCTCTGCCAGGCCTATCTCTCGGAAAGAATCTGGCGCGCTGCCTCTGAGACGGTACATCGGTGCGAATCCTCTTCGGCCCAGAAACGGCCGAAGTCTGTGATATGCGTGCCTCCATCCATAGCAGCTGAATAAGTGTCGTAGTGCTGGGCGCCAATAGCAAGATATAGCTGCGCATCAAGTCCCTATACAAACCTCTTCACCATCTTCTCTTCGGTATCCACCAAATACGGAGCATATCGGGATAACTGTGTAAACTGGATGTCATACTCAGACACCGTCATCCCAGGTGTCTTGACTAAGGCCTCGAAGCTACGAGCTCTGGCGTCACGAACGCTCTCTGGGAGGAAACGAGCTAGAAAGACCGCTGTAAACTCAGCCCAAGTCATAGGCGGTAGACCTGCAGCTCGACCTCTCAAGACTGACTCCCACCATGTCTGCGCGAGACCTTCTAGTCGGAAACTCGCAAGCTCTACCCATCGATCATCCGAACATCTCAGCGAACGGCAGATCCTGGGTAAACTGTCAAGGAACGTCTGTGGGTCCTCCGCTGCCTCGGTGCCGGTGAATACTGGAGGTCTCAGCCTCATGAAATCCTGTAGTGAAACCGGGATGGTCACGGCGGTAGTAGTAGGAGTAGGTATCATGGTCGTCTGTGAAGTAGTGGGTACGTCATCCGGCCTCGGTGTACGACTGGCTGCAACTAGGGATCCTACCATCTGACGTAGCTCCTGCATACTCCCCATCATCTGTCGCAACTCCTCCATACCAGTCTCAAGCCTATCCATACGGCCTGGGGAAGGTGGATCGGTCTGTCCCTGCGGCGTAGGCATACCACCCTGCTCAGTTCTAGTCTCGCACGAGCCAGCTCGAATCTCGTCTCGGGCGGCAGCCCTCTGTGCCCTCGTAGCCTTCGACGGCATAGTGGCTCCTACAGGAAAACGGATAGTAAGAACAGTGCAATAGGATCATAGGATACACGGAATTGAAGAAGTAATTTTCAAGCAAGTATATCCTAAAGTCACTTAAGCGGAGTACCGTATCGCAAGTATGCCGCGGACATACGCACGCTACGTTACCCTGCTTAAGTCACTTACTCCATCTACCAAGGGTCATCCTACACTCGAAAAGGTAAAACCTATCGCTCTGATACCAACTTTGTCACGACCCGCAGGGTACGGAACGTGACTGGCACTTAAGTTACGAAACGTCTCAAGACATCCATAAAATAAGTAAGCCAAAGCCCAGAAACCAAAACCAAATAAGCAAAAGAGTGACGAGAACCCAATCAATGGAAAACGAGTTTATCAAATAAGTCATATAAAAACCTTTTTTAAAAACAATACAATTTTTTCCGAAAATTTCGGCAGAGTCTCCTTTGTAAAAACTGGCCCCCAAAATGGGTACAACAAGAATATATATGAATTCAACAAATATGGCATCCCCAAGCGGGAGCTAGCTCTTCGCCACAAGGCGGTCATAAATCCCACGCAATATAAAACATCATGCAAAATAATCATAAAGAAGCATGAGAAAAACAGCATGTCGACTCAAGTGAGCTCGACCCCAAAATACAGCATAAAAAGTCCACAAATCTCACAGTCTTATCTCTAAGTCAATATACAACAATACTGGTAGATACAGTAGATGGAGTGCACTAGATACAAAGAATATACAAGGTGGTACAAAAATAATAATATAACCCACCTAAGAGCAAAACCTCGAGTCCAGGCAAAAGAAGCAAGTGCGCCCGCCACTACTGTACTGACGGAGCGGACCTGAAAAAGGCTGTGGCACAACGGGGGTGAGTTGCCAACTCATGAGTAATAAATAACATCTACACAGGCTATCGAATGCATGCACACAAGTATCCTAGCATCTCAAATACAGGTAAAGCAGGACATAATAGCCGGTATGTATGCAATATGAATATACTAGCAGGTATGAATGCAATGCAAATCAACTCATGATCTGAATGTGTAAGTATAAGAATCATGTTCTTCCTTTAGAAATCTCTTTTGAAATACCAGCACAATACCAATAGAATCAACAAGAATCTGTGTCCAACATCGACACCTCAAAACTGTCTCAAATCTCATATCAATGTATCTCTGGCCTCAGCCGTCCGGCTGACCCATCTCAAATATCAATATCTCATCATCTCGCGGCCACGGTCGGTATCCTCTGGATATCCGCCATCCCAAACAGTCACCGGTAGGTAATCCGTCCCCTGCCAGGCTCAACGTCAACACCAGATTCCTCTTGCCCCAGGGTACCTTACCGGGCCCACTATGTACCCGTGACGGTTCCTCCACTCCTCGACACGGATCCCGAAAACCACAGCAAACTCATGGTGGACGATACTTACATCACTAGAAAACCGCAATTTATATATTTTAAAAATATAATAAGTTTAGAAATTTTGCGGCTTTCCTCCGAAATCCAGAAATATCATAAAATCTCAAGAAATCCTCATAAGTGCATATGTCAATGATAATGAATGCATATGGTATCAATAATCAAGTTGCGATGTGTGATTAATAGATTAGGCATGAACAAATAATATGATGAAGCACATGCACATGAATAGCAATCCTACGATTTCATTTTAAAGAATTAAAGCAATAGCGCGAGTTTAAGTATCAATTATAATAAAAGGTTTCAATTTAAAGGTTATCTAGTGTGGTGGCATGGCAATTACCAGGGTGTGTGTGTAAGCATGAATAGTGCTCGTGCTGCATATAAAAACCCTGGCAATGGTGCAGGTGTCCTATAAAAGGGTTTCGTATATGTATGTCAATATAAGGCATGGATGCAGCAAATAATCATATAAGTATTACACCCCTAATTACTAAAATCACTAAGAATCTTTTAAGTTACTAAAACTATCGGACGGCTTGCGCCATCCAACGATAGTCCCCCGTAGATATTACATCTACTCACCGGAATCCCTAGCTAGTCACGTCCAATCACCGCTTTCCCCTTTCGTGCCGCGTTTGACGTCTCCGCGACCGAACCTGGAATTTACATCAATACCAAACATAAGGTTACATATCAAGAACGACGTAAACCCAAACGAAAATACTAACGTTCACAAGTTAGGTACAACGTGCACAAGGTGCGCGGAACACACGCGAAAATCGCAAAAACTGCAAAAATCGTCGATTTGGTCGCCCGGAAAAAGTAAAACCCGAACACCCAAAAATCCGCACTCACGCATCCTAAATGTCATAGGATATGCCAACAATATCATCAAGATATCGCAATTAATTCATCACAATATTTTATAACACAACTAGTAAGCTAGAATTTTGCAATTTGGAACAAACATCGAAAATTAGCGACAAAGTTAACACAATCCAACACAACAATCCAAACTAACACACTAGCTAGCCATTACACTAATTTTAAACCATTAACTATGCATCAAACCATAATTCCAACACAAACCCTTCTTTTGATTTTTGGCAATTAGCAACAACAATGAAAATTTCACACAAGTTAACTTAGATTAGCATAACATCAAGCCACTTAAGCAAAGTAACCATATAGATTGGTTAAGTAAACAACTAGGTTAATTAAAAAGATTTAATTAACTAAAACATGGTTTCAAGAAACCCTAGTTAAATTTTCAACCATTAACAAAAAAAAACTAGATTAGGATTAACACTAAAATTAACACTAAACAACTAGATTAAAGAATTCTAACCATATCAACTTAAAAGAGTAGAAATTATACCTCAAATCTATGGATCTAGCAAGAATAAATTTGCTTCAATTGATGGCCTCAAAGAATCATGATCCAAGCAAGAGAGCTGAAGGAAAAAGGGATGAAGGATGGGGTTTAAATTGTGAGCTTTAAATTGCAATTTTTTGAGCAAACTTTGAAGAATTTTTTTGAAGAAGATGAAAAGAAAAGAGATGAAGGGGAGGCTGCTGGAATTCGGCCAGAATGAGGGAGAGGGGATGGTGTGGGGTGTGGGAAAAAAGGTCTTGGTCAACTCCTACCAACCATAAAAGACCATACCCAAAAACAATTCAAAAACCTTTAAAATAAAACCCCATTTCCACACAATATAACAAGTCAAAGAGCATGGAATTTTTTTCTGGACCTGATGATGGTGGGGCCGGCTAGAGGTACGGAATGAGTGAGAGAGAGTGCACAAAAAATTTTTATGCAAAAAGACCCCCTACAAGTCCAAAATTGCAAGTTTAAGCTTAAATTCAATAAATTTCGTTTTCTATAATAAAAATTAGTTAAAAATCAAAATAAAATACTAAAAATTTATGTTACAACTAGATTTTAATTAACATAATTTTAAAGATTAAAATTAGCCCAGAAAAATTTGTATTTATCGCTAATTTAATGTATTTTCTTACCGGCTTAAAATAATATTAAAAAATTGAAAAATAGGGAAAAAATTTTAAATGACCAAAATTTAATCAGTAACTCATTAGCTGCTAAAAAAAAGTAATTATCTATCCATTTTAGGTATAATTAGTCCTAAACTGCAAAATAACAAAAAGGACGGTTTTCGGAAAAATACCGAATTTTCACCGATTTTCAGGAAAACACCAAGACGACTTTTCAAGGCGTTACATATTTCCTACACCATTAGTGTAGTAATTGATTTACTTTAGCATCTATTTTAGTTTAGAGTTGTTTAAATGATGTTTAGTGATCTTGGAAATTTCCAAGATGAGGTTTAGGGCATGATTTGGTTTGTGATTGTGTATTGATGGTGTAATTGGTAACTACAACCCCTTTAGTGTTGAATCATGGACAAAACCTGAGAATAAAACCCTAATTCACAAACTTGGAATTCCCCGATATCGGATTTGTGTAGAAATTGTGATGTTGTTTTGAGACCTTCTATAACCCGGGAACCTTAGAAGTTATATAGCGATCACTGTGAGATGTGCTGGCAAAATAGAAGCTAACCGCAAGACCCGAGATCCCCAATCCACTTCTTGGCCACCAAAATAAGGCTTCTGGCCGCAATTTGCGGCCAGATTTATGAAAAGGATGTCGTCGTTTCTTGGGTAGGTGTCTGCTGTATATTTAAGGTCCTTTGTATATGCAACTTTCTCTAATTTTACTTGTATCAAAATCAGGGAGCGTTTTCTTGAGTTGCTGCTTCGAATTCCTTGATGTTTATGAATTGAAATTTTGATATTTGTGTTTATATCGGTCACTTGACATTTGTACGTCGATATCGGGTGTTGTTTGGTTGATTTGCGTGAGGATAACATATGTTTTAACCTATGTGTGATTCGCGTATCGTTTTAGTTTTGAATTGGATGTTTTAGTGCAATACGATATATATGATATGTAGGTACCCTCATATGGACTTCAAAATATTATGAAGAGGATGGCGACATCGACTTCGGGAAGCAAGGATCAAGGTGAGTAGATGTATATCTACGGGGGAAGTCGTGTGGATGGCGTATAGCACCCCCGCAGTTTCGCAGTGTAGCACACAAATGCTTATATATATATATATATTATATGTGTTTTTGTGAGACATGGAATAGAGTAAGAAGGGCCTTAAGAGATCATGGGATAGTGTTAGAATATTAGAAGTTACTGTTTTTAGTTTAATTCTTAGTTACGAAACCCTACTGTAAAGGTATACACACACACACATGCACACACTTGATATGTTCTGGTGTATATGTTTGCTGTATATATATATGTATGTGGATGTGTTGATATATATATATATATATATATATATATATATATATATATATATGATGAGGATACTATATGATACTCGGAGGAGAGTCGATATGATCGGGCATGATGCCGTGAGATCGGATTTGTGACTTAGGTCGTATTTTGAGATACACCATGATATTATAGCGGATCGTTGGGCATTGTGTTTTCATACACACGCGATATATGTTGATGGTATCGGAATGTACTAGACTTTAGATCCGTACCCCTAGTTTATGATATGATGATAATGATACCAGTTGAATAATGAGGTATATGTGATATTGACTCGTACCCCGATTTTGGGATGCCGTACGATGGATTTTACCGTACGATGTACAAATACGATGATTGATCTGCACTCTCGACTCGAGGATGTTATATAATATATTTTATCGTACGTGAAGCTATTAAGGAGGGATCACCGATTACTAGATATATCGACTCATACTTAGCTGGATTTCCTTACCCTTTTGATTTAGTCTCATAGTTTAGTCCTGTAGTTATCAGGTACATGTTAATTTGGGCTCGAGTCATACTTATTTTCAAAATTAACGAATCGTGAGTATTTTAAAGACAGGCCTATGTATACTACGGATTTTTTTCAAAGGATGCATCTTTTCTCAAAGACCCTATAGCCATATATTTACTATAACCATGATTCGTGCGATTTCAGATACCAAAAACTGTATGACTCGTATATAGGAATGTATATTTCTTTATTTTTGTATTTACTATTCATTTGCTATATATTCCTGTCGTTCATATCGCATTGCATGCTTATATGTGTTTTCTTTAGTTATTATGAAATCTGTTGTCAGGACACCAGCACCATTACCGATGATGTGTATGCCCCACGTACACTTATTTGCCGGCTCACACACATCATCATCGGTAATTTTCATTACACGTACACATTAGAAAACACCACTTCATTGGTATAAATGGCTAGTTGGTAGTTTCGACACAGTACTAGTACACTTGCTTTTATATGCTAGTTTAATTATTGCATTCCTTGCTTGATATCCGATGCATTCATATACCGATTTGTCATGCAATATTATGGGGCTTTATACCAGTATTCACTGTTTATTGACATCGCGATTTTGAGATTTCGGATTTAAATGAGATTTCTGGATTTGGAGAAACCGCAAGGATTTTATAAACTGATTATCATTTCTTAAAATAGAAATTGTAGTTTTCTCGTGATATGATATGAGATATGTGCACCATTAGTTTTCTCGGCCCTTGAGCCGTATCATACACACGATTCGAGAGGGAGGAGGAACCGTCTGTGGGTGCATGGTGGACCCGGTGCATTACCCGGGGGCAAGATGGTCGCAAATGATGGCGTTTACCCTGGTAGGAGAGCACTACCGACCGGTTATTTGTGACACGGCGGATATCCGGAGGATTCCGACATAGTCATGAGATTTGATTAAAGGGGCTAGTCCGGATTGCCGGAGCCCGAGATATTGACACAGAGATATTGATATTTTATGATATGGGCCAGTCCGGATTGCCGGAGCCCGAGATATTGAGATATTGGGATATACACATTTTGTGTCAATGCTTGACACGGTTCTCTGTTGATTTCATGGATGATACTTCGATTTTTATACAGATATCTCACTGAGATATGAAAACAGTTTTCTTATTTAGTTGCATTCCGTTTTCATGCATTCATACATCATATATATGATATGTTGCTACCTGAGGCACTGACACGAGCACTTGGTATTACACTTATGTATAGATGTTTACCTTGCCTTTATTAAGATGCTTCAGCTTATATATTGAGGATATTATGGTATGACCTAGGATAGAGTCATACATACGATTTCTGCACGGTGATGTCTTCTACTCACGAGTTGGCAACTCACCCCCGTTGTGCAACAGTTTCTTGCAGGTTTTGCCGTACAGGTTCATTACGGTTTGCTGGCACACTGTTCCTTCCGGGTGATTGCTTTGGTAGGTGGGTTCACTCACATCGTGACCACCGTCGTATTTTATTTACAGTCAGTTGTATCTAGTAAACTCCATCAACCCGACTTGTATATTTAGTAGACTTAGAAAACCAGTATGCATATTCTTTCGACCGTAAAGTCGCGCGCTTGTATTATTATGGTTTTTCTCTAGTTTTCTTGAAGATGCTGGTTTCTTTTCAGAGTTTTGATCCTCGCCCTTCGGCATTATATATTATATGTCTTGCATGGTTGTATCTGCCAATTGGCGAAGAGCTAGCTTCCGCTTGGGGATGCCTTTATTCATTATGTATATTATTCTTGTTTGTACCCGTTTGGGGTCAGTATTTACAAAGGAAACTCTACCAAAATTGTTGAAAGGACTTGATGCTTTTAAAGATGCTTACTACAATTTTTATGTGATTTATATGTTAACTTTTAAATAAGTTTTCCTTTACTCCTCTTTTTAAATGGTTTAGATTTCTGGGCTTTTGGTTTATTTGAATTAGGTAGGGTTCTATAGACTTCACATGATTCAAGTGCCAGTCACGTGTTATTTCGAGTCATGGCAAAGTTGGTATCAGAGCGCTAGGTTTAACCTTAGTTCGAGTCTATATTTGACTATGCGGAGTCTAGGGCGTTTATACATATTCGGAACCTAGGCTTGACCTTTCGGAACATAGACTTGGCCGAGGGGTATTAGACCTGAACTTTCATCGCATAGGTTAACCTTGGTTGATGGAGTAGGTGACTTAAGTAGAGTGACGTACCGTGTGTATGTTCCGCGGCATACTTACGATACGCCACTCCGCTTAAGAAGCCTTAGGATGTACATTTCTTTGCACAGTATTCTATTCATTCATTGATCTATCCTCATCGATATCGGTTGGTGGTTTTGTTACCACGATTGAATAGGCAGAGAGAGCTACGGCTAGAGTTGCGGGAAGCGTGAGCTTGTCTTGGACGAGGACTGACCAGGGCGTAATTCCGGTGACACACGATTGCATAGATGTGTCGTTTTGTTGTGTTTTTCACGCCATGAGCGTTTAATGGATTGCTTTTAGTAAAGTTTCTCGATCGTGCAGATCAGCACCAGAGGATTGGGCACTGATAGAGGCCGGATGGAATGTGATGACTGTCAATGCACCACTATTCTTCATGATTGAGGCACTGTTTAGCGTGCAGATGAATAAGCCAAATGTTGCTGCGAATGACAAGATACTGCCCCAGATATTTGAAGCTATTGCAGCATGAGTTTATATTTAGAGATATAATAGAAGATCGCTAGTCACCCAAGGATGAATGACTATGACATGTGGTTCGTTGCATACTGCGATACGAGGTCATCAGATTGATTGATTCCAGCTTGAGAAGACTTCACACAGGTACGTTGAGAGTCGATAGAAACGAACGAATGTCAGAAACCCATTTTTCCAAGTTTAAGGTATTCGGAAAAGCATGCAAGTAA
The DNA here is from genome assembly GCA_030015575.1 of Agapanthus africanus. NCBI lineage: Eukaryota > Viridiplantae > Streptophyta > Magnoliopsida > Asparagales > Amaryllidaceae > Agapanthus > Agapanthus africanus. Next base: position 624,114,932 of record CM057341.1, read on the forward strand.
TTCTGTGGACCCTCTAGAAGAATGAAACCCTAACTCGACATAGTGACCATGGAAACGCTTTTGAACCTTAGGGTTTGCGGCAGATCCGCAGTGCCATTAATGAGGCCTAGGTTTGCCTTTCTACAGCTGGTCCATAGGTATTGTGGCATGTACCGGATATTATTAAACTGTGCTCAAGTGTTGAGCTCTCAGTAAATTATGGAACTTTGACGAATCGATCAAAAAGTTCGACGTCGTCCAGACATCATGTGATGGGATACATTACTTGGGAAACTCTAGATATGAGTATAGTCGTTATAGCGCAGTCCATACAGCTATGAAGAGACAATTCTGAATCAGTCGACATTAGAGAAAAGTGGAGTAAGAGATTCGTACGAGATTTTGATGAGATGACGTTCCACTCCGTTGACATCAGAGATGTGATACGCACGCAAAGGCGTTGAATATGGATATATCTTCCAGAACGAGTCGTGATGAGTATGCAGCCGTTCCGGAACAAGAAATAGATTTAGTAAATGGTGATAACTTCCGGACAGTTCGGCAGGAACGAGATTGGGAGAGACCCCGACAGAATCTTTCTGGAATACTACATGAGGAGACTTGGACCCAGGATCAGTCGTATTACGCACACCCAGTAGGCCAGAGTTCGGCATCGTCAACGAGACATGTTATGAGTGACCATGATAGTTGGCCAGAGATCTTTAGATGATGTGCCAGAGCGGAACTGTTTCCGTCATCATTTCCATATTGGGCCATTGAGCCGAGGAGTTATGTAAAGGGAAAATCTGCAGTGAGAGACGAGAGCCTACGGGAAAAAGGTGAAAGACCATGAACAGGAGGCAAGTAGATATCTTGCTCTGCTAGCTTTGGATGATGATTTATCATTTCTCGATGTGGATGAAAAGTGTTATCACATTCAAAGAATTTATAGCCGCAATCAATAACGGTGTCGATGTAGTTCGTTAATGAGTACGAATCGTCTACTGAGATTCGTGTATTTATTCGTTCTTGCTTTAGTTGAGTCAAAAGAAAATATTAAAGAAAATTCACGAAGATGAATCAAGATTTAGTTGGTGAAATATTTTCAAGACATCATGAAAGAGTTTGAGATATAGTAATCAAGAAAGTGTCCAAATTCAATTTTAGTTATCAAGAAAATCTATAATAGCTTGTAGGATTTGATAGGAATTAGTAGCAATGATGAATACTAAAAATTACTAATCTTATCTATTGATGAATTATAGCTAGTACGATGGCGATGAATGAAGATTAGGGATCTCTTTGAGAATCTTGGGTTTCTCCTTCACTATCCCCTGTCTTTTCATTGATCATCATTCAAATCTAACCTTTAACAAAGAGAATCATCACTCATTTAATCCCAAATTGCAACGAAATTATCTAGAATGGTGATCTCGCTCTAAATTTGGTCGTTGATGATTCTTTTTACTAAAGTTCATAATTATATAAGACTTAAGATTAGTTTAGGATTTCATCACCATTTGATCTACCGATCTCTCTCAAATCCTTAACAAGCGGAGATTTCACTCACGCATCATGAAAATAAAAGAATCAAGAATTAGAAATTTCACAATGCAAGAATTTAAAGAAAGAGAGAATTAATGATTGAATCACCTTTATTAATCAACTTCTAATTACGCATTACTTCAATCTGAGGTTACAAGAATTACTCTCGATTGCTCCCTTAAAGAGGTAACTATTCGTCAAATTTCACTTCGCTCGATCTTCGTGAGACTTGGACCTGTCGAGGATCTTGCGCTCTTGATGATGATCGGCATTATATAAAGGATCTTCAATTGTCTTCGCTTGATGTTGTTCTCAACGAATCTTGATTTAGATCGTGATCTTGAATTCAAAAGGATTTTGAATTGGAGTTACAAGTTGTGTCACTCAACTTGGGTAGAAAATTGTTCAAACCCTTAAAATGAAGGCTTAGTTCCTTTATATAGCCCTTCACCGATCTTCCATTAGAAGCTAGGTTAATTTTCCCCAAGAAGCAAGGTAGTTGTAGGGAAACTTCTAGAATAAGGTAGTTATCAAGCTTCCTCAAGAAGCTAGGCTTTTGGATGGAAGTTTTCAGAACAAGATTGTTACAATGGAGCGTCTTCAACAAGCTAAGGAGCTCTAGGGAAGGTTCTGGGGAAATGTCATCACCAGAGCCCTCAACTCGGCCGCAGATCCTCAGGGGATCGGCCTGACTCGGCCACGGAACCGCGGCCATTTGGTGGGATCATATGTTTCTTCTTCTGGAGTGTTCTGGTGTTGGACTTGAAGTATTCTTCTGATGTCTGGAATCTTATAATTCTTTCTTGGTTGCTGCCAGTATTTTATTCTTTGGTTTCATTTATTATTTCGGCAAATTTTTTATTCATGTTATTTGACCTGAATAATCTGGCACAAGATCTTAGTAAAGAATGTGGGGGAGACAGAATATATGCATTAAATATTTACACACAATTTCCTTCATAATGTCGGTTATAAAGTATAACACATGTTAAATTTTTTTTTTGCAGATAAACTTGTAATATGTGTTATATTTTTAACAAACACATTTAGATGATTAGAAAGAGTAAAGAAATTGTCGTGTTGAAAGTGCAGTGTTTTCAACTGAACAAACACCCCCAAACTTGACTTTGATCGTCCCGAGCAAACCTCTTTTATTCAGGTGAAGGAGAAAAGAAAAAGAAAAACTAACTAGCACACTTTCGTAGGCAACACGATTGCACTGAGCACGTCCAACAAGCCTTTAAACTTCTAGGTGTCCCTAGTAGGAGGTGTGTTGTCTTCTTAGGGTTTTCAGTAGATTGCACCCACAAAATCCCATAATAAAAGGAAGACTGTGAAAGTTACATATAAAGATAAGAACTGTAAAAGAAAGACTTTGAAAATCAGAGTTTCCAACTACACTAGCTTTTCGGTTGTCATGAGCCCTATCTTAATAGTCATGAAAAGATTTAGAAATCACATCATCCTTCAATAAAATATCGCCTTTATTCTTTATCCCTACCTTTCTTCCAAACACCGATCATATAGCCCTATGTGTGTGTAAAAGACATCCTACACTCAGAGAATTAAATTCAAGCTATCATACTCATGTCCATCTACCTTGGTACTTTTAATCGTTGAATATTTTGGATGGAATTGCTCACAAATTTTTTATGTGACCGTTAATACTTCTTGAGGTACTAACCGATCGATTACTAATTGTGTTCACATATTAGGCGTAATTAATAATTTTCCCGTCTTACAACACCTAAGGCTTAGCAGTGACTCCCAAACCAGTTGGTCTAAGGCACTGGGTGATGAAGCACCCTCACTATATTTTTTTATGCTGCCTTGTTGATTACAAAACCTGTGTTCATTTTTCTTCACCATTTTTTAATTTTATGTTTCATTTATTATTTTCGTACTTTGGCATTTAGACAAGAGCATTTCAAGGTATCCTCTACTATCCCGAGTTTCAAGACGTGTGTAAGTGCGTATAGTAGGGTATCAACATTCAAATGTTTGGCTTCCAGAATAGGAACTATTTTTCAGACTTTATTTTTATCCGCAGATTAGTGACTTCCATCATCTTGCTAACCCTTGGTACAACGGCTCATAACTACTTATTACTAGTTTTGTCTAAGAAAACATCTAACTTTCTTGGTTTCCTTAAACTTTTCCAATCTTTTAAATGTAATTTTTCACTTTCTAAATTTTTTTTTATGTTTTGTGCTTTTGCAATGTATGATGCAAAGTAATGCGTAAATAAGCACAAACCTCCCCTAAATCTGTTTACAGCAGTGTCCTCACTGTTGTCTCTTTTAAATCTCAAAAACCTAAAGGCTTGGGAGGAAAGGTTATTAACGTGGTCAAGAATAAATGGCAGTGAAAATCTCCCCCAAACTTATTTTTGGCTCACAATTTTGAGGACAACTTTTATTTTCAAGAGCCAAAAATATAAACCCCCCCAAACTTGAGTTAAACAATATTAAGATTTTTTAAGAGGGGGAAAAGTTATTGGTCAATGCAAAGCTTTACAAAGACCAAAAGTCAACACCAACCATTTAAAAATTTTATCGATGTAATGCTCTGGTTGGTAGAAGGACTTGTTATATCGAGCCAGGAAGAAGTGGGGAAGAGATATGCGGTGGTACGAAAAAGGTTTGCGTCTCGATCTGGAAAGACGACACAATGATAATGATGGAGTACTCGCATTCTTTCTATTGATAAGAAGAAGGGGCGGTGATTCAATTTCTTTGTTTTGGGGTTGATTCATCACAACACCCATGTCTGCTAAGAATACGAATTCATCAGCGAACATTTCTTCGAACCTTTCATCGATATCCTGATGAATATTCTCATTTGAAAGAATGGGATGATACTCAGACTCCATAAAAGGTTCATAATACGCGTTAGAGGTTGACCCGGACAGCTCGATAAATGAGTCCGTCTGTGTATAACAAATAGCGGGGTCAAACAACAACGTACAAAAGGAGTCTAGATCAGTATCGTGAAGCTGTTCAGATTCGCTACTGTCGACATCCATTGATTCAACAGAACATACTTGAGCATGAAGTTCGTAGGGTTGACTTCCCAACTTGTAAATGTTAAGCTCAATTGACTTATTCCCGAAGGATAGGTTCATAGAGCCGTTTCGACAATTGATTACCGCGTTGGAAGTAGCCAAAATGGGTCGACCGAGAATCACCGGAATTTGGTTCTGTGGGTTTGCTACAGGCTTTGTATCTATAACAATAAAGTCCAGAGAGAATATAAATTACCCGACTTTTATCAACACATCCTCAAGCTCACTCCTAGGTTTGGTGATAGATCAATCGGCCATCTGTAGAGTTGTGTGCGCGGGCTTTAACTCTCCGATACCTAATTGCTCATAGACAGAATATGGAAGCAGGTTAACACTAGCACCAAGGTCGAGTAGAGCACGGTTGATATTTTTACCCCCAATAGAAATAGAGATTGTAGGACAGCCACGGTCCTTACGTTTCTTTGGTAATCATGGGGTAAAAGCAGTGCTAACATTATTTGTCATGAATACCTTTTTGGGCACTTGAGTCTTCCTCTTCCTAGTGCATAAATCCTTAAGGATTTTCGCATAAGCCGGAACTTGTTGTATAGAATCTAGGAGAGGGATGTTGATATTAACCTGTTTAAACATTTCCACAATCTTCTCCATTTGTGCATTAGATTTGTTGGGCCTCAACCTATCTGGAAATGGTGCATTATCAATAAGTGTTGGGTCCAACATTTGTGGACAAGTTTGTGGTGGTGGAATCGATCCCAGAATTAGAGTGGGGATCATCTTATGTTGACTCAAGGAGGTGGGCGAAAGGTTCGAGCCTTGGGGAAAACGGAGAATAGGCACGGAAGAAGAAGGTAAACTAGACGAAGTAGAGTAAGAAGTAGAAGTGGAAGCCGGGGTTTCAATTGATTCCTCATTATCAATATCAATCTGTTCAACCACTTGGTTATTCAGCACTCTTCCAGATCTCAATATGGTAATAGCACTCGCATTATAAGGTTGTGAGTACTCAGCATTAGGTAAGGGTTGAGCTGGAAGTTTCCCTTTCTCTCTAGCACTCATTGCTGTAGTCAGTTGTGCAATTTGTGCTTCTATCAATTTAATGCTCTGACCGTAAGAGGCAGTATTTTGCACTAACGTTTGGATAGAAGACGTTAAAATATCATTCGTTCGCATGGAATGTGCAATGAACATGTCGAGTGTAGAGGGTTTATCGGTACCAGCAGAAGAATGATCAAAGTTGTTGGCCGGGTTTTGTAAATGTTGCGATTGAAAAGGGTGCTGACTTAGTTGTGGTGGTTGCTGTTGCTGCGGAGGAAGACTTGGATAAGTGTTTTAGAACTGGTTTTGATTTTGAGTTTGCTTTTGATTCCAACCAAAATTAGGATGATTCCTCCATCCCTGATTATGTGTGGAAGAAGAAAGATCGTTTCTAGGTTGTTGCTGAAAAGCAGTATCAGTGTGTTCTTGACCTTGAAACAGAGAATTCAAAGGACAATCTTATTTCAAATGTGATGGGTTGGAACAGCAACCACACACAGTTTTAGGGGTTGTGTACTGGTTTAGGGAGGCTGAAGAGATTCTTTTTTCTATAGCGTTGAGTTTCCTTTGTATTGCAGCCATTTCAGCTTTCATTGCGATGGAAACATTGAGTTGATTGATACCTTCCCTAGTCAATGGGTGACTAACACTTTCCCACTGCATAGTGTTTTTAGCGAAATTTTCTAGGAATTTCCAAGCTTCACCATCGTCTTTAGACATGAACTTGCCTTGACACATGATTTCAACCATCTGCTTTGTTGTTGGATTAATGCCCTCATATATAATGCGGTAAAGATCCCATCTACTGATTCCGTGATGAGGACATTAGATAAGCATATCCTTAAATCATTCAAAACATTTCCAAAATGGTTCATTGGGAAGTTGGGTAAATTGGAAAATCTTACTTCGAACGCGGGCAGTCTTATGATTGGGATAAAATTTCTTAAGGAATGCTACAACGAATTCGTCCCATTTTGAAATAGAATATGCGGCTGTGTTATAAAGCCATTTTTCGGCTAAATCGCACAAAGTGAACGGAAGAAGACGTAAACGCATAGCATCCATAGAAAGTTGTGAAGTGCCCATTGTAGGTTACTAAGCACAACAACAAGGTTTCGGGAGGCATCGTCAATACCATTTTCGAAAATTGCCATGCTTGTTAACCCTAACCATAGAATATGAACTAAAGATTTAGACAAAACATCATGTAAACAACTTTCCATCTAAGAATTTACGGAATACAACCTTTGTAGAACGGTCCTTCAAATGCTCCATGTAGTGGTCCCTTCGCTACGATTCATGAACTCCCGGACTCTTTAGAGGCTTCACAAGGTGAATGATCCTTTCTTGCTAGAAATCTTCCAAATCCAAGACGATCTACTTCAAGGAAACACAAACCCGAGCTATCCCTTCACTTGTATGGAACTAGTGAAGCTAACGCCTTAAACAATATGGCTAATATAGAAGAGGATGATGAAATAGAAATTTTGCCCACTTTAGAATTTTGTTTCTCACTATTTTTCCCTCTTTATCAAAAACCTAGAGAGCTCTCTTGAGCTTTGAGGAAGAAGATGAAGCAAATGAAAAATGAGAGAGAGTGAGGTTAGAAATGCAACCATGGTGAGTATATCTCATGGCAACCATTGTAGAGAATAGACCATAGTTAAAAGGTAATGGTTAGGTGTAACATTTCAAAAAAATAAAATATTATTTTTTGGGAATTTTTATAATTTAATATTATTTTATTGAATATTTTAATATTTTGGTATAATTAAATACAGAAAAATTTGGAAAAATTATGGAAAATTATAAAATAGGGTATTTTAGGAAATTATGTCATTTTTAAGTTTTTATGATTAGTTATATACTAATTTAGTGCTAATCGCGATTAAAAATCGCTAATCGGTTTTTTAGCATTTTTGTGCAAAACATGCACATATCTTTTTCTACACTTGTGCATTTCTATCATGGCTTTCCTTTTGGGTTTACTATTGTAGTGAGAAGGGTTTAGAGATGAAAATAAAAAGAAAATGGAAAAGGATTATTATATGAGGGTTGGTGAGAGAGAGAGGTATGGTCCTCTTTTGACCAAGACTTAGCCATTTCCTCCATCCCTTCACTCATCCCTTCACTCATCCCTCTCTCTCTTCAGCCCCTTGCTGCAGCTGCTGCTCCCTCTTCATCGTCCACCTTCAATCCCTCTAAACACCTCAAAAACAACACCAAAACCCTACACCCATTTCATTAAAAGTGTGCACAAGCTCAAGATCTACACATTGTACCAAGAAAGCAAGGATTTTGGCCACCAAGGGCAACTCAAGAAAATTCTTGAGTTGCCAAATAAGGTATTTACTGAACCTTTAGCTTAGTTTTAGCATTTCTTATACCCCCATGTTGTGATAGAACCGATGCTGTTTGATTTTGTGGACTTGAGGAAAACCTAGTTAAGGTTTGAGGAAAATTTGAGTTATGATATGAAATTGAGCTCAGTAGAGGCTACACCAACACCTTAGTTCTATAATTGAAACCCAAACCTGAAGCTTAAACCCAGAATACGGATTTATAGAAACCGATATCAGAAAATTTGTTAAATCTATGAAGGTTATTTGGGATCTGCTATCACCCGGGACATTCTGAAATAAAATTGATTGGACAATGAGATGTGCAGGCACCCTAGAACCACCACACATGACCCCAGCTCCTAACTCCATGACCCGGCCGCAGATTTATCCTGTTTGGCCGCAATTTGCGGCCAGACCTGCCCCATTTTGTGTCGTTTTGGTTCTGCTGCTCCTACATGTATAGATTAGACCCCTAGTATATATAGATTTGTCTAATTTGACCTAGGGTGAAATCTGGAGCCTATTTTCTTAGTTGCTGTTTTGGATTCGTGTTTCCGTATTCCGTATTTTTATTTCTGAATTTACGTATTGTGTTTTACCTCGACTATTTGGCGTTTATACGACGATATCGAGGATTGATTGATGATTTTGGAGGCATACCCATAGGTTCTAACCTATAGGCCCCATAGCGTATCGTTTTGGTTTTCGTGCATCGTTTTGGTTTTCGTGCGTCGTTTTAATACGCATATACGATACTTTGATATATAGGTATCCCATGAAGACTTCAGGACGACATGCAAGCGCGTGGCGACGTCCACAAATGAAGACGCAGGTGAGTAGATTATATCTACAGGGGGAAGTCGGGTGGATGGCGTATAGCACCCCCGCAGTCCGTAGTTGATATACCGTGTATTTATTTATAATAGTTAGGTGTATTATGAATAGTTTAGGGTTGGAAGCAACTAGTGTAGTTCATAGTCGCGAACCCTAGGATAGATTTACACATACATGTACACCCTTGCATATTCATTATACTTGCACTGTGTTTGATGATTTTGGATGACTTTGGAGATGAGTCGATGATGTTGGGCATTGTGCCGCGAGATCGGTGATTTGATGTGGTTCGTATTTGGGATACGATATGTGATCTCTAGCGGGCCTTTGGACGTGTGCTTACACACGCAGTATATAGATGGTATCGATTTGTACTAGACTTAGATCAGTAACCCAGATTATGTGTTATGATGATAATGATACCTGATATTTGTTGAGAGGAATGTGATATTGACCCGTACCCAGCTATTGGGATGCCGTAAGACAATTTACCGTATGAGCTTTATATTGATGATAGATCCGCACTCATGACTTGAGGATGTCATATAATATACTGTATCGTATGCGATACTACTGAGGCGGGATCACCGACTACTATATATATATATATATATATATATATATATCGACTCAGATTTAGGTGGTTTCCATGCCCCTCCCGGTTTACTTGATACTTAGATCTGTAGTTTGCATAGTAAATGTTAGACAAGACCCGAGTCATACCTATTTCAAAAACTACGAATCAGGAATATCTTAAAGACAAATAAAGGGATTCTACGGATACTTTAAAAAGGCGTATCTTTTCTTAAAAACACCGTTGCCCTTATTTTACTAAAAACCCTGATTCGTCTTATTTCAAATGGCATAACTGCATTACATATACATATTGATATAGTTTCTTCACTGTGGTGTTGATTATTTGATTTCCGCATACTCATGCTATTCATATTGCTTGCATATGTTTATTGCTATGTTACCATCATGCTGTTAGGACTCCAGCACCATTATCGATTATGCATATGTTTCACGTACACTTGCTTGCCGGCTCACACACTTCATCATCGATAATTGCCATGTCACTACACAGTAATATTATTGTATCAAGATATGACCTTGTATGTGCATACCATTATTCCATGTTGCATGATATGCTGTTATACTTGCATTTCATTTATATGTCACTTACATCATGCTTTCTGATTATGCGCATTGAGACATTTGTTATTTCTATGATATTTCTGGATTTGGGAACCGTGGATATTTCAAAAGATTATGATAATGCTTTAAAAACCCGGTTACCCTTGATATGATATTTCAGTGCGTCCACCATGTGTTTTCTCGGTGCTGAGAGTGACATGTGAAACCCGATTCGAGGAGGCGGATGAGGCCGATTGCGGGTACATGGTGGACCCGGTATGGTACCCCGGGGCGAGAACGGTTTCGCTGTGTAGTAGACGGTGAACCTGGCAGAGGGACTACTACCTACCGGTGATTGTATTTGAGCTCGGCGGATATCTGGAGGATACCGAACAGAGTTGAGAGACATAGGCTGACCCGTATTGCCGGGGCCGAGGGCCGATACCGCAGACGGAGCCCTATATGGACGAGGATTTACGTGCCGATGCTAGGCACAGGTTTCATGATGGTTCCATGATTTTGATTATATCCTCACATTTACATGCATGATGCTGGACGGGATCCACATATATACAGACTTTTATTATATTGATCATACTTCATTTGTATATATAACAGGGTATGAGGGCGCTGTTATATATACCCTTACACCAATATTAGTGGTATGGGACACTAATATATGTGTATTGATATTCATTTGATGCTTCCTCATATTTACTTCATGCAGACATACCTTATATTTCTGACATGTTATTACCTGAGGCACTGGCACGAGTACTTGGCACTACATACATGTTTAGATGTTACATTGCCACCTTATCATTCTTCAGACTTACTCTTGAGGTTTATATATACTGATCGTATTGACCTAGGATTATGTCTTGCATTCGGTTTCTGCTTGTAGATGTTTCTATTCACGAGTTGGCAACTCACCCCCGTTGTGCCACAGTTCTTGCAGGTTTTTCCGTACAGGTTCCATAGCGGTATTTCTGGGACACTGCTTTCCTTTGCGGTTGATTTGCTTGGTAGGTGGGCTTTTTGCATCAGAACCACCATTGTATATGTATTATTCTTGTATCTAGAATTCCATCAACAAAAACTTGTATATTGTTTCAGACTTAGACACTAGTGAAGTATTATTTCGACCTTAGAGTCGCGCTTAGCAGTATTACGGTTTTCATGTTATTTTGATTTTCTTTTTGAATTTTGATCCTCGCCATTCGGCGTTTTATAATATATTGCTTGTGTAGTTGTGACCGTCGATTGACAAAGAGCTAGCTCCCGCTTAGGGATGCCTGTTATCATTGCATATATTGTTCATGTTGTACCTCGTTCGGGGCCAGTATTTACAAAAGAAACTCTGCCGAAATTTTTAGAAAAGACCGTACATTTTTTAAAAATGCATATTCGGCTTAGTAATTTTAACACTTTGATTTCAAAACATGTTTCATCACTTATTAAAAACCAGTTTTCTTTATCTTACTCCTTAAAACGGTTTTAGATTTCTGGGCTTTTGGCTTACTTGGATCAGATGGGGTCTTATAGACTTCATATGGTTCAAGGGCCAGTCACGTGCTCTTTCGGGTCGTGACAAAATTGGTATCAGAGCGCTAGGTTAATCTTGGTTCGAGTCTAAGTTTGACTATGTGGAGCATAGGGCGTCTATATATATACGGAACTTAGGCTTGACCTTACAGAACTTAGACTTAGTCGAGGGGATATTAGACCCGAACTTTTGTCGCGTAGGATGACCCTTGGTTGATGGAATAGGTGACTAAGTAGAGTAACGTACCGTGGGTATGTTCCGCGGCATACTAACGATACGCTACTCCGCTTAAGGAGCCTTAGGATGTACATTTCCTTGCACAGTATTATATTCCTTCCTATGATCTATCTTCATCGATACTGGTTATGATTTTGCCGCCATGATTGCACGGGAAGAGAGAGCTACGGCTAGAGTTGCGTCAGCATGAGCTCGTCGCAGACGAGGACTGACCAGGGTATGATTCCAGAGACTTACGATCGCATTGAGAGGCGTCGTCTTTTTGTGTTTTCGCGCCATGAGCGTTTGACAGATCTCTTTCACGAGATTTCCCGGACGTGTCGATTGGTACCAGAGCAGCAGGCTACTGCTAGAGGCCAGCCAGGATGTGATGGCCATTGATATACCGCTTATTCAGGATGATTGAGGCGTTGTTCGGCGTACAGACGAATGAGCCAGTTGTTGCTGCCAATAACGAGATATCGCCCAGACGATTGGAGCTGCTGCAGCATGAGTGTATACTTAGAGATATGATAGACGGTCGCTTGTCACCGGGGGTGGATGACTAGGGCGTGTGGTTCGTTCGCTTACCGATGCGAGGTCATCAGATAGATTGCTTCCAGCTAGAGACGACTTCACGCGGAGACGTTGAGAGTCGACAGAGACGATCGAATGTCAGGAGCCCATTTTCCAAGTTTAAAGTATACGGAAAGACATGCAAGCGATTCTATGGACCCTCTAGAAGAATGAAACCCTAACTCGACTTAATGACCGTGTGAAAGCCTTTGAACCTTAGGGTTTGCGGCAGTTCCGCGGCGCCATTAGTGAGGCTTGGGTTTGCCCTTCTACGGCTGGACCACCGACGCTGTGGCATGTACTCGATACTATTAAACTGTACTCATGATGTTGATCTCTTGTGGGATTATGAGGTTCTGACGAGTCGATCGGACGATTCGACATCATTCGGATATCTTGTGACGGGATACTTTACTTGGGAGACTCCAGATACGAGTATAGCCGTTGGAGCACAGTCCATGCAGCCACGATGAGACGAGTCCGAATCAGTCGACATTGAAGCAGATGAAAGTAAAGAGTTCGCTAGAGATTTCGACGAGATGATGTTCCCCTCCGCTGACATCAGAGATGCGATACGCACGCAGAGGCATTGTTATGGATAAATCTTCCAGAAAAAGGCGCGATGAGTATGCAGCCATTCCGGAACAAGGATTAGCTTCAGTAAAAGACGATGACTTCTGGGCAATTCAGCAGAAAAGAGATATGCGAGAGACTTCGGATGGACCGTAGCCGAGAACATTGCAGTGCGCAGATAGAGACGTGACGTCGAAGTGGACGATAATACAGAGAAGCGGACAAGAGGTTCGAGCAAGACGCTGACAAACTGTCATTACTTTCCATCGAGACCGGAGACCGGATATGCTTACAGAGGCGTTGGGATGCGACCAATTTCCGAGAGAATGCGGTGCTGAGGACGCAGACGTCCATTGAGCGAGAAAAGATTATGCGAGAGTACCAGCCTCCATACAGATCAGCATAGGCAAGATTGGAAGAGACCCTGAGCAGAATTCCTTCCAGGACATTGGTGCAATGATATTTGCACCTAGGATCAGAGGTGCCACGTACATTCAGAGAGCCAGAGGCCGACGCCAGTGACATGCTGCTTTACGAGTAGTCGTGAGGATTGACCGAGAGATGACTTGAGAAGTGCAAGAACGGAATCATCCCCGTTAGCATACCTGACAGGGCCGATGAGCCGATTGATTGCGAGTTAGGTAATCCGCAGAGAAGATAAGGACCCAGAGACAGAGGACGCCAGACCGTGAGCAAGAGGCAAGTAGATATCTTGCGCTGCTAGCATTGGATGCACTGACACCTTCTCGACTTTGAAGGAGGGACTACCGACGACGGTATTTATGATTTGTGATTTTGTGATTCGATTATCACGTATCCGTCATCTTGGATTTCGGTATTTTGGGCGTTCTGTTTGCATGATTTAGTCTTGATGACTGAATTCCATGATATTTGATTTTGTGCACCATGGCTGCACTTACTGGATATACATATTTTGTGCAGAGTTATTATGTGTGAGGTATTGATTGTGATTTCATGCCTATTTTATGCCGATGATTTGATTTACGCTTCCAGCATAGTTTTCATGCGCTTTAGTGTTTTGATACGATTTTGGTACACACCAGATGCACTAAATCGGGATTCTTTGTGCATGTCAGATATACCTGATTTTGCTGTCAGGCACACTCGTTGGCTATGACAGATGTTTCGTGCACACCAGTTGCACCTAGATGCTGTTTTGTGCTAATGTATGGCACATATATGGATTTTGATTTCCGTGCGCACCAGACGCACCGGATATTCATATATACATTTTGAGATTTATTCCTTATGGAGCATTACGTTTTATGATATTTGCTATGTGTTTTCATACTGAGCGGGACTAGTCAGAGGACAGTACCCGCATACTTTTGCTCGTATTTACTTTAGTTATTTATACATATAGCATTCATATATACATGTATAATTTTGATGTACATCATACTGGTTCTGTTTTGGATTTGACATTTGTTTCTTTACCATGACTCTAATGATTGCAGGATGCTTGACGGAGTTTTGATTTTGAGTTATCTTCTCATTATTATGCGCATGTATTGCGCTATGATATGTTTTATGTATTGATGTTTTCGGAGCTCCGACAATTTGGATTTTTACTGAAATGTTTTAGTATTTGGGGGTTTAAATTTAAATTCGGGGACCGAATTTATTTAAGAGGGAAAGATTGTAACATTTCAAAAAAATAAAATATTATTTTTTGGTAATTTTTATAATTGAATATTATTTTATTGAATATTTTAATATTTTGGTATAATTAAATACAGAAAAATTTGGAAAAATTATGGAAAATTCTAAAATAGGGTATTTTGGGGAATTATGTCATTTTTAAGTTTTTATGATTAGTTATATACTAATTTAGTGCTAATCGCGATTAAAAATCGCTAATCGGCTTTTTAGAATTTTTGTGCAAAACATGCACATATCTTTTTCTATACTTGTGCATTTCTACCATGGCTTTTCTTTTGGGTTTACTATTCTAGTGAGAAGGATTTAGAGAGGAAAAGAAAAAGAAAATGGAAAAGGATTATTATATGAGGGTTGGTGAGAGAGAGAGGTATGGTCCTCTTTTGACCAAGACTTAGCCATTTCCTCCATCCCTTCACTCATCCCTCTCCCTCTTCAGCCCCTTGCTGTAGCTGCTGCTCCCTCTTCATCATCCACCTTCAAGCCCTCTAAACACCTCAAAAACAACACCAAAACCCTACCCCCCATTTCATTAAAAGTGTGCACAAGCTCAAGATCTACACATTGGACCAAGAAAGCAAGGATTTTGGCCACTAGGGGCAACTCAAGAAAATTCTTGAGTTGCCAAATGAGGTATTTACTGAACCCTTAGCTTAGTTTTTGCATTTCTTATACCCCCATGTTGTGATAGAACCGATACTGTTTGATTTTGTGGACTTGAGGAAAACCTAGTTAGGGTTTGAGGAAAATTTGAGTTATGATATGAAATTGAGCTCAATAGAGGCTACACCAACACCTTAGTTCTATAATTGAAACCCAAACCTGAAGCTTAAACCCAGAATACGGATTTATAGAAACCGATATCGGAAAATTTGTTAAATCTGTGAAGGTTATTTAGGATCTGCTATCACCCGAGACATTCTGAAATAAAATTGATTGGACAGTGAGATGTGCAGGCACCCTAGAACCACCACACATGACCCTAGCTCCTAACTCTATGACCCGGCCGCAGATTTATTCTATTTGGCCGTAATTTGAGGCCAGACCTGCCCCATTTTGTGTCGTTTAGGTTCTGCTGCTCCTACATGTACAGATTAGACCGCTGGTATATATAGATTTGTCTAATTTGACCTAGGGTGAAATCTGGAGCCTATTTCCTTAGTTGCTGTTTTGGATTCGTGTTTCCGTATTCCATATTTTTATTTCTGAATTTACGTATTGTGTTTTACCTCGACTATTTGGCGTTTATACGACGATATCGATAATTGATTGATGATTTTGGAGGCGTACCCATAGGTTCTAACCTATAGGCGCCATAGCGTATCGTTTTGGTTTTCGTGTGTCGTTTTAGCTTTGATTGGGTTTTAATACGCATTTACGATACTTTGATAAGTAGGTACCCCATGAAGACTTCAGGACGACATGCAAGCGCGTGGCGACGTCCACAAATGAAAACGCAGGTGAGTAGATTATATCTAAAGGGTGAAGTCGGGTGGATGGCGTATAGCACCCCCGCAGTCCGTAGTTAATATACTGTATATTTATTTATAATAGTTAGGTGTATTATGGATAGTTTAGGGTTGGAAGCAACTAGTGTAGTTCATAGTCGTGAACCCTAGGATAGATTTACACCTACACGTACACCCTTGCATATTCATTATACTTGCATTGTGTTTGATGATTTTGGATGACTTTGGAGATGAGTCGATGATGTTGGGCATTGTGCCGCGAGATCGGTGATTTGTTGTGATTCGTATTTGGGATACGATATGTGATCTCTAGCGGGCCTTTGGACGCGTGCTTACACACGCAGTATATAGATGGTATCGATTTGTACTAGACTTAGATCAGTACCCCTGATTATGTGTTATGATGATAATGATACCCGATATTTGTTGAGAGTAATGTGATATTGACCCGTACCCAACTATTGGGATGCCATACGACAATTTACCGTACGAGCTTTATATTGATGATAGATCCGCACTCATTACTTGAGGATGTCATATAATATACTGTATCGTACGCGATACTACTGAGGCGGGATCAACGATTTGTTGGGTTTACCTAGCACCTCATGAAGGGATTGGAAGCATCACATGTACTAAAGATTAAAATTTTAGGTTGCTAAGTAAGCATACAAAGAATCAATCCTAGAAAAATTAGGGTTTCAAAAACAACACTTCAACACAAGTAGATTAATCTAGGGTTTTGAGAGTACAACCTTTGTAGCTCCCTACGCCAGACTCCTCGGCTACTTGGGGTTTGGAAAAAGTCCGCTTGAACTCCTCTAGGCCCACGATGATCCATCCGGAGTCCGCTTTGTCCAAGCTTGCAACTTCACTTGATCAAGAGAAAGAAATGAAGCTAACACTCTAAACAAGTGGGCAAGACTTGTATAGAATGATATTGTGGTGGCTTTTCTCACTTCAAAATCCTAACTTGGTGAGTAATTTGCTCACTAAAGAAATCTAGAGAGCAATGGAAGAAGGAGGAAGAAGATGATGGCCTTTTTAGAACAAGAGAAAAGATAATCTCTTTGGAAAAATAGAAAATATATGAATATATATTTTCCACTTCTCATCTGAAACCATGGTTAAACAATAAAGATATTATTGAACTTGAGTTAAAACACAAAAGGAAAGTTAACCCATGGTTAAATGGTGGGTGAGCATGGTTAGGTCAAAGAAGAGTGTAGAAAGAAACCATGAATTATCCTTTCCTTTTTCTATTTGTTTTAAAACAAATGCAATAATAATACATATATATAAAACCATGGTGTGAGTCTTATATTGCCACCATTTTCTATGTATATACAACCATGAAGGATGATGTATGTATGTATGTGTACATGCATATCCATATGTGCATGAATCAAGAATGAATGCATACATGCATGCATACATCCAAAAATACAAGAAAGGATTTCTAGTGAGAAACTAATGGTTAAATGATAAATCAATACTTGATTTATCAATCCGGCCATATCACATACGACCCGACCAAAAGCAAGCCGCCCGATCAATATACGGTATCTTATACGCGCATTTTGACCGGGTCCATGCGCATATCGCATACGCGCACCACAACGTTTCGTCTGGACTAGGCAACTCCTTTGTGGGACTCTAAGACTCGTCAATACGCCGGCAGTGGGTGATGATCATATCAAGCACCCCCAAGCCGCAAGCGGTCAGCTAAACGTAACGGCCACCCGGGTATTGAGCGATCAGAAGAAAACAAGCGAACCTGCTACAACTCCCGTCGAGCCAACCGGCAACACTACCCGTGCAGTCCGGTCTCCTCGTCTGATATGTCGCATATCAAGTCTAGGGGTGGTAAACGTCAGACCCCAATAACCGATAAGTCGTGCCGATGTGAGGCTCATAACAGGTCGAGAAACTGCTGGTAACACTTACCAGTAAATCTCTAATCAGCCTTGCCAGGGACTTCCCTGTTACGGCCAATCGGGCACAGTGCAACATCGACCCCCAATACCGGGAGAGACGAAACCCCTCCTATCGCTCATTGCCTCCATGTGACTCGGGACTGTACCCAAAAACCACTGTTTTGCACGCCCTCATGGACGTGGTAAGGTGGAAATCAAAGCACAGTGGGAATCACACAAGACTCTATGACGATCTCGGGTCTACAGACTAACCTGCAAAAGTGTCACCTGAGAAC
The DNA here is from genome assembly GCA_030015575.1 of Agapanthus africanus. Taxonomy (NCBI): domain Eukaryota; kingdom Viridiplantae; phylum Streptophyta; class Magnoliopsida; order Asparagales; family Amaryllidaceae; genus Agapanthus; species Agapanthus africanus. The sequence goes on from CM057341.1 coordinate 624,133,101, forward strand.
TGCCATCTGACGTGAGGTATAATACCATCTGGGAGTTCTCGGCGAGTCCGTCCAGTGTACCCAGTCTCTACTGAACACCCGTATACCATCTCTGATGTGAAACACCAATGGATATGGGATCATCCATCGCCCATCTCATCGGTCGTGAAGCGTATACGCTAGTCTACACTGGTATATCGATGCCCCGTCTGGATACACCCATGACTAGGGACCTTGAAGGATGTACTTATGGACTACCATGTCCCCACTAGTATGATCCATATCATAGTCCAAGTAGTCAAGTACACATCCTAAGGGCTTTACCAACATGTAACTATAAGACAGTATAAAGAGACAAGTATACATGTTAAGATAAAGAGCAACCAGATAGCATACTATCATATCGGGCAAAAAAGTCATCTCTATATATGTCCAAGCATCCAATATAATATACATCATCTGTACAATACTGGCCTCTAGGGCATACATACAACTAACAATCTCCCACTTGCACTAGGGCTAGCTGTTGTAGTATTGCATACCAAGCATCCCGAAGAGTCTCTCAAACTGTATCTGGGGAATGGCCTTAATGAGTGGATCCGCTGTGTTATTCTTCGTGTCAACCCTCCTGACCTCGATCTCTCGGTGATCAACTATCTCCCGGATCAGGTGATACCGCCTCAAAATATGCCTGGATCGCTGATGGGACCTGGGTTCCTTGGCTAAAGCCACCGCTCCATTGTTATCGCAATACAAAGGTATTGGATGCTCAATGGATGGAACCACTCCAAGTTCAGTAATGAACTTCTTGATCCAGACAGCCTCTTTGGCAGCATCCTTGGCAGCGATGTATTCAGCCTCCATCGTCGAGTCTGCTACGGTTTCCTGTTTGGAACTCTTCCAGCTAACCGCCCTCCGTAAAGGGTAAAGACAAATCCCGACTACGACTTAGAGTCGTCCTTATCACTCTGGAAGCTTGAATCGGTAAAGGACTCCACTTGGAGTTCTCCGTTACCATACACCAAGAGCATCTTTTTAGTCCTTCGTAAGTACTTGAGAATGCTCTTTACAGCTGTCCAGTGACTCTCTCCAGGATTAGCTTGATACCTGCTCACTACACATAGTGAGTATGCTACATTGGGTCTGGTACATAGCATCGCGTACATGATAGAGCCTACAGCCGAAGTATAGGGTATCCCTTGCATGCGAGCTCTCTCCAAATCAGTCTTGGGAGACTTCTCTTTGGAGAGAGTGACTCCAGAGATCGTGGGTAAGTTCCCACGCTTGGATTCTTCCATACTAAACCTCTTTAGTATGGTGTCAATGTACCAGGATTGGGACAATCCCAATATCAGTTTGGATCTATCTCTATAGATCCTAATTCCTAATATGCAGAAGGCATCACCAAGATCTTTCATTGAGAATCTTTGTGATAAGAAGAGCTTGACCGAATGCAGCAAATGAATGTCATTTCCTATCAAGAGTATGTCGTCCACGTACAATACGAGGAAGACAACCTTACTCTCTGCCACCTTCTTGTAGATACAAGGTTCATCTACGTTTTTGACGAAATCAAACTCTTTGATAACGACGTCAAAGCAGATGTTCCAACTCCGCGATGCTTGCTTTAATCCATAAATGGATTTAAGCAGCTTGCACACCTTCCCGCTGCTCCCACTATCTACGAAGCCCTCTGGCTGAGTCATGTACACGCACTCTTCTAAATCACCGTTTAGAAAGGCGATCTTAACATCCATTTGCCAGATTTTGTAATCATGATATGCAGCGATGGCAAGCATGATCTAGATGGATTTAAGCATAGCCACTGGAGAAAAGGTTTCGTCATAGTCCACACCTGGTCTTTGACGAAAACCGTTTGCAACAAGTCTAGCTTTGAAAGTCTCCACTTTCCCATCTACACCAAGTTTTTTCTTGAAGATCCAGTTGCTCCCAATGGGTTTTACCCCTTTAAGAGCAACTTCCAAAGTCCATACTTTGTTGGTGTACATGGATTCCATCTCGGACCGCATTGCATCCAGCCATTTCACTGAGTCCCTACTCGTGATGGCCTGCTCGAAGCTAGTTGGGTCATCATCCTCCATGATGCAATCCTCGCTTCCATCATCAATGAGAAAACCGTAGTATCTCTCAGGCGGATGAGAAACCCTGCTAGATCGGCGGAGAGGCTGGGGTTCGTCGGGTACTACTGAATCCTCTGGTTCTACCAAATCATCTGTTGTAGTTTGTTCTGCTGGAACTTCTTCTAGTTCTACCTCAATGCCACTAGTCTGTTTCATAAGAAAACATTTTTCTATGAAAGTGGCATATCGAGAAACAAACACCTTTTGTTCCTCCGAGTGGTAGAAGATATACCCTGGTGATGTTTGGGATATCCAACAAACATACATAGAACAGACCTTGCCTCGAGCTTGTCCGGATTTTGTGTTTTAACATAGGCCGGACAACCCCATATCTGAATAAAATTAAGACATGGTCTCTTACCATTCCATATCTCATATGGAGTGGTAGGCACTGATTTGGTTGGAATTCTATTCAATAGGTATGCAGCTGTCTCCAGTGCATATCCCCAGAAGGAAATAGGTAACTCAGCTGTACTCATCATAGAGCGCACCATATCTAATAGGGTGCGATTTCTCCGCTCCGATACACCGTTGTGCTGTGGTGTATAAGGAGGAGTAAGCTGAGAGAGAATCCCATTCTCTTTTAGATAATTTAGGAATTCATTGCTTAAGTATTCTGCTCTTCGATCAGATCGAAGGAACATAATACTTTTGCCCGTTTGGTTCTCTACTTCGTGTTTATATTCTCTGAATTTCTCAAAAGCTTCAGACTTGTGTTTCATTAGGAACACATATCCGAATCTTGAGAGGTCGTCAGTGAATATAATGAAGTAGGAAGAACCATTCCTGGCATGCGTAGACATGGGACAGCATACATCACTATGTACCAGTCCCAAGAGTTCCGTAACTCTTTCTCCGTGTCCCGTAAATGGAGTTTTGGTCACCTTGCCTTTGAGACATGAATGTCAAGTATCATAAGATGATAATTCGAACGAATTCAAATATCCATCATTAACATAGCCAGTCGTGTCGCATTGATATGACCAAGTCTACAATGCCACAAGAAGGATTCGTTCATTTCTGAACATTTCCTCTTGTTTGTGTTTGGTATATTGAGGACTTGTTCATATCAGATTTTTGCATTTTCATACCGCCCAATTTTTATCACATTGCATATCCATAGATACTCTTGAGCCGTGTTTGCTAGTCAATTGCATGATACAGGTTCTCGGTTCTCAAACGGAGAAATTCATGAAAAACACGACAAAAATCCAGTTCCTGCCAACCACAGATAAAACACGGTCTCCGCTCTTCATCCGTATGCTGCCAGATACCAGTTTAGGAAGACAAAATGTCAAATCAATGTCGTTTTTTCAGGCACAAGGCTCAATGGTAGCACAAGATCCAAGAGATCTACGCGGAGCTCGAGACAATCATGACAAAATCTTAACAAAAAGTCCACCTTTCCTTCAACAGAAATTCTGGAAAAATCGTGGAGCCAAATTGAGAAAATACATATACCAGAATAATGTACGCTGCAAACCAGGCCAGCACCAAAAAGCAAATTGCCCAACTCAACAATACGGCCGCGGAACCGCGGCCAAAGGGGGGTATTGGCCGCGCTTCCGCGGCCGTTCTGGCGCCAAGTGCGCAGGGCTTTTGGGGGTAGTTGGGTCTTTTCCTGTTTGTTCTGTTGGTTGCCCTAGGGTTTCATGTTTTGGCCTATAAATAGCCCAGAAGTTTGTGAAGGAAGGGGTCCATAATTTTGTATTTCTTTTGCTAGGTTTTAGTTACATGTTCTTCTTCCTCTTCTCACCTCTTCTCCATTAAACTTGTAAGTGAGCTTTTGAGTGAAGAGTGATGAATAAAGAAGACCATTTTTATTATCATGCTTGTCTCTTTCTTTACTTGTTATAATTGTTGTAACTTTTAATTTGTTAAGTAGTTGTTGTTATTTGTTCGATTGTTTCTTTCTTCTTTCTTTTTCTTTATCCTTACATACGACAATGATACTTATGCTTGATCCTCGCCAAGATGAGGTCGCAAATAGTTAGTCGTATTCTTCTAGTCTCCTTCTTTCTATCTTCCTCTTTTGTTTGTTTTGTTTTTCCGTATTATGAAGTGTGAGTAGTTCTATACTTGTTAGGGTAGGATAAGGGAAGTTTGAGAGAAGGAAATCTCTCTCACTCTTTCCTTGCCCAACAACTTAAATCAACTCCCGTTAATTGAACCACAATCCGCTCCTTACGGCACCCTATCCTACATGATAGCGGCGATTCCGTAGTGAGACCGGTTGTGGTTGGATTAACCGGAGGTTATGGCTAAGAGCCAAGAACGGACGGACAAGCACCAAAAGGAAGACTTATGCGTTGGAAAGCCTATCTTATACTCGCAAAGTCCTTCCTAGTCGTGCTAATCCCCGTTGTTGCCGATTACCGTAACACGATATTAAGAAGGGCAACGAAAGATGTGGAGACTCCTAACTCAAACTAACCTAATCCTAACCCTAACATGCTCTCTTTAAATATCAACTCAACACTTAGATAACTACAAACAAAATCTGAACAACCGGACTTAACTCGTCGAAAAACACATAGAAAAAGATTCCCATCTCCCTGCGGACGACCCGTACTCAACCGGCTAGCTACGTGCGAAACCGTCTTGATTGCGGTATTTAAACTAGAACTTGAACACGCTCGTATCATTAACTATCAAATGGCGCCGTTGCCGGGGAGACGGTAGTTTGTTTCTTTGTGAAATTTCGGGTTAATTTGTAAGTATAACTCTAACCGAAAAACGAAAAAAAAAATATATACTTTGTAAAAAAATCATCTTGTTATTTTTGATTAGTTTTTGTGCAAGTGTGAAGGAAAATACAAGTTTGAGTTCAGTGGCCAAGACGCTGAAAATACGGAGTTCAAGTACAGTGCCAAAGACGTGGGTAGATAGACCCACATTTCGCGGCTACACCGCGACAGACAAAACGTATCATCCGGTCTACTGTACAAATCTGGAGCAAATACAGTGAGCAATTCAAGATTCAGTACATCCAGACAAGCAGAGGAAACCCCACAGAGAACATCCAATTTTTTCAGAACCCCAATCCCCCAACATAGCCGCGGATCCGCGGCCATTGCATGCTTTTGGCCGCGGAAACGCGGCCACTTGGTGGATTCAGGGCACCAATTTTTCTGGGTAACTCTCTCTGCCTCTCTCCACTCCTCTAAGCTCCACTGAATTGTGTTTTCTGCAGGCTTCTTTGCGCAAATTCTTCTCCCCCTTCCAATAAACTGTTCTTGTGCAGGATTCTTTGCGCCGCAAAATAAAAATTGCTTGCAGTTGATTTGTTACTGTTTTGCATTCTTTAATACGGACTTAAGGGGCTTGAAACCAATCCAGATTGGGTGGGGATTTCATCACCCTTCCCAGGACCCCGGAAATCACTAAAGCATATGCATTGTCTATTGTAAATTTAAAAAATACTAGACTTCAGCCCTAAGGACTTCGCGCTCATTAGGAGAAGATAAACCTTGTTTAGAACCTCGCTTAACCGTACATTGTTTACGGGATGTCTAGGAAAGTGTTAAAGGCGCAACCGCCGAAAGAGAAAGGGTTATTTAATTAAGGAACTTCGCGAAAGCGTTGGACAACCTCCCCTTATCTCTGCACTTACCTGGCCTCGTGATCAGTGTATTTTTAAGCCCGTTTCTCGACATTGTTTAACTTCGACAATCAAGTTCAAGAGCAGGTCTAGTAGACCTAGGTTACCCTAGATCTAGGTGTGATTGTGCATATCTTGTTTGTGATTGCTTAAGCCGTATTTCCGTACATACTTCTGTAAATCTTTTTCTAAAAACAAAAAAAAAAGAAAAGAAAAAATCAAAAACCTTTATAAAAACTTGCCCTTTTGTCGCCAAATCCATTTTCACCCACCACCCATCGCCTTTCTCAATTGACGTTTTCTTACCCTCATCTTCTTCGCTTTGACTATACTAAACTCGTTTAGTGTATGTCCGCTTGGACTCGGGACACTAGCGCCCGTCTAGTCCGCGTTACGTTAGTCGCGACCGACTACGCGATCGACTCCGAAGTCGATACTCCGTCCACTCCTCTTTCACCCCTTCCTTTGCCGGCCAACTCCGACGTTGACCGGAATTCTGTTCATACATCTTCACCTTCACCTTCACCTTCACCAACCTCTTCTTCCGCGATGTCGGGATTTAATCCGAACATCTCTTTGACCACCCCTGGATTGGCTCCACCTCCTACGGAGACCAATCTTCCACCACCTCCGCCTGTTGTAGCGCCGCAGCGAATTGCGCTCCAGGATCGTTTCTACCCTACCCGTTCTGCACTTCCCACCTGCCTTTCTCTTCCTCCGGCCAATGGGGACAACTTTGAAATTAAGCCCCATTTCATCAACATGCTTCCACGTTTTCATGGGCTTGAATCTGAAGATGCCTATATCTTCATTAACAAATTTCAAAATGTCTGTGCCATGATGAAAACCACCCAGCTGTCAGACGATGCTATACGTCTACGGGTCATTCCGTTTACTTTATGCGATCTCGCAGAAAAATGGCTGTATAGCACCGCTTCCCACTCAATCACCAGCTGGGACGAGTTTGTTAAAGCGTTTCTGAAAAAATTCTACCCAAATCATAAGACCGCAAGAATTCGAAATGAGATCAACCAATTCTCCCAGCTTCCTTCTGAACCCTTCTAGAAGTGCTTTGACCGATACAAAGACCTTCTTGTTCAGTGTCCTCACCACGGTATAGAGAAATGGCAACTCTGCCAAACCTTATACGAGGGACTGAACCCAGCAACGAAGCAGTTGCTGGAGACCATCTGTCAGGGCCACTTCCTATCCAAATCTGACGAGGAAGCGTGGCAGTTCTTTGACGATCTTGCGGAGCAAACGCTACAGTGGGAGAGCACCAGACCGACTTCTTCTTCTTCTACCTCCACTTCTACCGGTCAGTCTAGGGTAGGAATCCACCAACTCGATTTCTCTATTGCGATGAAAGCTGAAATGGCTGCAATAACACGAAAGCTTGAAGCAATAGAGAGCAAATTTTCTGCTCCTACCCCCACACCTGTTCTCCCCCTTCGTACCATCTGCGCTTGTTGTTCCGATCCGTCCCATTTGACCGAAGAGTGTCCTTACAATCCACCCTCGCAAGGACAGGATCAGGTTAATGCATTCCAGCAAAGACCGAGGAATGATCCATACTCTTCCACCTATAATCCCGGTTGGAGGAACCAACCCAATTTCACCTGGAATCAGAATCAGAATCAATTCCAGGGAAACAATTTCCAAAGGGCCCCTCCACCGCAACAACAAGCGCCACAACAAACTCAGCATCAGTATCAGCAGCCCTTCCAACCCCAACCTTTCCAGAACCAGACGAACAACTTTACACCGAACAATTCCTTTCCACCAAACAACTTTGTTCCGTCGAACAACGATCAGGTTTCCTCGCTCGAGCGAAGTCTGGATGCGTTTGTTAAACAATCGACTCAATCCACCGCCAACATCCAGTCTTCGATTCAATCTTTAGTGCAACACACTGCCACACACGGGCAAAGCATCAAGACCATCGAGGCCCAGATTGCACAGCTGAACGCGGCCTTGAGCGAGCGAGAGAAGGGGAAGCTCCCGTCCCAGCCACTTCCAAATCCCGGCCACCCACATAATGCACATGTTGCTCTTGAACAACAAAACCATAATGTGAGTGCCGTGACCACACTGAGATCAGGGAGGGTGCTGCAAAACAACATTGGCAAGCAAATCAACGATGACACCCCGGCCGCTTCTTCTTCTTCTTCTTCTTCTTCTCCTTCTTCTTCTTCGTCTTCCGAGCCTATTCTCCGTTCTTCACAAGGCTCTCCTTCTTCTTCTTCTGCTCAGAACAGACCCACTTCTCACTCCACGAAAACACCTATTCTGGAATCCGTTCCAACTCCAAAATCTCCTCCTCCAGCTTTAGACTCAACCAATTTTCAAAATGTTCCATTTCCAAACCGGTTGAGGTCTACCAAACAAAATCCACAAATGGAGAAGATTTTGGAGTTATTCAAGCAAGTTAACATTAACATTCCTCTTTTAGATGCTGTCCAACAAGTCCCGTCTTACGCGAAAATCTTAAAGGACTTGTGCACGAAAAAGAGGAAGTCTCAGGTACCCAAGAAAGTTTTCTTGGCTAGTGCTGTGAGTGATGCCCTTACCCAATCTTTACCACAAAAACGGAAGGACCCTGGCTGTCCTACGATTTCAATTACCATTGGGGATAAGAACATCAACCGCGCACTATTAGATCTTGGTGCCAGTGTTAACTTGCTTCCGTATTCAGTATACGAGCAATTAGGCGTCGGAGAGCTGAAACCCACACACTGCACTCTCCAGATGGCCGACCGATCGATCACCCATCCTAGGGGTGAGCTAGAGGATGTGTTAATCAAAGTCGGGGACTTCATATTCCCCGTCGACTTCATTGTCTTAGATACACAGCCTGTAGCTAACCCCTGGAATCAAATTCCGGTGATACTCGGTCGCCCATTTCTCGCAACCTCAAATGCTGTGATCAATTGTCGCAATGGTTCAATGAACCTCTCTTTTGGAAATATGACAATTGAACTCAACATTTTTAGGTTAGGGAATCAGCCCGCCGAACCTAATGCTAATATACTGGATGTCTGCTCGATCCAGGAGATCACACCAGAAGAGTGTGAATTCGAGGAGTTTCTGTTTGAACACGATAATCTTGACGCCACTAGTGCGTGTCTCTTCGAACCTGCTGCTGTTTCTGCACCCGATAACGACTACGAGTGTTTCACGTTCACGAACGATCTTAGCCGCGCACAACCCGAGTTTGAATCTTTCGACTTTTCGGATGAGTTACCTGAACCATCCGACTCGGTTGCCTACACTCGTTTTGAACCTTTGCTGGAGTCCTTTGAGTTCGAGACCTTTGCACCGGTCTTGCCTTCCATCATTTCACCTCCAACGCTCGAACTCAAGCCGTTGCCGTCTCACCTTAAGTATGCTTACTTAGGTGAGAACGAGACCCTCCCTGTCATCATTTCGGCTTCTCTAGCTCCAGAGCAAGAGAAAGCCCTTCTCGCGGTCTTGCACAGCAACATGCAAGCTTTTGGCTGGTCCATGGCGGACATCAAGGGGATTAGTCCCCTAATCGTTGAGCATCACATTCATCTGATGGATGATACCAAACCAGCCCGGGATCCACAAAGACGTCTTAATCCAGTCATGAAGGAGGCTGTGAAGAAGGAGATCGTCAAATGTCTAGATAGTGGTATCATTTACCCTATCTCTGATAGCCAGTGGGTTAGCCCCATTCACGTTGTCCCCAAGAAGTCGGGCATCACGGTCATAACCAACGAGGCAAATGAGTTAATCCCTACTCGCACCCAAACTGGGTGGCGAGTTTGCATTGATTACAGAAAACTCAACGCCGCAACGCGGAAAGACCACTTTCCGCTACCTTTCATTGACCAGATGCTGGAACGATTGGCCGGACATGAGTACTATTGTTTTCTTGATGGCTACTCTGGCTATAATCAAATTCCCATCGCCGAAAAAGACCAGGACAAGACCACTTTCACTTGTCCTTTCGGCACGTTTGCATATCGACGCTGTTAGTCCACGTTGCGACCCCCGGTTCTTACGGGGAGGCGGAAACGGTATAAAAATCAAATTTTTAGTGCAAGAGGCAACATGGACTAGACTAGGTCGGGATCGTTACCTAAACTAAAACTAGCATACTAAGCTAAAGAGATTTAGCTACTCGGATAGAGATGGTTATACCTAAACTTGAACTCCTTCTTCTTCTAACTTTGTGGAGGTTGATGGTTCTCTTCTCTTGTCGCCTTCTTCCGTCGAAGATGGATCCACCTCGAAGGCTCGACCTTTGGGCTCTTTCTCGAACTTGGAGTGAACTAGAATCGCCGGCTTGCTAAACCCTTGATCCTAGAGTGAGTAGAGAGAGTGTCTAAGGGTTGCTTTTGTTTTAAAGAGAAGGATTCTCAACTCATGAGAAGGTTTCTCTTTGCTAGAGGAAGAAGAAGATGAAGAGAGGAGAGAGAATGAGAATGATAGAATGAGCTATTATTTTCTCTTCTTGCAACCATAATGCAAAAGAATAATATTATCTAAATGATAATAATTGAAAATGAGAATAGTTGATGGTAGTATTTGGAATGACCACAACCATGCTTCATTTAATAAAAAGTAAGCATGAATCAAGGAAGACTTTCAAGGCATGAAAGTGGTCAATGGTCAACAAGTCAACCAAGGTCAACAAGTCAACAAAACACAACCATAACATAATTCTCATTTAATTATTATTATTAATAGATAATATATAAATCCATTAGGGTTTGGAAAATGAAGACTGTCAACTGTGCATATGCACCCGTTCCGAAACCCTAATGAAAAACCTCATTCTCCGCCTCAAGCAACTGTGCATACACACCTGCATTCTCGTTCCGAAAAACAAGAATACCAAGATATAAAAGCAACCCTAAATATATATATACCAGTATCTGGCTCAAACCAGAGCCTGCCAGTATAATCCGTCCGGACTCCAAACGTGCACAAGTGCGCGGATGAGAACGAACCCTGTCGCAAAACCATGCGACCTCTACTCTGTTTTGCCCAGAGGCGAATACCCTCTGCGTGGGACTCTAAAGACTCGACACTACGCTGGCAGTGGGTTTAACCACAGACCGCAAGCGGCACTAGCTGTGCGTAACGGTCCCCAGGTAGATGTCGACAAGAAGGCTGACGAGGTGAAACCCCATCTGTACTCCTACTGAGTCTGAATGTGACAGTCTCCGTACAGTCCGGTCTGTTCGTCTGATACATCGCATGGCGGGCCTAGGGGGTGGTAAACGTCAGTCCCCCAATAGCGGTACAAGTCGTGCCGGAGCGTAGCCCAAAACACCTGAGATAACACTGGAAACCTACCAGTATATCTCGTTTGCCCTGGCCAGGGACTACTCGTGTAATGGCTCTCCTAGACACAGCGCGATGTCAACCCCCAATACCGGGAGAGACGAATCCTGTCTAACCGTCACTGCCTCCAAGTGCTTCGGGACTGCACCCAACCACCACCTGTTTGCACGACTCCTTTGAGCCGTGGTAGGGTAGTGATCAAAGTGCAGTGGGAACACACTTGAGGCGAAGTGCCAGTGTCAAGTCAGCGGACTAAGCTGTACTCATGTCACCTGGGAACTGATAACTGACGATAGGTATGATACCAACCTGTCAGTTCCCGACGAGTCCTGTCCAGTGTACTCGTAACCCAACGAGCACCCGTATACTATCTCCAGTACGACGTACTGATGGCTGTGGGACAGACCATCTCCCACACTGGGATGAGAAGCGCATACGCTAGTCTACTCCGGAGTATCGATGCCCTGTCTCGATAGTCCTGCGACTAGGGACCTGTATAAGGATGTGCTTATAGATTACCCAGCCCCCACTAGTGTGACTGCCATCACAACGCTGGTAATCAAGCAAAGATCCTAAGGGCTCCACTAATGCGTATAAGTGATATACTGAAATAAACACAAGTACACATTGAAGTAGAAACAAACCAAGTAGCATACTACTATTTTGAGCAAGATTGTATATACAAGGTGAATATCCCAAGCATCCATTAAGTAATATACAAACTAGTATGATACAGTAATGGCCTCTAGGGCATATACACTAACAATCTCCCACTTGCACTAAGGCCATGTACTGGCGTATCGAAGACCTATCATCTCGATCAGCCGCTCGAACTGAGTCTGGGGTAGGGCCTTGGTGAATGGATCTGCAGTGTTCTCTTCTGAAGCAACCCTCCGAACCTCGATCTCCTTGCGATCCACGATCTCCCTGATCAGGTGATACCGCCTCAAGATGTGCCTGGATCTCTGATGGGACCTGGGTTCCTTCGCTAAAGCTATAGCCCCGTTGTTGTCGCAATACAGAGGTATTGGGTCAACAATGGACGGAACCACCTGAAGTTCTTTCAAGAACTTCCTCATCCAGACAGCCTCTTTTGCGGCATCAGATGCAGCGATGTATTCCGCTTCCATCGTCGAGTCTGCAACGGTTTCCTGTTTGGAACTCTTCCAACACACCGCCCCTCCATTGAGGGTGAAGACAAAACCCGACATGGACTTGGAATCATCCTTGTCACTCTGGAAGCTGGAGTCAGCAAAGGCCTCGATCTGGAGGTCTTTTCCGCCATACACCAAGAACATCTCCTTAGTCCTTCTCAGGTACTTGAGAATGTTCTTTACTGCTATCCAGTGTTTCTCCCCAGGGTTAGACTGATACCGGCTTACCACACTCAGTGCATAAGCTACATCCGGTCTGGTACACAACATCGCATACATTATAGAGCCTACCGCAGAAGCGTAGGGTATAATAGACATGCGATCCCTCTCCAAATCAGTCTTGGGAGACATCTCTTTAGAGAGGGTGATCCCGTGACAAGCCGGTAGGTTACCGCGCTTGGAATCTTCCATACTGAATCTTTTCACTATGGTGTCGATGTACCTGGACTGAGAAAGTCCCAATATCCTCTTGGATCTATCACGATGGATCCGGATCCCCAGGATGTATGAGGCATCACCCAGGTCTTTCATGGAGAACCTTTGTGACAAGAACCCCTTGACAGATTGTAGCATAGGAATGTCATTTCCTATCAAGAGAATGTCATCCACGTATAAAACGAGGAATACTACAGTTCTCGCTACAAATCTACTATAGATGCATGGTTCATCTGGATTTTTGATAAAACCAAATTCTTTGACTGTCTCATCAAAGCAGATGTTCCAACTCCGCGATGCCTGCTTTAGTCCATAGATGGACTTAAGCAACTTGCACACCTTTCCGCTGCTCCCACTCTGAATGAAACCCTCTGGCTGGTCCATATAGACACACTCCTCTAAATTTCCATTTAGAAAAGCTGTCTTTACGTCCATTTGCCAGATCTCATAATCGTGGAAGGCAGCAATGGCAAGAAGGATCCGAATGGATTTCAGCATGGCTACTGGAGAAAAGGTTTCGTCGTAGTCCAAGCCAGGTCTTTGACGAAAACCCTTTGCTACCAGCCTAGCTTTATAGGTCTCAACCTGTCCATCTACACCAATCTTCCTTTTGAAGATCCACTTGCATCCTACGGGTTTTACCCCGTCTGGAGCAATGTCCAACGTCCATACTTTGTTGGTGTACATGGACTCCATTTCGGTCCGCATTGCATCCAGCCATTTCACTGAGTCAACGCTCTGAACGGCCTGCTGGAAGCTAGTAGGCTCATCATAATCTATGATGCAATCCTCTCTATCCCCGTCTATGAGAAAACCGCAGTATCTCTCGGGCGGATGAGACTGCCTACTACTCCTGCGGAGCGGCATAGGAATGTCCTGTTCTGTTGAACCCTCTGGTTCCACTAAGCTTTCAGTAACAGTCTGTGGTTCTGGAACCTCTTCCAGTTCTATTGTGTTCCCACTTATCTGGGTTTCTAAAAACTCAGTTTCCAAGAAGCGGGCATGCTGAGAAACAAAGACCTTTTGCTCCTCAGCGGAATAGAAAAGATACCCCCTGGAGTTCCTTGGGTATCCCACAAACTTACACTGTACTGAACGTGCCTCAAGTTTGTCCGCATGCTGCTTTTTTACAAAAGCTGGACATCCCCATACCTTAAGATACTTAAGACAGGGTTTCTTCCCAGTCCACATCTCATATGGGGTGGTAGGCACAGTCTTGGTGGGAGCCTTGTTCAAGAGATACGCAGCTGCTTCTAGTGCATATCCCCAGAATGATCGCGGTAACTCAGCGTTACTCATCATGGACCGAACCATATCTAATAGGGTTCGGTTCCGTCTCTCCGATACGCCGTTATGTTGCGGAGTGTATGGAGGAGTAAGCTGAGAGAGAATACCATTCTCTTTTAAGTAATTCAGGAATTCGGCACTTAAGTATTCTCCACCTCGATCCGATCTTAGAATCTTAATACTTTTGCCGGTCTGTTTCTCCACTTCATTCTTATACTCCTGGAATTTTCCAAAGGCCTCGGACTTATGTTTCATTAAGAAGACATAACCGTACCTTGAGAAGTCATCCGTAAAAGTAATGAAGTAAGAATGTCCGCTTCGGGCATGTGTAGACATTGGACCGCACACGTCACTGTGTACGAGTCCTAAGAGCTCGCTCGCTCTTACTCCATGTCCAGTAAACGGAGTCTTTGTCATCTTTCCTTTGAGACAGGATTGACAAGTGGCATACGACTGATATTCGAACGCATTCAAATACCCTTCTGTATGTAACTTAGTCAACCTTCTCTAATTGATGTGACCCAATCTACAATGCCATAAGAAAGTCTGATTCATTTCTGGAGACTTTCTTTTGTGCGTATTCTGGACGTTGAAAATCTGTGGTTGGTTTAACACGTATATACCATTACTCAGAGTACCTGACCCAATCAATACTTGATTAAGGTGAATGTTTACAACATTACTTACAAACGCAAATTCATAACCTTCTTTAGAAACTAAAGATACAGAAATGATATTACAAGTTGCGTTGGGTACAAAAAAGCAATTACGCAAAACCAAAACATGTCCATCTGACATTCCCAGGTGATAGTCCCCCACGGCTTTAGCATCCATGCTAGCTCCGTTCGCAACTCTGAGGGTCATGTCACCTGCCTTCAAATCCCTACGGTTTCTCAACGCCTGCAAAGAATTACAGATATGAGATCCTGATCCGGTATCCAATACCCAGGAAGTAGAGTTTATTGAAAGACAGTTTTCAATAACATACACACCTGAAGCTGAAGCTGCAACCTGCTTCAATTCCTGTGTTCTGGCCTTCCAGGCCCTGCAATCATTCTTCCAGTGTCCTTTCTTATGACAAAAGAAGCATTCTTCCTTATCCACAAGCTTCCCCGCTATCTTTGTTGCTTTACCTTTTCCCTTCGTATCCACTTTACTAACACCGCCCCTTGGTTTGGCGGGGGCCTTCTTCTTCTTTCCCTTGGCTTTCGCCTTGGACCTAGAAGAAGATGATCCTCCTACAAACAAAGTGGATGTATCCCTACTTTTCTGTAGGGTGCCCTCTGCGCTCCTCAGCATGTTGAGGAGCTCTGATAGTTCAACCTCTTTTTCTTGTAGGTTGAAGTTCAGTATAAACTGGGCGTAAGTGGAAGGAAGGGACTGGAGAACTATATCCGTATATAGCTCACTCTCCAATGTGATCCCTAGGTCAGCGAGCTCCTCAATGTAGCCGATCATCTTTAGCACGTGCTCGGCTACTGATGATCCGACGGCCATCTTTGTCGAAAACAACTTTTTCGACGCTTCGTATCTTGCGATACGTGATTGCTCTCCATACAGTTCTTTTGTATGGAGCAATATGGACTCCATGTCCATATTCTCATGCCTCCTCTGATGTTCGTTGTCCATCGAGGCAAGCAGGAGGCACTTGGCCTTCGCGCTATCAATCTCCCAAGTCTTGCGGATTTCCTTATCCGCGATACTGGAAGTTGGACCAGGGACAGGGGGAGCTTTGGTGGTAAGAAGATACCCCAGCTTGTCATAAGTGATTGCTATCTTGACATTCCTGAGCCAATCTTTGTAGTTTGGCCCTGTCAGCTTGTTTTTATCTAGGAGTAACTTAAGTCCAGTCATGTTGATTGGTCGCTGCAATTAGGAGAGAGAAGAAGAAACACTCAGCATGATGCTCTTGCAAGTTTAGAGTGGTTTTTAGTTTGTCTAAACAGGATGGCTCCCACTGTTTCTCGAATCCCTCCTCAAACCATAAAGGAAGAATTAGTCAGGATCAATCCCACCGTACAATACTTGCTTAACCGTTCAGCCAGGCCAGTGTCGGTACTTCGAGGGAGGTTTTCCAACGCTTTCGCGAAGTTCCTTAATTAAAGAACCTCTTTTCCCTGGGGGCGTAACCCCGCTAACACCTTTCTAGGCACCTACTAGGTTTATAGCATTGATCGTTAAGTGAGAAATTTCCCGAGGAGTAGCATATACTCACAGTAGGATCGGGATCCAAATATCATCGCGTGACGAAACTGAAGGAATCCTACCAGAATCACCACACTCCAAATGGTATGCAAATCTAGCAAGTTTCAGTACTTATGAAACTCCCGATGTGGATTTTTGCCCCATGCTCTTATGACCTTGACGAAGGTCAACAAATCATAAGTCACATGTCAAGTTCTGCCCGTCATTATCCAGGTTAATTTGAATCCACCCGTATATACCCTTGACGAAGGTCAACAAGGTAATGCGAGTGTCCCAAACCAACGCATCTATCTATGCTACATATGAACACCCAATAGCTACCAATCACTATGCCTTGACGAAGGTCAACAAACACAGCTTGAATACTATTGAATATTCATACGAAACGACGGAGGGCTACGAATGGTTTTGGCGAAACCGTGAACGTAGTGAACTTGATTTAATCGATGGAACGAGATAGCTTTTAGAAGGAGTGGCTCAATCTCCGCATTTAAAAGTTAGTTTTGAAAAGAACCGAGTGGTTTTTCGAAAGTGTTCCATCGACTTAAACTTGGTTTATTATCTTGCATTAGTTCTTTTAATGCGTGATATTCTTGCATTAGTACTTTTAATGCGTCCCATCATTTAATCCTACCATTGCAGAAAACAACCAAAATATGACGTACGCTTATGCCATTCGCATTCGCCACGGGGCCCCGTCATTACCCGTTAGGTTACTTAACTAACGACAGAGCGGGGGCTGGGCTAGCGCGTCTGTAAAACATAAGCAACGCCTAAATAGAAAGCAATGATAGACATTTCAGATCACAGATAAATACATTGGATATACTAGCAATCTGTAATTTGTACGAGCCTGTAACAAAAAACAGATAACACGGTCGCGGTGAATAGCCAAATCCCCACCCAAGACCCCTACGGGTGCGGCAAACTACCCGCCAAGTCCTCGGTAGTTTGTGCACCCCTCCATGGGTCTATCCTAGGAGCAAAAACAGTAAAAAGAATTATACAATGACGGCTACAACCCCGACCCGGTTGTGCGGCCAAACAAATAATATAATTACATCAATTTACATTTACAATGAATTGCAAGAAAAGAAAACTCTCGTCTCACAACCCCCGGCTATTCACCCGCGACAATCCAACATATTTATATACACATTCCAGCACATTACAGATCTTGTATAACCCCGACTAATCGTCTTATAGCGATTAGCCGACGTTCAATACAAGCAAACATCACAGATATAACCATCATAGTCAAAGTGTAGTGAAGTTCGGAAAAAATACGGAATTATAGGACCCCAAAAGGAAATTTCTTTTCTGCAAAATCTGGGCACATATAATATATTTCAAAAATCCCAAAACCAACACAGACACACACTGCACGAAAAACGATGCAGCGAAAACGACAAAACGCGGCGGTTCCGCGGCAAATACATGGTTTATGCGGCGGATGGGCGGCGGTTTAGTCGAATCACTGTATCGTTTTTCTTGGGTGTTCACACAAAACCCTGAGACGAATTTACATGTATAAAGTTTTTCATTTTGAGCCAGAAAATTTTCAACAGAAACTCAGAATTTGTAAAAGTTTGGTTTTTGGATTTTTCCGGTTCCGAACTTCGTTACACTTCACTACCAAGCTAGTTTAAGTTTAGTTAGGCTCTGATACCACTGTTAGTCCACGTTGCGACCCCCGGTTCTTACGGGGAGGCGGAAACGGTATAAAAATCAAATTTTTAGTGCAAGAGGCAACATGGACTAGACTAGGTCGGGATCGTTACCTAAACTAAAACTAGCATACTAAGCTAAAGAGATTTAGCTACTCGGATAGAGATGGTTATACCTAAACTTGAACTCCTTCTTCTTCTAACTTTGTGGAGGTTGATGGTTCTCTTCTCTTGTCGCCTTCTTCCGTCGAAGATGGATCCACCTCGAAGGCTCGACCTTTGGGCTCTTTCTCGAACTTGGAGTGAACTAGAATCGCCGGCTTGCTAAACCCTTGATCCTAGAGTGAGTAGAGAGAGTGTCTAAGGGTTGCTTTTGTTTTAAAGAGAAGGATTCTCAACTCATGAGAAGGTTTCTCTTTGCTAGAGGAAGAAGAAGATGAAGAGAGGAGAGAGAATGAGAATGATAGAATGAGCTATTATTTTCTCTTCTTGCAACCATAATGCAAAAGAATAATATTATCTAAATGATAATAATTGAAAATGAGAATAGTTGATGGTAGTATTTGGAATGACCACAACCATGCTTCATTTAATAAAAAGTAAGCATGAATCAAGGAAGACTTTCAAGGCATGAAAGTGGTCAATGGTCAACAAGTCAACCAAGGTCAACAAGTCAACAAAACACAACCATAACATAATTCTCATTTAATTATTATTATTAATAGATAATATATAAATCCATTAGGGTTTGGAAAATGAAGACTGTCAACTGTGCATATGCACCCGTTCCGAAACCCTAATGAAAAACCTCATTCTCCGCCTCAAGCAACTGTGCATACACACCTGCATTCTCGTTCCGAAAAACAAGAATACCAAGATATAAAAGCAACCCTAAATATATATATACCAGTATCTGGCTCAAACCAGAGCCTGCCAGTATAATCCGTCCGGACTCCAAACGTGCACAAGTGCGCGGATGAGAACGAACCCTGTCGCAAAACCATGCGACCTCTACTCTGTTTTGCCCAGAGGCGAATACCCTCTGCGTGGGACTCTAAAGACTCGACACTACGCTGGCAGTGGGTTTAACCACAGACCGCAAGCGGCACTAGCTGTGCGTAACGGTCCCCAGGTAGATGTCGACAAGAAGGCTGACGAGGTGAAACCCCATCTGTACTCCTACTGAGTCTGAATGTGACAGTCTCCGTACAGTCCGGTCTGTTCGTCTGATACATCGCATGGCGGGCCTAGGGGGTGGTAAACGTCAGTCCCCCAATAGCGGTACAAGTCGTGCCGGAGCGTAGCCCAAAACACCCTGAGATAACACTGGAAACCTACCAGTATATCTCGTTTGCCCTGGCCAGGGACTACTCGTGTAATGGCTCTCCTAGACACAGCGCGATGTCAACCCCCAATACCGGGAGAGACGAATCCTGTCTAACCGTCACTGCCTCCAAGTGCTTCGGGACTGCACCCAACCACCACCTGTTTGCACGACTCCTTTGAGCCGTGGTAGGGTAGTGATCAAAGTGCAGTGGGAACACACTTGAGGCGAAGTGCCAGTGTCAAGTCAGCGGACTAAGCTGTACTCATGTCACCTGGGAACTGATAACTGACGATAGGTATGATACCAACCTGTCAGTTCCCGACGAGTCCTGTCCAGTGTACTCGTAACCCAACGAGCACCCGTATACTATCTCCAGTACGACGTACTGATGGCTGTGGGACAGACCATCTCCCACACTGGGATGAGAAGCGCATACGCTAGTCTACTCCGGAGTATCGATGCCCTGTCTCGATAGTCCTGCGACTAGGGACCTGTATAAGGATGTGCTTATAGATTACCCAGCCCCCACTAGTGTGACTGCCATCACAACGCTGGTAATCAAGCAAAGATCCTAAGGGCTCCACTAATGCGTATAAGTGATATACTGAAATAAACACAAGTACACATTGAAGTAGAAACAAACCAAGTAGCATACTACTATTTTGAGCAAGATTGTATATACAAGGTGAATATCCCAAGCATCCATTAAGTAATATACAAACTAGTATGATACAGTAATGGCCTCTAGGGCATATACACTAACAGACGCATGCCCTTTGGGTTATGCAATGCGCCCGCTACCTTCCAGCGGTGTATAATGGGAATTTTCTCTGACATGGTGAAGAAATTTCTCGAGATTTTCATGGATGACTTCTCCATTTTCGGCGACTCCTTTGACGAGTGTTTGCTGCATCTTGACGCTGTCCTTACCCGATGTAAGGACAAGAATCTCACTTTGAACTGGGAGAAATGCCACTTCATGGTACGCGAAGGTATTGTCTTAGGACATATCATCTCGCAAAATGGCATAGAGGTTGACAAAGCAAAGATTGAGGTCATTTCCAATCTGCCTCCTCCCCGATGCGTCAGAGATATCCGAGCCTTCCTTGGCCATGCCGGTTTCTACAGACGGTTTATCAAGGACTTTAGCAAGATTGCTAGGCCCTTGACGCTTTTGCTGGCAAAGGACACGCCTTTCACCTTCGACTCGAGCTGTGTGACTGCATTCGAGTCACTGAAACTCTCTCTCACTTCTGCTCCCGTTCTTTCTTCTCCTGACTGGACGCACCCATTCGAGATCATGTGCGATGCATCCGACTTTGCCATCGGTGCTGTCCTTGGACAGCACATCAACAAGATGCCGCACGTAATCTATTACGCAAGCCGAACCCTGAACGACGCCCAACTTAACTATACAACAACTGAGAAGGAATTCTTAGCTGTTGTATTTGCTTTAGAAAAGTTCAGGCCCTACCTCATCGGCTCTCCAGTCATTGTCTATACGGACCATTCAGCTCTGCGCCATCTTTTTGCGAAGAAAGATGCCAAATCTCGGTTAATCCGTTGGATCCTCTTGCTTCAAGAGTTTGACCTTGTCATTAAGGACAAACGAGGATGTGAAAACGTGGTTGCCGATCATCTCTCGTGACTTCCTTCTTCGCCTTCGCTTCCAATTCCGATCAATGACATTTTCCCGGATGAACAACTCTTGACAGTATCTTGCGAACCCTGGTTCGCAGATATTGTGAACTATTTGGCCACGGGATTGCTACCGACCGAATGGTCAAGTCAGGACAGACTTCGCTTCTTATCCCAAGTAAAACACTTTTACTGGGACGAACCCTACTTGTTCAAGTACTGTCCCGACCAGATTATCCGTCGGTGTGTCCCGGATGAGGAATTCAAGAGTGTGCTGTCCTTTTGCCACGATCAAGCGTGTGGCGGGCATTTTGGGCCCAGAAAGACAGCTGAGAAGATCTTGCAATGTGGTTTCTACTGGCCACAACTCTTCAAAGACGCTCACGACTATTGCAAGACTTGCTCCCGGTGCCAACACATAGGCCGGATATCCCGGAGGAATGAAATGCCGCTTCAACCAATCTTGGTTGTGGAGATTTTCGATGTTTGGGGGATAGACTTCATGGGGCCGTTTCCCAGCTCTTTTGGAAACTTGTACATTCTTCTAGCTGTTGATTACGTCTCTAAATGGGTCGAGGCTGTGCCCAGCCGGACTAACGACAACAAGGTTGTCGTTAGGTTCCTTAAAGAAAACATTTTCTCACGGTTTGGGCACACCCGAGCGATCATTAGCGACAATGGAAGCCATTTCTGCAATAGGACTTTCGAGGCCTTGATGCGGAAATACTCCATTAATCATAAGCTTTCTACGCCCTACCACCCCCAAACCTGTGGGCAGGCCGAAGTTTCAAATCGGCAAATCAAGCAGATACTGGAGAAAACGGTTTCCAAGAACTGTAAGGATTGGTCTCTGAAACTCACTGATGCCCTTTGGGCATTTAGAACCGCTTATAAGACCGACCTTGGCATGTCTCCCTATCGGCTTGTGTACGGAAAAGCCTGCCACCTTCCGGTCGAAATCGAGCATCGCGCGTTTTGGGCGATAAAAGAGCTGAATCTGTCTCTGGAGGACGCGGGCAGCCATCGGAAGCTGCAGCTGAGCGAACTGAGCGAGCTTAGGGATGAGGCTTACGACAACGCGGTTGTCGTTAAGAATCGAACGAAGGTGTTTCATGATAAACACCTTTTGCGCAAAACCTTCGTACCTGGTCAGCAGGTACTTCTTTACGACACCCGACTTCACTTCCATCCTGGAAAGCTCCGATCTCGCTGGAAAGGGCCGTATTTTGTGCGGAATGTGTATCCGCAGGGCGCTGTGAATTTGGAGAATCCAAAGGACGGTTCTATTTTCAAAGTGAACGGGCACCGATGCAAACCGTACCTTAGCGCCGAACCAACAGAGGAGCTCCTGTTCTTACAGGAGCCGGTTTACCTTGCTTGATCTTCCTCTGCTTACCTCCAAACTTCGGTTATCCAGCCAAGAACAGTGGACACTGTTCCAAATAAGTTTGGGGGTATGGACAAACCATGTTGTATATATTTGTGTATATTCTTTTTCTTTTCTTTAAAAACAAAAACAAATAAAAATTTGTGTATCACTAACCAACAATTTTGAACCTTCCAACTGCTCTCTTCATGCTATGACAGTGAGGACACTGTCCAGTTTAAGTTTGGGGGTACGCTCGGTACGCATTTCTTACCTTCGCATTCATATTTATATTTTGCATCTGCATATTAAATCCATAAAATCCATAAAAATTTGAAAATTTTCTAAAAATATAAAAACCTTTTTGTCAAGTTAGCTTGTGGAAGAACTCTGATTCAACATTCGACGGTTTTTGTTTGAAAAAAATAGGAATAACTAAATCTTATGTTTGGATTTTGAAAAACCTGAAAGATAACTCTCCTTTGAAGTTAACTATAGCTGATATAAGTCTTTACATCACACTACACGTGTCGTGAGTTTTGGGAATTAGATGACAAGTTTTTCATGTTTAAACTTTTAAACAGATAAAAGATTTTCTGAGGATCAAATAGGTTTGTTCTGAAATAAGTAATGTCAAGAATAGTTTATGAAGTAAAGCGAATATGAAGGAATGTTATTGATGCCGTAATTGGAGCTAAGTCAGAAAAATAACCCATCTAAAACTTGATTGGAATGATTACACACCAAACCCACTAGACACGTCTTTTATCTGAAAAATAATTGAACTACCGGTTATATCTCCGTTCGTATTAAATCATCTGATTTTCACGACAAACTGTCTTTTGTTTTTGAACCTAGGTAACTTGAGTAATTAAGTCCGCTGGGGTGTTTCTACACCTAATGCCCTAAAACCAACTGGTTTGGGAGCATTGGCCCAAAGCTCGCTAAGAAGCCTAGAAAGTCCAGTTTTAAAACAAAGTCAAGCAAGTGTTCTCTCCGAGTTAAAATTCCTAACGGTTCTTTGTGTGAGAATAATCTTGATAAAAGACAGGCTTTTATAAAAAAATTTAGCAGAGATATGAAGGTTTTATTCTATGATAAAGACTATTGCACGTTCACAGAGGTGTGTATGAAATGAAAACAAGAAAAATGTGGAGTGAAAAATACAACTTAGTTTCCTGTTATGGAAGATAGAAATTCTGAAGTTGAAACCTTACTGGAAAACGAAACTTGAAAAATGCTTAACTCGTTATAAAACTTATGTGATCCTTTTAAAATGGTTATCTGGGCTTTATTGTGCGACATGATGACTTTAATCGATCCTTCTGGAACTTAACGACACTATTTGCACTGCACGTAAAGACATATAAAATCTGTAGTTAAATAAGAAGCGAGGTGTGAAAAATAAAGGTTCGATAGTCTAGACTTAGGATTATAGAATTATTATTTTCTAAAATAAAACTTTAGGGTTTGAATCTTAGTCTTTTTACAAACCAACTTGACCGGATTTTGTGGGTAGTATCCGCTGAAAACCCTCAGAAGACAACACTCCTCCTACTAGGGACACCTAGAGGTTTAACGGCTTGTTGCACATGCTCAGTGCAATCGCGTTCCCTGCGAAAGTGAGGTTAGGAAATTTTTTGTGAATAAGTGGACTTTGCTCGGGACGAGCAAATGATAAGTTTGGGGGTGTTTGTTCATATCAGATTTTTGCATTTTCATACCGCCCAATTTTTATCACATTGCATATCCATAGATACTCTTGAGCCGTGTTTGCTAGTCAATTGCAGGATACAGGTTCTCGGTTCTCAAACGGAGAAATTCATGAAAAACACGAAAAAAATCCGGTTCCTGCCAACCACAGATAAAACACGGTCTCCGCTCTTCATCCGTATGCTGCCAGATACCAGTTTAGGAAGACAAAATGTCAAATCAATGTCGTTTTTTCAGGCACAAGGCTCAATGGTAGCACAAGATCCAAGAGATCTACGCGGAGCTCGAGACAAT
The DNA here is from genome assembly GCA_030015575.1 of Agapanthus africanus. NCBI lineage: Eukaryota > Viridiplantae > Streptophyta > Magnoliopsida > Asparagales > Amaryllidaceae > Agapanthus > Agapanthus africanus. The sequence goes on from CM057341.1 coordinate 624,157,224, forward strand.
CAAGACAAAATCTTAACAAAAAGTCCACCTTTCCTTCAACAGAAATTCTGGACAAATCGTGGAGCCAAATTGAGAAAATACATATACCAGAATAATGTACGCTGCAAACCAGGCCAGCACCAAAAAGCAAATTGCCCAACTCAACAATACGGCCGCGGAACCGCGGCCAAAGGGGGGTATTGGCCGCGCTTCCGCGGCCGTTCTGGCGCCAAGTGCGCAGGGCTTTTGGGGGTAGTTGGGTCTTTTCCTGTTTGTTCTGTTGGTTGCCCTAGGGTTTCATGTTTTTGCCTATAAATAGCCCAGAAGTTTGTGAAGGAAGGGGTCCATAATTTTGTATTTCTTTTGCTAGGTTTTAGTTACATGTTCTTCTTCCTCTTCTCACCTCTTCTCCATTAAACTTGTAAGTGAGCTTTTGAGTGAAGAGTGATGAATAAAGAAGACCATTTTTATTATCATGCTTGTCTCTTTCTTTACTTGTTATAATTGTTGTAACTTTTAATTTGTTAAGTAGTTGTTGTTATTTGTTCGATTGTTTCTTTCTTCTTTCTTTTTCTTTATCCTTACATACGACAATGATACTTACGCTTGATCCTCGCCAAGGTGAGGTCGCAAATAGTTAGTCGTATTCTTCTAGTCTCCTTCTTTCTATCTTCCTCTTTTGTTTGTTTTGTTTTTCCGTATTATGAAGTGTGAGTAGTTCTATACTTGTTAGGGTAGGATAAGGGAAGTTTGAGAGAAGGAAATCTCTCTCACTCTTTCCTTGCCCAACAACTTAAATCAACTCCCGTTAATTGAACCACAATCCGCTCCTTACGGCACCCTATCCTACATGATAGCGGCGATTCCGTAGTGAGACCGGTTGTGGTTGGATTAACCGGAGGTTATGGCTAAGAGCCAAGAACGGACGGACAAGCACCAAAAGGAAGACTTATGCGTTGGAAAGCCTAGCTTATACTCGCAAAGTCCTTCCTAGTCGTGCTAATCCCCGTTGTTGCCGATTACCGTAACACGATATTAAGAAGGGCAACGAAAGATGTGGAGACTCCTAACTCAAACTAACCTAATCCTAACCCTAACATGCTCTCTTTAAATATCAACTCAACACTTAGATAACTACAAACAAAATCTGAACAACCGGACTTAACTCGTCGAAAAACACATAGAAAAAGATTCCCATCTCCCTGCGGACGACCCGTACTCAACCGGCTAGCTACGTGCGAAACCGTCTTGATTGCGGTATTTAAACTAGAACTTGAACACGCTCGTATCATTAACAATCAGGACTGTATTTTGATTTAGAATGAATATGCCATTATGTAACGAGCCTGATGCAATCAACTTTTGATCTAGGAATATGTTCATAACATTATCCTTTACTACAAAATTATATCCTTCTTTACTTAATAAAGAAACTGATATAATGATGCACATCATGTTCGGTATATAATAGCACTCATTTAGAATCAGTGTATCACCACTTGGTAACACTAGGTGATATTCGCCAACTGCTTTGGCTGCAATATTTGTCCCATTCCCTACTTGAACGGAATGATCACCTTTTCCCAATTCTCTACCTTTCCGTAGCTCATGTAACAATTTACATATGTGGGATCCTGATCCGGTATCTAATACCCAGGATGTAGGGTGAACTGAGAAACAGTTCTTAATAACTAACACACCTGAAGAAGATGCATCAACATGCATGTTCTTTTGGGCGGCTTGAGAATCCACATATTCTCCTATTCCCTGTTCAGTCTTATAACTCTTATAAGAAAGAACGGGTCCAACGTTCCCCTGCTCAGTATAATAAGCGGGTTCAGTCAATACATCCATATTATTAGCTTGATTAAGGCATGACATGGTCGCTATCTGGAGAGAGAGAGAGAAGAAAACACTTTAGCGTATACTCTTGCAAGATCAGATTGGTTATTATCTTATCTAATCAGGATGGCTCCCACTATTTTTATCAAATCTTCCTTCAAACCCTAAAAGGAAAGACTAGCCGGGATTAATTACACCCTACAACTTCGCCAATCTTTCAGCCAGGCCAGTGTCGGTACTTTGAGGGAGGTTCCCCGTGCTTTCGCACGGACCTAATTAAAGTAAACCTCGTTTTCCCATAGGCGTAACCCCGTTGACATCTTTCTAGAAACCTACTTGATCGGCTAATTGTCCTATGTAAAATTCTCTCGGGAGTAACAATTACTCGCATTGGGTATCGGGATCCAACTATCTCATAGAAGGTATGCAATCTCATTGCAAATTTCAACACTTGAAATTCCCGATAATGCTTTTGCCCCTAGCGTCCCATGACCTTGACGGAGGCCAAACTACCCATAGGGCGCTAGTCAAGTTCAACCCGTCATTTCTTGATTGAATTAAACCCACCCGTACGACCCTTGACGGAGGCCAAACTACGCCGTACGAATACCCTAATCTAATCGTATCATATGCTAGCAGAAAAGCACTAGTTAGCTACCATACACTACGTCTTGACGGAGGCCAAACTACCGCAGCATGAATACTAAGTAGTACTTATCTGAAATGACGGAGGGCTACGCAGGTTTTTTTCCAGAAAAACCATGAGCGTAATGAACTTGATATCGTTGTAGAATCAAGTGAATTTTGAAATGGAGTGATTTTGAGGCTTTTATTAGTTTTGCTAAAGAGGTCACTCCTGGTGAAGGGATCTCGGCTCTTTCCTCATCGAATAAGGTGCGGGATATATCATATATATCACTGTGCGAAGAAAAACTCAAAAAGCAATCAAAAACCAAACCGAGTTTTGTAGCATCTGCCATTTTTGCTAAAGAGGTCACTCCCGGTGAAGGGATCTCGGCTCTTTCCCCATCGAATAAGGTGCAGGGTATATCATATATACCGCTATGCAAAGCAAGACTGTAGCTACCCATTTATTTGAAAATTTGATTCTACGACATCTTTTAGTTTTCTTTTCTTTCATTAATCACATTAATGAAGTCCCATCATTTAAGTCACCTAAACATCACAGATAAATACGACGTACACTTATGCCATCAGCATTCGCCTCGATGTCCCCTCATGCACCGTTAGGTTAGGTAACTAACGACAGAGCAGGGCAGGGCTAGTGCGGGTGTAAAACATAAGTAACGTCTATATAATATATCATATATACTATATACTGTATCCATCAACACATATCAAATGATCACATCACAGATATCGCAGCAGAAACACAGATATAATGTGGGATATACTAGGACGTCCGTATTTAGTATTTAGCCAACAATAGAAAATACGGATTCCACAGTCGGGATGAATAGCCAAGCCCACACCCTGGACCCCTACGAGAGCGGCAAGCGACCCTGCCAATTCTAGAGTTTAGGAGACCCGTTCTCGACTCCTCGAGATGGCCTCCTACTGAACCCCAGAACCCGGTCACCTCTGCTCCCCTCCTTGGGTCCATCCTAATGCAGAAAAGTAAATAATATACAACACTGGTGGCATCGACCTCAACCCAGAAGTGCCCCAAATAAAAGAATATTACATTACATTTGAATTTACATGAATGAAAATATAAAACTCTCATCTCACATAAAAACCCCCGGCTATTCAATCGCGACAATCCTGCACATTATATCATGGCAACACATAATATCTCATATCATCAACGTAAGTAAGTATGCATACACTGATCGTCGTCAATGTATGGCAACGACAATCGGTAAATACATACTACACTTACGGTCACAGAAAAGAAAGTGTAAAACTGCAATATCTGGAATCCACATTCTCTTTAGACATCGTAAATGCGAAATATCACATACTTCGTATTTCATGTCTAGCTATATGAATTCCACACATTGCATCACAATCCAGATAAATAGACAGTATTAAAGTTTTTGAACGAATGATCAAATACTCAAAATTCCCTAAAGCTCAACACTTGAGCGGAGTTCAAAAACCCGGAGTGTGACACAGTAGTAGCGGTCCAGCCATAGAAGGGTCAAACCAACGCCTCACATGTGGCACGCCGTACTGCCCCAAACCCTAAGGTTCAAAAGGTAGTTCAAGACGGTCACATAATCGAGTTATGGTTTGTTGTCTTCTAGAGGGTCCACCACAAAACATGCACATATTTCCGAAAGATTTAAACCCCGTGAAAAAGTGAGCAAATGATACTCGTTCGAACAATTCAATACTTTCTAATTTACCCCGAAAAGACACGAAATCAAAATTCCGATCGAATCACCGACTCCAAAACAATCTCCAGAACATACAGCACTAAATTCAGATTAAAAATTCCCTAAAAAATATACAAGCAGACAAAACAATTACTGTACAAAAACGACAAATTGATTCATCTGTACGGCCGTGGAACTGCGGCCCAAGCAGGCTATTGCCGCGGTTCCGCGGTGATAAGTACTGTTCATGTCATCGTTTTTACATGTGTGCTAAGATATCCCTGCTGAATTTTTTAAGGATTTTTAATTCTGAAAATTAACAATTTTGAAAAAATGTCTAGAGAGCGCCAAAAAACAGTATTTTTTCGGTTCAATCGGAGTTTTAACTTCGTTAAAGTGTCGCCTAATGTTCTACGTCGGCTCTGATACCAATGTTGGGTTTACCTAGCACCTCATGAAGGGATTGGAAGCATCACATGTACCAAAGATTAAAATTTTAGGGTGCTAAGTAAGCATACAAAGAATCAATCCTGGAAAAATCAGGGTTTCAAAAACAACACTTCAACACAAGTAGATTAAGCTAGGGTTTTGAGAGTACAACCTTTGTAGCTCCCTACGCTAGACTTCTCGGCTACTTGGGGTTTGGAAAAAGTCCGCTTGAACTCCTCTAGGTCCACAATGATCCACCCGGAGTCCGCTTTGTCCAAGCTTGCAACTTCACTTGATCAAGAGAAAGAAATGAAGCTAACACTCTAAACAAGTGGGAAAGACTTGTGTAGAATGATGTTGTGGTGGCTTTTCTCACTTCAAAATCCTAACTTGGTGAGTAATTTGCTCACTAAAGAAATTTAGAGAGCAAAGGAAGAAGGAGGAAAAAGATGATGGCCTTTTTAGAACAAGAGAAAAGATAATCTCTTTGGAAAAATAGAAAATATATGAATATATATTTTCCACTTCTCATCTCAAACCATGGTTAAACAATAAAGATATTATTGAACTTGAGTTAAAACACAAAAGGAAAGTTAACCCATGGTTAAATGGTGGGTGAGCATGGTTAGGTCAAAGAAGAGTGTAGAAAGAAACCATGAATTATCCTTTCCTTTTTCTATTTGTTTTAAAACAAATGCAATAATAATACATATATATAAAACCATGGTGTGAGTCTTATATTGCCACCATTTTCTATGTATATACAACCATGAAGGATGATGTATGTATGTATGTGTACATGCACATCCATATGTGCATGAATCAAGAATGAATGCATACATGCATGCATACATCCAAAAATAGATTTCTAGTGAGAAACTAATGGTTAAATGATAAATCAATACTTGATTTATCAATCCGGCCATATCACATACGATCCGACCAAAAGCAAGCCGCCCGATCAATATACGGTATCTTATACGCGCATTTTGACCGGGTCCATGCGCATATCGCATACGCGCACCACAACGTTTCGCCTGGACTAGGTAACTCCTTTGTGGGACTCTAAGACTCGTCAATACGCCGGCAGTAGGTGATGATCATATCAAGCACCCCCAAGCCGCAAGCGGTCAGCTAAACATAACGGCGACCCGGGTATTGAGCGATCAGAAGAAAACAAGCGAACCTGCTACAACTCCCGTCGAGCCAACTGGCAACACTACCCGTGCAGTCCGGTCTCCTCGTCTAATATGTCGCATATCAAGTCTAGGGGTGGTAAACGTCAGACCCTAATAACCGATAAGTCGTGCCGATGTGACGCTCATAACGGGTCGAGAAACTACTGATAACACTTACCAGTAAATCTCTAATCAGCCCTGGACAGGGACTTCCCTGTTACGACCAATCGAGCACAGTGCAACATCAACCCCCAATACCGGGAGAGACGAAACCCCTCCTATCGCTCATTGCCTCCATGTGACTCGGGACTGTACCCAAAAACCACCGTTTTGCACGCCCTCATTGACGTGGTAAGGTGGAAATCAAAGCACAGTGGGAATCACACAAGACTCTATGACGATCTCGGGTCTAAAGACTAACATGCACAAGTGTCACCTGAGAACTGCCATCTGACATGAGGTATAATACCATCTGGGAGTTCTCGGCGAGTCCGTCCAGTGTACCCAGTCTCCACTGAGAACCCGTATACCATCTCTGATGTCAAACACCAATGGATATGGGATCATCCATCGCCCATCTCATGGGTCGAGAAGCGTATACGGTAGTCTACATTGGTATATCGATGCCCTGTCTCGATACACCCACGACTAGGGACCTTGAAGGATGTACTTATGGACTACCATGTACCCACTAGTATGATCCGTATCATAGTCCAGGTAGTCAAGTACACATCCTAAGGGCTTTACCAACATGTAACTATAAGACAGTATAAAGAGACAAGTATACATGTTAAGATAATAAGCAACCAGATAGCATACTGTCATATCGAGCAAGAAAGTCATCTCTATATATGTCCAAGCATCCAATATAATATACATCATCTGTACAATACTGGCCTCTAGGGCATACATACAACTAACACGACTACTATATATATATATATATCGACTCAGATTTAGGTGGTTTCCATACCCCTCCCGGTTTACTTAATACTTAGATCTGTAGTTTGCATAGTAGATGTTAGACTAGACCCGAGTCATACCTATTTCAAAAACCACGAATCAGGAATATCTTAAAGACAAATAAAGGGATTCTACGGATACTTTAAAAAGGCGTATCTTTTCTTAAAAACACCGTTGCCCTTATTTTACTAAAAATCCTGATTCATCTTATTTCAAATGGCATAACTGCATTACATATACATATTGATATAGTTTCTTCACTGTGGTGTTTATTTGATTTCCGCATACTCATGCTATTCATATTGCTTGCATATGTTTATTGCTATGTTACCATCATGCTGTTAGGACACCAGCACCCTTATCGAAGATGCATATGTTCCACATACACTTGCATGCCGGCACACACACTTCATCATCGATAATTGCCATGTCACTATACAGTAGTATTATTGCATCAAGATATGACCTTGTATGTGTATACCATTATTCCATGTTGCATGATATGCTGTTATACTTGCATTTCATTTATATGTCACATACATCACGCTTTCTGATTATGCGCATTGAGACATTTGTTGTTTCTATGATATTTCTGGATTTGGGAACCGTGGATATTTCAAAAGATTATGATAATGCTTTAAAAACCCGGTTACCCTTGATATGATATTTCAGTGCGTCCACCATGTGTTTTCTCGGTGCTGAGAGCGACATGTGAAACCCGATTCGAGGAGGCGGATGAGGCCGATTGCGGGTACATGGTGAACCCGGTATGGTATCCCGGGGCGAGAACGGTTTCGCTGTGTAGTAGACGGTGAGCCTGGCAGAGGGACTACAACCTACCGGTGATTGTATTTGAGCTCGGTGGATTTCTGGAGGATACCGACCGGAGTTGAGAGATGGACATGGGCTGACCCGTACTGCCGGGGCCAAGGGCCGATACCGCAGATGGAGCCCCATATGGACGAGGATTTACGTGCCGATGCTAGGCACAGGTTTCATGATGTTTCCATGATTTTGATTATATCCTCACATTTACATGCATGATGCTTATTGTCATTGGGTGAAAGGTGGACCGGATCCACATATATATAGACTTTTATTACATTGATCATACTTCATTTGTATATATAACAGGGTATGAGGGCGCTGTTATATATACCCTTACACCAATATTAGTGGTATGGGACGCTAATATATGTGTATTGATATTCATTTGATACTTCCTCATATTTACTTCATGTAGACATACCTTATATTTATGACATGTTATTACCTGAGGCACTGGCACGAGTACTTGGCACTACATATATGTTTAGATGTTACATTGCCACCTTATCATGCTTCAGACTTACTCTTGAGGTTTATATATACTGATCGTATTGACCTAGGATTATGTCTTGCATTCGGTTTCTGCTTGTAGATGTTTCTATTCACGAGTTGGCAACTCACCCCCATTGTACCACAGTTCTTGCAGGTTTTGCCGTACAGGTTTTATAGCGGTATTTCTGGCACACTAGTTTCCTTTGCGGGTGATTTGCTTGGTAGGTGGGTTCTTTGCATCAGAACCACCATTGTATATGTATTATTCTTGTATCTAGAATTCCATCAACCAAAACTTGTATATTGTTTCAGACTTAGACACTAGTGAAGTATTATTTCGACCTTAGAGTCGCGCATAGCAGTATTACGGTTTTCATGTTATTTTGAGTTTCTTTTTGTGTTTTGATCCTCGCCATTCGGCGTTGTATATTATATTGTTTGTGTGGTTGTGACCGTCGATTGACGAAGAGCTAGCTCCCGCTTGGGGATGCCTGTTATCATTGCATATATTGTTCTTGTTGTACGCCGTTCGGGGCCAGTATTTACAAAAGGAACTCTGCCGAAATTTTTAGAAAAGACCGTACATTTTTTTTAAATGCATATTCGGCTTAATTATTTTAACACTTTGATTTCAAAACTTATTTCATCACTTATTAAAAACCAGTTTTCTTTATCTTACTCCTTAAAACGGTTTTAGATTTCTGGGCTTTTGGCTTACTTGGATCAGATGGGGTCTTATAGACTTCATATGGTTCAAGGGCCAGTCACGTGCTCTTTCGGGTCGTGACATTTGGTCTATAAATATCTAAGGGAAAACAAAAATGGTGGACTAGTCAATGGTTATCCAAAACAACCATGGAAAAATCCATACATTTTTGAATTTCCTAAATAAATAAAAATCTTTTCATTATCTTTTATATGGTGTAATTCTTATATACCCATGTTTCATATATAACCTAGCATGTCACAATAATATATATCACATATATAATATTTATGTAACAAAAGAAAACAATACAAGAAACATATATCACATATATGTTAAATGTATCAAAAATGAGAAATAGAAATACTTAAGTGAGCATATATTAGTTAATGTAATTTCATATATCAAATATGTAATTATACATTAAATTATCGAATCAACACTTGATCCGATAATCCCGCTATATCACATATAAGTGACTAATATAAAATGTATCATTTCATCGATTCAACACTTGATCCGATGACCCGACTATATCACAAATAACCGGCTGATATCACATATCGTGAGAATAGAATACAGTATCACATACACGTATTATTCCCGGTCCCGCACATATCACATATGTGCTCCTACTCCGTTTCGCCTGAGCCAGGAAATCTCTGTGTAGGACTCTAAAGACTCGTCAATACACTGGCAGTAGGTGATGATCATATCAAACAACCACAAGATGCAAGCGGTCAGCTAAACGTAACGGCCACCCGAGTATTGAGCGACCAGAAGATCAACAAGCAAGCCTGTACACACTCTTACAAAGCCTGTCAGTAACACTACCGTACAGTCCGGTCTCTTTGTCTGATATGTCGCATATCCAGTCTAGGGGTGGTAACCGTCAAACCCCAGTAACCGATAAGTCATGCCGATGTGAGGTTCATAAAAGGTCGAGAACCTACTGATAACACTTACCAGTAGATCTCAATAGCAGCCCGGGCCAGGGACTTCCAGTTATAACCTATAGAGCACAGCACGACTTCAACCCCCAATACAGGAAAAGACGAAACCCATCCTATCGCTCATTGCCTCCATGTGATTCAGGATTGTACCCAAAAGCCAACGTATTGCACGTTCTTTTGAACGCGGTAAGGTGGAAATCAAAGCACAGTGGGAATCACATAGGACTCTAAGACGATCTCAGGTCTACAGACTAACCTGTACCAGTGTCAGTAGAGAACTGCTATCTAACGATAGGTATAATACCAACTAGGAGTTCTCGACGAGTCCGTTCAGTGTACCCAGTCTCCACTGAGCACCTGAATACCTCCTTTGATGTCAAACACCAATGGATGTGGGATCATCCTGTTAGTTATATGTATGCCCTAGAGGCCATTACTATACATAGGATGTATAATGTAGTGGATGCTTGGACATATATAGGGAGGACTTTCTTGCTCGACATGATAGTATGCTATCTGGTTACTCTTTACCTTAACGTGTATACTGATTGTCTCTCTGTTACATGTTGGTAAAGCCCTTAGGATGTGTACTTGACTACCTGGACTATGATGCGGATCATACTAGTGGGGACAGGGTAGTCCATATGTACATCCTTCAAGGTCCCTAGTCGTGGGTGTATCGAGACGGGGCATCGATATATCAGAGTAGACAAGCGTATACCTTCTCGACCCATACAGATGGGCGATGGATGATCCCATATCCATTGGTGTTTGACATCAGAGATGATATACGGGTGCTCAGTGGAGACTGGTTACACTGGACGGACTCGCCGAGAACTCCCAGATGGTATTATACCTTACGTCAGATGGCAGTTCTCTGGTGACACTGGTACAGATTAGTCTGTTGACCCGAGATCGTCATAGAGTCTTGTGTGGTTCCCACTGTGCTTTGATTTCCACCTTACCACGTCCAAGAGGGCGTGCAAAACGGTGGTTTTTGGGTACAGTCCCGAGTCACATGGAGGCAATGAGCGATAGGAGGGGATTCGTCTCTCCCGGTATAGGGGGTTGATGTTGCGCTGTGTTCGATTGGCTATAACCAGAAATCCCTGGCCAGGGTTGCTTAGATTTACTAGTAAGTGTTACCTGTAGTTTCTCGAACTGTTATAGTCCTCATATCGACACGACTTATCGAGCTATTGGGGTCTGACGTTTACGACCCCTAGGCGAGATATGCGACATATCAGACGACGAGACCGGACTGTACGGTAAGTGTTACTGGTTGGATTCACAGGAGTGTCAGCGGGCTTGCTCATCGATCTTCTGATCGCTCAATACCCGGGTGTCCGTTATGTTTAGCAGACCGCTTGCGGCTTGTGGGTGTTTGATATGATCATCTCCTGCTGCCGGCGTATTGACGAGTCTTTAGAGTCCTACACAGAGGTTTCCTGGCTCAAGCGAAACGAAATAGGAGCGCATATGAGATATGTGCGGGACCGAGAATAATGCGTGTATGTGATACCGTATTTCATTCTCGCGATGAATGTATCGAATGGTTGTATGCGATATAACCTAGTCATCGAATCAAGGATTGATTCGATAAGTCGATACATTGGATATTAGTCAGTTATATGCGATATGACCGGATCGTTAAATCAAGTGTTGATTTAATGATTTAATGCATAAATATATATTTGATATATTACTTTGCATTAACTAGTATTTGTTCACTTTAAATGGTTTTTCTCACTTGTTTGTGCACATTGTATATGTGATATATTTTTTTGTGCACAAGTTTGTATCATGTTTGATGATGCATGCTAACTTGGGTTTGTGTAAAGATTAAACCATGGTTATATGAATGGTTAGGGTTTTGGTTTCTTATTTATTTATTTATTTATTCTTTTTGGAAAATAATAAGCATAAAGAGAAAATGGTGGCTTTCTTTGTTTGTATATTGAAGCTTCATGAAGCTTTGACTAAGTGACCATTGTGTCTCATGTTTAACCCTAACCATTCCACTTAACCCTAGTTCATTCTCTACACTTGACCATGGTTCGTTTATGATAAGTATTCTTTTATTTTCTATTTGAAAATAACTTATCATAATTCTTTGATCTTCTTCTTCTTCATCTTCAACATAATGAAGCTTGCTACCAACAATGGCAACTCTTGAAAATGAGTGAGAAATCCAATTCTAAAGTGAACCCACTTTCTATTTCTTCATCCTCTACCTCTTGCCAAGTAGTAAAGGGTGTTTTCTTCACAAGTTTCATGACTTGGTGAAGTGGGAGCTTGATCTTGTGATGCCTCGACGTAGATCATCTTCGGTATCGTAGTCGATGACCTAGCCCGCCCATTTCTCCGATGAAGCCGATGCTAGAGCCCGGGATTCGATTTGGACAGCAAGGAGACTTCATCATGGAGCTATGGAGGTGGAGAACCGGATCTACAAAGGTTGTATTTCCGTTAACTTAGTTAAGTTGTTAACCAGTTGCTTGTTTCGCCTAAAATTCTAGTTAACGATCTATATTAGGGTTTCTCGGCACCGGAAAAATTTGAAATTGGCATGGTTGATGCCTTGTGAGACCTCATTAGAGTGCCTAGGAACCCTACAGTGGTATCAGAGCCTAGCTAAAGCCTTAGGCGAAGTTTAGACGACGTTTGAAATCCGAACGAACCCGAAACCCTAACTCTAAAATGCTCTCTGGAAATTTTCTGAAAATTTGGATTTTTGTGAATTAAAAATTGCTAAAAAATTCAGCAGGGTGTTATTTGAATTATGGTGAAATTCGAGGGGCTGATTCAACTAAAGAGCGGCGGAACCGCGGCACATGCATGGCTTGTGCGGCGATTCCGCGGCCATTTTGTCTCATTAATTTATGAATTTTGCATAGTAATTCATGTTTTCTGGTGCTGAGTTTTCTGGGAATTTTTAATTTGAACTCAAGAGTTGATTTTTCTGCGGTGTTTTGGAGCTTGGATGATTCGATCGGAATATCAGGCTTTGTCTATGTGGCTTTCCGGATATTTTTGAATATGTTAAAAAGTTCGACCGGATATAAATACCCATTTTCCCCCTGCCGGAAAATTTCCAAGTGTTGGATTTTTCCGAGGTTTAAAGACGTTCTAAGTAGTGCAAGTAGCGCGATGGTCCCTCTAGACGACAACAAACCTTAACTCGATTATGTGACCGTCTTGAACTGCCCTTTGAACCTTCGGGTTTAGGGCAGTACGGCATGCCACATGTGAGGCGTTGGCTTGACCCTTCTACGGCTGGACGTTGGTACTGAGGCACGAAGTGAATGTCTTTGAACTTATTTCATGAGTTGAGCTGTTTCGGGAAAACTTGGGTGTTCGATTGTTCGATCGGAAAGTTTAGCATTTTCTATCTTATTCGGAATGTGATACAATAATTGGAATTCACAAAAGTTATGAGATAACTGAATGAATGTTATAAATCTAGCAATTTAGTCTCACTTGATCGGTTGCCACGGAATTTTGATGCGATCAAAGGTCCGTCGCAATCACGTAGTGTACGCGGATACTCGCCGGGTAAACTTAATAGACAGCCTCACTCCATAGCCCCGACCAAGTGACTGTAGGAGAACCCCGTCACCGAAAGCATCCGTTCGGGTGCTCGCGGTAGCGGTGTTCTGCCTTGGTGCACTTCGTCGACGGTATCAGGGGTGCGGCCGTCTACTGAAGTTTGCGACGAGCATTCGATCAGGATGTCGGGAATCTTGTTGAATTGCCCGACTTGATATTGAAAAGTGTTTTCGATAATGAGACTAAAATGCGGGGTTTATAATTGTTAGGCATGCGATGTCTAAGGAATTCATTTAGTCAGGCATGCGATGTCTGAGGATGTTGCGGATTCTAACTGTTGTAGTTTTACACTTTCCTTTTTGTGACCGTAAGTGTAATATGTGATATCGCCGGTTTCGTTGCTATATGTCAACGACAATTGGGATGCGCATATTTACTTACGTTGATGACATGTGATGTTATGTGTTGCTGGATATGTTATATTGGATCGTCGTGTTTGAATAGCCGGGGGGGTTTTATGTGAGATGAGTGTTTTTCATTTTCATTCATGTAAAAACTTGTATGTAATATTCTTTTAAATTGGGGCACTTCCAGGTTGCGGAAGATATCACCCTTTGTATATTATTTACTTTTCCGCACTAGGATAGGCCCAAGGAGGAGGGCACAAGTAACCGGGTTCTGGAGTCCAGTGGGAGACCAACTCGAGGAGTCGAGTCCGGGTCTCCTAACTCTAGAATTGTTAGGGTTGCTTGCCGCTCTCGTAGGGGTCTAGGGGTGTGGGTTTGGCTATTCATCGCGACCGTGGAATCCGTGTTTTATACTGGCTCGTATTGAAAACACGGACGTCCTAGTATATCCAATATTTCATATGTTTCTTCTGCTGCGATATCTGTGATGTGATCATGTGATGTTCTATGATAGATACTGTATATAGTATATATGATATATTATATAGGCTTTACTTATGTTTTACACCCGCGCTAGCCCTGCCCCGCTCTGCCATTAGTTACCTAACCTAACGGTGCACGAGGGGACATCGAGGCGAATGCGGATGGCATAAGTGTACGTCGTATTTATATGTGATGTTTAGGTATTTAAATGATGGGACTTCATTAATGTGATTAATGAAAGTAAAAGAAACCTAAGATGTTGTAGAATCGAATTTCAAAATAAAAAAGGTAGCTACAGTTCTTGCTTTGCACAGAGGTATATGTGATATATCCTGCACCTTATTCAATGAGGAAAGGACCGAGATCCCTTCACCGGGAGTGACTCCTTTAGCAATAACTGGCAGATGCTACACACTCGGTTTGTCTTTTGATTGCTTTTAAGAGTTTTTGCTTTGCACAGTGATATATATGATATATCCAGCACCTCATTCGACGAGGAAAGGACCGACGATCCCTTCACCGGGAGTGACTCCTTTAGCAAAACTAGAAAAGCCTCAAAGACACTCCATTTCAAAAATCATTTGATTCTACAACGATATGAAGTTCATTACGCAATAGGTTTTCAGAAAAACCTGTCGTAGCCCTCCGTCATTTCAGATAAGTACTAGTTAGTATTTGTGCTATGTTTGTTGACTATGTTAAGGCGTAGTGTGCGGTAGCTAATTAGTGCTTATCTGTATAAGCATATGATGCGATTGGATTAGGGTAGTCGTGCGACTTTGTTGACTATGTTAAGGGTCGTGCGGGTGGGTTTAATTCAATCGGGAAATGACGGGTTGAACTTGACTAGCACTTATGATTTGTTAACTATGATAAGGTCATATAGCTGCTAGGGGCAAAATATTATCGAGAATTTCAAGTGTTGAAATTTGCAATGAGATTGCATACCTTCTATGAGATAGTTGGATCCCGATACCCACTGCGAGTAAGAGTTACTCCTGGGAGAGTTTTACACATTACAATTAGCCGATCAAGTAGGTGTCTAGAAAGGTGTCAACGGGGTTATGCCTCTGGGAAAACGAGGTTTACATTAATTAGGTTCGTGCGAAAGCACGGGGGACCTCCCTCAAAGTACCGACACTGGCCTGGCTGAAAGATTGGCGAACTTGTAGTGTGTAATTAATCCCGGCTAGTCTTTCCTTTTAGGGTTTGAAGGAAGATTTGATAAAAACAGTGGGAGCCATCCTGATTAGATAAATTAATAACCAATCTGATCTTGCAAGAGCGCACGCTGAGTGTTTTCTTCTCTCTCTCTCCAGGTAGCGATCATATCACGCCTTAATCAAGATAATAATACGGGTGTATTGACCGAACCCGCTTGTTATACTGAGCTGGGGAACGTTGGTCCCGCTCCAACTTATAATTGTTATAAGACAGAGCAGGAAATAGGGGATTACCAGAATTCCCGTGCTACCCAAACGAAGAGAGTGCATGCTGATGCATCATCATCGGGTGTGTTCTTTATACAGAACTGTTTCTCTATTCTCTACGTCCTGGGTATTTGATACCTGATCAGGATTCCAGATATGTAATATGTTACATAGGGCTACAGAAAGGTAGAGAACAGAGAACGGGTGATAAGTTTCATGAGGCAGAAAACGGGGCAAGTGTTGCAGCCAAGTCTGTTGGTCACTGTCACCCTGTATTACCAATACATTGATTCTGAACGAATGTTATTAGATACCGAACCTGATATACAAAAACATATCTGTCTCTTTATTAGTAAAGAAACGATAAAATTTTGTATTGTTGGATAATGTTTTGAACATTTCCTATATCAAAAGTTGATCGGTTCAGGCACGTTATCTAAAAGCATTAATGTTCTAAATCAAACTACAGTTCTTAGTATACAGAACACACACAAGAGGAAGAGTTCAGAAATGAACGAATTTTTCTTAAGGTATTGTAGACTAGGTCATATCAATGCGACCTGACTAGCTGAAGTTACATTTAGATGCATATTTAAATCTGTTTGAATTTACATCTTATGAAACTTGCCATTCATGTCACAAAGATAAGATGACCATAGCTCCGTTTAATGGAAACAGAGAAAGAGTTAGTAAACTCTTGGGATGATACATGTTGATGTATGTAAGGTCCCCTGTCTACACATGCCAAGACCTGTTCTTTATACTTCATTACATTCTCTGATGATCTCTTTAGATTCAGACATATGTTCCTGTTGAAACACATGTCCGAACCTTTTGAGATATTCACAGAATATAAGCTAGAAGTAGAGAACCAATACGGGTATAAGTATTATGTCCTTTGATGAGATCAAGGAGGAGAATACTTGAGTACGGAATTCCTGGACTATTCTAAAGGAGAATGAGATTCTCTCTCAGCATTACTCCTCCGTATACACCATAGCACGATGGTATATCGGGGCGGAGCAATAGCACCCTATGTGATATGGTGTGCTCTATGATGAGTATTACTGTGTTTCCTATTTCCTTTTGGGAGTTATGCACTTGAGAAGTTGCATACCAATTGAATTGGGTTCCAATCAAATCAGTTGCCTACCGCTTCATATGTGATATGGAAAGGGAAGAGCCCATATCTTAAGTTGGTTAAGATTTGGGGTTGTCCGGGCTATGTCTAAAAGCATAATCCGGACAAGCTCGAGGCAAGGTCTGTTATGTACAACTGGAAAGGTTCCAGCTATACAAACAACAGCAGTTGATTTGATAAAACCAAAGGATTCAATAGTCACCAACGAACCTCAGCCTCTCCGCCGATATAGCAAGGTTTTCTCACCCACCTGAGAGATACTTCTGTTTCTCTATGACAGTGGGAGCGAGGATTGCATCATAAGATGATGACCCAACTAGTTTCGAGCTGGCCATCAGGAGTGGGACTCTGTAAGAATGGCTGGATGCTTAATGATCTGAGATGGAATCCATGTATGCCAACAAAGTATGGGCTTTGGTTGCTATATCTGAAGGGTTAAATCCCCATCAGAAGCAAGTATATCTTGAGAAGATTACTTGGTGTAGATGGATAAGTTAAGACTTTCAAAGCTAGACTTGTTGAAGCTTTTCGTCATCGACCAGGCGTGGATAATGATGAAACCTTTTCAAGTGGCTATGCTTAAGTCCATCCAGATCCTACTTGCCACGGCTACATACCATGACTACGATATCTGGCGGTTGGGTGTCGTGACTGCTTTTCTAAATAATGTTTTAGAAGAGAGAGTCTATAAGTACACAGCCAGAGGGCTTCGTAGACAGTGGGAGCAGCGAAAACGTGTACAAGATGCTTTATAGGATAAAGCAGGCATCGCAGAGTTGGAACATCTGTTTTGATGTAGTAGTCAAAGAGTTTGACATCATCAAAATGGTAGATGAACCTTGTATATACAAAAAGGTAGTAGGGAGTATGGTGATGATCCTCGTAGAGTGCGTGGATGACATTCTCTTGATAGGGAAGGAGTTTCCTATGCTACGCTCGGTCAATCTCCACTTATCACAATGATTCTCCATAAAGGATCAAAGTGATACCTCCTAAATCCTGGGTTTTGGATCTATGAGATAAATCTAATTGGATGTTAGGATTCTCACTAGTTGTAGTGAGATGGTATCAATCGATCCTGGGGAGAATCACTGGAAGGGTTCCAGAGTGATAAGGACGACTGAATGTCAGTCACAGGCATTGTCTTTACCCTCAGTAAAGGGACGGTATGTTGGAAGAGTTCCAAGCTAGATACCGTGGCATACTAGACGATAAAGGCTGGATACATCGCTACTTAAGATGCTACCAAAGAGGAAGTCTGGGTGTATATTAGTTCATGAGATGAATTTAGTTCCTCCTATTGTGTGACAATGGAGTTGTGGCTTATGCCAAGGAAAGTCCGTCCCATCAGTGATCCAGACATATTCTAAGGCAGTATCACCTGATCATGGAGATGGTTGATCTCCAGGGTGATCGAGGTTAGGAGAGTAGACTCAGAGGACAACACGGCGGATCCACTCACAAAGGCCTTTCCCCAGAGAGAGACTTTTATGGGATGGTTGAGTATGAGATACTACAACCACTGCTATCAGATGGCCCTAGTGCAAGTAGGAGATTGTTAGTTATATGTATGCTCTAGAGGCCATTACTATACATACGATGTATAATGTAGTGGATGCTTGGACATATATAGGGAGGACTTTCTTGCTCGACATGATAGTATGCTATCTGGTTACTCTTTACCTTAACGTGTATACTAATTGTCTCTCTGTTACATGTTGGTAAAGCCCTTAGGATGTGTACTTGACTACCTGGACTATGATGCGGATCATACTAGTGGGGACAGGGTAGTCCATAAGTACATCCTTCAAGATCCCTAGTCGTGGGTGTATCGAGACGGGGCATCGATATACCAGAGTAGACTAGCGTATACCTTCTCGACCCATACAGATGGGCGATGGATGATCCCATATCTATTGGTGTTTGACATCAGAGATGATATACGGGTGCTCAGTGGAGACTGGGTACACTGGACGGACTCGCCGAGAACTCCCAGATGGTATTATACCTTACGTCAGATGGCAGTTCTCTGGTGACACTAGTACAGAGTAGTCTGTTGACCCGAGATCGTCATAGAGTCTTTTGTGGTTCCCACTGTGCTTTGATTTCCTCCTTACCACGTCCAAGAGGTCGTGCAAAACGGTGGTTTTTGGGTACAGTCCCGAGTCACATGGAGGCAATGAGCGATAGGAGGGGATTCGTCTGTCCCGGTATAGGGGGTTGATGTTGCACTGTGTTCGATTGGCTATAACCGGAAATCCCTGGCCAGGGTTGCTGAGATTTACTGGTAAGTGTTACCTGTAGTTTCTCGAACTGTTATAGTCCTCATATCGACACGGCTTTTCGAGCTATTGGGGTCTGACGTTTACCACCCCTAGGCGAGATGTGCGACATATCAGACGACGAGACCGGACTGTACGGTAAGTGTTACTGGTTAGATTCACAGGAGTGTGAGCGGGCTTGCTCGTCGATCTTCTGATCGCTCAATACCCGGGTGGCCGTTACGTTTAGCAGACCGCTTGCGGCTTGTGGGTGTTTGATATGATCATCACCTGCTGCCGGCGTATTGACGAGTCTTTAGAGTCCTACACAGAGGTTTCCTGGCTCAAGCGAAACGAAATAGGAGCGCATATGAGATATGTGCGGGACCGAGAATAATGCGTGTATGTGATACCGTATTTCATTCTCGCGATGAATGTATCGAATGGTTGTATGCGATATAACCTAGTCATCGAATCAAGGATTGATTCGATAAGTCGATACATTGGATATTAGTCGGTTATATGCGATATGACCGGATCGTTAAATCAAGTGTTGATTTAATGATTTAATGTATAATTATATATTTGATATATTACTTTGCATTAACTAGTATTGGTTCACTTTAAATGGTTTTTCTCATTTGTTTGTGCACATTGTATATGTGATATATTTTTTTGTGCACAAGTTTGTATCATGTTTGATGATGCATGCTAACTTGGGTTTGTGTAAAGATTAAACCATGGTTATATGAATAGTTAGGGTTTTGGTTTCTTATTTATTTATTTATTTATTCTTTTTGGAAAATAATAAGCATAAAGAGAAAATGGTGGCTTTCTTTGTTTGTATATTGAAGCTTCATGAAGCTTTGACTAAGTGACCATTTTGTCTCATGCTTAACCCTAACCATTCCACTTAACCCTAGTTCATTCTCTACACTTGACCATGGTTGGTTTATGATAAGTATTCTTTTATTTTCTATTTGAAAATAACTTATCATAATTCTTTGATCTTCTTCTTCTTCATCTTCAACATAAAGAAGCTTGCTACCAACAATGGAAACTCTTGAAAATGAGTGAGAAATCCAATTCTAAAGTGAACCCACTTTGTATTTCTTCATCCTCTACCTTTTGCCAAGTAGTAAAGGGTGTTTTCTTCACAAGGTTCATGACTTGGTGAAGTGGGAGCTTGATCTTGTGATGCCTCGACGTAGATCATCTTCGGCAGCGTAGTCGATGACCTAGCCCGCCCATTTCTCCGATGAAGCCGATGCTAGAGCCCGGGATTCGATTTGGACAGGAAGGAGACTTCATCATGGAGCTATGGAGGTGGAGAACCGGATCTACAAAGGTTGTATTTCCGTTCACTTAGTTAAGTTGTTAACCAGTTGCTTGTTTCGCCTAAAATTCTAGTTAACGATCCGTATTAGGGTTTCTCGGCACCGGAAAAATTTAAAATTGGCATGGTTGATGCCTTGTGAGACCTCATTAGAGTGCCAAGGAACCCTACACATCCATCGCCCATCGTATGGGTCAAGAAGCGTATACGCTAGTCTACTCTGGAGTATCGATGCCCTGTCTCAATACACCCTCGACTAGGAACAATTATAGGATGTACTTGTGGACTACCTTGGCCCCACTAGTATGATCTCCATCATAGTCCTGGTAATCAAGTAAACATCCTAAGGGCTTCGTCAACATGTGAAAGTAAGACAGTTTCATAATACAAGTCAACATGTTAAGGAAAATAGCAACCGGATAGCATACTATCATGTCGAGCAAGAAATTCCTCTCTATATATGTCCAAGCATCCACTATAGTACACAGCATATGTACAATAATAGCCTATAGGGCATACACATAACAAACAATCTCCCACTTGCACTAAGGCCAGTTGTTGTAGTATCTCATACCCAACATCACATAGAGTCTCTAAAATTGTATCTGGGGTATGGCCTTCGTGAATGGATCCGCTGTGTTGTCCTTCGTGTCAACTCTCCTGACCTCGATCTCCCGACGATCAACTATCTCCCGGATCTGGTGATACCGCCTCAGAATATGCCTGGATCTCTGATGGGACCTGGGTTCCTTGGCCAAAGCCACAGCTCCATTGTTATCACAATACAAAGGTATTGGATGCTCAATGGACGGAACCACTCCAAGTTCAGTTATGAACTTCTTCATCCAGACAGCCTCTTTGGCAGCATCGTTGGCAGCGATGTATTCAGCCTCCATCGTCGAGTCTGCCACGGTTTCCTGTTTGGATCTCTTCCAACACACCGCCCCTCCATTAAGGGTAAAGACAAATCCCGAGTGCGACTTAGAGTCGTCCTTATCACTCTGGAAGCTCGAATCGGTAAAGGAATCTACTTGGAGTTGACCATTACCATACACAAAGAACATCTCTTTAGTCCCTCTCAAGTACTTGAGAATGTTCTTCACTGCTGTCCAGTGACTCCCTCCTGGATCTACTTGATACCTACTCACTATACTTAGTGAGTATGCTACATCGGTCTGGTACATAGCATCGCGTACATGATAGAGCCTACTGCGGAAGCACAGGGTATCCCTTGCATGCGAGCTCTGTCCAAATCAGTCTTGGGAGACATCTCTTTGGAGAGAGTGAGTCCAGAGATTGTGGGTAAATTACCACGCTTAGATTCTTCCATACTAAACCTTTTTAATATGGTGCCAATGTACCGGGATTGGGACAGTCCTAGTATCCGTTTCGATCTATCTCTATAGATCTTAATTACCAAGATGTAAGAGGCAACACGTAGATCTTTCATTGAGAATCGTTGTGATAAGAAGAGCTTGACCGAGTGCAGCATAGGAATATCATTTCCTATCAAAAGTATGCCATCCATGTACAATACAAGGAAGAAACCCTTACTCTCTGCCACTTTCTTGTATATACAAGGTTCATCTACGTTTTTGATGAAGTCAAACTCTTTGACTGCCACATCAAAACAGATGTTCCAACTCCGCGATGCCTGCTTTAACCCGTAGATGGATTTAAGCAACTTGCATACCTTCCTGCTGCTCTCACTGTCTATAAAGCCCTCTGGCTGAGTCATGTACATGCTCTCTTCTAAATCACCATTTAGAAAGGCGGTCTTAACATCCATTTGCCAGATTTCATAGTCGTGGTATTCAGCAATGGCAAGTAGGATCTGGATGGACTTATGCATAGCCACTGGAGAAAATGTTTCATCATAATCCACACCTGGTCGTTGACAAAAACACTTTGCAACAAGTCTAGCTTTGAAAGTTTCAACTTTTCCATCTACACCAAGTTTTTTCTTGAAGATTCACTTGCTTCCGATGGGTTTTACCTTTTTAGGAGCATCTTCCAAATCCATACATTGTTAGTGTACATGGATTCTATCTCAGATCGCATTGCATCCAGCTATTTCACAGTGTCCCCACTCGTGATGGCCTGCTCGAAACTAGTCGGGTCATCATCATCCATGATGCAATCCTCTCTCTCACCATCAACGAGAATACCGTAGTATCTCTTAGGTGGATGAGGAACCCTACTAGATCGGCGGAGAGGCTGAGTTTCGTTGGGAGCTATCGAATCCTCTGGTTCTATCAAAGCTTCTGTCGTAGTTTGTATAACTGGAATCTCTTCCAGTTCTACCTCCTTGCCACTAATTTCTTTAATAAGAAAACCTTTTTCTAAAAAGTTGTCATGTCGAGAAACAAACACTTTTTGTTCCTCGGAATGGTAGAAGATATACCCTCGCAAATGTTTGGGATATCCAATAAACTTGCACAGAACTGACCTTGCCTCGAGCTTTTCCGGATTTTGTGTTTTCACATAGGCCGGAAAACCCCATATCTGGATAAAATTAAGATACGGCATCTTCCCATTCCATATCTCATATGGAGTGGTAGGCACTGATTTGGTTGGAACTCTATTCAATAGGTATGCTGCTGTCTCCAGCGCATAGCCCCAAAAGGAAATAGGCAACTCAGCGGTGCTCATTATTGAGCGCACCATATCTAATAGGGTGCGATTCCTTTATTCCGATACAACGTTGTGTTGTGGTGTAGAGGAGTAAGCTGAGAGAGAATCCCATTCTCTTTTAGATAGTCCAGGAATTCATTGCTCAAGTATTCTCCTCCTCGATCAGATCGAAGGATTTTAAAACTTTTACCCGTTTGGTTCTCGACTTCGTGCTTATATTCTCTGAATTTCTCAAAAGCTTCAGACTTGTGTTTCATCAGGAACACATGTCCGTATCTTGAGAGATCGTCGGTGAATGTAATGAAGTACGAGAAACCATTCCTGGCATGTGTAGACATAGGACCGCATACATCACAATGTATCACTCCCAAGAGTTCCGTAACACTTTCTCCGTGTCCACTAAATGGAGTTTTGGTCATTTTCCCTTTGAGACATGACTGGAAAGTGTCATAAGATGTAAATTCAAATGGTTTAAAATATCCATCCTTATACAACTTAGCTAGTCGTATCGCATTGATATGACCTAGTCTACAAGAAGGATTCGTCTTCCTCCTGTGAGTGTTTTGTACATTAAGAACTGTAGTTTGATTTGTAATGTATATGCCATTATTTAACGATCCTGATCCAATCAACTTTTGATTCAGGAAGATGTTCATAACATCATCCTGTAGTATTAAATTATATCCTTCTTTACTGAATAAAGAAACTGATATAAGATTGCATATCAGGGTCGGTATGTAATAGCATTCTTTCAAAATCAATGTATTACCATTTGGTAATACTAGGTGATATTCACCAACTGCTTTGGCTGCAACATTTGCACCATTCCCTACTCTTACGGAATGATCACCCATTCCCAATTCTCTACTATTCCTTAGCCCATGCAACATAATGCATATGTGGGATCCTGATCCCGTATCTAATGCACATGATGTAGAGTGAATTGAGAAACAGTTCTCGATAACTAACACACCGGAAGGTGCATCAATATGCTTATTCTTCATTTGGGCGGCGTGAGAATCCAGATATTCTCATATTTCCTGTTCAGTCTTATAACACGTATAAGAAAGAACGGAACCAACGTTCCCCTGCACAATATAACAAGCGGGTTCAGTCAATACATCCATATTATTATCTTGATTAAGGCCTGACATGGTCGCTACCTGGAGAGAGAGAGAAGAAAACACTTAGCGTATGCTCTTGCAAGATTAGAATGGTTTTTATCTTATCTAATCAGGACGGTCCCATGTTAGTGTATATGCCCTAGAAGCCATTATTGTATCATACTAGTTTATATATTACTTAATGGAAGCTTGGGATATTCACGGTTATATTAACAGTCTTGCGAAACATGGTGGTATGCTACTTGGTTTATATCTATCTTAGTATGTGTATATGTTAGCATATCGCGAATACATATTGATAGAGCCCTTAGGATCTTGCTTGACTACCAGCGTTGTGATGGCAGTGACACTAGTGGGGGCTGGGTAGTCTACAAGCAAATCCTTTTTCAGGTCCATAGTCGTAGGATTATCGAGACAGGGCATCGATATTTCGGAGTAGACTAGTGTGTACGCTTCTTATCCCAGCAAGGGAGATGGTCTGTCCCACAGTTATCAGTACGTTGTACTGGAGATAGTATACAGGTGCTCGTTGGGTTACGGGTACACCGAACAGGACTCGCAGGGAACTGTTGGTTGGTATTATACCCGTCGTCAGTTAACAGTTCCCAGGTGACATGAGTACAGCATAGTCCGCAGACTTGACACTGCTGCTTTGTCTCGAGTGTGTTCCCACTGTTCTTAGATTGCTAACCTACCACGGCTCAAAGGAGTCGTGCAAACAGGTAGCAGTTGGGTGCAGTCCCGAAGCACTTGGAGGCAGTGGCGGTTAGATAGGATTCGTCTCTCCCGGTATTGGGAGTTGATATCGTGCTGTGTTTGGAGAGCCATTACGCAAAGTCCCTGGCCAGGGCAAACGAGATTTACTGGTAGGATTTCCAGTAGTTTCTCAGGGTGTAATGGGCTTCACTCCGACACGACTTATACCACTTTTAGGGGACTAACGCTTGCCGCCCCCTAGGCCCGATATGCGATAGTCGAAGATGAACTGTACGGAGATTATCACATCAGGCTCAGTAGGAGTTCGGATGGGTTTCCTCATCGGCCTTCTTATCGACATCTACATGGCGACCGTTACGTACAGCTAGTACCGCTTGCGGCCTGTGGTTAAACCCACTGCCAGCGTAGTGTCGAGTCTTTAGAGTCCCACATAGAGAGTTTCCCTGCTTCAGACGAAACGATATAGATGTCTTATGGTTTTACGACAGGGTTCGGACACATACGTTTTTTACGCACGTATGATGTTCGGACAGTTTATACTAGCAGGCTTTGGTTTAAGCCAAATTCTAGTATTAGATTATTGGATTTATACAGTCTCAGTATTTCCGTGTTTTCACGGATGAGAGGGGCATTCTCGTAATTAGTCGAGAAGCTTCTAGAAGATTGATGAGTTGGAGGCTTAGGTGGAATTTGCATTAAATGGATTAGTAACTCATGGTGTGATTCATCCAAATGAGTTAATGAAGCATTTATTGCTTAATGACTCATGAGATGATTCACCCAAAGAGAGTTAATGAAGTATGGTTGATATTATTATTATGTTATTCATTTAATAATTATCATGCTTCATATATATTCACAAATGAGTTATAATTCATTATCATTCTCACTCACACTTTCTCTCTCCTCAAGCTTTCTCTCTTCAAAGAACTAACCCTAACCTCTTATGTGTTGAGATCCAAGGGTTAGCAAGACTAATAGATCCCTAATCCTCTTCTATATCTTCTAGGTTACCTTGATTAGCACTCATAGTCACCTAGTTACCTCAAGTAAGAGGTTAAAGCTTGGAGAAGTAGCTCTCGGGTGGATCTTCTATCACATCGAGGAGGCCGACGAGGAGGTGATCAAAACGAACAAGAAGGACTTGATTCATTAGGTATAATCATCTATCATAGTAGCTTATCACTTCTATATAGTTGTTAGTTAGGGTTTAGCAAAGATCCGTAAAGTTAGTCGATGTTAGTTTAAACAAAATGATTGTTTTACCTATTCCGCCTCCCCGCATCATGTGGAGTGTCTAACGTCGACTTACATCCCACTGTTTTTATCAAATTTTCCTTCAAACCCTAAAAGGTAAGATTAGCCGGGATTAATTACACCTTACAAGTTCGCCAATCATTCAGCCAAGCTAGTATCAGTACTTTGAGGGAGGTTCCCCGTGCTATCGCACGGACCTAATTAGAATAAACCTCGTTTTCCCTGAGGCAAAACCCCGTCAACACCTTTCTAGACACTTACTTGATCGGCTAATTTTCCTGTGTAAAACTCTCCCAGGAGTAACTCTTACTCGCAGTGGGTATCGGGATCCAACTATCTCATAGAAGGTATGCAATCTCATTGAAAATTTCAACCCTTGAAATTCCCGATAATACTTTTGCCCCTAGCGTCCTATGACCTAGACGGAGGCCAAACTACCCATAAGGTGCTAGTCAAGTTCAACCCGTCATTTCCTGATTGCATCAGACCCACCCGCACGACCCTTGACGGAGGCCAAACAACGCCGCACGAATACCCTAATCCAATCGCATCTCATGCTGCAGATAAGTACTAAATCAGCTACCGTGAATAGAGATAGGTTGCCTTCCAAGTCACAATAAGACCACACTACGCCTTGACGGAGGCCAAACTACCGTAGCACGAATACTAAAATAGCACCTATCTGAAATGACGGAGGGCAACGCAGGTTTTTAAGAAAACCATGAGCGTAATGAACTTGATATCGTTGTAGAAACAAGTGATTTTTTAAAATGAGTGTTTTTTAGGCTTTTACTAGGTCCGCTAAAGAGGTCACTCCCGGTAAAGGGATTTCGGCTCTTTTCTTATCGAATAAGGTGCAGGATATTTCATAAATACCACTATGCAAAGCAAGAACTACAGAAGCAATCAAAAACTAAACCGAGTGAGTTTGTAGCATCTGCTAGTTTTGCTAAAGAGGTCACTCCCGGTGAAGGGATCTCGGCTCTTTTCTTATCGAATGAGGTGCTGGATATTCTACAAGAAATATCGCTATGCAAAGCAAAAAGTAGAGCTACCCTTTTTGAAAATTTGATTCTACAACATTTTTAGGTTTCTTCTCTTTCATTAATCTCATTAATGAAGTCCCATCATTTATGCTTCCTAAGCATCACAAAAGAAACGAAAATACAACTTACGCTTATGCCATCCGCATTCGCCACACTGTCCCGTTATGCACCGTTTGGTTACCTAACTAACGACATACCGGGGCGGGACTAGCGCGGGTGAAAAACATAAACAACGTCTACTATATATCTCATATATAATAATAAAGCATTCGTCTCAAAATCCACAGTGATCACATCACAGAGCAGCAGAAGATAACATATGAAATATTGGATATACTAGGATGTCCGTATTTTGTATTTAGCGAACAATAAAAAATACGGATTCCACGGTCAAGATGAATAGACAAACCCAAATCCCTAGACCCCTACGAGAGAGGCAAGCAACCCTACCAATTATAGAGTTAGGAGACCCGGACTCGACTCCTCGAGTTGGTCTCCCACTGGACCCTAGAAACCGGTTACTTGTGCTCCCCACCATGGGTGTATCCTAATGCGGAAAAGTAAATAATATACAACAATGGTGACATCATCCTCAACCCGGAAGTGCCCCAATAAAGAATATTATATACAATGAATTTTACATGAATGAAAATAAAAAAAACTCTCATCTCACATAAAACCCCCGGCTATTCAGAACACGACGATCCATTATAACATATCACAGCAACATATAACATCACATGTTATCAACGTAAGTAAATATGCGTATCTCAATTGTCGTTGATGTATAGCAAAGAAACAGGCGATACACCACATATTACACTTACGGTCGCAGAAAAGAAAATATAAAACTACAACATTTGGAATCCACAATCACCTTAGACATCATAAATCTGAAATATCACATACTTCGCATTTCATGCCTAATTATATGAATTCCACATATTGTATCACATTCCAGAAAAAGCTAGACGATGTTAAACATTCTGATCGAATCAACAAACACCCAAAATTACCCAAAAAGCTCAACACTTGAGCGTAGTTTAAAAGTATCCATCATATGCCACAGTACCAATGGACCAGCCGTAGAAGGGTCAACCAATGCCTCACATGTGGCACCGCTGAACTACCACAAACCCTAGGGTTTGGTGGCAGTTCTGACGGTCACATAATCGAGTTAGGGTTTTGTTCTTCTAAAGGGTCCACCAAATCACTTGCACGATATTTGAATGTTTCAAACTTGGAAAAAATCCAACTCTTGAATAAATTTCCAGCGAGGGTGAAAGTGGGTATCTGTTATCCGTTCGAACTTTTTAACACCGTCTAAATAACCCGAAATACAGCTAGAATTACGAGTACGAAACACTCTGAGTTTCCTTTATAGTAAATAAACATCTCATGCAAATTTAGCAAAAACAAACAACACCTGAAACACAAAAACCCAGAGACCATATCACAAAAAAAATTTGAACCCTGAATTCCCCAAAGGGTCCGGCCTGCTCGGATTTTGGGTGATAGTGCATGGCCAAAATCCGGCTGTTGGGGTTCAAATTTCTTCTTTATTCATATAATGTCCCATACAACATTCTGCAGTTGTTTAAAAAAAATTTAGAGCTCATATAAAAATCGACAGAAACATGGTTTTGATGTGTCAAGTTTCGGAGTAGTTTCGGTTTCGTAATCCTACACAATCCGTCTAAATCTCTAACTTAGCTCTGATACCACTGTAGGGTTACTAAGCACAACAGTAAGGTTTCGGGGGGTATCGTCCATGCCATTTGCGAAAATTGCCATGCTTGTTAACCCTAACCCTAGAATCTTAACTAAAGATTTAGACAAAACATCATGTAAACAACTTTACATCTAAGTGTTTGCGGAATACAACTTTTGTAGACCGGTCCTTCACTTCATATGCTCCATGTAGTGGTCCCTTTGCTGTGATCCATGAACTCCCAGACTCTTGAGAGGCTTCACAAGGTGAATGATCCATTCTTGCTAGAAGTCTTCCAAATCCAAGATGATCTAATTCGAGGAAACACAAACCCGAGCTATCTCTTCACTTGTATGGAACTAGTGAAGCTAAAACCCTAAACTATATAGCTAGTATAGAAGAGGATGATAAAGTAGGAATTTTTCTCCCTTTAGAATTTAGTTTCTCACTATTTTTCTCTCTTTATCAAAAACCTAGAGAGCTCACTTGAGCTTTGAGCAAGAAGATGAAGCAAATGAAAAATGATAGAGAGTGGAGTTAGAAATGCAACCATGGTGAGTATATCTCATGGATAACCATTGTAGAGAATAGACCATAGTTAAAAGGTAATGGTTAGGTTTATAAATATCTAAGGAAAAACAAAAATGGTGGACTAGTCAATGGTTATCTAAAACAACAATGGAAAAATCCATACATTTTTGAATTTCCTAAATAAATAAAAACCTTTTTCATTATCTTTTATATGGTGTAATCTCATACACCCATGCTGCATATATAACCTAGCATGTCACAATAATATATTGTTGTGCCACAGCAGCGCCCCGGCCGTCTACTCGAGGCCAAAATGCGTAATCAAAAATTTTCTTAACTTTAAACCGGCGCTACCGCGGATAATAAACCCGGATCGTAACCATTAACCTAATCCTACCTATCAAGAGAATGGGTAGAGAGATATACCAAGCGATCCGTGTCCTTCGGTCTTCGTCTCCACTCCGATCTCCTCGCAGAATCTCCGGTCGTCGCCTCCTCGTCGAAACGAGCACCACATCGCCGGGTTCTTTTATGGGCTCCCACCTCTGGACCGAGGCAACTCGGGCGCGAAGTTGGCGAGCCGACACTTCCAAGAGATGTTGTAGGTGTAGTGTAGAAAACATTGTCTCATTTGGGGTAGTGAAGTTGCCATGATGGAGGAATCAAAGAACATTGGAGAGAGGTTGAGAATTTAGCAAGCATGCAAATGAGATATTAATAATTCCCCTCATCAAAAATGAACTCTCTCTTTCTCTCTCTTAAAAAGTGGCCGGCCTCTTATGTGAAATGGTGGAGGGAAAAATACCAAAACCAAGAAGGGAGGTAAGTGTAGGAATCAAAAGAGGTGACCACATCCAAAAGCAAGCCTCACATCAACTTCTAATCCATTCTAATCTCAATTAATGCAAGCAAGTGATGGAAAAAGAATCTCATCATACAAGAACCATCATGATACCACCATTTCACAAAGAAACCCTCCACAAAAGATAATTTCCACAACTGCAAATAACCGCCTCCATCGGAAAAGTCCGGCAGGGAAGGAACGAAGGAAAACTGGCCGGAACAGAATGCAAACTGGAAACTTCAGAAAACTGATCCCGTAATAAATTATAGGAAAACCATGTGACTGTATATACATACCCGCATTTGTATTCACACTGAATTCAAATGCAAAGAGACACAATCTACACTGTACAATACTAGGATCCGGCTTAAACCAAAGCCCACTAGTATTATCCGTCCGATCATGATCTGTACAATACCGCACGTATCAGATCGAACCCTGCCATATCTCCTTACGGCCTCTACAGCGTTCTGCCCGAAACTTGAGTAACTGTGTGTGGGGGACTCTAAAGACTCGTCAATATTATGGCTGTGGATTTAACCACTGGCACGTCAGAGGTATTAGCCATACGTAACGGGCTACCAGCTATTGACCAAAAGGAACGTCGATGAGAGAACTCATCCTGACACCCTACTGAGCCTGTCAGTGACAATATCCGTACAGTCCGGTCCGTTCGTCTATGAATATCGCATAGTGGGCCTAGGGGGTTGGTAAAAGTCAGACCCCCAAAAGCGGTACAAGTTGTGTCGGAGTGTAGCCCAGAACACCTTGAGATACTACTGGAATAACAACCAGTAATCTCCTGTTTCGGCCGAGGGCTTTGTGTAATGGCTCTCCTAGACACAGCGCGACCTCACCCCCAGTACCGGGAGAGACGAACCCCTGCAGATCCGCTCACTGCCTCCATGTGGCTCGGGACTGTACCCAACAAAAACCTGTTTGCACAACTCCTTTGAGTCATGGTAGGGTAGTAATCAAAGCACAGTGGGAACTCACACGAGACAAATGACGATCTCAGGTCGATGAACTAACCTGTACATATGTCACCAGGGAACTGCTATCTGACGTCAAGTATAAGATCAACTAGCATGTTCCCGGTGAGTCCTGTCCGGTGTACTCATAACCCAATGAGCACCTGTATACATCTTAGGTGAACCAACTGACACCAGTGGCTTGTGAGACCGGCCACCGCCCCTCGTCGGGGTCTCGACTGTATACACTAGTCTACTCTGGAGTATCGATGCCCTGTCTCGAAACTCCCAGGACTAGGGACCTTTTAAGGATGTGCTTACAGACCCCAGCTCCCACGTATATGATCACCCTCATACTGCTGGTAGTCAATCAAGAATCCTAGGGGCTCTATCAACGTGTAATAGTGATCGGTAATGTCACCTAAATCAGTACACGAAGTTAAAGATAAAACAGATAGCATACTATCATATTGACAAAGACTGTCCTACCGGTATAGGTCCTTCCTCAATCATTGCAATCACGTGTCTGTGATCCAATAATCTGTAAGTCCATGATACCTCTCCCGGTACTTTCGGGCATGCGGAATTTGGTGAAAAACAATTTTTCTAGAGGCGGTAACATAGACTCAAAACCGGATCTTTGTTAAACATCTAACTAACAACCTAACTAGGAGTTGTTAACTACTCGGTTAGGGGGTTATACCTTTCTTTCTTGAACTCCTTCGTCTTCAAGCCTCGATGGTTTGCCGGATCGGCTTCACCCCGTCATCTCCTTGCGCCGAAGATCGATCCACCTGAAAGCTTCTACCTTTAGCTTCTTCTTCGAACTTTGAAGAAACTAGTTCACTCGGTTTGCTAAACCTTGTGAACTAGAGTGAGTAGAGGAGAGTGTGTTGGGATTTTCTCTATGGTTCTTGGTTCTCAACACATGAGACAAGTGAACCATAGACTAGAGAGAGGGAGAGCAAGAGGAAAAAGATGAGAGCTCAAGAACACAAGAGAGAGAAAGGAAATGAAAGAACGAGCAAGACTTTTCTCTCTTGGCTCTCATAATCCAAAACCATCATAACCCATAATAGCAAACAAGTATTAGTGATGGTTTAAGCTACAATAGCCATATCATTTCATGCACTCATTTTGCACAAAAGAACAAGCAAGCAAAAGTCTTTGCCATGAAATGATAGCCATTGTCATCATGATGGTCAACTAGTCCAACCTAGTCAACCGGTCAACAAAGTTAACAAGTCAACAAAGTCAACCCCTCAACAACCATGTCACTATAATACTAAATTAATATTATTGTTAAATACATATCAAATTCTCATTAGGGTTGAGCAAAAGGTCAATAGTCAACAGTCAACGGTCAACAACCCTAATGAGAATCCTCTGCCTATGTCTCTCCGTCAACTGTGCATACACACTCGCATCCGCATTCCGAGGAACACGAATACATACTGGATAAAAACCAATCCCAAAACGTACACTAGGATCTGGCTTAAACCAAAGCCCGCTAGTGTTAACTGTCCGGACATTGTACGTGCACAAGTGCACGGATGTGACCGGACCCTGTCGCGAAACCATGCGACCTGTCGCGAAACCATGCGACTTCTACATTTTTGCCTAAAGGCGAATAGCTTTCTGTGTGGGACTCTAAAGACTCGACACTACGCTGGCAGTGGGTTTAACCTCAGACCGCAAGCGGCACGAGCTGTGCGTAACGGTCCCCAGGTTGATGCCGACAAGAAGACTGACGAGGTGAAACCCATCTGAACTCCTACTGAGCCTGAATGTGACAGTCTCCGTACAGTCCGGTCTATTCGTCTGATACATCACATGGCGGGTCTAGGGGGCGGTAAACGTCAGTCCCCTAATAGCGGTACAAGTCGTGTCGGAGTGAAGCCCAATACACCGTGAGATAACACTGGAAGCCTACCAGTATATCTCGCTTGCCCTGGCCAGGGACTACTCGTGTAATGGCTCTCCTAGACACAGCGCGATGTCAACCCCCAATACCGGGAGAGACGAATCCTGTCTAACCGTCACTGCCTCCAAGTGCTTCGGGACTGCACCCAACTACTACCTGTTTGTATGACTCCTTTGAGCCGTGGTAGGGTAGTAATCAAAGTACAGTGGGAACACACTTGAGGCGAAGTGACAGTGTCAAGTCAGCGGACTAAGCTGTACTCATGTCACCTGGGAACTGATGACTGACGATAGGTATAATACCAACCGGTCAGTTCCCGACGAGTCCTGTCCAGTATACTCGTAACCTAACGAGCACCCGTATACTATCTCCAGTACGACGTACTGATGGCTGTGGGACAGACCACCTCCCACTCTGGGATGAGAAGCGCATACGCTAGTCTACTCCGGAGTATCGATGCCCTGTCTCGATAGTCCGGCAACTAGGGACCTGCATAAGGATGTGCTTATAGATTACCCAGCCCCCACTAGAGTGACTGCCATCACAACGCTAGTAATCAAGCAAAGATCCTAAGTGCTCCACTAATGTGTATAGGCGATATACTAAAATAAACACATGTACACATTGAAGTAGAAACAAACCAAGTAGCATACTACTATTTTGAGCAAGATTGTATATACAAGGTGAATATCCCAAGCTTCCATTAAGTAATATACAAACTAGTATGATACAGTAATGGCCTCTAGGGCATATACACTAACAATCTCCCACTTGCACTAAGGCCATGTACTGGCGTATCGAAGACTTATCATCTCGATCAGCCGCTCGAACTGAGTCTGGGGCAATGCCTTGGTGAATGGATCTGCAGTGTTATCTTCTGAAGCAACTCTCCGAACCTCGATCTCCTGGCGATCCACGATCTCCCTGATCAGGTGATACCGCCTCAAGATATGTCTGGATTTCTGATGGGACCTGGGTTCCTTCGCTAAAGCAATAGCCCCGTTGTTGTCGCAATACAAAGGTATTGGATCAACAATGGACAGAACCACCTGAAGTTCTTTCAAGAACTTCCTCATCCAGACAGCTTCTTTTGCGGCATCAGATGCAGCGATGTATTCCGCTTCCATCGTCGAGTCTGCAACGGTTTCTTGTTTGGAACTCTTCCAACACACCGCCCCTCCATTGAGGGTAAAGACAAAACCCGACATGGACTTGGAATCATCCTTGTCACTCTGGAAGCTGGAGTCAGCAAAGGCCTCGATCTGGAGGTCATTTCCGCCATACACCAAGAACATCTCCTTAGTCCTTCTCAGGTACTTGAGAATGTTCTTTACCGCTATCCAGTGTTTCTCCCCAGGGTTTGACTGATACCGGCTTACCACACTCAGTGCATAAGCTACATCCGGTCAGGTACACAACATCGCATACATTATAGAGCCTACCGCAGAAGCGTAGGGTATAATAGACATGCGATCCCTCTCCAAATCAGTCATGGGAGACATCTCTTTAGAGAGGGTGATCCCGTGACAAGCCGGTAGGTTACCGCGCTTGGAATCTTCCATACTGAATCTTTTCAGTATGGTGTCGATGTACTTGGACTGTGAAAGTCCTAATATCCTCTTGGATCTATCACGATGGATCCGGATCCCCAGGATGTATGAGGCATCACCCAGGTCTTTCATGGAGAAGCTGTGTGACAATAACCCCTTGACAGATTGTAGCATAGGAATGTCATTTCCTATTAAGAGAATGTCATCCACGTATAAAACGAGGAATACTACAGTTCTCGCTACAAATCTACTATAGATGCATGGTTCATCTGGATTTTTGATAAAGCCAAATTCCTTGACCGTCTCATCAAAACAGATGTTCCAACTCCGCGATGCCTGCTTTAGTCCATACCTTGTTGGTGTACATGGACTCCATTTCGGTCCGCATTGCATCCAGCCATTTTACCGAGTCAACGCTCTGAACGGCCTACTGGAAGCTAGTAGGCTCATCATAATCTATGATGCAATCCTCTCTATCCCCGTCTATGAGAAAACCGTAGTATCTCTCGGGCGGATGAGACTGCCTACTACTCCTGCAGAGCGGCGTAGGAATGTCCTGTTCTTTTGAACCCTCTGGTTCCACTAAGCTTTCAGTAATAGCTCGTGGTTCTGGAATTTCTTCCAGTTCTACTGCGCTCCCACTAATTTCCTTTTCCAAGAACTAGTGTTCTAGAATGTGGGCATGCCGAGAAACAAAAACCTTTTGTGCCTCTTCGCAGTAGAAGAAATATCCCTTGGAGTTCTTTGGATATCCCACAAACTTGCATTGTACTGACCGTGCCACGAGTTTGTCCGCATTCTGCTTTTTAACAAAAGCTGGACTTCCCCATGTCTTAATGTGATTAAGATAGGGTCTCTTCCCACACCACATCTCATATGGTGTAGTTGGAACTCGGTTCAAAAGGTATGCAGCTGATTCTAGCGCATATCCTCAGAATGATCGCGGTAACTCAGCGTTACTCATCATGGACCGTACCATATCCAATAGGGTTCGGTTCCGTCTCTCCGATACACCGTTATGTTGCGGAGTGTATGGAGGAGTAAGCTGAGAGAGAATTCCGTTCTCTTTTAAATAATCCAGGAACTCGGCACTCAAGTATTCACCACCTCGATCTGATCTTAGAATCTTGATACTTTTGCCGGTTTGTTTTTCTACTTCATTCTTATATTCCTGGAATTTTCCAAAGGCTTCGGACTTATGTTTCATTAAGAAGACATAACCGTACCTTGAAAAGTCATCCGTAAAAGTAATGAAGTAAGAATAACCGCTTCGTGCATGTGTAGACATTGGACCGCACACGTCGCTGTGTATGAGTCCCAAGAGCTCGCTCGCTCTTACTCCGTGTCCAGTGAACGGAGTCTTTGTCATCTTTCCTTTGAGATAGGATTGACAAGTGGCATACGATTGATATTCGAACGGATTCAAATATCCTTCTGTATGTAACTTCGTCAACCTTCTCTCATTGATGTGACCCAGTCTACAATGCCATAAGAAAGTCTGATTTATTTCCGTAGACTTTCTTTTGTGTGTATTCTGGACATTGAAAATCTGTGGTTGGTTTAATACGTATATACCATTGCTCAATGTACCTGACCCAATCAGAACTTGATTAAGGTGAATGTTTACAACATTGCTTACAAATGCAAATTCATAACCTTCTTTAGAAACCAAAGATACAGAAATGATATTACAAGTTGCGTTGGGTACAAAAAAGCAATTACGTAAAACCAAAACATGTCCATCTGACATTCCCAGGTGATAGTCCCCTACGGCCTTAGCATCCATGCTAGCTCACTTTGCAACTTTGAGGGTCATGTCACCTGCCTTCAAAACCCTACGGTTTCTCAACGCCTGCAAAGAATTACAGATATGAGATCCTGATCCGGTATCCAATACCCAGGAAGTAGAGTTTATTGAAAGACAGTTTTCAATAACATACACACCTGAAGCTGAAGCCGCAACCTGCTTCAGATCCTGTGTTCTGACCTTCCAAGCCCTGCAATCATTTTTCCACTGTCCCTTCTTATGACAATAGAAGCATTCTTCCTTATCCACAAGCTTTCCCACTTTCTTTGTTGCTTTTGCCTTTCCCTTCGTATCCACTTTACTAACACCGCCCCTTGGTTTGGCGGGGGCTTTCTTATTCTTTCCCTTGGCTTTCGCCTTGGACTAAGAAGAGGAAGATCCTCCTACAAACAAAGTGGATGTTTCCCTACCTTTCTGTAGGGTGCCCTCTGCGCTCCTCAGCATGTTGAGGAGTTCTGAAAGTTCAACTTCCTTTTCTTGTAAGTTGAAGTTCAGGATAAAATAGGCGTAAGTGGAAGGAAGGGACTGGAGAATCAAGTCCGTATAGAGCTCATTCTCCAACGTTGTCCCAAGGTCCGCGAGCTCTTCTATGTAGCCAATCATCTTAAGCACGTGTTCCGCTACCGATGATCCGACGGCCAACCTTACCGAAAATAACTTCTTCGACACTTCGTATCTTGCGATACGAGACTGCTCTCCATACAGTTCTTTTGTATGGAGAAATATGGATTCGAGGTCTATATTCTCGTGCCTCCTCTGATGTTCGTTGTCCATAGAGGCAAGCACGAGGCACTTGGCCTTCGCGCAATCGATTTCCCAGGTCTTACGGATTTCCTTATCCGCGACGCTGGTTTTGGGACATGGGACAGGGGGAGCTTTGGTGGTAAGAAGATACCCCAGCTTGTTGTAAGTGATTGCCATCTTGACATTCATGAGCCAATCTTTGTAGTTTGGCCCTGTCAGTATGTTTTTATCTAGAAGTAACTTAAGTCCAGTCGTGTCGATTGGTCGCTGCAATTAGGAGAGGGAGAAGAAACACTCAGCATGATGCTCTTGCAAGTTTAAAATGGTTTTTAGTTTGTCTAAACAGGATGGCTCCCACTGTTTCTCAAATCCCTCCTCAAACCAAAAAGGAAGAATTAGTCAGGATCAATCTCACCGTACAATTCTTGCTTAACCGTTCAGCCAGGCCAGTGTCGGTACTTCGAGGGAGGTTTTCCAACGCTTTCACGAAGTTCCTTAATTAAATAACCTCTTTTCCCTAGGGGCGTAGCCCTGCTAACACCTTTCTAGACACCTACTTGGTTTATAGCATTGATCGTTAAGTGAGAAATTTCCTTAGGAGTAGCATATACTCACAGTAGGATCGGGATCCAAATATCATCATGTGACGAAACTGAAGGAATCCTACCAGAATCATCACACTCCAAATGGTATGAAACACTAGCAAGTTTCAGTTCTTTTGAAACTCCCGATGTGGATTGTTGCCCCATGCTCTTATGACCTTGACTTTGGCCAAAATATCATAAGTCACATGTCAAGTTCTACCCATCATTCTCCAGGTTAATTTGGACCCACCCGTACCTACCATTGACTTTGGCCAAAATGGCAGTACGACTGTCCCAAACCAACGCATCAATCTATACTACACATGAATACCCAATAGCTACCAATCACTATGCCTTGACTTTGGCCAACATACATAGCTTGAATACTATTGACTATTCATATGAAACGACGGAGGGCTACGAATGGTTTTGGAAAAACCGTGAACGTAGTGAACTTGATATAATCGATGGAACGAGATAGCTTTTAAAAGGAGTGGCTCAAGCACCGCATTTAAAAGTTGGTTTTGAAAAGAACCGAGTGGTTTTTCGAAAGTGTTCCAACGACTTTTACTTGGTTTATTTTTCTTGCATTAGTTCTTTTAATGCGTGATATTCTTGCATTAGTTCTTTTTATGCGTCCTATCATTTAATCCTACCATTGCAGAAAACAACTAAAATATGACGTACGCTTATGCCATTCGCATTCGCCACGGGGCCCCGTCATTACCCGTTAGGTTACTTAACTAATGACAGAGCGGGGGCTGGGCTAGCGCGGCTGTAAAACATAAGCAACGCCTAAATAATATCATATATAGATATATTGAAATGATAGCCATTTCAGATCACAGATGAACACATTGGATATGCTAAGAATCCGCAATTCGTACGAGCCTGTAATGAAAACCAGATTACACGGTCGCGGTGAATAGCCAAAACCCCACCCAAGACCCCTACGGGTGCGGCAAACTACCCGCCAAGTACCCGAAGCGAAGCAACCTCCCTCAACCCCGTGAGTAGGCCACTCGGCATTTCGGGATACCCGGTAGTTTGTGCACCCCCTCCATGGGTCTATCCTAGGAGCAAAAACAGTAAAAAGAAATTATACAATGACGGCTACAACCCCGACCCGGTTGTGCGGCCATACAAATAATTATTACATCAATTTACAAATTTACATGAATTGAAAGAAAAGAAAACTCACATCTCACAACCCCCGGCTATTCACCCGCGACAATCCAATGAATTCATATACACATTCCAGCAACATTACAGATCACAGATTTGTACAACCCCCACTAATCGACATATAGCGATTAGCAGACGTTCAATACAAATATCACATCACAGAAATACCCGTCAGCTTAAGTCTTTAGAAACTCGATCAAAATACGGTTTTTAGAGCCCCAAAAACAAATTTTTCTTCTGGAAAATCTGGGCTGAAAAAACATATACCAAAATTCCCAAAATACCCCATAGAACAAACTGCAGTGAAGACGATGCAGAGAGGAGCTCAATCGGCCGCGAAACCGCGGCAATAGCAAGCTATTGCCGCGTTTCCGCGGTGGTTTGGTGAGATCTCTGGACCGTTTTTCTACAGTAGACTATAAAAACCCTGAGTCGATTTTTAAAGCATGATTTATTACTTTTACAGTACTTTGAAAATCGACCGCAAGCATGAATTTCGGGTTCATTTCGGGACTTTTTCTCCGATCGAATTTCTAGCTACTATGTTAACATATTAGATAGAGTTTAACTAGGCTCTGATACCACTGTAAGTCCATGCTACCTCTCCCGGTACTTTCGGGCATGCAGAATTTGGTGAAAAACAATTTTTCTAGAGGCGGTAACATGGACTCAAAACCGGATCTTTGTTAAAGATCTAACTAACAACCTAACTAGGAGTTGTTAACTACTCGGTTAGGGGGTTATACCTTTCTTTCTTGAACTCCTTCATCTTCAAGCCTCGATGGTTTTCCGGATCGGCTTCACCCCGTCGTCTCCTTGCGCCGAAGATCGATCCACCTGAAAGCTTCTACCTTTCGCTTCTTCTTCGAACTTTGAAGAAACTAGTTCACTCGGTTTGCTAAACCTTGTGAACTAGAGTGAGTAGAGGAGAGTGTGTTGGGATTTTCTCTATGGTTCTTGGTTCTCAACACATGAGACAAGTGAACCATAGACTAGAGAGAAGGGGAGCAAGAGGAAAAAGATGAGAGCTCAAGAACACAAGAGAGAGAAAGGAAATGAAAGAATGAGCAAGACTTTTCTCTCTTGGCTCTCATAATCCAAAACCATCATAACCCATAATAGCAATCAAGTATTAGTGATGGTTTAAGCTACAATAGCCATATCATTTCATGCACTCATTTTGTACAAGAGAACAAGCAAGCAAAAGTCTTTGCCATGAAATGATAGCCATTGTCATCATGATGGTCAACTAGTCCAACCTAGTCAACCGGTCAACAAAGTCAACAAGTCAACAAAGTCAACCCCTCAATAACCATGTCACTATAATACTTAATTAATATTATTGTTAAATACATATCATATTCTCAATAGGGTTGAGCAAAAGGTCAATAGTCAACAGTCAACGGTCAACAACCCTAATGAGAATCCTCTGCCTCTGTCTCTCCGTCAACTGTGCATACAGACCCGCATCCGCGTTCCGAGGAACACGAATACATACTGGATAAAAACCAATCCCAAAACGTACACTAGGATCTAGCTTAAACCAAAGCCCGCTAGTGTTAACTGTCCGGACACTGTACGTGCACAAGTGCACGGATGTGACCAGACCCTGTCGCAAAACCATGCGACCTGTCGCAAAACCATGCGACCTCTACTCTTTTGCCTAAAGGCGAATAGCTTTCTGTGTGGGACTCTAAAGACTCGACACTACGCTGGCAGTGGGTTTAACCACAGACCGCAAGCGGCACTAGCTGTGCGTAACGGTCCCCAGGTAGATGTCGACAAGAAGACAGACGAGGTGAAACCCATCTGAACTCCTACTGAGCCTGAATGTGACAGTCTCCGTACAGTCCGGTCTGTTCGTCTGATACATCGTATGGCGGGCCTAGGGGGGCGGTAAACGTCAGTCCCCTAATAGCGGTACAAGTCGTGTCGGATTGAAGCCTAATACACCTTGAGATAACACTGGAAGCCTACCAGTATATCTCGCTTGCCCTGGCCAGGGACTACTCGTGTAATGGCTCTCCTAGACACAGCGCAATGTCAACCCCCAATACCGGGAGAGACGAATCCTGTCTAACCGTCACTGCCTCCAAGTGCTTCGGGACTGCACCCAACTACTACCTGTTTACACGACTCCTTTGAGCCGTGGTAGGGTAGTAATCAAAGTACAGTGGGAACACACTCGAGGCGAAGTGACAGTGTCAAGTCAGCGGACTAAGCTGTACTCATATCACCTGGGAACTGATGACTGACGATAGGTATAATACCAACCGGTCAGTTCCCGACGAGTCCTGTCCAGTGTACTCGTAACCTAACGGGCACCCGTATACTATCTCCAGTACGACGTACTGATGGCTGTGGGACAGACCACCTCCCACTCTGGGATGAGAAGCGCATACGCTAGTCTACTCCGGAGTATCGATGCCCTGTCTCGATAGTCCTGCAACTAGGGACCTGCATAAGGATATGCTTATAGATTACCCAG
The DNA here is from genome assembly GCA_030015575.1 of Agapanthus africanus. Lineage (NCBI taxonomy): Eukaryota > Viridiplantae > Streptophyta > Magnoliopsida > Asparagales > Amaryllidaceae > Agapanthus > Agapanthus africanus. The sequence continues at coordinate 624,198,660 of CM057341.1, forward strand.
CCCCCACTAGTGTGACTGCCATCACAACGCTGGTAATCAAGCAAAGATACTAAGGGCTCCACTAATATGTATAGGCGATATAGTAAAATAAACACATGTACACATTGAAGTAGAAACAAACCAAGTAGCATACTACTATTTTGAGCAAGATTGTATATACAAGGTGAATATCCCAAGCTTCCATTAAGTAATATACAAACTAGTATGATACAGTAATGGCCTCTAGGGCATATACACTAACATAATTGACTCTGAGGGCACTATCTCCAACAATCTCCCACTTGCACTCAAGGCTAATTATTGCGATGTCGCATACTCACAGCCCGTGTGATCCCGAACACCCAACTCCTCTACTAGTCAGTCTCACAAAGCTCGTTTGCGAAACTATTGCGTTCGAGGAATAGCCTCTGTGAGTGGATCCGCTTTGATGTTTCTTTCTATGTCTCTCTATATCTCAAGTTCGCGGAGAAAGCCATCTCCCGAAATGAGCAATACCTGTCTTAGAGTATTTCTGGATATCTGATGGGACCTAGTTCATAAATGAACTCCAAATCCAAACTTCTCAGACTGTATCGTCAACTGAACTTAATCAGTATCCTGCGCCATGCCTCCCTCAGTATCCACCTGGACCACCTGTCCAAACTACTGCCCCTCGTCAGAGGGAAAAACTATAACTCTGACAGTCACTCTGTCATCCAGGTCACCTTGGAAGCCTGGAATGATAACCGTCTCCCGAATGAGGCTATCGTTATCATATCCCTAGAACATCCACCTATGTTCTAAAACTGCTTCCGAATGTTTCTCCAGGACTGGATTAATATCAACTTATTGCATCTACTGCAAAAACAACATCTGGTGTGGTACTTGACATCTCATGATTAACTCAATTACCTAAGCAAGTGATCTGCCAATCATGCACATCCCTCTCCCCTTTAGTCTGTAAGACACCTTTAGAGAGGGTGACTCCATCCCCTGCAGGTACACTACCGTGCCAGGAGTCGTCCATTCTAAATACCTTTAGAATGCTGTCAAAGTACCCAGATTGGGAAACCACCCAAATCTAGATCCAAAACCATAGATCTAGTAACCAGAATGTCTTTATATTATATCCAAGTCCCATGTGGAGAAACCACTGTGTGACAACCAAAGTATAACCGATTGTAGTATAGGAGTTTCACTTCCTACTGTGTGTGTCATGCAAATACCAGGACATCACACCCTACTACCGTCTCAACAGATCCATCCCCTATTCTGATGAAGTCAAACCTATGACTGTCATATCAGAAATAGATGATCTACCTCCGCTACATCTGCTTTAGTCTATAAATAGACATAAGCCACTTGTCCACCAATGCTTCCGCTGCTCCCACTGACTACGATATCCCTCTGGCAGAGTCATATACACGTACACTTCTAAAGCTAGTTTAGAACAACGCTATATTCATCCTCCTGCCGGGTCTCGCAGCCTGGAACAACAGCAATGGCAAGTCTGGGTAAACAAGAACCTCCCTGTCACTGTCCTTGAGGCTACCTGAGTACCTCTCGGGTGCCTGAGGTTACCCACCTTATCTGCGGAGAGGCCAATGGAATGTCAAACCAGATTGAATCTTTAGGTTCTTATCAAATTTTCAGTAATCGTTTGCAGTTCTGGAATCACTTCCAGTTCTACCATACTCCCATTACTGTTTTCTGAAAAAATCCATTTTTGTTAAAACTGTGGCGAGTCAAGAACAATATCACTATTGATCTTCCAGATAGTACAAAGTCAACCCTCGTCATAGCCTGGGTCAACCCACAAACAGCCATTACAGAAACGTGCCTTGAGTTATCCAGAGTCTGGTTTTAAGCATAAGCCGGACAACTCCCCGTACCTTAACATCGTTAAGATATGAACTGTTCTATATCCAATATAGAAACAGGGGCACCGATTTAATTGAACCAGATTCAAATCATGCAGCTGTCTCCAGTGCATGTCAACTAAATGGAAATTAGCCGATCAGCGTTACTCAACTTAGGAATGCTTCCAATTATGAGTAATCTGAAAGAGAAGCAAGTTCTCTTAATCATTACTATCATCTGAATACCATACACAAGTATCTACATCTTCGATCACCTTGAAGAATCCCGATACTTGCAACACCTGGTTCTCTACTTTATTCTTATACCTATAACTTCTCAAAACTTGGACCCTGTGTTTCTACGAAACACCTGTCTAAGAACTAGAGAAGTCATAGGTAAACAGAGTATAGTACGAGGACCAACCTCTCTATCCTAATGGACACTGGACAATATACAATCCTCTGTATAAGTCCTCTGAGTCTAGTGACTCATTCACTGTGTGTCGTTGGTTGAAAACTGTACTTATGGTTAAGAAGAATTACACCGCTGTTTAATGCTCCTTACCTAACCACCCATTGATATAGGTAAATGTCATAGACATAATTTCAAAAAGGTATATCTCACTCTATAAAAATAGACGTACAGATATATCAATTTGAAATTGGTGCACAACAACGGATATTCAAAACCAAATATTTGCCGTCCGGCAAACAACCCAAGCGATTTCCTTAAATATCACCAATTACAATGAATTCTGATATAATGAGGATGATCACCTAATTCCCAATAACTTACTCCCACTCATCATATGTAAAACCATATAGATGTCAGAATCATACCTGGTAAATACATACCCTGGAGCAAGTGTTAATTGGGAAATCAGTTTTCTTTTAACAGTACACAGTGAAACTGAAACATAGAAATGTTTCGATGGGGTATCCGGGTATTCCTAGTAATGCCTCTTCCATTATAAGATTCACAACTGTAACTGTATATTTCTTTGCCACATCTCCACATCCCTTCATATGTCTTTAGTCGTTACCATCTATACACCCCTTTAGGCCAAATGGTTTTCTTCCTTCCCTACCGTTCGGCACCAGCCTATGGTTTGGAAGAAGACTATCCAATAAGCATAATGGGTGTACTGTCCCATCCCTAGGAACACTCGCAATGCGAGAGAAGGTGAAGATAAAAGACACCTGAATAAACCTTATTCCTATTTCACCTGAACCAGAATCCATCCCCGAACTGGAACAAGTTCCTTTCGAGTTCGTATATAACCATACGAAGGAGTATCCAAATAACTGTGGATCTTCGTAGTGATACGGAGTGTTCTGGAGAAATACAAAGGTGAAGTGGGAGTGGTAATGAAATACTTGGTTTGGTCGTGAATAGCAGTCGTAGTTTACCTTGCTCTCCTTCTAATCCCTTTCTTTGTCTTTACTTAATACCTTCTTTACACCACACATAGGCTAATCGGCTTTCTTCATTCCCTACCGTTCGGCACCAGCCTAAGGTTTGGAAGAAGACTATCCAATTTGCGTAATAGGTGCACTGTCCAAATCCTAGGAACACTCGCAATGCGAGAGAAGGTGAAAGGAAAAGACAACTGAATAATCTTATTCGTTTTCTCCAGAACCGGAAACCATCATCGAATAAATTCCTTCGAGTTCGTATATAACCATACGATGGTTTTGTCCAATGGAAGTGGACGTTCGTAGTAATACGGGGTGTTCTAGAGAAAAGGGTAAAAGTAGGAGTGGCAATGAGGATTGCAACTCTGACAATCCAAAAGCTAGTCTTATAAGAAGGTTCGGTTAATCTTGGTCACTGAGTCATAGTCAAGGGTCGGGTCAATGGTCGCTGCCAATGAGAGAGAGAAAAGAAATACTCAGCGTACACTCTATCCTAGATCAGAATGGTTGTCACTTTATCTAATCAGGAAACTTCCCACTGTAACCTCAAATTCTTCTCCAAACCCAAAGAAGAATTAGTCGGGATCGCCCGAGGAGTAAACCAACTCATCAGTGGGAATCGGGATCCAACTATCATCGCATGATAACGTGACGGAATCCACTCACATCGCCACACTCCAGAAGGTATGCGCATGCCTGGCAAGTTTCAGTTTCTTTAGAAACTCCCAATGTGATTTTTTACCCTAAGCGGCTTATGATCTTGACTAGGTCAACAAACCATAAACCACCAGTCAAGTTCAACCCGTCAATATTCTGGATTGCGTTAAACCCACCCGTATGTGCCCTTGACTAGGTCAACAAGGACGCACGACTGTCCTAACCAATCCCACTTATGCAACAAACAAGTACCACTTAGCTACCGAACACTACGTCTTGACTAGGTCAACAAACGCAACACGAATACTAAATAATACCTGTAAGAAATGACAGAGGGCTACGGCTGGTTTTTAGCGAAAAACCTTTAGCGTAATGAACTTGATATCGTTGAAGGAACTGCATAGTTTTTTATAAAAATATAGTGGCGAAAACCTTTGCTAAAGAGCTCACTCCCGGTGAAGGTATCTCGGCTCTTTCCCCGTAGAATGAGGTGCAGGATATTCCAACTGAATACCACGATGCAAAGCAAAAGTAATCGACTATAGTGAAGTTATTGCCCTGACGCAAACTTCTGTCCAAGGGGTCACTCCCGGTGAAGGGATCTCGGCCCTTGCCTCGTCGACTGAGGTGCTGGATATTCATAACCGAATACCACTTTACAAAACAAAAGAGAACGACCTTGCAATAACAGCTTTTTGAAAAATGTTCCAACAGCATCAGAATAGGTTTTTTTAGCTTGCATTGATCCGAATCAACGCAGTCCCATCAATTGATCACACCAATAAAGAACGAAAATAATGATGTACGTATATGCCATCCGCATTTGCCACTGGGTCCCGTCATCACCCGTTAGGTTACTTAACTAACGACAGAGCGGGGACTGGACTAGCGCGGATGCAAAACATATACAACATCTACTAGTATATATATCAATATATAGTATTCGCTCAAGGCGTGATAAAAGCAACACAGAAATGTATAGCAACACAGATCAATACAGATATCTGGGATCCCCAGGTTTCATAGAGCCGCTACTGAAACCCGACGTTCCCCTGGTCGTGTGGATAGCCTGTGCAATGAAAATCCTAGACCCCTACGGGCGCGGCAAGTCACCCGCCAACACCTGAAGCGAGGCAGCCCCCATCAGCAACGTGAATGGATCACCTAGCACTTCACGGAATTTGGTGACTTGGTTACCCCTCCTGAGTCAACCTATACCCCCTACGAGTGCGGCGAATAGCCCGCAAATTCTAGAGTGAAGCCCCCTCCGTCTCAATGCCATGAGATGCGGGCCTGTTGCCCTCTAGAACCCGACTATCCGAGCACCCCTCCTTGGGGTAATCCCAGAACAGAAAGTAAAATATACATACAACGGGTACATCGACCTCGACCCGGTCATTCCCCAAAAGAAAAATACAAACAGGCAATGATGGTAGTCCACATGTCAGACGCTCGCCCCGCAATATCAAATGTACATATAAAACAAAACTGTACTACCACCGCAACCAGGATATCCCCCACGACCAATCCGTAACATCACAGCACAACACAGAACATCAACGTGAATGTCACATTCGCAAATCCGTCTAACCGGGTTATAACAGTTAGACAGGATTTACCGGTCAAATGACATTCACGGTCGCAGATATAATGTAAATACTGCGAACTAACATATTTAAAATTTTCGATCGATCAAATTTTACCAAGTGGGCCCCAAGCAATACTGTAGCACTCAAAGAAAATCTGGGCCCAAACAGAATATTCCAAAACCCCTATTTTCAAGTCCAAGAGCCTCTGGAAAAATTTGGTGCCACGTGGAGTTATTATGGCCGCGGAACCGCGGCCAAAGCATGGGTTTGGCCGCGGTTCCGCGGGGAAAGGTAAGTTTAGGCCACCAAATTTTTGCAGAACCCTTATAATTACCTGCATGTTCCTCTGCAATGTACTGAAAAAATTTTGGAGCTAAAAAAATTTCGACAGAAAACTGATGCAATGAAAACATGGTTTTTGGAAATTCCGATCGAACTTATAAACATGTTAGAGCAAGCTAGACTAGGTTAATGGCGTGGCTCTGATACCATATTGTGCCACGGCAGCGCCGCGGCCGTCTACTCGTGGCCAAAATGCATAATCAAAAATTTTCTTAACTTTAAACCGGCGCTACCGCGGACAATAAACCCAGATCGTAACCATTAACCTAATCCTAGCTATCAAGAGAATGGGTAGAGAGATATACCAAGCGATCCGTGTCCTTCGGTCTTCATCTCTACTCTGATCTCCTCGCGGAATCTCCGGTCGTCGCCTCCTCGTCGAAACGGGCACCATATCGCCGGGTTCTTTTACGGGCTCCTACCTCTGGACCGAGGCAACTCGGGCGCGAAGTTGGCGAGCTGACACGTCCAAGAGATGCTGTAGGTGTAGTATAGAAAATATTGTCTCATTTGGGGTAGTGAAGTTGCCATGATGGAGGAATCAAAGAACTTTGGAGAGAGGTTGAGAATTTAGCAAGCATGCAAATGAGATATGAATAATTCCCCTCATCAAAAATGAACTCTCTCCTTCTCTCTCTCAAAAAGTGGCCGGCCTCTTATATGAAATGGTGGAGGGAAAAATACCAAAACCAAGAAGGGAGGTGAGTGTAGGAATCAAGAGAGGTGACCACATCCAAAAGCAAGCCTCACATCAACTTCTAATTCATTCTAATCTCAATTAATGCAAGCAAGTGATGGAAAAAGAATCTCATCATGCAAGAACCATCATGATGCCACCATTTCACAAAGAAACCCTCCACAAAAGATAATTTGCACAACTGCAAATAACCCCCTTCATCGGAAAAGTCCGGCCGGGAAGGAACAAAGGAAAACTGGCCGGAATGGAATGCAAACTGGCAACTTCAGAAAACTGATCCCGTAATAAATTACAGGAAAACCCCGCGACTGTATATACTTACCCGCATTTGTATTCCCACTGAATATAAATGCAAAGAGACAAAATCTACAATGTACAATACTAGGATCCGGCTTAAACCAAAGCCCGCTAGTATTATCCGTCCGATCATGATCCGTACAATACCGCACGTATCAGATCGAACCCTGCCATATCTCCATACGGCCTTTACAGCGTTTTACCCTAAACTTGAGTAACTGTGTGTGGGGGACTCTAAGGAATCGTCAATACTATGGCTGTGGATTTAACCACTAGCACGTCAGAGGTATTAGCCATACGTAACGGGCAACCAGCTATTGATCAAAATGGACTTCGATGAGCGAACTCATCCTGACACCCTACTGAGCCTGTCATTGATAATATCCGTACAGTCCTGTCCGTTCGTCTATGAGTGTCGCATGGCGGGCCTAGGGGGTTGGTAAAAGTCAGACCCCCAAAAGCGGTACAAGTCGTGTCGGAGTGCAGCCCAGAATACCCTGAGATACTACTAGAATACCTACCAGTAAATCTCCTGCCTCGCCGAGGGCTTTGTGTAATGGCTCTCCTTGACACAGCACGACCTCACCCCCAATACCGGGAGAGACGAACCCCTGCAGATCCGCTCACTGCCTCCATGTGGCTCGGGACTGTACCCAACTAAAACCTGTTTGCACGACTCCTTTGAGTCGTGGTAGGGTAGTAATCAAAGCACATTGGGAACTCACACGAGACAAATGACGATCTCAGGTCGATGAACTAACCTGTACATATGTCACCAGGGAACTGCTATCTCACATTAGGTATAAGACCAACTAGCATGTTCCCGGCGAGTCTTGTCCGGTGTACTCATAACCCAATGAGCACCTGTATACATCTTAGGTGAACCAACTGACACCAGTGGCTTGTGAGACCGGCTAGCGCCCCTCGTCGGGGTCTCGACCGTATACACTAGTCTACTCTGGAGTATCGATGCCCTGTCTCGAAACTCCCACGACTAGGGACCTTTTAAGGATGTGCTTATAGACCCCAGCTCCCACGTGTATGATCGCCTTCATACTGCTGGTAGTCAAGCAAGAATCCTAGGGGCTCTATCAACGTGTAATAGTGATCGGTAATGTCACCTAAAGCAGTACACGATGATAAAGATAAACCAGATAGCATACTTTCATCTTGAGTAAGACTATCCTATCGGTATAGGTCCTCCCTCAATCATTGCAATCACGTGCCTGTGATCCAATAATTGACTCTGAGGGCACTATCTCCAACATATATATCACATATATATTATTTATGTAACAAAAGAAAACAATACAATAAACATATATCACATATATGTTACATGTATCAAAAATGAGAAATAGAAATACTTAAGTGAGCATATATTAGTTAATATAATTTAATATATCAAATATATAATTATATATTAAATTATCGAATCAACACTTGATCCGATAATCCGGCTATATCACATATAACCGACTAATATAAATTGTATCATTTCATCGAATCAACACTTAATCCGATGACCCGACTATATCACATATAACCGGCCGATATCACATATCACGAGAATAGAATACGGTATCATATACACGTATTATTCCCGGTCCCGCACATATCACATATGTGCTTCTACTCCATTTCGCCTGATCCAGGAAACCTCTGTGTAGGACTCTAAAGACTCGTCAATACGCCGGCGGTAGGTGATGATCAAATCAAACACCCAAAAGCCGCAAGCGATCAGCTAAACGTAATGGCCACCCAGGTATTGATCGACCAGAAGATCGACAAGCAAGCCTGTACACACTCCTGCAAAGCCTATCAGTAACACTACCGTACAGTCCGGTCTCTTCGTCTGATAAGTCGCATATCCTGTCAAGGGATGGTCAACGTCAGACCCCAGTAACCGATAAGTCGTGCCGATGTGAAGCTCATAACAGGTCGAGAATCTACTGATAAACTTACCAGTAGATCTCCATAGCAGCCCTGCCCAGGGACTTCCAGTTATAGCCTATCGAGCACAGCGCAACATCAACCCGCAATACCGGGAGAGACGAAACCCCTCTTATCGCCCATTGCCTCCATGTGATTCGGGACTGTACCCAAAAGCCACCGTTTTGCACGTTCTCTTGAACGCGGTAAGGTAGAAATCAAAGCAAAGTGGGAATCACACAAGACTCTATGATGATCTCGGGTCTACAGACTAACTTGTACCAGTGTCACCAGAGAACTGCTATCTGAAGATAGGTATAATACCAACTAAGAGTTCTCGGCGAGTCTGTTCACTGTATCCAGTCTCCACTGAGCACCCGTATACCTCCTTTGATGTCAAACACCAATGGATGTGGGATCATCCATCGCCCATCGTATGGGTCAAGAAGCGTATACACTAGTCTATTCTGGAGTATCGATGCCCTGTCTCGATACACCCTCGACTAGGAACAATTATAGGATGTACTTGTGGACTACCCTGACCCCACTAGTATGATCTCCATCATAGTCCTGGTAATCAAGTAAACATCCTAAGGGCTTCATCAACATGTGAGAGCAAGGCAGTATCACAATACAAGTAAACATGTTAAGACAAAGAGCAACCAGATAGCATACTATAATGTCGAGCAAGAAATTCTTCTCTATATATGTCCAAGCATTCACTATAATATACATCATATGTACAATTAACTAACATCCATCATAGCACATACATTTTCAAATTTGTTTATAAAAACGTATGCGTCTTCAGTTTCAAGCCCATGAAATTTTGGCAACAGTTTGATGAATTGAGTTTTGATTTCGAAATTATCCCCATTGGCTGGTGGAATAGAAAGACAAGTAGGAAGGGGACCACGTATAGGGTAGCATCTCTCTTGGAGAGAAATGCGCAGAGGATTCTGCGCACCTGCGGGCGGTGGCAAAGTGGTGTTATTAAAGTTTTATGGAAATCCGTCCATCACGGTGGATGTGGTGGGTGGTGAGGAAAAATATGTGGAATTACTGACTTCGGAGTCGATAAGAGGAACGCGGACAAGACGGGCACTAGAATCCTGTATCCAGCCGAGCATGCACTAAACGGTTTAGCACAAGTGGCAACCTTTATGATAATTAGAGAAAATGGTTTTGTTTTTGATTTGAAAAAGACGGATTTAGAAAATTCACAACAAAAATGCACAATCAACCCTAGATCTACTGGTCACCTAGGTCAAGTCACTAGACCGCTCCTAGACTTCCAAAAGACAAATCGCAGGATAAATTCTCTACTACCCCTTTATCCCTCATGTGGCCAGGTAAGTGCCAGGTAAGTGGGAGGTATCCGCTACGTAAGTAGCGGGCCAAATTAAGTAACCACTTGCCTTTGACACCACAAAAGAAATACGGATAAGCAATAGATTACCTACGACCTTCTTCTTTCCTAATTGAGCGTGACGGAACTTAGAGTCTTGTTTAGATTTTTTTAGTTAATGAAGGGTTATGCGGATGCTAGTTTTGCGATTTTTAGGGCTTAGGAAGGGTAATGAAACCCCTACCTAATCTGAATTTGGTCTTTGCCCCTTAATTTCCGTATTAAAAATATGCAAATAACCAATATCAAAACATACAACAAATTTCTTTTAGCGACGCTGCGAATTTTTGCAAAGAATCATGCAGAAAATGGTTATTGGACAAGAGCAGATAAGTGATAAGAAAGTGGAGTATAGACCAGAGAGATCTTAAACCTTAAATCGTCAAGAACGCTGCGGTTCCACCGCCAATGCCAGCTTATCATCGCGGTTCCGCGATGGTCTGAACAGTTTTTTGAACGGAATTTCGTACAGCTACTCCAATTTCTCCTCTGTCCTAGATGAAATGCACTAAATAATTTTCTCCCTGCTGCAGTGATTCCAGATTCCCTTGGAAAATTCGCAACTAATCATTAAGCACACGATGCGATTTTGATTTAAAATTCTGATGGAATAATAATATTTCAACTCAAATAGCAATAACGAACAAACTACACACGGATCCCCAGCAACGGCGCCATTTGATTTATCGTTTCTCGATGTGGATGAAAAGTGTTATCACAATCAAATAAATTATAGCCGCAATCAATATCGGTGTCGATGTAGTTCGTTAATGAGTACGGATCGTTCACTGAGATTCATGTATTTATTCGTTCTTACTTTAGTTGAGTCAAAAGAAAATATTAAAGAAAATTCAAGAAAATGAATCAAGATTTAGTTGATGAAATATTTTCAAGACACATCATGAAAGAGTTTGAGATATAGTGACCAAGAAGGTATCCAAATTCAATTTTAGTTATCAAGAAAATGTAGAATAGCTTGTAGGATTTGATAGGAATTAGTAGCAATGATGAATACTAAAAATTACTAATCTTATCTATTGGTGAATTATAGCTAGTACGATGGCGATGAATGAAGATTAGGGATCTTTTGGAGAAACTAGGGTTTTTCCTTCACCATCTCTTGTCTTTTCATTGATTATCATTCAAATCTAGCCTTTAGCAAAAAGAATCATTACTCATTTAATCCCAAATTGCAACGAAATTATCAAGAATGGTGATCTCGCTCCAAATTTGGTCGTTGATGATTCTTTTTTCTAAAGTTCATAATTCTCATAAGATTTAAGATTAGTTTAGGATTTCATCACCATTTGATCAACCGATCTCTCTCAAATCCTTAACAAGCAGAGATTTCACTCACGCATCATGAAAATAAAAGAATCAAGAATTAGAAATTTCATAATGCAAGAATTTAAAGAAAGCAAGAATTAATGATTGAATCACCTTTATTAATCAACTTCTAATTACACATTTCTTCAATCCGAGATTACAATAATTGCTCTCGATCACTCCCTTGAAGAGGTAACTATCCGTCGAATTTCGCTTTGCTCGATCTTCGTAAGACTTGGACATGTCGAGGATCTCGTGCTCTTGATGATGATCGGCGTTGCGTAAAGGATCTTCGATTGTCGTCGCTTGATGTTGTTCTCAACGAATCTTGATTTGGATCTTGATCTTGAATTGAATTGGATTTCGAATTGGAGTTACAAGTTGTGTTACTCAACTTGTGTAGAAAATTGTTCAACCCCTTAAAATGAAGGCTTAATTCCTTTATATAGCCCTTCACCAATCTTCCACTAGAAGCTAGGATAATCTTCTTATTGGATATAGTGCACTCAGAGTCAATTATTGGATCGCAGGCACGTGATTGCAATGATTGAGGGAGGACCTATACCGGTAAGGACAGTCTTACTCAAAATGATAGTATACTATCTGGTTTATCTTTATCATCGTATACATACTTTAGGTGATATTACAGATTACTATTACACGTTGATAGAGCCCTTAGGATTCTTGCTTGATTGCCAGCTGTATGATGGCGATCATATACGTGGGAGCTGGGGTCTATAAGCACATCCTTAAAAGGTCCCTAATCATTGGAGTTTCGAGACTGGGCATTGATACTCCATTAGTAGACTAGTGTATACAGTCGAGACCCCGACGAGGGGCGGTGGCCGGTCTCATAAGCCATTGGTGTCAGTTGGTTCACCTCAGATGTATACAAGTGCTCATTGGGATATGAGTACACCGGACAGGACTCGCCGGGAAGTTGCTAGTTGGTATTATACCGGTCGTCAGATAGCAGTTCCCTGGTGACATGTGTACAGGTTAGTTCATCGACCTGAGATCATCATTTGTCTCGTGTGAGTTCCCACTATACTTTGATTACTACCCTACCACGGCTCAAAGGAGTCGTGCAAACAAGTTTTAGTTGGGTACAGTCTCGAGCCACATGGAGGCAGTGAGCGGATCGGCAGGGGTTTCGTCTCTCCCGGTATTAGGGGTGAGATCGCGCTGTGTCTAGGAGAGCCATTACACGAAGTCCTTGGCCAAGGCAGGAGATTTACTGGTAGGTATTCCAGTAGTATCTCTGGGTGTTCTGGGCTACACTCCGACACGACTTGTACCGCTTTTGGGGGTCTGACTTTTACCAACCCCCTAGGCCCGCCATGCGATGCTTATAGATGAACGAACCAGACTGTATGGATATTGTCACTGACAGGCTCAGTAGGGTGTCAGGATGAGTTCGCTCATCGACCTCCTTTTTGGTCAATACAAGGTAGTCCGTTACGTACAGCTAGTACCACTGACGTGCTAGTGGTTAAATCCACAGCCAAAGTATTGATGAGTCTTTAGAGTCCCCCACAGACAGTTTCTCAAGTTTCGGGCGAAACGTTGTTGTAACATTTTAAAAATAATTAAATAAATAATTAAATAAATAAAATTGTTTAAGTGAATTTTGTGATTTTCGGTAAAGTAAAACGTATTTTTCGTAAAACAAAACCGTAATTATTTTTCACTATAAATTTAAAAATACCTATTTTAATTATGTTATTACTAGTAAATGGTGTTTATTTAGCCACTTATAAATTTTTAGTTTAATTAAATATTTTTCCTAAATTAATTGTTTTAAATATTAACATAAGCTTTATTTTTACACTAAATTAGTGTAAATTACAAATTTGAATGGTTTTAATTTATAAAAATGAACCATGGCATATTAGAATTTAGTGTGTTTCATGCAAAATTTATTTGCAAATTTTTCAAAAATTCTAGAGTCTTCTTGAGTTGTTTTAGTAAAGAAATAAAAGAAAATTAAATAAATCAATGAAAAGACATAATGAAGTGATATTTTGGGGGAAACTTCTACACAACTCCTCACTCATTTCTTTCTCTCCTTCACCTCCCAAACATGGCCGGCCTCATCCCCATGGCAGCCCCCCCATTTTCCAATTTTATTTTTACTCCAAAAATCATCAAAGATCCTCCAAAATTCAATAAAAAATTGCACAAAATCCTAATAAATTCCTACCCTTTATTCCTTGCTCTTCTTTACATGGATTTTTGAGTGGGAAAGCATGCATTTTGGAGGCTCATTTTCATGTTTGGACTTTAGGTTGTGGAGGTATAAATCTTTCTCTTTTGATTTATTTCTATTAGATGTTTCTTTTAAAGCATAATTAGATTTATTAAATTAATTCTAGTTGCAAATTTTAAAATTCAAGTTAGGGTTTGTAAATTCAAGTTGTGGTTTTTATTAATTAAATAAGGTTATAATAGCTAGTTTAACATTTTTAGAGTGGAAAAATCTTGCATGGTTGTTGTATAATAATTTGTTTATTCAAATTATTTTAATTATGCTAATTAGCTAACTAGTTTTTTTTAAAATGTATATTTGGGTAATATAAAATTCTAATTAAGGTTGCTATCATTAGATTGTAGTTTTAGTGAGAATATTATCATGTTAATGGAAAGAAAAACTTAGTTTGATCACTAGTTTCTTTTGATAATTGGAAAATACTAATAAAATGCTATTTTTGTAAACTAGATTTTGGAAATTCCTAAATATATGAGATTAAAAATATAAATTATAGTTTCATTATATCATTATTATCATGAATTGTAGTTTAAGACATTAATCCATGTAAAATCATGTTTAGGGGTGGAATTGTGGTATTTTGCTTGTAACATGTTGAAAATTGCTAAATATTGCAAACTAGAAATTTCAAATTAATACAAATTTATGTAATAAAAATATAATAATGGGTTGTATAGTCTAGTTATGCTATCTAATGAATTTTATGACCATTGGTTTCTTTTGAATGTCAAGTTTTGAAGAAAAACGGTAAATTGGCATTTTCGGGTTTTACGAAATCGGGCGATTTGATGGATTTTAGTGTTTCGATGAATTAAATCATGTTTTATAATATAAGTAATAAGTTTTAAAACTATGAGTTATTTGTTCTTGTTATCTCGATCCATCGGAGTTTGTACGCCGAAATCGAGCGATATTTGGTTCTTTTGCGTGGACGGGACATAGGTTTTAACCTATGCTTGTTCCTTACGTCTTTTGAATTTTGTATGTGATTCTGTTTACGATAAAATTTATATGTTTGCATTTAGGTACCCCTCTCGTGGACTGTGAGCGATGAAGAGGAGGTTGACGACACCGTCTTCGGCAGACATGGACCAGGTGAGTAGATGTATATCTACGGGGAGAAGTCGGGTGGATGGAGTTTAGCACCCCCGCAACGTAGAATAGGAATAGTACTTATTGTCATTACGAAGCCAGACGTGACCCTAGATTCTTAATGAGTAGGACCCTAGTAATGACCCTAGGCTGGACTAGACTGATTTAGGAAGACCATATCAGAGAATGAATATCTTAGAAGAGGTTTATAGGTTTCAGGTAGAAACACACACACGCACACACTGAAACTCGACATGGTGTATACGTGTATGTGTATATATATATAGGACTAGGTATAGGTATATGTATATATATATACAGCATGGGTATGGGATACATTGATGTGATATGATACACGGGAATGAAACAGTATAACTGGGCTTGATGCCGTGATTCTTGACTATACACTCATATTAAAGTGTTAGCGGATCATTAGAGAATGAGATAAAGAACATGTATACATAAATTATAATGGGTAGTGATGATATTGAGGTACATGGGACTTTTAAATAGAACCCGAACTATAACTTGTGACTGATCACGATATGATATATGTATGACTTGATTACGACATCATGTAGGTGTGACCTGATGTCGATATCATATATGTGTGACTTGATGACGATATGATATCGGTATGACTTAATCATAACATGATACATATGACATGCTATTTCTGAGGATAAATTAATGAGGTATATTTATGATGGCAATGCTATATAATTGATGTATGCGATTACAGCATAGCACCTCGATCATGACATGTGTTGATGATGATATTATATGAATAATAAGACACGTAGGTGATATTTGACCCGTACCCCGATATTGGGATTCCGTACGATGGATTTTACCGTACGAGGCATAGATGTGATGATTGATCCGCACTTTTGATTTGAGAAAGTCGTACTATGTACGTGACGCTATTGAGGCTGGATCGCCGACTATTAGAGATATGGACTCAGGCTTAGGTGTACTTCTATCGACCAGTTCTTAGGTTTAGTTTTCCTTGGGGGGGTTAGATGGACTCTAGGTTAGGTTCGAGTCATATAATGGTAGTGGTAATTGTATATCAAATGAGTGGATAACACACATCCGTCTTTACTTTCACATTGTAATCATAATGTTGCATGTTCATACATATGTTGCTATAATCAGTATAAACTTTACCTGTTAGGACACCAGCACCATTACCGACGATGCGCATATCCCACGCACACTTATTTGCCGGCTCACACACATTATCATCGGTCATTGCTATGTTACGTACACTTTAGATAATATTATCTTTTATTGATAGAATCAGCTAGCAACTAGATCGATATTTAATATTGTGATTACTCTCAGATGTTAGTCTAGACATGGCATTTATTACTTAGACATTCATGCATTCATATTTTCATGTTATCATGCAGTATTATGGGGCATATGCCGACACTTATCATATACTTATTTATGATTTTGAGATTTGGATTTCTATGAGATTTCAGGATTTTTGGGAAAAACCGCAAGAATATATAAAAACTTTTCTCTCTCTCCTCCTCTCTTTTTAAAATGTAAGATGCGGTTTTCTCGTGATGTATGTGTCGTCCACCATGAGATTTCAAGTTTTCTGATGGATTTTGAGACCCGATTCGAGGAGTGGATGAACCGTCTCGGGTACATGGTGGGCCCGGTATGGTACCCGGGGCAAGAAGATCGAGTTGTAGATGATGAGCCTGGCAGGGGAAGGCTACCTACCGGTGATGTCTGGCGCGGCGGATATCCGGAGGATACCGACCGTTGTCATGAGATTTGATGATATGGGCCGATCCGGACTAATGGAGCCCGAGATATTGAGACTATGAGACATTGAGATTATGAGGTATTGAGATTTGAGATTTACGTGTTTTGTGTCGATGCTTGACACGGATTTCCATGGATTTCATCGTTGATGTTTCAGATTTCTATACACTCTTTACCATGATAAAATCTAAAGATCTTCTTTATACAGATACATCTAGATTTGAGGATTGATTGTTTCACAGTCATATTGCATGCATATTCATTCACATGACATGAGCATGGAGTATCTGCATTTACACGTAGCTTATTATCCTGTCTTACTTGATGACTAGTAGTAGATTGGTATATTATTATGACCTAGGATAGCGTCGTGCATTCGATTTCTTTTCGTAGATGTCTTCTACTCACGAGTTGGCAACTCACCCCCGTTGTGCCAAATTTTATTACAGGTTCGATGTACAGATTTCCCTGGCAGTTGCTGGCACATCTTTTATTTCAGGGTGATTTGCACGGTAGGTTGGTTCACTTGTATCTGGACCGCCATTGTATTGGTATTATTTCATTTGTATCTAGAAATCTCCATCAACCATACTTGTATTACGTGATAAGTTTATTGGACCAGTTATTTATTTCGACCTTAGAGTCGCGCTTGTATTATTCTGATCTGGTGGTTTTGTTTTCTTTTGAGTTTTGAGCCTCGCCCTTTGGCGTTGTATATTATTGTGCTTGTTGTGCTTGTTTCCGCCTGTTGGCGTTGAGCTAGCTCCCGTTTGGGGATGCTTTTTATTGTTTATGTATATTATACTTGTTGTACCCGTTTGGGGCCAGTTTTTACAGAGGAGACTCTGCCGAAATTTTTGGGAAAATTTGCTGATACTTTTAAACTTGTTTTCTTTATGTTTTCTTTTACTTCTTCTTCTTTTATATGGTTTAGATTTCTGGGCTTCGGCTTACTTAGGTTACGTTGCGCCTCTAGATGCTTCTTAATCTAAATGCCGGTCACATTCCGTACTTTCGGGTCGTGACAAAGTTGGTATCAGAGCGCTAGGTTTAACCTTGTATAAGTCTAGGTGACCCTTGGTTGATGGAGTAGGCGATTTAGGTAGAGTAACGTACTGTGGGTATGGTCCGCGGCATACTTACGATACGCTACTCTGCTTAAGGAGCCTTAGGATGTACATTTGTTTGCACCGTATTTCATTCGTTCCTTTGATCTATCTTCGTCGATGTCGCAGGGTGGTTTCTGTTACCACGGGCGCACGGGCAGAGGGAGCTGCTGCTCGAATGCGATAACCATTAGAGTATTGGTTATTCTTGAGGATTGAAGCATTGTTTAGCGTGCGGATGAAGGGTATTCACATGCCATCCAGACGAAGTTAAAGGGTTCGAACGATTATCAGAAAACCATTTTCCAAAGTTTAAGGTATTCGGAAGAACATGCAGGTATTTTGATGGACTCTCTAGAAGAATGAAACCATAACTCGACATAATGACCACGAGAATGCCCTTGAACCTTAGGGTTTACGGCAGTTCCGCGGTGCCATTAGTGAGGCTTGGGTTTGCCCTTCTACGGCTGGACCATCGATGCGGGGGTATGTACCGGATATTTTTAAACTGTACTTGAGTGTTGAGCTCTCGGGGAATTATGGGATTTTGATGGATCGATCGAAAAGTTTAATGTAGTCAGGATATCAAGTGAAGGGATCGACTGCGTGGGAGACTCTAGATATGAGTATTGCCGTTAGAAGTGATTGTTAGAGATTCTGCGTGTTTTAGTTTAGTTAATTACCGCAATCAAGACGGTTTCGCTTGTAGCTAGCCGGTTGAGTACGGGTCGTCCGCAGGGAGATGGGAATCTTTTTCTATGTGTTTTAACGAGTTAAGTCCAAAAGTCCAGATTTGTTTGTGATTAACTAAGTGTTAAAATGATATGTAAAGAGAGCTTGTTAGGGTTAGGATTAGGTTAGTTTGAGTTAGGAGTCGCTCACTTCTTTCGTTGCCACTCTTAATATCGGTGTTACGGTAATCGGCAACAACGGGGATTAGCACGACTAGGAAGGAACTTGCGAGTATAAGCTAGGCTTTCCAACGCTTAAGTTCTTCCTTTTGGTGCTTGTCCGTCCGTTTTTGGCTCTTAGCCATAACCTCCGATTAATTCAACCACAACCGGTCTCACTACAGAATCACCGCTATCATGTAGGATAGGGTGCCGTAGGGAGCGGATTGTGGTTCAATTAACGGGAGTCGATTTAAGATGTTGGGCAAGGAAAGAGTGAGAGAGCTTTCATTCTCTCAAACTTCCCTTATCCTACCCTAACAAGTATAGAAACTACTCACCCATTATACGGAAAAGAAAATAAAGCAAAAGAGGAAGATAGAAAGAAGGAGATTAGAAGATAACAACTAGCTATTTGCGACCTCACCTCGGCAAGGATCAAGCGTAAGCGTCATGGTTGTTTAAGGATAAAGGAAAAGAGAAAAGAAAGAAACAAACAATAAATAACAACAACTAGATTAGCAAAAGAAAATTACAAGCAATTATAAAAGAACAATTACAACAAGATAAGCATGGCAAGAACAAGAACTCCTTTATTCATTCTTCACTCACAAAAGCTCACTACACGTTTTTTAATGGAGAAAAGATGAGAGGAGGAAGAAGAACAACAACTAAAACCTAAAATCTAAATACAAGATTATGTCCCCTTGGCTTCACAAGGTTCTGGGCTATTTATAGGCAGGGAAATGGAAATCTAGGGCAAAATTCTGCCTCTACATGAAAAGACCAAAATACCCCTGAAATTTCAACAACAGAGGAGGCCGTACGGCCGCGGTTCCGCGGCCTAAGTATGCTAATGCCGCGGAACCTCGGCGCTTTAGAGGGATCGTGCCTTCATTTTTGGTGGTGCTCCCTGGTTTGCTGTGCCCTTTATTCTGGTATATGTTTTTTCTCAGAATATTTTCACGATTTTTCCAGAATTTCTGTTCAACAAAAAGGTGGTTGGATATGTATCTTTTGTCATGATTTTCTTGAGCTCCGCGTAGATTTCTTTGATCTTGTGTTGCCATTGAGCCTTGTGCATGAAAATGGCACTGATTTGCCATTTTGACTCTTAAACTGGTGTGTGGCAACAGACGGATAAAGGGCGGAGACCCGTGTTTTATCTGTGGTTGGCAGGAACCCGGATTTTGTCTTGTTTTTCCATGAATTTCACCGTTTAGAGCAGAGAACCTGTATCCTGCAATTGACTAGCAAACACGGCTCAAGAGTACCTACCGATAAGCAATATGATAAAAACTGGGCGGTATAAAAATGCAAAAATCTGATATGAACAAATACCCCCAAACTTATCATTTGCTCGTCCCGAGCAAAGCCAATTTATTCACAAAAAATTCCTAACCTCACTTTCGCAGGGAAAGCGATTGCACTGAGCATGTGCAACAAGCCGTTAATCCTCTAGGTGTCCCTAGTAGAAGGAGTGTTGTCTCCTGAGGGTTTTCAGCGGATACTACCCACAAAATCCGGTCAAGCTAGTTTTGCAAAATAACTATGATTCAGCCCTAAGGTTTTGTTTCAGAAAATAACAATTCTATTATCCTATGTCTAGACTATCGAACCCTTATTTTTCACACCTCGCTTCTTTTTTAACTACAGATTTTATATGTCTTTACGTGCAGTGCAAATAGTGTCGTTAAGTTCCAAAAGGATCGAATAAAGTCATCATATCACACAATAAAGCCCAGATAAAAGTTTTAAAAGGATCGCATAAGTTTTATAAAGAGTTAAGCATTTTAAGTTTCGTTTTCCAGTAAAGTTTCAACTTCAGAATTTCTATCTTCCCTAACAGGAAACTAGGTCTTATTTTTCACTCCACCTTTTTCTTGTTTTCATTTCATACACACCTCTGTGAATGTGCAATAGTCTTTATCATAGAATAAAACCTTTATATCTCCGCTAAATTTTTTTATAAAAGCCTGTCTTTTATCAAGATTATTCTCACACAAAGAACCGTTAGGAATTTTAACTCGGAGAGAACACTTGCTTGACTTTGTTTTAATCTTGACTTTCTAGGCTTCTTAGCGAGCTTTGGGCCAATGCACCCAAACAAGTTGGCTTTAGGGCATTAGGTGTAGAAACACCCCAGCGGACTTAATTACTTAAGTTACCTAGGTCCAAAAACAAAAGACAATTTGGCGTGAAAATCATGATGATTCAATACGAACGGAGATATAACCGGCAGTTCAATTATTTTTTGGATAAAAGACGTGTTTAGTGGGTTCGGTGTGTAATCATTCCAATCAAGTTTCAGATGGGTTATTTTTCAGACTTAGTTTCAATTAAGGCATCAATAACATTCCTTCATATTCACTTCACTTCATAAACTATTCTTGATATTACTTATTTCAGAACAAACCTATTTGATCCTTAGAAAATCATTGATCCATTTAAAAGTTTTTAGACATAAAAGACTTGTCATCTAATTTCCAAAACTCACAACACGTGTAGTGTGATGTAAAGACGTATATCAGCTATAGTTAACTTCAAAGAAGAGTTATCTTTCAGTTTTTCAAAATCTAAAAATAAGATTTAGTTATTCTTATTTTATCAAACAAAACCGTCGAAATGTTGAATCAGAGTCCTCCCACTAGCTAACTTGACAAAAAAGTTTTTATGTTTTTAGAAAATTTTCGGATTTTTATGGATTTTATGGATTTTAATATGCAGATGCAAAATATACATATGAATGCGAAGGTAAGAAATGCGTACCGAGCGTACCCCCAAACTTAAACTGGACAATGTCCTCACTGTCATTGCATGAAGAGATCATTTGAAGGGTCAAAATTGTCGGTTAGATATACACAATTTTTTTTTTGTTTTTGTTTTTAAAGAAAAGAAAAAGAAAAAAAATATCCACAAAAATGTACAAAATGGTATATACATACCCCCAGACTTATCTGGAACAGTGTCCACTGTTCTTGGCTGGATAACCGAAGTTTGGTGGTAGGCAGAGGAAGATTATGCAGGGTACACCGGCTCCTGTAAGAACAGGAGCTCCTCTGTTGGTTCGGCGCTAAGGTACGGTTTTAGTCGGTGTCCATTCAGTTTGAAAAATGAACTGTCCTTTGGATTCTCCAAATCCACAGCGCCATGCGGATACACATTCCGCACACAATACGGCCCTTTCCAGCGAGATCTGAGCTTTCCTGGATGGAAGTGTAGTCTGGTGTCGTAAAGCAGTACCTGTTGACCAGGTATGAAAGTTTTGCGCAAAAGGTGTTTATCGTGAAACATCTTCGTTCGGTTCTTAACGAAAACCGCGTTATCGTAAGCCTCATCCCTAAGCTCGCTTAATTCGTTCAGCTGCAGCTTCGGATGGCTGCCCGCATTTTCGAGAGACAGATTCAGCTCCTTTATCGCCCAAAATGCGCGATGATCTATTTCGACAGGTAGGTGGCAAGACTTTCCGTACACAAGCCGATAGGGAGACATGCCAAGATCGGTCTTATAAGCGGTTCAAAATGCCCAAAGGGCATCAGTGAGTTTCAGCGACCAATCTTTTCGGTTCTTGGAAACCGTCTTCTCCAGTATCTGCTTGATTTGCTGATTTGAAACTTCGGCCTGCTCGCAGGTTTGGGGGTGGTAGGGCGTAGAGAGCTTATGATTAATGGAATATTTCCGCATCAAGGCCTCGAAAGTCTTGTTGCAGAAATGACTTCCATTGTCGCTAATGATCGCACGTGGGTGCCCAAACCGGGAGAAAATGTTTTCTTTAAGAAACCTAACGACAACCTTGTTGTCGTTAGTCCGGCTGGGCACAGCCTCGACCCACTTAGAGATGTAATCAACAGCGAGAAGGATGTACAAGTTCCCGAAAGAGCTGGGAAACGGCCCCATGAAATCTATCCCCCAAACATCGAAAATCTCCACAACCAAGATTGGTTGGAGCGGCATCTCATTCCTCCGGGATATCCGGCCCATGTGTTGGCACCGGGAGCAAGTCTTGCAATAGTCATGAGCGTCTTTGAAGAGTTGTGGCCAGTAGAAACCACATTGCAAGATCTTTTCAGCTGTCTTTCTGGGGCCAAAATACCCGCCACACGCTTGATCGTGGCAAAATGACAGCACACTCTTGAATTCCTCGTCAGGGATACACCGACGAATAATCTGGTCGGGACAGTACTTGAACAGATAGGGTTCGTCCCAGTAAAAGTGTTTTACTTGGGATAAGAAGCGAAGTCTGTCCTGACTTGACCATTCAGTCGGTAGTAATCCTGTGGCCAAATAGTTCACAATATCTGCGAACCAGGGTTCGCAAGATACTGTCAAGAGCTGTTCATCCGGGAAAACGTCGTTGATCGGAATTGGAAGCGAAGGCGAAGAAGGAAGTCGTGAGAGATGGTCGGCAACTACGTTTTCACATCCTCGTTTGTCCTTAATGACAAGGTCAAACTCTTGAAGCAAGAGGATCCAACGTATTAGCCAAGATTTTGCATCTTTCTTCGCAAAAAGATGGCGCAGAGCAGAATGGTCTGTGTAGACAATGACTGGAGAGCCGATGAGGTAGGGCCTGAACTTTTCTAAAGAAAATACAACAGCCAAGAATTCCATCACAGTTGTTGTATAATTGAGTTGGGCGTCGTTCAGGGTTCGGCTCGCATAATAGATTACGTGCGGCATCTTGTTGATGTGTTGTCCAAGGACAGCACCAATGGCAAAGTCGGATGCATCGCACATAATCTCAAACGGGTGCGTCCAGTCAGGTGAAGAAAGAACGGGAGCAGAAGTGAGTGAGCTTTTCAATGACTCGAACGCAGTCACACAGCTCGAGTTGAAGTCGAATGGAGTGTCCTTGGCCAGCAAAAGAGTCAAGGGCCTAGCAATCTTGCTAAAGTCCTTGATGAACCGTCTATAGAAACCGGCATGGCCAAGGAAGGCTCGGATGTCTCGGACGCATCTGGGAGGAGGTAGATTGGAAATGACCTCAATCTTTGCTTTGTCAACCTCTATGCCATTTTGCGAGATGATATGTCCTAAGACAATACCTTCGCGCACCATGAAGTGGCACTTCTCCCAATTCAAAGTGAGGTTCTTGTCCTTACATCGGGTAAGGACAGCGTGAAGATGCAGCAAACACTCGTTAAAGGAATCGCCGAAGATGGAGAAATCGTCCATGAAGATCTCCAGAAAATTTTCCACCATGTCTGAGAAGATTCCCATCATACACCACTGGAAGGTAGCGGGCACATTGCATAACCCAAAGGCATGCGACGATATGCAAACGTTCCGAAAGGACAAGTGAAAGTGGTCTTGTCCTGGTCTTTTTCGGCGATGGGAATTTGATTATAGTCGGAGTAGCCATCAAGAAAGCAGTAGTACTCGTGTCCGGCCAATCGTTCAAGCATTTGGTCAATGAAAGGTAGCGGAAAGTGGTCTTTCCGCGTTGCGGCGTTGAGTTTTCTGTAATCGATGCATACTCGCCACCCAGTTTGGGTGCGAGTAGGGATTAACTCGTTCGCCTCATTGGTTATGACCGTGATGCCTGACTTCTTGGGGACAACGTGAATGGGGCTAACCCACTGGCTATCAAAGATAGGGTAAATGATACCACTATCCAGACATTTTACGATCTCCTCTTCACAGCCTCTTTCATGACTGGGTTGAGACGTCTTTGTGGATCCCTTGCTGGTTTGGCATCATCCATCAGATGAATGTGATGTTCAACGATCAGGGGACTAATCCCCTTGATGTCCGCCATGGACCAGCCAAAAGCTTGCCTATTACTGTGCAAGACCGCAAGAAGGGCTTTCTCTTGCTCTGGAGGTAGAGAAGCCGAGATGATAACCGGGAGGGTCTCGTTCTCACCCAAGTAACCGTACTTAAGGTGAGACGGCAAAGGCTTGAGTTCGAGCGTAAGAGGTGAAACGATGGAAGGCAAGATTGGTGAAGAGGTCTCGAACTCAAAGGACTCCAGCAAAGGTTCAAAACGAGTGTTAGCGACCGAGTTGGATGGTTCAGGTAACTCATCCGGAAATTCGAAGGATTCAAACTCGGGTTGTGAGCGACTAAGATCGTTCGAGAACGTGAAACACTCGTAGTCGTTGTCGGGCGCAGAAACAGCAGCAGGTTCCAAGAGGAACGCACTAGTGGCGTTAAGATTATCGTGATCGAACAGAAACACCTCGAATTCACACTCTTCTGGGGTGATCTCCTGATTGAGCAAACGTCGAGTATATTAGCATTAGGTTCGGAGGGCTGATTCCCCAACCTGAAAATGTTGAGTTCTATTGTCATATTTCCAAAAGATAGGTTCATCGAACCATTGCGACAATTGATCACAGCATTTGAGGTTGCAAGGAATGGGCGACCGAGTATCACCGGAATTTGATTCCGGGGGTTGGCTACAGGCTGTGTGTCTAATACAATGAAGTCAACGGGGAATATGAAGTCCCCGGCTTTGATTAACACATCCTCTAGCTCACCCCTAGGATGGGTGATCAATCGGTCGTCTATTTGGAGAGTGCAGTGTGTGGGTTTCAGCTCTCCTACGCCTAATTGCTCGTATACTGAGTACGGAAGCAGGTTAACACTGGCACCAAGATCTAATATTGCGCGGTTGATGTTCTTATCCCCAATGGTAATAGAAATCGTAGGACAGCCAGGGTCCTTCCGTTTTTATGGTAAATATTGGGTAAGGGCATCACTCACAGCACTAGCCAAGAAAACTTTCTTGGGTACCTGAGACTTCCTCTTTTTCGTGCACAAGTCCTTTAAGATTTTCGCGTAGGACGGGACATGTTGGACAGCATCTAAAAGAGGAATGTTAATGTTAACCTGCTTAAATATGTTAGTGTATATGCCCTAGAGGCCATTACTGTATCATACTAGTTTGTATATTACTTAATGGATGCTTGGGATATTCACCTTGTATATACAATCTTGCTCAAAATAGTAGTATGCTACTTGGTTTGTTTCTACTTCAATGTGTACTTGTGTTTATTTCAGTATATCACTTATACGCATTAGTGGAGCCCTTAGGATCTTTGCTTGATTACCAGCGTTGTGATGGCAGTCACACTAGTGGGGGCTGGGTAATCTATAAGCACATCCTTATTCAGGTCCCTGGTCGCAGGACTATCGAGACAGGGCATCGATACTCCGGAGTAGACCAGCGCATGCGCTTCTCATCCCAGTGTGGGAGACGGTCTGTCCCACAGCCGTCAGTACGTCGTACTTGAGATAGTATGCGGGTGCTCGTTAGGTTACGGGTACACTGGACAGGACTCGTCGGGAACTGACTAGTTGGTATTATACCTATCGTCAGTTATCAGTTCCCAGGTGACATGAGTACAGCTTAGTCCGCTGACTTGATACTGTCACTTCGCCTCGGGTGTGTTCCCACTGTACTTTGATCACTACCCTACCACGGCTCAAAGGAGTCGTGCAAACAGGTGGTAGTTGGGTGCAGTCCCGAAGCACTTGGAGGCAGTGACGGTTAGACAGGATTCGTCTCTCCCGGTATTGGGGGTTGACATCGCGCTGTGTCTAGGAGAGCCATTACACGAGTAGTCCCTGGCCAGGGCAAACGAGATATACTGGTAGGTTTCCAGTGTTATCTCAGGGTGTATTGGGCTTCACTCCGGCACGACTTGTACCGCTATTGGGGGACTGACGTTTACCGCCCCCTAGGCCCGCCATGCGATGTATCAGACGAACAGACCGGACTGTACGGAGAATGTCACGCTCAGGCTCAGTAGGAGTTCTGATGGGTTTCGCCTCGTCGGTCTTCTTGTCGGCATTACCTGGGGACCGTTACGCACAGCTAGTGCCGCTTGCGGTCTGTGGTTAAACCCACTGCCAGCGTAGTGTCGAGTCTTTAGAGTCCCACACAGAAAGCTTTTCGCCTTTAGGCAAAAGAGTAGAGGTCGCATGGTATTGCGACAGGTCGCATGGTTTTGCGACAGGGTTCGGTCACATCCGTGCACTTGTGCACGTACAGTGTCCGGACAGTTTACACTAGCGGGCTTTGGTTTAAGCCAGATCCTAGTGTACCTTATGGGATTGGATTTATCCAGTTTGCATTCGTGTTCCTCGGAACGCGGATGCGGGTGTGTATGCACAGTTGACAGGGAGGCAGAGGCAGCGGATTCTCATTAGGGTTGTTGACAGTTGACCGTTGACTTTTTGACTTTATGCTCAACCCTAATGAGAATATGATATGTGATTAACTATTATATTAATTAAGTATTATGGTGATATGGTTGTTGACTTGTTGACTTTTGTTGACTTGTTGACTTTGGTGACTTGTTGACTTTTGTTGACTTGTTGACCGGTTGACTAGGCTTGACTAGTTGACCATCATGATAACCATGGTTATCATTTCATGCCAAAGACTTTTTCTTGCTTGTTCATTTGAGTAAAATGAGTGCATGACATGATAAGGTTATGGTTACTTCAACCATCACATAAGACTTTTGTTGATATGATGAGTTATCATTGCTTTGGATTATGAGAGGGTGAGAGAAAAAATACTTGCTCATTCTTTCTTGCTCATTCTCTCTCTTGTTCTTGAGCTCTCCTCTTGCTCTCACCTTCAACCTCTTGCTCCCTCTCTTGATCTATGGTTCTCTTGTCTCATGAGTTGAGAATCAAGAACCATAGATAAAATCCCATTCTAAATCATCTCTACTCATTCTAGTTCACTAGGTTTAGCAAACCAAGTGAACTAGTTTCTTCAAAGAACGAAGAAGGAGCTAAAGGTTGGAGCTTTCAAGTGGATCTATCTTCGGCGTACGGAGACAACGAGAAGGAGCCATCGAACCACCATCGGAGCTTGAAGAGAAGGAGTTCAAGTTTAGGTATAACCATCTTCATCCGAGTAGCTAACTCTCTTTAGCATAGTTTGCTAGTTTTAGTTTAGACAACGATCCCGACCATAGTTTAGTCCATGTTGCCTCTTGCGATAAAAATTCGTTTTTTATACCGTTTCCGCCTCCCCGTAAGAACCGGGGGTCGCAATATGGACTTACAGTGGTATCAGAGCCTAACTAAACTTAAACTAGCTTGGTAGTGAAGTGTAACGAAGTTCGGAACCGGAAAAATCCAAAAACCAAACTTTACAAAAACCTGAGTTTCTGTTGAAATATTTTCTGGTCAAAATGAAAAACTTTATACTTGTAAATTCGGCTCAGGGTTTTGTGTGAACACCCAAGAAAAACGATACAGTGACTCGTCTAAACTGCCGCCCTTCCGCCGCGTGAGCCTTCTTAGCCGCCGCGGAACCGCCGCGAGTTGTTGTCTTCTCTGCATCGTTTTTCGTGAAGTGTGTTTGTGTGTTGGTTTTGGGATTTTTAAAATATATTATATGTGCCCAGATTTTCCAGAAAAGAAATTTCCTTTTGGGGTCCTATAATTCCGTATTTTTCCCGAACTTCACTGCACTTTGACTATGATGGTTATATCTGTGATGCTTGCATGTATTGAACGTCGGCTAATCGCTATAAGTCGATTAGTCGGGGTTATACATGATCTGTAATGTGCTGGAATGTGTATATGAATGTGTTGGACTGTCGCGGGTGAATAGCCGGGGTGGATGTGAGATGAGCTTTTGTTTTTCTTTCATTCATTGTAAATGTAAATTGATGTAATAATATTATTTGTTTGGCCGCACAACCGGGTTGGGGTTCTAGCCGTCATTGTATAATTCTTTTTACTGTTTTTGCTCCTAGGATAGACCCATGGAGGGGTGCACAAACTACCGAGTACTTGGCGGGTAGTTTGCCGCACCCGTAGGGGTCTTGGGTGGGGTATTTGGCTATTCACCGCGACCGTGTTATCCGCTTTTCGTTTCAGGCTCGAAAGGATTGCGGATTGCTAGTATATCCAATGCATTCATCTGTGATCTGTAATGTCTATCATTGCTTACTATTTAGGCGTTGCTTATGTTTTACAGACGCGCTAGCCCAGCCCCCGCTCTGTCGTTAGTTAAGTAACCTAACGGGTAATGACGGGGCCCCGTGGCGAATGCGAATGGCATAAGCGTACGTCATATTTTGGTTGTTTTCTGCAATGGTAGGATTAAATGATGGGACGCATTAAAAGAACTAATGAAAGAATATCACGCATTAAAAGAACTAATGCAAGATAATAAACCAAGTTAAAGTCGTTGGAACACTTTCGAAAAACCACTCGGTTCTTTTCAAAACAAACTTTTAAAATACGGAGTTTGAGCCACTCCATTTAAAAGCTATCTCGTTCCATCGACCAAATCAAGTTCACTACGTTCACGGTTTTGCCAAAACCATCCGTAGCCCTCCATCATTTCAGTTAAATATTCGGTAGTATTCAAGCTATGTATTTTGACCTCACGCCAAGGCATAGTGATTGGTAGCTGCCGGATATTTATCTGTTGCATAGATAGAATGCGTTGGTTTGAGACAGTCGTACTGCCATTTTGGCCTACGTCAAGGGTATGTACGGGTGGATTCAAATTAACCTGGATAATGATGGGACGAACTTGACATGTGACTTATGACATTTTGACCTCACGCCAAGGTCATAAGAGCATGGGGCAAAAATCCACATCGGGAGTTTCATAAGTACTGAAACTTGCTAGATTTGCATACCATTTGGAGTGTGATGATTCTGGTAGGATTCCTTCAGTTTCGTCACGCGATGATATTTGGATCCCGATCCTACTGTGAGTATATGCTACTCCTCGGGAAATTTCTCACTTAACGATCAATGCTATAAACCTAGTAGGTGCCTAGAAAGGTGTTAGCGGGGCTACGCCCCCAGGGAAAAGAGGTTCTTTAATTAAGGAACTTCGCGAAAGCGTTGGAAAACCTCCCTCGAAGTACCGACACCGGCCTGGCTGAACGGTTAAGCAAGTATTGTACGGTGGGATTGATCCTGACTAATTCTTCCTTTATGGTTTGAGGAGGGATTCGAGAAACAGTGGGAGCCATCCTGTTTAGACAAATTAAAAACCACTCTAAACTTGCAAGAGCATCATGCTGAGTGTTTCTTCTTCTCTCTCCTAATTGCAGCGACCAATCAACATGACTGGACTTAAGTTACTCCTAGATAAAAACAAACTGACAGGGCCAAACTACAAAGATTGGCTCAGGAATGTCAAGATAGCAATCACTTATGACAAGCTGGGGTATCTTCTTACCACCAAAGCTCCCCCTGTCCCTGGTCCAACTTCCAGTGTCGCGGATAAGGAAATCCGCAAGACTTGGGAGATTGATAGCGCGAAGGCCAAGTGCCTCCTGCTTGCCTCGATGGACAACGAACATCAGAGGAGGCATGAGAATATGGACATGGAGTCCATATTGCTCCATACAAAAGAACTGTATGGAGAGCAATCACGTATCGCAAGATACGAAGCGTCGAAAAAGTTATTTTCGACAAGAATGGCCGTCGGATCATCAGTAGCCGAGCACGTGCTAAAGATGATCGGCTTCATTGAGGAGCTCGCTGACCTAGGGATCACATTGGAGAGTGAGCTATATACGGATATAGTTCTCCAGTCCCTTCCTTCCACTTACGCCCAGTTTATACTGAACTTCAACTTACAAGAAAAAGAGGTTGAACTTTCAGAGCTCCTCAACATGCTGAGGAGCGCAGAGGGCACCCTACAGAAAGGTAGGGATACATCCACTTTGTTTGTAGGAGGATCATCTTCTTCTAGGTCCAAGGCGAAAGCCAAGGGAAAGAAGAAGAAGGCCCCCGCCAAACCAAGGGGCGGTGTTAGTAAAGTGGATACGAAGGGAAAAGGTAAAGCAACAAAGATAGCGGGGAAGCTTGTGGATAAGGAAGAATGCTTCTATTGTCATAAGAAAGGACACTGGAAGAATGATTGCAGGGCCTGGAAGGCCAGAACACAGGAATTGAAGCAGGTTGCAGCTTCAGCTTCAGGTGTGTATGTTATTGAAAATTGTCTTTCAATAAACTCTACTTCCTGGGTATTGGATACCGGATCAGGATCTCATATCTGTAATTCTTTGCAGGCGTTGAGAAACCGTAGGGTTTTGAAGGCAGGTGACATGACCCTCAGAGTTGCGAACGGAGCTAGCATGGATGCTAAAGCCGTGGGGGACTATCACCTGGGAATGTCAGATGGACATGTTTTGGTTTTGCGTAAATGCTTTTTTTTTGTACCCAACGCAACTTGTAATATCATTTCTGTATCTTTAGTTTCTAAAGAAGGTTATGAATTTGCGTTTGTAAGTAATGTTGTAAACATTCACCTTAATCAAGTTTTGATTGGGTCAGGTACATTGAGTAATGGTATATACGTGTTAAACCAACCACAGATTTTCAACGTCCAGAATACACACAAAAGAAAGTCTCCAGAAATAAATCAGACTTTCTTATGGCATTGTAGATTGGGTCACATCAATGAGAGAAGGTTGACTAAGTTACATACAGAAGGATATTTGAATGCGTTCGAATATCAATCGTATGCCACTTGTCAATCTTGTCTCAAAGGAAAGATGACAAAGACTCCGTTTACTGGACAAGGAGTAAGAGCGAGCGAGCTCTTGGGACTCGTACACAGTGACGTGTGCGGTACAATGTCTACACATGCCCGAAGCGGACATTCTTACTTCATTACTTTTACGGATGACTTCTCAAGGTACAGTTATGTCTTCTTAATGAAACATAAGTCCGAGGCCTTTGGAAAATTCCAGGAGTATAAGAATGAAGTAGAGAAACAGACCGGCAAAAGTATTAAGATTCTAAGATCGGATCGAGGTGGAGAATACTTAAGTGCCGAGTTCCTGGACTTTTTAAAAGAGAACGGAATTCTCTCTCAGCTTACTCCTCCATACACCCCGCAACATAATGGTGTATCGGAGAGACGGAACCGCACCCTATTGGATATGGTGCGGTCCATGATGAGTAACGCTGAGTTACCGCGATCGTTCTGGGGGTATGCGCTAGAATCAGCTGCATACCTTTTGAACCGAGTTCCGACTAAGACTGTGCCTACCACCCCATATGAAATGTGGAGTGGGAAGAAACCCTATCTTTAATATCTGAAGATCTGGGGATGTCCAGCTTTTGTCAAAAAGCAGCATGCGGACAAACTTGAGGCACGCTCAGTACTGTGCAAGTTTGTGGGATACCCAAAGAACACCAGGGGGTATCTTTTCTACTACGCAGAGGAACAAAAAGTCCTTGTTTCTCGTAATGCCCACTTTCTAGAACACCAGTTCTTGGAAAAGGAAATTAGTGGGAGCGCAGTAGAACTAGAAGAAATTCCAGAACCACAGACTATTACTGAAAGGTTAGTGGAACCAGAGGGTTCAACAGAACAGGACATTCCTACGCCGCTCCGCAGGAGTAGTAGGCAGTCTCATCCGCCCGAGAGATACTGCGGTTTTCTCATAGACGGGGATAGAGAGGATTGCATCATAGATTATGATGAGCCTACTAGCTTCCAGCAGGCCGTTCAGAGCGTTGACTCAGTGAAATGGCTGGATGCAATGCGGACCGAAATGGAGTCCATGTACACCAACAAGGTATGGACGTTGGACATTGCTCCAGACGGGGTAAAACCCGTAGGATGCAAGTGGATCTTCAAAAGGAAGATTGGTGTAGATGGACAGGTTGAGACCTATAAAGCTAGGCTGGTAGCAAAGGGTTTTCGTCAAAGACCTGGCTTGGACTACGACGAAACCTTTTCTCCAGTAGCCATGCTGAAATCCATTCGGATCCTTCTTGCCATTGCTGCCTTCCACGATTATGAGATCTGGCAAATGGACATAAAGACAGCTTTTCTAAATGGAAATTTAGAGGAGTGTGTCTATATGGACCAACCAGAAGGTTTCATTCAGAGTGGGAGCACCGGAAAGGTGTGCAAGTTGCTTAAGTCCATCTATGGGCTAAAGCAGGCATCGCGGAGTTGGAACATCTGCTTTGATAAGACGGTCAAAGAATTTGGCTTTATCAAAAATCCAGATGAACCATGCATCTATAGTAGATTTGTAGCGAGAACTGTAGTATTCCTCGTTTTGTACGTGGATGACATTCTCTTAATAGGAAATGACATTCCTATGCTACAATCTGTCAAGGGGTTCTTGTCACACAGGTTCTCCATGAAAGACCTGGGTGATGCCTCGTACATTCTGGGTATCCGGATCTACCGTGACAGATCCAAGAGGATATTAGGACTTTCACAGTCCAGGTACATCGACACCATACTGAAGAGGTTCAGTATGGAAGATTCCAAGCGCGGTAACCTACCGGCTTGTCACGGGATCACCCTCTCTAAAGAGATGTCTCCCAAGACTGATTTGGAGAGGGATCGCATGTCTATTATACCCTACGCTTCTGCGGTAGGCTCTATAATGTATGCGATGTTGTGTACCAGACCGGATGTAGCTTATGCACTGAGTGTGGTAAGCCGGTATCAGTCTAACCCAGGGGAGAAACACTGGATAGCGGTAAAGAACATTCTCAAGTACCTGAGAAGGACTAAGGAGATGTTCTTGGTGTATGGCGGAAAAGACCTCCAGATCGAGGCCTTTGCTGACTCCAGCTTCCGGAGTGACAAGGATGATTCCAAGTCCATGTCGGGTTTTGTCTTTACCCTCAATGGAGGGGCGGTGTGTTGGAAGAGTTCCAAACAGGAAACCGTTGCAGACTAGACGATGGAAGCGGAATACATCGCTGCATCTGATGCCGCAAAAGAAGCTGTCTGGATGAGGAAGTTCTTGAAAGAACTTCAGGTGGTTCCGTCCATTGTTGATCCAATACCTCTGTATTGCGACAACAACGGGGCTATAGCTTTAGCGAAGGAACCCAGGTCCCATCAGAAATCCAGGCACATCTTAAGGCGGTATCACCTGATCAGGGAGATCGTAGATTGCCAGGAGATCGAGGTTCGGAGAGTCGCTTCAGAAGACAACACTGCAGATCCATTCACCAAGGCCTTGCCCCAGACTCAGTTCGAGCGGCTGATCGAGATGATAGGTCTTCGATACGCCAGTACATGGCCTTAGTGCAAGTGGGAGATTGTTAGTGTATATGCCCTAGAGGCCATTACTGTATCATACTAGTTTGTATATTACTTAATGGATGCTTGGGATATTCACCTTGTATATACAATCTTGCTCAAAATAGTAGTATGCTACTTGGTTTGTTTCTACTTCAATGTGTACTTGTGTTTATTTCAGTATATCACTTATACGCATTAGTGGAGCCCTTAGGATCTTTGCTTGATTACCAGCGTTGTGATGGCAGTCACACTAGTGGGGGCTGGGTAATCTATAAGCACATCCTTATTCAGGTCCCTGGTCGCAGGACTATCGAGACAGGGCATCGATACTCCGGAGTAGACCAGCGCATGCGCTTCTCATCCCAGTGTGGGAGACGGTCTGTCCCACAGCCGTCAGTACGTCGTACTTGAGATAGTATGCGGGTGCTCGTTAGGTTACGGGTACACTGGACAGGACTCGTCGGGAACTGACTAGTTGGTATTATACCTATCGTCAGTTATCAGTTCCCAGGTGACATGAGTACAGCTTAGTCCGCTGACTTGACACTGTCACTTCGCCTCGGGTGTGTTCCCACTGTACTTTGATCACTACCCTACCACGGCTCAAAGGAGTCGTGCAAACAGGTGGTAGTTGGATGCAGTCCCGAAGCACTTGGAGGCAGTGACGGTTAGACAGGATTCGTCTCTCCCGGTATTGGGGGTTGACATCGCGCTGTGTCTAGGAGAGCCATTACACGAGTAGTCCCTAGCCAGGGCAAACGAGATATACTGGTAGGTTTCCAGTGTTATCTCAGGGTGTATTGGGCTTCACTCCGGCACGACTTGTACCGCTATTGGGGGACTGACGTTTACCGCCCCCTAGGCCCGCCATGCGATGTATCAGACGAACAGACCGGACTGTACGGAGAATGTCACGCTCAGGCTCAGTAGGAGTTCTGATGGGTTTCGCCTCGTCGGTCTTCTTGTCGGCATTACCTGGGGACCGTTACGCACAGCTAGTGCCGCTTGCGGTCTGTGGTTAAACCCACTGCCAGCGTAGTGTCGAGTCTTTAGAGTCCCACACAGAAAGCTTTTCGCCTTTAGGCAAAAGAGTAGAGGTCGCATGGTATTGCGACAGGTCGCATGGTTTTGCGACAGGGTTCGGTCACATCCGTGCACTTGTGCACGTACAGTGTCCGGACAGTTTACACTAGCGGGCTTTGGTTTAAGCCAGATCCTAGTGTACCTTATGGGATTGGATTTATCCAGTTTGCATTCGTGTTCCTCGGAACGCGGATGCGGGTGTGTATGCACAGTTGACAGGGAGGCAGAGGCAGCGGATTCTCATTAGGGTTGTTGACAGTTGACCGTTGACTTTTTGACTTTATGCTCAACCCTAATGAGAATATGATATGTGATTAACTATTATATTAATTAAGTATTATGGTGATATGGTTGTTGACTTGTTGACTTTTGTTGACTTGTTGACTTTGGTGACTTGTTGACTTTTGTTGACTTGTTGACCGGTTGACTAGGCTTGACTAGTTGACCATCATGATAACCATGGTTATCATTTCATGCCAAAGACTTTTTCTTGCTTGTTCATTTGAGTAAAATGAGTGCATGACATGATAAGGTTATGGTTACTTCAACCATCACATAAGACTTTTGTTGATATGATGAGTTATCATTGCTTTGGATTATGAGAGGGTGAGAGAAAAAATACTTGCTCATTCTTTCTTGCTCATTCTCTCTCTTGTTCTTGAGCTCTCCTCTTGCTCTCACCCTCAACCTCTTGCTCCCTCTCTTGATCTATGGTTCTCTTGTCTCATGAGTTGAGAATCAAGAACCATAGATAAAATCCCATTCTAAATCATCTCTACTCATTCTAGTTCACTAGGTTTAGCAAACCAAGTGAACTAGTTTCTTCAAAGAACGAAGAAGGAGCTAAAGGTTGGAGCTTTCAAGTGGATCTATCTTCGGCGTACGGAGACAACGAGAAGGAGCCATCGAACCACCATCGGAGCTTGAAGAGAAGGAGTTCAAGTTTAGGTATAACCATCTTCATCCGAGTAGCTAACTCTCTTTAGCATAGTTTGCTAGTTTTAGTTTAGACAACGATCCCGACCATAGTTTAGTCCATGTTGCCTCTTGCGATAAAAATTCGTTTTTTATACCGTTTCCGCCTCCCCGTAAGAACCGGGGGTCGCAATATGGACTTACAAAATAACTCCAGAATCTTCTCCATTTGTGGATTTTGTTTGGTGGACTTCAACCGGTTTTGAAATGGAACGTTTTTAAAATTGGTTGAGTCCAATGCTGGAGGAGGAGATTTTGGAGTTGGAACGGATCCCAGAACTGGTGTTTTCGTGGAGTGAGAAGTGGGTCCGTTCAGAGCAGAAGAAGAAGAAGAGCCTTTTGAAGAATGGAGAATAGGCTCAGAAAACGAAGACGTAGCAGAGGAATAAGAAGAAGAAGAAGCGGCCGGGTTGTCATCGTTGATCCGTGTGCCATTGTTGTTTTGCAGCATCCTTCCCGATCTCAATGTGGTCACGGCACTCACATTATGGTTCTGTTGTTTAAAAGCAACATGTACATTATGTGGGTGACCGGGATTTGGGAGTGGCTGGGACGGGAGCTTCCCCTTCTCTCGCTCGCTTAAGGCCGCATTCAGCTGTGCAATCTGGGCCTCGATGGTCTTGATGCTTTGCCCTTGTGCGGCAGTATGTTGCACTAAGGACTGAATGGAAGACTGGATGTTGGCAGTGGATTGTGTCGATTGTTTGACGAACGCCTCCAGACTTCGTTCGAGCGAGGAAACCTTATCGTTGTTTGACGGAACAAAGTTGTTTTGGGGAAAAGAATTGTTGGGTGCAAAGTTGTTCGTCTGATTTTGAAAAGGTTGGGGTTGGAAGGGCTGCTGAAACTGATGTTGAGTTTGTTGTTACGCTTGTTGTTGCGGCGGAGGGGGCCTTTGGAAATTGTTGCCTTGGAATTGATGCTGATTCTGATTCCAGGCGAAATTGGGGTGGTTCCTCCAACCGGGATTGTAGGTGGAAGAGTATGGATCATTCCTCGGTCTTTGTTGAAATGCAGCATTAACCTGATCCTGACCTTGAGATGGTGGATTGTAAGGACACTCTTCGGTTAAGTGAGAAGGATCGGAACAACAAGCGCAAATGGTACGAAGGGGAAGAACAGGGGCAGGAGCAGGAGAAGAAAATTTGCTCTCTATCGCTTCAAGTTTTCTCGTTATTGCAGCCATTTCAGCTTTCATCGCAATAGAGACATCAAGTTGGTGAATTCCTACCCTAGACTGACCGGTAGAAGTGGAGGTAGAAGAAGAAGAAGAAGTCGGTCTGGTTCTCTCCCATTGTAGCGTTTGTTCCACAAGGTCGTCGAATAATTGCCACGCTTTCTCGTCAGATTTCGATAGAAAGTGGCCCTGACAAATGGTTTCCAACAACCGCTTGGTTGCTGGGTTCAGGCCCTCGTATAAGGTTTGGCAAAGTTGTCATTTCTCTATACCGTGGTGAGGACACTAAACAAGAAGGTCTTTGTACCGGTCAAAGCACTTCCAGAAGGGTTCAGAAGGAAGCTGAGAAAATTGGTTGATTTCGTTACGTATCCTTGCGGTTTTATAATTCGGATAAAATTTCTTGAGAAACGCTTTTACAAACTCGTCCCAACTAGTTATGGAGTGGGAAGCGGTACTATACAGCCATTTTTCAGCAAGATCGCATAAAGTGAACGGAATGACCCGTAGACGTATAGCATCGTCCGACAGCTGAGTGGTTTTCATCATGGCACAAACATTTTGAAATTTGTTGATGAAGATATAGGCATCTTCAGATTCAAGCCCATGAAATCGCGGAAGCATGTTGATGAAGTGGGGCTTAATTTCAAAATTATCCCCATTGGCCGGTGGAAGAGAGAGACAGGTGGGAAGTGCAGAATGGGTGGGATAGAAACGATCCTGGAGCGCGATTCGCTGGGGCACTACAACAGGCGGTGGTGGTGGGTTATTTGCCTCCATAGGAGGTGGAGTCAAACCTGGGGTAGTCAAAGAGATGTTCGGATTAAAGCCTGACATCGCGGAAGAAGAGGTTGGTGATGGTGAAGGTGAAGATGAATGAACAGAATTCCGGTCAACGTCGGAGTTGGCCGGCAAAGGTAAGGGTGAAAGAGGCGTGGACGGAGTTTCGACGTCTGAGTCGATCGCGTAGTCGGTAGCGACTAACGTAACGCGGACTAAGCGGGCGCTAGTGTTCCGAGTCCAAGCGGACATACACTAAATGGGTTTAGTATAGTCAAAGCGGAGAAGGTGAGGGTAAGAAAATGTCAATGGAGAAATACGATGGGTGGTGGGTGAAAAAAATGGATTCTGGTGACAAAGGGCAAGTTTTTATAAAAGTTTTTGATTTTTTTCCTTTTTTTTTTAGAAAGAGCTTTACAGAAATATGTACGGATTTACGGCTTTAAGCAATCACAAACAAGATATGCACAATCACACCTAGATCTACGGTCACCTAGGTCAGCTAGACAGCTCCTAACTGTTCCAAAGGGCTAGAAACAGGACCTCAAACCGCCTCTTCTCCAACAATCGCGGCCAGGTAAGTGCCAGGTAAGTGGGAGGCTCCCCACTACGTAAGTAGTGGTCCTAATTAGATAACCACTTGCCTTCATCACACTTGCCTAGACACCGCAAAAGTCAGGATAGGATAAACGGCCGATGCCTGTAAATAGTCCTCTGTCCTATTGAGCGCGAAGTCCTTAGGGCTGAGTCTAGTATTTTTTAATTAACAGTGGTCAATGCATATGCTTTTTGTGATTTCTGGGGTCCTGGGAAGTGTGATGAAATCCCCACCCAATCTGAATTGGTTTCAAGCCCCTTAAAGTCCGTATTAATAAATGCAAAGCAGTAACAAATAACCTGCAATCAATTTTTATTTTTTTAGCGCGGCGCAAAGAATCCTGCACAAGAACAGTTTATTGGAAGGGGAAGAGAATTTGTGCAAAGAATGCTGCAGAAAACACAGTTTATTGGAGTCCAGAGGAGTGGGGGAGAGAAGAGAGACACTTACAGAGAATTTGGCACCCTGAGGCCCCCAAACGGCCGCGGTTCCGCGGCAAGATGGTGGGCTTGGGCCTTCATTTTTCTGGGTTGTGCTCTGTTGGGTGTCCTCTGCTTGTCTGGATTTGCTGAATCTTGACTTGCTCACTGTATCTGCTCCAGATTTTTACAGTAGGCTGTTTGCTTCGTTTTGATCCGTCGCAGTGTAGCCGCGAGATGTGGGTCTAACTTCCCACGTCTTTGGCACTGAACTCGACCGTCTTTTGTTCCTACACACTTGCACAAAAACTAATCAAAAAAAAACAAGATGGTTTTTTACAATGTATTTTTTTTTTTTGTTTTTCGATTAGATTTATATTCACAAGTTAACCCGAAATTACCCAAAGAAATAAACTACCGTCTCTCTGGCAACGGCGCCATTTGATTGTTAGAGATTCTGCGTGTTCAAGTTTATTTAATTACCGCAATCAAGACGGTTTCGCTTGTAGCTAGCCGGTTGAGTACGGGTCGTCCGCAGGGAGATGGGAATCTTTTTCTATGTGTTTTAACGAGTTAAGTCCAAAAGTCCAGATTTGTTTGTGATTAACTAAGTGTTAAAATGATATGTAAAGAGAGCTTGTTAGGGTTAGGATTAGGTTAGTTTGAGTTAGGAGTCGCTCACTTCTTTCGTTGCCACTCTTAATATCGGTATTACGGTAATCGGCAACAACGGGGATTAGCACGACTAGGAAGGAACTTGCGAGTATAAGCTAGGCTTTCCAACGCTTAAGTTCTTCCTTTTGGTACTTGTCCGTCCGTTCTTGGCTCTTAGCCATAACTTCCGGTTAATTCAACCACAACCGGTCTCACTACGGAATCACCTCTATCATGTAGGATAGGGTGCCGTAGGGAGCGGATTGTGGTTCAATTAACGGGAGTCGATTTAAGATGTTGGGCAAGGAAAGAGTGAGAAAGCTTTCCTTCTCTCAATCTTCCCTTATCCTACCCTAACAAGTATGGAAACTACTCATCCATTATACGGAAAAGAAAATAAAGCAAAAGAGGAAGATAGAAAGAAGGAGATTAGAAGATAACAACTAGCTATTTGCGACCTCACCTCGGCAAGGATCAAGCGTAAGCGTCATGGTTGTTTAAGGATAAAGGAAAATAGAAAAGAAACAAACAAACAATAAATAACAACAACTAGATTAGCAAAAGAAAATTACAAGCAATTATAAAAGAACAATTACAACAAGATAAGCATGGCAAGAACAAGAACTCCTTTATTCATTCTTCACTCACAAAAGCTCACTACAAGTTTTTTAATGGAGAAGAGATGAGAGGAGGAAGAAGAACAACAACTAAAACCTAAAATCTAAATACAAGATTATGCCCCCTTGGCTTCACAAGGTTTTGGGCTATTTATAGGCAGGGAAATGGAAATCTAGGGCAAAATTCTGCCTCTACATGAAAAGACCAAAATACCCCTGAAATTTCGTCAACTGAGGAGGCCGTACGGCCGCGGTTCCACGGCCTAAGCATGCTAATGCCGCGGAACCGCGGCGCTTTAAACGGATCGTGTCTTTATTTTTGGTGGTGCTCCCTGGTTTGCTGTGCCCTTTATTCTGGTATATGTTTTTTCTCAGAATATTTTCACGATTTTTCCAGAATTTCTGTTCAACAAAAAGGTGATTGGATGTGTATCTATTGTCATGATTTTCTTGAGCTCCGCGTAGATTTCTTGGATCTTGTGTTGCCATTGAGCCTTGTGCATGAAAATGACATTGATTTGCCATTTTGTCTCTTAAACTGGTGTGTGGCAACAGACGGATAAAGAGCGGAGACCCGTGTTTTATCCGTGGTTGGCAGGAACCCGGATTTTGTCGTGTTTTTTCATGAATTTCACCGTTTAGAGCCGAGAACCTGTGTCCTGCAATTGACTAGTAAACACGGCTCAAGAGTACCTACCGATAAGCAATATGATAAAAATTGGGTGGTATAAAAATGCAAAAATCTGATATGAACAAGTAGCGCAGTCAGCACAACTACGAAGAGACGAGTTTGAAGCAATCGATATCAGAGGAAAAAGGCGCACATTGACGATAGTGTTTACGATTGTGATTTGGTGATTTGAATTTCATATTTCTGTTATTGGATTTTGGTATTTTGAGGATTTTGTTCTACGATTGGTATTTCTTATGTGTACCTTCATTATATTCTATTTGTGTTTCATGTATCAGTTGTATTGATATTGTTTAGTACATACCCAGTGCACTTGATTTGGTTTTAATACCTTTTGTGATGTTGATTTGATTTCGTGCATAGGGGTTGCACATAATTTTGACATATGTTTCGACCTAGTTTTCATCCATTTTTGTACTGTGATTTCGATTTTGATATTCGATGTATGTTTTCGTGCACCATGTGCACCTGATTGAGATTCTTGCACACACTTGGCGCACTTGATGCGATTTTGTGCACACCAGATGCATTAAATCGGGTTTTGTGCAGATTAGATGCACCTGATAATGAGTCGTGCACGCCCGTTGCACTTGACAGATGCTTTTGGTGCACACCAGTTGCACTTAGTTTTGTTTTTGTGGGTATTCATGGTATCTGTATTTGGTTTCGATTTCAGTGCGTACCGGACGCACATGATATTTTTATGATGTGATTGGGATTGATTTCAGTTTGAGCAGTATGCTTTCATAATCATTATTATTTGATTTAGTAACCAGGCGGGACATGTATGTTAAATAAAAGATATATATATATATATATATAGCTATTTTTTTTAAAATAAACGTCCGCTACTTATGCCGTGGCACGTGCATCGCACGGCGATTTTCAACAGGGGTTTTGTATGCTTCTTTATCCAGATGTTTGGACGATTTTACTATGATGTGCATTATATATATAAGTCATAGTTTTGATGTATATTATGTTGGTTTTCGTATTGGGTTTTGATATTTAGTCTTTACCATAACTCCGATGATTGCGTTAAGCTTGACGGAGTTGATTTTAGTTATGCATTGATGATTTCGGAGCCCCGACGATTTGAGCGTTTTGCTAGATGTTTTAGTATTTGGAGGGGGAGTTTTAATTTAAATTCAGGGACCGAATTTCTTAAAGG
The DNA here is from genome assembly GCA_030015575.1 of Agapanthus africanus. Classification (NCBI taxonomy): domain Eukaryota; kingdom Viridiplantae; phylum Streptophyta; class Magnoliopsida; order Asparagales; family Amaryllidaceae; genus Agapanthus; species Agapanthus africanus. Next base: position 624,240,479 of record CM057341.1, read on the forward strand.
GGGGAATATTGTAACATTTTAAAAATAATTAAATAAATAATTAAATAAATAAAATTGTTTAAGTGAATTTTGTGATTTTCGGTAAAGTAAAACGTATTTTTCGTAAAACAAAACCGTAATTATTTTTCACTATAAATTTAAAAATACCTATTTTAATTAAGTTATTACTAGTAAATGGTGTTTATTTAGCCACTTATAAATTTTTAGTTTAATTAAATATTTTTCCTAAATTAATTGTTTTAAATATTAACATAAGCTTTATTTTTACACTAAATTAGTGTAAATTTCAAATTTGAATGGTTTTAATTTGTAAAAATGAACCATGGCATATTAGAATTTAGTGTGTTTCATGCAAAATTTATTTGCAAATTTTTCCAAAATTCTAGAGCTTTCTTGAGTTGTTTTAGTAAAGAAATAAAAGAAAATTAAATAAATCAATGAAAAGACATAATGAAGTGATATTTTGGGGGAAACTTCTACACAACTCCTCACTCATTTCTTTCTCTCCCTCACCTCCAAAACTTGGCCGGCCTCACCCCCATGGCAGCCCCCCCATTTTCCAATTTTATTTTTACTCCAAAAATCATCAAAAATCCTCCAAAATTCAATAAAAAATTGCACAAAATCCTAATAAATTCCTACCCATTATTCCTTGCTCTTCTTTACATGGATTTTTGAGTGGGAAAGCATGCATTTTGGAGGCTCATTTTCATGTTTGGACTTTAGGTTGTGGAGGTATAAATCTTTCTCTTTTGATTTATTTCTATTAGATGTTTCTTTTAAAGCATAATTAGATTTATTAAATTAATTCTAGTTGCAAATTTTAAAATTCAAGTTAGGGTTTGTAAATTCAAGTTGTGGTTTTTATTAATTAAATAAGGTTATAATAGCTAGTTTAACATTTTTAGGGTGGAAAAATCTTGCATGGTTGTTGTATAATAATTTGTTTATTCAAATTGTTTTAATTATGCTAATTAGCTAACTAGTTTTTTATAAAATGTATATGTGGGTAATATAAAATTCTAATTAAGGTTTCTATCATTAGATTGTAGTTTTAGTGAGAATATTAGCATGTTAATAGAAAGAAAAACTTAGTTTGATCACTAGTTTCTTTTGATGATTGGAAAATACAAATAAAATGCTATTTTTGTAAACTAGATTTTGGAAATTCCTCAATAAATGAGATTAAAATTATATAAATTATGGTTTCATTATATCATTATCATCATGAATTGTAGTTTAAGACATTAATCCATGTAAAATCATGTTTAGGGGTGGAATTGTGGTATTTTGCTTGTAACATGTTGAAAATTGCTAAAGATTGCAAACTAGAAATTTCAAATTAATACAAATTTATGTAATAAAAATATAGTAATGGGTTGTATAGTCTAGTTATGCTATCTAATGAATTTTATGACCATTGGTTTCATTTAAATATCAAGTTTTGAAGAAAAACGGTAAATTGGCATTTTCGAGTTTTACGAAATCGGGCGATTTGATGGATTTTAGTTTTTCGATGAATTAAATCATGTTTAATAATATAAGTAATGAGTTTTCAAACTATGAGTTATTTGTTCATGTTATCTCGATCCATCGGAGTTTGTACGCCGATATCGAGCGATATTTGGTTCTTTTGCGTGGATGGGACATAGGTTTTAACCTATGCTTGTTCCTTGCGTCTTTTCACATTTGTATGTGATTCAGTTTACGATACTATTTATATGTTTGCGTTTAGGTACCCCTCACATGGACTGCGGGCGATGAAGAGGAGGATGACGACACCGTCTTCGGCAGACATGGACCAGGTGAGTAGATGTATATCTACGGGGGGAAGTCGGGTGGATGGCGTTTAGCACCCCCGCAACGTAGAATAGGAATAGTACTTATTGTCATTAGGAAGCCAGACGCGACCCAAGATTCTTAATGAGTAGGACCCTAGTAATGACCATAGGCTGGACTAGACTGATTTAGGAAGACAATATCAGAGGATGAATATCTTGGAAGAGGTTCGTAGGTTTCAGGTAGAAATACACACACGCACACACTGAAACTCGACATGGTGTATACGTGTATGTGTATATATATATAGGACTAGGTATAGGTATATGTATATATATATACAACATGGGTATGGGATACTTTGATGTGATATGATACACGGGAATGAAACAGTATAACTGGGCTTGATGTCGTGATTCTTGACTATAGAGTCGTATTAAAGTGTTAGCGGATCATTAGAGAATGAGATAATGAACAGGTATACATAAATTATAATGGGTAGTGATGATATTGAGGTACATGGGACTCTAAAATAGAACCCGAACTGTAACTTGTGACTGATCACGATATGATATATGTATGACTTGATTACGACATCATGTAGGTGTGACCTGATGTCGATATCATATAGGTGTGACTTGATAACGATATGATATCAGTATGAGTTAATCACAACATGATACATATGACATGCTATTTCTGAGGATAAATTAATGAGGTATATTTATGATGGCAATGCTATATAATTGATGTATGCGATTACAGCATAGCACCTCGATCATGACATGTGTTGATGATGATATTATACGAATAATGAGACACGTAGGTGATATTTGACCCGTAACCCGATATTGGGATGCCGTACGATGGATTTTACCGTACGAGGCATAGATGCGATGATTGATCCGCACTCTTGATTTGAGGAAGTCGTACTATGTGCGTGACGCTATTGAGGCAGGATCGCCGACTATTAGAGATATGGACTCAGGCTTAGGTGTACTTCTATCGACCAGTTCTTAGGTTTAGTTTTCCTTAGGGGGTTTAGATGGACTCTAGGTTAGGTTCGAGTCATATAATGGTAGTGGTATATCAAATGAGTGGATAACACACATCCGTCATTACTTTTACATTGTAATCATAATGTTGCATGTTCATACATATGTTGCTATAATCAGTATAAACTTTACCTGTTAGGACACCAGCACCATTACTGATGATGCGCATATCCCACGCACACTTATTTGCCGGCTCACACACATCATCATCGGTCATTGCTATGTCACATACACTTTAGATCAGATTATCTTTTATTGATAGAATCAGCTAGCAACTAGATCGATATTTAATATTGTGATTACTCTCAGATGTTAGTCTAGACATGGCATTTATTACTTAGACATTCTTGCATTCATATTTTCATGTTATCATGCAGTATTATGGGATATATGCCGACACTTATCATATACTTATTCATGATTTTGAGATTTGGATTTCTATGAGATTTCTGGATTTTTTGGGAAAACCGCAAGAATATATAAAAACTTTTCTCTCTCTCTCCTCCTCTCTTTTTAAAATGTAAGATGTAATGAGAAGAATGGTTGCTAGTTTTGTTTTATTCTTTTGAACCTTCATGAAGCATTGACTTTAGTCAACCATTCTTATCTCATCCTTAACCCTAACCATTCAAACTAACCTTGGTTTAATCTCTACATCTAACCATGGTTTGCTTATGATAAGAATGGATTTTCTTTTCTTTTTAATTATTCTTATCATAACAATTTCCTTCTTCTTCTTCATTTCTTCAAGTGAAGAAAGCTTGCCTCCATCAATGGCAAGTGATGAAAAAGAGTGAGAAATCCAAATCTAAAGTCTACCCACTTCCTATTTCTTCATCCTCTATCTCTTGCCAAGTAGTAGAGTGTGTTTTCTTCACAAGTTTCATGACTTGGTGAAGTGAGAGCTTGATTTAGTGATGCCTCGACGTAGATCATCTTCGGCATGGACATCGACGACCTAGCTTGCCCATTCTCCGACGAAGCCGACGCTAGAGCCCGGATTTGATTTGGACAGCGGAGACGACTTCATTGCGGAGCTATGGAGGTGGAGCACCGGATCTACAAAGGTTGTATTTCCGATATCTCATAGTTAAGTGTTAACTAGTTAGCTTTTTCGCCTAGTTTTCTAGCAAACGATCCGTAGTCGGGTCTCCGGCACCTATAATTTTTGAAATTGCCATGGTTGATGGCTTGTGAGACCTCACTAGTGTGCCTAGGAACCCTACAGTGGTATCAGAGCCTAGCTAGAGCCTTAGGCAAAGTCCATACGAAGTTTGAAACCCGAACGAACCCGAAACCCCAACTCAAATGTGCTCTCTGTACTTTTTCTAAAAACAGGGATTTTTCAGTATTAAAAATATGTAGAAATATCAGCAGGAAAATATAAGAGTAACTGTGCAATTCGTAACCCTAATTCCATTAAAGCGCCGCGCTTCCGCGGCACGAGCATGGCTCGTGCGGCGGAACCGCGGCCTGTTTGTCGTTTTGTGTGGTGTTGTTTGCACAGTAACTCCTATATAACAGTGCTGGTTTTCCTGGGTATTTTTAAAATTAATTCAAGAATTGAATTTTCTGGAGTTGTTTTGGGGATTCGGTGTTTCGATCGGGGCATCAAATTTTTTCTATTTGGCTTTCCGGATAAATTTTAGAATTTGTTAAAAAGTTCGACCGGATACAAATACCCAATTTTTCCCCTGTCGGGAAAATTTCCAAGTGTTGGATTTTTCCGCAGTTTAACGACGTTCTATGTAGTGCAAGTAACGCGATGGTCTCTCTAGAAGACAACAAAACTTAACTCGATTATGTGACCGTCTTGAACTGCCCTTTGAACCTTCGGGTTTGGGGCAGTACGGCGTGCCACATGTGAGGCGTTGGCTTGACCCTTCTACGGCTGGACCGTTGGTACTGAGGTACGAACTGAATGTTGTTAGACTAGTTTCATGTGTTGATCTGTATCGGGAAAACTTGGGTGTTAGAATGTTCGATCGGAAAGTTTAACATTTTCTAATTATCTGGAATGGGATACAATAATTGGAATTCACAAAAAGTTATGAGATAACTAAATGAATGTTATAAACATAGCACTTTAGTCTCACTTGATCGGTTGCCACGGAATTTTGATGTGATCAAAAGTCCGTCGCAATCACGTAGTGTACGCGGATACTCACCGGGTAAACTTAATAGACAGCCTCACTCCATAGCCCCGACCATTTGACTGTAGGAGAACCCCGTCGCCGAAAGCATCCGTTCGGGTGCTCGCGGCAGCGGTGTTCCGCCTTGGTGCACTTCATCGACGGTATCGGGGGTGCGGCCGTCTACTAAAGTTTGCGACGAGCATTCGATCAGGATGTCGGGAATCCTGTTGAATTGCCCGGCTTGGTATTGAAAAGTGTTTTCGATAAAGAGACTAAAATGCGGGGTTTATAATTGTTAGGCATGTGATGTCTAAGTAATTCATTTGGTCAGGCATGCGATGTCTGAGGTGGTTGCGGATTCAAACTGTTGTAGTTTTACCCTCTCTTTTCTGTGACCGTAAGTGTAATATGTGATATCGCCGGTTTCGTTGCTATATGTCAACGACAATTGGGATATGCATATTTACTTACGTTGATGACATGTGATGTTATGTGTTGCTGGATATGTTATATTGGATCGTCGTGTTTGAATAGCCGGGGGTTTTTATGTGAGATGAGTGTTTTTCATTTTCATTCATGTAAAAACTTGTATGTAATATTCTTTTAATTTGGGGCACTTCCAGGTAGCGGAAGTTGTCACCCTTTGTATATTATTTACTTTTCCGCATTAGGATAGACCCAAGGAGGGGAGCACAAGTAACCGGGTTCTGGGGTCCAGTGGGAGACCAACTCGAGGAGTCGAGTCCGGGTCTCCTAACCCTAGAATTGGCAGGGTTGCTTGCCGCTCTCGTAGGGGTCTAGGGGTGTGGGATTGGCTATTCATCACGACCGTGGAATCCGTGTTTTATACTGGCTCGTATTGAAAACACGGACGTCCTAGTATATCCAATATTTCATATGTTGATTCTGCTGCGATATCTGTGTTGATGTTCTGTGACAGATACAGTATATAGTATATATGATATATTATATAGACGTTACTTATGTTTTACACCCGCGCTAGCCCTGCCCCGCTCTGCCGTTAGTTACCTAACCTAACGGTGCACGAGGGGACATCGAGGCGAATGCGGATGGCATAAGTGTACGTCGTATTTATCTGTGATGTTTAGGTACATAATTGATGGGACTTCATTAATATGATTAATGAAATAAAAGAAACCTAAGATGTTGTAGAACCAAATTTTAAAATAAAACAGGTAGCTACAGTTCTTGCTTTGCATAGCGGTATATGAGATATATCCTGCACCTTATTCGATGAGGAAAGGACCGAGATCCCTTCACCGGGAGTGACTCCTTTAGCAATAACTGGCAGATGCTATACACTCGGTTTGTCTTTTGATTGCTTTTAAGTGTTTTTGCTTTGCACAGCGATATATACGATATATCCCGCACCTCATTCGACGAGGAAAGGACCGACGATCCCTTCACCGGGAGTGACTCCTTTAGCAAAACTAGAAAAGCCTCAAAAGCACTCCATTTTAAAACCATTTGATTCTACAACGATATCAAGTTCATTACGCAATAGGTTTTCAGAAAAACCTGTCGTAGCCCTCCGTCATTTCAGATATGTACTAGTTAGTATTCGTGCTGCGGTAGTTGGGCATTCGTCAAGGCGTAGTGTACAGTAGCTAACTAGTATTTATCTGCTTGAGCATATGATGCGATTGGATTAGGGTATTCGTACGGCGTTGTTTGGCATTCGTCAAGGGTCGTGCGGGTGGGTTTAATTCGATCAAGAAATGTACGGGTTGAACTTGACTAGTGGACTATGGGTTGTTTGGCATTCGTCAAGGTCATAGCGAGCTAGGGGCAAAATATTATCGGGAATTTCAAGTGTTGAAATTTGCAATGAGATTGCATACCTTCTATGAGATAGTTAGATCCCGATACCCGCTGCGAGTAAGAGTTACTCCTGGGAGAGTTTTATACATTACAATTAGCCGATCAAGTAGGTGTCTAGAAAGGTGTTAACGAGGTTACGCCTCTGGGAAAATGAGGTTTACTGTAATTAGGTTCGTGCGAAAGCACGGGGGACCTCCCTCAAAGTACCGACACTGGCCTGGCTGAATGATTGGCGAACTTGTAGTGTGTAATTAATCCCGGCTAGTCTTTCCTTTTAGGGTTTGAAGGAAGATTTGATAAAAAGCAGTGGGAGCCATCCTGATTAGATAAAATAATAACCAATCTATTCTTGCAAGAGCGCACGCTGAGTGTTTTCTTCTCTCTCTCTCCAGGTAGCGACCATATCACGCCTTAATCAAGATAATAATACGGAATATTGACCGAACCCGCTTGTTATACTGAGCTGGGGAACGTTGGTCCCGCTCCAACTTATAATTGTTATAAGACAGAGCAGGAAATTGGGAAATACCAGAATTCCCGTGCCGCCCAAACGAAGAGAGTGCATGCTGATGCATCATCTTCGGGTGTGTTCATTACAAAGAACTGTTTCTCTGTATCCTCTACGTCCTGGGTATGTGATACCAGATCAGGATCCCAGATATGTAATCTATTACATAGGGCTACAGAAAGGTAGAAGAACTGAGAACGGGTGATAAGTTTCATGAGGCAGAAAACGGGGCAAGTGTTGCAGCCAAGTCTGTTGGTCACTGTCACCCTGTATTACAAATACATTGATTCTGAACGAATGTTATTAGATACCGAACCTGATATACAAAATCGTATCAGTCTCTTTATCAGCAAAGAAATGATAAAATTTTGTATAGTTGGATAATGTTTTGAACATTTCCTATATCAAAAGTTGATCGGTTCAGGCACGTTATCTAAAAGCATTAATGTTCTAAATCAAACTACAGTTCTTAGTATATGGAACGCACACAAGAGGAAGAGTTCAGAAATGAACGAATCCTTCTTGAGGTATTGTAGACTGGGTCAGATCAATGTGACCCGACTAGCTAGAGTTACATAAAGATGCATATTTAAATTAGTTTGAATTTACATCTTGTGAAACTCGCCAGTCATGTCACAAAGATAAGATGACCATAGCTCCGTTTATTGGAAACAGAGAAAGAGTTAGTGAACTCTTGGGATGATACATGTTGATGTATGTAAGGTCCCCTGTCTACATATGCCAAGACTGGTTCTTTATACTTCATTACGTTCTTTGATGATCTCTTTAGATTCAGACATATGTTCTTGTTGAAACACAAGTCCGAACCTTTTGAGATATTCACAGAATATAAGTTAGAAGTAGAGAACTAATACGGGTATAAGTATTATGTCCTTTGATGTGATCAGGGAGGAGAATACTTGAGCACGGAATTCCTGGACTATTCTAAAGGAGAATGAGATTCTCTCTCAGCATTACTCCTCCGTATACACCATAGCACGATGGTATATCGGGGCGGAGCAATCACACCCTATATGATAAGGTGTGCTCTATGATGAGTACTACTGAGTTACCTGTTTCCTTATTGGGAGTTATGCACTTGAGAAGCTGCATACCTATTGAATAGGGTTCAAATCAAATCAGTTGTCTACCACTTCATATTTGATATGATAAGGGAAGAGCCCATCTCTTAAGTTAGTTAAGATTTGGGGTTGTCCGGCCTATGTCTAAAAGCAAATTCCGGACAAGCTCGAGGCAAGATCTGTTATGTAAAACTGGAAAGGTTCCAGCTATACAAACAACAGCACATGATTCGATAGAACCAAAGGATTCAGTAGATTCCAACGAACCTCAGCCTCTCCGCCGATCTAGTAGGGTTCCTCACCCACCTGAGAGATACTTCGGTTTCTCTATGACAGTGGGAGCGAGGATTGCATCATGAGATGATGACCCAACTAGTTTCGAGCTGGCCATCGAGAGTAGGGACTCTGTAAGAATGGCTGGATGCTTAGCGATCTGAGATGGAATCCATATACACCAACAAAGTATGGACTTTGGTTGCTATATCTGAAGGGTTAAATCCCCATCAGGAGCAAGTATATCTTGAGAAGATTACTTGGTGTACTTGGAAAAGTTAAGACTTTCAAAGCTTGACTTGTTAAAGGTTTTCGTCATTGACCAAGCGTGGATAATGATGAAACCTTTTCAAGTAGCTATGCTTAAGTCCATCCAAATCCTACTTGCCACGGCTACATACCATGACTATGATATCTGGTGGTTGGGTGTCTTGACTGCTTTTCTAAATGATGATTTGGAAGAATGCGTCTATAAGTACACAGCCAGAGGGCCTCGTAGATAGTGGGAGCAGCGTAAACGTGTGCAAGATGCTTTATAGGATTAAAGCAGGCATCGCGGAGTTAGAACATCAGTTTTGATGTGTTAGTCAAAGAAGTTGACATCATCAAAATGGTAGATGAACCTTGTATAAACAAAAAGGGTAGTAGGGAGTATGGTGACGATCCTCGTAGAGTACGTGGATGACATACTCTTGATAGGGAAGGAGTTTCCTATGCTACGCTCGATCAATCTCCGCTTATCACAATGATTCTCCACATAGGATCAAAGTGATACCTACTAAATCCTGGATTTTGGATCTATGAGATAGATCTAATTGGATGTTAGGAATCTCACTTGTTGAAGTGAGAAGGTATCAATCGACCCTAGGGAGAATCACTGGAAGTGTTCCAGGGTGATAAAGACGACTGAATGTCAGTCGCAGGCATTGTCTTTACCCTCAGTAAAGGGACGGTATGTTGGAAGAGTTCCAAGCTAGATACCGTGACATACTAGACGATAAAGGCAGGATACATCGCTACTTAAGATGCTACCCTAGAGGCTGTTTGGGTGTATATTGGTTCATGAGATGAACTATGTTCCTACCATTGTGAGACAATGGAGTTGTGGCTTATGCCAAGGAACGCCGGTCCCATCAGTGATCCAGACATATTCTATGGCAGTATCACTTGATCATGGAGATGGTTGATCTCCAGGGAGATCGAGGTTAGGAGAGTAGGCTCAGAGGACAACACAGCGGATCCACTCACAAAGGCCTGTTCCCAGAGAGAGACTTTTATGGGATGGTTGAGTATGAGATACTACAACCACTGCTACAGATGGCCCTAGTGCAAGTGGGAGATTGTTAGTTATATGTATGCCCTAGAGGCCATTACTGTACATTGGATGTATATTGTAGTGGATGCTGGGACATATATAGGGAGGACTTTCTTGCTCGACATGATAGTATGCTATTTGGTTGAACTTTACCTTAACGTGTATACTGATTGTCTCTCTGTTACATGTTGGTAAAGCCCTTAGGATCTGTACTTGACTACCTGGACTATGATGCGGATCATACTAGTGGGGACATGGTAGTCCATAAGTACATCCTTCAAAGTCCCAAGTCGTGGGTGTATCGAGACGGGGCATCGATATACCAGAGTAGACTAGCGTGTACCTTCTCGACCCATACAGATGGGCGATGGATGATCCCATATCCATTGGTGTTTGACATCAGAGATGATATACGGGTGCTCAGTAGAGACTGGGTACACAGGACGGACTCGCCGAGAACTCCCAGATGGTATTATACCTCACGTCAGATGGCAGTTCTCTGGTGACACTGGTACAGAGTAGTCTGTTGACCCGAGATCGTCATAGAGTCTTGTGTGGTTCCCACTGTGCTTTGATTTCCATCTTACCACGTCCAAGAGGACATGCAAAACGGTGGTTTTTGGGTACAGTCCCGAGTCACATGGAGGCAATGAGCGATAGGAGGGGATTCGTCTCTCCCGGTATAGGGGGTTGATATTGTGCTGTGTTCGATTGGCTATAACAGGAAATCCCTGGCCAGGGTTGCTGAGATTTACTGGTAAGTGTTACCAGTAGTTTCTCAAACAGTTATAAACCTCATATCGACACGACTTATTGAGCTATTGGGGTCTGACGTTTACCACCCCTAGGCGAGATATGCGACATATCAGACGAACAGACCGGACTGTACGGTAGTGTTACTGGTCGGATTCACTAGAGTGTGAGCGGGCTTGCTCGTCGATCTTCAGATCGCTCAATACCCGGGTGGCCGTTACGTTTAGCAGACCGCTTGCGGCTTGTGGGTGTTTGATATGATCACCACCTGCTGCCGGCGTATTGACGAGTCTTTAGAGTCCTACACAGAGGTTTCCTGGCTCAAGCGAAACGAAATAGGAGCGCATATGAGATATGTGCGGGACCGAGAATAATGCGTGTATGTGATACCGTATTCTATTCTCACGATAAATGTATCGAATGGTTGTATGCGATATAACCTAGTTATCGATTCAAGCGTTGATTCGATAAGCCGATATATTGTATACTAGTCGGTTGTGTGCGACATAACCGGATCATTGAATCAAGTGTTGATTTAATGATTTAATGCATATTTATATATTTGATATATTACTTTGCATCAACTAGTATCGGTTTACTTAAGATGGATTTTCTCACTCGGATGTGCACATTGTATATTCGATATAGTTTTGTGCACTTGATTGTATCATGTTTGATGATGCATGTTTGCTTGTGTTTGTGTAAAGATTGAACCATGGTTATTTAAATGATTAGGGTTTACATTTTCATATTTATTTATTTATTTATTTATTATGGAAATGATAATGAGAAGAATGGTTGCTAGTTTTGTTTTATTCTTTTGAACCTTCATGAAGCATTGACTTTAGTCAACCATTCTTATCTCATCCTTAACCCTAACCATTCAAACTAACCTTGCTTTAATCTCTACATCTAACCATGGTTTGCTTATGATAAGAATGGATTTTCTTTTCTTTTTAATTATTCTTATCATAACAATTTCCTTCTTCTTCTTCATTTCTTCAAGTGAAGAAAGCTTGCCTCCATCAATGGCAAGTGATGAAAAAGAGTGAGAAATCCAAATCTAAAGTCTACCCACTTCCTATTTCTTCATCCTCTACCTCTTGCCAAGTAGTAGAGTGTGTTTTCTTCACAAGTTTCATGACTTGGTGAAGTGAGAGCTTGATTTAGCGATGCCTCGACGTAGATCATCTTCGGCATGGACATCGATGACCTAGCTTGCCCATTCTCCGACGAAGCCGACGCTAGAGCCCGGATTTGATTTGGACAGCGGAGACGACTTCATTGCGGAGCTATGGAGGTGGAGCACCGGATCTACAAAGGTTGTATTTCCGATATCTCATAGTTAAGTGTTCACTAGTTAGCTTTTTCGCCTAGTTTTCTAGCAAACGATCCGTAGTCGGGTCTCTCAGCACCTATAATTTTTGAAATTGCCATGGTTGATGGCTTGTGAGACCTAACTAGTGTGCCTAGGAACCCTACAAGATGCGGTTTTCTCGTGATGTATGTGTCGTCCACCATGAGATTTCATATTTTCTGATGGATTTCGAGACCCGATTCGAGGAGTGGATGAACCGTCTCGGGTACATGGTAGGCCCGGTATGGTATCCCGGGGCAAGAAGATCGAGTTGTAGACGATGAGCCTGGCTGGGGAAGGCTACCTACCGGTGATGTCTGGCGCGGCGGATATCCGGAAGATACCGACCGTTGTCGTGAGATTTGATGATATGGGCCGATCCGGACTGACGGAGCTCAAGATATTGAGACTATGAGACATTAAGATTATGAGGTATTGAGATTTGAGATTTATGTGTTTTGTGTCGATGCTTGACACGGATTTCCATGGATTTCATCGTTGATGTTTCAGATTTCTATACACTCTTTACCATGATAAAAGCTAAAGATCTTCTTTATACAGATACATCTAGATTTGAGGATTGATTGTTTCACAGTCATATTGCATGCATATTCATTCACATGACATATTATTACTCGAGGTACTGACATGAGCATGGAGTATCTGCATTTACACGTAGCTTATTATCCTGTCTTACTTGATGACTAGTAGTAGATTGGTATATTATTATGACCTAGGATAGCGTCGTGCATTCGATTTCTTTTCGTAGATGTCTTCTACTCACGAGTTGGCAACTCACCCCCGTTGTGCCAAATTTTATTACAGGTTCGATGTACAGGTTTCCCTGGCAGTTGCTGGCACATCTTTTCTTTCAGGGTGATTTGCACGGTAGGTTGGTTCACTTGTATCTGGACTGCCATTGTATTGGCATTATTTCATTTGTATCTAGAAATCTCCATCAACCATACTTGTATTACGTGATAAGTTTATTGGACCAGTTATTTATTTCGACCTTAGAGTCGCGCTTGTATTATTCTGATCTGGTGGTTTTGTTTTCTTTTGAGTTTTGAGCCTCGCCCTTTGGCGTTGTATATTATTGTGCTTGTTGTGGTTGTTTCCGCCTGTTGGCGTTGAGCTAGCTCCCGTTTGGGGATGCTTTTTATTGTTTATGTATATTATACTTGTTGTACCCGTTTGGGGCCAGTTTTTACAGAGGAGACTCTGCCGAAATTTTTGGGAAAATTTGCTGATACTTTTAAACTTGTTTTCTTTATGTTTTCTTTTACTTCTTCTTCTTTTATATGGTTTAGATTTCTGGGCTTCGGCTTACTTAGGTTACGTTGCGCCTCTAGACGCTTCGTAATCTAAGTGCCGGTCACATTCCGTATTTTCGGGTCGTGACAAAGTTGGTATCAAAGCGCTAGGTTTAACCTTGTATAAGTCTAGGTGACCCTTGGTAGATGGAGTAGGCGATTTAGGTAGAGTAACGTACCGTGGGTATGGTCCGCGGCATACTTACGATACGCTACTCTACTTAAGGAGCCTTAGGATGTACATTTGTTTGCACCGTATTTCATTCGTTCCTTTGATCTATCTTCGTCGATGTCGCAGGGTGGTTTCTGTTACCACGGGCGCACGGGCAGAGGGAGCTGCGGATCGAATGCGATAACCATTAGAGTATTGGTTATTCTTGAGGATTGAAGCATTGTTTGGCGTGCGGATGAAGGGTATTCACATGCCATCCAGACGAAGTTAAAAGGTTCGAACGATTATCAGAAAACCATTTTCCAAAGTTTAAGGTATTCGGAAGAACATGCAGGTATTTTGATGGACCCTCTAGAAGAATGAAACCCTAACTCTACATAATGACCACGAGAATGCCCTTGAACCTTAGGGTTTACGGCAGTTCCGCGGTGCCATTAGTGAGGCTTGGGTTTGCCCTTCTACAGCTGGACCATCGATGCTGGGGTATGTACCGGATATTTTTAAACTGTACTTGAGTGTTGAGCTTTCGGGGAATTATGGGATTTTGATGGATCGATCGAAAAGTTTAATGTCGTCAGGATATCAAGTGAAGGGATCGACTACGTGGGAGACTCTAGATATGAGTATTGCCGTTAGAAGTGATTGTTAGAGATTCTGCGTGTTCAAGTTTAGTTAATTACCGCAATCAAGACGGTTTCGCTTGTAGCTAGCCGGTTGAGTACGGGTCGTCCGCAGGGAGATGGGAATCTTTTTCTATGTGTTTTAACGAGTTAAGTCCAAAAGTCCAGATTTGTTTGTGATTAACTAAGTGTTAAAATGATATGTAAAGAGAGCTTGTTAGGGTTAGGATTAGGTTAGTTTGAGTTAGGAGTCGCTCACTTCTTTCGTTGCCACTCTTAATATCGATGTTACGGTAATCGGCAACAACGGAGATTAGCACGACTAGGAAGGAACTTGCGAGTATAAGCTAGGCTTTCCAACGCTTAAGTTCTTCCTTTTGGTGCTTGTCCGTCCGTTTTTGGCTCTTAGCCATAACCTCCGGTTAATTCAACCATAACCGGTCTCACTACGGAATCACCGCTATTATGTAGGATAGGGTGCCGTAGGGAGCGGATTGTGGTTCAATTAACGGGAGTCGATTTAAGATGTTGGGCAAGGAAAGAGTGAGAGAGCTTTACTTCTCTCAAACTTCCCTTATCCTACCCTAACAAGTATGGAAACTACTCACCCATTATACGGAAAAGAAAATAAAGCAAAAGAGGAAGATAGAAAGAAGGAGATTAGAAGATAACAACTAGCTATTTCCGACCTCACCTCGGCAAGGATCAAGCGTAAGCGTCATGGTTGTTTAAGGATAAAGGAAAAGAGAAAAGAAAGAATCAAACAATAAATAACAACAACTAGATTAGCAAAAGAAAATTACAAGCAATTATAAAAGAACAATTACAACAAGATAAGCATGGCAAGAAGAAGAACTCCTTTATTCATTCTTCACTCACAAAAGCTCACTACAAGTTTTTTAATGGAGAAAAGTTGAGAGGAGGAAGAAGAACAACAACTAAAACCTAAAATCTAAATACAAGATTATGCCCCCTTGGCTTCACAAGGTTCTGGGCTATTTATAGGCAGGGAAATGGAAATCTAGGGCAAAATTCTGCCTCTACATGAAAAGACCAAAATACCCCTGAAATTTCGTCAACTGAGGAGGCCGTACGGCCGCGGTTCCGCGGCCTAAGCATGCTAATGCCGCGGAACCGCTGCGCTTTAGAGGGATCGTGCCTTCATTTTTGGTGGTGCTCCCTGGTTTGCTGTGCCCTTTATTCTGGTATATGTTTTTTCTCAGAATATTTTCACGATTTTTCCAGAATTTCTGTTCAACAAAAAGGTGATTGGATGTGTATCTTTTGTCATGATTTTCTTGAGCTCCATGTGGATTTCTTGGATCTTGTGTTGCCATTGAGCCTTGTGAATGAAAATGACATTGATTTGCCATTTTGTCTCTTAAACTGGTGTGTGGCAACAGACGGATAAAGAGCGGAGACCCGTGTTTTATCTGTGGTTGGCAGGAAACCGGATTTTGTCTTGTTTTTCGATGAATTTCACCGTTTAGAGCCGAGAACCTGTATCCTGCAATTGACTAGCAAACACGGCTCAAGAGTACCTACCGATAAGCAATATGATAAAAACTGGGCGGTATAAAAATGCAAAAATCTGATATGAACAAATACCCCCAAACTTATCATTTGCTCGTCCCGAGCAAAACCAATTTATTCACAAAAAATTCCTAACCTCACTTTCGCAGGGAACGCGATTGCACTGAGCATGTGCAACAAGCCGTTAATCCTCTAGGTGTCCCTAGTAGAAGGAGTGTTTTCTCCTGAGGGTTTTCAGCGGATTATACCCACAAAATCCGGTCAAGCTAGTTTTGCAAAATAACTATGATTCAAGCCTTAAGGTTTTGTTTCAGAAAATAACAATTCTATTATCCTAAGTCTAGACTATCAAACCCTTATTTTTCACAACTCGCTTCTTTTTTAACTACAGATTTTATATGTCTTTACGTGCAGTGCAAATAGTGTCGTTAAGTTCCAAAAGGATCGAATAAAGTCATCATATCACACAATACAGCCCAGATAAAAATTTTAAAAGGATCACATAAGTTTTATAAAGAGTTAAGCATTTTAAGTTTCGTTTTCCAGTAAAGTTTCAACTTCAGAATTTCTATCTTCCCCAACAGGAAACTAGGTCTTATTTTTCACTCCACCTTTTTCTTGTTTTCATTTCCTACACACCTCTGTGAATGTGCAATAGTCTTTATCACAGAATAAAACCTTTATATCTCTGCTAAATTTTTTTATAAAAGCCTGTCTTTTAGCAAGATTATTCTCACACAAAGAACCGTTAGGAATTTTAACTCGGAGAGAACACTTGCTTGACTTTGTTTTAATGTTGACTTTCTAGGCTTCTTAGCGAGCTTTGGGCCAATGCACCCAAACAAGTTGGCTTCAGGGCATTAGGTGTAGAAACACCCCAGCGGACTTAATTACTCAAGTTACTTAGGTCCAAAAACAAAAGACAATTTGGCGTGAAAATCATGATGATTCAATACGAACGGAGATATAACCGGCAGTTCAATTAATTTTTGGATAAAAGACGTGTTTAGTGGGTTCGGTGTGTAATCATTCCAATCAAGTTTTAGATGGGTTATTTTTCAGACTTAGTTCCAATTAAGGCATCAATAACATTCCTTCATATTCACTTCACTTCATAAACTATTCTTGATATTACTTATTTCAGAACAAACCTATTTGATCCTTAGAAAATCATTGATCCATTTAAAAGTTTTTAGACATAAAAGACTTGTCATCTATTTTCCAAAACTTACAACACGTGTAGTGTGATGTAAAGACGTATATCAGCTATAGTTAACTTCAAAGAAGAGTTATCTTTCAGATTTTCAAAATCTAAAAATAAGATTTAGTTATTCTTATTTTATCAAACAAAACCGTCGAAATGTTGAATCAGAGTCCTCCCACTAGCTAACTTGACAAAAAAGTTTTTATGTTTTTAGAAAATTTTCAGATTTTTATGGATTTTATGGATTTTAATATGCAGATACAAAATATACATATGAATGCGAAGGTAAGAAATGCGTACCGAGCGTACCCCCAAACTTAAACTGGACAATCACTGCCATTGCATGAAGAGATCATTTGAAGGGTCAAAATTGTCGGTTAGATATACACAATTTTTTTTTGTTTTTGTTTTTAAAGAAAAGAAAAAGAAAAAGAATATCCATAAAAATATACAAAATGGTATATTCTTGAGCTGCCAAATGAGGTATTTACTGAACCATTAGATTAGTTTTTGTATTACTTATACCCTTATGTTAAAATTGAATCGATATAGGGTGATGTTGTGGACTTAAGGAAGACCAAGTTAGGGTTTGAGAGAATTGAGAGTTGTATTGTGAAATTGAGATCAGTAGAGGCCACCCCAACATCCTAGTGCTTGATTAATGACCCAAAACAGAGACTTGAAACCCGGAATACGGATTTAGAAACCCCGACATCGGATAAATGTGTGATTTGTGAGGGTATTTTGGAATCTGGAGCAACCCGGGGCCACTAGAATTGATTTTGGGATTACTGGGAGTCGTGCAGGCACCTAGGAAGATACCACAGAGACCCGAGCCACTAACTCCAACCCCAGGCCGCAGATATATTCATTCTGGCCGCAATTTGCGGCTAGATCGGGGAAATTGGGTCCCAAGTTTGGTTCATGGCTCTTTTTGCACTAAAATAGACCCCTCCTATATGCAGTTTTGGCTAATTGTCACCTGGGGAAAATCTGGGAGCATTTTGGTGTGTTTTAGGCGATGTTTTCCGTATTTTAAAATGCACTTTCTTGATATTTGGATTTGTATTTGGTTGTCGGGTGTTCGTACATCGACAACAGGGATTGTGTGATTGATTTGCACGTTTAGGCCATAGATTCCAACCTATGAGCACACTGTGCGCTGTATTGGTTTTCTGCCTCGATTTTAATACGTATTGCGATGGTTTATTATTGTAGGTACCCTCGCAAGGATTCCGAAGCGAAGAAGCGCGGTGTCATCGATTTCGGCGAGCGAAGACCAAGTGAGTAGATTATATCTACGGGGGAAGTCGGGTGGATGGCGTATAGCACCCCCGCAGTACGTGGTGATGTATACGAATACGTATATACACATATATTTATTATATGTTCTTTGACATTATTGATGATATGATGGATTGATTTAGTGTATTGCAAAACCCTAGAGTAGGGGTTGCTCCCATACACACACACGCACGCATTTGCATTCAAACCTTCTTTCGCATGTGTATATGGGAATATATATTATATTTGTATGTGTTCACATGGGTATGGGACTATATGTACATATACTGGATTATGAGGATAGTACTTGGGATGTGAGTTGAGTCGATGAGATTCGATTTGAGGCCGTGAGATCAGCAATATGACAGGATTCGTATGGGAGATACGACGAAATGCTTTGGCGGGCTTTGGGACGTGTGTTTACACAAGCATTTATATAGATGGTATCGATTGTACTAGACTTAGATCTGTACCCTAGATTATGTTATATGATGGTAGTGATACCTGATATGTGATGAGATAATGGGATATTGACCCATACCCAGCTATTGGGATGCTGTACGACGATTTACCGTACGAGCCTATATTGATGATAGATCCGTGCTCATGACTCGAGGATGGCATACCGTTTACCATTGAGGCGGGATTATTGACTATTATATTTCAAACTCCGTCTAGACTTCGCCTAAGGCTCTATCTAGTCTCTGATACTACTGTAGGGTTCCTAGGCACTCTAGTGAGGTCTCACAAGGCATCAACCATGCCAATTTCAAAAAATACGGTGCCGAGAAACCCTAGAATACGGATCGTCGGCTAGATCTCTAGGCGAAAAGCAAACTAGTAAACACTTAACTAAGTGAACGGAAATACAACCTTTGTAGATCCGGTGCTCCACCTCCACGGCTCCGCAATGAAGTCCTCTCGCTGTCCAAAACAAATCCCGGGCTCTAGCGTCGGCTTCATCGGAGAATAGGCGAGCTAGGTCGTTGATGTCCATGCCGAAGATGATCTACGTCGAAGCATCGCTAGATCAAGCTCCAACTTCACCAAGTGATGAAACTTGTAAAGAAAACACACTCTACTACTTGGCAAGAGGTAGAGGATGAAGAAATAGGAAGTGGGTAGACTTTAGAATTGGATTTCTCACTCATTTCATCAATCCACCATTGATGAAGTGAAGGTTTCTTCTTTGAAGATGAAGAAGAAGAAGAAGATAATGAATATGATAAGTTAATTCAATTAGAATAGAAAATCAAAACTTATCATAAACAAAACCATAGTTAGGTGTAGAGAGTGGACTATGGTTAAATGGAGTGGTTAGGGTTAAGCATGGGATAAAATGGAGACTTAGTTAAACCTTCATGAATCTTCATGAAAGAAACAAAATGAAAGCCACCATTTTCTCTTTTGCTATTATTTTCCAAAACTAATAAATAAATAAATGAATAAAAACAAAACCCTAACTATTATTATATAACCATAGTTTGATCTTTACACAAAAACCCTAGCAAACATGTATCATCAAACATGATACAATCAAGTGCACAAAAGTATATCACATATACAATGTGTACATCCGAGTGAGAAAATCCATCTTAAAGTGAACCGATACTAGTTAATGCAAAGTAATATATCAAATATATAATTATACATTAAATCATTAAATCCAAACTTGATTTAACGATCCGGTCATGTCGCACACAACCGACTAGTATACAATGTATCGGCTTATCGAATCAATCCTTGATTCGATAACTAGGTTATATCGCATACAACCATTCGACACATTCATCGCGAGAATGGAATACGGTATCACATACACGTATTATTCTCGGTCCCGCACATATCTCATATGCGCTCCTATTTCGTTTCGCTTGAACCAGGAAACCGCTGTGTAGGACTCTAAAGACTCGTCAATACGCCGGCAGCAGGTGATGATCATATCAAGCACCCACAAGCCGCAAGCGGTCTGCTAAACGTAACGGCCACCCGGGTATTGAGCAATCAGAAGATCGACGAGCAAGCCCGCTCACACTCCTGTGAATCCAACCAGTAACACTACCGTACAGTCCGGTCTGATCGTCTGATATGTCGCATATCTCGCCTAGGGGTGGTAAACGTCAGACCCCAATAGCTCGATAAGTCGTGTCGATATGAGGTCTATAACAATTCGAGAAACTACTGGTAACACTTACCAGTAAATCTCAGCAACCCTGGCCAAGGATTTCCTGTTATAGCCAATCGAACACAGTGCAACATCAACTCTCTATACCGGGAGAGACGAATCCCCTCCTATCGCTCATTGCCTCCATATGACTCGGGACTGTACCCAAAAACCACCATTTTGCATGCCCTCTTGGACGTGGTAAGATGGAAATCAAAGCACAGTGGGAACCACACAAGACTCTATGACGATCTTGGGTCAACAGACTACTCTGTACCAGTGTCACCAGAGAACTGCCATCTGACGTGAGGTATAATACCATCTGGGAGTTCTCGGCGAGTCCGTCCAGTGTATCCAGTCTCTACTGAGCACCCGTATATCATCTCTGATGTCAAACACCAATGGATATGGGATCATCCATCGCCCATCTGTATGGGTCGAGAAGGTATGCGCTAGTCTACACTGGTATATCGATGCCCCGTCTCGATACACCCACGACTAGGGACTTTGAAGGATGTACTTATGGACTACCATGTCCCCACTAGTATGATCCGCATCATAGTCCAGGTAGTCAAGTACAGATCCTAAGGGCTTTACCAACATGTAACAGAGAGACAATCAGCATACACGTTAAGGTAAAGGTTAACCAGATAGCATACTATCATGTCGAGCAAGAAAGTCCTCCCTATATATGTCCCAGCATCCACTACAATATACATCCTATGTACAGTAATGGCCTCTAGGGCATACATATAACTAACAGGCGTACTGCTGGGGCCGAGGGCCGATTCCGCAGACGGAGCCCGTGGGCTGATCCGGACTGACGGAGCCCGATATATGAGGATTTACGTGCCGATGCTGGGCATAGCTTTCATGATGTTTTCGAGTGTCGATGTTGGGCACTCCGGTTCCATGATTTTGACGTGTCGTGAGGGACACAAGTGGTTTATATCCTCATATTTCCATGCATATGCTGATGATATTTACATGCATGATGGTTATTATCATTAGGTGACGAGTGGACGGGATCCACGTACATGCAGATTGATTACATGGATCATACCTCATATTTATGATATGCTATTACTTGAGGCACCGGCACGAGCACTTGGCACTACACTCATGTATAAAGTTTTCATTGCCAGTTTAGCATGCTTCAGCTTTATTCATACTGAGGTTTATATATATCTGATCGTATTGACCTACGATGGGTCATACATTCGATCTTTGCTTGTTGATATTTTCTATTCACGAGTTGGCAACTCACCCCCTGTTGTGCCACAGTTCTTGCAGGTTTTTCCGTACAGATTTCATTGCGGCTTTTCGGGCACATTGCTTCCATTACGGGTGACTTGCTTGGTAGGTGGGTTCTTTGTATCAGAACCGCCATTGTACATTATTTATTCATTGTATCTAGAAATTCCATCAACCAAAACTTGTATATTGTTTCAGACTTAGAAAACAGTGATGTATTATTTCGACCTTAGAGTCGCGCTTGTAGTATTATGGTTTTCAGGCTGTTTGTGTTTCTTTTGAGTTTTGATCCTCACCCTTTGGCGTTGTATATTATTATTGCTTGCGTGGTTGTGACCGTCGATTGACGAAGAGCTAGCTCCCGCTTGGGGATGCCTTTTATCACTGCATTTATATATTATTCTTGTTGTACCCCGTTCGGGGATAGTTTTTACAAAGGAAACTCTGCCGAATTTTTCAGAAAAGACTACACATTTTAAAAATGCATATTCGGCTTAGTTATTGAAAAAGCTTGACTTCAAAACATGTTTCTTTACTCCTTAAAATGGTTTTAGATTTCTGGGCTTTTGGCTTACTTGGGTCAGATGGAGTCCTATAGACTTCATATGGTTCAAGGGCCAGTCACGTGCTCTTTTGGGTCGTGACATTTAGTTGTTGAATGGTTGACCAAGGAGAGAGAGATATAGGCATGGGGCTACATGGCTTGTGCCATGCCTATTTAATGATGAGAGAGAGTGAGAAGGGGAAGGGTTTTGTGTTGCTCTCATTTCTCCCTCTTATATTCTTTTATCTCATTCTCTCACACTCACACACACACACACACATACACAGCAGCTCCAGCAGCAG
The DNA here is from genome assembly GCA_030015575.1 of Agapanthus africanus. Lineage (NCBI taxonomy): Eukaryota > Viridiplantae > Streptophyta > Magnoliopsida > Asparagales > Amaryllidaceae > Agapanthus > Agapanthus africanus. Next base: position 624,262,968 of record CM057341.1, read on the forward strand.
CAGAAAAGAAAGCAGCAGCACCAGAAGCAGCATCAGCAACCAACAGTTGTAGTAGCATCAGCAGACAGCAGTGGCAGCAGCTTCTGGAAGCAGCAACAGGATCCCCAGCAACTGCAGCAAGCCCTCATCTCCTCCATCCACTCTTTCTCTTGCTTCTTAGGGTACCATAGGGTATATTTTCTGAACCCAATTTCCCTTTTCCTAGCTTGTATGCAAAATTAGCTTCGGTTTGCTTTTAAAGATAGTTTAGTACTAAATTATGGTGATTTATGTGGAATGTTGATTAAGTGATGATTGTGTTAGTTAACCTAGCCTATGTTAGTGTTGTTAGGGTTACTTTAACTGAGAATTGACCTGGATTACACTAAAATACCATAGGGTTTGTGTTCTATGCAAAATTGGCGTTTTTATGCGATATATTAGCTTTCTGTGACCTGCTTTTGACCCGGGGCCTTCAGGTTAAAATTGAGAAAACTGGGGCATGCACACTAGGTCTAGAACACACCACCAGAACAAGAGACCCCCATTCCCAACTGAGGCCACAGATTTAATAGGTTTGGCCGCAATTTGCGACCATGTAAGGGGCAAGGGTGTTGGGGTCTTGGCTAGGGTTGTCTGCTGTGTTTTCTGGTGTTTTGGTATGTATAGTTTTGTAATATTTGGCCTGTAGGAATATCTGGATCAATATATCGAATTTGGTGTCCGTTGTGTTTGCGCGATACGATACGTGAGTGGGTTCTACGATCCAGCGTGTCGCGGTGTGTCGCGGTAGTTTTAGACGCGTATACACACGTTTTCGCCTATCGTGCACACGCATGTTTAGTTCGCGACGCGAGTTTCTCGTTTGGGTTCGATATCGCGTTTTGTGGAATATTTGGCTTATATATGATTTCCATGTCTTATTTGCAGGTTTGCCGGCGGGGACTACGGACACTGCTATAGGGGGGAGCAGATGGTAGCATTCACCTAGCATGGAGCGTAGGTGAGTAGATTTAACATCTACAGGGGAATCGCCCGCATGGCGTTATGCGTCTGGGATAGAATTATAATACTTGTCGTATATTCTACGTCATTGTTAGAATTGCGCCTTTACTCTATTTACATAGATATAATTGTACTGTGACTAGTAGCCGTAGGACACTGCACACATTATTGACGGTTCATGTTACACGAGCACGGATTGTATGCTACACACACACCGTTAATAATAGCCATGTCACACACAAATCATTATAGATATTATATTACTTATCACATTCGACATTTAGCTACAGAGATACCTCTGCTCATATTTTACTTATACCCAGGGGGGTATCTTACATATTCTACTTATACCCAGGGGGTTATACGACATCACTTACTTATAGGTAGGCACCTATACTTAGCTGTACCTTATTGATTTCGCATACATATGATTTCAGCTACATATTTTCTTTTATATGCTCGCATTTCAGATATATCGCATATATTTGTTCCTGGATTTGCGCATTTGTTTATTTGGATTTTACATGTAGTTTTCTGGATTTGGGAACCGCGGGAGTTCATGAAATTATGCATACATTGAAAAACCCGGTTTCCTTGATATGATGTTTGCGCAGCCACCATGAGATTTATCGGTTCTGATTATATACTCCATACGAGGTGTGGTTGCCGTATGAGGGTACATGGTAGGGCACGGTATGGTTCCCCTCGACAAGAAGTTCGATGGATTTTGCCGATTGAGCCTGGAGGCGGGCGAGTACCTACCGGTGACTGTACTAATGACTAGGCGGGGATCATGGAGATACCGTTGGGAGTCATGCACGTATGCATATGTCGAAAGGCGAGGGTCAGAGCTAGGCACTCGTGTTTTTAGGATAGCGTATGATACGTACCTATCAGGATTTCTGTGTCGATACTTGGCACATTGTTTTCATGATATTTCTTTTAAACACCTTTATATATATAACAGGGGATTTAGCCGTTGTTATATATACCCTTACACCAATATTAGTGGAATGGGACGCTAATATATGTGTATTAACCCCAACATATTTATTTTTGCATATATACATATATATATATATATATATATATATATATATATATATTTAGGATGCTAGAACCTTACTTGAGACTTTGACTTGGAATATCAGGTGATTCATTACGATTGGACATACATATGGGATTATTGATTTGTACATTCGGGATATAGGGATTACTCGATATTGTACATTGAGGAGACGTGAGACTTATATGATGTGAGAGCCCAACGTGGGGGCTGATTTGAGGAATTGGAATTTGAGTGTCTTGATGGATTGTGATCCTACCACGATGACAGGATTCCGTGGGATGACATATTTCACTCCATACCTCATACCTTTTCACTTATGCACTGTTCCATGTATTAGGAGTCCCTGTTAGTGTACCCTTCATGATTGCTGCATATTTGCATTCTCATATCCCTATTGCATAGTTATTGCATACTATTGTCATGTTATTATTGCTTCACATATTGATTGTACCTGCTAGTGTACTTTCCATTATTCGGCATTTACATGACATGTTATTATTGTAATCGCATATCTTAGATTCATGCTGTACGTACATTCTTGCGATTACCTGCATATGTTATCTACTATTCACGAGTTGGCAACTCACCCCCTATGTGCCACAGGTGTTCCAGGTTGTTCCCCAGAGTAGTCGAGGCAGGATATTCAGCTATTCAGCTATTCACTTATCATATTTTGCTACAGATACCGCATCGGCTCACAGTATACTATTTTGCTTAGGTGGGTTGGATGATTATCTGTATTTCATATTGTACATTCGTTGTATCTAGTACTCTCCATCTACTATTATGTTGTGACTTAGAGACTTGGTGAGGACGATATTGTATATTATTTGTGGATTTGTTGTCTTTTATATACAGTTTTCTTCCTATTGTCTTTTATTCTTTCGCTACGGCGTCGTATATTTATGATGTGATTGTTTTCCGTCTTTGGGCTAGTTTTTACAAAAGGGGTGTTGCCAAACTTTTAAAGAAAGAAAGTGGGACTTTTAAGGAATTTGGGTTGTGATTTCAAATGTTTCAAAATACTTTTATTATCTTTTCCGTATTTTCATGGTTTAGATTTCTGGGTTTGGCTTTCTTTTACTGCGTTACGTTTTTAGGCGTTGCGTAGTATTAAGGCCGTCACGTGCTAATTTTGGGTCGTGACAGATCCAATAATTGACTCTGAGGGCACTATATCCAACAAAATCCACAGCCAAAGTATTGACGAGTCTTTAGAGTCCCCAACGGACAGTTTCTCATATTTCGGGCGAAATGTTGTAGAGGCCGTATGATATATGGCAGGGTTCGATCATATATATGCATTAGTGCAGGGATCATGATCGGGCGGATCATACTAGTGGGCTTTGGTTTAAGCCGGATCCTAGTATTAGTTTTGTTGGATTACTTTAGTCTCATCGCATTTGCATTCAGTCAGAATACGGATGCAGGTATGTATATACAGGTGACGGGTATCCTTGTGATCCGTCACGAGTTTACTTTAGATGTTACCGTATCTTTTTATTGTTGTAAACATTTGGATTAATGTTTACAAATGGAAATTGTGTTCTTAAATCATCATTTTGTGCATTAAATGAGACATGTACTTCATAGGTGACTCATGGTCTCATTTCTTGTGCAAATGTCACATTGTGTGATTGATTTGTGAGGTGAATTGAGAGGAAGAGAGAGAAGAGCAGCCATAAGGTTGTGGGTTTGCTCTTGTATTATGGGAACTCACTCTCTCATTTCATCATACAACATAAGAAAAAGAAAATGGCTCCTCATCTTCTTCTTCCTCTAGCTCACAAACTACATTGATGGATTCATCTTCAACTTCCATCCATGCAATGGATGCAAGAGACAAAGTTGTCACACACATTCTCTACTTCGCCTTAGACACGTCAGCTAGCGAACTTCATGCCCGAGTTGCTTCAGATGAAGCGGGAGCCCGTAAAAAGACTCGAAGATGTGGTGCCCTTTCCGACGAGGAGACCGGAGATCGGAGATGCCGCGAGGAGCAAGATATGGTGGCTAAAGACCGAAGGACACGGATCGATTGGTATAGCTTTTCTAACCCTTCTTTAGTTAGCTAGTTGTAGGTTAATGGTTCGATCCGGATTTAAAGTATATGATAGCGCCGGTTTCTAGTTTGAAAAAGTTTTCGTTTCCGCATTTTGGCCTCGGACAGACGGCCGGGGTGCTACCGTAGACTTACTCTTCCCCAAGAAGCTAGGTAGTTATAGGGAAACTTCTAGAATAAGGTAGTTATCAAGCTTCCTCAAGAAGCTAGGCTGTTGGAGGGAAGTTTCCAGAACAAGGTTGTTATAATGGAGCATCTTCAATAAGCTAAGGAGCTCTAGGGAAGCTTCTGGAGAAATGCCGCCACTGGAGCCCTCAACTCGGCCGCGGATCCTTGGCGGATCGGCCTGACTCGGCCGTGGAACCGCGGCCATTTGGTGGGATCATATATTTCTTCTTCTGGAGTGTTCTGGTGTTGTACTTGAAGTGTTCTCTTGATGTCTAGAATCATATAATTCTTTCTTGGTTGCTACCAGTATTTGATTCTTTGGTTTCATTTATTATTTCGGCAGATTTGTGATTCCTGTTATTTAACCTGAATAATCTGGCACAAGATCTCAGTAAAGAATGTAAGAGTGACAGAATATATACATGAAATATTTACACACAATTTCCTTCATAATGTCGGTTATAAAGTATAATACATGTTAAATGTTCTTTTGCAGATAAACTTCTAATATGTGTTATAAAGAGTAAGGAAATTGTCGTATTGAAAGTGCAGTATTTTCGACTGAACAGATGCACCGACACCTTCTCGACTGCGAAGGAAGGACATATCGACGACAGTGTTTACGATTTGAGATTTGGTGATTCGAATATCACGTGTCCGTTATTTTGGATTTCGGTGTTTTTGGGCAATTTATTTGCATGATTGAGAGTTTAGGCACCACAGTTGCACTCGACTTCGACTTGATGTCATTATAGATGTTTGATTTTTATTTCATGCACTTTCAGTACTTGATTTGATTTGGTGCACGATGATGCACGTGGTTGTGAGATTATATACCACGGTATACCTGTTTTGGATTGGGATGTGTTGTATACCGTCGATTTCGATTGTGATACTCGATATTTGTTTTCGTACACCTTGTGCACTTGATTTGGATTCTTGTGCATACTTGGCATGCTTGATACGATTTTGGTGCACACCAGATGCACTAAATCGGGATTCCTTCTGCATATCAGATGCACCTGATATTGTTGTCAGGCACACTCGTTGCCCTTGACAAGTGTTTTCGTGCACACCTGTTGCGCTTATAATTGGTTTCTGTTCACATGTATGGCACATTCATTGATTTCGATTTCTGTGCGCACTAGACGCACGAAGCATTCTTATACGCATTTTGGGATTGGTTTCTTTTGAAGCAGTATGGTTTATGATATTTACTATTTGGTATAGTAACTGAACAAGACTAGTCAGAGGACAGTACCTGAACATGTTTTTGCATGCATTAATAGTTATCGATGGAATTTCCAAAAAGAAGCTATAGTCTCGGTATTTACTTATGTGTCCGAGATGACATGAAACATTTTACAAAGGAAACCCTTCTAAATTACTTTCAAAACAGCGGGACGTGTATATTAAACAAAGGATATATATATAGTTGCCTTTCTTACAATAAACGTCCGCTACTTGTGCCGTGATACGCACATCGCACAGCGACTTAAAAAAGGTTTGGCATGCATTTCTTTCAGATGTTTCGACGAGTTTACAACGATGCGTATTATGTACATGTTATAGTTTTGATATTTGATATTTGTGTCTTCACCATAACTCCGATGATTGTGGCATACTAGACAGAGTTTTTATTTTGAATTGTATACTCGTTTCCTTACACATGCATTGCGCTACGATGTGTTTTATGTCTTTATGATTTCGGATCCCCGACGACTAGATCATTTTACTGAAATGTTTTAGTATTTGAGGGGTTTAAATTTAAATTCGAGGACCGAATTTATTTAAGGGGGGAAGACAGTAACATTTCAGAAAAATAAAATATTATTTTTGGGAGTTTATATAATTAAAATAATAAATATTATCAATATTTTAATAATGTGGTATAATTATATACAGATAGTTTCGAAAATATTGGTAAATTAAATTGAATGGTGATTTTTGGAAGGATTTATGTGATTTAGGCAAATTATAAATTTTTACAATTAATTATATGCAAGTTATTTCTAAACTTGATTAATAATCACTAATTATGCATTAAGCGTGATTATGTATATGACATACACCATGTCATGTTACACAACTTATTACATTTCTTTTGTTTTGAAAACCATGCTTGTTTTCATTTATCACTTGGTTTGGTTTCGTTTTATTTTGGATTAAAATGAAAAGAAAAGATAAAGAAAAGTAAACAAATGAATAGAGATTAAAGAATGTGACATGGGGAGACAAGGAGGTATGGACTTAGGTGAGAGAGAAGAGAGAGAGGGTGAGGGGTCAATTGACCATGGCCTCATTTCTTCTTGCACTTTCTTCATTCATCTTCTTCTTCTTCCTTCACCTTGGCTGCCCTCTATCCCCCACCTCCTCTAGCCCCATACAACACCATTAAATTCACTCCAAAACCTTGAATAACTTTCATTAAAATTGTGCACAACCTCACAACAAACCCTATGGATTAACCAAGTTGCCATTTTGTAGACTTTGGCAACTCAAGAAAATTTTTGAGTTGCCAAATGAGGTATTTCCTACACCATTAGTGTAGTAATTGATTTACTTTAGCATCTATTTTAGTTTAGAGTTGTTTAAATGAGGTTTAGTGATCTTGGAAATTTCCAAGATGAGGTTTAGGGCAGGATTTGGTTTATGATTGTGTATTGATAGTGTAATTGTTAGTGTATATGCCCTAGAGGCCATTACTGTATCATACTAGCTTGTATATTACTTGATGGAAGCTTGGGATATTCACAGTTGTATAGACAATCTTGCTCAAAATGGTAGTATGCTACTTGGTTTATTTCTACTTTAATATGTGCATGTGTTTCTTTTAGCATATCGCTTATACATATTAGTAGAGCCCTTAGGATCTTTGCTTGATTACCAGCGTTGTGATAGCAATCACACTTGAGGGGGCTGGGTAATCTATAAGCACATCCTTATACAGGTCCCTAGTCATAGGACTATCGAGACAGGGCATCAATACTCTGGAGTAGACTAGCGTATGCGCTTCTCATCCCAGTAGGGGAGATAGTCTGTCCCACAGCCATCAGTACATCGTACTGGAGATAGTATGCGGGTGCTCGTTAGGTTACGAGTACACTGGACAGGACTCATCGGGAACTGTTGGTTGGTATTATACCTATCGTCAGTTATCAGTTCCTATGTGACATGAGTACAGCTTAGTCCGCTGACTTGATACTGCCACTTCGCCTCGAGTGTGTTCCCACTGTTCTTGGGTGTAGTTGGGTGTAGTCCCGAAGCACTTGGAGGCAGTGACGGTTAGACAGGATTCGTCTCTCCCGGTATTGGGGGTTAATATCGCGCTGTGTCTAGGAGAGCCATTACACATAGTCGTCCCTAGCCAGGGCAAGCGAGATATACTTGTAGGTTTCCTGTGTTATCTCAGGGTGTTCTGGGCTACACTCCAACACGACTTGTACCGCTATTAGGGGACTGACGTTTACCACCCCCTTAGGCCCGCTATGTGATGTTCTCAGACGAACAGACCGGACTGTACGGAGATTGTCACATTCAGGTTCAGTAGGAGTTCGGATGTGTTTACCTCATCGGCCTTTTTATCGACATCTACCTGAGGACCGTTACGTACCGCTAGTGCCGCTTGCGGTCTGTGGTTAAACCCACTGCCAGTGTAGTGTCGAGTCTTTAGATTCCCACACAGAGAGTTTCCCTGCACTGAGCGAAAGGTGTAGAGGCCGTATGGTTTTACGGCAAGGCTACGATCACTTACGTGGACTTGTGTGCGTATGTTGTTCGGGCAGTCAATACTAGTGGGCTTTAGTTTAAACCGGATCCTAGTATTGTACGGATGGATTTGTTTTGTCTTCTATGCATTCTCATTCTACGGAATGCGGTTGCGGGTGTGTATGCACAGTTGTGAGGAGCGAAGAAGAAGGGGGTGCCTCATTAGGGTTTTGACAGTTGATTCGGTCAAAACCATTATGAGGCGGACTCATTAGGATTTTGACAGTTGGTTCGGTCAAAACCATTGTGAGCCGGGGACATTATTTTCTAATCTTTTTAGTGATAATTATGTTATGGCTAATTGCTTTGATCATTTGACCATACTTGACTTTGTTGACCGTTTGACCAAAGTTGACTAGCATCTTCATGAGAGGTCTAGAGTCTTCTTTAGTTTTCATTTTATTTTTTGTGATGAAAATGGTCAAGTCAAGGGTAGCCATCTACTTTATCATGAAAAGATTAGTAATCATGATGTTTATGCATTATTATAACCATGGTTCATTTTCTTTGTTGATAATTTTTTTTCATTCTATCTCTTGATATGAGAATGCTCCATGGTTCTCCTTCTTCTTCTTCCTCTTGAAATTTCCTTTGATCTCATGTGTTGAGAGAATAAGGAAGTAAGTTGACAAAAACATCCATCTACTACTTCTACACAACCTAGGACATCAAGCCTAGCAATCTTGTTGCCCTAGTTGCCTCGGCTCGAGGTGGAGCTCGGAACACAGACTCTCGGGTGGATCGTCTTCGACTCAAGGAGGCCGCGGAGGTGATCAAGATCCGGATCGATCCTCGGAGCTTGGATGGATGAGTGGGACAGCGGAGAGAAGACCCGAAGGACCAGTATCATGAGGTATAATCTCTATGACACAGTAGATAGAACCTCATATAGTTTGCTAGGTTTTTGTTTAGCAAAGATCATTATTTTAGTCCATGTTGCTTTGTGTCAAAAAATCGTTTTTTACCGTTTCCGCCTCCCCATAAGAACCGGGGTAAGCAACGTGGACTTACAGTGGTATCAGAGCCTAGCTAAACATAAACTAGCATATTAGCAAAGTATTTAGAATTTCGATCGGAAAAAATCGCAAAACACGTTCGGAAAAATCAACTTTCTGCCGATTTTTAAAACAGCTCCAAAAATTATTTGACATAAATGAAAAATCGGCTCAGGAGTATATTATAATGGATGCTTGGATATATATAGAGAGGACTTTCTTGCTCGTCATGATAGTATGCTATTTGGTTTCAGTTTGTCTTAACATGTTGACAAGTATTAGTTTACTGTCTTGCTCTCACATGTTGATAAAGCCCTTAGGATATGTACTCGGCTACTGGGACTATGATGAGATCACACTAGTAGGGACAGGGTAGTCAAATAGTACATCCTATAACTGTTCCTAGTCGAGGGTGTGTCGAGACAAGGCATCGATACACCAGAGTAGAATAGCGTATACGCATCTTGACCCATATGATGGGCGATGGATGATCCCATATCCATCGGTGTTTAACATCAAAGATGGTGTACGGGTGCTCAGTGAAGACTGGGTACACTGAACGGACTCGCCGAAAACTCCCAGATGGTGATATACCACATGTCAGATCGCAGTTCTCCGGTGACACTGGTACAGGGTAGTCTATAGACCCGAGATCGTCATAGAATCTTGTGTGATTCCCACTGTGCTTTGATTTTCACCTTACCACGTCCAAGAGGGCGTGAAAAACGGTGGCTTTTGGGTACAGTCCCGAATCACATGGAGGCAATGAGCGATAGGAGGGGTTTCGTCTCTCCCGGTATAGGGAGTTGATGTTGTGCTGTGTTCGAATGGCTATAAATGGAAGTCCCTGGTCAGGGCTGATATAGAGTACTACTGGTAAGAGTTATAAGTAGTTTCTCGACCCGTTATGAGATTTATATCGACACGACTTATCGGTTACTGGGGTCTGACGTATACCACCCCTAGACTAGATATGCAACATATCAGACGAAGAGACCGGACTGTACGGGAGTGTTACTGATTGGATTCACAGGAGAACGTATAGACTAGCTTGTTGATCTTCTGATCGCTCAATACCTGGGTGGCTGTTACGTTTAGCTGATCCCTTGCAGCTTGTGGGTGTTTGATATGATCATCACCTGCTACCAGCGTATTGACGATTCTTTAGAGTCCTACACAGAGATTTCTTGGCTCAAGCAAAACGGAGTAGAGGCACATATGAAATATGCGCAGGACCGAGGATAATGCGATATGAGATACCGTATTATATTCTCGCGATATTTAGATATGAACCAGGACATCGGATCAAGTGTTGATTCGATGAATCGGTACATGATATATTAGTCGGTTATATTCGATATAGCCGGATTGTCGGATCAAGTGTTGATTTGATGATTTAATGTATAATAATATGTATGATATATTGTATTACATTATCTAATATTGGCTCACTTTTGTTTCATTTTCTCACCGGATAATACATTGATATATATATGCGATATATGTTAATTGTATTATTTTCTTTTGTTACAAATATATAATATATATGTGATATATATTATAGTAACATGATATGATTAATAATGGAACATGTTTAGTGGAGATTAAGTAAGGTTAGGGTTTGATTAGGGTTAGTTCTTTCTTGCACCTTCTAGAACTTTTCCTTTTGTCATGAAGAAGATATTATGATAGATATTTTCTTATGACTCATTGTTTTAACCCAACCAAACCCTAGCCCTAGTTTATTTTCTACAAAGGTTATCCTAGTCATCCTTGACCATGGTTCCATGATTAATCATATATTCATTTCTATTATTCATCACAAAAGGATTAACTCATTTATTCATCTTCTTCTTCTCTCTTGAGCTTTGAGAAAGCTTACTAGTTATTCATTTTGTGATGATTTCTTGTGAGAAATTGATATAAAAAGATAGCATAAATACTATTCTATCATCCTCATCTAATCTAGCCCATTAGATTAGGGTGTTCACCTCATTAGAGTGAGAGAGCTTGAGTTATTACAATTTCGACGTGGATCATCGGAGAAAAAGAAGACTACAAGCTAGCATGGATCGTTTAAGTTGTGGAGCCTCTCATGAGTCCGGGAGATAGTGGATCGCGGAAAAGGGACTTCTACTCGGAGCTTATGAAGCGAAGGAGCGAACTACAAAAGTTGTAATCCCTTACTTTTACTTGTAAAGATGTTTATTTGCTTGTTAAACCCTAATAATCTTGCAAAGATCCCGGCTTTGGGTTGTTCGGCTCGTCTAAAATTTTATTCGGGCATGGTTGATGCCTTATGAACCCTCACAAGAGTGTCTAGGAACCCTACAGAGGTATCAGAGCCTAGCCAGAGCATTAGGCGACGAGTATACGAAGTTAAAACTCCGATCGAACTCCGAAACGACGAATATACCCTTTTTCTGGACAATTTCTAAAAATGTGATTTTTTCTGCATTAAAAATACCTAAAAAATTCTGCAGGGAAATATAAGCATTAAAGTGAAAAACGAGCGTATGAGCTGTACAAACCGCCGCGGAACCGTAGCCGTACCGCTTGGACCGCGGATCCGCGGCAGTACAGAAGATTTATGCACTCGTTTTAGCACAGTAATGACCGTATCTGTTAGTTATATTTTCTCGGTATTTTTAATCTGACTCAAGTGTTGAGTTTACTGGGGTTTATTTTGTAATCGTTAATTCAATCGGAATATTTAATTTCGTTATGATTTCCAGATATTTAGAAACTGTTAAAATGTTCGAACGGATATCATCAACTCATGTTTTCCCGGCACGAAAAACTTTCAAGTGTTGAATTTTTTCTTGAGTTTAAATCTTTCGGAAAAATGTGCAAGTAACGCGGTGGACCCTCTAGAAGAACACAAACCTTAACTCGATTATGTGACCGTCTTGAACTGCCTCTAAACCTTAGGGTTTGTGGCAGTACGGCGTGCCACATGTGAGGCATTGGCTTGACCCTTCTACGGCTGGATCATTGCTACTGTGACATATTCTGGGATTATTTGAACTCCGCTCAAGTGTTGAGCTATTTAGGAAATCTTGGGTATTTGATTATTCGATCAGAAAGTTTAATTTTATCTATTTATCTGGAATGTGATACAATATGTGGAATTCATATAGTTAGGCATGAAATGCGAAGTATGTGATATTTCGGATTTACGATGTCTAAAGTGTTTGTGGATTCCAAATGTTGTACTTTTACACTTTCTTTTCTGTGACCGTAAGCGTAGTATGTGGGGTATCGCCGACTTCGTTGCTATACATTAACGACAATCGGAATACGCATACTTTCTTACGTTGATGATATGAGATATTATGTGTTGCTGTGATATGTTATATTGCATCGTCGTGTTCTGAATAGCCGGGGGTTTTATGTGAGATGAGAGTTTTTATTTTCATTCATGTAAAATTCATTTGTATGTAATATTCTTTTATTGGGGCACTTCCGGGATGAGGTTGATGTTACCATTGTATATTATTTACTTTTCCGCATTTGGTAGACCCAAGGAGGAAAGCACAAGTAACCGGGTTCTGGGGTCCAGTGGGAGGCCATCTCGAGGAGTCGAGACCGGGTCTCCTAACCCTAGAATTGGCAGTGTTACTTGCCGCTCTTGTAGGGGTCTAGGGATGTGAGTTTGGCTATTCATCGCGACCGTGGAATCCGTATTTTATACCGGCTCGTATTAAAAACACGGACATCCTAGTATATCCAATATTCCATATATGTTCTTCTGCTGCAATGTTCTGTGATGAGATCATATTACTGCCTGAGGTGAATGTTTATATTATATATATATATGCTGATATATAAATATTACTGCTTTCGTTTCTTCTGTGATGCTTAGGAAGCATAAGCTGATGGGATTTTATTAATGAGATTAATAAAAGGAAAAGAAACCTAAAAGATGTTGTAGAATCAAAACTTTATAAAAATGGTATCTACAGTTTTGCTTTGCAGCGTGGTATATGCGATATACTCTGCACCTTATTCGATGAGGAAAGAGCCGAGATCCCTTCACCGGGAGTCACCTCTTTAGCTAAACTGGCAGATGCTACAAACTCGCGGTTTAGTTTTTGATAGTTTCTATAGTTCTTGCTTTGCACAGCGGTATATATGATATACCCTGCACCTTATTCGATGAGGAAAGAGCCGAGATCCCTTCACCGGGAGTGACCTCTTTAGCGAAACTAGAAAAAGCCTAAAAAACACTCCTTTTTAAAATCACTTGTTTCTACACCGATATCAAGTTCATTACGCTCATAGTTTTCTGAAAAACCTGCGTAACCCTACGTCATTTCAGATAAGTAATATTTAGTATTCGTGCTGCGGTAGTTTGGCATGCGTCAAGGCGTAGTGTACGGTAGCTGATTATTACTTATCTGTAGCATGAGATGCGATTGGATTGGGGTATTCGTACGGCGTTGTTTGGCATGCGTCAAGGGTCGTACGGGTGGGTTTAATTTAATCACGAAATGTACGGGTTGAACTTGACCAGCGGACTATGGGTTGTTTGGCATGCGTCAAGGTCATAGCACGCTAGGGGTAAAAGCATTATCAGGAATTTCAAGTGTTGAAATTTGCAATGAGATTGCATACCTCCTATGAGATAGTTGGATCCCGATACCCACTGCGAGTAAGAGTTACTCCTGGAAGAATTTTACACAGGACAATTAGCCGATCAAGTAGGTGTCTAGAAAGGTGTTAACGGGGTTATGCCTCTGGGAAAACGAGGTTTACTTTAATTAGGTCCGTGCGAAAGTACGGAGAACCCCCCTCAAGTACCGATACTGGCCTGGCTGAAACATTGGCGAACTAGTAAAGTGTAATTAATCCCGGCTAATCATGCCTTTTAGGGTTTGAAGGAAGATTTGATAAAAACAGTGGGAGATATCCTGATTAGATAAGATAATAACCAATCTAATCTTGCAAGAGCATATGCTAAAGTGTTTTCTTCTCTCTCTCTCCAGGTAGCGACCCTGTCAGGCCTTAATCAAGATAATAATATGGATGTATTGACTGAATCTGCTTATTATACTAAGAAGGGGAACGTTGGTCCCGTTCTTTCTTATAAGAGTTATAAGACTGAGCAGGAAATAGTAGAATATCTGGATTCTCACGCGATCCAATCGAAGAATAAGCATGTTGATACATCTTCTTTAGGTGTGTTAGTTATCGAGAACTGTTTCTCAGTTCACTCTACGTCCGGGGTATTAGATACCGGATCGGGATCCCATATATGTAATCTGTTACATGGGCTACGTAAAGGTAGGGAACTGGGAGAGGGTGACCATTCCGTAAGAGTAGGGAATGGTGCAAATATTGCAGCCAAAGCAGTTGGCGAATATCACCTTGTGTTACCAAATGGTAATACATTGGTTCTGAACGAATGCTATTACATTCCAACCCTGATATGAAATCTTATATCAGTTTCTTTATTGAGTAAAGAAGGATATAATTTTTTAGTACAGGATGATGTTATGAACATATTCCTGAATCAAAAGTTGATTGGATCGGGTTCGTTATTTAATGGCATATACGTTCTCAATCAAACTGCATTTCTTAATGTACAAAATACACACAAGTGGAAGAGTTCAGAAATGAACGAATCCTTCTTGTGGCACTGTAGACTTGGTCATATCAATGCGATGCGACTAGCTAAGTTGCATAAGGATAGATATTTGAATTCATTTGAATTATCATCTTATGATACTTGCCATTCATGTCTCAAAGGGAAAATGACCAAGACTCCGTTTAGTGGATACGGAGAAAGAGTTACGGAACTCTTAGGACTGGTACATAGTGATGTATGCGGTCCCATGTCTACACAGGCCAGGAACGGTTCTTCCTACTTCATTACATTCACTGACGATCTCTCAAGATACGGACATGTGTTCCTGATGAAACACAAGTCTGAAGCTTTTGAGAAATTCAGAGAATATAAGCACGAAGTAGAGAACCAAACAGGCAAAAGTATTAAGATCCTTCGATCTGATCGAGGAGGAGAATACTTGAACAATGAGTTTCTGGATTATCTAAAAGAGAATATGATTCTATCTCAGCTTACTCCTCCTTATACACTATAGCACAACGGTGTATCGGAGCGGAGGAATCGCACACTATTATATATGGTGCGCTCTATGTTGAGCACTGCTGAGTTGCCAATTTCCTTTTGGGGGTATGCGCTTGAGACAGCCATAGACCTATTGAATAGGGTTCCTTCCAAATCTGTGCCTACCACTCCATATGAGATATGGAAAGAAAAGAGACCACATCTTAATTACATTAAGATATGGGGATGTCCGGCATATGGGAAAACACAACATCCGGACAAGCTCGAGGCAAGATCAGTTCTATGAAAGTTTATTGGATATCCTAAGCATTCGTAAGGGTATATCTTCTACCACTCCGAAGAACAAAAAGTGTTTGTTTCTCGACATGCCACCTTCTTAGAAAAGGGTTTTGTTATGAAACAAGATAGTGGCAATGACGTAGAACTGGAAGAAGTTCCAGCAACGCAAACTACAACTGATGATTTATTGGAACTAGAGGATTCGGTAGTACCCGACGAACCCCAGCCTCTCCGCCGATCTAGTAGGGTTTCTCGTCCACCTGAGAGATACTACGGTTTTCTCATTGATGGTGGAAGCGAGGATTGCATCATGGAAGATGATGACCCAACTAGCTTCGAGCAGGCCATCACGAGTGGGGACTCTGTGAAATGGCTGGATGCAATGTGATATGAGATGGAATCCATGTACACCAACAAAGTATGGACTTTGGAAGTTGCTCTTGAAGGGGTAAAACCCATGGGAGCAAGTGGATCTTTAACAAGAAATTTAGTGAAGATGGAAAAGTGGAGACTTTCAAAGCTAGACTTGTTGCAAAGGGTTTTCGTCAACGACCAGGTGTGGATTATGACGAAACCTTTTCTCCAGTGACTATGCTTAAGTCCATCCGGATCTTACTTGCCATTGCTGCATACTATGACTACGAAATCTGGCAAATGGATGTTAAGACCGCCTTTCTAAATGGTGATTTAGAGGAATGCGTGTACATGACTCAGCCAGAGGGCTACGCAGATAGTGGGAGTAGCGGAAAGGTGTGCAACCTGCTTAAATCCATCTATGGGTTAAAGCAGGCATCGCGGAGTTGGAACATCTGTTTTGATGTGGTAGTCAAAGAGTTTGACTTCATCATGAACATAGATGAACCTTGTATTTACAAGAAGGTTGCAGAGAGTAAGGTTGTCTTTCTCGTATTGTACGTCGATGACATACTCTTGATAGGAAATGATGTTCCTATGCTGCACTCAGTCAAGCTCTTCTTATCACATAGATTCTCAATGAATGATCTAGGTGATGCCTCCTGCATATTGGGGATAAGGATCTATAGAGATAGATCCAAGAGGATACTGGGATTGTCCCAATCCAGGTACATTGACACCATACTAAAGAGGTTTAGTATGGAAGAATCCAAGTGTGGGAACCAACCCACGATATCTGGACTCACTCTCTCCAAAGAGATGTCTCCCAAGACTGATTTGGAGAGAGCTCGCATGCAAGGGATACCCTATGCTTCGGCAGTAGGCTCTATCATGTACGTGATGTTATGTACCAGACCCGATGTAGCATACTCACTAAGTGTAGTGAGTCGGTATCAAGCAGATCCCGGAGAGAGTCACTGGACAGCTGTGAAGAACATTCTCAAGTACTTCCGAAGGACTAAGGAGATGTTCTAGGTGTATGGTAATGGAGAACTCCAGGTTGAGTCATTTACCAATTCAAGCTTCCAAAGTGATAAGGACGACTCTAAGTCGCAATCGGGATTTGTCTTTACCCTAAATGGAGGGACGGTTTGTTGGAAGAGTTCCAAACAAGAAACCGTGGCAGACTCGACGATGGAGGCTGAATACATCGCTGCCAACGATGCTGCCAAAGAGGCTGTCTGGATGAAGAAGTTCATCACTGAACTTGGTGTGGTTCCTTCCATTGAGCATCCAATACCTTTGTATTGTGATAACAATGGAGCTGTGGCTTTGGCCACGGAACCCAGGTCCCATCAGAAATCCATACATATTCTGAGGCGGTATCACCTGATCCGGGAGATAGTTGATCGCCGCGAGATCGAGGTCAGGAGAGTTGACACGAAAGACAACACTGCGGATCCACTCAAGAAGGCCATTCCCCAGATACAGTTTGAGAGATTATTCGGGATATTGGGTATGAGATACTACAACACCTGGCCCTAGTGCAAGTGGGAGATTGTTAGTTATATATATGCCCTAGAGGCCATTGTTGTACATATGATGTATATTATAATAGATGCTTGGATATATATAGAGAGGACTTTCTTGCTCGTCATGATAGTATGCTATTTGGTTTCACTTTGTCTTAACATATTGACAGGTATTAGTTTACTGTCTTACTCTCACATATTGATAAAGCCTTTAGGATATGTACTCGACTACTGGGACTGTGATGAGATCACACTAGTGGGGCCAGGGTAGTCAAAGAGTACATCCTATAACTGTTTCTAGTCGAGGGTGTGTCGAGACAGGGCATCGATACACCAGAGTAGACTAGCGTATACGTATCTTGACCCATATGATGGGCGATGGATGATCCCATATCCATCGGTGTTTGACATCAAAGATGGTGTACGGGTGCTCAGTGGAGACTGGGTACACCGAACGGACTCACCGAGAACTCCCAGATAGTGATATAACACATGTCAGATGGCAGTTCTTCGGTGACACTGGTACAGGGTAGTCTGTAGACCCGAGATCGTCATAGAGTCTTGTGTGATTCCCACTGTGCTTTGATTTCCACCTTACCACGTCCAAGAGGGCGTGCAAAACGGTGTCTTTTGGGTACATTCCCAAATCACATGGAGGCAATGAGTGATAGGAGGGGTTTCGTCTCTCCCAGTATGGGGAGTTGTTGTTGTGCAGTGTTCGATTGGCTATAACTGGAAGTCCCTGGCCAGGGCTGATATGGAGTGCTACTGGTAAGAGTTATCAGTAGTTTCTCGACCCGTTTTGAGCTTTATATCAACACGACTTATCGGTTACTGGGGTCTGACGTATTCCACCCCTAGACTAGATATGCAACATATCAGACGAAGAGACCGGACTGTACGGGAGTGTTACTGATTGGATTCACAGGAGAACGTACAGGCTAGCTTGTTAATCTTCTGATCGCTCAATACCTGGGTGGCTGTTATGTTTAGCTGACCGCTTGCAGCTTGTGGGTGTTTGTTATGATCATCACCTTCTACCGGCGTATTGACGATTCTTTAGAGTCCTACACAGAGTTTTCTTGGCTCAGGAAAAACGGAGTAGAGGCACATATGAGATATGCGCAGGACCGAGGATAATGCGATATGAGGTACCGTATTATATTCTCGCGATATTTAGATATGAACCGGGAGATCGGATCAAGTGTTGATTCGATGAATCGGTACATGATATATTAGTCGGTTATATTCGATATAGCCGGATTGTCGGATCAAGTGTTGATTCGATGATTTAATGTATAATAATATATACGATATATTGTATTACATTATCTAATATTTGCTCGCTTTTGTTTCATTTTCTCATCGGATAATACATTGATATATATGCGATATATGTTAATTGTATTATTTTCTTTTGTTACAAATATATAATATATATGTGATATATATTATAGTAACATGATATGATTAATAATGGAACATGTTTACTGGAGATTAAGCAAGGTTAGGGTTTGATTAGGGTTAGTTCTTTCTTGCACCTTCTAGAACTTTTCCTTTTGTCATGAAGAAGATATTATAATTGAAATTTTCTTATGACGCATTGTTTTAACCAAACCAAACGCTAGCCCTAGTTTATTCTCTACAAAGGTTATCCTAGTCATCCTTGACCATGGTTCCATAATTAATCATATATTCATTTCTATTATTCATCAGAAAAGGATTAACTCATTTATTCATCTTCTTCTTCTCTCTTGAGCTTTGAGAAAGCTTACTAGTTATTCATTTTGTGACGATTTCTTATGAGAAATTGATATAAAAAGATAGCATAAATACTACTCCATCATCCTCATCTAATCTTGCCCATTAGATTGGGGTGTTCACCTCTTTAGAGTGAGAGAGCTTGAGTTATTACAACTTCGACGTAGATCATTGGAGAAAAAGAAGACTACAAGCTAGCATGGATCGTTCGAGTTGTGGAGCCTCTCATGAGTTCGGGAGATCGTGGATCGCGGCAAAGGGACTTCTACTCGGAGATTATGAAGCAAAGGAGCGGACTACAAAGGTTGTAATCCCTCACTTTTACTTGCAAAGATGTTTACTTGCTTATTAAACCCTAATAATCTAGCAAAGATCCCGGCTTTGGATTGTTCGGCACGTCTAAAATTTTATTCGGGCATGGTTGATGCCTTATGAACCCTCACAAGAGTGCCTAGGAATCCTACATCAAGGTCATAAGAGCATGGGGCAAAAATCCACATCGCGAGTTTCTAAAGAAACGGAAACTTGCTAGTGCTGCATACCATTTGGAGTGTGATGATTCTGGTAGGATTCCTTCAGTTTTATCACACGATGATATTTGGATCCCGATCCTACTGTGAGTATATGCTACTCCTCGGGAACTTTATCACTTAACGATCAATGCTATAAACCAAGTAGGTGTCTAGAAAGGTGTTAGCGGGGCTACGCCCACAGGGAAAAAGAGGTACTTAATTAAGGAACTTCGCGAAAGCATTGGAAAACCTCCCTCGAAGTACCGACACCGGCCTGGCTGAACGGTTAAGAAAGTATTGTACGGTGAGATCGATCCCGACTAATTCTTCTTTTATGGTTTAAGGAAGGATTCGAGAAACAGTGGGAGCCATCCTGTTTAGATAAATTAAAAAACAATCTAAACTTGCAAGAGCATCATGCTGAGTGTTTTCTTCTCTCTCTCTTAATTGCAGCGACCCAGTGAACACACATAGGTTACATCTAGATAATAAAATGATTGAATCTGACTGTTATGACTGGCAAAGGTCTGTCCAGATGTCCATTGCCCATGAAAAGCTTGGACACCTCTTAACTGATCAAGCCCCTACTGTCTCAGGACCAGTTTCCCCTGTCATGGATATTGATATCCGTAAGACATCGGAAAAAGACTGTGCGAAAGCTAAGTGCCTCGTGTTAGCCTCAGCTGATGGTGCATACCAGAGGCAGCACGAGAAGATGGACTTAGTTTCTATCTTCCTCCATAACAAAGTTTTATATGGAGAGCAATCTCGTATCGCAAGATATGAGACCTCGAACGAATTACTTTAGGCGAGGTTGGCTATCGGGTCATCTGTAGGGGGCAACGTCCTTACAGAGACCAGCTATTTTGAGCTCACGGACCTGAAGACCACGTTGAAGAACGGGTCAGATGATGACTTGATTCTACAGTCTCAGCTTTCTACCCTGAAGGAAACCGAGGAAGTAGAACGAAAGGGAAGGGCAAAAGTTTCGGGACTGGATGTAGTAAAAGAGGGACGTTCCTATTGTTACGGGAATGAACATTGGCAGAAGGATTGCAGGGCTAGCAAAGCCAGTAGCCAGGATTCGAAGCATGTTGTGGATTCGGCTTCGGGTGTGTTTATAATAGAGAACTGTATGTCAGTTAACCCTACTTCCTGGGTATTGGATACCGGATCAGGATTTCATATCTGTAATTCATTACAGGCTCTGAGAAACCGTAGGGTTATCAGGATAGGTGATATGACTCTCAGGGTTGCTAACGGAATGAGCATGAACGCTGAATCCGTAGGGGAATATTATCTTGGACTGACAACTGGGCAGATATTGATTCTGCGTAACTGTTTATATGTACCAGGTGAGACTTGTAATATCATATCTGTATCCTTACTTTCTTAGGAAGGATATGATTTTACTTTTGTAAGTGATGTGGTCCACATCTACCTAAATCAAGTTTTGATTGGGTCAGGTATATTAAAAAACGGGATATACGTATTGAATCAAGCTCAGATTTTCAGTGTCCAGAACACACTTAAAAGAAAGTCTCCGGAAACAAATAAGGCTTTCTTATAGCATTGTAGACTGGGTCACATTAATGAGACACGGTCAACTAAGTTAAATAAAGAGGGATACTTGAATCCGTTCACTGGACACGGAGAAAGAGTAAGCGTGCTCTTAGGACTCATACACAGTGACGTGTATAGTCCAATGTCTACACATGCGCGAAGTGGTTATTCCTACTTCATTACTTTCACAGATAATTTCTCTAGGTATGGACATGTCTTACTGATGAAGCATAAATCCAGGGCCTTTTTGAAATTTCGGGAATACAAGAATGAAGTTGAAAAACAAACAGGCAAAAGTATCAAGACACTGAGATCTGATCGAGATGGTGAATACTTGAGTGCCGAATTTCTGGACTACTTAAAAGATAATGGAATTCTCTCTCAGCTTACTCCTCCATACACACCACATCACAACGGTGTATTGGAGAGGCGAAATCGAACCCTATTGGATATGGTTCGTTCCATGATGAGTAAGGCTGAGTTACCGCGATCCTTCTGGGGTTATGCACTAGAAACAGCTGCATATCTTTTGAACCAAGTTCCTACTAAGTCAGTGCCTACCACACCATATCAGATGTGGAGTGGGAAGAAACCCTGTCTTAAACACTTTAAGACATGGGATGTCCAGCTTTTGTCAGAAAGCAACATGCGGACAAGCTCGAGGCACGCTCAGTACAGTGTAAGTTTGTGGGATACCCAAAGAACTCCAAGGGGTTTCTTTTCTATTACGCAGAGGAGCGAAAGGTCTTTGTTTCTCGTCATGCCCGCTTCTTGGAAACTGAGTTTTTGGAAAATCAGATAAGTGGGAGCGCAATAGAACTGGAAGAAATTCCAGAACCACAAGCTATTACTGAAAGCTTAGTAGAACCAGAAGGTTCAGGAGAACCGGACATCCCAGCGCCACTCCGCAGGAGTAGTAGGCAGTCTCATCCGCCCGCGAGATACTACGGTTTTCACATAGACGGGGATAGAGAGGATTGCACCATTCATTATGGTGAGCCTACTAGCTTCCAGCAAGCCATTAAGAGCGGTGACTCAATAAAATGGCTGGATGCAATGCGCACCGAGATGGAGTCCATGTACGCCAACAAAGTTTGGACTTTGGACTTTGCTCCAGAAGGGGTACAACCCGTAGGCTGCAAATGGATCTTCAGAAAGAAGATTGGTGTAGATGGGCAGGTTGAAACCTATAAAGCTAGGCTTGTAGCAAAGGGTTTTCGTCAAAGACCTGGTTTAGACTATGACGAGACCTTTTCTCCAGTGGCTATGCTCAAATCCATTCGGATCCTTCTTGCCATTGCTGCCTTCCACGATTATGAAATCTGGCAGATGGACGTAAAGACGACTTTCCTAAATGGAAATTTAAAAGAGTGCATCTATATGGATCAGCCGAAGGGATTCATTCAGAGTGGGAGCAGCAGTAAAGTGTGCAAGTTGCTTAAGTCCATCTATGGACTGAAGCAGGCATCGCGGAGTTGGAACATCTTCTTTGATGATACTGTCAAGGAATTCGACATTATCAAAAACCCAGATGAACCATGCATTTACAGTAAGATTGTATGGAGAACTGTGGTATTCCTCATCTTGTACGTGGATGACATTCTCCTAATAGGAAATGATATTCCTATGCTACAGTCAGTTAAAGGATTCTTGTCACAGAGGTTCTCCATGAAGGACCTGGGCGATGCCAACTACATTCTAGGGATCCAGATCAATCGTGATAGATCTAAGAGGATGTTGGGACTTTCGCAGTCCAGGTACATCGACACCATACTGAAACGATTTTGTATGGAAGATTCAAAGCGCGGTAATCTACCAGCTTGTCATGAAATCACCCTCTCCAAAGAGATGTCTCCCAAGACTGATTTAGAAAGGGCTCACATGTCATCTATACCCTACGCATCTGCGGTAGGCTCTATAATGTTTGCGATGTTGTGTACCAGACCAGATGTAGCATACGTATTGAGCATAGTAAGCCGGTATCAGTCGGACCCAGGGGAGAAACACTGGATAGCAGTAAAGAACATTCTCAAGTACCTGAGAAGGACTAAGGAGATGTTCTTGGTGTATGGCGGAAAAGACCTCCAGATCGAGGCCTTTGCTGACTCCAGCTTCCAGAGTGACAAGGATGACTCCAAGTCCATGTCGGGTTATGTCTTTACAATCAATGGAGGGGCAGTTTGCTGGAAGAGTTCCAAGCAGGAAACCGTTGCTGACTCAACTATGGAAGCGGAGGACATAGCTGCTTGCGATGCCGCAAAGGAAGCTGTCTGGATGAAGAAGTTCCTCACGGAGCTTCAGGTGGTTCCTACCATTGTTGATCCAATACCGCTGTATTGTGACAACAACGGCGCTATAGCTTTAGCGAAGGAACCCAGTTTCCATCAGAAGTCCAAGCACATTTTGAGGCGGTACCACCTGATCAGGGAGATCGTAGATCGCCGGGAGAACGAGGTGAAGAGAGTAAATTCAAAAGATAACACTTCAGACCCACTCAAGAAGGCCTTACCCCAGACTCAGTTCGAGCGGCTGATCGAGATGATTGGTCTTCGATACGCCAGTACATGGCCTTAGAGCAAGTGGGAGATTGTTAGTGTATATGCCCTAGAGGCCATTACTGTATCATACTAGCTTGTATATTACTTGATAGAAGCTTGGGATATTCACAGTTGTATAGAAAATCTTGCTCAAAATGTTAGTATGCTACTTAGTTTGTTTCTACTTTAATATGTGCATGTGTTTCTTTTAGCATATCGCTTATACATATTAGTAGAGCCCTTAGGATCTTTGCTTGATTACCAGCGTTGTGATGGCAGTCACACTTATGAGGGCTGGGTAATCTATAAGCACATCCTTATACAGGTCCCTAGTCGTAGGACTATCGAGACAGGGCATCGATACTCCGAAGTAGACTAGCGTATGCACTTCTCATTCCAGCAGGGGAGATGGTCTATCCCACAGCCATCAGTACGTCGTACTGAAGATAATATGCGGGTGCTCGTTAGGTTACGAGCACACTGGACAGGACTCATCGGGAACTGTTGGTTGGTATTATACCTATCGTCAGTTATCAGTTCTCAGGTGACATGAGTACAGCTTAGTCCGCTGACTTTACACTGTCACTTCGCCTCGAGTGTGTTCCCACTGTTCTTTGATTACTACCCTACCACGGCTCAAAGGGGTCGTGCAAACAGGTAGTAGTTGGGTGCAGTCCTGAAGCACTTGGAGGCAGTGACGGTTAGACAGGATTCGTCTCTCCCGGTATTGGGGGTTGATATCGCGCTGTGTCTAGGAGAGGCATTACACATAGTCGTCCCTGGCCAGGGCAAGCGAGATATATTGGTAGGTTTCCAGTATTATCTCAGCGTGTTCTTGGCTACACTCCGACACGACTTGTACCGCTATTAGGGGATTGACGTTTACCACCCCCCTAGACCCGCCATGCGATGTTCTCAGATGAATCGACCGGACTGTACGGAGATTGTCACATTCAGGCTCAGTTGGAGTTCGGATGGGTTTACCTCATCGGCCTTCTTATCGACATCTACCTGGGGACCGTTACGTACAGCTAGTGCCGCTTGCGGTCTGTGGTTAAGCCCACTTCCAGTGTAGTATCGAGTCTTTAGAGTCCCACACAGAGAGTTTCCCTGCACTGAGCGAAAGGTGTAGAGGCCTATGGTTTTACGGCAAGGCTACGATCACTTACGTGCACTTGTGTACGTATGTTGTTCGGGCAGGCAATACTAGTGGGCTTTGGTTTAAGCCGGATCCTAATATTGTACGGATGGATTTGTTTTGTCTTCTGTGCATTCGCATTCTACGGAATGCGGATGCGGGTGTGTATGCACAGTTGTGAGGAGCGAAGAAGAAGGAGGTGCCTCATTAGGGTTTTGACAGTTGATTCGGTCAAAATCATTATGAAGCGGACTCATTAGGGTTTTGACAGTTGGTTCGGTCAAAACCATTGTGAGCCGGGGACATTATTTACTAATCTTTTTAGTGATAATTGTGTTATGCCTAATTGCTTTGACCATTTGACCATACTTGACTTTGTTGACCGTTTGACCAAAGTTGACTAGCATCTTCATGAGAGGTCTAGAGTCTTCTTTAGTTTTTATTTTATTTTTTGTGATGAAAATGGTCAAGTCAAGGATAGCTATCTACTTTATCATAAAATGATTAGTATTCATGAAGTTTATGCTTTATTACAACCATGGTTCATTTTCTTTGTTGATAATTCTTTTCTCATTCTCTCTCTTGATATGAGAATGCTCCATGGTTCTCCTTCTTCTTCCTCCTCTTGAAATTTCCTTTGATCTCATGTGTTGAGAGAATAAGGATGTAAGTTGACAAAAACATCCATCTACTACTTCTACACAACCTAAAACATCAAGTCTAGCGATCTTGTTGCCCTAGTTGCCTCGGCTCGAGGTGGAGTTCGGAACACAGTCTCTCGGGTGGATCGTCTTCGACTCAAGGAGACCGCGGAGGTGATCAAGATCCGGATCGATCCTCGAAGCTTGGATAGACGAGCAGGACAGCGGAGAGAAGACCCAAAGGACCGTTATCGTGAAGTATAATCTCTATGACATAGTAGATAAAACCTCAAATAGTTTGCTAGGTTTTTGTTTAGCAAAGATCCTTCTTTTAGTCCATGTTGCTTTGTGTCAAAAAATCGTTTTTTACCGTTTCCGCCTCCCCGTAAGAACCGGGATGAGCAACATGGACTTACATTAATTGGTAACTACAACCCTTTAGTGTTAAAACGTGGACAAAACCTGGGAGTAAAACCCCAATTCACAAACTTGGAATTCCCCGTTATCGGATTTGTGTATAAATTGTGATGTTGTTTTGAGACCTGCTATAACCCGGGAACCCTAGAAATTATACAACGATCACTATGAGATGTGCAGGTGAACTAGAAGCTAACCCTAAGACCTGAGAGCCCCAATCCACTTCTTGGCCACCAAAATAAAGCTACTGGCTGCAATTTGCGGCCAGATTTTTGAGAAGGGTGTCGTGGTTTCTTGGGAAGGTGACTGCTGTATATTTAAGGTCCTTTTGTAAATGCAACTTTCTCGAATTTTACTTGTATCAAAATCTGGTAGCGTTTTCTTGAGTTGCTGCTTCGAATTCCTTGATGTTTATGAATTGAAGTTTTGATATTTTTGTTTATATCGGTCACTTGACGTTTGTACGTCGATATCATGTGTTGTTTGGTTGATTTGCGTAAGTAGACCATAGGTTTTAACCTATGTGTGATTTGTAAGTCCATGCTACCTCTCCCGGTACTTTTGGGCATGCGGAATTTGGTGAAAAAAAACAATTTTCTAGAGGTGGTAACATGGACTCAAAACTGGATCTTTGTTAAACATCTAACTAACAACCTAACTAGGAGTTGTTAACTACTCGGTTAGGGGGTTATACCTTTCTTTCTTGAAATCCTTCGTCTTCAAGCCTCGATGGTTGTCCGGATCGGCTTCACCCCGTCGTCTCCTTGCGCCGAAGATCGATCCACCTGAAAGCTTCTACCTTTGGCTTCTTCTTCGGTCTTTGAAGAAAACTAGTTCACTTGGTTTGCTAAACCTTATGAACTTGAGTGAGTAGAGAAGAGTGTGTTGGGATTTTCTCTATGGTTCTTGGTTCTCAAAACATGAGACAAGTGAACTATAGACTAAGGAGAGGGAGAGCAAGAGGAAGAAGATGAGAGCTCAAGAACAAGAGAGAAAATGAAAATGATAGAATGAGAAAGACTTTTCTCTCTTGGCTCTCATAATCCAAAGCCATCAACACAAAAATAGTAATCAGGTATTGTGTAAATGGTTTTAGTCAAAATGGCTATATCACTTCATGCACTCATATTGCACAAGAGAACAAGCAAGTGAAAAGCCTTTGCCATGAAATGATAACCATTGTCATCATGATGGTCAATTAGTCCAACCTAGTCAACCGGTCAACAAAGTCAACAAGTCAACAAAGTCAACCCTTCAACAACCATGTCACCACAATACTTAATTAGTATTATTGTTAATCATAAATGATATTCTCATTAGGGTTGAGCAAAAAGTCAATAGTCAACAGTCAACGGTCGACAACCCTAATGAGAATCTTCTGCCTTTGTCTCTCCGTCAACTATGCATACACACCCGCATCCGCGTTCCGAGGAACACGAATACAAACTGGATAAAACCAATCCCAATACGTACACTAGGATCTGGCTTAAACCAAAGCCCGCTAGTGTAAACTGTCCGGACACTAAATGTGCACAAGTGCATGGATGTGACTGAACTCTGTCGCAAAACCATGCGACCTCTACTCTTTTGCCTAAAGGCGAATAGCTTTCTGTGTGGGACTCTAAAGACTCGACACTACGGTGGCAGTGGGTTTAACCACAGACCGCAAGCGGCACTAGCTGTGCGTAACGGTCCCCAGGTAGATGCCGACAAGAAGACTGACGAGGTGAAACCCATCTGAACTCCTACTGAGCCTAAATGTGACAGTCTCCGTACAGTCCGGTCTGTTCGTCTGATACATCGCATGGCGGGCCTAAGGGGCGGTAAACGTCAGTCCCCTAATAGCGGTACAAGTCGTGTCGGAGTGAAGCACAATACACCCTGAGATAGCACTGGAAGCCTACCAGTATATCTCGCTTGCCCTGGCCAGGGACTACCCGTGTAATGGCTCTCCTAGACACAGCGCGATGTCAACCCCCAATACCGGGAGAGACGAATCCTGTCTAACCGTCACTGCCTCCAAGTGCTTTGGGACTGCACCCAACTACTACCTGTTTGCACGCCTCCTTTGAGCTGTGGTAGGGTAGTAATCAAAGTACAGTGGGAACACACTCAAGGCAAAGTGATAGTGTCAAGTCAGCGGACTAAGCTGTACTCATGTCACCTGGGAACTGATAACTGACGATAGGTATAATACCAACCGGTCAGTTCCTGACGAGTCCTGTCCAGTGCACTCGTAACCTAACGAGCACCCGCATACTATCTCCAGTACGACGTACTAACGGCTGTGGGACAGACCGTCTCCCACACTAGGACGAGAAGCGCATGCGCTAGTCTACTCCGGAGTATCGATGCCCTGTCTCGATAGTCCTCCGACTAGGGACCTGCATAAGGATGTGCGTATAGATTACCCAGCCCCACTAGTGTGTCTGCCATCACAACGCTGGTAATCAAGCAAAGATCTTAAGAGCTCCACTAATGTGTATAGGTGATATACTAAAATAAACACAAGTACACATTGAAGTAGAAACAAACCAAGTAGCATACTACTATTTCGAGCAAGATTGTATATACAAGGTGAATATCCCCAGCTTCCATTAAGTAATATATAAACTAGTATGATACAGTAATGGCCTCTAGGGCATATACACTAACAATCTCCCACTTGCACTAAGGCCATGTACTGGCGTATCGAAGACCTATCATCTCGATCAGCCGCTCGAACTGAGTCTGGGACAAGGCCTTGGTGAATGGATCTGTAGTGTTATCTTCTAAAGCAACCCTCCGAACCTCGATCTCCTGGTGATCCACGATCTCCCTGATCAGGTGATACCGCCTCAAGATGCGTCTGGATCTCTGATGGGACCTGGGTTCCTTCGCTAAAGCTATAGCCCCGTTGTTGTCGCAATACAGAGGTATTGGATCAACAATGGATGGAACCACCTGAAGTTCTTTCGAGAACTTCCTCATCTAGACAGCTTCTTTTGCGGCATCAGATGCAGCGATGTATTCCGCTTCCAACGTCGAGTCTGCAACAGTTTCCTGTTTGGAACTCTTCCAACACATCGCCCCTCCATTGAGGGTAAAGACAAAACCCGACATGGACTTGGAATCATCCTTGTCACTCTAGAAGCTGGAGTCAGCAAAGGCCTCGATCTGGAGGTCTTTTCCGCCATACACCAAGAACATCTTCTTAGTCCTTCTCAGGTACTTGAGAATGTTCTTTACCGCTATCCAGTGTTTCTCCCCAGGGTTTGACTGATACCGGCTTACCACACTCAGTGCATAAGCTACATCTGGTCTGGTACACAACATCGCATACATTATAGAGCCTACCGCAGAAGCGTAGGGTATAATAGACATGCGATCCCTCTCCAAATCAGTCTTGGGAGACATCTCTTTAGAAAGGGTGATCCCGTGACAAGCCGGTAGGTTACCGCGCTTGGAATCTTCTATACTGAATCTCTTCAGTATGGTGTCGATGTATCTGGACTGTGAAAGTCCTAATATCCTCTTGGATCTATCACGATGGATCCGGATCCCCAGGATGTATGAGGCATCACCCAGGTCTTTCATGGAGAACCTGTGCGACAAGAACCCCTTAACAGATTGTAGCATAGGAATGTCATTTCCTATTAAGAGAATGTCATCCACGTATAAAACGAGGAATACTACAGTTCTCGCTACAAATCTACTATAGATGCATGGTTCATCTGGATTTTTGATAAAGGCAAATTCTTTGACCGTCTCATCAAAACAGATGTTCCAACTCCGCGATGCCTGCTTTAGTCCATAAATGGACTTAAGCAACTTGCACACCTTTCCGCTGCTCCCACTCTGAATGAAACCCTCTGGTTGGTCCATATAGACACACTCCTCTAAATTTCCATTTAGAAAAGCGGTCTTTACGTCCATTTTCCAGATCTCATAATCATGGAAGGCAGCAATGGCAAGAAGGATCCGAATGGATTTCAGCATAGCCACTGGAGAAAAGGTTTCGTCATAGTCCAAGCCAGGTCTTTGACGGAAACCCTTTGCAACAAGTCTAGCGTTATAGGTCTCAACCTGTCCATCTACACCAATCTTCTTTTTGAAGATCCACTTGCATCCTACGGGTTTTACCCCGTCTGGAGCAATGTCCAACGTCCATACTTTGTTGGAGTACATGGACTCCATTTCGGTCCGCATTGCATCCAGCCATTTTACCGAGTCAATGCTCTGAACGGCCTGCTGGAAGCTAGTAGGCTCATCATAATCTATGATGCAATCCTCTCTATCCCCGTCTATGAGAAAACCGTAGTATCTCTCGGGCGGATGAGACTGCCTACTACTCCTGCGGAGTGGCGTAGGAATGTCCTGTTCTTTTGAACCCTCTGGTTCCACTAAGCTTTCAGTAATAGCTCGTGGTTCTGGAATTTCTTCCAGTTCTACTGCGCTCCCACTAATTTCCTTTTCTAAGAACTGGTGTTCTAGAAAATGGGCATGACGAGAAACAAAAACCTTTTGTTCCTCTTCGCAATAGAAGAAATATCCCTTGGAGTTCTTTGGATATCCTACGAACTTGCACTGTACTGAGCGTGCTTCGAGCTTTTCCGCATGCTGCTTTTTGAAAAAAGCTGGACTTCCTCATGTCTTAATGTGATTAAGATAGGGTCTCTTCCCACACCACATCTCATATGGTGTAGTAGGCACAGTCTTAGTGGGAACTCGGTTCAAAAGGTATGCAGCTGATTCTAGCGCATACCCCCAGAATGATCGCGGTAACTCAGCGTTACTCATCATGGACCGTACCATATCCAATAGGGTTCGGTTCCGTCTCCCCGATACACTGTTATGTTGTGGAGTGTATGGAGGAGTAAGCTGAGAGAGAATTCCGTTCTCTTTTAAATAGTCCAGGAACTCGGTATTTAAGTATTCTCCACCTCGATCCGATCTTAGAATCTTGATACTTTTGCCGGTTTGTTTTTCTACTTCATTCTTATATTCCTGGAATTTTTCAAAGGCTTCGGACTTATGTTTCTTTAAGAAGACATAACCGTACCTTGAAAAGTCATCCGTAAAAGTAATGAAGTAAGAATAACCTCTTCGCGCATGTGTAGACATTGGACCGCACACGTCGCTGTGTACGAGTCCCAAGAGCTCGCTCGCTCTTACTCCGTGTCCAGTGAACGGAGTCTTTATCATCTTTCCTTTGAGACAGGATTGACAAGTGGTATACGATTGATATTCGAACGGATTCAATTATCCTTCTGTATGTAACTTTGTCAACCTTCTCTCATTGATATGACCCAGTCTATTGTTAGTTGTATGTATGCCCTAGAGGCCAGTATTGTATAGATGATGTATATTATATTGGATGCTTGGACATATATAGAGATGACTTTCTTGCTCGATATGATAGTATGCTATCTGGTTGCTCTTTATCTTAATATGTACACTTGTCTCTTATACTGTCTTATAGTTACATGTTGGTAAAGCCCTTAGGATTTGTACTTGACTACCTGGACTATGATGCAGATCATACTAGTGGGGACATGGTAGTCCATAAGTACATCCTTCAAGGTCTCTAGTCGTGGGTGTATCGAGACGGGGCATCGATATACCAGTATAGACTAGCGTATACGCTTCTCGACCCATGAGATGGGCGATGGATGATCCCATATCCATTGGTGTTTGACATCAGAGATGGTGTACGGGTGCTCAGTGGAGACTGGGTACACTTTACGGACTCTCCGAGAACTCCCAGATGGTATTATACCTCACGTCAGATGGCAGTTCTCAGGTGACACTTGTACAGGTTAGTATGGAGACCCGAGATCGTCATAGAGTCTTGTGTGATTCCCACTGTGCTTTGATCTCTACCTTACCACGTCCATGAGGGCGTGCAAAACGGTGGTCTTTGGGTACAGTCCCGAGTCACATGGAGGCAATGAGCGATAGGAGGGGTTTCGTCTCTCCCGGTATTAGGAGTTGATGTTGCGCCGTGCTCGATTGGCCGTAGCAGGGAAGTCCCTGGCCAGGGCTGATCAGAGATTTGCTGGTAAGTGTTACCAGTAGTTTCTCGACCCGTTATGAGCCTCACATCGGCACGACTTATCGGGTTATTGGGGTCTGACGTTTACCACCCCTAGACTTGATATGCGACATATCAGACGAAGAGACCGGACTGTACGGTAAGTGTTACTGGTCGGATTCGCAGGAGTGTGAGCGGGCTAGCTCGTCGATCTTCTGATCGCTCAATACCCGGGTGGCCGTTACGTTTAGCAGACCGCTTGCGGCTTGTGGGTGCTTGATATGATCATCATCTGCTACCGGCGTATTGACGAGTCTTTAGAGTCCTACACAGAGGTTTACTGGTTCAAGCGAAACGAAATAGGAGCGCATATGAGATATGTGCAGGACCGAGAATAATGCGTGTATGTGATACCGCATTTCATTCTCGCGATATATGTTTCGATTGGTTATATTCGATATGACCTAGTTATCGAATCATTGATTCGATAAATCGATACATTGGATTCTAGTCGGTTATGTGCGACATGACCGGATCATTGAATCAAATGTTGATTTAATGATTTAATGCATAATTATATATTTGATATATTGCATTGCATTAACTAGTATTGGTTCACTTTAAATGGATTTTCTCACTTGATGTACATGTTGTATATGTGATATACTTTTGTGCACATCTTTGTATCATGTTTGATAATGCTTGCTCATTAGGTTAAGTGTGAAGTATTAAACCATGGTTAAGAGATGATTAGGGTTTTGCCTTTTTATTTATTTATTTGTTTATTTATTTGAAAAAGGTTATGATAAGAATGGTGGCTCTTTTTGTTTTAAGTTGAAGCTTCATGAAGCTTTGACTTTTGTAACCATCCTTATCATCATGCTTAACCCTAACCCTCTCAAGTGACCATGGTTTATTCTCTACACTTAACCTAGGTTAGAACATGATAAGTATTTTGATTTTATTATTCTTTTTCACAATACTTATCATATTCTTTCTTCATCATCTCCTTCTTCTTCAAGAGAGAAAACAAGATGCCATCAATGGCAACTTGAGCATAAGTGAGTGAAATCCAATTCTAAAGTGAACCCATCTCCTATTTCTTCACCCTCTACCTCTTGCCAAGATGTTTTGGGTGTTTTCTTCACAAGTTTCACAACTTCATGAAGTCGGAGCTTGAGCTTGTGCAACCTCGACGTAGATCGTCTTTGACACGAAGCCGACGACCTATTCCGCTCGTTTTCCCGATGAAGCCGACGAATGAGTCTAGGAGTCGAAAAGGACAGCGAGAGGATCACTACATGGAGCTAAGGAAGTGGATATCCGGATCTACAAAGGT
Source organism: Agapanthus africanus (assembly GCA_030015575.1). Lineage (NCBI taxonomy): Eukaryota > Viridiplantae > Streptophyta > Magnoliopsida > Asparagales > Amaryllidaceae > Agapanthus > Agapanthus africanus. The sequence continues at coordinate 624,296,191 of CM057341.1, forward strand.
TGTAGCTTCCGACCTTTAGTTAATTTGTTAACTAGAATCGTATTTCGCCTAGAAATCTAGTCTACGATCCGTGTTAGGGTTTCTCGGCACCAATAATTTTTGAAATTGGCATGGTTGATGCCTTGTGAGACTTCATTAGGATGCCTAGGAACCCTACAGTGGTATCAGAGCCTAGCTAGAGCCTTAGGCGAAGTCTAGACGGAATTTGAAGTCCGATTGAACCCGAAACCGCATTTTTTACACGCTCTCTGGACTTTTTCTGAAAACGTGGATTTTTCCATATTAAAAATGCCTAAAAAATTCAGCAGGAAGATCTAAGAAATCTGGTGAAACACGAGATCATGAGGCCTCCAAACAGCCGCGGAAACGCGGCAGAAGCATGGCTTCTGCCGCGGTTCCGCCGCCTAATATTCACTTTGCTCAATTTTGTTTGCACAGTAATTCTTCTTTTCTGGTGCTGAGTTTTATGGGAATTTTTAATAATTATTCAAGAGTTGAATTTTCTGGGATGCTTTGGGGATTCGGTGTTTCGATCGGGGTATCAAATTTCGTCTTTGTGGCTTTCCGGATAAATTTTAGAATATGTTAAAAAGTTCGACCGGATATAAATACCCAATTTTTCCCCTGTCGGGAAATTTCCAAGTGTTGGATTTTTCCGTAGTTTAACGACGTTCTAAGTAGTGCAAGTAACGCGATGGACCCTCTAGAAGACAACAAACCTTAACTCGATTATGTGACCGTCTTGAACTGCCCTTTGAACCTTCGGGTTTGGGGCAGTACGGCGTGCCACATGTGAGGCGTTGGCTTTACCCTTCTACGGCTGGACCGTTGGTACTGAGGCACGAACTGAATGTTGTTAGACTTATTTCATGTGTTGAGCTGTATCGAGAAAACTTGGGTATTCGACTGTTCGATCGGAAAGTTTAACATTTTCTGTTTATCTGGAATGTGATACAATAATTGGAATTCACAAACAGTTATGAGATAACTGAATGAATGTTATAAATCTAGCAATTTAGTCCCATATGATATTGAAAAGAGTTTTCGATAATGAGACTAAAATGCGGGATTTATATCTGTTAGGCATGCGATGTCTAAAGAAGTTACGGATTCCAATTGTTGTAGTTTTACACTTTCTTTTCTGTGACCGTAAGTGTAATATGTGATATCGCCGGTTTCGTTGCTATACGTCAACGACAATTGGGGTATGCATACTTACTTACGTTGATGACATGTGATGTTATGTGTTGCTGGATATGTTATATTGGATCGTCGTGTTCGAATAGCCGGGGGTTTTTATGTGAGATGAGTGTTTTTCATTTTCATTCATGTAAAAACTTGTATGTAATATTCTTTTATTTGGGGCACTTCCAGGTAGCGGAAGTTGTCACCTTTTGTATATTATTTACTTTTCCGCATTAGGATAGACCCAAGGAGGGGAGCACAAGTAACCGGGTTCTGGGGTCCAGTGGGAGACCAACTAGAGGAGTCGAGTCCGGGTCTCCTAACCCTAGAATTGGCAGGGTTGCTTTCCGCTCTCGTAGGGGTCTAGGGGTGTGGGATTGGCTATTCATCACGACCGTGGAATCCGTGTTTTATACTGGCTCGTATTGAAAACACGGACGTCCTAGTATATCCAATGTTTCATATGTTTCTTCTGCTGCGATATCTGTGATGTGATCATGTGATGTTCTGTGATGGATATAGTATATAGTATATATGATATATTATATAGACGTTACTTATGTTTTACACCCGCGCTAGCCCTGCCCTGCTCTGTCGTTAGTTACCTAACCTAACGGTGCACGAGGGGACATCGAGGCGAATGCGGATGGCATAAGTGTACGTCATATCTATCTGTGATGTTTAGGTATTTAAATTATGGGACTTCATTAATGTGATTAATGAAAGAAAAGAAACCTAAGATGTTGTGGAATCAGATTTTAAACAAAACAGGTAGCTACAGTTCTTGCTTTGCATAGCGGTATATATGATATACCCTGCACCTTATTCGATGAGGAAAGGACCGAGATCCCTTCACCGGGAGTGACTCCTTTAGCAATAACTGGCAGATGCTACACACTCGGTTTGGCTTTGATTTCTTTTAAGAGTTTTTGCTTTGCACAGTGATATATATGATATATCCCGCACCTCATTTGACGAGGAAAGGGCCGACGATCCCTTCACCGGGAGTGACCCCTTTAGCAAAACTAGAAAAGCCTCAAAATCATTCCATTTTAAAACTTCATTTGATTCTACAACGATATCAAGTTCATTACGCAATAGGTTTTCAGAAAAAACCTGACGTAGCCCTCCGTCATTTCAGATAAGTACTAGTTAGTATTCATGCTACGTTTGTTGACTATGTTAAGGCGTAGTGTGCGGTAGCTAATTAGTGCTTATCTGTATAAGCATATGATGCGATTGGATTAGGGTAGTCGTGCGAGTTTGTTGACTATGTTAAGGGTCGTGCCGGTGGGTTTAATTCAATCGGGAAATGACGGGTTGAACTTGACTAGCACTTATGATTTGTTGACTATGTTAAGGTCATATAGCTGCTAGGGGCAAAAGATTATCGGGAATTTCAAGTGTTGAAATTTGCAATGAGATTGCATACCTTCTATGAGATAGTTGGATCCCGATACCCACTACGAGTAAGAGTTACTCCTGGGAGAGTTTTACACATTGCAATTAGCCGATCAAGTAGGTGTCTAGAAAGGTGTCAACGAGGTTACGCCTCTGGGAAAACGAGGTTTACAGTAATTAGGTTTGTGCGAAAGCACGGGGGACCTCCCTCAAAGTACCGACACTGGCCTGGCTGAAAGATTGGCGATCTTGTAGTGTGTAATTAATCCCGGCTAGTCTTTCCTTTTAGGGTTTGAAGGAAGATTTGATAAAAACAGTGGGAGCCATCCTGATTAGATAAGATAATAACCAATCTGATCATGCACGAGCATACGCTAAAGTGTTTTCTTCTCTCTCTCCAGGTAGCGACCATTTCATGCCCTAATGAAGATAATAATATGGATGTATTGACCGAACCCGCATGTTATACTGTGCTGGGGAACGTTGGTTCCGTTCTTTCTTATAAGAGTTATAGGAATGAACAGGATATAGGGGAATACCAGGATTCCCATGCCACCCGAATGAAGAAAGTACATGTTGATGCATTTTCTTCGGGTGTGTTCGTTACAGAGAACTGTTTCTCCATTTGCTCTACGTCCTGGGTATTTGATACCGGGTCAGGATCACATATATGTAATCAGTTACATGGGCTTAGGAAAGGTAGAGAACTTGGAGAAGGTGATAAAGATATTAGAGTTGGAAATGGTGCAATTGTTGCAGCTAAGACTGTCGGGGAATATCACCTTGTATTACCAACTGGTAACACATTGGTTCTGAACGAATGCTATTACATGCCGAACCTGATATGCAACATTATATCGGTTTCTTTGCTAAGTAAAGAAGGATATAATTTTGTATTACAGGACAATGTTATGAACATTTTCCATAACCAAAAGTTGGTTGGATCAGGCACGTTGTGCAATGGCATTTATGTTCTAAACCAATCAACAGTTCTGAGTATAACAAACACACACAAGTGGAAGAGTTCAGAACTGAACGATTCTTTCTTGTGGCATTGTAGACTAGGTCACATCAATGCGACACGACTGGCTAAGTTGCATAAAGATGGATATTTGAAACCTTTCGAATTTTCATCTTATGACACTTGCCAGTCATGTCCCAAAGGCAAGATGACCAAAACTCCGTTTACGGGACACGGAGAAAGAGTTACCGAACTCTTGGGACTGATACATAGTGATGTATGTGTCCCCATGTCTACATATGCCAGGGATGGTTCTTCGTACTTCATTACATTCACTGACGATCTCTCTAGATTCGGATATGTGTTCCTGATGAAACACAAATCAGAAGCTTTTGAGAAATTGAGAGAATATAAACAAGAAGTTGAGAACCAAACCGGAAAAAGTATTAAAATCCTGCGATCTGATCGAGGAGGTGAATACTTGAGCAATGAATTCCTGGACTTCCTAAAAGAGAATGGGATTCTCTCTCAGCTGACTCCTCCATATACACCACAACACAACGGTGTATCTGAACGGAGGAACCGCACCCTATTAGATATGGTGCGCTCTATGATGAGCACAGCTGAGTTACCTATTTCCTTCTGGGGATATGCGCTGGAGACAGCAGCATACCTATTGAATCAAGTTCCATCTAAATCTGTACCTACCACACCATATGAGATATGGAGTGGGAAGAGACCATATTTTAAACGAGTTAAAATATGGGGTTGTCCGGCCTATGTCAAAAGACAAAATCCAGACAAACTCGAGGCACGGTCAGTTCTTTGTAAGTTTGTGGGATATCCTAAGAATTCCCAAGGATATTTTTTCTACCATGCTGAAGAACAAAAAGTGTTTGTTTCTCAATATGCCACCTTTTTAGATAAGGAATTTCTTGAAAAAGAAATTAGTGGCAAAGTGGTAGAGCTGGAAGAGGTTCCAGATACACAAACAGTAACTGAAGATTTAGTGGAACCAGAGGATTCAGTAACTCCCAATGAACCTCAGCCTCTCCGCCGATCTAGTAGGATTCCTCGCCAACCTGAGAGATACTACGGTTTTCTCATGGATGGTGGAAGCGAGGATTGCATCATGGAGGATGATGACCCAACTAGCTTCGAGCAGGCCATCACGAGTGGGGACTCAGTGAAATGGCTGGATGCTATGCGGTCTGAGATGGAATCCATGTACACCAACAAAGTATGGACTTTGGAAGTTGCTCCTGAAGGGGTAAAACCCATTGGGAGCAAGTGGATCTTCAAGAAGAAACTTGGTGTAGATGGGAAAGTGGAGACTTTCAAAGCTAGACTTGTTGCAAAAGGTTTTCGTCAAAGACCAGGTGTGGACTATGACGAAACCTTTTCTCCAGTGGCTATGCTTAAATCCATCCGGATCATGCTTGCCATCGCTGCATATCATGATTACGAAATCTGGCAAATGGATGTTAAGACCGCCTTTCTAAATGGTGATTTAGAAGAGTGCGTGTACATGACTCAGCCAGAGGGCTTCGTAGATAGTGGGAGCAGCGTGAAGGTGTGCAAGCTGCTTAAATCCATTTATGGATTAAAGCAAGCATCGCGGAGTTGGAACATCTGCTTTGACGTCGTTATCAAAGAGTTTGATTTCGTCAAAAATCCAGATGAACCTTGTATCTACAAGAAGGTGGCAGAGAGTAAGGTTGTCTTCCTCGTATTGTACGTGGACGACATACTCTTGATAGGAAATGATATTCCTATGCTGCAATCGGTCAAGCTCTTCTTATCACAAAGATTCTCAATGAAAGATCTTGGTGATGCCTCCTGCATATTGGGAATTCGGATCTATAGAGATAGATCCAAACGGATTTTGGGATTGTCCCAATCCAGGTACATTGACACCATACTAAAGAGGTTTAGTATGGAAGAGTCCAAGCGTGGGAACTTGCCCACGATCTCTGGAGTTACTCTCTCCAAAGAGATATCTCCCAAGACTGATTTGGAGAGAGCTCGCATGCAAGGGATACCCTATGCTTCGGCAGTAGGCTCTATCATGTATGCGATGCTATGTACCAGACCCGATGTAGCATACTCACTAAGTATAGTGAGCAGGTATCAAGCTGATCCTGGAGAGAGTCACTGGACAGCAGTGAAGAGCATTCTCAAGTACTTGCGAAGGACTAGAGATATGTTCTTGGTGTATGGTAACGGAGATCTCCAAGTGGAGTCCTTTACCGATTCGAGCTTCCAGAGTGATAAGGACGACTCTAAGTCCCAGTCGGGCTTTGTCTTTACCCTTTACGGAGGGGCGGTTAGCTGGAAGAGTTCCAAGCAGGAAACCGTGGCAGACTCAACGATGGAGGCTGAATACATCGCTGCCAACGATGCTGCTAAAGAAGCTGTCTGGATCAAGAAGTTCATTACTGAACTTGGAGTGGTTCCATCCATTGAGCATCCAATACCTTTGTATTGCGATAACAATGGAGCGGTGGCTTTGGCCAAGGAACCCAGGTCCCATCAGCGGTCCAGGCATATTCTGAGGCGGTATCACCTGATCCGGGAGATAGTTGATCGCCGGGAGATCGAGGTCAGGAGAGTTGACACGAAGGACAACACGGCGGATCCACTCACGAAGGCCATTCCCCAGATACAGTTTGAGAGACTCTTCGGGATGCTCGGTATGCGATACTATAGCAGCTGGCCCTAGTGCAAGTGGGAGATTGTTAGTTGTATGTATGCCCTAGAGGCCAGTATTGTACAGATGATGTATATTATATTGGATGCTTGGACATATATAGAGATGACTTTCTTGCTCGATATGATAGTATGCTATCTGGTTGCTCTTTATCTTAACATGTACACTTGTCTCTTATACTGTCTTATAGTTACATGTTGGTAAAGCCCTTAGGATATGTACTTGACTACCTAGACTATGATGCAGATCATACTAGTGGGGACATGGTAGTCCATAAGTACATCCTTCAAGGTCCCTAGTCATGGGTGTATCGAGACGGGGCATCGATATACCAGTGTAGACTAGCGTATACGCTTCTCGACCCATGAGATGGGCGATGGATGATCCCATATCCATTGGTGTTTGACATCAGAGATGGTGTACGGGTGCTCAGTGGAGACTGGGTACACTGGACGGACTCGCCGAGAACTCCCAGATGGTATTATACCTCACGTCAGATGGCAGTTCTCAGGTGACACTTGTACAGGTTAGTCTGGAGACCCGAGATCGTCATAGAGTCTTGTGTGATTCCCACTGTGCTTTGATCTCCACCTTACCACGTCCATGAGGGCGTGCAAAACGGTGGTCTTTGGGTACAGTCCCGAGTCACATGGAGGCAATGAGCGATAGGAGGGGTTTCGTCTCTCCCGGTATTGGGAGTTGATGTTGCGCCGTGCTAGATTGGCCGTAGCAGGGAAGTCCCTGGCCAGGGTTGATCAGAGATTTGCTGGTAAGTGTTACCAGTAGTTTCTCGACCCGTTATGAGCCTCACATCGGCACGACTTATCGGGTTATTGGGGTCTGACGTTTACCACCCCTAGACTTGATATGCGACATATCAGACGAAGAGACCGGACTGTACGGTAAGTGTTACTGGTCGGATTCGCAGGAGTGTGAGCGGGCTAGCTCGTCGATCTTCTGATCGCTCAATACCTGGGTGGCCGTTACGTTTAGCAGACCGCTTGCGGCTTGTGGGTGCTTGATATGACCATCATCTGCTACCGGCGTATTGACGAGTCTTTAGAGTCCTACACAGAGGTTTCCTGGTTCAAGCGAAACGAAATAGGAGCGCATATGAGATATGTGCAGGACCGAGAATAATGCGTGTATGTGATACCGCATTTCATTCTCGCGATATATGTTTCGATTGGTTATATTCGATATGACCTAGTTATCGAATCATTGATTCGATAAATCGATACATTGGATTCTAGTCGGTTATGTGCGACATGACCGGATCATTGAATCAAATGTTGATTTAATGATTTAATGCATAATTATATATTTGATATATTGCATTGCATTAACTAGTATTGGTTCACTTTAAATGGATTTTCTCACTTGATGTACATGTTGTATATGTGATATACTTTTGTGCACATCTTTGTATCATGTTTGATAATGCTTGCTCATTAGGTTAAGTGTGAAGTATTAAACCATGGTTAAGAGATGATTAGGGTTTTGCCTTTTTATTTATTTATTTTTTTATTTATTTGAAAAAGGTTATGATAAGAATGGTGGCTCTTTTTGTTTTAAGTTGAAGCTTCATGAAGCTTTGACTTTTGTAACCATCCTTATCTTCATGCTTAACCCTAACCCTCTCAAGTGACCATGGTTTATTCTCTACACTTAACCTAGGTTAGAACATGATAAGTATTTTGATTTTATTATTCTTTTTCACAATACTTATCATATTCTTTCTTCATCATCTCCTTCTTCTTCAAGAGAGAAAACAAGATGCCATCAATGGCAACTTGAGCATAAGTGAGTGAAATCCAATTCTAAAGTGAACCCATCTCCTATTTCTTCACCGTCTACCTCTTGCCAAGTTGTTTTGGGTGTTTTCTTCACAAGTTTCACAACTTCGTGAAGTCGGAGCTTGAGCTTGTGCAACCTCGACGTAGATCGTCTTTGACACGAAGCCGACGACCTATTCCGCTCGTTTTCCCGATGAAGCCGACGAATGAGTCTAGGATTCGAAAAGGACAGCGAGAGGATCACTACGTGGAGCTAAGGAAGTGGATATCCGGATCTACAAAGGTTGTAGCTTCCGACCTTTAGTTAATTTGTTAACTAGAATCGTATTTCGCCTAGAAATCTAGTCTACGATCCGTGTTAGGGTTTCTCGGCACCAATAATTTTTGAAATTGGCATGGTTGATGCCTTGTGAGACTTCATTAGGATGCCTAGGAACCCTACATCTATAATGCCATAAGAAAGTCTGATTGATTTCCGGAGACTTTCTTTTGTGTGTATTCTGGACATTGAAAATCTGCGGATGGTTTAATACGTATATACCATTGCTTAATGTACCTGACCCAATCAGAACTTGATTAAGGTGAATGTTTACAACGTTACTTACAAACGTAAATTCATAACCTTCTTTAGAAGTCAAAGATACAGAAATGATATTACAAGTTGCGTTGGGTACAAAATAGCAATTACGCAAAACCAAAACGTGTCCATCCGACAACCCTATGTGATAGTCCCCCACGGCCTTAGCATCCATGCTAGCTCCGTTTGCAACTTTGAGGGTCAAGTCACCTGCCTTCAAAACCCTACGATTTCTCAACGCCTGCAAAGAATTACAGATATGAGATCCTGATCCGGTATCCAATACCCAGGAAGTAGAGTTTATTGAAAGACAGTTTTCAATAACATACACACCTGAAGCTGAAGCCGCAACCTGCTTCAGATCCTGTGTTCTGACCTTCCAAACCCTGCAATCATTCTTCCAGTGTCCCTTCTTATGACAATAGAAGCATTCTTCCTTATCCACAAGCTTTCCCACTTTCTTTGTTGCTTTTGCCTTTCCCTTCGTATCCACTTTACTAACACCGCCCCTTGGTTTGGCGGCGGCTTTCTTGTTCTTTCCCTTGGCTTTCGCCTTGGACCTAGAAGAGGAAGATCCTCCAACAAATAAAGTGGATGTTTCCCTACCTTTCTGTAGGGTGCCCTCTGCGCTCCTCAGCATGTTGAGGAGTTCTGAAAGTTCAACTTCCTTTTCTTGTAAGTTGAAGTTCAGGATAAACTGGGCGTAAGTGGAAGGAAGGGACTGGAGAATCAAGTCCGTATAGAGCTCATTCTCCAACATGGTCCCAAGGTCCGCGAGCTCTTCTATGTAGCCAATCATCTTAAGCACGTGTTCTGCTACAGATGATCGAACGGCCAACCTTACCGAAAATAACTTCTTCGACACTTCGTATCTTGCGATACGAGACTGCTCTCCATACAGTTCTTTTGTATGGAGAAATATGGATTCGAGGTCCATATTCTCGTGCCTCCTCTGATGTTCGTTGTCCATAGAGGCAAGCATGAGGCACTGGGCCTTCGCGCAATCTAGTTCCCAGGTCTTACGGATTTCCTTATCCGCGACGCTGGTTTTAGGACCTGGGACAGGGGGAGCTTTGGTGGTAAGAAGATACCCCAGCTTGTCGTAAGTGATTGCCATCTTGACATTCCTGAGCCAATCTTTGTAGTTTGGCCCTGTCAGTATGTTTTTATCTAGAAGTAACTTAAGTCCAGTCATGTCGATTGGTCGCTGCAATTAGGAGAGAGAAGAAACACTCAGCATGATGCTCTTGCAAGTTTAGAATGGTTTTTAGTTTGTCTAAACAGGATGGCTCCCACTGTTTCTCGAATCCCTCCTCAAACCAAAAAGGAAGAATTAGTCAGGATCAATCTCACCGTACAATACTTGCTTAACCGTTCAGCCAGGCCAGTATCGGTACTTCGAGGGAGGTTTTCCAACGCTTTCGCGAAGTTCCTTAATTAAATAACCTCTTTTCCCTGGGGGCGTAGCCCCGCTAACACCTTTCTAGACACCTACTTGGTTTATAGCATTGATCGTTAAGTGAGAAATTTCCCGAGGAGTAGCATATACTCACAGTAGGATCAGGATCCAAATATCATCGCGTGAAGAAACTGAAGGAATCCTACCAGAATCATCACACTCCAAATGGTATGCAACACTAGCAAGTTTCAGTTCTTTTGAAACTCCCGATGTGGATTTTTGCCCCTTGCTCTTATGACCTTGACTTTGGCCAAAATATCATAAGTCACTTGTCAAGTTCTACCCGTCATTCTCCAGGTTAATTTGGATCCATCCGTACCTACCCTTGACTTTGGCCAAAATGGCAGTACGACTGTCCCAAACCAACGCATTTATCTATGCTACACATGAATACCCAATAGCTACCAATCAATATGCCTTGACTTTGGCCAACATACACAGCTTGAATACTATTGACTATTCATGTGAAACGACGGAGCGCTACGAATGGTTTTGGCAAAACCGTGAACGTAGTGAACTTGATATAATCGATGGAACGATATAGCTTTTAAAAGGAGTGGCTCAAGCTCCGCATTTAAAAGTTAGTTTTGAAAAGAACCGAGTGGTTTTCCGAAAGTGTTCCAACGATTTTAACTTGGTTTATTTTCTTGCATTAGTTCTTTTAATGCGTGATATTCTTGCATTAGTTCTTCTAATGCGTCCCATCATTTAATCCTACCATTGCAGAAAACAACCAAAATATGACGTACGCTTATGCCATTCGCATTCGCCACGGGGCCCCGTCATTACCCGTTAGGTTACTTAACTAACGACAGAGCAGGGGCTGGGCTAGCGCGGCTGTAAAACATAAGCAACGCTTAAATAATATCATATATAGATATATTGCAATGATAGCCATTTTAGATCACAGATGAACACATTGGATATACTAGGAACCCGCAATTCGTACGAGCCTGTAACGAAAAGCAGATTACACGGTCGCGGTGAATAGCCAATACCCCACCCAAGACCCCTACGGGTGCGGCAAACTACCCGCCAAGTACCCGAAGCGAAGAAACCTCCCTCAACTCCGTGAGTAGGCCACTCGGCACTTCGGCATACCCGGTAGTTTGTGCACCCCCTCCATGGGTCTATCCTAGGAGCAAAAACAGTAAAAAGAAATTATACAATGACGGCTACAACCCCGACCCGGTTGTGCGGCCATACAAATAATTATTACATCAATTTACAAATTTACATGAATTGAAAGAAAAGAAAACTCTCGTCTCACAACCCCCGGCTATTCACCCGCGACAATCCAATGAATTCATATACACATTCCAATAACATTACAGATCATAGATTTGTATAACCCCCACTAATCGACATATAGCGATTAGCAGACGTTCAATACAAATATCACATCACAGAAAAACCCGTCAGCTTAAGTCTTTTAGAAGTTCGATCAAAAATACGAATTTTCAGGCCCCAAACACAAAATTTTTGTTCTGGAAAATCTGGGCAGAAAATACATATTCCAAAAATCCCAAAATACCCCTATGAACAAACTGCAAAAATAAAACCCCACGACCAAGTCAACTCGGCCGCGGTTCCGCGGCGGGAGCAAGCTCCCGCCGAGGAAACACGGCGTGTTGATCGATTCAGTGGGTCGAATTTTTGCAGTTTCTTCTAAAAACCCTGAGTCGATTTTTGGTATATCTCAAATAATTTTTGCAGCACTTTGAAAATCGACAGAAAGTTTGAAATCCGGGTGTATTTCGCGACTTTTTCTCCGATCGAATTTCTAGTTACTATGCTAACATGTTAGGTAGTGTTTAACTAGGCTCTGATACCACTGTAAGTCCATGCTACCTCTCCCGGTACTTTCGGGCATGCGGAATTTGGTGAAAAAAAACAATTTTCTAGAGGTGGTAACATGGAATCAAAACCGGATCTTTGTTAAACATCTAACTAACAACCTAACTAGGAGTTGTTAACTACTCGGTTAGGGGGTTATACCTTTCTTTCTTGAACTCCTTCGTCTTCAAGCCTCGATGGTTGTCCGTATCGGCTTCACCCCGTCGTCTCCTTGTGCCGAAGATCGATCCACCTGAAAGCTTCTACCTTTGGCTTCTTCTTCGGTCTTTGAAGAAAACTAGTTCACTTGGTTTGCTAAACCTTATGAACTAGAGTGAGTAGAGAAGAGTGTGTTGGGATTTTCTCTATGGTTCTTGGTTCTCAACACATGAGACAAGTGAACCATAGACTAAGGAGAGGGAGAGCAAGAGGAAGAAGATGAGAGCTCAAGAACAAGAGAGAGAATGAAAATGATAGAATGAGAAAGACTTTTCTCTCTTGGCTCTCATAATCCAAAGCCATCATCACAAAAATAGTAATCAAGTATTGTGTAAATTGTTTTATTCAAAATGGCTATATCATTTCATGCACTCATATTGCACAAGAGAACAAGCAAATGAAAAGTCTTTGCCATGAAATGATAGCCATTGTCATCATGATGGTCAACTAGTCCAACCTAGTCAACCGGTCAACAAAGTCAACAAGTCAACAAAGTCAACCCCTCAACAACCATGTCACCACAATACTTAATTAATATTATTGTTAATCATAAATGATATTCTCATTAGGGTTGAGCAAAAAGTCATTAGTCAACAGTCAACGGTCAACAACCCTAATGAGAATCCTCTGCCTCTGTCTCTCCGTCAACTGTGCATACACACCCGCATCCGCGTTCCGAGGAACACGAATACAAACTAGATAAAACCAATCCCAATACGTACACTAGGATCTGGCGTAAACCAAAGGCCGCTAGTGTAAACTGTCCGGACACTAAACGTGCACAAGTGCACGGATGTGACTGAACCCTGTCGGAAAACCATGCGACCTCTACTCTTTTGCCTAAAGGCGAATAGCTTTCTGTGTGGGACTCTAAAGACTCGACACTACGCTGGCAGTGGGTTTAACCACAGACCGCAAGCGGCACTAGCTGTGCGTAACGGTCCCCGGGTATATGCCGACAAGAAGACTGACGAGGTGAAACCCATCTGAACTCCTACTGAGCCTGAATGTGACAGTCTCCGTACAGTCCATTCTGTTCGTCTGATACATCGCATGACGGGCCTAGGGGGCGGTAAACGTCAGTCCCTTAATAGCGGTACAAGTCGTGTCGGAGTGAAGCCCAATGCACCCTGAGATAGCACTGGAAGCCTACCAGTATATCTCGCTTGCCCTGGCCAGGGACTACCCGTGTAATGGCTCTCCTAGACACAGCGCGATGTCAACCCCCAATACCGGGAGAGACTAATCTTGTCTAACCGTCACTGCCTCCAAGTGCTTCGGGACTGCACCCAACTACTACCTGTTTGCACGACTCCTTTGAGCCGTGGTAGGGTAGTAATCAAAGTACAGTGGGAACACACTCGAGGCGAAGTGATAGTGTCAAGTCAGCGGACTAAGCTGTACTCATGTCACCTGGGAACTGATAACTGACGATATGTATAATACCAACCGGTCAGTTCCCGACGAGTCCTGTCCAGTGCACTCGTAACCTAACGAGCACCCGCATACTATCTCCAGTACGACGTACTAACGGCTGTGGGACAGACCATCTCCCACACTGGGACGAGAAGCGCATGCGCTAGTCTACTCCGGAGTATCGATGCCCTGTCTCGATAGTTCTGCGACTAGGGACCTACATAAGGATGTGCTTATAGATTACCCAGCCCCACTGGTGTGACTGTCATCACAACGCTGGTAATCAAGCAAAGATCCTAAGGGCTCCACTAATCTGTATAGGTGATATACTAAAATAAACACAAGTACACATTGAAGTAGAAACAAACCAAGTAGCATACTACTATTTTGAGCAAGATTGTATATACAAGGTGAATATCCCAAGCTTCCATTAAGTAATATACAAACTAGTATGATACAGTAATGGCCTCTAGGGCATATACTCTAACATGATTGGCGTGTCGTTTTGGTTTTGAATTAGACGTTTTGATGCGATACGATATATGTGATATGTAGGTACCCTCACGTGGACTTCGGACGAAGAAGAAGAGGATGGCGCTATCGACTTCGGGATGCAAGGATCAAGGTGAGTAGATGTATATCTACGGGGGAAGTTGAGTGAATGGCGTATAGCACCCCAGCAGTTTCATAGTGTAGCACGCGAATGCGTGTGTGTGTGTATATATATATATATATATATATATATATATATATATATATTATATGTGTTTTTGTGAAACATGGATATAGAGTAAGAAGGGCTTTAGGAGATCATGGGATAGTGTTAGAATATTAGAAGTTAGTGTTTTTAGTTTAATTATTAGTTATGAAACCCTAGTGTAAATGTATATGAAACCCTAGTGTAAATGTATACACACACACACATGCACACACGTGATATGTTCTGGTGTATATACATATACGTATACACGTATGATGAGGATAGTATATGATACTCGGAGGAGAGTCGATATGATCGGGCATGATGCCGTGAGATCGGATATGTGACTTGGGTCGTATTTTGAGATACAACATGATATTATAGCGGATCGTTGGGCTTTGTGTTTTCATACACATGCGATATATGTTGATGGTATCGGAATGTACTAGACTTTAGATCAGTACCCCTAGTTTATGATATGATGATAATGATACCAGTTGAATAATGAGGTGTATGTGATATTGACCCGTACCCCGATTTTAGGATGCCGTACGATAGATTTTACCATACGATGTATAAATATGATGATTGATCCGCACTCTCGACTCGAGAATGTTGTATAATATATTTTATCGTACGTGACGCTATTGAGGCGGGATCACCAACTACTAGATATATCGACTCAGACTTAGCTGGATTTCCTTACCCTTTTGATTTAGTCTCTTAGTTTAGTTCTGTAGTTATCAGGTAGATGTTAGTTTGGGCTCGAGTCACACTTATTTTAAAAATTAACGAATCATGAGTATTTTAAAGACAGGTCTAGGGATACTACGGATTCTTTTCAATGGATGCATCTTTTCTCAAAGACCCCGTAGCCCTATATTTACTAAAACCACGATTCGTGTGATTTTAGATACCAAAACCTGTATGACTCGTATATAGGAATGTATATTTCTTTATTGTTGCATTTACTATTCATTTGCCATATAATCCTACTGTTCGTATCGCATTGCATGCTTATTTGTGTTTTCGTTAGTTATAATGAAATTTGTTGTCAGGATACCAGCCCCATTACCGATGATGCGTATGCCCCACGTACACTTATTTGCCGACTCACACACATCATCATCGGTGATTTTCATGTCACGTACACATTAGAAAATACTACTTAATTGGTTTAAATGGCTAGTTGGTAGTTTCGACATAGTACTAGTACACTTGCTTTTGTATGCTAGTTTAATTATTGCATTCCTTACTTGATATCTGATGCATTCATATTCCCATTTGTCATGCAATATTATGGGGCTTTATGCCAGTATTCACTGTTTATTGACATCACGATTTTGAAATTTCGGATTTCTATGAGATTTCTAGATTTGGAGAAACCGCAAGGATTTTATAAACTGATTATCATTTCAAAAAATAGAAATTGCGGTTTTCTCATGATATGATATGAAATATGTCCACCATAAGTTTTCTCGGCTCTTGAGCGGTATCATACACCCGATTCGAGGAGGAGGAGGAACCGTCTGCGGGTGCATGGTGGACCCGGTGCGGTACCCCGGGGCAAGATGGTCGCAGATGATGGCGTTGAGCCTGGAAGGGGAGCACTACCGACCGGTTATTTGTGACACGGCGAATATCCGGAGGATACCGACGTAGTCGTGAGATTTGATTATAGGGATAGTCCATATTGCCGGAGCCCGAGATATTGAGACACAGAGATATTGATATTTTATGATATGGGCCAGTCCAAATTGCCGGAGCCCGAGATATTGAGATATTGGGATATACACATTTTTTGTCGATGCTTGACACGAATTCTCTGTTGATTTCATGGATGATACTTCGATTTTTATATAGAAATCTCACTAAGATATGAAAATAGTTTTCTCATTTAGTTGCAGTCTGTTTTCATGCATTCATACATCATATATATGATATGTTTCTACCTGAGGCACTGACACGGGAACTTGGTATTACACTTATGTATAGATGTTTACCGTGCCTTTATTTAGGTGCTTCAGGTTATATATTAAGGATATTATGGTATGACCTAGGATAGAGTCATACATACGATTTCTGCTCGGTGATGTCTTTTACTCACGAGTTGGAAACTCACCCCGTTGTGCCACAGTTTCTTGCAGGTTTTGGCGTACAGGTTCATTGCGGTTTGCTGGCATACTTTTCCTTCTGGGTGATTGCTTTGGTAGGTGGGTTCACTCGCATCGTGACCACCGTTGTATTTTATTTACATTCAGTTGTATCTAGTAAACTACATCAACCAGACTTGTATATTTAGTAGACTTAGAAAACCAGTATATATTCTTTCGACCGTAGAGTCACGCGCTTGTATTATTATGGTTTTTCTCTGGTTTTCTTGAAGATGTTGGTTTCTTTTCAGAGTTTTGATCCTCGCCCTTCGGTGTTGTATATTATATGTCTTGTGTGGTTGTATCCGCCAATTGGCGAAGAGCTAGCTCTCGCTTTGGGATGCCTTTATTCATTATGTATATTATTCATGTTTGTACCTGTTTGGGACCAGTATTTACAAAGGAAACTCTGCCAAAATTGTTGAAAGGACTTGATGTTTTTAAATATGCTTACTACGACTTTCAAGTGATTTATATGTTAACTTTTAAATAAGTTTTCTTTTACTTCTCTTTTAAAATTGTTTAGATTTCTGGGTTTTGGCTTACTTGAATTAGGTGGGGTCCTATAGACTTCACAAGATTCAAGTGTCAGTCACGTGCTATTTCGGGTCGTGACACTTTCGCATGGACATAGTTAAAATAAATCTCGTTTTCCCAGGAGCGTAACCCCGTTAACACCTTTCTAGACACCTACTTCATTGGCTAATTGTAATGTGTAAAACTCTCCTAGGAGTAACTCTTACTCGCAGTGGGTATCGAGATCCAACTATCTCATAGAAGGTATGCAATCTCATTGCAAATTTCAACACTTGAAATTCCCGATAATATTTTTTCCCCAAGCATCCTATGACCTTGACAGAGGTCAACAAATCATAGGCTGCTAGTCAAGTTCAACCCGTCATTTCTTGATTGAAATAAACCCACCAGCATGACCCTTGACAGAGGTCAACAAAGTCGTACGACTACCCTAATCCAATCGCATCTCATGCTTTGCAGATAAGCACTAACCATCTACCGCACACTACGTCTTGACAGAGGTCAACAAACGCAGCACGAATGCTAAATATTACTTATCTGAAATGACGGAGGGCTACGACAGTTTTTTAAGAAAACCTTTTGCGTTATGAACTTGATATCGTTGTAGAATCGTGTGAATTTTAAAAGGAATGTTTTTGAGTCTTTTACTAGTTTTGCTAAAGAGGTCACTCCCGGTGAAGGGAACCCGGTTCTTTCCTTGTCGAATAAGGTGCAGGATATTTCACATATACCACTATGCAAAGCAAAAACTGTAGAAGCAATCAAAATACAAACGAGTGGGTTGTAGCATCTGCCAGTTTTGCTAAAGAGGTCACTCCCGGTGATAGGATCTCGGCTCTTTCCTTATCGAATAACGTGCTGGATATTCTACAAAGAATACCACTTTGCAAAGCAAGTACTAGAGCTACTAGTTTTTAAAACAAGTTTCTACAACATCTTTTAGGTTTCTTTTATTTCATTAATCTCATTAATGAAGTCCCATCTGTTATGCTTCCTAATCATACATAAGAATTGAAAGCAACAATATTTATTATATCTCATATATATAATATAGGCATTCGTCTCAGAACATATCAAGTGATCACATTATTAGTGTATATGCCCTAGAGGCCATTACTGTATCATACTAGTTTGTATATTACTTAATGGAAGCTTGGGATATTCACCTTGTACAAACAATCTTGCTCAATATAGTAGTATGCTACTTGGTTTGTTTCTACTTCAATGTGTACATATGCTTATTTTGCGATATCACCTATACGCATTAGTGGAGCCCTTAGGATCTTTGCTTGATTACCAGCGTTGTGATGGCAGTCACACTAGTGGAGGCTGGGTAATCTATAAGCACATCCTTATACAGGTCCCTAGTCGCAGGACTATCGAGACAGGGCATCGATACTCCGGAGTAGACTAGCGTATGCGCTTCTCATCCCAGTGTGGGAGATGGTCTGTCCCACAGCCATCAGTACGTTGTACTGGAGATAGTATACGGGTGCTCATTAGGTTACGAGTACACTGGACAGGACTCGTCGAAAACTGACAGGTTGGTATTATACCTATCGTCAGTTATCAGTTCCCAGGTGACATGAGTACAGCTTAGTCCGCTGACTTGATACTGGCACTTCGCCTCGAGTACGTTCCCACTGCACTTTGATCACTACCCTACCACGGCTCAAAGGAGTCGTGCAAACAGGTAGTGGTTGGGTGCAGTCCCGAAGCACTTGGAGGCAGTGACGGTTAGACAGGATTCGTCTCTCCCGGTATTGGGGGTTGACATCGCGCTGTGTCTAGGAGAGCCTTTACACAAGTAGTCCCTGGCCAGGGCAAGCGAGATATACTGGCAGGCTTCCAGTGTTATCTCAGGGTGTTTTGGGCTTCACTCCGACACGACTTGTACCGCTATTGGGGGACTGACGTTTTACCGCCCCCTAGGCCCGACATGCGATGTATCAGACGAACAGACCGGACTGTACGGAGAATGTCATATTCAGACTCAGTAGGAGTTCAGATGGGGTTCACCTCGTCAGCCTTCTTGTCGGCATCTACCTGGGGACCGTTACGCACAGCTAGTGCCGCTTGCGGTCTGTGGTTAAATCCACTGCCAGCGTAGTGTCGAGTCTTTAGAGTCCCACACAGAGGGTATTCGCCTCTGGGAAAAACAGAGTAGAGGTCGCATGGTTTTGCGACAGGGTTCGTTCTCATCCGCGCACTTGTACACGTTTTGGAGTCCGGACGGATTATACTGGCAGGCTCTGGTTTGAGCCAGATACTGGTATATGTTTTGGGGTTGCTTTTATATCTCGGTATTCTTGTTCCTCGGAACGAGAATGCAGGTGTGTATGCACAGTTGCTTGAGGCGGAGGATGAGGTTTTTCATTAAGGTTTCGGAACGGGTGCGTTTGCACAGTTGACAGTCGTCATTTTCCAAACCCTAATAGATTTATGAAATATCAATTAATAATAGTAATTAAATGAAATATTGTTATGGTTGATTTTGTTGACTTGTTGACCATGGTTGACTTGTTGACCATGGTTGAATGTTGACCACCATCATGCTTTGAAAGGATTCTCCTTGATTCTTGCTTACATTCATTTAATGAAGCATGATAGTGGTCATTCCAAAACTACCATCAACTATTCTCATTTGAATTATTATTACTAATTAGATAATTCTTTTTCTTTTGATATGGTTGCAAAAAGGAAAAAGAGAGCTCATTCTTTCATAACCATTCTCTCTCCTCACTTCATCTTCTTCTTCCTCAAGCTCAAGGTGATTCCTTCTCATGTGTTGAGAATCCCTCACCTTGAAAAAGAAAGCACCCAATAGATACTCTCTACTCTCTCTAGGGTTCAAGGTTTAGCAAGCCGGAGATCCTAGTTCACTCAAAGTTCGAGTTAGAGCCCGAAGGTTGAACCCTCAGGTGGATCCATCTTCGACGGAAGAAGGCGACGAGGAAAGAACCATCAACCTCTACAAAGTTTGAAGAAGAAGGAGTTCAAGTTTAGGTATAACCATCTTTCCGAGTAGCTAACTCTCTTTAGCAAGTTTGCTAGTTTTAGTTTAGGAGAAGATCCCGACTTTGTTAGTCCATGTTGCCCCATGCGCTAAAAACTTGATTTTTATACCGTTTCCGCCTCCCCGTAAGAACCGGGGGTCGCAACGTGGACTTACAGTGGTATCAGAGCCTAACTAAACTTAAACTAGCTTGGTAGTGAAGTGTAACGAAGTTCGGAACCGTAAAAATCCAAAAACCAAACTTCTACAAAACCCTAGTTTCTGTTAAAAAATTTTCTGGTCAAAACAAGATTTGTTATACACCTAAAATCGGCTCAGGGTTTTGTGAGAACACCCAAGAAAAACGATCGCATGATTCCCTTAAAGCACCGCGGTTCCGCGGCAATAGGTGGCTTGCGCCGCGGAACCGCCGCCGTTTTGTTTCCTCTTGTGATCGTTTTTAGTGCAGTGTTCTTCTGGTAGGATTTTCTGATTTTTAAGATACATTATATGTGCCCAGATTTTCCAGAACAGAAATTTACTTTTGGGGTCCTATAATTCCGTATTTTTTTTCCGAACTTCACTGCACTTTGACTATGATGGTTATATCTGTGATGTTTGCATGTATTGAACGTCGGCTAATCGCTATAAGTCGATTGGTCGGGGTTATACATCTCTGCGATCTGTGTTTGATATTGGAATGTGTATATGAATCTGTTGGACTGTCGCGGGTGAATAGCCGGGGTGGATGTGAGATGAGCTTTTTGTTTTTCTTCCATTCATTTGTAAATGTAAATTGATGTAATATTATTATTTGTATGGCCGCACAACCGGGTCGGGGTTGTAGCCGTCATTGTATAATTCTTTTTACTGTTTTTGCTCCTAGGATAGACCCATGGAGGGGTGCACAAACTGCCGAGTACTTGGCGGGTAGTTTGCCGCACCCGTAGGGGTCTTGGGTGGGGTATTTGCTATTCACCGCGACCGTGTAATCCGCTTTTCGTTGCAGGCTCGAACGGATTGCGGATTGCTAGTATATCCAATGTATTCATCTGTGATCTGTAATGTATATCATTGCTTTATATTTAGGCGTTGCTTATGTTTTACAGCCGCGCTAGCCCAGCCCCCGCTCTGTCGTTAGTTAAGTAACCTAACGAGTGATGACGGGACCCCGTGGCGAATGCGAATGGCATAAGCGTACGTCATATTTTGGTTGTTTTCTGCAATGGTAGGATTAAATGATGGGACGCATTAAAAGAACTAATGCAAGAATATCACGCATTAAAAGAACTAATGCAAGATAATAAACCAAGTTAAAGTCGTTGGAACACTTTCGAAAAACCACTCGGTTCTTTTCAAAACTAACTTTTAAATGCGGAGCTTGAGCCACTCCTTCTAAAAGCTATCTCGTTCCATCGATTATATCAAGTTCACTACGTTCACGGTTTCGCCAAAACCATTCGTAGCCCTTCATCATTTCAGTTAAATATACGGTAGTATTCAAGCTATGTATTTTGACCTGACGCCAAGGCATAGTGATTGGTAGCTGCCGGATATTTATCTGTTGCATAGATAGAATGCGTTGGTTTGAGACAGTCGTACCGCCATTTTGGCCTACGTCAAGGGCAGGTACGGGTGGATTCAAATCAACCGGGATAATGATGGGAAGAACTTGACATGTGACTTATGACATTTTGACCTCACGCCAAGGTCATAAGAGCATGGGGCAAAAATCCACATCGGGAGTTTCACAAGTACTGAAACTTGCTAGATTTGCATACCATTTGGAGTGTGATGATTCTGGTAGGATTCCTTCAGTTTCATCACGCGATGATTTTTGGATCCCGATCCTACTATGAGTATATGCTACTCCTCGGGAAATTTCTCACTAAACGATCAATGCTATAAACCTAGTAGGTGCCTAGAAAGGTGTTAGCGGGGCTACGCCCCCAGGGAAAAGAGGTTCTTAAATTAAGGAACTTCGCGAAAGCGTTGGAAAACCTCCCTCGAAGTACCGACACTAGCCTGGCTGAACGGTTAAGCAAGTATTGTACGGTGGGATTGATCCCGGCTAATTCTTCCTTTGTGGTTTGAGGAGGGATTCGAGAGACAGTGGGAGCCATCCTGTTTAGACAAATTAAAAACCATTCTAAACTTGCAAGAGCATCGTGCTAAGTGTTTCTTCTCTCCCCCTGCAGCGACCAAATTCGAAATGACTGGACTTAACTTACTTCTAGATAAAAACATACTGACAGGGCCAAACTACAAAGATTGGCTCAGGAATGTCAAATTGGCAATCACTTACGACAAGCTGGGGTATCTTCTTACCACCAAAGCTCCCCCCGTCCCAGGTCCCACCTCCAGCGTCGCGGATAAGGAAATCCGTAAGACTTGGGAGATTGATTGCGCGAAGGCCAGGTGCCTCGTGCTTGCCTCTATGGACAACGAACATCAGAGGAGGCATGAGAATATGGACCTCGAGTCCATATTTCTCCATACAAAAGAACTGTATGGAGAGCAGTCTCGTATCGCAAGATACGAAGTGTCGAAGAAGTTATTTTCGACAAAGTTGGCCGTCGGATCATCGGTAGCGGACCACGTGCTTAAGATGATTGGCTACACTGAGGAGCTCGCGGAACTTGGGACCACGTTGGACAGTGAACTCTATACAGATTTAATTCTCCAGTCCCTTCCATCCACTTACGCCCAGTTTATACTGAACTTCAACTTACAAGAAAAGGAAGTTGAACTTTCAGAACTTCTCAACCTGCTGAGGAGCGCAGAGGGCACCCTACAGAAGGGTAGGAAAACACCCGCTTTGTTTGTAGGAGGATCTTCTTCCTCTAGGTCCAAGGCGAAAGCCAAGGGAAAGAGGAAGAAAGCCCCCGCCAAACCAAGAGGCGGTGTTAGTAAAGTGGGTACGAAGGGAAAGGAAAAGGCAACATAGATAGCGGGGAAGCTTGTGGGTAAAGAGGAATGCTTCTATTGTCACAAGAGTGGACACTGGAAGAAAGATTGCAGGGCTTGGAAAGCCAGGACACAGGATCTGAAGCAGGTTGCGGCTTCAGCTTCAGGTGTGTATGTTATTGAAAACTGTCTTTCTATAAACTCTACTTCCTGGGTATTGGATACCGGATCAGGATCTCATATCTGTAATTCTTTGCAGGCGTTGAGAAACTGTAGGGTTTTGAAGGCAGGTGACATGACCCTCAGAGTTGCGAACGGAACTAGCATGGATGCTAAAGCCGTGGGGGACTATCACCTGGGAATGTCAGATGGGCATGTTTTGGTTTTGCGTAATTGCTTTTTTGTACCCAACGCAACTTGTAATATCATTTCTGTATCTTTGGTTTCTAAAGAAGGTTATGAATTTGCCTTTGTAAGTAATGTTGTAAACATTCACCTTAATCAAGTTCTGATTGGGTCAGGTACATTGAGCAATGGTATATACGTATTGAACCAACCACAGATTTTTAATGTCCAGAATACACACAAAAGAAAGTCTCCAGATATCAATCAGACTTTCTTATGGCATTGTAGACTGGGTCACATCAATGAGAGAAGGTTGACTAAGTTACATACAGAAGGATATTTGGATCCGTTCGAATATCAATCGTATGCCACTTGTCAATCCTGTCTCAAAGGAAAGATGACAAAAACTCCGTTCACTGGACACTGAGTAAGAGCGAGCGAGCTCTTGGGACTCGTACACAGCGAAGTGTGCGGTCCAATGTCTACACATGCGCGAAGCGGTTATTCTTACTTCATTACTTTCACAGACGATTTCTCTAGGTATGGACATGTCTTCTTAATGAAGCACAAATCCGAGGCCTTTGAGAAATTTCGGGATTACAAGAATGAAGTAGAAAAACAAACCGGCAAAAGTATCAAGATTCTAAGATCGGATCAAGGTGGAGAATACTTAAGTGCCGAGTTCCTGAATCATTTAAAAGAGAACGGGATTCTCTCTCAGCTCACTCCTCCATACACTCCGCAGCACAACGGTGTATCGGAGAGACGGAACCGAACCCTATTGGATATGGTACGGTCCATGATGAGTAACGCTGAGTTACCGCGATCATTCTGGGGGTATGCGCTAGAAACAGCTGCATACCTTTTGAACCGAGTTCCTACTAAGACTGTGCCTACCACACCATATAAGTTATGGAGTGGGAAGAAACCCTATCTTCAGTACCTGAAGATTTGGGGATGTCCAGCTTATGTCAAAAAGCAGCATACGGACAAGCTCGAGGCACGCTCAGTACTGTGCAAGTTTGTGGGATACCCAAAGAACTCCAGGGGTATCTTTTCTATTACGCAGAGGAACAAAAAGTCCTTGTTTCTCGTAATGCCCATTTTCTGGAACATCGGTTCTTAGAAAAAGAAGTAAGTGGGAGCGCAATAGAACTGGAAGAAATTCCAGAACCACAGACTATTACTGAAAGCTTAATGGAACCAGAGGGTTCAAAAGAACAGGACATTCCTATGCCGCTCCGCAGAAGTAGTAGGCAGTCTCATCCGCCCGAGAGATACTACGGTTTTCTCTTAGACGGGGATAGAGAGGATTGCATCATAGACTATGATGAGCCTACTAGCTTCCAGCAGGCCGTTCAGAGCGTTGACTCGGTAAAATGGCTGGATGCAATGCGGACCGAAATGGAGTCCATGTACACCAACAAAGTATGGACGTTGGACATTGCTCCAGACGGGGTAAAACCCGTAGGATGCAAGTGGATCTTCGAAAGGAAGATTGGTGTAGATGGACAGGTTGAGACCTATAAAGCTAGACTTGTAGCAAAGGGTTTCCGTCAAAGACCTGGTTTGGACTATGATGAAACCTTTTCTCCAGTGGCTATGCTGAAATCCATTCGGATCCTTCTTTCCATTGCTGCCTTCCACGATTATGAGATTTGGCAGATGGACGTAAAAACCGCTTTTCTAAATGGAAATTTAGAGGAGTGTGTCTATATGGATCAGCCAGAGGGTTTCATTCAGAGTGGGAGCAGCGGAAAAGTGTGCAAGCTGCTTAAGTCCATCTATGGACTAAAGCAGGCATCGCGGAGTTGGAACATCTGTTTTGATGAGACGGTCAAGGAATTTGGCTTTATCAAAAATCCAGATGAACCATGCATCTATAGTAGATTTGTAGCGAGAACTGTAGTATTCCTCGTTTTATACGTGGATGACATTCTCTTAATAGGAAATGACATTCCTATGCTACAATCTGTCAAGGGATTCTTGTCACAAAGCTTCTCCATGAAAGACCTGGGTGATGCTTCGTACATCCTGGGGATCCGGATCCATCGTGATAGATCCAAGAGGATATTAGGACTTTCACAGTCCAGGTACATCGACACTATACTGAAAAGATTCAGTATGGAAGATTCCAAGCGCGGTAACCTACCGGCTTGTCACGGGATCACCCTCTCTAAAGAGATGTCTCCCAAGACTGATTTGGAGAGGGATCGCATGTCTATTATACCCTACGCTTCTGCGGTAAGCTCTATAATGTATGCGATGTTGTGTACCAGACCGGATGTAGCTTATGCACTGAGTGTGGTAAGCAGGTATCAGTCAAACCCTGGGGAGAAACACTGGATAGCGGTAAAGAACATTCTCAAGTACCTGAGAAGGACTAAGGAGATGTTCTTGGTGTATGGCGGAAAAGACCTCCAGATCGGGGCCTTTACTGACTCCAGCTTCCAGAGTGACAAGGATGATTCCAAGTCCATGTCGGGTTTTGTCTTTACCTTCAATGGAGGGGCGGTGTGTTGGAAGAGTTCCAAACAGGAAACCGTTGCAGACTCGACTATGGAAGCGGAATACATCGCTGCATCTGATGCCGCAAAAGAAGCTGTCTGGATGAGGAAGTTCTTGAAAGAACTTCAGGTGGTTCCGTCCATTGTTGACCCAATACCTCTGTATTGCGACAACAACGGGGCTATAGCTTTAGCGAAGGAACCCAGGTCCCATCAGAGATCCAGGCACATCTTGAGGCGGTATCACCTGATCAGGGAGATCGTGGATCGCAAGGAGATCGAGGTTCGGAGGGTTGCTTCAGAAGAAAACACTGCAGATCCATTCACCAAGGCCCTACCCCAGACTCAGTTCGAGCGGCTGATCGAGATGATAGGTCTTCGATACGCCAGTACATGGCCTTAGTGCAAGTGGGAGATTGTTAGTGTATATGCCCTAGAGGCCATTACTGTATCATACTAGTTTGTATATTACTTAATGGAAGCTTGGGATATTCACCTTGTATAAACAATCTTGCTCAATATAGTAGTATGCTACTTGGTTTGTTTCTACTTCAATGTGTACATATGCTTATTTTGCGATATCACCTATACGCATTAGTGGAGCCCTTAGGATCTTTGCTTGATTACCAGCGTTGTGATGGCAGTCACACTAGTGGGGGCTGGGTAATCTATAAGCACATCCCTATACAGGTCCCTAGTCGCAGGACTATCGAGACAGGGCATCGATACTCCGGAGTAGACTAGCGTATGCGCTTCTCATCCCAGTGTGGGAGATGGTCTGTCCCACAGCCATCAGTACGTCGTACTGAAGATAGTATACGGGTGCTCGTTAGGTTACGAGTACACTGGACAGGACTCGTCGGGAACTGACAGGTTGGTATTATACCTATCGTCAGTTATCAGTTCCCAGGTGACATGAGTACAGCTTAGTCCGCTGACTTGATACAGGCACTTCGCCTCGAGTACGTTCCTACTGCACTTTGATCACTACCCTACCACGGCTCAAAGGAGTCGTGCAAATAGGTAGTGGTTGGGTGCAGTCCCGAAGCACTTGGAGGCAGTGACGGTTAGACAGGATTCGTCTCTCCCGGTATTGGGGGTTGACATCGCGCTGTGTCTAGGAGAGCCTTTACACAAGTAGTCCCTGGCCAGGGCAAGCGAGATATACTGGCAGGTTTCCAGTGTTATCTCAGGGTGTTTTGGGCTTCACTCCGACACGACTTGTACCGCTATTGGGGGACTGACGTTTTACCGCCCCCTAGGCCCGACATGCGATGTATCAGACGAACAGACCGGACTGTACGGAGAATGTCACATTCAGACTCAGTAGGAGTTCAGATGGGGTTCACCTCGTCAGCCTTCTTGTCGGCATCTACCTGGGGACCGTTACGCACAGCTAGTGCCGCTTGCGGTCTGTGGTTAAACCCACTGCCAGCGTAGTGTCGAGTCTTTAGAGTCCCACACAGAGGGTATTCGCCTCTGGGCAAAACAGAGTAGAGGTCGCATGGTTTTGCGACAGGGTTCGTTCTCATCCGCGCACTTGTGCACGTTTTGGAGTCCGGACGGATTATACTGGCAGGCTCTGGTTTGAGCCAGATACTGGTATATGTTTTGGGGTTGCTTTTATATCTCGGTATTCTTGTTCTTCGGAACGAGAATGCAGGTGTGTATGCACAGTTGCTTGAGGCGGAGGATGAGGTTTTTCATTAGGGTTTCGGAACGGGTGCGTTTGCACAGTTGACAGTCGTCATTTTCCAAACCCTGATAGATTTATGAAATATCAATTAATAATAGTAATTAAATGAAATATTGTTATGGTTGATTTTGTTGACTTGTTGACCATGGTTGACTTGTTGACCATGGTCAACAAGTCAACCATGGTCAACAAGTCAACAAAATCAACCATAACAATACCACCATCATGCTTTGAAAGGATTCTCCTTGATCCTTGCTTACATTCATTTAATGAAGCATGATAGTGGTCATTCCAAAACTACCATCAACTATTCTCATTTGAATTATTATTACTAATTAGATAATTCTTTTTCTTTTGATATGGTTGCAAAAAGGAAAAAGAGAGCTCATTCTTTCATAACCATTCTCTCTCCTCACTTCATCTTCTTCTTCCTCAAGCTCAAGGTGATTCCTTCTCATGTGTTGAGAATCTCTCACCTTGAAAAAGAAAGCACCCAATAGATACTCTCTACTCTCTCTAGGGTTCAAGGTTTAGCAAGCCGGAGATCCTAGTTCACTCAAAGTTCGAGTTAGAGCCCGAAGGTTGAACCCTCAGGTGGATCCATCTTCGACGGAAGAAGGCGACGAGGAAAGAACCATCAACCTCTACAAAGTTTGAAGAAGAAGGAGTTCAAGTTTAGGTATAACCATCTTTCCGAGTAGCTAACTCTCTTTAGCAAGTTTGCTAGTTTTAGTTTAGGAAAAGATCCCGACTTTGTTAGTCCATGTTGCCCCATGCGCTAAAAACTTGATTTTTATACCGTTTCCGCCTCCCCGTAAGAACCGGGGGTCGCAACGTGTCGTACGACTACCCTAATCCAATCGCATCTCATGCTTTGCAGATAAGCACTAACCATCTACCGCACACTACGTCTTGACAGAGGTCAACAAACGCAGCACGAATGCTAAATATTACTTATCTGAAATGACGGAGGGCTACAACAGTTTTTTAAGAAAACCTTTTGCGTTATGAACTTGATATCGTTGTAGAATCGTGTGAATTTTAAAAGGAATGTTTTTGAGTCTTTTACTAGTTTTTCTAAAGAGCTCACTCCCGGTGAAGGGAACCCGGTTCTTTCCTTATCGAATAAGGTGCAGGATATTTCACATATACCACTATGCAAAGCAAAAACTGTAGAAGCAATCAAAATACAAACGAGTGGGTTGTAGCATCTGCCAGTTTTGCTAAAGAGGTCACTCCCGGTGATAGGATCTCGGCTCTTTCCTTATCGAATAAGGTGCTGGATATTCTACAAGGAATACCACTTTGCAAAGCAAGTACTAGAGCTACCAGTTTTTAAAACAAGTTTCTACAACATCTTTTAGGTTTCTTTTATTTCATTAATCTCATTAATGAAGTCCCATCTGTTATGCTTCCTAATCATACATAAGAATTGAAAGCAACAATATTTATTATATCTCATATATATAATATAGGCATTCGTCTCAGAACATATCAAGTGATCACATCACAAAATATCAGCAGCAGCAGAACATATATGAAATATTGGATATAGTAGGAATTCCTTGTTTTAAATTAAGCATGTATAAAACACGGATTCCACGGTCGTAATGAATAGCCAAACCCATATCTCTAGACCCCTACGAGAGAGGCAAGCAACCCTACCCCTTGTAATTGTGGAATTAGTGAAGCAAACACCCTATACTAAATGGCAAGTTGTAGAGGATAATGAAGTACGAATTTTGTTTACTTTAGATTTCATATTCTCACAAGTTTTCATCACAAACTCAATGCCTAGAAAGCTTCAAGTGAGAGGAAGAAGAAGATCAAGTGAAGTTGTGATGAATAATGAGATAAGTTTAGAAATGCAACCATGGTTAGATAATATCATGCCTAACCCTTGTAGAGACTAAACCATGCCATTGGGTTAAAGGTTGAGTTAATAAATATCCTAAGCTAAAAACAAACAAGTGGACAAAGTCAATGTTTCTCCAAGCTTCTTCCAAGCTCAACCTTGACTAATTCCAAATTGTTTTTAAATAACTTAATGATAAATATTAAACCCTAATCTTAACCTTAGCATGGTGTGAGTCTCATACATCCATGTTGCATGTGTAACTTAGCATGACACAAATATATATCACATATATATTGTGCTCAAAACAATACAATTAACATATATCACATATATATCAATGTATCATCAAGTGAGAAAAAGTAATCTTAAGTGAGCTAATGTTAGTTAATGTAATGTAATATATCAAATATATAATTATACATTAAATTATTAAGTCAACACTTGATTTAATAATCCGGCTATATCACATATAACCGACTAATATCAAATGTAACATCTTATCGAATCAACACTTGATCCGATAACTCGGTTATATCACATATAACCAATAATGACACACATCACGAGAATAGAATTCGGTATCACATACTCGCATTAATCTCGGTCCCGCACATATCACATATGTGCTCCTACTCCGTTTCGCTTGAGCCAGGAAACCTCTATGTAGGACACTAAAGACTTGTCAATACGCCGGCAGTAGGTGATGATCATATCAAACACCCACAAGCCGCAAGAGGTCTTCTAAATGTAACGGCCACCCGGGTATTGAGCGATCAGAAGATCAACAAGCAAGCCTGCTCACACTCCTGCGAATCCAATCAGTAACACTACCGTACAGTCCGGTCTCTTCGTCTGATATATCGCATATCTCGTCTAGGGGTGGTAAACGTCAGACCCCAGTAACTCGATAAGTCGTCACGATATGAGGCTCATAACGGGTCGAGAAACTACTGATAACACTTACCAGTATATCTTTAAAGCAGTCCAGGCCAGGGACTCCCTGTTATAGCCAATCGAGCACAGCGCAACATCAATCCCCAATACCGGGAGAGACAAAACCCCTCCTATCACTCATTGCCTCCATGTGATTCGGGACTGTACCCAAAAGCCGCCGTTTTGCACATTCTCTTGAACGTAGTAAGGTGGAAATCAATGCACAATGGGAATCATATAAGACTCTATGACGATCTCGGGTCTACAAACTAACCTGTACCAGTGTAACCAGAGAACTTCCATCTGACGTAAGGTATAATACCATCTGGGAGTTCTCGACGAGTCTGTTCAGTATACCCAGATTCCACTGAGCACCCATATACTATCTCTGATGTCAAACAACAATGGGTATGGGATCATCCATCACCCATCTACAAGGGTCGAGAAGCTATACGCTAGTCTACTCTGGTATATCGATGCCCTGTCTCGATACACTCTTGATTAGGAACATTTGAAGAATGTACTTAACGACTACTCTGTCCCCACTAGTATGATCTGCATCATAGTCCTGGTAGTCAAGTACTCATCCCAAAGGCTTTACCAACATGTAATGAAGAAACAATCAGTGTACATGTTAAGATAAAGAGTAACCAGATAGCATACTATCATGTCGAGCAAGAAAGTCCTCCATATATATGTCCAAGCATCCACTACAATATACATCGTATGTACAGTAATAGCCTCTACGGCATACATATAACTAATAATCTCTCACTTGCACTAGGGCCATCTGTTGTAGTATCTCATACCCATCAATCAGCAGTGGTTGAAATATCACATACTGTTCTCCTCTGTGTCTACTCTCCTAACCTCGATCTCCCTGGAGATCATCCATCTCCATGATCAAGTGATACTGTCTAAGAATATGTCTGGATCACTGATGGGACGAGGGTTCCTAGATCAAAACCACAACTCCATTGTCACACAATGGTAGGAACGAAGTTCATTTCATGAACTAATATACATCCAGACTACTTCTTTGGTAGTATCCTAGGTAGCAATGTATCATGCCTTTATCGTCTAGTTTGCCACGGTATCTAGCTTGGAACTCTTCCAACATACTGTCCCTCTACTGAGGGTAAAGACAATGCTTGTGACTGACATTCAGTCGACCTTACCACCTTGGAAGCTATCCAGTGATTCTCCCCAAGATCGATTGATACCATCTTACTACAATATACATCGTATGTCGAGCAAGAAAGTCCTCCATATATATGTCCAAGCATCCACTACAATATACATCGTATGTACAGTAATGGCCTCTATTGCATACATATAACTAACATAAAGAACCCTACCCCTAGAATCTAAACTAGAAATTTAGACGAACTACAATGTAAACAACTTTACATCTAAGTGAATGAGGAATACAAGGTTTGTAGACCGGTCCTTCACTTCTAAAGCTCCGTGTAGTAGTCCCTTCGCTTCAAGTAGTGAACACCCGAACTCTAGTAAGGGTACACACGAAGAAATGAACAAGCTTGCTCGACGTCTTCGAGGCTGAAGATGATCTACGTCGAGGAGACTCAAGCTCATGCTACCTCTTCACTAATGGTAGATTAGTGAAGAAAACACCCTAAACTAAATGGCTAATATAGTAGAAGATGATCAAGTAGGAATTGGGCTCACTTTAGATTAATTTTTCTCACAATATTTCATCACCTTAAGAAAAGCTAGCAAGCTTTCTCATAAGGAAGAAGAAGCTGAAGTGGAGATGAGAATGAAACTCATGAGGTGAGAATTGCAACCATGGATGAGTTAGTGTCATACACTAACTCATGTAGAGAATAAACTATGGCTAATATTAATGGTTAGGTTAACAAATATTTATAAGTAAAACAAAATTAGTGGACTTGGTCAATGGTTCCACAAGCTTGAACCATGTTACTAATTTCCAACAAATTTTTATTAACTTTAAATAAGTAAAACCTAACATTAACATAAGCATGGTGTGAGTCTCATACACCCATGTAGCATGTGGCATCAAGCATGACACAAAAAATGTACATTAATATATATCGTATATATACTATATGCACACAAGTGAGAAAAAGAAATGTTTAAGTGAGCAAATATCAGTTAATGTTAATTAATATATCACATATATAATTATACATTAAATTATTAAATCAACACTTGATTTAATAATCTGGCTATATCACATACAACCGACTATTATCATATGTATCATCTTATCGAATCAACACTTGATCCGATAATCCGGCTATATCACATATAACCGTCCGATATCACATATCGCGAGAATGGAATGCGGTGTCACATACGCGCAATCATCTCAGTCCTGCACATATCACATATGTGCTCCTACTACATTTCGCATGAACCACGAAACCTCTGTGTAGGACTCTAAAGACTCATCAATACGCCGGCAGTAGGTGACGATCATATCAAACACTCACAAGCCGCAAGCAGTCTGCAAAACTTAATGGACACCAAGGTATTGAGCGATCAGAAGATCAACAAGCAAGCCTGCTTATACTCCTGTGAATCCAATAAGTAACACTACCGTACAGTCCGGTCTCTTCGTCAGATATGTCGCATATCATAGCCTGGGGGTGGTATAACGTCAGACCCCAATAGCCTGATAAGTCATGCCGATGCAAGGTCCATGACGGTTCGAGAAACTACTGATAACATTTACCAGTAGATCTCAGCAACCCTGGCCAAGGATTTCCTGTTATGGCCAATCAAGCATAGCGCAACATCAACCCCCAATACCGGGAGAGACGAAATCCCCTCCTATCGCTCATTGCCTCTATGTGACTTAGGACTGTACACAAAAACCACCATTTTGCACGATCTCTTGAACATGGTAAGGTGGAAATCAAAGCACAGTGGGAATCACACAAGACTCTATGACGATCTCGGGTCGACAGACTAACCTGAACCCATGTCACTAGAGAACTGCTATCTGACGATAGGTATAATACCATCTAAGAATTCTCGAGGAGTCTGTCCAGTGTACCCAGTCTCCACTGAGCACCCGTATACCATCTCTGATGTCAAACACCAATGGATATGGGAGCATCCATCGCCCATCACATGGGCCGAGAAGCGTATATGTCACGACCCGAAATGGCACGTGACTGGCACTTGAAATCATGTGAAGTCTATAGGACCGCACATAATTCAGGTAAGCCAAAAGCCCAGAAATCTAAGCCATTTTTAAAGAAAAGAGTGAAGGAAAAATTGTTTTAAAGCAAGTGGTTTTAACAAAATAAGGCATTAAACATTTTTAAAGCAACATCATATTTTCCCGAAAATTTCGGCAGAGTCTCATTTTTAAATACTGGCTCCCAAACGGGTACAACACATGAAATACATAATAATGAATAAAGGAATCCCTAAGCGGGAGCTAGCTCTTCACCAAATGGCGGAAACCACCACACAAGCAATATAATATATAACGCCGAATGGTGAGGATCAAAACTCAGAAGAAAACAAACATCTTCAAGAAAACCAAAGAAGAATCATAATAATACAAGCGCGCAACTCTAAGGACGAAAGAATATACAACCGGTCTTCTAAGTCTATCAAATATACAAGTCTGGTTGATGGAGTTTACTAGATACAACTGAAATAATAAAGTACAACGGTGGTCACGATGCAAGTGAACCCACCTACTAAGCAATCATCCGGAAGGAAGCAGTGTGCCAGCAAAGCAGCCAAGGAAATCTGTACGGAAAAACCTGCAAAAACTGTGCCACAACGGGGGTGAGTTGCCAACTCATGAGTAGAAAACATCACCGAGAAAAAATCGCATGTATGACTCTCTCCTAGGTCATACAATAAAATATACAATACAACAACAAGGGTGACAATATATCATAAGTGTGATCTCACGGTACTCGTGTCTGTGTCATGAGCAATAATATATTGATGCATGACATGTACTAATGCATCATCCAACGTGTGTCCAGCAACGACATACAAATCATGATAAAACCCGAGTGCCCAGCATCAGCACTCAAAAAATCTTGAAATCCATGTCCGACACCGACACATAATACTCAAATCTCAGGCTCTGCATAATCAGGATCGGCCCATGGGCTCCGGCAGTCCGGATCGGCCCATCACATCAAATCTCTCGACTATGTCGGTATCCTCCGGATATCCGCCATGCCCGACACACCGTTATGGTAGTCTGCCCCTGCCAGGCTCATAGTCATCCCCACAAAACCACTCTCGGCCCGAGGTACCATACCGGGTCCACCATGCACCCACAGATGGTTCATCCTCCTCCTCGAATCGAGTGTATGATGTTGGATATAGTGCCCTCAGAGTCAATTATTGGATCACAGACACGTGATTGCAATGATTGAGGGAGGACCAATACCGGTAGGACGGTCTTACTCAAGATGATAGTATGCTATCTGGTTTATATTTATCATCGTGTACTGCTTAAGGTGACCTTACAGGTCGCTATTACACGTTGATAGAGCCTTTAGGATTCTTGCTTGACCACCAGCAGTATGAGGGCGATCATATACGTGGGAGCTGGGGTCTATTAACATATCCTTAAATGGTCCCTAGTCGAGGGAGTTTCGAGACAGGGCATCGATACTCCAGAGTAGACTAGTGTATACAGTCGAGACCCCGACGAGGGGCGGTGGCCGGTCTCACAAGCCACTGGTGTGAGTTGGTTCACCTAAGATGTATACAGGTGCTCATTGGGTTATGAGTACACCGGACAGGACTCGCCGGGAACCTGCTAGTTGGTCCTATACCTAACGTCAGATAGCAGTTCCCTGGTGACATGTGTACAGGTTAGTTCATTGACATGAGATCGTCATTTGTTTCGTGTGAGTTCCCACTGTGCTTTGATTACTACCCTACCACGCTCAAAGGATACGAGCAAACAGGTTTTAGTTGGGTACAGTCCCGAGCCACATGGAGGCAGTGAGCGGATCTGCAGGGGTTCGTCTCTCCCGGTATTGGGGGTAAGGTCGTGCTGTGTCTAGGAGAGCCAGTACATGAAAGTCCTTGGCCAAGGCATGAGATTTACTGGTAGGTATTCCAGTAGTATCTCAGGGTGTTCTGGGCTACACTCCGACACGACTTGTACCGCTTTTGGGGGTCTGACTTTTACCAACCCCCTAGGCCCGCCATGCGATGCTCATAGACGAACGGACCGGACTGTATGGATATTGTCACTGACAGGCTCAGTAGGGTGTCAGGATGAGTTCGCTTACAGACGTCCCTTTTGGTCAATAGCTGATAGCCCGTCACGTATGGCTAATACCTTTGACGTGCTAATGGTTAAATCCACAGCCATAGTATTGACGAGTCTTTAGAGTCCACCACACACAGTTACTCAAGTTTCGGGCGAAACGCTGTAGAGGCCGTATGAAGATATGGCAGGGTTCGATCAGATACGTGCGGTATTACACGGATCATGATCGGACGGATTTTACTAGCGGGCTTTGGTTTAAGCCGGATCCTAGTATTGTACAGTGTAGATTTTGTCACTTTGCATTTGTATTCAGTGGGAATACAAATGCTGGCATGTATATGCAGTCGCGGGGTTTTCCTGTAATTTATTACGGGATCAGTTTTCTGAAGTTGCCAGTTTGCATTCCGTTCCGGCCAGTTTTCTTTTATTCCTTCCCGGCCGGACTTTTCTGATGGAGGGACTAATTTGCAAGTTTGCAAATTAGCATTTGTGGAGGGGTTATTTGTGAAATGAGGGATTATGATGGGTAAAGCATCTTTGCTTTTCTTGTGATCACTTCTTTTGCATTAATTGAGATTAGAGTTAGATTTGATTTGGTGTGATATTGTTATCATCATGTTTGGTTGTGGTCACCCTTTTGCTTTTACTACTCTCACCTCCCTTCTTGGTTTTGTTTTTTCCCTCCACCATTTTGATCATAAGGGGCCGGCCACTTTGGGAGAGAAGGAGGGGTTCATTTTTGATGAGGGAAATTTGTTCATCTCATTTTTTCCTTGCTACATAAATTCTAGCTTCACTTGAAAGTTCATTCCATTCTATTCCTCCATCACCATGGCAACTACATAAACCCCAAATGAGAAAATGGATTCTACACTTCATCTACTTCAACCTTAGACGCGTCGGCTAGCCAACTTCGCGCCCGAGTTGCCTCGGTCCAGAGGTAGGAGCCCGTAAAAGAACCCGGCGATGTGGTGCCCGTTTTGACGAGGAGGCGACGACCGAAGATTCCGCGAGGAGATCAGAGTGGAGACGAAGACTGAAGGACATGGATCGCTTGGTATAGCTTCTCTACTCTTATTCTAGTTTGCTAGAGTTAGGTTAATGGCCCGATCCAGGGATTTTTGTGTGCGGTGGTGCCGGTTTTCTAGTTTGAAAAGTTTTTCGTTTCCGCATTCCGGCGTCGGATTGACGGCCAGGGCGCCGCCGTGCACTTACATTGGTATTAGAGCCATGCCATTAACCTAGTCTAGCTTGCTCTAGTATGTTTAAAGACTCGATCGAACAAAAATCCCAAAAACCGTATTTTCTAGTGCATCAGGTTTCTGTCGAAATTTTTTGGGCTTTAAATATTTTTCAGGTCATTGCAGAAACACGAGCAGAGAATTCTAAGCATTCTGGGAAAATTCGATGCAATGATTCCTCAGTATGACCGTGGAAACGCGGCCAAACCCCTGGTTTGGCCGCGGTTCCGCGGTGGGAAAGTGTTATCTTTGCACCAAATTTTAACAGTAGGCTTCTGGTTAGGAAATGGGGGTTTTGGGATATTCTTTTTGAGCCCAGATTTTTTGTGAGTGCTACAGTAGTGCTTGGGGCCTACTTCGATAAATTTGATCGATCGAAAATTTTAAACATGTTAGTTCACAGTATTTACATTATATCTGCGACCGTGAATGTCACTCGATCGGTAAATCCTGTCTATCTGCTATAGCACTTTTAGACGGATTGGCGAACGTGACATTCACGTTGATGTTCTGTGTTGTGCTGTGATGTTGCGGATTGGTCGTGGGGGATGGTCTGGATGAAATGTTAGTACAGTTTCGTTTTATATGTACATTTGTTATTGCGGGGCGAGCGTCCGACATGTGGACTGCCGTCACTGTCTGCATGTATATTATTCTTTTGGGGCACGACCGGGGTGAGGTCGATGTACCCGTTGTATGTATATTTTACTATCTGTACTAGGATTACCCCACGGAGGGGTGCACGGATAGCCGGGTTCTAGAGGGCAACGAGCCCGCATCTCATGGCGTTGAGACGGAGGGGGCTTCACTCTAAAATTGGCGGGTTATTCGCCGCACTCTTAGGGGGTACAGGTTGACCAAGGAGGGGTGCCCAAGTTACCAGATTCCGTAAAGTGCTGGGTGGTCCATTCATGTTGCTGAAGGGAGCTGCCTCGCTTCAGGTTTAGGCGGGTAACTTGCCGCGCACGTAGGGATCTAGGATTTCATTGCACAGGCTATCCACACAACCAGGGGAACGTCTGGTTTCAGTAGCGGCTCTGTAAAACCCGGGGATCCCAGATATCTGTACTGTTCTGTGATGCTTATTACATTTCTGTGATGTTGCATTTTATCACGCCTTGAGCGAATATTATATATTGATATATATACTAGTAGATGTTGTATATGTTTTGCATCCGCGCTAGTCCAGTCCCCGCTCTGTCGTTAGTTAAGTAACCTAACGGGTGATGATGTGACCCAGTGGCGAATGCGGATGGCATATACGTACATCATTATTTTCGTTCTTTTATGGTGTGATCAATTGATGGGACTGCGTTGATTCGGATCAATGCAAGCTAAACAAACATATTCTGATGTTGTTGGAACATTTTTCAAAAAGCTGTTATTGCAAGGACGTTCTCTTTTGTTTTGCACTATGGTATTCGGTTATGAATATCCAGCTCCTCAGTCGACGAGGCAAGGGCCAAGATCCTTTCACCGGGAGTGACCCCTTAGACAGAAGATTGCGTCAGGGCAATAACTTCACTATAGCCGATTACTTTTGCTTTGCATCGTGGTATTCAGATGGAATATCCTGCACCTCGTTCCATATGGAAAGAGCCGAGATCCCTTCACCGGGAGTGACCTCTTTAGCAAAGGTTTTCGTCACTATATTTTTATAAGCTATCCAGTTCCTTCAACGATATCAAATTCATTACGTTAAAGGTTTTTCGCCAGAAACCATTCGTAGCCCTCCGTCATTTCAGACGGGTAGCACGTAGTATTCATGCTATGTTTGTTGACCTTCGTCAAGGCATAGTGTATGGTAGTTTCTTGTTACCTTTCTTCTGCATAGATAGATGCGTTGGTTTGAGACAGTCGTATAGCCTTGTTGACCTTCGTCAAGGGCTTGTACGGGTGGGTTCAAATTAAGCTGGACAATGATGGGTAGAACTTGACATGTGACTTATGATTTGTTGACCTTCGTCAAGGTCATAAGAGCATGGGGCAAAAATCACATCGGGAGTTTCTAAAGAAACTGAAACTTGCCAGATATGCGCATACCTTCTGGCGTGTGATAACGTGAGCAGATTCTGTTACATTATCATGCGATGATAGTTGGATCCCGATTCCCACTGATGAGTTGGTTTACTCCTCGGGTGATCCCGACTAATTCTTCTTTCAGGTTTGGGGAAGAATTTGACGTTACAGTGGGAGGTTTCCTGATTAGATAAAGTGATAACCATTCTGATCTAGGTTAGAGTGCATGCTGAGTATTTCTTTTCTCTTTCTCTTTGGCAGCGACCATGACCCGACCCTAGACTATGACTCAGTGACCAAAATTAACCGAACCTTCTTTAACACTGGCTTTTGGATTGTCAGAGTTGCAAACCTCATTGCCACTCCTACTTTTACCCTTTTCTCCAGGACACCCCGTATTAATACGAACATCCACTTCTATTGGACAAAACCATCGTATGGTTATAAACGAACTCGAAGGATTTTATTCGAGGATGGTTTCCGGTTCTGGAGAAAACAAATAGGACTATTCAGTTGTCTTTTCCTTTTACCTTCTCTCAGGTTGCGAGTACTCCTTGGTTTAGGAGATAGTACACCTATTACGCAAATTGGATAGTCTTCTTCCAAACCTTAGGCTGGTGCCGAACGGTAGGGAATGAAGAAAACCAATTAGCCTAAACGGTGTACAGAAGGTATTAAGTAAAGACATATCAAGGGATTATTAAGAGTGCAAAGTAAATTGCGACTGCTATTCACGACCAAACCAAGTATTTCTTCGCCAATCCTAAATCACCTTTGTATTTCTCCAGGACACTACGTATCACTACGAAGATCCACAGTTTATTGGATACTCCATCGTATAGTTATATACGAACTCGAAAAGAACTTGTTCCAGTTCGGGGATGGATTCTGGTTCAGGAAAAATAGGAATAAGGTTTATTCGGTTGTCTTTTATCTTCACCTTCTCTCGCATTGCGAGTGCTCCTAGGATTAGGACAGTACACCCATTATGTTTATTGGATAGTCTTCCTCCAAACCATAGGATGGTGCCAAACGGTAGGGAAGGAAGAAAACCATTTGGCCTAAAGGGGTGTACAGAAGGTAATGACTAAAGACATATAAAGGGATTTGGAGAGATGGCAAAGAATTATACGGTTACAATTATGAATCTGGATAATGGAAGAGGCATTACTAGGAATACCCGGATACCCCATCGAAACATTTCAATGTTTCAGTTTCTCTGTGTACTGTTAAAAGAAAACTGATTTCCCAATTAGACACATGCTCTAGGGAATGTATTTACCAGGTAGGATTCTCACATCTGTATGGTTTTACGGATGATGAGTTGGAGTAAATTATTGGGAATTAGGTGATCATCCTCATTAT
The DNA here is from genome assembly GCA_030015575.1 of Agapanthus africanus. NCBI lineage: Eukaryota > Viridiplantae > Streptophyta > Magnoliopsida > Asparagales > Amaryllidaceae > Agapanthus > Agapanthus africanus. The sequence goes on from CM057341.1 coordinate 624,336,261, forward strand.
ATCGGGATTCGTTGTAATTGGTGATATTTGAGGAAGTCACCTGGGTTGTTTGCCGGACGGCAAATATTTAGTTTTGAATATCCATTATAATGCACCAATTTCAAATTGATATATATGTACGTCTATTTTGATAGAGTGAGATATACCTTTTTCAAATTATGTCTATGACATTTACCTATATCAGTGGATGGTTAGGTAAGGAGCATTAAACAGCGGTGTAATTCTTCTTAACCATAAGTACAGTTTTCAACCTACGACACACAGTGAATGAGTCACTAGACTCGGGGGACTTATACAGAGTATTGTATATTGTCCAGTGTCCATTAGGACAGAGGGGTTGGTCCTCGTACTATATTCGGTTTACTTATGACTTCTCTAGTTCTTAGATATGTGTTTCGTAGAAATGCAGGTTCTGAGTTTTGAGAAGTTATAGGTATAAGAGTAAAGTAAAGAACCAGATGTTGCAAGTATCGGGATTCTTCAAGGTGATCGAAGATGTAGATACTTGTGAATGGTATTCAGTTGATAGTAATGATTAAGAGAATTTGCTTCTATTTCAGGTTACTCATAATTGGAAGTACTCCTAAGTTGAGTAATGCTGATTGGCCTCACTCTATTTAGTTGACATGCAATGGAGACAGCTGCATGATTTGAATCTGGTTCAATTAAATCAGTGCTTCTGTTTCTATATTGGATATAGATCAGTTCATATCTTGACATTGTTAAGATACGGGGAGTTGTCCGTCTTATGCTTAAAACCAGACTCCGGACAACTCAAGGCACGTTTCTGTAATGGCTGTTTGTGGGTTGACCCAGGCTATGAAGAGGGTTGATATTCTACCATCTGGAAGATCAATAGTGATATTGTTCTAGACTCGCCACAGTTTTAACAAAAATGGATTTTTTTTTAGAAAACAGTAGTGGGAGTATGGTAGAACTGGAAGTGATTCCAGAACCGCAAACGATTACTGAAGATTTGATAAGAACCTAAAGATTCAATCTAGTTTGACATTCCATTGGCCACTCTGCAGATATGGTGGGTAACCTCAGGCACTCGAGAGGTACTTCGGTATGCTCAAGGACGGTGACAGGGAGGTTCTTGTTTACCCAGACTTAACACTGCTGTTGTTCCAGACTATGAGACCCGGCAGGAGGATGAGTATAGCGTCGTTCTGAACTGGCTTCAGAAGGGTACGTGTATATGACTCTGCCAGAGGGTTGTCGTAGTCAGTGGGAGCAGCGGAAGCATAGTGGACAAGTGGCTTATGTCTATTTATAGACTAAAGCAGATATAGCGGAGATAGATCATCTATTTCTGATGTGACAGTCATAGGTTTGACTTCATCAGAATAGGGGAAGGATTTGTTAAGAAGGTAGTAGGGTGTGATGTCCTGGTATTTGGATGACATACACAGAGTAAGAAGTGATATTCCTATACTACGATCGGTTATACTTTAGTTGTCACACAGTAGTTTCTCCATATGGGACTTGGATATAATATCAAGACATTCTGGTTACTAGATCTATAGATCTAGATTTGGGTTGTTTCCAAATCTGGGTACTTAGACAGCATTCTAAGAGTATTTAGAATGGACGACTCCTGGCACGGTAGTGTACCTACAGGTGATGGAGTCACCCTCTCTAAAGGTGTGTTACAGACTAAAGGGGAGAGGGATGCGCATGATTGGCAGATCACTTGCTTAGGCAATTGAGTCAATCATGAGATGTCAAGTATCACACCAGATGTTGTTTTTGCAATAGGTGCAATACATTGATATTGATCCAATCCTGGAGAAACATTCACAACCAGTTTTAGAACATAAATGAATGCTCTAGGGATATGATAACAGCAGCCTCTTTCGAGAGACGGTTATCATTCCAGGCTTCCAAGGTGACCTGGATGACAGAGTGACTGTCAGAGTTATAGTTTTTCCTTTGACGAGGGGCAGTAGTTTGGACAGGAGGTCCAAGCAGATACTGAGGGAGGCATGGCACAGGATACTGATTAAGTTCAGTTGACGATACAGTCTAAGAAGTTTGGTTTTAGAGTTCATTTATGAGCTAGGTCCCATCAGATATCCAGACACATTCTAAGACAGGTATTGCTCATTTCGGGAGATGGTTTTCTCCGCGAACTTGAGATAAAGAGAGACATAGAAAGAAACATCAGAGCGGATCCACTCACTGAGGATATTCCTCGAACGCAATAGTTTCGCAAACGAGCTTTGTGAGACTGATTAGTAGAGGAGTTGGGTGTTCGGTATCGCACGGGCTGTGAGTATGCGAAATCGCAATAATTAGCCTTGAGTGCAAGTGAGAGATTGGTGGATATAGTGCCCTCAGAGTCAATTATTGGATCACAAACACGTGATTGCAATGATTGAGGGAGGACCTATACCGGTAGGACAGTCTTACTCAAAATGATAGTATGCTATCTGGTTTATCTTTATCATCGTGTACTGCTTTAGGTGACCTTACAGGTCGCTATTACACATTGATAGAGCCCCTAGGATTCTTGCTTGACCACCAGCAGTAAGAGGGCGATCATATACGTGGGAGCTGGGGTCCTTAAGCATATCCTTAAATGGTCCCTAGTCGAGGGAGTTTCGAGACAGGGCATCGATACTCCAGAGTAGACTAGTGTATACAGTCGAGACCCTGACGAGGGGCGGTGGCCGGTCTCACAAGCTACTGGTGTCAGTTGGTTCACCTAAGATGTATACAGGTGCTCATTGGGTTATGAGTACACCGGACAGGACTCGCCGGGAACCTGCTAGTAGGTCTTATACCTGACGTCAGATAGCAGTTCCCTGGTGACATGTGTACAGGTTAGTTCATCGATCTGAGATCGTCATTTGTCTCGTGTGAGTTCCCACTGTTCTTTGATTACTACCCTACCACGTTCAAATGAGACGTGCAAATAGGTTTTAGTTGGGTACAGTCCCGAGCCACATGGAGGCAGTGAGCGGATCTGTAGGGGTTTGTCTCTCCCAGTATTGGGTGGGAGGTCGTGCTGTGTCTAGGAGAGCCAGTACATGAAAGTGCTTAGCCAAGGCAGGAGATTTACTGGTAGGTATTCCAGTAGTATCACAGGGTGTTCTTGGCTACACTCCGACTCGACTTGTACCGCTTTTGGGGGTCTGACTTTTACCAACTCCCTAGGCCCGCCATGCGATGCTCATAGACGAACGGACCGGACTGTACGGATATTGTCACTGACAGGCTCAGTAGGGTGTCAGGATGAGTTCGCTCACAGACGTCCCTTTTGATCAATAGCTGGTAGCCCATCACGTATGGCTAATACCTCTGACGTGCTAGTGGTTAAATCCACAGCCATAGTATTGACGAGTCTTTAGAGTCCACCACACATAGTTACTCAAGTTTCGGGCGAAACGCTGTAGAGGCCAAATGGAGATATGGCAGGGTTCGATTAGATACGTGCGGTAATGCACGGATCATGATCGGACGGATTTTACTAGCAGGCTTTGGTTTAAACCGGATCCTAGTATTGTACAGTGTAGATTTTGTCTCTTTGCATTTGTATTCAGTAGGAATACAAATGCAAGCATGTATATGCAGTCGCGGGGTTTTCCTGTAATTTATTACGGGATCAGTTTTCTGAAGTTGCCAGTTTGCATTCCGTTCCGGCCAGTTTTCCTTTATTCCTTCCCGGCCGGACTTTTCTGATGGAGGGGCTAATTTGCAAGTTTGCAAATTAGCATTTGTGGAGGGGTTATTTGTGAAATGAGGGATTATGATGGGTAAAGCATCTTTGCTTTTCTTGTGATCACTTCTTTTGCATTAATTGAGATTAGAGTTGGATTTGATTTGGTGTGATATTGTTATCATCATGTTTGGTTGTGGTCACCCTTTTGCTTTTGCTACTCTCACCTCCCTTCTTGGTTTTGTTTTTTCCCTCCACCATTTTGATCATAAAGGGACGGCCACTTTGGGAGAGAAGGAGGGGTTCATTTTTGATGAGGGAAATTTGTTCATCTCATTTTTCCCTCGCTACACAAATTCTAGCTCCACTTGAAAGTTCATTCCATTCTATTCCTCCATCACCATGGCAACTACATAAACCCCAAATGAGACAATGGATTCTACACTTCATCTACTTCAACCTTGGACGCGTCGGCTAGCCAACTTCGCGCCCGAGTTGCCTCGGTCCAGAGGTGGGAGCCTGTAAAAGAACCCGGCGATGTGGTGCCCGTTTCGACGAGGAGGTGACGACCGGAGATTCCGTAAGGAGATCGGAGTGGAGAAGAAGACCGAAGGACACGGATCGCTTGGTATAGTTTCTCTACTCTTATTCTAGTTTGCTAGAGTTAGGTTAATGGCCCGATCCGGGGATTTTTGTGCGCGGTGGTGCCGGTTTTCTAGTTTGAAAAGTTTTTCGTTTCCGCATTTCGATGTCGGATTGACGGCCGGGGCGCCGCCGTGCACTTACATATAACACCGCTCAAGAACCGAGAAAACTCATGGTGGACGACGCATACATCATATCACGAGAAAACCGTAAATTTCTATTTTTAGAAATGATAATGAGTTTATAAAATCCTTGCGGTTTCTCCAAATCCAAAATCTCATGGAAAATCCGATATCCAAAATCTCAGAGTAGTAAACAGTGAATTACCGGCATAAAGCCCCATAATATTGCATGACAACAAATATACACATGCAAGGGAATCTACATAAAGAATGCAATACCGAAACTAGCATAGTAATAATATATTAGAACTATCAGCTAGCAAGTTATATCAATGAAGTAATATTCTCTAAAGTGTACGTGACATGGAAATTACCGATGATGATGTGTGTGAGCCGACAAGCAAGTGTCCGTGGACATACGCATCATCGGTAATGGTGCTGGTGTCCTGACAACAGGAGTTCATAATAACTAAAGAAAACACATTTATAAGCATGCAATGCAATGAGAACAGCATGAATGTACAGGAAAATATGTAGTAACCGCAACAATGAAGAATATACATTTCTATATACGAGTTATACAGATTTTGGTGTTTGAAATAGAACGAACCATGGTTTTAGAAAAATAGGGGTATGAGGTTTTTGAGAAAAGATACGTCTTTTGAAAAATCCGTAGTATCCCTCGGCCTGTCTTTGAAAATACTCACGATTTATTAGTTTTGAAATAAGTATGACTCGAGCCCTGTCGAAAGGGTAAGGAAAACAACCTAAAGTCCGAATCGATATATCTAGTAGTCGGTGATCCCGCCTCAATAGCATCACGTACGGTAAAATACATAGTACGACATTCTCAAGTCATGAGTGCGGATCAATCATCATATCTATATCTTGTATGGTAAAATCCATCGTACGGCATACCAAAATTGGGGTACGGGTCAAAAATCACATATGCCTCAATATTCAAATGGTATCAATATCGTAAAATCATGAATTAGGGGTACCGTTCTAAAATCTAGTACAACCCAAAATTATCAAACATATATTCTCGCGTGTATGAAAACACATCGACCAACGATCCACTATAAAATCATGTCTTATCATATCATATCACGACCCAATCACATATCACGATCTCACGGCATCATGCTCGATCATATCGGCTCACCTCCAAATATTATATATTGGACTCATCATCCGTGTATACGTGTGTGTGTGTGTGTGTGTGTGTGTGTGTATCAACGCATACTCATATATATACATACATACATATAAACATACACACCCGAACATATCACGTGTGTGCTTGTGTGTGTGTATGAACCATTACTCTAGGGTTTCGCAACTAAGAAACTAAACTGAAAGCACTTTCCTCCAATTACACTATATCCAACCCATGTTCTCCTAAAGCTTTTCTTGCTAAGTATTCATATCTCTCAATAACACATATGTATATATATATATATATGTATATCATAACACATCATATCTTACGAAAATGCGGGGGTGCTATACGCCATCCACCCGACTTCCCCCGTAGATACACATCTACTCACCTGGACGCCTCAGCTAATCTGATCCGATTTCAGCTCTGCCATTTCCGCACCACATCCGATGCCTCTCCACCCGATCCCAGAAACGTACACAAGTAAGTAAGAGAGTAAATATAATTAGTCGCGGACATAACCAATATAAGTCAACCATGCACACTAACTAAACGCGCACGCACTTGGTGCACAAAACGCGCTCACGACAACACCACAAACCACAACTAGGGTCGCTATACGTGCCAACTACCAAACCAAAAACCCAATCGCACTAATCGTGCGTTCACAACACACTAAATATATTTAAAATAGGGTGTATATCATCAAAACCTAAAACTTAATTAAAAATCGTTTTATTCCAAAAACCTAGTAATTATCAATTAACCGTTTTAGTACAAAACATGATGTTTTAACAATTCTAGTGGTCATAATACCCACTAAATATCTTAATTAGGCCACACCAATATTTACTAAAATTTATTCTCATCTCCTTACATTGACCCAAAAATCTAGTTTGCAAAACTTTAATATTAAAGTAACACTTTACAAGTTAACAATTAGCTTAGAATTTTCATGTCTTAAAGTGTTACACTATACTTTATAACCATGAACAAATGATAAAAACCCTAACACAATTTCAAACCCTTCTCTTGAAATTCTAAAACTAGAAATCGAAACTATATTAATACCTAATTAATCTTGATTTTATGAAATTAACCAACAATTATCCAAAGGGTTAAGATTATACATCCACAAATTTTAGAGATCTCACTAGAAATTTAGCCTCCCAAACTTGTTTTTTCTTCACCAAGATCCATACTAGAGCAGCCAAGGAAAAATGGGTAAAGATTGGATTTGGAGTTCGTAGGATTTTTGTTTGGATTTTTGAGGCAAAAATGATGAATTTTTTGAAGAGATATGAGATGGGGAAATGAGGGGTTGCTGTTGAGGTAGGCCCGGCCAAGCTTGGGAGAGGGAGAGAGGGTGAGGTGAGGGTGTTTGCCAAGTCAACAAAAAGTCCATACTTCAAAGTTAAACCCATACCTCTTTCTTATTCTTTATTTTCATTTTCATTTTCTTCTCTTTTTAACTTGAAGTGGGGAAAACTTTGGGGGATTGGGGCTGCTCATGTTAGGCTCGGCCAAGCCATTTAGGAGAAGGGTGTGTCTGTGAGTGAGTGAGAGAACAAAAGAAAAAAGACACCACACCTCAATTTCTAATTATATTAATTTATTTTCACAAATTTAAGCCTTTTTCTTTTATATTTTCTAAAACCGTCTTGACAATTTCTTTTCATTTCAAAAACAACATGTTACATATTAGTTTAATGTGTCATGATGCACAAAACTTGTATTAACACATTCTAATTTGTAATTATCACTAATTAAATGTATTAGTGAAAGCTTAAAATAATATTAAAAATAATTAATTATGGAAAATATTTAAGTAAACTAGAAATTTACAAGTGACCAATTAAATACCAAATACTAGCAATTTCATAACTAGAATAGGTATATTCAAGTCTATGTCGAAAAATAATTATACCCTAGTTTTTACGGAAAACACCACTTATTTTACTGATTATAGGAAATTTCATCTAAACGATTTTCAAAACGTTACAATCTTCCACCCTTAAAGAAATTCGGTCCCCGAATTTAAATTAAACTCCCCCAAATACTAAAACATTTCAGCAAAACAATCAAGTCGTCGGGGCTCCGAAATCATCAATACTTAAAACACACCTCAGCGCAATGCATGCGCATGAAAACGAGTATATAACTCAAAATCAAAACTCCATCAAGCATGACGCAACCATCAGAGTCAAGGTGAAGATACCAATGTCAAAGTCCAATACGAAAACCAACATGATATACTCAAAACTATAACATGTACATAGTACGCATGATTGTAAACTCGTCAAAACATCTGAAAACAAATGCATACCAAACCTTTTTCAAGTCGCTGTGCGATGCGCTTATCACAGCACAAGTAGCGGACGTTTATTGTAAGAAAGAAAACTATATATATATATATATATATATATATATATATATCTTTTGTTTAACATACACGTCCCGCCGTTTTGAAAATTGTTTAGATGGTTTCCTTTGTAAAATGTTTCATGTCATCCCGGACGGAAATCCCTTCGATAACTATCGACGCATGTAAAAACACCTAGGTACTGTTCTCAGAACAGTCCTGCTCGGTTACTAACCCACATAGTAAATATCATAAAAACGCACTGCTCAAAAGAAATCATACTCAATAGTATATGCAAAAAAAATGCCACATGCGTCTGGTGCGCACAGAAATCGAAATCAATGTATGTGCCATATATGTGCAAAGAAACAAAAATCTAAGTGCAACGGGTGTGCACGAAAATACCTGTCAAGGGCAACGGGTGTGCCCGACAACAACATCAGGGGTATCATGAGCATGAAGAATCCCGATTTAGTGCATCTGGTGTGCACCAAAATCCCATCAAGCGTGCCACGTATGCGCAAGAATCCAAATCAAGTGCACAAAGTGCACAAAAACAAATATCGAATATTATAATTGAAATCGACGGTATACAACATACATCAATCCAAATCAGGTATACCGTGGTATAAAATCTCACAACTACGTGCATCAGCGTGCACAAAATCGAATCAAAGTACTAGAAGTGCATGAAAAACTACACCGAAGGAACAAGTCAAATCACATACTTGCCATAGGCATGAAATAAAAATCAACCCTCTCGAGCGAAATCAAATCGAAGTCGAGTGCAGCTGTGGTGCACAAAATCTCAATCATGCAAATAACTCGTCCAAAGTACAGAAATCCAAAATGACGGATACGTGATATTCAAATCACCAAATCAAAAATTATAAACACAGTCATTGATATTCCCTTCCTTCAATGTAGAGAAGGTGTTGGAGCATCCAAAGCTAGCAGAGCAAGATATCTCCTTGCCTCCTGTTCATGGTCTGGTGCCTTGTGCCCTTAGGCTCTCGTCTTTCACTGCGGTTGTCAGTTACATAGCTCCTCGGCTCAACGGCCCAATATAGAATGATGACGGAAACAGTTCCGCTCTGGCACATCCTCTAATGATCTCTGGCCAACTATCATGGTCAATCATAACATGTCTCGTCATTGATGCCGAACTCTGGCCTACTGGGTGTGCATGATACGACCGATCCTCTTCTCGTGTAGTATACCAGAAAGATTCTTTCGGGGTCTCTCCCAATTCTCGTTTCTGCCGAACTGCCCGGAAGTTATCACATTTTACTAAATCCATTTCTTGTTTCAAAACAGCTGCACACTCATCACGACTTCTTCAAAAAAAGATATATCCATAGTCAACGCCTCTACGTGCGTATCGCATCTCTGATGTCAACGGAATGGAACGTCATCTCATCAAAATCTCGTACGAACCTCTTACTTCACTTTTCTCTAATGTGGACCGATTCGGACTCGACTCTTCGTAGCTGTATGGACAGCGTTTCAATGGCTATACTCATATCTGGAGTCTCCCTTCCGAAACTACAAACTCGACAACTCAATATCTGGTGATAGGTATCTTGTAAATTACCTTCTCGGGAACTCGCTCAATTTATCGGAGTGATGAGCGTATGCTCGTCCTCTCTCAATCGACTCACAACGTGCCTGTGTGAAGCCTTCTCTAGCTAAAATTAATCAATCTGACGACCTCGCATCGGGGTATGCAAACGAACCATACGTCCTAGTCATTCACCCACGGGTGACTAGCGATCTTCTATCATATCCCTAAGTAAAAACTCATGCTGCAATAACTTCAAACATCTGGGGTGATATCTTGTCAATCACAGCAACAACTGGCTCATCCATCCGCACGATGAACAATGACTTAATCCTCAAGAATAGACGATACATTAACGGTCATTACATTCTAGTCGGCCTCTAGCAGTGGCCCAATCCTTTGGTGTTGATCTGAACTTTCGAGAAATCTCAGTAAAAACAATCCATCAAGATGCTCAAGTCATGAAAAACACAATATAACGACACATTTATACAATCGTGTCTCACTGGAATTACGCCCTGGTCAGTCCTCGTCCATGATGAGCTCATGCTGACTGTAAGTCTAGCAGCGGCTTTCTCTGCCCGTGCAACCGTGATAACAGAAACCACCATCCGACATCGATGAAGATAGATCAAAGGAACGAGTAGAATACGGTGCAAAGAAATGTACATCATAAGGCTTCTTAAGAGGAGTAGCGTATCGTAAGTATGCCGCGGAACATACACACGGTACGTCACTCTACTTAAATCACCTACTCCATCAACCAAGATCAACCTACACGACGAAAGTTTGATTCTAATACCCCCTCGACCAATTCTAAGTTCCGTGAGGTCAAGCCTAGGTTCCGAATATACATATACGCCATAGACTCCGGATAGTCAAACCTAGACTCGAACCAAGGTTAAACCTAGCGCTCTCATACCAACTTTGTCATGACTCGAAATGGCACGTGACTGGCACTTGAAATCATGTGAAGTCTATAGGACCCCATCTAATTCAAGTAAGCCAAAAGCCCAGAAATCTAAACCATTTTTAAAGAAATGAGTGAAGAAAAACTTGTTTTAAAGCAAGTGGTTTTAACAAAATAAGGCATTAAACATTTTAAAAGAACATTATATTTTCCCGAAAATTTCGGCAGAGTCTCCTTTTTAAATACTGGCCCCTAAACGGGTACAACACATGAAATACATAATAATGAATAAAGTCATCCCCTAGCGGGAGCTAGCTCTTCGCCAAATGGCAGAAACCACCACACAAGAAATATAATATACAACGCCGAAGGGCGAGGATCAAAACTCAGAAGAAAACCAACATCCTCAAGAAAACCAGAGAAGAATTATAATAATACAAGTGTGCGACTCTAAGGTCGAAAGAATATACAACTGGTCTTCTAAGTCTATCAAATATACAAGTCTGGTTGATGGAGTTTACTAGATACAACTGAAATAATAAAGTACAATGGTGGTCACGATGCAAGTGAACCCACCTACTAAGCAATCATCCGGAAGGAAGCAGTGTGCCAGCAAAGCTACCAAGGAAACCTGTACGGCAAAACCTGCAAGAAACTGTGGCACAAAGGGGGTGAGTTGCCAACTTGTGAGTAGAAAACATCACTGAGAAGAAATCGCATGTATGACTCTCTCCTAGGTCATACAATAAAATATACAATACTACAACAAGGGTGACATTATATCATAAGTGTGATATCACGGTACTCGTGTCTGTGTCATGAGTAATAATATATCGATGCATGACATGTACTAATGCATCATCCAACGTGTGTCTAGCAACGACACACAAATCATGATAAAACCCGAGTCCCCAGCAACGGCACTCAAAACATCTCGAAATCCGTGTCCGACAGCGACACATAATACTCAAATCTCGGGCTCCGCATAATCAAGATCTGTCACGACCCGAAAAGTACCGAGCATGACTGGCACTTAAATTACGAAACGTCTCAAGGCGTACGTAATCTAAGTAAGCCAAAACCCAGAAATCAAAACCAAGTAAAGCAGTAGAGTGAAGGAAAACCCAATTTTAAAGCAAGATGTTTAACAACATAAGCTGAAGTATGCATTTTTAAAATGTCAAGTCTTTTTTGAAAATTTCGGCAGAGTTTCCTTTGTAAATTCAGACCCCAAACAGGTACAAAACCTGATAAAGCATGTATAATGAATAAAGGCATCCCCAAGCGGGAGCTAGCTCTTCGCCAACCGGCGGACAAAACCACACAATGCAATATAATATACAATACCAAAAGGCGAGGATCAAACTCAGGATAAAAATCCAACATCATCAAGAAAACCAGAGGAAAACCATAATAATACAGCGCGCGACTCTAAGGTCGAAAGAATATACACTGGTCATCTATCTCTATCAAATATACAAGTCTGGTTGATGGAGTTTTACTAGATACAACTGAAATAACAAATATACAATAGTGGTCATGATGCAAGTCAACACAATTACCAAAGCAATCACCCGGAAGGAACAGTGTGCCAGCAAATCCGCAACGAAACCTGCAAGGAACTGTGGCACAACGGGGGTGAGTTGCAAACACATGAGTAGAAAACATCATAGAGCAGAAATCGCATGTATAACGCATCCTAGGTCATATGAAGTAATATCCTCAAATAATATCCAGATCCATCTACACATAAGTGCAATACTACGTGCTCATATCAGTGCCTCAGATAGCAACATATCAGATATATGATGTATGAATGCATTACAAATGGAAACATAATACATCATGAGCGAGACAACTGTTTTCCTTATTTAATGAGATTCCTGTATGTATATAAATCGAATATTATCAATGAAATCAACAGAGAAATCATTGTCAAGCATCGACACAAAACATGAATCTTAATATCTCAATATCTCAGGCTCCGGCTATCCGGACTGGCATGCATCATCAAATCTCAATATCTCAGTATCCCAAATCTCAATATCTCAATATCCCAATACCTCAGGCTCTGTCAGTCCGGATCGGGCCCATATCATCAATCACACGACCACGAACGGTGTCCTCCGGATATCCACCACGCCAAACAATCACCGGTAGGCAGTCTTCCCCTGTCGGGCTCATCGTCTACAACTCGAGCTTCTTGCCCCGGGGTACCAAACCGGGTCCACTATGTACCCGCAGACAATTCATCCAACTCCTCGAATCGGGTCTCGAAAACCATCTCAGAACCGAGAAAACATCATGTTGGACAATACTCATCATATCAAGGAAAACTGCATCTATCTCTTTAAACAAATCATCAGTTTATAAAACTTTCACATGCGGTTTCCAAATCCAGAAATCTCAAGAAGGATCCGAAATCATCAAAATCATGATATTAATAAACAATGAATACTGGCATAAATCTCCATATTACTCCATGACCAATGAATATATGAATGCATCTGATATCATGCAATAAATGCAATAGTTAAACTAGCATATGAAAGCTATAACATATTGCCACTGTCAACTAGCAAACTATGTCAATGAATAGTATTCTCTAAAGTGTACGTGACATGGCAATTACCGATGCTGATGTGTGTGAGCCGGCAAGCAAGTGTACGTGGAACATACGCATCATCGGTAATGGTGTTGGTGTCCTGACAGCAGGGTTTCATAATAATTATAGATAACATATGTACAAGTATGCAATGCGATGAAACATCATGAATATACAGAAAGTGATGTAGTAACGGCAACACTGAAAAATATACCTACCCAATATACGAGTCATACAGTTTGGTATTTAAATTACTCACAATTCTCCACTTTTGAAAACTAGTATGACTCGAGCCCAGTCAAAAGGATAAGGAAATCCACCTAAGTCTGAGTCGATCTATATATATACCTAGTAGTCGGTGATCTCGCCTCAATAGTATCACATACGATACAATATATATATATGACATCCTCGAGTAAAGAGAGCGGATCTAACATCATAACTATATCTCGTACGGTAAATCTATCGTACGGCATCCCAAATCTGGGTACGGGTCAAATATCATATATATCTCATTACTCAACCGGTATCTTTATCATCACATATCATGAACTGGGGTACTGATCTAAGTCTAGTACAATATTAATATCATCAACATATATGTACGCGTATGTGTGAATACACATCGCCCATCAATCCATTAATATCATGTCGTAACTCATAATACGAACCAAACCACATCACCGATCTCATGGCACCATGCCTAATCTCATCGACTCATCTCCAAATACCATATACTATCCTCTATCATCCGTGTACCCGTATATGTATATATATAAACCCATGCATCCACATCTATCCATATACATATAACATGTACACCCAAAACCATATCCCGTGCATGCATGTGTATGGGTAACAACCCCACTCTTGGGTTCGCGACTAAGAAACCAACTAAACCACTTTCCTCAAATCTCGCTAACATTAACCCATGATCTCCTAATGATTTTCTTTCTAAGGTTCATACCTCGCAATAACCCATATATGTATCTCTATACTACGTCATATCAAAATCTTATGAAATTGCGGGGGTGCTATACGCCATCCACCCGACTTCCCCCGTAGATATAAATCTACCCACCTTGCTCTTGCTTGCCGATGTCGATGTCGCTATGCTCTTCCTTGTTGCTCCGAGCCCACATGAGGTTACCTACAAGGATATCACATGACATCGTAAATAGAAATCAAGTATGAAAACCAAATCGGCACGCGTATCGTTCATAGGTCAAAACCTATTACCTAAGCATGCAAAACACAATCAGTAACCCTAGTCGTTGACGTTCAAACGCCACACGACGGAAACACAAATCCACATACTAAATTCAAATTCTTTAAAAAGCCACAAACGAAATCAGAAATCTTGAAATTTAGCTGCAGATTTTACCCTAGGCCAAATTAGCCAAAGGTGCATATGTCAAGGGTCTAGTTTACTGGAGATAAAGCCACAGAACAAATACGAACACAAATGGTCCTACCGTGGCCGCAATTTGCGGCCAGATAATTTAAATTTGTGCACAGAACATGGAGGGGGTGGCTCAGGTTTTCTGGGTAGCTTCTAGGTTGCCTGCATGACTCACAGTAATCGCTAAATAATTTTTAGGGTCTCCGGGTGTTAGCAGATTCCAAAATACCCTCACAATTCACACAATTATCCAATGTCGGGGTTTCTAAGTCTGTGTTTTGGGTTCTATTCTCTGTTCTAGGTCAGTAAAAACATCACTCAAGTCTTGTTAACAGCCACTATATCACCACAACACCACTCAAACCCTAATCCTTCTCTAGAAATTTTCTAACCTCACTATTCAATACCAATTTAACTCTAAAATACTATAAGGTGCTATTAGACATTAAATTAAACTAGAGGGAAGAATTTATACCTCACTTGGGCAACCCAAGAAAAACCTAAGTTTGCCAATGTTGTCAAAATCCTACTTTGCTTGGTCCATTGTGTAGAGGGTGAAGAGGTGATCACTTTTAATGAAAGGGGTTTAGGGTTTTAATGGAGATTTGGAGATGATTTCTTGGAGTGAAGGTGGAGGGAGATGGGGTTGAAGGAGGAGAAGAAAATGATGTAAAAATGGTGGAGGAAGAGAATGTGGCAGCCCTCTCTCTCTCCTCTCTTATTCTCACCCACTCTCTTGCTAATTACCCTTTTGTCATTTCTCTTTTCTTTTCTTTTCTCTTTTAAAACCAAATCACAATAATACCCACAAAAAAACATAAATGCAACAACATGTAACCAAATGCAACACAACATGGTGCACTAGCCATGAAAAACTGTAAAAACACGGATTTGGCCTAATCGCGATAAGAAGTGCACTAATCGTGTTTTCATTCAAACTGCATATAATAAATCTTAAAAATGCCAAATCCTTTAAATATATTTTTAAATGAATAAATCATTTTAAGTACCAATTATTTCACAATTATTAGTATATATTTATACTCTTTTTTGAAAACCCCAATTTCGCAAATCGTGCAGTATTCGGAAAATATATTATTTTATATTAAATTCCAAAAATAATATTTTATATTTTATCAAATGTTACAATTTTCCCCCCTTAAATAAATTCGGTCCCCGAATTTAAATTTAAACCCACAAATTCGAAAACATTTCAATAATCAGATCAAATCAACGGGGTTCCGAAATCACGGAAGATATAAAAACACTACAGCGCATCGTGTGCGCCTACAAAACGAGTACAAAACTCAAAAGGAAACTCAAAACAACATGATATACATCAACTATACATGTAACTATTGTGGTAAATTCGTCAAAACATCTGAAAAAATGCATGCCAAACTCTTTTCAAATCACTGTGCGACGCGCGTATCACTGCACAGTGGCAGACGTCTATAGAACGAAAACAACTATATATATATACCGCTTGTTTAATATACACGCCCTGCTGTTTTGAAAACAATGCTAGAAGGGTTTCCTTTATAAAATGTTTCGTGTCATCTCGGACACGTAGGTAAATACTGAGACTATCGCTCCCTTTTGGAAATCCTTTCGATAACTATCGATGCATGCAAAAATATAATCAGGTACTGTCCTCGGACTAATCCTACTCAGCTACTATACCAATTAGTAAATATCATAAACATCATCTCAAAGGGAAATCAAATACAAAATATGTACATGAATGCCACGTGCGTCTTGTGCGCACGGAAATCGAAATCAATGAAATGTGCCATACATGTGAACAGAAACAAAATCTAAGTGCAACGGGTGTGCACGAACACCTGTCAAGGGCAACTAGTGTGCCTGACAGCCAAAACCAGGTGCATTTGATATGCACGAAGAATCTCGATTGAGTGCATCTGGTATGCATCAAAATCGCATCAAACGCCCAAACATGCGCAAGAATCCAAATCCAGTGCACCAGGTGCACGAAAACAATATCGAATATCTCAATCGAAATCGACGGTATAGAACACATCTCAATCCAAATCCAAATCAGGTATACCGTTGTATATAATCTCACAACCATGTGCATCAGTATGCGCAAAATCGAATCAAAATACTAAAAGTGTATGAAAACTATGCCGAAAGCATAAGTCAAATCACATGCATATCATAGGCATGAAATCAAAATCAACATCTTGAATGATATCTAATCAAAGTCAAGTGCTACTATGGTGCACAAAATCTCAATCATGCAAATAAATCGCTCAAAATATCAGGCATGGAATCAAAATCAACATCTCGAATGATATCTAATCAAAGTCAAGTGCTACTGTGGTGCACAAAATCTCAATCATGCAAATAAATTTCTCAAAATATCTGGCATTGAATCAAAATCAACTTCTCAAATGATATCTAATCAACGTCAAGTGCTACTGCAGTGCACAAAATCTCAATCATGTAAATAAATTGCTCAAAATATCAGGCATGTAATCAATATCAACACCTCGAATGTCATCAATCGAAGTCGAGAGCAACTATGGTGCATAAAATCTCAATCATGCAAATAAATCACTCAAAATATCAGGCATGGAATCAATATCAACACCTCGAATGTCATCAATCGAAGTCGAGTGCAACTGTGGTGCAAAAAATCTCAATCTAGTGCAACTAACATGCACGAATGGAAATCCCAATCGAGTGCATCCGGTGTGCACAAAACCATATCTCATATCATGCGCTCAACAAGCGCGAAAATCCAAATCAAGTGCATCCGTCATGCACGAATGAAGGCTAAATCAAGGGCATCGAACATGCATGAATAAAATCTAAATCAAGTGCATCCAACATGCACGAATAAAAACTAAATCAAGTGCATCCAACATTCATAAATAAATCTAAATCAAGTGCATCCAACATGCACGAATAAAATCTAAATCAAGTGCATCTGATGCGCACAAAATCCAATATTAAGCGCCTAATATACGCAAAAATCCAACCCAAGCGCGTCAGTCCGTAAAAAGTATATAGTGCAGCAACATGCATGAAAACGAACATCAAGTGCAGACGCGCCCAAAACAAAAATCTGGTAACACGAATGCTCAAAGACATAAATCGGGTGCAACCAAGGTATGGAGTATAATTCTGGTGCAACCAATGCACAAAATACCTGGCAGGTGCAACAAATGCTCGAAATATGAATCCGGTGCATCTATTGCACGAAATACAATACAGTGCAACAACCGCACAAAAATACAAATATGGTGCATTAAGTGCAAAAAATGCCAACTCCAGTGCATCCAATGCATGAAATATCAAATACAGTGCATCCAGTGCACGAAATACCAAATACAGTGCATCCAGTGCACGAAATACCAAATACAGTGCATCTAGTGCACGAAATACCAATTACAGTGTATCCAGTGCATGAAATACAATATGGTGCAACAATGCACAGCGTAAAAACCAAGTGCAACAACTGCACAATATACAAATCGGGTGCAACAAGTGCACGGAAATGCATCAATAACTCAAATGTGTATAAAAATCAACACAGAGTGTGCCAAGGTGTATAAAATCATAAACGCGTGCAACTGCGTGCACAAAACACGTATCATCGCACTGCAAGCACATGTAAGTTATACCGAGTGCAAAAACCAAATCGAGTGCATACTACCTGCACAAAAATCAAATCAGTTGTATGCAATCAATGAAATCATAAACATGTGCAGCCAAGGCACAAAACTGAATCAAATGCAATAAACCTGCACAAATCATAAATCAAAACAACGGTGTATAAAGCATATCTCAAGTGCAATAACTATGCACAAAACGTAAATACTCAGTAGGTGCAGCCATGGTGCATGAAAACAATACCATAAAGCCCAATCATCAAAACTCAAATCTAAGTGATATAAGCGTGATATTCAGATCACAACGCAAATCGCAACGAAAGACATTGAGGTACGCTTCCTACAATGTCGAAAAGTGTCGGTGCGCCCAAAACTGGCAGAGTAAGAACATCCGCTGCCTCCTGCTCACGGTCTAGAGTCTTTTGTCTCTGGGTCTTCATTTCTCTGTGGATTACCAATATTGCAATCCATTGGCTCGTCGGCCCGGTTCGATGTACTAACGGAAACGATCCGCTCTAGCATATCCTCTAAAGATCACTGGCCAATTATCATGGTCGCTCATAACATATCTCATCAATGATGCCGAACTTTGGTCTCCTGGGTGTGCGTAATACAACTGATCCCGGGCCTAGGTCTTCTCGTATAGTACTCCAGAAAGGTTCTATCAAAGTATCTCCCAAATCTCGTTTCCGCCGAACTGCCTGGAAGTCATCATATTTCACTAAATCTATTTCTTGTTCCGGAACAGCTGCATACTCATCACGACTCCTTCTGGAAGATATATCCCTGTACAACACCTCTGCATGCGTATCACATCTCTGATGTCAGCGGAGTGGAATGTCATCTTGTCACGATCTCGTACGAACCTCTTACTCCATTTTTCTCTAATGTCGACTGATTCGGACTTGTCTCCTCGTGGCTGCATAGACTACGCTCCAACGGCTATACTCGTATCTGGAGTCTCCCAATCAATGCATCCCATCATATAATATCCGAATGATGTCGAACTTTTCAATCGATTCGTCAAGGTTCCATAATCCCCCAAAAGCTCAACATCTTGGGTACAGTTTAATAGTATCGAATACATGCCACAGCACCTGTGGACCAACCGTAGAAGGGCAAACCCAAACCTCATTAATGGTACCGCTGAACTGCTGTAAACCCTAAGGTTTTGAAGCGTTCTCATGATCATTATATCGAGTTAGGGTTTCATTCTTCTAGAGGGTCCATAGAATTACTTGCATTGTTTTCCAAATAGTTTAAACTTGGAGAATGGGTGCCTGACATTCGATCGTCTCTATCGACTCCCATCGCACCTGCATGAAGTCGTCTCTAGCTGGAATCAATCAATCAGATAACCTCGCATCGGGGTAGGCAATTGATTGAATTGAATTTCTCGATTATGTAAGTAAATCAAATGATCCCCGGCAACGGCGCCATTTGATTGAAACATTGTAGTTGGAAAATTGTAAAGAAATCACAACCAAAAATTATTTGACCGCAATCAATAACGGTGTCGAATGTAGCGCGTTAGTAAGTGCGGATCGTCCACAGGGAAAGTGTAATCGTTCGTGTTTCGAATTAGATGAGTCGAAAATTTAAAGAGAAGAAAAGAAAGAAAATTCATGATTTAAAGTTTTAAAGTTCAAGTATTAGAAAAATCAAGTCTAAATCAAGAAACGATAAAATCAAGAATTGAGAATTTATGATGATTTCCAAACCAACGATCAAGATTCGAAGTGTGGCTCGTAGGAGTAGATCGGATCTATAGATGTGATGAGATCTAATGATTTCATATTCTTATCCATTAACGAATTGATACTAGATCGATGACGATTTATCGAGGTTAAGGATCTTGCGAAGAAGCTAGGGTTTCCTCATCTTATCCTTTGTCTTTTCGATGAATCTCATTCACAAACTAGCTTCTAGTAAATTGAATGATCGATCGTTGATCTCTAGTTTCAAGCGAACACAATCAAGAAAGCATCGTCTTGAAACTAGGTCATCGATCATTCGATTCACAAGAATTTACAAACGTTATAGGATTTAAGAATTGTAAAAGGATCTAAATCATCATCATTCTATTGATCGTCTCGACTCCTTTACGTGCGGAGTTTTACTCAAACAGTAGCACAAAGCAGACATTCAAGAATCTAGATTGAATCATAATGCTTGAATTAAAAGATAAGCAAGATAAAAGAATTGTCACCTTTATTATATCAATAATTTGTTACACTTTGCTCAAAGACTACAAGAAATTGAGAAGGGAACGAGATCGTCGAATCTAGCGTCGCATAGGCTCCTTGAGTCGCGGATCGGCTTGGATCACATGCTCCGATGAAGTCCGGCTTCACTTCTAAAGGCTTTGAAGGCTTCTTCTTTTGATTGAACTCAAAGATCTGGATCTTGGATTGGAATTAGGGTTAGGGTTTTGAGGCGCAAGTCGTGTCACTCAACTTGCGGGTAATGAATTTGGGGGAGATGAAGATTCAACAACTAACTAATGCTTAACCCTTAACCCTAGATCTAAGTTCCCTTTTATAGACTTCACAACCCTAGATCTAGAATTCAAAATTTGAATTTCCCTCCAAAAGTTTGTTATAGGGAGAGGATTCTAGAAGTAGTTTGTTGGAGGGACTCTTCTAGAACTAGGTTGTTAGGAGGTTGATTAGCTTAGTCCTGATTAGCTTGATTAATGATCCTTGCTGATCTGGCAGAAAACTCTGGATATTTCTGGAACTTGAAGTTTATTAAATGAGTGTGGGACTTGATAGAAGCATTCTGCAGCAGAGAGGAGTTGATGATGTGTCAAGGCTGCTGCGGATCCGCGGCACATGCCTCCTCAGGCCGCGGATCCGCGGTCACATGAGGGTTTAGTGTGCACAATTTCCTGTACTGCCTTCTGATGTCTTCTTGGTATTTATCTGACATGTTGAATATTATAGTTCCCTCTGTATAAATGCCAAATCAAAAATCATAGACTTGGCATAATTTTGATCATCACTTTGATAATTTTAGCTCAGTTCCTGGAATTTCCTGCACAGACTTCGAAACAAGTGTTGCGCAATACGAGGATGATGTGATGCCATGAAAAACACACAATTTCCCTCGAAATGCCGGTTTTAGAGTATAACATATGTAATCTGGTATTTTACGACTGTTTTGCTAATATGTGCAATATGCAACCCGAACACTTCTAGATGAGTGCAAATGATAGGGAAATTGACGTGTTAAAAATACAATATTTTCGACTGATCAAATTCCCCCAAACTTATTTTTGGTCGTCTCGAGCGAACTGTTTTTTTTAAAAAGAGAAGGAGAAAATAAAGAAAGAGAAAAACTAACTAGCACACTTTCGTAGGCAACACGATTGCACTGAGCACGTGCAACAAGCCTTTAAAACTCTAGGTGTCCCTAGTAGGAGGAGTGTTGTCTCCTGAGGGTTTTCAGCGGATTGCACCCACAAAATCCAATAATAAAAGGAAGACTGCGAGTATTACATTTAAAGAAAAGAATCGTAGAAGAAAGACTTTGAAAATTAGGGTTTCCAACTACACTAGCTTTTTAGTTGTCATGAGCTCTATCTTAATGGTCATGAAAAGATGTCAGAAACCACGTCCTCCCTCAATAAAACATCGTCTTATTCTTCATTCCTATCTTTCTTCCAAACATCGATCATATTACGTGTGTGTAAAGAACATCTCTATACCCGGAGAATTCAATTCAAGCTATCATACTCTTATCTATCCACCTCAGTACTTTTTAATTAATGAATATTTAGCTAAAATTCCTCACAGACTTTCATGCGACCGTTAATACTTCTTGAGGTACTAACTGACCGATTACTCCTGTGTTTGCTTATTTGGTGTTTTTCCTCGTCTTACACCACCTAAGCCTTAGCAGTGACTCCCAGACCAGTTGGCCTTAGGGCACTAGGTGAAGAGGCACCCTTGCTATATTTTTTATTGCTGCCTTGGCGATAAAAAAACCAGTGTCTATTTTTCTGCACCATTTTATATTTTCTTCATTTTTTTTATTTCCTTCTTACTTTGGCTTTTAGACAAGAGCATTTCAAGGTATCCTCTACTATCCCGAGCATCAAGACGTGTGTAAGTGCGTATAGTAGGTATCAACGTTCAAAATGTTTGGCTTCCAGAATAGGAACTATTTTTCAGACTTATTTCTATCCCCAGATTAGTGACTTCCTTCATCTTACTAACCCTTGGGACAATGGCTCATAACTACTTATTACTAGTTCGTATAAGAAAACTTCTAATTTTCTTGGTTTTCTTAAATTTTTCTAATCTCATGGATGTAATTTTTCACTATCTAATTTTTTATTATCTTACTTATGTACAAAAATATTTTTATTATTATTATTTTTTTAAAAATTTTAAATTTTTATAGGTTTTGAAAATGTTTTGTGCTTATGCAAAGTATGATGCAAATGATGAGAAAATAAGCACAAACCTCCCCCAAACTTGTTTTCAACAGTGTCCTCACTGTTGCCATCAGCTGTATCTCGAAAACCTGTAAGCTTGGGAGGAAATTTATTAACGGGGTAAAATATTTAAGTGAAGATCCTCCCCCAAACTTATTTTTGGCTCATTTTTTTTGTAAAAATTTTCTTTTCAAGAGCCAGATTATACCCCCCCAAACTTGAGTTAAGCATTGTTAAGCTTTGAAAATCACATGAGGGGGTCAAGAATCATTGGTCGATGCCAAGCTTTGCAAACACCGAAAGTTAACACCAACCATTCGAAAATTTTATCAATGTAGTGCTCGGGTTGGTGGAAGAAGAAGTGGGGAAAGGGTACGTGGTGGAATAGAATGTGTATACGTCTCATTTTGGAGAGACGATGCAGTGAATGTGATGGATTACTCGCATTCTTTTTATAGTCCAGAAGAAGGGGTGGAGGTTCAATTTCATTGATTGGGAGATGATTCATCTCAACGCCCGTGTCTTTCAAAAATGCGAGTTTATCAGCGAAGATTTCCTCAAAAGTTCCATCAATACCCCGGAGAATAATGTCATCAGAAAGTGCGGGGTGATCTTCAA
The DNA here is from genome assembly GCA_030015575.1 of Agapanthus africanus. Lineage (NCBI taxonomy): Eukaryota > Viridiplantae > Streptophyta > Magnoliopsida > Asparagales > Amaryllidaceae > Agapanthus > Agapanthus africanus. Next base: position 624,359,391 of record CM057341.1, read on the forward strand.
ATTCTATAAACAGTTCATAATCGGTGTTAGTTGTTGACCCGGACTTCTCGGTGGAAGAGTCCGTATGTGTATGATACATAATTGGGTCAAACAATAACGTAAGAAAAGAGTCAAGATCAGTATCATGAGGATCATCAAATTCGCTGCTGTCGACATCCATTAAGTCGACAGAACAGACCTGAGCAGTAGGTTCGAAGGGTACACTTCCCAACTTGTAAATGTTCAGCTCTATTGACCTATTCCCGAAAGATAGGGTCATAGAACCATTACGACAGTTGATGATAGCATTGGAAGTGGCCAAAAAGAGGCGACCTAAAATCACCGGAATTTGATTCCATGGGTTCGCTACAGGCTGTGTATCAAGTACAATAAAGTCCACAGGGTATACAAATTCCCTGATTTTTATTAACACATCCTCCAGTTCACTCCTAGGTTTGGTGATTGATCGGTCAGCCATCTGGAGAGTTATGCTCGAGGGATTTAACACTCCGATACCTAACTGCTCATAGACTGAATATGGAAGCAAGTTAACACTAGCGCCAAGGTCTAGTAGAGCACGGTTGATGTGTTTTTCCCCAATAGAAATAGAAATAGTAGGACAGCCAGGGTCCTTACGTTTCCGTGGTACTTGTTGGGGGAAAGCCGTGTCTACAGTCTTTGCCATGAATATCTTCTTGGGCACTTGAATCTTCCTCTTCCTAGTATACAAGTTCTTAAGAGTTTTCGCATAGGACGAAACTTGCTGGATGGCATCTAGGAGAAGGATGTTGATGTTAACTTGCTTAAATATGTCCATAATCTTCTCCATATGTAGACTTTATTTGTTAGCCCTTAACCGATTAGGATAAGGTGCTTTAGCAATAAGCGCTGGGTGCATCATAAGAGAAGGAAGTGTGTGTGGACCCGATCCCAGAATAGAAGTGGGGATCGTCTGAGGAGAACTAGAAGAGATGGGCTGAGGTGGCGAGCCTTGTGGGAAATGAAGAATAGGCTCGCAAGAAGGTGGTGGGGTAGAAGAAATGGGGTCAGAATTAGAAGTAGAAGTGGAAGGAAAGGTCTCAGCCGGGGTATCATTAATAGATTTTTCAGTGTCATCAATCTCTTCCCCAACATGATTGTCAAGCACTCTTCCAGATCTCAACGTGATTGCATTCACATGAAGTGAATAGCCAGGATTGGGTAAGGTTGAGCTGGAAGTTTCCCTTTCTCTCTTGCACTCATTTCGTCTTTTAATCGTGCAATTTCTTCTTCCATCGATTTAATAGTCTCGCTTTGGGACGCAGACTTTTTCTCAATTTTATCGACAGAAGACTTCATTTCAGCCGAAACTTGCATGATATTTGTTAAGACCAAATACATGTATTGTGCAAATGAAGAGGATTCATCAGTCCCGGTCAACTGCAAAGTATTAGACGGTGCAGGTGTGTTGACCGAATTTTGGAATTTTTGTGCTTGGAAGGGGTGCTGACTCAATTGTGGTTGCTGTTGTGGTGGAGGGACCCTTTGGAAATTGTGTTGGTTTGGAACCGTGTTCAGATTTTGTTGTTGGTTCCAAGCAAAGTCAGGGTAATTCCTCCAACCCTGATTATATGTGGAAGAAAATGGATCGTTTCTAGGTCTTTGTTGGAAAGCAGCATTGGTATGCTCCTGACCTTGAAACGGGGAATTTATTGGACATTCTTCCGTGAGATGTGATGGATCAGAACAGCATCCACTTACAGTTTTGGAGAGTGACATTTGGTTTAGGGTGGCAGCTAAATTTTTTTTCCATAGCGTCGAATTTCTTGTGTAAAGCTGAAATTTCAGCTCTAACTCCTATGGAAATATCATTGCCATCCCTAGACGATTGACTCACACCCTCCCACTGTAAAGATTTTTCAGCGAAATCTTCTAGAAATTTCCAGGCTTCCCCATCATCTTTAGTCATGAAGTTACCTTGACACATGGATTCAAGGGTCTGTCTTGTGTTAGGATTAATGCCCTCATATATGATTCTGCACAACTCCCATCTAGGGATTCCGTGATGTGGACATTGGACTAACAGATCCTTGAAACGTTCAAGACATTTTGAAAATGGTTCATTTGGAAGCTGGGTAAATTGATTTATTTCGCTACGGACTCGAGTTGTCTTATGATGTGGGTAGAATTTCTTAAGGAATGCTTTGACGAATTCTCCCCAGTTTGAAATGGAATGTGCGATTTTATTATACAGCCACTTCTCGACTAAATCACACAAGGTAAATGGGAGAAGACGAAGACGCATAGCATCCACAGAAAGCTGTGAGGTACCCATCATTACGTATACATTTTCAAATTTGGTGATAAAGGCATGTGCGTTTTCAGACTCGAGACCGTGATATTTTGGTAGAAGGTTGATGTATTGGGGTTTAATTTCAAAATTTTCCCCGTTGGCTGGTGGAATGGAAAGACAGGTCGACAGAGGACCTCGTGTTGGATAGCACCTCTCTTGGAGAGAAATGCGGGGTGGATTCTGCGCACCAACGGACGGCGGCAGAGTAGTGGTAAAGAAGTTCGATGGAGAAGGATCCATCGATGTGGGTGTGGTGGTGGGTAAAGAAAAGGTAAATGTAGAAATACCGACTTTAGGGTCGATCGGGGGGACGCGGACTAAACGGGCACTAGAATCCCGTGTCCAGCCTATCTTGCACTAAAAAGGGTTAGTAGAAGTGGCAGCGTGACTTATAATTAGGGGAAATGATGAATGCAGTGTTTGTTTTGAAAAATGGTCGGATTTTTGAAAAAATGATGCGATCATAACAAATGCAACAAACAAAACCCTAATTCTATTGGTCGCCTAGGTCAAAGCTCTAGACCGCTCCTAACTGCCAAAAGACAAGTAGCGGGATCAATCCTCCACTGCCTCTTTGTCCCCCCTGTGGCCAGGTAAGTACCAGTAAAGTGGGAGGTTCTCCACTACGTAAGTAGTGGGCCTAATTAAGTAACCACTTGCCTTAGACACACTTGCCTTAGACACCACAAAAGAAACGCGGATAAGCAATGAATTATCCACGGCCTTCTCTTGTCCTAAGTGAGCGCGACGGTCCTTAGAGTCATCTGTAGATTTCTTTTAATTAATGAGGGTAAATGCGGATGCAAGTTTATGATTTTTGGGTCTTAGGAAGGGTAATGAACTCCCCACCTAATCTGAATTTGGCCGTGCCCCTTAAATTCCGTATTATTATGCAAACAACCAAGAATCAAAAACACGCACAATTTTTATTTGCTTTTGCGGCGCTGCGATTTATTTGCAAAGAAACCTGCAGCAAATTGTTAATTGGAACAGATGAGGGAGAAGATAAGAAAGCAGAGGAGGTACTTGAGAATTTTTTTACTGTATCCCTACTGTAGCACCGCGGTTTAGCGGCAGGAGTCGCCTAATGCCGCGGATGAGCAGTCATTTCAGAAGATCACTGTACAAAATTTCTTGTAGCAGCTCCTGTTTACTTCCTAAGCTCTCTGCAATATTCTGAAAAAAATTTCCACAGCTCCATAAATTCCAAATTTCCTCGCAACAAATCACAACAACACGTTTAGAGTTTGCGCGGATTTTGATCTAAAAATATTGATGGAATAAACTTTTCAACTCAAATTTCAAAAACGAACAATTAGCGCACAATCCCCAGCAACGGCTCCATTTGATTGAATTGAATTTCTCGATTGTGTAAGTAAATCAAATGATCCCCGGCAACGGCGCCATTTGATTGAAACGATTTCCGGTGTGTAGTTGGAAAATTGTAAAGAAATCACAACCAAAAATTATTTGACCGCAATCAATAACGGTGTCGAATGTAGCGCGTTAGTAAGTGCGGATCGTCCACAGGGAAAGTGTAATCCTTCGTGTTTCGAATTAGATGAGTCAAAAATTTAAAGAGAAGAAAATAAAGAACAATTAATGATTTAAAGATTTGAAGTTCAAGAATTAGAAAAATCTAGTCTAAATCAAGAAACGATAAAATCAAGAATTGAGAATTTGTGATGATTTCCAAACCAACAATCAAGATTCGAAGTGTGGCTCGTAGGAGTAGATCGGATCTATAGATGTGATGAGATCTAATGATTTTATATTCTTATCCATTAACGAATTGATACTAGATCGATGAAGATTTATCGAGGTTAAGGATCTTGTGAAGAAGCTAGGGTTTCCTCATCTTATCATTTGTCCTTTCGATGAATCTCATTCACAAACTAGCTTCTAGTAAATCGAATGATCGATCATTGATCTCTAGTTTCGAGCGAACACAAACAAGAAAGCATCGTCTCGAAACTAGGTCATCGATCATTCGATTCACAAGAATTTACAAACGTTATAGGATTTAAGAATTGTAAAAGGATCTAAATCATCATCATTCTATTGATCGCCTCGACTCCTTTACGAGCGGAGTTTTACTCAAACATTAGCACAAAGCAAACATTCAAGAATCTAGATTGAATCGTAATGCTTGAATTAAAAGATAAGCAAGATAAAAGAATTGTCACCTTTATTATATCAATAATTTGTTACACTTTGCTCAAAGACTACAAGAAATTGAGAAAGGAACGAGATCGTCGAATCTAGCGTCGCATCGGCTCCTTGAGTCGCAGATCGGCTTGGATCACATGCTCCGATGAAGTCCGGCTTCGCTTCTAAAGGCTTTGAAGGCTTCTTGCTTTGATTGAACTCAAAGATCTTGATCTTGGATTGGAATTAGGGTTAGGGTTTTGAGGCGCAAGTCGTGTCACTCAACTTGCGGGTAATGAATTTGGGGGAGATGAAGATTCAACAACTAACTAATGATTAACCCTTAACCCTAGATCTAAGTTCCCTTTTATAGACTTCACAACCCTAGATCTAGAATTCAAAATTTGAATTTCGCTCCAAAAGTTTGTTATAGGGAGAGGCTTCTAGAAGTAGTTTGTTGGAGGGACTCTTCTAGAACTAGGATGTTAGGAGGTTGATTAGCTTAGTCATGGTTAGCTTGATTAATGATCCTTGCTGATCTGGCCGAAAACTCTGGATATTTCTAGAACTTGAAGCATATTAAATGAGTGTGGGACCTGATAGAAGCATTCTGCAGCAGAGAGGAGTTGATGATGTGTCAAGGCTGCCGCGGATCCGCGACACATGCCTCCTCAGGCCGCGGATCCGCGGTCACGTGAGGGATTTAGTGTGCACAATTTCCTGTACTGCCTTTTGATGTCTTCTTTGTATTTATCTGACATGTTGAATATTATAGTTCCCTCTGTATAAATGCCAGATCAAAAATCTTAGACTTGGCGTAATTTTGATCAGCACTTTAAGAATTTTGGCCCGGTTCCTGGAATTTCCTGCACAGACTTCGAAAGAAGTGTTGCGCAATACAAGGATGATGCGATGCAATGAAAAACACACAATTTCCCTCGAAATGCCGGTTTTAGAGTATAACATATGTAATCTGGTATTTTACGACTGTTTTGCTTATATGTGCAATATGCAACCCGAACACTTCTAGATGAGTGCAAATGATAAGGAAATTGACGTGTTAAAAATACAATATTTTCGACTGATCAGCAATGAATCACATGTCCTAGTCTTTCATCTTTGGTGACTAGCGATCTTCTATCATATCTCGAAGTGTAACTCGTGCGGCATTAGCTTCAAACATTCGGGGCGATATCTTTTCATTCTCCGAAATCACTGGCTCATTCGTCCGCATGCTGAACAGTGCTTCAATCATCAAATAATCTGTGCATTGATGGTTATCACATTCTGGCTGGGCTCTAGCTGTAGCCCAATCCTCTGGTACTGATCTGCACGTCCGAGAAATCTCGTAAAAGTGATCCATCAAACGCTCATGGCGCGAAAAGATAAATAAACGATATGTCTATGCAATCGTGTGCCGCCGGAAATACGCCCTGGTCAGTCCTCGTCCTTGATGAGCTCGTGCTGACCGCAATTCTAGCCGTAGATCTCCATGCCCTTATAACCGTGGTAACAAAACCATAACTGGTATTGATGAGGATAGATCATAAGAATGAAGATAATATTGTACAAACAAATGTACATCCTAAGATTTCTTAAGCGGAGTATCGTATCGTAAGTATGCTGATTGGTAGAGATTCTGCGTGTTTAAGTTTAGTTAATTACCGCAATCAAAACGGTTTCGCTTGTAGCTAACCGGTTGAGTACGGGTCGTCCGCAGGGAGATGGGAATCTTTTTCTATGTGCTTTAACGAGTTAAGTCCAATTTTCCAGATTTGTTTATGATTATCTAAGTGTTAAAATGATATGTAAAGAGAGCTTATTAGGGTTAAGATTAAGTTAGTTTGAGTGAGGAGTCGCTCACTTCTTTCGTTGCCACTCTTAATATCGGTGTTACGGTAATCGGAAACAACGGGGATTAGCACGACTAGGAAGGAACTTGCGAGTATAAGCTAGGCTTTCCAACGCTTAAGTTCTTCCTTTTGGTGCTTGTCCGTCCGTTCTTGGCTCTTAGCCATAACCTCCGGTTAATTCAAGCACAACCGGTCTCACTACGGAATCACCGCTATCATGTAGGATAGGGTGCCGTAGGGAGCGGATTGTGGTTCAATTAACGGGAGTTGATTTAAGATGTTGGGCAAGGAAAGAGTGAGAGAGATTTCCTTCTCTCAAACTTCCCTTGTCCTACCCTAACAAGTATGGAAACTACTCACACATCATAATGAAAAGAAAATAAAACAAAGAGGAAGATAGAAAGAAAGAGATTAGAAGATAACAACTAGCTATTTGCGACCTCACCTTGGCAAGGATCAAGCGTAAGCATCATGGTTGTTTTAAGGATAAAGAAAAAGAGAAAAGAAAGAAACAACAATAAATAACAACAACTACTTATCAATTAACGATTACAAGCGATTAACATAAAAAGAGCAAGACAAGTATAATAACAAAATGAACTTCTTTATTCATCATTCTTCACTCACAAAAGCTCACTACAAGTTTTTCAATGGAGAAGAGATGAGAAGAGGAAGAAGAACAAGTATTCTAAACCCTAAAAAAAATACAAGATTGAGCACCCTTGGCTTCACAAGGTTCTGGGCTATTTATAGGCAGGGAACTGGAAATCTAGGGCAAAATTCTGCCTCTATATGAAAAGACCAAAATAACCCTGAAGTTTAGTCAACTGAGGAGACCGTACGGCCGCGGTTCCGCGGACTAAGCATGCTAATGCCGCGGAACCGCGGCGCTTTAAAGGAGTTGGATCCTCGTATTTTTTGTGCTTCTTAGTGTTGATGTTTGGGTCAGTTTGGTACACTTTTTTTCTCAGAATCTCTCCACAAGTTGTCCAGAATTTCAGCAAGTCAAAAGGTGATTGGATGTGGATCTTTTTGTCATGATTTCCTCGAGCTCCGCGTAGATTTCTTGGATCTTGTGCTGCCATTGAGCGTTGTGCATGAAAATGACAATGATTTGCCATTTTGTCTCTTAAACGGGTGTGTGGCAACAGACGGATAAAGAGCGGAGACCCGTGTATTATCTGTGGTTGGCAGGAACCCGGGTTTTGTCGTGTTTTTCATGAATTTCACCATTTAGAGCCGAGAACCTGTATCCTGCAATTGACTAGCAAACACGGCTCAAGAGTACCTACCGATATGCAATGTGATAAAAATTGGGCGGTATGAAAATGCAAAAATCTGATATGAACAAGTACCCCCAAACTTATCATTTGCTCGTCCCGAGCAAAGCCAATTTATTCACAAAAAAATTTCCTAACCTCACTTTCGTTGGGAACGCGATTGCACTGAGCATGTGCAACAAGCCGTTAAACCTCTAGGTGTCCCTAGTAGGAGGAGTATTGTCTCCTGAGGGTTTTCAGCGGATACTACCCACAAAATCCGGTCAAGCTAGTTTTGCAAAATAACTATGATTCAAACCCTAAAGTTTTGTTTCAGAAAATAGCAATTCTATGATCCCAAGTCTAGATTATCAAACCCTTATTTTTCACACCTCACTTCTTATTTAACTACAGATTTTATATGTCTTTACGTGCAGTGCAAATAGTGTCGTTAAGTTTCCAGAAGGATCGATTAAAGTCATTATGTCATACAATAAAGCCCAGATAAAAATTTTAAAAGGATCACATAAGTTTTATAAAGAGTTAAGAATTTTTCAAGTTTCGTTTTCCAGTACAGTTTCAACTTCAGAATTTCTATCTTCTTTAACAGGAAACTTGGTCTTATTTTTCACTCCACCTTTTTCTTGTTTTCATTTCATACACACCTCTGTGAACGTGCAATAGTCTTTATCATAGAATAAAACCTTCATATCTCCGCTAAAATTTTTATAAAAGCCTGTCTTTTATCAAGATTATTCTCATACAAAGAACTGTTAGGAATTTTAACTCGGAGAGAACACTTGCTTGACTTCGTTTTAATCTGGACTTTCTAGGCTTCTTAGCGAGCTTTGGGCCAATGCACCCTAACCAGTTGGCTTTAGGGCATTAGGTGTAGGAACACCCCAGCGGACTTAATTACTCAAGTTACCTAGGTCCAAAAACAAAAGACAGTTTGGCGTGAAAATCATGATGATTCAATACGAATGGAGACATAACCGGCAGTTCAATTATTTTTTTTGGATAAAAGACGTGTTTAGTGGGTTCGGTGTGTAATCATTCCAATCAAGTTTCAGATGGGTTATTTTTCAGACTTAGTTCCAATTAAGGCATCAATAACATTCCTTCATATTCACTTCACTTCATAAACTATTCTTGATATTACTTATTTCAGAACAAACCTATTTGATCCTCAGAAAATCATTTATCCATTTAAAAGTTTTTAGACATAAAAGACTTGTCATCTAATTTCCAAAACTCACGACACGTGTAGTGTGATGTAAAGACGTATATCAGCTATAGTTAACTTCAAAGGATAGTTATCTTTCAGGTTTTCAAAATCTAAAAATAAGATTTAATTATTTTTATTTTATCAAACAAAACCGTCGAAATGTTGAATCAGAGTTTTCCCACTAGCTAACTTGACAGAAAAGTTTTAATATTTTAAGAAATTTTCAGATTTTTATGGATTTTATGGATTTTAGTATGCAGATGCAAAATATACATATGAATGCGAAGGTTAGAAATGCGTACCGAGCGTACCCCCAAACTTAAACTGGACAGTGTCCTCACTGTTCATTGCATAAAGAGATCATTTGAAGGGTCAAAATTGTCGGTTAGATATACACAAAAGTTTTATTTTTTTTGTTTCTGTTTTTAAAGAAAAGAAAAAGAAAAAGAATATCCACAAAAATGTACAAAATGGTATATACATACCCCCAAACTTATCTGGAACAGTGTCCACTGTTCTTGGCTGGATAACCGAAGTTTGGTGGTAGGCAGAGGAAGATTATGCAGGGTAAACCGGCTCCTGTAAGAACAGGAGCTCCTCTGTTGGTTCAGCACTAAGGTACGGTTTTAGTCGGTGTCCGTTCACTTTGAAAAATGAACCGTCCTTTGGATTCTCCAAATCCACAGCACCATGCGGATACACATTCCGCACAAAATACGGCCCTTTCCAGCGAGATCTGAGCTTTCCTGGATGGAAGTATAGTCTGGTGTCGTAAAGCAGTACCTGTTGACCAGGTACGAAAGTTTTGCGCAAAAGGTTTTTATAGTGAAACACCTTCGTTCGGACAACCGCGTTAGCGTAAGCCTCATCCCTAAGCTCGCTTAATTCGTTCAACTGCAGCTTCCGATGGCTGCCCGCATCTTCGAGAGACAGATTCAGCTCCTTTATCGCCCAAAATGCGCGATGCTCTATTTCGACAGGTAGGTCGCAAGCCTTTCCGTACACAAGCCGATAGGGAGACATGCCAAGATCGGTCTTATAAGCGGTTCGAAACGCCCAAAGGGCATCAGTGAGTTTCAGCGACCAATCCTTACGGTTCTTGGAAACCGTCTTCTCCAGTATCTGCTTGATTTGCCGATTTGAAACTTCGGCCTGCCCGCAGGTTTGGTGGTGGTAGGGCGTAGAGAGCTTATGATTAATCGAATATTTCCGCATCAAGGCCTCGAAAGTCTGGTTGCAGAAATGGCTTCCATTGTCGCTAATGATCGCTCGGGGGTGCCCAAAATGGGAGAAAATGTTTTCTTTAAGAAACCTAACGACAACCTTGTTGTCGTTAGTCCGGCTGGGCACAGCCTAGACCCACTTAGAGACGTAATCAACAGCGAGAAGGATGTACAAGTTTCCGAAAGAGCTGGGAAACGGCCCTATGAAATCTATCCCCCAAACATCGAAAATCTCCACAACCAAGATTGGTTGGAGCGGCATCTCGTTCCTCCGGGATATCCGGCCCATGTGTTGGCACCGGGAGCAAGTCTTGCAATAGTCATGAGCGTCTTTGACGAGTTGTGGCCAGTAGAAACCACATTGCAAGATCTTCTCAGCTGTCTTTTTGGGGCCAAAATGCCCGCCACACGCTTGATCGTGGCAAAACGACAGCACACTCTTGAATTCATCGTCAGGGACACACCGACGAATAATCTGGTCGGGACAGTACTTGAACAGATAGGGTTCGTCCAAGTAAAAGTGTTTTACTTGGGATAAGAAGCGAAGTCTGTCCTGACTTGACCATTCAGTAGGTAGTAATCCTGTGGCCAAATAGTTCACAATATCTGCGAACCAGGGTTCGCAAGATACTGTCAAGAGCTGTTCATCCGGGAAAACGTCATTGATCGGAATTAGAAGCGAAGGCGAAGAAGGAAGTCGTGAGAGATGGTCGGCAAATACGTTTTCACATCCTCGTTTGTCCTTAATGACAAGGTCAAACTCTTGAAGCAAGAGGATCCAACGTATTAGCCGAGATTTTGCATCTTTCTTCGCAAAAAGATGGCGCAGAGCAGAATGGTCTGTGTAGACAATGACTGGAGAGCCGATGAGGTAGGGCCTGAACTTTTCTAAAGCAAATACAACAGCCATGAATTCCTTCTCAGTTGTTGTATAATTGAGTTGGGCGTCGTTCAGGGTTCTACTCGCATAATAGATTACGTGCGGCATCTTGTTTATATCTTGTCCAAGGACAGCACCAATGGCAAAGTCGGATGCATCGCACATAATCTCAAATGGGTGCGTCCAGTCAGGCGAAGAAAGAACGGGAGCAGAAGTGAGTGAGCTTTTCAATGACTCGAATGCAGTCACACGGCTCGAGTTAAAGTCGAATGGCGTATCCTTGGCCAGTAAAAGAGTCAAGGGCCTAGCAATCTTGCTAAAGTCCTTGATGAACCGTCTATAGAAACCGGCATGGCCAAGGAAGGCTCGGATATCTCTGACGCATCGGGGAGGAGGGAGATTGGAAATGACCTCAATCTTCGCTTTGTCAACCTCTATGCCATTTTGCGAGATGATATGTCCTAAGACAATACCTTCGCGCACCATGAAGTGGCACTTCTCCCAATTCAAAGTGAGATTCTTGTCCTTACATCGGGTAAGGACAGCGTCAAGATGCAGAAAACACTAGTTGAAGGAATCGCCGAAGATGGAGAAATCATCCATGAAGATCTCCAGAAATTTTTCCACCATGTCTGAGAAGATTCCCATCATACACCGCTGGAAGGTAGCGGGCGCATTGCATAACCCAAAGGGCATGCGACGATATGCAAACGTGCCGAAAGGACAAGTGAATGTGGTCTTGTCCTGGTCTTTTTCGGCGATGGGAATCTGATTATAGCCGGAGTAGCCATCAAGAAGCAGTAGTACTCGTGTCCGGCCAATCGTTCAAGCATTTGGTCAATGAAAGGTAGCGGAAAGTGGTCTTTCCGCGTTGCGGCGTTGAGTTTTCTGTAATCGATGCATACTCGCCACCCAGTTTGGGTGCGAGTAGGGATTAACTCGTTCGCCTCGTTAGTGATGACCGTTATACCTGATTTCTTGGGGACAACGTGAATGGGGCAAACCCACTGGCTATCAGAGATAGGGTAAATGATACCACTATCCAGACATTTTACGATCTCCTTCTTCACAGCCTCTTTCATGACTGGATTGAGACGTCTTTATGGATCCCGGGCTGGTTTGGCATCATCCATCAGATGAATGTGATGTTCAACGATCAGGGGACTAATCCCCTTGATGTCCGCCATGGACCAGCCAAAAGCTTGCCTGTTGCTGTGCAAGACCGCGAGAAGGGCTTTCTCTTGCTCTGGAGCTAGAGAAGCCGAGATGATGACAGGTAGGGTCTCGTTCTCACCTAAGTAAGCGTACATAAGGTGAGACGGCAAAGGCTTGAGTTCGAGCGTCGGAGGTGAAACGATTGAAGGCAAGATTAGTGCAGAGGTCTCGAACTCAAAGGACTCCAGCAAAGGTTCAAAACGAGTGTAAGCGACCAAGTCGGATGGTTCAGGTAACTCTTCCAGAAATTCGAAGGATTCAAACTCGGGTTGCGAGCGGCTAAGATCGTTTAAGAACGTGAAACACTCGTAGTTGTTGTCGGGCGCAGAAACAACAGCAGGTTCGAGGAGGAACGCACTAGTGGCGTTAAGGTTAGCATGATCGAACAGAAACTACTTGAATTCACACTCTTCAGGGGTGATCTCCTGGATCGAGCAGACGTCCAGTATATGAGCATTAGGTTTGGAGGGCTGATTCCCCAACCTAAAAATGTTGAGATCAATTGTCATGTTTCCAAAAGAGAGGTTCATCGAACCATTGCAACAATTGATCACAGCATTTGAGGTTGCAAGGAATGGGCGACCGAGTATCACCGGAATTTGATTCCGGGGGTTGGCTACAGGCTGTGTGTCTAATACAATGAAGTCAACGGGGAATATGAAGTCCCCGACTTTGATTAACACATCCTCTAGCTCACCCCTAGGATGGGTGATCGATCGGTCGGCCATTTGGAGAGTGCAGTGCGTGGGTTTCAGCTCTCCTACTCCTAATTGCTCGTATACTGAGTACGGAAGCAGGTTAACACTGGCACCAAGATCTAATAGTGCGCGGTTGATGTTCTTATCCCCAATGGTAAAAGAAATCGTAGGACGGCCAGGGTCCTTCCGTTTTTATGGTAAAGATTGGGTAAGAGCATCACTCACAGCACTAGCTAAGAAAACTTTCTTTGGTACATGAGACTTCCTCTTTTTCGTGCACAAGTCCTTTAAGATTTTCGCGTAGGATGGGACTTGTTGGACGGCATCTAAAAGAGGAATGTTAATGTTAACCTGCTTAAATAACTCCAGAATCTTCTCCATTTGAGGATTTTGTTTATTAGACCTCAACCGGTTTGGAAATGGGACGTTTTTTAAAATTGGTTGAGTCTAATGCTTGTGGAGGAGATTGTGGAGTTGGAACGGATCCCAGAGCTGGTGTTTTCATGGAGTGAGAAGTGGGTCCGTTCAGAGAAGAAGAAGAAGAAGAAGAAGGAGAGCCTTTTGAAGAATGGAGAATAGGCTCAGAAGACGAAGAAGCAGGAGAAGAAGAAGAAGAAGAAGAAGAAGCGGCCGGGGTGTCATCGTTGATCCGTGTGCCAATGTTGTTTTGCAGCATCCTTCCCGATCTCAATGTGGTCACGGCACTCACATTATGGTTCTGTTGTTCAAGAGCAACATGTACATTCTGTGGGTGACCAGGATTTAGGAGTGGCTGGGACGGGAGCTTCCCCTTCTCTCGCTCGCTTAAGGCCGCATTCAGCTGTGCAATCTGGGCCTCGATGGTCTTGATGCTTTGCCCGTGAGTGGCAGTGTGTTGCACTAAGGACTGAATGGAAGACTGGATGTTGGTAGTGGATTGTGTCGATTGTTTAACGAACGCCTCCAGACTTCGTTCGAGCAAGGAAAGCTTATCGTTGTTTGACGGAACAAAGTTGTTTGGTGGAAAAGAATTATTGGGTGCAAAGTTGTTCGTCTGATTTTGAAAATGTTGGGGTTGGAAAGGCTGCTGAAATTGATGTTGAGTTTATTGTTGCGCTTGTTGTTGCGGCGGAGGGGGCCTTTGGAAATTGTTGCCTTGGAATTGATTCTGATTTTGATTCCAGGCGAAATTAGGGTGGTTCCTCCATCCGGGATTGTAGGTGGAAGAGTATGGATCATTCCTCGGTCTTTGCTGGAATGCAGCATTAACCTGATCCTGTCCTTGCGATGGTGGATTGTAAGGACACTCTTCGGTTAAGTGAGAAGGATCGGAACAACAAGCGCAAATGGTGCGAAGGGGGAGAACAGGGGTAGGAGCAGGAGAAGAAAATTTGCTCTCTATCGCTTCAAGCTTTCTCGTTATCGCAGCCATTTCAGCTTTCATCGCAATAGAGACGTCAAATTGGTGAATTCCTACCTTAGACTGACCGGTAGAAGTGGAGGTAGAAGAAGAAGAAGTCGGTCTGGTGCTCTCCCATTGTAGCGTTTGCTCCGCAAGGTCGTCAAAGAATAGCCACGCTTCCTCGTCAGATTTTGATAGGAAGTGGCCCTGACAGATGGTTTCCAACAACTGCTTCGTTGCTGGGTTCAGGCCCTCATATAAGGTTTGGCAAAGTTGCCATTTCTCTATACCGTGGTGAGGACACTGAACAAGAAGGTATTTGTACCGGTCAAAGCACTTCCAGAAGGGTTCAGAAAGAAGCTGAGAGAATTGGTTGATTTCATTGCGAATCCTTGTGGTTTTATGATTTGGATAGAACTTTTTGAGAAACGCTTTAACAAACTCGTCCCAACTGGTTATGGAGTGGGAAGCGGTGCTATACAGCCATTTTTCAGCAAGATCGCATAAAGTTAACGGAATGACCCGTAGACGTATAGCATCGTCCGACAGTTGGGTAGTTTTCATCATGGCACAAACGTTTTGAAATTTATTGATGAAGATATAGGCATCTTCAGATTCAAGCCCATGAAATCGTGGAAGCATGTTGATGAAGTGGGGCTTAATTTCAAAATTATCCCCATTGGCCGGTGGAAGAGAAAGGCAGGTGGGAAGTGCAGAACGGGTGGGATAGAAACGATCCTGGAGCGCGATTCGCTGCGGCGCTACAACAGGCGGTGGTGGTGGGTTATTGGTCTCCGTAGGAGGTGGAGCCAATCCAGGGGTAGTCAAAGAGATGTTCGGATTAAATCCTGACATCGCGGAAGAAGAGGTTGGTGATGGTGAATGTGAAGATGCATGAACAGAATTCCGGTCAACGTCGGTGTTGGCCGGCAAAGGTAAGGGTGAAAGAGGAGTGGACGGAGTTTCGACGTCTGAGTCGATCGCGTAGTCGGTAGCGACTAACGTAACGCGGACTAGGCGGGCGCTAGTGTCCCGAGTCCAAGCGGACATACACTAAACGAGTTTAGTATAGTCAAAGCGGAGAAGGTGAGGGTAAGAAAACGTCAATGGAGAAATACGATGGGTGGTGGGTGAAAAATGGATTTTGGCGACAAAGGTCAAGTTTTTTTTATAAAAGTTTTTGATTTTTTTTCTTTTTTTTTTATAGAAAGAGCTTTACAGAAATATGTACGGACTTACGGCTTTAAGCAATCACAAACAAGATATGCACAATCACACCTAGATCTAGGGTCACCTAGGTCTGCTAGACAGCTCCTAACTGTTCCAGAGGGCTAGAAATAGGACCTCAAACCGCATCTTCTCCGTCAATTGCGACCAGGTAAGTGCCAGGTAAGTGGGAGATTGTCCAACGCTTTCGCGAAGTTCCTTAATTAAATAACCACTTGCCTTCGACACACTTGCCTAGACACCGCAAAAGTCAGATAGGATAAACGGCCGATGCCTGTAACTAGTCCTCTGTCCTATTGAGCGCGAAGTCCTTAGGGCTGAGTCTAGTATTTTTTTAATTAACAATGGTCAATGCATATGCTTTTTGTGATTTTTGGGGTCCTGGGAAGGGTGATGAAATCCCCACCCAATCTGAATTGGTTTCTAGCCCCTTAAGTCCGTCTTAATGAATGCAAAGCGGTAACAAATCAACTGCAAACAATTTTTATTTTTAGCGCGGCGCAAAGACTGCACAAGAACAATTTATTGGAAGGGGGAAGAGAATTTGCGCAAAGAATGCTGCAGAACATACAGTTTATTGGAGTCCAGAGGAGTGGGGGGGAAGAAGAGAAAGACTCACAGAAAAAATGGCAGCCTGAGGCAACCAAACGGCCGCGGTTCCGCGGCCTAAGCTAGCTTATGCCGCGGTTCCGCGGCAAGATGGTGGGATTGGGCCATCATTTTTCTGGGTTGTGCTCTGTTGGGTGTCCTCTGCTTGTCTGGATTTGCTGAATCTTGACTTGCTCACTGTATCTGCTCCAGATTTTTACAGTAGACCGTTTGCTTCGTTTTGAATCTGTCGCAGTGTAGCCGCGAAATATGGGTCTATCTTCCCACGTCTTTGGCAATCGTGTGCCACCGGAAATACGCCCTGGTCAGTCCTCGTCCTTGATGAGCTCGTGCTGACCGCAATTCTAGCCGTAGATCTCCATGCCCTTACAACCGTGGTAACAAAACCATAACTGGTATTGATGAGGATAGATCATAAGAATGAAGATAATATTATGCAAACAAATGTACATCCTAAGATTTCTTAAGCGGAGTATCGTATCGTAAGTATGCTGATTGGTAGAGATTCTGCGTGTTTAAGTTTAGTTAATTACCGCAATCAAAACGGTTTCGCTTGTAGCTAGCCGGTTGAGTACGGGTCGTCCGCAGGGAGATGGGAATCTTTTTCTATGTGCTTTAACGAGTTAAGTCCAATTTTCCAGATTTGTTTGTGATTATCTAAGTGTTAAAATGATATGTAAAGAGAGCTTATTAGGGTTAAGATTAGGTTAGTTTGAGTTAGGAGTCGCTCACTTCTTTCGTTGCCACTCTTAATATCGGTGTTACGGTAATCGGCAACAACGGGGATTAGCACGACTAGGAAGGAACTTGCAAGTATAAGCTAGGGTTTCCAACGCTTAAGTTCTTCCTTTTGGTGCGTGTCCGTCCGTTCTTGGCTCTTAGCCATAACCTCCGGTTAATTCAACCACAACCGGTCTCACTACGGAATCACCGCTATCATGTAGGATAGGGTGCCGTAGGGAGCGGATTGTGGTTCAATTAACGGGAGTTGATTTAAGATGTTTGGCAAGGAAAGAGTGAGAGAGATTTCCTTCTCTCAAACTTCCCTTATCCTACCCTAACAAGTATGGAAACTACTCACACATCATAATGAAAAGAAAATAAAACAAAGAGGAAGATAGAAAGAAAGAGATTAGAAGATAACAACTAGCTATTTGCGACCTCACCTTGGCAAGGATCAAGCGTAAGAATCATGGTTGTTTTAAGGATAAAGGAAAAGAGAAAAGAAAGAAACAACAATAAATAACAACAACTACTTATCAATTAACGATTACAAGCGATTAACATAAAAAGAGCAAGACAAGTATAATAACAAAATGAACTTCTTTATTCATCATTCTTCACTCACAAAAGCCCACTACAAGTTTTTCAATGGAGAAGAGATGAGAAGAGGAAGAAGAACAGGTATTCCAAACCCTAAAAAAAAATACAAGATTAAGCACCCTTGGCTTCACAAGGTTCTGGGCTATTTATAGGCAGGGAACTGGAAATATAGGGCAAAATTCTGCCTCTATATGAAAAGACCAAAATAACCCTGAAGTTTAGTCAACTGAGGAGACCGTACGGCCGCGGTTCCGCGGCCTAAGCATGCTAATGCCGCGGAACCGCGGCGCTTTAGAGGAGTTGGATCCTCATATTTTTTGTGCTTCTTAGTGTTGATATTTGGGTCTGTTTGGTACACTTTTTTTCTCAGAATCTCTCCACAAGTTGTCCAGAATTTCAGCAAGTCAAAAGGTGATTGGATGTGGATCTTTTTGTCATGATTTCCTCGAGCTCCGCGTAGATTTCTTGGATCTTGTGTTGCCATTGAGCCTTGTGCATGAAAATGACAATGATTTGCCATTTTGTCTCTCAAACTGGTGTGTGGCAACAGACGGATAAAGAGCGGAGACCCGTGTTTTATCTGTGGTTGGCAGGAACCCGGGTTTTGTCGTGTTTTTCATGAATTTCACCGTTTAGAGCCGAGAACCTGTATCCTGCAATTGAATAGCAAACATGGCTCAAGAGTACCTACCGATATGCAATGTGATAAAAATTGGGCGGTATGAAAATGCAAAAATCTGATATGAACATATGCCGCGGAACATACACACGGTACATCAATCTACTTGAGTCACCTACTCCATCAACCAAGGGTCATCCTACACTCAGAAGGTAAAACCTAACGCTGTGATACCAACATTGTCATGACCCGAAAAGTACCTAGCGTGACCGGCACTTAAATTACGAAACATCTCAAGGCGTTCGTAATCTAAGTAAGCCAAAACCCATAAATCAAAACCAAGTAAAGCAGTAGAGTGAAGGAAAAACCAATTTTAAAGCAAGAAGTTTAACAACATAAATTGAAGTATGCATTTTTAAAATGTCAAGTCTTTTTTGAAAATTTCGGCAGAGTTTCCTTTGTAAATTCAGACCCCCAAACAGGTACAAAACCTGATAAAGCATGTAAAATGAATAAAGGCATCCCCAAGCGGGAGCTAGCTCTTCGCCAACCGGTGGACAAAACCACACAATGCAATATAATATACAACGCCAATAGGCGAGGATCAAACTGTTGGATATAGTGCCCTCAAAGTCAATTATTGGATCACAGGCACGTGATTGCAATGATTGAGGGAGGACCTATGCCCGTAGGACAGTCTTACTCGAGATGATAGTATGCTATCTGGTTTATCTTTATCATCGTGTACTGCTTTAAGTGACATTACAGGTCACTATTGCACGTTGATAGAGCCCATAGGATTCTTGCTTGACGGTCAGCAGTATGATGGCGATCATATACGTGGGAGCTGGGGTATATAAGCACATCCTGAAAAGGTCCCTAGTCGTGGGAGTCTTCGAGACAGGGCATCTATACTCCATTAGTAGACTAGTTTATACAGTCGAGACCCCGAGCAGGGGTGGTGGCCAATCTCACAAGCCATTGGTGTCAGTTGGTTCACCTAAGATGTATACAGGTGCTCATTGGGTTATGAGTACACCGGACAGGTCTCACCGGGAACATGCTAGTTGGTATTATACCTGACGTCAGATAGCAGTTCCCTGGTGACATGTGTACAGGTTAGTTCATCGACCTGAGATCGTCATTTGTCTCGTGTGAGTTCCCACTGTGCTTTGATTACTACCCTACCACGGCTCAAAGGAGTCGTGCAAACAGGTTTTAATTGGGTACAGTCCCGAGCCACATAGAGGCAGTGAGCGGATCGGCAGGGCTTTCGTCTCTCCCGGTATTGGGGGAGAGATTACGCTGTGTCTAGGAGAGCCATTATACAAATTCCTTGGCCAAGGCAGGAGATTTACTGGTAGGTATTCCAGTAATATCTCAGGGTGTTCTGGGCTACACTCCGACACGACTTGTACCGCTTTTGGGGGTCTGACTTTTACCAACCCCCTAGGCCCGACATGCGATGCTCATAGACGAACGGACCAGACTGTAAGGATATTATCGCTGACAGGCTCAGTAGGGTGTCAGAATGAGTTCGCTCATCGACCTCCCTTTTGGTCAATACCTGGTAGCCCGTTACGTACGGCTAGTAGCACTGACGTGCTAGTGGTTAAATCAATAGCCAAATTATTGACGAGTCTTTAGAGTCCCCCACAGACAGTTTCTCAAGTTTCGGGCGAAACGTTGTAGAGGCCGTATGATATATGGCAGGGTTCGATCATATACGTACAGTAGTGAACGGATCATGATCGGACGGATCATACTAGTGGGATTTGGTTTAAGCCGGATCCTAATATTAGATTTGTTGGATTACTTTAGTCTCATCGCATTCGCATTCAGTCGGAATGCGGATGCAGGTATGTATATACAGGTGAGGGGTATCCTTATGATCCTTCACGAGTTTACTTTAGGTGTTGCCGTATCTTTTTGTTGTTGTAAACATTTGGGTTAATGTTTACAAATGGAAATAATGAGCTAGAAATCATGATTAGGAGCATTAATTGTGATACATGCACAAGTGGTGACTCATGGTCTCTTTCTTTGTGCATGTGTCACATTATGTGATTGATTTATGAGTTGAAATTTGAGGAAGAGAGAGAAGGGCAGCCATAAGGCTTGAGTTTGCTCTTGTTTTTATAGATTCTCACTCTCTCATTTGATCATACAACACACAAGAAAAAGAAAGGCTCCTCTTCTTCTTCTTCCTCTAGCTCACTATTTCCATTAATGGCTTCATCTTCAACCTCCATCCATACACTCTCATGTGATGAGAATCAATGGATGCTTGAGACAAAGTTATCACACACATTCTCTACATCGTCTTGGATACGTCGGCTAGCGAACTTCATGCCCGAGTTGCTTCGGATGAAGCGGGAGCCCATAAAAAGACTCGAAGAAGTGGTGCCCTTTCCGACGAGGAGACTGGAGATCGGAGATGCCGTGAGGAGCTTGGGATGGTGGCCAAAGACCGAAGGACATGGATCGATCGGTATAGCCTTTCCAACCCTTCTCTTCTTTGCTAGTTATAGGTTAACGGTTCTATCCGGGATTAAAGTCTGCGATAGCGCCGGTTTCAAGTTTTGAAAAAATGTTTTCGTTTCCGCGTTTTGGCCTCGGACAGATGGCCGGGGCGCTACCGTAGACTTACATGGTATCAGAGCCACGCCATTAACCTTTACTAACTTGTTCTAACGTTTTTAAAACATCGATCGAACAAAATTTCCGAAACCGCAATTTCAAAAATGAAGTTTCTATCGAATTTTTTTTTGGTCAAAAAATTATTTTGAGTATTGCAGAAAATCAGGCAGGCTTTTTTAAGAAATCTGAGAAAATTTGGTACGCTAATCTCACCAAAGCGCCACGGAACCGCGGCACTACCCTCATTTTGGCCGCGGTTCCGCCGCACTACTGTAGCATTAGGGCACCATTTTTTCTATAGTGGTCTCTGACATAGAATTGGGGTTTCTGGTATTTTTAGTTTTGGCCCAGATTATTTTGAGTACTGGGTATTGTGCTTGGGGCCCACTTCGGGAAATTTTGTCGATTGAAAATATTTAAATATGTTAGTTTACAGTACTTACATTATATCTGCGACCGTGAATGTCATTTGATCGGTAAATCTTGTCTAATTGCTATAGCCCTTTTAGACGGATTTGCGAACGTGATATTCACGTTGATGTTCTGCGTTGTGCTGTGATGTTGCGGATTTGTCGTGGTGGATAGCCTGGATGCAATAGTTGTAACATTTCAAAAAAAAAATTATTATTTTTGGGAATTTTCATAATTTAATATTAATTTTTAATGAATATTTTAATAGTCGGTATAATTAAATAACAATAAATGGGGAAAATTCTGCAGAAAATCATGGAAATTCTAAAATAGGATATTTTGTGGAAATATGCCATTTATGAGTTTTTATGGTTAAGTATATGCTGTTTTAGTGTTAATTGCGATTGAAAATCGCTAATTGGATTTTTGGCTTTTTGTGCAAAAAATTGTGCACCATAACATTTCTACACTTGTTACACTTGTTTCTTGTTTTGGTCATAGTGGCCTAGGGTTGGACCATATTTAGGTGACCATGATGGGTTGAACCATTTGATTAGGGTAATTGGGTTAATTAGTGTTTTGGTTAGGTTAATGGGGTTTGATTAGAGTTGGGGTTATGTTGACTTGTGGAGGGAGAAAGTGAGCTATGGTGGCTTGGTGTCTTATGAGCATTGTTTTGGAGAGAGAGAGGGGTGGTTAGGGTGTGCCTTGATCCATCCCAATTCATTATTCCTTGTGTTCTTTTACTTCCTCTCACACATCATCCTATATCAGCACTTCAACCCTCTACAACAGCAACATCAGCTGCTGATACACAACATCAGCCCTTAAATTCAGCTGAAACAATACTATCAGCCATCAACACCCCACTAGCAACCCTACACTAGCTCCTAACCCCCTTAGCCCAATACCTACACACTCACATCAGCCCCATATCAACAAATCAGCCCCAAATCCCACACATCAGCCACCCCAACACTTCAGCTGCAGCAGCAGTAGCATCATCAGCCCTTTAGCCCCAAGTTCTGCTTCAGCTGCAGCAATATCATTCAAACAACAACTCCACATCATCTTCATACTAAACCACCAAGACTTCACAACATGAAACAACAACTGCTGGAGCAGCAACAGCAACCAAAGAAACCAACAGCAACACAAATTGCTGTTAAAAACAAGCATACCAACAGCCACAGCAACCCCATCATATAATTCAACCCACTCCCTCATCAAACACTACAACATCACCCTCCTACTTCACCAAAGCGAAAACAACAACATTATCCCTTCACACAAAAACAACAGCCCTGCAGTAGCTGCTGTAAACAGCAACAAAAAGAAAGAAAAGATTGCAAGTAGCAGCAGCAACCTGAGCAACATCAGCAATGAGAAAACAACCACAAGCAGGGACTTCAGCAGCAACCCACCCTTCCACTTCATCCTCCTTCCTTTCTCCTTCATCCTAGGACACTCTTAAGGTATAATCTCACAACCCCACTCCCTTCTTGTCAAGTTCTGGTTGTTTAGCAGAAATTACTGTTATATTTGTGATCTAGTGCTAGTTTAGGAGAATTTGAGTGAGACTTGACCAAGTGTTGGTTGTGATAGTTCGTATAACCTTATTAGGTGCTGTGAAGACCAGTTTAACCCAAGATTGTTCAAGATTTCACCCAAATACCAGATTGTTCGACTTGGTGTAAATTAGCGTTTTTGTCGACTTTTTGACCTTCCTGGAAACTGCTATCAACCCGGACTTCCTAAAATAAAATTGACTTGGCAGTAGGATGTGCAGGCAGATAGAAACCAACACCCAAAACCCTAGCCCCAACCTCCATTTTCTGGCCGCGGTTTTATTCCTTCTGGCCGCAATTTGCGGCCAGAGCAGGAAGGAATTGCCTCGTTTTGCGTGCACAGCCCTATTTCATGTAGACTTGACCCGGGGTATGTCTAGTTTTGACTGATTCCAGTTAGGGTAGAATCTGGGTTGATTTTCATGAGTTGGCGTATGATTTACGACTTGTTTTCGTATGGGTTTTTGGTATTCTATGATTCGTTCTGTCGGGTGGCGTTTGGACGTCAACGACAGTAGATATTGGCTGCGTTTGCACACGAGGCCACAGGTTTTTACCTATGGGCGTAGCGTGCACCATTTTGGTTTCCGACATGGTTTTTATGTGTTTTAGCGTGTGATATCCTTGTAGGTACCCCACGTGGCGTCGAGGCGTTGGAGATGCAAATGGCGACATCGGCACCGGCACTCTTAAAGAAAGGTGAGTAGATTTATATCTACGGGGAGAAGTCGGGTGGATGGCGTATAGCACCCCCGCAGTCCGTGGTGATGTATACGGATGCGTATACACACCTATAATTATTATTTATTATTGTAAGTCCACGTTGCGACCCCCGGTTCTTACGGGGAGGCGGAAACGGTATAAAAATCAAATTTTCAGCGCAAGGGGCAACATGGACTAAGCAAAGTCGGGATCTTTAACTAAACTAAAACTAGCAAACTTTGCAAAAGAGAGTTAGCTACTCGGATGGAGATGGTTATACCTAAACTTGAACTCCTTCGCCTTCAAGCTCCGATGGTGGTTCGATGGCTCCTTCTCGTTGTATCCGTACGCCGAAGATAGATCCACTTGAAAGCTCCAACCTTTAGCTCCTTCTTCGTTCTTTGAAGAAACTAGTTCACTTGGTTTGCTAAACCTAGTGAACTAGAATGAGTAGAGAAGAAATAGAATGGGATTTTATCTAAGGTTCTTGATTCTCAACTCATGAGACAAGAGAACCATAGATCAAGAGAGGGAGCAAGAGGTTGAGGGTGAGAGCAAGAGGAGAGCTCAAGAACAAGAGAGAGAATGAGCAAGAAAGAATGAGGCTCTCTTTTGTCTCTCACCCTCTCATAATCCAATGTAATCATAACTCATCATATCAATAAAAGTCTTATGTGATGGTTGAAGCAACCATAACCTTATCATGTCATGCACTCATTTTACTTAAATGAACAAGCAAGTAAAAGTCTTTGGCATGAAATGATAACCATGGTTATCATGATGGTCAACTAGTCAAGCCTAGTCAACCGGTCAACAAAGTCAACAAGTCAACAAAAGTCAACAAGTCAACAAAGTCAACAAAAGTCAACAACCAAGTCACCATAATACTTAATTAATATAATAGTTAATCGCATATCATATTCTCATTAGGGTTGAGCAAAAAGTCAAAAAGTCAACGGTCAACTGTCAACAACCTTAATGAGAATCCGCTGTCTGTGCCTCCCTGTCAACTGTGCATACACACCCGCATCCGCGTTCCGAGGAACACGAATGCAAACTGGATAAATCCAATCCCATAAGATACACTAGGATCTGGCTTAAACCAAAGCCCGCTAGTGTAAACTGTCCGGACACTGTACGTGCACAAGTGCACGGATGTGACCGAACCCTGTCGCAAAACCATGCGACCTGTCGCAATACCATGCGACCTCTACTCTTTTGCCTAAAGGCGAAAAGCTTTCTGTGTGGGACTCTAAAGACTCGACACTACGCTGGCAGTGGGTTTAACCACAGACCGCAAGCGGCACTAGCTGTGCGTAACGGTCCCCAGGTAATGCCGACAAGAAGACCGACGAGGCGAAACCCATCTGAACTCCTACTGAGCCTGAGTGTGACATTCTCCGTACAGTCCGGTCTGTTCGTCTGATACATCGCATGGCGGGCCTAGGGGGCGGTAAACGTCAGTCCCCCAATAGCGGTACAAGTCGTGCCGGAGCGAAGCCCAAAACACCCTGAGATAACACTGGAAACCTACCAGTATATCTCGTTTGCCCTGGCCAGGGACTACTCGTGTAATGGCTCTCCTAGACACAGCGCGATGTCAACCCCCAATACCGGAAGAGACGAATCCTGTCTAACCGTCACTGCCTCCAAGTGCTTCGGGACTGCACCCAACCACCACCTGTTTGCACGACTCCTTTGAGCCGTGGTAGGGTAGTGATCAAAGTACAGTGGGAACACACCCGAGGCGAAGTGACAGTGTCAAGTCAGCGGACTAAGCTGTACTCATGTCACCAGGGAACTAATAACTGACGATAGGTATAATACCAACTAGTCAGTTCCCGACGAGTCCTGTCCAGTGTACCCGTAACCTAACGAGCACCCGCATACTATCTTAAGTACGACGCACTGACGGCTGTGGGACAGACCGTCTCCCACACTCGGATGAGAAGCGCATGCGCTGGTCTACTCCGGAGTATCGATGCCCTGTCTCGATAGTCCTGCGACCAGGGACCTGCATAAGGATGTGCTTATAGATTACCCAGCCCCACTAGTGTGACGGCCATCACATCGCTGGTAATCAAGCAAAGATCCTAAAGGCTCCACTAATGTGTATAGGCGATATACAAAATATAAACACATGTACACATTGAAGTAGAAACAAACCAAGTAGCATACTACTATTTTGAGCAAGATTGTATATACAAGGTGAATATCCCAAGCATCCATTAAGTAATATACAAACCAGTATGATACAGTAATGGCCTCTAGGGCATATACACTAACAATCTCCCACTTGCACTAAGGCCATGTACTGGCGTATCGAAGACCTATCATCTCGATCAGCCGCTCGAACTGAGTCTGGGGCAGGGCCTTGGTGAATGGATCTGCAGTATTATCTTCTGAAGCGACTCTCCGAACCTTGATCTCCTGGCGATCTACGATCTCCCTGATCAGGTGATACCGCCTCAAGATGTGCCTGGATTTCTGATGGGACCTGGGTTCCTTCGCTAAAGCTATAGCCCTGTTGTTGTCGCAATACAGAGGTATTGGATCAACAATGGACGGAACCACCTGAAGTTCTTTCAAGAACTTCCTCATCCAGACAGCTTCTTTTGCGGCATCAGATGCAGCGATGTATTCCGCTTCCATCGTCGAGTCTGCAACGGTTTCCTGTTTGGAACTCTTCCAACACACCGCCCCTCCATTGAGGGTAAAGACAAAACCCGACATGGACTTGGAATCATCCTTGTCACTCTGGAAGCTGGAGTCAGCAAAGGCCTCGATCTGGAGGTCTTTTCCGCCATACACCAAGAACATCTCCTTAGTCCTTCTCAGGTACTTGAGAATGTTCTTTACCGCTATCCAGTGTTTCTCCCCAGGGTTTGACTGATACCGGCTTACCACACTCAGTGCATAAGCTACATCCGGTCTGGTACACAACATCGCATACATTATAGAGCCTACCGCAGAAGCGTAGGGTATAATAGACATGCGATCCCTCTCCAAATCAGTCTTGGGAGACATCTCTTTAGAGAGGGTGATCCCGTGACAAGCCGGTAGGTTACCGCGCTTGGAATCTTCCATACTGAATCTCTTCAGTATGGTGTCGATGTACCTGGACTGTGATAGTCCTAATATCCTCTTGGATCTGTCACGGTAGATCCGGATACCCAGAATGTATGAGGCATCACCCAGGTCTTTCATGGAGAACCTGTGTGACAAGAACCCCTTGACAGATTGTAGCATAGGAATGTCATTTCCTATTAAGAGAATGTCATCCACGTATAAAACGAGGAATACTACAGTTCTCGCTACAAATCTACTATAGATGCATGGTTCATCTGGATTTTTGATAAAGCCAAATTCTTTGACCGTCTCATCAAAGCAGATGTTCCAACTCCACGACGCCTGCTTTAGTCCATAGATGGACTTAAGCAACTTGCACACCTTTCCGCTGCTCCCACTCTGAATGAAACCCTCCGGCTGGTCCATATAGACACACTCCTCTAAATTTCCATTTAGAAAAGCTGTCTTTACGTCCATTTGCCAGATCTCATAATCGTGGAAGGCAGCAATGGCAAGAAGGATCCGAATGGATTTCAGCATGGCTACTGGAGAAAAGGTTTCATCATAGTCCAAGCCAGGTCTTTGACGAAAACCCTTTGCTACCAGCCTAGCTTTATAGGTCTCAACCTGTCCATCTACACCAATCTTCCTTTTGAAGATCCACTTGCATCCTACGGGTTTTACCCCGTCTGGAGCAATGTCCAACGTCCATACCTTGTTGGTGTACATGGACTCCATTTCGGTCCGCATTGCATCCAGCCATTTCACTGAGTCAACGCTCTGAACGGCCTGCTGGAAGCTAGTAGGCTCATCATAATCTATGATGCAATCCTCTCTATCCCCGTCTATGAGAAAACCGTAGTATCTCTCGGGCGGATGAGACTGCCTACTACTCCTGCGGAGCGGCGTAGGAATGTCCTGTTCTGTTGAACCCTCTGGTTCCACTAAACTTTCAGTAATAGTCCGTGGTTCTGGAATTTCTTCCATTTCTACTGTGCTCCCACTTATCTGGGTTTCCAAAAACTCAGTTTCCAAGAAGTAGGCATGACGAGAAACAAGGACTTTTTGTTCCTCTTCACAGTAGAAGAAATATCCTTTGGAATTCTTTGGATATCCCACAAACTTGCACTGTACTGAGCGTGCCTCGAGCTTGTCCGCATGCTGCTTTTTGACAAAAGCTGGACATCCCCATGTCTTAATATGCTTAAGATAGGGTCTCTTCCCACACCACATCTCATATGGTGTAGTAGGCACGGTCTTAGTAGGAACTCGGTTCAAAAGGTATGCGGCTGATTCTAGCGCATATCCCCAGAATGATCGCGGTAACTCAGCGTTACTCATCATGGACCGCACCATATCCAATAGGGTGCGGTTCCGTCTCTCCGATACACCGTTATGTTGCGGGGTGTATGGAGGAGTAAGCTGAGAGAGAATTCCGTTCTCTTTTAAATAGTCCAGGAACTCGGCACTTAAGTATTCTCCATCTCGATCCGATCTTAGAATCTTAATACTTTTGCCGGTCTGTTTCTCTACTTCATTCTTATACTCCTGGAATTTTCCAAAGGCCTCGGACTTATGTTTCATCAAGAAGACATAACCGTACCTTGAGAAGTCATCCGTAAAAGTAATGAAGTAAGAATGTCCGCTTCGGGCATGTGTAGACATTGGACCGCACACGTCACTGTGTACGAGTCCCAAAAGCTCGCTCGCTCTTACTCCTTGTCCAGTAAACGGAGTATTTGTCATCTTTCCTTTGAGACAAGATTGACAAGTGGCATACGATTGATATTCGAACGCATTCAAATATCCTTCTGTATGTAACTTAGTCAACCTTCTCTCATTGATGTGACCCAATCTACAATGCCATAAGAAAGTCTGATTCATTTCCGGAGACTTTCTTTTGTGTGTATTCTGGACGTTGAAAATCTGTGGTTGGTTTAACACGTATATACCATTACTCAATGTACCTGACCCAATCAAAACTTGATTAAGGTGAATGTTTACAACATTACTTACAAATGCAAATTCATAACCTTCTTTAGAAACTAAAGATACAGAAATGATATTACAAGTTGCGTTGGGTACAAAAAAGCAATTACGCAAAACCAAAACATGTCCATCTGACATTCCCAGGTGATAGTCCCCCACGGCTTTAGCATCCATGCTAGCTCCGTTCGCAACTTTGAGGGTCATGTCACCTGCCTTCAAAACACTACGGTTTCTCAACGCCTGCAAAGAATTACAGATATGAGATCCTGATCCGGTATCCAATACCCAGGAAGTAGAGTTTATTGAAAGACAATTTTCAATAACATACACACCTGAAGCTGAAGCTGCAACCTGCTTCAATTCCTGTGTTCTGGCCTTCCAGGCCCTGCAATCATTCTTCCAGCGTCCTTTCTTATGACAATAGAAGCATTCTTCCTTATCCACAAGCTTCCCCGCTATCTTTGTTGCTTTTGCTTTTCCCTTCGTATCCACTTTACTAACACCGCCCCTTGGTTTGGCGGGGGCTTTCTTCTTCTTTCCCTTGGCTTTCGCCTTGGACCTAGAAGAAGATGATCCTCCCACAAACAAAGTGGATGTATCCCTACCTTTCTGTAGGGTGCCCTCTGCGCTCCTCAGCATGTTGAGGAGCTCTGAAAGTTCAACCTCTTTTTCTTGTAAGTTGAAGTTCAGTATAAACTGGGCGTAAGTGGAAGGAAGGGACTGGAGAACTATATCCGTATATAGCTCACTCTCCAATGTGATCCCTAGGTCAGCGAGCTCCTCAATGAAGCCGATCATCTTTAGCACGTGCTCGGCTACTGATGATCCGACGGCCATTCTTGTCGAAAATAACTTTTTCGACGCTTCGTATCTTGCGATACGAGATTGCTCTCCATACAGTTCTTTTGTATGAAGCAATATGGATTCCATTGTAAGTCTACGTTAGCGCCCCGGCAGTCTACAGACGCC
The DNA here is from genome assembly GCA_030015575.1 of Agapanthus africanus. NCBI lineage: Eukaryota > Viridiplantae > Streptophyta > Magnoliopsida > Asparagales > Amaryllidaceae > Agapanthus > Agapanthus africanus. Next base: position 624,388,713 of record CM057341.1, read on the forward strand.
AAACGCGGAATAAAAAACTTTTAACTTGGCGCTATCGTATACTTTAACCCGGATCTGCCATTATTGCTAAACTAACAATCTACAAAGAGGGAAGAAGGGTTGTACCGAACGATCCGAGTCCTTCGTTCTTCAACCATCATCCCACGCTCCGTTGCGGCTGCTCCGATCTCTTCGAACTCCGATCTCCTCCGTCGAGGTGGCACCACATGATCGGTTCTTTAAACGGGCTCCCGCCTCTGACTCGAGGCAACTCGATCGTCAAGTTTGCTAAAAGAGACGACCAAGATTGATGTAGAGAATGAGTAGATGACTTTGTCTCACTTCGTCCAAGTCCGTGGACGATCGGTAAAAGAAGTTGCCGTGGAAATCGGGTGATGGAAATTGAAAGAAGCAATGAAATTTCCATGCACACATAACCATAGTATTTGGCCAAAAATGAAATGAATCATTCTCTCTTACTCACTCAATGGTGGCCGGCCATATAAATGAGAGAGGGGGGAGTTGAGTGAAGGAGAGGGAGGGTGAGAATAGCATGCAACCTTATCATAACCAAAAGATCAAGCAAAAATATCTTAATGAAAACAAAACTTCTTTGAAATCAAAGCATGAATCACCCTCCACCTCACCAAATCTAGAACCTTCTAGAAGCATGACTCACTCCAACTGAAGAAAAGATAAATCCGTCTTTAACCGAATGTTAAAAGACGGCTGATAGAAAACTGGAAACTGGCAACTTCCAAAAGTGATCCTGAAACGACTTTCAGGACAACCCCGAAACTGTATAAATATACCCGCATTTGTATTACGACCGAATACAAATGCAACTGAGACAAAGATATTATACCTACTCAATATAATACTCGGATCCGGCTTAAACCAAAGCCGACCAGTATTATCTGCCCGAAAAATAACACGTGCGTAAACGCACGTGCATTTTCCGAACCCTGCCATAAAACCATACGGCCTCTACAACGTTTCGCCCGAACTTGGGAAACTGTCTGTGGGGAACTCTAATGACTCGTCAGCACCCTGGCAGTGGGTTTAACCACAAACCGTCAGCGGCACTAGCAATGCGTAACGGCTACCCACGGACTGACCTCAAGGGTGGCCGAGGAGCGAACTCAAGGGAGACCGATGAGCGAACTCCTCCGAAAACCCTACTGAGCCTAACAGTGACAATGTATATACAGTCCGGTCCGTTCGTCAATGAGTATCGCATATCCGCCTAGGGGGCTAGTAACGTCAGACCCCAAGAAGCAGTATAAGTCGTGTCGGAGTGTAGCCCAATAACACCCTGAGATACTACTGGAGTACCTACCAGTAAATCTCCTGCCACGGCCGTGGGCTATGTGTAATGGCTCTCCTAGACACAGCACGATCTCGCCCCCAATACCGGGAGAGACGAATCCCCTGCCGATCCGCTCACGTGCCTCCATATGGCTCGGGACTGTACCCAAAAGCTACCTGTTTGCACGACTCCTTTGAGCCGTGGTAGGGTAGAAATCAAAGCACAGTGGGAACTCACACGAGACAAATGACGACCTCAGGTCGATGAACTAACCTGTACACATGTCACCTGGGAACTGCTACCTGACGATAGGTATAGTACTAACTAGCAGATTCCCGGCGAGTCCTGTCCGGTGTACTCATAACCCAATGAGCACCTGTATACATCTTAGGTGATCCAACTGACACCAGTGGCTTGTGAGACCGGCCACCGCCCCTCGTCGGGGTCTCGACTGTATACACTAGTCTACTCCGGAGTATCGATGCCCTGTCTCGAAACTCCCACGACTAGGGACCACAATTAAGGATATGCATATAAACTACCCAACTCTCACGTATATGATCGCCATCATACAGTTGGTAGTAAAGCCAGATCCTAAGGGCTCTATCAAAGTGTAACATGCAATCAGTCACCTGAACATGTACACGACTGATAAAGGCAAACCAGATAGTATACTATCATCTCGAGTAAGACTGTCCTACCGGGATAGGTCCTCCGCAATCATTGCAATCACGTACCTGTGATCCAATAATTGACTATGAGGGCACTATCTCCAACAATCTCCCACTTGCACTCAAGGCTAATTATTGCGATGTCGACTACTCACAGCCCGTGTGAAACCGAACATCCAACTCCTCTACTAATCAGTTTCACAAAGCCCGTTTGTAAAACTATTGTGTTCGAGAAATAGCCTCAGTGAGTGGATCCGCCTAGAAGTTCTTTCTTTATCTCTCTTAATCTCAAGTTCGCGGAGAAAGCCATCTCCCGAATTGAGTAGTACCTGTCTTAGAATATGTCTGGATATCTGATGGGACCTTAGTTCATAAATGAACTCCATATCCAAACTTCTTAGACTGTATGGATCACTGAACCTAATCAGTATCCGGCACCATGCCACCCACAGTATCCTATGGAACCACCTGTCCATAATACTGTCCCTCGTCAGAGGGAAAACTAAAACTCTGACAATCACTCTGTCATCCATGTCACCTTTGAAGCCTGGAATGATAACCGTCTCCCGAAAGAGGCTGCCGTTATCAAATCCGTAGAACATGTACTAATGTTCTAAAACTGCTTCCTTATGTTTCTCCAGGATTGGATTAATACAAACTTATTGCATCTAGTGCAAAAACAACATTTGGTGCGGTACTTGACATCTCATGATTGACTCAATTGCCTAAGCAAGTGATCTGCCAATCATGCACATCCCTCTCCCCTTTAGTCTATACGACACCTTTAGAGAGGGTGACTCCATCACCTGCAGGTACACTACCATGCTAGGAGTCATTTCTTCTAAAAACCATTAGAATATCTGTCAAAGTACCCACATTGGGAAACTACCCAAATCCAGATCTAAAACCATAGATCCAGAAACCAGAATATCAAATATTATATCCATATCCTGTCTGGAGAAACAACTGTGTGACGATCAGAGTACAACCGATCGTAGTATAGGAATTTTACTTCCTACTCTGTGTATGTCATCCAAATACCATGACATCACACCCTACTACCTTCTTAATAGATCCATCCCCTATTCTGATGAAGTCAAACCTATGACTTTCACATCAAAATTAGATGATCTATTTCCGCTATAACTACTCTAGTCTATAAATAGACATAAGCTACTTGCCCACTATACTTCCGCTGCTCCCACTGACTACGACAACCCTCTGGCAGAATAATATACACGTACACTTCTAAAGCTAGTTTAGAACGACGCTATACTTATCCTCCTGCCTGGTCTCATAGTCTGGAACAACAGTAGTGTCAAGTCTGGGTAGATAAGAACCTCCCTGTCACCGTCCTTGAGGCTACCGAAGTACCTCTCGGGTGTCTGAGGTTACCCACCAAATCTGCGGAGTGGCTATTTGGAATGTCAAACCTGATTGAATATATAGGTCCTATTAAATTTTCCGTAATCGTTCGCGGTTCTGGAATCACTTCCAGTTCTACCATACTCCCACTACTGTTTTCTGAAAAAGATCCATTTTACTAAAACTGTGGCGAGTCAAGAACAATATCACTATTGATCTTCCAAATGGTAGAATATCAACCCTCTTCATAGCCAGGGTCAACCCACAAACAGCCATTACAGAAACGTGCCCTGAGTTATCCAGAGTCTGGTTTTAAGCATAAGCTGGACAACTCCCCATACCTTAATTTCTTTTTAAGGTACGATCCATTCTATATCCAATACAGAAACTTTGGCACTTATTTAATTGGAACCATATTCAAATCATGCAGCTGTCTCCAGTGCATATCAACTTAATGGAAAGAGGCTAATCAGCATTACTCAACTTAGGAATCCATCCAATTATGAGTAATCTGAAAGAGAAACACGTTTCTCTAAACATCACTATCATCTGAATACCAATCACAAGAATCTACATCTTCGATCTCTTTGAAGAATCCCGATACTTGTGATACCTGGTTCTCTACTTTATTCTTATACCCACAACTTCTCAAAACTTAGACCTTGTATTTCTACGAAACACTTGTCTAAAAACTAGAGAAGTTATAAGTAAACAGAATATAGTACGAGGACCTACCCCTTTGTCCTGATGGACACTGGACAACATACAATACTCTGTATAAGTCCGCTGAGTTAAACAACTCATAACCTGTGCGTCGTAGGTTGAAAACTGTACCCTGGCGATTTCCTCAAATATCACCAATTACAACGAATTCCGATATAACGAGGATGATCACCTATTTCCCAATATCTTACTTCCACTCATCATCTGTAAAACCATACAGATATGAGAATGAAACCTGGTAAATACATACCCTTGGAGTAAGTGTCTAATCGGGAAAACAGTTTTCCTTAACAATGCACTGAAACATGAAAATGTTTCGTAGGGGTATCCTGGTGTTCATAGCAATGCCTCTTCCATAATCCAATTCATGACTTCAACCGTATATTTTATTGCCATCTCTCCAAATCCCTTTATTTGTCTTTAGTCGTTACCTTCTGTACACCATTGTTAGGCTAAATGGTTTTCTTCCTTCCCTACCGTTCGGCACCAGCCTATGGTTTGGAAGAAGACTATCCAGTAAGCATAATATGTGTACTCTCCTAAACCAAGGAGTACTCGTATCTTGAGAGAAGGTGATGATAAAAGACAACTGAATAATACCTTATTCTTTTAAAGGTGAAATAGGAGTGGCGATGAAGTACGCGGTTTGGTCGTGAATGATATCAGTCGCAATTTACTTTGCCCTCTTTCTAATCCCTTTATTTTGTCTTTACATATTACCTTCTGCACACCCTACTTAGGCTAATTGGTTTTCTTCATTCCCTACCTTTCGGCACCTGCCTATGGTTTGGAATAAGACTATCCAATATGCGTAATAGGTGTACTCTCCTAAACCAAGGAGCTCTCGCAACCTGAGAGAAGGTGATAATAAAAGACAACTGAATAAACCAATTCTATTTCTCCTGAACCTGGATCCATCCTCGAAGAAGTCCCTTCGAGTTCGTATATAACCATACGATGGATCTATCCAATGGAAGTGGATATCCGTAGTAATACGGGTGTTCTGAGAAATTCAAAGGGTAAAAGAAGGAGTGGCAATGACTTATGCAACATAGACAATCCAAAAGCCAGTATTTTAAGAAGGTTCGGTCAACCAGGTCACTGAGTCATAGTCTAGGGTCGGTCAAAGGTCGCTGCCAAAGAGAGAGAGAGAGAAAAGAAACACTCTGCGTGCACTCTAACCTAGATCAGAATGGTCATAACTTTATCTAATCCGGAAACCTCCCACTGTCCTGTCAAATTCTCCTCCAAACCTAAAGAAGAATCAATCGGGATGACCCGAAGAGTAAACCAACTCATCAGTGGGAATCGGGATCCAACTCTCATCGCAAGATAACGTGATGGAATGCATCCACGTTACTCATACTCTAGAAGGTATGCGCACACTTGGCAAGTTTCAGTTTCTTTAGAAACTCCCGATATGATTTTTGCCCCATGCTCTTATGATCGTGACTAAGGGCCAGCCCACCATAAGTCACATGTCAAGTTCTTCCCATCATTATCTTGTTAATTTGAACCCACCCGTACTCGCCCTTGACTAAGGGCCAACAAGGCTGTACGACTGTCCCAAACCAACGCATCTATCTATGCAACATGCGAATACCCCAGCAGCTACCAAACACTATGTCCTGGCTAAGGGCCAGACCAACATAGCTTGAATACTACTGACCATCCATATGAAATGACGGAGGGCTACGACTGGTTTTTGGCGAAAAACCTTTAGCGTAGTGAACTTGATATCGCTGAAGGAACCTGATAGCTTTTTAAAATATAGTGGCGAAAACCTTTGCTAAAGAGGTCACTCCCGGTGAAGGGATCTCGGCTCTTTCCTCGTGGAATGAGGTGCAGGATATTCCACTGAATACCGCTATGCAAAGCAACATGTAATCGGCTATAGTGAAGTTATTACCCTGACGCAAACTTCTGCCCAAGGGGTCAGTCCCGGTGAAGGGATATCGGCCCTTGCCCCGTCGAATGAGGTGCAGGATATTCCACTGAATACCGCTATGCATAGCAAAAGGAAACGTCTTTGCAATAACACCTTTTAAAATTGTTCCAACAACTAAAACAGGTTTGTTAAACTTTGCATTGATCAGAATCAACGCAGTCCCATCAATCAATCACACCAGAAAAGAACGAAAATAAAATGTACGTATATGCCATCCGCATTCGTCACTGGGTCCCGTCATCACCCGTTAGGTTACTTAACTAACGACAGAGCGGGGACTGGACTAGCGCGGGTGTAAAACATATACAACATCTAATAGTATATAAACCAATATACATAATCGCTCCAGGCGTGATAATATGCAACATTACAGAAAAGTAATAAGCATCACAGAACAATACAGATATCTGGGATCCCCGGGTTTCACAGAGCCGCTGCTGAAACCCGACGTTCCCCTGTCATGTGGATAGCCTGTGCAATGAAACCTAGACCCTCACGGGTGCGGCAAGTTACCCGCCAAAACCTGTAGCGAGGCAGTCCCCACAGCATAGTGAATGGAATACCCGGCACTTCACGGAATCCGGTAAATTGAGCACCCCTCCTTGGGTCAACCTATACCCCCTACGAGTGCGGCGAATAGTCTGCCAATTTTAGAGTGGGGCCCCTCTGCCTCCCAAAGCCATGAGATGCGGACCCGTTGCCCTCCAGAACCCGGCTATCCGTGCACTCCGTCGCAGGGTAAAACCTAGTACAGTAATGAAAAATAGTACAATAGGTACATCGACCGCAACCTGGTCGTGCCCCAAAAGAATATTATACAACAGGCAGTGACGGCTGTCCACAAGTTGGACGCTCGCCCCGCAATATCAAATGTACAAATAAACTCAAACTGTACTACCATTGCACACTGCTATCCACCACGACAAATCCGCAACAATACAGCACAACACAGAACATCAACGCGAATGTCACGTTCGCAAACCCGTCTAAAAGAACTATAGCGATCAAACGCGGTTTACCGATCAAATGACATTCCCGGTCGGAGATATAATGTAAGCACTGTAAACTAACGTGTTTAAATTTCGATCGACCAAAGACGAAAAATTAAAAAGTGGGCCCCACTGCTTACTGGTGAACAGTAACAAAAACTTGGGCCAAAACTGTACATACCAAAAACCCCAAAATCCTTCACAGAACCCACTGAAAAATTTTGGGGTCACGTTCTTCCCACGTGGCCGCGGAAGGGCGGCCAAAACATGGGTTTGGCCGCGCTTCCGCGCCTCCATGGAATGATCACGACACCAAATTTCTTCGTGGTTCTTAGAATTCCCTGCACTGATTTTTAAGACATCCAGAAATCAATTTCGACACCGTTTAAAAACAACAGAAACTGTCAAGTAAGGAAAATGATATTTTTGGCAGTTTTCGATTTTCGGTCGGATCGATGTTTTAAACGCGTTAGCACAAGTTAGTATAGCAAAATGGTGAGGCTCTGATACCATTGTAAGTCTACGTTAGCGCCCCGGCAGTCTACAGACGCCAAACGCGGAATAAAAAACTTTTAACTTGGCGCTATCGTATACTTTAACCCGGATTTGCCATTATTGCTAAACTAACAATCTACAAAGAGGGAAGAAGGGTTGTACCGAACGATCCGAGTCCTTCGTTCTTCAACCATCATCCCACGCTCCGTTGCGGCTGCTCCGATCTCTTCGAACTCCGATCTCCTCCGTCGAGGTGGCACCACATGATCGGTTCTTTAAACGGGCTCCCGCCTCTGACTCGAGGCAACTCGATCGTCAAGTTTGCTAAAAGAGACGACCAAGATTGATGTAGAGAATGAGTAGATGACTTTGTCTCACTTCGTCCAAGTCCATGGACGATCGGTAAAAGAAGTTGCCGTGGAAATCGGGTGATGGAAATTGAAAGAAGCAATGAAATTTCCATGCACACATAACCATAGTATTTGGCCAAAAATGAAATGAATCATTCTCTCTTACTCACTCAATGGTGGCCGGCCATATAAATGAGAGAGGGGGGAGTTGAGTGAAGGAGAGGGAGGGTGAGAATAGCATGCAACCTTATCATAACCAAAAGATCAAGCAAAAATATCTTAATGAAAACAAAACTTCTTTGAAATCAAAGCATGAATCACCCTCCACCTCACCAAATCTAGAACCTTCTAGAACCTTCTAGAAGCATGACTCACTCCAACTGAAGAAAAGATAAATCCGTCTTTAACCGAATGTTAAAAGACGGCTGATAGAAAACTGGAAACTGGCAACTTCCAAAAGTGATCCTGAAACGACTTTCAGGACAACCCCGAAACTGTATAAATATACCCGCATTTGTATTACGACCGAATACAAATGCAACTGAGACAAAGATATTATACCTACTCAATATAATACTCGGATCCGGCTTAAACCAAAGCCGACCAGTATTATCTGCCCGAAAAATAACACGTGCGTAAACGCACGTGCATTTTCCGAACCCTGCCATAAAACCATACGGCCTCTACAACGTTTCGCCCGAACTTGGGAAACTGTCTGTGGGGAACTCTAATGACTCGTCAGCACCCTGGCAGTGGGTTTAACCACAAACCGTCAGCGGCACTAGCAATGCGTAACGGCTGCCCACGGACTGACCTCAAGGGTGGCCGAGGAGCGAACTCAAGGGAGACCGATGAGCGAACTCCTCCGAAAACCCTACTGAGCCTAACAGTGACAATGTATATACAGTCCGGTCCGTTCGTCAATGAGTATCGCATATCCGCCTAGGGGGCTAGTAACGTCAGACCCCAAGAAGCAGTATAAGTCGTGTCGGAGTGTAGCCCAATAACACCCTGAGATACTACTGGAGTACCTACCAGTAAATCTCCTGCCACGGCCGTGGGCTATGTATAATGGCTCTCCTAGACACAGCACGATCTCGCCCCCAATACCGGGAGAGACGAATCCCCTGCCGATCCGCTCACGTGCCTCCATATGGCTCGGGACTGTACCCAAAAGCTACCTGTTTGCACGACTCCTTTGAGCCGTGGTAGGGTAGAAATCAAAGCACAGTGGGAACTCACACGAGACAAATGACGACCTCAGGTCGATGAACTAACCTGTACACATGTCACCTGGGAACTGCTACCTGACGATAGGTATAGTACTAACTAGCAGATTCCCGGCGAGTCCTGTCCGGTGTACTCATAACCCAATGAGCACCTGTATACATTTTAGGTGATCCAACTGACACCAGTGGCTTGTGAGACCGGCCACCGCCCCTCGTCGGGGTCTCGACTGTATACACTAGTCTACTCCGGAGTATCGATGCCCTGTCTCGAAACTCCCACGACTAGGGACCACAATTAAGGATATGCATATAAACTACCCAACTCTCACGTATATGATCGCCATCATACAGTTGGTAGTAAAGCCAGATCCTAAGGGCTCTATCAAAGTGTAACATGCAATCAGTCACCTGAACATGTACACGACTGATAAAGGCAAACCAGATAGTATACTATCATCTCGAGTAAGACTGTCCTACCGGGATAGGTCCTCCGCAATCATTGCAATCACGTACCTGTGATCCAATAATTGACTATGAGGGCACTATCTCCAACATCCATGTCCATATTCTCATGCCTCCTCTGATGTTCGTTGTCCATCGAGGCAAGCAGGAGGCATTTGGCCTTTGCGCTATCAATCTCCCAAGTCTTGCGGATTTCCTTATCCGCGACGCTGGAAGTTGGACCAGGGACAGGGGGAGCTTTGGTGGTAAGAAGATACCCCAGCTTGTCATAAGTGATTGCTATCTTGACATTCCTGAGCCAATCTTTGTAGTTTGGCCCTGTCAGTTTGTTTTTATCTAGGAGTAACTTAAGTCCAGTCATGTTGATTGGTCGCTGCAATTAGGAGAGAGAAGAAGAAACACTCAGCATGATGCTCTTGCAAGTTTAGAGTGGTTTTTAGTTTGTCTAAACAGGATGGCTCCCACTGTTTCTCGAATCCCTCCTCAAACCATAAAGGAAGAATTAGTCAGGATCAATCCCACCGTACAATACTTGCTTAACCGTTCAGCCAGGCCGGTGTCGGTACTTCGAGGGAGGTTTTCCAACGCTTTCGCGAAGTTACTTAATTAAAGAACCTCTTTTCCCTTGGGGCGTAGCCCCGCTAACACCTTTCTAGGCACCTACTAGGTTTATAGCATTGATCGTTAAGTGAGAAATTTCCCGAGGAGTAGCATATACTCACAGTAGGATCGGGATCCAAATATCATCGCGTGATGAAACTGAAGGAATCCTACCAGAATCATCACACTCCAAATGGTATGCAAATTTAGCAAGTTTCAGTACTTATGAAACTCCCGATGTGGATTTTTGCCCCATGCTCTTATGACCTTGACTTTGGCCAACAAATCATAAGTCACATGTCAAGTTCTGCCCGTCGTTCTCCAGGTTAATTTGAATCCACCCGCACCTACCCTTGACTTTGGCCAACAAGGCAGTACGACTGTTCCAAACCAACACATCTATCTATGCTGCACATGAATACCCAATAGCTACCAATCACTGTGCCTTGACTTTGGCCAACAAACACAGCTTGAATACTATTGACTATTCATGTGAAACGACGGAGGGCTACGGATGGTTTTGGCAAAACCGTGAACGTAGTGAACTTGATTTGGTCGATGGAACGAGATAGCTTTTAAAAGGAGTAGCTCAAGCTCCGCATTTAAAAGTTGTTTTGAAAAGAACCGAGTGGTTTTTCGAAAGTGTTCCAACGACTTTAACTTGGTTTATTATCTTGCATTAGTTCTTTTAATGCGTGATATTCTTGCATTAGTTCTTTTAATGCGTCCCATCATTTAATCCTACCATTGCAGAAAACAACCAAAATATGACGTACGCTTATGCCATTCGCATTCGCCACTGGGCCCCGTCATTACCCGTTAGGTTACTTAACTAACGACAGAGCGGGGGCTGGGCTAGCGGGTCTGTAAAACATAAGCAACGCCTAAATAATATCATATATAGATATACTGCAATGATAAACATTTCAGATCACAGATAAATACATTGGATATACTAGGAATCTGTAATTTGTACGAGCCTGTAACAAAAACAGATTACACGGTCGCGGTGAATAGCCAAAACCCCACCCAAGACCCCTACGGATGCGGCAAACTACCCGCCAAGTACCCGAAGCGTAGCAACCTCCCTCATCTCCATGAGTAGGCCACTCGACACTTCGGCATACCCGGTAGTTTGTGCAACCCTCCATGGGTCTATCCTAGGAGCAAAAACAGTAAAAAGAAATTATACAATGACGGCTACAACCCCGACCCGGTTGTGCGGCCATACAAATAATTATTACATCAATTTACAAATTTACATGAATTGCAAGAAAAGAAAACTCTCGTCTCACAACCCCCGGCTATTCACCCGCGACAATCCAATATATTTATATACACATTCCAGCATCAAACACAGATCATGTATAACCCCGACCAATCGACTTATAGCGATTAGCCGACGTTCAATACATGCAAACATCACAGATATAACCATCATAGTCAAAGTGCAGTGAAGTTCGGAAAAAAATACGGAATTATAGGACCCCAAAAGGAAATTTCTTTTCTGGAAAATCTGAGCACATATAATATATTTCAAAAATCCCAAAACCAACACAGACACACACTGCACGAAAAACGATGCAGAGAAGACGACAAACCGCGGCGCTTCCGCGGCACATGCCTACCTCGTGCGGCGGAAGCGCGGCGGTTTGAACGAAACAGTGGACCGTTTTTCATGGGTGTTCACACAAAACCCTGAACCGAATTTAGGAGTATAAAGTTTTTCATTTTGACCAGAAAAAATTTCAACAGAAACTCAGGTTTTGTAAAAGTTTGGTTTTTTTGATTTTTCCGGTTCCGAACTTCGTTACACTTCACTACCAAGCTAGTTTAAGTTTAGTTAGGCTCTGATACCACTGTAAGTCCACGTTGCGACCCCCGGTTCTTACGGGGAGGCGGAAACGGTATAAAAATCAAATTTTCAGCGCAAGGGGCAACATGGACTAAGCAAAGTCGGGATCTTTAACTAAACTAAAACTAGCAAACTTTGCTAAAGAGAGTTAGCTACTCGGATGGAGATGGTTATACCTAAACTTGAACTCCTTCGTCTTCAAGCTCCGATGGTGGTTCGATGGCTCCTTCTCGTTGTCTCCGTACGCCGAAGATAGATCCACTTGAAAGCTCCAACCTTTAGCTCCTTCTTCGTTCTTTGAAGAAACTAGTTCACTTGGTTTGCTAAACCTAGTGAACTAGAATGAGTAGAGAAGAAATAGAATGGGATTTTATATATGGTTCTTGATTCTCAACTCATGAGACAAGAGAACCATAGATCAAGAGAGGGAGCAAGAGGTTGAGGGTGAGACCAAGAGGAGAGCTCAAGAACAAGAGAGAGAATGAGCAAGAAAGAATGAGGCTCTCTTTTGTCTCTCACCCTCTCATAATCCAATGTAATCATAACTCATCATATCAATAAAAGTCTTATGTGATGGTTGAAGCAACCATAACCTTATCATGTCATGCACTCATTTTACTCAAATGAACAAGCAAGTAAAAGTCTTTGGCATGAAATGATAACCATGGTTATCATGATGGTCAACTAGTCAAGCCTAGTCAACCGGTCAACAAAGTCAACAAGTCAACAAAAGTCAACAAGTCAACAAAGTCAACAAAAGTCAACAACCAAGTCACCATAATACTTAATTAATATAATAGTTAATCGCATATCATATTCTCATTAGGGTTGAGCAAAAAGTCAAAAAGTCAACGGTCAACTGTCAACAACCCTAATGAGAATCCGCTGTCTGTGCCTCCCTGTCAACTGTGCATACACACCCGCATCCGCGTTCCGAGGAACACGAATGCAAACTGGATAAATCCAATCCCATAAGATACACTAGGATCTGGCTTAAACCAAAGCCCGCTAGTGTAAACTGTCCGGACACTGTACGTGCACAAGTGCACGGATGTGACCGAACCCTGTCGCAAAACCATGCGACCTGTCGCAATACCATGCGACCTCTACTCTTTTGCCTAAAGGCGAAAAGCTTTCTGTGTGGGACTCTAAAGACTCGACACTACGCTGTCAGTGGGTTTAACCACAGACCGCAAGCGGCACTAGCTGTGCGTAACGGTCCCCAGGTAATGCCGACAAGAAGACCGACGAGGCGAAACCCATCTGAACTCCTACTGAGCCTGAGTATGACATTCTCCGTACAGTCCGGTCTGTTCGTCTGATACATCGCATGGCGGGCCTAGGGGGCGGTAAACGTCAGTCCCCCAATAGCGGTACAAGTCGTGCCGGAGCGAAGCCCAAAACACCCTGAGATAACACTGGAAACCTACCAGTATATCTCGTTTGCCCTGGCCAGGGACTACTCGTGTAATGGCTCTCCTAGACACAGCGCGATGTCAACTCCCAATACCGGGAGAGACGAATCCTGTCTAACCGTCACTGCCTCTAAGTGCTTCGGGACTGCACCCAACCACCACCTGTTTGCACGACTCCTTTGAGCCGTGGTAGGGTAGTGATCAAAGTACAGTGGGAACACACCCGAGGCGAAGTGACAGTGTCAAGTCAGCGGACTAAACTGTACTCATGTCACCAGGGAACTGATAACTGACGATAGGTATAATACCAACTAGTCAGTTCCCGACGAGTCCTGTCCAGTGTACCCGTAACCTAACGAGCACCCGCATACTATCTCAAGTACGACGCACTGACGGCTGTAGGACAGACCGTCTCCCATACTGGGATGAGAAGCGCATGCGCTGGTCTACTCCGGAGTATCGATGCCCTGTCTCGATAGTCCTGCGACCAGGGACCTGCATAAGGATGTGCTTATAGATTACCCAGCCCCACTAGTGTGACGGCCATCACATCGCTGGTAATCAAGCAAAGATCCCAAGGGCTCCACTAATGTGTATAGGCGATATACAAAATATAAACACATGTACACATTGAAGTAGAAACAAACCAAGTAGCATACTACTATTTTGAGCAAGATTGTATATACAAGGTGAATATCCCAAGCATCCATTAAGTAATATACAAACCAGTATGATACAGTAATGGCCTCTAGGGCATATACACTAACAATTATTTGGGATTAATGGTGATGTTTAGGATGGACATTAGTGTGTTGGATGATTTAGTGTCACGTACCCTAGGTAGTGGGTGCACTACACATACATATACACACATACATACTTGCATACATCCTTGTCCATATATGCTTCTGGGATTCTATTTAGATATGTGTTCACATAGGTATGGGACTACATGTTCATATACAAACTTGGGGATGAGACGTGGGATTGAGATGAGTCGATGGTATTTGATCCAAGATTATGATATCGGTGATATGGTATTTGGGATACGTCTTGATGCTTTAGCGGATTTTGGGAGGATGATGCCATATGAATAGTGACATATATATGTAAATAATCGACATGTGATTATGATATGAGATAGGATATGATATGATATGACATGACAAGATATTTATGATAGGCCGCCTTGGGCATTGTTTACTCCTTGAGATGATATGTGCTGATGATATCATTTTTGCTAGAGGCTGTCAATCGGGAGCCGGATTATGATTATTGATGATATATGATGATGATAGCGATTTTTACTAGACTGTCGATCAGTAGTCAGATCTTGATCATACTAATGATACTAGCATTGTACTAGACATAGGTCAGTACCCAGATAATGATATTTGATAAAAAGAATACCAGATGAATGATATGACGAATGTGATATTGACCCGTACCCAGATTTGGGGACGCCGTACGACGGATTTACGTACGAGCTATAAATTGGTGTTTAATCCGCCCTGTTGGCTTGGGAATAACCGATTATAGAGATTTGGTATCGGGTGTGATATTATTGAGGCGGGATCACCGACTATGTATTTATATGTATCGACTCAGAGGTTAGGCGGTTCCCCTTACCTACTGTTAGCTTTAGCTCAGCCTTATAGTGGTGTAGCTATATGACTTTTATGACACTAGATGCAGTTTAGCGATCATGGTGTTCGGTATTTCAGCTCCCGCATATTATTATTGTTGTCACTCTGCATCGCATACTTATTGTGATTCATATCCTATTATTGATATCATGTAGTTAGGACACCAGCACCATTACCGATGATGCGTATGTTCCACATACACTTACTTGCCAGCACACACATCTTTATCGTTAATTGCCATGTCACTACACAGTAGTATTATTGCATCAGGATTTGACCCTTGTGTGTGCATACTATTATTTCATGTCGCATGATATACTGTTATACTTGCATTTCATTTATATGTCACATACATCATGCTTCCTGATTATACGCATTGAGATATGCTGTTTCTATGATATTTCTGGATTTGGGAACCGTGGATATTTCAAAAAGATTATGTAAATGTTTAAAAACCCGGTTACCCTTGATATGATATTTCAGTGCGTGCACCATGTGTTTTCTTGGTACTGAGAGCGACATGTGGAACCCGAATCGAGGAGGCAGATGAGACCGATTGCGGGTACATGGTGGACCCGGTGCGGTACCCCGGGGCAAGAAGATCGCAGGAGATGGCGTTGAGCCTGGCAGGGGAGCACAACCGACCTGTGATTTTACCCGACACGTCGGATATCCGGAGGATACCGTCGTAGTCATGAGATGGATGGTAGGGGCCGATCTGGACTGACGGCGCCCTGGATTTTATGATTGAGATATTGAGATTTATGATATTGAGGTACAGAGATTATGATACAGAGATATCGAGATATTGAGATTATATTTTGTGCCGATGCTAGGCACTGTTTTATGCTGATTTCATTATGACACCTCATTTTAAAATACAGAAATCTCACAGTTTTATGAAAGCAGTTTTCTTCAGTACAAGCATTCTGTTTCATGCTTTCCTACATCATTCATATGATATATTGCCACCTGATGCACTGACACAGACACATGGGTTTACACTTGGGTTAGGTAATTACCCTAGTCTTATTATAGATTGCTGGTTATATATTTTTAAGGATTATATTTTGATTGTATGACCTAGGATTGCGTCATACATGCGATTTCTGTTCGTAGATCTTTTTCTACTCACGAGTTGGCAACTCACCCCCGTTGTGCCCCAGTTTCTTGCAGGTGTTGCCGTACGGGTTTCATTACGGCTTTGCGGGCACAGCTTCTTTCAGGTGACTTGCTAGTAGGTGGGTTATTTGTATCATACCCATCATTATACATTGTATATTACATTAAGTTGTATCTAGAAGTTCCATCAACCAAACATGTACTTATTTGAGATAGAGACCAGTGATGTTTATTCTTTCGACCTTAGAGTCGCATGTTATATTTCTTTGGGTTTCTTGCTGTTGAGTTTCTTTTTCTGTTGTGATCCTCGCCTTTAGGCGTTGTTTATTATGTTGCATACTGGTGGATTTGTTATGGTTCTCCCTATACTCTACTACTTGCTTGGTTTGGATTTCTGGGCTCGGCTTACTTAGAGCACGTACGCCTTGAGACGTTCGTAGCCTAAGTGCCGGTCAAGTTTCGTACTTTCGGGACGTGACAAAGTTGGTATCAGAGCGTTAGGTTTTACCTTCGGAGCGTAGGATGACCCTTGGTTGATGGAATAGGTGACTAAAGTAGAGTGACGTACCGTTGGTATGTTCCGCGGCATATTTACGACACTCCACTCCACTTAAGAAGCCTTAAGATGTACATTTCCTTTTTCAGTATCATATTCATTCCTGATCTAGCTTCATCGGTACCAGTTATGGTTTTACTGCCACGATTACGGGCAGGGAGAGCTACGGCTAGAGTTGCGGTCAGCACGAGCTCGTTACGAACAAGGACTGACCAGAGCATAATTCTGGAGACACACGTTTGCAGAGATGTGTCTTGATTGTGTTTTGCGCCATGAGCGTTGGATGGATCGCTGCATGAGATTACTCGGACGTGCAGATCAGCACCAGAGGATTGAGCCACTGACAGAGGCCAGCCAGATTTTGATGATCGTTGATGTATTGCTCATTCATGATGATTGAGACACTGTTCAGCGTGCAGACGAGTGAGCCAGTTATTGCTGCGAACGATGAGATATTACCCCAGATGTTGGAGCTATTGTAGTACAAGTTGTACTAAGAGATGACAGAAGGTCGCTAGTCACCAAGGATGAATGACTAGGACATGTGGATCGTTCGCTACCCCGATGCGAGGTCATCAGATAGATTGATTCCAGCTAGAGACGACTTCACACGGAGACGTTGAGAGTCGACAGAGACGATCGAATGTCAGAAACCTATTATTCCATGTTTAAAGTATTCGGAAAGACATGCAGGCAATTCTATGGTCCCTCTACAAGAATGAAACCCTAACTCGACTTAATGACCGTATGAAAGCCTTTGAACCTTATGGTTTGCGGCAGTTCTGCGGCGCCATTAGTGAGGCTTGGGTTTGCCCTTCTACGGCTGGACCACCGATGCTGGGGTATGTACTCGATACTATTATACTGTACCCAAGATGTTGAGCTCTTGGGGGATTATGAGGTTTTGAAAAATCGATCGGATGGCTTGACTTAATTCGGATGCTAGGTGGTGAGATGCATTTCTTGGGAGACTCCAGATACGAGGGTAGCCATTGGAGCTCAGTCCATGCAGCCACGACGAGACGAATCTGAAGCAGTCGACATTAGAGAAAAATGGAGTAACAGGTTCGTACCAGATCTGGACGAGATGACGTTCCATTCCGCCGACATCAGAGATACGATGCGCCTGCCTAGGAAGAATATTGGATATACCTTCTAGAAGGAGTCGTGATGAGTATGCAGCCGTCCCGGAACAAGAAGCAGATATAGTAAAGGACGATGACTTCCGAACAGTTAGGCAGAGACGTGACCCGGAAGAGACCGTTAGCAGGATTCCTTCCAGAACACTACTGTAATGATGTTTGCACCTAGGATCAGATGTGTCACGTACAATCAGAAACCCGGAGGCCGACGCCAGTGACATGCTTCTTTACAAGTGGTCGCGATGATTGACCGAGAGATGACCAGAGAAGTACCAAAACAGAATCGTCCCGGTTAGCACGTCTGACAGGGCCGATGAGCCGATGGATCGTGAGATTGGTAATCCACAGAGAAGACTTGGACCCAGGAGTGGTCATGTTACGCAAACCAGTAGGCCAGGGTTCAGGATCGTCAACGAGATATGCTATGAGTGACCACGACAGTTGGCCAGAGATTCTTGGAGGATGCACTTGAGCGGACTATTCCGCCATACTTGATTTCGATGTTTTGGACGATCTACTCGCATGACTGATTTTGATGATTGGGTTTCATGATGTTTGTTTTCATGCACCAAGGTTGCACCTGCTGAGTATTTGCGAGTTTCGCCCAGTTGTTGCACTTGATATTGTTTTCGTGCCTCGGTTTCACATATTTGTGATCTTATGGGGTTTAGACATTGAGTGATTTTGTGCGTATGCAAGCAGACGATTTGGTTTTTGCACTCTGTATAGTCTATATAAGCTTGCAGTGCAGTGTTTCGTATTTTGTGCACTTGGATGCACTGGACTTCGATTTCGATGGTGATGCTCGATATTTGTTTTGTGCACCTTATGAACCTGATTGGATTTTGCGCATGTTCGGCGCTTGATATTGGGTTTTCATGATTTCGTGCATAATGGATGCACCGGATTTGGATTTGTAGCGCATGTTGGGCGCATGTTCTGAGATGAGATTTGGTGCACACCAGATGCACTAAATCGGGATTTTTCGTGCATATAAGATGCATCTGATTTTGCTGTCAGGCACACACGTTGCCTATGATCGATGTTGTGTGCACGCCCGCTGCACCTTGATGACATTTTTGTGCACCTGCTTGGCGCATGTATGGATTTTGATTTCCGTGCGCACCGGACGCGCAGGGTTTTCATATGTACTTTTTGGGATTGATTTCTTATGGAGCAGTACATTTTTATGATATTGCGATTTGTTTTCGTACTGAGCAGGACTAGTCAGATGACAGTACCTGAGTATGTTTTGCATGCACTGATAGATTTCAAAGGGATTTCCAAAAGCGAGCTATAGTCTCATTATTTACATGCGTGTCCTATACGACACAAAACGTTTAAAACGAGGAAACCCTTCTAAATCATTTTCAAAACGGCGGGACGTGCATATTAAACAAAAGATATATACGTATATGGCTACTTTCTTATAAAGACGTCCGCCACTTTGCAGTGTTATGCGTATTGTACATCGACTTTAAAGAATTTGGGCATGCATTTCCTTCATGTATTTACCTGTATAGTTCCGATTTCTAGCCTATCGGTTTTGCCTTGGATTTGACGTTCGTGCTTTCACCTTGACTCCGATAATTGCGAGATGCTTGACGGAGTTTTGTTTTCGAATTATCTGCTCATAACTCATGCGCATGTATTGCGCTATGATGCCTTTTGATGATTTCGGAGCCCCGTTGGTAGGACATTTTATTGAAATGTTTTAGAATTTGGGGGTTTAAATTTAAATTTAGGGACCGAATTTCTTTAAGGGGGGAAGACTGTAACATTTCAAAAAAAAAATATTATTATTGAGAATTTTCATAATTTAATATTAATTTTTAATGAATATTTTAATAGTCGGTATAATAAAATACCAATAAATGGGGAAAATTCTGGAGAAAATCATTGAAATTCTAAAATAGGATATTTTGTGGAAATATTCCATTTATGAGTTTTTATGGTTAAGTATATGCTGTTTTAGTGTTAATTGCGATTGAAAATCGCTAATTGGATTTTTGGCTTTTTGTGCAAAAAATTGTGCACCATAACATTTCTACACTTGTTTCATGTTTTGGATATGATGGCCTAGGGTTGGACCATGTTTAGGTGACCATGGTGGGTTGAACCATTTGATTAGGGTAATTGGGTTAATTAGTGTTTTGGTTAGGTTAATGGGGTTTGATTAGAGTTGGGGTTATGTTGACTTGTGTATGGAGAAAGTGAGCCATGGTGGCTTGGTGTCTTGTGAGCATTGTTTTGGAGAGAGAGAGGGGTGGTTAAGGTGTTCCATGATCCATCCCATTTCATTATTCCTTGTGTTCTTTTACTTCCTCTCACACATCATCCTATATCAGCACTTCAGCCCTCTACAACAGCAACATCAGCAGCTGATACACAACATCAGCCCCTAAATTCAGCTGAAACAATACCATCAGCCATCAACACCCCACTAGCTACCCTACACCAGCTCCTAACCCCCTTAGCCCAATACCTACATACTCACATCAGCCCCATATCAAAACATCAGCCCCAAATCCCTCACATCAGCCACCCCAACACTTCAGCTGCAGCAGCAGCAGCATTATCAGCCCTTCAGCCCCAAGTTCTGCTTCAGCTGCAGCAATATCATTCAAACAACAACTCCACATCATCCCCATACTAAACCACAAACACTTCACAACATGAAACAACAACTGCTGGAGCAGCAACAGCAACCAAAGAAACCAACAGCAACACAAATTGCTGTTAAAAATCAGCATACCAACAGCCACAGCAACCCCATCATATAATTCAACCCACTCCCTCATCAAACAGTACAACATCACCCTCCCACTTCACCAAAGCGAAAACAACAACATCAGCCCTTCACACCAAAACAACAGCCCTGCAGTAGCTGCTGCAAACAGCAACAAAAAGAAGAAAAAGATTGCAAGCAGCAGCAGCAACCTAAGCAATATCAGCAATGAGAAAACAGCCACAAGCAGGGACTTCAGCAGCAACCCACCCTTCCACTTCATCCTCCTTCCTTTCTCCTTCATCCTAGGACACTCTTGAGGTATAATCTCACAACCCCACTCCCTTCTTGTCAAGTTCTGGTTGTTTAGCAGAAATTACTGTTATATTTGTGATCTAGTGCTAGTTTAGGAGAATTTGAGTGAGACTTGACCAAGTGTTGGTTGTGATAGTTGGCATAACCTTATTAGGTGCTGTGAAGACCAGTTTAACCCAAGATTGTTCCAGATTTCACCCAAATACCAGATTGTTCGACTTGGTATAAATTAGTGTTTTTGTCGACTTTTTGACCTTCCTGGAAACTGCTATCAACCCGGACCTCCTAAAATAAAATTGACTTGGCAGTAGGATGTGCAGGAAGATAGAAACCAACACCCAAAACCCTAGCCCCAACCTCCATTTTCTGGCCGCAGTTTTATTCCTTCTGGCCGCAATTTGCGGCCAGAGCAGTAGGGAATTGCCTCGTTTTGCATGCACAACCCTTTTTCATGTAAACTTGACCCTGGGTATGTCTAGTTTTGACTGATTCCAGTTAGGGTAGAATCTGGGTTGATTTTCATGAGTTGGCGTATGATTTACGACTTCTTTTCGTATGGGTTTTCGGTATTCGATGATTCATTCTGTCGGGTGGTGTTTGGACGTCAACGACAGTGGATATTAGCTGCGTTTGCACACGAGGCCACAGGCTTTTACCTATGGGCGTAGCGTGCACCATTTTGATTTCCGACATGGTTTTTATGTGTTTTAGCGTGTGATATCCTTGTAGGTACCCACATGGCATCGAGGCGTTGAAGATGCAAATGGAGACATCAGCACTGGCACGCTCAAAGAAAGGTGAGTAGATTTATATCTACAGGGAAAAGTCGGGTGGATGGCGTATAGCACCCCCGCAGTCCGTGGAGATGTATACGGATGCGTATACACACCTATAATTATTATTTGTTATTTGGGATTATTGGTGATGTTTAGGATGGATATTAATATGTTGGATGATTTAGTGTCGCGAACCCTAGGTAGGGCGTGCACTATACATACATATACACAAATACATACTTGCATACATCCTTGTCCATATGTGCTTATGGGATTCTATTTAGATATGTGTTCACATAGGTATGGGACTACGTGTTCACATATAGACTTGGGGATGAGATGTAGGATTGAGATGAATCGATGGTATTTGATCCAAGATTATGATATCGGTGATATGGTATTTGGGATACGTCTTGATGCTTTAGCGGATTTTGGGAGGATGATGCCATAGGAATAGTGACATATATATGTAAATGTCGACATGTGATTATGATATGAGATAGGATATGATATGATATGTCATGACAAGATATTTATGATAGGCTGCCTTGGGCGTTGTTTACTACTTGAGATGATATGTGCTGATGATATCATTTTTGCTAGAGGCTGTCAATCGGGAGCCGGATTATGATTATTGATGATATATGATGATGATATCGATTTTTACTAGACTGTCGATCAGTAGTCAGTTCTTGATCATAGTAATGATACTAGCATTGTACTAGACATACGTCAATACCCAGATAATGATATTTGATAAAGAGAATACCAGATGAATGATATAACGAGTGTGATATTGACCCGTACCCAGATTTGGGGACGCCGTACGACGGATTTACGTACGAGCTATAAATTGATGTTTGATCTGCCCTCTTGGCTTGGGAATAACCGATTATAGAGATTTGGTATCGGGTGAGATATTATTGAGGCGGGATCACCGACTATGTATTTATATGTATCGACTCAGAGGTTAGGCGGTTCCCCTTACCTACTGTTAGCTTTAGCTCAGCCTTATAGTGGTGTAGCTATATGACTTTTATGACACTAGATGCAGTTTAGCGATCATGGTGTTCGGTATTTCAGCTCCCGCATATTACTATTGTTGTCACTCTGCATCGCATACTTATTGTGATTCATATCCTATTATTGATATCATGCTGTTAGGACACCAGCACCGTTACCGATGATGCGCATGTTCCACATACACTTACTTGCCAGCACACACATCTTCATCGGTAATTGCCATGTCACTACACAGTAGTATTATTGCATCAGGATTTGACCCTTGTATGTGCATACTATTATTTCATGTCGCATGATATACTGTTATACTTGCATTTCATTTATATGTCACATACATCATGCTTCCTGATTATACGCATTGAGATATGCTATTTCTATGATCTTCTGGATTTGGGAACCGTGGATATTTCAAAGAGATTATGTAAATATTTAAAAACCCGGTTACCCTTGATATGATATTTCAGTGCGTCCACCATATGTTTTCTCGGTGCTGAGAGCGACATGTGGAACCCGAATCATGGAGGCGGATGAGACCGATTGCGGGTACATGGTGGACCCGGTGCGGTACCCCGGGGCAAGAAGATCGCAGGAGATGGCGTTGAGCCTGGCAGGCGAGCACTACCGACCGGTGATTTTACCCGACACGTCGGATATCCGGAGGATACCGTCGTAGTCATGAGATGGATGGTAGGGGCCGATCTGGACTTACGGCGCCCTGGGTTTTATGATTGAGATATTGAGATTTGAGATATTGAGGTATCGAGATTATGATACAGAGATATCGAAATATTGAGATTATGTTTTGTGCCGATGCTAGGTACAGTTTTATGCTGATTTCATTATGATACCTCATTTTAAAATACAGAAATCTCACAGCTTTATGAAAGCAGTTTTCTTCAGTACATGCATTCTGTTTCATGCATTCCTACATCATTCATATGATTTATTGCCACCTGATGCACTGACACAGATACATGGGTTTACACTTGGGTTAGGTAATTACCCTAGTCTTGTTATAGATTGCTGGTTATATATTTTTTAGGATTATATTTTGATTGTATGACCTAGGATTGCGTCATACATGCGATTTCTGTTCGTAGATCTTTTTCTACTCACGAGTTGGCAACTCACCCCCGTTGTGCCCCAGTTTCTTGCAGGTGTTGACGTACGGGTTTCATTACGGCTTTGCGGGCACAGCTTCTTTTAGGTGACTTGCTAGTAGGTGGGTTATTTATATCATACCCATCATTATACATTGTATATTACATTCAGTTGTATCTAGAAGTTCCATCAACCAAACATGTACTTATTTGAGATAGAGACCAGTGATGTTTATTCTTTCGACCTTAGAGTCGCACGTTATATTTCTCTGGGTTTCTTGCTGTTGAGTTTCCTTTTCTGTTGTGATCCTCGCCTTTAGGCATTGTATATTATATTGCATACTGGTGCATTTGTTATGGTTCTCCCTATACTCTACTACTTGCTTGGTTTGGATTTCTGGGCTCGGCTTACTTAGAGCACGTATGCCTTGAGACGTTCGTAGCCTAAGTGCCGGTCATGTTCCGTACTTTCGGGACGTGGCAATAGTAGTACAGTTTGGTATTATTTTTACATTTGATATTGCGGGGCGAGCTTCCGACATGTGGACTGCCGTCACTGCCTGTTTGTATATTATTCTTTTGGGGCACGACCGGGCTGAGGTCGATGTACCCGTTGTATATATATTTTTACTTTCTGTACTAGGATTACCCCACGGTGGGGTGCACGGATAGCCGGGTTCTAGAGGGAAACGAGCCCGCATCTCATGGCTTTGAGACGGAGGGGGCTTCACTCTAGAATTGGCGGGCTATTCGCCGCACTCGTAGGGGGTACAGGTTGACCCAAGGAGGGGTGCTCAAGGTACCGGATTCCGTGAAGTGCTGGGTGGTCCATTCACTTTGCTGTAGGGGGCTGCCTCGCTTCAGGTTTTGGCGGGTAACTTGCCGCACCCGTAGGGGTCTAGGATTTCATTGCACAAGCTATCCACACAACCAGGGGAACGTCGGGTTTCAGTTGCGGCTCAAAGAAAACCCGGGGATCCCAGATTATTTATATTGTTCTGTGATTCTTATTACATTTCTGTGATGTTGCATGTTGCATTTTATCACGTCTTGAGCGATCATTATATATTGATATATATACTAGTAGATGTTGTATATGTTTTACACCCGCGCTAGTCCAGTCCCCGCTCGTTCGTTAGTTAAGTAACCTAACGGGTGATGACGGGACCCAGTGGCGAATGCGGATAACATATACGTACATCATATTTTCGTTCTTTTGTGGTGTGATTAATTGATGGGATTGCATTGATTCGGATCAATGCAAGCTAAACAAACCTGTTTGATGTTGTTGGAACATTTTTCAAAAAGGCTGTTATTGCAAGGTCGTTCTCTTTTTTTTTTGCACAGTGGTATTCGGTTATGAATATCCAGTACCTCAGTCGACGAGGCAAGGGCCGAGATCCCTTCACCGAGAGTGACCCCTTGGACAGAAGTTTGCATCAGGGTAATAACTTCACTATAGTCAACCACTATTTGCTTTGTATCGTGGTATTCAGCTGGAATATCCTGCACCTTATTCTACGGGGAAAGAGCCGAGATCCCTTCACCAGGAGTGACCTCTTTAGCAAAGGTTTTCGCCACTATATTTTTATGAAAAGCTATCCGGTTCCTTCAACGATATCAAGTTCATTACGTTAAAGTTTTTTCTCCAAAAACCATTCGTAGCCCTCCGTCATTTCAGACGGGTAGCACTTAGTATTCATGCTATGTTTGTTGGCCTTAGTCAAGGCATAGTGTATGGTAGCTATATGTTACTTTTCTGTTGCATAGATAGATGTGTTAGTTTGGGACAGTCGTACAGCCTTGTTGGCCCTGGTCAAGGGCTTGTACAGGTGGGTTCAAATTAACCTTCACAATGACGGGTAGAACTTGACATGTGACTTATGATTTGTTGTCCTTAGTCAAGGTCATAAGAGCATGGGGTAAAAATCACATCGGGGGTTTCTAAAGAAACTGAAAATTGCCAGATATGCGCATACCTTCTGGAGTGTGATAACGTGAGTAGATTCCATCACGTTATAATGCGATGATTATTGGATCCCGATTCCCACTGATGAGTTGGTTTACTCCTCGGGTGTTCCCGACTAATTCTTCTTTCAGGTTTGGAGGAGAATTTGAGGTTACAGCGGGAGGTTTCTTGATTAGATAAAGTGATAACCATTCTGATCTAGGTTAGAGTGCACGCAGAGTGTTTCTTTTCTCTCTCTCCCTTTGGCAGCGACCATGGCCCGACCCTAGACTATGACTCAGTGACCAAGTTAACCGAACCTTCTTAAAACACTGGCTTTTGGATTATCTGAGTTGCATACCTCATTGCCACTCCTACTTTTACCCTTTTCTCCAGAACACCCCGTATTACTACGAGCATCCACTTCCATTAGATAAAACCATCGTATGGTTATATACGAACTCGATGGAGCTTGTTCCAGATTCGAGGATGGTTTCCGGTTCTGGAGAAATTGAATAGGACTATTCAGTTGTCTTTTCCTTTTACCTTTTCTCAGGTTGCGAGTGCACCTTGGATTAGGACAGTACACCTATTACGCTGTTCATATCAGATTTTTGCATTTTTATACCGCCCATTTTTTATCATATTGCTTGTCGGTAGGTACTCTTGAGCCGTGTTTGCTAGTTAATTGCAGGATATTGGTTCTCAGCTCTAAACAGTGAAATTCACGGAAAAGCACGACAAATTCTGGATTACTGCCAACCACAGATAAAATACGGGTCTCCGCTCACTATCCGTATATTGCCGCACACCAGTTTAAGGGACAAAATGGCAAATATGGTCATTTTCAAGCACAAAGCGCAATGTCAACACAAGATCCAACATGTCTACGAGGAGCTCAAGAAAAATCATGGCAAAAGATCCACATCAAATCACCTTTTGATCTGCTGAAATTCTGGAAAAATTGTGAAGAGCTTCTGAGAAACCAAGTATACCACACTGAAGGACATAGCAAACCAGGGAAAACCACAAAAAATGAGACATCAATTGAACTTAATGGCCGCGGATCCGCGGCCAACATGGCGATTAGGCCGCGGATCCGCGGCATAATTGACTCGGCAATTGAAGATTTTTCAGGGGCAGTTTGGTCATTGCATGTTGGTGTTGGAGATAGTGCCCTCAGAGTCAATTATTGGATCACAGGCACGTGATTGCAATGATTGAGGGAGGACTTATGCCGGTAGGACTGTCTTACTCAAGATGATAGTATGCTATCTGGTTTATCTTTATCATCGTGTACTACTTTAGGCGACATTACTGATCACTGTTGCATGTTGATAGAGCCCCTAGGATTCTTGCTTGACTACCAGCAGTATGTGGGCGATCATATACGTGGGAGCTGGGGTCTATAAGCACATCCTTAAAAGGTCCCTAGTCATGGGAGTTTGGAGACAGGGCATCGATACTCCAGAGTAGACTAGTGTATACAGTCGAGACCCCGATAAGGGGCGGTGGCCAGTCTCACAAGCCACTAGTGTCAGTTGGTTCACCTAAGATGTATACAGGTGCCCATTGGGTTATGAGTACACCGGACTGGACTCGTCGGGAACCTGCTAGTTGGTATTATACCTGACGTCAGATAGCAGTTCCCTGGTGACATGTGTACAGGTTAGTTTATCGACCTGAGATTGTCATTTGTCTCGTGTGAGTTCCCACAGTGCTTTGATTACTACCCTACCACGCTCAAAGGAGACGTGCAAACAGGTTTTAGTTGGGTACAGTCCCGAGCCACATGGAGGCAGTGAGCGGATCTGCAGGGGTTCGCCTCTCCGGGTATTGGGGGTGGGGTTGCGCTGTGTCAAGGAGAACCAGTACATGAAAGTCCTTGGCCAAGACAGGAGATTTACTGGTAGATATTCCAGCAGTATCTCAGGGTGTTCTGGGCTACACTCCGACACGACTTGTACCGCTTTTGGGGGTCTGACTTTTACCAACCCCCTAGGCCCGCCATGCGATGCTCATAGACGAAAGGACCGGACTGTACGGATATGGTCACTGATAGGCTCAGTAGGGTGTCAGGATGAGTTTGCTCATCGACGTCCCTTTTGGTCAATACCTGGTAGCCCGTTACGTATAAGCTAATACCTCTGACGTGCTAGCGGTTAAATCCACAACCAAAGTATTGACGAGTCTTTAGAGTCCCCCACAGACCAGTTTCTCAAGTTTCGGGCGAAACGCTGTAGAGGCCGTATGGAGATATGGCAGGGTTCGATCTTATACGTGCGGTATTGTATGGATCATGATCGGACGGATAATACTAGCGGGCTTAGGTTTAAGCCGGATCCTAGTATTGTACAGTGTAGATTTTGTCTCTTTGCATTTGTATTCAGTGGGAATACAAATGCAGGTATGTATATACAGTCGCGGGGTTTTCCTGTAATTTATTACGGGATCAGTTTTCTGAAGTTGCCAGTTTGCTTTCCGTTCCGGCCAGTTTTCCTTTGTTCCTTCTCGGCCGGACTTTCCGATGGAGGGGGTTATTTGCAGTTATGCAAATTACTTTTGTGGAGGAGGTCCTTTGTATATTTGTGGCTTCATTATGGTTCTAGCATCATGAGATCCTTTTTCCATCACTTGGCTTGCATTAAATGAGATGGATTAGATTGAGTGATTGGTGTGAGGCTTGATTTGGCTTATGCTTACCCCTTTCCTTGTGCTCACCCCCTTGAATCCTTTTTCCTCCACCATTTTATGATATGGCCGGCCACTAGAAAGGGAGTGGGAGATTATTTTTAGACATGAGAATTTTTGCTATCTCATTATTCCATTCATGCAACAAAGATCAACCCCTCTCCAAAGTTCTTCTCTCCTCCATCACCAAGGCAACTTCAAACCCCAAAGAGACAAACCATTCTACACTACTCTACTTCAACCTTGGACGCGTCAGCTAGCAAACTTCGCACCCGAGTTGCCTCGGTCCAGAGGTGGGACCCCGTAAAAGAACCCGGCGATGTGGTGCCCGTTTCGACGAGGAGGCGACGACCGAAGATTCCGCGAGGAGATCGGAGTGGAGGCGAAGACCGAACGACACGGATCGCTTGGTATAGCTTCTCTACCTATTCTCGTATTTTTTAGGAGTAGGTTAATGGCCCGATCCGGGTTTTCAGTGCGCGGTGGTGTCGGTTTCTAAGTTCTAGAAAAGTTTCGTTTCCGCATTCTGGCGTCGGATTGACGGTCGGGGCGCCGCCGTGCACTTACAGTTGGTCCTGAATGTTGCCCGAGGTTCTCTGTTTCTTGCTTATAAATAGCCCAGAACTTGCCAAGCCAAGGGTGCTTAATTCTTGTATTAGATTTTAGGATATATGTTGTTGTTCTTCTTCCTCTTCTCATCTGTTCTCCATTAAAACCTTGTAGTGAGCTTATATGAGGGAAGTGATGAATAAAAGAGTTCTTTTCTTTATCTTGCTTGTCTTGTTCTTTTGTTAATTATAATTGCTTGTAATTTTCATTTGCTAATCTAGTTATTGTTATTTGTTGTTTGTTTCTTTCTTCTTCTAGTTTTCTTTATCCTTAACAACAATGATGCTTAAGCTTGATCCTTGCCAAAGTGAGGTCTCAAATAGCTAGTTGTAATCTTCTAACCTCTTTCTTTCTATCTTCCTCCTTTTGTTTTATTTTCCTTTTTCTTGTAATGGGTGAGTAGTTTTCTCACTTCTCAGGGTAGGATAAGGAAAGTTTGAGAGAAGAAAATCTCTCTCACTCTTTTCTTGCCCAACATCTTAATTCGGACTCCCTTAATTGAACCACAATCCGCTCCCTACGGCACCCTATCCTACATGATAGCGGTGATTCCTTAGTGAGACCGGTTGTGGTTGAATTAACCGGAGGTTAAAGCTAAGAGCCAAGAACGGACGGACAAGGACCAAAAGGAAGGAACTAAGCGTTGGAAAGCCTAGCTTATACTCGCAAGTTCCTTCCTAGTCGTGCTAATCCCCGTTGTTGCCGATTACCAAAACACCGATATTAAGAGTGGCAACGAAAAAAGTGAGCGACTCCTATCTCAAACTAACCTAATCCTAACCCTAACAAGCTCTCTTTATATACATTTTAGCACATAGTTAATCTCAAACAAACCTGGACATTTGGACTTAACTCGTTAAAGCACATAGAAAAAGATTCCCATCTCCCTGCGGACGACCCATACTCAACCGGCTAGCTACAAGCGAAACCGCCTTGATTACGGTAATTAACTTAGCATGCAAAAGTCTAACAATCAAATGGCGCCGTTGCCGGGGATACGGTAGTTTATTTCTTTGTATAATTTCGGGTTAATTTGTGAATATAACCGAAGAAACAAAAAAAATATACACATTGTAAAAAAATCATCTTGTTATTTTTGATTAAGTTTTTTGTGCAAGTGTGCAGGATAAAAAGAAGTTCGAGTTCAGTGCCAAAGACGTGGGAAGTTAGACCCATAACTCGCGGCTACACCACGGGTGATCAAGACGGAACCAACGGTCTACTGTGAAATTCTGGAGCAAACCCAGTAAGCAATTCAAGATTCAGGGGCTCCAAACAAGAAGAGGAGACTGAAGTGAGCAAAGGTGAGAAATTTGAAGCTTCAATCCAACAGACAAGCCACAGATCTGCAGCCAAAGCGCTTGTTTGACCGCGGTTCCGCGGTCAAACCGTGACATCAACATTTCAATTTTTCTGTAAGTCCTTCTACCCTCTTCCCCACTCCTCTGAACTCTACTGAACTGTGTTTTCTGCAGCATTCTTTGCACAAACTCTCTTCCTCCTTCCAATAAATTGTTTTTGTGCAGGATTCTTTGCGCCGCGCTAAAAATATAAAAAAAATTGATTGCAGTTGATTGTTACTGCTTTGCATATTTTAATCGGACTTTAAGGGGCTTGAAACCAATCCAGATTTGGTGGGGATTTCATCACCCTTCCCAGGACCCCAGAAATCACAAAAAGCATATGCATTGACCATTATTTAATTAAAAAATACTAGATTCAGCCCTAAGGACGTCGCGCTCAATAGGACAGAGGACTGGTTGTAGGCATCGGCCGTTTATCCTATCCTGACTTTGCGGTGTTTAGGAAAGTGTGTCTAAGGCAAGTGGTTACTTAATTAGGACCACTGCTTACGTAGTGGGGAGCCTCCCACTTACCTGGCACTTACCTGGCCGCAATTGGCGGAGAAGAGGCGGTTTGAGGTCCTATTTCTAGCCCTTTGGAACAGTTAGGAGCTGTCTAGCCGACCTAGGTGACCCTAGATCTAGGTGTGATTGTGCATATTTTGTCTGTGATTGTTTGAAGCCATAAGTCTATACATATTTCTGTAAAGCTCTTTCTAAAAAAAAGAGAGAAAAAAACACAAAACACAAAACTTTTATAAAAAATTGCCCTTTGTCGCCAGAATCCATTTTTCACCCACCTCCCATCGTATTTCTCCATTGACGTTTTCTTGCCCTCACCTTCTCCGCTTTGACTACACTAAACTAGTTTAGTGTCTTTCCGGTTGGACTCGGGACACTAGCGCCCGCCTAGTCCGCGTTACGTTAGTCGCTACCGACTACGCGATCGACTCAGATGTCGAAACTCTTTCCACGCCTCATTCACCCTTACCTTTGCCGGCCAACTCCGACGTTGACCGGAATTCTGTTCATACATCCTCACCTTCACTATCACCAACCTCTTCTTCTGCGATATCAGGATTTAATCCAAACATCCCTTTGACTCCCCCGGGATTGATTCTACCTCCTATGGATGCGATTTAACCCACAACCACCGCCTGTTGTAGCGCCACAGCGAATTGCGCTCCAGGATCGTTTCTATCCCACCCACTCTGCACTTCCCACCTGTCTTTCCCTTCCACCGGCCAATGGGGATAATTTCGAAATTAAGCCCTACTTCATTAACTTACTCCTGAAATTTCATGGGCTTTAATCTGAAGATGCCTATATCTTCATCAACAAGTTCCAGAATGTTTGTGCCATGATGAAAACAACCCAGCTGTCAGACGATGCTATACAGCTATGGTCATTCCGTTCACTTTATGCGATCTTGCTGAAAAGTGGCTGTATAGCACTGCTTCCCACTCCATAACCAGTTGGGACGAGTTTGTGAAAGCGTTTCTCAAGAAATTCTATCTGAATCACAAGACCACGAGGATCCGTAACGAAATCAACCAATTTTCCCAGCTTCCTACTGAACTCTTTTGGAAGTGCTTTGACCGGTATAAAGACCTTCTTGTTCAGTGCCCTCACCACGGTATTGAGAAATGGCAACTTTGCCAAACCTTATACGAGGGCCTGAACCCAACAGCCAAGCAGTTGTTGGAAACCATTTGTCAAGGCCACTTCATGTCCAAATCTGACGAGGA
The DNA here is from genome assembly GCA_030015575.1 of Agapanthus africanus. Classification (NCBI taxonomy): domain Eukaryota; kingdom Viridiplantae; phylum Streptophyta; class Magnoliopsida; order Asparagales; family Amaryllidaceae; genus Agapanthus; species Agapanthus africanus. Next base: position 624,420,850 of record CM057341.1, read on the forward strand.
AGCATGGCAATTCTTCGACGACTTGCGGAACAAACGCTTCAATGGGAGAGCACTAGACCAAGTACTTCTTCTTCTTCCTCTACTTCTACTGGTCAGTCTAGGGTAGGCATTCACCAACTCGATGTCTCTATTGCAATGAAAGCTGAAATGGCTGCAATAACGAGAAAACTTGAAGCGATAGAGAGAAAATTTTCATCTCCTGCTCCTGCCCATGTTCTTTCCCTTCGTACCATTTGTGCTTGTTGTTCCGATCCATCTCACCTAACCGAAGAGTGTCCTTACAATTCACCATCACAAGGATAGGATCAGGTTAATGCTGCATTTCAGCAAAGACAAAGAAATGATCCATACTCTTCCACCTACAATCCCGGTTGGAGGAACCACCCCAACTTCGCCTGGAATCAGAACCAGCATCAATTCCAAGGCAACAATTTCCAGAGTCCCCTTCCGCCGCAACAACAAGCTCAGCAACAAACTCAACATCAATTTCAGCAGCCCTTCCAACCCCAACCTTTTCAAAATCAGACTAACAACTTTGCACCCAACAATTCTTTTCCTCAAAACAACTTAGTTCCGTCAAATAACGATAAGGTTTCCGCGCTAGAACGAAGTCTGGAGGCGTTCGTTAAACAATCGACACAATCCACCGCAAACATCCAGTCGTCTATTCAGTCTTTGGTGCAACACACTGCTGCACACGGGCAAAGCATCAAGACTATCGAAGCCCAGATTGCACAGCTGAATGCGGCGTTAAGCGAACGAGAAAAGGGGAAGGTTCCATCTCAACCACTCCCAAATCCCGGTCACCCACATAATGTACATGTTGCTCTTGAACCACAGAACCATAATGTGAGTGCCGTGACGACATTGAGATCTAGAAGGATGCTGCAAAACAACATTGGCACACGGATCGACGATGAAACTCCGGCCGCTTCTTCTTCTTCTTCTTCTTCTTCGTCTTCTGATCCTATTCTCTATTCTTCAAAAGGCTCTTCCTCTTCTTCTGCTCTAAACGGACCCATTTCTCACTCCATGAAAACACCAGCTCTGGGATCCGTTACAACTCCACAATCTCCTCCACAACCATTGGACTCAACCAATTTTAAAAACGTTCCATTTCCAAACCGGTTGAGGTCCAATAAACAAAATCCACAAATGGAGAAGATTCTGGAGTTGTTTAAGCAGGTTAACATCAACATTCCCCTTTTAGATGTTGTCCAACAAGTCCCTTCCTACGCGAAAATCTTAAAGGACTTGTGCACGAAAAAGAGAAAATCTCAGGTACCCAAGAAGGTTTTCTTAGCTAGTGCTGTGAGTGATGCTCTTACCCAATCTTTACCTCAAAAACGGAAGGACCCTGGCTGTCCTACGATTTCTATTACCATTGGGGATAAGAACATCAACCGCGCACTTTTGGATCTTGGTGCCAGTGTTAACCTGCTTCCGTACTCAGTATATGAGCAACTAGGTGTAGGAGAGCAGAAACCCACACACTGTACGCTCCAAATGGCCGACCGATCGATCACCCATCCTAAGGGTGAGCTAGAGGATGTGTTAATCAAGGTTGGGGACTTCATATTCCCCGTCGACTATATTGTTTTAGACACACAGCCTGTAGCTAACCCCCGGAATCAAATTCAGGAGATACTCGGTCGCCCATTCCTTGCAACCTCAAATGCTGTGATCAATTGTCGAAATGGTTCGATGAACCTATCTTTTAGAAACATGATAATTAAACTCAACATTTTTAGGTTGGGGAATCAGCCCTCCGAACCTAATACCCATATACTAAACGTTTGTTCAATCCAGGAGATCACCTGATTGAATTGAATTCTTGATGTGTAGTATGAAAATTGTAAAGAAATCACAACCAAAAATATTTGACCGCAATCAATAACGGTTTCGATTGTAGATTGTTAACGAGTGCGGATCGTCCACAGGGACAGTGTAATAGTTCTTCTTTTGAATTAGATGAGTCGAAAGTTTAAAGAAAAGAAAATAAAACAATTCAAGATTTGTAATTGCAATTCAAGAAAGAGAAAATCTAGATCTAAGAAAGCATTAAAAAGATAGAATCAAGAATTGATAGTTTGTTGATTTTTCCAAACCAAATATCAAGAATCGAAATGAGGTTCGTAGGAATCGATCGGATCTATAGATGTGATGTAATCTTACAATTACGTATTCTTATCCTTCGATGAATTGATACTAGATCGATGATGATTGATCGAGAATTGGGGATTTCTTATGAAACTAGGGTTTCATCTTATCCCTTGTTCTTTCATCGATATTATTCATATTCTAGCCTCTAGTAATTTCAAGAAATGATCGTAGATCCCTAATTTCGAGTGATAACAATCAAGAAAGCATCGTAACGAAGCTAGGACATCGATTCTTGAACTTGCTAGGGTTTACAAAACTCGTAGGACTCAAGAATCGTATTAAGATTTGTTACATCATCATTCTATTGATCGTCTCAACTCTTTAACGAGCGGAGTTTTACTCAAACATCACAACAAGAACAACAATTACAAATTGAGATCTAATCATGATGCAAGAATTAAAAGAAAGCAAGATTAAAGAATTTCACCTTTTATTTATATTAACAATTTCATTACATTCGTTCAAGGACTACAAGAGGAAGAACTCGATCGTCGATTTAGCTTTGCTCGTCTCCGTGTGTCGCGGATCAGCATGGATCACATGCCCGATTGAAGATCAGCTCGGCTCCTAAAAGGTTGAAGGCTTCTTGCTTGATTGGTACTCAAGATCTTGAATTTGGAGTGGAATTAGGGTTAGGGTTTCGCACAAGCCTTGTCACTAGACTTGTGGAAGAAGATGAAGAATTAGAATGAATGGATTAATGAACACCCTCAACCCTTAGATCTATCTTTCTATTTATAGAACTTCAAAACCCTAGATCTAGGATTAGAATTTTGAATTTCCCTCCAAATGTTTGTTAGATGAAATTTGAATTTCCCTCCAAAGGTTGTTGAGGAGAAGCTTCTAGATGTGATTAGTTAGGAGGGAGCTTCTAGAAATAGTTTGTTAGGAGCTTAATTAAGATTAGCCTTGCTTAATGATCTTTGCTGATCTGGCAGTAGCTTCGCGAGTATTCTGGAATTTGACATATCAGAAATGAATGTGGGCCCTGAGAGAAGCAATCTGCACTGAAAATTAATTGCTGAAGTGTCAAGAAAGCCGCGGATCCGCGGCCCAAGCAGGCTCTGGCCGCGGATCCGCGGCTCTTGTTGGGCCTTGTGCTTCCATCTTTTCTGGAAATTCCCCAAATAATATTTGGGCCTTGTTTTCATGTGTTGAATTTTGTAATTACTTCTGCATTGCTACCAGATCTGAAATCATTGAGTTGGCGTATATTTGATCAGCTCATTTGGCTTTGCTCCTGCAATTCCCTGCACTATTCTCGATACAAGTGTTGCGCAAATACATAGATGATGCGATGCCATGAAATGCGGTCAATTTCCCTTAAAGTGCCGGTTTAAAAGTCTAACACATGTAATCTGATATTTTACGACTGTTTTGTTAATATGTGAAGTATGAATACCGAACACTTCTAAATGAGTGAAAATGATAGGGAAATTGCCGTGTTAAAAATACATTATTTTCGACTGATCAAATAACCCCAAACTTAATTTCGATCTTCTCGAGCGAATGTTTTATTAAAAAGAGAAGGAGAAAATAAAGAAAGAGAAAAACTAACTAGCACACTTTCGTAGGCAACACGATTGCACTGTGCACGTGCAACAAGCCTTTAAACCTCTAGGTGTCCTTAGTAGGAGGAGTGTTGTCTCCTGAGGGTTTTCAGCGGATTGCACCCACAAAATCCAATAATAAAAGTAAGATCATGAATATTACATTTAAAGATAAGAATTGTAAAAGAAAAACTTTGAAAATTAGGGTTTCCAACTAGCTTTTCGGTTGTCATGAGCCCTATCTTAATGGTCATGAAAAGATGTTAGAAATCACATCCTCCCTCAATAAAACATCGTCTTATTCTTCATTCCTATCTTTCTTCCAAACATCGATCATATAACCCTGCGTGTGTGTAAAGACATCCCTACACCCGGAGAATTCAATTCAAGCTATCATACTCTTGCCCATCAGCCTCAATACTTTTTAATTAATGAATATTTAGATGTGCTTACACACTTTCATGCGACCGTTAATACTTCTTGAGGTACTAACCGACCAGATTACTCATGTGTTTGCTTATTTGGTGTATTTTCCTCGTCTTGCACCACCTAAGCATAGCAGTGACTCCCAGACCAGTTGGCCTTAGGGCACTAGGTGAAGAAGCACCCTCGCTATATATTTTTTATTGCCCTAGGTGATAACAAAACCAGTGTCCATTTTTCTCACCACTTTATATATATATATTTTTTATTCACTTTTCTTTTATTTCCTTCATACATCGGCTTTAAGACAAGAGCATTTCAAGGTATCCTCTACTATCCCAGGCTTCAAGACATGTGTAAGTGCGAATAACAGGGTAGCAACGTTCAAAATGTTTGGCTTCCAGAATAGAAACTATTTTTCAGACTTATTTTTATCCTCAGATTAGTGACGTCCTTCATCTTACTAACCCTTAGGACAACGGCTCATAACTACTTATTACTAGTTCGTATAAGAAAACTTCTAATTTTCTTGATTTTCTTAAATTTTTCTAATCTCATGGATGTAATTTTTCATTATCTAAACTTTTATTATCTTATTTATGTACAAAAATATTTTTATAGTTTTGAATTTTTTTTTAAAAATTTTTATAGGTTTTTGTAAATGTTTTGTGCTTATGCAAATGATATGCAAATGATGCGCAAATAAAGCACAAACCTCCCCCAAACTTGTTTTCAACAGTGTCCTCATTGTTGCCTTCTGCTAAATCTCGAAAAACCTGAAAACTTGGGAGGAATTTATTAGTGGGTGCAAAATATTTAAGTGAAGAACCTCCCCCAAACTATTTTTGGCTCAAAATTTTGTAAAAATTTTCTTTTGTTTTCAAGAGCCAGAAAAAATTGCCCCCCCCCAAACTTAAGCAATGTTAATCTTTGAAAATCACATGAGGGGGTCAAAAACTAGTGGTCGGTGCCAAACTTTGCAAAGACCGAATGTTAACACCAACCATTCAAAAATTTTATCAATGCAGTGCTCTGGTTGGTGGAAGAAGAAGTGGGGAAAGGTTAAGTGGTGGAACAGAATGTGTGTGCGTCTCATTTTGGAGAGACGATGCAGTGAATGTGATGGATTACTCGCATTCTTTTTACAATTCAGAAGAGGGGGTGGAGGTTCAATTTCAATGATTGGGACATGATTCATCTCAACATCCGTGTTATTCAAAAATGCGAGTTCATCAGCGAAGATTTCCTCAAAAGTTCCATCTATACCCCGATGAATAATGTCATCACAAAGTGCGGGGTGATCTTCAGACTCTAAAAACAGTTCATAATCAGTGTTAATTGTTGACCCGGACATCTCGGTGGAGAGTCCGTATGTGTATGATACATAGTTGGGTCAAACAATAACGTATGAAAAGAGTCAAGATTAGTATCAAGAGGATCATCAAATTCGCTGCTGTCGACATCCATTAAGTCGACAGAACAGACCTGAGCAGTAGGTTCGGAGGGTACACTTCCCAACTTGTAAATGTTTAGTTCTATTGACCTATTCCCGAAAGATAGGGTCATAGAACCATTACGACA